>OX638143.1:15740836-20753859 GCA_951805005.1 Othius punctulatus
AATATCGCCGAATAACACTGAAAAACGCATGCTTCTATTAAATAGCATATATCTCAAGAATGACACATTGGATATTAATCAAATTCATAACACTAATGATCAATATATTTCTAACTATTAGTAATAAATTCTGCTAAAATTGATACGCTAGTTTTGAGATATCATCAAAAAAGAGAACATAAATACACATGCTCGTAGTAAAAAGCAAATTTCTCAAGAATCACACATTGGATATCAATCAAATTCATTACTTTGAAGATCAATGTACGTCTTAATATCAGTAATAAATTGTGTTATCATTTATGCGCTGGTTTTTGAAATATCATCAAAAAATGAAACAGGAAATTTTAAAAATATCGCCCAATGACACTAAAAAACACATGCTGATAGTAATAAGCAGATATATCAACAATTACACATTGGATATCAATAAAATTTATTAAATTGTAGAATAATATATCCCTTAATATCAGTAATAAATTTTGTTAGCATTGATAGGCTAGTTTTTGAGATATCATTAAAAAGGGAATATGAATGATTAAAAATATCGCCGCATAACACTGAAAAACGCATGCTTCTATTAAATAGCAAATATCTCAAGAATGACACATTGGATATTAATTAAATTTATAACACTAATGATCAATATATTGCCTAATATTAGAAATAAATTGTGCTAACATTGATACGCTAGTTTTGAGATATCATCAAAATAGAGAACATAAATACACATGCTCGTAGTAAAAAGCATATTTCTCAAGAATCACACATTGGATATCAATCAATTTCATTAGATCTTTTTTTTTGGATTTCGGTAAAATGTATTAAAGTTTCTGCTTGGTCTAAAAGTACGATTTTAGTTATTAAAACTTTGATTTATTTATCCAGTTTACACATTTTACTTGTATACATTCCTAAGATTTAAACAAGAAATTTTGTGTGAAAAATATATTCCGACATGAAACATACTGTACAATACACATTATCGGAATTATGGAGTAATGTCTGTAGACATCTCAGAGTAACACCATTTCCCATTTCCTCATTCTGAGCTGCCATCGATCAGCGGAACAAGCCCCCGCAATGCTCTCAGCCTCGCAGTGGAAAGCGCCTCAAGTCAGACTCCACCAGCGAGGCACCCCATTACTAATTTACAGGCCGGGGATATTAAATTCCCTTTGAAGCTGGGGGGCCCCGGCCCCCCCATAAATATGAATCTACAACGCACTATCATTATTAACGCGCGTGTTTGATCTCCGCACAATGCGATCCGGCCGTTATTAATATTAATCGGGTGGCGCAGTTAAAGTGTAATTGATTGAGAACTCGGGGGTGGAAAGGGGGCACATGTCCGGTGATTAGGGCCCCCGGGGGGCTTTTTTCCTCGGCCGCCGCGCCACAAAGCGCGCATATTAATCGGGGACGCCGCCGACGGCGTAATGAACGCCGCGCATTTTTAATAATGCGCGTTCGACGAACGCCGCCTCGTTATGTGGAGCTTTGTGGTGGAAAATTTATAATCCTCCAGCGACAGTCTCTAGAAATAGAGCGTCGCAGTGCAGATATTCGATACTCTGCGAGAGCATACAGAAGCAAGAGAGAATTCGATACAAAAAAAATATTGTAGACGATTTGATAGGAATTTCGTATTTTTGTGGGGTTGTTGCTTCTGTCCGTGGTGTCTTGACTTATCTATATATCAATCCCAGCTGTTGGATTATCTTCACTTAACTTCACTTAGCTTCAGCTTATTTTATTTTTAACATATCTCACCTTTCCTTAGCTTGTGATAGCTTGCAACCTCTTTAGTAGTGGCGTTGAGAATTTTGTCGTTGTTTGTCTTGTATTGTCATAAGCTGAGACGTGTTTCATATTATCCTGTCTGTCTTGTCTGTCTTATCTGTCTTGTCTGTCTTGTCTGTCTTGTCTGTCTTGTCTGTCTTGTCTGTCTTGTCTGTCTTGTCTGTCTTGTCTGTCTTGTCTGTCTTGTCTGTATTGTCTGTCTTGTCCAGGTTGTCTGTCTTGTCTGTCTTGTCTGTCTTGTCTGTCTTGTCTGTCTTGTCTGTCTTGTCTGTCTTGTCTGTCTTGTCTGTCTTGTCTGTCTTGTCTGTCTCGTCTATCTTGTCTGTCTTAGCATATTTGACCAGCCTATCTTGCCTATGCCTGCCTGTATTATCTGTAGGGTCTATCTTGTCTTGTTTTATTTATTGTGTCTTTTGTCATATTATTATTATTTTCGTCTATTTCTGTTGATAAATTGCGTGTAGTAACACCCTTATAATTGTCTAATCCCGCCGCAGTTACAAGTGTTAATTTATTAATACGGCCGGCTATATCTGCCAGCGATAATTACGCACAATGGTGTTAAATGACTCGTTCGTCCCCCTCTGCGCGCCCCATTAATCCGGGGAGGAAGCCATAAACCGGGGAGTCATAATTTTGTTGTGCAACATGCAGATTACGCACTGGCTGGCGCGCTGGGGCGGCGGGGGCGGCTCGGCCCGATCCGATTAAGGGGCGGGCGCCACTTAATTTTTGCTCGAGTGGGGCCTCCGCGAGGCCCCTCGGAGGCTGCGGTGTGATCGATGCTCGCGGGGGCGCCAAAGTGGATGTAAGAGGGCTGCTCGAGTTTTAATTTAACGTCGTAAGCGATGACTTGGCGCTCGCTGCTTGCAAGGAAGGATGAATTATGGAGACATGATGATATAAAATAAATCGAATAACAGTCGTGATAATACAAAATAAGTCAAGTATGCGATCAGTTCGATCCGAGTAAACGAGACCGATTTAACGATGTAACGCAACATAAATATGCGCCATATGCGGGGCTAAGTCCCTATAACATGATTTGAAAATGTGCCACTTGGCAGACCACTAAGATGGCAAAACGTAAAATCGATGATTTTCCGATCAAATCGACTAAAATAAAAATCCGTAAAATCGCGATTTTTAGAGTTGCTCCAAGTGACCCCAGATGCACTTGCCTAAACTAATTGGACCCCCCTGATTCCAATGAGCACACATTCAGCCACCTAGCCCCAGCGGTTCTCGAGATATCCGCCCTCAAAGTTGGAAAATTTAAAATAATAGCAAATAAGGGCTGTTAAAATTAAACTTCTAAACGAACGCTCCAATCTCGACGCCGATAGTCTCAATCGATTCAGGGGAGTCATACGGTTCATACCAGACCACACTTGATATACTTACGAAGACGTTTTAATTTTCGAAATTTTCGAAAATGTCGCGTTTTTTGCCATCTCGATGAAATTCCATTTCGAGAACGCCTCAATCGATTCGGACGAAATTTGGGGGGATCATAGAGGGCAGAAATACAAGCATAATGAGAAATAATGGGGCCCCGTAGGCGATCGCCTTTGTACAGGGGGGCAATAAGAAGAGAGAAATATTTTTCAAAAAAACGTACTGTTTTCATGAAAAGCGAGATAACTCCGGGAGTTGTGGGATTACGGGAATCAACGAGCGCTCAAAATATGCGCCATATACGGGGCTAAGTCCCCATAGAATGATTTGAAAATGTGCCGCTTGGCAGACCACCCAGATGGCAAAACGTAAAATCGATGATTTTCCGATCAAATCGACTAAAATAAAAATCCGAAAAATCGCGATTTTTCGAGTTGCTCCAAATGACCTTAGAGGCACATGCCTAGACTAATTGGACCCTCCCGATTCCAATGAGCACACATTCAGCCTCCTAGAGCCAGCGGTTCTCGAGATATCCGCCCTCAAAGTTGGGAAATTTAAAAAAATAGCGAACAAGGGCTGTTAAAATTAAACTTCTAAATGAACGCTCCAATCTCTATGCCGATAGTCTCATTCTATTCAGGGGAGTCATACGGTTCATACCAGACCACACTTGATATACTTACGAAGACGTTTTAATTTTCGAAATTTTCGAAAATGTCGTGTTTTTTGCCATCTCGATGAAATTCCATTTCGAAAACGCCTCAACCGATTCGGACGAAATTTGGGGGGGTCATAGAGGGCCCAAATACAAGCACAATGAGCCATAGTGGGCCCCGTAGGCGATCGCGTTTGTACAGGGGGGCCATAAGAAGAGAGAAATATTTTTCCAAAAAACGTACTTTTTTCACGAAAAGCGAGATAACTCGGGGAGTTGTGGGATTACGAGAATGGACGGGTGCTCAAAATATGCGCCACATATGAGGCTAAGTCCCCATAAAAAGATTTGAAAATGTGCCGCTTTATAGAGCACCCAGTTGACAAAAAGGAAAATCGATGATTTTCCGATCAAATCGACTAAAATAAAAATCCGAAAAATCGCGATTTTTCTAGTTGCTCCAAGTGACCCCAGATGCACTTGCCTAAACTAATTGGACCCCCCTGATTCCAATGAGCACACATTCAGCCTCCTAGCCCCAGCGGTTCTCGAGATATCCGCCCTCAAAGTGGGAAAATTAAAAAAAGTAGCAAAATAGGGCTGTTAAAATTAAACTTCTAAACGAACGCTCCAATCTCGATGCCGATAATCTCATTCGATTCAGGGGAGTCATACGGTTCATACCAGACCACACTTGATATACTTACGAAGACGTTTTCATTTTCGAAATTTTCGAAAATGTCGCGTTTTTTGCCATCTCGATGAAATTCCATTTCGAGAACGTATCAATCGATTCGGACGAAATGTGGGGGGGTCATAGAGGGCCCAAATAGAAGCGCAATGAGAAATAGTGGGTCCCCGTAGGCGATCGCCTTTGTACAGGCGGGCCATAAGAAGAGAGAAATATTTTTCAAGAAAACGTACTTTTTTCACGAAAAGCGAGATAACTCGGGGAGTTGTGGGAATACGAGAATGGACGAGCGCTCAAAATATGCGCCATATACGGGGCTAAGTCCCCAAAGCATGATTAGATTATGTGCCACTTGGCAGACCACCTAGATGGGAAAACGTAAAATCGATGATTTTCCGATCAAATCGACTAGAATAAAAATCCGAAAAATCGCGATTTTTCGAGTTGCTCCAAATGACCTTAGAGATACATGCCTAAACTAATTGGATCCTCCCGATTCCAATGAGCACACATTCAGCCTCCTAGCCCCGGCGGCTCTCGAGATATCCACCCTCAAAGTTGGAAAATAAAAAAAAAATAGCAAAATAGGGCTGTTAAAATTAAACTAAACAATAGAATGTTGTTAAATTATTAATTTTGTTTCATGGAATTTTGAACTTTTGTAAGAATTTCGTTAGGTCATTATATTTGCAATAGAATTTTGTTGAATTAATAAATTTCTGCAAAGGAATTCCGAACTTTTGTAAGAATTTCATTATGTCATGATATTTCTAATAGATTTTTGTTGAATTCTCAATTTTGTCCCATGGAATTCAAAAATTTTGTAAGAATTTCATTATCTCATGATATTTGCAAAAGATTTTTATTGAATTAATAATTTTTTCCAAAGTAATTCCGAACTTTTGTACAAATTTCATTATGTCATGATATTTCCAATACATTTCTGTAGAATTAATAATTTTGTCCAAAGGAATACCTCATATTTGTAAGAATTCCAATATGTCATGATTATTCCAATATATTGTTGTTGAATTAATAATTTTGTCCCATGGAATCCCGAAATTTTGTCAAAATTTCATTATGTCATGATATTTCCAAAAGATTATTAATGAATTCATAATTTTGTCCAATGGAATCCCGAAATTTTGTAAGAATTTATTTATGTTACGATTTCCAATCGATTTTTATTGTATTAATAATTTTTTTTTCAAAGGAATTCCAAATTTTTGTAAGAATGTCATTATGTCATGATATTTCCAATAGATGGTTGTTGAATTAATAATTTTGTCTAATGGAATTTTGAAATTTTGTAAGAATTTCATCATATCATAATATCTGCAAAAGATATTTATTGAATTAATAAATTTTTCCAAAGGACTTTCGAACTTTTGTAAGAATTTCATTATGTCATGATATTTGCAATAGATTTTTATTGAATTAATAATTTTGTCCCATGGAATCCTAAAATTTTGTAAGAATTTCATTATGTCATGATATTTGCAAAAGATTTTTATTGAATTAATAAATTTTTCCAAAGTAATTCTGAACTTTTGTAAGAATTCCATTATGTCATGATATTTCAAATAGATTTTTGTTGAATTAATAATTTTGTTTAAAGAAATTCCGCACTTTTGTAATAATTTCAATATGTCATGATATATACAAAAGATTTTTATTGCATTAATCAAATTTTTCAAAGGAATTTCGAACTTTTGTAAGAATTCCAATATGTCATAATATTTCCAATAGATATTTGTTGAATTCATAATTTTGTCCCACGAAATCCCTAAATTTTGTAATAATTTCGTTATTGAATTCATAATATTGTCCTGTCTAATCCCGAAATTTTATCAAAATTTCAATATGTCATGATATTTCCTATAGATTTTTATTGAATTCACAATGTTGTCACATGGAATCCCCAAATTTTGCAAGAATTTCATTATGTCATGATATTTCCAATAGATTTTTGCAGAATTAATAATTTTGTCCAAAGAAATTCCAAATATTTGCAAGAATTCTAATATGTCTTGATTATTCGAATAGATTATTGTTGAATTCACAATTTTGTCCTATGGACTTGTCCTGAAATTTTGTAAGAAATTCATTATGTCATGATATTTCCAATACATTGTTATTGAATTCATAATTTTGTCACGTGGAATTCCAAAATTTTGTAAGTATTTGATGATGTCATAATATTTCCGATATATATTTGTAAAATTCATATTTTTTATGAAGTAAACTAGATAGAAAGACACCAAAAAGTGAAAATCACCAAAAGTGTCACAATGACCAGAACGCATCGATATGCAGTATTTCATAAATCAATATTTTGAATTGCCTCAGTAATATATATGTAATTACATAAGCTACTTTAATAAATTTTTGACAGCATATTAATTAATGATCTAGCTTTCAAAATCTGTAAACAGATTAGAAAAAAATTGAAACGCAAAAAAAATACAAGGCATTAGGTAACATGGGGTTGGAGATCCTATGCTGGGTCAAACGACGAACCCAACCCAAGTATTTATTTAATGTCATTTCGATCTAAAATATTTGCATTCGGCAAGTAACCAATGTAATTTAAATATCTTAGTCTCATAGGACGGTGAAATCGATGATTTTCCGATCAAATCGACTAAAATAAAAATTCGAAAAATCGCGATTTTTCGAGTTGCTCCAAATGATCTTACAGACACATGCTCAGACTAATTGGACCCTCCCGATTGCAATGAGCACACATTCAGCCTCCTAGCCCCAGCGGTTCTCGAGATATCCGCCCTCAAAGTTCGAAAATTAAAAAAAATAGCAAAATAGGGCTGTTAAAATTAAACTTCTAAACGAACGCTCCAATCTCGATGCCGATAGTCTCATTCGATTCAGGGAAGTCATACGGTTCATACCAGACCACACTGGATATACTTACGAAGACGTTTTAATATTCGAAATTTTCGAAAATGTCGCGTTTTTTGCCATCTCGATGAAATTCCATTTCGAGAACGCCTCAATCGATTCGGACGAAATTTGGGGGGGTCATGGAGGGCCCAAATACAAGCACATTGAGAAATAGTGGGGCCCCGTAGGCGATCGCCTTTGTACAGGGGGGCATAAGAAGAGAGAAATATTTTGCAAAAGGACGTACTTTTTTCACGAAAAGCAAGATAACTCGGGGAGTTGTGGGAATACGAGAATGGACGAGCGCTCAAAATATGCGCCATATACGGGGCTAAGTCCCCATAGAATGATTTGATTATGTGCCACTTGGCAGACCACCCAGAAGGCAAAACGTAAAATCGTTGATTTTTCGATCAAATCGACTAAAATAAAAATCCGAAAAATCACGATTTTTCGAGTTGCTCCAAATAACCTTAGAGGCACATACCTAGACTAATTGGACCCTCCCGATTCCAATGAGCACACATTCAGCCTCCTAGCCCCAGCGGTTCTCGAGATATCTGCCCTCAAAGTTGGAAAATTAAAAGAAATATCAAAATAGGGCTGTTAAAATTAAACTTCTAAACGAACGCTCCAATCTCGATGCCGATAATCTCATTCGATTCAGGGGAGTCATACTGTTCATACCAGACCACACTTGATATACTTACGAAGACGTTTTAATTTTCGAAATTTTCGAAAATGTCGCGTTTTTTGCCATCTCGATGAAATTCCATTTCGAGAACGCCTCAACCGATTCGGACGGAATTTGTGGAATGTCATAGAGGGCCCTAATACAAGCACAATAAGAAATAGTGGGGGCCCGTAGGCGATCGCCTTTGTACAGGGGGGCCATTAGAAGAGAGAAGTATTTTTCAAAAAAACGTACTTTTGTCACGAAAAGCGAGATAACTCGGGGAGTTGTGGGAATACGAGAATAGACGAGCGCTCAAAATATGCGCCATATACGGGGCTCAGTCCGCATAGAATGATTTGATTATGTGCCACTTGGCAGACCACCCAGATGGCAAAATGTAAAATCGATGATTTTCCGATCAAATCGACTAAAATAAAAATCCGAAAAATCGCGATTTTTTGAGTTGCTCCAAATGACCTTAGAGGAACATGCCTAGACTAATTGGACCCTCCCGATTCCAATGAGCACACATTCAGCCTCTTAGCCCCAGCAGTTCTCGAGATATCCGCCCTAAAAGTTGGAAATTAAAAAAAAAAGCAAAATAGGGCTGTTAAAATTAAACTTCTAAACGAACGCTCCAATCTCGATGCCGATAGTCTCATTCGATTCAGGGGAGTCATACGGTTCATAAAAGACCACACTTGATATACTTACGAGGACGTTTTAATTTTCGAAATTATCGAAAATGTCACGTTTTTTGCCTTCTCGATGAAATTCCATTTCGAGAACGCCTCAGCCGATTCGGACGAAATTTGGGGGGGTCATAGAGGGCCCAAATACAAGCACATTGAGAAATAGTGGGGCCCCTGTAGGCGATCGCGTTTGTACAGGGGGGACTTAAGAAGAGAGAAATATTTTTCAAAAAAACCTAATTTTTTCACAAAAAGCGTGATAACTCGGGGAGTTGTGGGAATACGAGAATGGACGAGCGCTCAAAATATGCGCCATATATGGGGCTAAGTCCCCAAAGCATTATTAGATTATGTGCCTCTTGGCAGACCACCCAGATGGGAAAACGTAAAATCGATGATTTTCCGATCAAATCGACTAAAATAAAAATCCGAAAAATCGCGATTTTTCGAGTTGCTCCAAATGACCTTAGAGGCACATGCCTAAACTAATTGCACCCTCCCGATTCCAATGAGCACACATTTAGCCTCCTAGCCCCAGCGGTTCTGGAGATATCCCCCTCAAAGTTGGAAAATTAACAAAAATAGCAAAATAGGGCTGTTAAAATTAAACTTCTAAACGAGCGCTCCAATCTCGATGCCGATAGTCTCATTCGATTCAGGGGAGTCATACGGTTCATACCAGACCACACTTGATATACTTACGAAGACGTTTTAATTTTCGAAATTTTCGAAAATGTCGCGTTTTCTGCCATCTCGATGAAATTCCATTTCGAGAACGCCTCGATCGATTCGGACGAAATTTGGGGGGGTCATAGAGGGCCCTAATACAAGCACAATAAGAAATAGTGGGGGCCCGTAGGCGATCGCCTTTGTACAGGGTGGCCATAAGAAGAGAGAAGTATTTTTCAAATAAACGTACTTTTTTCACGAAAAGCGAGATAACTCGGGGAGTTGTGGGAATACGAGAATGGACGAGCGCTCAAAATATGCGCCATATCCGGGGCTCAGTCCCCATAGAATGATTTAAAAATGTGCCACTCGGCAGACCACCCAGATGGCAAAACGTAAAATCGTTGATTTTCCGATCAAATCGACTAAAATAAAAATCCGAAAAATCGCGATTTTTCGAGTTGCTCCAAATGACCTTAGAGGCACGTTCCAAGACTAATTGGACCCTCCCAATTCCAATGAGCACACATTCAGCCTCCTAGCCCCAGCGGTTCTCGAGATATCCGCCCTAAAAGTTAGAAAATTTAAAAAAGCAAAATAGGGCTGTTAAAATTAAACTTCTAAACGAACGCTCCAATCTCGATGCCGATAGTCTCATTCGATTCAGGGGAGTCATACGGTTCATACCAGACCACACTTGATATACTTACGAGGACGTTTTAATTTTCGAAATTATCGCAAATGTCACGTTTTTTGCCTTCTCGATAAAATTCCATTTCGAGAACGCCTCAATCGATTCGGACGAAATTTGGGGGGGTCATAGTGTTCCCAAATACAAGCATAATAAGAAATAGTGGGGCCCCGTAGGCGATCGCCTTTGTACAGGGGGGGCATAAGAAGAGAGAAATATTTTTCAAAAAAACGTACTTTTTTCACGAAATGCGAGATAACTCGGGGAGTTGTGGGAATACGAGAATGGACGAGCGCTCAAAATATGCGCCATATACGGGGCTAAGTCGCCATAGAATGGTTTGATTATGTGCCACTGGGCAGACCTCCCAGATGGCAAAACGTAAAATCGATGATTTTCCGATCAAATCGACTAAAATAAAAATCTGAAAAATCGCGATTTTTCGAGTTGCTTAAAATAACCTTAGAGGCACATGCCTAGACTAATTGGACCCTCCCGAATCCAATGAGCACACATTCAGAGTCCTAGCCCCAGCGGTTCTCGAGATATCCGCCCTCAAAGTTGGAAAATTTAAAAAAAAAAGCAAAATAGGGCTGTTAAAATTCAACTTCTAAACGAACGCTCCAATCTCGATGCCGATAGTCTCATTCGAATCAGGGGAGTCATACGGTTCATACCAGACCACACTTGATATACTTACGAGGACGTTTTAATTTTCGAAATTATCGAAAACGTCACGTTTTTTGCCTTCTCGATGAAATTCCATTTCGAAAACGCCTCAATCGATTCGGACAAAATTTGGGGGGGTCATGGAGGGCCCCAATACAAGCACAATGAGAAATAGTGGGGCCCCGTAGGCGATCGCCTTTGTACAGGGGGGCCATAAGAAGAGAGAAATATTTTTCAAAAAAACGTACTTTTTTCACGAAAAGCGAGATAACTCGGGGAGTTGTGGGAATACGAGAATGGACGAGCGCTCAAAATATGCACCATATACGGGGCTAAGTCCCCATAGAATGATTTGATTATGTGCCACTTGGCAGACCACCCAGAAGGCAAAACGTAAATCGTTGATTTTTCGATCAAATCGACTAAAATAAAAATCCGAAAAATCGCGATTTTTCGAGTTGCTCCAAATGACCATAGAGGCGCATGCCTGGACTAAATGGACCCTCCCGATTCCAATGAGCACACATTCAGCCTCCTAGCCCCAGCTGTTCTCGAGATATCCGTCCTCAAAGTTGGAAAATTAAAAAAAAAATGCAAATAAGGGCTGTTAAAATTAAACTTCTAAACTAAAGCTCCAATCTCGATGCCGATAGTCTCATTCGATTCAGGGGAGTCATACGGTTCATACCAGACCACACTTGATATACTTACGAAGACGTTTTAATTTTCGAAATTTTCGAAAATGTCGCGTTTTTTGCCATTTCGATTAAATTACATTTCGAGAACGCCTCAACCGATTCGGACGAAATTTGGGGGGGTCATAGAGGGCCCAAATACAAGCACAATGAACCATAGAGCCCCCTCCCCCTATGCCTGTTACAGCGGGCGCCAATGCATATAATATTAGGTTACTTGACTTTGAATTTCTAATTTATATTAGAGTGGAGGTTTCCGTTAAATAAATTAATTGTGTAATCTTTATTAATTAGCTGTGTATACAGGCAATTTCGAGGTATAATTTTGTTGCTCTAATAAATTCGTGTGAAGTTGTGTTTACGCGGTAATCCCCGCAACAATACTTCTTCCATTAATTTCGTTTGCGCTCCGGTCGGAATAACTTACTTCCTGTAAAAGCCGCGGCCGGCCGTAATCCGTCGATTCACGTATGCGGGAATTAATTCCGCACGTTAATTTATTCGTTTAAAACTCCGGTTCCGCCCGGAGCGCTCCCCGCGCCCCCCGGCTCCGGGCGCAGTTTTATTCAGATGGAAATTTCATTAACGCCGCGTCCCGAAGGAAGATTAACAGCCGGCCGCGATCGCGCCAGGATTAAACGGGGCGACAATCGACTGGGCCCTTCATCCCGACACGCCCGGAGAGGTCCTCCAGGACAAACACGGCAGCGGCGGCTCGAAGCCGCGTCTCGAGGACGGGTTTTAATTAAATTTCCAGCGGTCGAGGGGCTTTTTGTCCGGCTTCGACGCCGCTGTTTTGCGCGGCTGCAGTTTGTCTGGCTTTTTGGACCCGGAATCGACATGGCAGGTCCGCGATGATTAATCCGGGGACGTCGCTGCTCCCACGGGAGAGAGGGTCCTGTTTTCCGCCGCCGTAACGAGGCCCTTGTTCCTGTATTTATTGCGGACTCTTACTTACTCGTCGCTCTTTCTTATGGGCCGTTTATGGAAGGGTTTTACGTGGGTGTGCTCTTGAAAACAGCCAAGCCGAGCACTTAAGTGCACCTATCCAGTTTTTATACGATTCTAACTGCAAACCCTAATGAAAACCTGCGGCGGTCTTAATTCCTGCACAGCGAACGGCCGGCAGGTATTTTCATCTTTGACGCATCGCAAATACCCAATAATGAAATAATGCCATATTCGTGCAAATGTCATAATAATAATTTCTAGTACAGCTGGATTACGTACGTCCATCTACGTGTGGCGTGTTTCTGTTTGCATTTAGCCTGGTGTCATTTTTTGGCCAATGCAGCCGCAGTCATAATTCTCGTCCGCTGATGGAATATTTAATGGCCGAAACCGATTGTGAATATCCCAATGGCAAACAATTCCATTACCCGCTCATCAAGCATTCAGCCTCGGGCAGTCGGTTCAGCAATTCGCTGCAGTTTTCAACCACTGGATTTGGAGTTAATTAGCGACAGCGAGATATATACTTTTTTAATCTAGACAATTCCGGACGTGGATCAATTGTTTCACGGTAATAAATTACCTACATATCAAATGCATGCAGATAAAGCATATAAGACAAGGCCAGATGGGATAAGACTTATACCACGTGGCAAACATTATAATGTAGATTAGGTAGACAAAACAAGGCAAGGTATTTTTATTTTTCACTTTTTCACTTGGGGACAACTTAGCAAGTTAGCCAATTATCTGAAAATCGTATTTAATAATGTATTAATACACCCAAAGTAAATATAGGTAGATTTTTCATGAAAATATTGTTAATGAAGATGTGAAGTAACTAATCAGAAATCATTATAACACAATAATAACCATTAAAAGTTTGCCAATTTTTGAAAATCGTATATCATAATGTCCACATCCACTTCCATTTTGGACAACTTAGGCGAAAATACCTTCCCGCCATTCCCTTTCGTTTCTTTCCTTGCCTGTCAAAATCGTCTCTTTCTCTCTCCCTCTCTATGAAGTAACATTCAAATGCAACTGCAACCTGTAACTGCATGTGTGCTCGAATATTATGAATACTTCCATTTCCATTCCACTTCCACGTCCACTTCCATTTTGAACAACTTAGGCGAAAATACCTTCCCGCCATTCCCTTTCGTTTCTTTCCTTGCGTATCAAAATCGTCTCTTTCTCTCTCCCTCTCTATGAAAGTAACATTCAAATGCAACTGCAACCTGTAACTGCACCTGTGCTCGAATATTATGAATACTTCCATTTCCATTCCACTTCCACTTCCACTTCCATTTTGGACAACTTAGGCGAAAATACCTTTCCGCCATTCCCTTTCGTTTCTTTCCTTGCCTATCAAAATCGTCTCTTTATCTCTCCCTCTCTACGAAGTAACATTCAAATGCAACTGCAACCTGTAACTGCACGTGTGCTCGAATATTATGGATACTTCCATTTCCTGGTGTCCAATTCAACCTGGTGCCAGCTGAAAACCCGAACGCTTTTAATCTAGCTGGTTATCAAACAGCCCCCCTACACGTGTCCACGGATTGTAATTTCCATTTGCGGATTAAAAACTAATACCTTGGCGGTATCGGTTTTTTTTTTTCATACAGCCACAATCGACGAGCGGTGCAGAATAATTGCGTGGCTGCAGAGGCAATAAATCCGGCTTAAAACCAGCAGACTCGGATACATGACGCCCACGTTTGAGAGCAAAACGGCGCTCGACAGTGCTTACAAAGCGATTGCCTACGAGGAACAATTTAAAAAATCAGCAATATTGGCGGAGGCACGATAAAGCGGGTAATGTTGAGAAATTGCTCCATATATATTGCTTATCAGGCGCGAACAGCTGAATAGCAAAGTGTCAATTATTTTAAAACACCTGCGATATCCTCCGCGGTATGGAAAATCAATAAATCAAACATGTGAAAAATTCAGCCACAAGTTATACTTCGCACAAATTGCATTTGATCGTGAAAGTATTATTTCGTGCTTTGCATCATTCCTAGGGATTATGAAAATCTACTAAGCAAAAAAAATTGTTACATTCATAATTGAGGTATTTGGGTCACACCAATCTGTGGGTAAACAAAATCGCAGAATTGCAACAATTCGTAAGGTTTTAGTAACCTCGTAGGGTTTTAGTAACGCGAAGAATTGATTAAGTTGATAAGTTTCTGAAAAGTTAGCCAATTATCTTAAAATCGTATTTAATAATGTATTATAATATACCTAAAGTAGATATATGTAGATTTTTCATCACAGAATTGCAACAATTCGTAATTTGTAAGGTGTTGGGTTTTAGTAACGCAAAGAATTGATTAAGTTGATAAGTTTCTGAAAAGTTAGCCAATTATCTTAAAATCGTATTTAATAATGTATTATAATATACCTAAAGTAGATATATGTAGATTTTTCATCACAGAATTGCAACAATTCGTAATTTGTAAGGTGTTGGGTTTTAGTAACGCGAAGAATTGATTAAGTTGATAAGTTTCTGAAAAGTTAGGCAATTATCTGAAAATCGTATTTAATAATGTATTATAATATACCTAAAGTAGATATAGGTACATTTTTCTTCACAGAATTGCAACAATTCGTAAGGTGTTGGGTTTTTGTAACGCGAAGAAATAATTAAGTTGATAAGTTTCTGAAAAGTTGGCCAATTATCTAAAAATCGTATTTAATAATGTATTAATTTACCTAAAGTAGATATAGGTAGATTTTTCGTGAAAATATTATTAATGAAGATGTGAAGTAACTAATCAGGAATCAATATAACGCAATAATAACCATTAGATGAAACACACAACAATTAAATTATTAATAATTTAATAATGAAATATTTAATAGAACTGTAATAAAATAAATAATAAAATCGCAAAACTTTATTCAAATTATAGAAACTTTATATAAATTGTGGAAAATTTATTGTATATATCACAGAAATTGTAAGCCAAGTGCAAAAAATTTAATAAACCCATCAAAAGTTGCAACTTTTTTCCCCTTAAATGAAACTGGAATCCCATGTTTCATAAAATTCTGCTACGTGCCAGTAAATCTGGAAAACTTAATAAAAGTGTAGTAAAACTAAAGAAACCAAAAACCGAGAAAATTGCTCAAAATGTAACTATTATATCAATATATTCCGACATATACATATACATATACATATACAACTAACCCCAAATTTCACAAATAGTTTAGAAATTGTCACAACGTTTTATGGTAATTTATAGATGCACAATAAAAAAATGCTAAGTTAGTGCGTATTTCCACTTTATTATGCGGTGCGGACTCTAAAACAGGCAGATACTAACAAACTTGTAGCATTATAGTCAACATTTTGGAATCTAATTTTTATCTTAGAAAGTACAAAATATAGGCATAGACACATCTCTACAAAATATATTTCAAGTTAAACGGGGAAGCCAAAAACATTATAATATATAGGGTGTTCTATTTATAAACTAATGTTGATGGCTATGTCTGGTAGAACACGAAGTGATAGAAGGATGAAAGTATTTCACCTGAGGAGAAGAAAATCAGTCATGTTTAGATGATTTTTTTCAATTTTTTATCTTATCGGGAACACCATAAACTTTTAGTGGTATATGAACCGTTTAGTGGTCTATGAACGTGGGACACTCTGTATTGTAAGGTACTATTTTAGAAAATAAATAAATTTAAAAAATGCAAAATGGCAATTGCTCAAATATGGACCATAAATTTTTACTTACATTTCCAAATACATTGGTTCTGCTCTTTTTATTTACAAGTTTGTGATTTTTTTACATTTTAAGGTATCGAAGTTAGAATTCCTAATACACGGGATTTGTTAGGAAAGGTTATCAATAACATTTCTATATTAATCATGTATTCATAAATTGTGTATTTTATGATTTGATATTGGTATTGTGTTGGGTTTGATACAGTATTTAGCAGGGTTGTAATAAATCCCGATTTTTTTAAATAAATCAAAAATCAATTATTTTATTAAAAAAAACAAATAAATCATGATTTATTTGATTTATTTGATTGTTTTATATTTCTGATCAGTTTTTGCCAGTTTAGATATGTTTTAAGTTGATTTACATCACGATTCAAATCATATTTTTTTAAATAAATTTTAACAAGAATTTAAAAAAAACGGTGTATCTACCTTTGTACTATGTGATTAGTACAAATTATTTTACTTACTTCCACTTATCTATTTTAAAGCATGCTAACTTCATGATGAACATCATGCTACAATCATGATTTTTTGATTTATTTGATTGTTTCATATTTCTGATCAGTTTTTGCCAGTTTAGATATGTTTAAAATTGATTTACATCACGATTCAAATCATATGATTTTTTTTTATAATTTTTCAAATTTGAACAAAAATTGATGATTAAAGAAATAAAAACGGCGTGTCTGTACTATGTGATTAGTACAAATTATTTTACTTACTTCCAATTATCTATTTTAAAGCATGCTAACTCTATAGTTAGCATGTAGCATTATTTAAGTATATTTTTAAATGTTCACCTATTGGAATGCCCAAACAGTACAAAAACAATGATTCATTGAAAAAAAAATCAATTTTTATTTTAATCAGTGATTTATTTAAAAAAAATCATTTAATTTAAATCATAATCGTAGAATTATTAAAGTACAATTTTAATTGTTCACCTATTGGAATGCACAAACAGTACAAAAACAATGATTTATTGAAAAAAAAATCAATGATTTTAATCAATTATTTATTTTAAAAAAATCATTTGATTAAAATGATAATCGTAGCATTATTAAAGTATATTTTTAAATGTTCACCCATTGGAATGCACAAACAGTACAAAAACAATGATTAATTGAAAGAAAAATTGATTTTAATCAATGATTTATTTTAAAAATATCATTTTATTTAAATCATGATTTACATCATGATTTAAATCACACCAACCCAGGTATTTAGCACTTTATGGATATTATGTGCTTTTTTAACTTTTTTGATATTTGTGTTTAATATTTCAATAATCAATTTATATCAAATGATTTAAATCACACCAGCCCTGTATATTGGAAAAACTATAGAGGTCATTTCAAATAATAATTTTAAAGAAGTCAAAATGGAGCCAACCAATAAATACCACAGCAACGTAATTAAAGCTGTTAAAGAATCCACAGAGTTTTTAAACCCCCACGATATCTACCACTTAAAAATTATGAACCCTAAAGCCCCAGAATTGTATGGTCTACCAAAACTATACAAAGAAAATACCCTAATTTGACCAGTAGTGTCATACATCAATGCACCTTCCTATAAACTTTGCAATCTATTGAAAATAGTAATTAAGTATTAAGAAAAGTTTTTGAAAAAAAAATAATAGAAATTAAATAAGATTACCGAAATGGATTGGATTAGAATCTAAATATACTAAATAATTTAGCACTTTATGGATATTATATGCTTTTTTAACTTTTAAAAATTTTGTGTTTAATATTTTAATTTTTTGAGGTTTTAATTAGCTTGTATTAATTTTATAGTCATTTTGTTTAGGTTACGTTATTTTCTGAACTTTTTTCCAACATTTTCGAATTAGTTTCATGAGGTATTATTACGTATTTTTTTGCTATTTGTTAGGTTACTAAACTTTTGTATTCTCTTAAATAGTTGTTTAATTTTGAGATTTTTCAATAGCATTACCTAATGTTTTCTGAAAATGTTATGTGACTATTATTGCATAGCAATTACTAGTATTCGAATCCCTATTATTATTATTTTGCATAGGAAACTTATGTATTTCGATTATTCCATTGGATATTTTGTATAAGTAAATACTTTTTTTTATTACCTAGTAATAATTTTAGTGATGATACAAAAACTAAACACGTTACTACGTTTTTTATCACTTTATTACTTCGTTAAACACGACTGCAGTTTCGACCACAAATATGTCATTCTCAAGTGATTCAAAATACAAAATTATTGTATACAATTCTTGTATTTTGAATCACTTGAGAATGACCTAATTGTGGTCGAAAGTTTTTCAATTAATCATTGTTTGTTTTTTTCTAAAATAATTAATTTTTGAAATATTTTAAAAAATCAGGGTTTATTACAACCCTGCTAAATACTGTATTGAACCCAACACAATACTAATATCAATTAATTGTGGTCGAAACTGCAGTCGTGGTTAACGAAAAAGTAAAGTGATAAAAAACGTAGTAACGTGTTTCATTTTTGTATCATCATGAATAATTATCACATAGCAAGGACTTCCTCCATCAACTTTATTAATAGTTTTAGTACCTGCCCCGTTTTCTGAATATGTTATGTGACTATTATTTCATAGCAATTACTATTTTTGGTATGACTTTTATTATTATTTTGCATAGGAAACTAATGTATTTCGATTATTCCATTGGATTTTTGGTATAAGTAAATACTTTTTTTTCAATTTTTGTTGATCCACCCTATAGTCACTTTTACGACGCCCACCATTAGGATCTATTAAACGGAAATACATACAAAGTTGGTCCAATATGATAAAAGTTTCTTATTTTTGTGCATTTCAATATACTGAAACTAAATCCGGGATATCTTGCACAGTTCCTGAAATATCGCTGAAAAACTGAAAAAGTGCACTTTCATTTTCCTCATAACTTTTTTACTTTTGAAGGAAATTTTACTTTCTGTTGACAGTACCAAACATTTTTTGCGCCAACTAGATGCCCAAATTTTCATGGTTAACTTTTTTCTTATGGCCCAATATTGGATTTTAATCTTTCAAAAGAGCGAAAAATTACAATTTCAACCATGTATTACACATGGGTAATATGATATTATTTACCACCAAAAATCGATCATTTAAAAATTTGTTCCAACAATCAAACTGCTGTGGAGTGCTCTAAAAATCAAGTAGCCATGGAATAACAAATTACCATTTTGACATTTCTTCATACAAAGAAAATTACTTCTAAGTAATATTATTGTGTATAAAGTGCAAAAAGGAGATAATATCTTTGATTAGTAAAAATGGAAGATATTATCCTCAACATGAAAAAATTCAATGTACAATCTCTATTATCTTACATTATATTTCCCTGGCCGAGATTGCAAATCATAAATCATATTGTATTCATTAAATAATCTGATCAAATATCATTTTTGAATTAAAGTTTATCATATAATATAAGTTTCGTAAAATTTCCTTCAAAAGTAAAAAAGTTATAAAAGGAAAAGGAAAGTGCACTTTTTTTGTTTTTCAGCGATATTTCAGGAACTGTGCAAGATATCCTGGATTTCGTTTCAGAATATTAAAAGGCACAAAAATAAGAAACCTTTATCCCATTTGACCAACTCTGTTTATATTTCCGTTTAATAGATCTTAATGGTGGGCGTTGTAAAAGTGACCACCCTGTATATGTTCTTTTGCAAATGTTGAGATATTTTGGTATTTATTTCAAAATTTTACTGGAAACTTCTTCTTTGTACATTTATACATATCAATTTTATATATTTCTTCAAAATATTTCAGGAGTTTTGGTTAAACTGAATAGAAATCACTATTTACGATAGAATAACTGAAATACATTAGCACATAAAATAAGGTGTCCATGAAGTAGGCTATGTGTTTTTGTTTTGTACATATATATGTGTGTAATGGCAACACATTACAATTATTCCATTGGATTTTTGATATAAGTAAATACTTTTTTTATTACCTAGTAATAATTTATGTACCTATCTAATATTTTCTGAAAATTTGAGGTGACTATAATTGCATAGCAATGGATATTATTGGTATGACTTATTATTATTTTGCATAGGAAACTATAGATTTTTTGTGTAAGTCAAACTTTATTTATTTTCATTTATATTTTAAATGTTGAGATATTTTGGTATTCCGTTCAAAATTTTACTGGAAACTTTTTCTTATTATTGCTTCTCAATTGGAGTACTTACTGGTAGTTTATATGTTTAGATATATTGATGTTTTGTTGTTTTTATTATTTTAATTATTTCTTCTTCACCTTACTAGACTAGTTTCGGTCTATCTTTCAGCCATCTTCAAAGGTGTTAAATAAATTGTTATGGCCGAAAGATATTTATATCTAAATATAAACTACCAGTAAGTACTCGAATAAAACGGAAGAAAACAGTAATAATATAGTAATAATTGGTATCCAAAATGGATAAAACTATAACAAGTTTTATAAATTTCAGCAAATCTAGATAAGGGTGGATAAAACGAGTTTGTAAATATTCAACAATAATTTCAAGAAACCAAAATGGCAACTCTTGAGGCATGTATTTTTTGACATGAATATTTTTCACCACCATGGCAACCTTAATCTAATCTCTATGTGTGTTCAGCTATTTCAGTAGCACCCTGTATATCTATAGGTACTGTAGCATACAATAGATACAAATATGAGATGGGTGGTTGGGTGGATCAGAACTAAAGAAGATTAATGTTTCAGATATTGAATATAGGTACATTCTAGTAGCTTAATTTTTATTGCTGTACCATCATTATAATTATTATATTGTAAATACAATACAATACAGGGAATGTTATTTTCATTAGTAAAGAGAACAAAGTAAAAATTGACCCTTTTGTCGAGGATTTAAAAAATAAAAGGAGCATTTTTTGTGTGTATATATATATATATATATATATATATATATATATATATATATATATTAAATGTTGAGATATTTTGGTATTCCGTTCAAAATTTTACTGGAAACTTTTTCTTTTTACATTGGTACATATCACTTTTTTTGCAAAATATTTGGGGATTTTTGGTTAAACTGAATAGAAATTAGAAATCACAATTTACGATGGAATAACTTAAATACATTAGCACATAAAATAAGGTGTTGATGAAGTGGAATTACTGAAATATATTAGCACATAAAATTAGGTGTTCATGAAGTAGGCATAACGGCTACGTGTTTTTTATTATAAATAACTGTCTGTGTAATGGTACATAATGGTAAACACAATGGTAATAATGGTCTGTGTAACTGTCTATTGGTAATGCAAAATTATTAATTCAATAAATTCCTAAACTTATATCATTAGATATTTGTTAGTTTTGAATTTGAATAAAATGCGTAACTCAATTTTTGCAATAAGATGCAGAAAACTCGAATTGGCAGGGAAATTGATCGATTTCCATAACTTTAAGTTTACACATACATTATTAAAACATGTATGATTGGAGGGAAAAAATAAAACGGCAATTTGGTTGACATAGTTTTCCAGGAAAATTCAAATGTGAGGGGTTCGAGTGAGGAAAATTCCCGCGTTCCGGTAAACATCGTGGATTAAATGCGACGTGAAAATCCGGCTTTCCACCCCGCTCCCGGGCGATTTTGAAATATCGCTCCGGGCGCGATTATTTGTTTCCCCTGGCCCGGAAGTAATTTTTACGGCCGCGGGACCTCCTCGGCGGGGGCGATATTCCGGGGGGCGCGAAATTTTCAATTCTCCGCCCGGAAAGTTGCGCGATAAATTCCGGGGCGCGATGCCCCCCGCCAGTAAATCACGGCTGCGGGGTATACATAATTCGCGCGCGGAATTAATAAATCGCGCGTTTGCATCGAGATAATCGATACGCCCCGGAGGAACTCCGGGGGACTCAGCGCTCCGTGCCAATTCGTTTTTACGTAGTGCCAGCGCTCCGGGTGAAGACAATGCGGGCGGGCTCCGGCCGGATCATCGCCGCCCCCGCCAACCCGGAGCAATAATCTCGAAATGCAATGTTCTCAGAACAATTACCGCCGTCAAATATTTAATCTAACAACAACAAATATCTCCGGCGCTGATTGCCTCCCCGGAATTTTCCGCAAAATTCTAAATAAATATTTAGCAAGCACCTGGCGCGCCTTCCCCCCACCCCACGTTACATTGTAATTATATTTCACGGGCGGCCCCCCGTGAAATTAATTAGCGCTCTCGCTGGAGGGAAGCGGGCAGTTTTTCGCCACCCCCGCCGCCAGCGCCGCCCGGAGTTTTCCGGGGGAGTCGAGTTACGCGATTTTTCCGGCCCTCGCGCTTCCCGGAATCGATGCAGCCCGCCGCGGTTTATAAATATTCGGTATTTTTATTGCCGCCTCACGACCCGGACCGGTTTTACTGCCGGCATCCGCCGTAAATCCGCGTTAATATTTACAAAACAATACCACCGGTGGGCTCTCCCGCTAATTAGTTCGCATAAATCCGCCGCGATTATGCTTGATTACCGGCGTTGTTCATTAATGCAGCTGTGCACACCGCGGGCAGTTTGTTCGTCTACAAAGCCTGTATGTCCTGGGCGTCAACTTGTTGGGGGGAAGAATGGCCCTTTATGGACGGTGCGGTTGTATATACACCACCACTCCACCAGGTGCCGGGGGGATTCGTTTCTGAACCACGTATCGATTGTGAGGGGTTTTCAATTAAAAGTGCTGCAAAAAAAAAAGCTCCACCGGGAATAAATGGGGGGCATTTATATTTCAAGGCTTATTTGCTCCCGAAATTTGAGTGCACAAAATTTTAATGAGCGAAATGAGCACGCAATAATTCCGAGTAAACTGTCTAGAATTATATTACTTATCTGGGCAAAAAAACCCTCATGACCTTTTACCCTATATTTTTCAAACCCTCAACAAATGGAGATGTTACTTCGTTCTGTTTACCAATGAAAATAATATTCCCTGTAAATATTTGATGGGAAAGTTATAAAAAATTAATTAATAGCATGTACCTATATAGAATATCTGCCCAGGGATGTTTCCCCAAAAACCAGTCGTTCGCAGCCGACGTTAAACTGTAGGTGCCATACGTCACTGTAACTACGATACAGACACTCTTACACTGACGTATGCGGGGAAATAGCCGACGCTCGACATCGAGTATGGCAATCCAAGAAGATATAGAATATATGAAACCTTAGATCTTCCTTAGTTCTGACCTACTGGGTTATCTTATATTTGTATCAATTTATAGTATGCTATAAAAGTATGCTAATAAAGAGTATGCTATAGTAGTTATAAAAAAAAGTACGCTATGGTACCTATAGATATACAGGGTACTTTTGAAAGAGTTGAACAAATTCAGATATTGGTGGATTAAGCTTGCCATGGTAATGAAAATGTTCCTGTCCTAAAATGCATAGCACAAGAGTTTCTTGAAATTATTGTTGAATGTTTAGAAACTCGTGTTATCCATCCTTATCTGGATTTTTCTCAAATTAATAAAAAAAATCATTGAAAACTTAGATAGCTACTATGTTCTGTAATTTTTACAATTTTCCAAAATAATTCATGTATTACCAACGATTAGGCACACTTAATTAATTATAAAACATTTATAAGCTTAGATAATATTAAGTTTAATAATTATTGTCTAGAAACTTTAAAATAGAATATCATCTATCTTCAGTAATAAACATAAAAAAAAGTACGCTATAGTACCTATAGATATACAGGGTACCTCTGAAAGAGTTGAACAAATTCAGAGATTGGTGGATTAAGCTTGCCATGGTAATGAAAATGTTCCCGTCCAAAAATGTATACCACAAGAGTTTCTTGAAATTATTGTTGAATGTTTAGAAACTCGTGTTATCCATCCTTATCTGGATTTTTCTCAAGTTGATAAAAACAAATCGTTGAAAATTTAGGTACCTACTAGTTTCTGTAATTTTCACAATTTTCTGGATTGGTGGATTAAGCTTGCCATTGTGATGAAAATGTGCCTGTCCAAAAATGCATACCACAAGAGTTTCTTGAAATTATTGTTGAATGTTTAGAAACTCGTGTTATCCATCCTTATCTGGATTTTTCTCAAGTTGATAAAACAAATCGTTGAAAATTTAGGTACCTACTAGTTTCTGTAATTTTCACAATTTTCTGGATTGATGGATTAAGCTTGCCATGGTAATTAAAATGTTCCTGTCCAAAAATGCATACCACAAGAGTTTCTTCAAATAATTGTTGAGTGTTTAGAAACTCGTGTTATCCATCCTTATCTGGATTTTTCTCAAATTGATTAAAAAAAATCGTTGAAAATTTAGGTACCTACTATTTTCTATAATTTTCCAAAATAATCCATACATTACCAACGATTAGGCACATTTAATTAATTATAAAACTTTTATAAACTTAGATAATATTAAGTTGAATAATTATTGTCTAGAAATTTTATAAAAGAATATCACCTATCTTTATAATTGTTTATATTTAAAAAAAATGCAACGTGATTTAATTAATAAACCACTATTAGATAGATTGCCAGATTTTTATAACGACTTGAATACTTTTAGAAGAATATAACCACATTTTGCAATAATTATAATCTTAGGTTTAATTAACCCTGAAAAAATAGGGAAACCAATAATCCAAAAATACATAATAATATAAAAAACAAAAATAACCTTTCAAAACATTAATTATTAATCTAAAGATCTAAAGATTTTGAAAACTAATTAACGTTTTCGCTTTTTTACGTTATTATTGATGTTTTTGTTTCTTACTTCTCCCACATTTCTGGTTGTACAGACATTTTGCAATTTTTTTATTGAAGATAGTTTTCTGTAACTTTTATATAAATATTTACAAATTGATGAAAAAAAATCAATGTACATGTAAAACCTTTGAAGAATGTAATGTTAAGAATATAAAGCCATCTTCTATGTTTAAATAAAGTTCTGTTGGTATTGTAAGAATCGTTTACTTTTCATATTTATTGCAATTTTACATATTTTCCCATATCTTATAGGTCAAATTGTGACTAATCTGTGGGTGATGAAAACGATCAGAGTGCAGATACAGATTTAGCACACAAAAAAACTATAAAAATCAGCTATCAAGATCTAAAAGTTTTTTTAAGCCTTGTTTTTGTTGGCCTGTGTAATTACCAAATTTTTTTGCAAACATTCATAAAAAATATATTTTAAAAAGTTATTTGTTGATCAGATTAACAAATAGACAATTTTTATAGGCAACAATTAAGAAGGATTTCATCTAATTTTATAATTGATTTTAGTTGAAAAACATGATATATTTACACAGAGATTGACTATCTACTATTATTACGCAAATAAACTATTAAGCAAATCGGAAGATTTGTGATAGATTTGATAGAATGTATTGAGAAAGTAGTCACCCAATTTTGTATTTTGTTTTTTGTTAGTTTGAAAACAAAAATTATTATTGAAGTTAGTTTTCTGTAACTATTATACAAATATTTACAAAGTGATGAAAAAAATCAGATTAACAATTAGGCAATTTTTATAGGCAACAATTTAGAAGGATTTCATCTAATTTTATAATTGATTTTATTTGAAAAACATGATATATTTACACCCAGATTGACTCTCTACTATTATTACACAAATAATCTATTAAGCAAATCGACAGTTTTTTTATAGATATGATTCAATGTATTGAGAAAATTGTCACCCAATTTTGTATTTTGATTTTTGTTAATTTAAAAAAAATATTATTATTGAAGTTAGTTTTCTGTAACTTTTATACAAATATTTAGAAACTGATGTAAAAAAATAATAAGATTAACAATTAGACCATTTTTCTAGGCTACAATTAAGAAGGATTTCATCTAATTTTAAAATTGTTTTTATTTGAAAAACATGATATATTTACACCCAGATTGACTATCTACTTTTATTACGCAAATAATCTATTAAACAAATCGACAGATTTTTTATAGATTTGGTAGAATGTATTGAGAAAATTGGCACCCAATTTTGTATTTTGTTTTTTTGTTAGTTTGAAAAAAAAAGTTATTGAAGTTAGTTTTCTATAACTTTTATACAAATATTTACAAATTGATGAAAAAAACATAATCAGATTAACAATTAGACAATTTTTAAAGGCAACAATTTAGAATAATTTCATATAATTGTTTTTATTTGAAAAACATTATATATTTACACTCAGATTGACTATATAGGTACTATTATTACGTAAATAAACTATCAAGCAAATCGACAGATTTTTTATAGATTTCAAAAATGTATTGAGAAAATTGTCACCCAGTTTTTTTGCGAATTTGAAAAAAAGCAATAATTAAATGTTTTGTCGGGATTCTTGCGGTTATTATTGATATTTTGGAATCTTGTTTTCTGTTAGATTTGAAATAAAAAACAATATTTAAATGTTTTGTCGGGTTTTTTGCTGTTATTAATCGATAATTTGGAATCTTGGTTTCTTATTAGAGAGAGCGATACACTCTTCATTAGGCTATCCCTCTTTTCTTCATATATTCTGGGTTTACTGAAATTTGCACATTTATTACCATTTTCTATTATTTGATTTAAAAATTTCAAAATACTGTAAAATAATAATATTAAACAAAATGATTAGACATTGTCTGCAATTTATTTATAAAAATGTCTGTTTATTTATTTTTTATTAATTATATTGTATGTTTGTTTATCATTGTGTTAAATTTTTGGTTTAATGTTTGTAGAGTGACTTGTTTATTAATAACCACGTTATTATACAATATGGCAGGATTTTGATAGAATATCATTGTAGGAAACTTCATATCTTAATTTGCTAATTGGTTATATTTCTATTATTTTTAAAGATTTATTCAGTTTTTGCAAAATTATTTCTGATTTTTATTGAATTATTGAATTTTTAAATTTTGGGTTCCTGAATATTTCTGGGTTAACTAAATAGGTAAGTTGGGGGGAAAAAACGTACTTGGCAATGTACGGACAATAGTTTAATTAAACAACCATGATATTGTATCTGTAGGGAAAAACATTGAATTGTTTTTCCTAAAAACTTCAAAAAATTGAAGTTACTATATTTACAACTTTTTTGACAATTTTTAAATTAATGTAAAAAATAATTATTGAATAAATTAGTAGATACAATTTATGTAAACAATATTTTAAGATGAATGTTATTTATTTTTACAATTGTTTATATTATTTTGAATTGTAGCAGAAATTTTCAAAATGGTGTAAAAAAATAACTACGAAGAGAAAGACAGAATTATAGAAATTCGGTTTTCTTCATATTTTCTGGGTTGACTGAAATTTGCTCAATTTTGACTATTTTCTATCATTTTTATAGACATATTTTTATCTTACAATACTGTAAGAATATAATAATGATACACAGAATGAGTATTGTTTACTAAATGTTTATGGGAACGTTGTTTATTAAAAAAAATGTTTTGCTGTTCACTCTACAAATATTTTCGCTGATATATTAATAGCCAGATCAACTATTATGTAAATTGGCACTGTTTTTAATAAACAATAATATTTGTTTTTAAATGTCATCTAGGTATTTTGATAATAATTTAAATTTATAAATATAATAATATAACAACCTTAAATACGTAACTGGTATTTCATGAATAAAACCTTAAACTTAATTGATAATTATTGTTCATATTTTCTTCTAGAAAATTTTCCTATCTTAATTTGCTTATATATATATATATATATATATATATATTATATCTGAAGATTAATTCAAGTTTTTGATAGATTATTTTGTCTTGCCATTTTTTTCGATTATTGGTTTCACCATTTTTTCTGGGTTTACTGTTTTTTTTTTTCTATTGAGGATACTATTTTCTTGGTTGGTATTTTATTGGTTGATACGATTCTCTTTACTTGGTTTCATCCTAATTTGATACTTGTTTATATTTTCTAATATGTTTGAAGATGAATTCAGTTTTTGCACGATTATTTCTGCTTTTTATTGAATTATGAAGTTTTAAGTTATTTGTTTCCCCAAAATGTCTGGTTAAACCTAATAGGTAAATTACCGAAATCTATTATTGGGGTTACTATTATGTACCCCAATGAATAAAGTTGAAGAATTGTATAATTTTTATGACAATTTTTTTAATTAGTGTAAACAAAAATAATGGAACTCTGAATTAAACACTACTATGTTTTTACCACACAATTAATGGAACAAATGGATAAATGCAAGTATAATGGAATTAATTTCAAACAATAATTTATGCAAATAAAGTTATGTTTTAACAAATTTTTAATACTTTTTAGAATTTTGATAGCGTATTTCAATATTGTACAAAAAGTAATCGCAGAAAAAAACAATTATAGAAATAATTAAATGGATCGTATCCTGAGTCAATTTGAATTGTAAAACGATAGATATATGCAACTATCTCTGGTTACCAATTCAGATTCACTAATGCGAAATAATTTTTCATAAACTTTGCCGTTTATGATTTCGCCTTAGTCAATCTAAATTGGTAACCTGAGATAGTTGCATATATCTATCGTTTTACAATTATAGAAATGTTGTCTTCATATTTTCTGGATTTTCTAAAATTTGCATATCTATTACTATTGTCCATAATTTTTTTAGACATTTTCAAATTACTGTAAAACAATGAATATTAATGGACAGACTGAATACTGTTCAATTTTTTTTTATAAGAATGTCATTAATTTTTATAATTTTTTATAACTGCTGTAGAGTGACTTTGTATTAATAGCCTGATCAACTATTAGGTAAATAGGCAGTTTTTTGGTAGACTATGTCATCTATCATCATCTAGATTAGTAGATTTGTTGTACTATGTAGATACTACAGTAAACAATTTGACATTACTATATAAAATTGCTATTGTAACCTAATTTCATGTACTAGATTTATGTGAGCATGACCACAATACCATCACTGGATGTAACATCATCATAGAAAAGAAAATGTTATTTTATCATTATTTCAATAATATCTTATTCATTTTCGTAATTGAACGATATATTTGCTACTTTGCCACCGCTTAAATATTAAATTATTCATTTGCCCAAATTTCACGATATATTCGCCATCCACCTCGACCTAAATAGAAAATGAACGTTATTTCGTTTTGACCCTCTTTACGACTTCTGGAGGGTCGATTCGTACATTTTCCGGTATAAACATTACCGCCGTTACTAATGGCATTCGGCTGCGGAGCGTTGCAGGAGGGGTGCGTTAAGGCCCAAAGCCACCCTAAGGCCAGGATAGCATTCGCGGCGCAAATTTTACGACTGCCAACTTACGCCCGCTGCATAAAAATTGCTTTCTATATATTTAGTACATCATCTAGATGATAATGTAAAGAGTATTGGATGCTGTTAAAACAGCGTTTTATGTTTACCTTGCCAATCAAATATACTGTAAATACGAGAGGAAATACACGTACGAATTCCCCTGTAATATGTTCAGAAAATTAATCAGAAAAATACGTTTGTAGATGTGGAAATAAAGCAGTTGGTTTTGTTTTACAATTAACATCGTTAAAATTGGTTATCGATGTAATATGCGTGCGAAAATCCATCTTTCTGGCACGTCGTGTTTTAAAGTCGCCTAGTAACAACACATTAATTGACCAACTTTTATTTGTAGTATTTTAATTTGATGCATGTGTGGTTACCACTTAGTGAAACATGTTATATCAAAAGGTATTTAACACATTTAAGCTTCACGAATTTTGTGAAATTTGCGAAACTAAGCTAAATTTAAACAATTTCACGAAATTTATGAAACTAACCAAGTGTGTTATTTATCTTCTGATTTGTAATATGTAAATTTCGGCATAATTTTCAGTAGCTGGTAGGGCAGCTACCGTAGTACTCTGGTTGCTTCTCCGCATGAGAAGCTCTTCCCTATAGAAGAAGAAAATGAGATGATTTAATTAAAAAAAATATGGTATCAGTTGAATTCACTGCGTGTTTATTCATTTCCGCCGGCGTAACCCTGGAGAAACGTTCACTTTCAAATGCGGTTCAGTCGTCTGCGTTATCGAATCCTGTTAAATACCGTAACGCGAAACGGTGAAAAGATTTTTTTCAGTTGAGCTTTCGCTCTAAAAATAACAGAAATTCGTTTATACATAATCGCCGCCCCCTTCAATCACTCATACAGGCCCGGTCCATCGAGCACGCATCGCCGAATAAACAGGGCGAATTACATTTCTGTTTGCACTTTATATACAAACACGGCCAGAGGAAGCACAACACAATGGATTCGAAATAAAAACGTCCGAAATCAGGGCCCAATTAAGGGCGCGGTGTTTGCGTTCAATTAAGCCCTGCGGCGCCGCGGGTTTCGGTGTTTTTTCCCCCCAATTCCGACGGGGTGGTAAATTAACGCCCCCCCATGCGAGGACAACCCCCTTAATCAGGGAGCGCACGGGGGGATGAGCAGCGATTAGCGGGGCGGAAATTAATAAGGGGGGTGCTGATCGGCGCTTTTTCGCGCGAGGGGGGCTGCGTTATCTTAATCGAAATCGGGGGCGGCTAATATTTTTTATTAATGCCGCGTGGGGTGTTTTTTTCTGCGCGTTATCGCCTGGCTGTAACCGTGAAAAGGTCGCCCTGGTTGGTCGGCTGCCGGATTTTTCCCTGAAATTATCGACGTTGGAGTGGCTGTTACTATCATGATGGCAATTTTATGGTGTGTGAGGGACAATTCAAACATTGTAATGTGCAAGATTTAAAATTAACGCTCGTCGTTCAATATTGAGAGGTATTTAGTTTGCTACCGTTTAATAAGGGAGCGTAAATCAAAAGGGTGTTATCGTGCTCGTTATAGTTATTGCGCTCATAATAAAAGTTTCAAACATTGAATGGGCTGGTTGCAGTTCAGTTTTTGATATGTCCTAATGTGATGAAATAACACATACACGTAGGGCGTAGTGACAGCGGCCATTTTTTCTTTCATATATTGACTTTGTAATATTGCGAACAAGTTGGTCATAATAAAAGTTTCAAACATTGAATGGGCTGGTTGCAGTTCAGTGTTCCGTGATGAAATGTCCTAATGTGATGATTAGGGTGGAGTGAAAACACGTATGTAACACATACATGACACGTAAGGTGGATTGAAACAGCCATTTTTTGTTTATATTGACTTTGTAATTGTGTGAAATAGTTGCGTTTTGTGTCCCTGAAGACACATATAAATTACATTTTGAAATAAAAAAAAGTCTTGAGGTTCCTCAACACATTTAAGTTCAAAAGTTCAAAAAATCGAGCAAAAAAGTTGAATATTTAGACCTCGAAGTATAAAATTACTTACTCTTTGATATTAAAAACATATCTTGATTGTCCGCAGGTCCTTCCAAATAAACATTTTTTTTAATACGATTTTGTTTAGCAGTTTTTGGGCCATCCATTATACATAATGAAATTTTGTTATAAACCAAACTAGTACGTATACTTTAACCACATACGTTGCAAGTATAACTAGATACCATGTTTGTACCTTAGCTACTGATTTAAGTGGTTGAAACAGAAAATTAAAACAAAAAACAACCTCCAAAAAGGGTCAATTTACCCCCTTTGGCCAAAAAAAACAGGTTGGAGGGATTTTTTTTTCTCCAAAAACTCAGGCCATCTTACTTTTGCTCTAACAAACAAGTTCCACTGTGTATCGTTGCTTTTACCAAAATTTCCAAACCTCGCCTAAAATTTTCCCAGATTGTCTTTAATGAACACTAATGAACACACCAATGAACAATAAAGACAAAACAGAAGAAATTAATATAATAAAGGAATCGCATTAAACAGCATTTTAGTCTAAAAACAATAAACAAACTTATCAAAAAATTAACATACAAACATTTACAGAAAAACAAACAAGAGAAAGTAAAACAAATAAAAATCAAACACATACAAATTTTAACTCGGACAACATATATTTCGAATCTTTCACATACCAAGGTTTTATCAGCGATAAAATATACAAAACACTAAAAAATTATAACATAAAATGATACATTATACAGGAAGGTTGTGAATTATACTGTTATAGCCGCGCGGTTTGTTGAATCGCGAGGTTCTTGCGAAGAGCCGAAAGAAATTTAAGGATTTTCGAACTTCCATAATGTCATCTTATACATCGACGTATCTAATTAATTGACTCATTTGGTCAGTTATGCTTTCATAGGGAGTACTATCAAAAATGAGTCCGTAATACTTAGCATTCTTTATACATATCTCCATCATTTTTGCTTACCATGTTCACCGAAACTAGAAATTCATTTATTTTGTATCCCTTTTGACAAGAAAGAAAGTACTCTGTTTGACCACCCAAGTATTAAACAATGCTCTTTCAATACTGGATCTTATTCGGTATCAGTTGCAATTCTAAGAAATTTCCTCTGTTTTCCTGTTAAACGTCTTCACGATGGCCGCGGAAAGCAAGATTTTGCTGGGCTTTCATGTTTTTAAGTGTATGACAGATTGTTATTAAGAAGCTTTCTATCAGTTTGGTTAGTTTGTTATTCATTTCGATGTTTTCCAGTTTTTCTATCATTTTAATTCTGTCTATCGTATCGAATGCTTTCTTCGTGTCTATGAAGATTTTATGTCGATTGGTTATTTTTGTTGTAGTTTTTGGTAACGGTCCGATATGAGATCATATGTCGTCGACTAAGAATAATTTTGAATCTTTCAATTTTGAAAACCAAAAATATCACATTGCATATATCAAATAGACTATTGCACTTTTGAACAGAGTTTAATGTGATTCTTCAGTTTAGCCAATAATGAGTCTATTAGGATGTTCTTCCAGCAGGACATGGTGCATTTTAATGCGTAAAGCATGTTGAAGATATCAACTCATATTAGTGTAAATTTGGACTTGATATGGACATAATTTTCAATCGACGATGTGGTTACTTTTTGTTTGATATACGTACTGTAAGTTGTTTATTATAATATTTTCGCTCAAGTGTTCCTCTATTCTTGTTTTTATCATTGTATCTAGTATCTGGCATAGTGTTGAGGTGAGGGTAATCGATGTATAGTTCGCTGGTTCATTTACGTTTCCTTGTTTATGGATCGGTGTTATTGTTGTTTGTTTTAGGTATTCAGGATATAGTCCTTCTTCTAGTGTCTTATTCGTTACCACTATACCTCATTTCCTTAATTAAAACTGTGTGTTCAACGTCACTTCGTTTATATTAATTGTTACCACTTCTTTCCAATTTTAAGGTTTTATCTTTCCGATCGTTATAGTTATAGAAGATAATACTGTTAGCTCAACTTTTGCCACTTCTGATATTGTTAACCCAATTCAGATATTGTTAAGCCGGCGAATTACCTTTAGCTTAATACTGACTATTTTTAATCCATAAAAAAACAGTTTCAATACTTATTCTGCTATATTATTGTTATGATAGGTAATTATTTGTATTGTCAAGATGTCGATTAATAAACAATGGGATTTGCATCAATGAAACTTATTTATTTAATACAAACTAATGATACAAAAATATAAAAGGTTATATAATCGTATAATAAAATATGGCAATCGCTCTCTTCTTTTGCTCCTTCCAACGACCGTCATTCTGTAACAATTAGAAAATTATCGTGAGTTGACAACTCAGTGAGACAATTGTATTTCTGTTGACCCGAGTAATAATTGGTCAACCCAACATCCTTGGTACCCCGATGAGTCAACCTCAACTCTCCACAACCATACAATGACTCACTATATTTGTTGACCCGAGTAATAATTGGTCAACCCAACATCCTTGGTACCCCGATGAGTCAACCTCAACTCTCCACAACCATACAACGACTCACTTTCAATTTATCCATACGGACACTAAACAATAAAACTTTATTGAAACTATGCTAGTAATGTGTCACGGCCGGCTTCGCTTGGTGACACGCACTTAATGCGCTCCAAACGCGTTTGTTCCCATCGAAAGGGTCGAGTGGTAACTTGGCCTTGAATTTATAAACAGAACAGCGACATCGGCCCGTACTTATACGCCCGAACGAAAATATTATGATTTACCATTTTAATAAATTGGGTGGCATAACAATACGTTTTAATGGTTACAGTTTTTTGAAAAAAACTTCGAGTGTTTTTTATTTCCCTTCTAATCTTAGATTGGCCTATAACATTAGATGTCTCATTTTCTGATACTAGTCCAAAATCTGTTAACAAGGCTGAAACAAGTTTAGCAGCTGAGCGGTCTGAAAATCCAGATCTTTCGCGTTCTCGTGCGACCACACATAGTTTTAATTGAGGAACCTAACTCTAAATATATAGGAAAGGTAATCCCTGAATCAGGCGCTGCACTAAACTGTATGAAAAGTATATTGCAATGTTTAAATGATGATGTAAACTTGTCGCAGCTTTTAGCCTTAGGATAGGGGTATGGGGTTGTTATTTGGCAAAATTTATCTCATATTATTTCATTTTTTCGTTATTTTGTGTGAGGTGGGTGCAAGTTAGACACATGCATCGTGCTGTTTTTACGTTTCTGCATCTAGACGTTCGAGGGTGAGATGTTTGTTAAAATATAAGTACCTACAAGCATTTATGTTAAGGCACAACGAGAAGCAAGCAGAATCCGTAAATAATAATGACATTTTCAAAACATTTATTGTACACGTCTCGGGCCATTAGTGCGTGCTGGGGGTGGAATAATCGCCCTGGGAAATAACTCCTAATTCAATTCCGGGGTGGGAATCGCTTTTTAATTCGGCGCCGGGCGCCCCCGCGCCGCTCTTTTTCCATTAATCATTTTATATTCCGGCGGGCGCGCGCGACGTAAACAAGCTTTGAAACCGAGGCCCGCCGCTCCCCGGGGGATGCTCCCCAGTTTCTTTTTTGGGGATAAGGTAAACATTTCCCCCAGGGTTGGGGGGAGCGAAAGGTGCGCCCCGCCCCCGCGGCCCTTCGGAATTCATGAAATAATAACCTTCCCGCGGCGCGCGGTCTTGCTGTTTCGCAATTACCGCGCGCGCCCCCGGAAAACTTGGCGGGTCGACAATGGCAAATCCGCCCCAGAGTCAGGGGGGTGAAACCGAGGCGGCTCCTTTCATCTGGGGGAGCCGTTTTATTCCTTAATATCGGCCTTGGGCGCCGCTTTTTTTTATCAGCCCCCGCGCCGCCCCCGGGATATTGTTCCGAGTGGACGGGTTTATTAATGAAAATGTTGCAGAGCGCCGGGAATGCTCGCTCTTTTGAAATTAGCTTTTTTTTTTGTTTGTAATGAATATATTGAATTCCCAGTTATTGTTCGGCCCAGCGGCCTTTGTAATTAATACCGATGAATTTTTAGCAGGCCTATGCATTTTCCAGGATTAACAATTACATTTTTCGATTCATTACTTGTTAAGCTCCTTCAATGAATAATTTTTTACTTTTACTTTTGGGTAATCTTTTTATAACAAAAATTCTGATCCTATCCATTACAAATATGAAATTTATAATAACCTACGACTACCAGCAAAAACATCTCATAAACTGACAATGGCCAAAAAAATAGAACGAAAATCAAATACCGCAGCTAAGAACAAAAAATTGAACCGCCTTAGCCTAGTAGTAGAAAAAATAAAGTATGCTACACACATTTGATGCCTATTAAGACACATGTAGGAGACACGCCTGCGACCCATGTCCTAAGTATCTTACCAGTGTTTGATACAGTACTAGTATAGTACAGTACTACAAACAAAACGGGACAACTATAAAAGCAAGTTTGCCTTAATTTTAGCTGAAGTAAAAAAATTGTAAAATGCCTCATTTAAGTGACATTCAGATCCCCAGAATTTGTACGAAAATTGAAGAAGGGCCTAACAAAAAAAAGCCTAACAAAAATAATCACACTGCTACTCGACGTGTGACTAAATTTCTGAGTTTATTTAACCAAAGTAATTATTCTCGCCGCGATGGTAAAATATACATTGCGAGTATCAAAACGAGGAAATTTTGATACGCCCGTCGTCTCGGATTTCACGCCGCCGAGAGGAACTTTTCGCCCCAAGGCGTCCGCTACGTCGTTTTGTCGCTCTCTGGGCTGTCGCTCTCGGATTTGCGCTTCCGCCCCTGTCGGATTTCGGTTTGGAAAGAAGTGGGAAACTTCCGCGGAGTTCCCGAACAAAGACTATTAATTCATAGCCGCCCCCTCCTGCCGCCCCCGCGCGGACGTGTTTGAACACGATATCGCTGATTCATTAGGCGGCCGCCACCGAAGTGGGAGCTGCTGAATGCAGAGCCGAGAAATGCGTTATTAAAAGTTGCCCTGGGCGAGAGCGAGCTCGGAATTTGCTGTTTGCTTGCTGTGTGGTTTACTTATTGTTTGTACATCCGGTTAGAAGGACCAAAATGGTTGTGCATCCGGTTCGAAGGACCAAAATATTTGTGCATCCGGTTCGAAGGACCAAAATGTTTGTACATCCGGTTCGAGAGGACATTGATTATCCAAAAATTAGGCATAAAGGAGTTATGGGCCAATAAAACTTGAATTGAAAATTTCAAATCACAAACGCAGTGAAAATTTTTGATTAGTAAAAATCAAATCATCAAAAATGGCTAAAAACTTTGGAGAAAAGTCGATCGATTGTATGTATCAGTTTCTGTCATCCAAATAACTGACAGTAGCGTTATGTCAATTCTTGTCGTACATCATCAAACACAAAGTAGATTCCGTTTTGGAAATACCCAATGTTATTCTATTGCAATTGCAATTGCAATGTTATTCTATTGCAATATCCATCTATTATTGCAAGAATATTACCAAAAAATAGTAAAATTACAATATACCTATGGGGTTAATAATTTTTTAATGAAAGGAAGGACGATAATAACTTAATAACAATATAATAAATGATACAACTGATACAATTAATTTTAACAGTGATTTATAATTTCATTTATATGCAAGTCGAACTAGAAGGCTTACAATATAATAAATGATACAACTGATACGATTATTTTTAATAGTCATTTTTAATTTCATTTGCAAGTCGAAGTAGAAGGCTTCCTCCAATCATATTTCCCTAAACTTAAAATTTTCTTTACCAATTGTGGATTTAATTTTTACAAAATAAATATTTCGTTGCAAGTTACATCGAAATTCCTATAAGCTGCATTACAGTTACTAATCTGGGAAAAACTAGAGAATGTTTTCAGAACTCCAGTATTTATTAATATTTGACGATATTAGGACACACGACAATTTTGCATACAGTTTTTTTTATTTCCTTAAAAAAATATCATTTGTTTCATATGTTATTGCAAGAAAACTACCAGAAAATACAAAAATCACCATAAATACACCAAAATGGTTGAGCAATACAATTATTTCTCTTATATTTGAATCTTGCTTCGTCTTTATGTGGTATTATGATCGAATCCGTGCCTAAAGGGATTTACCCATATCTCTATATATATATAAACAATCTTTATTAGGCTATCGACCCCATGGGGTCTTTCCGCCTTGCCTAACATAATACTATATCTCTAATAAATTGAAATTTACTTAACTTTATTGAGCTCTTATTTCCAAATATGATTCGTTGTTTAAGAAATTATAAGGGAAATGAATAACTTATCTGTAGCTCAAACTTATATTCATTGCGAAGGCAGCCACTTTAAACAAATCTTATGATTTGTGTTAGTATTGTATCCATTTTACCAGTTATTTCTAACTATTATTTTGCTATTTTTTCAATAAAATTATAGTGCTGTAAATATACTTCAAACTCATTTAAATTTATAAAAATAGCAAAATAACAATATAAGGTTGTTATATTTAGTACTTATAAAATAAGCACTAATAAAAACAAATATTTCTTACTAGTAAGTACTAAATATAACACCCTTATATTATTATTTTGTTATTTTTATAAATTTAATGAGTATGAAGTCATAATCATAAATACCATATCATAAGAATCATAAAATAAAATTAAACTATATATTATTTACCAGTGATTTAGAAAATAGCAACCTTAAATATAACTGGTAATTTATGGATAAAACCTTAAACTCAAAATAATAATTCTTACAATGATTTATATTATACAGGGTGATTCAATAATTGCGCATTTCCTCTGGATGGGTTCCTAGGGAATACTAGCGGAGTACGGAAAAAAATTATGAAAACTAAAACAAAATATTGGCAAATAGCTTATTTCAATTTTTTTTTCAAAATCTTGAGTTGTTAATATATCAGAGGAATGATCATAAAGATATATTTTTGTTTTTTTTTTGTGTTCCCTAGCAACCCCTCCAGAGAAATGCGCCATCTTTGAATCACCCGGTATGTCATGCTTTTATGTTTAATCCCTATTTTCATTCCAAGGCCTATGATATTTTTAATGAATATTTTTTTTCTTTTTACCGAAATTTTAAACTAATTAACTCAGAAACGAAGGAAAATTTGTCAAAAATGTATTATCTCATTTTAACTTAGAATGTGATCCTGTATACGTTATTTCGTTTTTGGACACCTTTGTGAAAAAAAATCTCTGTATAGGAATTTGGGATCTAATGTGATTTCTGATGTATTTTACATCTAACATCAAAACTTATATCATCTATTGATTCTCATGATTATATTAAGCAAAATTCTTGCAGAATTGTTAAAAATACTAAAAAAAAACGTTAAAATATTTAAAAAAAAGTTGCATCACCAGAATGCAAACAGAATAATTTCAATACTAATGCTATATATAGAGTGTTTCTAAATTGGACAAAAAACTATACTTGGAGATGTTGGAAATTGAACTCCGAGTTGAAAATTTTAATATCAAGATGATTTTTTTTAATGAAAATGTAAAAAAATCGGGTGGTGTGAAATTAGTGGGGGGATTTGCGTCGAGTCCCATTAACGTTTTATGTAATTATTTGATGGGCGTGGATAAAAAGCCAGTCATTCAATCTCCTCGTTCGGGTATCGATCTGGCCCGATTGCCGAAACGAAATCGAGAATGGTAAACGCTCAAAGGGATAACAAAATCCCAAATGGAAATGGTTGTTAAATAAATTGCGATGAGTGGGTGGTAATAGATTAGTTTGCAATTAAACGCTTTTTACGCAAACCTTTGCGGATTTAAACCAAAATCGCATGTACTTAATGGAAAAAAATGAGGTAAATATACTCTATTTTTTCTAAACTGGCGTTCACGTCATCAAACAGCTGTGTGTTGAGGTTTTTTCGTACCTACGTGATTGTTTTCGAGAGTATTCATAACAATAGTTTAAGAATCGAAATTAATCTGAGGATCATTGGTTACATAACACTGATCACTGGTGGTTATAAATAGGTAATCGGTGTATTAACCGCGGACACAATGTTTGCCTGCCAATTATGTAATACATCATGTTATGTTGGCAGCCGTGATAATTTTTCGGCGACGATGCCAAATCTTTTTCACTAACACATGTTCATACATGTGTGTATAACCAAACTTCTTTGACGTTTACTTGTTACATTTGATCGATTTTTACAATGCATATTTTGCCATTGTAGATGTTAAACCATAACCACAATATTGATATCTGTACGATAAACGGCAGAGAAGTAGACGAATTTAATACGAACCGCGCACAAGATTGCACGGGCGCAACAGCTGTTTGCAGCCATTTTTAAATATCAAGGACAGCTGGCAACCTTGTAAAATTGTGGCATCATTATGCCTGCCATATAAGCAACCAACTATACACTTACGGAGATTAAAATTTGAGCTTTAAAAAAAAATCGCAATCAAGTTGCTGCTTTGTCGGTTGTTGGGGTTCATCTATTTGAGTCTCTGCGGAATTACCGCAGCCGTGCCAGGTTTTACGCCCCCTCAGTAAATCCGCGCTTTTATTGAAAATAGTAAAAAAAAAACGTTTATGGACGCGTAACGGCCCATTAGGAATAAAATAAAATATTTTACTGCGCGGGATTTTACAACTCAATAAAGTTAAACAATTTCATGTAGGCATTAATGTCCTCCGCGCTCTTTGCGCGCTTGCTCAGCCGTAAAACGCACTTACAATGTGTTGGGCCGCGCCGGGAATTATTCAAAGGCGAGTTTTTACACATTGTCGCGTGGCGCCCGCAAGAACTTATTTTTTTTGTGTGTGTTTCCTCACATGTTCGATTTACGCCCACCGTAAAAATACTTTTATGCATCTTTATGGCCCGGGCATAAAGTGCTGGGGCGCGACCCCCCGTGCCATTGTGCTGCGGAGGGGATCTCCCGGCCCTGTATAAATTCTTGCGAAGACTAAGGGTTTAAGTGGTCCGCGGAGGCCCTGAAATATCTGGCCACGGGTCAGTGCTTGGGGGAAGGTCGGAGAGCGGCCGCCCCCAGCCCGCCCCCAGAGCCACACAAAGCTGTTTTTCGTGTAATATTAATTTATTTGGAAGGGGGCTTCTGTCTGCACAGAAAACAGAGAAGTTGGGTGGAATTATTTAAGAATTTTTATGATACTGATAGTTGCTCCCACTGCTCATCTATATTAGCTATGATGCTGAAATTCAACACCTTAGATCAACCTTTACTGATGTAAACAATACACCAATCACAATTTAATCTCAAAGTGGCCTTAAAATCACAATGCGCGATGTTTATGCCATACTTTGGCAGCATGGCTGAGTAAAAATATACTCAAATAATTGTTTGGCAATAATTTTGCAATTTTTCAACACAATACCTTCATTTACCGGCGAGACAACACAAATTGATCACATTAAAGCGAAGCCCGTTGTGTTGTTTAATATTTTTTCGCAAAAACAATAAAGCCCCGCCTAAATCGCCGCGGCGTTGTTTGTTTGAGCAAATATCGCTAAACTGGGAATGCCGAGGCGGCCGAGCGTTAATTAATAAAAAAACGTAATTGCGTGGGGCATTGTTCGGGGCGCGTTTTTCCCATCGATACGTGAAAAAATAACGGCGGCCGCTTTTATTGTGCGCGCCCGAACTAATCGAAATTTGGAATAATAATGGGGGGGAGGGGGGTCGCCGATTGCGTTGTTCACGCGGCGCGTTAATTATTTTTTTAATTAAGTTCGGCATTGTTTAACCGCTCCCTGCGAGCGCGCGCGTTACCTTTTTAAACGCGGCCCGCTGTAAAGTGTTCAATGGAAAATTTCTATGAAAACCGGCCAATTCAATGAACAATTTTATACTTTGTAAACTGGACTCGTGCTGAAAACGCGTTATTTTCAGGAAATTTCATTACTCCGCAATGACTGCGCAACAATTCGTAACGGTGAAACCGAAACAACAGAAGTTATGTATCTGAAATTAATATCTTGCACAAACTCCCAGAAAATTAAGCACGAATAATTTCAAAGTAGCTAATAAAAACGTAGTCTATACCAGATAAGATGTCACTTTTCACATAAAACAGAAGTCCCTCCTCTGTCTTATCTGACTGGTCAACAGAAATGCAAATGCATCTCTTCAGTTTTTTGAGGTACGACAGTGAGCTTAAAGCCCCTGGGCTGCTTTTTCCAAAGTAATTCATTTCGAAAGCACCAAAATAATAGAATTATGGTTTATGACTTGATGGCTCAAAACTGCTCCCGCGGTTTTGGGATGCATTCTAATTGGTCCAATACCATCAATGGGGGATTTCTGTTGTATGTGAAAAGTGACATCTCATCTGGTATGGACTATATCTGCTTAGGTGAGTTGTTGACTTGGTATCGGCATGATTCGACTTCCAAATATGTCACTCTTCAGAGTTAAATATGTCCTGAACATTCGTCAGACAACGTTAACTGGAATTTCTATCTAGTGGTTAATTGAATGTCAACCATATTCCGATTACTCTTGATGCTATTTGTTACATTAGAAATCGAGCGAGTGTTAACCAAAAAATTAGAAATAGAAAAACAGCAATTTTGGGCGAGATAAACCTAAAATATTCGACAGAATTAGCTAATCTGTGTCAACTGATATAATAAGACCAGTACGAGTGACGGTAAATATACCCGAAATAATCAATTCTGGTTCATTCTAATATATCACGAATGACAAATAAGAGTGACGGTAAACTACCTGAAATAATCAGTTCTGGTTCACTTTAATATCTCACGAATGACAAATAAGAGTGACGGTAAACATACCTGAAGTAATAAATTCTGGTTCATTCTAATATCTCACGAATGACAAATAACTCATTGCTTCAAAGGAATTTCAATAGAACTTCAAAAGAACTTCAAAGTATCCTCAAAGGACGTCAAAGAACGATTCATTGCTTTTTTTAGTTTTTTTAGCTAATTTTTAGTACATAGCAAAATCAATATTTTTTGATGAAATATATTAGACTGAAATAAAATAAAGTTACCCAAGGTGTTTCTTCAGAATTAGGTTTCTTCCTGAAAGATTCTATCGAACTTTGGTTTACCGCCCCCATATTATTATTATCATTATTATAAGTATAACGCTTACTTGTGTTATTTGTTCATATCCCTGCGACACATTTTTGTAGGGGTCATTGGGGTTCAGCAACACGATCGCAGTGTCTGAAAATCTGTAAAAAATTGCCGAAAATGAAATTTCTCTTAGCAATCATCCTCTAAAAGTTAAACGTTTTAAGTATACATAAATATTAAAAAAAAAAACGATGACAAGAAAATAACGTTCAGCTATCATCGTCTATTAATGAATTATTAATAATGAATTACCTAATCTGTATCAACTGATATAATAGGACTGGTAAGAGTGACGGTAAACATACCTGAAAAAATCAATTCTGGTTTATTCTAATATCTCACGAATGACAAATAACTCATTGCTTCAAAGGAATTTTAATAGAACTTCAAAAGAACTTCAAATGAACCTCAAAGGACGTCAAAGAACGCAATAAATCGAGCTAATTTTTAGTACATAGGAAAAACAATATTTTTTGAAGAAATAAAAAGACTGGAATAAAATTAAGTTACCCAAGGTGTTTTCGTCAGAATTGGGTTTCTTCCTGAAAAATTCTATCGCACTTTGGTTTTCCGCCCCCATATTATTATTATCATTATTATAAGTATAACACTTACTTGTGTTAATTGTTCATATCCCTGCGACATTTTTTTGTATAGGTCATTGGGGTTAAGCAATACGATCGCAGTGTCTGAAAATCTGTAAAATATTCTGAAAAGAAAATTTCTTTTAGCAATCATCCTCTAAAAGTTATACGTTTTAAGAATACATAAATATTGTCGATGAAAAGAAAATAACTTTCAGCTATCATCGTCTAAATATTGTATATTTTAAGAACAAACGAAAACAGTGCCGTCAGTTTTGATGTTATTTTGTTGTCAATATTTTTTCACACTATTACAATACCAAACAATATATTTATTTCATTTTGCCACCTTTAACAAACTAGATACATATACAATATAATACATTATAACAGCGTTACATTAATATTACAGGTAGTGGTGGATGCGATTGTCATATAGATAGTTAAAAAAATTGTAGAAAATGTTACATATTAAAATCGGGTGTAAATAGAACGGACAGAATAACTTAAGTTCAGCTTCGGAGCACAAAATCATCACAAGGTATCACAGACCATTTGAGTAGTATTCAGACAGATCGTAAAAACACTTTTCTATGAGAAGCCATTTTAGTTTCCACTTAAATACGTTTATCTTGGTAAATTTTTTTACCTTAACATTTAAATTTACATTATTAACAATGTTTTGGTAAACATCTAATTTTTTTCATCAAATGTTTGATATTTTTGTATGATTGGAATACTTTAGCCAAAGTACTCGAGTACTAAAGTGCTTTAAATGAGAAAAGAAAATATTAACTATATTATGACGCGAAATTAAAAAAAAAGAACATTTGACTCAAAAAAAAATTTGAGAATATGACTTTAATTTAATTTCAGGTTGTTGTAATAAGTACTTACTGGTATTTATTTTTATTTTATTTTATTATTTATTTTTATCGCCTGACTAGTTTTGGATTATTTAAAAAAAAAACATCTTCAGAGGCATATGTATTTTAATGTGTATATATCCTCATCTTACTTGAATTGTAATTTGAAAGTTGAAAGATGTCAAATTTGAAGTCTAGTTTGATGTCTAATGTGAAGTTTTAGTTGATTTTTTTTTAGTTGTTCAAATTTTTCAAATTATACATCTATATCTTTCAAATTTCAAATTACAATTCAATAAGATCAGAATATCCACACATTAAAATATGAAGATAAATATAAAGAAATATTAAGCTAAGAAGCCTCTGAAGATGTTTGTTTTAAATAAACCGAAATTTGTCAGGCGATACCAGTAGGTACTTATTACAACAACCTTAAATTAAATAAAAGTCATATGGTCATTTTTTGTCATATGGTCAATTTTTTTGAAAATATATAACCTAGTAGAGTTAGCATGCTTTAAAGTAGATAATAGTAAGTAAGTAAAATATTTTTCTTCTCTCCCATTTTTTTGTCCATCACATGGTACAGGTGCACAGAGATTTGTTTTAATCCTTGTTGAATTTCAAGATTTTTTTAAATTTTTAAATCATGTAGTTTAAATCGTGATGTAAATTATTTGATATAAATCACATCAAAACTGGCAAAAACTGATTTATTTGATTTTATTTTAAAATCTTTGAATTTTGATTTTTTAAAGTAAATAATTATGACTGGGTAAATCACGCACGTTTTGAGTTATTTTTTTTTTTTTAACCAAAACATGCGTTATTTACCCAGTTATAATAATGAAGTTAAACAAGTATCCACCAAAACTATTTCCAAATAGATAATTGTAAGTTAAATATGTTTGTAAAAATATTTTACTAATACTTTTACTTATATTTTTACCTCCAACTGTTTCGAGCAGTAGTTGATAAAGTGAACATTGTCAATTTAATAGCCAGCATCATTGTCAACGATGAAATCGGTCAAGGCACTTAGAGAAGAAGAAAATATTTTTCTTTTCTTCCATTTTTTGGTCCATCACAACGTACACAATTTGTTTTAATCATCAATCCTTGTTCAATTTCAAGAAATTATTTTTAAAAAAATCATAAAATTTAAATCATGATGTAAATCAATTGATATAAATCACATCAAAACGGGCAAAAACTTATCATAAATATAAAAAAATCAATTAAATCATGATTTATTTGAGTTTTTTTAAATCATTGATTTTTTTTTTAATCATGATTTATTCCAACCCTGATAAAAACACACATTTTACTATCCACTCTCAAATCCACTTAAGGATGACCAGACTTGGTTGAAATTGCAGTCGTATTAAACATTAACATAAAAGTGACAAAAATTACTGCGTTTCCAACACTGCTAATAGTTGTAATAAAAACAAACTAAAGGTTAAAGAGTAAAGAGGGTAAAGGGTAAAGGGTAAAGAGTCTCCTTATATATACAAAAGTTATGATAACTATTTGTATGAACTGATATGATATGACCAGAGAGAGTAACAGTAGCATGGACGATTGCATATAACGAAAGTAGCTAGTTAATTATACAAAACGGAATATTGATAGGGCCCATGTTCCATGGAACAACGAGCGTTTACCTTTGGGCCACCGAGGTCACCTAATAACATAGTAAAATTGGGCTTGAATCAAACCAAATCGGTGTTAATATGTGTACATTAACCACCGTCGTATAACACACAACGTAATTCTCGTTCGGGAAACCGATTTGGACGATAAAATCTCGACTAATCGCCTGCTTCCTCCTTCCACCCGGTTTTTCGTATTGTGGGAATCTGCCGTTAAACCTCGTGCACGTGTGTCCTTTGCACGTTTCCATGAGTCAGGGCCTGTCGTTACTTCACGTAATTACTGAACGCATTGTATTCCATTTAGCGACGGACACACGTGTGTGCCAGGGAAAGAGGAGGGAATGGAAATCGCACGGCTGGCCGTCAATAAAAAGGAATCGCCGCTGAATAAATCAGCAGGTGTGCAAGCGTATTGACCTCCGATCATTAATTGCCGCCCGTTTTCATCGAGCTGCGTGTTCATTACTCATTCATAACGCGAGAGAGCGCCAATAGCCGCGCATACATTTGCACGCCATTTGAAAAATTAATCAGATTTGCAATTTACCACCAACAAACGATAACTGAAAAAGATTTTGTTTGTATGTACGGCCATCGGAAATTCTAATGTCAGTGCGGTGTGAGAATTATCTTATCCGATAGATAATGGAGTTTGTCGGCAAAAAAATATTACCGTACTGACATTAGAATTTCGGATGGTTGTACTTACGCATGAAAAGTACGGAACGCTCGAAGATGAAGAAAAGTAAAAATCTAATGGTTAGCCTGGTCATGGCAATAAAGTGAATACCACTCAAAGATTTTAGTTTTGTTCTTTGTAACAAAAATTCGAAGAATTAAGTCGAGTGGAAAATATCAAACTTCAATATTGGAGATGAAGAAAAGTAAAAATCGAATGGTTAGCCTGGTCATGGCAATAAAGTGAATACCACTCAAAGATTTTAATTTAGTTCTTTGTTACAAAAATGCGAAGAATTAAGTCAAGTGGAAAATATCAAACTTCAATAATGGAGATGAAGAAAAGTAAAAATCGAATGGTTAGCCTGGTCATGGCAATAAAGTGAATACCACTGAAAGAATTGAATTTTGTTCTTTGTTACAAAAATTGGAAAAATTAATCCGATTTGAAAATATCACACTTCAATAATATTCAGTTTTGGATATAAAGTACGACTAATTCATCTCTTTGGGAAGTCGTAATTTCGCCCTGAACAATAAACTTGAATCACTCGGTCTATTGATTTTACCTCTATTGTCGATTCTAACATTCTTGCATAAATTAGCGCATCCGCCTGTGCCGGTGCACTGCGCCCACCCACCACTCTCCACCCAATAATTTAGTAATCCTATCAGTATCAGTATCATTGTCTCTGCAATTGCTCGGCAAACGTTCCTGAATTGATGTGGCATTAATCGGCTATTGCGTTCCTATCGGACCTAACGACCTGTGCGCTAAATAGATGCATATCGTGCCGCGCCAGTCAGTCAAATCTTCCGGGTCCGTTGCACCGGGATTGGCAGGCAGGTCTGGACCCCCGCTCCAGGGGGCCCCGGGAGGTCGTGCAAAGCCGCCCCCGCGGGCGGCACTTGATGTCCGAGATCCGGTGACCCGATATTCGGGGGGCGGCGGTGCGGTTTGGCGGTTTCCGGAAGCTCGTGCGGCGGCACAAGCGCGCCGCCGGAATAACAATCGAAACCGGGGAAATTTTATCGTAATGGAACGGTTTACAGGGAATTTCCAAACAAGTAAAATTCACAGGGAAAACATATGGCGGCGGTAATTAGCTGCAGCAGAAGAAATCACTCGTCAAAAAGTAAATGAACATAAAGTTCCTAATAACCCCATAAATCTGTTTTTAAGAAATTCGGAGGGTTCTCTATTTTGTTTGTTATGGAATCTTGAATAATACGCCACTAATTATTATTATTCACTCTTTAAAAAATAAGAAGTGCTCTCTATTTTTTTCTTTATGATGGAATCTTGAATAATACGATACTACGATACTAATTACACAGGCCAACAAAAAACAGGTTTCAAAAAAGAGTTTACATCATAATAGCTGGTTTTTTGGGTGCTAAATCCGTATCTGAACTCTGTTAGTTTCCATCACCCACAGTTCAGTCACAATTTGATCTAGTAAGATATGGGAAAATATGCTAAACATGCAACATTTATCACTTGTTATCATGTTATCCAGACTAACAGTTGCAATAGCCACTGGTGGTTCAGGAACAGGCAGATCCGAACTAAAGCCTATTGGCCGAATTGCAGATGGTAGGTTAGGGTACTGAATTACTTTTTTTGTTTTTTGAATTTCAACCAGTAACATCAATGCAACAAAAGTAGCAATCATCTGAATGATTCCTTGGCTCCCTCCATACCATTAAAATGGCAAATCTAAAGGATGCTTTCTCCTTTTTTGACAGTTTTCTAAGGTCTTCTACACAAATCTAACATACCTTATGTGGCACCCAAAATTTGTCCTCATCCAAGTTTAATTCCTAAATATGAGAAATATATTTTTCTAACAAAGTTTGTAATGTTCCGTTGGTGTTTCTTAATCACAAATTCGATACAAATATGACAAAAACTGTCAGGACTGTTCTCACAACCACGACTAACCATGACTGAACACTAACTGCTAAATTAGTATCTTATCTTGATAGTAACAATCTCATATGTTTCTAGAGAATCAGAGCTGCATTTGCCTAGCTATACAGAGAAAATGTTAAAATGTGAACAAGTGGTGGGTGGTACGGCATTTTTAATGTTATTTTTGAAACAAGAACACTTAAAACGATAAGAATTAGGTAAACACACACCAAAAATGTGTTTCTGTAGTTGGCCTGTGTTATGATTATTTACTTCTTAAGAAATAAGAAGTGCTCTCTATTTTTTTTGTGTGATGAAATCTTGAATAATACAAACTAATATTATTATGCATCTCCATAATAATCGCTATTAATTATTTATTATTAATGAAAAACAACAAACCGATTCAATTTATTAACAATAAACACAAAAACATTCAAAACATTTAAACAAATAGGTAATAGAGGTTTCAGGTTTGGCACTCTCAGGCCCTCGCAATATTTTGAATTGCCATCGTAATAAATAGATAATCAAATAATTTGCGATGACAATTTTTATATGGTGTAGCAATCAATAATGTGGCTTTCATAATCAGAAATCAGATTTCAAAAATTTGCAAGCAAAAAGAAATAGTATGGCTTTACGTAATACGGCGCTGGAGACTCTGTGGTAAGCCGCTAGGTCAATCGACGAACCCAAAATGCGCATGTCTAGATACATATATAATTGCCTTTGACTTAGACTTTGCAATTAATCTTAGAGGCACGCGCCTAAACTAATTAGACCCTCCCAATTCCAATGAGCATATTTTTAGTCTTGTAGCCCTAGCGGTTCTCGAGATATCCGCCCTCAAAGTTGAGATTTAAAAAAATATATAGCAAAAAAGTGCTGATAAAATTAAACTTCTAAACGGACGGTCGAATCTTGATGCGGATGGTCTCATTCGATTCAGAGAACCCAAACGAGATACGAGATTCTTTCGATATACCTACGAGATGTTTTAATTTTCGAAATTTTCTAAATATCGCGTTTTTGCCATCTCGATGGAATTCCATTCCATTTTGATATAAATATATCAAAATTTAAAATTACAATTAAAGTGAATTCAAGATGTATAAACATTAAATACATGCATATGAAGATGGTAATATACTAACCAAAACTAATCAGGCGAAATAAAATAAATATATAAATATTAAAATAAAATTAAAATATTTTTTTACCAGAAAGTACCAAATAATACAAACCTTAAATTCTACATTGATATATAGTTGCTTCACTCTATCATCTATTGCCCATTCTCTCTCCCGGTCATTTCTGCCAAGCTTTGTTACAATATAGGTAACTCCAATTTCTTGTAATTTCTATATTTAATTACAGGGACAATATTATACAATGAGTTACTATTAATCTAATTACGATTAAAACTTATAAACACTTCAAGTATGGAATGATCTGAAAGTCTTGGAGTATCACACACTAAAGCTTTGATATTATTAAGTGCCAAATTACAAAATACAATGTCTATTATAGTTTTACTATATTTGGAAATACGTCTGTAAGATTGATATATCGCTTATAGCATTTTTCCTTCATATCATTGAGTAATTCAGTTGCAGAATTTGTTTTCTTGCAGATATCAACGTTAAACTCACCCATAATAATGATTTCTTTACTTACCAGTTCTAATTCAACTATTACACTAGTCTAGTGGCAAATTCTGATATACTTAAAGACGGAGATCTATAATACAGCGTGTCTAAAATAGAGTAGGATTGCACGGGTATCTTTCTTAGTTTGAAAGCTAGAGATCTGATTAAATGGGCAATGTTATGCAGTTTTGTATGCTGGTTCAGATTATCTTAAAACATTTCCAAAACTCCGAGCAGTTTAGAAATTATTCTAAAAAAACCAAAAATCGGGATTTTCTAAAACTTCAGATATTTCCATAATTATTAAAGATGCGGAAATAACTGTTCGGACTTTTGAAAATGTTTCAACATAATCTGAACTAGCATATTGCCCTGCATAATATTGCCTATTTAACCAGATCTCTACCTTTAAGAATAAGAAAGTTACCCATGCAATCCTACTGAATTTAGGACATTCTGTATATAATTCTCTGTCAAATTATAACAGTAACTAATTTCGCCACAGGTGGAGAAGTAGTATGGATTATTATTATTCTTATTATAAATAAATACATCATTAATTTTGCAATTATTTTCAATTTCATATTGGATACCCAATAATAACCAACAATAAATTTGATGGTCAAAATTCTTGTTAATAACAATTTCATATTTTATGCTATTATTAAGTTGTCTACTGATGATGAAGTGTCACCATAAATTTTACGAAACTTTTTTCGTAATCAAACTGAAATTTGTAACATTTCTTATTTCTTCCACATTAAAACTCTTGAGCGAGCCAAAGTCTCTAGTGGTTATTCCTCGGTGTGCAGAAGGCCTCCCCCGCGGATAATTAAAACGTTATAAGGCTTATTAATATACACGAAGTTGGCGACTAATTATTGAAATTCTCGTCCCCCACGATTTCGCGAACATTAGTGCGGGCCGGGCCGTTGTTAACAAGCCCCTTCCACCTCCAGCGACTTCTTGTCGGTGGAAGTTTCGCCGCCCCGTCTCTCGGAAAGCCGGAATCCGTGCGGAACTTCCACCTCTAAATTATTAAATATTGAAATTTGTGTGCGGGCCGGCCGGAACCGGGGGATTAATTATGTGCCGCGCCCCCGGAACGGCGGTAGGAGGCGCCCGAAGTTCAAACTCGATTGAGATTCTGTTTGCCTCTGTCCACTCTGCGGAGCCTCCAAAAATTTCGATGTAATTGAAATCGCGTTAAGCGTCGGAACTTGTCGTATACGCAATTGTTCCAGCAGTAGATTTATGTAATAATTTATAAAATGTCAACAGTGGTTAAGAAAATCTTAGTGTAAATTGCCAAATTTCATTATGAAATACAAAATACCGTTGCTGCAACTATGAAAGTTTTGTGGCAAATTGGTAAATTTCACAATAAAATGCAAACTGTCATTGAAATTTCAGAATGTATGTCATAATTTATAAAATGTCAACAGTGATTATGAAAATCTTAGTGTAAATTTCCAAATATGATTAGAAAATCTACTTGGGTTAGTTAGCAATTGGCTACTCTGGGGGTACATACGGAGTTTTATAATCAAACATAGTTTTAATCATTAATTAGTTTGAAGAGAGATTTGAGGCGTTCAAAGCTAAAGTGGACCAAGTCCATAAATTGTAGTTTTGAGATAATCAAGGGTGAATGTTTATTATCACTGAATCACTTATTATCAATTGAATCTTAAAGTGATTTAAGGGTAATTTTATTTTTATTGTTGTAGTACGATTACTAACTTAAATATGGGCTATAATTCGAAATTTAAAAAGTAATAATTAATGTTGCAATTCAATGTTATATCAGAATTTACTGGACTTAATCCCTTTTTGCCCTGAAATGTTTTTTTTTACATTTGGTCGATCAAATGAGTAGACACAGTGTGAAATGCAATTTACTTTTTTATACCTATATCATAAAATAATCTAAACATCAAATTAAACTTCAAATGGTATTATAAAAGAGAAGTTTGTCATTATGTGATTCTGCAATTTCCTTGTTCAGGGATGTTTGTGACCTAGTGGCAGTTTTTGTCCGTAGGCTTTTCATGTGAGCGTTTGGAGGAAGAAATGATAAAAGTGGAAGCTTATCCTTTTTCTTTGCCTCAGTGACTACTCTGGCAGTTTTGTACAGTGGGTCTTGCTTCTCAACAAATTTAGAATTTTTCGTAGACGTGGTTAGTTTCGAGAAGTCAAAATCTGCATTTAAGGTATTTTCAAACTGCAGTGTCCAAGGTTGCTCTCGCTCAAACCTCAGCCACATCATCTCTAACGACTTGACCGGATGGCCTTCATCAGTTTTTTTTCCTGTTGACTAACATGTTTTCAAGTTTTTTTATGGATGAAATTTCAGGGGTTGTTACTTTGACAACCGCGAAGGGCTTCTTAGTCTTTGATTTTGGCCTCCAGTCCTCGGGAATAAAGATTTGATAAAGATAAAGATTCTATTACTCCGAAATCTTGATCAATAGCCAAAAATGAATGGCCTGACACCAAAAATATATGATCAATTGCTTTAATGCTTAATACATTAATGTCTTACGGCCGGTTTCATAATGGTATTGAAGTTACCTTTAAACCGAAAAGGTGCCTTTAAGTAACGTGTTCCATAATTGATTTTTAAACGTCACTTTACGAAAAAGAGTTTTTTATCATATGGAACAGAAGCAGACTTTAAAGCCGACTTTTCTATTAACATCCAATTTCATAATCAATTTAAAGTGACTATAATTTTTAAAGCTCACTTTAATTTTCAAAATGCATTTCATAACACATTAAAATTTGACAATTTAAAGACGAATGTCAGGAAAATTTTCAGGAGTTTTTAGGAATTTTAAGGATTTCAGGAGACTTTAAAGCGCAAATGCTCAGAAAAAGATCTTTACATTTAAGTCAACTTTAAAACACCTTTTTCTGAGATTTTGCGCTTTAAAGTCTCTTGAAATCCTTAAAATCAGGGGAAAATCTCCTCAACATCTTCCGGACATTCGTCTTTAAATTTTCGAATTTTAATTTCATTTGGTCCATTGTCCGCATTTGCATTGATTTTGCATTAAATGCAAGCAGAACACGTTTCCAAGCTTCATCCTGCAGCAAAATATTGCATGTAAATAAAATGTAGTTACGAAGTATTTATATAATGAAGAAAGAGGAAGATTCACTTTTTCTTCATTAGACATTTTATTTGTTGTTTTACATTCTATATGTGTTTTTCTTTCCCTATCTACTCCAACAGCATTAACTCGTTCTCATTCGTAAAATTGGAGCCTCGGACTTTTTTTGTAGCACTCACGTTAGATATAATAATTCACTTAGAATTCGCTTCACTGAACATAACCTCACAAACTGTTGAAAATCGCGGAAAAAAAATACTTTTGTTAAAGTTTATTTTGAAACGGACCAAACTTTAAGTAGCGTTTAAAGATTACTTTAACTTAAAGTTCACTTTTGTTAAAGCGCTTTAAAGTAATTTATTATGAAATAGGCTGTAAGTAAGCTTTACATAAAGGAGACTTTTCTGTGATATTTTGGAACCGGCCCTAAGACCAAGTTCATTAATGTGGAGGCGACTTTAATATTTCAATAATGAATAACATGTTTATCGGTTTTAGCCTCTTGCCTAATATGTTCAACAAGCACAGATGCTTTTGACCCTCTCCCTTCTTCTACCTCGTCCCATAAATGCATGTACCCATTATCAATGTTAAAAGAATGGTTTCCGAAATTATACACATACATATTTTCCATATATGTAGAGTTGTAATTAGGAAAAATGTTTGTCTTTTAATTCCGCATGGAATTACATAAAAATATACTGAGGTTGCAATTTAAAATAAGAAAAATAAAGTGCTTTAAAGTTTGAAAAATTTGACACTAGATTTTGGACACTCTGTATAATGCGTATCAATATAACTTGGTTAACGCACCTGTCAGACCTTATTTAATGAGTACCTTGTATGGTTTTATTAACGAGGCACTATTTTTATCCCTTATTAATTTGGTGCATTTGTAAAGCACTTTTTTGAAATTTCCTTCCCTTTTACTGAATGGTAAACAAGGCCATTATTTCTTAAATTCTGCCTTTTCCTTTTTTCCAAGTGTTTTTTTTGTTTATTTTCTACCCCTCTTTTGCCTGCTCGTCTTCTTGAATAGGCCTACTTGGCCCAGGAAGTGACGAAGAAGAAGCTGCGATTAGTTCCACCTGGTTTGAATCGGAGTTATCTTGAAAGAAAAAGTATGCATCATCTCCTTTTTTTCAATAAGTTTCTGATACATAAAATAAATAGTTCAGAATAGTTATGTTTAAGTAACAGTGAAAACAATACACAACATCTAATCAATCAAAATGCATTTAGAAGAAGTTATGTTATAATTTGTTGTTTTATCATACTTTACCTTCAGATTCTGAAGGAGGTAATTCATTTTGCGAAGGCACATAGTCTGAGGATAAATCAAAAAAGTCCACACATTTACCTGAATCCATTATTTTGAGGTTTTGCCAACCTACACGTGCACAAGTACACAAACATATACCACGTGCTACGATTTTTTGACTTGATCCACTTTTTAGCGCGGAAATTTTATGAAAGTTTTTCAAGGCTAAAGACAACTGCTAACATCTGTTAGAAACTAGCAATAGCAGGGACTTGGTAAAACTTTTGTTTCAAAGCTTGCTTTCCTTCACTTTGGCATTTCTCAACGTGTAAGTCGTACATTTTTCCAATATTTAAATCAGGGTGAAGATACTTTCTTTCCGGATTTTTGTTTGCTACTATAGTGGCTTTAATACGCTGGAAAAGATTTTATACGTGCTACTATATTGGAATCATCAAGTCTATTAATTGGAGTTTTTATACCACGCCAATCAATGACGGCATGAACTTCAGACTTCAGACTGGTTCATGGTGGTTCTGAAAATATACTGCTTTAACAAGTATTAATCCGTAACAAACTTTTTTTTTTAATTCTTTTGGACTTGATCCAGTTTAGCTCTAAACGCCTCATTTATTGACGCATTTACAGCCGAGCACAGTAATTGTGATGACTATTTCGAAGGACGAAAATCCAAAATTTTTGTTATAAAGCTTAAGATTAATGAAGAACTGATAAACAAGTAATCTTCTGCTGGGAGAACGCTTCTGCTTACAAGTGAATGAACACAGCTTCGCTTATAGACATGTATAAACATTTATCTTTAAATTTGCGGGATGAAGGCGTTCATCCTGCAGGATAAGCAATTACATTGGAGAAAAATGTAAATTGGGCCCCATCGCTCATTCGTCCAACTCGAAAACAATTCTCCGCTCGTGTAAAAATCGCCGCGGATAAACGCCCGGGTAATTGAAGACGGACGAGTTACAAACGCGGACGAGAGGGAACTGTCAACCCGCGGACTATTCATTACGGAGACTTCCGGAAAATCCGGAAAATGCGGCGGTATCTGAGCGGAAGCGAACAGGGCATTAGGATCACCCCTTTTTCACCGGAAAATTAACCTGTGAAGCGCGCGGGGGGTGATTAACGCGTGGTTTTTAATTAAAAACAAACTAATGCGTGCGGCGATAAGGGGGCCCGGATTTTATCACGTAATTAGATATTCGGCGAATTTTCGCGGTTCCGGCCGTGGAACTCTGGCCATTCTGCAAATATGCGAGGCATGCGAAGCACACTCAGAGGCAAAGCGCCAATGCAGCGCGATGTACGGCAAACTTTTCGGTGCCAATTAAAAGTTGCTGAAGGATTAATTTTTGCGCATCCGCGAGGTCCAATTTACTGCCTCTGGTAATTGCTACGCAGGATTTATCGCCAGGAGGCGAGTGGAACATAAGTCCTAAGGACGTAACTAACTCGTTACGTGCAGGAGGCTTATATAAGTGCCCCGTGGCAATTAAAACTCACTTTTTTGCGAATGCCAGAAGGGCGGGGGGATAAAAGTGCAGCCCTTTTTAATGACGGAGGACGTCGCGACCACCCCAAAGGACAAACAGACCGCTCATTACAACCGTATGGCATTTCGAGTGAAATGTCAGCGAGCACCACTAATTACACCGCGCCCAGGGCATAGTGTGTTCAATTTCTATTTTTGGAATGTCACTTGGACATATACATATTAAAAAAATCACAACGTTTCAGGATCCGTGCCCAAATCACCTTTACATCAAAACTAATAGGAACAAAAATTGCACCTAACCCCTAAATATTCTAATAATATATTATGAAATTAGTTTATATTTCATAGGATTGTGGCATGAGTGAATGGTAATTTCACGAATGCCATAATCCGGAATTATAAACGCATTGCATATACTATTTTGTAGTCGCCTAGAGCATTATTATAAATTTCTGACAAATAACTGTTCAAAACTAATCCGCTATAAAAAACTGACAAGAAGTGGCCTGCTGGCATAGTTTTTCTATGATGATCTGATTGATGTAGTTACTAAGCTGTTTAATCGAATTTCATATACTATTTTGTAGTCCCCTAGAGAATTATTATAAATTTCTGATAAATAACCGTTCAAAACTAATTCGCTATAAAAAACTGACAAGTGGTGGCATGTGCTGACATATCTTTTCTATGATGATCTGATTGATGCAGTTACTAAATTGTTGTTTATGGTAACCATTTTTCTCAAATTCTGCCAAAATAAATAGTCGTAACGAAGATTTTATAAGTCTGAAGCAGAAGCTGAGCTGAGCTGAGCTGAGCAGAGCTGAGCTCTGATTCTTAAAAAGTCGGAAGATTAACTGCACTCACAACTGTAAATTGCCAAATGCACGATTTTCTCTATAACAAACATTATATAGCTAGTCGACTACAAATAATATTAAAGTTTCATTTTGAAAAGGGTCAAACGTCATAAAGCCTGTATACGTTTTTATTAATATATTATTATTATTAATTGTATTATTCTAACATTATGCATTCACAATACAAACGACTGTGTTCGAATAAATAATTTTCACGTCATAATTTACAATTATTTAACGTCGGAATACGTAACAATGCATATTTGTAATAAACCCAAATAAATTCAATCAGCGGATTGTTTATTTTCTCAAATAACCGATCAAATAACTGGTGCGAGCGGAGTGCTGTTAAATTAATTCCCAATGTTTTACACATAAAATGTGGCGGGCGTTTTGCGCCGATGATAATGTACGTAATCATTCACATTGTCGGGCTGAGTTTAGCGGTTAATGCCTATTTAATTCACTGCGTTTTACACGTGGGATAACGTGCGTTTATGGATTTATTTACGGCGTGTACATTTTAATCCGTTAATGCCGTAAACCGGCTTACTGCGGGCAATATTTGCTTTAATTGCAAACATTATGGTATAGACCTCAAACTTGCGTTTGACGGTCTTAATAGTTTAAAAAGGTATTACTTGCTTGGTATTGAAGATTTTACGGTATTTGTCTAAGTGATACTTGATCGTATGTATTAAAGTACTAAAAGTTAAAGTTTAAAAGGTATTACTTACTGGGTATTGAAGATTTTACGGTACTTGCCTAAGTCATACTTGATAGTATGTATTAAAGTACCAAAAGTAAAAGTTAAAAAGGTATTACTTACTTGGTATTGAAGATTTTTCGGTATTTGTCTAAGTCATACTTGATCGTGTTTATTAAAGTACCAAAAGTTAAAGTTAAAACGGTATTACTTACTTGGTGTTGAAAATTTCACGGTATTTGTCTAAGTAATATTTGATCGTATGTATTAAAGTAACAAAAATAAAAGTATTTTTTTATATTTATCTGAAAACACTTCTTTCATCCATTTATAGAATGACGTAAAAGTAGCATTTTTAGATCAGCTCACGAAAAACTTTTCCCGATCTTATTTTTTTTCCGTGCGTTAAATAAAAAAAATCAATTGAGAGTGGTTATAAGAATAAGTGTGAAATAAAGTATCTTTCATTACTCATCTAGAAATGCATTTTCCGTCCTTGCACTGTATTTCTAGACTCATAATTAAATATAGGTACCTACTATTATTATTTACCATTACCGTTATTTTTTTACCAAAAATTGTTTGATGACTTGTTTCCACAAAATTAAATTGAATGGTATTTTTAAGGTACAACAAATTGTAAGGTATTTCTTTGGGATGCGGTGCCAAGTTGCCAATTTTGTAACACGAAAATTTAGAGTTAAGAGAATTTATGTTAATTAATTATGAGAATCAGCTGCGACTTTCTTAAATTTCATATTTTTCAGAATGTAACTATCATTAAATAGTTGTCAAAATTTAACCATTAGCTGAATTTCTATTTGAACCAATTTTGAGAGTCAGCTCTGGATCAGGGCTATCCTTTGCATTTTGAAGTCTTTGAGTTGAAACTATTAAGATTAACAAAGTCACAGCTGATTCTCATCATATGTTCAAACCAAAATTTAAAGTGTGAATTTTCGTTTGAACAAGTTATGAGAATCAGCTGTGACTTTCATAATTTTAATATTTATCAGAATATAACTATTATTTAATTTTTGGCAAAATTTAACCACTGGCTGAATTTCTATCTGAGAAAATTTTGAGAGTTGGCTCTGATTCAGGGCTGCCCTTTTTGTTGAAAACTGAATTAGTACAAATTTTGATGAACATTTAATAATAAAAACTTAGTTACATTCTGAAATGTATGAAAATTAAAAAAAAAACACATACGTAGAAACACTGAGTTGATTGATGTTGTTATAAGCTATCGGAATTTTTGTAGGAAAATTGTTTTTTTTTCTTTTTCTTTTTTGTATTGTATTTTTGCACTGCAAACGAGGCCACATAAATTAAGAACCAAATCTTACCAAAATTCATATTTTTACAGTATTTTGATGAAAATTTAAATTTAATTAGTTAGTAATTAGTTAATTTTTAAGAAAATTTAATAATAAGTACTGTTCAGTTCAGAAAATTGAAAGAAAAATATATTTTCACAGTATTTTGATAAAAATTTAATTAGTACAAATTTTTACGAAAATTAAATAATAATAAGTACTTAGTAACATTCTGAAATATCTGAATATTAAAAAAAAACACATACGTGGAAACAATGAGTTGATTGATGTTGTTATAAGCTATCGGAATTTTCGTAGGAAATTGTTGTTCTTTTCTTTTTCTTTTTCGTATTGTATTTTTTGTTTTTTGTTATATGACTGTTACATCCGCTAGCAATGTGATGCACTGCAAACGAGAGCACATGAATAAAGAACTTTAAATGTAATTGAATTATGAATTTAAAAAAAATCATAATTGATTTTTAAAATATGACAAAAATTTATATTTTAACAGTATTTTGATGAAAATTTAAATTTAATTAGTACAATTTTTTACGAAAATTTAATAATACGTACTTAGCTACATTCTGAAATGTTTGAAAATTGAAAAAAAATACGTACGTGGAAACACTTAATTGATAGATACTGTTATAAACTGTCGGAATTTTTGTAAAGTTGGATAAGTTCTTTTTCTTTTTGTGTTATATTTTTGGTTTTTTGTTATCTGACTTTCACATCCGGTAGCAACGTAGTTACGGAGTTTTTGAGGCTAACATGATTGGACTAATAGAAAATTTCAAATTTTCAATTACATAAATAGAAAACAAAACTCGTATGTTTTGATTTTTTTAACTTTTTTTATCATAAAGATATGTTTCTTGAAAAATTATTAGAAATTTAAGTAATAGTACATTCCACAATCTAGAATATTGTAGACTCAAATACTCGTATAGAAAACCAAATTCGTATTTGACTATTTTTCAATTTTATTGGAACGTTTATACATAATAAAAAATGTTTCTTAAAAAAATTTATTAGAAATTTAATAAAAGGTATGTACGAATATATTCTACAATCTTGAATATAGTAATCTTAAATATACAATACAAAATACGTATTTGACTATGTTTTGAACTTTATTTTAATGTAATTTCAAAATGACAAATGTTTCTTCAAAAAATTATTAGAAATTTAAGGAGAGGTACTACAATCTTCTACAATCTACAATTCTACAATCTAGAACAATCTAGAACATTCTTCATTACATTCTACAATCTAGAATATTGTAATCTCAAATATACAATACAAAATTCGTATTTGACTATGGTTTGGACTTTTAATTTTAATGTAATTAAAAAATGAAAAATGTTTCCTGAAAAGTATTAGAAATTTAAGGAAAGGTATATACAAAGGGAGGTTTAACACTAAACCCCAAACTCTTTAACAATATCTCGCCTTATTTCAAAATAAAAATGTTTCTTCAAAATATTATTACAAATTTAAGGAAAGGTTCTACAATCTTCTACATTCTACAATCTAGAACAATCTAAAACATTCTTCATTACATTCTACAATCTAGAATATTGTAATCTCAAATATACAATACAAAATTCGCATTTGACTATGGTTTGGACTTTCATTTTAATGTAATTAAAAAATGAAAAATGTTTCCTGAAAAGTATTAGAAATTTAAGGAAAGGTACATACAAAGGGAGGTTAACACTAAACCACATAATCTTTAACAATATCTCGACTTATTTCAAAATTAAAATGTTTCTAAAATAAATTATTAGAAATTTGAGAAAAGTTGCGTATGTATACATTCTACAATCTAAAATGTTGTAATCTCAAATCCAGGCAATTATCCGGATCTTTTTCCTTGACAAAATTCACCGACAGGGAGGTTTAACACTAAACCTCATACTCTTTAACAATATGCCTTATTTCAAAATAAAAATGTTTCTAAAAAAATCATTAGAAATTTAATAAAAAGTGCGTATGTATACATTCTACAATCTAGAATGTTGTAATCTCAAATCCAGACAATTATCCGGATGTTTGTCTGTAATTTTTGTGATCTTAGTCTGTAAAAATTCACCGACCGACTGGCGTGGGACCTTCTACACTAATCCTCATTTTTGGGTCCCTATACCAGCGAACTCGTGATTGGTTAAGGGGTGGGGGGCATCGGAGTAACTTACTCCTAGGGTGCTAAGTTAGGCCGCCGCGCAATCATGCACGTAAGCGAAAAATATAACGTTACAAACGTCTGGTATTGCTATTGATACCATATTAAATAATTTGAAAGATATATTTATCTGTCAAAATTGTTTAAAGCCTAGTTCAATGTAATGAAATAATGTTAAAGTGTCTTGTAAGAGTTTAAAGCCTAGTTCAATGTAATGAAATAATGCTAAAGGCTCTTGTAAGAGTTTGAAGCCTAGTTCAATGTAATCAAATTATGCTAAAGTTTGTAGTAAGAGTTGTTCTAGATATGTTGTGGTGCACAGTCTTCTTTCTCTTTCTTAATCTTTCCCTCTTTTGCCCTTTTGGGTGTTGAGGTGTAATTCTATTTTTTATAGAATTTTATCCATTCTTTTCTATTGCCTGTTGCTTTGCTTGCTTCCAACTCTTCCCATTTTTCTGCAGCGTTTTGCTTATTGTACCGTTCCATGATTCCTGTGGTCTTGCTCTTGCTTTCTTCCAATATGCTCTTGCCTCCCATACTTGTTTAACTTGCCTGTCTTCACTTAGTCTTTTTATGTGCTCGAACCGTCTTAATTGTCCCTCTTCTATTTTCTTCATTATCGATGTGGTTCCCAACCTCTCCCTTATTTCTACATTGCGCAGTCTGTCATTCCTTGTCACTCCTTCCACTCTCTTTAGGTACTTCATTTCAGTCGCTTGTATTTTAGAGTTTTGTGTCTTGTGTCAATCACCCACGTCTCACTCTCGTATGTCAGTATTGGTGCAATGATTGTTCTGAAAATTGTGAAAAATGTTCGTATTTTTTTGATATTTCTTTCTTGTTTATGAATGCTCTTCTTAGTGCACTATACAGTCTCTCTGTTGTTTTTACTCTATTGTTAATGTCCTTTTCATATTTTCTTTGACTGTCTATTATTGTTCCTAGATACTTGAGTTCTTGCACCTGTTCTATCTATTCTCCGCTTATTCGTATGTTGGTTATTTTGTTTTCCTTTGTTATCACCATCACTTTTGTTTGTTCTCTATTTAGTCTTCTATTGTGGCGCATAGTACATGTGTTAAATTCTATTATTTCTTTCAAGAAATATTTTTTTTAAATAAGCATAAATTTCTTAAATTATCTTATGAAGAAGTTTATAATTCTGATAAACTGTATATGTGTGCGAATGTGTGTGGGCGTCTGCGAAGAATTGCCAAATGAATCTCCGGAACAGCTGTTTATTGTGGGTCATAAAGATAAATTTTGTACTCCAAGAAGCAGAGTTTGTGAGTTACGTGGGCTTGCCAGGATCACGGCGAACGTCGGCAGTTTATATGGTAGGTGCAGAGGATAGGAAACAAACGGTTTTGAATTAATTCTATAGAGGCCATTTATATCGAGCCCGGGGGCCGTAAATAAAACACACCTCATTAAGCGTCGCGCGGCATGGATCGTGTGCACTTTGGTAGATAAACGGAGAACAAATTCGCCGTCCCTCACACGCCACCTCTCAGTACACACACCCATATGTGTGTGTACATATAGTGTACACTGTACACATATGTGTGCACATACACATAAGTGTATACATATAAAGTACACATATATGTAAGTATATGTACAATGTATATACAATTGTGTATACTTACTTATATACAATGAACACATACATGTACATTCATGCATGTAGAGGTCGGGGGCGGCGCGTTGATCCCGCCCCCGTATAGAAAATAAACCGCAGAGGAAAAAGCGCTTAAGCGAGTGTGTGCTGGGCGCTACATAAAATTGCGATAAGTCAGGAATGAGGAATGATAGAGAGGTGCGTGAAGAATGGCCTGGGTGCTTTAACTTTTTCACGTGAAATTGATGGATTACGTGGAGAGCCGGAGGAAGCGAATTGCACGGCGGCCCTTAAACAACGTGTATATTACCGTGTCCCTTCCGCACGGACGACCATAAACTTTTTTTTTACCTCGAGAGCACAAAAGTTAGAGGTACAAAGATATATTTCTCACATGAAAATATTCAATTTTCATTTTGGACTTGCAGTCATTTGTTGTTATACTTAAAAATACCAAACTATTGCTTTAGCTTACTGAAGTTTAAAAGTCAGAGCCTTAACTCCTGCAATTTTTTTTTGTGACGTGATTATTTGTTTGGCGTTTCGTCCCCGCGCTGGGGAATTTTAATCCGGGCATAGCGCGATCGCCGGAGAAATAGGGCCGCCCCCGAAATATTTTATTCATCCCCTCTGACCCGCACAATAAAAAAACCCTCCCCCGGCCGGCATTATAACGGATCGCGATGGGATATAAACCGTATCAAAGGAATTCATAAAGCCCCAGTCCCAGTCTCTTCTTTTTGGCCCCTCGAGTTTCGGCGATGTGCCACCGCCAAACGGTGGGCGCCGCTCCCGATCTGCTTTATTACATTCTGCCGCCGCCTGTTGGATTGACCGCCCCCGCTCTGAAAACCGCGACACGAATCGATATCCCGCGGGCGTTTGTTACGGTGCAGCCAAGCAAGTCACGAATCGGTTTTCGAGGCGCATCTACCATTTGTTGCATCGGGTGGTAAGTAATCAGATATCAATGAATCGATAATCAATGAGTTCATTTTAATTAGCGTGCGAAGGACAGTTAAAATTGCCCTTCTTTTAACATGATTTATTGGAAATGTACGTGTAAATAAATTATGAACCCCTATTGTTATGGTGCAGAAAAATAAAACTTATTTATAATCAATAATAAAAAAGTTACCTATTCTTTATAAAAGCAAGGTATAGTCGAAAATTTAAAAAAATCCAGTGGCAGATATCAAAATATATCAGTCATGTCTTGAGTTTGTCTGGGGAAATTGGAATTTTTCGCTCTTTTGAATGCTATTAAAATCCGATCAACAATAAGAAAATCAAAAGTTGACTATGAAAATTTGGGCATCTAGTTGGTCCAGAAAACTTTTGGTACCGTCATCAGAAAGCTCACGTCGAAAAATGTAAGAGTTCCAAGTTTCGTAGAATTCCCTTCAAAAGTAAAAAAGTTACAAGAAGAAAAGGAAAGTGCACTTTTTCAGTTTTTCAGCGATATTTCAGGAACTGTGCCAGATATCCTGGATTTCGTTTCAGTATATTGAAAGGCACATAAATGAGAAACTTTTATCCCATTTGACCAACTCTGTATGTATTTCCCTTTAATATATCCTAATGGTGGGCGTCGTAAAAGTGACCATTGGTTATTTGTGCTTAATTTCTTGTATCCTACCGTTGTTCTAATTCCTCTCTTTCGTCATTTGCTCTTTGTCTTATTACATATTGCACTTCCCTTTCCTTATTCGTTATCAATTTTTATTTCAGTTCAATCCCACTGTTGTCAAGCAGTCAATAAATTGTCAGGCGCAACTACAATGTAATCAATTTATTGATAGTTTTGTCAAAATTTCATTTTTTTTGGCATTTTGTAAGCTGCTATCAATTTTTACAACACTTCAATACTCACTGTTGTCAAACAGTGAGAATTTACATGTAGTGGTTAAATTTTAAGCTGCAACTACTAAATCATCAATTTATCATCTAACAAATTCAGGTCTTAAAAAATCGTATACAAACAATTGACTAAAATATGTCATACATGTGTGAATAATCAATAATGTGAATGTGTAAATAAACTGGATTTGAAATAACAACACAAATCCTAATTGCTAGATTGTCAGCTGTAACTAAAATATCATCAATTTATGCAGAGTTCTGTCACGTGACATTATTTTTTTACATATCTTGGATTTTTCTAACAGTTATCAATTTTTATGTGACTGCAATTCTCACTGTTGTCAAATAGTCAATAAATTGTCAGCCGCAACTACAATATCATCAATGAGCTTTGTCAAAATTTTACTGTTTTTTGTTTTTTTTGGCGTACACTCTCACTGTTTGACAACAGTGAGAATTGAAGTCTCGTAAAATTTGGCAGCTGCTTACCAATTTTTACGAGACTTCAATTCTCACTGTTGTCAAACAATGAGAATTCACGTGACGTGATTAAATTGTAAGCTGCAACCGCAATATCATTAATGTATTGATAGTTTTGTCAAAATTTCATTTTTTTTGGCGTTTTGTAAGCAGCTTTCAATTTTTACGAGACTTCAATTCTCACTGTTCTCAAACAGTGACAATTTACATTGAGGTAGTTAAATTTTAAGCTGCAACTACTAAATCATCAATTTATGATCTAACAAATTCAGTTCCTAAAATATCGTATAGAAACAATTGAGTAAAATATGTCATAAATGTTTAAAATAACAACACAAATCCTCACTGCTAAATTGTCAGCTGTAACTACAATATCATCAATTTATACAGAGGCATTTGCTTTGTCATTAAAACATAAGAATATATTAATGTTGGGCCAGCCTTGTTTTGTACACCATTGGTCTACTGATAAAAACAATGTTATGTCAAAATATGAGTTTTACCCGTATAGAGTGTCATACCAAACAACTTCCAAATCAATGTAAACGTTCTCTTGTTATAAGGAAATTTTGTTTTATTTAATTTACTTTGAAGCTGAATATTGTCTAAACCAAACGCTTTTGTATAGAGATAAGTTTTGTTAAATCGTCTTTTTTTGATACCAGTAATCTGTGGTTAAGCCGTGTCCATGTAATTAAGAGACACCCTGTATAACATAGCATTTTTCGAGCCTGAACATGAGGCTAAACCAGAATAACTTAGCAATATATATTTTTTTGGCGGGTTAAAGGTTCCGCTTATAATTTGTGTATATTTGTAATTAACCCAGTATTGAGTTAATTATGGAAAAAAAACGGATAGATATGAAAAAAATGCCTACATTGCAGTTAATTAACTCTGATACAGTTCGGAATGCAAATGCTATTCAGTGTTTGGGTGTTAATTAAAACGAGCATCGGTATTCAGCGGAATCTGCTGATTCCTCGATGTGCAATTACCGCTCGCAGGTACACGGTTTCCTGCGGAACGAGCTTGCTCCGCTTTTAATTTTTTTTGGGCAATTTTTTTTCCGCAGTAATCCCCGGCGTGCTCAATACTTAATCCGACCTAATTCGATTCGTCCCTCGTTCATAGGCGCCGCGCTTAAATATTCATGGGGGGGATTTTATTGCAGCCCGGTGCATAGTATCGCGTAATAACCGGTGAATAAATAACGGGACCGGGGGGCAATCGAAGCGCCCCTAAATAATTCACCTGGGCGCGCGTTTTTTCCCCCCAAGCCACGCCGGCGATATAATTTATATTTTCCGCTTTTCCGAGCGAGGGGGGCGCACCTGGGAAATCGCGAGTTTTCGGTGCGTCGACGGGCCGGCTGGCCGCCGTTTTATATGAATATTTATACGGCGTCCGGCGGCCCGCGCAACGTTCGTTATTTTATGGAGATGCATTTGTCCTGGTTAATAAATATGTATAGGTTTTACTGCCGCTAATGCTGATATATTTTCGTTAATGTCCGACGATTAGCGCTGTACAGCTTTAATGGGCGGAGAAACGACAGAAGCTCGACAGTACAGAAATGTTTACGGTCCTCTAGGTACCATAAAATGCAGACAAGGCACGACATATATACACGCTGCCGTGGTCATGAAATACTGAAATACGAAACTTCGTCATCACCAAATAACACCAATAACAAACTCACGTCGTCATAAAACAATGAGATCTACATATTACTGAAATATTTTTATACTGAAATAGTTTCATTGAGCGACAGTTTGATGCACACTTTTTATGTTATTTTTAAATATTCTGAATGTTCAACTTTCCGAGTTGACCAGTTATTAGGCACTGAAATTTCTGAAAATTTATCTGTGGGAATTCGATGCACAGTTTTTATGATATTTTTAAATATTCTGAATGTTCAACTTTCCGAGTTGACCAGTTATCAGTCGCTGAAATTTCTTAAAATTTATCTGCCGGAACTTTTGATTTTTTTTTACCAGATCCGTATACAGTATGCCTAGAGATAAATCCTCTGAAAATTTGATCACAAGTACATTTTAAATAAGTGAGAAAATGGAAATCTTAACTTAACCGAGTTGATCGGAATATTACAATTATTCAGGGTTGATTTACTACCCTTCAACGACAAATTGGTAAGCGTCACTTACAGGGTATATTCACAGAGCCTTTAGGTCTAACATACATAAGTTTCATTGAGCGACGATTTGATGCACACTTTTTATGATATTTTAAAATATTCTGAAAGTTCAACTTTCCGAGTTGACCAGTTATCAGGCACTGAAATTTCTGAAAATTTATCTGTGGGAAATTTTATTTATTTTTTACCAGATCTATATAGAGTATGAATAAATAATAAATAAATAAATAAATCTATCATAGTTTCTTAGATAAGATAGTTTCGTGTAATTTCGCATATTTGTTTTTTCCGTGCTCAATGCTACTCGAGATCCCACTGCTAATAAATATTAATACAATAAACGCTTTAATTAGCTTGGAATAAATTCTGAAAAACTCGTTTCTTACGAGAACAATTCCTCCCGTTTAAAATCGCGAAAAAGTGCTCACTTTTTCCTTAATTAATTAAGGCGCTCCCTGAAAATAAACTCCGATCACGCCGCTCGCAGCCTGCCACGCTCCCTCGCCCCTTCAATAATTAACCATCTTTACTTTCATAAATTTCAATTAACTCATTAAAAATTTTGATTCCATCATGGGGCGCTTAATTACATCACGGCCGATAATTACTTTCGCGAAGAAACTTCCCGAAAACTGCAAAGAGGCCCGCTCTCTTTTCACGTCGCCCCGGCGACAGCCCCCCCCCCCCCCCCAAAATAATTTCCATTTTTGACGTCTTGTTTACCCTGCGGGTCGGGGGTGGGGGGAATTAATTACACCCCCGGAGCGATACAAATCCAATTGGGCTTATTTTTGCCGCTCTCGGGGGGTGTGGGGGGATTTAATGGCCGCCCCCGCGTGCGGGGCTCCGGGAATAAGAATCGCGCAAAACGCCCGCAGCTGGGGGAGCGGATTCGGCGTGTTTATTTGTGAGGCGGGCTTATTGAGGGGGGCTTTGTGAATTGAGCTACCTGGGGGAGCTGAATGGGAAACCTGATATCGTTATTTCTAATTTTATGTGTAATACTGTTTACGCTATTGAAGCAGCCAGCAAGTAAATAGATGATAAATTGGAATATAAAGGCGGGCGGAATTTTATTTGAAGTATTTTCAGCCACACTTTCCTGCAAACACAAACAAATTCCACAGTATTTTATCCTTTGCTACCACATAACAATAAATGTACAACAATAAATGTAAATTTTCTTTCAGTGAATTATTTGTAATCAACATTTATGACTATACTCCTGAATATAGTAGTAGTAGTTGTAGTAGTAGTGAACGTAAGCAGTTATACGTGAGAGTTCTGACGCACCCCCGCAGACATTTCGATGAAATTAATTGGCGCTTTTAATTCGCGGAATTTATCGATCACCGCGAGCAGTTATAATATGATGATTGCGGAAATTACGAGTAATTTAATTACAATTGCAGTAATTGCAGTATTGCAATCCCATTGTAATATTATATTACAATGGGATAATTACTGCAATCGTAATTATATTGCCCGCAATTTCTGCAATCATCAGATTGTAACTGCTCGCGGTGATCGATAAAATCCGCGAATTTAAAGCGCGAATTAATTTAATCGAAACCTCTGCGGGGGGTGCGGCAGAACTCTCACAGTAGAACTACTAACGTATTTTTTACGGATATAATCCCTAACTGTCTATCAACCAATATATTGTACAAAGTTAAATACAATTTTACTCGTTGCTACTAATTAAAAATAAACGTACATTTTAACTATATATTCAATGCAATATTTTTGACCAAACACTCATGACTAAAACTCCTGACAGTATCTTTAAAGAATCATACATATTTCACCCTCTGCCACTAAATAATTGTGTGCTCGTTAAATAACTTGCAAAATTCAACTTATAATGTCCTTTTGTAAAATTCAACTTATAACATACCTCTCACCAATTTTCATATGCCTGCAAATCTAATGTTATATATCTTCAATACATCAATAACTAACCAAATATTATCCCATGTTTAACGTTCTCATGCAAACTGCTATTTATCCTGTTCGTCACGTCTCTCGCTGAAGACACCCCTACTAAACCTTCCCAACTTTTAGCGATCGCTTGTCGCAAATAGTCGTCCACTGGCTGTCCCCAGCACAATGCCTGAAAAATGCCTACGAATTTCCCCCGTTGCGCCACCGCCATTTGTGCTGACGCTCACGAATCACGACTGTAACTGCTCTGTATATTAGAGATAGCAGCCATGGCACCGTGCATTACTCATCCCGGGAATCGGGATCGTTTATCCGAGTGTCCTGAATTTTAAGTTTTTACGATAAATGCCCTATGAGCGCTCGGCATTGTCTATTGTTGGTGATGGGAAAAAAGACGAAAACATCGTCGTATATAACTAATGTTGCATAATTTTGGCGTGTACCCTAATGGCCTGTCGCTGCTACGTAATTAAGTAATTTGTCCATAACTGGCAAGATAGTATACATGCGTACACAAAGAGATACCGATGATATGCAAGATTATAACGAAAATGATTAAATTTCAAATGCTTTATTTTTACATTACTGACCAGCAACATTCTATCTTTTTCATTCTATCTTTATCTTTTACATTCTATAGCAACTTTCCTCGGTATGATTTATGATTTTGTAAGTCAAGAGCCCTACAGAGCATTGACGCGCCGGTGCGGTTGGAACGTTTTATGACTTTTTATGATTCCGCCAGTCGCCCGTGGGTTGAACGAGCCTTGCAGGATGGATTGGGTACGGCCCTATCATAAAACCCATAAAATCCATTATAGGGACTATTACTGGTAGCACCCATCATATTTTACTATTTAGTAATAAATCTTACTATTGCAATATCAAAATTCATTTAATTCAATAATTGGTGTAATTTGTTTGACTTGGATTACACTGGAATGTTTGGAATAGCATCGAAGTATGTTCTGACAAAAACTATATAAATAAAATTACGAATTCTTTGTGAAATAACGTATAAACTACCGGAAGGTTAATTTTTTTTATCGTCAGATTAGGCTTCCACAATATCTAAACATGTGTACTTATTTTGGATTTTTTATTTCAATTAGAAGTCGCCATTTTTGGCCTGGTAATAAATCTTGAATCACCCAGTATAGATAAGTTTTGTTAAATCGTCTTCTTTTGATCCCAGTAATCTGTGGTTAAGCCATGTCCATATAATTTAGAGACACCCTGTATAACAGTACCTCATCAAATGTAATAAATTTATACACAGATGATGTTTTGCTCAAAAAAAGGACTTTGCATAGAGCTGTAATTGAATACGTGACAAAATGGCATTAACATAAACAAATCTTTATACAGTATCGTAGAACTCGCGTAATTATTTGGCAAAGCTGAACCGGCGATACCCACAAAATTATTCAGTTATCCTATTGATTGACAATTTATTTTTATGAATTCATGTCTCCTCAAAATTCATTAGAAATAAATCCTTCTATAGCAGATTATTTCCTTGTTAATATGAATACCGCCATAAAACTGATCACAAATTCGCGAGCAAACACATCGCTTATTTTAATTTGCCTCTAAATGCGACCGCTAAAAGCCCATTGAATATCCGCGAATTCACTTTAACTTTAATAATTTCATTGCGAAACCGCGAATCAGGCGACGCATGTTTCCGGTTAGCGTTGTCAATGTGTATCGAAAACTGTTGACGAATAGTTAATAACGTTTCAATTGAGTGGCACTGAATTGGGCGAATTGCAAATGCACAGCTTGACACTAATCAAACGGTCAATTTTCATTCTATTCACAACAAATGTGCACGTATGCATCGCATATGCATAAACTGCAGCCGCTTATAATACGGTTAATGTTAATAAACGCCGTAATTAAATTGCTGCAGAGTTGATGGCATTCAATAATTTAATGGTATTGGTTTGCACATTGTTTTCTGTATTTAGTGCTTGTGGCAGTTTGGTTCGATTGGTTGGTTTTTTAATTCATTATATTTTTAACGGAAATATAACACACATTTTATAATTATCATTTTTTAAGTTATAAATTTTCAGTACAACGTTTGGTTTCGAAGAAACCATCATCAACTTTATATTTTTCTTAAAAATATAATGTTTTAAGAAACAAATAATCCAACAAAACTGTTTCAAACAAATCCAACAAATACTAGATATAGATAAATGTCTTAAAACACTTTCACATTTTTTATTTAAAAAAAAATCTGTACAGGGTGTTTCATAAATAAACATAAAACACTATCACATTTTTTATTTAAAAAAATCTGTACAGGGCGTTTCATAAATAAACAAAAAAATACACGTTGCGATGGCATTCAATAGTTTAATGGATTGGTTTAACATTGTTTTCTTTATTGTTCTTCATTGTTGCTTGTGGCAGTCCGATTGGATGGTTTTTTAATTCATTATATTTTTAACGGAAATGTAACACACATTTTATAATTAACTTTTATAACTTTTTAAGTTATAAAAAAATACAACGTTTGGCTTCGAAGAAACCGTCATCAACTTTATATTTTCCTTAAAAATATAATGATTTAAAAAACAAACAATCAAACAAAACTGCTTCTACCAAATCAAACAAATACTAGATATAGATAAATGTCATAAAACACTGTCACATTTTTTATTTAAAAAAAATCTGTATAGGGTGTTTCATAAATAAACATAAAACACTATCACATTTTTTTATTAAAATAAAATCTGTACAGGGTGTTTCATAAATAAACGAAAAACTACACGTTGCGATGGCATTCAATAGTTTAATGGTATTGGCTTACATATTATTTTCTATATTTAGTGCTTGTGGCAGTTCGATTGGATGTTTTTTTAATTCATTATATTTTTAACGGAAATGTAAAACACATTTTATAATTAACGTTTTTTAAGTTATAAATTTTCAGTATAACGTTTGGTTTCGAAGAAACCATCATCAACTTTATATTTTTCATAAAAATATAATGTTTTAAAAAACAAACAATCAAACAAAACTGCTGCAACCAAATCAAACAAATACTAGATATAGATAAATGTCATAAAACACTATCACATTTATTATTTAAAAAAATCTGTACAGGGTGTTTCATAAATAAATAAAATACTACACGTGGCGATGTTGGTAATAAAATTTTAAGTAGAAAATTTTACTACCAAAATGTTCCGAATTATTATTTTTTTTAAATTATAAATAAAATTAAAGCAATATATCGAAAACAAAATATATACACACATTTTATAATTAACATTTTATAAGTTATAAATTTTCAGTACAACGTTTGGTTTCGAAGAAACCATCATGAACTTTATATTTTCCTTAAAAATATAATGATTTAAAAAACAAAAAAATCAAACAATACGGCTTCAAACAAATCACACAAATACTAGATATAGATAAATGTCATAAACACTATCACATTTGTGTATTTAAAAAAATCTGTACAGGGTGTTTCATAAATAAACAAAAAACTACACGTGGCGATGTTGGTCATAAAAAATTGAGTTGAAAAGTTCACTACCAAATCGTTTTTTTATATTTAAAATAAAATAAATGAAAAAATCGAAAACAAAATATATACAGGGGGTCCAAGATAAGGGTCAACAGCATGGGGATCTCGGAAACCGTAAAAGTTACAAAGGCTGTTAAATTACAAAAAAATTGCGCAATTTACGAAGCAACTTAGTGGTCAGTAATATTCTGTTGAGAAAACCAGAAAATTCCACGTAATATTCCGGAAATATTCGACAAAATTCGAAATTTTGCGATATCAGTAGTTATACTAGGACAGTTCCAACACAGATCAGGTTAGTTTTCGATTAATTTAATCCGTGGTTTGATTCGCGGATTAATCAATTACCGCGGGCGGTAACAATGGGTTGATGGTGGAATTTGCGGGTAATTACATCATTAAAGTGGCGGATTCGCGTTTTAATGGGATAATCGCGACAATTATCCGCGGTACTTACACCACAATTACTCTAATTACGCCAGCTATTTGCGCGATTATTCCGCAGGTAATTACGCAGTTAATTACATTATGGTGATTCGGGCAAGTGCCAATCAAACCACGGATTAAATTAATCGAAAACTAACCTGACCTGCGTTGGAACTGTCCTAGTATAACTACTGATGTCGTTTTTTTATGTTTTTCTTAAGTTATTTGAAAATATAGAAAAAAACAAGAGGCATTTTCCTGTTACCACTTTTTTTGCTCTATCAGACAGCGTTTATAAATTTTCAACGTTTCGTTTCGAAGAAACGAATAACAACTTTATATTTTTATATGGCCCGTAAATAAAGTATATCCTATTTAAAACAAGACAACATATCTTTTTTCTGAATAAAAAGATGAGGCACCATAATGTAATATTAATAGTTGAATGCCTAATAAGAAATGGTATTTAATTTCTAAGCAACCTTTTTTCTGAATAAAGAGATGTGGAACCATAATGTGATATTAATGGTTTAATTTCTAATAATGCATGGTATTTAATATACCATTGTTTATTAGGAATTCAACCATTAATATCACATGGTATATATGGTTACATCGTAATATCACAATGGTATTACCATTTCTTATTAGGAATTCAACCATTAATTTCACATGGTATATATGGTCACATCGTAATATCACAATGGTATTTAATATACCATTTCTTATTAGGAATCCAACCATTAATTTCACATTTTGATTCCTCATCTTTTTATTCAGAAAAAAGGTTTATTTGATTGGTATTTAATATTCCATTTCTTATTAGGAATTCAACCATTAATTTCACATTATGGTTCCTCATCTTTTTATTCAGAAAAAAGGTTTATTTGATTGGTATTTAATATTCCATTTCTTATTAGGATATCAACCATTAATATCTCATTATGGTTCCTCATCTTTTTATTCAGAAAAACTGTTTGTTAATACAGTTCACAGCCACATTATGTCGATAAGAAATACTTTACATTTAATTTAAACTTGTGTATTAAATATAAATATAAATATGAACATAATTTAAAGATATAAAGAAAAACAAGTTTTCAGAGAAATTTGTGATAAACCCACGATAACTAAAAGTATTGCAGTAAACAGAGAAATGGTTTAATAAAAAATATATTACAGAAAATTGTGATGTAGAAATAATATCAATAATTATGTAATGTGAATTCCTAATAAATACAGGGTGTTCCATAAATAAACAAAAAAAAAACCACGATAACTAAAAGTATTGCAGTAAACAGAGAAATGGTTTAATAAAAAATATATTACAAAAAATTGTGATGTAGAAATAATATCAATAATTATGTAATGTGAATTCCTAATAAATACAGGGTGTTCCATAAATAAACAAAAAAAAAAACTTCACGTGGTAATATTAGTCATAAAATGGTCAAGAAACTGCAAAAGTTACAAAGGCAGTTAAGTTACAATAAGGTTGCGTAATTTAGTGGTCAGTAATATTCTGTTGAGAAACCCAGAAATGTCTGCTTACTTTCGTAGATATTCCACAAAATCCGAAAACTTGCAATTTCGATTTTCTGAAGTTATTTGAAAGGGTATAAGAAAATCAAAGGCACATTCTCATTGCTACTTTTTTAGCTCTACAAAACAGCGTTTACATATTTTCAGTACAACGTTTCGTGTCGAAGAAACCATCATCTACTTTATTTTGGCACATTTTGGTGTAGTAGGCGTTGAAATGAGCAACATTGATTTTCTTATACCATTTCAAAAAACTTCAGAAAACAAAAATTGCAATTGCAAGATTTCTGATTTTGTCGAATATCTCCGACAGTAAGAGGAAATTTCTGGTTTTCTCAACAGAATATTACTGACCAATAAATTTCACAACTTTTTTGTAACTTAACTGCCTTTGTAACTTATACAGTTTCCGAGATCCCCATGCTGTTGATCCTTAACTTAGACACCCTGTATAAGTATATCGTTTATAAGCTATGAAGACCCCGTAGATATCCAAAAAGCATGGTACGATATTTTGGTTTTAAGATTTTTTGGCTTAGAATTTTATGACCAACATTACCAGGTGTATTTTTTTTTTGTTATTTATGGAATACATTTCACATTATTATTTCGTTATTTCGTTATTTTCGTTATTTATTTTCGTTTATTTCGTTTATTTTCGTTTATTTTCGTTATTTCACATTACATAATTATACATTAACATATACAATAATTATTGATATTAGATCTATATCACAATTTACTTGAATATATTTGTTATTAAACCACTTCTCTGTTTGCTGCAATACTTTTAGTTGTCGTAGATTTATCACAATTTTCTCTGAAATAACTTTTTGTCCAATAAGTTAGGAAATGTAATTTTTTTCCATACCAGGCATGGGATTTTTGATCGAGACGATAGCCGACATTAAAAACATGCCATGTACGGAAAAAATGGTTTTCCTCCGTATTGCACACATTATTTTTTCTACTAGTACTGGTACTGGAGTCCTAGTACTTTTCTACTAGTACTAGTACTGCAGTACTGGAGTATGGAGAGTATGGAAAATAAATTAAATTGGTACAATTTTATTATATTAAAATTATTTTTAAATTAAAAAATAACCCTATTTCTACTTCCACAAAGACCTGTTTTGGAATTTCTTTCATGAATTGTGAACAAGTTTCTGTCAAGATTTATAATAATGATAAAAAATAACATGTACAGTCATGGTCATATAAATCTACTGGAGTATGGAGAGTATGGAAAATAAATTAAATTTGGACAATTTTATTATTTTTAAATTATTTTTAAATTGAATAGCAGAGTCAAGATTGTTCTGCTTTCAATAATGAAGCGGTTAACGTATAAAATAACCCTATTTCTACTTCCACAAAGACCTATTTTGGAATTTCTTTCATGAATTGTGAACATGTTTCTGTTAAGATTTATAATAATGATATAAAATAACATGTTCAGTCATTTTCACATAAATCTAGTACAAAAAATTTGACATTGCTATTAAAATTGCTATTGTAACCTAATTTTTTGTACTAGATTCATGTGAGCATGACTGTACAATTTCAATAATTGACATATAACTTTTTATGTTGAAAATTATTTCCGAACTCTTTAGGAAATATTCCACTTTTCCTAACTCAAATTAGTATTTTTATGTTCAAATATTATTTCCGCACTTGTTAGTAAATATTCCACTATTCCTAACTCAAATTAGTATTCAAATGCTAAAGTTTTCCAAACTCCAGTAGAAAATAGTATATTGTAATAAGAGTGCGGAAAGGGCTTCATTGCAAAACGAGTATGAAAGTTGGAGCACGAGCGCCAGCGAGTGCTCCATTCATACGAGTTTTGCAATGGCCATTTCCGCAAGAGTGTTACATACTATTTTTTCTACGAAAGAGTAGAAAACTAAAGATTAATGTAAATTTAATCATTAATTTAAAATAAATGTCATTGTCATTAATTTAAACGTCAGAAAATTTATAAATCGCTTGTCACCAAATCGAGACTCGAAATTTATACATTAATACTGGAAGTAGAAGAATATCAATAATGGATTCCGATAGTGACGATATAACAAACACTCCGCCGGAACTTGCGGCCATTGCATCCACAGTTTCGTCCGATTTATTGCCTCAAAAATCAAAAGAGAGGTATTGGAGTGCGGAAAGTGAGTGCGGAAAGTACTTTCTGCACTCCTTGTAACAAATACCAACTTCCAAGGTTAAATTTTATGACAGAAAACGTGTCTTTCAACACTTTCGTAGAAAAACTTGTTTTCCTTTATATCTCCAAATAATGTTGTGAAAATGTTAAATATTCCATTTTTCCTAACTCCTAAATTAGTATTAAAATCTTATAATATAAATAAATATAAATATAAAATATATAAATATAAAAATATAAAAGTTTTCCAAACTCAAGTATAAAAACTTGTTTTCCTTCATATCTCCAAATAATGTTCATATTTGTATTTATATTAAATACGTCAGTTTGCATTAAATGTAAAGTGTTCCTTATCGACATTGTGTGCCTGTAAAACGCTTCCCTTGAACACGTTTCTCTGCGAGTTGTTATTTTTTTAATCGATCCGGCCGTATCTCTCCTTGCAGCAACACTTCCGCGCTTATCCTTATCGTGCTCTACATTTCTTCCGTTTCTCTTGCAGCGCTGACGGCAAGTACCACTTGTGGACGAGTGTGCTGTGCGGGGGGCTGAGCATGCTGGCCAAGGAGACTGGCATCACTGTCTTCATCCTCAACTTAGCATACGATCTCTACAAGAGCTGGCCGAGTGTGAAAAAGTGAGTAGAAAATTAGGTTTTTATGCTGGTTAATTAATTCTCCTGTGCTTTTGCAAAATTATCTGGTGTTAGGTTTATTCGTTCAAGAACGGTAATGATAAATGGAAAATTGAGGCTACGTTAATCATTTTCTAATATTTACGTAATTTCCATAAAAGTTCGTCGTTCATCAAAGTATCAAGTTCGCCCTCGTTGCATAAATATGTAATGAGGACGAAAAAATGAATTTTTCAGGGCGAGCCTAAGTTTGATGGCCGAGGCAGAGACGAGGCAATCAAACAGGCGATTCCTGAATGTATATTTTTTCCAATTCGTAGTATTAAAATGCTCATTATTTATATTGTTGTGTACTTAGCACCGTGCACCCGATAACATGGAGGCAGTGATGTAAGGGTACAATGTGGATACCAAAGTATGTTGTTAGTGGACTGTATTTATTGGAGTTCAAATTTCTATAAGCTTTTCTGTGTCGTTGGTCTGCACCTTGCAAACGCTGATAAGTGAATGAGTATTCTAGACGAGAGGCGAACAAGGGGTCGTGGCGACGACCGTTAATTGTAGGGAAACATCTGCATTTCTTGGAGCCTCGTAGGGGTTTTACCGAAACATGTGGATTACGCCGTAATGGACTAGGTCCACGGAAAGCCCGCCGAAGATGCAATACATTTTAATCCGTCCAATATACAAATGATGCCGCCACTTAATGACAGACACAGCATATATTGAATCATCGTTATAAGTATACTTAAATTAATTTATTCACGAATTTATCTATGAATAAATTCATCAATTTCTTTGACCGTATAAAACAGCTCTAACGTACGAGTTACTGCTAATGTTTTTTGATACCTGATTGTGTGCATACAATTTTCTTGCATGTTTGGCAGCCTTTTTTCCATTCCTGCTCCGCAAATGAGTAAACACACATGAACCTAATCCAACACATCACAATGTATGCATACAATTTCCGGAATTGTATGGGCGAACGTGAAATTTGTATGCGTGCTGAATTATTCGCATACTTTGCCCGACTGTAGAACGCTTATTAGATTTCACGCGAATTGCGCGACAATGGATTGAGAAACGTCAATATTGGAGGAGCGTAGCAAAGTGAATTTCACGCCCGAGGAATAGTGAGCGAAGACGCTGCGCTTTGAAGTTTCTTTCCGCGGAAGCAAATTTATACACGTCCATATTTGTTCCAACTACCGCGCGCACATTTCGAGCGAAATGAGCTTGCACGTTCAGCAGAGCGCCAGAATGTATCAAGGTGTAGTTAGTTAAGGCTCCGACTGATAATTTTATTTCCGCCAAGCTATTAAAATTATTCATTTACTCCTTGAATATTAAATTTGTGTCGCATCTGAGAATTTTCCGGAGAATTTTACTTTTCTGTTCTCAGCAACTGCGCATCAGTAATTGAATCATTTTCGTCCTTTATGCAATAATATTTTTATATCAGGATTAGCTAAGTTTTATTTTTAAAGCAATATTAACATAGATATTGCTTCATCAGTTTTAAGCCATCACGAAAACCTAGAAATAGAAAAACACAAGTTAGATTACGATATAGCCTGGAGACTCTCATGCTCTCGTTAGTACGAGACGACATGTTACTGTGCAGGAGGCGCGAGTAGATTGGACACACTTGGATTGTAACGGGTATCGATACGGAATGTGCGTCGTATGAAATTGTGCATCGATTAACTACTTCACGCTGCAGATGTTGCGCGAGCTCCAGTACCGCGCCAAGATGAGGCACTTAATACGGGAGTCAACTGCGTACCACGGGGCATCCAGAGGGGTTAAAGACCATCCGCTGATGTTTTCGGCACAAGTTCTCATATAGTACTGGACTGAAGCCGATTCATACATCTACGCGACGTCAGATGTTAGGTTAGGTTGGGATAGCTAAAATAATCCAACATCACCAAAAATCATCCCTTCACTTATTTTTTAATGTGCTTTGTTTTCTTGATGAAAAATCTTTCCACCTCTTATTCCCAACATATTAAACCTTACATCCCGTTTGATTGCTTCATCGCGTGCAGAATAATTCAATTTCAATCTCGCGCGATACCGCGGGCTCTTCCGCCGTTCCGCCGTTTACTCGGGGGTGATCTTGCCGCCTCCATATTGCGTCATCCCGTATACATAAGCAACAGATCGGAATCGCTCCGTGGAGTTTGCGCTGCTCCGCCATTTATCCCAACGGCGGCGTCTCATTGTGCTCATCCACTATACATCGGAGTGGATTGAAAAGGCTGCTGAATATTGATGTGATGGACAAGTGCACTATTTATTTCAGCTCGCATCAATCGCTCCCTTGTGTCTTCCTCGCTCCGCCAAAGAGCCCTGCAGAACGGCAGATTTACAACAATCGGAATGGATTTTTACGAATCCGTTCTAGCTTCAGTTATAAATTTGTTACAAGGATCATATAGTTTTTCGGCTTGTCAATTATAAAACAGCAGAAGCTATTAGTAATAACAATAGTTTTGTAATAGTATTTTTTTCTGCGACAGTGCGTAAACTAGGTTTTTACGCACTGCTCGCATTGCGTAAAGTGAGAAGCTTATAGTAATAACAATAGTTTTGCAATAGTTTTTTTTTCTGCGACAGTGCGTAAACTAGGTTTTTACGCACTACTCGCAGTGCATAAAGTGATACTTTTAAGCACAGTAGCGTGAAAAAATCATTTGTGCGAAAAAACATCTACTGTGCGCAGTGCCATAACTGGCTTACCATGGGCCCGGTGCGAGGGTGTCTGTTTGCACCCCCTCTAGTCCCTTTTTGTTTTTTGTTTCAATAGGGGGTTACAAACAAAACATCAAACAAAAATGAAACAAAAATCCAACGTAAAATTGTTTTTATTCTCATTATGATATAAGCTACAAAAACTCTTAAAAAATATCTCGCCGAAATAGGAATGTATGCATCATTTTTGTGCAGTAATAACTGGTAACTTTCACTGCAACTTCAACATTAGGAACAATTTTTAACTGAACAAACATCATTTACTGCCAGAATTAGATTTAGAGAATATGTTGAATCGTTTGGTAAAATCTCACTAATCATATAACTTCAAGCACTCTTTTTAATTTCAAAATTCTACTGCATCTATGTCATTTTCATATTTTATAGCTAAGTCCATAGCGTTCTGCTTTAAATCTGCTGTATTAGTATTCATCAAGCTGGCAATTGTCTAAAAATCAAAAATCCTTAGCAATCACATTAAGCTTTACAAACCTCCATTTGTAATGAGTTAATAGTGTATCTAAATATATCTTGAACGTTACCATTTGAAACTTCTCATTTTCAGTCATATCAAATTTTCATAAAAGCTTTTATCCATATCTGTTATCTTTATCCATGTCTTTTAGTCCGTTTTCTTCTTTTTTGTAGAAAACTCGCTTTCTACACTTATTTCATCTGCAATCACTTTCGCAGTTTCAAACATTATTTGAAAATTTTCTTTCCGTACACCTTGTATGGAACATAATTAGGAACATTTTCAACTAAACAAATATCATGTAGTGCCTGAATTTCATATAGAGAAGATGTTGAATCGTTTGGTAAAATCTCACTAATCATATAACTTCAAACACTCTATTTAATTTCTAAATTCTACTGCATCTATGTCATTTTCATATGTATTTTAAACCCAGTCCATAGCTTTCTGCTTTATATCTGCTGTATTGGTATTCCTCAAGCTGGCAATTGTCTAAAATACAAAAACCGTATGAAATCCCATTAAGCTTTACAAACCTCCATTTGAAATGAGTTAATAGAGTATCTAAATATAACTTCAACATCGTCATTTAATACTGCCTCAATTGCCTGAATTAGATTTAGAGAAGATGTTGAATCGTTTGGTAAAATCTCACTAATCATATAACTTCAAGCACTCTATTTAATTTCAAATAGTTCTACATCTATGTCATTTTCATATTTTAAATTTAAATGCATAGCTTTCTGCTTTAAATCTGGTGTATTAGTATTCTCAAGCTGGCAATAATCTAAAAAACTGTATTGCCTAAAAAATGACCTGTATGTACCTTCTCCAAATAAATAAATATTTTGATATCATAATAAAAAACAAAAATCCTAAGCAATCCCAGTAAGTTTTACAAACCTCCATTTGAAATGAGTTCAAATAGTGTATCTAAATATAACTTGAACGTTTCCATTTGAAACTTCTCATTTTCAGTCATAACAAAATTTGCATAGAAGCTTTTTTACGTATCTTGTCTTTTAGTTGTTTTCTTCCTTTTTGTAGAAAAATCGCTTTTTACACTTATTTCATCAGCAATCACTTTCGCAATTTCAAACATTATTTGAAAATCTTCTTTCCGTATACTTTGTATGGAACATCATTTCAAAAATTTCCAACTAAACAAATATCATGTAGTGCCTGAATTAGATTTAGAGAAGACGTTGAATCGTTTGGTAAAATCTCACTAATCATATAACTTCAAGCACTCTATTTAGTTTCATAATTCTTCTGCATCTATGTCATTTACATATTTTAAAACTAAGTCCATAGCTTTCTGCTTTAAGTTTAATCTTTTTTTCTAACACGTCTATTGTAATATTTTTTTATTGTAAATTTTTATTTATTTTATCAATGGCTGATAAAATTTGTGACCAAATATTTATTGTATGTGCGAAGAAACTTCATATCGAAGTATTTTAATAAAACTTTGGCATTGGCAATAGTTTCAATAGTTACTGAAGTCAAATGAGTCAAGGCAGCCACAACATCTACAATTTGTATATTTCAACATACACAATTCAACAACCTCATTCAACATCCATAATCTGAATAGAGGGGCAACTGCTTTTTCTTCGATGACCGTCTGAATGGTATTATGGTATGGTATGGTGCTTTATATGTGGTATAATATGGAATGGTATGGTGCTTTATAAGTATTTCCCAGCAAATAGTAGAGCCCGAAAATTTAAATACTTTTTGAACAGTCTCAAAAAAAGTTAACATACCTAACCTGCCTGATTAATTTGGTTTGTGTGCGGCAAATTAGACCTTGTAGCTTTGTTTATATACCACTGTTCTTTAAACTTATATCTCTTCAAAGGTAATTGCGAATTATAAAAAAAAAATGCTAGGAGCAAACATTAATAGGTTCCATTGTCATATCCTTTTCCTGTAATATCGATTATATTCAATCCATCTTATTCTAACTTTTGTAGTCTGTGTACTATGTATTTCTTTCATTAAACATTCACCAGTTTTCTCTTGTGAGTGAATGAAGTCGATGAAACATTCGTCAACGCTAACTACTATATTTTCTATAACATATAATACAAAATTCTGTTTTGATGTTTTGAATTTTCAAAATTCAATAGGAAGCTGCGAAAAAATAGGTCTGCCTCATTGCAGCATATATTTATTGGCTATTTATTTAAGGTCGCATGAGAATCGTCAAACCGATTGACAGACAGCTTATCATTGACGAATGTTTCATCGACTTTATTCACTCACAAAAGAAAACTGGCGAATGTTTAACGAAAGAAATACATAGTACATGTACTACAAAAGTTGGAATAAGATGGATTGGATATAATCGATATTACAGGACAACGATGTGACAATGGATTAATGTTTGCTCCTATTATTTTTTATTTATAATTCATAATAACATTTTAAGAGATATAATTGGGATGAACAGTGGTACTCAAACAAGGCTACAAAATCTGAAATTTTGCATCTGATATGCTACCTTATGCGGCGAAAATATTTGATTTCTAAAAACAACAAAAACATAGATGTCATTTGTCTTTTAAGTTTTTCACTTTATGACGTTTTCTGGGCATTATGCTGATTTTTCATGATCGGAGTACCGCAGACTTAATGTCACCAGTCAGTGAACCCCTTTTCTGGATTGGCTAAAGATGATACAGATGGGTTATTCAATGATTGATATTTATTAAAGATTATTAATTGAACATGTCGTTTTTTCTAACAATGCCTGTTAGTTAATTTTCTTGTAAACAAGTCACTTGAAAATTTTCTAAGAATACCCTTAAGCTAATTTTCTTGTAAACGAGTCACTAGAAAATGTTCTATTATTTAATGTGTCATACTGAGAAAACTTAGATTCTTTACAAGGGACTAAGATGTAACGTTATAATTTTGATGCACGACAATGATTGCGTGGTCGCCTACGGATAATATATTCATTATATTCTTAGTGGTGGGGATACGCCTTTTAGTTTTAGACTTGTCTTATGTCACTCTACACTTCTATAAAAAAAAATCGGACCTTAGAAATTTTCCGAGGTGACAGGGCTTTTCCAATAATTTTACAGTACTTACTATACCTGCTAATTGCAATGTGGTTTCAAATTACTGGAAAGTTTACTAACAATGCCCATTAGCTAATTTTCTTGTAAACCAGTCACTGGAAAATTTCCTATAATTTAATGTGTTACGCTGAGGAAACTTAAATTCTTTACACGGTCAGGACCTTGCTCTATAAGGTGTAACGTTATAATTTTGACGCACAACAATGATTGCGAGATTGCCTACAGAGGCCCCCAGGCGCAATAATATATTCTTTCATTCTTCATCATATTCATAGTGGTGGGGATACGCTTTTTGGTTTCAGATGTCTTATGTCTCTCTACACTTCTACAAAAAAAAAATACGGACCATAGAATTTTTCTGAAGTGACAGAGCTTTTCCGGCAATTTTACTGTACCTACTAATTACAATGTGGTTTCAAGTTCAAATTTATCATTTAAAAATTCAGAAGTTTTTTTCGGAATTCAGAATTTATAGTGTCCCTTTTTGTGATGGAATCTGTTTTTTTTTTGTATACAATGTCCGTATCAAAATTACTTCAAACAGTTAATATACTTACTTTATACTATATACTTGATACTATCAAACACTTAATATTGATTTAATGAAAGCCGTTTCTCTTGCTAAAAATAGCACAAAATAATTTTAATAAATGCGAACCATTGCTGATGCTGAATTTGAAACGATCTATTCAGAAGCAAGTACAAATGTGAAAAACATTTTTGAACATAAATTTCAAATAAGAAGACTAACCCACAGACAGAAACAAAGAGCGAATTTTCAAATAACATCTGTAAAGAAAAACTACAAATTATCATTATTTATTCTTCTCTTGGATAGCATTATTGTACAAGTGGGAGATCGATTTATAAAGCACATAGGTGCTATGGTAGCTTACGACTGTTTAATTCCATCCCCTAATAAGTTAAAGAATATCGAAGAGCAGTTATCGTAATTAGGAAGTCTAATCAATTTCTATGAAACGTTATAGAACGTTTCCAAATCGATTATAATTGATAAATTTAAACTGTTGTATAGGAAATTTTCAGACAAGGGAGATCGATTTATACAGCACAAATAAACTTTGGTAGCTTTCGACTGTTTAATTCCATCCCCTAATAAATTAAAAAACATCGAAGAGCAGTTATCGAAATTAGGAAATCTAATCAATTTCTATGGAATAGATTTAGAGAACGTTTCCAAATCGATTGTAATTGATAAATTTAAACTGCTGTATAGGAACTTTTCATCATAACACACTTTTAAGTCATCCGAACAATTTCAAAATTCTGGCTGATACACTATCACTATATGGCCCAGTAATATTTCCAAGTGTCAATAATAAAAATATTTTGTACCTTATCTGTAAGTACTTCGACGCCAGTCGAAACTTAAACTTATATAACTTATTTAAGAAATACTGTAATCAAATTTAGATTAAATGGCCTAACTGTTTTGTATATTTATGGCACACTGGAATAACAGTAGATGAAGTTTTAAAGGAGTTAGCTCAGGAAAAACGAAACCTGGATTTTGTCATATAAATATTTTATAATATACAGGGTGATTCTTTTATATTGCGAAAAACTTTAAGAAATGGTTCCTTGTCAAGAAATAAGAGGAGTATTTTATATAGAGCGATTGGGACTGCAATACGATTATCAAAATCTAAAGGACGAAAATTAAAAGAATTTGCTTCATTTAAGGGAATTATATAAAAATCAAATTCTTACCTCTTACTCCTTGAAAATGGTAGGTTTGCATACGTCAAATACAATTAATCAAAAAAACCAAAAGGACACAATTGGTTTATTCAATTATTTCATTAAATATATATATTATAAACCTGTTGAAAGTGAGCTCCTCCAACTTCAATACAAGTTTCTATTGAAGCATTGATCGTGGAACACCTTAAAACATGTTCGGACATGTTTTGTTATTCCGAATTGTCTCACAACAGGCTATAATGCGATTCTGCAGTCCTCCACATTTTCAATTGGAGTCGTAGAAACCAATTGTTTAAAATGTCCCCATAGATTCCCCATAAATCCAGTGAATATAAGTCTGGTGACCATGTTAGCATGTAGTTATACATTTTAAAGCGAAGCAGTTTTATTAAGTGATACGTCAAATTTGACGTATGCCAACTTATTTTATATAAAAGACCCCTCTTATTTCTTGACAAGGAATCGTTTCTTAAAGTTTTTCGCAATATTAAAGAATCGCCCTGTATATTTTGTTCTGTTTATTCTGTTTTTTTAAGTTTTAATATTTTCACCAAAAAATAAAGTTTTTATTTGGAACTGATAAATTACTTACGTATTGAAAATGTGCGATTTTTCGTTCACGTGAAAATTTAAATCGCACAAACCCGAATTCGTAATTGTTTGTCGTTTGCCCCCTCCAAATGGAATTTCTGTATACGCCACTGACAGCACCGCCCTAGTTACGGCACTGACTGTGAGTAAAATAAGATTTACATACAAATTCACTCACCAATTAAAAAATGAAAGTATTTTGTATCAAACTTTAGCTGTATTTTATATGAGATGTCGTGGAAAAAACTTTGTATGATACAATTTCGTAAAGTAGTGCTTTTTTGCACTCGCGTTTTTTGTTGAACGAGGCGCAGCCGAAATTCACGCTCGTATCATAAATAACTATTACATTTTGTTATTATGAAAATTGCAAAAAAATGGTGTATACATTGCGTGGAGAAATGTGTATTTTTGTAGCTAATTGTATGACTTACATTTCGCAACTTTTTGTATAAAATGAATTTTGACGCATTTTCGTAGTTTTGTGGTAGTAATGCCAAACATATAAAAAATAGATATTGCCACGTTTTATGTCTTAATGGACTTAAATTGTGCTTGTGTAAGGATGTGTAAGGATGTGATATGTGATCACCAAGTAAAATCTAGATGAGAGTTAGTTCGTGCTCTGTGCTAGTGCCAATAGGGACTTTCGGGAAGTGCAGCTCGTGTTAGCTCCTCCAAGGGCCTTGTCAGCACATTTAATCCCTCCTTTATCCCCGCATCACCTCCACTGGTAATTGATTTTTACCGTGTAATTCTCCAGACGCCGAGCGCCGAACACTCGGGAAACTATTGACTCACGACGTCGAGGGCACAAAAACCCTTTGTACGCGCCCACACATGCCCACACATAATTCCCAACCGCAACCGCAATTAGCCGCAGACGTAGCAGTTAATTACTGATTGCTTTTTCATCCACCCCACAGATTGGCCATCCGTTAAATGGCCAATTTCAATATTGGACCCTCCAATGAAGCCGATTAGAAACTTTATGATTACTAAAACTTCGTCTCCATTGCTTACAGGACGATCGTCGAAGTGAGATGGACCAAGGAGACTCAACAGTTTGCCAATCGCGCCGCCAAGGTCCTCACGTCGGTAAGTTATGCAGAAAAACCGAAACCCTGCTAATACCCACCTAAACTGGATTACCAAAACCGATTACTAAAATGCCTTATTTTACACGTCCAAATCGATTACTTTAGTAGTCCCGAATTTTATTTCTCCTGCATCCAGCTTCCATCCAATTGCACGTTCCTGCAACCAGATTACTATAGTGCATCCCTTATTTAATTCGCCCAACCTAATTATGGCTGGCGTACTAAAAGCGTTCCTTATTAAATTCCAGCAGCTCGATCGCGGAATTTCGATCGCTAAAGCAGGCACATCCCCCCATAAAATATGCAGTTTTCCGTACAGGTGCAATTAGGTTCGCCGGGCGTTGGCAATTAGCCGCCATTAAAGATGCACCGGCCGCGAATGTATCTGGAATCGAGGATGCAGATGAATAATTGATGGCGTTTCGATTCAATCGCGCACAATTGCATGACTTGCATGAATTGCACTGCACAGCGGGTGTTGCGGCGATAAAATCGCACATGCCATGGATTTAATGCCGCGCAAGTTGCAGCCTTTGCAGAGCCGAAACGCTTGGCATCGCATTAAACGAGCCGTATTACCATAAATTATGGGAGGCATGCCAAATTTTTACCAAATCAAAGTGGCATTCGTAAATTATTAACGTATCGAAGGGCTGAAGATGTCTATAAAACTGCTCGTATTTATAACGATTTATAGTTCAACGGGGCCAATTTCATCAATATTGAATCACTCTTGTAATTGCCACACATATTTACGATAATGTGCCATCATCAAATAATCTCACACGAATATTGTGAAGAACACCACTTCGACACGAGAAAAGGTAGAAGAAAAAAATTGGATTAAACATCCATCCCTCATTGTTACTTCCAGAGTATAATCAAATTCTTAGCGCCCTTGGTTGATAAACAACTAATACTCGCCTGAGGATTTTCTCACATAATTCATCAAGAAACTGCAAAGCTTATATTAGCAAAATCGTAGTAATAACTTATCCGAAGACGAAATTACAAACAAACCTGCCTTTTAATTCCACCTTAGGCGCGCAAAGTGTAAAACAAATATTAACCCACCCTCTGCACTCAATTTAATATACGTGCAATAATTCGCTTAGACAGGCTGTAAACACTTTTAATAATTAACCCCTTCAACGCGCCGCTATTTACCCCTCTGCCATCCCCTTTTGTCCCAGCCACCTTTTTCTCCCGCTGCTGCTGATTTGAATATTGAAACAAAAGAGTGCGCCTTATAAACACGCCTCACGTTTTCTCCTCTTTTTTATTGCAGCTAGGATTACTGCTAGCCGTGAGGCTCGCCCTGCTGCAGGGTTCGCTGCCGAAGTTCTCCCAGCAGGATAATCCGACGGCCTTTCATCCTTCGCTCCTGGTGAGGTGAGTACAATCCCGGCTTCTTTCCATTTCCGTTTCCGCCCGCGATTCGGGCGCGAATTAAAATGCGGATTTTATCATGTATTATTTATGCACGAGCAGGTACGTAGAAATGATAATAATACGTACCACAGAATAGAAATAGCACACAGCATACAGATATAGAAATAGAAATTGTGTGCAGTCGAGACCTGAGTAACTAATAGATATAATGATAATATATTTTTTTTATTTATACACGAGTAGGTACGTAGAAATAATAATAACACGTACCACAGAATAGAAATAGCACACAGATATAGAAATAGAAATTGTGTGCAGTCGAGACCTGATTAACTAATACATATAATGATAATTTATTTTTTTATATTTAAGATATTATTATTACTACTTACTTATAATTTTACCAGTAAGTACCAACTAATAATACCTTACATACATAACTGGTAATTTGTGGATAAAACCTTAAACTTCATAATGTTTATACATACATACATAATCCGGTCCTCTTGTACCCTGAGGGTGTCGAGGGTAAAATTATAATTACTTATAAATAATTATAGTTTTTATAATTAATATCATTATATTATAATGTCAAATGAAATTATTTATTTATTTTTATTAACACTAGAGGCTTTTACTCGGTGATACATTATGTATAAATAAATAATGCATTTTTACTTTGTTGGTATCACACTTCATTATATTACAGTGACTATAGTTTCGACCAAACAGTTAGTCATTAATAATAATAAGATATAAGTGTATATCATGCACATCTAATATGTACATAATAATAATTTTTTATTGGTGCTATCCCAGAATGAGTTTTACACGGTTCGAATATAAAGTATGGTGTGATATTCTACATCTGTAACTAACGCAAAATCTTAAAACAAATACTTATAAATGTAAGATAAATACAATATGAGTTATAAGTACTGTACATATAAAAAGTAAGGAATATTGATTATGGAGCGTTTATTATCTGTAAACAAAACATGTTAACAGAAGTCTAAAGACTTCTAACAGAGTTTTGTTCTTTTGTTCTAAGGATTATTTTTTCTTTTCATTTTTTTTTTCACAAAAAGTAAGAAATTATGATTCTGGAGCGTTTATTATCTGTAAAAAAAGGACATGTTAACAGAACTCTAAGGACTTCAAAACGATTTTTGTTCTATGGATTATTTGTCACAATTTGAAGATTTTCTTCGTTATTGCCTACCTATTTTCGTTATTTTATTTTGTTTCTTATTTTTTGAAGTTTCCTTTTCATTTTTATCACAAAACGTAAGGAATTATGATTCTGGAGCGTTTATTATCTGTAAAAAAAATATTAACAAAAGTCTAAAGACTTCAAAAAAATGTTTGTTCTAAGGAATATTTGCCACAATTTGAATATTTTTTTCGTTATTACCTACCTATTTTCGTTATTTTATTTTGTTTCTTATTTTTTTGACGTTTCCTTTTCATTTTTTTTTTTCACAAAAATTAAGGAATTATGATTCTGCAGCGTTTATTATCTGTAAAAAATAACATGTTAACAGAAGTCTAAGGACTTCAAAAAGAGTTTTGTTCTATGGATTATTTGTCTCAATTTGAAGATTTCCTTCGTTACTAACTACCTATTTTCGTTATTTTATTTTGTTTCTTATTTTTTTACATTTCCTTTTCATTTTTTTCACAAAAAGTAAGGAATTATGATTCTGGAGCGTTTATTATCTGTAAAAAAAAAATATGTTAACAGAAGTCTACAGACTTCAAAAAGATTTTTGTTCTAAGGATTATTTGTCACAATTTGAAGATTTTCTTCATTATTACCTACCTATTTTCGTTATTTTATTTTGTTTCTTATTTTTTTACGTTTTCTTTTCATTATATTCACAAAAAGTAAGGAATTATGATTCTGGAGCGTTTGTTGTCTGTGAAAAAAAACATGTTAACAGAAGTCTAAGGACACAAAAAGTAAGGAATTATGATTCTGGAGCGTTTATTATCTGTAAAAAAAAACATGATAACAGAAGTCTAAAGACTTCAAAAATATTTTTGTTCTAACGATTATTTGTCACAATTTCAAGATTTTTTTCGTTATTACCTATCTATTTTCGTTATTTTATTTTGTTTCTTATGTTTTTACGTTTCCTTTTAATTTTTTTCAAATCATAACGTTCAGTATTTTTTGGGATTTGTTTTTTTTAATATTTTTTCTCTTGTTGTCGTTCATTTTCTCCCATATGAATTCCTTTATTGCCGTCTACTGCATCTACCGTTATTTTTATAGTATATCTTATAGTATATTTGTAGAATATGCTGAAAATTTAGCGAAACAAAGTGCAGCTTATTTTTATTACTCAATTAGGATGAAGTTTGTAGAATATCTGTATATTTTATAGATTTTTTCAAATTTAGTAGAATTATCGATTGATTCAGCAGTACCATTTACAAAAACAAAATTTAGACTCATGGCAAAATATTTATCTAAATTTAGTAAAGTTATATGTAAATTTAAATAGAAGAATATCACAAAATGTGTTGATTACTATGGTTAAGTATAAGTAAAATGTTGTGCTTTAAGCAGAAACAAATGTATTCTGAGATTAATAATATAACATGTTTATAGAAAAAAAAATTATTATTATAATTATGTAATTTTAGAAAAATTATACGTAAATGTAAATAAAAGCTTATCACAAAATTTGTTGATTACTATGGTTAAATATAAGTAAAATGTTGTGCTTTAAGCAGAAACAAATGTATTTTGAGATTAATAATAGAACAGGATGTTTATAGCAAAAAATAATTATTATTTTAATTATGTACAAGTTTTGTAAATTTGTGTGCTTTTAGCAAAACCAATTGATAAAAGCTGCAAATTTGATCAATGGATCTATTATTTTCATGTATGATTTTCTTAGTTTTCTTATTTGCGTTATCTTATAATAATTATTTGTTGTCGTTTCATTTTACTTTTTCACATCATCACTTTTAATATTTCCACACTTTGTATTTTTATATTTTTCTTGCATTTTGTTTGTCTTACATTTTTCTATCATCGATTTTTTTGTGTTTTTCTTATTTCATATATTTTCTGCTACCTAATGTTTTTTTTCTGTTTTCTTCATTTGTCTTTAATTTCCGAGCATTGATGACGGTTTCTTCATTTTTAATGCACTGCATTTTCATGGTTATATTTGCTTCCTTTCGATATCTTATGATACATTATATTCTGTTAAAAAAATCGTTTCAAATTTTGGTCATCTTGCTTTTGTTTTAATTGTAGTGGCGTTTACTTCGTAATACATTTTATCAATTATAAATAAAACCAGTTAGTTTGTGAGTATCACATAAATTTGTTTAATTGTGACTATAGTTTCGACTACTTAGGTAATAATTTCAAACAAAGTGCTAATTTTGTTTGAGAATTATACTTTTCGACTACTTAGGTAAAAAAAATCGTTTTTCAAATTTTGGTCATCTTGCTTTTGTTTTAATTGTGGTGACGTTTACTTTGTAATACATTTTATCAATTATAAATTAAACCAGTTACTTTGTGATTATCACATAAATTTATTTAATTGTGACTATAGTTTCGACTACTTAGGTAATCAATCTCAAACAAAGTGCTAATTTTGTTTGAGAATGATACTTTTTGAATCATTCTCAAAAAAGTGCTAATGCTAATCATTCTCAAAAAAGTGCTAACTTTGTTTGAGAATGATACTAATACTGATAATGATAATGATAATGATAATGATAATGATACTAATACTCGAAACTATAGTCACAAATAAATAAATTTATGTGATACTCAAAAAGTAACTTGTTTTATTTATAATATCTTGTTTATATTTTTAATGATGTTGCTGTCGTTTTTTTATGTTTTTTTATCTCTTCATCATTTCTTGTAGCTTTTCTATTTTGTTGTTTCTTTTAGAATAGAATAGAACAGTACATTTGTAGTATCTGTTTGGGATATTGTTTTTGTTTTACCTTCTCGTGTTTCACATTTTACCCTTCGTGAATCAGAGTTTCTTCATATCTGTCATCTTCAGCTCTCAATTGTTCATGAGTTCTTTTGTGATATAAGAATCTATGATTGAATGACCAGTTGTTTAAATTGAATTACTTCAGTTTGAGATCTATGATTTTCTTTCTTAAGGGGTCCAAGGATCAATTATTTTCAGTTTAATGATCTTCGTCGTTTTTTCATATTTTCGTCATTCTGTATTTTATATTTTATGTCGTTTTTGTATTGTTTTTCTCATCATCACATTTTGTATCGTGAATCAGAATTTCTTCATTTCTGTCTTCTTCAGCTCTCCATTTTTCATTTTTTTCTTTCGTGACATAAGAATCTATATTGAATCACCATTCGTATAAATTGAATGACTTCAGCTTGAGATCTGTCATTTTTCTTCTATGGGGGTCCAAAGATGAATTATTTTCAGTTTAATGATTTTGGTCGTTTTTCATATTTTCATAATTATGTATTTTATATTTTATGTCGTTTCTGTTTTGTTTTTCTCATCATCACATTTTGTATCGTGAATCAGTGTTTCTTCATTTCTGTCTTCTTCAGCTCTCCATTTTTCATTTTTTCTTTCATGACATAGGAATCTATATTGAATTGCCATTCGTATAATTTGAATGACTTCAGCTTGAGATCTGTTTTTTTTTTCTATGGGGGTCCAAAGATGAAATATTTTCAGTTTAATGATTTTCGTCGTTTTTCATATTTTCGTAATTCTGTATATTATATTTTATGTCGTTTCTGTTTTGTTTTTCTCATCATCACATTTTGTATCGTGAATCAGAGTTTCTTCATGTCTGTCTTCTTCAGCTCTCCATTTTTCATTTTTTCTTTCGTGACATTAGAATCTATATTGAATGAGCATTTGTATAAATTGAATGACTGCAGCTTGAGATCTGTCATTTTTTTCTATAGGGATCCAAGGATCAAATATTTTCAGTTTAATGATCTTCGACGTTTTTTCATATTTTGGTAATTCTGAATTTTATATTTTATGTCGTTTCTGTTTGGTTTTTCTCATCATCACATGTTGTATTATGAATCAGAGTTTCTTCATTTCTGTCTTCTTCAGCTCTCCATTTTTCATCCTTTCTTTCGTGACATAAGAATCTATATTGAAGACCATTTGTATAAATTGAATGACTTCAGCTTGAGATCTGTCTTTTTTTTTTCTATAGGGATCCAAGGATCAAATATTTTCAGTTTAATGATCTTCGTCATTTTTCATATTTTCGTAATTGTGTATATTGTATTTTATGTCGTTTCTGTTTTGTTTTTCTCATCATCACATTTTGTATCGTAAATCAGAGTTTCTTCATTTCTGTCTTCTTCACCTATACATTTTTCATTCTTTCTTTCGTGACATAAGAATCTATATTGAATGATCATTTGTATAAATTGAATGACTTTAGCTTGAGATGTGTCATTTTTTATTCTATAGGGGTCCAAAGATGAATTATATTCAGTTTAATGATTTTCGTCGTTTTTCATATTTTAGTAATTCTGTATTTTATATCGTTTCCGGTTTGTTTTTCTCTAGACCGCTAAACTAATTAAAAATAATTGTAATGAGAAAGGTAAACGGGCTGAACTTTTAGGGTCAAATCCACATTCACATTTTGCACTTCGTGATCTAAGGATCTTTATGTTTTTTTTTTTGTTGCTTAATGTTTGTCATCTTGTTGTTCTTATTTTTTGTCGTTTTCTTTTTGTTTCTCTCATTATTACGTTTAATATTTCTATTAGTTTGTTGTTTTCTTTTTCTCAGTCGTTCTCAAGAATTCCTCGTACATCGTCACATTTTCTACTTCGTAATCTAAGAACCTTTATTTTATTTTCGTTGTTTAATGTTTTTGTCATCTTGTTGTAGGTATTACTTATTTTTTTGTAGTTTCCTTTTTGTTTTTCTCGTCATTACGTTTAATATTGTTGCAAGTTTGTTGTCTTCTCTTTGTCAGCCGTTCTCAAGAATTCATCGTACTCTACAGAATTGCTGAGAGGCCAAAATAATTATAGAATGTATCTGCTAAATTTGATATCAACCAAGTTCTTAATACAAATTTATCTGTTATTGCATGTGTGTATGTCCTACTGATTTTCTATTAAGTTTTTCTTCTAACTAGTATTTTTCTTTGTTTCCATTTTTTGGATTTTGTTTGTTTCCAATTTTCGTTCTTCTTGTATTTCTTGTTTGTCCTGTGTGACGCAATGTTCACTTATATTTATTACTAAGTAGTTCAGATTTCCCTGTCGTAGAGACGCTGATGCTTTGATAATAATAATAATAATAATAATAATAATAATTCCTACTACTCTTCCACCTATTTCATATCATAAAAAGAATCATAAATGTCATTATTTGACAGATAATTCTGACCCAATTACACTTTAATTTACCATAGGCCCCTGAACTATTACTAGTTATGCGGGCGTTATGAGGAGAGGGGCATTATTATTATTGCCCATCTGCGCCTGCATGCGACTTGTAGATGGTAGAGGCACATTTCTAACATTTGTTGCAAGGAAATGGGAAAACTACAGAAAAAGAGAGATACAGGGATCTTGCGGTCTAGAAGTGAACGCGTTAACGCTCACTCCACCTCAGCCTTTTGATGTAGGTGATGATCACTGATGTGGGTTCAACTATTGTTTCTCTCTCATGAAACTTTAGCTGTGCAATTTGTATAGTCTCCTTTATACCTTTTTTTCTCATCGACATACAGTACTAGATAAAAAAAAATGGAACACTTATGTGATACTGTACTTTTCCCCACCTGAAATTCGTCTGCCAAGATTCTCATACATCACCCTTCTTCAATTTTCATACAAATTCTAGCGTTCTGAACGTCATTTAAAGGCATTTTGCAATTTTTTGAGTTACTCAGCTAAAATAAAGGCAAAATTGCTTTAAGAGTTCTCTTTTCTTGTGTAGTACTGTATTTTCATTTGTATTTCTTCCATTTTGTTTTTTTTTTAATCTTTTTGTCATGTTTCTAGAGCCGTCATGCATTTTCCTTTTCATTGATATATCAAGCGCTTCTTTTGTTTTTTTTTTATTAAAAGAATTTCCAAACGGAGTAAATTTGCCAAATAGTAGGATTTTTCTTTTTTTTTGCTTTGGTTTGCGTTTTTTTTACTCCTCTAATATATAACTTATAACTAATCTTCTATACTTTTTATAATAAAAATTGTAATTAAACCATGAATTCAGATGGGCTTAGGCTTTCGGGTCTTATAACTTATGATGTAATTAAACCATGAATTGAAGTGGGTCTAGGCTTCCGAGGAGAGATAACGTCTTACAACTAAAAGTATTGATTGTTGTCTTGATTATTGATTAATTAAATATTGAATTCAGATATGCACAGGCACTTGCATTTAATCTAGCCGAGTCGCAAATGCTCGATCCGTAATGCACTCCCCGTTATGTTGCTTCCATTGGGATTCGAATCCGTCAAGTAGGGATCCCTGCAGTACAAATATTACGACTCCACTTCGTTATTTAAAGTTGGTGCATCGTCGAAGCGATCGTAAATAAGTTATTTAATGACGTGTCGCAAACACGTTACGACTGTGACGGCACTTAATAAATCGTGCGGTTGGGGTGCGATTTTGTGGGGGGTTGAGGGGGGACTTCTGTGAGAGGAGCATAAAAATCCCTGTAACACGTTGCGCAATGATAACTTTAAATGAGACGCATCGGGGAATAAAAAAGCGGTTGAATCGGCGACTCTCCGAAGTCACGTTCCGCAATAACAAAGTTGCCGGAGTTATGAATATGTATCCAGAAGTTGCGGCCCGTAACCCACCCCCGACTGGAGGGGGTGAGGGGGGCGTCCACGAGGCCCGGTTTCATAACGGGAAACGGTCCTTTTGTTGCGGCCGGGAATAAAAATAAGTGACGCGAACACGAGCCGAACGTCCCATTAGGAAAATTCGACAGTTTCCATTCATCCACGGCGAGCGCCGAATTTCCCCGCGCAGTAACGCGCGGGGGAGGGATGAGGGGGCGAAGAAACGCAAAGAGGTGGAATGCTTAATGGATTAGCGCGGATTATGAGTGGGTTCGGTAAACGACCGCTCCCTAGGGATTTAAGTACGGTTTCAGTTAAGCGTCAAGGGCGGTGTTTTACGTACCCGGCGCCTCCACCATCAATTAGATTTCAGTGCTAAGTTATAGCACTCACATATCGAGGTAAATTTTACAATTTATTGATCAGTTTGCAATTACTTGTTGCGTGTAAAATAATTGCTAACACAATTACCGGAATTATTAACATTAATTCCGGTAGACATAGTAAATTGTAAACTCGTAAACTGTTTAACGATCCTGTACGTTTGTTGCGGGTTTTTTTTGCTCTTTATATCGGTTCATTTTCCAATTTATATTTCTTCTGCGGTCGCGAGCACGCGGCGAATTCCAATTTGTTTTTAAATCGGCCGCGGCCCTTGCGCATTAATGAAATTTGCGGCAGGAGGAAACGGCCGCCGCACGAACACAAAGCGGTCGCAATTAGACGTGCTTTTTTGCACGCCGCGTCACGGTTAATTTAACGGGCCCTGCAGACGGGGAGAAGAGCTGCCGGCAATCGCATTAGGGCCGCGTGCCCATCGAAATAAATTAAATTTAAAACAAATACGGCTGCGGATCGGCTCGGATCCTCCAGGGCCAAATATTTGGACAGGACGACAAAAGGACGCGGTGTAGTGGCCGTGCGTCGCAGATGGATTCCCCATTGTGCCGGGGCCTTTCATCTCCTCGCATTATCACAGTTAGTGCACATAGATGGGTTTAATTTAATTAAAACAACGTCCCGCCCGGCTTTTAATTTAGTGCGTCACTTAAATGGGCACATACACACAGGCACGCACCCACGCACACGCACACGCGTCTCGCGGGAGGATCCTTTCACGTGTTGAATTGCACGGATGGAAATCCGCGCCTTTCAACCCGGCTCTCAATTGCGGTACGAATTTTCGCGCGGCAGTTCTAATGAATGCAATGTAAGTAATACAAAGTTGTAATTAACGCTGCTTTGCCTGGCACCGAGCGGAAGTTGTTGTAATCGCTAAAACCTTTTACGCAATTATTTAAATGTAACATATTTCGTTTAAACTCTAAGAATGCATTAATATACAGAGTGTTCCACGCATAGCCCCCCACATTCTATCCCTGGCCCCAGGCCGGGATATCTAACGGGTCCCCTATCCCATGGGTAGTTTGATACCCCATAGTTGCATCAAATATTACGATAAAGGCTGAAAGGCTACGGCTGATGGCCAATTGAAGTAAGGAGTACCACCACCCACCATCTATTGATAAAAATTATGATAAATGCTGTTATTTCTTAAGGACCTTACTTGAATAAATATGTTGTATATATTACGATAATATATCGTCTGCTTAATGCAAGAACAAGGTAGGTCATTTTTTTTGCATTTTGGAAATATATAGTTACAAATGAGTAACTATTTAATTGGTGACTCCTTCTTACTAATAACTACAACAAAAAGGGTGGGACAACATAAAATGAGGTCTTACGTTTAAAAAAGCTTGTAAAAAATTACTGCTAAAAAATCGGTAAAACTGTTCTTGTCGATTTCCCAGAAGCTTGAAAAATGGAGTTACCCAGTTCTTGCATTAAGAAGACGATATATTTTCTAGCCTTTACGACGCAATATTTTCAATGATCTCACTAAAATGAACATACTTATCTAAATCATTTTCGAAAGTTAATCTAGTATATTCAAATCCTCGAACAGTTATGTGCCATTCAAGATTGAATTTGATACAATATTATTAAAATATATAAAAATAGAAGATATTTTCACATCACAAAATCAAAATTTTCAATTTTTAAATTATGTTTTTGTTAAACTGGCGAACCGATTTTTACGAAACAAATACTCGAGAATTTTCTTGACGAGGTCTGTACCTTATAACAATTTCAGCCCCCTCCCCTCTAGAGAGTTTTTAAAACATGTTTTTAGTCGATTACATCATAAGATTTTAGTATTTTAGAGAAAGTATTTTTCGATAGTATATTTCGGTATGAAAATCTCGACGAAAACCTCATCATTTTGTTAAAGACCATGGTTGCTAGATGTCGGTTTTTTTTGTCTTAAGTCGGAAAATATTTTTCGGCAGCAAAAATAAAACAGTGAATGGTTAATTAATGTATTAGTTTTCAAATTTAAATTTAACAATAAATTAATTACTTGACATTAATATTAAAGGCACACTATAATAATTTTATATATATATATATATGTGTGTGTAATATATATTTATTCACGTTGCTGTATACAGATGTGACAAGTCAATAGGAACATACATATAACAATAAAAGAGAATTATCATTAAAACACTTTAACAGTAAATACAGATATACAGGGTGTTAATACTAGGTTGTAACACCCGAAAATGGCAGTTAGAACTCATTGAAACAAACAACTTTTCTTAGTTAAAATTTTTGAATTGGAGCCCCAGTTCATAGTTATTGGCGTTATTTTGTTTTTCGAAAAATCGTCATTACTCCCTTATTTTAAGAAATATTTAAAAAATACAAAAACGTTCAGAATGCGCTATCGGTTCTCTAAAACATTTGTATTTAAGATTATTTTTTATTTTATCAAATAACAAAATGACGACCGAACAAAAATTTCAACACAAGATATTTTGAAAATCACTCGATTGATTTTTGAAAATTAAACATTTATGAAATCCTTAAGCTATATTATAACATTTGTCTGAAACATTATTTTCGATCTGTCCAAAAAAGTTATTATTCAAATTGAATTACAAGATAAATTTTAACAAACTGCAACAATCATTTAAAACAAAGCAGGCTAACCTTAGGTTAGGCCATTAAATAAGTTGAGGCACGTGTTTTCTAGTTTGTACGTTCAACTTTAAATACTTTTTGATCTTGTTCTTCAGAAATTTCTGCTTCATCTTGAAAAGTTTCTGTCACGTTTACCATTTGTGTGCGTATTTTGCATAATTTGTGTATAAAATGCATAATTATCAAAACAGACAAATGCTATAAGATAGTTCAAGGATTTCATAAATGTTTTATTTGCAAAAATCGATCGATTGGTTTTCAAAATATCTTGCTTAGAAATTTTTGATCGGTCGTCATTTTGTTATTTGATAAAATAGAAAATAATTGTAAATACAAATGTTTTAGAGAACCGAAAGCGCATGTTGAGCGTTTTTGTATTTTTTAAACATTCCTTAAAATAAGGCAGTAATGACGATTTTTCTAAAAACAAAAGAACGCCAATAACTATGAACTTGGGCTCCAATTCAAAAATTTGAACAAAAAAAAGTTGTTTGTTTGGATGAGTTCTAACTGCCATTTTCGGGTGTTACAACTTAGTATTAACACCCTGTATACTTATAAAGCAGCATCCAATATAGAACTAATTATCACACCTAAATTCATTTTTCCAATTTGCATTATTAAAATTCTCAATATTTATATTGAATCTCATCACTAAAACAACATTTTAATCGAATGGTTGAATAAAATGTTTACATTTTCATTTTATTCACTATAACCATAGACAACGTGAATAAAGTAAAAAATACATAAATAGGCACTATCCTTGAAATTTTCGTTGTCACCTGACGATGTGACACTTCTCGAACGAATGATCGGAGCATAAATTAACAGGTATAGAAATTCATAGATCTCGACTCTTCACGCAAATTCTCCACTGATAACAAATCTTGTATGCTACACGTGAATAAGGCAATTTTATCCACTCGAAAATATTATCGCACTCGCATTCACCTCTTGCGCTAAACTGTTTTTTCGTTGATAAAATTCGACTTTATTCACGTATACCATAAATAGCTTTTACAGAGTAATATGTTTTGTTCTGTAGAAACAGTTTTATTTCCGTTTTAAAATCATGTTTGCCCTTTATGTCTTTTAAATATGTTGGCAGCCTAATTTACGTCCTGAGTACAACGGAGATTTTTCCTACTTTGCAATCCTGTTTAGTACAATTTTAAAATATAACGGGGTTACTTAGATTTTTCACCCCTATTATATTATTTTCTTTGCGGTATGTTTCAAATCTTTGATATGCCCTTTCATGAACTTCTTTGGATTTTTGCGGAAGCAACTTTAACAAGCCATTATTTGCGCCGTAAATATGAGAATAATTTAAAATAATAAATTGATTTACATAAAGGATTAAAGAAAAAATAAAACACTTGGTTGAGTTTAACTGATTTCGATAGATTTATGTACAATTGTTTCGGCCTCACGACCATTATCAAGAGTTATACAAAAACTGCGTTTTTGTCTCAGTTACCTTAGTTTTTGTATAACTCCTGAAAATGGTCGTGAGGCCGAAACAATTTTAGAGAAATCTATAGAAATCAGTAAAATTCAACCAAGTGTTTTATTTCTCCTTTAATTCAAATATGTTGCACCAAGGAGTAATCACTGATACTTACAATTTAATTGCTTTACATGAAATATTTAAACACTCTGCAACGAATGATCGTAGCGTAAATTAACAGGTATAGAAATTCATAGATCTCGACACTATAGTACACATATTCGAGACGTATAGTAAAATAAGTTTCGTCACTTTTCGTCTTCAGGTTTTAAAGATATAATTTTATTTATGTAATTATTTTTTTCAATTTTCAATAACCCACCAAAACATATGTCTCACAGAATTTCGTAGATCTCGACACTGTAGTACACATATTCGACACGTACAGTAAAACAAGTTTCGTCACTTTTCGTCTTCAGGTTTTAAAGATATAATTTTTTTTTAAGTAATTATTTTTTCAATTTTTAATAACCCACCAAAACATATGCCTCACAGAAAATATTTAATAACTACAAAACGAATAATCTTTTACAAAAATAACAAGTATAAATAAATGTGCACCAAACGTCCTCACATCCAATCACGCACGTTTGGATTCTCTACATCTTCCGGTTTTTGAGATAAATACCTCAAAAACCAGAAGATGTAGATAGTCGAAATCTTTAAATAAACTTTAATAAAAAAAACAATCAAGCAAAGTAAATGCACCAACTAGCTGACGTTCTCTAACATATGAGCCGTTGATTTGGAAAGTGGGTCAGGTCCATATTTTTTCAAATTCGGAGCGTAAATTAACAGGTATAGAAATTCATAGATCTCGACACTATAGTACATATATTCTACACGTACAGTAAAACAAGTTTCGTCACTTTTCGTCTTCAGGTTTTAAAGATATATATTTTCTTATGTAATTATTTTTTTTAATTTTCAATAACCCACCAAAACATATGCCTCACAGAAAATATTTAATAACTACGAAACCAATAATCTGAGAGAAAAATAACAAGTATACAAAAAAGTGCACAAAACGTCCCCACATCCAGTCACGTACGTTTCGACTCTCTACATCTTCCGGTTTTTGAGATAAATATCTCAAAATCCAGAAGATGTAGATAGTCGAAATGTCTAAATAAACTTTAATAAAAAAACAAACAAGCAAATTAAATGCACCAACTATATGACGTTCTCTAACATATGAGCCGTTGATTTGGAAAGTGAGTCAAATCCTTTTTTTTTCAAATTCAGATAAGTTCGGAAATAGACTGAATCTAAAAGTACACCAGGAATGTTATACCTTGTATATTTCTGGACTTTCTTGAATTTAAAATAAAGTCCAAAAGTGGGGTAAGTCCAACCCCACTTTCAATATCAACGGTACATATATTGTATTTATCATTTCACTTATTCATAAAACTATGTGTACTAGAATACCATGAAGAAAATTGAAGCCAGCATTTTACAAATCATATTTTGTCTTCTGTTTATACATTCGGTTTTTCTGTTGTGTATAATATCTACTACTTTACCGAATGACAACCCCAGCCGGGCCCTTCTGATCCCGGGCCCCCAGCTAGAGCCCTGTAAGCCCCCCGTTTATGGGGGCCACGATTCCACAATAGGATGTACAGTCATGCTCACATAAATCTAGTACAAAAATATTGACATTGCTATGTAAAATTGCTAGTGTAACCTAATTTCTTGTACTAGATTTATGTGAGCATAGCTTAATTGCTGACCTATTTTTAAGTCGATGTTACTAAATTGATTCCTCGCAAATGATTAGGTTTCCCTGTATACATTCAATCATAGCTTCCACTTGTCAAACAATTTACTTTCGCTTCATCCAGAACTCCTCTTCGGTGTCCAGGTTTCCCTGGCACCGATGAATAATGGATCCCTGTGTCATTTTTTCGCGAACGCAGGGAGCGGAATCAATTCGTTTCGCTCCCCCCTGGAGCCTTGTGGGGCTGAAAATGAATTGATATTAATACGCGTCGCCCTCCGAGCATCTGCCTGCGTGGGGGTGGACCGGGGGTGAGGTGTGGCGGCGAATTAACGAAGCCATTCTTCGCGGCTCGGCCCTCGGAGGCTAATAACATGCAGGGCCGTTCCAGGCGCTCTCCAGACAGGAATGATAAGCCCTGGCAGGGATAAAAAGGGGATTATTAGGTCTCCGGGCGGCTTAACGGCGCGCCGTCAGACGTCGGCGTCGTTACCGTCCGCCGTAATTTATTGATAACGAAAGAATGAGCCGCGAAGGGTTAATTCTCGCAGAAGTGCCAACCGAAATTCCAGTGCCCGGGCCCCTGTTTACGGGGACCGGGGAGATTTGCGCGCCTCAATAATGCAGGGGACGAATGCTTAACCGGTAATTTTTATATTTTTTTTGCCCGCGCCCATAAATATGTAACGAGCGCAGTCGGGGAGCCTGAATCACATTAATCCCCCCTTAGCAACAAATAAACATCGGGAAAATTCAATTAGTGCGTCTCGGTCGTGGGGACTTTGCCGGTCGCAAATATTTTTTCCGTCGTGGAATTCGTTAAGGGGATAACCCCGGCAGCCTTGCCTTTATTAATTTATCGGGCGACTGAGGGCCGAAACAAAACATTCCTCCTCTCTTATATTGGAAATTCCGGGGGCTCACCGCAAGATACCCTCGAAAACGATAATTTCGGAAATTTTATAGCGGCAGTGTATTTAATTCACATTAATACTTTTAGGTTTAAATTTACATTACACATAAAAAAAATCATCCAAATCATATTTACTATGATGCAATGGATGAATGAATGATGAGTGCCATGGGTAACTCCCAACTATATGTCCTAAACTATATATGTTTTGTTACTATATGTTATTATGTCCTAACTATATGTTATTATGAAAGCTAGAGATCTAGTCATGTCATGTAGTTGTGTATACTGGTTCAGATTATGTTGAAATTGTTTCAAAAGTCCGAGCAGTTTAGATATAATTCTACGAAAACTGAAAATTGCTATTTTCTAAACACTACAATATTTCCATAATTATTAAAGATGTGAAAATAAGTTTAAAATAAAAGTTACTTAGTTCGATCGCATAAACTTAAGAATCAAGTCAAAACAATCAGTCAAAACAAGTCATTTTTACATAGGTTGTTATACATTGTTGAAAAGAGCAAATGAAAGTCTATTTAGACGTATCAAAATCAAATATGGCGGCCTTTTAAAACAAGAAAGTTGGTAATAATATCTCGGAAACCACCATCTTGACTTTTGTTTTTCGATATATTGATATCATTATATTCGCTATTGATATCATAGTATATTTTGTTATATACTTAATCTATTATAATATATACTTAATCTATTGATATTATATATTAAGTAAGGGGACAAGTTTTACTCTGTAAAAAAAAACCTTTTATACTTTCCATGCAGGCATCATATTTTGAATAGAATTTAGTGTGATTAGAATAGCAAAAATAATTGAATTCTCGAAGTAGGAGGATAATTTTTTTTTTCATCTGAAACAAATACTCCTGTATCGTGTTTAATTTGTCCTTTTTAAAAATGTCAAAGGCAACTACGACTGCCATTAAAAAAAATAAAGTTTGTATTATAACTGAAAAACTGTGGCATTTTTTTCAAAAAACAAAAGCATGTCTTGCATATGGCCTTAAAACGACAACTCTTTCCTCAATTAACAGAATCTCTATGTCTTATGGTCTTGTAACGGTCCGAAAACGGCTTTGGCAGAAACTGCATTTTAATAATTAATTGGCGCATGGACCTGCACTGTAGACAACCGTGCACGCACTTTTTTGTTGTGGTGACGCGTTTCCCCTGTGGGCGATTTTTAAATTCGCCGGCGAGGCGCCGCCATGAGGCAGACTTCATCTAACTTGTGCCCAGTACGGTGTGCCAGAAGAACCGTTGAGATAAGGTGTACCACCATCCGGTTTCCGGGATAACCAACGGGGACTCAGTTGACCACCCTTGAGGGGATTGAGGCACCAAGTACAGGGCAGAGGACTAAAACGCTCATAACACCTGAGTAAGTAGTCAAGCCCGAGATTATTTTTTTCCTTTTCGTGAAGCCACGTGTCCGGCCATTGTTACTAAGGCCATGTGCTTTGCAGGCGTTTTGTTACGGGCTAAGTAGCTCGGCCAAACCATTCTTGGCTGGAGGCCGCGATCATCTTGGCTGGAGGCCGAAATCGAGCGCTAGGCGTCCACGACGCAAACCGTCGCCCTTCCGGAGCTGTAGCCAGCCGCCAGCGGAGACCACCAGGAACACAGGCCAGATATCCAGAGATATATATATAGATATTGATACATTTTTTTTGTGGTCTCAATTGAGCCAGACCTCCGTTTAATTCCTTATTGACATATTGTTTATTCTTTTGTGTAAGAGTTGCGTTTACGTGTTGCGTGCCGTACGTGCTTTGCGCTTGTGTAAGAGAAAGGTCGCTCCGTCGGCCCTTTGAATCGCGCGATTAGGAGCTCGCTATATTCGGCCGAATAGGGTGAACCCTGCGCGAAAGGGTTGCGTGCGGAGGTATTTATTTCAGGAGCGCAGACACGGTGTCCGTCGTTTGTGTGAATAAACGCCGATATTTTACACTACAAAACTCACACCTGTTATTTTTTGTTCCCCCCACGTTTTCTCGATCGGGCATTTATTTCAGTTTCAGTTTTCTATTCTCACTGCGAGATTTAAATCTGGTGGTGTTGGCGCCAAATGGTCAGCGTTGTGACAGTTCGTGATTTCTGAACTTCGCTGACTGTCTGCCGTCCACCCACGCAGGTAGGGTGGAGCCACCCTTTGCGACGAAGTAGCAACGAGGTTAAAATTACGTGGAGCCTTTTTTTTAACCCCCCCACTCTCTGACACCGAGAGCCTGGCCCTCGTCACTACTTCGAAGGGACCCTCCACTCGCTCCACGGCCTAACGCGCTGATTGCCCTTCAGGTACGTCACAGTCTTTATGGTCTTTTTAAAAACATCAATGCCAAAAAAAGTATAGTTCAAATACAAAAACATATCTTGCATAAACTGTCAAAATGGCTCTTTCCTCTTTTAACCGAATCTCTATTTTTATGGTTTCCGAGATCCCAATGTTTAACATGAAAAAAAATCTCACCCTGTATAATACACCCTGTACTCTATATTACATACATACATAATCCATCCCTCTTTTACCCATTGGGTGTCGAGGACTCTATATTACATTGCAATATTATTACCTATACTACCCTATACTCACATATAGTCACTCACCCTATACTACTTTATACTACCCTCTAAAAACCTATACTACCCTGTTTTCACTGTATAATACAATGTGATGATATCGCAAAAAGAAGAATAACAAATGAGTAATAATAAAGTGGACGAAACAATAATAAAAATGAGTAATAGTTGTGCAGTATTGTGACATATTTAATAATAATTCATTCACATGAATGAATTGTTTACTAGTATATTTTTAGTGCGATCGAAGCGTATGAGCGCCACATTTTGTTGAAACCATACGCTGCAAAATATACATTTTGGAATTAACTCAGGATGGACTGTACTGAGGAGACCCACTCAAGGTCTAGGTTGAAACCAGTATCCAGTTGTTCGCGGAGATAATAACCAAATGTATATATTAATTGGTCAATGTTGTAAGCATCTACTTAGTGATAGATGATTAAATAAAATGAAAAAAACACTTTACTTCCTTTATATCACACTCGTTTATTGAAAAATAGTGACTATAAAGTTAACTAAAGTTAACCACATTAAGTTTGACAATGATCAGTACTTGACCGAAACTATAGTCATAGTTATTTTCAATAAACGAGTGTGATATAAACAAAGTAAAGTGTTTGTTTTATTTTAAATGTATGTATTATTTAATATTATAATTGATTTATATTATAAAAGATCTCTCTTACTAACATCAATGTTTAAGCAATGGCGACTGATGTAATTCAAAATTTAAGAAAAATAAAATCATATAGGAATAAAACTGAGGTAATAATGATGATGATGAAACTGTTCCTTAAAAAAGTTTTTAAGATGGCAATTATTTTTCTGAAAGAATGGATCTGATTTTGCATTTGTTTTCGGTTGATTTGAGTTTCAATTTATGCGGTTAATTCCGGGCGTTTAATTACTTTATTACGACCTGTCTTCCTTATCATCCGTAGCTGTGACTGCGCCAGCAGGTTATTCGGGGGCGCAGTTTGCGGAACTTTTAATAGGAATCCTGCGGCGGACGTCTCGGGGAACGAAACCTCGAGCCCGCGGGGATCGCACCGTCAAGTGGCTGCCTGATTGACCCAATTACCTCTTCGCCAGGGCATTACGGCGTAATTAAGAAGTCGAGGACCGCGCAGCCCTATCGATCCCCCGAATCGGTGCCTTTTTCTCAGGGGGTTGCGTGTGGGTGATTTACGGTTGGAGCCGCTTCCGGCGATAATTGCGCTGAATTTGTATTTATATTTTCGTCGAGTTATCTTTAGCGCCCCTTGTTTACACGCTTGTGTGTTCGGCTATTAAATATTAACGGGGTGGCTGTTTGTCGTGCTCGGGGGTAATCTAATAAGTGCCACCTCCCGAATGTTTCTTGCAGGGAGGCGCACTTATCGATTGGGGTTTGATTTTTCCGCGTCACGCACTTGTAACGATTCACCTGCTTCAACCCCCGGCGCGGTTCGTTCCGGTCATTTATCTTTGTGCGTTCGCCGGGGGTATCGACCCCAGGAATTCCAGTTAAACCCTGCGGGTGCACTTGCGGTCACATCGTCGCTCCCTCAAAACTTATGCGGCGGAGATTTTCAATCAGAACCGGAATTACGTTCCGTAATTAATATTAACGGCGACGCTAACGCGGCGGAGTTCTTTTGCTGCCCCCGAAACATCGCACATTGGAAGTTATGGTTATTACGCCCTCAGACCCTGCGCGATAAACTTCCATTACACCTAATTTCTGGAGGTACTTGCCCGCTCGGCGCCCTTCCAGCCACTGGCGCGAAACACGCGTTTCAATTTGCCAACCACCCCCCAGAATTACGCGGAATCAGAATTAAATTGCACGTGCTAATGACACGGCCAATGCGTCATAAATACCGAGCCTGGCGTAACGCTCGGCCGTTTAATACACTATTAAACCCCCCGAAAACGCAAATGGGGCTCTAACGAAATCATCGCGCGTAACGCACGCCCCGAAACCGGAAGTTCCGCCGGCGTTATTGATGGGAGGAACCGCGTTGTTTATGAAAGTTGGGCCCGGAACTTCCGGCGGCCCCAATCCATTTATCGGCGCGACATCGACGCCGAACTTTGACACTAACTAACCGTTAACTGAGACGTAGGTCCGCACAGGAGGGCGCTAATCAGTTACGATTTTGGGCCACGATCCCCCGGAAATGCACTTGGGGGGTGAAAACGGGCGCGGTGCATCCGCCCGCCGGAATCCAATTAAAAAGTTCGGCGCTTAAAATTAAGGGCATATTTTAAATAGTTCGCGGTCATTAACGTTCAATTAATTAAATTGCGCGGACGGGAAAAAGTCCGGCAGCACCCTAACCAAGTTTTAGCCCGAGTTTCAATTGCATTGCTAATTGCCACATTTCTTATTTATTAACCTTAAAACGCCCTGGCCTAAACGGCGGCTTCCACATTCTTGAACGTTACAACAGAAATTTTATAGGTTTAATTACATAATTGCTCGTTCGGGTATGCAAAATGCCATTTTTCAGTGAATACTTCATTAACGCAATTAACTGAAAAATCGGAATAACATGCGATCAAAATTATCACTCATGTATATGATATGATTAATCGATCACTCGCGTGCGAAACAAATAAATATGTTAAATTTTAACATTTTGGCAGATGTTAAATTTTTAAGTATTTTGGTTATATCATCCCATCAAAAACAGAATTGGTATCACCCTGACATATGTGATCTTTCAATTTTTAGGTTTATAACCCAACACAAATTCTATCTGGTTGGCAGGTGTCGAGTATTAATTAAGAGGGTATGTCATCCTACTTAAAACAATCTACAAATATCTTAAATGCTGACACTTTCACATACAGCTGAATTAAAAAAAAACGAAGAAATAAAAATTTTCCCAACGCAAATTTGGTTTTAAGTATTTGTCACTTAATTGTCTACTTGACAGTACCTATAAAAGTACCAGCAAAAAAAATTAATTAAAATCATTTTTAATTAGATACATGGGTAATAAATAATAAACGGTACATATCTACTGCATACTTAATGCCTATAATATATATGATATATATGATATATGATGTGATACATGATATATGATATGGGCTATCGACTTTTATCAAACTTTCAAATTTCATTTTTGTTATCAACTTGACCATTTATACAAAAAAAAATATTCCAATTCAATTAATTTGAAATGTGTGAAAATATCCATTGATATTTTCAAATATTGATGACTTAATTAGCGATATCTCAAAAACTAGCTTATCAATATGAATTCAATTTATTCAAGATAGTGATGGATACATGTTTACTTTATGTATTTATTTGCATTATCGTCCAATGCAGGGGTTCCCAAACTTTTAAACATGCGACCCACTTTTTAGAAATCCAATCGACCCACTTCATCACTTAATCCGACCCACTTCATAACCGGCGCATTCTTTTTTTTTTAACTTTCGCCCTATCTAATGAATTTTAATTTTTGAATCTTAAAAATATGAAAATACGATGCTTTCAAGATCTCGTCGCGATCCACCAAAATTCGACTCGCGACCTACCAGTGGGTCGCGACCCACAGTTTTGGAAACCCTGGTCCAATGAATGATTCACGAAATATTCGGTCTAGATGATATTCGCTACCATAGGTGGTACCTCAGTAGTCATATCTCAAAAACAAGCGTATCAATATCAATTCAACTGATGAATAATATTGAGTGATATACAGGCATCTGACTAATTCAATTACATTAATATAAAATGTGTGACTTTTGAGATATTTGCTTTTTAATGCAACATGCGTTTTTCAGTGTTATTCTTAAATATCTCTGTTCAATTTTTTTATAACTAATATTATTAATTGATATTGACTGATATCTAATGTATTTAATTTGTTGTTTTTAAATTAGTAATCATTTTATTTTTTTAATTTATTGTGAAATTTTAATTATTATTAACTTGGACTCGTTTGTAAAATAGTTATTTACCGAAAACACGTATTTCATCTTGAGTAGGAAATGCTATTTTTTCTGCGATATTGCAGTTTATAAAATATTAGATATTAGAGAATTTTCAAGTTCAAAGCATTCAAGTTCAATTTAATTCAACACGAACTGTAACTGTCACAATGTAAATTACTGATTGGAGAATTTTCAAGTTCAAAACATTCAAGTTCAATTTAATTCAACACGAACTGTCACTGTCACAATGTATATATATATATATATATATATATATATATATATATATATATATATATATAAACAATCTTTATTGGGCTATCGACCCCATTTGGTCTTTCCGCCTGCGTCACAATGTAAATTACTGAAATTAATGTTTTCAAAGTCGTTTTCTTAAAAATGAATGCACGTTTTTATTTAATTTTACATGCTTATTTTCATCTCTAGATGCGAACATATTTTCACATCTAGAGTAAAAAAGTATCCATTTCAATCTCCATCAAACTTTTTGGCAATTTCTAAAATCTTTATGAAATGTTGTGTAACTTCGTTAAAACTTATCAAACTGACACATACTTGTAATTATTAGGCCTATTATGGCCAATGTCTTCTAACTTATATTAGAATATCAATATCAATTTTTGTAAATCTGCTTTTATATCATATTTATTTGTACCCGACGAATGTAAAACACACTGTTATAACATGAATAAATTACTTACTTACTTACTTACTTACTTACTTACTTACTTACTTACTTACTTACTTACTTACTTACTTACTAATTTAATAAGCTACGAAGATATCAACATGCATGCATCAAAATGTTATATAAGTGATTTTTTCTTTATAACTCGACAACAAAAGACTAGCTGAAGTAGCTAATGATTTGTAATTTGGGAAGGCAAATTGCTAAAAGGTCAGTACATGTATTTGTATATTTTGATATTGTGATTAAGTTGTCTGTAATTTCAATCAAATTTTCAGGCTTTTCACTTTCTTCGGTTTATCACAATGCTTATGTTTTCTAAAGTTTACTACAATATTCCCAATTTCTGAACCTTGTGATACTTATGATTTCATGATTAAAATTATGAACGTTTTAATTCTATCGATATTTTGAGTGCAAATTTCTATGAAACTATGTCTACATAACATTTATAACAATTTTCGTAATTTGAATTCTGATACATTTAATATGTTTGTTAACGTTTTGCTTTACTTTACTCCCTAATATTTTGATTGCATATTTTTATTAACGTAAAACTTTTTGGCATTGTCTAAAATCTATATATAGTGGAGCAAAAATTTAGATTTTGAAAAAATATTCATGACTTTATTTAACATGGTGCTGGAGACTTACTTTATATTAGTAATATTTGAAATTACAGACATTGATATATACATAATTACATAACATAAAGTATGAGTTTTTTGTACTATAATACTCAAGTATCTGTCATTCGAAATCCAAAAACGGTTTGCCAAACTTTTGATTTTGAAAGAAATTACATGGCTTTATGTAACATGGTGCTGGTGGCTTGCTTTATAATAGTAATTTTGAACTTTGAGACATTGATAAATACATAGTTACATAACAAAAAATATGAGTTTTTTGCACTATAAAACTCAAGTATATGTCTTTCGAAATCCAGAAACGGTTTGCAAAAATTTTGATTTTGAAATAAATTACATGGCTTTATGTAACATGGTGCTGGTGACTTACTTTATAATAGTAATTTTGAACTTTGAGACATTGATAAATACATAGTTACATAACAAAAAATATGAGTTTTTTGCACGATAATACTCAAGTATCTGTCTTTGGAAATCCAGAAACAGTTTTCAAAAATTTTAATTTTGAAAGAAATTACATGACTTTATGTAACATGGTGCTCGAGACTTACTTTATAATAGTAATATTTTAAATTTGAGACATCGATAAATACATAATTTCATAACATAAAGTATGATTTTTTTTGAACGACAGATACTCAAGTATCTGTCTTTCGAAATCCAGAAATAATTTGAAAATACATTTATTTTGAAAGAAATTACATGGTTTTATGTAACATGCTGCTGGTGACTTACTTTATAATAGTAATATTTGAAATTTGAGACATTGATAAATTCATAATTGTGTAACATAAAATATGACTTTTTTGCACGATAATACTCAAGTATCTGTCTTTCGAAATCCAGTATTATTTTGCAAAAAATTTGATTTTGAACGAAATTACATATCTTTATGTAACATGGTGCCGGTGACTTACTTTATAATAGTAATTTTTAACTTTGAGACATTGATAAATACATAGTTACAAAACAAAACATATGAGTTTTTTACACGATAATACTCAAGTATCTATCTTTCGAAATCCAGAAACAGTTTTAAAAAAAAATAATTTTGAAAGAAATTATATGATTTTATGTAACATGGTGATGGAGACTCTATGCGCGGTCAAGCGACGAACCCAAACACAAAAAACTCGTTTAACAATAATTTTAATATTGGACTGCCTAGAGCCTAGAGGTTCCTAGTTCGAGTCCTGCTCATGCATGTAGTTCTTGGCTGGTTGGTTATTAATTGTAAATGTATGGAATGAGTAATATTTTCCCGCAAGGTCTATAAATAAAAATTTAAACTCGTTTTTCGAGAAAAATTGTTTAACGAGAGCCATTTTTTCAAAAATGTGTTATCTGTTTACTTGGCGGTATGTCAGTCTGTAGGTCTGTCTGTCTGTCTATCTATCTGTATGTATGTATGTTTTTTTTTAATACATTTATTCAAATATCATACATGCTCCATTACACTAGGTAATACTACATGTATTTCGTTTAACTTAATATTATTGTTAATTTAATATATTACAGTAAAGTATGCTGATTAATTATACGATAGTTGGTCGAAGTCTATGTCGATGTATGTATGTATGTCTGTCAGTATGGATGTCTGCATGAATGTCTGTATGTCTGTCTGTATGACTGTCTGTATGTCTGGCTGTATGTATGTCTGTCTATTTGTGTGTCTGTATGTATGTCTGTATGTCTGTCTGTATGTCTGTCTGTAGATCTGTCTATATGTTAATCCAAAACCAATTTGTGCATAAAACAAATAGGTAGCTATTAACTAACCATCTGACTTAATAGTATATTATTTAACCGTTTTAGCTGTGCACTTGTAACTCCTTTTACAGTGGCACGTCCCAGTTACACATTATAATTCAAACTTCTCACTTCCAACATATGCACCCCCTTATTTCCCCACAATTCCACAGATCATCGCTCGGAATGATGACTGCCATAACGCTCCCCCCTTTCGGTTTAACGACTTCATATCGCGGATCGGAAATCTCCTCGACACGTGTTCGCTAACGCCGGGGGGCTCTAGCCCCCTCCGCAAGGCCATAAAGCACGTGACGATGGGGGTTGCGCCCCCCACGCGAAATTACAACGCCCGCCACTGTGCTACGTGCGTTTGCGTGTCGCCAAATCGCTCCTCGTAAAATATGCCGCCCCATCCTCCAGCGCCCCGAAAAGGGAGGCAGGCTGAAATTTCTGAAATTCTGAAATTCTGAAATACTGAAATACTGAAGTTCTGAAATACCTCAGGTCAGGACTTTTAGTGGGTCGATCCGTATATACGTGCGTGCGTACGGGAGAATGGAGGACGCTGCATTAATTCTTATATCGAGAGACACAATTAAATATTTTATGGGTCCATTAATGGAATTCTTTCGTATGGTTGCTATTCAAGTATTAAATTATTTGAGCCATGAGAATGTGTTATTCAACAGCAAAATGTGGGCTGAAATATAATTCAATAACATTTTTTTGCCCTCTTGTTATAAGTCTTACAGACACTATATTGTTTAGAAGTTGAAGGTGTAAGAATAATCTTAAAATACCCAACATATTAGAAGATGTTAGAAGTTAGGTGGCAACAAAAACGATGATATTGTATGATATGATATTGATATCATCATATATTGATGATACATGATAAAATATATGTAAAAATACATAAATAAAATTGTTATTGAAAGGATATATATATATATATATATATATATATTCTGGTTATATTATAGGTTTCTAGAATAGCTTCATTATTATCATCGTGATTTCATTAATATTATTGCTGTTATATAAAAAATATTTTTATCAAAGATACCAGTATATTATTTATTTATTGAAGTACTTACTGGTAGATTTAAGTAGGTAAAGGTTAAAGGTAAATAAATAAAAAAGCAAATGAAGTATAAAATAATAAATATATTCCAGCTTGAATACATTCAGGTTGATACCCTCACCCAATATATTTTTTTCTTTTTGTTGTTTATTTAATTTATTTATTATATGTATTTGCCTGACTAGTTTCGATCATTTAAGGCCATCTTCAGAGCCAGAGTTCTACAAAGAATATTATATTAATAAATATTTACTTAAACCTACTTGTAACTACTTCAAATAAATAATATAATTATTATTGCTTACAAGCATTTTCTTTGTAGAAAATAAATTATATCTAATCAAAAACAGAGGCACTTCTACAATTGGCTATTACTTGAGGTGTCATAAAAACAAAATACTTTCACATCGCGCATTTCTGTGCACAATAAACTTTAAATAGAAAATATATTACTACATTTAGACTGTTCACTATTCGGAGTTTTAAAAATTGAGCAGGGCATAAAAATGGGATTGTGCGGTCGGATTTCGCGGCTAAGCATTGCTGGTGGGATGTACCAGGCGAATTGTAAAATTTTTATGGCCCAGATTTTATGTGCGGAGTTCTCACCGATACGAAGCGCACTATTATTACAGGCACTCGGTCCGCATACTCCTGCAGCACTCCATTAAATCCTGCACAGCGTGTTTAAATCAAACACCTCCAGGTCATTTCATTACTTCAAAAGTTCCAAGAATATTCGAGATGTAACAAAATACATCTTGTAGAATCAAACACAAGGAATTTACTTAATACATTTTCGTAATACATGCTATGATTTTAGTTGAAGACGTCAGATATTGTTATTAACCTCTAATTTGTACTAAATATGGTAGATTCTTAATAGACACTAATTTGATTTTGCAGTTCTTTATTAAATGTTATTTTGAGTAATTTTATTTTACATTTTTTTTTTTTTTAATTTCATATTTTAATGTTATTTTGAGTAATTTTTAGTTATTTTGAGAAGCGTTTACATGTAGGTGAAACATATTTTTGTTTCTAAACGTCATTAAAAGGGATTTTTTTTCGAAAATACGTAAGCTCTCTTTGTTATTTCAAAGAAACAACATTGTTTTTATCAAAGATAAAATTTTAATAATTGTTTCTGTTTTGGAAAAAACTAGTTCGTTTTTTAATTGTCTGTAATGTTTTAGGTTATTAGGTTATTAGGTATTGTCTGTTATGTCGCATTTCTGTTTCTAATTTTTTTTTTAATAAAAGGCGATATGTAAAACCTTCAACTTTCCTTTTGAAAAAACATTGCTCTTTTAGTAGTATTTGTAGTGGATTGTATTTAGTAGTGGATGTAATAACGAGCACATTCAACTTTCCTTTTGAAAAACATTGTTCTTTTAGTAGTATTTGTAGTGGATTGTATTTAGTAGTGGATGTACATACAATACGAGCACATACAAAAAATATATATAATTTATTTAAAAAAATCAATATTTATGTTAGATTAAGAATAATCCACTTTAATAATGATATAATTTCGTCCAAAAAATCAACATTTATTTTAGATTTAGAATTATCCACTTTAATCCAATATACCAAATTGCAAATTATCCAAATTAATTTGTACTTTTATTGATATTGTGTTGTTACCAATAGCGGATTTAATTTTATCACCTCCGAATATAATTCAATTTCACACCTATCCATATTGTGAACAGGACCTTTTGAATGCGCCCTTCGTTATCGTGTCAAAAGCCGTTAATACCGGCGATGTTAATTCGCGCAATTATTCACATTATCGAGGTGAGTTCAGTCATTAACGTTAATTTAATTTACCGCGGGGCTCGTTTATGAATTTATTTTAATGGATCATTCGGCTCGCGTTTCAGACGCGAAATGCAAACCTATTTCCTGCCAATTTTAAACATGATTTAATCATTCAACGAGGCCATAATCAAATTCGCTGTTTGATGTATAGACTTTCTGCAAATTATGCCTGAGTGCACGTATAACTTTAATTATGCCAATAAATAATTATTATTTCAATCAATCAATCGGCGATTAACAATTTTGCCTAATCCAAGTTTATCCATCAAGGTGGAACTTAAATTTAATACGTACATACGTTAGTACGTTTTATATCGTGTATTATTACACGATATAAAATATATCGTGTAATAATAATTAATACATTATATGAATATTTCAGGACATAGAAATACATTAAAATGTAGTCATTTCATCTCACTTTTATTTCAACGTTTAATAAGTCTGCAATTTCAACCAAAATCTTATCATGCTTCAGTGGATTTGAGAGTGGATAGTAAAATGTGTGTTTTTATCAGGGTTGGAATAAATCACGATTTTAACATAAAAATCAATAATCAAAGATTGAAAAAAAATCAAATAAATTCAACTCTACAAAAATGAATCTGTATGTGATGAATTTCTGCAAATCACTAGCATAACTTTCCATTTTTTTAATATTCCACGACAAAATATATATATTGGCAAATGATGATTTTTAACAGTTACACTTACGTACCTATATTGAAATTCTAATGTGGATTTCGTTACTTTTTGAAATTGATGAGAAATTATTAACAAATTGTAAAACTTGGTACCTACCCATATTAAAATTATGAAGTGTATACGTAAAAGCAGGGTTGGAATAAATCATGATTTAAAAAAATCAAAAATCAATGATTAAAAACAATCATTACTTATTTTACTTTTTTGATTTTTTATATTTCTAATCAGTTTTTGTCAGGGTAGATGTAATTTATATCAATTGATTTACATCACGATTTAAATCATATAATTTTATTTAAATAAATTCTTGAATTTGTCAAGAATTGATGATTAAAACAAATATCTGTGTATCGATGGACCAAAAAATGGAAGAAAAGAAGTATAATCATCTACTATTTTAATCCGGGAACATTGTAAGTCATCATAAATATAAGTATATATTAGTATTTATTATTTATTAAAAATGTTTCACGAAGTATTAATAATCATCTGTATCTTGATGATTTTTAAAACAAGTGCCGATCAATTATTGATCATTATTCGTCAAAATTTTTAAAGTGGGTGGGTGGGCATAAGTATAATCATCCCCTAAATTCTACGTGTCAGCTTTAATTGTATATTTATTTAGAACACAAATTTGAATATTAAGTGAATTAATGATTTTGCAACTGATCGATTATCATTCTCTCTTGACTGCTTCTTTATAGGCAGTTATTACGCGAGCAGACTTACATTTAACTAGCAATGTTTTTTTTTTAACTTTCAAATAAACAAATTAAATTTGCTCCTTTATACTTTTGCAATTTCCACTGAAATTTTGTAATTGTGTAATTTGTTGGGAATCATTCATAATTTACACTGAAAATTTTGCAATTGCTATGAATTATATAATTCATCATTAAAAAATTTGCAAATGCTAATGAAGTATGTAGTAATGAAAATTTTGCAATATACAATCACAATTTCAAACATTTAACAATTTTGGCTTAATCTCTATTGTAAATTTTGTAATCGTCAATGAACAGTTTCAGTTGTCAATAAAGTTTTGTAACCTATAAAGAGACTTATGAAGAGACTTCCATTTAACTAGCAATGATTTTTTTTAACTTGCAACGAAACAAATAAAATTTGCTCTTTTATACTTAATTAAACTTTTGCAATTTCCACTGAAATTTTGTAGTTGTGTATTTTCTTATGAATCATTCGTAATTTACACTGAAAATTTTACAAATGCTATGAATTATGTAGTTCATCATGAAAAAATTTGCAAATGCTAATGAAGTATGTAATTCGTAATGACAATTTTGCAATATATAATTACAATTTCAAACATTTAACAATTTTGGCTTAATCTCAATTTTGTAAATTTCGTAATCTTCTATGAACAGTGTTAGTTGTCAATAAAATTTTGTAACCTATAAAGAAACTTATAAAGAGACTTGCATTTAACTAGCAATGATTTTTTTAACTTGCACAGAAACAAATAAAATTTGCTCTTTTATACTTAATAAAACTTTTACAATTTCCACTTAAATTTTATAATTGTATAATTTCTTGTGAATCATTCGTAATTTACACTGAAAATTTTGCAAATGCTATGAATTATGTAATTCATCATGAAAAAATTTGCAAATGCTAATGAAGTATGTAATTCGTAATGACAATTTTGCAATATATAATTACAATTTCAAACATTTAACAATTTTGGCTTAATCTCAATTTTGTAAATTTCGTAATCTTCTATGAACAGTGTTAGTTGTCAATAAAGTTTTGTAACCTATAAAGAAACTTATAAAGAGACTTCGATTTAACTAGCAATGATTTTTTTAACTTGCACAGAAACAAATAAAATTTGTTCTTTTATACTTAATTAAACTTTTGCAATTTGCACTGAAATGTTGTAATTGTATAATTTCTTATGAATCATTCGTAATTTACACTGAAAATTTTCCAAATGCAATGAATTATGTAATTCATCATGAAAAAATTTGCAAGTGCTAATGAAGTATGTAATTCGTAATGACAATTTTACAATATACAATTACAATTTCAAACATTTAACAATTTTGGCTTAATCTCAATTCTGTAAATTTTGTAATCTTCAATGAACAGTTTTATTTGTCAATAAAGTTTTGTAACCTATAAAGAGACTTATAAAGAGACTTCCATTTAACTAGCAATGATTTTTTTTAACTTGCAAAGAAACAAATAAAATTTGCTCTTTTATACTTAATTAAATTTTTGCAATTTCCACTGAAATTATGTAATTGTGTATTTTCTTATGAATCATTCATAATTTACACTGAAAATTTTGCAAATGCTATGAATGATGTAATTCATCATGAAAAAAATTGCAAATGCTAATGAAGTATGTAATTCGTAATGCAAATTTTGCAATATACAATTACAATTTTAGCTTCATCTCAATTGTAGATGTCGTAATCTTCTACGAACAGTTTTACTGGTCAATAAAGTTTTGTAACCTATAAAGAAAATTCACAGAAAATCGACTGAAGTTTACTGAAGACTGAAGTAATTGCATAATTTCCAATGAAAAATTCGTAATTTCCACAGAAACTTTGCAAAAGTTACTGAATTTTATAACTTCTAATGAATTTTGCCAATTACAACGATAATTTTAATATTGTCATTAGGATTTTACAATGTATAATAAATGTATAACAATTTTCGCTCAAAGTTGCACTTTACATTGCACATTTCATAATTTCCCATAAAAAATTAGTTGTCTATGAAACTTTGTTTTCTAATGAAAATTTTATAAGTTACAAACAAATTTTCATAATTTTCCATTGAAATTTATTAACTTATAATAAAACATATTTCATAAATCATATAATACATTGAAAATTTCGAAATCTTCTGCGAATAGTTTTGTAACCTATAAAGAAAATTCACAGAAAATCGACTGAAGTTTACTGAAGACTGAAGTAATTGCATAATTTCCAATGAAAAGTTCGTAATTTAAACAGAAACTTTGCAAAAGCTACTGAATTTTATAACTTAATTGGCTTATTACTTAATTGGCAATTTTGCCAATTACAACGATAATTTTAATATTGTCATTATGATTTTATAATGTATAATAAATGTATAACAATTTTCGCTCAGAGTTGCACTTTACATTGCACATTTCATAATTTCCCATAAAAAAGTAAGTTGTCTATGAAACTTTGTTTTCAAATGAACATTTTATAAGTTACAAAGAAATTTTCATAATTTTCCATTGAAATTTATTAACTTATAATAAAACATATTTCATAAATCATATAATACATTGAAAATTTCGAAATCTTCTACGAATAGTTTTGTAACCTATAAAGAAAATTCACAGAAAATCGACTAAAATTTACTGAAGACTGAAGTAATTGCATAATTTCCAATGAAAAATTCGTAATTTCTACAGAAAATTTTGCAACAGCTAATGAATTATAAAACTTATAATGAATTTTGCCAATTACAACGATAATTTTAATATTGCCATTGGGATATTACAATGTATAATGAATGTATAACAAATTTCGCTCAAAGTTGCACTTTACATTGCATATTTCATAATTTCCCATAAAAAAATAAGTTGTCTATGAAATTGTGTTATCAAATGAAAAGTTTATAAGTTACAAAGAAATTTTCACAATTTCCATTGAAATTTATTAATTTATAATAAAATATATTTCATAAATCATATAATATATTGAAAATTTTGCATTATACAGTTAAAATTTTCAATATTTCCTGTTCAGTTTTAAATCTCTATTCAATTTCCCTGCCCTAAGGCTTACAATTGGTCATCTAAGTTAGTTTATTACTTAATTTTACAATATTTCCATTGAAATTTTGAAATTTATATTATTAGTTTAACAATTTTCGCTGAGAGTTAAATGGGACCTTTATGATTGCAGCTCATCTTGCTGCAATCCTCTTGCACCCTAAGAGATTAAAAAGATGAGATAACCAGATAATAGATAATCAGATTAGAGATGGAGAAGACAGTGAGTTAACTTCTCTCTGTGTTAGATTATTTTAGTTTTATTTAAGATGACGGTTATTGAGCTCATTGTCATTTTTGAGTCATTTTTTTTTAAGTGTAGTGCTGTATTTTTAGGTGTTGAATCGAGGTCTATTCGACTAGTATATTACTAACTTCTAACTTTTGACTCGTGTAAGCTCTGATATGTTGAATTTCCAATGAAAAATTCGTAATTTCCACAGAAAATTTTGCAAGAGCTAATGAATTATATAACTCATAATAACTCATAATATATATAACTCATAATGCATTTTGCAAATTACGACGATAATTTTAATATTGTCATTAGGATTTTACAAAATCCTTGGTGGTCACTTTTACGACGCCCAACATTAGGATCTATTAAACGGAAATATACACAGAGTTGGTCAAATAGGAGACAAGTTTCTTATTTTCATGCCTTTTAATATTCTGAAAATAAGTCTGAAAAGGATATCTTGCATAGTTCCTGAAATATCGCTGAAAAACCGAAAAAGTACACTTTCCTTTTCCTTTTATAACTTTTACTTTTGAAGGATTTTTTTTCAGTTTTTGAGCGATATCTCAGAAACTGTGCAAGATATATCGGATTTCGTTAAAAAGAAAGTATGAATTAATAGATAAATATTATAATCCAAATTGGGACAATTTACCTGATCTAAAATGTATGCAAGCATAACCTATTCTGTCTTCGCGTTTTTGATTCATAGCCATTGCCAAAACTTGTCATACTCTTTCTTATCAACATATTCCGATGTTTTAGGAATCAGACTCAGCTAAGCTTCGGCAGCTTTTTTCAAAATTTCATCACTTATTAAATCTTCGTCTCAGCTATTCATTTTGGTAGAATTTGAGAAAAATGATTACTATAAACAACAGCTTAGTAACCGCATAAATCAGATCATCGTAGAAAAACTATGTCAGCACAGGCCACCTGTTGTCAGTTTTTTATACGCGGATTAGTTTTGATCAATTATTTATCAGAAATTTATAATAATGCTCTAGTCGGCTACAAAATAGTATATGAAATTCGTTTATAATTCTGGATTACAGCACTCGTGAAATTAGCCAACCATTCACTCATGCCATAATGCTATGAACTCGAAACTAGGTAATTTCATAATATACAATAATAATTTGTATTATCAAATTGATAATTTGAAACCAAACTGCAACACCGACAAGTTGCAACCTTCACTCGCGGAAACTTGCTCTGACATATCTGTGATCATTAGTTGAATTTCGTCTTCCTCTGACAAATCCCGTGTGGTACAAGACACGATATCAAGCCGGTTAATTACTGTGATGCCGTTTTGATCTCCTTGTCTGGGAGTGCAAGTTCGTCGGGGGCGGTTGAGGGGGTGGCGGGGGCGGCGGCCTGCGGGACGGCCGGCGTCCTTCAAAGTATTTCCACGTGTGGCGGTGTTTGTTGCTCCCCAGTGCTGTCGGCAACTCCAAACTCCCGCCGCAACCTGGGAAGTAAGTTGTTCGGGGGCGGTCCCTGCGGGCGTCGGCGGTCTCCGCAAAGTATCCCCGGAACAATCCAAAATATTACGGCGCAAAGCGAGTACGGCTTTCACAGCAGCCACAACACATAATTTCCTGAAATTTGATATTTTACAACACAAACATAGAACACTGGCCGTACATGTAATCAAATAACAGTTTAGGGGTAGTTTTCTTGCAAAAATGTATAAAAAGAAAAATACATATATCGTACTAGAAGACTTTTTCTTGGTGAACAGTAATCTGTGAACAAAATTACCACGCTTCTAGATCCCCGCTTTAAGAAGAAGAGATTTTTGCAAGTAGATAACGTAAATGGAAGAACATTCCAGTACAAAAATCCCGAAAAATTTAAAGTTATATAAATATACGAAATTCATTAACAATTTAATACGACATTAATATAAACTTGCACAAAAGTGCAGAAAAATTGAAAATTGAATATTTAAATTAACATACTTACGAAACTCTGCAGGGTGCTTCACAATTTTTGATCAACTACTTAAGAAATTTTCAGTGAATACTATGCATAGTATTAAATGAAAATTGCTTAACTACTTAAGAAATTTTCAGTGAATACCATAGTATTCAATGAAAATTGCTTAACTACTTAAGAAATTTTCAGCGAATACTATGCATAGTATTCAATGAAAATTGCTTTAGTAGGAGGTAAAAAAATTATATAAAAATGAAAAATGCCATGACAATCTCTAGCGACATAAATCGAAAATTACATGAAAATCCGTAAATTCGATATACCGTGAAATATTCATAACATATGGGTGACAATTACTCGAATATTACAGAACTTTTCGTTTTTCAAATCAAAAAAGATTCTAAATTCCAATTTCTGAATCTACACCAGCACAAAAATATAAATAAATGGATAATTATTTGAAAATACGAAATTCAATAACAATTTAATTATATTTTAATTTAATCCAGCTTAAAAGTGCAAACAATTGAAAATTAAATTGTTTTTCAAACATCCTGTATAGTATTTAATGAAAATTTCTAATCGAAAATTATGTAAAAATTCAAAATTTCATGATAATATCCAAGACATGAATTGAAAATTAGATGAAAATCCTATATTCCGTGAAAAGCTCATAACATGTGGACCCCAATTTATCGAAAATAAAAAAAATGTAAATCATAGATCTTACAAAGATTTTAAATTCCAATTTCTGCATTTCAACCTGCACAAAAATCCAGCTAATTTGAAACATCAAATTGAAATCATCAAATATTTCTACGAAAATTTGAATTTTTCTGTCAAAAGCGCAATAATAACTATACATATTTCAGCTAAAAATTATTTATTCCAAAATTTAAATTATTCTGTGAAAATGTCATTGAAAACTAATAACATAATAACTACAAATATTTCAGCTAAAATTTAAATTATTTATTCCAAAATTTCAATATTTATTCCAATTTTATTCATCTAGTTAGATCATGATATCGTGTCAATAAGGGAATGATTCATATTGATGCGGTATCAAGTTAGATGATAGGTATAGTGTGAAAAATGTTATTCGTTGCCAAATTTTGAATTATTTCTATCAAACTTTCGAAGATTCATATAATTTGAAACATCAAATTGATAACGTCAAATATTTCTACGAAAATTTGAATTTTTTTGTCAAAAGCGCAATAATAACTACAAATATTACAGCTAAAATATAAATTATTTACTCCAAGATTTCAATTATTCTGTCGAAATGTCAATGAAAACCAATAAATTAAACTAAAATGCAATGGAAACGGTTTGAAGACACTATATAAATATTATTTGTAGCCAAATTTTGAATTATTTCTGTCAAATTTTCGATTATTTCTGTGAAATTTACAACGATTATTGTAAAAGTTTTAATAATTGATGCTATATTTAATTAATTGTTTTAGTCATAATTATATATTCTATTTTATATTATTCTATCTTTAGTCAAAATTTCAATTAGTCTGACAAAATTATAAAAAAGAAGTAAAATTTACAATTCCTATTCCAATTACAACGCAATTCCAAAGAAGGAATTTCATGATTCTTGTTATCTGTATATCCAGACTAGATGTATAATACGTCTATACGTACAAAGGCCTTGACTAAAAAATTGATAACAATCGATAGTATGATAGTAACTCAAAAACTATCGATTGTAAACGATAGTCAAACTATCGATACTATCGATAGTTTGATCAATACTTCTCGACCTCTAGAACAGTTTCGTCTTCGAAGTAGCTGGAGTTAACAATACTCTTAACAATGTTGGCCCTAAAATTTGAATATCACTATAATCACCCATTAAACACAAATTAATTTATTGTAGACTAATGCTGGTATATCGTGAAATATCAGTAATAAATTTCATTCATATTGATAGGTTGGTTTCTGAAATATAATTATTTAAATTCAATCTGAATTGGGAAAAGTCTTGAAATTGCAGAAAAATATCACAATTCATACGAAAATTGGAATTATTTATATTTTTCGGCAATTTCAAGACTTTCACCATTTAAGATCGAATTTGAATAACGATATCTCAAAAACTAACGTATCAATATCAATGTGATTTGTTGCTGATATTTCACAATATATTAGTATTACACTCCTGTAATAAAATATGTATTCAATGGGATATTCTAGTGATATTTAAATTTTAGTGCCAACATACTTTTTTGGAAACTAATACAAGCGTCTCTCATTTTCTCTTACTTAAATACTTATATCTCTAGAACTAGAGTATAAATTTGAATACAAGTCATAGCTGATATAAAGCGATATACTGATATATAATACGCATAACTAAGTTAATATCCAAAGAACGATTCTAAAGATACAATTTTTGTATGAATTGTGATATTTTGCTGCAATTTCAAGACTTTTCCCAATTAAGATCGAATTTAAATACCGACATCTGAAAAACCTACGTATCAATATGAATGAAATTTGTTACTGATATTTCATGATGTTCTAGTATTACACTCCCATAATTATGTTTCTGCGATTCAGGTGATATTTAAATTTTACGGCCAATATACTATTCTTGAAACTAATACAAGTAGCATATTTCATGTTTCTCGTGTTTTAATACTGATACCTCTACAACCAGCATATCAATATTAATTCAATGTATTGCAGATATGAAGTGATATACTGGTATATCATATGCGTAATTAAATTAATTTCTAATGAACGATTCTTGAGATATTACATTTTGCACATGAATTGCAATATTTTTAGAATCGTTCATTGGAAATTAATTTAATTGTGCAAATGATATACTAGTATATCACTTAATATCACTAATAAATTGAATTAATATTGATACGCTGGTTGTAGAGATATCAGTATTAAAGCATGAGAAAAATTAAAGATGCACTTGTATTAGTTTCAAGAATAGTATGGTGGCAGTAAAATTTAAATATCACAGGAATAGCAGAAACATAATTATCTGAGTGTAATACTAGAGTATCATGAAATATCAGTAATAAATTTCCTTCATATTAATGCCTTGGTTTTTGTATTATTCAGTATTATGTATACCGAATAAAACTTAGTAAAACACAGCTAAACCACCGCTAAACGAAAGTTTAATTTTTTTTAAATAACGTTGTATATTTCAAAAAATTATTAATGCATAAGGTTGTTTATCGATTTTTCTCACTATATTCTTAAATTACAGCGCAAATTATTTGAAACTTTACAGTGTTATTCATAAAAATTAAGACGCCGTTTAACGGTGGTGTAGTCTTAGTAACCATGCTAACCCTTTGTAAAACTTTAAATTTGCACGAATAACGTTGTTAGATTTCTTCTCAATATATTCTGATTTATTTTTCTAAATTTGTAAATGTAGGAGTAATTTATGTAAAAATTTATGTATTTTGTTGCACCACCATTTAGTTTTGGGCATACATTTAAGTAGACTGTATCTGCTTGTGGCTATGTGTCAAATTATTATTATTTGGTTATTTAATGACATCCTATTTTTGCAGCTATGGCTAAATACCGTAGCATGGAAGCAGTCTACTAATTACCGTGGCATAAGCAGTCTACTAATTACCGTAGCATATTTTGGATTTTGATAAACATCACGATTTGGGCCAGTGGTTTTGAAAGTGGGGCATTAATTTTTGTATTCAGATAAGTCCAGAAAAATACAAGGAATGTCGTCCATAGTATATTTCTGGACTTTTTTCAATAAAAAAAACATTTTATAGTAGTGTAGTATTTCCTCAATCTACGAATCTACTAATTCTGTCTACCAATCTACTAAATACTGTACTATAGAAGCAGTCTACTAATTAGCGTAGCATATGAGTAGTCTGGTACTACACATTTTTATTATTAATTTGTAATCCACCAAACAATCAGCAAAAATTTCAATTAACTTTGTATTTTAATTACATCACCGAACAAAGACGAAAATGTGTGTGCTGTAGGTATAGAAAAGAATATAAAAATATTTTCAAATTAATGAAATGTATGCGCTCGGCTTTATTTATGAATACAGCGATTCTTTGTGTTTGTACGTTTTTTAGACATCCTGTCCCCATTGTGCTGCAGTGATATAAAAATTTCGTATAAACGCACTGGGGCACGATTAAATTAATGAATTCCTTTGCGCTCTTATCAGCAACAAAAACGAGCACATGCACCGATCGTTCTATTATTATACGGATTAATCGTACGATTGATGGCTGGTCCTCTGGCTGTCTTTCTCGTTCTCATTGAAGGACGACGAAGCAACTCATTCGAGGCCAATGCCAGAGCTAAGGAATTTGTATCGAAATCGCAGCGTCTTGCAGTTCCGTTCTTGTTTGTGCGCACTTCAATCACGATGAAACTTTGCCTTGGCTTAATGCGTGCAAATAATTAGTCGTGAGGTGTGAAGTGTGCGGTGTAGTGTCGTGTCGTGTCAAAAGTGGACGTTGTATTGTGATTAGTGTCGTGGTTAATTGCTGTAGACGTCGCCCTCGGTGTGACTTCACGAAGGTTCCTGTGGGAATGATTTTGGGTGAGCTCAAAAAGAAAAACAGTTTTCATTTAGTCGGTCTTTCATTTCATCGATAAAGTTTCCAATAACGCCATGTAATGGATATAGCAAACCAATGAGTAATTAATGTTTTGTTATTTGTTAGATTTGGGGCAGTCCGCGTGTGATACATTATCAATTCTAAGATTCTTGGTCGTGTAACCGATTTAGACACCCGAGAAATAATTAATTTTTAGTCATTTGTTTGCTACGAATAGTCATATCACTAATTCAGGCATGCAAGAAGTAATTCAGTTTTAGTCATTTGTTTGATTCAAGTTGCTGCGATCGCTTTTGGAAACTTTATCAGTTGTTGGAAAGACCCAGTCTTAAATATATGTACATTTCAACCACTACCAACAGTACCATAGTATTGTACTGCTATGGATCTGTTCACAGTACGTTAAGGCCTTAAGAGAAGCATACCAATAAGTATTTGAAAGTATACCAAAAAAAAAATTTTTTTACATACTTATAAACAAAATTTCATAACAGTCGAAGACATTTTGTATCTACTGTACCAAAAGGTTATTTTTGTTAAACACTTGTAAACAAAATATGAGAGTAGTAGTATGAACATTTACTCCATACACAGGTACATATCTACAGCATACATAATACATATAATAATATAATATTGATGATAGCTAGATAGATATATGATGTATGGTTTGATACATTGTCATAAATGTTCTAATCTCAAAGTTTCATGTATCAATTTGTCTTAGCTTTTGATTTTTGTGCCCATACAAAACACCCATTAATCTACTTACATACAGCATAAATATGTATACATACATACGTATGTATGAGCAATGAGCATACATACAGACAGATAAATTTCGCTTACATAACAAAAACTAGAATCGAATTGAATATTAATCATTTATTTCAAGTTACACCAAGTTCATTTTTACAGACACACACCCTTAGGCACATACTAAGATTTTTAATAAATATTTCTTAATTGGAGATATTAGTTACAGATATGAAGCGTCAGGATAAAATAGTACATAAATATTTGTTTTTTAAACTGAACTAATTACAAGGCCAACTTGAAAATTTTAAATAGTAACCCTACTTTTCGAATTTAATATAAAGTGTTATACCAAACAACATCCAAATTAATGTAAATGTTCTTTTTATAAGCAAATTTTGTTTTTGTTAAATTAACTGGCTAAACCAAATTCATTTGTATATAGATAAGTTTTGTTAAATCGTTTTCTTTTGATCCCAGTAATCTGTGGTTAAGCCATGTCGGTTGGTTGTGAAAATAGGGATGAATTGCACCCTGAGGTTCCAACCTGAAAGTTCAATTCACTTCTCTTCTCAAGGTTGGGACCTCTCAGGGTCCCAACCGGAGAGTGCAATTCATCCCTATTTTCACAACCTATATTTCCATATCACCATCACTATTCGACATGTTTAATGATATAATTTAAAAAATCAACAATTTATTAAGAATACGACTCACCAATTCCCAATGCAGAGCTGTCAAAACTAATTAATTTGTCATTGTCATGGCTTTTTAGATAAACTTGTATCTTAATAAAAAAATGTATCTTATCACTTATCATTTAGGTATAGGTAGCAAATGTTTAATATATCAATTAAAGTGTAGGAGTAGAAAAGCAATATGTTTTAAACACCTATATTTATTTGTAGTGACGTGAACGCCAATTTTTTTAAATGGCTCGGTATAATTTTGTTGGTGTATTCTTGTACAGAATTTTAATTACTTTTCATCGGCCTGAATTTTTAGTATTGTTATACTACGAAATTTTTGCAAAAAGTGTGAAAAACTGATTTGAGTCAGTAGGCTATTCAATCCTAAATTCTCTGGAATTAACAATTGGTAATCATAATAATACATTAAAAGAAGACCACCAGACCATAAAGATTTAATAAGCTTCAATTGATTTACTCTAGATAAGTGAACTAAATAGCGATGAATTTTCTATTCTACACAATTTACTAGGATATAGTTTCCTTGCAATAAAACTACCCCCGATATTGTTTTCCTGCGATGAATTTTCTATTCTACAAAATTTACTGGCATGAATTTTCCTTGCAATAAATGAATTTTTAGTATTGTAGGATGTAGTTTCCTTGCAATAATACTTCCCTCGATATTTTTTCCTGCGATGAATTTTCGATTCTACAAAATTTACTGGCATGAATTTTCCTTGCAATAAATGAATTTTTAGTATTGTTATGCTATGAAATGTTTGCAAAAAGTGTGAAAAAATGATTTAAGTCAGTAGGCTATTAAGTCCTAAATTCTCTGGAATGAACAATTAGTAATCATAATAATACATAAAAAATAGACCACAAGACCATAATATTTATTTAGCTACAATTGATTTACTCTAGATAAGTGAACTAAATAGCGATGAATTTTCTATGCTACAAAATTAGCTGGGATGTAGTTTCCGTGCAATAAAACTTGCCCCGATAATTTTTCCTGTGATGAATTTTCTATTCTACAAAATTTAGTGGGATGAATTTTCGTTTCAATAAAACTTCCACCGATAACTTTTTCCTGCAATGATTTTCCCCGTAATTAATTTACTGACAATGGATTTCCCTACACTGATAAATTTTAATTCAATTGTTATAAATTTCGCAATGGTGCATATCGTTACGTAGTATACTAAAGTGATTATATGGATATGTCATTCTTTAAAAAACACATTTCTACAGGTTTTTGATAAAGTTCTGCAAATTATTCAAAATCATGGTTAATAAATTGATGAAGTGCCAAATCCGTTTAGTTTGAATTAAGATCTCGCATATGTCATATGTTCTAGGAACGTTAATAGCTCTTGCCTGTAGCTGTAATTCAAAGAGAAATAAGTGTAATATGGCAAAATATTATTTTAGTTGGTAGATGCTGTATGTGAATTGCATAAATCCGTCGTGACTATTGACTTCATGCATTTAATTTGAATTCGCAGTTTGATTTAAACTGTTGATATTATGACTACCTTTGTGCTTACTGGGGCAGTGTGCGAAGGTACAATTAGTAAGTGGGGCATGCTTGTGATTACGAGCTATAATGTAGTCAGAATTATGCGGGCCCCCTTAGGCGCCCCCGGGCGTCCAAAGAGCCAGGCCGGCGGAGGCTAGGTTATTATTTGGCTGCTGTGCGGATATACTGGGGCGTCATACTTGAAACTTAGCGCAAATATTATTTCAGCTTGTAGGACTTTGGTATTGTAGCTACTAATTACACTAAATAAACATTAATTACGGCGCGCGGCTGCCGAGTTCCATGAATATTTATCGCCGGATTGTGCGGAAGGGGGCCCCTTCCCGGGCGGCCGGGGGGCGGCGGCGTCGGCGGGCGATTTAATATTTATCAATAAAGCGCGCGACTCGGCGGCCCCGAAATATAAATCGCGGATTAATGGGCCCCCCTGTGTCTTCGTTACGGGCCGCGGAAGTGTGATCTACGGCGCTATAAAAGATCTAATCGCCCGGCAATTCCGGGGACCCCGGAGGAGATTGCGATCCGGATTCCGGGAGGAATGCAGCGTGCCGGAGCAACAGCCGGGCGGGGTTCGATCAGAACTTCGGCGATACATCAAACCGCAATGACAAGAGCCTAAAAACAACGCAGACGTAGCCATTATCGGAATCCCCCCGAACCACCCACGCGCCCTGGGCCCCCCATTATATCGTGCCTGAGCCCCAATGGGGGGCGCGCGAACACCGCGAGCGATCCGCTTAGTTATGCAAATACTCGGATGCAAGTGTGCGCGCCCCAGTTCGGTTTCCTGCCGGGGCTTACAGAAGACTTACAGTTTGCAGTCTAGACTTCTGCGGAGGAGCATGCAAATGAGTTGTGTATGACTTCTAAGTACACGCAAGATTAATTATTAATCCGGCGATGTTAACAATTGCAGCTAGAACTCGGTTACCGGGTCCGCAGGAACTGCGGAACCTGCAGTTCTAGTAACCAGGAACGGGAGAATGAAAACTCTGAGAAAATGAGAGAAAACCAGGAAAAATCGCAATAAAAATTCAATCCGCAGCTTTATGGCGGCGGTCGGCGAGGTAAAACGTAACTGCGCAATTTGCTGCTCGCTGACCCGCTGACCCATTCACCCGCTCCTGCAGGAAGCTACACACAGGATGTGGGACCAATGCTTACAAGAATAACAATCGCTCCTTCAATAGAAAATCACCACAAATTAAATAAGAATCACATATGTCATCGTATTTATATTAACTCAATCGATTTTTATAACGAATGACGTTAACGAATTTCTTAAAAACAAAAAATTAAATACACACTTTTGACATCCCAAAACTCTTAAAATGAAAAATTGTATTATCGAAAATCTACCTTATAAAACCCAAACTGATGTTGGGCTAAAACCACATCCAAAATTTCAATTATTAGAGAAAAGGGGAGAAAACAATCTTTAATATATTGAAATGTGTGTGGATCTATCCTGAGCTATGAGAACTATGTTCATGGACTCTCAGGTGTAGGCTAATAAAACTTGTTTGGTTTTAAAAAACAGTTTGAACCACCAAATTTATTTGGTAACCACAAGTTTCTAACGTTACCAACCTGAAGCCCCGTTTACATTTGGAAAGTTTACTGGCGGAAAGTACTTACCACCAGTAAACTTACAATGTGTAAACCAGAAAAACGTCTGTCAAGAAAGAGACTAAACAAGAAAGTAAGACGTTTTACTGGTTTACACATCGTTAATTTACTGGTGGAAAGTACTTAAACTTTCCAAATGGAAGGTAGGTGGAATAGTAGGCTTTCATATCTGTAACACTGCAGCTATTTAAAAAACGTATTGTTTTTAATAATTTATCGAAATTTCAATTATTTCAGCCAATATTTCAGACACCACAGTAAAATTTCAGTAATTTTCTTTATATCTGTCAATATTTCAGTTGTCGTTCCCATATTTACAAATATATGTGATAATTTCGCTAGTATTGTATAGTACTTTTTAGAACTAAAGTTCCAAATGCTAACATATCAATGTTATGAATCTCAATTAACATATTAATGTCAAATTTCAAAATAGTTATTCAGATATTGAGAAGACTGAGTTTCATGTTATATTCTCAAATATTCTGTTACACGTTCTATCGTGCCAACATTTCACAGATTTCAAAATTTTTGGGGATGGAGATTACTGCCAAAATTTATGTTATAGCTCTCAACTTTTGAAAAATTTCTGACAAAACTTCAATGATTTGAATGGACTTTTAATTATCATCATTTCAATGATTTGTATCAAAATAAATTTTTTAATTAAAATTCCAGTTGTTGCTGCCAATATTTAGAAACCACAGACAGAATTTTCATTATGACTCAAATTTCCATTTATTTCTGTCGATATTTCAATTATTATTCTCATATTTACAAATGTATTTGAAAATTTCAATGATTTGATAAGATGTTTTTAAAGATAACTGCAGAGTCTCATGTTTTATTCTCTAGTGTTCTGTTTGTAATGTACAATTACAACTATACCAAATTTAAGTGATTACATAATTTTTTTCGGAGATTACTGCCAAAATTTCCTTTATAGCTCTTAAATTTTGAATTATTTCTGACAAAACTTCAATGATTTGAATGGACTTTTAATTATCATCATTTCAATGATTTGTATCAAAGTATTTTTTTTAATTAAAATTCCAGTTGTTGCTGCCGACATTTTAGAAACCACAGACAGAATTTTCATTATGACTCAAATTTCCATTTATTTCTGTCGATATTTCAATTATTATTCTCATATTTACAAATGTATTTGAAAATTTCAATGATTTGATAAGATGTTTTTAGAGATAACTGCAGAGTCTCATGTTTTATTCTCTAGTGTTCTGTTTGTAATGTACAATTACAACTATACCAAATTTAAGTGATATATAGATTTTTTCAGACATTGCTGCCAAAATTGTTATTAATATAAAATTTTATTAGCACAACTTTCCAATTTTCTAATGTTGAATAACAAAACATGTAATGGAAACCGATGAAATTTTTCGAAGTTTGACCTATGTAACTATATTGCAATTGTAATGTGGATTTTATTACTTTTGGGCATAAGTATTCGAAATGTTAAAAAACGTTACTAATTCCTAGGGGGTATGTATGTGAAATTGATGAAAAATTATTACAAATTCAAAATTTGGTATGTACCTATACCTACATTGAATTATGAAGTGGATTTTATTTCTTGCAGGCATAATTTTTTTACATTTTTAAAAGCGTGTCGCAATTTTAAGACATGTCTGTCAAATTGTTGTTTTTTTTTTAATCGAAATTTGGTTCAACTTTATGTATCTACTTGTACATGAAAATTCAAAAATGGATTTTATTACTTTAAGGCATTTAAAACCGTGACTTGTAGTAGCCTAAACTTATGTAAGTAACCTAAGCCTAGCACCTACGTAGTTTTATAAGCCATGCAACTTCGTTTTAGTATCTTTATTCAAATTGTCTTGTAGATTTTATTACTGAATGGAATAATTAAAAAATAAATTAAACCCTGATATAATTTCTAAGACATGTTTGCGAAGTTGACGATAAATTAAAAGAAGTTGTTGCTTAAACTTTATGTGATTTAAAATTCCATTGTGGATTTTAATACTTTGGGAATAATTTTTTAAATTGAAAACGTATTCACGGACAACTTTAATTATCAATGCCTTGATAATCGTAGGTACTTATGATTGATTCGTCGGAGCCTTGATCACCTAGGTATTGAAATTTCAGTGGTAATTAACTGTATTTATCAATGTTACTTCTTTTTTCCTGTATTAAATAGTATGTACCTATCTACGTTGAAGGTATATTTGTTTGGCGTATCTTAACGTAGATGTTCCCTGCTTACGTGATGAGTTCAAACTGCGGCAATTATAATTCCACATGTTGGAATATGAGCGAGTTTTGAAATCTGCACAGTTAAACAAACGTTTCGACGAACGCAAACACGTAAACTAATGAGAACTCGAATAACACGGAAATGTGCGCTAAAAGTTGGGAGCCGCGCATTCTTGCGGAGCGGTTAAAGCGATGCTCGAAGCAATGAAATTATCATGCAGAATTATCAAATGCAGGGCAGGGAGCTCAACATTTATGCACACGACGTGCGGCTAGTACGGAATTACTGGCGATTAAGCCAAATGTCGCTAAATTATAAATGCGGGATTGCATGGCGCAACGGTTGTGCCGTGTGTACACACAAACATACACACGACACGTCGATTTGTGAGAATTGTAAGCTATTAACAAACGTAAAATATCAAAAACGGAGCAATGTGTGTATTAAAATTTGATGCTGGTATTACGTGATTTTATCGTACCTTATGTTTGTGCATTTCTTTTATATAAACTCGTGTCCTGTACGAATCGCTTAAGCGACCAATTGTTTTCCATTTTATTTTCCATTCTAATAGTTTTCCATTTTCTATAAATTGCACAAGGGACATGGTACATGATAATAGTCTATCATTACGTAAACTATACGTTTAATTGTTTTTTTTTTTCTTTGAGGAATCGTGTTTTCAGTTTTCAGTACTTGACTAAATCTGTGAATTATTGGCCTCATTCAATAGAAATCGCGTAAGCAGTATACGATCAAAATGTGGTGTCCATTACGTGTAATTTATCGAATTCTTGCAGCTGGAATCGCGTAAGCGATATAGGATCGTGTAACATGACAAGTCCTATGAGCAATTTAAGAGCAAATATTTTCTTGTCGTTATTTGTAATCGTTGAAAACAATGCACAACAAGTGCTTATAGTGACAAATTGCGCTCAAGTTGAGGAAATAACTCAAATTCTGCTTGCGCCGTATCAGAACTCCCCGGTCATAAACACGAAGAATCCCGTCCGGAGGTCGGGAAATTTATAAATCCGTGTCGCGTAACTCGATTAAAAGTTTTAAATTAAAAGTAACAGCGCAATCCGGATTACATCGCCGGATCAATCGGCCACGCATGGCGCCCGCCCCCACGCCGCCCCCGGCTCCGGGTAATTGATTTCCTCGCGGCGCCGGAGCCGGGGGCGGCCTGGGGTTCGTGGGGGGAATCTCCGCCGGGATAATATTTTGCATCTTCCGCAGGTTAATTCACCTTTTCATTATGTACTCTCTTATAAAAGAAAGGAAACGTATCCCTTAATGCTCATAAAAGCTGCAGCTTTGTGTTCCGGCATCATTATGGGTGAGCAGGGGGGAATTTATCAGGGATACTTCGTTTATTTAGTGAATGGCTGGCGCGGGGCCGGTTGGGGGCGGTTGGGGGCGGCGAGGGGCCGTTTTGTTCCTTGAGGCGGCCCCGGGTAATTATTTCCGGGCGCGGCCAGGCTAGGTGGTTTAATTAATGCTCCTGTTATAGTGAGCAAGTTGCTGAGCATTAATTATATATAAAAAATAGTACATAAATAACTTGATAAACGCGAAAGAGCTATGATTTACTCTGCGAAAATAATGTGCAAGTCACAAAAATAATTGCAAATTTAACAACCCATGGAACTAGTTGTTAATTAAATCTACAAAATAATAACATTAATACTTTCTTTGTTAATATCTTAATGAAACATTTTATTATTATTATAATTGTATATTATGTATACTTACTCTTGTTTTGTTTCATATGTCTATTTTATTAGTTTCCTGACACTAATGTCAGGATCTGCTTATTGGGCCATTTTCATAGGATATGTGTTACAATTTTATTTGATTGATGACACATTTAATTAATTCAAATGAATCCCTGCTGTAAAAATATTATTGCCTTGGAAGAGCTCGTTTTGAACTTTCTGACTTGACAAGTATGGATTATCTGTAACTGAAATTTGTAAAAATTTATTACTTGCATATTATTAGATTTGTCTTTAATACACCTAAATACAGTTCTCCTGAAAATTTTACGAAATTTCAGTCAATCAAATAAGTCAGAAAATCAACGATGTTCTAAATTGACAAGTATGGGTTAGCTATAACCGAAATTTATGAAAATTTATCAATTGCATATTTAATTTTAGATTTGTATTTAGTACACCAAAAGTCATATCTCCTTAAATTTTGACGAAGTTTCTGCATTGAACAACTGAGAAAATCAAACATATAACTTTCTAAATTGACAAATATGGGTTAACTTTAACTGAAATTTATGAATATTTATGAATTGCATATTTAATATTAATTTTCTATTAAGTACACCTAAAGTATTTTTTTCTGAAATTTGACGAAATTTCTGCATTGAATAAGTGAGAAAATCAAAGATATAACCTTCTGCATTAACAAGTATTGGCCAATTGTTACAGAAATTTCTGAAAATTTATTAATTGCATATTTAATATTAAATTTTTATGTAATACACCTAAAGATATTACTCCTGAAAATTTGATGAAGTTTCGGCTTTAAATTACTGAGAAAATCTACCATGTAATTTTCTGCATTGACATTGTATGGGTTAGCTTTGACTGAAATTCGTAAAAATTTATAAAATGCATATTTAATTTTAAATGTGTATTTAGTACACCTAAATTTATATGTCCTAAAAATTTGACGAAGTTTCAGCATTAAATAAATGAGAAAATCAAGGATATAACTTTCTGCATTGGCAAGTTTGGCTCAGTTGTTACTGAAATTTCTGAAAATATATTTATCGAATATTTAATATTAGGTTTGCATTTAGTACACTTAAAGACATTTCTCTTGAAAATTTGACGAAATTTCAGTATTGAATAAGTGCGAAAATCAAGGATATAAATTTCTGACTTGACATGTATGGGTTAGCTTTAACTAAGAGTTATGAACATTTATCAATCGCATATTTATTATTGAATTTGTATTTAGTACACATTAGTCATAATTTTTGAAAATTTTGCGAAATTTCTGCATTGAATAAGTGAGGAAATCAAGATATAACTTTCTGCATTGTCAAGTATTGGTCAATTGTTACTGAAATTACTGAAAATTTATTAATTGCATATTTAACACCTAAAGACATTACTACTGAAAATTTGACGAAGTTTCGGCATTAAATTACTGAGAAAATCAACGATGTATTTTTCTGCATTGACAGGTATGTGTTAGCTTTGACTGAAATTCGTGAAAATTTATAAAATGCATATTTATTATAAAATATGTATTTAGTACATCTAAAGTTATATCTCCTGAAAATTTGACGAAGTTTCTGCATTAAATAACTGAGAAAATCAAGGATATAACTTTCTGCATTGGCTAGTTAGGCTCAGTTGTTACTGAAATTTCTGAAAATATATTGATTTAATATTTAATGTTGAATTTGCATTTAACACACCTAAATACATTCCTACTGAAATTTTGACGAAGTTTCTGCATTGAATAACTGTGAAAATAAACGATATTACTTTCTGAATTGACAAGTATGGGTTAGCTTTAACTGAAACTTCCGAAAATTTATCAATTGATTATTTATTAATAAATTTGTGTTTAGTACACCTAAAGTCATTACTCCTGAAAATTTGACGATATTTCAGTATTGAATAAGTGAGAAAATCAACGATATAACTTTCTGAATTGACAAGTATGGGTTAGTCTTTACTGAAATTTCTGAAATTTTTTAAACTGCATATTTAAATTTACATTTGTTTTAACTGCCCCAAAATTCATTTCTCCTGAAACTTTGACGAAGTTTCTTCATTCAATAACTGAAAAAATCAATTATATAACTTTCTGAATTGACCAGTACAGATTAGCTTTAACTGAAATTTCTGAAAATTTATTATTTGCATATTAACATAAGATTTGTGTTAATTACACTTAAATACAGTTCTCCTGAATATTTGACGAAATTTCAGTATTGAATAAGTGAGAAAATCAACGATATAACTTTCTGAATTGACAAGTATAGGTTAGCTTTAACTGAATTTTCTGAAAATTTACTAATTGCATATTTATTATTAAAGTTGTGTTTAGTATACCTCAAGTCTTTTCTCCTGAAAATTTGACGAAGTTTCTGCTTTGAATAACTGCGAAAATCAACGATGTAATTTTTTGCATTGTATGGGTTAGGTTTGACTGAAATTTATGAAAATTTATTAAGTGCATATTTAATATTAATTTTCTATTTAGTACACCTAAAGTCATTTCTCCTGAATATTTGACGAAGTTTCTGCATTGTATAGCCGAGAAAATCAACGATATAACTTTCTAAATTGACAAGTATGGGTTAGTTGTTACTGATATTTCTGAAAATATATTAATCGAATATTTAATATTAGATTTGTGTTTAGTACATATAAATTCAGTTCTCCTGAAAATTTGACGAAATTTCAGTGTTGAATAAGGGAGAAAAGCAACGATGTTACTGAATTGACAAGTATAGGTTAGCTTTAACTGAAATTCGTGAACATTTATAAAACGCATATTTAATATTAGATTTGTATTTACTACACCTAAAGTTATATCTCCTGACAATTTGACGATGTTTCTGCATTGAATAACTGATAAAATCAACGATATAACTTTCTAAATTGGCAGCTATTTGTTAGTTGCTACTGAAATTTCTGAAAATATATTAATGGAATATGTATACTAGGTTTGTATTTAGTACACCTAAAGACAGTTCTCCTGAAACTTTGACGAAATTTCAGTGTTGAATAAGTGAGAAAAGCAACGATTTAACTTTCTGAATTGACAAGTATAGGTTAGCTTTAACTGAAATTTATGAATATTTATCAATTGCATATTTAATATTAGATTTGTATTTAGTATACCTAAAGACACTTCTCCTGAAAATTTAACTAAATTTCAGTATTGAATAAGTGAGAAAATCAACGATATATATTTCTGAATTGACAAGTATGGGTTAGCTTTAATTGAAATTCGTGAACATTTATAAAATGCATATTTAATATTAGATTTGTATTTACTACACCTAAAGTTATATCTCCTGACAATTTGACGATGTTTCTGCATTTAATAACTGAGAAAATCAACGATATAACTTTTTGAATTGGCAGCTATGGGTTAGTTGTTACTGAAATTTCTGAAAATATATTAATCGAATATTTAATATTAGATTTGTGTTTAGTACACATAAATACAGTTCTCCTAAATATTTGACAAAATTTCAGTATTGAATACGTAAGAAAATCTACGATATAACTTTCTGAATGGACCAGTATGGATTAGCTTTAACTGAATTTTCTGAAAATTTATAATTAGATTTATAACTTGTTTCACTATTAGCTTTTAAATATATCATTTTTTTACTGCATATTGAATGTTTTTCAATCCATTATTTTTGATTTTCTTTCCTGCTGTCTGATTTTCATCTCTAATACTTTAAACTTTACATGTGGTAACAATGTTATTTAAAAAATATTACTATAAATTGAAAACCATTTAACTTAAAAAACAATGTCAAGTTCCATTGGAGAATTCATTTATTTCCGAAACATTACCAACAATATTGCTAGATATTCAGACTCCCCTGATGTAAAAATATAGTGAATAGGAGTAGCTGGTATCGTATCACTTACGTTTTTAATATAATTAATACTTTCGTTGCTAATATCTTGATGAAATATTTTATTGTTATTATACATGTTAAGTATATTTACCCTTGTTTTGTATCGTATGTTTATTAACGAGGACAGCATATTTAGCATAAAGTTTTGGAGGAATAATTCCTGAAAATATTTTTGTACTTAAAAATATGAATGGCAATTAGGGCTGAAAGCTGTATTGATTATTTGTGTTTTTAACGCTCCGAATGAAATACCGCTTGGTGCTGTTTGAATCAACATTAGACACAAAGCGAAAGAGTTTACGAATTTGTATTCAAATATAATGCATTTCAGTTCTGTTTGCGCGAAATTTAGTGCTCGGTTGTAGCGAAATTACCTATCAAAGCCCGAGTACAGCGCTAAATTTCAGCGTGCATTATGCATTGTGTGCCTAGAGTGATGGTGGGATTAATCTGAAACTCGCTCAGGAATTATCATTTAAAATAGTCACTTTTGGTGGTGGAGGCGCCGGGCGCTTTGGGGTTGGGGGGGCGATCAATAGCCGTAGCGGCCCCGTCGGCGCTCCATAAACGGCTATCTCTGGTAAATATAGTGAGACGGGACAATGGCCATACGCCCGGGCCGGCCCGGGGTCTCCCCCGCCGCCCCACTGGCCGCCCCCGCCTCTTCGGGCAGATGCTTAAATAATGGCCGGGCCATTACATAATTCGAGCGTTTTGTGCGGAGTCGGTGGTCGGGTAAATGGGGGGACCTGGATGGCCGGAGTCTGTTATAATCGCGCCCATTACGTGTAGTTAAGACCATTAACCATTAGGTAATCGGATTGCGGTGCCCCCCGCAGAACTCCTTGCGCCCGGATCCCGTGGGGCCAATCCGCCCCGGCGTGGCCGTATTTCTCGCATCCCCCCGCCCCCAAAAGGTTTCTTTTTGTGTTTTCGCCCTGACAGTCTTTTCTATATCATTGCATTTCGGGGGCCCCAAAGGGGAGACGGCTTTTTGCTCATTAAGGCACAAAGGGGCGCGCCCCCGCAGGCGACGTCTCTGACGTGCGCCCGTCCCTCGTTATTTTTTTAATTACGCTCGCCGGGGGAGCCATTCGAGGGCCGGGATTCCGCCGGAGAATCGACGTAATGCGATTCCGTCTGGCTATTTAGGGCCCCGCTAATATCTCCCATTGTAGCGCCTGAATACGTAATGTGTCCTGTGTATACGTGCACTCGTGTAGTGGAACCCGATACAATGGAAACATCGAAGCTCGTCTAATTTCTCGTTTAACCTCGCTTTTGAATTTCAACCCGGCCGGTTCAAAGAAGCTTATTACAACGTAATTCGAAACTGCTAATGTTTGAAGGTATTCACCGTAGGGTGGCCCATCTGGCCGCATCCGAAAGCGCGTGTCTTTGTATCACTAATTTACACACGCAAGCATCGAAAAATTACAAATATCCTCGCGCAGACTTGCCGGGGTACTTAATAAGCGTATCGCGTTCCGTGTCAAAGCGGCGCGCTTTATCTGCAAATTGTCTACCTTTTTTTATTTTTTAATCAGAGATACGTAATTAGCAGAAACGCGTTACGTGTGGCAACCGTAATTAATATTTAACCGACCGACGTGTACACCTTATCGCTGGCATTAATAAATTCTGTTTAAACCACCCAACAGCGATTTCCATACCCACACGCTCAATGCGCCCCATTGAAGCGTCTAATTAATATGCACATCTTATCGCCCCCGCCATAATTCTCGCTGCACATACATTTAAAATGCAACGGCGATTTCATCGTGCATGAATTTTAAAACGACTGCCAACTTTTAACACTCAATTAGCGGCTTAGTTGTTTAAGTAACGCGTTTACTTCAAACATTTTTAAGTTTGCCTATATACAGACCAAAAGGATATTTTGCCTAGAATCCGTGCTCTGGTAATAATTAATTTATTAATTTGTATAACTTGTATAAGTCGTGTAATGACACCACATAAATAAAATATTTCTAAATATTACGATTTAAAAATTTTCGATGAATATGGTATTTCAACATTTCCAGTAAAAATTTGCAGTGCTTGGTTTAATTTTCAATCAAAATTTTGCACGTTTCAATGAATATTGTTAACTTTCAATTACAGTTTCTTAATTTTCGATGAATTTTTGGTAACTTTCGTTAAAAAAATGATCAATTCCGGTCAAATATTTGCAATTGTCAGCAAAATTTTAAATACTTGCTAAGAATTTTATCATTTTCACCGAATTGCCAAATTTTTTAATTTATTTTCACACATTTTTGACGACGTTCAGTCTGTCTTAGAAAATTTGTGAACACTCGTTTATATATTTGAAGAGGATTCGTTTTTAAAGTGTTTTGGGTCGCATTTTATTGTTACATATCTAAGTATTTTCTATTTTTTTTTTTTTAATTTGACATGTGTCAAATGTGTATAGGCATTCTGACATAATAAATAGATAATTCATTTAAAAAAATGATATTTTCAAGTACGTAAGTTCATTTATTAATTTGTATAACTTGTGTATGTCTTGTAACGACACCACATGAATAAAATATTTGTAAGTATTACGATTTAAATTTTTTCGATGACTACTGTATTTCATCATTTCCAGTAAAAAAAATCAGTGCTATGTTTATTTTCTAATCAAAATTTTGCACTTTCCAATTAATATTGTTAATTTCCAATTGCAGTTGTTTAATTTTCGATGAAAATTTGATTACTTTCGTTGAAAATTTCATCAATTTTCACATATTTCATCAGTTCCGATAGACATATTTTGCAATTAAAGCCATGTTTTAAAGTAAATGTTAAAGCCCAATTCCTGCAAGTAAAATTTTAGATTCGTGTTACACTTTTTATAATGTTTCACTGCAACGTTTAATTTTCAATCAAAATTTTTACGTTTAACATAGAACATAGAAAATTAAACATAGCGTTGAAAATGATAAAATTCTTAGAAAGTATTTAAAATTTTGCACTTTAAAATTTTAAATGCTTTCTAAGAATTTTATCATTTTCAACGCTATGTTTAATTTATAATCAAAATTTTACACTTTCCAATGATTATTGCTAATTTTAAATTACAGTTTCTTAATCGGTAATAAATTAAATGTGACGTGTATAAATCTGTGGATACTTGACACAAATAAATAAATAAATAAATACATTTTTAATTATCGGTGAATATTGGTAGCTTTTATTAAAAATTTCATCAATTCCAGTAAAATATTAGATTCATGCTGCAGATTTTCTTATTTTCACTGCAATATTTAATTAGCAATAACATTTTTTCAGTTATTTTCAAAATTTTCTTATCAAAATTTAGTTCTAGGGTCCAAGTGTATATCGTTGTAATAAATTCGACTATTTTTGGGCACTTCTCCAGTATTTGTAACACCAAATGTAACATAAGATTATTATTATTTCGTCGAACGACAGTTAAGCCTATTAACGTCACTTTTTCCGTAACTCTTTGAACGAAATTTGGCCCTTTTTTATGAAGAACGAAACAACTTTAATTATGTTTACTATTATCTGAGTAAACAACCGAAATATGAGTGTTCTGACTCACCTTTTACCTTTTAAGAACACCATTTAAAAAATGAATAGAAATATGCAGAAATGTGCTAAAATATGCAAACAAATGCTTTTATGTTAAAATATGCAAAAATGTGCTCTAACAAATAGGGCTCAAAATTCACAGTATCGCACGAAACACATTTTAGTACAGTCCATTATTTTATGAGTTACATGAAAGAATATATGCCTTTGCATATGTTTTGTTGCCCGCCTTACTTATTACAATTGTAAGTTAGTAAATGTTCAGTTTTATTGGCAATAATATTTGAACTCTAACGGAGATTGTACAGCAGTTAAAGTAATTTGTACCTCGATTTACTTCCACGCGGATATCGCTGCGGAAGAAGGGGGAAGCGCAGGAGTTGTCAGTACAAGGGGGAGCATTTCACTGATGCCCGTAATCTAATTTGCCATAAGAAACGCTCCTGGGGGTTGCTCCCCTTCCCCCGGTCCCCCAGGGGAGTTATTCAAATTAAAAACGCCGCTCAGCGGGAGATTTATCTCCTGCAATTCGCACACAACTATATATTCGCGTCCATTGATTAATGTTCCCGCTGAAAAACGCGCACCCCCGCCCCCCGTGGCTTCATAAATCCTGACGGGGAGGGCGACATTAACTCCCCCGCGAGGAGCGGGATTAATATCCGGGAATTACAAATGGTCGCCCTCGATATTGTTGCCGTCCCTTATTGGCGCCGGTATTAATAACGTTTTTATTGCCCGCCGCGATAAATGAATTTAATTTCGCCCGGGTGATCCGTCTCGGCTCTCCATCAAAAGCGGGGGCCCTGGCTCCCGTCCAGGTCGCGGCATTTTTTCGCGTAAACAGCGTGTTTTCGCGATGATTTCGCTTAAACCGCCCGCATAATTCCGGAAAAGTGGCTGGCACGCTAATGGCCGCCCCCCAGGGGGGCGCAATGCACGCCGGCGCTCGCACACACTCACACGTGCTTGGAGACTAATGGGCCCCCGGCCTGATCTATGCCCGACTCGTTTGTAAGTTATGTGGTCGCGTGATGCATCGCCGCTGCAGTATGCTCACGGGCAAGAGGATCAACGGTTTTTGCCCGGTTTTGCACTACCTGAATTATTTAAGACAACAGTTTGTGCAAAAACAACCCGAGCGAATACAAGACGTAGCTGTAACGCTCGTTTTCTTCATATCCCACTTCTGAAACCTTACATAATATATTGTTTGTGGGGCGGAACCATTACTTCAGTTGTCATTTTTGTTTAGAGAAATCCCTAAGCGACATAATGTCCAAAAATCACCAATTTTTTAACTGATCCTGTAAATTGTCTTAATTTTACAACAAGTGCTTAAAAAATGCTACCATTTAATCTCTTAACATCTAATCTAATCTCTCAACATTTAATCTCATATGTGATAAAGTGCCCATTTTTCAAAACCAAGTGTTTCTATAATATTAGTTGATTTTACCATTTAAAATCCAACTCCGCTTCTACGATAAAAACATGTTTTTGTAATCCTCAAAAGCGTGGAAATTTCATGCACGTCCAGAAGACCATAAAAATTGCCCTGCAATAATTGCCCGGGCACGCATTATTGGCGGAATACATTTTTCATCAAATCCGCAGGCGAGCCCGTGCATTACACAATCTGCAAAATTGCACCTTTTTTTTCGTCCAGCGTTCGACGTCATATAATCCGGCAATAACTAAATGCAGGACGGAAACCGGCCGATGATGGGAAAAATTAATAAACAAAATTCCGGCGTGAAATATGCGCGCACGCCGCTGAATTCCGACGTGAAATTTTAATTGCGAAAAAAGTGCAGGACGTAAATTTCATTAGCCGGTCCGGTTTTTATGCACTTCGAGCCGCTGCAAAGTGTATAATATAGCGGCGGATAATGCAAATTTTATGCTAATTAAAAGTGCTCCGTAATTTGCCTACGAGTGTGCACACGTGAAGGTTATTATTATTAACGCGGCCGATGCAGATTTTCCGGCGTAAAAATGGAAATTGACCACTCCAATCGGCTGAATTGTAATTATCGATTGCTTCGTTCGTAATTAGTTATCACTCTAATTGCAATTACTGATTGAATCAATTTTTAATACAGATTAATTTAATTGCAATTAGTGATCACAGTTTATTTGGGCACCTATTATTAATATTTGCTCTTACCTGACTAGACCATTCTGGACCTCTTCTGGAACACTTAATCTAGTAATGGCCTTTAATCCGTCTACGAAACATCATTCAATAATTGTCCAGAATGACCTTTAAGCCGTCTACGAAACATCATTCAATAATTGTCCAGAATGACCTTTAAGCCGTCTACGAAACATCATTCAATAATTGTCCAGAATGACCTTTAAGCCGTCTACGAAACATCATTCAATAATTGTCCTGAATGTACGGCATTGGAGTTTATGTTGATGTCCATGATCTATTGCGTAGGTCAGCAGTCCATAAAATATAAACAGTTGTTTATGCAGTCAGCTGCTAGAATATGAAACAAACTAATGCAGGGTGAGTTTTTTTTTCACTTTAAGCATTGGGATCTCGGAGACCATAAGATATCGAGATTCGGTTAAATGAGGAAAAAGTTGTCGTTTTAAGAACTTATGCAAGATATGCTTTTGTTTTTTGAAAAAAGACAACAGTTTTTCAGTTATAATACAAATTTTATTCTGATTAAATGACAGTCATAGTTGGTCTAGACATTTTTAAACATGACATTTTTTTCTCTTTATAGCGACACAAGATTTGCTATTATAACTCAAAAACTATGGTTTCTTTTTCAAAAAACAAAAGTATATATATTGCACAAGCTCTTAAAATGACAACTCTCCTCATTTAACCGAATCTCTATGTTTTATGGTTTCCGAGAACCCAATGCTTAAATTGAAAAAAAAACTCACCCGGTATATACATATTGAAATATTTACTTTCTTCAAAAACGTTAGTTCGATTTTTTTATATGACTATTAATTTCGTCATATTACTTATTTTCCAATTCAAATTGAAAATGTTTCAATATGTTGTATTGCTATGTACAGTACACCTGAAACTATTTCTCATGAAAATTTGACAAAGTTTCAGTACTAAATAAGGGAGAAAATCAAACACTTAACTTTCTCAATCAAGTATGGATTAGTTAATACTGAAATTTCTAAAATTTATTATTTGCAAATTTGATATTAGTTTTGTATACAGTACACCTAAAACTATTTCTCATGAATATTTGACAAAGTTACAGTACTAAATAAGGGAAAAAATCAAACACTTAACTTTCTCAATCAAGTAAGGGTTAGTTATTACTGAAATTTCTGAAAATTTATTATTTGCAAATTTGATATAAGTTCCGTGTACAGTACACCTGAAACTAATTCTCCTGAAAATTTGACAAAGTTACACTACCAAATAAGGGAGAAAATCAAACACTTAACTTTCTCAATTGACTAGTATGGATTAGTTATTACTGAAATTTCGGAACATTTGTTATTTGCAAATTTGATATTAGACTCGTGTACAGTACACCTGAAACTAATTCTCCTGAAAATTTGACAAAGTTACAGTACCAAATAAAAGAGAAAATCAAACACTTTACTTTCTCAATTGACAAGTATGGATTAGTTAATACTGAAACTTCTGAAAATTTATTATTTGCCAATTTGATATTAGTTTCGTGTACACTACACCTGAAACTAATTCTCCTGCAAATTTGACAAAGTTACAGTACTAAATAAGCGAGAAAATCAAACACTTAACTTTCTCAATTGACAAGTATGGATTAGTTAATACTGAAATTTCTAAAATTTATTATTTGCAAATTTGATATTAGTTTCGTGTACACTACACCTGAAACTAATTCTCCTAAAACATTGACAAAGTTACAGTACCAAATAAGGGATAAAATCAATTACTTAACTTTCTCAATTGACAAGTATGGATTAGTTATTACTGAAATTTCGGAAAATTTGTTATTTGCAAATTTGATATTAGACTCGTGTACAGTACACCTGAAACTAATTCTCCTGAAAATTTGACAAAGTTACAGTACCAAATAAAAGAGAAAATCAAACACTTTACTTTCTCAATTGACAAGTATGGATTAGTTAATACTGAAATTTCTGAAAATTTATTATTTGCAAATTTGATATTAGTTTCGTGGACAGTACACCTGAAACTATTTCTCATGAAAATTTGACAAAGTTTCAGAACTAAATAAGAGATAAAATCAAACACTTAACTTTCTCAATCAAGTAAGGGTTAGTTATTACTGAAATTTCTGAAAATTTATTATTTGCAAATTTGATATTAGTTTCGTATACAGTACACCTGAAACTATTTCTCATGAAAATTTGACAAAGTTGCAGTACTAAATAAGGGAGAAAATCAAACACTTAACTTTCTCAATTGACTTTCTCAATCAGCTTCAATATGTTGATTTAGTTTTCGTTCATAACAAATTATACGTTTCTAATTTTTCCTTCGCACGTATTTTTATATGTGCAAATTTTTTTGTTCATAGTAAAGTCAACTTCATTTTTTTTTTTAGTCATTTGCAGGCAACAAATTATAAGTATATCAATATCAAGGCTAAACTAAATGTTTTGGTTCATTTTCTGTTAATTCATTTTAAAATTTTCTCATTTTTCATTGTCTTTGGCTCTATATGTTTCTTGCGAAGGATGTCAAATGTTTGTACTGTCGTTTTGGCAACTAAGGGATGATTTGTATTTATTTTCTGTACTAAATTTTACCTATGTATTTTTTTTTACTTTTGTCTAAAATGTTCCTCATTCAATCAGTTATGCAACTTAAAACTTCTTTTATTATTATCAACCATCAATTTTTATTATTATCAAAATGTTTATTCATTCATTTTGGTCATTTTTACAATTAAAGAACATGCTAAAATCAAGGATAACAGAATTGTGATGATACATTTTCTGTTACGTTTTGTAATTTGGTTCTTTTGACAAAAATTTCATTGCGTCAAATTAAACGACATGCTAAAATCAAGGACTACAGAATTGTGATGATAGATTTTCTGTTACGTTTTATAATTTTGCTCTTTAGACAAAAATTTCATAGCGTCAAATTTGATATTTGTTTTTTGTTTATCGCTCAAAATATTCTATTTGAACATGTGCCAATTTTGAGTCATTTTGACAATTAAGTGATAATTTTATTTTTTTGTTAATAGTGTAGTTTGTATAGTATAGTATATTTCACAGTATTATGATCCTGATGGATGTTAGTCCATTAGTCCTCTTAGGATGTCAGGTTATTAAATAAATAATATTATAATAAACTAAAATTAGATTACAATTATTAATATGTACTAAAATTTAAATGGTCTCTTTTTTTTGTTTTTGACACGAACTGTTTCTTATGTAGGGTGTTAAAATATTTTTGCTACCATTTTAACAACTAGAGGATCTGTCAAAATAAAGAAACAAAAATAGGTAGTTGTCATTTAAAATCTCGAGGGCGTCATTACTTAAACACAAATTATAATCGGGTTATTAAAAATAACTAAAGTTAGATTACAATTACTAATATGTACTAATATTCAAATTGTTTTTTTTTTGTTTTTGGCACGAACTGCCACTGCCTTAATTAAAGTGTAGGTAAATAGAATTTAGCTGGATAATTAATAAAATCTATTTTTTTTTTTCAGGATACTGACATTCTGCTATTTGGCCGCCTTCAATTGGTGGTTACTTCTATGCCCCGCGACGCTCTCCCATGATTGGCAAATGGGGTCTGTGCCCCTGGTCACCTCCCTGGGGGACTCCAGGAACCTGGTGACTTGCCTATTCTTTGGTCTTGCGCTCGCTCTCGCCATCAGGGGCCTAATAGATTTTGAGGTAAGTGACCTAACCTAACATAACCTAACATAACTTGATCAAACCTAATATAATCTAACCTAACTTAACCTAATCAATTACCTCCCAGAAACCCACATGGTTTAAAAATACCGGAATTTGATTAGTTTTGTTTCACTGTATTTGATTTGATTATTAGGTAGTAAATGTCTGGAGTCTTAAAATATAAACCATTTATTCACTTCCCGCAGTTTATATATACTTATGTAATTGCTTATGCTAATTATGTTATAAGTGTCTAACATGATGTTTGTTTCAAGCACCAGACTTAAGTTTGCTTTTAAACAATGTACTTCGCCAAACCAAGGACTAGATATTAAAGTCGGAGCCTTAACTCGGTACAATTTTGTTTTCTAATTGATTTATTACAAATTATCCTTTGGAAATTACAGTCATAATTTTATTGTCCTGTTGGCGCCTGCCTCTTATATCTCCGCCAGCCTTTTCTATTATTTTACGAATTGTGCACGTACAGCACTTCACTTGGCTTTCGCGCTCCATGAAGATTAATAAGGCGCCGGAGAGCGCGGCGATAATTTTCGCCCGGGAGAATGGGGATTTATGTGGCGTGGACTCCGAAGTAGTCCTCTCTCCATGAGCGAAACTTAAGTAAGCAAACCTAATAATAAAGTTGGGATGCTCCTTAAGTAGTTTAGGCCCCCCAGTGGTCTGGCGAACGCGCCCCGGTTTTTGGGCGAATTCGGCCAGGGCGAATTTAATTCCCCGAATTCCCGAATTCCCGAAGTACGTCCAGGACTCGTCACGATGGGGGACGCCCCGATTAACTCAATGCCGAAGTTTTGCGGCTGCGGGAATCGATACGTGTTTGGGATCTATTTACTGTGGGGTTGTTTCACTTGTAGCATTTATTCGCAACACATTTTACAATATATTTACTTTCCACATACATAGCCATAGATTAGTGAAAATCAAATTTTTGCTTTGATATATTTATTTTCAATATTAAAACTAGCACGTACAATACTTGAAAGTAGTACTTTTAAAAGTACTACTTTCATTTTTAGTAAAATTGGTACTTAAAAGTATTAGTACTTATTATTAGCTTAAAAGCAGAAGTACTCTAAAACGCACGTATGTATTTAATTTTTCTTTATAAATTTTTCGTGAAAACTTTAGTAAATTTATTATTTCGTTTCCATCAAGTGATATCATCATCAATTAATTGTAATCTTTCTCATATTTCTATCTGTATCTGACCTGTATTTGATCCAGTGGATACTGGAAACTGGATCCAGTGGATACTGGATTTGATCCAGTATCTATCTTTCCAGTAGATATGGAAATGCTACCAGTATCTTAAGAGCAGCATTTACTGCATCAGAATCAATATTTTCTTCATCACTAATTTCATACAGCTAGTACTGACCAATTTAAAAATCTAATATAAAATTAATCTAATTATGAGTACAAATATCGATTACCACTTAGTAACGGTCAAAACAATATTAATTATTTATATTAATACCTTAGAATAAAATATCACAAACTGCCGGCAATTAATTAATTAATTACTTTTTCAATTAAGTTCTATCTGAGACTGCAAGAGCTCTTGAGCAGATAAGAAAATGCAGTTGAGTGCAATTAATGTAAGTAAATGCAATTACTTATAAATGAAAGGGCTTTGCAAGTTTTTATGAAGCAGTTTTACGGTGATCTTATTACTCGTTGATGCAATTTTATTGCGAAATGGGCCAACAAAAGTTCACTACTTTGAAAGCACGGGATTCTGCTTACTAGTTCAGTTGACGTCTTCAATTAAATGCTTCTGAAACAGTTTTTAACTTGAGCAGCTCCGTAGAATTAGTCTCTAAGGCACTTATATGGTTTCTTTACATGTTTTTCGTGAAAATTTCTGATTTCAATGGAAGTATCCATTTTAATCCGAATTTATTAAGAATCTTTTTTGGGGGGAAGAAGTTAAATATGAAAGGTTTTTGGAAAAAACCTGATGTAGGGAAGGAACAAATGTATGCTATTTAATTTTATTGATAATTACTAATTTATAATTATCAAAGTGGGCAAGTTAGCAATAAGCAATAATAAAGTTTTGCTTTATTGATGATTATTAATTTATAATTTGCTTTATGGTACACCTAACTGCACAATGCCATAAAGTAGGTGCTTATGCATGATTTTCTCTAAAATAAATATAGCATTACTAAGCTAGTCGACTTCAAATTCAATGTTGACAGTTTTTTTTTCGTAAGAAAAATCTGTAAAAACAATTTGCGTCTTGCAAAAAATATGTAGTTCAAAATGACCTCCAACACTTTTTTATTATAGAAAGCAAAATTTTCATTTTTCCAAAACCTTCCTAAAGCCAGGTAAATATTTTTATTAAAGAAAGCAAGAATTTAATTTTTCCAAAACCTTCCTAAATCTAGATGTAACTCTGAAAATTATTGTTCCTTGATCGTCTTAATACACTTGGGGGAACTTGATATTTCCATTGAATTTTTTGGAAAAACCTGATGTGGGGAAAGAACAAATGTGTGCTATTAAATTTTATTGATAATTATTAAGTTATAATTATCAAAGTGGGCAAATAACAAAGTTTTGCTTTTGAATTTTATTAATGATTATTAATTTATGATTTGCTTGCTTTAATAATAATAATAATAATAAAGAATATATATTATCAGAAAACCTACATAATATATAAAAGGTAAATATAAACATGATAACAAACAACACAACAACACAACATAAAGAACAATGCAAAAGCAAAGACAGAAATAGTAAATACAGGTTTCATATTTCAAAATTTTTGTATACATAGTATACAAAAGGTAAATATATACATGACAACAAACAACACAACAAAACAACAAAAAGAACAATGCAAAAGCAAAGACACAAATAGTAAATACAGTTTTCATATTTCAATATTTTACCAATTTCTAATTACAGATCAATTTGAACAACGTATTCCCTCACCTGAGCTTTATACTGATGTATATTGCTTTAAACTGATGATTACTTGTGAGTGGCCACCCTATAATCATCCTATAATTTGATCCAGAAGCAATTGGAATCATCACTTTGCTTCTCATTGCTTCTGGATCAAATTCGAGGATGATTATAGCGTGCTCACTCACCCACTCTTTAATCCAAATTCAAAGCAAAGTAAAGCATTAAACGTCGAATATCTTGTAATGACTGTAACTTTCATGATTAATTTCATTAGTTATCTAATGATAACCATCTTTGAAAATCATTGCAATTCAAGTGTTAATTATTAGTAGAATACTAATGGAAGGTTGGGTGGGTGGTCACGCTATAATCATCCTCTAATTTGATCTAGAATGATGATTAACTTCATCAATTATCTAATCATAATCTTCAATGATAATCATCTTTGAAAATCATTCTGATTCAATTGGTGATCATTATTGGAGTACAATTGAAGGGAGGATGGGTGGGTACGCTATAATCATCCTCTAATTTGATCCAGAAGCAATGGGAATCATCAATTTATTGAAACGAAATCATAAATTTAAATTAAAATATTTCCCTTATAGATTTTTTGTGAAAAGTTTAGTAAATTTATTATTACGTTTCAATAAAGCAATGATGAAGTAAAGCCATCATCAAAATTCTACATGTCAGCATAACTGCTTTAATCATCCGACAAATTTATAATTTCGTTTCAATAAAGTGATGATTCCCATTGCTGCTGGATCATTTCGTTTCAATAAAGGAATGATGAAGTAAAGTAATCATCAAAATTCCACTTGTTAGATATAACTACTTTATTCATCCAGCAAATTTAGGATATTAAGATTTCGGGAATTTCTTTTAAAAAAAGTGATGATTCCCATTACTGCTGAATCAAATTATAGGATGATTATAGTGTGCCCATCCACCCACCCTCCAATCCAAATTCATAGAAAATTTAAGCAATGGACGTCCAATGTTTTGCAATGATTGTAACTTTGATGATTAATTTTATCAATTATCTAATGATAATCATCTTTGAAAATCATTGGAATTCAAGTGTGTAATCATTATTAGAATACAAATGGGATGGTGGGTGGGTGGTCACGCTATAATCATCCTCTAATTTGACCAGAAGCAAAGGGAATCATCTCTTTATTGAAACGAAATAATAAATTTAAACAAAAATAGTTTCTTCATAGATTTGTCGTGAAAACTATAGTAAATTTATTATTTCATTAATAAAACGACAATGAAGTAACGTCATCATCATTATTCCACATGCCAGCTATAACTGCTTTAATCAAGCAGCAAATTTATGATTTCGTTTCAATGAAGTGAAGATTCCCATTGCTTTTGGATCATATTCGAGGATGATTATAGCGTGCTCACCCACCCACCCTCAATTCCAAATTCAAAGAAAAGTTAAGTATTGGACGTCTAATATTTTTCAATGACTGTAACTTTGATGGTTAATTTCATCAATCATTTAATGATAATCATCAATAACAATCGTCTTTTAAAATCTTTGTAATTCAAGTGTTAATCATTGTTGGAGTACAATTGGAGGGTGGGTGGGTGGCTATAATCACGCTATAATCATCCTTCAATTTGATCCAGAAGCAATGGTTAATCATCACTTTATTGTAATGAAATTAAAATATTTTCTTTGTAGATTTTTCGTGAAAACTTTAGTAAATTTATATTTCGTTAATAAAGCAATGATGAAGTAAAGTCATCATCATTTTGCTACGTGCCAGCTATAACTCCTTAATCATCCAGCAAATTTATGATTTTATCCTCTAATTTGATCCAGAAGCAAAGGCAATCATCACTTTATTGAAACGAAATCATACATTTAAACAAACATATTTTCTTTATAGATTTTTCGTGATAACTTTAGTAAATTTAGCTATAACTATTTTAATGATCCAGCAAATTTATGATTTCGTTTCCATAAAGTGATGATTCCCATTGCTTCTGTATCAAATATGAAGATGATTATAGTGAGCCCACCTACCCATTCTCCAATCCAAATTCAAAGCAAAGTAAAGCATTGGACGTCTAAGTTTTGCAATGACTTGAACTTCGATGATTAATCTCATCAATTATTTAAAGATAATCATGAATAATAATCATCTTTGAAAACGATTGTAATTCAAGAGATAATCATTATTTAAGTACAATTAGAAGGTGGGTGGGCACGCTATAATCATCTTCTAATTTGATCCAGAAGCAATGGTTAATCATCACTGTATTGTAACGAAATTAAAATATTTTCTAGGTAGATTTTTTGTGAAAACTTTAGTAAATTTAATATTTCGCTTCAATAAAGCGATGATGAAGTAAAGTCATCATCAATGTTCACGTGTCAGCTATAACTACTTTAATCATCCAGCAAATTTATTATTTCGTTTCAATAAAGTGATGATTCCCATTGCTGTTGGATCAAATTAGAGGATGATTATAATGTGACTACCCACCCACCCTCAAATCCAAATTCAAAGAAAAGTTAAGTATTGGACGTCGAATGTTTTTCAATGACTGCAACTTTGATGGTTAATTTCATCAATTATCTAGTGATAATCATTATTGATAATCATCTTTGACAATCATTGTAATTCAAGTGTTAATTATTATTGGAGTACAATTGGAGGGTGGGTGGGTATGTGGGTACACTATAATCATCCTCCAATTTGATCCAGAGTAATGGTTAATCATCACTTTATTGTTACGAAATTAAAATATTTTCTTTAGAGATTTTTCGTGAAAACTTTAGTAAATTTATTATTACGTTTCAATAAAGCGATGGTGAAGTATAGTCATCATCAAAATTCCACTTGTCAGCTATAACTACTTGATTCATCCAGCCAATTCGTTTCAATAAAGTGATGATTCCCATTGCTGATGGATCAAATTTAAGGATGATTATAGTGTGCCCACCCACCCTTAAATCCAAATTCAAAGCAAAGTAAAGCATTGGACGTCCAATTTCATGCAATGACTGTAACTTTGATAATTAATTTCATCAATCATCTAATGATAATTATCTTTGAAAGTCTTTGTAATTCAAGTGTTAATCATTATTGAAGTACCATTGGTGGGTGGGTGGGTGCTGACAAGTACAATCATCTCCCAATGTAAACCGGAAGTCATGGAAATCAACCCTTTATTGATCCTAAAGTATGTATTTGCTGGATGATTAGGATCACATTTTAGTAAAACTAAGTGTAAATTCAGCTCAAACAGTTATCTATCTTTTTATCTTTTATAGCTCTTATAGCCATGTGTTTGAGCTGTTATAGCTATTTATTTATTTATTTCTTTCTTTTTTCTTTTTTTTTTAACTATCTTATATAGCTGTTGCCAATTTTCTTGTTTTTATATACAGTGTGATGATCGGGAAATGGACGTTTTTCAAATTAACAGTAGGTATGATTTTCAAGAAAAACAATTTTTATCTTGAAAATAAACTCGGTACTGTTTACTTGAAAAACATTAGTTTTCCGTAACTCACCCTGTTTTTGTTATAACATTAAAGATATCTCGTAGAAATACTCTAAAACGAATGTTTTATTATTTTTTCTTCATATTTTTCATGAAAATTACAAATTTCAATGGAAATATCAATATTTAAGTTCCCCGAGTATATTGAGACGATCATGGAACAAAATTTTGAAACAATGATTTTTAGAGCTAAATCTAGATTTGGGAAGGTTTTGGGAAACTGAAATTCTTGCTTTCTTTATTGTTTGCAAGAAGCAAAATGTTATTTCAATTTTTTCTTAAGAAAACTGTCAAAATTGAATTTATATTTTTTTCTCAATTTTAAAGTTACCCCGAGTATATTAAGACGACCACGGAACAAAATTTTTAAACAATGATTTTTACAGTTAATCTAGATTTAGGAAGGTTTTGGAAAACTGAAATTCTTGCTTTCTTTCAAAATATTTGAATAAGTGTTGAAGGTAATTTTGAACTACATATTTTTTGCAAGACGCAAAATGTTATTACAATTTTTACTTTCGAAAAAAAACTGCCAAAATTGAATTTATATTGTTTTCTCAATTTTATAGTTACCCTGAGTATATTAAGATGATCATAGAACAAAATTTTGAAACAATGAGTTTTAGAGTTAAATCTAGATTTGGGAAGGGTTTGGAAAACTGAAATTCTTGCATTCTATAAAAATATTTTAATAAATGTTGAAGGTAATTTTAAACTACATATTGTTTGCAAGAAGCAAAATGTTATTACAATTTGTGCTTACGAAAAAAAAACTGTCAAAATTGAGTTTGTATTGTTTTCTCAATATTAAAGTTAACCCGAGTAGGTATATTAAGACGATCATAAAATAAAATTTTGAAACAATGATTTTTAGAGTTAATATAAATTTAGGAATAGTAATCTAGATTTAGGAAGGTTTTGGAAAAATGAGATTCTAGCTCTCTTTAAAAATATTTTAAATGTAATGTTGAAGGTAATTTTTAACTACATATTTTTGCACGAAGTAAAATATTATAACAATATTTGCTCACGAGAAAAAATTCTAAATAGAATTTATATTGTTTTATCAAAAATAATAGTTCCATGGTTATTGCGGAAATATTAGTAGTACCTAAATGATTTCCCAAACAAACTCGCACTTCTGCACCCCCTAGAATCCTGAACAATTAAAACTACTGCGCCAGCGGCGAACGGCGCTCAATTGGGATCGGATTAAAGACGCCGAAATTGGGCGATAAACCCTGCCGAAACGGGGGCGGGTTTTATTAAGGTGCGTAAAGTTATTAGCGCAATTTTCCGTGCCCGGCGGCAGCGCCGGCGGCCCCCGCATAATTGCCCGCCCCGGAACATTTTTAGTGCCTAATATGTGCACCCCCCAGTAAAATAGATAAGGGGATAGCGCGCCGCCGACCATCCGTTTTATACGGGGCAGTAAAACCGGAATTGCCGAATGCAAATATTAAAACAATACGTGACGTTATTTATTTTCCGCAGTCACTAAAGCCGTATATTCACAGAGCGCAGCCGATGGGATAACAGAAAATGATTGCCGGGGTTTATAATTCGATTGAAATGTGATTTTTAAAGAAATATCCAGAGATAAACTTGAAATTTTTATTTATTTTTTTATTTGCAGAATTAACATTACAGAAATATTGAGTCTTATTTGTCTCTTGATAATAGTCATGAGACCTAAACAATTGTAGAGTTTTTCTATTATAAATTTGTTGTGCTTTACCAAGTGCTTTATTTATACTATTAGTTCCAAGATAGATTGAGTTTTATTTGTTTCTTGATAATAGTCGTGAGACCTAAACAATTGTAGAGTTTTTCTATTATAAATTTGTTGTGCTTTACCAAGTGCTTTATTTATACTAATAGTTCCAAGAAGATTGAGTCTTATTTTTCTCTTGATAATAGTCGTGAAACCTAAACAATTGTAGAGTTTTTCTATTATAAATTTGTTGTGCTTTACCAAGTGCTTTATTTATACTAATAGTTCCAATGTGATAATGGTAATTAATAACATCTGAAAAAATCTAGTTCAATTGTTTGCTTGTATCCCAGGAAATATTTCAGCAACATTGCAAAACTTATTTTGTTTGCTTCTTGTAGAGTGTAATAATAATGCCCCTCTCCTCTTAACGCCCGCATAACTAGTAATAGTTCAGGGACCTATGGTAAAATTAAAATGTAATTGGATCACAGTTGTCTGTCAAATTATGACAGTACCAATTACGCCATAGGTGGAGGAGTAGTAGGGATTATTATTATTATTATTATAATTATTTGTATCCAGCGAAATAGTTGGACATAATTTTCTTGAAAGCTCTGTGACTACAAGTACTTTAAGTCTATCAAAATACAACATTTATTGCTAAAATATAACTGCGGTGTGTCGTGTCTAAATAATTGGTCCCGACTATAACAAAAACTCTTCCATGTAGGACTCCCTGATTTACAACATTGCAAAATATCCGACTATAACAAAACCTTTTCCATAACCAATTACGCCATAGGTGGAGGAGTAGTAGGGATTATTATTATTATTATTATTATTATTATTTGTATCCAGCGAAATAGTTGCACATAATTTTCTTGAAAGCTCTGTGACTACAAGTACTTTAAGTCTATCAAAATACAAAGTTATTGCTAAAATATAACTGTCGTGTGTCGTGTCCGAATAATGTTGGTCCCGTCTATAACAAAAACTCTTCCATTAGTTAGACTCCCTGATATACAACATTGCAAAATATCCGACTATAACAAAAACTTTTCCATAAGTTTGTACTGAGTCCCTGATATATAACATTGCAAAATATTTACGTCTTGAAATATGGAGCCAGTGTTACTTCAACCCCTATTTACTCCATGATAAAAACCCGTTATTCCCAGGCACATCTCGCTCATCTCCGGGGGCATAACGACGCCCTCCATTACGACGCGACTCCGGAGCCCGCGCCTGGGCGGGGGCGGTAATTGAATGGCGAATTTCGCCGCCCCCAGCCCCCCGGCGGCCCCCCAAAAACGCATGAATTACCCCGTGGAAATTCCTTTGCTCGCGATGATTTATGCGCTTCCACCGGCGCCGGGGACTAGAACAACAATCCGCTGTTTGTGTTCTTGCGCGGCTCCATAATTCACAGCCGCCTCAAAAAGGCTCTCGCGCGCGCGGGGGCGGAAAAATGTACTATGCAGGCCGCCCCCGGGGGTGTAGGGCTCAGTCACCGTGGGGCGGCCGCTTTTATGCACCTGAACTACGCAGGGGAGGCGCCCACCTGATTCCGAATAAACTAACGCACCCCAGCGGGGGCGGCGAGGGTACCCGTAAATTGCGCTAACGCCGTTACGCCAGCGAAGCGTTATAATTGCGTTCTCTTTTCTATTACTCGAGGAACGGACGTAATTGCATTTTTCTAATAGAGGAATGCGCAGCGCCGTTTGGGTGGAATAATGTAAAAGAAGGAGGGTAGTAAGAAGGGTGGAGTACTACCATAAGAAACGGTCTGTTGACAAACAGTGTAAGCGAATCAATTACAACAGGGCAAAAGAATAGAAGAATCTAAAAGAATGGAAGATAAAGGTAAGGTTCCAGATGATAGAAAGATGATATAGATCAGATAAGATAGATAGAATAAAGAAAGAAATAGATGGCAATGCGCTCATCTGAACCAAAAAATAAGATAGAGAGAATATGATAGGTGATGTAAAGATGATATAGATTAGGTAAGATAGATAGATATCTATTATACTGGTATACACTGGTATACAAGGTTTTGGACTATAGCAACCAAATAGTGTTTTTAATGTAATTTGGTGCGCTGAATTCTGTAACTGTTTTTTTTTTCTAACAGGTCAGGTTTGCCAGATATAAAATATCATTGTTTTCGTATTTTTTAATAAAAAATCGCAAATATATTCAGAAATAAATGAAATTTCTAATGTAAATGGCAGTGTTTGACCTTCTTTTGTATTTATCCGGGTCAGTTTCACGTATTAGAGTCCAGCAATAATCTCCCAGCATACTTTTGTCCCAAAATCCTTGAAATTTTATTTCAATTTTCATTAAATCTTGATGAGCACGTTCTCCTTGTTCATCGCTCACCGCATCCAGGTTTTGTGGAAAAAAGTTCAAATGTTAATTCAAAAAATGCATTTTGAGTTACGTACGTGCACCTAATTCACAATAATTTTTCAATAATTCAGTAACAATTTGTCTGCAGTTATCACTTTTCTTGTTTCCAAGGAAACCATCTACGATGCTTTTGAAAGATTGCCAGGTTGCAGATTTTTACTCTGATAAACATTGTGAGAAATAATCATCATTCAATAACTTCCTGATCTGAGGACCAACAAATATGTCTTCTTTAATTTTAGCATATGAAATTGTAGGAAAAACTGCTGACAAATGTTTAAAACCAGCACCATCTTTATTCAGAGCAAAGTTTTTGATAAGACCTAGTTTTATATGCAGTGGTGGAAGTAGAACGTCATTTGGATCAATTAATGGATTATTCGAAATGTTTTGTTTTCCAGGAGAAATTCATATAATTATTATAGATTAACTTTGTTATGTCCGCGAGGTTATCGCTCGCAAAGTTGGGGAGGAATTATTGCTGAATAAACTGCAGCGCACAATGAATAAAATTGCCCGCATATATCACGCGTGGCACACACACGCATCGCAATATCGAGTGACAATTATCATCCGGCACACAAAGGAATTTTAATAATGCATTAACGAGTCGTGCATTAATAATCCCGCGCCGTGGGGGTTATAATTTGTACCCCTTTCGTAACAGCGAGTTGTCGTGCAGAGCGATTTATCGTTCGACGTTATCTTAAAAGATCTAAAAATGTGCCAGGACGAATTAGAGCGCCCCAGTGTTTTATAAATAGAGCGAATTAGGTTCCTGCAATATTTGCTTTCTACCGCAAACAGTTAGGGCGCATTAATGAGTTTTGTTATGATTGTGTAATTAATGGGCTTCCACACAAATCTAACTGTACTTAAAAAATACCTAATGTGAGAAGTACAGTTTAGAATAAGAGCATGAGGTTACTATGTCAATAACACACTAACAATTGTTTATTGTTTATTATATATTTTTTTCTTGCAAACCTTTTAACCTCAGTTATACAAACGTGGATTATCTTTGATCATGGTTCAGTAACCTAGGATACAATTGTCGACACAATGGTATCCTTAGAAATTGAACCACGACAAAGATAATCCAGGTTTGTACATCTGGATCTTAGGCCCAGTTGTATGAACGAAGATCAGCTTGATCGTGGTTCAGTCACCTAGGATACAATTGTGTCAATAATGGTATCTTAGGTAACTGAACCATAGTCAAACTGATCTACGTTCATACAACTGGGCCTCAGTGAAACTAAGGATCAGTTGTACAATCGTGGATCATCTTTAATCGTGGTTCAGTTACTATAGATACCACTGTGTCAACACTTGTATCCGAGGCAACTGAACCATGATCAAAGATTATGCACGTTTGTACAACTGGGCCTAAAGAAACCAATTTTGCCAGAAAAAGGCAGAAAATTTAATTACAAGTAAATTAAAATATACAAATTACACCAAATTTAAGATTTCTAAAGTTGCCACAAAGTTTTGTAGAAATTTCTACAACGTGGAACCATTTGGAACATCAAAAAACTTGAAAAGTCCATAATTTTAATCTCAAAAGTATCGCAGGGATCAGAAATTGCGAATATTAAACCTCAAATATATAAGCATTATAAAAATCAAAGAAAGTGAAAAACTAAAATATTTGATTGAAATAACGGAAACCTTAATAATGATAACAAAATATGCAAATAATAATCCAATTTTCGTCGCAGCTTTAATACGAATATGACAAGTTACAATGATGTATACAACATTTCATGGAGATATTAGAAATTGCTGAATAAGTGGTATAAAGTTACGGATTTAAATGGAAATTTGGATTTCCCATACATGCAATCAATATGTGAAGATAGGTAAAACGTCCAGAATGTTACAAACATATTAAAAGTATCATATTTCTGACATTTTTAATATTATTGTAACCATTCTTGATTTTTATTTCCTTGATTTTATGATTGTATCTTGCATTTTATTGAAATGGCAGAAACCGTTATGAAAACGGTGTTCAGTGTTCATAAAACTTTTTACTAATTCCACTGTTGAATAAAATATTTATTTATCTATCTAGGAAATTTATTGTAACTTTAACGATTATTTTATTAAAATTGTATATTTTGATATTAGTATATTCAACTACGTTTTCTGTAATTTCAATTAAAGAAAGTGGTTTTGCATTTTCTTTTGTTACTGTCTTGTTAAGTTCTAAGAAAACTTTAGTAAACAGTTTACTACAATGTTCTCAAAACTTTTGATATTCTGATTGAAATTCTAGATTCCTTAACTCTTGATTCTTCTTCTTGAAGTCCTATCTCCTATCGGAGGTTAGATATCATCATGACAATCTTTATTTTATTATCAACTGATTAAAATAGTTAGAGTAAAAGTAATTTATTCTTTAAATAAAACACTTCTCAAATGAATGATCGCAAATTCCAAAAATTACCATTATATATTTTTTTGAATGTTACAAACATATTAAAAGTATCAGATTTCTGACATTTTTAGTGCTATTGTTAACATTCTTGATTTTTTTTCTTGATTTTATGATTGTATCTTGTATTTTATTGAAATGACAGAAACGTTATGAAAACGGTGTTCATTGTTCATAAAACTTTTTACTAATTCCTCTGTTGAATAAAATATCTATTTATCTATCTAGGAAATTTATTGTAACTATCAACGGTTATTTTATTAAAATTGTATATTTTGATATTAGTACATTCAACTTCGTTTTCAGTAATTTCGATTTAAAAAAATGGTTTTGCATTTTCTTCTGTTACATAAAGGTCTTGTTAAGTTCTAAGAAAACTTAACTAAACCGTTTACTATAATGTTCGCAAATCTTTTGATATTCTGATTTTAGTTCTAGATTTTTAAACTCTTAATACTTCTTCTTGAAGTTCCATCTCCTATCGGAGGTTAGATATCATCATGACATTCTTTACATTATTGTCAACTGATTCAAATAGTTGGAAATTCTTCTTCTTGAGGTTCCATCTCCTATCAGAGCTTAGATATCATCATGACAATCTTTACTTTATTGTCAACTGATTTAAATAGTTAGAGTAAGAGTAATTTATTCTGTTAATGAAACACTTCTCAAATGAATTATCGCATATTCCAAAAAACGCCGTTATATATTTTTTTCAATGTTACAAATATATTAAAAGTATCAGAATTCTGACATTTTTAATATTATTGTTAACATTCTTGATTTTTTTTCTTGATTTTATGATTGTATCTTGTATTTTATTGAAATGACAGAAACGTTATGAAAACGGTGTTCATTGTTCATAAAACTTTTTACTAATTCCTCTGTTGAATAAAATATCTATTTATCTATCTAGGAAATTTATTGTAACTTGCAACGGTTATTTTATTAAAATTGTATATTTTGATATTAGTACATTCAACTTCGTTTTCAGTAATTTCGATTAAAAAAAATGGTTTTGCATTTCCTTCAGTTTGATAAAGGTCTTGTTAAGTCCTATGAAAACTTAACGAAACCGTTTACTACAATGTTCGCAAAACTTTTGATATTCTGATTGAATTTCTAGATTCCTTAACTCTTGATTCTGTTTCTTGAAGTCCTATCTCCTATCGGAGCTTAGATTACATCATGACAATCTTTACTTTATTGTCAACTGATTTAAATAGTTAGAGTAAGAGTAATTTGTTCTGTTAATAAAACACTTCTCAAATGAATTATCGCATATTCCAAAACTCACCATTATATATATTTTTTAATGTTACAAACATATTAAAAGTATCAGATTTCTGACAATTTTAATATTATTGTTAAAATTCTTGATTTTTTCTCTTGATTTTATGATTGTATCTTTCATTTTATTGAAATGACAGAAACCGTTATGAAAACGGTGTTCAGTGTTCATAAAACTATTTACTAATTCCACTGTTGAATAAAATATTTATTTATCTATCTAGGAAATTTATTGTAACTTTAACGATTATTTTATTAAAATTGTATATTTTGATATTAGTATATTCAACTTCGTTTTCAGTAATTTCAATAAAAAGAATGGTTTTGCATTTCCTTCTGTTTCATAAAGGTCTTGTTAAGTCCTAAGAAAACTTAACGAAACAGTTTACTACAATGTTCGCAAAACTTTTGATATTCTGATTGAAATTCTAGATTTTTTAACTCTTGATACTTATTCTTGAAGTTCCATCTTCTATCGGAGGTTAGATATTATCATGACAATATTTACTTTATTGTCAACTGATTTAAATAGTTAGAGTAAGAGTAATTTATTCTGTTAATAAAACACTTCTCAAATGAATCATCGCAAATTCCAAAAATCACCATTACATTTTTTTTATGTTACAAACATATTAAAAGTATCAGATTTTTGACATTTTTAATACTATTAATTTTTAATTTGATTTTTTTTTCTCGATTTTAACATTGTATCTTGCATTTTATTGAAATGGTTATGAAAACGTTGTTCAGTGTTCATAAAACTTTTTACTAATTCCACTGTTGAATAAAATATCTATTTATCTATCTTGGAAATTTATTGTAACTTGCAACGATTATTTTATTAAAATTGTATATTTTGATATTAGTACATTCAACTTCGTTTTCAGTAATTTCAATTTAAAAACATGGTTTTGCATTTCCTTCTGTTTCATAAAGGTCTTGTTAAGTCCTAAGAAAACTTAACGAAACCGTTTACTACAATGTTCGCAAAACTTTTGATATTCTGATTTTAGTTCTAGATTTTTAAACTCTTAATACTTCTTCTTGAAGTTCCATCTCCTATCGGAGGTTAGATATCATCATGACATTCTTTACATAATTGTCAACTGATTCAAATAGTTGGAAATTCTTCTTCTTGAGGTTCCATCTCCTATCAGAGCTTAGATATCATCATGACAATCTTTACTTTATTGTCAACTGATTTAAATAGTTAGAGTAAGAGTAATTTATTCTGTTAATGAAACACTTCTCAAATGAATTATCGCATATTCCAAAAAACGCCGTTATATATTTTTTTCAATGTTACAAATATATTAAAAGTATCAGAATTCGGACATTTTTAATATTATTGTTAACATTCTTGATTTTTTTCCTTGATATTATGATTGTATCTTATATTTTATAGAAATGACAGAAACCGTTATGGAAACGGTGTTCAGTGTTCATAAAACTTTTTACTAATTCCACTGTTGAATAAAATATCTTTTTATCTATCTAGGAAATTTATTGTAACTTGCAACGATTATTTTATTAAAATTGTATATGTTGATATCAGTACATTCAACTTCGTTTTCAGTAATTTCAATTAAAAAAATTGGTTTTGCGTTTCCTTCAGTTTCATAAAGGTCTTGTTAAGTCCTAAGAAAACTTAACGAAACCGTTTACTACAATGTTCGCAAAACTTTTGATATTCTGATTGATATTCTAGATTTTTTAACTCTTGATTCTTTTTCTTGAAGTTCCATCTCCTATCGAAGGTTAGATTTCATCATGACAATCTTTACTTTATTGTCAACTGATTTAAATAGTTAAAGTAAGAGTAATTTATTCTGTTAATAAAACACTTCTCAAATGAATTATCGCAAATTCCAAAAATCACCATTACATTTTTTTTATGTTACAAACATATTAAAAGATTTCTGACATTTTTAATACTTTTAATTTTTTAATTTGATATTTTTTTCTCGATTTTAACATTGTATCTTGCATTTTATTGAAATGGTTATGAAAACGTTGTTCAGTGTTCATAACACTTTTTACTAATTCCACTGTTGAATAAAATATCTATTTATCTATCTAGGAAATTTATTGAAACTTGCAAGGATTATTTTATTAAAATTGTATATTTTGATATCAGTACATTCAACTTCGTTTTCAGTAATTTCAATTAAAAAAATTGATTTTACATTATTTTCTATTTCATAAAGGTCCTATTAAGGTTGAAGAAAACTTAACGAAATCGTTTACTACAATGTTCGCAAAACATTTGATATTCTGATTGAAATTCTAGATTTTTTAACTATTGATACTTATTCTTGAAGTTCCATCTCCTATCGGAGGTTAGATATCATCATGACAATATTTACTTTATTGTCACCTGATTTAAATAGTTAGAGTAAGAGTAAGAGTAATTTATACTGTTAATAGTCGACTACTGAAAAGAATTGATTCTTCTTTTTGAAGTTCCATCTCCTATCGGAGGTTAGATATTTTCATTACAATCTTGACTTTATTGTCAACTAAAGTTCCATCTCTTATTGGAGGTTAGAAACATAGTTAAAGAGTTAAAGAGTTATAGTAAAGAGTAAAGAAACATAGGAGGTTATACCATTATGACAATCTTTACTTTATTGTCACCTGATTTAAATAGTTAGAGTAAGAGTAATTTATATTGTTAATAATGGACTACTTAAAAGAATTGATTCTTATTCTTGAAGTTCCATCTCCTATAGGACGTTAGATATCTTCTTTACAATATTAACTTTATTGTCACCTGATTTAAATAGTTAGAGTAAGAGTAATTTATATTGTTAATAATGGACTACTTAAAATAATTGATTCTTATTCTTGAAGTTCCATCTCCTATAGGACGTTAGATATCTTCTTTACAATATTAACTTTATTGTCAACTGATTTAAATAGTTAGAGTAAGAGTAAGTGTAATTTATTCTGTTAATAATACACTACTCAAAAGAATTATCGCATTTTCCAAAAAACACAATTATATATTTTTTTAAGTTGCTGATGTGATTTTAAGTAGAAACCAAAAATCTAAAACATACGCTAATTCTTTTGAGTAGTGTAGTTGATTGGATGTTAGGCCGAAACATTCTCTTAAATTTATTTCTAAGCCAGGAAATCCTTCTTCTTCCTATACATGTCTTTCCTCTTATATTTCCTCCCATAATTAATCTCAGCCCCCTGTAGCATTCCCCTCTCATTCTTCCCCTCTCAGCCCAGGTACTGCAGTTTCCGGTTTTTAGAAGTATTTATTGGTTCTTCTTCTTAAGGTTAATAAAGAAAATACTTGGTAAAGTTTCACCAGTTTTATAGAATTGCTTTACAATTGTAGAGAACTTGTGACTTCTTTATTAACCTAATCAAAATGTTTCACCAAGAAGTAACCACTTCCTTATACAATTCTTCTTCATTGTTGAGCCTTTGAAGCACCTCAAAATTTGTGACCCGGTCTGCCCAAGACATCTTTAGAATTCTTCTATAACACAATCGTTCGAAGGCTACCAGTTTGTTTGTATCTGCCTGTTTTAGTGTCCGCACCGTATAACAACTTAGATTAGCATTTTTTGATTGCGCATCTACACATTTCCTTAAAACTTTGTGACAATTTCTAAAATATTTGTGAAATTTGGTGTAAGTTGTATATTTATGTCGGTATATTTTGATATTATAATTACATTTTGTGCAATTTTCTCGGTTTTTGGTTTCTTTAGTTTCACTACACTTTTATTAAGTTTTCAAGATTTACTGGCACATAGGAGAATTTTTAGAAACATGAGTTTCCAGTCTTTTCATTTAAGGGGAGACATGTTGCAATTTCTGAAGTTTTTATTAAATTTTTTGCAATTTGCTTACATTTTTTAAGATATTTTCAATAAATTTTCCACAATTTACATAAATTTTCTATAATTTGAGTTAAGTTTTTTCGATTTTCTTATTTATTTCATTGCACTTTTATCAAATATTTCATTATTAAGTTATTAATAATTGAATTGTTGCATGTCTCGTCTAATGGTTATGATTGTGTTGTATTCATTCCTGATAAGTTACTTCACATCTTCATTAATAACATTTTTAACGAAAAAATTACCTTCTACCCTTCACAAACTTTTTCTGTGGTTTATATTTGTGAAATTTGGTGTAAGTTGTATATTTATATGTCGGTATATTTTGATATTATAAATACCTTTCGTGCAATTTTCTCGGTTTTTGGTTTCTTTAGTTTCACTACACTTTTATTAAGTTTTCAAGATTTACTGGCACATAGCAGAATTTTTAGAAACATGAGTTTCCAGTCGTTTCATTTAAGGGGAGACATGTTGCAATTTCTGGAGTTTTTATTAAATTTTCTGCAATTTGCTTACATTTTTTAAGATATTTTCAATAAATTTTCCACAATTTACATAAATTTTCTATAATTTAAATAACGGTCATTGCACTTTTATTAAATATTTTATTATTAAGTTATTAATAATTGAATTGTTGCATGTCTCGTCTAATGGTTATTATTGTGTTGTATTGATTCCTGATGAGTTACTTCACATCTTCATTAATAATATTTTTGACGAAAAAAGACGAATTTTAAAAGAGATTTGAAAAGAGTAAACCGAATTAAATAGAAATAAAGGAAAAAGTCATGTCCTGCCAACATTTTTTTTTTAATTGCAAGCACTTTACACTTTTCAATTTTTTTTCTGATTAATTTCTCTGTTGAATTTGCTGTTTTTTTAAATTTCAAGCAGTTTACACTTAATCAAATTTTGTTTCTGATCAATTTCTCTGTGGAATTTAATCAGACTTGTGATTCACAATTTGTACATTGTCTCGTTAGCGATTTAACGATGATGAAGCTGCGTATTCCATTTCGGGGTGGGCCCTAATCCCGGAATTATTGGACGGACGGTTTATGAATCACGATCCCGTGCGGCATTACGGGGGGCCAGCTTCTGCCGGAGAGGACGATAATGAAGGAGTTCTGCGGGAGTTCTAATTGATGCGGTCAAAGTTCAAGATCTGAATGGAGCATCGACTACCCTCTCCCCGGCTAATTTGTAACGCTAATGTTACGGGGGCCCCGATTTGGGTCGCGGTATTGATTGCGGCCACCGAACCGCATACCTTCGCGGTGATAAGTCTCCAGATTGTAGCAGATGTGATTAATATGTGATCAAACTTATATTAACACTTATACCAGAATTAATTATAGGTGTATAGCGAGAGAGTAGCATTTCGGCGTTTCCTGCAGTTTATAATTAGTGGATAAGCATAAATCTCCCAGCATACTTTTGTCCCAAAAACCTTGATAATTTCTTTCAATTTTCATTAAATGTTGATGAGCACGTTCTCCTTGTTCATCACTCACCGCACCCAGGTTTTGTGGAAAAAAGTTCAAATGTGAATGCAAATAATGCATCTTCAGTGATATCCGTGCAGAAATAGCTTGAATTAGTAACACACGTTCTACTTGACATATTTGAGCACTATTATTATGAAGATGGAGAATAAATGTGGGTTTCCGTCAAATTACTTTACAGTAAGATTTTCCAAGTACGTATTAAGAACATGGTACAATTTTCGTTCCCGACGAATTTATGATTACCATCATAGTAGATTATTGTAAGTTTTCCGTTCACACAAAACTGAATTTTCATCCGCGTCCACTTCAGCGCGTTTTTTTTATGTGCATCCCATTATTCGCGAGTGCCCTTACATCGCTTTTCCATTGTGCTCATTTGAATGCCGTCCGCTTTTTCCCATAGACCACCTCCGCCATCCGCAGTTCTTCTTCAGATTTTCGGCCCGCACTCCGCGCCGCCCCCGCCGCCCCGGCCCCCAGACATCGTGTTTTTCGGATGCGGATGCGCCGCTCGAGCATCCTCCGGCAGGAAGGAGCGCAACAATGCACCGCGGAAGGCGGACGCGAAAAAACCGCCCCCGCCGCGTCCCGGGGGTGGCCGCCCCCTTGCTCGGTCGGAGAGCGTGCGCGGATATAATTATGTTAAAGGGAAAATAAAACTTTCCCTCGCGCGCGGCGGAGTGCGCCATCGCCTCCCGATGAAATAAATCATTCAACGTCAGGGGGCGGCCTGAAAGGGACGGGCGAAACAAATAATAAGGAGGCGGCGGGGGCGGCTGGGCCTAGGGGGGTTGGGGGCGACGGACGGGTACTAATCGGCCGTGGAAATTTCGAGTTGCCGCGATGAAAAATAGATTCGCATGCGGGTCGATCGGGCCCCTGAGCTGGGGGTGCCATTAATAACATGCAGGAAGGAGTCGAATGTTTCTGCTGGTTTCAGGGGTTTATGGTAATACGCTTATAAACACTTGTTTAACCATTACTCTTTCCAGTTCCTTTCACCCCTCTTACACGTTTTTTTTTTGGTTGATTAATACGCAATTGAGGCAACTGCGTGCTTGCAGGTACTAAGTGCTGTGTGTTTTTTTCTTGCAGAGTCAGAGGAACGTGCCGGTGGTGTTGGGACTCCTGCTGCTTGTCCTGCCCTTCCTGCCGGCCACGAACCTGGTCGTGACCGTCGGATTTGTCGTAGCTGAGAGGGTGCTCTATATACCAAGGTAAATATTTATAAGCATAAAATTAAGGCTTCGAACATATAAGGGAATATATGCAAACAGCTGTAGGTCAATTTTTTCTAAGAAATTTTTGATGAATCAATGAAAACTCCATCGAAAATAATGAAAATTTTACAAGAAAAATTGTGACTTCTGGCAGTAATTCATAAACATGAAATACTTGATTAAATGATCCGTTGAAAATCAAAGTGGGGTAAGTCTATTTTTTAAATTTAGTAAAGTTCAGAAATATACAAAAGACAATATTCCTTGTATATTTTTGGATTTATCTGAACTTACAAAAAATATACTTTGATTTTCATCGGCTTAAATCATATGCCATTTAAAAAATGCTTTTCCAAATAGCTACTTTAAAAAGAGAAATCGTATAGCAATTTTTTCTAAGAAATTTTTGATGAATCAATGAAAAGTCCATCAATAATAATGAAAATTTTACAAGAAAAATTGTGGCTTCTGGCAGTAATTCATAAACATTAAATACTTGGTTAAAAGATCCGTTGGAAATCAAAGTGGGGTAAGTCCATTTTTTAAATTTAGAATAGTTTTGAAATATTCAAAGGACAACATTCCTTATGAGTTTCTGGATTTATATGAACTTACAAAAAGTGTACTTTGATTTTCATCGGCTTAAATCATATGCCTTTTAAAAAATGCTTTCCCAAATAGCTACTTTAAAAAGAGAAATCGTATAGCAATTTTTTCTAAAAAAAAATTGAAGAATCAATGAAAGCTCCATCGAAAATAATGAAAAATTTACAAGAAAAATTGTGGCTTCTGGCAGTAATTCATAAACATTAAATACTTAATTAAAAGAACCGTTGAAAATGAAAGTGGGGTAAGTCCAGTTTTTAAATTTAGAATAGTTCAGAAATATTCAAAGGACAACATTCTTTGTGTATTTCTGGATCTATCTGAACTTACAAAAAATGTACTTTGATTTTCATCGGCTTATATCATATGCCTTTAAAAAAATGCTTTTCCTGAATGCTACTTTTAAAATAATCAGTTTTCATAATAAATTCTTGATAAATCAGTGATAATTCCATTAAAAAAATTGGAACTTTTACAATAAACATCGTATCTATTGACAACAATACCTACGTATAGGATAAATTTTCCGAAAATGCAAATAGTGAGAATTCGTACAACAATATTACAAAGTCTTGATAAAGCAATGAAAACTCCATAAATGGTTATGAAAGTTTTACAATATGAATTGTGATTTCTAACAGTAATCTATAAACAATATTTTTTCCGAAAATTGTAGGCACTGATAATATCGTGCAACATTTTTTTATCACAAATTATTATAATTATAATTAATTATAATTCTATAAAAAAATCCATACAAATCATGGAAATTTATCATGGAAATATTCCAAAATTTTGTGCAATATGAATATCATGTAGCAAATGCTTGGAAATAAGATAAATTTTAATAATATCAAATATGTATTATAATGGTTACTTTGTGATACCTTTTTATTAATAATCGATAAAACAACTAGTTGGCTTATATCATGTTCAAATATTTGTACGTGATTTTAACCAAGTAGTTGCTTTATTGATTATTATCAAATATTTATAACAAACTCTTGATAAATCAATGAAAACTCAACAAATATAAATTTCCGAAAATTCTTTGAAAATTCGTTTAGATGGATACAAGAGTGAAATTTCAAACGATAAGTATATCGTAAAGAATTAAGTATTTAAAAACATAATATCTGAACATTTTTGATTAATGAATGAAAATTTCGGGAGAAAATTTCCATAATATATGATGAACGAACTCATTTTTCAAATATGTTATTATTTCATCAAAAATTTACGAAACAATTATTGTGAAAAAAATTCACAATATAAATATTAACGTTTGATCAAGAATTTGTTAAAATATTTAATGGTTTTTACAATATTTTGTAAATTACATTGTTTGTGGAATAATGTCTGAAATATTAATTTTTCTTTGTAAATTTTCTTATAATTTAACTCTGCTGCAACTAAGAGACTCCAAAATGCTAATTTATGCAATTTAAAGCAAAATGTTTCAGTTTTTTATTACTTTGATGGTTTTTACAATATTTGGTATATTTGGTAAGTAGATTGTTTGTGGAATATTGTCTGAATATATTAGATAGTTTTTAAAATATCTGGTAAGTAAAGTAAATAGCTGTGGAATGTTGTCCGAAATTTTCATATTTCTTTGTAAATTTTGTCACAATTTAGTACTCCTTTAAAAGAGACTCCAAAATGCCAATATTAGGCAATTAAAAGAAAAACCTTTCAGTTTTTTACATAGTGATTTGACTTAGAATGATTGTATATCTATTAAATATAACAACCTCTTTGATATGCAAGTGTTTAGCTGTAAGAGCTAAATAGACTTTATTATTTTTATTACTACTTATATCAAAAGGATTTCAGGGAAATTTTCTGAAATTTTGATCATCGTATGGCAAATTCTTGGAAATAAATTATAAGGTTCCACAGAAATCCATTTACTATTCCATAATTTTAAATATATTAAAAATTTATAACAAACTCATGATACATCAATGAATATTCGACAAAAAGTATTATAGTATTATAATTATAATTATATAATTATATATTATTATAATTATTATTATATAGTACTATAAGATAATTTAGAAGATTCTATCAATATTCGTTGAGAAATTTTTCAAGATTCTGTAATAGTTCAAACCATAAGCGTATCGTAAACAATTAAATATTCAAAAATTCCTATATGTGAAAATTTTTGATATATACATGCAAATTTCATAAAATTTTATGGATAATTTACCAAAATGTATAATAAACAAACATTTTTTTCTAAAATCTTATCATTTCATAAAAAAATCAATTAATCAAATTGATAATAATTATTTGTTATTTGCTAAAGTACTTACTGGTATCTCCTAGTATTTATTTATTTATTTTTCCAGAAGATACCAGAAAGTACTTTACAAATAACATATAATAATCAAAAATATCTTTTAAAATGGATAAAATACTATCAAAAATTGATAATTGTTATTAATTATGAAAAATTTGCACAATTGGCTGTTCGGAAAAGGTGTATAAGTCGTTTTTGAAAGTTGAAAGTTTTGCTATACATATTAGGCATGTAAGTAACATAATCGGACGTATATCATATATTTCAATAATTCATCTGAAAGTTAAAACGCTCAGCATTGAGTTAAATTATTGAAATGCATGATATATGTCTGTTTATGTTACTTAAATTCCTAATATGTATTGCAAAACTTTAAACTTTCAATTTTCCTGCTGGACCGCCAATTGTGAGAAAATTTACAAAGAAAAATGAAAAATTCGGACAATTTTAGACAAGCATACTTTACTAAAAATTTAAAAAAATTATAAATGTTTCAACAAATGTTTAATCAAATATTGAAAATTCTAAAAACGGTGTTTTTCGAAGTATAAAAAAACTTTGAAAAGCCATAACTTGATTTTTTAAATGGCATACCCTTTATTTTATAACTTAGTCGAACTCAGCGTCTAAATTTACATCTTTTAGTATCTTGAAATCTGTATTCATTTTTCAGAAAAACCAAATTATTTCCCAAACTATCAACTTTTAAGACAAAAATATAACGGTTGAAAGAGATGTAAATGAGATATTGAATACAACTAAGTAATAAAATATAGGGAATGCCATATAAAAATATCAAGTTATAGCACTGCAAAATTTATCAAAATTAATGTGTCACTGCAAGGTGATGGAACAATGCAAATAATCCGGTCGTATCGCCAAAAGATACCTCAAGGAGTTGTTTAGACACAGGCAAAGTCTCAACCTGACATCCCAAAATATGTATTGCAAAACTTTCAACTTTCAATTTTCCTCTAGACCGCCAATTGTGAGAAAATTTACAAAAAAAAATGAAAAATTCGGACAATTTTCCACAAGCATTGTACTTTACTAAATATTTTAAAAAATATCAAATGTTTCAACAAATGTTTAATCAAATATTGAAAATTCTACAAACGGTGTTTTTCGAAGTATAAAAAAACTTTGAAAAGCCATAACTTGATTTTTTTAAATGGCATACCCTTTATTTTATAACTTAGTCGAACTCAGGAGCACTTAGTCACCAAAAGTGAAAGTGCCCTGCGATTTTTTGAATAAGTGCCTGCAAACGCATAAAAAAAACCTTTGAACGGTTAGAGCGAATTTCAAAAACTAAATTGATTTAAATATGGATATAAACTTGTATTAGCTAGCTTGTTATAAATATATGTTGTTTTAAATGTAATATGAATTAAAACAAAATAAAAATTTATAAAGCCAAAAAGGGGAAAATTCAAATATGCAAAGTTATACTGGGGGTTCCATTTAAAAAAAACTTTGATACTTTTAGGACTTTTGGAATACCCTGAATAATATGAAATTATTTTAAAAAGTAATCATAAAAGACCCCCATATATCCCAAAAGTGCAACTTTTTGAAAGTCACGTATTTTGGCCACAATAATCCGTGCCTTATACCTTGAATAACCCTGTATAATAGGTACATGAATATATTATTTAAAAATCAATCAAAGTTTTGCGGAATTGGTGAGAAAACAAAAAGAAAACATGAAAATGCAAACAATATTCCAAAAACAATATCATTTGCAAATTCTTGAAAAATTTATTTGATACCCCTCATCTTCTCCCTCATATTCCAAAGGAAATTTTTAAGTACCTTATATCTCTTAGGCCCAGTTGTACGATCGTGGATCATCCTTGGTTCAGTTGTCTAGGATACCATTGTATTAACAATTGTATCCTAGGTAACTGAACCCTGGTCAAGGTGATCTACGATCGTACAACTGGGCCTTAGACAGTTCGAAACTTTGTATCTAAAACACAAATAAAATTGAAGTCATGAAATTTAACGAATCCTGTTACTTTCCTGACGTAGAATTTTAAAATGTTTTAATCTGTTCAGGCACTCATATTTTAGCTATTCGTGGCAAAAAACGCATTAAAACGGAGTGAAGTAACGAAAAATATGTCGTATCGCATTGTGTGGCTGTTTATTTCGTCGTATAGTTAATTCGGGGCACGTTAAACCGATGTAGCTTATGTGTGTATAAATGCGCCGGGCTGTGCCCGGAGGATTGATTGATGCCAGCGGATTCGTTCTGTTGCAGCATGGGATGTGTGCTGCTAATAGTACACGGAATACAAACGATGTGGAATCTGTACACTCGCCACAGACAGACGATCACGTGCTTCGTGATATTAATGTTAACAGCGAGCTGCCTTAGAGTCGTCGTGCGCAACAGGGACTGGCGGTCCAGGGAGTCGTTATTGAGGTATGCAAATGCACCCCCATTCCCTCAACCCCACACACACAACCACACACACATACAGCCACGCTAATGTCGTTTTAATTGGCATAAAAGTTTTAATAGTTAATGGGAGTAGTTAGTTAGAAAAGTGGGAACTGTCGCGAGCGACTCGGGGGTGGCGTCAGGGTTGGATTGCCGCACCGTGTCAGCGGGGCTGCGGGTTGGGTTTAATGCAAATTGGTGCATTAGGCGGTAATTCGGGGAGCTGAGCAGACGTGCCCCCGTTTTTGAGCCTCTATGTGTTCACAGGGCCGGGATCATGACTCTCCCCCACAACGCGAAGATGCACTACAACTTCGCGAACTTCCTGAGGGACTCGTCGCGGCCAGAATTGGCGAAGTCGCATTACCAGGCCGCCCTCAGGTACCGTAAATCCTTGCTCGCGGGCACATCTAAGGGCATTAGCAAATCCTTATTTTCGCAGGCTCTGGCCCACGTACGCGAGCGCCCACAACAACCTGGGCACCCTTATAAGCAACGAGAAGGAGGCAGAGATGCACTTCCTGCTGGCAATTAGGTACTCCGTGGACCACGTGAACGCCCACTACAATCTGGGTCAGCTGTACAGGTAAAGTGCTGGCGTGTGCACGTTCACTCGAGGACCTCAGTTTTTGCCCCTTTGTTTCCTGCAGGAAATCCAACAGGACGTCCGAGTCGGAGATGATGCTGAGGCGCTGCCTGAAGATAGAGCCCCACTTCACGCCGGCCTACATCGAGCTGGCGCGGCTCAAGGGCCCCCGCGACAGGGGCGTCGGGGCGCTGCTGAGGAGGGTCGTCCAGCTGAACCCCACGGACCCGCACTACATAACCCTGTATGCACAATGGCTCCTCGAGAAAGGTAATTACTTGCATAAATCAATAGCGCGGGGGGCGCCGATATTCCCCAACATCAGCGAAGAAATTTAATAAGCTTTACTCATCGACCCAAACATTACCCCCCAGGGGGTGCGGACTAATTCGCTAATTTCCCGCACGCGAAATTGGCGATGAAGTTTATCGGCGCTCCCCCAGGCGTTATCATATTTTATCGTATTTACAATAAAACTGGCGACAATGCGCTTAAATAATTGCCTCGCCCCGAAGATTGCGGACAGGGTAAACAGTTTAATCGCCGCCCGCTTTCAATTTAGGCTGAGGCATCAATTTTACAGTTTAAAATAATGTTCGACGCTTTTGCAGCAAGATTACGGCCGGAGCAAACAGTTTAATCAGCGCCGATTCCAATTTGGCCCGAGCCATCCATTCAAACGGTTAAAATAATTACCAAAGTGGCTCCCGCAAATTACCACTCATTTTCAATCAGATTAAAATACTCTTGGAAACCTCTCTGAAATATTGAAATTACACAGAAATATTACTCAATGCAGATGCAAACTTGCAATAATTTTAACGACAATGAATTTTAATAAATACATTTTTCCCAAGTTTGCCCATGCTCATTACATATATTGAATTTCATTATTATAACAACATTTTAATCATAAAGGTGAATAAAATTAAGTAATCAAAACAGTGAATAAAATGTTTCTTTAACAATTAACAACAACACTTTATTCACACTGTTATTGACAACACGAATAAAGTTTTAAAAAATTAAACGTTGCACTAGCTTTGAAAAAAATGAATTAAATTAAATTAAAACCAAAGGGCCTTAACTTTCACTTCACTTGACCCTGCTGAAAGTAGAATCAACTTAACTTCCACTATACTTGACTGACGAAAATAGAGTCAACTTTCCTGGTTTCAATTAAATTAAATTCGAATGAAAGGCCCTTAACTTCCACTGCACTTGACCCTTATGAAAGTAGAATCAACTTAACTTCCACTATACTTGACTCTGACGAAAATAGAGTCAACTTTCCTGGTTTCAATAAAATTAAATTCGAATGAAAGGCCCTTAACTTCCACTGCACTTGACCCTTATGAAAGTAGAATCAACTTAAATTAAACTATACTTGACTCTGACGAAAATAGAGTCAACTTTCCTGGCTTAAGAGTTCATCAAATTAATAATAGTACAGGGTGGCCCAATTTGGATGTTTCTATAGGGGATCTCGGTAACTAGAAGAGATAGAGAAAACCGGAAGGCGCATGCTCGATCTCTTTTTTCAAGACACGCTCAATGGTGAAAATAAAAATTGGCTATCGTCTTTTGTTTTCGAGTTATGGCCAAAAACTCATTATTTTCCATTTTAGATCTTATCAATATTTATTTTATTTATCATTTTATTATGCTAAACAATTTTTTCGTGGATAAAATTTGTCTATATTCACTTATACCATAAATAGCTATTTCGATAGATTGTATTTTATTACTAATAATTAAGTATAAATATAATGAATATATACACGGTATTCAATTAAAAACATATATATAATTATTATCAATCAAATACAAACAACTCATAAACTGCTCATTTTCATTAGAAGTTTGCGTTATACATATGCTCCTTTCATTTTTTTATTGATTTAGTACAATTTTTACAATAACAAATTTTTTTGATGTAAATGTGTTTTTTCTCTCGCTCTCGGAAACCATAAAACATAGAGATTCGGTTAAATGAGGAAATAATTGTCAGTTATACAAGATATGCTTTTATTCTTTGAAAGAAAATTCATGGTTTTTAAGTAATAATAAAAACTTCATTTTTTGTCATAGGTGGCTTTGACATTTTTAAAAAGGACATTTTTCTCTCTTTATAACTATATAAATCATGTTTAACGAAAAAATGAAGTGATAGAAAACGTAGTAACGTGTTTAATTTTTGTATTATCATGATTAATTATCACATAGTAACGGCTTTCTCCATCAACTTTATCAATTGCAAAGAACACATAAATTGCTGATTTTCATTATACATATGTATGCTCCTTTTTTTTATTGATTCAGTACAATTTTTACAATGACAAAAAAACTTTTACAGTCATGTTTAACGAAAAAATCATATGATAAAAAACATAGTAACGTGTTTCATTTTTGTATCATCAAGATTCATTATCACATAGTAACGGCTTCCTCCATCAACTTTATCAATTGCAAAAAACTCATCAATTGCTGATTTTCATTATACATATGTATGCTGCTTTTATTTTCATTGATTCAGTACAATTTTTACAATGACAGAAAACTATTAGTAGTAAATGTATATTTTCTCAAGAAGAAAATGTACATGTTCTAGTTGTTAATATCGACAAAAACAACTTTTAGAAGTAAATGAGTCTTTTCTCAAGAAAAAAATGTACATGTTCTAGTTGTTAATATCGAGAAAAACAACTTTTAGAAGTAAATGAGTCTTTCCTCAAGAAGAAAATGTACATGTTCTAACTGTCAATATCTCACATATACAGTGTGAGTTTTATGTTTCATTTTAAGCATTGGGCTCTCGGAAACCATAAAACATAGAGATTCGGTTAAATGAGGAAAGAGTTGTCATTTTAAGAGCTTATACAAGATATGCTTTTAGTTTTTGAAAGAAAATACATGGTTTTTGAGTTATAATAAAAACTTCATTTTTTGTCATAGGTGCTTTGACATTTTTAAAAAGAACATTTTTTTCTCTTTATAACTATATAAGGTTTGCTATACTTACTTTCATAAATAATTGAGATGCAGAGATTTTCGTTGGAAAAATGGGATTAAAATTTTGTCTAATTAGAATAGATAATTTTTCTATTCTAATTAGAGTTATAGAATATCTCGTAGTAGGAGGTTTTTTTTTCAAACTCTGTTTTTGCTACTCTCTATAATACAAATAGTCCAGTATCGTGTTTATTTGTCAAAGTAAGTAATAATTGTTATAAAGTTAATTTTCGAAGGTGGCTGTTATTTATCAAAGTAAGTATAGAAATCCTTGTATCGCTATAAAGGGAAAAATTTGTCCTTTTCAAAAATGTCAAAGCCAACTACGACTGCCATTTAATAAAAGTACAATTACAGTCAGCTATGAGGGTCATTTAAAAAAAATAAAGTTTGTATTATAATTTAAAAACTGTGGTATTTTTTCAAAAGAAGCTCATAAGCTCTTAAAACGACAACTTTTTCCTCATATTACCTATGTCTTATGGTTTCTGAGATCCCAATGCTCAATGAAAAAAACTCACCCTGTATATACAGTATGTCCCTGGATTGAGTAAAACTTAAAAACAGTAGTATTTTTTCGAAAGAAGCTCACAAACTCTTAAAACGACAACTTTTTCCTCATACAACCAAATCTCTATGTCTTACGGTTTCCAAATTCACAATGCTCAATGAAAAAAAATCACCTTGTATGTACAGTATGTCCCCGGATTGAGTTTACAAGAGGGTTTTTTTTTACATTTTTACTTTAAAGTGGAGCTCCCGAACACTGTTTTAGATTTCTTCAATAGTTATAGTTGCAAATGCCTCGCGATTTTTAAATTTTCAGATTTTTTCTGCATTTGGGGGATTGTTTGAATGACTGTATTTTTCTGTGGTGTTTTAGACTTAATATTAAATTTTTCTGCATTTGGGGGATTGTATCAATGATTATATTTTTCTGTGGTGTTTTAGACGTAGTATAAAATTATTTTTGCGAATAGTGTCAAAATAATATTTAAACATTTTGATTATACATATAAATCAAAACACCCTGTATAAAGAATATAAGGAATGCCTTGTATAAATAAATCAAAGTTTCAATAACTGAATTGGTAGTTTCAGACCAAGCAGGAATTATAATTCCTACAACATTTTTACTTAAAAGCATTTCCATTACTTTTTTTGGGTGAACAAATCCCCAAGCCTGAGAATTTTGGGCTTTTTAGAGCGAATTAAATGCGGACTTTTCAAACGCAAATATAATTTTTTTTTCGTTTACCTGGAAAAAAATTCTTTTTTTTTTTAAGATTTCAAACTTAGTTGATTTTTCTTAAAAATAGCGCATTTAAAAAAATGGCAATTACGCACGGTGAAAAGCCTAATATTTTCATACTTGGGAAATTTTTGACCCAAAAAAAGTTGTTGAATTCTATTGGAATGAGATTCTTGACACTCTTACATTTTTTGACATTAGGTTTCGACATGAGGACAGTGCCAAACGTTTTCTACGCCAACTAGATGCCCAAATTTTCATAGTCAAGTTTTGATTTTCTTATGACTGCAATATTGGATTTTATTAGCATTCAAAAGAGCGAGAAATTCCGTTTTGAAGCGTGTAACACATTGACTAATTGACTTGACATTGACTTAAAACCATTGTTTAAACTAAAATCAGATATTTTCGCTCTTTTGAATGGTACTAAAATCCAATATTTTTGCCATAAGAAAATTAAAAGTTGACTATGAAAATTTGGGCATCTAGTTTTCGTAGGAAACTTCTGGTACTGTCATCAGAAACCTCACGTCGAAAAATGTAAGAGTGCTAAGTTTCCTAAAATTTCCTTCAAAAGTAAAAAAGTTATAAATGGAAAAGGAAAGTGCACTTTTTCAGTATTTCAGCGATATTTCAGCAACTTTGCAAGATATCCCAGATTTCGTTACAGTATATTGAAAAGCACATAAATGAAAAACTTTCATCCCATTTGACCAACTTTGTATATATTTCCGTTTAATAAATCCTAATGTTGGGCTTCGTAAAAGTGACCAATACATTCTTTTTAGTTAAGCTTCTTCTTTTAATTTTAATTTTGGTACATTAAATCTCTCCATTCCTTCTCGTTCTTCGCTAATCTCTGTGCCTCTATAATAGTTTTTTTTTCTCTTATATTTGTTTTACACCCTTATCTCATTCTTGCCTCGGTCTTCCTCTTATTCTTTTTCCTTTGGTCCTCGCTTCCCATACTTTCTTTACCTGTTTATTCTCTTCCATTCTTATCAGATGTCCCCACCAGCTCTGTTATCGTCTTTCAGTGTACTTTTCAATTTCTTCAATATCTATTTCGCTTCTGAATTTTTATATGCATTTCTTATTCCATCCTTCCTCGTTACTCTCATAACTCTCCGCAGATATTTCATCTCTGTAGCCTGTATTCTGCTCTTGTCTCTATTTGTCAGCACAAACGTTACACTTATACTTTATTATCGGTCCGTAGATTGTTTTGTAAATTCTCATTTTAGTTCTCTTACTTATTTCCTTCTTGTTTATGAAGCTCCTGTTCATAGCATAGTATGTTTTTATTGCATTGTTTATTCTGGTGCTTATTTCTCTTTCCACTCATACATCATGTGTTATTTCTATTCCTACTGTCCCACTTTTGTTGTGTTTCCCTTTTCCCTTTCTACTTTAGCCTTTTCTCTTCTACTTCTATATAGAAGCAATGTAGAGGTTTATTCTATCAATACAGTGAAACTTTAACCAAGTGTTTGATTTAACCTTATCATTCTTTGTATTTCTTGTTCTTTGGTAGTTAGGTCATGATCAATGTATACTTTCCTTCTCAGATTATTTAAGTTATTTTTTCTTCTCATTACCTTTATTTTATCATTCATTACCTCCAGTTCTACAATAACCATATCTGTTTTTACATTTTTTAGCTGGTACGTTTTACTGATTTTTACATCAGTTCCCATACTTTCTGTTATTAATTTGTGAGTTTCTTCTTTTACATTATCTCTAACTGCCAGTCCTTTCACCACTATGTTATTCTTTCGTCTAAATCTCTCTTTTCTTTCCAAATCGTATTCCAGTCTAGTTATATATTTTTCTCGTTAACTCCTGCTTCATTCTCCCTCTTTTGTTCTTAAGTCTGTTCTTAGTTGTGTAATTTCCTCTTTTATTGCATGTTGTGCTGTTAGCATTTGTTTTATCATTTGCTTTATTTCATCTATCTCATTGCCCATTTTTGTAGTTGCCTTCTTCAGGTTTAACTTATCTTGTTCTCCACTGGGGTCTAAATCAGCTCGGCCTCTTTTACTTCTTTCATCCATCTGTCTCTCCCATGCTTTGCAGCTCCGCGATTATAGTCATCGGATTAACTCCTAGGTGCCGATATAACAGTTATATAACCTATAACAATAGGTTACATTTTTCAGACTTTCTGTTTTCTTCACTCTGTTTTCTGCTTTCTGCTTGTTGTTTTCAATCACACTTCTTCACTTTTATCAAATTCACTTCACTATCATCAATATTTCACGCTCAGTATGTCCAAGTTTAGGGTTTTTATAACTGATCTCATGTTCTGCGACTCGCATTGCACATTAATATCGTACATTAAAAACTAAAATTGACCGTCTGGATTTGTTAAATTAATAAATGTGTTAAATTCATAAATGTGTCATTTTCAAAAAATGAAGAAACATTGAAGTTTAGGTATATCATATACCTACTGTCAACTGACATTTAATATGTTTTTCCTTTGACTTTGTGGAATGTCTCTTGACAAGTCACTTATGTCTTTGAAGGTCCTTGAAAGTCCTTGAAGATCCTGAAGGTCCTTGGTCGAATACCATAATATATTTTTATATTTAAATAGCTTATATTTAACACACACAGAAACAAAAATGCAATACAGTTTTTATACATTCTTATATTATTGTTATATTTTCTCATTTACAGGGGTTCATAGTTCAATAATATTTCGGGTATTCCTATTTTTTTTACGCTTAACTTAAAAAATCTGCAATATAAATTGCACACAATAATAAAGCATGCACAATTTAAATAATGCAGCAGACTGTTATAAACAACATTCCTGCTGCACATTACGCTCCAACAGTATAAACACTTTATATTACCACCCCCTTTCATATGTACACAAAAAATCAACGCAGCAATCGCGTTTAATTTACCGCGTGCTCGTTCCGCTGAATAAATCATGTATGCAAATAGCTCAACAACAAGAGTTACGTGTTCCATCAACAGTGCCTAAGCCCTGTTGTTGACTTCTAATTAATGCCTTTCGCTGTTCACGGAGAGGTTGCAGTACTAAAATAAACGAATGCTAATTAATTGCGTAATTAAGCGCTTACGACGGCGTGTGTGTGTCGTACAAAAAAAAACGTCGTCTCTGTGTGTCTCTGATTAACTTTGTGTGTTTTTGCTACGTAAGGAAGCTTGCAGGCGTAATAATATAGGGGATGCTAATTAGGGACGTGCTGAAACTTAAGCTACGTCTCGTATGGCAATTAGCTGTAATTATTCTACGTATATAAAGATTTCGAATATATTAATGTTTACTGATGCGAGACATTGTTAATGCATAATTTTGTACGCATCTCCTACTAAATACCAAGAAAACTGATGGTATGATTTTTCGTCAGTAAAAATTTTAATTATAACAACTTATTGTACACTCATCCTCACATAAATCTAGTACAAAGAATTTGACGTGGCTATATAAATTTGCTATTATAACCTAATTTTTTGTACTAGATTTATGTGAGCATGACTGTACATATTACTAACAATAAGTTGTCTAATATTTTGTCACAATTGTATGATATTGTATATTTGAATCTTGCAAATATGGTTGCTAATATTATTAGTTTATGGATTGTTTTAATCAACTGCAATAATAAATATGCATAATGTCACATATTCTATGCAAATTTAAGTTGATATATAATTATTTTTGCAGTTAATTAATATTCAATTTATCCACCCCGCATATATTTTGCTTTATTCGTTGAATTATGCAGTGTTCATTTCAGAATTTAATTTGTAATAGCATTGATATTTATATTATTTATTTTCATCGAAATTTACCTACTTTCCTATTCAAATACAAATTTAACTTAGCACAGTTACGATTCTTTAATATGGTAATTATTATGTATAAAGTGGATTGCCACAGTTTCATAACTTGCAAATTTTATTCGATTTTCATTAATGAAAATATTATAATGGTTTATTGTTTCACTCCATTTAAATATTCATTAATTTAAAAAAAACAGAAAAACAACTTGCTATGTTTTTACCACAAATCACAATTTGTGGTAAAAACATAGCACGTTGTGTCTTTGTTTTTTAATATGGACTACCATCGTAACTAAACTATTGCATACATATATAAACTCATTAACATTAATAAACATTAATAATAATCAAATAAATAATCAATAAACATTAATAAACGATAAGAGACAAATTCAGGATAAAATAATCAATCTGAGTCGTAATTTCAGAGATATCAATGAGGTTTGTACATCAATTAACTTTAGCGAATCAGTTGTGCATTAAAATTTTGTAACTGATATCGATCAGTACGTATTATTACCATTGGTGCTCGTATGCACAGACCGCATGTCTGCACTTTATTACCACTGAAGCACAGGAATAATAATTAGGGCCATACTCATCTAGCAAATCACCAGCCAGAAACGCTAATGCACGATGTAACGCACGAATGCAGCAGTAAACCGATATTAATGTATAATAATGTAATGGTCAGGAAATTGAAACCGTGTAATGACTGCAATAACGAAAATCTACTAAAAAAATGTTTATATGTTTATCAAATTGCTATTCGTTATTGAAAATTAGATTGAAGGTTATTTTAAGTACTTTTATGCTTCCAGTAATATCAAGTTTTCCACAAATATAGGTAAAAAGACTATAAAATTTAATTTAAATGTTTATAAAAACTTCCTGATATTTTTCAATATTTTTTCGAATCATTTGACTTCTATAAATGTCGGATTAAACAAACTTATTTTTATTGTCCGTGCGACGTCTAGAATCATAGAATTTTCAATAATCAGTAATAATTTAAGCATTATTACTGATTATTGAAAATTCTATGATATCATATATCATAAATCTTATGAAAATATGAATAGACCCCATCCTAGCTTTTCTGCAATGCTCCTCTAAACGTTAAACTACTTTGTTTTTGTATTTTTTCTAATTTTTTGCACTTCATTGAGCCGAAATTTTCCACAATTTTTGTTAATATTCCATCAATAAATATTTGAAATTTTCTACAATTATTGATATAATTTTATCAATAAATATATTGATAAAATATCATATGATATTTTCCACATACTGACTTAAATTATTACTGATTATTGAAAATTCTTTGATATCATATCATATCAGAAAAGATGAAAATATTAATATACCCCCATCCTAGCTTTTCTGCAATGCTCCTCTAAAAAAGTTAAAATACTTTGTTTTTGTATTTTTTTTTTTGTAATGTTTTGCACTTACATTGAGCCGAAATTTTCCACAATTTTTGATAATATTCCATCAATAAATATATGAGATCTTCTACAATTATTGATATATTTTTATCAATAAATGTATGAAATTTTCCACATACTGACTTACTGAACTTGCATACTTACTGAACCACATACTGAAAAACCGAAACCTTTAAAATTGAAACTATGTTCCAGAAATAAACTTTATTAACTTAAATATACATTTTGTATTGTGTCATCCTTATTACGAATTTCAATTATTGTTGATTAGTGAACATAGTAATTATTTATTTGTGGAAAGCTTCAATTTTCTTTAAATGAACTTTTCTATATACGTCTAAAATGTACATTTTGTAGTCATTCTTTAGTATAAAATTCAATTATTGTTGATTTCTGAGCATAATAATTGATTATTTGTAGAAATTTTGATGCTCTGGTGCATGTTTATTATTTATATGTTCACAGAACAACTATGTGAACAACAGAAGAGTTGTTCTGAATAACAATGTTTCTGATAAGAACTTTTTTTTGCCAGTTTAACATTAAAGTTTTTTTTATTATTTTAAGTCATTGCCAATTACATTGCCATCAATATCATGATAGCATGGCTTTTTAAGAATGATTTATATCATAGGGTCACTGATTTCTGCAGAATAACTCGCAATTTTCCAGTTTTAGACATGAGATGTTGTATGAAATTTTTAGTTTAAAGTTTTCTAAAATGGAAAATCAGTGCTATAATGGCTATCATTTCTATGTGTTTGTTTTAGTTTTATGCCATTTCCATTTATATTACCATCAATTTCATGATGCCAAAGTTTTCAATAATGGAAAATCAGTGGGATAATGGCTATCATTTCAATATATTTGTTTTAATTTTATGTCATTGTAATTTATATTACCATCAATTTCATGATAGCATAGCTTTTTAAGAATGATTTATATCATAGGGTCATTGATTTCTGCAGAATAACTCGCAATTTTCCAGTTTTACACATGAGATTTTGAATGACATTTTTAGTTTAAAGTTTTCAAAAATGGAAAATCAGTGCTATAATGGCTATAATTTCTATGTGTTTGTTTTAGTTTTATGCCATTTCCATTTATATTACCATCAATTTCATGATAGCATAGCTTTTTAAGAATGATTTATATCATAGGGTCATTGATTTCTGCAGAATAGCTCGCAATTTTCCAGTTTTAGACATGAGATTTTGAAGTTTTTAAAGTTTTCAAAAATGGAAAATCAGTGCTATAATGGCAATAATTTCTATGTATTTGTTTTAGTTTTATGCCATATCCATTTATATTACTATCAATTTCATGATGCCAAAGTTTTCAAAAATGGAAAATCAGTGCTGAAATGGCTATCATTTCTATGTATTTGTTTTAGTTTTATGCCACGGCCATTTATATTACCATCAATTTCATGATGCCAAAGTTTTCAGTAATGGAAAATCAGTGCTATAATGGCTATCATTTCAATGTATTTGTTCTAATTTTATGCCATTGTAATTTATATTACCATCAATTTCATGATAGCATAGCTTTTTAAGAATGATTTATATCATAGGGTCATTGATTTCTGCAGAATAACTCGCAATTTTCCAGTTTTAGACATGAAATTTTGAATGAAATTTATAGTTTAAAGTTTTCAAAAATGGAAAATCTGTGCTATAAGGGCTATCATTTCTATGTATTTGTTTTATTTTTATGCCATGGCCATCTATATTACCATCTATTTCATGATGCCAAAGTTTTCAATAATGGAAAATCAGTGCTATAATGGATATCATTTCAATGTATTTGTTTTAATTTTATGCCATTGTAATTTATATTGCCATCAATTTCATAAAGCCAAAGTTTTCAAATATTGAAAAAATTACACGCTATTTATTTCTGTGGAAATTTCTGAAATAAATATTTCAAAACTAATGTTAAGTTATAGAGACAATAATGTACAGTCCACGTGAGATTTTCTATAGAAGAAAAAACATGAAATTGTTATTGTTAATCTGAAAATTTTGAATATTGGCAGAATTGTATATGGAATTTTGAAAATTGTGGTTAAATGCACTACAATTTTAACATTACAGTATATTTTCAATAATGGAAAATCAGTGCTATAATGGCTATCATATCAATGTATTTGTTTTAATTTTATGCCATTGTAATTTATATTACCATCAATTTCATGTTGCCAAAGTTTTCAAATATTGAAAAAATTACACGCTATTTATTTCTGCGGAAATTTCTGAAAAAATTATTTCAAAACTAATGTTATAGAGACAATAATATACAGCCCACGTGAGATTTTCTATAAAAGAAAAAACATGAAATTGTTATTTTTAATCTGAATATTTTGAATATTGGCAGAATTGTACATAGAATTTTGAAAGTTGTGGTTAAATGCACTACAATTTTATCATTACAGTATATTTTCAATAATGGAAAATCAGTGCTATAATGGCTATCATTTCAATGTATTTGTTTTAAGTTTATGCCATTGTAATTTATATTACCATTAATTTCATGATGCCAAAGTTTTCAAGAAGTGAAAAAAATCACACGCTATTTATTTCTGTGGAAATTTTTGAAAAAATTATTTCAAAATTAATGTTAAGTTATAGAGACAATAATATACAGCCCTCGTTAGATTTTCTATAGAAGAAAAAACATGAAATTGTTATTTTTAATCTGAATATTTTGAATATTGGCAGAATTGTACATGGAATTTTGAAAATTGTGGTTAAATGCACAACAATTTTAACATTACAGCACATTACTTACAAAAATTTTCAGATAATAGTCGAATGTTGGTATAAATTATGTGAGCTTTTAAAGAAAAGATTTTTTTTTTAAATTTGGTGACATTGACGTTGCCAATGGCCGAAATTATCTGAACTTTTGAAGAAATTATATTTTTTTATAAATTTTGTGTCATTGACAGTCACAAAATTACCAACAGAAATATAAAATTTTCAAAATTTCAGAATATAATTTACCATTAGTTAAGACACATTTAGTTTATTCTATAATAGCTTCATAAGTGAAAATAAGTTTCATAAGTTTAATTGAAAAATTTCTTCAGTCATGTACCAAATAATTAAAAATTCATTCATACATTTATGGCTCTAAATGCAAAATTTCGAGAATTTCCACAGAAATCAATCTTATGATTTATATCCTTCATTACAGAAAAATATGGTATCATAACATATAATACATTCTATGATAGTTTCATAAGTGAAAATAAGTTTCATAAGTTTAATTGCAAAATTTCTTAAGTCATGTACCAAATATTTAAAAATTCATTCATACATTTATGTTTCTAAATGCAAAATTTCAAGAATTTTCACAGAAATCAATCCTATGATTTATATCCTTCATTACTGAAAAATATGGTATCATAACATTTAATACATTCTATGATAGTTTCATAAGTGAAAATAAGTTTCATAAGTTTAATTGCAAAATTTCTTAAGTCATGTACCAAATATTTAAAAAATCGTTCATACATTCATGTCTCTAAATGCAAAATTTTGAGATTTTCCACAGAAATCAATCCTATGATTTATATCCTTCCTTACTGAAAAATATGGTATCATAAACTTTAATACATTCTATGATAGTTTCATAAGTGAAGATAAGTTTGATAAGTTTAATTGCAAAATTTCTTCAGTCATGTACCAACTAATAAAAAAATCATTCATACATTCATGTCTCTAAATGCAAAATTTCGAGAATTTCCACAGAAATCACTCCTATAATTTATATCCTTCATTACTGACAAATATGGTATCATAACATTTAATACATTCTATAATAGTTTCATAAGTGAAAATAAGTTTTATAAGTTTAATTGCAAAATTTCTTAAGTCATGTACCAAATATTTAAAAATTCATTCATACATTCATGTCTCTAAATGCAAAATTTCATAAGAAAATTTTGAAGAAATGATATTTTTGTATAAATTTTGTGTCATTGACATTGCCATACAAAATTACAAACAGAAATATAAAATTTTCAAAATTTAAGAATATAATTTACGATTAGTAAAGACACATTTAGTTCATTCTATGATAGTTTCATAAGTGAAAATAAGTTTCATAAGTTTAATTGCAAAATTTCTTAAGTCATGTACCAAATATTTAAAAATTCATTCCTACATTCATGTCTCCAAATGCAAAATTTTGAGAATTTCCACAGAAATCACTCCTATGATTTATATCCTTCATTACTGAAAAATATGGTATCATAACATTTAATACATTCTATGATAGTTTCATAAGTGAAAATAAGTTTCATAAGTTTAATTGCAAAATTTCTTAAGTCATGTACCAAATATTTAAAAATTCATTCATACATTCAAGTCTCTAAATGCAAAATTTTGAGAATTTCCACAGAAATCAATCTTATGATTTATATCCTTCATTACTGAAAAATATGGTATCATAACATATAATACATTCTATGATAGTTTCATAAGTGAAAATAAGTTTCATAAGTTCAATTGCAAAATTTCTTAAGTCATGTACCAAATAATTAAAAATTCATTCATACATTCATGCCTCTAAATGCAAAATTTCGAAAATTTCCACAGAAATCAATCCTATGATTTGTATCCTTCATTACTGAAAAATATGGTATCATAACATTTAATACATTCTATGATAGTTTCATGAGTGAAAATAAGTTTCATAAGTTTAATTGCAAAATTTCTTAAGACATGTACCAAATATTTAAAAATTCATTCATACATCTTCTTCTTCTTCTTAGGGTGCCGTCTTCAACGAAGGTTGGCGACCATCATGACAATCTGGATCTTATTTACTGCTGCTTTAAATAGTTGGTTCGAGGTACATCCGAACCAATCACGGAGGTTACGCAGCCACGATATTCTCCTCCTCCCAATGCTCCTCTTCCCAGTTATTTTCCCCTGGATTATGAGGTGCAAAAGCTTGTACCGTGCACCTCTCATAACATGGCCAAGGTACTCGAGTTTCCTGGTTTTAATTGTTGTTAATATCTCTTTTTCCTTTCCCATTCTTCGCAGTACTTCCTCATTAGTAACTCTCTGGGTCCATGATATTTTTAGGATTCTGCGGTATATCCACATCTCAAATGCTTCAATTTTGTCGCTTAGGCGTTGTTTGAGCGTAGAGGCCTCTATGCCATATAAAAGTACGGAGAAAATATAGCATCGTACCATTCTAATCTTTACATTCATACATGTAAGTCTCTAAATGCAAAATTTCGAGAATTTCCACCGAAATCACTCCTGTAATTTATATCCTTCATTACTGAAACATATGGTATCATAACATTTAATACATTATATGATAGTTTCATAAGTGAAAATAAGTTTCATAAGTTTAATTGCAAAATTTCTTAAGTCATGTACCAAATATTTAAAAATTCATTCATACATTCATCTCTCTAAATGCAAAATTTCGAGAATTTCCACAGAAATCACTCCTATAATTTATATCCTTCATTACTGAAAAATATGGTATCGTAACATTTAATACATTCTATGATAGTTTCATAAGTGAAAATAAGTTTCATAAGTTTAATTGCAAAATTTCTTAAGTCATGTACCAAATATTTAAAAATTCATTCATACATTCATGTCTCTAAATGCAAAATTTCGAGAATATCCACAGAAATCAATCCTATGATTTATATCCTTTATTACTGAAAAATATGGTATCATTACATTTAATACATTCTATGATAGTTTCATAAGTGAAAATAAGTTTCATAAGTTTAATTGCAAAATTTCTTAAGTCATGTACCAAATATTTAAAAATTCATTCATACATTCATGTCTCTAAATGCAAAATTTCGAGAATTTCCACAGAAATCAATCTTATAATTTATATCCTTCATTACTGAAAAATATGGTATCATAACATTTAATACCATCTTTTTCAATTATGACTGATATAAATCACAGGGTGATTGATATCTGTGGAAATTTGCAAAAAAATTTGAAAGATTGTTTTAGTTTTTATACATTGGTTGAAATTTTCACACAAAACTAGAATAACTTGCTAATTTTATTTTAAAATATAAGCATTTAAAAAAAAGTCTTGTAGCATTACTATAAATGTCGTGATACCAATGTTTTTACAAATGAAGGATATATATCGTAGGATTGATTTCTGTGGAAATTATCGAAATTTTGCAGTTAGAGACATGAATGTTTGAATGAATTTTAAAATGTTGGGTACATGACTTTGGTACATGAAAATTTTGCAATTAAACATATTTTCACTTATAAAACTTATTTTCACGTATGAAACTATCATAGAATGAATTCAATGTGTCTTATCTAATCGTAAATTAATATATTCAAAAATTTTGAAATTTTATATATTTCCAACGATTTTGGATTGACGTTCACATTTCTTGTGAAAATTTATTTGAAGTAACAGCCGTGTGGATATTAGTTGTCAACTTTCTCGAAATTTTTCAGTTTTTGCCATAATTTTTGAATGGATTTTTAAATTTTTTGAATGATTTTTTTTTTCATAAAATATTACTTTTCAACTATCATAGATTTTGTATTTTTCGAAGAATTTCTGATTTTATTTTTGAGTTTGTAACATTGTTGTTATTTTTACCATTAACAATAAACAATTCACAAACTTTGCTATGACTGGGCAGAAATTGCTAAATCAATAATAATATCAAAAAAATAATAATAATTTTAAAATACCACACGACTTTGCCACGAATAAATGTAAATGATGTAAACACAAAAGTAATAACTTATAATTACAAAATACATAAATTGTGTTGCCAAGAAGCATATTAATGAATAATAAATGATTCACACGCTGTATTTCAACATCATGAGTTTGAATACTCGATACTCGGATATTAAACTTGGAAACTATCCCAGCAAACAGCCCCATTTACAGACATTACTTGCACCAATATTTGTTCGCACCATTTTCTTTCTGCTATTTGTACTCCCTCAAAGTGTAGTTTAACTTTGTTCACTGAATATAACCAATAGTGTGTATCTTGACTGGCGCAAATACCACGCACGATTAATAATATTGCCTTCCCCGGTTTCCCGTGATAATATTTGCCCGGGAATAAATCTTTTTAAAGCGGACAAACGCGCGGGCAAGCGAGCAGAAGAACGGTCAATATTTGTGTGTATGCGGGTGGAAAAATAGCTGTTTTTACAGCAATTGAGGGTACTTAATAATCTTGATGGATATGTCGAGGATGTCGTGCTTCCAGTATTTCCATATTACTTATCGAGAGTTGTTGCGCCTAAAAATAGTGACAACATTTATAAATATACATAAGTATGAGCCTATAAATGGTAAAAGGCTTTATGCACCCTCAGGTAGAACAATGTATATTCGCAAATGTGAAACCATAAATTGTAAAAGTTAATTGAAACCATAAAGATATGGATCCTAACTCAGGTTAGGATCCATAAAATTATTACAAACAACTGCTTTAAGTTTCACTTTTTTATAAAACAATTCTCTACAGTTGTAAAATTTATAAGACAACAAAATATAAAATGAAACAAAACATAAATAAAATAGAACAAAATAGAAAGAAAATGAAACAAAACTTAAATAAAATAAAACAAAATAGAAACAAAATGAAACAAAACATAAACAAAATAAAACAAACACAACATAAACAAAATGAGTCCAAATAAAAATACAAAATGAAACAAAACATTTTGTGGCTTCATTGCCATGTTTTGAAAACCATCACGAATATATTTTAAAATTCCAATACTGCAACAATCTTCAAACACAGCAATTATTCGCCTTTCTTATAATAAACGTACTCGCATTGCTTGTTTGCATTAGTTTGCCAAAAACTATAATTTAGAAGAATATAATAGTTATTCTCTTTTTCTAAATTATAGTTTTTTTATTATGCCTGTTTTGTCTTTATTACTTTATCCATTATTTGTAAAATTAATCTATTAATATCTTATACGTTTTAAACTACTGATATCTTAGAATTCTATACTTGTATTGCAATTAACTCTTCTCCTTTCTTAAATTCTTCTCAATTATTTTGTATGCTTGTTGCTTGATTATCGAATCATTTTTAAAATCATCTTTAGCTCATACATTTTTTTTAACTTTCCACACAAAACGTGGACTCTTCTCCTCTCTTAAATTCTTCTCAATTATTTCGTATGCTTGATGCTTGATTATCGAATCATTTTTGAAATCATCTTTATCCTATTAATATCTTATACGTTTTAAACTACGACTGATTGATGATATCTTAGAATCTATACTTGTATTGCAATTAACTCTTCTCCTTTCTTAAATTCTTCTGAATTATTTTGTATGCTTGATGCTTGATTATCGAATCATTTTTAATATCATCTTTAGCTAATGCTTTTTTTTAACTTTCCACACAAAACGTGGACTCTTCTCCTCTCTTAAATTCTTCTCAATTATTTCGTATGCTTGATGCTTGATTATCGAATCATTTTTAAAATCATCTTTAGCTCATACATTTTTTTTAACTTTCCACACAAAACGTGGACTCTTCTCCTCTCTTAAATTCTTCTCAATTGTTTCGTATGCTTGATGCTTGATTATCGAATCATTTTTGAAATCATCTTTAGCTCATTCTTTTTTTTTAACTTTCCTCACAAAACTTGTACTCTTATCCTCTCTTAAATTCTTCTCAATTATTTCGTATGCTTGATGCTTGATTATCGAATCATTTTTGAAATCATCTTTAGCTCATTTTTTTTATCTTTCCACACAACACATGAACTCTCCTCCTCTCTTAAATTCTTCTCAATTATTTCGTATGCTTGATGCTTGATTATCGAATCATTTTTGAAATCATCTTTAGCTCATTTTTTTATCTTTCCACACAACACATGAACTCTCCTCCTCTCTTAAATTCTTCTCAATTATTTCGTATGCTTGATGCCTGATTATCGAATCATTTTTAAAATCAACTTTAGCTCATACTTTTTTTTAAACTTTCCACACAAAACGTGTATTACATCTACCATCTTCTCGTAAACTTCCCATTTCATTAACAACACACATCTCTTAACAGCAAACACGCTTCTCAATGATCACCACTGCTCTCGTCTCGGTTTACACTGCGCTTCAGGCATGTATTCGCATTCACGAGGATGTCTGCTGAAATTTGCAGAGCTAGATAAGCGTCGTGGATGCCCATAAAGTTCGTGTGAGAGTAACAAGTGAGTGCATGCGGCGTCGCGACGCTGGAACCACTGCAATTGTTAATAATGCATCTGTTATATTGTTTATGCGCTCAATGTAATGTGTTTATGTGGCGTTTTACGTCCTGTATGAGCGCTCGCTGTTACATAAAGCGGAGCGGTCGCTTCCTCGTCCTTCCCATTTGTTGATGAAACTGGGAAGAGCTAAATAGACCTTTGAGGGCGTTTAAGTCTGTGGTTATTAACGCTTTTAGCGAATAAAGCTATCAGGATAATTTTAATTATGAGGATTCATAAACTGGTGGTTATTGATACTAATCGAAAATATGAGATTATAATTTTTTAATGGGAGCAGCGATTTTTCTGCCCTAGAAACTTGGAATCTGTAAGAAAATCCTTGTAACTAATTATTTTAAGCAAGCATTATGTAGGGTCATTTTCGTGATGTGTTTGGTACTCGTGCAGGTCATAGTTTTATTACAAAGCCTTCAGAGTTTTTGTAAACGTAAATTGCACACTTTAATAAACCAAAAATTCGCAACCAAATGTCACCTGAAACGATACCTCAAAATATAGTAAAATGTCAACCGCTTCAATATCAATAACTTAGTCGATTTTTCCCATAAATTCATAACACAGAATAGTTTTTTTTGCCAAAAACCGATCAAAAATTTTAAAAAATCATCGATTTTTTCTTTAATTGGTCAATGTTGGCGGCATCTACTTCGTGATACTTGACGAAATTAAATAAAACAAACACTTTTCTTTGTTTATATCACACTGTTTATTAAAATTAGTGACTATAGTTTCGATCACGTTCTGATCATTATCAAACTTAGAAAGTTTGATGATGATCAAACTCTAAGTTTGATAATGATCAGGACATGATCGAAACTATAGTCACTAATTTTAATAAACAGAGCGATTAGAACGTTTGATAATGATCAAACTCTAAGTTTGATAATGACCAGAATGTGATCGAAACTATAGTCACTAATTTTAATAACTAGTGTATAACAATAGTTTTAATTCAACTTTTATTGATTGATTGACCACAATCGATCAATTAATCTTGATTCGTGAAAACGCGGCTTTAAAAATTATAAAATTGAGCAGTATTCAGCAATAAATACTCTAAAAGATAAAACTTGACCAAATTTTTATCAATGACATCGCAATACCTTCTAAATGACGTAGATTTTTAATCTTCCCAATGAAGTTTTCCCCAAACAAAATTGCCCAAAAGCACGAAAACACCACATTGATTTTTTTAAGATTTTGAAGGATTTCTCGTCATTATCTGTGTATTATTTTATAAATTTGATGAAAGTAGGCAGAAAACAGTTTTTGTCATGTTTTTGTTGTAAAAAACCTGACGAAAATTTTGTTCAAATTTAATTGAGCTTGAAATAACAGTTACATGAATTACAATTAAGTATATTTGATCTAAAAATTACATTAAATAAATAAACAAAAATTGGCAACTTTTTCAAAAATCAGTCCTCAACCAATATTTCACAATGAATGCTTTGAAACCGAATATTGGATTTTAAATATCAAAAATTGACAACTTTTTGAAAAATCAGTCGTCAACCAATATTGACTCAAATCGCGAATATTGATACATTTTTATATCTGAAAAATTTCCACTTGAAGCTCTAAAAATCAAAATTAATCAATTTATAGAATGCAGTTTATAATTGTAATAACTAAAGTTTCTCCTGTGTGTCTATTTTTTTATTAATCTGCTTTAGATTTAATTAGATAATTAGATATTTTAAATAATTTAGAGATTTTAATTTTAATTAGATTTTCCAATTCAAATTTAAATCAAGTAATAAGATTTGTCAAACTATCACTGTGTATGTCAAGTACATGGATACTATCTGTCTGTTTATAAGTTGGTTTGTCTACCAATCATTCCATGCTGAACTTGTAAGTAACTAAAATTGTAATTTTATACCAACTATACCAATGGCATAAAATATTAAACAATACTTATAATTGTGAAAAAAATCTAAAATCTGTGCGCATAATATGAAAATTGTGATGTATTTGCAATAATGTGAAAATATGCGAAAATTGTTTCGGTATTCCTGCCATTTTTTTGATATCATTAATAAACCAATCACAAAAAAATGTAAACAATTCTTATAATTGTAAAAAAATCAAAAATCTGTGCACATAATATGAAAATTATGATGTATTTTATATGTGAAAATATGCGAGAATTGAGGCCAGATTTTGTCAAAGATTTTGAAGGATTTCTTGTCATTTTTTTGTGATTTACCTACTTAGAATAATTGATGAAATTTGTCAAAAAAGTATTTAATTTTTCAAAAAGTGTTTCATTTCTCAAAAATTGTTTCTAAGTTTAAAAAACGCGTCAAATATGTTTTTGGCTTGAATGGACGATATTTTATGACATAAAAAAAAGTAAGTTTTGAAAATTTGTGGGTTATTGTTTATAGAAATTTATCGAAACCTTTTAAGTATTTGTGGCCACTTAAGAAAATTTTAAGTCTTTGAAGGATTCATGAAATGTTTTTAAAACCCCGAAGCATTTGTAGTCAGTTTACGAAGGATGATTACTGAAACTAGCGTAGTTACATATTGATTCCTCGAATAAGTAAGATTTTGGCTTTTACTCCCCTCATTATCTTCTTTGTAAACGAAGTTTGACGTTAAAGGTTCTGAATAATTGTAGTGGAATATTGCAGACTATGAATGGATAAGTAAATAAAATCCTCAATGAGATCAACATTGGTATTTAATCCGGATAAATATATCTGAAAGCTAGCTAGAGTTATCCGGATTAAATTCCAATGTTGATCTCTACGAGGATTTTAATTACTTATCCTGCATTCACCCACTACTTAATATATTTATTATATACACATATTTATTATTATTTACATATTTATAATTAATGATTCAATATATTTACATTATAGGGGTTATTACAATTGAGGGGCTTAGATGCATAAGGGTTCAAGCGAAATTTTCTTTAAAATGGATTTAAGTGCAGAATTAGAGGCTTGAAGATTACTTCAGTTTTGTGGCGGAGGGATATTTGTGAATATTAATTTATATATTATTGAATTAATTCGTAACATCTTCGTAAATTTATGACTGAACACTAACTTTAGTTGTCCTTTTTTCAATAATTAGCATTTATTCCCTTTTGCATCTCAGCCCCTCAATTATCAATTTAACTAAAATCATTAAAAAAAAACAAAAGTTTCTGATAATTTATAGGCTCGGCTTGCGCCTCGCCATAAAAATTGTCCTCGTCTCTTATATCCATATCGACCTAATACCATTATATACTAGTCCCTACATATCAAATTCCGTAGACCATAAAAGAATTTCAAATAATTAACTTGAGCACATAGAATCTATTTTTTAAAAGTTACACTTAAACAAGGCGATGCATTGTTTATGAACAGTTAAAAGCACTCGCTTTCTATACATTACATTTGTATGATTATGTTTACTTATTCATTTGTGTATATAATGCATGCCTACAATTACTACCGTGTTTAAATATCCAAATATTTTAACCTGTCTGCTTTAAAATTCCTGTAAAACAATAATACATGAAAATGTAATTTACTCATTTATTATGCTGCCCCATTTCTGTCTGCTACACATTAATTATATTCGGCATAAATTATACGTGTTATTTATTCATATAATAATCAAAATTTGCATTAAAACAGTACAATACTCATCCGAACAAAAATATATTTTTAATAAACATGTACACCAGTGTGAGACAGCCCAAGAATAAATCGTCTTAAAGTAAACTGGCGCGAGCACGTAATTTATCAATGTAGGTGGAAATGCAGGCTTGCGTTTCTAAGAAGCGGGAGGTGGATTTTAATACGGGAACGAATGCGAAAGTGCACTTGAACGTATTATTTTCGTGTCGCAGCAGCGAGACGAGTTATGCAATTATTGCGAGTGGGTCTGAAGTGATAAATTAGTTGTTTGCTAATTTTCTAAATTCTAATGAGTTGTTAAGTTTCGTGCGGCCCCGAAATGAGTTATAATTGCGCGCTTCGAGATTCCGAGACGCTTTTAATACTCATACTTCTAAGCAATTAAACCTAAATGTGTTATGTGAAACTAATAACTATGCCAAGTGTATCTTAAGATTTTGCGATGCTCCTAAGTAATTGTAACGTATTTTGTAAGTGTAGCAAATACATGCGAAATATCTTGGATTGTTTAAATTCTACTAATATTTTATAAGCCAATTAGAGGCTATAAGCACCCACCCACTGTTATATTCAAATGCATGTAAAGTGAAGCACAAAGTTCAACAGCTTATAATAAGTATCTGTATTGAAGCCTGATAATTATTATTTAATATTAAATTTCAATCATCTATTAAGGATGACTACTGGGCAGGTACAAGTCAATCATCCTCTGAATAGATAACGATTTTAATCAAATTAAATAAATTGCAAAATTTGTAAGCCTCGGTCTTCGCCTCGTTTAACATATTTTTCTCTGTGTGCGCTAAACAGTAATTTTACAGCCCAATTAATTTGTTTGCAACTAAAATTGTATTATTGTATTTATTAATTGTAGAAATATGCAATATTGCATGATCAGGTGCTGGAGAGTATAAAATTTCTGTGACATTATCAGGCAATACATATCACGTTATGGATGTGAATTAATTATTTACATTGGATTGGTTTTCGTGCTAAATTGTGTTAGCATAAAAATTTCATTGCATCGATTCCGCTTATTTTTCATTATAATGGGCTCCGGTGTAATTCCAATTTGCACGCGAATCGAGTCGATAACTCGGCACACTGTTCATAGTTAAAAATGCATTTATTTAATCAAGCAATCAACATCGAAAATTACAGATCGGTTCGGCGCGCGTGTTTCAGGCGCCCGATAAAGCTCCATGAAATAAATTAATCGCCCCGATTTTTCCGGCGCCCGATTTTCCAATGGAAACCTGGAAACTGGCCGGGTTTTATGGGGCGCTTAAAACTGCACGGTGCTTAATTTTACCGCCCCGTTTTATGGTATTGATATAACGATCGGCCAGGTGGAATACATAAGAGAAAAATTGGGGGTTTTAGTTTTTTTTTTAATAAATAGGGCAACGCGTTTTTTGTCATTTCATTTGCTAATTACCATCGCCTCGCATCAAAAATTAAAAATTCCAAATTTGATCCTGCATAGAAAACGATTTTTCAAAATTAATTATGAGCCGTTGAAAATCAAAGTCAATTTATTTTAAATTGTGAAGTTCAGAAATATATCTAAAGGGACAACATTCGTTGTGTATTTTAGGACTTTTGTATTTGTATTTAAAAAAAATTCCCCACATTGATTTTTTTTTCGTATATATTTATACATTTTTGGATACCATCCCACAGACAACTGGAGACCGGTTTCGACCTGATGGGTCTCGTCAGTCCGGAGATAAAAACCATAATGTACAACTTGCAAGACTTATAAACTCATCATAGTACGATTAATTTAATGAACCAAAATGTACAACTTGCAAGACTTATGAATGCATCATAGTACGATTCGACCTAATGGGTCTCGTCAGTCCGAAGATAGAAACCATAATGTACAACTTGCAAGACTTATAATCTTATCATAGTACGATACATTTAATGAACCAAAATGTACAACTTGCAATACTTATGAACTCATCATGGTACGAATCATTTAATGAAATATGAGAGAAGCGTATGAACACATGATTTATCAGGACTTTCACACTTTCATGCAGAGCAAGAAAAAATTTCCATCACTATGCAAATTTTCCATTACTATGCAAATTTTCCAAAACTATGCACATTTTCAATCACTATGCAAATTTTCCATCACTATGCCCAAAACAGATTTTTTAGACACTCAACAACAAATGTATAACGATATCGTTATACATTTTTGGTATAACTATAACATAATAAATCACTATAATACATAACTTTTTCTTTTCTAGGCAACACTATGCTCTCGCTGAGGTACTACTGGAGGGCGCTGTCAGCTTCCCCTACGTACCTGGAGGCCATCATGGGGGCCACGAGGATTTTGAGGAAGTTTGGCGATCATGCTCGCCTCTTCCAGCTCATCACCAGGTATTAACATAGGGGGATTTATTGGTAATAAATATTTTTTTCTTGCTGTAATTATGTCGTATATTTTGAAAAAAAAAATGAATATTTGCGAAAGAAAAATCAGATTTAAACTAGATCAGCTGAGATTTTTTTCTATAACACATGATATTAAGTGAAAAAAACTAAAAACTTTGTATGCCACAGATGAAAATTTTTACACCAGACACTGAATACTTTTACACGAGATATTGAAAATTTGCAGAAACTATCGAAAAAAAATCGCAATATTTATTACATACGACGGGTATAAAAAGCTCACTTTATATGCTCCGTTTGAGGGCATAAAATATTACTTTACACTATTGATGCTCTAGGGTTGTAATGAAACTTTATTGTCTTGGAGCTGTAATGGATATTTATAATTACATACAAATCAAATATTATTATAAGTTTCATTACAACCCTGAGGCATAGGACATACAATTTCATTATAGCCTGCCATGTGCTTTTACCCTTTTTCATTTTTGTATTAAAGTTTCGTTAATGATTTTGGAATCAACTTTTTTTCATGTTCCAAGTTTCAAACGCTTTTTATGATTTTTGTGTATGAACCTTTTAATGATGGTATCATTTTTGATGATTTTGATACCGAAGTGTTTCACAATTTTGGTGAACCAAAAAACGGTGAACTGAAATTCAGACTTCAATACAAATGGAATATATACACAAATATTGTCATAACTTTTTTGCCTTAGAGCTGTAATGGATATGTATAATTACATACAATTCAAATATTATTATAAGTTTCATTTCAACCCTAGGGCATAAAATTTCATTATAGCCAGCCATGTGCTTTTACACTTTTTCATTTTTGTATTACAGTTTCGTTAATGATTTTGGAATTAACTTTTTTTATGTTTCAAGTTTCAAACGCTTATGATTTTTATGTATGAACCTTTTAATGATGGTATCATTTTTGATGATTTTGATACCGAAAAGTGTTTCACAATTTTGGTGAACCAAAATACAGTGAACTGAAATTCAGACTTCAATACAAATGGAATATATACACAATTAATGTCATAACTTTATTGCCTTAGAGCTGTAATGGATATTTATAATTACGTACTATTCAAATATTATTATAAGTTTCATTTCAACCCTAGGGCATAAAATTTCATTATAGCCAGCCATGTGCTTCTACCCTTTTTCATTTTTTTTTACAGTTTCGTTAATGATTTTGGAATTACCTTTTTTATGTTTCAAGTTTCAAACGCTTATGATTTTTGTGTATGAACCTTTTAATGATGGAGTCATTTTTGATGTTTTTGGTTCCGAAAGTGTTTCAAGATTTTGGTGAACCAAAATTCAGTGAACTGAAATTCAGACTTCAATACAAATGGAATATATACACAATTATTGTCATAACTTGATTGCCTTAGAGCTGTAATGGATATGTATAATTACATACAATTCAAATATTATTATAAGTTTCATTTCAACCCTAGGGCATAAAATTTCATTATAGCCAGCCATGTGCTTTTACACTTTTTCATTTTTGTATTACAGTTTCGTTAATGATTTTGGAATTCACTTTTTTTGTGTTTCAAGTTTCAAACGCTTATGATTTTTGTGTATGAACCTTTTAATGATGATATCATTTTTGATGTTTTTGGTACGGAAGTGTTTCAATATGTTGGTGAACCAAAATACAGTGAACTGAAATTCAGACTTCAATACAAATGGAATATATACACAATTATTGTCATAACTTTATTGCCTTAGAACTGTAATGGATATGTATAATTACATACAATTCAAATATTATTATAAGTTTCATTTCAACCCTAGGGCATAAAATTTCATTATAGTCATCCATGTGCTTTTACCCTTTTTCATTTTTGTATTACAGTTTCGTTAATGATTTTGGATTTTTTTTTTATGTTTGAAGTTTCAAACGCTTATGATTTTTGTGTATGAACCTTTTAATGATGGTATCATTTTTGATGTTTTTGGTACCGAAGTGTTTCAATATTTTGGTGAACCAAAATACAGTGAACTGAAATTCAGACTTCAATACAAATGGAATATATTCACAAATATTGTCATAACTGCTTTGGAGCTGTAATGGATATGTATAATTACATACAATTCAAATATTATTATAAGTTATATTTCAACCCTAGGGCATAAAATTTCATTATAGCCAGCCATGTGCTTTTACACTTTTTCATTTTTGTATTACAGTTTCGTTAATGATTTTGGAATGAACTTTTTTTATGTTTCAAGTTTCAAACGCTTATGATTTTTGTGTATGAACCTTTTAATGATGGTATCATTTTTGATGATTTTAATACCGAAGTGTTTCACAATTTTGGTGAACCAAAATACAGTGAACTGAAATTCAGACTTCAATACAAATGGAATATATACACAATTATTGTCATAACTTTATTGCCTTAGAGCTGTAATGGATATGTATAATTACATACAATTAAAATATTATTATAAGTTTCATTTCAACCCTAGGGCATAAAATTTCATTATAGTCATCCATGTGCTTTTACCCTTTTTCATTTTTGTATTACAGTTTCGTTAATGATTTTGGAATTATTTTTTTAATGTTCCAAGTTTCAAACGCTTATGATTTGTGAATGAACATTTTAATGATGGTATCATTTTTTATGTTTTTGGTACCGAAAGTCTTTCACAATTTTGGTGAACCAAAATACAGTAAACTGAAATTCAGACTTCAATACAAATGGAATATACACACAATTATTGCCATAGCTTTATTGCCTTAGAGCTGTAATGGATATTTATAATTACATACAATTCAAATATTATTATAAGTTTCATTTCAACCCTAGGGCATAAAATTTCATTATAGCCAGCCATGTGCTTTTACCCTTTTTCATGTTTGTATTACAGTTTCGTTAATGATTTTGGAATTAACTTTTTTTTGTATCAAGTTTCAAACGCTTATGATTTTTGTGTATGAACCTTTTAATGATGGTATCATTTTTGATGTTTTTGGTACCGAAGTGTTTCAGATTTTGGTGAACCAAAATACAGTGAACTGAAACTGAATAGTGAACAGTGAAAAGACTTCAAAAAAATTAATAATATGTATATTTTATGTATATATAATATATACATAAGATACCTATAATAATAGTACAAAACTACAAGTTTTCCTCATTTTTATCTTAGTTTCGACACTCATAATAGCTTAGTAATTTACTGGTAGTCAATCTCATCTGAAAATTGGTAGATTTGATTGATAGCTGAATTAGACATCGTTTCACATGGAAAATCCATATCACCATCGACTAATGGATCCTTTGGAGAAAAGGATATTTCAATAGTTACGCAGCTTTGTGGAAAACAAAAAAAATATATCACTATATCAAAATAGATTTTTTCTTTCGTTCTTTCTTTCTTTTTCTGAAACGTCTTTTACCCCTATGGGTGTCGAGGAAAATAGATTTTTACAGACTTAATTTATCATCGACTAAAGGATCCTTTGGAGAAAAGGATATTTCAATAGTTTTGCACCTTTGTGGAAAACCACAAAAAAATCATCACTATATCAAAATAGATTTTTTAGACACTTGTAATTTATCATCGAGTGACAAAAAATGTACATCGATAATCACTGTAGCAAAACAGATGCACTTTTTATTTGTCAAATCTCTCTTCTTCGCCAAAATTGTCTCTACATTACAATCACCAAAGAGCATTTTTTAGCCCCTCTCAATTTTTTTAACGTTTTCCAATTTAATTTTTATGAGATTACATTATTTTCAGAATGTCGAATATGAATCAGAATGTTATTTTTATTCGTATTCTCTACTTCAGAAGAAATGTCGTTTATGAATCAGAATGTTATTTTTATGCGTAATCATTTGGAGATGTCCGATGAATCACAATGTTATTTTAATTCGTAGTTTATCTTTCAGAAAATATTTGTAAATATATTTTTTTAATTAAAATAGTCCGGTTTTTTGAGAGCTGCAAAATGTATCTTACAGGTATCAATCCATACGTCGATTGAGACGTGGGGAGATGCCTCTGAATCCTCACATTTACCTCCATGGATGGCAACTCAAGTCTGAGCTCAGCACCAGGGCGAAAGCATACGATGGATGCCCTACACCTAATTCATATGTACGTAATTTTAAATTTCTAAAATTATTAATTTCAGATTGTTATTAGTTTTTTTGTCCCTAACAAATACAGTCACTGCTACTATTAGTTTTTTTATTATTATTATGCAAAACACTTAATGGTATTTTACTATAATTATTACAATCTGATAAAAGATGGATCAATGAGTAATGTTATGCCAACTTAATTTACTAATGGATTAATGCCAAGTGCCTACTCATTAGTATCCCTTAGATTCTAATGACTTAATTACTTAGATTAGTATTAGTGTTTTGAAAATGTACTAATATTTTGAAAATTATCAATTTTCACGTTGCAAATTTCTATTGCTACTGAATTAAAAATGAGTACGCCGTTTACAATGAAATTCTAAAAAGTCTTGTGTCAATGAAAGATCCAATTACCAATTTGAATGGATGCAACGTCCAATTTGAATGTAATTCTGCAGTGTAATTTCATTATTATTAATTCGTGGTTATGTTCGTAATTTTCATTTTTCCATTTAGACCGATCGCTGTATCAACGTCTCTGGTAAGCAGATCAACTACTCGTCGGCCGAGACGAACGCCAAGTGGCCGAGGAAGCTGGGGAAGACGGGCGGCAACAAGACCCGGCAGCAGCAGCAGCAACAGCAGCAGCAACAGCAGCAGCAGCAGCAGCAGTCGAAGTACTTCGCGCCTCAGCGGCAGTGCAAGTCGAACAGTAGAAAGTTGCAAAAGCACAGACCCTCGGCCCAGATCATGGTCCACCACATGCTGGACACGGTGTGAGCCCTAAAAAAAGAGAACGCAAAATCGCTAAACCAACAGTGCGATTGTTAGTGGGGACGAGAGATGGACTTTCACGAGGCAGTGAGAGTTGTAAAAAAAAGTACCAAGGCCGGTCAACAGTGTTTCTCGAAAATGCTATATTTCTTACCACATTAAAAATATTAGTATTTAAAGCAGTATTAAAAAAAATATTACAAAAGTAAGGAACGTAAATGTAGCGAGTAATTAAGGAAATGGAAATTATTTTGATTATGGCGATTGAATAATGATAATATTGTGATTAAACTTGTATATACTAGAATGTAAGTAATGTAAGTTGTTAATGGTTTCTTTTGCGGATTCGCGATTAGGCGGGGGTGCACGGCCGCGTTACCATAACAAAAACAGCAATAATCCCGGAGAATCCGACGTGCGTGTTGCTATTACCACCAAGAGTTGTTGCTTCATTGCGTTTAATTGAAATTAATTGAGTAATTACAGTGCACACACGCCCGCCTTTGAAGCGTGCACACTCGCCTTACCGCCAATTAGGTTATCCACACGTGAAAACTCTCAATGCACTGCATGGATCTCGCGTAAGTAATACATGAAAAGTTGCAATTCAATATCCCTTCGTTCAGCCGTCACTCGCGTTATTCTTTACCCACTGTACTCCCCCAGCCTATAGTGGATAACCGGACGTTGTTGTTGTTGAATTAAAACTGTGATTTGCGAATTGTTTAGCCTAAAACGTAAAATAATTACGAGTTGTTGAGATTATCTTGTTCCGGTTTTTGCTTTATGCACGTTCAGTCAGTTCCTCGTTTACCATTTTTGTTACGTGAGTGTGTAGATTTACATTTCGTCGGATGATTTTAGGTGGGGCCATGTTTAAACTTCAGTATACTAAAGAAACAAAAATATTCTCGAGGACAGGGCTTCGCCCCCCGGGTAAAGCGGGGGCGTTTATAACGTTAAGTATTCATAAAAAAAAGTATTTTGTCCCGTTTGTTTTCATCTGTATAAAACTGTATAGTTTTTTGATATATCTAAATTAAATCTTTACTAATAAATATTTGTGTGTGATCGTACTTACTAACCAAATTTCTCCTTTTTTATTTTCGTTTTTGTGTGTCATAGTTTTTTTACATATCTACGTAACATCTTTACTAATAAATATTTGTGTGCGATCGTATTAACTAACCAACTCTCTTTTCTCTTTGTTTTATGTTCGTTTTTGTGTTTTGTGTGTTCAGCGTAACCCTATTTATTCAGATTAATTGCAGCGCGAAATCAGAATACACAGTAATAATGTATGCGCTGAAACTCATATTTTTAATAGCTGAATAATTATTTACAATTCAGTATAACGTGTGCATAAATTATGTAATATTTGTGCAACATATTTCATATATACGTACATTTCAACATCAGTGATTTAAATTGCATTTTCAGCACACCATTTCATACGTGGCAAAGGGAAGATGATGTGCCTCCCAATTGAATTTAATCGGAAGTTAGAGTTACCATTTAGTCCACAAGTAGAGGAGCAGTATTACTAAAATTTAGATTTGTTCGTATATGTTAATACATTTTCTTCAAAGCGTAGAATTATGTGTATTGTATTAAAATATTTGCACATAGAAAATTATGCATTATAATATAATATTAAATTCCCTTCGTCTTGCAATTTCTTTAGAATAATTTAAATTATTTTTCTCCCTGAATCTTAAGTACCATTATTATTTTAACCTTCTTTTTTTTTAGATTATATTAGTATAGCTTGCGAGATGCATTATGGAGTAAATTCCTTGGTAATAATTGTTGATAACATGATGATGATTCTTTGAAATGAAACCGAATGGTCGACACGAAATGGTAAGTTTTTAGCACTTACTATAACTTTTTTTCAATACTCGAGATACTCGAGAATTTTACTTTAGCGATTTATAGCCAATATTTATAATTAACTTTTTCTACAAACACTATTAAAAGTTAAAACTTTTAACACGGCACACTTCAATTAAAAATGCAATATTATAGAGAAATTACATAAGTGTGTTAAAAGTGCTTCACTTTTAATGCTGGTATTAAAAGTAAGCAGCCAATAATCTGTCAAAAAGACATTTATTTAATCAAAAATAAGAAATAACATAACTGAGTGAAGTAAGTAGTCAAGTAGTAAGTAGCACCTTCTTCAATTTCTTTCGGTAGTTCACTTTCTTCAATATTATAATTCATAATGATGATTTAAGAATTAATTTCTTGTTTGACAAGTATGTCATACAATATGAAAACTAGATTTATTTGTTTTATGAATTCTACAGACTGACTAAAATGTCAACATTTTTAAAGAACTTAATTGTGCTTTTAAACGTGTTTTTAGAAAAAATATTACAAATATGTTAAAAGCGATTTTAACCCTTATATCATAAATACCTATTATCTACGACTAATTTATAATGTAAGTATTATACTTGAGTAAAATAAAACAAGGAGAATAACGTTTTTCACAATACACATTTATTTATACTAAATGTACATTTCAACTGCAAGGCAGTCATCTTCAGTAGACTTACAAGTATTGAATGATTTATTACTTGTAAGTCAGTAGACTTACAAGTATTGAATGATTTATTACTTGTAAGTCTACTGAAGATGACTGCCTTGCAGTTGAAATGTACATTTAGTATAAATTGTGAAAAAGGTTATTCTCCTTGTTTTATTTAAAAACTTTCACAAGCTCCAATACTTTGATTATACTTGAGGTTTTTGCAGTATAAAGCTATATATTATTCCCTTAGGGAATAATGACAAGGGATTAATAATCATTATTCCCTCTTGCACTCAAATTACAAAATTTCTCAAATTAAATAACACCATAGAAACAAAATACACAAACTCAAAACTGCCACTGTCAAACGCGTAGTGTTTATGTATTTGTATTGATATGGATGCAATTGAAGAGTCTATTACTTGTACACCTCCAGAAATTGTACAACCACGTACAGCAACAATATCTACCTTGATACCGGAAACATCGAAATCCATTTACAATAAAAAACATACATAACCTTCAACGAATGATGTCTTCGAGAGAATGCAAACTAATTTTCTGAAAATGTTCTACTAGCCTTTTTTGTCGTAGATAAAGTAGAGTATACCACTTAAAGAAAAAAAAAATTATCCTTTTCACAACGAAATTTATTTCGCTAAATGTACATTTCAACCACTACGTGGTCATCTTCGGTAGACATTTGTACTCCTGCTGTGCTGAGTACAAATGTCTACTGAAGATGACCACGTAGTGGTTGAAATGTACATTTAGCGAAATAAATTTCGTTGTGAAAAGGATAATTTGTCATTTTTCTTTAAGTGTTAATATTTCACCAGCTCCAACCGATTATTTTAGAGTATACCACTCGCAATAATGGCTATTATTATTGACTCGTGGTATAACCTATTATAACGATTTATATTTATTTATTTATAACGAAATTTAACAAACTTTTACTTTACATTTGAAACCTAATAACGGTAAATTTTGACTGGCCTTCAAAGAACGTGCACAATCTCCCCACTTTTACGTTTCGTGTTTCTACTATTTTCAAGTAAACGACTCGCAATTGATCGCTAAATCTATTTGCATTTCATCTACAAACCCCTTCCAAATCTTGGTCTCGTTTCGTTCCTCCTGAATCCCAATCAAAATCCGCACTTCACTTTTCCACTCCATCATCCGATTCCTCCTGCAAGAATAATATTTTCGCCGATCGGCGCGGATTTATGGAGCCCCGGGTTTGAGGGGCGCGCGCGATATAAACTGAATTATCCCCTGCCCCCCCGCCGCGCCGGAAAATGAGGCCGCAGGCTTCGGGAAACTTTTGGCTTGCCGGTCGGAAAATCGGAAAAACACCGCGGAAAACAGGAAGCGATCCCGCCGGGGAGATAATTGCCGTCGCGAATTGAATCCGATTTATTGTATCGGATACGCCTGGGGGTGGGGGGGCGGCTGCGGCCGGGGGCGGATTGTTGTCGCTTTTCGTTTATGAGTTGCGAAGTTTATCGTAAATTGATAATCTTGGAAACAATTTATTCTGTTTTTCCGATAGATTTATTTTGTGTAACAGATACCTACATGCCCGGCACCTCCACCATCATGCACCTAAATTCAACCCACTGATCCACTTTAGTCATTACTTAATTCAATCAGTATTTAATTCTCATCACCAAGAAAAACATTTCATTATTTTAATGCTCCAATAAATGAACATTTCCTGCCATTGCAATAAAGATTTCTAAAAATTTATACTTTGGTTGCAAAACTTTTTTCCGATGGATTTTTTTTGTAAATCAGTTTCCTACATGCCCGGCGCCTCCACCATCATGCTCCTAAATTCAACCCACTTTAGTCATTACTTAATTCACCAGTATTTAATTCTCATCATCAACAAAAACATTTCATAATTTTAATTCTCCATTAAATGAACGATTTCCTGACGATTGCAGTAAAAATTTCTAAAAATTTATACTTTGTTTGCAAATCTCTTGCAGTGTTATTCATAAAAATGTAGGTTTAATCTTAGTAACCTTGGCTACCCTTTGTAAAATACCGCTAAACCATGGTTTTAATTTTTATGAATGACACTGTTAATGATTTTCCAAATATATGAAACAAAGGAATATAGATAGATTATAAAAAATTGAATGTTGTTGGTTTCATTTGGAAAAAATATATAGTTAGATTATTTTTTTTAGAAGATATGATAATTAGTGGAGTTAATAATTCAGGACTTATTCCCATAATACTCATTAGTCTGAGACTTAAATTGATACCTGAAAACACCCGCAAGCATTTCAAGCAGACGCGTATTTAATACTTGACGCTTTAACTGAATTATTTAAACAAAACTTTTAATTACGCCGAGCTTTTTATGCCCAACATCGAATACGCTCAAACCCAATTACGACCGCGTCAAGAAAGACAATTTCCACCTGTCGTTTTTCCCGCAGGCCCGATACTAATCGGCCAATTAACTTTTTATTCCTGCTGCAATAAACGCTTAATTGCCGGAGCTTTGATTCTGCATGTGATATAGGTCGGTGCAATAAACAAAGGCTGCTTATAACGGCTTTATGGACTTGTAAAAATTCGCTCCTATTTATTCCGGCCGTAAAACGGAAAGTCCGCGGGTTTTATGTTTTCAGGAAGTGGCAGGAAATAAATAAAGGAATTGGTTGTGTGCAGGAGTTCCGGTGATTTCTGATTCTAATGGATTTGCGGCGGAGCGTTTTGTAAATTAATTTCTTTCTAACGGGTTTGCGTCGTTAAAAATTCTACAGCCGTTGGCTGCGAGTTAATTGCTAAGAATACATTATTCTGACGGAAATTTGAACCCTTTCTTCGGCAAGGACTTACATACGGGATTTTTTAAAATAGCCCAGGGCGAGTCTTAGCCCATCCAATTACTGTTATTCCTTTGAAGATTTGTGCTGGAAAGAGTGCAGGAAATGGATTGAACTTCTGGTGTCGATTTTCATCTGCTCTTAGAATTTTTTGTGTGGGTGTAATAAACTCTTGCACAACTTCCAATCTCTCCTAGTGCGAGATATCGTTACCGTGGGCAGCCAGGCGCGTCCACTCTCGGCCCCGGCAAACGAAATCGACGCCGGAATTTCACGCTTCCTCCGGCTGCTCGCCATTGAGGCTATAAATAAGAGCCTTGACATCTAAACCGTTTAGTCCGCACGAGAGATGCTCCTGGTGAAAGTGCTCGCCTGCGTGGCCCTCGCCGCCGTGGCGGCGGCCAGGAGGTACGACCGCCTGGGGCCGCCCCCGGCCTTCCAGCCGGGCCTCATCCCCTACGTGGCCGACCTGGTGCCAGCGCAGTCCGGCTACCACCCCCGGGGGCACGAGGATGGCGACGGCGAAAACCACCACAAAAGTTACAGCGTCAAGCACGGGCACAAGGGCGAGGTGGGGCACGAGCAGCTCGATCACCACGAGCGCAGCAAGCACGCCAAGAAATCCAAGAAACACGACAAGGCGCACTCCTCTGAAGACGGCGGCAAGCAAAGCGACCACCACGACGAAGCCGACCACCACTCCGAGGAGCACGAGGCCAAGAAGGCACACAAGGGCGCCAAGTTCGGCGAGAAGAAGGGGCACAAGCGCGGCCACAAGACCAAAGGCTATCACAACAAGTTCTTCAAGGACGAGTACCACAAGGAGCACAAGTTCTACGACGACTTCCACAAGAGCGGCGACTACAGCAAGCACGGCAGCGCGCACAGCGGGCACGAGAAGAAGGAGGGCGGCCACAAGAAGGGCTCCGGGCACAGCTCCGACTACGAGAAGAGCAAGCACGGCAAGAAGGACCACCAGGTCAAAGGCCACGTTAGGGATCACCACAAGGGACACGATTTCAAGGAAGGCGACGAGGAGCACCACGACCGCGAGGTCAAGAAGGGAGTCAAGGGTGGGTCTTCAGGAGGAAAGCATTATGGGTACAAAAGAAAACATTAATAGTATTACTACAGTTACTAATTTAGTAATAACATAATTACACTCTTGAAGACACGTAAGAATTGCTTCTACAATTTAAATGACAATAATAACAATAATATAACGTGAACTGCATTAATGGTCAAAGACAAAACATTTTTCTGATAGTTTTTTTTAAATATTTGCGAAACAGCGCAAAGCTATCCTTCAAACTTTCGGTTACTGTATTTCAATCAAAAATCACTGGTAGGTACCTCGAAATTTTTGTTTCTTCTTAATCATGCCTTCAATACCCTGAGGGTTCCGAGGTCAGGATCCTTCCCTTTTGATGGTAGAAGTTGATCAGGTACCTCGAAACTTTTGTTGCTTCTTAATCATCCCTTTAATACCCTGAGGGTTCCGAGGTCAGTATCCTTCCCTTTTGATGGTAGAAGTTGATCCATCGCTTTCAGTTCTTTGCATATATCTTTGCCTCCTGTCACGTTAGTACCTCGCATTTTTTTATAAGTCAATCCATTAAGCCCTCTGGCCTGTAAACATGGCGCAGACATACAGACTGACAGGTAAACCCCACTTCTAAAACTCTTTTTCCGCAAAAAAAATCAAATTTTCATGGTTGAAAGACGTAAATGAACGTGAAAATTTGCTTATTATTGCAATGTTAACTGCATTACAGTTTATGTCTGTGCTAGGATTAGAGAGTTGCACCTCATTTTTCAATCTGAAAGTCCTGCCTTCAGCAATCAGCTTCCATGCAAATGTAACAAATTAATGTATGTACAGTCGTATTCATTAAAGTATTGTACAGCATTTCTAATGTGTAAATGTGACTTAATTTCATAAAGTTCGAAAAAGTGTTGTACATACAAATATTTTTAAAGGTTAGATCAAGGTCTATTTATTTATTGAGTAAAAACACAACCACCGATAAACTTTTAATGGTAGAATAAATCGTCGGCTTACAAGTGAAATACACTAAGTCAATTTTTGGCTGTTTTTAGTTTTTAGTAAGTTTTATTTTGATAGTTTACTAAATTGTAACAAATCTCAGGCTCGGTAGGGGTACAGTAAAGGGTCCTGTAGCCAAATTATTAACTCATTAAATGACTGAGTAGGAAAGGTAACAGCAGAATATAAAATTGAATTGTAGTTTCTCTTATTTTACTGTTTTTGACTTAAGTGATTTCACTGGTAAGCCGACGAAATAATACACTAAAGATCTAGAGTATTTAATTTTCATATTAAGAATACAATAATAATATTTTTTATCAGTATTAGTTCTGAAATGTATCTATCATTGACAAAATATACAGCCAATTACCTATCTCTTACAACTTACAACAGCCAATAACCTGTGTACAACACATTTTTGAACACGGCTGTACATATTTTTTAGTGTTCAATTTTAACGAAGTATCACAAAACCTTTAATTTTGTTTTTAACTTTTAAACTTTAATTTTTTTAAGATAATATTTGAAGGTTTGCTTTGAAAGAATTCCTAATTTTTGTATGTGATAGCCTCTCATGTAGCTCGTTATACCTAAACTTCGTATTGTCACTTAAACCATGAATGCACTATATGCCATATATAAAATGCTGTATGGGCCGGTGTTTCCATTAACTGTTAAATTTTGGACAACTAACGCTTTAAGAGCAACCAAACCAATCAACCACCAACCACCAATTGATATTAATGGAGCACTGGAAGACCGTCTAAGAAGGTTAGAAACGGAATGGGCAGCCCCTTAACCAGCGAATAACTTTTGCTCGACTACAAAAAGACCGGCCCGAAATGTGATTGTTAGGACGTAGTTAGAATAAATATTTAAAATACTTTTGTACCATTTTTTGTATTAAATTAAAATATCAGTTTTACAAATAAAATATCGTCATTTCGTCGTCAGGGCATGAGGTGTCAACACGTAGGTCTTAAGTGACTTATTCGGCTCTTCCACTTTCAAAATGGGCATATTATCAGCTCCAACGTACGAGCAGTAGGGAATCTCATTCGCCAGATGCATTTTCATCCTCTCGCAAATCGCCGCCCTAAAACGAGTTACTTCAAAGCTGCTTCACAGGCAAATGGACCCAAAAATTTACGTGTGAGTGTTACTAGCGTCCACCCTGATTACCCTGTATCCAGCATCAGAGGCTAAGTCTATCGAGGCATTCATCAACTTTCTGGCGAGGCCCTTCTTCCTATCGTGCTTCCTCACAAACATATGAACAATCTAAACACAGAAATATATTGGGAAACATTAAAATAACATTATAAATAAAACACATTACTTTGTTAGTATCACATAAAATTGTATATTGATTTATTACTAGTTTCGCTCCCGCTGTATATAAATAAGTAAGACTGCTCTAATATAAAATACTCTGTTTGATAATGATTACTTAAGTAGTCGAAACTAGTAAGAAATTAATAAATAATTTTATGTGATACCAACAAAGTAATGTGTTTTATTTATAATTAATAAAATGTATCAGAAAGTAGACGCCACCACCATTCAAAATATTAAAAAACAGTTACATTCCTATATTTAATATGAAATGAACTAAATATTAAATTGAAAAGAATATAATTGTGGAATAACATCTAAATTACTTATTTTTATTGTGCCTCAGAGACATAGTAATTAAAATCAAATTAATCATTAATTAACCCCAATAAACGGTCAATAGACACAAAATAGACAGTTGAAATAGTTAATAAAGGAAACTTAAAGATTAAATTAATCAATTAACCACAGCAAAGTATTTTATATGCAAAAATCGATAATTAACAAATAAAGTAGGTGATAAATCTTACTTCAAAGATTTGCTGCTGGCAGTACGTATCCCAAAGTTTCGGCACTCGCTGCGCATGAGCCCAAAACATGAAGAGTTGTGTCATTTGCTCGTTATCCAAAGAACAGGCAAATTTTTCCATTTCGTCTGGATCCCAAGGGCAGGTCACATCGTTCAGTGCTGCGCCGACTATGCAGCCGTCGTACTTGCACCTTGCCACTATGCTCATGCCCTTGCAGAGAATCTTCATGGCGAGGTCGTCGAAGATGCAGTTCCTGTCTCTGCCCAACTGCAGGGCCGCTGTCACAGGCTCTTCAACGTAGTACGAGTCCCACATCAGATCCAGGATGTCGGTGTTCTCATCTGGGGTGGCCCTCGTTATTATAAATGAGTTTTCCACCTGCAATAATGTGTTATTCAAAGCGTGGAAGATCAATTTCATTGTAATTGATGATCCAGTAATGCCCATTGATTGGCACACATTTGTGCGTTTGGACTTCAAAGTTAATGTTGGAAATTGTAAAGAAATTGGAAGATATGATTTTTTACCGAATCCCCATTTAAATGGGATTCATTCAGGCCTGGTTGTACCATCGTGGGATTTTTAACCAAATCCCCGTTTAAATGGGATTCATTCGGGCCTGGTTATACCATCGTGGATCATCTTTGATCGTGATTCACTGTCTAAGGATATTGTATTAACAATTGTAACCTAGTTAATGAAACCATGGTTGAGGATGATCTACGATCATACAACTGGGCCTCATGTGTCCACTGATTAATATTCAGAAGGGTTTAAACTAGCCACGGTAGGTGTAAATGTAGGCTAGCATATCTCATATGAAATTTTCAAAAAAATTATATTATGTCAACATAATATAATAAAGTTATATAGTTTACCAAGCTTTCAACTTTTGAATGATATTACTATTCTTTATTTAATTCTGTTATTGTTTACAATTCTATACTTTGTTGAATTTTTAGTACTTAGATAAAATACATTTTTTAATTTCGATATCAAATTTCATACTTGAGTTACGCTAGCCATTGATCAGCAATATTTCCTCACCACTTTCGATTGTCTAAAGAAACTGATGTTCTTCTGCCGATTTATAAGTGCTGGCATACAAGGTTGCTTTCCATAAAATCTCATTAAGTGAGACAAATTCTGCACAACTTTCGCCATAATCACGTAATAATTTTGATGTACTTGGAATTTAATGGGGCGAGGATTACAAATTATTAATTTTGACTGACAGTCCTAATAACGTAAATAATAGAGTGACATAATGCAAACAAATTGTGTCAGAATTCGCAAATGTTATAGTTGATAGGAACTTTGTAGAAACGCGAATCATAATTGAATGCACATACAACATTCAAACGCATAACTCGTGGCTGGTTTTTGCAACAATTGGCTCATTAACACTATTAGGTTTCCGAGCTTGCCATTATTGTTATTATTTATTAACTTTATTGTTATAATTATTGTGTACTGCATATTGTGATGTGAGATCTGAAATTATAATATCTTCTAGGAGAGACTGTCATCAGCAGCATTAATATTTTTATTATTATGGCTCACTCTCGTATAAAAATATATAGATTTATCTGGTACACTATATTGCTTGCACATTTTATATAAAAACAACGGATGTATTGTTCTTTTTGTTGAAAATTCTGGTACTAAAGTTTCTTCTAGTCAAGTATTGGCTCAGCAGCATACTGTTATTATTATTATAGCTCACCCTCATATTAAAAATATAGATTTGTCTTCTGTACATGAACATTTTCTACGAAACCTTCTTTTTGTTGTAAAAACGAATAATAAAATCTATTCTAGTCGAGGCTGTGATCAGCAGCATTTGGCACGTTTTCTCCGCCTCGGTAAAACACTGCACATTCGACGAAAGCGTGAAATCCATTAAGGTTTTACTTATGCATATCGTGGTGTGTTAAAAGTTAAAGTCATGGATCATTAAATGCGGACGCCGGAATGGTTATTATGTTGCTAATGGCTCCGAAACTACTGAGCACTCTGCGGTTGCTACACAGCTTATTAACAACGCCTACGAACCATCCTGAAACTTCTGAAAATGTCACAAGTTTTGCCTCATTTAAAAAAAAAAGTAAGTTCTCCACTAATTTTGTTAATGTAAATTTCATGAGAATAATTTTAATGCCCCTTCTGCGCCACCTGTGGCGTTATTTTTGCTGCCTCAAGTTTTGACCCAATTTGTAGACATTGCATAAAAACACCGATACGCGTGAGAAATTAATGGTTTCCTGTAACGATCCTCTGCAATTAATGTTCCACTGGTGCATGCTGGAAACTATTCCTACTCGCTTTTATCGCTTCGGCGACGTGATTGTGCGGACTCGCCGAATGCCCCCTCGAAAAGCGATCGATGTGCCGCAGCTGCACATCAATTTGTTCGATTAAGTGCGAATTCAACCTCCCAATCGCGAGTTTAGTGCGAATGCAACCTCCCAATCGCGAGTTAAGTGCGAATTGTTAAGCAGCCTTCCGCGTTTTAAAATAATTGCCAGCGATTATTCATAGGTTTATTTTAACGGCGGCCTTTTTTTTCTGCTGCTACACTTAATTACCGCTGCTAAAATAACGAATTGCAGTTGCTTCCAAGTTTTTAAAAGGTTTGATGACTCGAATTACATTGGACTGCCGCAGAAAGGTATGGATAATCGTTGGGCAGATTGGAAGGTTACGAATTAAATTTTGAAACTACAGCAATCTCAGTATAAATAAATATCTATATTTGCCCAAAACTACTTAACATAGAGTTTAAAAAACAGTAAGCATAGTGAATTTAGTAGCTTCTAAAGCTTAGTAGATACTAAAAACGGTTAGAAAGTACATCACTGAATGTGAATTCTGCAAAATAAATTAAAATCTGATTGCCCAGTGCGGACAACCGACCCCACAACTATTAACACGTCGGAGCATTAACTTCCACTGACATGCAGGCTTTCTTCTATCTCCATTGACATATTTTTTTCATAATGAATGTTCCTCACATAGCTGCACTGGCCATCAAGTCGTAATTAATTTCAATTACTACCCTCATATATTTAATTCGCAACAAACTGAAGTACAGTTGCATATTTTACCATTCGAACTCTGCCCCACTTTTGCATTCCATTTCATTGAGCCAAAATGCAAATTGCATCCCATTCAAAAATTTGCATTTTTAATTGCCGCAGTTTATTCTTCATATTTCCATAATAAAAATATATTTAATCCCGTAATTTACGTCGCGAACAGTTTATTACAATTATATCGTGCAGTCAAAGTAAATCATAGTTAACAAGGCCAGCAGCAATTCAGTTTATTTCCATCACTTGCATGGTCCTGTAATCCGTACTATACAACTTCCAGTTATCATTTTATCAATTACACAATTATCGTAACTTAAATATTCACTAATTATAATATCGCTTCATTCCTGAAATCAGTTGCTACGGTACAGTTTCTCGACCTCTGAATTATTGCTATTACTTTGCTCCTTATTTCATATATATATATATATATAACAAAGAGATGGTACTGCGACGAATGTATATATATGTATATATATATATATATATATATATATATATATATATATATATATATATATATATATATATATATATATATATATATATATATATATATATATATATACATTCGTCGCAGTACCATCTCTTTGTGGCTCAGGAACTTCTTATTGTACAAAATTTTCTTTACAACTGCCACCAATGGGAATTACAACTGTGCGTTGAAATTCCCATTGGAAAGAGATTCTCCGGCGTTCGAAAATTAGGAGACCGCTTTCCATGGGAATGTGAGTTGAGGTAATATTTTCCCGTGGGAAAACTTTCCTCCATTTCATCCTCCCTATAACGAGGCACTATAGAGGGTTGATGTTATTATGTTTTAATTTGATGCATTTATTTGAAAATAATTTATAGTTATGCCATAATTGAGATTCATAATAATGCAATCTAGTTTCAATGCAATTAATATCGCCACATTTGCAATGTTGTTCACGCAAAATGCAGCATGTAAAGTCTATAACGTTTAAATGTAGTACGTATTAAGATATTTAGAATCATATTCAATGGGATTTTCAAGGTAATTTTGAGTACTTTCAAGTATTCGACCTTGGTAGCTTAATGAAATGGTGAGACTATCTATCAGCAGCAACTTCAATGCGCAGTGATGCAACCTAATAAAATGTCCCTAGCTAGACTAACCACAGCGACTAAGTGTCAAACTCAAATTAATATCTTGACACTTAATGACTCTGGTTGGGCTAGAAACAGGCATGCAACTTAATTCTGGTGCAATTAATATCCCTAAATACGCATTGTCGTTAGGCTTATTAGGGCATTTATAGTTATAAAATAAAGTTAATTTACACGTATGGTGATTAGTACTATTAGCTGCATCGTTACTAATGGTAATTGAACAGTTTTAAGGCACTTGAGAGATCACTACTACAAAGAAATGGTTATACTAAGGTTAGTTCCACTTGAGTGCGCAATTTGCGTAACATAACCATAGGTTTTATTCATTTTTCAGACTTAATACAGTGATTCCTGTACAAAATTCTATGTGAGATTGTACATTGTCATGCATTAAATAGCTTTGTATAGTTATTTTTTAAGTAATTGCAGTCTATAAACGACGATGAAAATATATTTTCAGTTGGTTATCTTTGATAACCCTTTGCGTTCATTATCAATAATCTATCTTTATTAAGCAAGAAATTATGAAATTACTCAGTCAAACGTTTCCTCACATCATCAGGCCTCCATAACGTAAGTTAATTGCAACTATAAATCTCACATTACCGTTTTTTGCTAACCCTTAATTCTAACCCTCTCTCTACTCTCAGATTTATCTGTTCATTTCTAGTTTTCACTCGAATTTGGAGAAACTACATCACATTTTGATAGCGCAGTACCTTATTGAGCTATTCACAATTCGGTGCCCCTCCATATTGACCCAGAAGTCTAAACTTAGTAAGTAATAAATGAGCATGCCGAGTAACGATCTTATTCCATTGTCTTTTAACCTGAGTGGGGCCCTTACAATAAACTTCCTGAGAACACAGTTGTCGCTTAAGTTGTGTTCCATTCAGGTTTGCTTTATTTCAAATGAACGAATCATAATAGTGAACACTACTGTTTCAGATGGAGGCGCTCTTGTATCAAATCAACCGGCGATGAATGGAGAAAGACATGAAGCAAGAACTGCATGTATCTTGCCGCAGAATGACATTTTTGTTACTATTTTAATCTTTTAGTCATTTAGTAATCGTTATTTCTGCTTTAGTTCAGTTTGTTTTTTGTTACATTCCTGAAATAAATCATATTTATAATTTATTTTACATTTTACATGCTCCGGGATGAATTATTCTTCATTTCCGCTGATATTTTAAGACCATTTCTAGGTCAATTTGGTTATACTGTGGGATGAATAATTCTTCATTTCTACGGATATTTTAGTTCAGTTTATTCGTCGATTAGGTTATTCTACGGATGAATAATTGTTCATTTCAACAATTATTTCAGGACGGTTTATACGTCGATTAGGTAATACTGTGGGATGAATAATTTTTCATTTCCGCAGATATTTTTGGACGGTTTACACATTGATTAGATTATACTGTGGGATGAATAATTTTTCATTTCCGCAGATATTTTAGGACGGTTTCTATGTCAATTATGTTAACTGTGAGATGAATTATTCTTTATTTCAGCAGATATTTTAGTACGGTTTATACGTCGATTCGGTTGTACTGTAGGATGAATAATTCTTCCTTTTCAGTAGATATTTGAGGATGTTATACACGTCACTTAGGTTATGCTGCTGGATGAATAATTCTTCATTTCCGCAGATATTTTAGGACAGTTTGTATGTGTATTAGGTTATACTGCGGGATGAATAATTGTTTATTTCTGCAGATATTTTAGGACGATTTCTATGTCGATTAGGTTATACGGTATGAATAATTCTTTATTTCTGCAGTTATTTTAGGACGGTTTATACATCAATTAGGTTATACTGTGGGATGAAAAATTCTACATATCCGCAGATATTTTAGGATGGTTTCTATGTTGATGAGGTTATACTATAGGATGAATAATTCTTTATTTCTGCAGATATTTTAGGGCTGTTTACACATCGATTAGGTTATACTGCGGTATGAATAATTCTTCATTTCCGCAATTTTAGGACGGTTTATACATTGATTAGATTATACTGCGGGATGAATAATTCTACATTTCCGCAGATATTTTAGGACTGTTGATACATCGATTATGTTATACTGTGGGATAAATAATGGTTCATTTCCGCAGATATTTTAGGCCGGTTTATTCATCGATTAGGTTATATTGCGGGATAAATAATTGTTCATTTCCGCAGATATTATTGGACAGTTTACACATCGATTTGATTATACTGTGGGATGAATAATTTTTCATTTCCGCAGATATTTTAGGACGGTTTATACGTTTATTAGGTTATATTATGGGATGAATAATTCTTCATTTCCTCAGATATTTTAGCACGATTTCTATGTCGATTAAGTTACACTGCGCGATGAATAATTCTTTATTTCTGCAGATATTTTAGGACAGTTTCTACGTCGATTATGTTATTCTGTGAGATGAACAATTCTTCATTTCCGCAGATATTTTAGGACGATTTACACATCGATTAGGTTATACTGGGGGATGAATAATTCCTTATTTCTCAGATATTTTAGGACGGTTTATACATTGATTAGTTTATACTGCGCAGGATGGATAATTCTTCATTTCCGCAGATATTTTTGTACGGTTTATACATCAATTCAATTATACTGTAGGATGAAAAATTCTTCATTTCATAAACATAAACAGCGCTGGGGTTGTTTGTTTTTAAGTAACTAATAATGTTATCGTTTTCAGTGCGCTGTTATAGATCTGCTTACTTCAAAACGTGTCCATTGCTGTGTTTGGCAGAAAACGGATTGCAGGCATCGAAGAACAGTATGATTCAACGCAGTCTCGACCGGAACAAAGGTAGGATTTTACTATTACTTAATTTCATTGCAACGTGACGCTTTTCACTGGGTTTATTTGCGCATTGTTTTAACAATAAATTGATATATTTGTTACACTTTATGCATGCCAATATCCACCACAAAGTCACGAAGCTGCGCTGAAGCTTCATCCGAGTGCTCAGGTAAAACATCACTGCTCGTAAAACCTCCGGGAAGCTGTAATCATGGCGAGATGCGATAATATTACCTAGAAACCAAGCTCTGTAGGTTATGACCACATTACATTATGCCTTTGCCTGCATGAATGCAGTAATTTTGCACTCAAATCGTGCCTTCTGTTGCATTATAACTTTACTCGAGGTGTTCCCGCGTGATGCGTTCAAGAAGCAGTAGTCGAATATGCAAGAAAAAGTCTGCTTGTAAACAGCGCTTAAGTTGTTTTTTCCTGAAGTAACTAATCGCGTTACCGTTTTCAGTGCGGTGTTATGAATCTGCTTCCTTCAAAACTTGCCCATTGCACTACGGTTAAAGATGCTTGTAGTCATCGAGGAGCAGTATAGTTGAGCGCAGTCTTAACCTACAGAAAGGTAGATTTTAACGTTGTCAACGGGACGCTTTTTCACTGGGTTTATGTGTTCATTGTCTTGTCATTTAATAAATTTATTTACTGCACATTGTACATGCAAATTTAGTCATGACTATTGATAATTGTAACTCAATGATGCCAGTACTTATGCTTTAAGCAGTATGATCGTCATTGCACTTCTGTACTTGGAGACTTTGGACACACTCATCCTGGAGTGACTCCCTGCGGGGTTTAACGTGTCCGAGTTCCTTGTATCTCCGTTTAAAGAGCCCTGGAGACTTTCAATAATATCGTCAATCATACTCATCGTGTACAAAGTGATTGATCGCTTGTAATTGATCAATGAGTCGTACTTCAATTGAAACCATCAATATAATTGATATTATTGACCGCCTCCGGGCTACTTAAGGCCCGTTCTCGCTTGCTCTTGGAAATCCCAACGGTGACTTTTACGATATAATCGAAATACTTCGGAACCGACATGACTTTATTAATTTGGTGCTCGCACATAACAATTACTTCTGCTTCCCCCATTCTCATACATGTGACTTTATATTTCAAAACCTGTTAGGAGCTAATTATTCATGCCCTTTTTAATACAGAGCTGCTTTTGAACTGTCTGTAAGTTAACCTAATAATCATGGGGAGAATTTATTCGGGAGTCTTTCTTCATTTGATACATTGAGTAAGTATTCAAACATGAGTGCTTCCAGGGCATTTTGCATCTCCTTATTAGGTTCTTTGTAGTTGGAATGCTAAATTAGAGCTTTTTTTTACTGTCACTGGGGGCATTTTCAAGTACAAAAAGCGACAGTTTTTAATTTTTTGGCGACATCTGCCACATATTTATCTAACTGCTCACTGAAGTGTGGGTAAAAGAGATATCTGGAATTCCAGAAATCTGTTTAACCTACAAAAAATAGAAACCTGTAATATTTATTTGTTTCTTTGTTCAATCGTGCGTCAGCAGATGTCTCTGGGGTGCTTTTTAGTTCATATTTTTTGTCGCCAGACGTCGCGTTGATCGCAATTTCAATGCAGCAAACAAATGCACATGACATTTTTCCTTGTAACGTGCTTCTAACCTAACTAATCAAGTTATAGTTTTCATTGCGCTCTTATGGATGTGCTTCCTTTTTAAAACGTGCGTATTGATGTGTGTGGCGCATTACTGTTAAGGATGTTTGCAGGCATCGAGGAACACTACGATATTTCAGGACGCTTTCTACGTTGATTATGTTATACTGTCGGATGAATAATTCTCCATTTCTGCAGATATTTTAGGACTGTTTACACATCGATTTGGTTATACTGCAGGATCAATAATTGTTCATTTCCGCAGATATTTTAGGACAGTTTGTGCAATGTTTATGTTATACTGTGCGATGAATAATTCTTCATTTCTGCAGATATTTTAGGACTGTTTACGCATCGATTTGGTTATACTGCGGGATCAATAATTGTTCATTTCTGCAGATATTTTAGGACAGTTTGTACGTCGATTATGTTATACTGTGCGATGAATAATTCTTCATTTCTGCAGATATTTTAGGACTGTTTACACATCGATTTGGTTATACTGCGGGATCAATAATTGTTCATTTCCGCAGATATTTCAGGACGGTTTGTACGTCGATTATGTTATACTGTGCGATGAATAATTCTTCATTTCTGTAGATATTTTAGGACTGTTTACACAACGATTTGGTTATACTGCGAGATGGATAATTGTTCATTTCCGCAGATATTTTAGGACAGTTTGTACGTCGATTATGTTAAACTGTGCCATGAATAATTCTCCGTTTCTGAAGATATTTTAGGACTGTATACACATCGATTTGGTTATACTGCGGGATGGATAATTGTTCATTTCCGCAGATATTTTAGGACGGTCTGTACGTCGATTATGTTATACTGTGCGATGAATAATTCTACATTTCTGCAGATATTTTAGGACTGTTTACACATCGATTTGGTTATACAAATTTGGTTACAAATTGAAGCAATAAACCCTATTTTGGTAAGTAACGATTATTATCATTAATTTGGCTTATTATTTCACATCAATTGCATTATATTTAATTTGTCAATCCTGACTAGGTAACACTATACTCTGGGATCAATAACTTCATTTCCGCAGATATTTTAGGAATCTTTACACGTCGATTAGATTATACTGTGAGATGAATAAATCTTCATTTCCCCACATATTTTAGGACAGTTTATATGTCGATTAGGTTATAGTCTGGGATCAATAATTCTTCATTTCCGCAGATAATTTAGGACGGTTTATATGTCGGATTAGGTTATACTGCAGGATGAATAATTCTTTATTTTCGCAGATACTTTAGGACTGTTTATACGTCGATTCAGTCATACTGATGGATGAATAATTCATCATTTCCACAGATATTTCACGACTGTTTATACGTCGATTAAATTATACTGTGGGATGAATAATTCTTCGTTTCCGCACATATTTTAGGACTGTTTATATGTCGATTAGGTCATACTGAGGGATAAATAATTCTTCATTTCTGGAGATATTTAGGACTGTTTATACGTCGATTAAATTATACTGTGGGATAAATAATTCTTCGTTTCCACAGATATTTTAGGACTGTTTATACGTTGATTCAGTCATACTGAGGGATGAATAATTCATCATTTCCGCAGATATTTCAGGACTGTTTATACGTCGATTAAATTATACTGTGGGATGAATAATTCTTTGTTTCCGCAGATATTTTAAGACTGTTTATATGTCGATTAGGTCATACTGAGGGATGAATAATTCTTCATTTCTGCAGATATTTTAGGACGTTATATACGTCGATTAGGTTATACTGCGGGATGAATAATTCTTCATTTCTGCAGATATTTTAAGACGTTATATACGTCGATTAGGTTATACTGCGGGATGAATAATTCTTCATTTCCCTAGATATTTTAGGACGTTTTATACGTCGATTAGGTTATACTGCGGGATGAATAATTCTTCAATTCCCTAGATATTTTAGGACGTTTTATACGACGATTAGGATATACTGCGGGATGAATAATTCTTCATTTCTGCAGATATTTTAGGACGTTATATACGTCGATAAGGTTATACTGCGGGTTGAATAATTCTTCATTTCCCTAGATATTTTAGGACGTTTTATACGTCGATTAGGTCATACTGAGGGATGAATAATTCTTCATTTCTGCAGATATTTTAGGACGTTATATACGTCGATTAGGTTATACTGCGGGATGAATAATTCTTCATTTCCCTAGATATTTTAGGACGGTTTATACATCGATTAGGTTATACTGCGGGTTGAATAATTCTTCATTTCCCTAGATATTTTAGGTCGATTAGGTCATACTGAGGGATGAATAATTCTTCATTTCTGCAGATATTTTAGGACTGTTTATACGTCGATTAGGTTATACTGCGGGATGAATAATTCTTCATTTCCCTAGATATTTTAGGACGTTTTATACGTCGATTAGGTCATACTGAGGGATGAATAATTCTTCATTTCTGCAGATATTTTAGGACGTTATATACGTCGATTAGGTTATACTGCGGGATGAATAATTCTTCATTTCCCAAGATATTTTAGGACCTTTTATACGTCGATTAGGTCATACTGAGGGATGAATAATTCTTCATTTCTGCAGATATTTTAGGACGGTTTATACGTCGATTAGGTCAAACTGTGGGATGAATAATTCTTCATTTCCGCAGATATTTTAGGACGGTTTCTACGTCTATTAAATTATTCTGTGAGATGATCTTTTCTTCATTTCTGCAGATATTTTAGGACGATTTATACGTCGATTAGGTCATACTGTGGGATGAATAATTCTTCATTTCCGCAGATATTTTAGGACGGTTTCTACTTCGATTAAATTATTCCGTGAGATGATATTTTCTTCATTTCTGCAGATATTTTAGGACGATTTATACGTCGATTAGGTCAAACTGTGGGATGAATAATTCTTCATTTCCGCAGATATTTTAAGACGGTTTCTACGTCTATTAAATTATTCTGTGAGATGATCTTTTCTTCATTTCTGCAGATATTTTAGGACGATTTATACGTCGATTATGTCATACTGTGGGATGAATAATTCTTCATTTCTGCAGATATTTTAGGACGGTTTATACGTCGATTAGGGCATACTGTGGGATGAATAATTCTTCATTTCCGCAGATATTTTAGGACGGTTTCTACGTCGATTAAATTATTCTGTGAGATGATCTTTTCTTCATTTCTGCAGATATTTTAGGACGGTTTATACGTCGATTAGGTTATACTGCGGGATGAATAATTCTTCATTTCCCTAGATATTTTAGGACGTTTTATACGTCGATTAGGTTATACTGCGGGATGAATAATTCTTCATTTCCCTAGATATTTTAGGACGTTTTATACGTCGATTAGGTTATACTGCGGGATGAATAATTCTTCATTTCCCTAGATATTTTAGGAAGTTTTATATGTCGATTAGGTTATACTGCGGGATGAATAATTCTTCATTTTCCTAGATATTTTAGGACGTTTTATACGGCGATTAGGATATACTGCGGGATGAATAATTCTTCATTTCTGCAGATATTTTAGGACGTTATATACGTCGATTAGGTTATACTGCGGGATGAATAATTCTTCATTTTCCTAGATATTTTAGGACGTTTTATACGTCGATTAGGATATACTGCGGGATGAATAATTCTTCATTTCTGCAGATATTTTAGGACGTTATATACGTCGATTAGGTTATACTGCGGGATGAATAATTCATTATTTCCGCAGATATTTTGGGACGATTTCTATGTTGATTAGGTTGTACTGTGGGATGAATAATTCTTGAATTCCGCAGATATTTTAGGATGATTTATACGTCGATTAGGTTACAGTACGGGATGAACAATTCTTCATTTCCGCAGATATTTTAGGACGTTTAAGACGTAGATTCTGTTATTCTGCGGGATGAATAATTCTTCATTTTCAGAAATTTTTCTTTGGTTGAGGTAAGTGTAAGAGCTGTCCGTAGATGATCATTTGACATTCGATATGAATATCTTATGATAAAGCTGCGCTGATGAGTCCTATAAGGACGAAACAGCTTACGTCGTTCCAGATTCTTCCCAAGTTAAAGAGCTTCAACTGCAATTCAGGTGAGCACTAGTAGTATGAAAATTTTCGATTCAAACTGAGTGGGCAGTATAATTTCTAATTTTCGGATTTCGTACCAGGATCACAGGAGTTGAACGAGATCTTTTATTCATAGTGCCCACTCAATGTAAATCGAAAATTTTCGTCTACATATTTTATAATTTTCTGTTTTCGTACCAGGATCACAGGAGGTCAAAGAGATCTTTTATTCATAGTGCCCACTCGATGTAAATCGAAAATTTTCGTCTACATATTTTATAATTTTCTGTTTTCGTACCAAGATCACAGGAGGTCAAAGAGATCTTTTATTCATAGTGCCCACTCAATGTAAATCGAAAATATTCGCCTACATATTCTCAATTTGCTCCTCGCAAAACTCGATATACAGGGTGATCCAAAAAATTTAAAAATATTTTCGACTCACCCTGTATATATCAATTTGCTCCTCGCAAAACTCGATATACAGGGTGATCCAAAAACTTTAAAAATATTTTCGACTCACCCTGTATATATCAAATTGCTCCTCGCAAAAATCGATATACAGGGTGTTCCAAAAAGTGAAGAATTTTGCAGCCCACGAAAATCGATATATACAGGGTGTCCACAGCCCGAATACCCGCAAAATTTAGCCTCGCGCGCGCGCGCGCGCGCGTATATATAATGTAATATAAACATATAGTATATCTATATTGCTATAAATCCAGTAGGGGTCCTACGGACCCCTACTGGAGTTATAGAAAAATTTCTACCGGTCGAGCTCCAGGAGAGTAGCTTAAACGCGCGTCACATGACGTGTGCGTGCGTGCGTGTGTGTGTGGGCGCACACACGGGCGTCGCGACGCCCGCCCGCCTGACGCCTGACGCGCGTTTTTTAGGCTTCTCACCTGGGCGGGGGGTGGGCACCTGCTAGGTACGTGGTACCTAGCAGGTGCATATTGCCCACCCCCCACATCTATACCCCTAGATACCCCCACCGATATTCTATTGTATACTATAGTATACAATATTATAGTAATCGCGAGGCAAATCGTCCCGTCTCACTTCCACTCGTTGGCCGGGTCTACTTACCTTCTCGCACTCACGGGCGCTTATCGCGAATCTGTAAGAAGAGATGAAGATTTTGGTCGATGGATTTCCATGGCTCGATAGCGTAGCTCGCTGCAGCGATGGGGTGGCCCCCGATCGCTGCAGCGAACCGTGGGTTCAAATCCAGCCGGCCGAATAAAAATTGCGGCGGGTTGCGGACCGGCAGGGGTGCCGCCGGGGCTGCGATGGTGGCAGCGCCGGGGGCAGCGATGCTGGAGCGGGGGGTGCGGCAGGGATTCGGTGGCGGGTGCCGCCGGGGCTGCGATGGTGGCAGCGCCGGGGAGCGGCGGAAGGGGGCCGCCGGGGGTCCGGCGAGATGGGGCAGCGGCCCGGAGCGGGGGGCAGGGCAGCGATCCGGTGGGAGCGCCGGAAACGCCGGTGGTGGGGAAGCAGCGGGAGCGGCGGAAGCGGGGGTAGCAGCGATGCGGGGGCGGAAAATTGGAAAAATTAATTAGTGGGGATGAGATTCGGCAGCGAGGGAGGGGGGAAGGAGATACACGAAAAACAGGCAATCTTTTACAATTTTTTTTCAATCAAAATTTAAAATTTTTAAAAGTCAAATAGTGGAGGCGCCGGGTAAATGGACTTGTAAAAATTTACCACCGAAAATGTGGAATCTAGTGGAGGCGCCGGGTAAAGGGACTTGTAAAAATTTACCACCGAGAACTGCCCGAAAATGTTAACGCCCTGTTCATATCTCCCTTTCTAGAATCCCTATCTAACTATCTATCTATCTAACTTTAGTGAAGGCACCGGGTAGAAAAAAAACGCACACATATTAAGTTATACACTATATATTTTATAAACTCCTTTATTTACACAAGTTTTACTTTGTTTATTACATACAATTTATTCAGGTGTATTGCATATCAAAGAACGTTAACATCGATTAGATTATGCTTTAACCTAGCCTTAAATACATATAAACGATCTTTATTTAGCTACAATGTTTATAAGGGTGCGATTAAAGGGTATAATGTTTATTGGATTAAGATTTAATTGTGTTACAATCTTTATTTATACAAGATATTTATGGCGCGACGATCTATCGATGGCCTCAGGTACGATGCAAGCAATAAGAGGCCGCGAATATTAAAGGGGGCTAGGAGCGTGAGCGACAAGTGTAAAGCTTGAAGTGTACCCAAGGCCTTAGATACCGTCCTAAGATACCTGGGGAAATGAATTTTATTCAGTTCGGTACAACCTAGCCTTAAATACATATAAACGATCTTTATTTAGCTACAACGTTTATAAGGGTGCGATTAAAGGGTATTATGTTTATTGGATTAAGATTTAATTGTGTTACAATCCTTATTTATGCATGATATTTATGGCGCGACGATCTATCGATGGCCTCAGGTACCATGCAAGCGATGAGAGGCCGCGAATATTAAAGGGGGCTAGGCTAGGAGCAGCAGTGAGCGACAAGTGTAAAGCTTGAATTGTACCCAAGGCCTTAGATACCGTCCTAAGATACCTGGGGAAATGAATTTTATTCAGTTCGGTACAACCTAGCCTTAAATACATATAAACGATCTTTATTTAGCTACAACGTTTATAAGGGTGCGATTAAAGGGTATAATGTTTATTGGATTAAGATTTAATTGTGTTACAATCCTTATTTATGCATGATATTTATGGCGCGACGATCTATCGATGGCCTCAGGTACGATGCAAGCGATGAGAGGCCGCAAATATTAAAGAGGGCTAGGAGCAGCAGTGAGCGACAAGTGTAAAGCTTGAATTGTACCCAAGGCCTTAGATACCGTCCTAAGATACCTGGGGAAATGAATTTTATTCAGTTCGGTACAACCTAGCCTTAAATACATATAAACGATCTTTATTTAGCTACAACGTTTATAAGGGTGCGATTAAAGGGTATTATGTTTATTGGATTAAGATTTAATTGTGTTACAATCCTTATTTATGCATGATATTTATGGCGCGACGATCTATCGATGGCCTCAGGTACCATGCAAGCGATGAGAGGCCGCGAATATTAAAGGGGGCTAGGAGCAGCAGTGAGCGACAAGTGTAAAGCTTGAATTGTACCCAAGGCCTTAGATACCGTCCTAAGATACCTGGGGAAATGAATTTTATTCAGTTCGGTACAACCTAGCCTTAAATACATATAAACGATCTTTATTTAGCTACAACGTTTATAAGGGTGCGATTAAAGGGTATAGTGTTTATTGGATTAAGATTTAATTGTGTTACAATCCTTATTTATGCATGATATTTATGGCGCGACGATCTATCGATGGCCTCAGGTACGATGCAAGCAATAAGAGGCCGCGAATATTAAAGGGGGCTAGGAGCAGCAGTGAGCGACAAGTGTAAAGCTTGAAGTGTACCCAAGGCCTTAGATACCGTCCTAAGATACCTGGGGAAATGAATTTTATTCAGTTCGGTACAACCTAACCTTAAATACATATAAACGATCTTTATTTAGCTACAACGTTTATAAGGGATCGATTAAAGGGTATAATGTTTATTGGATTAAGATTTAATTGTGTTACAATCCTTATTTATGCATGATATTTATGGCGCGACGATCTATCGATGGCCTCAGGTACGATGCAAGCAATAAGAGGCCGCGAATATTAAAGGGGGCTAGGAGCAGCAGTGAGCGGCAAGTGTAAAGCTTGAATTGTACCCAAGGCCTTACATACCGTCCTAAAATACCTGGGGAAATGAATTTTATTCAGTTCGGTACAACCTAGCCTTAAATACATATAAACGATCTTTATTTACCTACAATGTTTATAAGGGTGCGATTAAAGGGTATAATGTCTATTGGATTAAGATTTAATTGGGACACAATCTTCATTTAGGCAAGGTATTTATGGCACGACGATCTATTGATGGCCTCGGGTACGATGCAAGCGGTGAGAGGACGCGAATATTAAAGGCTAGGAGCAGCGGTGTAGTAGCAGCAGTTTTTCCAGCACGCGCATACAAATTATGAACAAAACGCTTGTTTTGTCGGTCACCTGCGCCGCTTACTGCTTGAATCGTACGCTAGGCCTTACATGCCGTTCAAATATACTTGTGAAAATGAATTTTATTCAGTGCGGTACAACCTAAACTTATACACATAAATATTGTCGCTAAATAAAGATCGTTTATAAGTATACGATCTTTACTGGGTGACAACCCTTATTGCACCACCTTTATTCAGATACGATGTCTATTGGACAATCTTAAAGGCCGAATCATTGATTTATACACGACGCAACAATGCTACGCTGTGACAATGCTATCGCTACGGGCATTTTCAACAGCGCTTAATGCACGTTGAAAATGCCTACGCGATAGCATTGCCACGTAAGGAATCTATGAATCTGCCTTAACAAAACTACGATTTATATTCGGGTGCGAAAACCTAACCTAAACGATATTTATTTGGCTAGAATATTTATGGGGTACGATTTTATATTTATTCGGTTACAACCTTTATTGCGCTGCTATCTTTATTTGGGTATGATGTTTATTGGACTACGATTTAATTGGGCTACAATTTTGATTCGGGTACGATATTTATAGCGTTACGTCTATATTCGGGTACGAACTTTATTGCGCTACGATCATTTTAGAGCAACGATATTTATTGAGCTAGGACCCCACATGGAGTCTTTCCACATATTATTTAATACAAATGCAAATCGTCGTGGTAACTCAGTAGGTTGTACAGCCATGGACGATAAGAATGACGCGCTTGTCCATCCGAGCAGTTTGCTATACTTGTCTGGTCCCGTACAGTAGGGGCACGGGGTAGACAAGGATAGAATATTGTTCGGACGGACGGACGCGTCATTCTGAGAGTCCGTGGCTGTACACCCAAAAACTTCGCTTTTGCTTTATTGCACATTCGTGATCAATATAGTCTACCGCACAAACTTCACAGGGTAGTTTGTGTAGTTGACCGAATTGATAACGATACTGCAATAAACCAAAAAGTTTGTTTTTGTACGTACGCAAGCGGAAGCAGCGTCAGTATTCAGTATGGCAGGATTAATCGGCATCGCCAGGATTAGCGCAAGCAGCATCAGTTAAGGCTGGCGAATGTTGTCATCATTGCCAGGATTAACGCAAGCTCAAATCAGCATCGCCAGGATATCATCATAAGCTGGATTGCCACATAATCCTTTAGATACCGATACAAATACTATCATATGAATACTGTACTACGATTTCAAAAAACATTCTCATTCTTAATCTTGCAATTTAAAATTTAATCTGAATCTTCGCAATTTAATTGCAATAAAAGTTATAAAACTTTAAATGATAAGCCAATTAATTCTATAAAAATATAATAAAAAGTGCTTTCAGTTTAACGTTGCATCCGATGCCGTAATTGAAATACGACGCCCAACCCTTCCCACCAGAAATCAGACGATATCACAAGCATACGAACCACAAGCGTACGAAACACCAGCACACAGAGACAAATCATAGAAATCAATGCACACACACCAAACTAAAAAAGAGCTAATAGCGGCGGCCGCCTTTTTATCCCTATCTGACTGTTTAGGCAAAATGATGCAACGCTAACGTTTTGGCACTTTCTACTATTGCTATAATGACCTGAATGATCATTTAATTGAAATGAAAATCAATCAGTAGATTAAGAATGTAATCATTTTGAAACCGTTACCACCTTTAAACCTATACTATACTAATGGTTAAATGCTATAGCCAGTGGAGTAGTTAAATAGTAATGCGATATATTGAAACAAATCTTAAAATGCTGTTCAAGCTCTCTGCACTGTTCTCTAAAACACAAATGAATCGCACTTACCAATAACTACTCCACGGATAATTCATAAATTACACAATTTATTTAAAAAATTGATGAAAAAAAAAAATGGATAAAAAATTTGCTTGGGTTTAAGAAAAAATTGATTTAAAATTAAATTTGATAAAAAAATTGACTTGGCTTAAAATAAAATCTGGCAAAAAATTGACTAAGGTAAAAAAAATGATTAAAAAAAACACTGAGGAATTCTAAATATTAACACCGAATCTAAAACTCTAAATCCTTAAATCACGATTCTCAAAGCGGTATTTTTGCCAATTCATTAATAATAATTATATATCTATGTATATATACTAGATGTATAATCACAATCTGGAATGAAACGAAAAATATTTCGACTAAATTCAAAATCGGAGCCTATAGCGCTTGAAATCTATCCTCGGAGGCTCCGAGTGAAGCAAAGCATGGTTTTAACTAGATTCCACGATACGTAACGAGAATATCTGTTATTTTGATAGCAAATTGTGTGAAAGGAGGCTGTCCTGTGAGTGGCCGAGTAAAGCAAAGCAGTAACTTTTGCAACTTTTGCACTTTTTGAAATGTTGAATCCGTAACGAGAATATCTGCCTTCCCTGTGAACAACGGCACTTCTTTGCGATCGCTTCAGAAGGAGTGGCAAATCATCATCTCTTCACCAGTAAAAATAGCCGAATCGATATCCCTTGACACACCAGTCCGGTTAGATAGCTGGACAAGCCCCAGCTGGGGCCAAGTATTGGTTACGTTAGTGCGGTGAAATGAACTGGTGGAGAGATGAATGATCTGAAGCACGGCACGGTACCCAATCATTTTAAACAATTATTGCTATCGTGGTCCGTCTCTGTACCTTTAGATTAGATAACTGAAGATAACAATTGGGTAGTTTGTACAAACTGCACAAGCATATTACTCGGAAACACAGAGAGGAACATTTACTTAAAGTACCTTCGCAAATAATTTTAAAATCGGAACAAATAGCGCTTGGAGAATCTTAAAAAATATTTATATGTACCAAGTCACATTACGAATCAAATATTCAAACATCAATAACCCTTGCAAAATACAATTGAATTCGTATTAAAAAGTAAGGTCAAACGATTGACTAAATGTGGAATTTAATTAGATTTAAGACGAGACAATTTTGAAATTGTCTGAAGCATGAAAAGTAATATGGTTGGACAACCATTAATCAAAATCAGATAAACAAATTTGGAATCTTAAAATCACATCAGGGTTATTAACATTTGAATAAATAAAAAAATATATTTGGGACGGGATAGGAATCAATTTTTTAAATATTATTGCGTCATCAAAACATTACTACATACAGGCATGCCCCCAAGTTACGTAACTATTGAGTTCTGTAAACTTTTAAATAACTTGAATTTTAAGTTAGTCGAATTAGAAAATTGCATAAGTACAACTTTATAAAAAAAAATTAAAAAAATTATGAACGAATATAAAAACAAAGGGTGTGTTTGAGGTGTATGGTTATGAAGAGAAATGCAGTTTTCTGGCAATTTCCACCCTTCATACGCAACTGCAAATTACAAAGGTCGTTGGTTACGTAAGTTTGGGGATACCTACACTTAAAATTATTTAATTCTATTAATAAAATTACTTATCCGCAAAATCTAATTCATGTTGTCAAGTATCTCTGTATTACGAATTATATCTTATTATCTCTATATTATGAATTAAATCTACATATAATTAGTTTGTGTGGATAAGTTTCGAGCTACAACCAAGTAATAAACAAAGAATTGTCTATTTATCTATAACTAATTAATTATTATTGCATGGTGATTTCAATAACACTTAATGCCATATATGAATGCAATACTAAAATAGTTTATCACTTGGTTACAGCTAAACTATTTTCTAAAGTCTCCTCAGCGATGTTCTTGATCCGATGTCTTCTATCCAAAGTCATCTAGGTTCCCACGTTGTTCAAGATCCGAGTGCATCGTAATCGGAAGTTGAAGTAGTGTCATCGTAGTCATCCACCTGCAGATATTCTGGTTCCAGCAAAAGCCCATTAGCTAAAAATACATTAAATTTTAGATTGCGAAAATGTTAAGAATATAAATCCTTTCACTGCTAGTATCAAACAAATATTAATAAACCATACCAAGGTATTGCCTAAACCAGTGGTTCCCCAAGTGTGCGTCGGGGCACCCCGGAGAGCCGTCTTTCCAGGGGTGCCACGCAGAATATTGCAAAAGGTTTATAATTAAGTTGAATAAACTAATAGAAAAATTAACCCGGGTATTTTGCAGACTGACATCATTTACAATGAGATGGCTTTCAATAATACCAAATAACATATTTAAAAGATCCATTACAGTTAGTCATGATATAACTTAGAGAAGGTTTGGAAAAACCTTAGTTCAAAAAGGGCGCTGTGAGCGGAAAAAGTTTCGAAACCACTGGCCTAAACTATTTATACAGAGTTACGGTTTGTCTAGAGTAAATACAATACAATTCAGCTGCTACGAAATGAATAAATATAATTCAAATAGTAAAAGGATTTATAAATTTCTTTCGTTTAATGCAATATATCACTGAATGAAAATGTTATTCGTAATGGACAAGTTTAAACCGGAATTCTTAAACAAAATTAATGCTGTGTTACTTTAAGTAAATTTTATGTGAATAAATATATTACAATTAATTCTAAATGCCGTAAACATATTGCATTAATGGTTAACACTAACTTCAAGTTATTTTATATTGTGAAACTTGAAGTAAATTTAAGATGTCATGACATAATAATTTTTCGTACATACAGACTGTTAAAGAAAGTGATGTCAACTTTAATGCTGGATACTATTAAATGACACTGTTCAAGCTGCAAATCGAATATGTTTTGCAGCGTTGCAGAAATGTTTTCTAGGATACAAGCAAATAATATAACCAGAATTTTTAAAATGTGATTTCTTGTCATAACTTTGTTGTTGGAAGAGTTGACACCGCTTTCTTGAATGCTCTGTAACTTGCCGTCCAAAATTATAAATAATTAAAAAATATATTTGTAACATCCTCATTATTAGCCTTCTTGTGACCGATCTGCTTAAACATTTTTTCAACCAAGTCGTTGACAGCTCCTGTGTGATTGCAAATTTGAGGAAAATACAAATAATTTACCTTTTATATCCGAAGCTCTTTCTGGATAGAACTGCAACTTCCATCTGGTAAGCTGTTGGTTAACATTGATGTACTTCAACTTCGGGAAGAAAGGGTCGAGTCCCGTCTAGACTGCAATTACCAGTTCGGTGTCTGGTTCTTCGTAAGTTTGTTGCAATTCCATATGAAGAGCCCTAAAATAAAACAAACATATTAAAATTCTTGTTTTTTAAAATTGGTTTAAGGTGTGCGACGATGGAACAAAAGAACTTCCATCCAAATATTCAGCAGCCGAAATGATCTTACTTTTTGTAAATTTTACGTGAATATATATAGTACAATTCATTCCAAATGCTGTATATATACAGGGTCCGTCATTTCACCTCCCGTCTTCTATAGCTCAGTTACTAATCGAGTTAGGAATTTGATATTTTGCAGACTTTGCTTGCATTGCTTATTTGGGCTTTATTGTTGCTTTTAATAAAATGTTATGGGTATGTAGGCATCTATAAACTGCACCCGAATAAGCAACAAAATATATACCATGCAATTTAAAAATATACATCATGACGTCACACTTTTTTGGGACACCCTGTATAATCAAAAATATTTTCCTGAAATACGCCCCAGAATGTAAGTAAGGCCTGCAAAATATCAAAATCCTAACTCAATTAGTAACTGAGCTATAGAAAACGGGAGGTGAAATGACGGACCCTGTATATATTGCATTAATACTAACAAGTTATGTAGTGTTGTGAATACTTGACGAAGATTTTAGCTGTCATGAAATAATAACGTAAAATAAAATAATTTTTCCTATATAACTTGTTGTCCAAAATCACAAATGATTAAAAAAATATATTTGTAATATCGTCATTATTAGACTTCTTGTGACCAATATGCATAAACACATTAATTGAACCAAGTCGGTTGACAGCTCCTATGTGCTTGCACATTTGAGGAAAATAACTTACCGTTTATATCTGCAGGTCTTTCGAGGATCCGACTGCAATTCTTCATCTGCCAAGATGCGGGTTCATTGATGTACTTCAACTTGGGCACGAAAGGGTGGAGTCCTGTCTGCATTGCAGCTACCAGCCAGTCCTGTGTCTTGGTCCTCGAAAGTTGGTGGCAATCAGAAGTTCTTCACCGTCATCTCGCAATTGCATGGATCATGAAAACAGAAAAGAGGTGTACAAAAAGTGAACCGTATGTACGAGGATTATTAAGAACTGCCAAAACAACTAACTAATCAACATACACAACTTCAGATTTCTGTCCAATTTCATTTATGCGTGACCACAAGTACTGGTATGTCTGTAATTTACTAATTACGTTAGCAAAGTTACTTTTGCAACTTTTGCACTTTTGCGCCTTTTGCACTATTTCAAATATTGAATCCGTAACGAGAATATCTGCCTTCCCTGTGAACAACGGCACCTCTTTGCGATCGCTTCAGAAGGACTGGCAAATCATCATCTCTTCATCAGTAAAAACAGCCGAATCGATATCCCTTGAGACACCAGTCCGGTTAGATAGCTGGACAAGCCCCAGCTGGGCCCAAGTATTGGTTACGTTAGTGCAGTTGAAATGAACTAGTGGAGAGATGAATGATCTGAAGCACGGCACGGTACCCGATCATTTTAAACAATTATTTCTATCTTGGTCCGTCTCTGTACCTTTAGATTAGATAACTGAAGATAACAATTGGGTAAAAACTACTGAGAAGCAGTAAAAAATTTAAGACATACAAGAATTTGTGGTTAACTAACTTATAGCTAAATACATATAAAACAAAAAGAAACAATTGAAGTGCGCTTTACCCCCAAGTTGACTAAAATGAATACATCCTATAACCTAACCTAGTACATTGAATACTGCACCCCCCATCTAAACTGTAAGTTCACTGTATTAACAATTGATAAGCGCGTGAATCTATGCTTAACAGGTGGCTAGTCTATTAAGCGACAAATTAAATTTAAACTTACAAGAACAATCAATCTCATTATTATACTGGCTCATATAATAACAAAACATCTAGTTTATATTGAATTAGTTGTCCAGCTTCTCTTTCTGTATAATTATTAACTCACTCAATTATTAAATTGAATAAATGAAGGCAATTTAGAATTTTGAGAACCATCGGCACAGCAATTTAAAAATTGCTTTCCACGATTTAATTCAGTGTTAAATTGAACCAACACTGTTTTTTTTTTTTGACAAAAAATTTAATAATACATTCCAACACTTGGCTAGGGTGAAAGATATATTATTAAAACAAAAAACATGGAAAAATTAACACTCCATGAAAACTAATTGAAAAATTGAAACTTTGAATGCATAATAATGAATGCATTATATTTCTGTGCTTTGTTAATTGTTTATAATGTTTATTGATAAAGTAACACATGCAAGCTAGGTCTAATCAATAATGTGTTACTTACATTGATTTGGTAGATAATTAAAAGCGTCAATGACAATTCAATTTAAATGAATTGTTGGTTATTGAATATTTATTAGTCTATTAATTATTCGTAAAATTCATTTGTACTATTAATACAATTACAACATTTCGAATTACGAGTTCCTAATATGATTAACTGTGACACATTACTGCTTCGAAATATTGCAGTAAGACAAGTTTTGTTATATAAACTAAACAATTTAAAAAAGTAAAAAAATTATAAAAATATAACGCGTAATGACTGTGATTTATAAATTCTTGCACATATTAATTGAAATTTGAATAGATTATTGGCAATGAATTGGTTCATATAAATTGATCAACAACTTTTATTCCCACTATGGAAAATATTTTATCAATGAGAAATGCGTTTACATACATGTTACATAAACAAGATGAACTTGTTTCCTAGACGGGTCGAATATAATAAGCGCAGGAGTAAGCTAATATCAAATATAATATCAAAGACATACGTCTAAGAAAATCCCACCCCATCAACCAATTTCAGACGAAATTGTACCTACACCTATGATATCATTAAGATATCAGAACCTAAAAACCAGCAACTGGTTCAATTTCAGACGAAATTGTACCTACACCTATGATATCATTAAGATATCAGAACCTACAAACCAGCAACTGGTTCTATCATATATACATAACAACAAGCATACACACCAAGGAGTCTTCTGAAAGACAAATTAAGCAAGTAAATTGCTATAGTGTTAAACAACGCTAAAGTCGGCGGCCGCCTTTTTCCTAATTAACAATCAGTCTCAACATCAACACTCACACAATACCTAAAGTCTTTTTGACATGCATCACGAATGTATAATCACATTTCTCATTGTATTTATGACACCTAGTAATGTGGCAAGAATATGATTATTTAAAATAATTGCATTGTATAAGTTGCATTTGAAAATATGTCTAAAAACTAGACAATTTTTGAGGGGTAGTTTAACATGGCAAGTTAAATCTACTTCTAATCTAAAATCGACTCTACTTTAAATGGATGTTTTTAATATGAACCGACTAATAACCATTAAACCCAAAAAAATTGACAATAAAACATTAATTTTGGTAAATTATTATGCAAGGCTGTGAGGTTCCGAGTGAAGCAAAGCAGTAACTTTTGCAACTTGTGCACTTTTTGAAATGTTGAATCCGTAACGAGAATATCTGCCTTCCCTGTGAACAACGGCACCTCTTTGCGATCGCTTCAGAAGGACTGGCAAATCATCATCTCTTCATCAGTAAAAACAGCCGAATCGATATCGGTGAAATGAACTAGTGGTGAGATGAATGATCTGAAGCACGGCGCGATACCCGATCATTATAAACAATTATTTCTATCGTGGTCCGTTTCTGTACCTTTAGATTAGATAACTGAAGATAACAATTGGGTAGTACAAACTGCACAAGCATATTACTCGGAAACAGAGAGGAGCATATGTATATATTTAATGTGAATAATATTAATAAATGCAAGAATTGTATAATTTGGTTCTTTGCTATAATAATTAAAATGAAATAAACTTACAAACGAATTTTAATAACAACTAAATGATTAATAACTTGTGATTAAGGTTCACAATAGAACAAAATGTATGAATGTCAACAGCTAAGCAAGTTTGAAGCAAATAAAAATGAACTGTTGACTAAAACACATTAGTGCGAATACAAAATGTGCAATTATGTCGTTAACGCCAATAATAATCTTTATGTGAAATTATTTAATTGAAGTGTACAAAATAAACAAACAAATAAGCACAGATTGATAAAAAAATTAAAGTGAAACTGAGCGCCGAGTTCTGGCATTAAAAGGAGTAAATTTTTACATGTTGTCAGCGCAATCATTTGCGCTTTAAATGAAAGTTACATTCATTAAATCGTAGATCATTATTTCTACAAGCTGGGTTTCAACCAGCAACGCCTGGAATTTAATCCAGCTTTATCCATCTTCATGATTGCAGAATTAACTTTAATAATCAATAAATTTCTGCATCGACAGCTCTCACAACTCTACTGTTTACTCAAAGAGTATTGAGTATTGATATTAATTGAAAGCAATGCGCAAAATTGAATGAAATAATACGTACGCAGAAAATTAATTCCCCAAACTGGATTCGCACCAGCTATCTCTAGATAACAAATCTAGTATTCTACCATCTTCATAGCCGAGAAATTAATCGAATGCCTTCTCAAAATTTCAATATATACTCGTAATTGATCAATAAAGTTTAAATTATGAAAATTTTATGAGGTTACGACTTTGTTCAAAAGTTGATCAATTGTTTTATAGTGACCTACAAAAATTGTGTGAAAGGAGGCTGTCCTGTGAGTGTCCGAGTAAAGCAAAGCAGCAACTTTTGCAACTTTAGCGCCTTTTGCACTTTTTTAAATGTTGAATCCGTAACGAGAATATCTGCCTTCCCTGTGAACAACGGCACCTCTTTGCGATCGCTTCAGAAGGACTGGCAAATCATCATCTCTTCATCAGTAAAAACAGCCGAATCGATATCCCTTGAGACACCAGTCCGGTTAGATAGCTGGACAAGCCCCAGCTGGGCCCAAGTATTGGTTACGTTAGTGCGGTTGAAATGAACTAGTGGAGAGATGAATGATCTGAAGCACGGCGCGGTACCCGACCATTTTAAACAATTATTTCAATCTTGGTCCGTCTCTGTACCTTTAGATTAGATAACTGAAGATAACAATTGGGTAGTTTGTACAAACTGCACAAGCATATTACTCGGACACACAGAGAGGAACATTTACTTAAAGTACCTACGCAAACTATCTTAAACACTATAGGCTATCCTCCAAGGCTCTGAGTGAAGCAAAACGGTAAGTGTTCCAAGTAAAATACATGATACGCGACCCAATTATATTAATAATTATTTCTAATCGTGGTCCGTCTCTGTACCGTTAGATTAGATAAATTAAGAAATTGGGTGATTATTGGTGCAGAAAAAATGAAGCTCAGAGCTCAGAGGAATATTTACTTAAAGTACCTACGCAAATAATTTAAAACAAAACTGATCAGAAGTCTGATATGTGTATATTGTTTCATTTAAAAGCGCGCTTACTAATATGACTATAAAAGCAATTATTGTCCATTGAATTTGATTTGGACACTGGTAGATTTTTGAACCAACAATTAAAATATTGACGCTTCAAATGTTTCTAGTTATGAATAATGCTTGTAAATTGCAGAACAAAAATTATTGTATTGGTATAAATATTTACCAATAATTAGTAATTTCAGGCCAATTTCATGGCTGCTGGATGAATGTTTGAAACTAAACTTGGATCAGTTTTCTCGGAGACAAAATATTACACAGCATTATTCATAACTAGTTGCGGTTATTAGAAATGAAAGTTCCTACCTTTAGAATCCCCTGGCAGTCTTGAAGATCGTTGCTGCGAAATTGGCTCCGATGACGATTTCTGCGGTGCCGGCAGTACCAGAAGGCTGCATATACTTTCGTCTCTCAATGATGTTCCAGTTACCAAGTCAACGAAGCAATTATTCTTTCCTAAAACATAAACACCTATTAAAATAGTGAAATATTACAAGAACCGCTGATTTCAGAAACCGCCCAAATCTTTTGGTTATACGTATTTGAATTATACATAGAATGGCGCATAAAAGATGTAGTTCTTTTGATTGAGCGCAAAAAGAACCTTATTCTAATATTTAAAAGGTGTATTGGACCCTCTGAAAATATCAACTGAGAGCAGAAATAATCTAAATTCATGACTAATTAATATTTATTTAATTATTTGAAAACTAGATGTGTGACTCGAGTTGTTTCTAAAATATGTGTTTCAATGTGTATGCTAAAGTTTTAATGTTACTTTGTTTAGAACACAAAATTAATAAATGCTATTTTGCTAAAATCTGATCAAGCATTAAAATTAGTATAAAGGCAGATGTAAGGCGAGCGATGCAACATTATTGTAAGTAGTCAAAATGGGTACAGGGGTGCGTTTGACTTTGAATCAATCTTAATAGAATACAAATATAATTGAAGTATTTAGATTGCAACATTTATGAATGCATAAATAAAATTAAAAACCGTTAAAATATCGCCCCCGATTAAATTAAATTTGGATATAAATAAACAATAAAGGCAAGTAAAAAAATATCGACACACTAATTAATAGTTTTGAATAATGTTGGTCAATCGAAAACAAGTTATTTTTAATACAGAAAACTTGTGAAATAATAACATTATTCATAACTAGGTGATAAATAAAAAAAATCCTACCTTATAATTCCTCCAATGATTTGCAAAACTGTGAAGCGACGGTTGGTTGGGTGAAGTTACCATCCGAGATAATCGCTGTTCCTCGGCAGGTAAACAAATTCACATCAGTTCTGCGTTGCATTAACAGATGGTCCATTTACCAATTCAATGAAGGTATTTGTTCTGAAAAATTGAAAATTATATTAACAGTTTGGTCAGACATGTTTGGTCGTTTTTTGGAAGCAAATTGAAATTAAAGTTGTAAAAATTTTGCAAGTACCTACTAATTTTAAATAAATTTATTAGCAATGCAAATTTTAAAAGTCTGCAAGTACACTTTGTGCAGACGTAAGGATGCGACCGTTGCAGTTATTTGTTAGTATCGATGGCTCAAAATATTTTGTACCACCGTTACTTGCAAATTTATATGTTAACATAATTTGTACGTCTGTAACGCTAAGGCTGAAAAATATTTAGTCACATCAATTATGATACATAACTGCGATGGGTTCTACAAAGTTAATCTGGTCTCACCTATAATTGGAAGATTCCAACAATTACCGTTTGTATGTGATCTTAGTAATCGCACATACGATAACTGGTGCAATCCGTTAGGAATCCGATTTTAATTGAATTATTAAATTATATACCGTTGCGGTCAGCGTACACACCACTAGAATTATTTTAACACCAATAATGCAAAATTCACTTCGACAAATCAGGTTTCTATGTTTTCGTTTGAATATCAGATCGTAATTAATGTAACATTTCAAGACAACAGCAAAATTGATGGTAAAAATTAGTTTGTTATTAAATTATTATTATAATTATATTTAAATAACTTGCAGTTAAATAAATTTTCATGCGTTTCCGAATGTTGAATGCTGTATTGTTCGATACAGCATTCAACATTCGGAAACGCATTCAGTGCATGTGCAGCCAATATCAACACAGTAATCAATAGTTTTGAATAATGTTGGTTAATAAAGAACAAGTTATTTGTAATGCAAAAACATTATTCATAACGAAACGTCATAAATATAAAAATTCCTACCTTATAATTCCTTCGACGATTTCTGTTCGGTGAAGTTACCATCGGAGACGATTTCTGTTCCTCGATGGTATAAACTGACTCACATTTACAATACTTCAATGGAGGTATTCGCTGGTCTGAAATGTTAAAAATTATTTTAACAGTGACATACGTTTGGTATTGTTTTAGGAAGCATCTTTAAATTAAATTTGGAAAAATTTTGCAAGTAATGAGACTAATTTTAAATGAATTTTTAACAATGAAAGTTTTAAAAATCTGTATGGAAAATAAGAAATTATGTTGGATAAGTAGGTATTAATCATACTAATGTTCTTGTGATTTTGAGTGCAAATTTTTATAAACAATACAAATGTAATTTATTATTAAATACATTTTATTGCATTTGTAATGTTGCGCCATTGGGAGGCTTTATTTAATAGATTTATTTTAAGGAGTTTAACAATTATGTGAGGAATGTTTTCAAAGCAGATTGAAATAAGACTATCACTTTTTTGCCTAGCTAAACGAGTCCATTGTGTAGCACAATGGGTTCGCTGTGGATAGGAAAAATAGCGATTTCTCGAATATTCCGCGTTCATTTAATTAGATTTTAAGCCAATTTTGGGGTAATTAGAAAAGGTTTTCATGTAGGATGTGTGAAATTATGATAATTGGAAATGTGGAGTGATTTTATGCACCAAAAAAGTGCAGAAAACCACGCAAATTTCGCAAAAAAATCAATTGCTATTACCTTAACATCTTCCAGACGAATTCGTGTCTTCTGTGAACATTTGGGGGCTCTTTGGGGATGTGGGCGGAATTTCGGGGGGCGACTTCCAGTTTTCAGTGGATTTCGCAAGTCGAAATGTTGAAGACGGATCTCAGCAATCGGTCTGAAACAATAAATTATTAATTAGTAAGTTCGTTAATTGATTTCGTTGTGAATAATGCACCTGGCACATGCAGAGATATTGCCGCGTTGGAGATTCAGCGGCGACTGAGCCTCCGCTGCACGGCAAAGGTCAGTTTTTTGGTCAAAACCTTGGCTCGCCCGACGACAGGACAATGGATTGAATTACAATGCAAGCGATCAATACAATGCCAGCCGAGATGAGCTTGCACCGACCTGCAAAATTATCATAAACTAAAATATATACATTTATTAATAAACTTCGAACATACTCAAAATTGTGTTATATTTGCATATATTTTTAAGCAAATCGTTTGAAAAATTCACCTACATTTAAAATTTTGCAGCAGTAATACACCAAAATATTCAAACTAGTGCCCTTCAGTATTATTATTTATATTTTACAATTATAACGTGAATATGGCCATGCTGGCACTATGGTCAATTGCATTTATCTCTCCAACTTATATTCTTAACTCAACTGGATTTTTTTTAATTTAATTAATTCTTGTTTGGTATATTCCATGCCTGATTTGTATACAGTATACATGCATACAATTCTTCAGCAAATTTAAGAAAGATTATGATCTAAATAAGTGAAACAATCGAATATATAACTTTCTGATTTGACCTGCATGCATTATCAATTAATGAAATTTCTAATTTAATGAACAGATATCTGTTCCGTATTCCTGAAGCTAATTCTCATGAAAATTTGACAAAGTTTCAGTATTAAATAAGTGAGAAAATCAACACTATAACTTTATGCAATGACAAGTATCAATTAGTGAATACTGAAATTTCTGAAAATTTATTTATTGCATATTAATTAACAGATATCTGTTCAGTATTCCTGAAGCTTATTCTCATGAAAATTTGACAAAGTTTCAGTATTAAATAAGTGAGAAAATCAACACTATAACTTTATGCAATGACAAGTATCAATTAGTGAATACTGAAATTTCTGAAAATTTATTTATTGCATATTAATAAACAGATATCTGTTCAATATTCCTGAAGCTAATTCTCATGAAAATTTGACAAAGTTTCAGTATTAAATAAGTGAGAAAATCAACACTATAACTTTATGCAATGACAAGTATCAATTAGTGAATACTGAAATTTCTGAAAATTTATTTATTGCATATTAATTAACAGATATCTGTTCAGTATTCCTGAAGCTTATTCTCATGAAAATTTGACAAAGTTTCAGTATTAAATAAGTGAGAAAATCAACACTATAACTTTATGCAATGACAAGTATTAATTAGTGAATACTGAAATTTCTGAAAATTTATTTATTGCATATTAATTAACAGATATCTGTTCAGTATTCCTGAAGCTTATTCTCATGAAAATTTGACAAAGTTTCAGCATTAAATAAGTGAGAAAATTGACACTATAACTTTATGCAATGAGAAGTATGAATTAGTGAATACTGAAATTTCAGAAAATTTATTTATTGCATATTAACTAACAGATATCTGTTCAGTATTCCTGAAGCTTATTCTCATGAAAATTTGACAAAGTTTCAGTATTAAATAAGTGAGAAAATTGACACTATAACTTTATGCAATGACAAGTATGAATTAGTGAATACTGAAATTTCTGAAAATTTATTTATTGCATATTAATTAACAGATATCTGTTCAATATTCCTGAAGCTTATTCTCATGAAAATTTGACAAAGTTTCAGTATTAAATAAGTGAGAAAATCAACACTATAACTTTATGCAATGACAAGTATCAATTAGTGAATACTGAAATTTCTGAAAATTTATTTATTGCATATTAATTAACAGATATCTGTTCAGTATTCCTGAAGCTTATTCTCATGAAAATTTGACAAAGTTTCAGCATTAAATAAGTGAGAAAATCAACACTATAACTTTATGCAATGACAAGTATGAATTAGTGAATACTGAAATTTCTGAAAATTTATTTATTGCATATTAATTAACAGATATCTGTTCAGTATTCCTGAAGCTAACTTTCATGAAAATTTGAGAAAGTTTCAGTATTAAATAAGTGAGAAAATCAACACTATAACTTTATGCAATGACAAGTATGAATTAGTGAATACTGAAATTTCTGAAAATTTATTTATTGCATATTAATTAACAGATATCTGTTCAGTATTCCTGAAGCTTATTCTCATGAAAATTTGACAAAGTTTCAGCATTAAATAAGTGAGAAAATTGACACTATAACTTCTTGCAATGACAAGTATGAATTAGTGAATACTGAAATTTCTGAAAATTTATTTATTGCATATTAATTAACAGATATCTGTTCAGTATTCCTGAAGCTTATTCTCATGAAAATTTGACAAAGTTTCAGCATTAAATAAGTGAGAAAATCAACACTATAACTTTATGCAATGACAAGTATGAATTAGTGAATACTGAAATTTCTGAAAATTTATTTATTGCATATTAATTAACAGATATCTGTTCAGTATTCCTGAAGCTTATTCTCATGAAAATTTGACAAAGTTTCAGCATTAAATAGGTGAGAAAATTGACACTATAACTTCTTGCAATGACAAGTATGAATTAGTGAATACTGAAATTTCTGAAAATTTATTTATTGCATATTAATTAACAGATATCTGTTCAGTATTCCTGAAGCTTATTCTCATGAAAATTTGACAAAGTTTCAGCATTAAATAAGTGAGAAAATTGACCACTATAACTTCTTGCAATGACAAGTATGAATTAGTGAATACTGAAATTTCTGAAAATTTATTTATTGCATATTAATTAACAGATATCTGTTCAGTATTCCTGAAGCTTAATCTCATGAAAATTTGACAAAGTTTCAGCATTAAATAAGTGAGAAAATTGACACTATAACTTCTTGCAATGACAAGTATCAATTAGTGAATACTGAAATTTCTGAAAATTTATTTATTGCATATTAATTAACAGATATCTGTTCAGTATTCCTGAAGCTAACTTTCATGAAAATTTGACAAAGTTTCAGTATTAAATAAGTGAGAAAATCAACACTATAACTTTATGCAATGACAAGTATGAATTAGTCAATACTGAAATTTCTGAAAATTTATTTATTGCATATTAATTAACAGATATCTGTTCAGTATTCCTGAAGCTAACTTTCATGAAAATTTGACAAAGTTTCAGTATTAAATAAGTGAGAAAATCAACACTATAACTTTATGCAATGACAAGTATGAATTAGTCAATACTGAAATTTCTGAAAATGTATTTATTGCATATTAATTAACAGATATCTGTTCAGTATTCCTGAAGCTAACTTTCATGAAAATTTGAGAAAGTTTCAGTATTAAATAAGTGAGAAAATCAACACTATAACTTTATGCAATGACAAGTATGAATTAGTCAATACTGAAATTTCTGAAAATGTATTTATTGCATATTAATTAACAGATATCTGTTCAGTATTCCTGAAGCTAACTTTCATGAAAATTTGACAAAGTTTCAGTATTAAATAAGTGAGAAAATCAACACTATAACTTTATGCAATGACAAGTATGAATTAGTCAATACTGAAATTTCTGAAAATGTATTTATTGCATATTAATTAACAGATATCTGTTCAGTATTCCTGAAGCTAACTTTCATGAAAATTTGAGAAAGTTTCAGTATTAAATAAGTGAGAAAATCAACACTATAACTTTATGCAATGACAAGTATGAATTAGTCAATACTGAAATTTCTGAAAATGTATTTATTGAATATTAATTAACAGATATCTGTTCAGTATTCCTGAAGCTAACTTTCATGAAAATTTGAGAAAGTTTCAGTATTAAATAAGTGAGAAAATCAACACTATAACTTTATGCAAAGACAAGTATGAATTAGTCAATACTGAAATTTCTGAAAATGTATTTATTGCATATTAATTAACAGATATCTGTTCAGTATTCCTGAAGCTAACTTTCATGAAAATTTGAGAAAGTTTCAGTATTAAATAAGTGAGAAAATCAACACTATAACTTTATGCAATGACAAGTATGAATTAGTCAATACTGAAATTTCTGAAAATGTATTTATTGCATATTAATTAACAGATATCTGTTCAGTATTCCTGAAGCTAACTTTCATGAAAATTTGACAAAGTTTCAGTATTAAATAAGTGAGAAAATCAACACTATAACTTTATGCAATGACAAGTATGAATTAGTCAATACTGAAATTTCTGAAAATGTATTTATTGCATATTAATTAACAGATATCTGTTCAGAATTCCTGAAGCTAACTTTCATGAAAATTTGACAAAGTTTCAGTATTAAATAAGTGAGAAAATCAACACTATAACTTTATGCAATGACAAGTATGAATTAGTCAATACTGAAATTTCTGAAAATGTATTTATTGCATATTAATTAACAGATATCTGTTCAGTATTCCTGAAGCTAACTTTCATGAAAATTTGACAAAGTTTCAGTATTAAATAAGTGAGAAAATCAACACTATAACTTTATGCAATGACAAGTATGAATTAGTCAATACTGAAATTTCTGAAAATGTATTTATTGCATATTAATTAACAGATATCTGTTCAGTATTCCTGAAGCTAACTTTCATGAAAATTTGAGAAAGTTTCAGTATTAAATAAGTGAGAAAATCAACACTATAACTTTATGCAATGACAAGTATGAATTAGTCAATACTGAAATTTCTGAAAATTTATTTATTGCATATTAATTAACAGATATCTGTTCAGTATTCCTGAAGCTAACTTTCATGAAAATTTGACAAAGTTTCAGTATTAAATAAGTGAGAAAATCAACACTATAACTTTATGCAATGACAAGTATGAATTAGTCAATACTGAAATTTCTGAAAATGTATTTATTGCATATTAATTAACAGATATCTGTTCAGTATTCCTGAAGCTAACTTTCATGAAAATTTGAGAAAGTTTCAGTATTAAATAAGTGAGAAAATCAACACTATAACTTTATGCAATGACAAGTATGAATTAGTCAATACTGAAATTTCTGAAAATGTATTTATTGCATATTAATTAACAGATATCTGTTCAGTATTCCTGAAGCTAACTTTCATGAAAATTTGACAAAGTTTCAGTATTAAATAAGTGAGAAAATCAACACTATAACTTTATGCAATGACAAGTATGAATTAGTCAATACTGAAATTTCTGAAAATGTATTTATTGCATATTAATTAACAGATATCTGTTCAGAATTCCTGAAGCTAACTTTCATGAAAATTTGACAAAGTTTCAGTATTAAATAAGTGAGAAAATCAACACTATAACTTTATGCAATGACAAGTATGAATTAGTCAATACTGAAATTTCTGAAAATGTATTTATTGCATATTAATTAACAGATATCTGTTCAGTATTCCTGAAGCTAACTTTCATGAAAATTTGACAAAGTTTCAGTATTAAATAAGTGAGAAAATCAACACTATAACTTTATGCAATGACAAGTATGAATTAGTCAATACTGAAATTTCTGAAAATGTATTTATTGCATATTAATTAACAGATATCTGTTCAGTATTCCTGAAGCTAACTTTCATGAAAATTTGAGAAAGTTTCAGTATTAAATAAGTGAGAAAATCAACACTATAACTTTATGCAATGACAAGTATGAATTAGTCAATACTGAAATTTCTGAAAATTTATTTATTGCATATTAATTAACAGATATCTGTTCAGTATTCCTGAAGCTAACTTTCATGAAAATTTGACAAAGTTTCAGTATTAAATAAGTGAGAAAATCAACACTATAACTTTATGCAATGACAAGTATGAATTAGTCAATACTGAAATTTCTGAAAATGTATTTATTGCATATTAATTAACAGATATCTGTTCAGTATTCCTGAAGCTAACTTTCATGAAAATTTGAGAAAGTTTCAGTATTAAATAAGTGAGAAAATCAACACTATAACTTTATGCAATGACAAGTATGAATTAGTCAATACTGAAATTTCTGAAAATGTATTTATTGCATATTACTTAACAGATATCTGTTCAGTATTCCTGAAGCTAACTTTCATGAAAATTTGACAAAGTTTCAGTATTAAATAAGTGAGAAAATCAACACTATAACTTTATGCAATGACAAGTATGAACTAGTCAATACTGAAATTTCTGAAAATTTATTTATTGCATATTAATTAACAGATATCTGTTCAGTATTCCTGAAGCTAACTTTCATGAAAATTTGAGAAAGTTTCAGAATTAAATAAGTGAGAAAATCAACACTATAACTTTATGCAATGACAAGTATGAATTAGTCAATACTGAAATTTCTGAAAATGTATTTATTGCATATTAATTAACAGATATCTGTTCAGTATTCCTGAAGCTAACTTTCATGAAAATTTGACAAAGTTTCAGTATTAAATAAGTGAGAAAATCAACACTATAACTTTATGCAATGACAAGTATGAATTAGTCAATACTGAAATTTCTGAAAATGTATTTATTGCATATCAATTAACAGATATCTGTTCAGTATTCCTGAAGCTAACTTTCATGGAAATTTGACAAAGTTTCAGTATTAAATAAGTGAGAAAATCAACACTATAACTTTATGCAATGACAAGTATGAATTAGTCAATACTGAAATTTCTGAAAATGTATTTATTGCATATTACTTAACAGATATCTGTTCAGTATTCCTGAAGCTAACTTTCATGAAAATTTGACAAAGTTTCAGTATTAAATAAGTGAGAAAATCAACACTATAACTTTATGCAATGACAAGTACGAATTAGTCAATACTGAAATTTCTCAAAATTTATTTATTGCATATTAATTATCATATATCTGTTCAGTATACCTGAAACTAATTCTCCTGAAAATTTGACAATGCTTCAGTATTAAATAAGTGAGCAAATTAAAAGTATAACTTTTTGCAATGACAAGAATAAATTAGTTATTACTGAAATTTCTCAAAATTTATTTATTGGATATAAATTATCAGATATCTATTTAGTATACCTGAAGCTAATGCGTCCGAAAATTTGACAAAGTTTCAGTATTAAATAAGTGAGAAAATCAACACTATAACTTTATGCAATGACAAGTATGAATTAGTCAATACTGAAATTTCTGAAAATTTATTTATTGCATATTAATTATCTTTAATATTAATAATAAATAATTAAAATTAATTATTTAAAGTAGTGCCCATCAGAATTGTTATTGATATTTTCAATTATAAGGTGAATATGGCCAAGCTGGCAATATGGTCAATTGTCTTTATCTCCGCAACTTATACTTTTAAGTTAACTTCAATTTCTGTAGATTTAATTAATTCATGTTTTTCATATTCCATACCGGATTTGTATACAGTATACTTGCATACAATTCTTCTGCAAATGTAAGAAAGATTCTGCTTTAAATAAGTGAGAAAATCGAATATATAACTTTCTGATTTGACCAGCATGAATTATCAATTACCGAAATTTCTGCAAATTTATCTAATGGATGTTTTGAAAGTTTTATACCAAATCTGTGTACAGTATGTCTGAATACAAATCCTCTGAAAATTTAACCACGAGTATGTCTTAAATAATTGAGAACATTGAGTTATTAACTTTCCAAGTTAACCAGTATAAGTTATCAGTCACTGAAATTACTGAAAATTTATCTAACGGATACTTTGAAAATGTTATGCTAGATCTGTATACAGTATGTCTGAATACAAAACCTCTGAAAATTTGAAAATTCAGTTATCAACTTTCCAAGTTAACCAGTATATATCAGTCACTGAAATTTCTGAAAATTTATCTAATGGATATTTTGAAAATTTTGTGCCAGATCTGTATACAGTATACCTAAATACAAATCCTCTGAAAATATGACCTCGAGTATTTTATAAATAAGTGAGAAATTCAAGTTATTAAAACTTTCCAAGTTGACCAGTAAAAGTTGTCAGTCACTGAGATATCTGAAAATTTATCTAATGGATATTTTGGAAATTTTATGCATACAGTATACCTAAATACAAATCTTCTGAAAATTTGACCACGAATAGGTCTTAAATATGTGAGGAAATCGAGTTATTAACTTTCCAAAACTTTTATGCTAATCTGTCTACAGTATGTTTGATTAGTTAAACAGTATAAATCATCAGTCACTGAAATTTCTGACAATTTATGTAATGGATATTTTGAAAATTTTATGCCAGATCTGTATACAGTATGTCTGAACACAAAACCTTTGAAAATTTGACCACGAGTATTTCTTAAATATGTAAGAAAATTGAGTTATTAACTTTCCGAGTTAACCAGTATAAGTTATCAGTCACTGAAATTTCTGAAAATTTATCTAATATACAGATCTGTATACAGTATGTCTGAATACAAAACATCTGGAAATTAGACCACGAGTATATCTTAAATAAGTGAGAAAATTGAGTTATTAACTTTCCAAGTTTACCGGTATAAGTTATCAATCACTGAAATTTATAAAAACTTATCTATTGGATATTTTGAAAATTTTATGCCAGATCTGTATACAGTATACCTGAATACAAAACCTCTGAAAATTTGACCAAGAGAGTTATTAACTTTCCAAGTTAACCAGTATATGTTATCAGTCACTGAAAATTCTGAAAATTTATCCAATAGATATTCTGAAACTTTGATGCCAGATCTGTATACAGTATACCTGAATACAAATCGTCTGAAAATTTGACCACGAATATGTCTTAAATACCCAAAAAATCATATGTGCAATCATCAGTACTATTCATTGCTTCCAAGAAAAGTATTCAGAAATCTGATATGAAAGAATATAAATGATTAATTTAAAAGAGCGCTTCGTAATTTGCCCATAAAAGTAAACATAATTGTTGATTGAATTTGGTTCGGATACTTATACCAACAATTAAAATATTGATACTCGGATTGTTACAACTTATGAATAATGCTGGGCAATTGCTATTGGGGGTTCTCCCATTCATTTTAATCTGGGGTAAGTTTCTTTGCACGACACAAAGGTGAATGCAAATTGTCGACAAGAAACTCGGATACAATCGGCTTTCTTGGAAACAAAATATCACAGCATTATTCATAACTAGTCGCGGTTATTAGAAACTTAAGTTCCTACCTTTAGAATCCAATGGCGGACTTGTAGAATATTTCTGCAAGTTGAGTCTGATGAAGATTCCAACGGTGCCAGGAGTCCTGGGAGCCATCGCAAACACTTCCAGATCTTGAAAATCCATTTGCCAATCCAACGAAGCAGTTAATTTTCCTGAAATATGAATATGTATTAATATAGTGTGCCATTACGAATATCAATGATCAACTATTTATTTATTTAATTATTACACTTGTTAATCCATATCAGTTATATCAGTAGTAATAAGTTGTGAATTAATAATTGTATTGATATTAATTTGTATGTACAATTATTGAATTGCGAACTCCATAATATATGCTGTAGTAGAAGTATATAATTAATACTTCCACTACAGCATATATTGTGGAGTTTATTATGAAGTAATTTTAATGTTACTTCATTAGCGACACAAAATTAATAAATGGTATTTTTTAACAATTTGTTTAGTATTAAATTTAGTATAAAATTAGTAATTGATTCAATCAGTAAAAAAATCATGTGAATTTATAGGTATGAATACACAAAGGCATTTTGTCAACAGGAATCGGCAACAGAGTGGATGAATGTTTCAAGCTAAACTCTGATACAAACGGCTTTCTTGGAAACCAAATATCACATAGCATTATTCATAACTAGTCACGGTTATTAGAAATTTAAATTCGTACCTTTAGAATCCAATGACAGACTTGTAAACTGTTTCTGCAAGTGAGTCTGATGTTTCCAACAGTGCCTGGAGTCCTGGGAGCCATCACACACTTCCGGATTTCGAAAATCCATTTGCCAATCTAACGAAGCAATTATTTTTCCTGAAATATGAATACGTATTAATATAGTGCGCCGTTAAGAATATCAATGATCAACTATTTATTTATTTAATTATTACACTTTTTAGTCCATAAATTATTGATATCAGTTATATCAGTAGTAATAAGTTGTGAATTAATAATTGTATTGATATTAATTCTTATATATAATTATTGTATTGATTACAAGCGTAATAGTGAAATAAATAAATAATAAATTATGAACTCCATAATAAATGCTGTAGTGGAGGTATATAATTAATACTTGATTGTGAATATCTTAACATATACGTGCAAAATATCACACTAATATTGTCAATAATAAGTTAAACCAAGAACACTCTACATCTGGAATAATTTTTAATACTTAAAGTAATTTATTATTGATTAATTTAAATAGTAAATAGTTATTTATTTAATTTTGTTTGAAGACAATAGCAAAGTTATCTTAAACACTAATTTGAAAATGTTTAGAAACATTATTATTATATTTAAATGACGCGCAAATAGAGTATTCAAACATTCCGTTCCATTGTACTAAAATGTTAAGAAATATTGAAAGGAAATATTCAAGCCTTGGATCGTTTTTATCAGACACGTCGCGCTGGGAATAAAAAGAAGCGAAAAAATGTGGAGCAAATTAGTTTAAAAATGCCGTAATTTAAAACTACGCAGTTTCGCAAATTATGAGCAATAATTAGTTGTATTTTGAACTCATTTAGAACGAATTATTACACATGAAATACGTGCGTTATAAATCAAAAAATGAAATAAGCGGTTTTTTTTTTGGGCTTCGTTAATTTTGATGCGCAGAAACGTGCAATTCCATCGTAATACGATAGAATCCAACCTTTTAAAAACATCCCTCGTCGCTTGAAGCCACCCCTCAGTAGATTTCCAGTATTTGTAGATGCGTGGGCGGAGATTTTCGAAGAAGTTCGGAAGTTTTAAGGCGAATTTCGAAATTCTTCTTGCGGGTAGTGAAGGATGGCCCCCTTGATAGTCGACTGTCCAATTCTTGAAGCACTGGGGCGTTTTTTGCACGAAATATCTCGAAGAAACGGGAGCGCACCGTTACACTGCGAAAATCGACGCGTACTGCGTGTGTTCCCCTCGTGCTCTCGGTCTTGCAGCGGTCATGTACGCACGTTTTTGTTAAACATTCTTTCAAGTGCTCTATTCAAATTATCTCTCGACCTCAACCTCGGCCAGTTTCATTGTCGAGAAACGTTTGACGTGTTTAAAAATTCACGGGCAGAAAAAACGAGTGAAGGCATCGTTTCTTAAAGGGACGGACTAAACGATTTTGCATGACCTGGGGCTTAAAATAATCCTCACTATTTGAATTTCTCCCACGTTTCACAATGTTAGAACATTAGAATTAGTATGAATTAAGCACTCTGTGCTGTGGGATTTCTAATATTCCAAAGGGATGGAATTAATTTCAATTAGAGTTATACATTATTATAGAAATGGAAACCGTTGAAACTAAACAATTTCAATATTATTCTAAGCAAAGATTAGACTCACCAAAGTCGATTTCTTCAGAAAAAGCCATTGAACAATCATATTAGAGACTATGGACAACGTAATTTTAGCCTTCAGGGCATGGCACTTCCAACTATACATAAAGTCAGAGCCTAAACTCACTACAGCCAGTTGCTTTTTCCTGTGGGGAATCCTATTATTACAAACATTAATTATTCACACGATTTAAACCTGGAAGATAGTAGTTAATAATATTGTAATGAACTATTTTACCTTATGTACCTCGGTTTATTTGCATGGGATGGTGTAGTACTCATAATTTCAAGATAATTTCATGGAGCCCTTGGAATACAGACTTGAAGTTGGTTTTGGCCCTTCAATTTTGAAAGCAAAATATTAGTATAATTTCTTAGGACAACTAGGAAACAATTAGAAAGCTTCTAAGGGCATCTGAAATAATTAAAAACCAGATACACTGTTTATCTCCCAAGAAATGATACTTTATATTTATTCTTGTGTCAATAAAAAGTTACAGAACTGTTACAATTAAAGATACTAAAAGTAGTTAGACAATATCTAATTAATTAATAATTAAGGGGCAATAGAAACTAATTAGTCTACGTACAATTAAATTATGACAATATCACATGCAATGAAACCTAAACAAAACACTAGCAACTATAAAAATGGTACACAAATGTAAACGTAAGTCTTGAAAGGGACATCAACTCAACTATCACTTAATAATATAAAAGTATCAGTTACGAGCGAGTTGTCGGCCGGAGGGCCGCAGCACCGCTCAAGTTTTAATATTAGGCACATTTGTTTTCATTCCTCCCTTAAAATATAAATTGTCTCACAAACAAACATAAATTAGTTACATCAAACATCAATTTCTGTTATATCGCAAGAAATTAAACCGATATACAAGTTTAAATACTAACAGAAATTTATAGAGAACTTTTTAAAAAAATACATGATTTATAATTTTAATATTTTTTATATATATATCGCGTATATATGTACAAATTTCTACAAAGTTTACCTATCCATATCATTCCGTTTGATATGCAGACTATGATAAAAAGAATTAACAGTTTGTTTTACTATATATATAAATATTTTCAATTCCTATAATGTCCAAATATAAAAATGTAAAATATTTAAATTAAAATTTATTTAATAATATAAAAACAAATGGAATAGTTACACCCTAAGTTCGTCCCACAGTAATCGGCCATCACTGAAGAACAATTGAAATAGGACTCATGGGTATATTGGAAAAATAATGCTATCCCGGATGGCGGGTCTTATTTGTGCAATGTGATTTGTGTCAAACGGAAGTCTGCTGCACACTACCCACATAATTTAGCGGTTTGTGTTCAGTCTCGCACTCAGAATCCTCTATTTCACAAAGGTTTGTAGACAGATCACTATTGCTTCCGTATCCACCCAAAAGAGAATGACGTTCCTCTTCAATATTAAAAGCAAAAAAGTAATAATGAATATACAATAGAGAAATAGTTAGTTAAACATACCTAATGTCGTGATAATTGAACCTATATCATCATCACACTTTTTCAGTCTATTACGGTTGCTTGGGAATCCGTAAGGTTCGACGTCATCAGAATCACCACCGGGACTATGCAGACAATCGCCTTCTGCTTCACTGGGAATGTTATATCCATGAGTCGGAAGATACGAATTGGGGTGTCGTAAATAATTATCCGCTAAACCAAAATTTGCAATTTCATTAATATGCATAGAAACAATTTTCACTACATATCATTCCAATACTCACTTGGTTTAACAATAATTAAAGGCACTGCATTGCAAAAGAACGAGAAAATTTGTGTTAATGACGTTAGTACAAACTACCATTCAATACATTAAAAACAAAAAATAATCATCACACTCAAACTTATAAACTTACAAATTCTATTTATTTTAAACATCAAAGAGCAGTCTCTTTCCACCCTATAAACCAATGGATACTCAATTTTCAGCAATTTTCTGGGCATTTGAAAAATATTACAACTAAATTTATACCTGTGGTAAATCGAAATTCTTCATTTCCACTGTCGAGGGCATTGAGGCAAGGGCTTCTGGCATGCGCTTCGCATTCACTGTCAGCCATAAATTCTGACTCCAAATCTTCGTTAAGCGTTTCTATGTCGCGTCGGGGATCCATGGTCGATAGTGACGCCAGGTGGTGGCATCGAGATTCATTACTTTCATTGCTGTGGAAGCTGGAGGAGTCAGGGATCTCACTTCCCGGCACCTCCGTTATATTGGGCAAGGTCTGACTGTGCCTCGCCCAGTCGGAGCAGTCCCAATGGTAACCTGCGAAATCTGGTTTTGAACATTTCGTATGAATCATAATAGCGGACACTACACAACATAAAACAACAAAAATAGCATTAACAAAACATAAAATAATACAACAAAAATTCAACAAACAAATTAATAAAGGTAGTTGTAGTACTTACTGCCGACATTTCTTTGTTCTTCATCAGAGATATTATTGGAAGGAATTTGTCCGTTCGAGTTCTTGTGATTTGCAATTGTATTGCTCCTGCCACCGTAGAGTCTATTTGGCGGATCACAATTCACAGGACTGGACATTTTGAAGTCTAAAACAATGTAAATAAATATACTGTTTCGGGATTGCAATACCGGATATAAATACTTAGACAAGATCCTCAGTTGTAAAGTCCTCTACTAAACAGGTAAGCAATAGCAAACAATAGTGAATTTAGTGGAAGAAATTGAAGCAGAAATTTGGAAGAAGAACATTGTAGGCAAAACGTTTCAACTCACCATTTTTAATTTTAGATTTCTCATTAAATGTAGAAGCCAGATGCATCTGGTCGGCCCATGTGGTTTTGTCGGAGTCGCAGTGGTTTCCAATTCCCGCTTGCTGCATATTCCTGTTTAAGTTCTTGACGTAATCAGGAGGCACATTTTCCAATTCATCTCCAGCCGAGCCGTAGCTGCGCAGGGTGTCTAGATTGTTTAATACCATGGGCTGATTGCAGGGGTAAGGTTCGTTTGAGCTTGGCGTATAAGACAGTGGTCTCGGGGGGCATACAGGTACTTCACGTTGATTAACTTCCAGGTTGCTGAGCTTGGAGCCCCTTTTAAACTCGGCTAGCTCTTGTGGTCTGGTAGAATTTAATACGATTTGGTTTTCTTTACGCATTTCGTTGTTGATCATGTTTTCTCTTCGACGGGATCTCTTTGTTGTGAACCTTCTGCACACAATAAAAAAGATCACTAAAATTACTATGAATACGAAACCTGCAACTATAATTGCAAACTCTTCCCATGTTATGTTTAGATGATTTGATATAATATTTGTAGGGAAGAGAGCATTGCCACAGTAGACACCTGTCGTATTTAGAGGGCATATGCAGTGGAATGACCCAATATCGTTAATACATTTTCCACCGTTAAGGCAAGGCGAAGATAGACATTCATCAAGATCAAATTCACAGAATTCACCAGCATACGATCGGCATTTACAAAGCGGCCCATCATCACCCTCCTCACATACTCCTCCGTTTTTGCAGGGATTCGGAGCACAATATCTTCCATATTCACAACGCTTCCCGGTCATCCTGTATATGCACTCACAGGTGAAATCTCCACCGAGGGTTGGAGAACACTTTCCTCCGTATAAACAAGGAGCCGACGCGCAGGGATCCGTGTCGAGTTCGCACAGTTTACCATTAAATCTGGCGTGGCACTGGCATTCGAAGACACCGCCAATTTCTTTGCAGGTACCCCCATTCATGCAGGGCTGCGAGCCACAGGCACCCAATGGAGTTAACACAGTTGATGCGTCACAGCTAAACTCAACATTAGCAAATCTTTTTAGAACAGCAACTGAACTGTCGCCGCTCTTGTGCAGTGGCACGGAGACCCTTGAGATTCTCACGTCATCCATGCATCCGGAGAAGCCCCTTTGGATGTCCTCGAAGCCTAATATTGATGGGTGCTGGTGCACTTCCGCGCCCAAATACATCTCATCACTTTGCAAGTTAAGGATGTCACTGATTCCTGGCGCCGAGCCTTGAGCCGTGTGCGTGCCGTCAACGGTTATCCTGGCACTGTTGCGGTCTCGTTCCAAGCGGATTTCATGCCACCTACCGTCGGATATGTAAAGTGTTGACATTCGAACTACACCCTCTCCACTGCCGAGTTCGAATCTGTACTGTACGGCACCGTTGATGATCTCCAGGATGTTGTAATCAACTTTCCCAGCGGCATACATGAGATTGCCCGTCGGTTGCATGGTTCTGATGCGCAAGCTGAGGCTTAATTGGTCCTCAATGGATTTTTTGTTTATAATCCGGTACTGGGAATAACTCTTCCCACTGAAACTAATCGGGTTTCTTGGTATGTAGCAGGATTCATCGTGGCACTTAGATATATCGACATCACAAGTAGTGCCGGCGTATCCTTCGGGGCACTGGCAAGAGTAGCCTTGGATGGAAGCGTCAGGGATGCAGATTTTGTAGGTGGGGCATGGCTCCCTCGCACATTCGTTCACAATTGTATCACAGCGGTCACCCCCATAACCTGGAAGATAATTAATTATAATTTGCATTTAAATGATTATAAAATTAAGCTTACCTTCTTTACATATACACTCCAAGCGTTGTTGATGCTGTGCAGACACAAAACTTGTAATGTCAGTAGAAATTGGTTTAATTTTGGTAACATCCAAAGCATAATGGTCTTGGCACACCCCATACAAACAATACGAATTCGTACACTTTAATCTGACAATCTCCTCAACCACCAATTTTGTGGTCTCTTCAAGCTCTTCCAGGTGATCATTCATTGATCGGCGTAAATAATCAGCCGTATAAAAACCTGACTCTGGCTTCTTAACAGTAAAAAGAACATCCAAATCTTTGTTTATAATCTGTCTCCTTGCTCTCAAGTTAACAAGGTCATCATTGGAAGGCTGAACGCTGATAATAACAACATCCTTCAGCTTTGAATTCATTGTATTCCTTACGGCTCTGACAAATCCCTTGCGGTGACTCATTACAAACAACTCGGGGCTGACTTCTCGGAAACGTATGGCAATAGAGTTCTCCAGCATATCCTCGGTTATAATTTCAACGTTGATTTTAACAATTATGTGCGCGTAGTATTTCCCGTCCGTCACAGACACATTCAATCTGTAGTCGCCAACATCCAGTCTTGGCAAAGCTGTAAGTGTGCCGTCCGTGCGGTCAATTTTGAATAACTCGTGTGTCGGGTAATTGATTCCCAGTGTTGGTGACAAAGAGTAAGTTAATGTATCGTACTGATCCTGATCATTCGCATGCACTTTGCCGATAATCCCGCCTGGATACTCATCAAGGTACGAGTTGATATTGATTTCTAGTGGCGTTATTATGGGTGGGTACTGTGACTCTTCGATTACTTTGACGATTACCCAGGTGTCCGAGTACAAAGGGGGAGTGCCGTTATCAAACACCCTAATTTTGAGCAAATATGTGTCCTTAATTTTATGATTGAACCGGGACGCGCTCCTGAGAACACCGTCCTGTTCTAGTCGGAAAATATTACCCTCATTTCCGGATTGAAAATCAAAGGTGTATGGCAATGTATTAGGAACTGTGTCATCATCAGTGATTAAAAACTTAATTATCGGATATCCAATTGGTTTGTCCTCCTAAAACAATATAATGTATGAAGTTTAGTTTGGGTAATTTGTGGTAATTAATTACTTGTATGATGGTGGTGTAATTTGATTGCGAGAATAACGGTGGATTATCGTTTGCATCGGATATTTCTATGTTAACGTTTATTTGTCTTGAAAGCACTGGAATCCCGTTGTCCTTGGCTAATACCTCGAGGACGTACGTGGAGATTGATTCACGGTCCAAGAAATCGGCTACTGATATATACCCTGAGTTCGAATCGATTGTAAACTGCTCGTGTTTGTCTCCTTTTAAAATAGAATATTCAACTCTGCCATTATCTCCGCTGTCCAAATCAGTTGCTGTTACCTATGATTAATTAAGTAAGCAATGCTGCAATATGTGTTGTTAGAAATTAACGTACCTGTAGAATTTTATCTCCCACTTGAGCATCCTCACGAATCCTAGCGCTGTACGAGTTTTGAGCAAATATTGGTGCATTGTCATTGCAATCAGTCACGCTGATATTAACCGTGGCTATGTTACTTAAAGGTGGTTCACCTCCATCGATTGCCTGTATGGTGAGGAAGTAATCCTTAGCACGCTCGTAGTCCAGCATGTCAACAATAGTAATCACGCCGGTCTTATTGTTAATCGCAAACTTCTTGTGCTCATTTCCACCGATTACAGAATAATAAATATCTGCATTCACTCCGGTGTCTTTGGATGTTGCCAGGACCCTCACAACCTCAGTGCCGATAGCATTAATTTCAGGAACAACGCCGAAGTAGTACTTGGAAGCAAACTCGGGCGGATTGTCATTAATATCCTGCACATTTATAATTAAACTTGCTACACTCGACATCTGGGGCGTCCCTTGATCCACCGCTTGCACTGTCAGATTGTATAATGCTTTTAATTCACGGTCTAATGGCTTGGCTAACGTTACAATTCCACTATCCGGTTCCATCTTGAAGTGGTTCTTGTAGGAGTCCAAGAAAGCGTATTTTATTTTTCTATTAATGCCTGTAATTAAAATTTTATGTAATCAATTTTAAAGAAAGTAGTATTTTTACTTACCAATATCAGCATCTGTCGCATGCACTTTCGTTACCAGTGTGCCTACTTCCACGTCTTCTGCCAAACTAACGGAGTAGTAGGGCAGTGAGAATTGTGGGGCATTATCGTTCAAATCTGACACCATTAACTCAATTTGTGAAGAGCACTCCCATTCACTGTGCTCCTTGTCTTGCACATGAGCAGTTAAAATGTACTTATTTTGCTTCTCTCTGTCTAAATGTGTGATTGTTTTCAAGTAACCGGTGTCTTTATCCAAGAGGAAATTCTCAGACCCATCTCCAGTTAAAATGTAACGCAGTTTTGAATTTTCCTCGTCATCTATATCATTGGCGAGTACGCTTAGCACAAATGATCCAGGAAGGATGCCTTCCGATAGGATTTGTCTATACCTGTACATCAGGCAGTATGGAGGATTGTCTGTAAAAATAAAATTACACACGTAAATACAATTTACACATTAAGAAATGAATTAAATAATAAATAATGGGGAAACTTACCATTAGCATCAAGTATAGTGATGCCGACTTTAGTTGTATCAGTAAACATTCCATCGGTAACAATAATATCGAGACTGTAACTTGCAATAGCTTCCCTATCCAGTGGTTTAACAACATAAACTTCCCCAGTCTGCCTAATTTGGAATTGTGAGCTCTGATCTCCGGCAGTTATATAGAAATCGACGGGAGTATTCAAGTCAACATCAGCATCAGTAATTTCCAATGATAGAACAACGGTTCCTGGCAGTGCATCCTCATTAACAGCGCTTTGATAGAACTTCTTCTTAAACACTGGCGGGCTGTCATTGTAGTCCTTCAGCTTTATTATAACGGTTGTACGTGCCGAGTGCTTGGGTGTTCCGTTATCAGTGGCAATCACGTGGAACTTGTACTCTGACTTGCTCTCCTTATCGAGCGGAACTAGGGATGTGATCCAGCCAGTAAAGGCGTCGATGGCAAACACGTTTATGGCCTCCCCTGAGTCGGTGCCAAAGCTGTACCTCACCTCCCCGTTGCTGCCCTGGTCTTCATCGTGCGCTATCACTTTGAGCACTGAGGTCCCCTCGTTAATGTTCTCCGCCAGATTGAGGACGTATGGGCTGCTCTCGAAGTGCGGCGCGTGATCATTCTCATCGAGCACTTGCAGGGTGATTTCATCCAGGGCCGTCAGTGGGGGGCTCGAGTCAGTCTCAGCCAGGATGCCTATCAGATGAGACACTTGCGATTCAAAGTCCAGTGGTCGGGCCAGGGAAACGTGTCCTTGACCATCCACGGCGAACTGGGGGTCTTCCTCGGAGCCGGATATTATTTTGAAAGACACGGAAACGTTGGATACAAGTTTCAAGCGCGTTATTATAGTGCCTGTGGAAATAATTGGTTAGTTGTTGAGTGATGGTGGTCGATAAAATTTTACCTGTGGGCGAGTTTTCGGAGAAGAAAAATTTATCATCTTTGCGCTCGAAAATAGGAGGCCGATCTTTTGGTCCCATTATTAATATGTTGACAGGCACATCTGAATGTCTCCTGGGTTCGCCCCAATCGGTTGCCCTCACAAAAAACTGGAACACTTGGCCTTCTGAAAATATTAATAAAAATCAAACAATATTGTTGCTATTACCACTAAATACAAAATAATTAAACAATACATCTATAAAATTATTAATAATCAATCAATTGCAAGAGAATTATTTGTGTGACACTTAAATTCAAAATACTTAATTAACAATAAAAGAAATATTAGCACATAATGTAACTAAATTCATATAATTAATTAACAATCCTTCCAAAAGAGACAAGATGATTTTGAATATTATTGATGATAATTTAATATTGAACTGGTTTATCTACTATTAACAAAATATTTTCTCAGCTACATTTTAGAACATACTTTATGGTACCTACATTGCAAATGTACATGTGTTAGGGATATTTAATGCTAATGAGATTAATTTAAAAAAATCGACTTACCATACTTGGCAGCATTCCTCACCAATGAAATGCCTCCTTCTTTTGCATTGATTGTGAAAATATCTGTCACTCCAGAAGATTTTTCCTCGTAAATTGAGTACTGAAGTTTCGCCGCTTGTCCTTCATCCGGATCTGTAGCTCTTATCTTCGCAGAAAACTATGTAGTAATGATTAAACTTTAGCATAAAAAGTAATTTACCTTTAAAAACGGTGTTCCAATATTGTAGTTGGATTGTATGCTTCCTTTATATTCCCGCAAATGGAATTTGGGTGCATTATCGTTCTCATCCAGCACAGCAACTCGAACAGTTAAAAACCCACTTCGGCCTCCACCATCAGTAGCCATAACTGGAATCTCATACAACTTCTGCTTCTCCCTGTCTAATCTGACCTTCGTGACGATCCTTCCAGTGCTTTTATCAATACCGAAGGTCTCGCACAGCAGATCCGAGTGAATCGAGTAAGTGAGGGCGCCGAAATCCCCAAAATCCTCGTCAGACGCTTTCACCTCGACCACAAAAGTGTTGGCCGGCCGGTTCTCCAGCACCTGCACGTCCATTATGACATCGGGGAAGACCGGTGAGTGCAGGTTGGCCGGCAGCAGCTCCACCTTGACCCGGGCGAAGTTGGTGTAGACACCGTCCGAGACGGATACGTTGAGTATCATGTTGCGCTGCTCCCCAAAGTTGGCCAAGTTGGTGAGGGTGATTATGCCCGTGTCTGGGTCCATGGAGAAGGTTTGCAGCTCATTGCCTGCGACGATGGTGTAGCGCAGACGGGTTTGATCCACGGAATCCGGATCACTGGCTGTGACAATCGTCACGAACTGATCTCTTTTCGCATAGACCGAGAGTCCACAGATGTAGGAGGGCTGCTCGAATTTCGGCGGGTTGTCATTCATATCAACAACTGGGAATTTATTGAAATGTTAATCAAAATATAATAATTAATAAAATCTATATGCAAAGAAAATTATTATTATTTTTACCTTGTAACCAAACATGCGTTGTGCTTGATAGACTGGGAACCCCTTGATCTGTAGCTACTACGATGAAGTGATGGCTCTTGGATTGCTCGTGGTCAAGTGACTGCTTTAAATAAATTGTGCCCTCGTTTTCATCAATGTGGAAATACTCTGAACTATTGCCCGAATCCTTCTTGATTGAGTAGATAATTTTTTGGTTAATCCCTGTATCGTTGTCATGAGCTATGACTGTTAAAATAGGTGTGCCAAAGGGAGCAGCTTCGGATATGGAGATGTTGTAGCTTTCTTGAGTGAATTCTGGAGGGCAGTCATTGACATCTTGTAGCACCACGGACACGGGAACCTCAGCGTATACACCAGACACCGAATCAGTTGCTCTGACAATCAATTCGTACTGCTGTTGCTCCTCGTAATCCAGCTCGTCGACCACTGAGATGACACCTATTATGAGAGAAATATGAGAAGAGTGATTGCACAAATTTGCAAGTTTATAAGCGGCTGCACAGAGTAACTCCACAAAAGTAGATATATGTCATGACATTCCCATGTTGAAACTGAAGAAAGAAGGCCATGCAATAGTATGTACACCAGTAGTCTTTAGTAATGGTCGATGCTTGTTATAAGGTGGTTGAGATGCATGAAAGCTGGTAAGTGCTTGGATTGAACGACATTTATAAATTAAGGTAAAATACTCACAGGGACCATTGTTACTGTCGGGGGCTGTGAAAAGTAAATAGCCTTGTTTAGTCTCAGAATCTGAACTCATTTTCACTACTGTTAGAGAAATTATGGGGGGGCTAAGTACATAATTAGGTGGTCACACAAAAAATTAAATAAAAACTGTAGTAATCATTGCATGCAGTTGCTTCCTCGTTAAGTACTCGAGTGTTGTGTGTTAATGTAACAGTCCCAACACCAAATTAATCAAAACAGAGTACGGCTTGCTTGAGGGGTACCTTTGCTGGAAGTGTTCGAGTTGAAAAAGTTATTTAGGAAATCTCTGATAGTGTGAGACTGATTATGTTTCGTGATTTCGTGGCCTGCTTTAAATAAAATAAGAGGTAAAACGGGGGGTTGTGTGGGGAGTGTTGCCAGGACTAGTGAAATTTCACTAGTGATTTGTTTTCAAATGATTTAGTGAAACCTTTTATCAAAATTAAGTGTGTGGATTTAGGTACTCTCAGGTGTAAAGCTTGTTGTAGTTTGAATAGACATTTAATAATAATAAAAATAATATTAGATATACATACACTGCAAGCTAAATAAAAGCTTTATCAAAATGTCTATTACTAGTGAGTTTTTCGCAGCTAGATAAATTGCAAATTAGGAACAGATGTATAGAATTTTGGAAATCCATATCTTCATTGTCGCAGTTTTTTTATGGAAAATTTGCTGCAAATTTTATTTTCCGCGCACTGAAATGTATAACTGGAAATGAAAATAAAATGAAAAATAGCAATTGCAGAACGTATTTTTGGCGCATATTTTTTTCATCTATAACGATTTATGATTTTTTTGTAATTTAAAAAAAAAATCATGAATGCTATAAATGAAGAAAATATAAAAATGAACTAAATATTTGATACCGAAAAATATTTTAAACATTAGAAATAGCTATTTAGATTTATGATACTCTTCTGTTTGCTCACTATAGTAGTTTTTCATGGAAAATTGCTACTAATTTAATTTTCCTCGACTCTACTATCAATTTCTTCACTGAAAAATATTGAAAAATTACTGCAAATTTTTCCGTGCCTCTACTGCAAATTATAAATTTGTTACAAATTGTAATTTACTGGTATATCATAAAAATGTATGACAACTAAATACATACAAAGATAAATTTTAAAATAGCAGTTGTAGATTGTAAGGATTTGTGCTAACAGTTTCTTCACAAAGATGGAAAATTGCAGTAAATACAATGTTCCAAAGTCGCTACTAATAATCAGATGTTCGTAATTTTGATGTGACTAATAAAATTCACGAAAATTGCAAGTCAAAATAAATTATAAATTGCTATTTCGATTTTTGATACTCAATTTGGTCATTATAGTAGTTTTTCATGGAAAATTGCTACCAATTTTCCTCGACTCTACTACAAACTAGAGATTTGTGAATTACAGCTACTGCATTCAAATTTATGGAATTGAAAATAAATTCGAAAATAATAATTTTAGAATGTCAAAACTCCGCTCACAATAGCTTAACTGAGGTACTCTTTAATGGAAAATTGCTATAAATAAAATTTTCCTAGTTGCTATTAAAATTCAACGATGTGAGATTTTTATACGATTACAAATAGATTTCGTGAAAATTATAAATGAAGATAAATTGAAAATTACGAACTGCTGTCTAGAATTTTGGTAATTCATTTCATCACAATAGTAGTTTTTGTTTTGGAAAATAGCTGTGAAGAAATTTTCCAAGTATTAAAAATCAGCGATTTCTAATTTTTATGTGATTATAACAGAATTCATGAAAACTATAAATGAGGATAAGTTGAACATGAGGAATTGCTGCCTAGAATTTTGGTATTCCATTTCTTCACTGGGGTAGTTTTTTGTGGAATATTAATACAAAAATTGTTTTCCACGACTCTACTATTAAAGGAGATTTGTAATTACCTGCTTTGGTTTTAAAATTTACGAAAACTGAAAATGAAGATCAATTTGAAAATAACAATTGAAGGACGGATTTTTGACTAACAATTAATTCACTAAGATAGTCAGTTTTGGAACATTGCAGCAAATAAAATTTTCAAAGCCGTTACTAAAAATCCGATCTTTGTAAATTTGATAGTCACTTTTGAAAAATTGCAGCAAATCAAATTTTCCAAGCCATTACAAAAACTCAGATCTTTGTAAATTTGATGTGATTTTCACGAAAACGACTCTAAACAGCAATCTATTTGTAGTTTACAGTTCATCACTGTGTAGATTTTCATGGAAAATAGCCACACATTTTATTTTCCGCGCCATTACATGCTACTGCACTAAAATTTATGAAAATTGAAAATGATCAAATAGAAAATAAAAATTGCAGCTGATATTTTAATCACAATTGTTACAGTGAGGTACTCTCTAATAGCAAATTGATATCAATAAAGTCGCTATTAAAAATCAGCGTTTTGCTATATTTATGTGATTTTAAAAGAACTCAATGAAACTTGATAAATTCGTTTGTAAATAAATCGACAGAATTATTACGAGTATTGAACCTACTCAAGGTATTACTATTGGTGATAATTCTGATGCAAAAATGTAAAACGAAATAATGTTACTTTCCAATAAAAATTGAATAAATAAATTTTTTAAAGCACCTCTCTAATAGCAAATTGCAATGAATAAAGTCGCTGTTAAAAATCAGTGTTTTGCGATGTTATTTATGTGATTTTCAAAGAACTCAATGAAGCGTGATAAATTCGTTTGTAAATAAATCGACAGAGTATTGTACTTAAGCTATTGATGATAATTCTGATGCAAACATGTAAAACGAATTTTGTTACTTTCCAATAAAAATTTAGAATAAATAAAGTTTTGAAAGCAAACTAATTTTGTGTTTTATATCAATTTCTATCAGATTGTCGAATGAATTATTTAGGAATTCTTATTTTCCAGAATTATTGTTACTTTCCAATAAAAATTGAATAAATAAAGTTTTGAAAGCAAACTAATTTTGTGTTTTATATAAATTTCTATCAGATTGTCGAAGGAACGATTTAGGAATTCTTATTTTCCAGATTTATTGTTACTTTCCAATAAAAATTGTATAAAGATTTGAAAGCAAACTAATTTTGTGTATTATACCAATTTCTATCAGATTATCGAAGGAATTATTTAGGAATTCTTATTTCCCAGAATATTTGTAAAAACAATTGTCCGATTCAAGTTTTATTTGAACGCTTTATGCGGTTTTAGAATTATTGAATGTATCCTTAATATTTCAACGTGAGTTAGGGTGGATACATAGTGACCATATATATTTCCGAATAACTAGGACTAACGGTTGAAAAACTAGTACATTCGATATTTTCTGAAAGAGGACAAAACGAGGACACTCTTATATTTTTTGTCCATTACATTCACGGCATATCAATTATTACGTAACACAGTTATGTATTGAAAAGCAATTGTGCTACGTAATATACAGGGTGTTATTTAAATACGTAGACAAACTTAAAGGGATTATTCCTTGATCAATTCTAATTCAAAATTTCATACAAATATGTATTACAAATAAGCCAGTATGTGAAAAATATCATATACACTCAGATGTAAAAAAAACGGGTCATTGGGTCGTTGTTTGCAAAAAACCCATTTTTTAAAATTTTGATGTGGGTATAGTCTGTAGAATGAAAGTTTTAGTGTTTTACAATCAAAGAGACCATCAGGATGTAGAAAAAGCAACATATGATACTTATCAGTTTTTTTAATAAGCGGAAATAACATTTAAAGGTATGCGTTCTTCACTACCTATTGCTCATTCGGCGTTATGCATAGAGGATCAAGGTGGCTACTGGGTTTTGACTTGTTTGTTTTCGATTAACTTTCATTTAATCTCTGTTAAGTATATTTTGCAGAAATGAATTTTCTTTCGTGTATACGTACATTACCGTTTTCGCTTATTAATGTTCATTAAATAAATAATAAGTACCATATGTTGCTTATTTCTACATCCAGACGGTCTCTTTGATTGTAAAATACTAAAAAAAATATTCTAAGGATTATACAAACATCAAAATTTAAAAAAAAATGGTTCTTTTGCAGACAACCATGACCCGTTTTTGTTGCATCTGAGTGTATACCGGGTGATTCAAGTTTTATTACCATGGTTTTTTTAGGCATTTGGAGTTGCCCAAAAAATATGAAAATTTGGATTTATATAGGTCTGATACTAATCTACGGAAAGGTAGTTTGACTTCTTCGATATAATTATATGGATGGTTATAAAATTAAAAAAAACTCTTTTACCAGGGTTTTTTTTTAGGCATTTGGAGTTGCCCAAAAAATATGAAAATTTGGATTTATATAGGTCTGATACTAATCTACGGAAAGGTAGTTTGACTTCTTCGATATAATTATATGGACGGTTATAAAATTAAAAAAAACTCTTTTCTGGCAAAATTCTCTATCGTTATTTTTGCCCTAAACTGTTTTATTCTATTCATAGAACTCAAAAATTAACGAAAATTATTAGATTTCAAATTAAAGCATTTTTTACATTACTGACCAACTTTCCTCGGTATGATTTATGATTTTGTAAGTCAAGAGCCCTACAAAGCATTGACCGCGCCGTTGCGGTTGGAACGTTTTATGACTTTATTATTAAGCAAATATTGAGCCAAATATTGAGAAATCCTTGCGTCGTATCCACCTAGCAGGCTGAGGGATTGTGTACGGCCCTATCATAAAACCCATAAAATCCATTATAGGGACTAGTACGGAAGCAGCCGTCATATTTTACTATTTAGTAATAAATCTTACTGTTGCAATATCAAAATTAATTTAATTCAATAATTGGTGCAATTTTTTGGACTTGGATTACACTGGAATGTTTGGAATAGCATTAAAGTATGTTCTGACAAAAACAATATAAATAAAATTACGAATTTTTTGTGAAATAACGTATAAACTACCGGATGGTTAAAATAATTTTTTTTGTCATCAGATTGGGCTTCATGAATATTTAAACATGTGTACTTAATTTGGATTTTTTATTTCAATTATAAGTCGCCATTTTTGGCCTGGTAATAAAACTTGAATCACCCAGTATATCTGGCAGAATTTTGGGTCCTCTCTTCTGAAATTTGAAATGTAGCGATTTTTTGTCAGGTTTAGTAAAATTTTGAATCACGATTTAGTAGTTTTTGAGTGTTTTACCTGGCAACACTAAGTGGGTATTTATGTGAGGTAATTGGGAAAAGTACATACCTGTGTTGAAGTCCAGTGCGAATTCCTCGAGCTCGTTGCCTTTAACGATGCTGTAGATTAACTTGCGGCCTAATGGGGATTCGGCTTGCACGGAGAGTGCCAATGGGGAATGGAGCTCGAAGTTTTCGGGTATGGATTCCGAGTAGAATTGTTTCTTGAAGACCGGCATTGACCTGTCGATGACTTTAACGTGGACGGTGACATCGGTGCGGCAAGGAGTTATACCTGGCAATTTAAAGTTTAAGTCAAAGTCGCTGGTTGATTGATTGCTTGTACCTTTGTCGTAGGCGGCAATTAGCAGCTCGTATTCCCTGTTGTGCCCTTCGAGGCTCTGTTTAATTTCGATGTCGCCGGTCTCGCGCTGAACTTTGAAGAGCTCCCCGTGGCCTTTTATGAGCTCGTAGCGCACCTCGCCGTTCTCGAAGCTGTCCATGTCGATGGCGTGCACTTTGGCGATGACGCTGCCCTTCTTGTCGTCCACGGAGACGACGGCGTAGTACGGCAGGTTGACGAACATGGGGCAGTTGTCGTTGATGTCCATGACGGTCACGTTAACGATGACGTGGGCGACGCGCGGCTTCTCGCGGTCGGGCATCTGGCTCCTGGCCTCCACGATGAGGGCGTAATTGTCCTTGACCTCCCTGTCGAAGCGCAGCCCCGTCGTCTGTATGACCCCCGAGGTGAGCCCCACCTTGAACATGTTCGTGGGGTTCAGTATGCGGAACTCCAGGTGCTCGTTCAGGGCGCTGCCGAGCACGTTGACCACGCACACGGTCGTCGGCTTCGTCGAGTTCTCGATGATGGAGCCCTCGTAGATGGGCTTCTGGAAGATGAGGCCCGAGTTCTCCGACTGGTCCACGCGGATGTAGACCTTGGCGACGCTGGAGAACTTCCCGTCGGAGACGCGCACCTGGAGCTTGTGCATGGGCTTCATGTTGTCGGGGTCTATCACGGAGATGAGGCCGGTTTTGGAGTCGATGCCGAAGATTTTCAGCTTGTTGCCGTCGATGATGTCGTAGCGCAGGCTGGTGCTTTCGGTGCTGTCGGGGTCAGTTGCGTTGAGCTGCAGCACGGCCACGCTCTTGTAAGTCGGAAGCAGGAGGGTCACGTTGTACAAGGAGTGCGAGAAGCGCGGGGGACAGTCGTTTACGTCGACAATTGATATGTCGACCCTGGCAGTGGTTTCGGAGGACAATTTCGGTTTGCCCAGATCCGATACCTGGACGTGGAAGGTGAACTTCTTGAACGTCTCGTAGTCGAGGAGGCGGATTGTGCGTATGGCGCCAGTATTGGCGTCTATATGGAAGTATTGCCGCGGAAGGATCTCAACTATATCGTAATGCAGAAGAGCGTTTACTTCGGAATCTGCGTCGACGGCTTTGATAACCAAGGGGTCGCTTGTGTTAGTAAGGATTAAAGAGTTTACTGGAGCAGACTCGCTGATGGAACCGGAGTACACGGCTTGCAAAAACCGTGGTGCGTTATCATTTCTATCAAGGACGTGGATAATAACGCTGCACTTAGCTGACGCACTTGCCTGTAATTACACGTAAATAAATGATGAGGATGATTTGTAGGTGCAAGTACTTACCATGTTAACTGCCATTACTGTGAGGTTGTAAAACTTGGTCTCTTCGTAGTCTAAATGCTTCTTGGTGATGATGACGCCAGTGCTGGGGCTGATCATGAAGCTGTCGCCAGTATTACCCTCGAGGATCTCGTATTGTAGCGAGGACGTGCTCCTGACGTTCAAGTGCGCCACGTAACTTCCGAGCGGCTTGTCCTCGTAAATCTCGGCTGCGATCTCTTTCTCCACGAACCTGGGAGGCGCGTTGTCAGCCATCGTCAGCATGATGTGCGCCGGCACCGAGGACGAGTGTGAAGGATGCCCGTGGTCAGTGGCTTTAATCATCATCGTATATTCCGTGGCCGTCGAAAGGTCCAGCTCCCTGGCCACCTGTATAATCCCCAAATCGGGGTCTATACTGAAGACGTTCCCCACGTTACCGGAGGTGATGGAGTAAGTGACCCTAGCGTTCTCGCCCTTATCGTGATCGACGGTGAAGGCCCTCAGCACCGCACTGCCAACGGCCGCAGACTCATATACCTTCCCAACCAGAATCTGCTCGGAGAACTGGGGTATGTGGTCGTTGTGGTCGTGCACTATCACCAGAACCCTCGCGTAGTTCCTCTTCGCGGGAGTGCCGCCGTCCCTCACCAACACCGTGAGCAGGTGGTCTTCCAGAGTCTCCCTATCCAAGCTCTGTGCCAGGGTCACGGCGCCGGTTATCGAGTCCACCTTAAATATCTGCAAGGATATCATATTCCTGGCGGCGTGCAGGCTGTATATCAGCTTCCCGTCGTTATCCTTATCGGTCGCCTTTAATTTCAATATTTCCGTACCCACGGCGACGGCCTCGGATATCTCCACCTTATACAGCGACTCGGAAAACACCGGCCTGTTATCGTTGATATCAATGACCGTCACTTTAAACGTCGTGTAAGCCACATTCACGGCATCAGTAACGCTGATGTTCAGCACGTACTCCTTCTGCACCTCGTAGTCGAGCTGCTTGGCCAGCAGGATGTTGCCCTTATCCCTTCCGATGAAGAACTCGTTGCGAGGATCTCCGTCTAAAAGCGCGAGGGTGAAATTTAAACTTTATTAAACACAGATTAAACACTTACACCATACAAAATTTGTTATTGTAAATATATAAAGCAAAGGTATAAATATACAATCACGTAAATACAATAATCCATGACGTAAGTTTTGATTTCCTAAGATTATTACGAAGTAAGAACATTTTCAAAACATGTAGCTACATTATGTTAGGTATCAAATTGTATTATTGGCTAATAATTGATTATTAATATTAGAGGCGGGATATGTGCCTTTATTTGTTTATAAAAGTTGGAGCGAGGCGCTCAGCTTAAGAACGAGTAATGAAGGGCCTAGTAAATGAAATAAGAGAGGTTCGTCCTAGTAATTGCAATAAGAGAGGTTCGTCCTAGTAGTTGCAATAAGAGAGGTTCGTCCTAGTAATTGAAATAAGAGAGGTTCGTCCTAGTAAGAGGTGTATGTCACTGCTTTGCACATGAAGGTGAATTACAATAGTCGTAGAGAATAATGGTTGAAGCCATGACTGCTAGGGATCCAGTTGGCGAGAGAACAACTGGCGGGGGAAGCGGAGATGCTCCCCCGGTAAGTCCTTCCAATTATAGTTAATATACAATACTAAAAGAATACTCCTTATATGTGGGGAAATCATTTGGAGCCAATGCAATCTTCGGATCGAGTTCAATATATAGCCTGCATATCCTGACCAATGAAAATACAGTATATTATGTAAGTGATTATTATTATTTCTAGGTAAAATGGCGAAAATTTATGTATTAAATATGGCGTCAAGTTAAGGCTACGATTGGAAAAAGAACTAGTTTAACAATTAGGGTGTCCGTTATTTCCCAAATCGCGATTTTTTTAGAGGACTAGTTAAATGTCTTCTTTTCATAATAAATAACTATTTTGAAATAAAAACAAAAACTCATTGGTAACCGTATTTTCGCGTGCCTACAGGCAAATTAAATTTCCCATTTGATTAACATGGGAAAATCGCCTTTAAACGCTCAAATTTTATTTTTTAACTAATTGTAGGTCTTCATATATGACAACATACCGTGGCAAAACTTCAAAAACCGTCTGTTGAATGCAGGGATTTTTTTTGCAACAAGAAAATCATTTCTGGTCGCGAATTTTGGGTCTGTTGCACTAAAAAAATTGAAAAACCAAAACAACAGATCAATGAAATTGCCATGCACCTTTATCCATTTTCGATGCGAAAGTCATAAAATAGCGCCAAAATCTATAAATACACAATCACGCAAATACAATAATCCATGACTTAAGTTTTGATTTCCTAAGATTATTAAGAAGTGTGAACATATTTCAAAATATGTAGCTACATTAGGGTGTCACTTATTTCCCAAATCGCGATTTTTTTTAGAGGACTACTTAAATGTCTTCTTTTCATAGTAAATAACTATTTTGAGAGAAAAACAAAAACTTACTGGTAACCGTATTTTCGCGTGCCTGCAAGCAAATTAAATTTCCCATTTTTGAGGGAATTTTTTTTATCATTTCCCATCAATGAGGAAAATCGCCTTTAAACGTTCAATTTTTTTTTAACAAATTGTAGGTCTTCATTTATGTCAACATACCGTGGCAAAACTTCAAAAACCGTGTGTCGAATGCAGGGATTTTTTTTGTTGCAACAAGAAAATCAATTCTGGTCGCGAATTTTGGGGGCTGTTACACTAAAAAGAATACGACTGACTTCAGAATAAGAAACGAGACATACAGAAATAAACTAAAGGTAAGACCAATCAATTATAAAATAAAAGAAGGACAGATGAGATGGTTTGGACATATCTGCAGAATGAACGAGGAAAGAATTGCCAAGAGAGTATATGAGGCAAAAGCAACAGGGAGAAATCATATAGGAACACCAAGAAAAGAATAGAATAACACAATAAGTGAAGAGGCGAGGAGAAAAGGGAGTTCCTGGAAAGAGCTAAAGGAACGGACAAAAGATAGGAAGAAGTGGAGGTAATACTATCGAACAGAATAAATGTAAATGCAAATACTATGATGTAAAAGAAAGCCTTACACCGAAAGGTAGAAAGGTGGCTGATTAAATAAATAAATAAAATACACTAAAAAAAATGAAAAACCAAAACAATAGATCAATGAAATTGCCATGCACCTGTATCCATTTTCGATGCGAAAGTCATGAAATAACGTGAAAATAGTACGAAAAAAAAAGGACCCACGTTGGCCAGTTAGGGATAATGTCCCTAACAAATACAATCGCTACTAGTATGAAATTCGACGAAAATGTTCGATCAATTACGTTTTTTGAGAGCAAATATGGTTTTTCCAAATCTTTGTAAAAAAAAAACATCAAAATTTAAAAAAAAAACACCGAAAATCTTTAGGACGGTCTTTTTATTTACAAATACCGCAAAGAACTGCAAAAGTGATGTGGAAATTGAAAAAAGTTTTCGACTAATTGTGAATCTCGCAAATTCGTTAAAACCAATATCAGAACTTAAAAAAATTCAATGTATTTCTAAATTTCCACAAAACTTTAACTTTAAGCTCCCACCAATTCTTACAAAAAATATTTCAAGTTGTTTATGTTTCTGAATAAGATTTGAAAAATGGTTGAAATACTCTCTGAATTTTGTCGCCTGTTGACCGTCTCCATTCTCTTGATCAAAAAAAGGATATGTTTCAAAATAAGTTCCAACATTAAATAATTTCAGGTAAATAACGAAGGTTTCACAGGACAATATTTATACTTTTTCATTTTATTTATACATTCAGGCTTAATTTCTCCACAATTTTCGTTTTGTGTTTTTTGAAACTCTCTTATCAAACACCCCAAAAACGCTGACCTCAGGACTTATATACCACAGGTAATTTTTAAATTTCCGAACAGATATATTTTCCTCAAAATTTCCTTCAAAAGTAAAAAAGGAAAAGGAAAGTGCACGTTTTCAGTTTTTCAGCGATATTTCAGGAACTGTCCAAGACATCCCGGATTTCGTTTCAGTATATTGAAAGGCATCAAAATGAGAAACTTTTATTCCATTTGACCAACTCTATATATTTCTGTTTAATAAATCACCGAAAATCTTTAGGACGGTCTTTTTATTTACAAATACCGCAAAGAACTGCAAAAGTGATGTGGAAATTGAAAAAAGTTTTCGACTAATTGTGACTCTCGCAAATTCTTTAAAACCAATATCAAAACTTAAAAAAATTTCAATGTATTTCGAAATTTCAATAAAACTTTAACTTTAAGCTCCCACCAATTCTTACAAAATATATTTAAAGTTGTTTATGTTTTTGAATGAGATTTGAAAAATGGTTGAAGCTTCAAATACTCTCTAAATTAAAAAAAATAAATAAAATAACGTCAAAATAGTACGAAATTCGTATTCTACGGAAATTTTTCGATCAATTACGGTTTTTGAGAGCAAATATGGGTTTTCCAATTTTTCGTAAACAAAAAACATGATTTAAAAAAAACACTGAAAATCTTTACGACGGTCTTTTAATTTACAAATACAGCAAAGAACTGAAAAAAGTGATGTGGAAATTGAAAAAAGTTTTCGAGTAATTGTGAATCTCGCAAATTCGTTAAAACCAATATCAAAACTTAAAAAAAATTCAATGTATTTCTAAATTTCCATAAAACCTTCACTTTAAGCTCCCACCAATTCTTACACAAAAATATTTCAAGTTGTTTATGTTTCTGAATAAGATTTGAAAAATGGTTGAAGCTTGAAATACTCTCTGAATTTTCTCGCCTGTTGATCAATCTTGAAACAATTATTAATAATAAATCAATTAAAAACATTATTATTTGTATAATATACATAATTAAATTCTAAATTTAATGCACTAATCTGCCAAAATAACTAATAATATTCTTATAAAAATAAACGTCTCCATTCTTTTGATCAAAAAAAGGATGTGTTTCAAAATAAGTTCCAACAGTAAATAATTTCAAGTAAATAACGAAGGATTCACAGGACCATATTTATACTTTTTCATTTTATTTATACATTCAGGCTTAATTTCTCCACAATTTTCGATTTTGTGTTTTTTGCAACTCTCTTATCAAACACCCCAAAAACGCTGACCTCTGGACTTATGTGGACAGGTGATTTTTTAATTTCCGAAGAGATTCATTTTCCTCAAAATTTCCTTCAAAAGTAAAAAAGGAAAAGGAAAGTGCACTTTTTCAGTTTTTCAGCGACATTTTAGGAACTGTCCGAGACATCCCGGATTTCGTTTCAGTATATTGAAAGCCATCAAAATGAGAAATTTTTATTCCATTTGACCAACTCTATATATTTCTGTTTAATAAATCACCGAAAATCTTTAGGACGGTCTTTTTATTTACAAATACCGCGAAGAACTGCAAAAGTGATGGGGAAACTGAAAATAGTTTTCGACTAATTGTGACTCTCGCAAATTCGTTAAAACCAATATCAAAACTAAAAAAAAATCAATGTATTTCTAAATTTCCACAAAACTTTAACTTTAAGCTCCCACCAATTCTTACAAAAAATATTTCAAGTTGTTTATGTTTCTGAATGAGATTTGAAAAATGGTTGAAGCTTGAAATACTCTCTGAATTTTGTCGCCTGTTGACCGTCTCCATTATTTTGATCAAAAAAAGGATATGATTCAAAATAAGTTCCAACAGTAAATAATTTCAAGTAAATAACGAAGGATTCACAGGACAATATTTATACTTTTTCATTTTATTTATACATTCAGGCTTAATTACTCCACAATTTTCGATTTTGTGTTTTTTGAAACTCTCTTATCAAACACCCCAAAAACGCTGACCTCTGGACTTATATACCACAGGTGACTTTTAAATTTCCGAAGAGATTCATGTTCCTTAAAATTTCCTTCAAAAGTAAAAAAGGAAAAGGAAAGTGCACTTTTTCAGTTTTTCCGCGATATTTCAGGAACTGTCCAAGACATGCCGGATTTCGTTTCAGTATATTGAAAGGCATCAAAATGAGAAACTTTTATTCCATTTGACCAACTCTATATATTTCTGTTTAATAAATGGTGGGCGTCGTAAAAGTGAGCACCCTGTATATGTAGTTCTACATACATACCAATATGATTGTATATGTATAAATATGCAATATCACATTGTGTACTTAAAACATGGTCTACTTTGCGTTTAAATATGGATCACCAAGTAATAACGTTCGCAAGCATCGCGATGATTAAACTTAATTAACGCACAGAGAGGCGGAGGTTGGAAAAAAAGCCGCGTGAATATTAATTCGCGCGCCCCATTAAAACTTTAATATCGTTCCCGTGGGGCAATCGGGCAATTTAAATTCAATGGGAAACTTTTAAGAAGACAGGCCCGGATTAAGTGACCCCGGATGCGACCCCGCCTGGCGACGCCCATGGCTAATTTATGCGCGCCGGGCGCAGGATAAATTGCGGTTCACGGGATATAAATTATATCTCGAACCCCGGCCAGTCCATAAAATATCGTCGCATTTCACGGCGGACCCGGTGATATACATTTATCCCGTGCCACGCCCGATTTTTCCCCGGAGATCCCGAGGGATGGAAGCGAGCGGGAAGCGCCAGTGGCGGATCTCGGGGGTGCCAGGGGACCTTCGGTTTAAAGGGCCCCGAGTTCTTAAAAAATCCTTAATCAATAATTATACTCATTGGGTTAGCAATTTATCGTATGCAGGCAAACACATACAATTAGCTTCAAAAGCAAACATGTTTTATGCAATAATTTTGAAAATAAAACATTTATTAAAAAAACTGTGTTTTTGACACTTAATTTTATCCAAAATGCAAACAAGTTTAATAATGTTTTGACTAGATTTAAATTATTTCAAACTACAGGACATTTCAAATTATACCAGCCCAATCGCCATTTCCGCATTTTTAGGGCGGTTTTGTTTAATTATTTATATTTTTTTGAGAATATTTTGTAAAAATGTCCAATTTCATAATAAAATGTTCTTTCATGTTTGAAGTTGTTTCTTCCATAATTGTACGTTATTATTTTGGAAACCTTATTTTGTTTTGTTTTTATTAAGGGTCGTATTGTTTCTACCGTCAGGGGCTTACCATCAGTCTTAATGCGATGTTGGGGGGTAAATGTACTTACCGACGATGTCGTACCACAGGGTGTCGTTGTCTGGGTCGCTCGCCTGGACGAGGGTCACCAGGTACCCGATCTCGTCGTTCTCGGTGATCTGCGCGTTCTGCGGGGTCCGTATCGTCGGCGGGTTCTTGGACTTGGACGGCACCGGCACGACGAGCACGGACACCCTGCAGGTGTTGCTGCGGCCTCCACCATCGGTGGCCCTCACCTGCAAACACAAACAACACCAAAATTAGATGTAGACAATTTTGAGCATACTTTTGCACCTCCCAAAAAGAAACCTAAACAAAAACAACGGACATGAACAATGATTACAACAACGACTGCATCAAGAAGTCGAAATAATCTACAAACTGAAAAAAATATCTTAACATACTCCAATAATGGAATGCAATACCTAAAAGCGTCCTGAATGGAAAAACGATAATTAGGAGACCTGCAGGTACAGATTGAGTGATGATGGTACAGATTGCTAAGAGCATAAGAATAAAATAATTATTTAAGTCATAAGGAACGTAAGGACATTGTAACGTTCGAGGAAGAATTGTTCAAAATTTTTCCAACAAATGTTAGTTCTTACGTTCCGCATGGCTTACTATGTTTTTCCACTAGCAGAAGTCAATATCCTACTACTATCCTATCAATATCCTACTACTACTACTACTAATCATACTTCAAAATTTGACAAATAATTAAAACTCAAAAATACTTTACATTAAATCATTTAACATTGTATATAGAAATAAAAGTGCAATAATACCATATAATATAATAATCGTACTTCAAAGTTTGACAAATAATTAAAAGTCAAAAATACTTTATACAATAAATCATGTATATATTATTTATAAAAATATAGCATCTCTCAGGATGGCTTATAAAATCCGAAACTAGTCAGGTAAAGAACATCAAATCAAAATATCATATAAAGGAAGAGAAAGTCTTTATACAATAAATATATCTACTAGGTTAAATCAAACACTTGGTTAAAGTTTCACTGTATTCATAGAATAAACCTCTACAATTGTTTCGGCCTCACGACCATTCTCAAGAGTACAGAGATACTCAGTATCTCTGTACTCTTGAGAATGGTTCATTAAACCACAAAATTCTTAAGCAAATGATGTCATTTGGCTTGTAAATTACAATGAATGTTGCATTCCTATTTTAAAATACTAAATTTTCGTTAGATTTTTTAATGCAATTACAAAAATTTTCATAAAATGTTTTCATAAAAACATTTGATTCTAAAGATCAATGGAACCTGCGAGTTTTTTATTGGAAATTATAACTCCTTTCCCCAGATTTAATATTCGTTGCAAAGTTATTAACCATTTCATAGAAAAGTACATAATTTGCATTATAAATTCCAAAACTCAAAGGAAATAACAAATTGTCATGATAAATGATAGAATTTAGTTGGAAATTATGAAATTTTTATTGTAAATACCAAAACATTAATAATAAATTTTAATGTTTCATTAAAATCTGAAATTTTGAGTATATATTATAAAGAATGTATCCTCAAGGCATATAATTCACTAAGTTATTAATATTCTGATAGAAATTTGCAAAACTTTTGATAGAAAATACAAAATTATTTATATAATTACAAATAGTAATGATGACATTTTCGTTGCAAGGTACAAATTTTGAATGCAAATTTTTTACATTTTCCCTACAAATTAAGAAATTTTATTACAAAGTGCAAGTTCATCAAACCACAAAATGTTTAATCAAATGATGTAATTTGGCTTGTAAATTACAATGAATGTTGCATTTCTATTGGAAATTACAGAATTTTTTAATGTAATTACCAAAGTTTTTATAAATTGTAAAGAACCTGCGTGTTTTTTTATTGGAAATTATAACATCTTTCCCCAGAAATAATATGCCTTGCAAAGTTATTAACCATTTCATAGAAATTTGCAAAACATATAATGGAAGGTGTAAAATTGGGGTTGATTATAAATTTTAAATAATTCAACAGAAATTTTTGTCATTTTAACTACAAATTGCAAAACTTTCTTCGAAAACCCCATAAATAGTAATAATTTACCATTTAACCATAATAGTTATGTCTGTAACGTAGGTTGCGAATAAAGAGAGATTAACATAAATAGTAATAACATTATGATAAATATTACGAAATTTTGATGATGGATTTCAATATTTCAATAGAAATGATGGAATATTAATTGTAAATTACAAATATTTTGTGGAATTTGTAAAATGTTGAATTTTAAGAGCAACATTGTAGTGAAAATTGCAAAAAAAATATTATAAATGCAATATTTCAATGGAATTAGAAAACAATCATCAACTAATAAATAAGTTTTATTGGAATAATGTAATTTTCGTTGTGACTTTCATCATTCATCATTCTAAATTGCAAAAGGTTTATGAAAATTTTGTTGTAAATTGATAAATTTAAAAAGACTTCTCACTAAATTAAGACATAAGGACAATCATCTTCATAACATATCAAACATAAATTTATACAAGATCACCAAAATCATACCCATCCAACAAAGACTAGACAAACTACGAAATAAATTTCAACAAAAACAGGACAATAGGACAATACTCGACGAATTGTGTATTAAAAGACAAAACAAACGCACTACAAAATTACATCCGACAAAAACGCTTCATGAAACATATTACACTTCATAACACTCTCTTCACACTATCAAAATAATCACTCATGAATCGCTAGGTAATGTTATATAATATAATGTAATGTAATGTACAATGTAACGTACGTATAATGTAATAGGCAAGGCGGAAAGACCCTATGGGGTCGATAGCCTAATAAAGATTGTTTATATATATGATAAATTAGACTATAAAATATAAAATATCATTGGCAAAATATCATTGGAGTATAAATTATAAGAATTTGTCCTTAAAGCATATATTGTTCGTTGTGACTTTCATCATGCATCATTCTAAATTGTAAATTGATAAATTTCACTATAAAATGTGAAATATCATTGGCAATTTCAACGTTCGTATTATAAATTACAACATTTCAGCAGCGATTATGAAAATTTTATTGTGAATTGCCCAAATATCACTATAAAATGCAAAATGTCATTTGAATTTTCAAAATTTGTATTAAATTGTTAAAAATTTTATAGTTATTTGTAGAAAATTTTAATGAAAATTTACTTAATTTCTGACGTTGGAAGAAAAAATATTTCATCATGAAATTAGCAAGGAAAGTATTAATTTTATCCAATTTCCCTTTCAAACAGACCCTTTTTTATTTAAATTTTATTAGTATTTATAATAAAAATTTCATAATTTTTAGAAAATTTTATTAAAGATTACAAAATTTTAGTAATTTGGTTTTAGGAAAAGTAAAATTTCTGCCTGCGGAAGAAATGCGACATTTTTCCACAGTCAACTGAGTTAAATAATGACATCATCTTTCTTGAAAATTTGACAAAGTTTCAGTATTAAATAAGTGTGAAAATCAACACCATAACTTTATGCAATGACAAGTATGTATTAGTCAACACTGAAATTTCTGAAAATTTATTTATTGCATATTAATTAACAGATATCTGTTCAGTATTCCTGAAGCTAATTCTCATGAAAATTTGACCAAGTTTTAGTATTAAATAAGTGAGAAAATCAACACCATAACTTTATGCAATGACAAGTATGAATCAGTCAATACTGAAATTTCTGAAAATATATTTATTGCATATTAATTATCAGATATCTGTTTAGTTATCCTGAAGCTGATTCTCATGAAAATTTGACCAAGTTTCAGTATTAAATAAGTGACAAAATCAACACTATAACTTTAATATCTTAATGCAATGACAAGTATGAATTAGTCAATACTGAAATTTCTGAAAATTTATTTATTATATATTAATTATCAGATATCTGTTCAGTATTCCTGAAGCTAATTCTCTTTATGTAATGACAAGTATGAATTAGTCAATATTGAAATTTCTGAAAATTTATTTATTGCATATTAAATATCAGATATCTGTTCAGTATTCCTTATGCTGATTCTCATGAAAATTTGACAAAATTTCAGTATTAAAAAAGTGAGAAAATCAACGCTATAACTTTAATAACTTTATGCAATGACAATTATGAATTAGTTAATACTGAAATTTCTGAAAAATGATGTATTGTATATTAATTATCAGATATCTGTTCAGTATTCCTGAAGCTAATTCTCATGAAAATTTGACAAAATTTCAGTATTAAATGAATCACAAAATCAACACTATAACTTTATGCAATGACAAGTATGGATTAGTCAAAACTGAAATTTCTGAAAATTTATGTATTGCATATTAATTATCAGATATCTGTTCAGTATTTCTGCAGCTAACTCTCATGAAAATTTGACAAAGTTTTAGTAATAAATAAGTGAGAAAATCAATACTATAACTATGCAATGACAAGTATGAATTAGTCAATACTTAAATTTCTGAAAATGTATTTATTGCATATTAATTATCAGATTAGTTCAGTATTCCTAAAGCTAATTCCCATGAAAATTTGCCAAAGTTTCAGTATTAAATAAGTGAGAAAATCAACACTATAACTTTATGGAATGACAAGTATGAATTAGTAAATACTGAAATTTCTGAAAATTTATGTATTACATATTAATTATCAGATATCTGTTCAGTATTCCTGAAGCTAATTCTCATGAAAATTTGACACACAGTTTCAGTATTAAATAAGTGAGAAAATCAACACTATAACTTTATGGACAAGTATGAATTAGTAAATACTGAAATTTCTGAAAATATATTTATTGCATATTAATTATCAGATATCTGTTCAGTATTCCTGAAGCTAATTCTCATGAAAATTTGACAATGTTTCAGTATGAAATAAGTGAGAAAATCAACACTATAACTTTATGCATTGACAGTATGAATTAGTCAATACTGAAATCTCTGAAAGTTTATTTATTGCATATTAATTATCAGATATCTGTTCAGTATACCTGAAGCTAATTCTCATGAAATTTTGACAACAAAGTTTTAGTATTAAATAAGTCACATAATCAACAGTAAAACTTTCTGCTTTGACAAGTATGAATTAGTCAAAACTGAAATTTCTGAAAATGTATGTATTACATATTAATTTAATCTCTAATAAATTTTTTATTACAAATTATGAAATTCTTATTATAAATACGAATAAAATATAAATAAAAAAGGGTCTGGTTGAAAGAGATGTTGGATAAAATTAATACTTTCCTTGCTAATATCTTGATGAAATATTATTTCGTCAAACGTCAATGAAATGATGTCATTATTTAACTCAGTTGACTGTGGAAAAATGTCACATTTCTGTCAGTTTTAATTTTCCTTTTCAAGCCGGCGGAAGGGAAAGTGTAATGGCAACTCTAAATAAACAACGCGAAGCAATACTATGAATTCCATCAAATAACAATTATGTATCGGTGTTTTGCATTTATTTTCCTATTTTCCTGTAGATATACTGCTTTCACTAATAATATATTAAATCTATTAATGAGTTCTTCAACAAAAATTATCACTGTCACTGTCAAATGCTGAAATTGTTTCTGCCAAGAAAACAGAAAACCATAAGATGCATTCTTTGATATTAAATTTAGGTGTAGAAATTATACATGAAAATTACGAGTTTTCGTATTTTGCAGTACGTTTGAAGAAAAAATAGTATATTTTACTTGGAAGCGAAGTGACTTTTCATGGCTTGCCTTCTATTATGCGCCGAACGAAGTGAGTGATGAGTATTTTGCAGTACGTTTGAAGAAAAAATAGTATATTTTACTTGGAGGCGAAGTGACTTTTCATGGCTTGCCTTCTATTATGCGCCTCACTTCGTTCGGCGCGTAAACTCAAGCGCGCCATGAAAAGTCTCACTTCTCCTCCGCGTCAAATAATATACTATTATTATTATGTTGGATAATTTGGATTACTTACGTTGAGTTCATATTCCTGTCCAGGTTCGAATCCCTTGTGGGCGTAAACCATCCCCGTGGTGTTGTGTATCTTGAACTTGGTCTTGCCCTTGCCGGACTTGATGCTGTACTGGATCTCCCCGAAGGCGCCGATGTCCCTGTCGAAGGCGAGCACCTGGGGGCCACGAAAATGGGGTTAATCCACCGAAAACCGTCGGCGTGAACGGTTGTGCATGCACACGGTCCAGCACTGGAGACGTGGTTAAAAAAAGAACTGCAACCGCTGTTAATGCAAACGACATCGACGGCCCGTTATTTATGGCAGCGGTATTCAGAAAGGTGTCCGCCGCTTTGGCCGGGCGTTTAGTTTAATCAATGGAGTACGTCGATTGCATCGGCACGTGAAAAGCGATAAATATGTAGCGGATGCGATCCGTGCCATGGCCCGGTAATTGAATGGGGTTTTAGTGCGATGTAGTTCGTGAAAAGCTGTTTCATGCATGCGCAATTAACAATCACACTAACGATAAATAATTTAAAAAAAAAACAAAGGTGCGAACGCTGCGGACTTCAGCTCATGCGTCCAGCGATCGGTTATGATGCAGCCATGCCAGAATGATTGCGCGTGCAGAATTAGAGAAAACGCCCCCTTCTTTAATGCCCTTCAGCTCATTAATTCCAGCGCGGGTAAATGGGCGGCATCACGGAACCTCGCCCCTGTTTTGCATTAATTGCGGAAAATGTTAATTCCGCCGCCCCCGTCCAGCAACACCAGGAGCCTGTTCGTGAGACCATCCCTAATAACTGCCGCGCATGCAAGGGGCTGAAGAGTATTTCGTGTGCACACAATAAATATGGATGAGGGAAGGACGTCACCCATGCATGTGAAAACTGGATGATGATTACGCGATGCACATCGCGAAAACAGAGCGAGCAGGTCGGGTACTAATGCCCAGGCGATTGTCCTGGATTCATACGCACACATATGAAAGTGCGTATACCTTAAAATTACGTCTGATTTAGCATCTACACAGAGGTTCTAGAGGCTCGATAGAAATTACGTGTTCAATTTTCGTACGACGTCTATAAGAGGATCTCTCGAGCCTTTTCAATGATAAAATTTTCTGCTGCCCACACACTCAAATTAGCTTGCTTGTTTCATATATAAGTAGATAAGACGTATAGTGTTGTTACTTGAAATTGAAAATCTACCTACGAAGGGTGTTTATTACGGTCCATTGTGCGAATGGAATTTTATGACGGGTAATGGGAAGAGAACAGAGTCCAGAGCCTCTTCGCAGCACGCCATATAATGGAGAACCCTTGACCGTAATAAACCATTTACATTTTACATTTTGTACGAGGTACATTTTCAATTTCAAGTGAAAACACTATACCGTATTTATTACTATAATGTGTTTATTTCACGATGTATGTACGTATATATGTATGTACGTACGTACGTACGTACGTACGTACGTATGTATGTATGTATGTATGTATGTATGCATGTATGTATGTATCTATGTATGTATGTATGTATATATAATCATAAACCTTGTATACCGTTAAGTGTAAGGTGTGGTAGCTACTAATGTTCTCTCCCGTAAACAAAATTCGCCCACTGTTTTTTGTCCCTTGCCAATCTCTTGGCGTCACTCCACTTTGCTTTCCTCTTCTCCAGTACGTCTGTGATTGTCTTGTCACAGGTTTTTTGGGGTCTTCCTCTTGTCCTTGGTCCTTGAGCTTTTCCTTCCCAGATACACGTTACCGACCTTTCCTTTGCTTACTTACTCTGCTTTCCTCTTTTCCAGTATGTCTGTGATTGTCTTGTCCCAGGTTTTTTGGGGTCTTCCTCTTGTCCTTGGTCCTTGAGCTTTTCCTTCCCACATACACTTTACCTGCCTTTCCTTTGCTTACTTACTTTGCTGTCCTCTTTTCCAGTATGTCTGTGATTGTCTTGCCCCAGGTTTTTTGGGGTCTTCCTCTTGTCCTTGGTCCTTGAGCTTTTCCTGCCCAGATACACTTTACCGGCCCTTCCTCGTTCATCCTGACCATATTGCCGAACCACCTTAACTGCTGCTCTTCAAGTTTTAGTGCAATTGGTACCACTTTAAGTTCTTCTCTGATAGCGAAGTCTATCCATTCGTTTTACCCCTTTCACTCTTAGATATTTCACTTCCATTGCTTGGATCTTGCTTTGCATGGCTTTTGTTAGCACCCAGCTTTTGCTTCCATAGGCAAGTTTTGGCCTATAAATTGTATTGTATACACTCATTTTGATACACTCCTCAATCTGAGGAATAAAGAAATAAAAGAGTGTGAATGTGCATATGATATAGTGATATTCCCAGAAACAGAAAAAAAAACTGAAAGACAATGTGGAAATATGGAAGGAGGCTCTAAATAAAAGGATATTGAAGATAAATAGAGAAAAAACAAAAGTGATGGTGATAACAAAGGAGAACAAAATAACCAGCATACGAATAAGCGGAGAACAGATAGAATAGGTGCAAGAATTCAAGTATCTACAATAATAGACAGTCAAGGAAAATATGAAAAGGACATCAACAACAGAGTAAAAACAACAGGGAGACTGTATAGTGCACTAAGAAAGCGTTCATAAACAAGAAAGAAATATAAAAAAATACGAAGATGGCAGTTTTCAGAACAATATTTGCACCAATATTGACATACAGGAGTGATTGATACAAGACAAAAATCTAAAATACAAGCGACTGAAATGAAGTACTTAAGGAGAGTGGAAGGAGTGACAATGTAGAAATAAGGGAGAGGTTGGGAACCACATCGATAATGAAGAAAATAGAAGAGGGACAATTAAGATGGTTTGGGCACATAAACAGACTGAGTGAAGAGAGGCAAGTTTAACAAGTGCGGGAGGCAAGAGCAAACGGGAAGAGAGCAGGATGAAGACCACAGGAAACATGGAATGGTACAATAAGCAAAACGCTGCAGAAAAATGGGAAGAGTTGGAAGCAAGCAAAGGAACTAACAGGCAACAGAAAAGAATGGACAAAACTCTATAAAAAATAGAATTACACCTCAACACCCGAAAGGGTAAAAGAGGGAAAGATTAAGAAAGAAGAAGAAAGAAAGATAAACTCTGTACCCCTTTTATAAGTTTCGCGCTGACTCTCCTTTGTCCCACACTGCTCAAAATAGTTTCCATCGGTACTCTGTCGAACACCTTGTAGAGATCCAGAAAAGCCATACATATATATCTCTTTTAGCTTTTCTACTCCATTACACAACACCCAAAAGGGTAAAAGAGGGAAAGATTAAGAAAGCAGAAGATAGATAAACTTGGTACCCCTTTTATAAGTTTTACGCTGACTTCCCTTTGTTCCATGCTTCTCCAAACAATTTCCCTCGATACTCTGTCGAAGGCCTTTTCGAAATCCAGAAAAGCCATACATATATTTTTCTTTTCGCTTTTCTTCTCCATTACACCTCAATACCCAAAAGGGTAAAAGAGGGAAAGATTAAGAAACAAGAAGAGAGAAAGATAAACTCTGTACCCCTTTTATAAATTTCGCGCTGACTCCCCTTTGTCCCATGCTTCTCCAAATTATTTCCATTTGTACTCTGTCGAACGCCTTTTCGAGATCCAGAAAAGCCATACATATATTTATCTTTTCGATTTTCTTCTCCATGATCTGCTTTATTCAACAGATGTGTGCTCCTAGCCTTTCTGAAACCACTTTGCACTTCATCCAGCTGCGGTTCTATTCTTGTTCTCAATTTCTTGTCCAATAATTTTTCAGGCAACTTCTCCACTATGCTCAAAATAGTTATTCTTCTGTAATTTCCGCACTCTCTGCTGTCCCCTTTTTTTATGTATTGGTACGATAATTTCTAGTTTCCAATCTTCTGGTATTTCGCCAGATGGTGTTACAGAAAAATTCTAAAGGTATCGTGGGTGGATCGAGTAACAAATATCGTGGTGCCACAAAGACTTGATAAAGAAGAGGAACTTATAAACACCTTTAAAAAGCGTAAACTGCAATATCTCGGTCATATAATTGGACAGGTTGCTGCGACTGATTATGGAAGAAAAACTAAAGGGGGAAAATAACCACAGGAAGAAGAAGGATTTTCTGGCTCAGAAATTTAAGAGAATGGTTCGGATTAACATCAAGGCAACTGTTTAACAGTTGTTAATAAAGTTAGGATTGCCATGATGATTTCCAACCTCCGATAGGAGATGGGACTTTAAGCAGAAGAAGGTATTTCACCTTCGTTCCAGCATCGATTAAATATGTTTGTTAGCATTTCCAGGCCATTTTCTCCAATTTTTTTTATCATCTCCGTTGCTATCTTGTCGTGTCCTGCTGCTTTCTGTTTTTCAGAGTCTTAATGGGTTCTATGACTCCTTGTTGACTTATATTACTTTTGACGTCTATTTATTATGAGTGCTCAGTTGCAACATGGACCTTTTGGTTCGTCTTTTGACCGTTTTCAGGTTTTTGGTAGGTCATTTTGGCAGGCCATGTACCTGTTTCTATTTTAGATTGTTTTGACCTATGTAAACATTTTTTTTTGTGTAACATTAATAAATTTGAATTTGTATTTTGAATTTGAATATTATCTTCACTCTGAGTCGCTTCTTCTTGTTGTTTTTCCTCTTCTCTTTGCCCCATCCCCTCAGCTTCTGCTGGGTTCAACAGCTCCTGGAAGTATTCTCTTCACCTATTCATTATATCATTTGTATCGACTAGTATTTTCCCGCTTTTGTCACTTAATTGCTTCAATGTGCACTTTTTGTCTTTCCTGAGGTTTTTTAATATCATGTAAAATAGTTATTGGTAGGTGGAAAGGCTCATGGCCGATAGCCTAATAAAGATCTCTCTAGTTTTTGGATCGCTTTGCTATCTTCTTCCATCTTCCTGCCAAAATCGTCCCATGATTACTTTTTTGCCTGTTTTATCATTTCCTTCACCTTAGCACTCTGTTCTTTATACTCCTTGTACCTTTCTTCCGACCTGTTTGACAGATAGTTTTTCCATTTCGTCTTCTTTGTTTTTATCTCTTCTTATATTTCTTGGCTCCACCATCACGTCTGTTTGTCTGTTTTCTAGTCTTGCCTACTTTTATTGTTCCACATATATACTTTGCTGTACTTGGCTATGGTGGAGCCAAGAAATAAAAGAAAAGATGAAAAGAAAGTAGACGAAATGGAAAAACTATCTGTCAAACAGGTCGGAAGAAAGGTACAAGGAGAATAAAGATCAGAGTGCTACGGTGAAGGAAATGATAGAACAGGCAAAAAAGGAATCATGGGACGAGTTTGGCAGGAAGATGGAAGAAGATAGCAAAGCGAACAAAAAACTATATGTTTCTAAATTCCTGCCACAGTTGTTTTGCACTCTGGTCTGCTCAGGTATTTTTCATAGTAATTCTTTTCCTGTTCACTGCTTCCTCTTAGTTTGTTTTCTATATTCTTCCGCTGTTTGGTTCTCTGCAAGTTTGTAGACCTTTATTGCTTCATTTTCTAATGCTTCCACATTTGTTCTTGTGGGTCGTTCCTGTTTCTGTGCGAGTATACGTATTTTGCGGACAAACAGGTAGTGGTCACTATTAATTTCAAATTTTCTTTGAACTCTTACGTCTGGCATCTATTTCCTATATGATCTACTTATTAGTATGTAGTCTATTACTGACTTCTAATTCCTGCTTTTGGCTTCTCTAGTAAATTTATGGATATCTTTATGGTTGTAAAATGTGTTTGTTATAATCATGTCGGTTTGGGTGCAAAAATTGATCATCATATTGCCGTTGTTGTTTCTGTGGTTTTCTCTATAGTTTCCGAGTACGTCTCCTTCAGACTCTGCTATTCATGTCGCCTATTATGATCACTCTGTTACTGGCATTCTCTGTATTGTCTGTTAGTTCTTCTCAGAAATTGTCCTAATTTTCTGCCCTTTCGTCTTCGTTTGGTCCATATGCTATCAATATCGTGGTATTTTCTCTTTGTTCCAGTTGCATTTCTATCTTCATTAACCTTTCAGATATGCACTCCCACTTTTGTATGTTTTGTATGTTCCCCCTTTATCAAGCACCCTACCCCTGCTTTGGCTCTAATTTCCTGTTTCCTTCCACTGTATATGTGGATATATAGTAAATATATGTAGTGTCCATGTTCTGTTTCGAATTCTCCTTTCCCTTTTTTCTTTGTCTCTCCAATTGCTAGTATGTAAAGTTTTGCATTTTCGAATTCTTGTATTATCTCCTGTTCTTTCCCTGACATCCCTCGAGCATTACATGTTCCTATTTTCCAGGTTGGAAAATTGTCTTCCAGGTTGGAAAATTGTGAAATTTGGAAATTGGAAAATAGGTTGGTTTTTTCCAAGTTGCATTACCTCTTCCTTATGTTTTTCGTTTTTTGTGTTTATATTTCGGTTACTCGTGTCCTTATCAGTTTGCGTTGGTTTCGTCGTTTTCTTATTTATGGTTTTGTTGGTATATATGTATATATCAATGTATGTATGCATGTATGTATGTATGTATGTATGTATGTATGCATGCATGTATACATGTGTATATGTATATGATGAAAAATATATTTTTTTGCCGGCAGAATGCCAAATCAAAAGGTAGTCTTCGAAGTAGGCCTCTTTTCTGTATATTTACAACCTCGACCTAGGCTGCGACCTCGACTGAACGCAAACCTCGACTTGCTCGCAATGCTTTCACCCTAACCGTGCGTGATTAATTTGTTCCTCCACGCAAACCCATCATTCCCGCTTACCCGCAGAACACGGTCAAGTCCTGCGACGTCTTCGCTACCGAACAACTCCCATGAATCATCGTCCGTCGCGGCGTCCGCGCCTTCGAAATCTTCAGGAGCGTCGTTCTAAATTATGCAACACAATGTCAGTACAACATATCACACACACACTAGGGTGGAGGGGTTCATGGCGTTTTAATTAGGAAAAGAGTTAACAAACCTAGTTACTTATTCATCACGACCTGAAATTCGTTTTTAATCACCGCGCCGCCCCCGAGCCACCGGGGGCGGCCTGCCCCCCTGCCGCCGCCGTAAATTAACGTTAAAAATACGTTTACGTAATCACCGTAATTTATCGGTGTGCATTTTTCGGCGGTGGATTTATGAAATTTTTAATCGCGCACAAGCGCGCGCATCGATTATATTTTCGGCGCTATTTGCGCGCATTAATGGCGGCAATAAATCCCATTAACGATGCCGCAGATAGCCGCGAATTATCTACACCTGCAAACGCAGCTAACAAAACGTGAGTTTGAAAAGGGAACGGGGAAAAAATGCGAGCAATATCGCTCGACACAGAAAACATCAGTGATGATTGCGAACACAAACGAACAAACGGAATTTCTGATGCGGCGATTTTACAATTGAATTATGCGATTACGGTGAAATCCGCATGAACTGAATCAATGTCATATCAAAGCCCTATAAAATATCAGAAGTTAATACCGAGAATTATTTGTTTTGATACTTTTAAAATCAGCTCATTACAAACCAACATGTTTTGGATCTATTCCCTAATACTAATTAATTAAGACGAAATTAATTGGTAATGAAAAAAAAAATAACTCAATCAATATCATATCAAAGCCCTATAAAATATCAGAACTTAATACCGAGAATAAATTGTTTTGATACTTTTAAAATCAGCTCATTACAAACCAACATGTTTTGGATCTATTCCCTAATACTAATTAATTAAGACGAAATTAATTGGTAATGAAAAAAAAAATAACTCAATCAATATCATATCAAAGCCCTATAAAATACCAGAACTTAATACCGAGAATAAATTGTTTTCATACTTTTAAAATCAGCTCATTACAAAAAAACATGTTTTGGATCTATTCCCTAATACTAATTAATTAAGACGAAATTAATTGGTAATGAAAAAAAAAATAACTCAATCAATGTCATATCAAAGCCCTATAAAATATCAGAACCTAGCACCGAGAATTATTTATTTTGATACTTTTAAAATCAGCTCATTAAATTTGTTTTTTTTTTTTTTTTTTTAGTTGAAAGTACAAAATTTGCATTATAAATTCCAAAACTCAAAGGAAATAACAAATTGTCGTGATAAATGATAGAATTTAGTTGGAAATTACGAAATTCTTATTGTAAATACCAAAATATTAATTATAAATTTCAATGTTTCGGTAAAATGTGAAATTTTGAGTATAAATTATAAAGAATTTATCCTCGAACCTTATAACTCACTAAGTTATTAATACTCTGACAGAAATTTGCAAAACTTTTAACAGAAAATACTAAATTATTTACAAAATTACAAATAGAAATTATGAAATTTTCGTTGCAAATGGCAAATTTTGAATGCAAATTTTCTACATTTTCCCTACAAATTAAGAAATTTTATTACAAATTGCAAGTTTATCGAACCACAAAAAGCTTAATGAAATGATTTCATTTGGAATTACAAAATACTAATTAATTAAGAGGAAATTAATTCGCAATAAGAAAAATAACTCAATTTATGTCATATCAATAAGCTCATAAAATCATAGCTCATAAAATATCAGAACTTAACACCGAGAATAATTTATTTTGATACTTTTAAAATCAAATTACAATTAGAAATCAATCAATATATTTTGGATCTATGTCCAATTACAAACCAAAATATTTTGGATCTATTCTGAAATATTAACTAATATGAATGAAATCAATTAATAATGAAAGAAGTAATAATGAGTAATACATGTGTTTATTAAGTATTTTTGAAACCCTCCAAATATTTTAGAAACTAGTCCTTTGCTGACCACCGTTTATGACTTTTCGAATTTTTTTAAGTAACTAAATTAGAAACTGTTTGTTTTTGACCAAATGACTAATTATAAACCTAAATATTTTGGATCTATTCTGAAATATTAACAAATTTGGATAAAAGTAATTAATAATTAAAAAAAGTAATAATAAGTAATAAACATGTTTCCTAAATGAAGTCTTTTCGAAACTTTCAACATATTTTAGAAACTGTTCATTCGCTGACCATCGTTTAAGACTTTTCGAAACTATCGACATATTTTAGAAACTGTTCATCTGCTGACCATCGTTTAAGACTTTTCAAAATTTTGGAAATAACTTAATTAGAAACTATTCATTTTTGACCAAATGGCTAATTACGAACCAAAATAAATTGGATCTATTCTGAAATATTAACTAATAAGGATGAAATCAATTAATAATGAAAAAAAGTAATAATGAGCATGTGTTTATTAAGTATTTTCAACTTTCCAAATATTTTAGAAACTATTCGTTTGCTGACCACCGTTTATGACTTTTTGAAATTTTGGAAATAACTAAATTAGAAACTGTTCGTTTTTCACCAAATGGCTAATTACAAATAAAAATATTTTGGATCTATTCCGAAATATTAACTAATAGGGATGAAATCAATTAATAATAAAAATAAGTATTAATGAGTAATACATGTGTTTTTTAAGTATTTTCGAAACTTTCCAAATATTTTCGAAACTATTCATTTGCTGACCATCGTTTATGAGTTTACGAAATTATGGAAATAACTAAATACTAAATTAGAAACTGTTCGTTTTGACCAAGTGGCTAATTACAAATAAAAATATTTTGGATCTATTCTCAAATATTAACTAATAGAAATGAAATAAATTGATTATAAAAAAAAAGTAATAATGGGTAATACATGTGTTTATTAAGTATTTTCGAAACTTTCCACATATTTTCGAAACTATTCGTTTGCTGACCATCGTTTAAGACTTTTCCTAATTTTGGAAATAATTAAATTAGAAACTATTCATTTTTTACCAAATGGCTAATTACAAACCAACATATTTTGGATCTATTATGAAATATTAACTAATTGGGATGAAATTGATTAATAAAAAAAAAAGTATTAATAAGTAATACATATGTTTCTTAAGTGAAGTATTTTCGAAACTTTCGACTTATTGTAGAAACTGTTCATTTGCTGACCATCGATTAAGATTTTTCGAAATTTTGGAAATAAATTAGAAACTGTTCGTTTGGCAACCAATGTTTTATACGACTTTTTATCTTATCTTCGGTTGTAATATATGCCCTGAAAATAGCTGTGTAACAACCAATGTTACCAGATATATATACAGGGTGAGTTTTTTTTTTCATTTTAAACATTGGGATCTCGGAAACCATAAAACATAGAGATTCGGTTAAATGAGGAAAGAGTTGTCATTTTAAGAGTTTATGCAAGATATGCTTTTGGTTTTTGAAAAAAAAAACACCATAGTTTCTGAGTTATAATACAAACTTCATGTTCTTTAAATGGCAGTCATAGTTGGCATTGATATTTTGTTTCTCTTTATAACACTGCAATAAGAGTTTGCTGAATTTTAGTATTTTTATATTGAAAGTACAAATATTGCATTATAGATTTTAAAACTCACAGGAAATGGCAAATTGTCATAATAAATGATAAAATTTAGTTGGAAATTATGAAATTCTTATTGTAACTACCAAAATATTAATTATAAATTTCAATGTTTCATAAAAACCTGAAATTTTGAGTATAGTGCAAACTTCATGTTTTTCAAATGGCAGTCATAGTTGGCATTGACATTTTTAAAAATGACATATTTTCTCTTTATAACGCTGCTATAAGGTTTGCTGAATTTGCAATTTTTTTATTGAAAGTACAAAATTTATATTATAGATTTTAAAACTCAAAAGAAATAGCAAATTGTCATAATAAATGATAGAATTTAGTTAGAAATTACGAAATTCTTATTGTAAATACCAAAATATTAATTATTAATTTCAATGTTTCATAAAAACCTGAAATTTTGAGTATAATACAAACTTCATGTTTTTAAATTGGCATTGATATTTTTAAAAAGGACATTTTTTCTCTTTATAACGCTATAAGGTTTGCTATACTTACTTTCATAAATGAGATATACTAAATAGAATTTAGTATAATTAGAATAGAAAATTAATAGAATTCTCGTAGTAAGACGAAAAACAAAATTTGTCCATGGCAAACCCTGTAGTTGATACTCTCAATAATACAAATAGTCCTGTAAGGTTTGCTATACGTACTTTCATAAATAAATGAGATACAGGAATTTTCGTTGTATAATTTGAATAGAATTTAATATAATTAGAATAGACAAATTAATTGAATTCTCGTAGTAAGACGAAAAACAAAAATTTTCCATGCCAAACTCTGTTTTTGATACTCTCAATATTACAAAGAGTCCTGTAAGGTTTGCTATACTTACTTTCTTAAATAAATGAGATGCAGGAATTTTCGTTGTATAATTTGAATAGAATTTAGTATAATTAGAATACAAAAATTCAATAGAATTCTCGTATTAAGACGAAAAACAAAATTTTTCCATGGGAAACTCTGTTTTTGATACTCTCAATAATACAAATAGTCCTGAAAGGTTTGATATACTTACTTCCATAAATAAATGAGATGCAGCAATTTTCGTTGTATAATTTGAATAGAATTTAGTATAATAGAATAGAAAAATTAATAGAATTCTCGTGGTAAGACGAAAAACAAAATTGTCCATGGCAAACTCTGTTTTTGATACTCTTAATGATACAAATAGGCCTGTAACGTGTTTATTTGTCAAAGTAATAATTTTCATAAAGTTAATTGTCGAAAATAGCCTTTATTTATCTAAGTAAGTATAGCAAACCTTGTATCGCTATAAAGAGAAAAAAATGTCCTTTTTAAAAATGTCAAAGCCAACTTTGACTGCCATTTAAAAAAATAAATAAAGTTTGTATTATATCTGAAAAACTATGGCCTTTTTTTTTTCAAAAAACAAAAGCATAAGCTTTTAAAACGACAACTCTTTCCTCATTTAACCGAATCTCTATGTCTTAAGGTTTCCGAGATCCCAATGCATAGAATGAAAAAAAACTCACCCTGTATATACAATGTATTTTTGAACTGGGCGACAGCTTTTATATAACATTTACGCAAATCATTTTTCAGCTATTTTTTTCAACACGACTTTTAAATATAATATATTGATGTAGGTATATATTTATAAATATAATAAAAACTCGTTTTCGCAAATAGATTTTTCCAGCTATTTTTTTCAATGACTTTTCATGAAATAAAGCATTCAATGTGATCTGCACAAAATATGCCAATTGTTTGCATTTTGTATTTTATTAAAACAATCAGTAAATATAAACGCATTTATCATTGGTTAAAACCTAATAGCCTTAGGCTAATAGCTTACAGTGCCTGAAATTGTAGGTACTTCCATGTACATTGTGAATTGGATTTGTACAAACATTTTTATTTCAAATATTCGATACTATAAGCTCCTAAAATATTTACTATTCATACCAAAAACCCTCTATAGAATATTTTTGAAATACAATTTCTGTCCACCATTTAACAATTGCACATAAACTTTAAATATTTTATAAACTGTACAAAAATGAATGTCTGATTTAAATATATAATCTGGGCAAACGTTATAAATGCGGATATTTATTTATAAATCATTTGGTTCGCCAAGTTAAATGAAAAATGTAAATATACGAATGTATTGCATAAATGTTTTAATTATAAACAAAATTATGAAATGCGAGCACAAGGTTATAAATATGAACGTGGTTTTATTTACGTTTCGGTTGATTTGTTTTTGACTGAATACATATTTATTTAGAATTAAATTTTGTAAAACGCGATGTGGGAACCTTTAAAAAAGAATTATAACGAAAAGTTGTTAATTAGTTTTAAATTATTTCTGTAATAATTAAATATACGATCGTTGCAATTTATAAATCAATTATGTACAAAATAAAAATAAACGATTATTAACTTTTAATTATAAATGTTTGGAGTTTTCTGTGGCCGTGATTGATTTATTTTATAAAATTAGTTCCAGGCAAAAAAATATGTTTAATAATTCATTAGATTTATATATATATTTTATAAACCACTCTAGTAATAAAGATTAGTGCATTATATTTTATCACTGCGCGGCTTAATAGAGTTTTGATGTATTATTTAAATATGTACAATATTTGGGACTGGCCTGAAACAGATTTTATTTAAAATAAATCACGGTGAAATTCGAGAAAAAACTAAATTTAATTCCACGCAGAATTATAAAATCTGCACGTTATATGTGTCAGTTTGCGAACTGGTAGTTTGCTGCGAACACCAGTATTTGGTTTCATAACTGGCTTTGTTTATATTTCAATTGGTGTCCCTATTTATTATTAATTATTTTATGTTGTAAGTATAATAACGAATGGTAGAATATAAAATAGGGGCAATAAATAGATACAGAAATGAGAAATTAAAAAAAAATCTGGGACGTTTTAAAATACCCTCTGGGATTTTCCAAAATGTTCAGCTACAAATATACACATACTGCTGTTTTTTTTTCTCAATTGGTTGATTAATTCAGAAAAATTGTCGTATTTCTTGATTCATTCCTGAATCCTGAAACTTGAATTGTAGATAACCCTCAGAATTATGCAAAAATAAAGTAGAAAAATTACTGAAGAGTTTTCAGAATTCAACTATTAATGCAGTCATTTTTTTTCTGTCAGTCAAATCAGTCAAATCAGTCAGTGAGTCAGTCAAATCTTTCTGCAGTAAAATCAGTAACAGTACTAGTTTTATTTATCAGTATCTTTCCACATTTATTACTCAATTTAGAAACTTAAGTGTTGATGGTTTTTCAGGATTATTCAATAAAAATTGAATAATTACAGCTGATATTTTAAAATTAAACTATACTACGGTTGAGTGTTCAAAATTATAATTCTTAATTCATTGTAAAATTTATCAAAATCAGCTACAGTTCTAGCTTAATGAATTGTTTAAAAAAAGTCTATATTTCTAGATATACTAACTGCTCAATTCTGAAACTTTTTGATTTTTTTAAATATCAGAATTATAGCTGATACGTTGTTACTATTTAATGCAGCTGTATTTGTAGTTTTTTTTTAATAATAATTTAGTAAAATCAACCGTATATAGTCTATGCCAGATAATTTGTCACTTTTCCTATAAAACCATAAATTTATTCCTTTGATAACTTAGAAATGCTTTGGAATAAGCAACAGCATTACTTGGAGACTTTAAGCTCACCATCGTACCTCAATAAACTAGGATGCTTCGAGAGGTGCACTTCTATTTCTGTTGTCGGACTTCTAATAGGAGAGAGGAGGGGCTTCTGTATTATGTGAAAAGTGAGACTTTATCTGACACGGACTATATTTATAGTTGTAACCATTCAAGAAAAACAAATAAGTTTAATTGTTTAAGACAAAATAAGAATGCTATTTTACCTTCAATTCAATAGTTCTAAAGTTTTAAACGACAGAAAACACTTAAAAAATAAACATCGAAGTAATAATATTACTAGCATTTGGGCGTGTAATAAAAAACATTACTGTAATACATTGCTGGCATTGTGATGGGACAATTGTCACATATATAAAGTGAAGAAGAGAAATATAGGTAAAAATATATATGAGTACCTGAATTATGGAATTACTGTGGTGGATTTTATGCAAAATTTCATCTTGTTTCTAGTTAGTAGATGGTCTCAATGCTCATCAAATGTTGTGACTACAAGACCTTTCTAAATTAGGCAAGGAACTTGAAATAGTGAAATTACTGAAAAATTATTGGTGATAGCAAAATATCTCATTATTAGTTATTGAGTTAATTTCAATCGTTTTGTTGAGGTAAGTGAATCGAAATTTAATCATGTTTTTTGTGGGGTGAGCTAATCGAAATTCAATCAATTATGTAATTCATTAATCAAATAGCAGTGAAATTGTTCATAAAGTTTTGTGTTAAGTTCAATCAAATAGTAGGGTACATAGTAAATAGAAGTATTAAATTTATTACCAAAGTTTGGATTTAGTTGTGCCCAATTTTACAGTAATTTTGCTACATTATTTTCGAAAGTATGTCCTGTAGGAAAAACAAGAATCTTAAAACACCATGTACTGAGATTTTTGCTCTTTCCTAATGAGCAAACTTTTATAAATAATGCAGAAAAATTTCACTCAAATTGGAAACAAATTATTGATAAAAGTGATCAAGTATCAAGGATCAAGGAAAAGTGATTGCGCCCAATTTGAGTAAAAAATCACTACATTATTTTTGAAGGTGTATTTTTTAGGAAAAAGCAAAAATCTCTATACAATTTTGTATTGATTGTATTGATGTATGAGATTTATACCTTTTTCTAAAGAATACACTTTCAAAAATAATGTAGTGATATTTTACTCAAATTGGATGCAAAATACTTTTAAGAACATGAACACTCACGACAGAATCTGCACTTTTATCAATAATTTGCTTAATATTTGAGTGAAATTTTCCTACATTATTTTTAAAAGTTGCTTTAGGAAATTATGAAAAAGCAAAAATGTCATACATCAATACAATCAATACAAAATTGTATTGAGATTTTTGCATTTTCCTAATTTCCTATGTTATACATCAATAAAATCAATACAAAATTGTATTGAGATTTTTGTTATTTCCTAAAGAACACGCTTTTAAACATAATGTAAGAAAATTTCCCTCAAATTGGAAGCATATTATTATTAATAAAATTGCTGATTAGCTCGTGAATATTCATGTTCTTAACAGTGTTTTGCGGCCAATTGAAGTGAAATTTTACTACATAATTTTTTAAAGTGTCGAAAAATCAAAATTTTGAGTTACATTGCACCAAAGAAGACTTGTAACTCTTGTAAATGCAACATTCTCTATTAGCAACTCTCTATGAGAGCAACAAATTTTGATTCATATTTTCCATAACTGCAGCTTAAGACATTTGGCAGATGGTTGTAATTGTGTTGCTTCTTGTTTGTGTTCTACCTTATGGTTAAATTCAAATTAACCTAATAAAAAATATATAGTCAATTAATATACAGCAATTAGAGCCAGTTAAGGTTAGATCTGTCAAATGTCATAAGTTGCATTTATGGAAAAAAAAACAAAAATTGTTGCTCTTATAGAGAATTGCTAATAGAGAATGTTGCATTTGCAGAAGTTGCATTTATCGAATTTTTACTGTACTACATTTCTTTCAGTACGCATTTTAGGATTTGCAATGAACTTATAATTTCTGCGTTTACCTGTTACCTCAATCGCAACAAATATCAAACTTCGTAACTTAAAACTATTTACACATATCTTATTCTTGCTATACTTTTCGCTAAACAAAAATGTAAGTAAGGTTGTTTTAATAAGTACCTACTGATACTTGTGTATTTATTTTAATATTTATTTTTATCGCCTGACTAGTTTCGGTTATAAAAAACCATCTTCAGAGGCATATGCATTTAATGTGTATATTAAATAAATATGCCTCTGAAGATGTTTTTTTTATAACCGAAACTAGTCACACGATAAAAATAAATATTAAAATAAATATTACTATTTATTTTTATCGCCTGACTAGTTTCGGTTATAAAAAAACATCTTCAAAGGCATATGTATTTAATGTGTATATTAAATACATATAACTCTGAATAGGTTTCTTTATAACAGAAACTAGTCAGGCGATAAAAATAAATTATAAAATAAATAATCAAATACCAGTAAGTACTTATTAAAAGATCCTTAAATATATACCTGGTAATTATGGATAAAATCTTAAACTTAAAAATATAAGTGAAAAACTCCACATTTGTCACTTACATTTTTAATATCGTGATATATTTATCCATCGTGATATTTGCAATTTTTGTACATACAAAAATAAAAGTGTAGTTTATATAATTAACTATGTTTGCTGTAACAGTTTTAGTTTTAGTGAAATGTTTGTGAATTTTATGAAATTTTCAGGAGACAATTTCTGCAGTGGCTTATTTTAGAAAATGTAAAAATCTGGAAAACCCCTTCATTTGTTTTTGCGTTAAATTAAGCCCAGAAGCCGTTGAAATTAAAATTTGTTTAGATAAAATTCATGTCTATTGATGATGATTGCTTTGCTATCGAAATGTACATTTAGTGTAATAAATGTTTATTGTGAAAAAGGTTTTTCTCCTTGTTTTATTTAAAAAAATTCACAAGCTCCAATACTTTTATTTGTTTAGATGTTAACGATAAAAGTTTTTCATAGAATTTTCAATTAAGTTTCGTCAAATTTTGTAATATTTCTTTTGAATGTGCGTGGCTCTAGTTAAAATGTGTCATCATTTTTTTTTCATTAGCAGCTAACGATCCGGTTTTAAATTGATTTTTCAATGATTTCGTGGCTCTAGTTAAAATATGTCACCATATTACTTCTTCAGCAGTTATCGATCAGTTGATAGAATTTTCAGTGAATATGCGTTAAATTTTGTAACATTTCTTTTGAAAGTACGTGGCTCTAGTTAAAAGGTGTTATCAAATTACTTCATTAGAAGCCAACGATCAGGTTTTTAATTGATCTTTCAATGATTTCGTGGCGCTAGTTAAAATATGTTATCAAAGTAAACGCAGTAATTAAGTATTAAGTTCATTGCAAATCCTGAAATACATACTGAATGAAATGTTTGTGAATTTTATGAAATTTTCAGGAAACAATTTCTGAAAAGGCTTTATTTTAGAAAATGTAAAAATCAGGAAAACCCCTTCATTTGTTTTTGCGTTAAATTCAGCCCAGCAGCCCTCGAAGTTAAAATTTGTTTGTTTTAGTGAAATGTTTGTGAATTTTATGAAATTTTCAGGAGATAATTTCTGAAATGGTTTTATTTTAGAAAATGTAAAAATCTGGAAAAAACCCTTCATTTGTTTTTGCGTTAAATAAGCCCAGCAGCTCTTGATTATTATTATTATTGTTTAGATGTTAACGATAAAAGTTTTTCATAGAATTTTCAATGAATTTTTGTCAAATTTTGCAACATTTCTTTTGAATGTGCGTGGCTCATTTGTTTTTGCGTTACATTAAGTCGAGCAGCCCTCGAACTTAAAATCTGTTTGTTTTAGTGAAATGTTTGCGAGTTTTAGGAAATTTTCAGGAGACAATTTCTGAAAAGGCTTTGTTTTAGAAAATGTAAAAATCTGCAAAACCCCTTCATTTGTTTTTGCGTTAAATTAAGCAAAGCAGCCCTTGAAATTAAAATTTGTTTAGATAAAATTGATGTCAATTGATGATGATTGCTTTGCTATTGAAATGTACATTTGGTGTAATACATGTTTATTTTGAAAAAGGTTTCTCTCCTTGTTATATTTAAAAAAAATTCACAAGCTCCAATACTTTGATTTGTTTAGATGTTAACAATAAAAGTGTTTGTGTCATCAAATTACTTTATTAGAAGCTAACGATTGGGTTTTTAATAGATTTTTCAAAGATTTCGTGGCTCTAGTTGAAATATGTCATCAAATTACTTCTTTAGCAGTTAACGATCACTTGATAGATTTGTTCAATAAATTTGCGTCAAATTTTGTAACATTTCTTTTGAATGTACGAGCCTCTAGTTAAAATGTGTCATCAAATTACCTCATTAGAAGCTAACGATCAGGTTTTTAATTGATTTTTCAGTGATTTTGTGGCGCTAGTTAAAATATGTCATCAAAGTAAACGCAGTAATTAAGTATTAAGTTCATTGCAAATCCTGAAATACATACTGAATGAAATGTTTGTGAATTTTATGAAATTTTCAGGAGACAATTTCTGAAATGGCTTTATTTTAGAAAATGTTACAATCTAGAAAACCCTTTCATTTGTTTTTGTGTTAAATTAAGCCCAGCAGCTCTCAAAGTTAAAATTTGTTTGTTTTAGTGAAATGTTAGTGAATTTTATTAAATTTTCAGGAGACAATTTCCCCGGTGGCTTATTTTAGAAAATGTAAAAATTTGGAAAACCCCTTTATTTCTTTTTGCGTTAAATTAAGCTCAGCAGCCCTTGAAATGTATATTTAGTGTTACAAATGTTTATTGTGAAAAAGGTTTTTCTCCTTGTTTTATTTAAAAAAATTCACAAGCTCCAATACTTTGATATGTTTAGATGTTAACAATAAAAGTTTTTGATAGATTTTTCAATGAATTTGCGTCAAATTTTGTAACATTTCTTTTGAATATACGTGGCTCTAGTTAAAATATGTCATCAAATTACTTCATTAGAAGCCAACGATCAGGTGTTTAATTGATTTTTTCAATGATTTCGTGGCTCTAGTTAAAATATGTCATCAAATTACTTCTTTAGCAGTTAACGATCAGTTGATAGATTTTTCAATGAATTTGCGTCAAATTTTGTAACATTTCTTTTGAATATACGTGGCTCTAGTTAAAAGGTGTCATCGAATTACCTCATTTGAAGCTAACGACCAGGTTTTTAATAGATTTTTCAATGATTTCGTGGCTCTACTTAAAATATGTCATCAAATAACTTCTTTAGCAGTTAACGATCAGTTGATAGATTTTTCAGTGAATTTGCGTCAAATTGTGTAACGTTTCTTTTGAATGTACAGCATGCTCACATTAATCTAGTACAAGAAATTAGGTTACCAGAGCAAATTTATATGGCAAAGTCAAAATTTTTGTACTAGAATTATGTGAGCATGACTGTTAGTCTAGTTAAAATGTGTCATCAAATTACTTCATTAGAAGCTAACGATCAGGTTTTTAATTGATTTTTCAATGATTTCGTGGCGCTAGTTAAAATATGTCATCAAATTACTTCTTGGGCAGGTTTTTAATAGATTCTTTTGATGATTTTGTGTCTACTTTCAATTAATAGTTTAATAGTTTAATAGTTTTTAATAGATTCTTTTGATAATTTTGTGTCTACTTTCATTCGATTGTTTTTCAATTTTCTAGGAAAACCCAAAAATATTTGAAGCATATATTATATTTCTCTAAGTAACCATTGTACACTTTTATTCGTTATGGGAGTAGGCTGTTATATTCGTGTTATATTCCACATAGAAGAAAAAAAACTTCTTTTAAATGTTTTATAGATATTAATGAATAATTTAAGGAAAACTTAGAAAACTCTAATCCTACCCAGACTCCGATAAAAGTAATAATAGACTGGTTTGGGATATAGAAATGAGTTCTGTTATACCTGGAAAAGTTTTGTTCCAGAGAAGGCATTCCGAGGAATGTGGATAAAATTTCATTGCCAAGCTAAAATACACCCTGTTTTGATGAAGAAAAGTACGTATGACAATTCTTACAATGAGATTAAAAAGTCACTATTAAGGTAATCACACACAATATGTTTATGACAATTCTTACAATGAGTTTAAAAAGTCACTATTAAGGTAATCACACACAACATGTTTGAATGCAGAGAAATACATGAATAAATGTGTATTCAAAATTTGAAAATACATTAATACGTTCAATTTGCTATCGGGGGTAGTGTGCACCACAGTCAACCACAGCAATTCCACAGTACACGAAAAACACAGTAAAACACATCAACGACAATTCCACATGAATAAAAAAAACAGTGATAAACATTTACAAACATACTACTGCATTATCAAGTTTTTCGATGCAGTGCAACTGTGCACGGTTTGGCGAGCGACCCTTTTAATCTCGGGCGTGCTGCTCGCGTTTTCGGGCGTTTCCCCGTTATCGCGCTGCCCGCTGATGGCAGGTTTATTTCAGCACATGTGTGTAATTGCGTGCATGTCGATGTACAATACAAAAAGGGAGCGCAGGAAAAAAAAAATCCAAACGCGACGGCTCCTAATGACGCGATAAGAGCCCGGGATTCACGTGCGGCCGTTAAATATATTTTTGCGGAAAACGGCGTATTTTAATATCCATGCCGGAAAAACAAGGCAGCGCGCCTCCCCCGGGGCGGGGGTGGCTTATTTGCATACAAACACGTCGCCGGAAAATAAGGCGCGCCGACGGGGAATTATGCTGATTCGCCTGCATTTGCGGATGTCATGTGCAATATGTTTTCCGCGCGTCCGCAAGTGATAAAAATTCCACTTCCTGTTTGGCTCGGTGAAAACCGGGGGAAAACGCCACTTGATTTACAGGACGCGCCGATGTCAACGTGGAAAACACCCTGAATGTTAGAATAGGGAAATTCGACAGCTACAAGGAGATATGGGTGAATGGATGACACGCCTTTAATGTCCCGTTTTTGAGGAAATCTCATCGTGAAAACCAAAATTAGCTGTTGTCTTTTGTTTTCAAGTTATGGCTGAACCCAGGCGCACATTGAGACGCAGGTGACGCAGGCAACGCAGCACTGGGCAGGGCGAAAATTACTGCACTGCACTGCCCTGCGTTGCCTGCGTCACCTGCGTCTCAATATGCGCCGGGCTCGATTTTTCAATATTTTGATGCATATACGTTGATATGCTTGCAAAATTAGAGTACGTTATTTACATATTATAGGCAACTTATAATACTGAAAAATCGAACTATTCATCATCTGCTACTGCCTTTTCGTATTTTGCTTGTAGGTAACCGTCTTGCAATATCTCACACTGGGAGATCTTCACCAGAACTCGAAAACAAAAGACGATAGCTAAATTTAGTTTTCACTATTAGTATCTTTCACAGAAAGACTCGATGTCTTTCCGTGAGAGATCACAGCTCTGTGAGAGATGGAGAAAGTATCATCCATTTTACCATTTTACCACATATCTTCGTGTTGCAAAGCTTTCCTGCACAAACATCAAAATGTGCTTAACATCCGTATGAAAGTGAAATTAAACGGGGAAACGTAACCTGCAGAGAAAAATACAACTGCCGGCGAGACGTGTAGATTCAACAAGTCACATTCGCTCGCTCGCAATCTCGCCAAATGGTAAGTGAAGAAGAACAGGATGTGACTCACCTGGAAGATGTGCCGCTCGGCGTCGCCGTCGGTGGCGGGGATCTGCACCTTGTAGAAGCTCTGCTCGAACTCGGGTCCATTATCGTTGACGTCCTCCACGGTGACGACGACGCGCGTCGTCGAGTGGAGCGGCGGGCTGCCGTTGTCGGAGATGAGCACCTGAAACAGGAGGAGAACATACTCTTGTAGATGCCCTCGGCGGAATTGGAAATTTATGTATGGAGAGAGGCAAGGTGTGTGAGCGCGCCAATCCGGCATCCGCACTTTGCGAAAGCGCGCCCGAAGCTCCCCCAGGTCAACAGGGGGATGCGAAAAAATACGGTGCTCTTGCTCCGTGGCGGATTTAGGGGGGGATATGACGGCTATACCCCAGGGCGGCAAAATCCAAAATCCAGGGACGACAAATTTTTGGAAAAATACCTAAGGCACAAGTCACAATAAAAAATAAATAAATGACGAACGAAAGAGGCAAATACAAGAAGTGAAGCATCCAACTACCTCCTTCAACTTCAAAGATTAGAAACGACTTTTTTGTCATTTTTATGGGGGGTGGGGGGGGTACGAGGGCTACAGCCCTGGGCGGAAAAATCCAGGGGCGGCAAATTTTTGGAAAAATACCACAGGCACAAGTCACAATAAAAAATAAATAAATGACGAACGAAAAAGGCAAATACAAGAAGTGAAGCATCTAACTACCTCCTTCAACTTCAAAGATTAGAAACGACTGTTTTGTCAATTTTAGAGGAGGGAGGGCTATGAGGGCTATACCTCTGGGCGGCAAAATCCAGGGGCGGCAAATTTTTGGAAAAATACCAAAGGCTCAAGTCACAATAAAAAATAAATAAATGACGAACGAAAAAATGCAAATACAAGAAGTGAAGCATCTAACTACCTCCTTCAACTTCAAAGATTAGAAACGACTTGTTTGTCAATTTTAGAGGAGGGGGGCTATGAGGGCTATAGCCCTGGGCGGCAAAATCCAAGGGCGGCAAATTTTTGGAGAAATACCAAAGGCACAAGTCACAATAAAAAATAAATAAATGACGAACGAAAAAAAGGCAAATACAAGAAGTGAAGACAAGTGAAGACACTCGACAAAATGAAGTGCGCAATTTGCGAACGGGGCTCAGCAACATCAAACGCTTATTTACGAGCCGCTCAATAAGTCGTTCAAGCAACAACTTGTAGGTAATTATATTAGTTATATTAGTTTAAATGGCATCGTATCAAACGTTTGCGCCACATTACAGAAACGTATAAAGTAAATAAACAGAATGTAAGACAAGACTACCCCATTAAAAAAAAAGCAGGACAATATTTGTATCGTTACTTTTAGGGGCGGATGGGCAACAATACAAGCGGCCCGGGAAATAACTTTTGTCGGCCCATTTTACAATCACATAAAAGTGCAATAATACCATATAACCAAAATTATAATCATACTTCAAAATTTGACAAATAATTAAAAGTCAAAAATATTTTACAATACAGTATTTAACGGTATTAGGCCGATAAGGGTTATATAACAGACGAGGTTGAGATATTGTAAAATCGAGGCATAGCCGAGCCTTATTGTACAATTGTGCTGTATTTAAAGCCTCGTTTACATTTGGAAAGTTTTCTGGCGGAAAGTACTTACCGCCAGTAAACTAACGATGTGTAAACCAGAAAAAACGTGTTACTTTCTTGATTAGTTTCTTTCTTGACAGACGTTTATCTGGTTTACATATCGTAAGTTTACTGGCGGTAAATACTTTCCGTCAGTAAACTTTCCAAATGTAAACGAGGCTTAAGCTACAACAATGTAAATTTGTATTCAATTTTATATTTCTCTTGAGAATGATTTGAGAACGACCGAAAGGTCAAAACAATAGTAGGGCAATCTAATAAACCTGTGGCAATATTTTTTATTTGGAATGTTTTTAGTTATCATAATGTTATAACATATCAATTATCATAAAATTAAAATTATCATAATTATTTCGACAATCAGTTTTTTCATGAAACTTATAATTCGCTCTCAGATGTCTATTGTGTTTAAATAACAATTACATCTTTTTTTAGGCGGAAAGGCTTACGGCCAATAACCTAATAAAGATCGACCTCTCTTCTATTTCCTTTTTTTTTAATTTTTGATAATTTTTGTTAGTTTGTTGGTTCAATATTGAATAAATCATTATTTTTGAATAGCAGTTCAGTTTAGTTCCACTTTTAATTGTATTATTATTTCGAGTGTTGCAAGGAATATTTGTTATCCTAATAAAGATCGACTTCTCTCTGCTCTTCTATGTTTATTTTTGTAATTTTCCATCAATTTTTGTTAGTTTGTTGGTTCAATATTTCAATGAATCGTTATTTTTGAATAGCAGTTCAGTTTAGTTCCACTTTTAATTGTATTATTATTTCGAGTGTTGCAAGGAATATTTGTTATCCTAATAAAGATCGACTTCTCTCTGCTCTTCTATGTTTATTTTTGTAATTTTCCATCAATTTTTGTTAGTTTGTTGGTTCAATATTTCAATGAATCATTAGTTCTGAATAGCAGTACAGTTTAGTTCCACCATTAATTGTATTATTATTTCGAGTGTTGCAAGGAATATTTGTTATCCTAATAAAGATCGACTTCTCTCTTCTCTTATATTTTAATTTTTTTAATTTTCCATCAATTTTTGTTAGTTTGTTGGTTCAATATTTCAATAAATCGTTATTTTTGAATAGCAGTTCAGTATAGTTCCGCCATTAATTTTATTATTATTTCGAGTGTTGCAAGGAATATTTGTTATTGTTACTGTGTTTAGTTGTCATGAATGTTATTTTTTAAATTTTCAAAGAAACGCTTATTATTTTAAAGCAGTTTAGTTTTACGATAAATCTTATAATTTTCTAGTAGAATTTCTACTGTTCTTAAGTAAATATTAAATATTTTCCATACACTAGATCTACAGTATGTCCCCGGATTGAGTTTACAAAAGGAATTTATGTTTTATTTTTACTTTTAGGTAAAAATGTTATAGGAATTATAATTCCTGCTTGGTCTGAAACTACCAGTTCAGTTATTGAAACTTTGATTTAGTTATGTAGGGTGTTGGCAAAATAAAAATTTTAAAATCTTATTTTGACACTTATTTATTTATGTATTTATTATTTGCAAAAAGAATTTAAAATTACATCTAACAACATTATAGAAATATAATCCCTCAAATGCAGAAAATAATACTGAAAATTTAATAAATCGCCTACGAGAGACATTTGCAAGGATAACTATTGAACAAATACAAAACAGTTTTCAGGAGTTCCACACCAGGCTTGAACTGTGCGAAGAAAATGGTGGGGGATTGTTTAAATGATGTTATTTTTCGAAAGTGTCAAAATTAGATTAAATTTATTCATATTTAGCCAACACCCTATATAAATAAATCAATGTTTTAATTACTGAAATGGTAGTAAATTCCTATAACATTTTGACTTAAAAGTAAAAATTAAAAACTATACTTCAAACGGTATCTCCCCACCGTAAATCAAATAAAAATCAAAATTGACAAAATCCCTCTTGTAAACTCAATCCTGGGACATACTGTAGATTGCGCAAGTTATCCTTCAATTTCATTATGCAATTTTGCTCCTTGCAATTTTATTATTATCCAAACAGTATATTTATTTTTTCCAATTCGCATTATTAAAATGCTCATTATGTATATTGAATGTCATCATTAAAACTACACTTTAATCGAATGAGTGAATAATATGTTTACATTTTCACTTTATTCACTATAACGATTGACAACGTGAATAAAGTAAAACAATAGGTAAATTCGCACTATCCTTGAAATTTTCGTTGTGCCCTGACAATGTCTTCTTCAATTCTGATAACGAATTGGAAAAATCTTGTATGATACACGTGAATAAAGCAATTTTATCCACTCGAAAACATTCGCTTCGTCTCTTGCGCTAAACTGTTTTTTCGTGGATAAAATTGTATTCACTTATACCATAAATAGCTATTATCTTCCTTAGTTTCTCAAATCTGAAATTTGTTATTTGTTGTAATACAGGTAACCGCTAAACTCAGAAATTAAGTATTATGTTTATTGCAAATCCTAAAATACGAAATATAAAAAATAGACCACTTCATTTATTTTTAGTAAAATGTTAATGTAAAGTATCCAAACAAAATTTTGTGGATAAGGACTGAGGATGGGATGTGTACATTTTTTACATTGTATAAAAGAGTGCATTTTAATAAATAATACATCAAATTGAATTGCAATCCATTACAATGTCTATAAAAAACTTGATGATTGAAAGTCAATTTAATGTTCTAATACAAATGACTCTGTAACAGGATTTTTTTATTGAAATTGTATACCAAAAATAATAATTTAAACAGTTTTAAAAACAATTTACAAATATTGAACTTAAAAAATATAATGAAAATTGTGTTTTTATAACTCAAGCAATATTCTAGTTCTATTTCATGTTTCATAGTTAATCACTTACCATATCATACCATACCATACGATACCATAAATACCATTACCGTTTACCGTTACTATACCATAAATAGCTATTTTTAAATTCTTTCCTGGTACAATAATGATTGTTGATTTCGAGTGTTACAAGGAACATTTGTTATTTTCATTGTTTTTAGTTGTCACGAATATAATTTTTTTGCATAGAAACATTTCGTGTTTCAATAATCAGTTTAGTTTTTCCATAAACCTTATAATTTTCTGTTAAAATGTTTGCTGTTTTTCAGACTAATTGAAGTCTTTATCGAAAAGTTATTACAAGATAATATATTTGCAACTATGTAGAGGACTCGTATGCTTGAAGTGAGCTAGCGGTTCTTACCATATTGATTGTTACAGCAACATTGCAATATGATACCCAGCGGTTTTTATGTCCTGTTAATGTCTTGCTCTCATTTGCTTTTTGGTCGTGATTTTGAAGTTCCATTTCTTCCATTTCTTGAACTTCTATTCTTCCATTTCTTCCACATCTTCTATTTTGAATATCCAGTGTCAATTTTTCTTCAGGAAGTTTGTTGTATTGTTTGATTGCGATTTCTACTATTTGTAGTTCTTTTGTTTTTGTTTTGTTTAGTGTTTCTTAGTAAATATTAAATCTGCTACACTAGATTACGCAAGTTGTTACATTGTTTGCAATTTTATGATTATCCAAAGAATATATTTATTTTTTAAATTATTTTCACATACAATAATGATTGTGAAAATTGGATAGTTGAAGTAGTATTCAAAACAGTTCATTACATTAAATAAATTTGAAGTTGTTTCACGATAGTTATAATTATTCTCAGAATTTTTATGTAATTTTAGTAGAAATATTCATTATTTTGTATATAATTCAATAGTTTACTAATCGTATTATTTGTTATTACAAAGTTTACTGTTTAAAATTAGAATATTCATTAGACTGAATTAAGTTAAAGAAATAAATGATGAAATAATCGTAATAAACTTGCCCCATCTAGTAAATATTGTAGTAATTATTTTTTCCACTTCGGCGATTTTCGCCATATTGATTGTTCCAGCAACGTTGTAATATTAACTCCTTACTCGAGAGCTGCAGTCACCTTTATTCACTTCAACGATAACTGCTGTATTATTGCCGTCTTCCTCTTGAGCAGCTACCGTGTTGAATTTTCCAATAACTGTTCTATTATTTCCTCGTTCCTGATCCACTGCAGCTACCTTGTTGACACGTTCCATTTACTTCCTGCTATCCTATTTCTGGCTACCTTATTGCATTTTTTGTAAGTTTTTTAAAGCATATCCTTCCTCCTATTGACATTTCGATAACCGTTAATAATTTATGGCTACACATCGACGTAGTTATTTTATAACCTTCCACGACCTACATTTATGCCACCTATAATTTAGGATTTCCCGGCCATTTCCCGGATTTCATGCTACGCAGTTTACGTTTGTTTCCATGCACATTCTGCTTATCACCGCGCATTTATGCCCGTTCCTCTGCAAGTCTATACTTACTCGCATGCATTTTACGCTCCCTGCAATTTGAGCCCCTGTATGGACGCAATTACGTGTGCACGGCACACTTGTCCGCGTATCTGTGTGTGCGCCTGCACAATCCGTTGCAGCGGGCTTTACGTGTTCCACGTATATTGACCATTAAATTGCCCATATTCCGCGAACCGTGCTTCGCGCAAATGGCAGAGGCTCCTATTAATAATTGCTCCGTTTCTTAGCGATAAATTGCGTTTAACTCGCGCCCATAACTGGGGCGCGGTTACCAAAGTAAATTGTGGAGGCGCCGGGTGGAGGAAATAAATTTCCTCGATTTATCACGTCGCATCATTAATTCTATAATTTCTTGTGGATGTATTCGATAGGATTACTTCCTATTAATATCGCCGTACTGAATTTATAAAGTAAATCGGAGCCCAGCGTAATTGCACGTATAATAGTCAGGCTTAACTGAAGATTAATTCAGAAGCCATATGCTTGGCGGAATGGTGTTATACACCGATAAACGTTATTGTAACCATGGGAGCATTCCTCATTTATTGCATAATGCACAACTAATATAGGAGCTGCCATTGGTTACACGGCAATAGTATATATGAAAATGTACATGAAAAATTTTAGTATTTATAATAAAAAATCATAATTTCTAATGAAAATTTTGTAATCTCTAATGAAAAGTTCGTAATTTCCAACGAAGTTTATTTTCATAAAATTTTCTACAAATAACAGACTATAAACATTTTAACAACTTAATCCAAATTTGGCAAATGCAAATGACATTTTCCACTTTATAGTGAACTTGGCAATTTACAATAAAATATTCATAATCGGCGCTGATGTAATTCATAAACGAATGTTAAAATTGCCAATGATATTTTACATTTCATAGTGCAATTTATAACTTACAATAACATTTTCATAAAGCTATTGCAATTTTCCTAAAATCCCAAATTCAAAATCCTACATTTTTCTATGAAGAAAAAAAAACTAACAATAAGTGAAAAATAGAAAAATTAACAAATTATCGATAGCCTTAATAAAGATCGTTATATATAAATAAATTAGAATTAGAATAAAAATTCTATTAGAAATTTTCATTGACAATGATAATATTGATGAAACTACTAAACTGATTATTGAAATAATAAAAGTTTCTTTGAAAACTAAAAAAAACAACAATATTCATGGCACTGAAAAAAAGTTAAAAATCACAGCGATTTCTTTCAATTAATACGAAACTTTCGAATTTATGACGAAACTAAATTGGTATTCAAAATGCTTTGATTCTTTGAAAAAAAAAAAAAAAATCATTAAAACTTATTACCTGATTAACTGATGAAAAAAGTATTTAAAAACAGTAGAAATTCTAATAGACAATGACAAACTAAACTGATTACAGAAATAATAAATGTTTCTTTCAAAATATAAAAATTAACTTTCATAATACTTTTATAATGAACATTTAAAAGATAACTTTCATAATACAACTAAAAACTGAAAAATACTGAAAATATCAAATATTTCTTGTTACACTCTAAGTAATAATAAAATTAGTCACGGAACAAAATTGGTATTCAAAAGTAAAAGGACATTGAAAATTTTAAATAAAACGAACAAAAATTGATGGAAAATTAAAAAAAAACAAAAATTTATCAAAACACTAGACATTCCAATAGCGAATGATAAGATGTTTGGTGTTTGGAAATACTAAACAGATTGTCAAAATAATAAATATTTCATTGAAAATTAAATATAAATATCATTACGACAACTAAATACATGTTAAATAACAAACATTCTTTGCAATAGTTGATGTAATAATAAAATTCATAGTACGGCAAACTAAACTGATTACAGAAATAATAAATGTTTCTTTGAAAATATAAAAATTACAGGCGGAAAGACCCTATGGGGTCGATAGCCTAATAAAGATTGTTTATATATATAAAAATTACCTTGCATACTACTTTTATAATGAAAATTTAAAAAATAACTTTCAATATACAACTAAAACCTTTGAAAATATCAAATATTCCTTGTAAACACTCTAAGTAATAATAAAATTAGTCACGGAACAAAATTGGTATTCAAAAGTAAAGGGACATCAAAACACTAGACATTCTAAGAGCGAATGATAAGATTTTTGGTGTTTGGAAATACTAAACTCATTGTCAAAATAATAAATATGGCATTGAAAATTAAATATAAATATCATTATGACAACTAAAGCCATTCTAAATAAGAAACATTCTTTGTAATAGTCGAAATAATAATAAAATCCAAAGTAGCACAAAATATGTATGCAACAAGTTTAATTGAAAAAAAAATGAAAAAAATTAGGTGATAAATTAAAAAATAAATAAATTTAATATTCAATTAAAAACAACAGAAATTCTAACAGAAAATGACAAGGTTCAAGAAAGAACTAAACTGATTATCAAAGTAATAATTCTTTCTTTGAAAATTGTAAAAAAAAAAACAATATTCACACTTGTGATTAAAATCACAAATATTCTTTGTAATTATAAGGTTGTTATATTCTTTGTAATAGTGGAAATAAAACTAATATTCATGAAACACGTCCAAAATGCTTTGTTGAACAAATCCACTATGCTTTGTTGAGAAAAATTAAAACTAATTGAATTGCAAATTTCGAAAAAGGCTCATCTCGAGGAGGATTAAAAATTGACTTTTTCGCTCTTCAGAAGCAAAGAAGTTCAGTTTTTTGCGATTTTTTTGCGTTTTCGAAATGTTGCAATTCTATTATAACTGATGGAAAAAAAATAGTTATTTATGATATAAGTTCGTAAAGTAGTGCTTTTTTTTGTATGAGCGTGAATTTTGTTCAACGGGGCGCAACCTAGTTCAACAAAAAAAAACGTGAGTAAAAAAAACACTACTTTACGAAAATGTATCACACAAAGTTTGTTCTAGGACTATTTCGGTGCTCATTTGATTTATGTTAGGGAGATACTGTTTGGAATTTCAGATAGCTAAATCAATATCATGAAAAACTGCTAAAATTTGATGCAAAAGACGAATTTTAGATAGCTAAATGAATATTATGAAAAACTGCTAAAATTTTATGCAAAAGACGAATTTTAGATAGTTAAATCAATATTATGAAAACTGCTAAAACTTTATGCAAAAGACGAATTTTAGATAGCTAAATCAATATTATGAAAAACTGCTAGAATTTCATGCAATAGACGAATTTTAGATAGCTAAATCAATATTATGAAAATCTGCTAACATTTTATGCAAAATACCATCCTTTTTTTAATGGGCGAGTGAAATAATTGTGTGTAAAACTTATTTTAGGCAGAGTTGATGTTATTACGCATAGGTGATTTTCTTACGCACTTACACACTTACGCTAAAAAGTATCACTTTACGTAAAATAGTTGTTTACGCACTGTCGCAGAAAAAAATCTATTTATTATTTTGACCGGGGTGTTAAAAAAGTCTGGAATACATTTATTATTTCGGAAATTAAAAGTGTTTTAGAAAAATCCCCGGACACGTCGATTTTGGTTTTCAAAAATTGAGTTATTGATCTAAAAATTTTGTCGTCATTTATTTTTGAGTTATGACGTCACAGACTTTTATTTAAATGGCTAATATTTTATAATTTTGTTTAATAGACCTAACGTTTATTCATCGTTTATCCGTCGTTTATCGTTTATCAATCGATTTTCCAACGATTTTTCAAAAATATTTATAATTTCCGAAATAATGCATGTATAACTCTTTAGACAACTCTTTAGACACTCTGGGTAATAGAGAACTTTTCAATACCACTTTTACTTTGTACTGTACCATACCAGCAGTAAGTCACAATGTTGCAAATTATCTATGACGATTGCCAATTTTATTTTGGTATAATTGTCATCGACAAAAATCCTCGACGCAATAGTAAAGTTCTGTACTATCTTTCTCCTTGTGGTATTTTTGCCATTAAGCAATGGTCTGCATGCAAAATTTTCATCAATTCTGTTACAAAAATCGTCAATAGAACAATTCTGTTTATAATAATACCTACTACTCCTCCACCTATAGCGTAATTGGTTACTGGCATTTGACAGAGAATTCTTACCCAAATAAATTTTAATTTTCATAACTATTAGTAGTTATGCAGGTGTTAAGAGGTAAGGGGCATGATTATTATTGCCCATCTGCGATATTCTATATTCTATATTCTATATTCTTGCGCATATACCATTTGCTCATAGTGTTTTAAACATTGACGATCATATCCACGAGATGACTGTACTATTAGTATTATTGTAATGTGGCCTAAATGACAAATATCTGTCTTATCTATCTTTCTATCATATATCTGCATTTAGAATTTTCTCGAAATTGCTGTTAGCAATAATTGATTTTATTCATCTGCCACATATCCAGACAAATTCAGAAAAAAATCTAAATTATCGCACATTAATTTACTAATTGCTATATCTACATTCAATATTCTTGCTCATATAGTATTTGCTCATAGTATTTTAAACATTGACGATCATATCCACGATATGACTGTACTATTAGTATTATTGTAATGTGGCCTAAATGACAAATAAATATCTATCTATCTATCTACCTATATATCTATTTATCAATCTATTAATCTATCCATCATATCTCTGCATTTCGAATTTTGTATAATTATGTTTTTTTAGCAAAATTGCAGAAATTGCTGTTAGCGATTAATGGATATTATGCATCTCCTACATATCGATACAAATTCAGAAAAAAATCTAAATTATCGGACATTTTATTACTAATTGCTATACTTTACGTCAGTAGAATAAAACCAATCAACACATATTTAAAACGAAGTATGATTCATAATGCAAAAAATACCAACTTAAAGCAACCACTTTGTGATCACCGGCGAACCACTCAAATCCCATTAAAAGTTCCACAATAAAAGCAGACAATTTATACTAGATGTATACATGTATGTACTATATTGAATTGAATAGCTCAAACAGCAGAATTGAACGGAAAGGCGCATATGTACATTGTATATGCAAACCGACGCTGACAACAACTCTTCGAAACACATTAAGTTGTTAATGGTGCACCTAATCTGAATTCGATTGATTGTACACGTATACCCAGACGACTTGAAGTTTCATGAATTCAAATGTTAAAAGTGTAATCAATATTGAATACGTTTAAAGTAGCCATGCGATTTATTAGAAATGTTCAGTTTTTGTTTTTTTAAATAAAAATTAACAATTCAATAGAGTTATATAAAGATAATTGAGTCGTTGAAAATCAGAGGGTTGAAAAAATCTTATTTTATTATTTCAGATAAATCCAAGGGATATATAAGGAATCTTGTCCCTTGTATATTTTTGGACTTTTAACAAATAAAAAAAAAATAACTTACCCCATTTTAATTTTTAATGGATCAATTGAATATTTCTTGTGTGAAAATGAATATAAATGTTGAATATGTAATCAATGTGGAATAGGTTAAAGTAGCCATGCAATTTATTTGGAAATTTGCCTTCTTGTTTTTTGTTTTTGTTTTTGTTTTCTTATAATTGTGAATTATGGATGAAAAATTAACAATTTAATTGGATATTTCTTGTGCGAAGACACGGCCCTTGTTTCCCGCAAGTCGCTTTCGGTAGATTTGAATAAACTACGCCCAGCATTTACATGAATGCAAAACTTCTGCACACAGGGCAAACCAATCCCTCATCAGTTCGCGTCCGTTGTCTGGGAATTTTCTCGCGTACGTGCACGCTCGTGTGCACACGTCCTCCTCCCCCACACTCCGTCATCATTATATTTTCATGTGCTAGCCGGGCATAAAGTATTCAATGCCGCCCCCACACACATATAGTTTTCGCGAGCGGTGGGTAAGTAGTTTGCGTTCAGCCAACAAATCTCGCTAACTTCCATTGTCAGCGGCGGGATAACTTTTAATGACGCACTGTTAGTCCGCCCCCAGAGCCGCGAAGAATACGAAATTGCCGAAGCCGCCGCCGCCCGCCGCCCCCGCCAACAACCCCGCGCGCGCCGCCCCTGGAAAATCGTTAATTTCCGGTCGGTAATTCCGTCGTGCGGCAGCCCGAGGGTGGAGGCGGGGATGGTGTGTGTATATTTTTTTTAGCTGTGTTGCGTTTTTTTTCACCCTTATTATATTAAGGAACGAGTGTCGGGGGCGGTTGTTAAACCAATTTGTCATTCGTACATTCATCATTTGGAGCGATATTTGTTTAACTTCAATTACATTTGTTTTTTTTTAAGTGCAGTCACAATAAAAAAAAAACAAATAAATAAATAAATGACGAACGAAAAAAGGCAAATACAAGAAGTAAAGCATCTAACTACCTCCTTCAACTTCAAAGATTAGAAACGACTTTTTTGTCAAGTTTATGCTTAGATATGTTATGTCGATTTAACGTATAAAGACATAAGCTACAATCGATCTATCAACCGTATCAGTATACAGTGTATAACAACAAAATGTAACATTTATGAAAATTGTGCACCAATGGAAGCGAAAGTAGTTTAGTATGAAGATGAAACGAACAGAAAAAAACAAAAAAATCCAGTTAGATAAAACCAGAGCAGGAGATGTAGAAATGATTGCTAGAGACAATTTCAGACTCAATCAAGAGTACAAAAATTCTTTAAAAGTTCAACGTGCAAGAAGCACTTTAACATTGTGTGCACAGCTTCAGTAGGTACACTTAGAATATTTTACTCTTTCGGAAAATTTCACTTTAAATTCTATGAACATTTTATCCAGTACTTAGTCGTAAATATTACTACCAAAACTAACTTTGTCAATTGAACAAGTATCATCATACTACAAGAATGATTGTAATGTTTTTGCACGTTTTCGCTTTCTTGACGCTGTTTTATCTCTTTCATTCAACAAGGATGTGGCAATTCTGATCATCGAATCGGAGCTTACCAAAAGATTAAACTTTGATGATATTATAGATTAATTTGCAATCTCTAGTTTATCTAAGTGTTTTAAACATTTCACATTAGTTTGTATGACTATTATGTACTATTATGTATGCTTTTAAGTGCAATTTTAAGAGTACACACATTTCTCACATTGAGTTCGCAGATTGCACATGTGGGACTTAAATTAATAGTTTCCCTCGTCGTGCAGGATGAATGGAACGAAATAGAGTGAACCATTTGGATGTTTTCGTAATGGTTTTAGTGTACACCTCTGATTATCAAAGGGGGGAAAACAATGAAGCTGCAGAATTCAATTTCCCGGTCTATTCACGGTGTCCGCCTGGGCGTAAGTGCAAATGCGACTTTATAGCGCATCAGCAGCCACAATGTGCGGGGATGTAAACGATCCAGACGTACTAAAACTCCGTCGTTAACGGCCCTGGATGTAAATCATCGCGGAAAGAAGGCCTCGATGAATGCCTGAATATGATAATCCCGAGAGGCGGAGGTGCAGGTGCAATTTTTGAGCGTGTATCCCGGGAAGAGTATTGGATTACCGGGATTTTGGCGGCGGAAGAACTTGTCCCATACATAATATTAAGCCCGCACTCCCCGCATCCGAGATTATGATTATTATGATGTGTGCCTCCACCCCCCGAATCCGGGAGGTTTCCGGAGGAATTTGCGAGGCGCAGCTGCTCGAAGAATCTAATCGTTTGCCAAGGCGGAAATGCGACTGTACGTGAGCATACATTGCCGAAATCGCCGAATCTTAAATTGCTAGAAAATTGCAAGCAAACAGCAGGGCACAGATTGGGAAATTGTCCTGCCGTCTGACCTCAAAAGATCTTTGGTGAGATCATTAACATGAAGAGTCAAGAGTCAAGTCAAGTCGTAATGAGAGCAGTGATATTGGGGCATACGATTGATTCACTGATGAGTGAATCAATCGTATGCCCCAATAGCATTACGACTTGACTTGACTCTTGACTCTTCAAGTTAATGACCGATAATGATAAGGCCATCGCCTTATCAGTTTTTATAGGGAAAAAGTGTACATCTAGTGATTGCTTATTTAAATTACATCATTTTCAACGACTATTGTAAATTACAAACTTTCGGTGGAAATTGTAAAATATTAATTCTGATTGCAATATTTCACTGAAAATTGTGAAATTTGCATTGTGTTATAGAAAATTCTAGTGTCATTTGCTAAATTTTCAATACAAATCATAACATTTTTAGGACAGCTGCAAAATTTACAACGAAAAGTGCAAAGTTGCAATTTTTCAGTGAAAATTGTCACATTTTGTTTCCACTTTGAAGATTTATTTTATTACTGAACATTATGTAATTTAAACTCTTCATTCAAAATGTCATTGGAAACTGCAAAGTTCACACAGCAAATTATAAACTTATAAATTACGAGTACAAACTTCCAGTTTCAATTGTGAAATTTTCATTATACATTACAAAATCACAAGAAATTGTGGATTTTGCATTGTGCATTTCAAAATTTTATTGTCAATTGGTCAATTGGCAAATTTTCAATATAAATCATTAAACAAATCTGGTAGCTGGAACATTTGCACCGAAAATGATAAAATTGTACATGTTCATTAGCAAACGCTAAGCAAAGATGCAAAATTTACATCAAAATGTACAAAGTTATACCTGTTCATAGAAGTAGAAAACTTTCAGTGAATATTGTGAATTCATCATTTACATCATTTACACTAGTGGTTCTCAAAGAGCAAAAATATTCATATAAATATAAATTCGTAATTTTTTTTGAGATAGGGTCATACCTCGATTTTTATAGGGACAGATGAATGACAGGCAACTAAAAATATGTGCCCCATATTGTGCTATATCTCCACAAATCAGTTTCAAGTTTTCAAAAAAGTGCCTGAATGCACCGAATGAAGTACTAAGAAAACGTAAAAATGGTGATTTTCCGATGAAATCTACGAATAAAAACTCGAGATTTTTGTGAATTTTCAAGTTGCTGTTAAAAATGTTAAAATCGTCTTTTATTCTGTAGCATAGTTTTTGAAATACCGACAATAAAATATTGACCTTTCTAACCAGACCTACAAACAGTAAAAACTTGAAAAATATCATCACAGCTAACAAAATATAAAAATGGTGATTTTCCGATCAAATCTACTAAAAGAAAACTCGCGATTTTGGTGAATTTTCAAGTTGCTGTTAGAGATATGAAAATTGTATTTTATTCTGTAGATTAGTTTTTGAATTAGCAACAATATTTAATGTATAATAATAATAATAATTAACCTTTCTAACTAGACCTACGAACAGTAAAAACTTGAAAAATAACATCTCTAAATTCTTCAAAACATTTTTAACAGCTAACAAAATGTAAAAAGTATTGCAAGTTTTCATCGTTTATCAGCTTTTGAAATGTCATATTTATATAATAATCCTGTAAATTATACATGTTCATTAAAAGTAGAAAACATTCAGTAAAAATTGTGAATTCATCATTTACATCATTTACCTAGTAGTTCCCAAAGAGCAACAAAATTCCTTAAAATCTCATAATTTTTTTGAGATAGTGTCGTACCTCGGTGAGTTGTGTGGGCAGATGAATGGGAGGCAACTGAAAATATATGCCCCATATTAGGATATATCCCCACAAAAAAGTATTCCATTTAGGCACTTGGTTAACTAGATGGCAAAATGTAAAAACATGATTTTCCGAGCAAATAGACTAAAAAACAACGTGATTTTTGCAAATTTTCAAGTTGCTGTTACGGATGTTAAATACTGTCCTTTATTGTGTATAATAGATTTTGAAATACCGACAATAAATTTTAACCTTTCTAACCTGACCTACAAGCAGTAAAAATATGAAAAATGTTCTGATAATGCAGGTTTGAGAAAAATTTATTTGCAATATTGGTTGTCATGCCAGGCTTGCTAGAGATCGACGATGCAGACCTACTAGAATCAGACGCTTTCAAACGTTAGGTTTCGATTTTTCGCTGTCATAACGACAAAAACATCGCTGCTTATGGGATTTTTAGTGTATGAATTAAATTGTCAGGGCAAAAATAATTAGTTTGCCACCTTTAAAACATATACTTAATGTTATTATAGTTATTACTGAAACAGTATCATAACTCAAAAATCGTACTAGAATCAGACGCTTTCAAACGTTAGGTACCATTTTTTCGCTGTCATAATGACAAAAACACTGCTGCTTATGGGATTTTTAGGGTATGAATTAAATTGTCAGGGCAAAAATAATTAGTTTGCCACCATTAAAACATATACTTAATGTTATTATAGTTATTACTGAAACAGTATCTTAACTCAAAAGTCGTTTTTTCAGCTTTTCACCTTTTCATTGTTTTTCAGCATTTGAAATTTCATAGTTATATAATAATACTGAAATATAATTTTCAACACCAAAGTGGCATAATTTGGTTAATTGGCATATACTATAGACACCCTTCAGGTCAACCCCCCCCACTTTTACTTGTGATGTTATTGCTGTGAAAATCTCTGGGCCAGTTTGGTAATGAAAAATGTCACTCTACCAATTAAAAGTACACTTAATTTTCATTATTTATAGATACCTAAATAACCCAAAAATTCCGATTTTTGAGTTATGACGTTATTACAGCAAATGAGCGATATGTGTGCATTGATAGTATGTTCGTCTGAATGGCTTGTTGTGAATTTTCGTATTTTCGCTATTTTTTCAAAATTTGGAAAGCCAGTAACTTTGGTCTCTCAGCTCGAATTTCGGGTAATTGCGGTGGAGGGTTGAAACGGTGAGGACTGAACATTATCCCAAGTACCCGATAATACTACAGGAATCAAAATAATGATGGCACAGACGCAAGTATGGGGATGGTTCCAAAGGCCCCATATTTGTAATCTACGTGGGGCTAATGCGCGTGCAGTCACTCGTTACTGCTGCGAGTACTGGAGTTGAAGCGCCCCCAATCGGCTCGATTCCAGGGCGGAAAAAATATATCAATTCGGCCGTCCATAAATTATCCAGCGCGTTTCCCTCCCCCGTTATTTCCGTGCACAAAACGAATGATATATGCGGGGAATATTAAGCGTGGAAAAATACTTAAGCAGCGAGGTGTACGTGCCCGACAAAATAAAAACTAGTTATAAATTTATGTGACACATTGAACGGGCCAGAATAAATCACCCGGGACAGCTTAATTTCGCACTTTCACGGGGGCGCCCGTCATCACGGAAAAAGGCGCTCCCTCAAAAACGCTGACGTCTCGCGTTTACATCCTGCGATTAATTAAAATCGCGCCGCAATTAATACCGTGGTAATCGCCGCACATGAAAATAACTTATTTATACGTGCAAAGTGTTCGCATAAATTTCCAACAGGGAAAAAAGGCGAAAAAAAATCGCACCCCAGTGCGCTGTAAATTACCCCCAACAGTCGTCGCGATATTTCGCCCCCCCAAACTTAAACTATTTGCGCCGGAAGTAAAATAAAAACACGGACCATTAATTACGCCCCCGGCATTGTCTGCAAATTAATTTCGCCGGGGCCTCGAAAAAGGGCCGCGTGATTAATGGGCCCCGTTTTGCATGTGTCCCCACACATGTCCGACGAGATTAAAGGAGGGCCGCCCCGCACAAAAAAAAAGCGAGCCCTCGTCTTATTAAACGCCGGCGAGGAGCGATTCGAGCGTGAAGCGCCGCGGGAAATGCGGGAAGCGTGAAAATTCCGCCGCGTGGAAATTGGATTTCCGCAATTACAGCCGCGGAAATTTTTTCCGCGCCGCAGGAGGCCGTGAATACGGGCGCGCTCATTTGCGGGGGAAAAAGGGACGAGCACAGCGAGCGAGACTCAACTGCACACAGCTCGTTTGCAAATCCTGGGGAGCGGTGCGTGTGCTCAGACGGGAGGAGCAGGACGAAACAAGGACTCATTTGCGGCCTGGCGAAGAGGAGCGGAGATTACAGGAGAATTGCTTCTCGCGCGGAGAGAGACGGGGTGATTAAGTGTGCAAGGCTCACCTCGAGGATGTGTTCTGCCTGGGCCTCCCTGTCCAATTTCCTGGTGGTGGTTGATATATTTCCTGCAACAAAAATATATTATGTTAATGCAGAAAAAAAAATGTTTGTTTCACACGCGTAAATGTCACTAACCGGCATGCACAGTTACCTGGTAAGGTAACAACCATTACATGCATCGTGCATGTAAAAATTTCACTTGTTCCCTGTCAAATTTATACTCTTATAAACCCTTATCCCTTAATCCCTTATCAGGTTTATATTATTTTAACTCGCTTAATTTTCAATTATTATTATTTAGTATGTTTGTTTCAACTTTGCCGTCGATCGATTTATATATAAAAGTGCAATTATGATTGAAATTATGATATTGTGTTTACGAAAATTCTGACACTGATAGATATTTTATCTACGACTAATTTATAATGTAAGTATTATACTTGAGGTTTTTGCAATATAATGCTAGTCATTAATACCTTAGGGAATAATGACTAGGGATTAATGACTATTAATCCCTAGTCCAGTCACAAAATTTCTCAAATTAAATAATACCATGGAAACAATATACACAAACTCAAAAGTGTCACTGTGAAACGCGTAATATTTGTGTATTTGTATTAAAGAGTTATTTACTTGTACACCTCCAGAAATTGTACAACTAGCTATAGCAACAACATCTACCTTGATACGGAAAGCATCGAATTCCATTTACAATAAAAGGTACGCAACCCAAATGGCGTCTTTGAAAGAACGCAAAATCATTTTCCGAAAATGTTCTACTAACCTATTTAGTCCAGGATAAAGTAGAGTATACTACTCGCAATAATGGCTATTATTACCTCGGAGTGTTACTCCCTCGCCGCTTACGCGGCTCGATTCGTAAATATTCCTCGGGAATAATAGCTATCATTATTGACTCGTGTTATAATCTACTATTATACTGTCACGTTATTACCTTAATTTTGGTGTTGACTCGTGTTTAACAAATAAAATATTGTACATTATACGCTGGGTAATGGTTCTTACAAGGCTGACAGACTCGCCTACAGCTCGCCCATCAGTCCTTGTATCGCCAGTACAAACCCTCTTATAATATAAAATACTATAGCAGGTGTATTAGCTACAAAATTTTGCATGTATAATTTTTTGCATGTAACATGTATAATTTTGATTACTCACGCTAATTCACAGTCTAAATATTCCCAAAAAAAAAAAAAAAAAAAATGTGGCATGAAAAGATAAAACGAAGAAAAGCGATAAAATTCAAATAATACAAATTTTCACAAAGACAAATTATATTCTAAAAAATTGAAGAACTTGATACTGTAAATGTTTAGGTAAAGTCATGCTCACAAAAATCTAGTACAAACAAATTGACATTGCTATATAAAATTGCTATTGTAAAATAATTTCTTGTACTAGATTTATGTGAGCATGACTGTATATAAGCAAAATCTGCATGCAGCTCAGGTTAATTATACCACCACCACAGATTTTTCTTATATTCTTAAAAAATGGTAAAGATATCGCAGGGACATCAGAGACATATGGCAGTAATATAGTAGACATGTGGAGACATTTGGCATACCTACAGCTGAATTTAAAAAAACGGGAAATGAAAATTTTCCCAAAGTAAATTCTGTTTTACAGAGTTTTCCCATTGCTTTTCACTATGTATCAGTTGTGTTTTACTTGATCTCAAATACTTTTGCTTGTTCAACACTTCCCAATATTGTTTCTAATGTATTCCCCATATGTCAAATTGTTTTCACTATTTATCAAATGAATATTAGATCAGGGAAAAGCATTTTATACACAGTGAAAACAATTTGACATATGCGAAATACATTTGATACAATATTGACAAGTGTTGACAAGAGAGAAAAGCATTTGAGATAAAGTGAAACACAACTGATACTTGGTGAAAAGCAATCGGAAAATTCTGTAAGTATTTGTCAAATATTGCAAAAAATTACAATCTGATAAAAGATCGATCAATGAGTAATGTAATGCCAACTTAAATTACTAAATGAAATGTAAAACTTTTAATGGAAAATACAAAATTATTTTCAAAATTATAGATAGAAATTATGGATTTTCGTTGAAAATGACAAATTTTAATGCAAATTTTCTACATTTCCCTACAAATTCAGAATATTAATTACAAATTGCATGATCATCAAACCACAAAACGCTCAATCAAATGATATCATTTCGCTTGTAAATTACAGTGACCACTGCCACCTTAAATTACTAAATGAAATGTAAAACTTTTAATGGAAAATCCAAAATTATTTACAAAATTATAAATAGAAATTATGGATTTTCGTTGCAAATGAGAAATTTAGAATGCAAATTTTCTACATTTTCCCTACAAATTCAGAAATTTTATTACAAATTGCATGATCATCAAACCACAAAATGCGCATTCAAATGATATCATTTCGCTTGTAAATTACAGTGAATGTTGCATTTCTATTGGAACTTACAAGATTTTCATTAGAATTTTTTAATATAATTACCAAAATTTTCATAAATTGTACAGAGATCAATGCAACCTGCAAGTTTTTTTATTGGAAATTATAACATCTTTCCCCAGAAATAATATTCCTTGCAAAGTTATTAACCATTTCATAATAATTTGCAAAAAATATAATGTAAGGTGTAAAATTTTGATAATTTTTTTAAAAAATCAACAAAAACTATGACATTTTCGCCATTTTAACTACAAATTACATAAATGTCTACGAAAACCCCATAAGCAGTAATACCATTATGATACATATTACAAAGATTTGATGATGGATTCCAATATTTCAATACAAATTACGGAATATTAACTGTAAATTTTTAATATAATTACCAGAAAATTTCCTAAACAGTAAAGATCAATGCAACCTGCGAGTTTTTTTATTGGAAATTATAACATCTTTCCCCAGAAATAATATTCGTTGCAAAGTTATTAACCATTTCATAGAAATTTGCAAAAAATATAATGGAGGGCGTTAAGTTTTGATATTTTTTTTTAAAAACTCAACAAAAACTAAGAAATTTTCGCCATTTTAACTACAAATTACAAAAATTTCTACGTAACTCCATGAACAGTAATAACATTATGATGAATATTACGAAAATTTGATAATGGATTTCCATATTTCAATAGAATTAAGAATAATTCTATATTAAATAGAAAAATCACAGAATATTAATTAATTACAAAAATTTTGTAGAATTTGTAAAATTTTGAATATAAATTTGAACATTGTAGTGATATTTGCAAAAAAAAATAATATAAATATAATATTTCAATGGAATTAGAAAACAATCATTCTAAATTACAAAATTGCAATTGCTTTATGAAAATTTTATTGTAAATTGATAAATTTCACTATAAAGTGTAAAATATTATTGGCAATTTCAACATTCGTAGTATAAATTACAATACTTCAGCAACGATTATGAAAATTTTATTGTAAATTGCTAAAATTGGCAATTTCAACATTCGTATTATAAATTACAGCATTACAGCAGCGGTTATGAATATTTTATAGTAACTTGCCAACATTTCACTATGCAAATGCAAAATTTCATTTGAATTTGCAAAATTTGTATTAAGTTGTTAAAATGTTTACAGTTATTTGTAGAAAATTGAATGAAAAAAAGACTTAGCTGGAAATTACGAACTTTTCATTAGAGATTACAAAATGTTTATTGTTTTATTTTAGTTAGGTCAGTTTGTTAATTTCTTTGGTTTCTAAAAATATAAGTTGATTTCCTTGAAAATCAGTGATAAGTTCATCAACGAATTACTAATTTCCTTAGTAGCCTTGAAAGTTCGTTTAATTTGTTGAAAATTTATCGGTTTTCATGAAAATTCATTAGTTTTTCATGAAAAATTATTGATTCCATTTGAAAAATCAGTGGAATTTCCTTCAACAAATTACTAATTTCCTTCGTACAATGGAAAATTGGTCTATTTCAACATTCGTATTTTAAATTACAGCATTACAGCAGCGATTATGAATATTTTATTGTAAAATGCCAACATTTCACTATAAAATTCAAAATATCATTTGAATTTGCAAAATTTGTATTAAGTTGTTAAAATGTTTATAGTTATTTGTAGAAAATTTAATGAAAAAAAAACTTAGTTAGAAATTACGAACTGTTCATTAGAGATTACAAAATTTTCATTACAAAATATGAGTTAGGTCATTTTGTTAATTTGTTTGATTTGTAGAAATATAAGTTGATTTCCTTGAAAATCAGCGACATGTTCATCAACAAATTACTAATTTCGTTAGTAGCCTTAAAAATTCGTTTAATTCGTTGAAAATTAGAGATTACATTTCCATTACAAATTATGAGTTAGGTCACTTTGTTAATTTCTTTGACTTGTAGAAATATAACTTGATTTCCTAGAAAATCAGTGACATGTTCATCAACTAATTACTAACTTCCTTAGTAGCATTGAAAATTGGTTCAAATCGTTGAAAATTAATCGGTTTTCATGAACATTCATTAGTTTTTCATGAAGAATTATTGATTCCATTTGAAAAATCAGTAGAATTTCCATCAACAAATTACTAATTTCCTTAGTAGCCTTGAAAATTCGTTTAATTCGTTGAAAATTGATCGGTTTTCATGAAAATTCATTAGTTTTTCATGAAAAATTATTGATTCCATTTGAAAAATCAGTGGAATTTCCATCAACAAATTACTAATTTCCTAAGTAGAATGGAAAATTGGTTCATTTCGTTGAAAATTAATCGGTTTTCATGAAAAATAATGAATATCCTTGAAAATCTACCGATACTCAAGCAATTCACTTGATTTATTTTTAAACATGTTGATTTTCTTGAAATTAAGATTGTGTTTTTAATTGTCTTTGGAATTCAATCGGTTTTCTTGAAATTTGATCCTTGAAATTTAGCTTTTTTTTAAATCCAATTGGTTTCGTTAAAATTTTATATATTTCTTGTATATCACTACTGTGTATAATTGTCATCCCTAACATTCTACCAGCCACCAATTATAATCATCTATATTTAATCGTTTTTCTTGAAATTTAATCCTTGAAATTTAGCTTTTTTTAAATCCAATTTATTTCGTTCAACTTTTATATATTTCTTGAATATCACTACTCGGTATAATTGTCATCCCTAAAATTCTACTACCCACCAATTATAATCATCTATATTCAATCGTTTTTCTTGAAATTTGATCCTTGAAATTTAGCTTTTTTTTTTAATCCAATTGGTTTCGTTAAAATTTTATATATGTCTTGAATATCACTACTGTGTATAATTATCATCCCTAAAATTCTACCAGCCAATAATTATAATCATCTATATTCAATAGTTTTTCGTGAAATTTGATCTTTGGAAATTTAGCTTTTTTTTAAAATCCAATTGGTTTCGTTAAAATTTTATATATTTCTTGAATATCACTACTTTGTATAATTGTCATCCCTAAAATTCTACTAGCCACCAATTATAATCATCTATAAATTGATTTAATATGATTTGATTTTAATGATTTGCTTCAATGTTAGTTGATTTTTTTTAAATCAAGATTATTTAGGCAACAAATGAGTAGGCCGTTAGCAAACTCAACTACAGCAAACATTACTCATTGATCCATCTTTGATCAGATTATAATAATTATTAATTATCTTTATTATTATTATTACTATTAAGTGTTTTGCATAGTATATAAAAAAAAGAAATTATGAAAATCTTATTATAAAACTAAAATTTTACGTTTATATTACCCATGCAAATTTAAAAAAAAAACATTGCAAAAAGCTAATCAAACAACAAAATTCTCATAAATATTACCCAAAATTATCAAAGTATTGGAGCTTGTAAACGTTTTTAAATAAAACAAGGAGAATAATCTTTTTCACAATACACATTTATTTATACTAAATGTACATTTCAACTGCAAGGCAGTCATCTTCAGCAGACTTACAATACATTCATTACTTGTAAGTCTACTGAAGATGACTGCCTTGCAGTTGAAATGTACATTTAGTATACGTAAATGTGTATTGTGAAAAAGGTTATTCTCTTTCTTTTATTTACCCAAAATTATGTTAGAGATTTCTCAAAAAATTGATGGATTATGGAGTCTTTGAGGAAATAATGAGTTTTAATCAGTTTAATAGAATCTATATACATTGTTCTGAATTGAGCCTTAGATGACTATGCATAAAAAAATAGTTTTTACAGTCTGCCAGTTCGAAAGGTGGGAGGAATACGTACAACAACTATTTGATGACACTAGAAATGAAATAAATATAGAAGAAACTACGACAGGACCTTTAATAACTGCCGAAGAGGTAAGCCACGCTATTAAAAACTCAAAAGATAGGAAGGCGATAGGTCCAGATGAGATACCAGTAGACCTCCCCAAACTTATTGATGAAGACAAGTTGAATATCCTAGTAAGTCTATATAATACCATTTACAAGACCGGAATTATACCACAAGAATGGCTGAAGTCAACCTTCATTCCGATACCAAAAAAGCAAAACGCAAGAGAGTGCTCCGACTTTAGAACTGTTAGCCTGATGAGCCATACCTTAAAAGTGTTTTTAAAAGTTATTCATAGTCGCATATACAAGAAACTAGAAGCGGATATCAGCGAGACACAGTTTGGATTTCGTAAGAACTTAGGTACAAGAGAGGCGCTATTTAGCATGAATGTCATAATACAACGATGCCTAGACATGAACGTCGACCTTTACATCGGATTTATCGACTACGCGAAAGCCTTCGATAAAGTGAGACACGAACAGTTAATGGAAATAGCACAACAGAAAGGCCTTGACTACGATGACATCAGAATAATAAAAAACTTGTACTGGAATCAGAAAGCCCAAATAAATGTTGAGGGACAGGACTCTGGGGAATTAGAAATCTGTCGAGGAGTTCGACAAGGCTGCATACTATCACCAACTCTATTCAATATGTACTCCGAATGCATATTTAAGGAAGCCATCAACGAAGACTCCGGGGGAATAGTTATAAATGGGCAAACTATCAATAACATTCGATACGCAGACGATACCGCGATAATAACAACAAACATCCAAGATCTTCAGAGAATGCTTCTAGATATAAATACTGTTAGCCAATCCTACGGACTAAGTATGAATTTAAATAAAACTAAAATTATGGTATTTAGAAAGAACAACGACAATAATATCCCAGCCGTCACAATAGATAATACCATAATAGAAAGAGTGAGAAGCTATCAGTACTTGGGAACACGAATAGGGGACAATAACGATCAAACCATCGAGATCAGTAAGAGGATAGAAATAGCAAGAGCAACATTCGTGAAAATGAAGAAATTGTTCGTAGATAGAAACATCGACCTAGCCCTGCGAATGCGAATGGTGCGATGCTATATCTTCTCAACTTTGCTGTATGGTATGGAGGCATGGACGCTCAATAAAAACAATATTAAAAAGATCGAGTCATTCGAAATGTGGCTTTACCGTCGCATGCTCAAGATATCCTGGACAGACCATATAACCAATGAAGATGTACTGCGAAGAATGCACAAAGAAAGAGAACTTTTACTTACCATCAAAACAAGGAAACTCCAGTATTTGGGGCATATTTCCCGGGGAGAGAGATACTCAACTCTCCAACTAATTATGCAAGGAAAGATACAGGGAAATAGATCCGTAGGGCGCCGCAGAACATCGTGGTTGAAAAACCTCCGGGAATGGTACGGGAAAACTTCGGTAGAACTGTTTAGAGCTGCAGTTTCAAAAATTAGGATCGCTATGATGATTGCTAACCTCCGTTAGGAGATGGCACCATAAGAAGAAGAGTTAGAAAACGGGAAAATGTCAGAAAATCAAAAGTACACCTGTTGTGATATAAGTATGGAAGAGACAGCTCAGAAAAGTTAAAAGAAGAGAAACAAAAGCAAAACAGTGGACCTATTTTAGGAATTTTGGAATTCTTGCTGCAATTCAAAAACTGGCATCAATACATAGTTCTTAATTGGGCTTTAGATCATTACAGTCTGCCAGTTAGAAAACGGGAAAATGTCAGAAAATCGAAACTTCACCTGTTGTGATATAAGTATGGAAAAGACAGTTCAGAAAAGTTAAAAGAAGAGAATTAAAAGCAAAACAGCGGACCTATTTTAGGAATTTTAGAGTTCTTGCTGCAATTCAAAAACTGCCATCAAAGTGAAGCGGGGTGCTATTGGACAAGCCGCAAACAAGTTTGTTGTTTCCTGTAAACTATTTCCCGAATTTAAAATAGGGCCAAGGAGTAGTACTATCAGGAAAATTTTGTAGCTGGATCTTCTAACACAAATAAACTTTGAAAGTTTTGTATACAATAATTTGGGACAAAAATGACATATTGGACATAAGATGGACATCAGAGGACATCATGGACATAAAAGGCAAATGTATACCATATTTTGGGACAGAGGGAGTATATCATGTCGATTGCAAATGGTTAATGGCATCTGCGAATTTTTAGTTGATAATTATAATGACTTCTACAGAGTGAATCTTTAAGCTACAATTGTAATCGTATATTTTACCAACAATTATCTGCAGCCTGGTAATTGTTATTGGAAAATAATTATACCTTATAACTTTGATTTATCATTAGGATTAGAAAGGTGGATGAATGTTCATGGTTTTAATCTCCTCAAAGCTACCAGTCATCAATTTTAAACTTTTTTATTTTAAATTTTATGTTTAAGCTACAATTGTAATCGTATGGTTTACCAACAATTATCTGAAGCCTGGTACTTGTTATTGGAAAATAATTATACCTTATAACTTTGATTTATCATTACGATTAGAAAGGTGGATGAATGTTCATGGTTTTAACCTCCTCAAAGCTACCAGTCATAAATTTTAATCATCCCTAAACTTATTTCATGTACGAAGAAAAATATCGCACACTTATAGTTTTATTACCGGATGCAAATCTTCCAGGGATGATTTAATCCACGCACGGGAATCTGGACGTCCAGAGTAATGCGATTTGCCCTTTGCCTTCGCCCGAAAACCGAATATTGCGACGGGACGCATCGATTTCCCATTTTAATATTTAAAACCACCGCCAGCATGCGGACGTCGGGAAATGGACAGAGCCGCAGCTTAATTTTCCGCGGCGAGCTGAATATTAACGAGCGATTTCCATACCGCATAACGCGTATGTGTATAGCTTTCCACATGTGTATGCCTATACGTGTGCATGAAAAATGATGTATGTAGTGTAAGTATACGTCGAGAATATGTCAGTGCGTATGTCAGTGCGTATGGATATGCACGCACATTTGCATTTGAATGCGTAAGCCTGTGCGTTTTGGGTGTGTGCTGAAAAATTATGTATGTAGTGTAAGAATACCTAGGGAATATGTCAGTACGTATGTGAGTGTGTATGGATATGCACGCACATTTGTATGCGTATGCCTGCGCCTTTGGGTGTGTGCTGAAAAATGATGTATGTAGTGTAATACGTCGAGAATATGTCAGTGCGTATGTCAGTGCGTATGGACATGTATGTAGACAATGTAAGTGTGTACGTAGAGAAATGTAGATATAACATACGCCTGTGTGTATGGGGTATATGTGCGTATTGGTGTATGGTTTCGTTAGGTAAATATGTGTGGGTGTGTGCGTGTGTTTGGGGGAGTTCCGGAATTCCACGCACGCCGGAATTCTGGGGGTAGAAAAAACCGGGACTCCAAGGGGTTGCCGGCCGGCTCGTCCAGGCGGAAATTGAGAGCTGCAGCGGATTAATTATTAAAAGGGGGAATAAGTGAGGTGGCGAGGAGCGATAAAGTGTAAAACAGGTTAAGTGGGGTTGATGTATTCAAAGGTGTTTAGGCGGATGCTCGGTGGGTATTGGATAAATGGTTACAACGTTGAAATGTTTAGGAGAAGATCAATTTAACCTGATTCGCATTCATGTGATTAGGCGAGATGTTCGGTGGGCAAATGAATTGGATACATTGTAATAATGTTCATCAAACCAAATATTTTACAGCTTGTAATAGAATCTCTGTAATAGAGTCAGGAAACCTTTTTCACAAACAAACATATATTTTATCTAAATGTACATTTCAATCATAATGCGATATTTTGGAGTTTGTGATAAAATCTTTAAATAAGAGTAAAATATTGTATTGCTACCATTGCAATCTTCGCTTCATTACCAAATGAGTAGCATTGACCCAGTGTTTGAAGGATTCCTGAGTTGCACTATTGCACCACAGCGCTATGAAACGGAAGATTCATTTGATGTTGTAGATAGAGACTACGTTAAATGGGAAGACTCATTTACGATTGTAGATAGAGATTCCGTTAAATGCGAAGAATAGCTGATGGGTTAAAAATCAACAACAAAAACGCAATTGCGAACTTCATACCAGCGCCTTCATCCGAAGTTGCGCAATCAATCAGCCACCCTGCACAATCACCTCCACTTCCCACTTCCCACTTCTATCGTCTGCGAGGCCGCAAAGTTATGATCTATCCCCCGCCATTAGCTATTTGTCTGAAATACTGCGACTTTAAAAACTGCCATCCCTCGTCCCCGGTTTTTGCACACAAGGGGGTGGCTGGACCATTAGGGCCCCCCCGATGTCTGCCGCTCCTTTAACGTCAGATTCATAAACGCGGCCCCATTCTTTCCCCCCAATTAAAGGCGCCGCTGCGCAATCCCCGCGGGGGGACGGATCGGAAGTTTTCCCCGTTTGCGCCCGGGAAAGTTACGCATTCACGGCGCGCGGGCTTTTCCCCAATCATTAATATTTCATTAGGCGTGCGGCCGGCGGGTTTTCCATACGCACGTGCGCCCGGGAAACTCCATTTCCGCGCGAAACAATGAGGCGGCGTGACGAAGGCGTGGGGCGCAGCTTTCTGATTGGCCGCTCGAAATTTTCCGCATTTTTTTAATATTCGGCACGTGGCGCTTTATCACTCACACAATTGGATCGCGAATTGGAAAAATATCATCAGTGGGGTGGAAAATGGTCAAATTCGCATCTCGATAATTGTTTTTTAGGGGTTTATGTATGATAGATAAAGGCTTTGCTTCAGCCGGAATGCAGATTTATTCACAACGTTGTCATGGATATTACAAGCACAGAAATCAGCAGCGACAATTTCTGCTTGTTGACTTGTTTAATGTAATGGTTGTGTTATTCACAATGTTTTCATGAATATTACAAACACAGAAATCAGCAGCGACAATTGCTACCGGTTGACTTGCTTAATGTAATGTACACCCTCTATGCCACCCCCGCGGTGAATCCATCTACAAACTGGATGAGGATTGCTCGCAGACCTTTGATGAAAAAACGCAGCCCACTCGTATAAATTGCACACAGCTTGCTCAAAAAAAAATTATCGCGGTTTTAATCAGCGAGTTCTGGCGGGTCCAATTTGGCGTTAATTAATTCGCAACTCGCATCTGTGGATATTGGAATCCGCTCTTGGGTCGCTGTGTTTTCCGCGGAGTCGGGGGGCGATTAATTAGAGGGAAATCGCAAATCATCCCCGCTATTTATTCCGAGCCCGGGCCAATTCCGCGCTTAATTAGACAGCGGGGGGAATTGATGATTTTTTCCGGCCCGGACCGGAAGGGGCGGCGGATCGCGTGGGGCCGCCCGCATAGTTCCACGAGGCCCAAAAAAAATCCAATTTCCACTGCACGATAAATTTGCAGGTCAGGTGCGAGCAAATGAAAAAACTAAGAAATAAGAGAAATTTGAGGTGGCATTCTTAAGATTTTAATATTTGTGCGATACTTTTGTAAACTAAGAGAATTGGTCATCGAAAATATATGATGATTTGCATTTTCCAGATTTTATACAAGTAGTAATGGATTAGCTGAATTCAAATATTAGTCAATGGTTTAGATGACTTGAATGTTCGTGATTTAGTGGAATTGGAATATTAGTCAATGGTTTAGAATATCGGAAGACTTGAATTTTCATGATTTTGTACGTGTGACGATGATTTTACAGAAATAAAATAAAGTAGTTGGAATGTGTGATGACTTGGATTGAATTGTGTCTCTGAAGTATATGTAAATATTCGTTATTTGATTGAAACACACTTGTATTTTCTAGATTATGTGTTTGTGGAAACGATCTAAAATTAGATAATTAATCACAAATTTGCAATTGTTAATAACTTAAAATGTCATTCTTTGGAATGTTTGCTGATATGTATGTCATTTTTGTACATGTGACGATGATTTTACAGAAATAGAAAAGTAATTACTTAGTTGGAATGTGTGATGACTTGAGTGGGATTAACCCACTATATTTTGCACAAGTGGAGATGATTTTACCGAATATCGAAGCTAGAATGTCAAATGACTTGGATTTTCTAGATTTTGTACTCATGGTAATGGATTTGCAGAATTAGAATATTAGTCAATCATCTAGATTCTAGAATATTTGATAACTTGCATTTTCTTGATTTTGTAGACGCGATGATTTTATAAAAATAGTTTCACTCATCTGGATTATCTGTAGAATTAATTATTTTAGATTTGTACATTTATACATTTTTAGATTTGTAAGTAATATTTTATAAAATTTGGAAAATCTAGAATTTTCTGGATATTGTGATGTAACGATGAATTTATAGAACTGAAAAATTGTCGCTCCATTGGAATGTACGATGACTGAAAAGTGGTGTTGGATTTTCAGAATTAGAAAATTGTTCCCTCAACTTGAATGTATTGAATTTTATTGGTTTTTGATCTACAATTAGAACAATTAAAACATACACAATTAGTTATATAGTTACTCGAAAAAAATATCCGAGAAATGGATTTTCTTGATGTACAATAGGTACAATCTAGAAAATGCAAGTCTGCAGAAGTGACTACTCTGCAGACTTGCATTTTCTAGATGTGTAATGTGTAATAATGATTTCATGATTTTATCAAATTTGAAAATTTATTATTAATCAAGAATGTCAAATAGTTTCTATTTTCTAGATTTTTACAAGTGTTAACTTGCCGAATGATTTTCCGAATTAAAAAATAGAATGTCATTGGATTTTCTAGATTTTTGGATAAGTAGTAATGGATTTGAAGAATTAGAAAATTATCCAATTGTCTAGAATATCTGATGACTTAGTTTTTCTTGATTGTGTAGACGTGGCGATGATTTTATAAAAATAGTTGATTAGTCACACATCTGGATTATCTGCAGACTTGATTTTCTTCCACTGAATTATGTGTTTGTTCTATGCTTGTGAAAAATTGAAAAATTAGTCATATAATTGCAACTTTTGATAACTTAAACTGTCTATTGAAATATTTGGTAATATGCTTTTAATAGATGCACTTGATATTTTTTAGATTTGTACATGTAACTATTATGTTATAAAATTTAGAAAATCTAAAATTTTCAGACTTTTGTGATGGAACGATGAATTTATAGAACTGAAAAATTGTCACTCCACTGAAATGTATGATGACTGAAAAGTGGTGTTGGATTTTCAGAATGTCTGATTATTTAAATATTATAGATTTTGGTCTACAATCAGAGCAATTAAAACATACACAATTAGTAAAATAGGTACTCGACTAAAATATCCGGTGAATGGATTTTATTTATGTTCAATAGTACTTAGTCACTTCTGCAGACTTGCATTTTCTAGATGTGTAATGTGTAATAATGATCTCATGATTTTATCAAATTTGAAGATTTATCGCTTATCAAAAATGTCTAATAGCTTCAATTTTCTAATTTTTTTACAAGTGGTAATGATTTTTCCGAATTTAAAAATAGAATGTCATTGGAATTGAAATAGAATTTGCAGAATTAGAAAATTATTCAATTGTCTAGAATATCTGATGACTTGAATTTTCTTGATTTTGTAGACTATGATTTTATTATAAAATAGTTCATTAGTCACACATCTGGATTATCTACAGACTTGATTTTTTTTCACTAAATTATGTGGTTGTTGTAATGATTGAGGAAAATTAGAGAATAAGTCATACATTTGCAACTTTTAATAACTTAAAATGTCATCCATTAAATGTTTTATTGATATGCATTTTCTAGATGCACTTGACATGTTTTAGATTTGTACCGTCATGCTCACATAAATCTAGTACAAACAATTTGACATTGTCATATGAAATTGCTATTGTAACCTAATTTCTTGTACTAGATTTATGTGAGCATGACTGTACATGTCACTATTACTTTATAAAATTTGGAAAATCTGAAGTTTTCTGGATTTTGTGATGTACTAATGATTTTATAGAATTTGAAAATCGTCACTCGATTGGAATGTGCTATGAATGAAAGTGGCGATAGATTTGCAGAATTCGAAAATTGGTCACTCAACTTGAATGCCTGATTATTTGAATTTTCTAAATTTTGGTGGTGATGTCTCACGCAAAAGTTAACATTAAGTTTCTTGCGCCATTTCATTTAATTAGTTTTCCTGTATTATAATAATGATAATATATTTTTTTAATATAGCGTATAGTGTATTGTGATTTTAGTATTTAATCAATGGTTTTACCAGTTAATCTTGTTAATTGTTTGTGTAGTTTTGGAGTACGCTCTGACGGGTTGTTTTCTATAGTATATTATGTGTCAAATATGTTTCCCAAGGAGTTGGGGCTAGTGTATGAGCCCATCTTCAAAGAAGCAGTATTATCTAAAATGTGGCTAGTGTTTTAGTAAACATTTTACTTTATGCTGACCAAACTTACATACTACATAGGAGTATATAATATGTAATTTTTATTTTCTATAGTATTTTATTTATAAAATATGTTTCCTAAGGAGTTTCGGTTAGTGTTTTAGCCATATTCAGAGGAGCAGTATTATCTAATATGTGGCTAGTGTTTTAGTAAACATTTTACTTTATGGTGACAAAACTAACATACTATATAGGAGTATATATGTATTATGCAATTTTTAGGCTATACTGCTCCTCTGAAGATTGGTTAAACATTGCTGCAGCTTCGGGAAAAGAAAAAGGTCTTGTTCGCCGAAGACCTTCTGGTCATTGAAGACTTATTCAGCAAATTACCCTGAAAGAACCTTCTGGTCATTGACGACTTCTTCCGCAAATGAGTTTGAAAGAACTTTCTGGTTATTGCCGAAAACACTTCTTCTGCAAATGACATTGAAATAACCTTCTGGTCATTGTCGACAACACTTCTTCAGTACAGAGTTTTTACTAAAATGGTCTTACCTGATGGACACGCCAACGAAGTGTCCTGTCAGCCCGGTTGCTATATTACTAGCCGAAACTCCTTAGGAAATATTTTTTACAAATAAAATACTATAGAAAACTTCTTCAGCAAATTACCCTGAAAGAACCTTTTGGTCATTGACGACTTCTTCCTTAAATGACCTTGAAAGAACCTTCTGGTCATTGCCTATAGAATTACTATAGAACGACTATAGAAAACTTCTTCAGCAAATTACCCCGAAAGAACCTCTTGGTCATTGACGACTTCTTCTGTAAATGACCTTAAAAGAACCTTCTGGTCATTGCCGAAAACACTTCTTCTGCAAATGACATTGAAAGAACCTTCCGGTCATTGTCGACAACACTTCTTCAGTAAAGAATTTTCACTAAAATGGTCTTTCCTGATGGACACGCCATCGAAGTGTTCTGTCAGGCAGGTTGCTATATTACTATCCGAAACTCCTTAGGAAATATTTTTTACAAATAAAATACTATAGAAAACTTCTTCAGTAAATTACCCTGAAAGAACCTTTTGGTCATAGACGACTTCTTCCGTAAATGACCTTGAAAGTACCTTCTGATCATTGCCTATAGAACTACTATAGAACGACTATAGAAAACTTCTTCAGCAAATTACCCTGAAAGAACCTTTTGGTCATTGACGACTTCTTCCGTAAATGACCTTGAAAGAACCTTCTGGTTATTGCCGAAAACATTTCTTTTGCATATGATCTTGAAAGAACCTTCTGGTCATTGTCGCCAACACTTCTTCAGTAAAGAGTTTTTACTAAAATGGTCTTTCCTGATGGACACGCCAACGAAGTGTCTTGTCAGCCCGGTAGCTATATTACTACCCGAAATATTTTTTACAAATAAAATACTATAGAAAATATCCTACCAGTACCTCAAAAATAATGACTAAAAATTGATCTCGATATTTCATAGGTGACATAAATCAAATAGATTATAGATTGATAGCACCTAAATAGATTAATTCTAAACGGTATATCCCTAACATAAATCAAATGAGCTCCAGAATAGATTAATTATTAATCCAACTACTTCTTCAAATTATTTTCTTCGTAGAACATTGCAAATACCAAAGTGAATCACGTAAAGCGTCGTAATTGCCCTTATAATTCCGCATTATTGGCCTGTTAAGGGTATTGTGCAAATGCAGCGCGCTTTAGCTTTAGTAAGAGCGTTTTAATTATGGCAGTGAATACTTTCAATTGGCTCGGTCGTGGAAGACTGCACTAGTGATTCCTCATTCTGCGAGACATTAAATCCTCTTGCAACCGGCTCTCATCCCGAGGCAATATAAACCGCCCATTATGAACCCTCAATAACGCCGACAATAAATGCGCACAGACGGTGCACACAATGTGAAGCAATTACGTCGGAAATGCGGCTCAGACCCTCGCCTCGTCTCCGTGCAGTTGAGCACGTAAAACAAGCGGCGTTTTCTCGTCGCCACGTAAACCACCTGTTATCCCCGGTTTAATTCCGCGATGATAATGAGTGCAATTGCGGTAAATCACGCGAGGCTTTTGTGCGTCTTGTGCGTTATCCCCGAGATTGCGCGATAAATCACGCGAGGGATACCTTTATTTGTCCGCGGGAATGTTATTATCCCCGGCGGAAGGGTCGCATAATTTTCGCTCAAGATCCCGTCCAGGATAGGAAACGGGACTGCCCCCGCCGTAAATATGGGGTTCCCCGGGGGCGGCGGTTAATCCGGCCGTATCAATTAGACAACCCGACGTTGGTTTTCAACGTTTCAATTAGGGGCGGAAACGGGGTAATCTTGGGAGTCGTCGTTGGGGGTATCGGTTTTGAAGCTGTAAAAACTTGCGATTTGCTCAGCTGCGGGGCGGTTCGTGCAAATATTGTTCCAGCCGCGCGCTATCGTGCCAATCCCGGCCCTGTTGTTTAATGAAGACGAACCTATAATAATTCCGACGCCTCGGCAATCTCGAGGAGTGAAAAGGGGGGCGCGTTTGCAATTTAATCAGGGCGCGCGCTTCGCTCTGCAAAGTAATGCAATAAATGTTGGAACAACTTTATGGCGAGTGCAATTTAATAACGTAATGGAGGCAATTACATAAAATCCGGTCGCACAATTGGGGCGGACTCGCGCTCATCGCCCTGCATAACTCATAAACACCGCCCCCGCAGATTGTTTTAATACAGCGCTAATGGAAGAGGCGGCTTTGAAGTGGCCGCGCGTCTCTCTAGGTGAAAGTGGAGAGTGCAAAGTAGAAAGTAGAAAGTTTCACCCCCACGGAATCAATCGGCATGAATGAAAGATAAAATCCATCAAAGTTCTCTCGGGCTTTTTTGCCGAGCCTCTCTGCGCTTTAATATTTATCTTCCCCGGGGGCCGCTTTGTTCGGCGCGTCCGCGGCCAAAGCCGAAATCCGCGACCATTAATTCCTCGGCGGGTGGCGCGACCATTAATCCCGCGAATTATCGCCCCCGCCTCTGCGGCGTGTATGTGTGTGAGCGATCTTTTTAATCAATCTCCTGCCACGTTTTATCGCGCCGGCGAGATGTAATTCCGGCCGCTCCCGGAATTCCGGGCTTTAATCCCCCATTACTGATATTAAGGCTGTCATTTTTAACTCTGCGAAAAACAGTTATTGCCCCATCGCGCTAATTAGAAGCGACGACGGAAATTGCGCCCCACCACCGGCGGCGATAACAGGCACCGGTTCATCCACGTGCCGCCTCCACCGCGACCCCCAGGGGGGCGAAGGATACACTCCCGGATCCATCAAGGTGCTCATCTGGGACGTCATTTCTGGCGATGGATGGGCACGGATAATCCCTGTCAATCCATCACAACCCTGCCCGCGTTTTTTTCTTTGCACCGAGGGGGAAGTTAATCAAATCGGAAGGCCCCGGTCTGTTTTAATAATCGACGATTTTGCCTGAGTGCGAATCGCACGCAAACACGTATTTCCGTGGCTTAGAAAAATACGTTCAACAAATAAGATGTACACTAGGGTGGCCCATCTTTTTTTCCCCTAGATTTTGTTTCGGAGCACCATCTAAAATCGTTCTACTAATAAAAATCATAAACTACCAAATTTGAATTATATTGGGTATCCCATTTAACCCGACAAATCAAAATAACTCGAAAAATACGCATCATACGAAAAATTGTTTCAGACAACAAATAAATGTTTCCAAATGGTTTCCAGATTTCAACAATAACTACTACTTTTGTTAAGTTTTACAGCTAAATAAGTTATTTATTTATGTTTCTACATAGGTACATTTAAACAATTTTAGAAATGTTTAGTATTATTTTGAATTTGCCATTTATAGTAAATGTTTCTGTCCTCTACTTGTCCAGTAGAGCCATTACATGTTTAATCAGACTTTTCTCAAACCGAATATGTGTGAATCAATAGAAACAAGTTCGTTTCCCTACTCTCGTGGTGCAAATGGTTTCCCACTACAGAGATTGCCGATTTCGATGTGTGGGAGGAAATTGGCGCCCAGAATCCCCGATTTTAATGCGAAAACTTTCGCGATCGCATGGGGGTGCAATGCGGGGGCGCTTGACTGAATGATTGCGACGTCCCGACAGATCCGCCAGGCGCCCTCGCGGCTCTTCATTCGCACCCTGCGCGTATCCGCGCGATGAATATCGAGAGGGCTTCGATTTATCCATCAATCTTGTCAGAATGCCGCGGAATGTTTTCGCCCGAAGGGGGAAAAAGTTTTTCCGGCGCGTCGTTACGTCCCGGCCAACTAAACGGGGACCACCCCAACGTCAGCCCACGCAACGCCGAGCAAGTGATTGTTCCGCCAGTTTTATTACTAGGGCACCAAAAATATGATTAAAAAAAACTATTTTAAGCGCTTAAAATATGCTCTCTAAAACAGAAAATATCGTCGGCTTACAAGTGAAATACTCTAAGTCAATGATTGGCTGTTTTTAGTTAGGTTTTATTTTACTAAATTGTAACAAATCTCAGGCTCAGTGGGGTATAATAAAGGGTCCTGTAGCCGAATTTCCAAGTTCTTAACTCATTAAATGACTGAGTAGGAAAGGTAACGGCAGAATATAAAACTTTGATTGCAGTTTCTCACATTTTATAGTTTTTGACTTAAGTGATTTCACTTGTAAGCTGACGATATGATCTTAAAAATAGAAAATATCATCTTAAAAACGAAAAATATGCTCAAAAAGGAGAATATGCACTTAATCCTCTGGCGACAGCACCACACAATGAAATGAGATAAAGTAAGCAAATTTGAATTGAATTTGTACACCTACCTACTTTCACTTAAACACCCACACTTAATTGATTAGTCTTATAAAAACCTAGATAATTAATTCATATCTAGTTATACCTAGTTACTTACTAGCTGAAAAAAATGCTGAAATATGCAGAACTATGGTTTTTCATTTTTCTCAGCTTCATAATGAAACTTTCTTTTAGAAATTCTGATATTTTTGATAGTTCAATTGAAATTATGAACTTTTTCGCCCGTTTGATATTTTAATTGCAAATAAATTTCTACCTACTTACTTTATAAGTTTCAATGAAAATTTCGTCGTATTTCCAACAAAATTTTTGCAATTGCCGGTAACTGTTTTAATGAATGCTGACAACTTTATAACTTTCACTGCAATGTTAAATTTACAAACAGAAATGTCGTAATTTCCAATAAAAATTAGAAATTTTCAAATGCAATTTCATAATTTCGTAGAAATATTTATAACTACCAATTCAAATTTCAGCATTTCCAGTAAAAACAAATTGCAACTCCAAGATAAAATTTAAATTAATGCTTAAATATGATAATTTTTACTGTAATGTATAATTTACAATAAAATGTTTGCAATGTTTTATCAAAATTTGAAAATTTCAAGTTTTTCGTTGTTTTTATGAAAATTTCTTCGTTTCCAGTAAATATGTTGCAGTTTTCAGTAAAAATGTTACAGTTTCCAATAACGTATAAAATTTATGCTGAGAATTTTATAATTTTCAGTGCTGTTTTAATTTACAATCACAATTTTTAGCCGTTTCCAACGAATATAGCCAATTTTCAATTATAATAACATAAATTTCGATGAGCGCTTTAAGAGTTTTCATGAAAATTTCACTATTTTCAGTAAAACCTTTGCTATTGCCACTACAATTTTAAACTTATGATAAAAATGTAAAGAAATTCACTGTAATGTTTAATTCACAATAAAAAAATTACCATTTCCAACAAATATTGCTAATTTTCAATTATAACATAATTTTCGATGAGCACTTTAAGAGTTTTCATGAAAATTTCCCTATTTTCGGTTAAACTTTTGCTATTGCCACTAAAATTTTAAACTTATGATAAACATGTAAAAAATTTCAACATATAAAACTTTTGCTATTGCCACTAAAATTTTAAATTCATGCTAAAAATGTAAAAAAAAAATCAGTATAATGTTTAATTCACAATAAAAATTTGCCGTTTCCAACAAATATTGCTAATTTTCAATTATAATAACATAATTTTCGCTGAGCACTTTAAGAGTTTTCATGAAAATTTCACGATTTTCAGTAAAACCTTTGTTATTGCCACTAAAATTTTAAATTGATGTTAAAAATGTAAAAAATTTCACTGTAATGTTTAATTCACAATAAAAAATTGGCCGTTTCCAACAAATATTACTAATTTTCAATTATAATAACATAATTTTCGATGAGCCCTTTAATAGTTTTCTAGAACATTTCACTATGTTCAGTAAAACCTTTGCTATTGCAACTAAAATTTTAAATTCATGCTAAAAATGTAAATTCAGTGTAATGTTTAATTCACAATAAAAAAATTGCCGTTTCCAACAAATATTGCTAATTTTCAATTATAATAACATAATTTTCGATGAGCGCTTTAAGAGTTTTCATGAAAATTTCACTATTTTCAGTAAAACCTTTGCTATTGCCACTAAAATTTTAAATATATGATAAAAATGAAAAAAAAATCACTGTAATGTTTAATTCACAATAAAAAAATTGCCGTTTCCAACAAATATTGCTAATTTTCAATTATAATAACATAATTTTCGATGAGCGCTTTAAGAGTTTTCACGAAAATTTCATTATTTTCAGCAAAACCTTTGCTATTGCCACTAAAATTTTAAATTCATGGTAAAAATGTGAAAATTTTCACTGTGATGTTTAATTCACAATAAAAAAATTGTAGTTTTCTCCAAAATTTGCAATTTTCAAGTGCGATGTCATCTTTTTCATTGTTTTTATGAAAATCTCACCATTTCCAATAAACATTTTGCAGTAAAAATATTACAGTTTCCAGCACATTCTAAATTCATGCTGAGATTTTTATTATTATATTTTATTATAATATTTATAATTTTATCTTCAGTACAGTCTCTAATTTCCAATCAAAATTTTCAAATTTTCAATGAATATTAATAATTTTGAAATACATTTTCATAATTTTCGATGAATACTTTGTACGTTTCAACGACAATTTCATCATGATTAATAAAAAATAAATTAACATAATAAATTTGTATTTACAAAAGTATTAAATTTTTCATTCGTGATATAATCTGACGAATAAAACTCTTGGAATCGTGACTATTGATAATCGCATTGGTTGATGCACTCAACATGTTGTCAAATAATTCCAATCGTCCTTCAGACTCGTGGAATTAATATTTGACAAACATGTTTCGCATCCCAACTCAAGCGATTACCGATAGTCATGATTCCACTCGTATTATACAGAATGTCCCCGGATTGAATTTACAAGAGGAAATGTTTCTTAATTTTTCCATTTAAGTCAAAATGTTATAGGAATTATAATTCCTGCTTGGTCTAAAACTACCAGTGTAGTTATTGAAACTGTGATTTATTTATACACGGTGTTGGCAAAATCATTTTTTTACATTATAGAAAAATATAATCATTCAAACAATTGCCCAAATGCAGAAAATAATACTGAATATTTAAAAAATCGCTCACTAAAGACACCAAAGCCTGAACTGTGTGAAGAAAATGGTGGGGGATTGTTTAAATGATGTTATTTTTCGTAAGTGTCAAAATTAGATTCAATTTATTTTTATTTTGCCAACATCTTGTATGAATAAATCAATGGTTTAATTATTGAAATGGCAGTTTCAGACCAAGCAGGACTTTTAATTCCTATAACATTTTGACTTAAAAGTAAAATTTAAAAAAAAAAACCTCTACTGTATATGAAAATTTCATCAATTCCAGTAAAACTTTTACGATTGCCAGTAAAATTTTAGATTCTTGCTGAAGATTTTATAATTTTCACTGCAATTTAATTTAATATAAACATTTTGCAGTTCTTTTCAAACTGTTCAGTTCAAAATTCCATGGTCGAAATGCCATCGTTGGATTGCCATCGAATATGAATGATTTATGATTTTATTTTTTATTGTTTTCTTCGCGTAGTTTATAAACTACCAGTAAGTACTCCAATAAAGAAGGAAGAAAACAATATAAAATATACTAATAATTGGTATCCAAAATGGATGAAACTATGACAAAAATTTATGATTTTATTTAGCGATTTTCGAGGTGGATCGTTATTTGCGTCTGTGGATTCATGCGGAATCTTGGGGAGTATTTAAGCGTAACGCGCGAGTTGACGGAGCAATTTAAAATCGGAATCTCTCGGCGGAAGCGTTTCCATTTCCGAGATTATTTTATAACTTAATCTGATCAGGGGCGACGTCGCGTCCCCCGGATCGCTGTAAAAAATTTAATTAACGTCCAGAATGTAATCGCCGCTAAAAAGTTCCTGGACTTTAATTACGCCCGCGATTAATTCGCCCTAGGCGCCGATAATAATTTTTCGTTCGGTTATCGGGCGATTGCGGGAACTTTTAACGCATAAATTATGATGGCCGAGGCTCCCCCAGGAGCTTGCCAGTGCAGGGGCGTAATGGCCCCGGGATTTATTGCGACGCGATTATCCTGATGCGCTCGGCACTTATTGCAGGACGAAGACACACGCGCGCAAACAATGACGTGCTCCAGAGGCAGCTGCGGGGCCCATTCAAACCGTGCACATTACTGCAGGCATCATCATCCCCAGACACACTTTATTTCTTAATAATATTTACCCGGAACGGGGATTTTATTATATCGCCCCCGAAGACCAACCCCCAGACCAACGGCAGTCTTATTGCCACCCCCAATATCTGCTGCGCAAATAATGCAATTACGCACAGCCGAGTCCAATCAGCACACGCGTGCCCAATCGATCCCCAGCTAATTGCATACACAAACGAATCCTTTTTCCCCCCACGCACGTAAGTGTAAATTGCGATGTGTCGGCGCAAAAATTATCAAATGCTGAAAACTGCCGCCGCTAACGAACTCCCGATTCCCTGGTGGGGGCGGCGGTAATGCCCGAAACGTGTACACCTCGCCGTGCACGTCAAAAACTGGGAAGCGGCGGTGGCTTTATTGACAAACTTCTCGTTAAAGTGACCCAATTAATTAATTTCATCGCCGGGATCGAAACTTCTTAATCCAGTTACGGATCCCACGTAAAAGTCGGCGCACGGAATCGTCGGTGAGGTCGTACGAGCCGGATTGGGGGCGGCTTGGGGGGAGCGGCGAGGTGTGAGGCGATGCCCCACCGGGACGCTAACACCTCAGGAATCAGCAAAAGTTATCGGGGGGGGGAAATATTGGAGCGGACACCGATGAAAGATGTGTATCAGACACTAATAGCGTTTGCACAATAATTTGTGAAATTATGCTGACACGTTTCTGAGACAACAAATTATTGTTCTATAATAATCTATACAGGGTGTCCCAATTTGAAATAAGAAAATAATCATCCACAGGGTGTCAAACTCTCATGGATTATTCAAAGTTTATGGGGTTCCCTATAAGATAAAAATTTGCAAAAAAATCATCCAAATATGACCAATTCAGTTTTCTTTGGGTGAAATTCTTTCAACTTTCTATCACTTCTGGTTCTATCGGAAGTACCCATCAAATTTTGTTTTTTTTTTAAATAGAACACCCTATATATTATTATGTTTCTGGCTTCCCCGTTTAATTTAAAACATACCAATAAACCCAAGAAATCAAAATTATATATTCTATTAAATGCATGAATTGTATCCCGAAAGAAGACAGCCAGATCCAACAACTTTTCGGCGTTTGCGGAATCGTATAAAATGTCTTAAGTGCTAAACATGGTTGAAATCGAAATTTTTCGCTTTTTTGGTGCTATGAAAATCCAATATTTCGGCCATAAGAAAATCAAAAGTTGACTATGAAAATTTGGGCATCTAGTTGGCGCAGAAAATGTTTGGCACTGTCATCAGAAAGCTCACGTCGAAAAATGTAAGAGTGCCATGTTTCGTAAAATTACCTTCAAAAGTAAAAAAGTTATAAAAGGAAATGGATTATTTTCAGTTTTTCAGCTATATTTCAGCTGTGCAAGATATCCCGGATTTCGTTTCAGTATATTGAAAGGCAAACAAATGAGAAACTTTTATCCTACTTGACCAACTCTGTATATATTTCCGTTTCATAGATCATAATGGTAGGCGTCGTAAGAGTGACCACCCTGTATACCATCACCATGTTTACAATTAATTTAATATACTCCTGATTTATTTAATTTGTCTATATTTTCTATTTTATTATTGATTATAAATGTTCCTATTTTATTTTTGTTAATTTCTAATGCTTTAATATTATATTTCTTAAACTCTCTACATGTTTTTTACTTATGTTTGTCACATATGATAATGTAACATTTTTTTTCTTCTCTTCGGTAATTTCCTCATTATATATCAATATAATTATATTCGTTCTTAATTTTCTTTTAAGTATTTTTCCAATAAATTTCTTATTAAAGCTATTGATAATACCAATTTGGTATATTATATTTAATTCTTTATTATAATATTCTTTCTCCATTGGTGCATTTATTAAACGGTGTATATATGAATTTACAGCTGATTGTTTTATATGTTGTGATTTGATGACACTGATAGAATAAATCATTAGAAAATAACAAAAATAATATAGGAAAATTTATTAAAATAAACGCCTAAAATGCATTCAATTACATTTATGTAATGTATTATACATAAATGCATTGTAATTACGTTAGTAAATAATAACAAATAAAATAATATGTAGACAAATAATAACAAATAAAAATATAAACTATTTAATACAGAATTTCCCCATTCAAATTATTATAACATTTATTAATATTAATAGCAATTTGAATAAATTCCATATTCGCAACATCAGTTGCTGATAACAAAGTAACAAATACATTACGTTAATAGTAAGTAATTAACGTTAAACGGTGAAGTTTTTTCCATTTCTCAATGTTTCGGTTTATTATTAATGGCCTATATTTACTTTTCTATACAATATGTTCAATGTTATATCTGTGATGGGTGGGAAAAACAGTATAAGTCGAAAATTTGGGAAAATGAGTTTAAGTCAAATTATATTTCAGAAAGTGATGCTGTGCATTGTGTTTGAAATAGTATATGTCACATTATTCAGTTAAGGATTTTAAATAGGTTGGCAGTTCTAGTACAACTTTAAATGCTACGATTATTGGAGGGAAAAAAGGTATAAGTCGACGCTTCCTTAAAATGCTAATTCTTGACTTATACTGTTTTTCCCACCCATCACAGATATATCAGTTATATTTTCTGCGTGCCATGTATAGGGCCCACCCTGTATATGTTTCATTGTGGTGGGGACTCGAGGCTCTAGCGAGATTGAGTGTGAATAAAGAACTCGACGGTGCACGATCGCATCTGCAAGACACAAATTTACCCAAAGGCAATAATTGTACATCTCATACCCCAATTCCAAAACAAATCACCAGCTAGCTAAGCTGTGGACAGCACACTGAATGAATTTATTTAGATACATAAAAATGAGCTAATCCAATTTTCGCAAAACAACAATCCATTTTTGGCTGTCATTAGTTTTAGAGTGATACTTTAATAAAGTTTTCAACAATTTTGATTGTACAACGAAATTAACTTAATACTCAGTCAAATTTTAAATTAAATTAAATTTTCACGACTTCCATGAATTTTCCATGAACATATTAAGAGATTGTCTAATTATTTTGATACTGAGTTAAATTATCAATTATATATAATTATATAATAAAGTTAAATAATATAATTATAAAGTAATATAAATAAAGTATAAAATTTAAAAATAATAAAACACTTGTTGACGTTTCACAGTATACAGGGTGTATCAGCCAAATGGAATAAATTCAATAATAAATAAATGGGAGCGTGTTCGAAAAAACGCTCGGACACGTCGATTGTTATTTTTAGTTGCGCATTTTTTTCAACAAAAACTTTTTATACAGGGTGTGTCATGTGACCGTGGCCAATACCAACTTTCTTATTTTAAATGCAACACCTGGTATATTATTCAATTTTTGGATTCTTCAGAAAATTCTAGACATATTTCATGTCTAGAACCTAACCTAACCTAACCTAACCTAACCTAACCTAACCTATCTTCAACTGTTTCGGAAATATTAAGTGTTTTATTTTTTTTTCCTCAACCGAATATTTCCAAATCGGTGGATAGGGAGGTGAGGATCGATGGAATGGCCAGCACGATCCCCTGATCTGACGTCATTAGACTTCTTCTTATGGGGATATGTCAAAAGTATTGTATACAAAACTAAACCCCTCGACTTAGCTGACTTAAGAAGACGAATAATGCTAGCGATTAGATCGGTCACGCCTGAGATGTTGAGTAACGTTAGAAGAAATTTCTATTTAAGATTAGGATGTTGCCAAGACGTTCACGGCGAGCATTTTGAACATCTCCTCCATTGAAATTTATTGTTTTTTTTTTGTTTTTTTACATTGTCAAGAAATAAACAGTATTACTTATTAGTTTTTGAGTGTGTTGTAACGAATTTCTGTAATCAAATAATTTTCCTTTTTTAATGTTAATTTTTGCAATAAATCTGAAAACACTTAATATTTCCGAAACAGTTGAAGATAGGTATAGGACATTGTACATGAAATATGTCTAGAATTTTCTGAAGAATCCAAAAATTGAATAATATACTAGGTATTCCATTTAAAATAAGAAAGTTGGTATTGGCCACGGTCACATGACACACCCTGTATAAAAAGTTTTTGTTGAAAAATTACGCAACTAAAAATAACAATCGACGTGTCCGAGCGTTTATTCGAACACTTATTTATTATCGAATTTATTTCATTTGGCTGATACACAGTGTATATAGAAAATGACTCATAAATTGTTTCGGCCTCTCAGCCATTCTCAAAAGTAACAATTGTAGAGAAACAATTGTAGAGTTATTTTCTATATACACTGTGAAACGTCAACCAAGTGTTTTATTATTCCTATACTAATATGTTTCACCAAGTGGTAGCCACTCACACATCCAATTTAATAAAATTTAAATTATGTTTTCACGATTTTTTCAGGAATCTATCATAGAATTGTCTACGAATCCTGATAGCCGGTACAAGTTTAAATTGAACAAAATTCACATCACTTTTCCAGGAAATTTCATGGGTATAGTGAGGAATTTCTGATCATTTCGAGTAAAATTTTCATTAATTTAAAAATAATCATTTCTTTTAAGGAAATCAAACTTGATACTCTGTAAGATTTTTATTTTAACAATGAATTGTGTATTTAAATGTCTATAATATCTTGAAATATGCGAAATTTTTGGTATTCTTCAATGGAAAATTAAGGAAATTTCTAAAAGTATAGTGTTAAGGGAGCATCTAATAATTTTGAAACAATCAACCATTAAATAAAATGTATTGTGTACGTGGTGAAACATGTTAATTAAAAGGTAAACAAAACACTTGGTTGAAGTTTCACGGAATTTATAGAACACTGCCGAAACGATTGTAGAGTGTTCTATAAATTCCGTGAAAATTCCGTCTGAAATTCAGTGAAAACCAAGTATTTTATTTACCTTTTAATCAACCATTATTGAAATTTTGATAGAATAATTGTAAATTTGACCAAATAAGTGCAAATTTGACAGTAAAAATTAATATTTTGACAGAATAAGTGTAACGTCCAATAATTACCGTTAATTATTATACATTAAACATTATCATTTGACAGAATAAGTGTAAATTTCAATAACTAATGACAATCATTGAAATGTTGATAGAATATTTGTAAATTTGACAGTAAATATTATAATTTTCGTGAACTCATATTTTACAGTATGAGTGAGACACTCATATTTTACAGTATGAGTGAGACACTCATATTTTACAGTATGAGTGAGACACTCATATTTTACAGTATGAGTGAGACTTAAAAGACGAGGCGAAGTCTTGAAACTCTAAACGAGTACAGTCGTGTTTTTCTGTTTCCCCGGACTGAAACTGTTGACGTAAAGTATTGGAGTGTAGCAAAGGATGAAAAAATACTTTAAGAAGACATACAGGTTAAAATGGTACACACTGATTCACAGATTAACTGACTGATTAATATCAATGTATCCAATCATAACACAGCCCTTAATAAACTTTTAGTATCATAAGCAACCCTAAAATTCTCGTGTCAATTTAAAACGTCTGCGTTCTTAAATTACGAACTAATCACGTGCATCCGCGTAAACGCATAAATCGACAGCAGCCGACGTAAAATAATTCGGACGCGTGCATGTGCGGGACGAACGCGGGGGTGGCTGAGTGCATATCGCATTACGGGGGTGGCCAAATCAAAATTGATAATGCCCGCAACGCCGGGCACAATGCCCGCCCCCATAGGGCCATATTTCACGTGGCAATTTATGCCGCCGCCGCCGTATTTCACCCGTTCGGCTCGTCCGTTCATTTCCGCGTAAAATATGCATGCATGCAAAACGAGAGCCTCCACATGTGTGTATGACCGCCCCCCCGTGTCGAGCCGAACCGGACAGAAAAAAAGCGAAAAAAATTGGGGGATGAAAGCGAGCTGTATGCCGGGTGTAGCTCTCCGCATATGCGAGAATGTATGATTACTGTATTAGTATGTATAAGTATGTGTGTTTGTATATAAAAGTATATAAAAAAATTTCAATATAAATAATAAAATTTTAAGGCCACCTGCAAAATTTATAAAGAAAAATACAAAGTTATACCTGTTCATTATAAGTTGCAAACTTTCAGTGAAAATAGTCAAATTTTGTTTCTAATTTGCAGACTAATTCCTAGAAATTATGGAATTTTATGAACATTTCATCCAAAATGTCATTGGAAACTTCAAAGTTCACACTGCGAAATATAAAATTATAAATGACTATTGAAAATTACGAGTAGATACAAACTTCCAGTGAAAATTGTGAAATTTGCATTATACATTATAAAATGACAAGAAATTATCGCAATGTGAATTTCAAAATTTTATTTTCAATTGCTACATTTTTAATATAAATCATAAATTTTTTTTGGTAGCTGCAACATTTGTACTGGAAATGATAAAGTTGTACGTGTTCATTAATAGTAGACAGTATCATTAAGTAATTTTGCTGCTAGTTAGTGATTTATTTCTGAAATTATGAAATTTAAACTTTTCGTGGTAAATGTTATTGGAAACTGCAAAGTTCACACTGCGAATTAAAAAATTATAAATGACAATTGCAAATTAGAAACTTTCAGTGCCAATAGTGAAATTTTCATTATACATTGGAAAATATCAAAGAAAATTTTAAATTTTGCATTATTTATTACAAAATTTTAGGGTCAATTGCTAAATTTTCAATATAAATCATAACATTTTAAGGGCAGCTGCAAAATTTACAACGAAAAGTACAAAGTTATACCTGTTCATTGTAAGGTGCAAACTTTCAGTGAAAATAGTGATTTATTTCTGAAAATTATGAAATTAAAACATTTCATTCAAACTGATTCATTGAGAACTGCTAAGTTCACACTGCGAATTACAAAATTGTAAGTAACAATTGCAAATTAGAAACTTTCAGTGCCAATAGTGATATTTTCATTATACATTGGAAAATGTCACTGAAAATTATAGATTTTGCATTATGTATTACAAAATCTATGTCAAATTTTCAATATAAATCATAAAATTTTAAGAGTTGCTACAAAGTTATACCTGTTCATTATGTCATTATGTAAGTTTGAAACTTTCAGTGAAACTTATGAAATGTTTCTTCTTTGCAGATTTATTCCTGAAAATTATAAAATTTAAACTTTCCATTCAAATTGTTATTGGAAACTGCAATGCTCATATTGCGAGTTATAAAATTGTAAATGACTATTGTAAATTATAAACTTTCAGTAGAATATAAAGTGCAAATTCCAAAAAATTGGTCTACACTAAACTCTTGAATTTTGCGAAAATTATAATTAATAAATTTCTCATAATATAGTAATGAAATGCAACTTTTATTATCAATTGCATCAAATTGCAAGTGAAGTGGAGAGTAAGTTTCTAATCGAAAGCGAAATAAACCAATATTGATTTTCAGTTCGGCTCCGGTCTTCGTTCCGACAAAAATAACGTTATTACAAATAATAAAGTTTTTTTTTTTCGCTTTTCGGTTTTCGGTTGAGTTCCGGTACGAAACCCCGGTTGGAACATTTGCACCGAAATTGATAAAATTATACATGTTCATTAAAAGTATTATTAACTGTCAGTGAAAATTGAGAAATGATCATTTACATCATTTACACTAGTGGTTCTCAAAGAGCAATAAAATTTGCTCTTTGCAACAAAATCTCATCATTTTTTTCTGCAGATCTGCAGATGAACGGCAGGCATAGTGTGAGTGTGTATATGTATGTGTGTATGTATGTATGTATGTATGTATGTATGTATGTATGTATGTATGTATGTTTTCTTACCAGAGCGTATGTATGCATGTATGTATGTGTGTATGTATGTATGTATGTGTGTATGTATGTATGTATGTGTGTATGTATGTACGTATGTATGTGTAAGTATAGTATTAAGCTGTCTGTCCAGGAGGTCGAATAAGCGCTGCATATGTATGTGTATATATGTTTGCCAATATAAACATTGGCTTTATTAGATCAAAACTATAAATAAATAGAAAAATGTTCTAAATTTGCTCAAGATGTCTCTTGGAAATATTTAAAATTCGCATTGCAATCGCAAGTATTTTACCGAAATTGATGAAATTTTTAATGATAGTTACCAAAAATTCATCTAAAATTGAGAAACTGTAAATAAAAATTAATATTCATTGGAAAGTGCAACATTTTTTTTAATAATTAAACATTGCAGTGAAAATTATTAAAAAAAATGCATGAATCTAAAATTTTACTGGCAATTGCAAAATATTTTTACTGGAACTGATTAAATTTGTAAAAATTGATGAAATTTTCAATGAATGTTATCAAATATTCATCGAAAATTAAGTAACTGTGACTGAAAATTAGCAATATTAATATGAAAGCGCGAAATATTGATTAGAAATTAAACATAGCACTGACATTTTTTACTGGAAATGATGCAATACCATATTCATCGAAAAAATTTAAATCTTAATATTTAGAAATATTTTATTTATGTAGTCACATTCCAATTAATTATTAATTTTAGTTTTTTAATTATTTAAAGTTATGCTTTAAGTAAACCAATCATCAACTATATTTTATGTTATAATTTGACTGATTTTCTTTTCTAAAATAAAAATAGCAAATAAATTCTGTACTCAATTTGATGGCAACATTGCCCACTGCCATAAAATATAACTTTTTTTTTTTAAATTTAACCTACTTTTTCAAGTCTAGTGACTTTCTACATTGGCCAACAATACTGTCACCCTAACAGAGCCAACTTAGTTAAAAATAAAAATGGAACAGTTTACACATTCGCATGAATGGCGAAGCGACTTTCGAGGCGAATGAGCTTGTAAGGCTTGTAGCTACCAGGCGAACTAGGTTGAACACTCAGCGATTGCGTAAACGGTTCGCGCCAAGAGCTGTTTTCGGGGACGAATCAGAGCCTTGCGCTACCAGCGAACTCGGTTGAACACTCGGCGATTGTGTAAACGGGCATTGCGCACTTTCAGTTAAAAATAAAAATGGAACAGAATATATGTGGCTGTCCTGCGGACAACTGGAGACCGATTTCGACCTAATCGGGTCTCATTAGTCCAGTGAATTTATAAATTAAGTAATTATTTACATTAAACTCATATAACTCAGGATAGATCCGTACACTTCACAAAAACAAAATAATATGTAGAAGTTAGAATTATTTTATTAAGTGGAGAATGAATGTCACAGATGGTGCCGGGCAAGTAAAATGCAATCGCAGATATTTACTGTCTATATGATGACATAAAGAGGGGGTGTCATCCCCGGCACGTTAGCAGGCGTTAAGCGTCACTGCAGCTTATTTCGGGCAGCACCCCCTGGCCGCATTTCTATAATCCCCCGAAATTCCTGTGACAGGGGCGGCAGCGGCGCAACACGACACACGTAATTAGCCGTGGGAGCGCCTAGGAGAGTGCAGTTTCGAGTTTCCAATTAAGGAATCCGGAGGTCGCGCGTAATTATACCCGTCGCTCCGGGGGAAAAAAAGCAGCGCTCCCCGGGACGGGGCGCGAGGGCTGAAAAAACGTCCCGGGGGCGCGCCTCGCGTTACCTGTTTTAATTACGCAAGGTGCAGTAAATTCCAATTGTTTACGGGGATTTACGGGCAGCGACTCTCGACGGCGCGTTATTAATTCCTGACGACTGATTTTTTTTGTCGGCGTTTGTTTTACTAAATATTTTCAATTCCTGAGTGTAATACAATGCATAAACTACAAAATATTCATATATCCGGTCGATTCCTATATTTTTATGCCCTACTGTAAAGTAATTTGACGGAAACCCACATTTATTCTCTATCTTCATAATAATAGTGCTTAAATATGTCAAGTAGATCATGTGCTACTAATTCAAGCTATTTCGGCTTTGTCTGTTGTTAATATATGGTTAGAAAAAATGGATATGCAATAACAGAATCGTTAAAATTTGCATATTTACATTACTTTGGTTTTGCTGTGAGAAATTTAGACAAAACGTGGACACCAACATTGGTTTGCAATAGTTGCAGAGCTATTGTATACAAGTGGTCGAATGGCGAGAGGAAATATTTCGACTTTTCAGTTCCAGTAATATGGAGAGAGCAAAGTAATCACCAAACCGATTGTTATTTTTGTTTATCAAAAGTTGTTGGGATCAATACGAAATATAGAACTAGTGTCCAATACGCACATGTTCCATGTGTTTCAAAACCAGTTCAACGTTTACCAAATGATTCATTGCCAGTCGTTCGTGGTACTACAAGCAGTGATTCGGAATCATCTTTAAATAACATTGTTCCCAGCAGTGGTAGATTGTATAAGTCTAATGAATGCCATTTAGTGACTCAAGCTGAACTTAATGATCTACATCGTGATTTATATTTATCAAAGCAAGACGCAGAATTATTGGCTTCACGTATGCAACAAAGCAAACATCTTGCAGTTGGGACAAAAGTAACAATGTACAGAGAAAGAAGCTTGGAATTGGCTGCATATTTTGAGAAGAAAAACACTGTTCTCTACTGTAACGACATTCAAGGTTTATTTCAAAAAATGAACCAACCATATGAAAAAAAAATGGAAGGAGATTATTCATTGACGGCTTAAACAGTTTAAAGGGACTTCTTTTACACAGTGGGAATAAAAAACCATCCGTACCAATTGCACATGCTGTTAATACCAAGGAAAATTACGAAACAATTACTCAAATTTTAACTTTACTCAAATACGAAGATCATAAATGTAGTGATTTAAAGGTATGTGATTAAATGTTCTATGTATATCGTAAATTCCAAGTTTTAATTCAATCAAATTTATTTAGGTCATTGGTTTGTTAACTGGCATGCAAGGAGGTTTCACAAAATTTTATTGGTTCCTTTGTTTATGGAATAGTCGAGCTACAAGTCATCATTACACCAGAACAGATTGGCCACAAAGAACAGATTATTCTTCTGGAAAACAAACCATTTCAAATAATCCATTAATTAATCCAAATGACATTCTACTTCCACCACTGCATATAAAACTAGGTCTTTTCAAAAACTTTGCTCTGAATAAAGATGGTGCTGCTTTTAAACATTTGTTAGCAGTTTTTTCCTACAATTTCATATGCTAAAATTAAAGAAGGCATATTTGTTGGTCCTCAGATCAGGAAGTTATTGAATGATGATTATTTCACACAATACTTTTCAGAGAGAGAATCTGCAGCCTGGCAATCTTTCAAAAGCATCCTAGATGGTTTCCTTGGAAACAAGAAAAGTGATAACTACAGGCAAATTGTTACTGAATTATTGAAAAATTATTGTGAATTAGGATGTCACTCAAGATGCATTTTTTGCATTAACATTTGAACTGTTTTCCACAAAACCTGGCTGCGGTGAGTGTTGGACAAGGGGAACGTGCTGATCAAGATTTAATGAAAATGAAAGAAATTATCAAGGATTTTGGGATAAAAGCATGCTGGGAGATTATTGCTGGACTCTAATACATGAAACTCACCCAGATAAATACAAACGATGTTCAAACACTGCCATTTATTTTTGAAATTTCATTTATTTTTGAATAAATTCGCGATTTTTTATTAAAAACATACGAAAACAATGATATTTTATATCTAACAAATCTGTCCTGATGGAAAAAAAACAGTTACAGATTCGAATTCAGCGCAACAATTTACTTGAGAAACACTATATGGTTGCTCTAGTCCAAAACCTTGTATACCAGTGTGATTGCCACAAATCCCCTGAGCACCCTATTTTTTCGAGCATGGCCTGCCGCTGTATTAAAATCTTTATTTGTGCTCTGGAAAGCATTGGTTTGCGGAACGGTAAGAGTTTTAGTCATACATTATGCTCTCTGCATTTGTAAGGACCATTATTGTCATAAATATGTGAACTACTTGACTTTTCTACTTCATGGGAGACCATAAATCACAGAAAAAATTAAATGTGCGATTTACTTGCAATCCAATAATTTTTTTTAAAGCCCGGTTTCATAATTCCTATGAATTAAAAAGATCATTTTGAGTTATTTCATATCAAGAATTGAACATTGGGTTAAAAATTGATTATTTTAATTTATGGCCATGTTTAAAAAGTATCAATGAATCAGCGTATTTGATTTTAAGTAATCTCATAAAGCACCCAGACGTATTGGTGTTAACAATTTGCTCCAAGAAGTTTTCACGGGGCAAATAAATCGCACTGCATCTTGACGGCTCTCGGCTTCTCATGCCGAGTGGAAACCTAACGACCTGTATTGGCGGTCCTGCCGGAAGTCTGGGGGCGGCGGTGCACGACAAAAGTAGGTAGAGCCCCCCTTGCATGTAGTCTCGTTATCCCCCCAATATCTTTTGATCTGAATAGCGTGCGGCCACTTGAGGAGCGCCTCTTCGCGCAGGCATAAAGGGGGCCGCCAATTCCGCTAGTAATCGTGCGATCGCATGACCGATAGGGAATAGTGAGGAGGACGTGGGGCGGCTTGGGTACCACTAATAGTTTATATTTAGAGAGATAATGATTCGTGTTTCATTGATGCGGATTATGTACGAAGTGCAAATTTAGTTGACCGGATTTAAAGTATGCTTGCACAAGAAAAAATGCCACAACAGAATTTTAGGGCGTTCATTTGTGGTGTGCACATTCTTGTCGTGCTTCAAGCACACACATATTTTTAATGCGATCTATTATAGTTGCAATTGATCATATCATAATAATAATAATAATAATAAAAATAATAATCTTTATTTTTCATTGTCAGTACAGATGTACATGATACATAGACATATACATATATATTGTACATGAAAAAACGTCAAAATAATTACATATATACTAAGGCAATATATTGCTACTAATTGTAATCCTTCATAGAATACAGTTCACGATCACGATTATATAATCATATAATCCAAGATCGTTCACATGAATATGAAATTGCAAAAGACAGACTATTTTTTCTATAAAAAATTGCAAATTTCAAGTGCGGTTTCAAGTTCTTCTGTGTTTTTTTATGAAAATTTCGTTTCCAGTAAATGTATTGCAGTTTTCAGTAAAAATTTTGCAGTCTCCAACAATATATTAAATTTATGCGGAGAATTTTACAATTCTCAGTGCTGTTTTATTTTCCAATGAAAATTTTGCCGTTTCCAACGAATATTGCGATGATAAAATTTCGTCATATTCCCAATAAAAAAAATGCAATTGCCGGTAATTGTTTTAGTTTATGCTGACAACTTTATAACTTTCACTGCAATGTTTAATTTACAAACAGAAATTTCGCAATTTACACTGAAAATTTTAAAATTTTCAAATGCAATTTCACAATTTTCGTAGAAAGTTTTATAAGTACAAATGGAAATTAATCTTGCCTCTGGATATCAATCTTTGAATGTTCCCATTGCGGCAAATTCAAATTCTGGCACGGTCCGGTCATAGTACGATCTCGCGATTTGATCGCGCCGATTAAAAACCCCCCTTTCTATTCTCATTAGAGGGATGAAATTATACCCATTATGTATTCAATATTCAACCTCCTTTTCTCCTTTGCAATGAAGAATCTTCCCTTGCCACCCCCTTGGCCGCCCCAGCGCCGTCCTGACGGGTGGCGTCGCGACGGCGTAAGTGAAATTGATGGCGCGCGGTGAGCCCGGGGGCGGCCGCCATATTTGTATTAAAATCCGCTGCGGCGGTGACAATTATTGGATTTTAAATTTGATCCAATTACCGTGGTGCGGGGGAGCGCGGCCCACTAATTTTAATGATGTCGGGCGGCTGGCAATGGAATTAAGCAGAAAACCGGTTTAATTGAATTGCACCCCCCTCGCCGCCCCCAGAGCCGACCGCCGATCCGCAATGCACACAATGGCACCATCATCCGCGATTACCTGAATTCGAACATTGTTCATGTTCATATGATTTACAAAAAAAAAAATGGGTTTTTTCCAAAATGAAAATATTTGTTTTATACCTACAGTATTTTCATTTAGATTGTTTTAACCGTTACTACGTGATAATCGATATTATCTCATAATAATTTAATTTTTAATCTGGTGGCGCATCTATACTCTGTTCCATTTTTACATTAGCCAACATTACTGACACCCAAACAGAGCCAACTTAGTTAAAAATAAAAATGAAAGAGAGTTTACACATTCGCACGAATAGCGAGGCGATTCGCGAGGCGACTTTCGATGCGAATGCGTAATCGGTTCGCTCGTCATGCAGCTGGCATCTCGCCTCGCCGTTCGCAGCGCTCGCGCCAGGATCTGTTTTTAGGGACAACTCAAAGCCTTGTAGCAAACAGGCGAACTAGGTTGAACACTCAGCAATTGTGTAAACGGTTCGCGCCGGGAGCTGTATTTAAGGACGAGTCAAAGCCTTGAGGCAACCAGGCGAACTCGGTTGAACACTCGACAATTGTGGAAACCGTCATTTTACGCTGTGGCGACGAACGTGCGAATGCCACTCACGAAGTGATGATGCTAGATACGAGCCATAATAACTATGAATGCAATATTTTCTTTTGCTTTTCGCCTTTTGTCAATTGTATCTCCAGTATATCAATAACGAAGCGTTATTGATATACTGGAGATATATCGTTATTATATTATCGATATATATATATATATATATATATATATATATATATATATATATATATAACATATATCGTTATTGATATTTACTACTGCGTGATAACGAATTGAAGCGTTATGAGTCCAATAAGGTCGAAACCGGTCTCCTGTTTTACGTATGTCGACCAGCGGTCTTTCTACCTTTACAACACCAGCAATATAATTACCAACAATAATAGCATTAGTAAATGCCTTAAAACGTCTCAATTCTCTCCAAATATTCGCAAGACTTTATATGCATTACGTGTATATCGTTACATATCTGCATAGAATTGCGAATGTAAAATAAGAATACGGAGCGTGCCTGGTTAAACGATTGCGACACGGAAGGCCCCACGCTCCCATTATACGAGTGCGGCACGGATCGAAGCGGGGAGTCCATCGAGGATTTCCCAGGAAAACCGCGCCGTGGAAAACGTGCAATTTCCGATGGGCGCACGGAAAACGTGCCAAAAGGCCGCGCTAGCGATGGACGGGAAAAGCGGCGCTTCCGGGCGGCGGAAAATTGAAAAACGCTCTTGCGAAAGTGAAAATTGATTTGAAGGAAGACAAGAATTTGATTACGTACGTGTAATTCAACGTATTTAATCCATTGCCACCTCCAGAGAGAAAGACAATTGAGATTGCATGACATTTTCCATTTAATAATGATTACTAGCTATGCCACTAGAAAAAGGCTTGTAGGAGCCAGCCTATTTCTATTTCTATTATCCTACATATCTATTACTATTTCTAAATTATTATTTAAAGGTACTTACTGGTAAGTAATATTTATTTTTATTTTATTTTATGATTTATTTCTTTCGCCTGACTAGTTTCGGTTATGAAAAACTATCTTTAGAGGCATATCTACGAAGAATACAATAAATTAATTAGGTTAAATATAAAACTAGAGTCAAGTTTGTTACAAAAATGTGTAAATATAAATTATAATGGTATTTGTTATGTGTTAAATATTATAGTGTGTATAAATGAATTAGTTTTTATGTAATTTGTTAATGTAGGGAAGAATTAAAATGTGTGAACATTATTTTTTATGGGGGTATTAATATTGGTGATATAAAGTAAAATCAATTCTAAAATAAGTGCTTTAAATAAAAAATCCAAGTTTCTAAACCACTTTTTAATGCAGACCCACAAAATTCAGAAATTACGTATTGTGCAAAAAATGAAAAACCAGAAAATCCCTGACAAAATTATGCTAGCAAAATTGACATTTCAGGAAATGCAAATTGTACTATAAATATGGTTTAATTTTCTTCAAATGTTATATTGTAATATGTTAAAATAAATAAGAATTTAAATATAATTGAATTGTATATTTAGATTGTACGAATCGATGGTTAATACTTGGTAAAACATCTTTAAATTGGTATAATTAAAGCACTTGGTTAAGTTTCACAAATTTTTAATAGAAAAACTCTACAATTGTTTCGGTCTCACGACCATTATCAAGAGACAAATAAAGCTGCTAATGGTCTTGAGACCGAAACAGTTGTACAGTTTTTCTATCAAAATTTGTGAAACTTAACCAAGTGCTTTATTTATACTAGTTATATGTATACAGGGTGGTCACTTTTACGACGCCCCCCATTAGTATCTATTAAATGGTAATATATACAGAGTTGGTCAAATGGGATAAAAGTTTCTCATTTTTGTGCCTTTCAATGCACAGTTCCTGAAATATCGTTGAAAAACTAAAAAAGTGCACTTCCCCTTTCTTTTATAACTTTTTTACTTTTGACGGAAATTTTAGGAAACGTGGCACTCTTACATTTTTCGACGTGAGGTTTCTGATGACAGTGCCAAACATTTTCTGCGCCAACTAGATGCCCAAATTTTCATAGTCAACTTTTGATTTTCTTATGGCCGCAATATTGGATTTTAATGGCATTCAAAAGAGAGAAAAAATCCAATTTCATGTGTAACACATGGGTAATCTGACATTATTTACTACCAACAATCGATAATTTAAAAATTTGTTGCAAAAATCAAACTGCTGTGTACTGCTCTAAAAATTAAGTTGCCATGAATAATTGCCAAGTTTGTTATTAATTGTCCATATTATTAATATGTCATCTTCATAGCGTTTCCAAGGAGTTGTGTAATCATTGAAAGGGTTTGTGTAATTAATAATTAGGTTTTCTAAATTGTCAAGAATGATGTATGCTAGTATGCCACTAAGTGGTGAACCCATAGGTAGTCCATCGTATAATGCTCGTTTTTGAAAAGAAAAAAAAAGTTCTATTGTTTATTTAATTAAATAAGTAATGTAAGTAAATGTTTCATTAATTGGTATATTTTTGTATCAATTTGTGATGTCAAGTGAGGCTAAAGTGTATTTTATTGGTAATTTTGTGTTGTTTATGTGTTGAATAAGTTTGTTTCTGTTACTTATTACGTGTTTTGGTTTGTAATTTATAGTGTTCTTAATTATATTATTTAAAAATTTAGCTAATTTATGTATTGGAGAGTTGATAGAAGATATATTTGGGTTGTCTTTTTTACGTAATTTAGGTTCACCGTAAAATTTAGGTGTAATAGGATTCATTGGTAGTATGTTTTTTTAAATTATTTGTTTATTTTTTTAAAGTAGTTTTTGTGTTTTTGATAATAGCTTTTGTTTTGTTTGTAAAAGAGATGATTGGGTTTTTGGTTATTAATGTGAAATTGTTGTTATTTATGAATTTTTCTGTTTTATTTATATAGGTTGTTTAAGTTAAAATTACGAGACTTGCATTTTTATCTGCAGTCACAATTGTTAAGTCCTTGTTATTAATTTTCTTTTTTATATAATTAAGAATTGATTTTGCTTTTTCATTAGTTTTTGTGTACGCATTAGTGATTTTTTGTTCTGCTATTTTGAATATTTTTATGCATCCTCCTTTTATTTGTCGTTCTTCTGGATGATGTTTTAGTGCAATATCTAAAACTTCGATTGAAAGAAGAGGAAAATTGAATTGAATTGAATTTTTTGGGGTTAATGTATATTTGTGTCCTTTGTTTAATAGTTTTAATTCTTCTTTGTCAAAGAATGTATTTGATAGATTCGTTAATTTTGGATGTGTTAGTGTATAATTGTTTGTATTGTTAATGTAAGTTTTATAAACAGTTTTAATTCTAAATTAACTATTACTGTTTTTTTTGGCCATATCAGTAGAGACAGGCTTGTAAGGCTAGCCAATTTCTTTTATCCTACATATCTATTTCTATTTCTAAGCCAACCAAACTATTATTGTTTTCTGAGTACTTCTGATGATGCGTTTTCAGTAGAAATGGCCTTACCTTACATAACAAACGACGTCATTATTTTATTGTCGTTTTTTGAGTACTTCTGATCGTTCGTTCACGTGGGGGTTTGGGAAGACCAGAGCATCATGCACGTTATAAGGACAAGGAGAGGGCAGAGGAAGTAATTCTCGCCTGCTCGTAATAAAACTGGATGATTGAAAAGCCGTGCGAATTGTTCCTTGTTGAGCAGGCACTCGCCGTGGAGGGCGCTCAGCTTATTAAATTTATCGGGAATAAAATATCCCCGCGGAGAGGAGGCACACAAAAAGAGTGAGGAAAACGCAAACCTAATTTCACGGATTCCGCGAGTGCCATAAGAGACTGCCACCGCGACGAGCGCGCGGAATTTTTTCCGAAGTTGCTCGCGAAATAAAATTGACTGGCAATAAGCGCCGCATTTCTTGCGGTTGTGAACATTTATACCCATATTCGATTAAACTGGTCTACAAATTAAAATTAAAAAAATTGACTGGAAAAGAGGAGGTTTTTTTCCAACTAATTTGGGTGCGTAGAATTCAAATTTACCACCAAAATTGCGTTATCAGGTCTATTTATGTTTATGCCGCATGGATGGCGCTACTGTAATTTAATTTGACGGAAACCCACATTTATTCTCTATCTTCATAATAATAGTGCTTAAATATGTCAAGTAGATCGTGTGTTACTAATTCAAGTTATTTCTGCTTTGTTTGTTGTAAATATATGGTTAGAAAAAAATGATGTGCAATAACAGAACCGTTAAAATATGCATATTTACATTACTTTGGTTTTGCTGTCAGAAATTTAGACAAAACGTGAACACCGACATTGTTTTGCAATAGTTGCAGAGCTATTTTATACAAGTGGTCGAATGGCGAGAGGAAATATTTCGACTTTTTAGTTCCTGTAATATGGAGAGAGCAAAGTAATCACCAAACCGATTGTTATATTTGTTTATCAAAAGTTGTAGGTATCAATATCATAAATCGAACAAGTGTGCAATACGCAAATGTTCCATCTGTTTCAAAACCAGTTCAACGTTTACCAAATAATCCATTGCCAGTCGTTCCTGGTACTACAAGCAGTGATTCGGAACCATCTTTCAAAGACATTGTTCCCAGCAGTGGTAGTTTGTATGAGTCTAATGAATGCCATTTAGTGACTCAAGCTGAACTTAGTGATCTAGTTCGTGATTTACATTTATCAAAGCAAGACGCAGAATTATTGGCTTCACGTATGCAACAATGAAAACATCTTGCAGTTGGGACAAAAGTAACAATGTACAGAGAAAGAAGCTTAGAATTGGCTGCATATTTTGAGAAGATAAACACTGTTCTCTACTGTAACGACATTCAAGGTTTATTTCAAAAAATGAACCAACCATATGAAAAAAAAAAAATGGAAGTAGATTATTCATTGACGGCTTAAACAGTTTAAAGGGACTTCTTTTACAGAGTGGGAATCAAAAACCATCCGTACCAATTGCTCATGCTGTTAATACTAAGGAAAATTACGATTCAATGACTCAAATTTGAACTTTACTCAAATACGAAGATCACAAATGTGGTGATTTAAAGGTATGTGATTGAATGTTCTATGTATATCGTAAATTCCAAGTTTTAATTAAATCAAATTTATTTAGGTCATTGGTTGGTTAACTGGCATGCAAGGAGGTTTCACAAAAAATTATTGGTTCCTTTGTTTATAGGATAGTCGAGCTACAAGTAATCATTACACCAGAACAGTTTGGCCACAAAGAACGGATTATTCTTCTGGAAAACAAACCATTTCAAATAATCCATTAATTGATCCAAATGACATTCTACTTCCACCACTGCATATAAAACTAGGTCTTTTCAAAAACTTTGCTCTGAATAAAGATGGTGCTGCTTTTAAACATTTGCTAGCAGTTTTTCCTACAATTTCATATGCTAAAATTAAAGAAGGCATATTTGTTGGTCCTCAGATCAGGAAGTTATTGAATGATGATTATTTCTCACAATGTTTATCAGAGAAAGAATCTGCAGCCTGGCAATCTTTCAAAAGCATCGTAGATGCTTTCCTTGGAAAGAAGAAAAGTAATAACTAAGACAAATTGTTACTGAATTATTGAAAAATTATTGTGAATTAGGTGCACGCATTGCACTCAAGATGCATTTTTTGCATTCACATTTGAACTTTTGTCCACAAAACCTGGGTGCGGTGAGTGATGAACAAGGAGAACGTGCTCATCGAGGTTTAATGAAAATTGAAAGAAATTATTAAGGATTTTGGTACAAAAGTATGCTCGGAGATTATTGCTGGACTCTAATACGTGAAACTGACACAGATAAATACAAACGATGTTCAAACACTGCCCTTTACTTTTGAAATTTCATTTATTTTTGAATAAATTAACGATTTTTTATTAAAAACATACGAAAACAATGATATTTTATATCTCGCACACCTGTACCTGATAGAAAAAATAAGTTATAGATTCGAATCCAGCGCACCAAATTACCCTAAAACACGATTTGGTTGTTCCAGTCCAAAACCTTGTATACCAAAGTTACAAATTCGAATTCAGCGCATTAAATTACCTTAAAAACACGATTTCGTTGTTCCAGTCCAAAACCTTGTGTACCAAAGTTACAGATTCGAATTCAGCGCATTAAATTACCTTAAAAACACGTTTTGCTTTTTCCAGTCCAAAACCTTGTATACCAGTGTTAGTGTCGCGGGAGTAATGTTTAAACGCGCATAAATATGAGCCGCTGCTTTTAATGTATGCAACGCCCTATGCATTTTTACGAAAATTAAATTCGCCTGGAGGCGACTAAACAGTTCAGTGGAAAACGTAAATGTCATCGTGGTGAATTTATTCCCAACGAGATCCACTTAATAAAGGGCCGCACGAACGGATCCCATTCCTATTGAATTGCATAATCAATGATGCACGCCCAACGATTGGCGGGATTAAATAATTCCGCCGGCAAGATGGATCGGGGGTTCGCTTACCTGAGGTCGAGTCGATGGTGAAGAACCCCTCAGGGTTGCCCGAGACGATCTTGTACGTGATTTTCTGCTTGGGGTCGCCATCGCGGTCCGACGCAGTCACCTGGAGCACCACCCTGTTGGCGGGGCTCTCCTCGGGGATGCTGGGGTAGTACACGGCCTCATCGCTCAGCGGAACGTTGTCGTTCTCATTCAGCACCTCCACGTACACCTGGAAGCCCACAAAAAAAAAAAACGACGTTATTACTAACTCCGGGAATGCAGCCTGAAATATGCACAAGGAATATTTTTACTTCCGTGAAACGGAATTTTTAATAACGCACGCGAAACCCGGAATCATCCGGAAACTAACTCCGGGGTTTTTGTCGGACACGAAATTTTAATCATCCAGGAATTCAAATAAAAACAACCTCTACTATAATAACACGACCGCGCGGACATTAATGCGGGCAATAAAAACGCACATTACGCTTTTAATTGCCAATTTTTGCCGAAAAAAACTCAATCGATTGGCCCTTCAAAGCACTCCGGCGGTGTGAATAATCCGGGAACAGGGAAGGGAGGCAAGCGTCACGGAACACCGGACTCACAGAGATCAATTAGTTCGAACTGCTTTGTGCTTTGTTTTTGTAGTATCCTGGATTACGGCTTTGAGCGGGCCGACCATCAAAATTAACAACAAACACTTCTGGTAATGAGACACGCGCAAACAACAAATGTGTATCTTATTTAAAAAGCAATAAATTCAATTATACGAATTATTATGCATAGGGCCCGATCAATTGTGACTGCACTACATTATAATTAATATTATTAATTATTAATGATAATAAATGAATTTTAATTAATAATTAACATATTAATAATGGCAGTACATGATTATGCATTACACCAAATCTAAGCATGTTTGCATATTCGGTTATTTATGGAAGCCGCATTTCCGCCGTTATATCTATTGCCACCTACCGGGCCTAATGGAAATTTATTATCTAACATTATAATTATTACCCTGTATGACTGTAAAACTATTTATTCTTGGTAATAACTAATATGTTCGAATAATATCGAAATAGTTAAATCAATAATAATAACATTAAATTTTCGGTTGCATTTTTGTTATGTACTTCCTTAATTTTTAAGAAGTATATAACAAAAATACAACAAATAATTGAAAACCTTAAAGAAAAAGAAGAAGTTTTTTCAAACATCCCGAAAACATTGAACGCTGTAGTCAAATTCATTATATTAATTTTTATTTATAAAGAGAGAACATATTTATAAAATTGTAATACATTTTTAGAGTAGTTTTTCCACAAGTTATAAATTTCAAAAATGTACCTACATCAAAATCTATAATTATTTTTTATATATCTTTAAAAAATATTCATCAAAATTGGTATAATTGTATACCATACTTTACGTACAAAAACGTATTTATATTACATTTTTTTAATTAAAACTTTCTATTTTTTTATGGAAATTGGTACAAATATGTAGAGTAGGTGGTTCATTCACAAAAACTTATACTTGATCAACTTAAATTAAGAGTGATTGATTGCAATATCAAATTTGACGAAATTAGAACATTTTTTTAAATAAGTAGATTTTCAACAAAGCATATATTTGTTGTAAATTTCAGAAATATTTATGAAAATTAGAATTTTTAATTATTTTTAGAAGATAATATTTAGAAGATAATAAAAGTAAGAAAATCGGACTGGAAACAACATAATCCTTTAAATTTTTAACTGTACCTGTCCAAACATGGCAATTTTTTTACCACTTTCCATAGTTGTCAAATTTGTTCTAATTTTCTAACTGTAACTATCTAATCTAATCTAATCTATCAGATCCTAATCTGCCAATGTTTATAATTGTTTTATATATAAATGAGAAAATGTTAAAATCCGCCAAATTTTAAAAAGCTACTGTCAAAATTTTATAATAATAGTCCAGTCATCAAATTTTTAATTGGAAATATATAAATCAGACAAATTTTCGAATACATTAATTCATACAGATGTAATTTGTTTGTTACTTAAATTAGTCAAAATACTCAAACACTCATCCTTTAAATATTTACCTAACTACAACTGTCTAAATTTAGCAATTTTTTTTGCTACTGGAAAAATTTGTCGAATTTCTTGTAAATTTCTTATTGTAACTATCCCTAATCTGTCAATGCCTATCATTTCTTATATATAAATGTGAAAATCTGCTAAATTTTTTATTGGAAATACATAAATCAGATACATTTTCGAATGCATTAATTCATTCAGATCTAATTTTTGTGTTATTGGAATTTGTCAAAATATTCAAACACTGAGGTTTAATAGTTGAAATCTAATTTTTGTGTTATTGGAATTTGCCAAAATATTCAATCACTAAGGTTTAATAGTTGAAATCGGACTGGAAACTACTCAAATCTGTCAAATTTTGAGCTGCAACTATCAAAATCGTCAATTTACAATAGTAGCTAATAAAATCTAGTAACAGTTTCTGTTTTTTTTTTAAGTAATAGTTTTTCGCACAATCTCCTAAAATTTGTAAAATGTTTTCAATATGATTCTATATTTGAAAATTTGTAAACTTGTGGATGGTTTATTAAATTTTCAAATGTAATCAAAATTATTAATATTAAAATTATCAAAATTTTCTTAGTGTAACTACCCAAATCTGGAAAATTCTATCTTTTACATAAAAATGTGAAAATGTGAAAATGTGAAAATCTAGCTAATTTTCATATGTATCAGCCAAATTTTCGATTTTATCAGTTCAAATTTTAACCGAATCTATCAAAATATGTGAACTCATTTTTACCAAATCAGAGAAATTCTCAATTTATCAAGTTTTAATTGAATCTATCAAAATATATGAAATTTTTAATTTATACAATCAGAAACTATTAAAATCCTCATAATTTAACTGTAAATGAAATGTAACATGTAACATGTAACAATGTAACATGTAACATATTAACATGTAAATGAAAAAGATAAAATCTAGCTAATTTTTAAATATATCTGCCAAATATTCCATATTCGATATCTATTCAAGTTTTAATTGAATCTATATAAATATGTTCATCATTTAATTGATACTATAAAAAACTACCAAACGTTTAACAGTAAATGCAAAAATCGTCATATTTTCCACTACAGCTGTTAAAATCTAAAAAGTTTAAGCAGCAATTGCCAAAATCTGCCAAACTTTCCCACTGAATCTTTGAAAATATGTCAATTTTTTAATTGATACTATCAAAAACTACCAAACTTTCAACTGTAAATGTAAAAATCGTATATTTTCAACTAAAGCTGTTCAAATCTACAAAGGTTTTAGCAACAATTGTAAAAATCTGCCCAACTTTCCAACTAAACTCTGCAGCTTTATATTTTTTTTTAATAGAAACTATCCAAATATGACAAATTATAATGCTACTGTCCAAATCTGCCAAATTTTATCTGTTAACTGTAAAAGTTTGTAAAATATGTCAAAATCTATCAAATTTGTACATCTATCAAATCTATCAAATCTATCAATGTTATACATATAAATTTGAAAACGTTATCAAATGCATTTGATAAATTTTTCATTTCTGATTGTTTAAATTCTTAAGATTTTTAATTGAAAATGTCCAAATCAGTCAAATCAGTCAAATTTTCGACTGAAAGACTAATAATCTGTAATTTTTTTACTAGAATTTATTAAATTTGTCAAATACTACTCTTAGACTGCGAAAATCGAACTGTACAACATAATGAATGAAAACTGTACAGCAAGAAAGTTACAAAAATGCGAAATTTTAGGCAATATTCCAGAGACAATAACTTTTCTAAACTCAATGAAAATTCGTATGGAAATTTAGAACAAAATTGTGATAATTCTCACCATAAGTTACTTACTTAAACAATTCACTTTTTTAATAAGTGAATTGTTTAAGTAAGTAACTTATGGTGAGAATTATCACAATTTTGCTGTAAATTTCCATACGAATTTTCATTGAGTTTAGAAAAGTTATTGTTTCTGGATGTGGATGTGAAAATTTTTGATAACTGAATAAAAATCTAGTGGAAAATTACCAGAATATATGATAAACAAACTACTTTTCCAAATATTTTTAAAATTATTAGAAGTATCTTACATTAGTTTTTTCTTGTTTAGTATAAATTTTAAACATATTTATGAAAATTGCAACCCATTTTTAAAGCAGTTTACTGCAGAAATAGATATTATTTTAGTTACACTTAAATTTAAAAAAAAGAAATAGATATTATTTTAGTTACACTTAAATTTAAAAAAATCTTGATTAAAATTGAGATACATGTTTTGAATAGTTTATATACAAAAAAATATATTAATTTTGATATCAAAGGATATTATTAGAGTAGTTGTACAAAAATTAGATAAAAATTTGTTGTAAATTTGTAAAATATTTATGAAAATTGGAAAGCATTTTTAAGTAGAGTATTTAAGTACCTATCCTAAAAAATCTTAAACAAGCAGATAGCCATAAAATTGGCTAAACATTCTCCTATAGAAGCTTAAGAAATTTTGATGACTTTCATATTTTTATTTCACTTATGATTTTATATTTGATTCGATTTGTTTTGATTTTTTGATTGATTTCACATGAATATTCATAATATTATAATGCCCGTATCTATAGTTCGTACTTGAGCTTGAGTTTGACTCAAGTTGTATATTTAGTTGCGTTTGGTGCATGTATGTTTATAGAAAATAAGCATCCAAATATACGACTTGAGTCGAACTCATGCTGAATTAAGTAGTATAATTAATAAGTATTTTTCCGCAGAGTAATAATTATGTATAACATTGTTAGTATCACGTAAGTATCATTATTAGTGTACAAAATTATTAGTATCATTATACATCTAAACATGCATACATGTGCACAAACGTTTATAGAAAATACGCAACCAAATATACGACTTGAGTCAAACTCATGCTCAAGTAAGTAGAAATAATAAGTATTTTTCCGCAGAGTAATAATTATGTCTAACATTATTAGTATCATTATACATCTAAAAATGTATACATGTGCACAAACGTTTATAGAAAATACGCAACTAAATATACGACTTAAGACGAACTCGTGTTCAAGTAAGTCGTATAATTAATAAGTATTTTTTCCCAAAGTAATAATTATGTATAACATTATTAGTATCATTATACATCTAAACATGTATATACATGTGCACAATCGTTTATAGAAAATACTATACCAAATATACGACTTGAGTCGAACTCATGCTCAAGTAAGTAGAATTAATAAGTATTTTTCCGCAGAGTAATCATTATGTCTAACATTATTAGTATCATTATACATCTAAACATGTATACATGTGCACAATCGTTTATAGAAAATACTCAACCAAATATACGACTTGAGTCAAACTCATGCTCAAATAAGTAGAATTTATATGTATTTTTCCGCAGAGTAATAATTATGTATAACATTATTAGTATCATTATACATCTGAACATGTATACATGTGCATAAACGTTTATAGAAAATACGCAACCAAATATACGACTTGAGTCGAACTCATGCTCAAGTAAGTAGTATAATTAATAAGTATTTTTCCGCAGAGTAATAATTATGTATAATATTATTAGTATAATTATACAGCTGAACCTTTGCAGAAACTTAATAATACTTTAAAACGTTTGTCCCGAAATCTAATTCTGTTTCTCTTACTACTCATTCAGTGCCTTCACGGGCCTCCCTAAAGATTAATCGCTGGCACGCGAACAATACACAATAAGTTGTGATTGTGTCGGCGAATTCCCCTCACAAGAAGTTAATTAATTATTTAACGCGATAAGACAGGCCCTTAAATAACAAATATTTGCTTATGTTTCACAGATGTTAACGTAATTTATGTGGGGGTAAGATAACATCAATGGTATATAGAATACTGCTGATAGTAACTAACACAATATTCCAATTACAAATTAACTAAATTTTCGTACTATGAGTATATTAAATAACAAATATTTGCTTATGTTTCAAGGATGTTAACGTAATTTATGTAGGGGTAAGATAACATCAATGGTATGTACATAGAGTACTGCTGATAGTAAATAACACAATATTCAATTTACAAATTAACTAAATTTGCGTTCTATGAGTATATTAAAAATTTGATGTAGCTTGATGTTGTCAGTAAGAATTATCATTATTATTATTAATCAGACTAGATTCGATGAATTGATTAATGTTCGAGTCTTTCACTTCATGATGCATGGTTAATATTTAAATAAGAAACACTTTATATCAATACATGATATGTATCAATAGATATGATACATTAATAAATCATATCTATTGATACATATCTATTGATAGCTCAAAGTGTTTCTAATTTAAATAGATTTGATGATTTTTCTTACAATTACATATTACCTTATTTATGGATTTTTACAATTATTATTTTTTATATCCGAGACTTATAAGTTTGTTAAATTAAGTTATAATTATTATTTTCTGAGACATAAGTTTGTTCGAATAAGTTGTTTTTAAAGATTCAATTATTGTTTATGAGATATGATTCAAAGTGTTTCTTATTGAAACGGTTTTGATGATTCAATTGTTTATAAAATATGATTCGTATTGAAATAGATTTGATGATTTTTCTTACAATTATATATTACCCTAATTATGCATTTTAACCATTATTACTTTTTATATCTGAGACATCTGAGGAATTGTTTTTGAAGATTCAATTGTTTATAAAATATGATATATGAATACCGCAGCAATGTAGGCATATGATATTAATCAAAAATAATGTGAAATTTCTCAGCATATAAAATAACCCAAATATATCACACGGACGTAATTGCATCTCGCGAGGAACGTCACGTACTATTTACAGTAAATTTTGCAGACGATTTTGGAGCGTGCCACATTTCACGTCAAAAATTAAATATTGCGAGAAAGAAGGGAGCTGACATGCTCCTTGCACATGAATTGAACTTGGCATGGAGTTCTAAATTATTAATTGAAACTCGCAAGATACGAATTCAGCTTATGTATATGTAATGCTATGGCAAGTTTCAAGCATGACTTCACTGAGAATTAAACTTTCTGAGAGGGAGACTTGATTACTAAATATAAATGAATAGGTGAGCTGCAAGGTTTATTCCACTGAGCGGTTATCTTTACAATATTAAAGATATCTTATATAATAAAGGAAAATAATACACTTGATACACGTTTCACATTTTCTTATATATATTGATACTCAACAATTGTTTCGGTTGTTACACCATTCTCAAGAGTTAAAAGAAAACTCAAAAAAGATAGTTATTTACTGCAAAGAAACATATTTAGAAACCACATTCCCCATCCTTAAAAGAAACAGAAGATAGTAGATCTTCAGAGAGAACATATTACTAACCTTCTATTACTATTTACTATTATTTACTATTAGAAATAATTTAAGAAACTACTCAAAGAAATATTTTTTTCTTCAAAGTATCAAAATCCATGAAGTTCGTCAAAATCTTTTCAAATCTAGGCTTTATCATAAATAACTTGGTTGAAATTTTATTCATTAATTTAGAGCAGTTTTCGACTAATTATGGAAAAAAGAAACACAACAATTTCTTACTCATAGAAATATTTTGTTTCAAAAGTATCAAAATCCATGAAGTTTTTCAAAAACTTTTAAAATCTAGGTTTTATCATAAATAACTTGTTTGAAATTTTATTCATTAATTTAGAGCAGTTTTCGACTAATTATGGAAAAAAGAAACACAACAATTTCTTAACAATCTACAGAACCTATTCATCCCTATTTGGTTATGGATAGGCCCACAACAAAATTGACCTTCTCGACGAGGATGACATTATGTGTGAAATATGAACGTTTTACTAGTTTTCCTCATTTCTGAAGTCATTTAAGTTTGCTCTTCCTTCCAAGGTTTTGTGAACTTTGAAGCAGAAATAATTTGAGCGTTCTAATTCTTGATGAGAATTTTCCAGGGTGGAACGTTCGCGGATGATAACTACACCGTGGATCAGACCCGCGATCTTCAAAGGGCCCGACGTTTCGGAATTAATCGAGTTACCAGGCGAGCCCCCAGATTATCAACTAATAGGCCGTGCTTATAACTCCCAGCAAACACGCCAGACTCATTACAGACTGAGGATCTGGTAATCGTGCACACACACACCGCCTACTTCACGTGAAATGTACACGAAGGAACTGAGATTTAACGTAAGTTACTATTAATTCGTAATGAAGTTTCTTGCATGCTGCATATTATAACTGTTAGGTTACGTGATAGGAAATGTTCACTTCAACAGAAACGATTGAGTACATCAAAATCAAATATATGATTAATCTTTTGATTTTTCGTGAAACTGCATCACATTATGGAATATAGATTATTGATTATAGATTATGTATTACAGATTATTGATTATAGATTATGGATTATATATTATTGTATAGATTATAGATTATGGATTATACCTGTCGATTATTGTATAGTTTATGTATTATAGATTATTCATTATAGATTATGGATTATACATGTAGACTATTGACTATATATTATAGATTATGGATTATAGATTATTGATTATCGATTATGGATTATGCATGTCGCTGCAAAACAGCTAGACTTTAAATTATAAACTGACGAATTTTAGAGTACATCATGAATTTCATTTCCAGAAAATAGTTTCTGGTAGAAGTCAGCAATGTCACTTATTGGTTTCCATCAGACACTTGAATGTCAATTCAACTGAAAATTTTCTTCCAAAATATGAATATGTTCAAGTGCAATGAAGTAGGTAATTACTTTTTTATTATAAATTTCTGAAAAGACCATATTTTCATCCGTTTTTACAATGACGGTGGCATGTACAAAACAGCGCACGGAAAACTTTTTCCGACCTCCGATTTTTTTCCGTGCGCTAGTGGCGTTTTCAGAACTGCGCACGGAAAACTTTTCCCGATTTCCAATTGTTTTCATTATAATAAATTTAAAAAAAATCAATTAGACTGGTAATAAGAATAAGTATAATAAAAAGTATCGTTCATTACTCGTCCAGAAATGGATTTTCCGTGCTTGCATGACCTCCCCTTGTGAGATTCGCCTCACACGAGAATTTGTCACACATCCACGGAAAAATCCTTATTTTCTGACTAGTAATGAAATATAGTACTACCTATTGCATTATTAACTTATGGATAAAACCTGCAACCTATTGTAATGTTGTTTAAAAAAATAGCGATATATGTATAGTCAGGTAAAAGATAGATAGAAGAATTGCAGAAATCACACAAGTATGTTATAAGTATGTTGCAAGATAAAGCAAATCATTTACTGAATATTCGGGAAAATCGTTTAAATTCCTGAAAATCTTTTAAATTTGAAATGATATTTTGAAGTGTATCGTATTGTGCATACCACTATATATCGCACGGAAAAAAACGCATGTATTTTTTTCAGAATTTTAAAATATTGTTTGTCCAACAAACAATAATTCGTACAGACAGAAGATGAATTGCCAAAAAATCAGCTGTTATGCAGACTTTAAGTCATCAGATATTTTACACTAATTTTCTAATTCTTCAAATTCATCATCTCTTGTACAAAATGTAGATGTCTAAGTCATGAGATATTGTAGATTATTGTAGTTATTTGTAGTTATTGCACTGTGTATATTGCATATTTTGCATATTTGTAGTTATTGCATAGTGTAAGTGAGAAGTTTTAAATTCAGGCAAAATTCTGCAAAGTAAATACCATCAAAATTTTGTATAATTATGAAAAATTCAATCCAAAGTCATTACATATTCCAATTTAGTAACTAGGTACTTCTCTAAATCTGCAAAATTACATGTACAAAATCTAGAAAATACATCTCAGCAAACATTCCAATGAAATTTTTAAGTTATTAAACATTGCAAATTTATGACAAACTCATCACCAGCCATCACCATCATCACCAGTATCATCACCACATCCACATAATCTAAATTCAAGTTATCAAATATTTTAGAGGGGTAACAAATTCTTTACATTTACAGAAACAATGTATAAAATTTTGATAAAGCTGTGTGTTGAATTTGTGTTATTATTTCTCTAAGTTAGTCATCACCATCCATCACCATCATCACCATCATCACCATCATCAACGCATCCACATAATCTAAATTCAAGTCATCAAACATTCTAGAACAGTAACAAATTGTTTAAATTTACAAAAACAACTACATGTATAAAATCTTGATTATTTAAGTCGTGAATTTGTGTGATTATTTCTCTAAGTTAGCAAAATCGTTGCCATTTCCACGTAAAAGAATTGTTTTACAAAATTCGATAATTCATTCATCATTGAGGCGAATAAATTCTGATTTTTTTTTAAAGAGAGATTTTTAGATTTTGTAAATTTAATAATTCAAAGTTATCAGAGATATCATAGAAAACCCAAAGTATCATTCTAGATGGCTTAACTAATTTTCAATGATGATTGCAAAATTATGACTTTATAGAAAATTCATTTCGTGGTATAAGTACTTCAGTTAAGTGACTAATTTTCAAATTCCATAAAATCGTCATATGTAAAATTCGAAAATCCAAGTCATCGGACTGTCAGTTGAGTGACGAATTTTGAAATTTTGTAAAATCTAGAAATTTAAAGTTATCAGATATTCCAGTTGAGTGACGGATTTTCTTAGTCTGTAATAATATCATCACATGTACAAAATCTACAAAATCCAAGTCATCAAACATTTCAGTTAGAATAATTTAGAATTAGAATTCACTTTGAGTGCCATTAGTTGAGAAACTAAGTTTCTTATTCTGAAAAACATTATTACGTATATCGTATATCAAATCTAGAGAACTTATTCACCTGAATGAAAAATGAATTCTCGAATTTTGTAAAAAAAAAAACCTATTACGTGGATATGGCAATGATTTTGTGATGTAATATCAACACATGTACAAAATCTACTAAATCCAAGTCATAAAACATTTTAGTTAGATAGTTAGAAGAATTTAGAATGAGAAGTCACTTTGAGTATTCATTAGTTGAGTTACTTTTTTTTTTAATCTGCAAAAACATTATTACGTATATCAAATCTAGACAATTTATTCATCTGAATGAAAATGATTCCCGAATTTTGTATAAAAAAAATCTATAGTGGATATGGCAATAATTTTGTGCTGTAATATCATCACATGTACAAAATCTACAAATTCCAAGTCATGAAACATTTCAGTTAGAAGAATTTAGAATTAGAATTCACTTTGCAATCTCATTAATTGAGAATCAAATTTTGTTATTATGCAAAAACATTATCACGTATATGATATCTAGAGAATTTATTCACCAGAATGAAAAATGAATTCTCGAATTTTGTAAAAAAAAAGGTATTACGTGGATATGGCAATGATTTTGTGATGTAATATCATCACATGTACAAAATCTACAAAATCCAAGTCATCAAAAATTTCAGTTAGAAGAATTTAGAAATAGAATTCACTTTGAGTATTCATTAGTTGAGTAACTATTTTTTTTTAATCTGCAAAAACATTATTACGTATATAAAATCTAGTGAAATTATTCACCTGAATGAAAAATGAATTCTTGAATTTTGTAAACAAAAAAACCTATTGCGTGGATATGGCAATGACTTTGTGATGTAATACTTGTATTATCACATGTACAAAATCTACAAAATACAAGTCATCAAATATGTTAGTTAGAACGATTTTTGAATATGAATTCACTTTGAGTATTCATTAGTTGAGAAACAAATTTTCTTATTCTTTTTGCAAAAACATTATTACGTATATCACATCTAGAGAATTTATTCACCTGAATGAAAAATGAATTCTCGAATTTTCAAAAAAAAAATCTATTACGTGGATATGGCAATGATTTTGTGATGTAATATCATCACATGTACAAAATCTACAAAATCCAAGTCATCAATCAAACATGTTAGTTAGAAGAATTTAGAACTAGAATTCACTTTTGAGTATTCATTTGAGTAGTTGAGAAACTAATTTTCTTATTTTTTCTGCAAAAACAATTATTACATATATCAAATCTAGAGAATTTATTCACCTGAATGAAAAATGAATTCTCAAAGTTTGTAAAAAAAAAATCTATTACGTGGATATGGGAATGGTTTTGTGATGTAATATCATCACATGTACAAAATCTACAAAATCCAAGTCATCAAACATTTCAGTTAAAAGAATTTAGTATTAGAATTCACTATTCATTAGTTGAGTAACTAATTTTCTTATTCTGCAAATATATTATAACGTATATCAAATCTAGAGAATTTATTCACCCGAATGAAAAATGAATTCTCGAATTTTGTAAAAAAACAATTCTATACGTGGATATGGCAATGGTTTTGTGATGTAATATCATCACATGAACAAAATCTACAAGATCCAAGTCATCAAACATTTCAGTTAGAAGAATTTAGAATTAGAATTCACTTTGAGTATTCATTTGTTGAGTAACTTTTTTTTTAATCTGCAAAAACATTATTACGTATATCAAATCTAGAGAATTTATTCACCTGAATGAAAAATGAATTCTCGAATTTTGTAAAATATCTATTACGTGGATATGGCTATGCTTTTGTGATGTAATGTAATATTATCACATGTACAAAATCTACAAAATCCAAGTCATCAAACATTTCAGTTAGAAGAATTTAATATTAGAATTCACTTAGAGTATTTATTAGTTGAGTGACTACTTAATTTCCTTATTCTGCAAAATCACTAGTATGTATATCAAATCTAGAAAATTTATGTCATGAAACATTTCAATTGAGTCATTCATTTTCTTATTCTGCAAAATCATTATTACCAATTTGTATACCAAATCTAGAAAATTCAAGTTCAAAAGATTCCAGGTAAGAGGCTAGTTATTATTAGTTAATATTAGGAATATTATTAATATTCCTAATATTAATAATAATAATCCCTACTACTCCTCCTCTTATAAAATCATGTGCAAAATTAGAAAATCAAAGTCATCAGCCTTTGCGGCCGAATGACAAATTTTCAAATTTTACCACACATTGCAAATATATGCAAAATTATCGTGCCGTATATCATAGAAAAGCTAAGTTATCAGACTAGACGACTCTGACTAATTTCCAATACTGCAAAATCATCACTTCACAGAAAATCCAAGTCATAGTATATTTCAGTTAAGCGAGGGTTAATTTTCAAATTCCATTAAATCATTATGTGCAAAATTAGAACATGAAAGTCATCACTTTCTACTTGAGTGACTAGTTTTCAAATTCTATAAAATTTACAAGTGCAAAATTAGAACATTCAAGTCAACAGTCTATCTAGTCGAGTGACTAATTTTCAAATTCTATAAAATCATCATGTGCAAAACTAGAACATCTACGTCATCAGTCTTTCCAGTTTAGTGACTAATTTTTAAATTGTATAAAACCATTATTTGCAAAATTAGAAAATCCAAGTCATGAGACTTTCCAGTTGAGTGACAAATTTTCAAATTATATAAAATCATTTTGTACAAAATTAGAAAATCCTAGTCATAAGACTTTCCAGTTGAATGACTAATTTTCAAATATTTCCACACTTGCAAATATATGCAAAATCATCGTCACGTATGACATGGAAAAGCAAAGTTATCAGGCTAGTAGGCCCTGATTAATTTTCAATATGTACTGCAAGATCATTACATTATAGAAAATCCAATTCATGGTATAAGTATTTCAGTTAAGAGACTAATTTTGCAGAATTCCATAAAATCGTTATGTGCAAAATTAGAATATCCAAGTCATCAGACTTTCCAGTTGAGTAACTAATTTTCAAAATCTATAAATCAATATGTGCAAAATTAGAAAATTTAAGTCATCAGACTGTCAGTTGAGTGACTAATTTTTAAATTTTATAGAATCATCATGTGCAAAATTAGAACATCCAAGCCATCGGGCTCTTCAGTTCAGTGAGTAATTTGTAAATTCTATAAAATCATCATTTGTGAAATTGAAAATAAAGTCATCAGACTCAGTTGAGTGACTCATTTTCAATTTTTATAAAATCTAGGAATTCAAAGGAATCAGCTCTTCCACTTATGTGACGGATTTTCTTAGTTTGTAATAATATCATCACATGTAAAAAATCTACAATACAAGTCATCAAACATTTGAGTTGACTAACTAATTTTCTTATTCTGCAAAATCATTATTACGTATACCAAATCTAGATTATTCAAATCTGCAAACATTCCAGATGAGAGACTAGTTTCTAATTTTAACAGATACCTATTGCAAATATATCAAAAATCATCATTGCGTATAACATAGAAATGCCAAGTCATCAGGACATATGGCTCTAACTAATTTTCAATGTTGCAAATCATCACTTCATAGAAAATTCAAGTCGTGGTGTATTTCAGTTACGTGACAAATTTTCAAATTCCATAAAATCATTATGTGCAAGATTAGAACATTCAAGACTTTCCAGTTGAGTGACAAATTTTCAAATTCTATAAAATCGTCATTTGCAAAATTAGAAAATACAAGTCATCAGACTTTCCAGTTAAATGAGTAATTTTCAAATTCTATAAAAGCATGTGCAAAATTAAAAAATCCAAGTCATTAGACTTTACAGTTGAGTGACAAATTTTCAAATTCTAAACAATCGTCATTTGCAAAATTAGAAAATCCAAGTCATCAGACTTTCCAGTTAAATGAGTAATTATCAAATTCTATAAAATCATGTGAAAACTTACAAAATCCAAGTCATTAGACTTTACAGTTAAGTGGCAAATTTTCAAATTGTAAAAAATCGTCATTTGCAAAATTAGAAAATCCAAGTCATCACTTTCCAGTTAAATGAGTAATTTTAAATTCTATAAAATCATGTGAAAAATTAAAAATCCAAGTCATTAGACTTTACAGTTGAGTGAGTAATTTTCTAATTCTATAAAATTATCATGTGCAAAATTAGAAAATCCAACATCTTTCCGCTTAACCAATTTCTAATTATGCAATTTCTATTCTCAGTTCTGAGATTATATCACGTCCAATTCTATTTTAATGCTTTCAATAGTAATTAGGTACTGCGTAAGACATAATTTTGAGGGTGATAAAATTCTGCATTAATCTCCCAGTACAAGCTATGGCATAGTTAAATGGTTGCCACCCAAACGGGCTATTACTTAATCCCACATGGCAATAACCATAGTTTCGTGCCCTATATTTATTACGTCTCGTGTTTTATGGTGATAAATAACCCCAGTTTCATCGCAGACATTTGTAGCACAGTATTTCGCTGCACGGTGGACAGCGTATTTTAATTCAGGAACTTAGGGGATGAAGGGTAATTGCACCCCATCAGTCGCTGATATACGAACAGAAAACATGTACATACATTCAGTGACTTATTCAAAATTGTATGCATATTGCGTTTTGGCGTAATTACTCCACGAATAAAGTGCAGTTCACGACTTTTTTGTCGTACGATTTGCGGGGGTGGTAAAAAATAATCAAGGTCGCGTGCCGCCCCCAGAATGCGTACATGCGAGGGACGGGGCGTGTAACGGCGCGTTGATGGGGTGGCATTAGGGCTGCGAGTTGTTGTAATTGTTTGGTATAAATCCCAAGCGGGGGCGGCTTAATGGGGGCAATCTGTTCATGCGCGACGTGACTCTATTATGGGGTGGAAAAATCGGTCGGCAGACGGTTTATTAATTATTATCTCCAAAGGGTTGTAAATGTTGTAATTGTAAATCACAATGTTTCTATCTCCAAAGGGTTGTAAATGTTGTAATTGTAAATCACAATTTTTCCAACTCGAAGTAAATGCAATTTCGGAAAATATTTTTCTGGGAAAATTGAGTATTATGTATTTGAATTTATGAGTGAATTTGCAATGATGTTATACTTTTTCCGAGAAAATTGAGTATTAGGCACTTAAATTGGGAGGTTTTCCCGTGGATAAATAAATAAATAAATAAATAAAATTTTGAGTAAACTTGCAATGTTTTTGAGAATCAGGACAGAAATTTTCAAAATATGCCTTCGTTTTAATAAGTGCCATTTTGAGTACTCTGTATCAGTATTTTAATGGCTATCGACTTGCAGTTTTTCCACCATGTAATTTTGATTTTTTAAATTTTGAATTAACGCGATATTTTTTGTTATTATTTTATGAAAGTATACATATCGAAATTAAAAAATATATATTTTTGAATTGAATCTATTTTAGCACTTTTTTTAATTAAAAAAAAATAGCAAATAATAATAAAAATATTAATAATCTAAAATGCAGCAATAACTCATGAAAATTCTCGCTGCAGCAGTAGCGTAATACCTTACTGTAGTATACTACAGTAGTAGTATAATATACAACTTAAAATTCAGTAATAATACATGAAAATTCGCTCTCCAGTTAATTCCCCATACAAATTGCTCGTTAATAAACTGAATCCCCCGTGGCGATTGAATCCCTATAAAATGTATTATTCATCCATCCGTGCCCGCGTTATAGCATTTATCTCCCCTCCCTCGGAAATTAATAACCGAACTTTGCACCCTTAAAAAATCACCTCCCTACCAACTTTGTTAATTCAACGAGAGTAATTCGATTAATATTCAGAACGGCTGTTTTTTTTTAATATTGGAGGCGTCGAACAGTTTTTCCTTTCCAACCGGAAGGGAAAAAATAAATATATAAATAAAATAATTTTTGCTGGGGGTGGTTTCATACTTTGATCGAATTTGAGGGAAATCAAATTATTTATGATATTTATATATTGTGATATTTATTAGTTCATTTTATAGTTATTTAGCAATTTTGTTGATAGTTACATTTAAATTAATAGAGTAGGAATAGGTTTAGTTAGATAGTTATAGAGTCAGATAATTAATTAGATAGTGCTTTTTAGTTAATATTGTGAATCATTAGGGCACAAATAATAATGTAAAAAGTAAATTAAAATTCGTAATTACAATGAAAACCTTAAATAGGACGTACAAGGACGTAAAAAATTATCAGGATAATGAAATCGCGTTAAATTTTGGATTGGACATTTGTATTTGCGAGAATTTGAAAACGTAAATTAGAAATTATACATTATTGAATGATCACCATGGCAACGATTATGAATTGTCGGACGACGCTGTAAATTTTCAAGTTCTGAAGAACGACAAACGAAAAATCAATAATTGAAAAGTGACTGTCTGATCGGTGTATATAAATATGACCGATGACACCACACGCCCCAGTTTACATTCGTTCCCGGTAAAGCTCACGTCTCAATGCAGAAGAAACTGAAGATAATTTAGAAACAAATAGCATCGTTACGCCGATAATTGTTTTCGTTGTGGAAAGTAACAAACAAAAGTGCTACAATTGTGTGTGTGCGTATGTGTATGTATGATTCATGGAATATTCTATCGACTTTCGTCTTTCATCCCCAAGATAGTAAATTCATCTAAAACGAGATATGTATTCTACAGAATCTGGGATTCGATGAAACACAAGTTTTGTGTATGCGTGGGGTCCCCCTCTGTCGGTTGATACATACACCTGACCGGAATTGGTTACCGGCACGGGATTACGCATTAAAATTCATCCGGTTGGAGGCCTCTCCGGTACACGTCCGTTTTAATCTAATTGCGAAATCCAGACGTGATCCGGAAGCGCAACGCATTCTGCGTGTGCGTCGTGATATTTTTAATGTGCGTGTTTAAACAAAACAAAACACTGCCGAGCGCTATCTGGACTTTAATTTCGGTAAGCCGGCCGGATTATAAAAGAAGGCCCTTAGTGCTGCTTAGGCCGATTAGACAACTTTTAGGATAATTAAACGCGAGCGTTTAATGCGCTGTAATCCTCTTCATGGAGTTAAGTCTGAAGGTAGAAGAGGTGTTTGGAAAATATATTTAATGCTGAATTTTAAACCCGTATTATGTGAGGCGCAAATCACAAATGCTGCGAAATATGATTGAAAAGATAACCTTAGCCATGAAAATTAGAATGAACAAATGTTCTTAAATCAATTGATTCTGAAGTAGTTCCATAAGTAATCAATATATTTTTTTTGAAGTACACAAAAACAATTAAAATAATATTCATTTAAAAAACTATTGCATTTACATACAAGTTAGTTGATACTTGATATAAAGAATTTAGATTTTTTTCTACTGGATTATTATTATTACTTGTATTTGTAATACAAACTTCAAACTGACACAACACAAAAAGTCAAATATCATCTTGAAAAATATAATTTAATTTACAAAAACCCCTGATGATAGCTGAATGTTAAGCCGAAACTAGTCGGGAAAAATAAATAAATATTATAAAATACCAGAAAGTACTAAAATAACAAATAACAAATAATAATACAATATACTGGTAACATGGATAAAATACTAACAAAAAAAATATTTTATGTTCTATCACTAAATCCAATCACAGTTTGGATTTTTCTATTTGCTGATCGATTTAATCGCTTTTGAAATTATTTGATGGAATATTGATTTTTCGATGTATTGACAAAGATGTATTTTGACAAACTTTTCAAATACCATTTAAATTTTTTTAATTTGAAAAACAGGTTTTTAAATGAAAAATAAACTATTAAAAAAGGTTTGTTTTAATGCAAATTTAACTTGTTGTCATGTACGTTGATCAAAATATGTTACCTACCCTAACCTAACGTAAACTAACCTCTTTAATCTAACCTAACTTAATCTTTTCAAGGAACTTTATTAGCAAGCTAAGATATCATTTTTATTTGAAGCTGCATGATTTAAGTGGTCATTTTAGTTGTATTTCAAATTGAACTTATTTAATTATATTTAAATTACGATATCTTAAAAACCACCGCCCTAATATAAATAAAATTGATTACCATTGGTGTTTGATATACCAGCATTTATTGTGCATAAATAAGTTTAGATCCAATGAGTAATTCATGAGAAATTTTTATTTGAGTGATTTTAGATTTGATTTTAATAGATTGTTATTTTCAAATTTTACTAAATTTCAAGAACTACCTTATTAATATAGGTATATATAATCTTTATTGGGCTATTTATTTGGGCTTTATTGGGCTTTAGTGGGCTTATTAATGTTATTATAATTTATTGGGCTATTAGGCTAATCTATTGGGCTATTGGGCTTATTAATGTTAGTATAATTTATTACATATATTAAATGATATAATGTTATCTCATGTGTCAAATATAATTCAGATTCAATAAGCGATTCTTAAGATATTACAATTTTTATTTAAGACTGTGTGATTTTTTGTGCCATTTTAGTAGTATCTCTAATTGTATTAATATTTAAATTACGATATCTCAATGTCTACCGCATCAATATGAACGAAACTTATAGATGACATTACCTGATATGGTAGTATTTATTGAGCACAATCAAATTTATATCCAATAAGTAACCCTCTAGACATTTTTATTTTAGTGATTAAACAATTGATTTTTAAATATTGTGTTTCTCAAATTTTACCAAATCTCAAGAACTACCTTATTATTATTATTACAATCTATCACGTATATTAAATAATACATTGTTATTTCACGTGTAAAATTTAATTCAGATCCAATGAACGATTCTTGAGATATTGCAATTTTTATTTGAGAATGTACGATTTTTGTGCCATTTTACTAGTACCTGTAATTGTATTAATATTTAAATTACGATATCTCGAAGTCTGCCGCATCAATATGAACGTAACTTATAGATATTATTACATGAAATGGCAGTATTTATTGAGCATAATAAAATTTAGATGCAATGAGTAATTCATCAGAAATTATTAGTTTAGTGATCAAAGTTTTGATTGTAAACTATTGCGTTTCTCAAATTTTTCCAAATCTCCAAAACTACCTTATTATTATTATTATAATTTATTACTTATACTGTTATTTTACGTGTGAAATTTATTTTAGATCCAATGAGCGATTCTTGAGATATTGCTATTTTTATTTGAGAATGTATAATTTTTTGTGCCATTTCAGTAGTATCCGCAACTGTATTCATATTTAAATAACTATAACTGAAAAACTACCCCATCAATATGAGTGTAACTTATAGATGTCATTATTTGATATGGCAGTATTTAATGAGCATAATAAAATTTAGTAGTATCCATTTCAGTAGTATCCGTAACTGTATTAATATTTAAATAAGTGTATCTGAAAAACTACCCCATCAATATGAATATAACTTATAGATGTCATTACCTGATATGGCAGTATTTAATGAGCATAATAAAATGTAGGTCCAATGAGTAATTCATGAGAAATTTCTATCTGTGTACTTTTATAGGTTTCTCAAATTTTTCATATATTTAAATAATGTTATTTCAAGAACTACCGTATCAATATTAACGTCATTTATTACCAATATTAGGTAATATATTGTTATTTAAGGTGTGCAATTTAGATCAGATCCAATGAGTGACTCTTGAGATATTCCAAAGTTTATGTGAGAATGAATGATATTTTGTATCATTTACTAGTACCTCTGATTGTATTAATATTTAAATTACGATATCTCAAAGTCTACCGCATCAATATGAAGAAAACTTATAGATGTTATTACACGATATGGCAGTATTTATAAAAAAATAGCAAAAAAAACGTAATAAAATTTAAAAAACAAAAACAAAAACAAAAACATCACAATGTTACGCTTAAAAATAAAATATTGAAAGTTTCACAAAACAAAAAAATGCAAAAAATGTGTGAAAATTGCAGAAAATTTATTAGAAACATCAGAAGTTCCAACTTAAAATACTTTACATGAAAGTATTGGAAGTTTCAGAAATGTTTCTAGTTCAAATTAAGATACTGAAAGTTTCAGATTTTTTAAAATAAATTCTGGAACGTGCTAGTAAACCTGGAGAAACATAAACACAGGGCTGGGTAACTAAAGAAACAATAAACCGAAAACATTTCAGAAAATCTATGTAAGTTTTTTAAATTTTGTTGAAAATATCACAGGAATGATCAAGAAATAGCAAACAACGTATTACAATTTTAAAAAATTACGAAAACATCAGAAGGTTACGGTTAAAAGTAAAATACTGAAAGTTTCAGAAATATTTCTATAAATTCTGGAATCTGGAAAAACTTAACAGAACTGGGAAACTAAAGAAACAAAAAACCGAGAACATTGCAGGAAATCCATGTAAATTGTTTAAATTTTTATGAAAATATCACCGAAATTATCAAAACAATCGCGAAAAATGTATGAAAATTGCAGAAAAATTAATAAAAACATCAGAAGTTGCAACTAAAAACACTTTACATGAAAGTACTGGTAATTTCAGAAATGTTTCTAGTTCATATGTTCTATTTAATTTGAATAAATGTTATTTTTGATAAATGAATATGATATATGAAAATGATAAAAGATAAATGAGAAATATCACTGAAATTATCAAAACAATTGCGAAAAATGTATGAAAATTGCAGAAAATTTAATAAAAACATTAGAAGTTGCAACAAAAAACACTTTACATGAAAGTACTGGTAGTTTCAGAAATGTTTCTAGTTCATATGTTCTATTTAATTTGAATAAATGTTATTTTTGATAAATGAAAATGATAAAATATATATGAGAAATATCACAGAAATTATCAAAACAATCGCGAAAAATGTATGAAAATTGCAGAAAATTTAATAAAAACATTCGAAGTTGCAACAAAAAAAAACACTTTACATGAAAGTACTGGTAGTTTCAGAAATGTTTCTAGTTCAAATGTTCTATTCAATTTGAATAAATGTTATTATTGATAAATGAAAATGATAAATGAAAATGACAAATGATAAATTGAAAAAATGAGTATTTTTCATTATAGTACTCGGATTTTAGGTAAGGATATATTAATATGATGTACAGATTCTGGTTCTGACCTACTTTTAAGTATATCTGTACTACAGATAGAAGTAAAGTGACCTACTCTTTCTACCTAGAAATTACTATATGCTTGTGTGGCAATTCTGCCGAAAAGTTTTGGGACCGCTGATTTAGATGATGGTGATGGCGATGATGATGATAATGATTCGCATAAATTTTAGTCTAAGAAATAATTCTCTTTACACAGTTATGGAAACGTCCAGCTGTGGACACAAATGGTCTAGATCTAGATGATCATTAGGATGATTAGTGTTTAGTATAACAGATACATGTTCTACCGATGGCGAGAGTGCCGATTTTTTGTGCAGATTAGTAAAGCATGGATGATAGGATGATTACTTTTCAGTAAAACAAATACATTTTATTTGTTGCAGCTTTACCAAGTTATAAAAAAAGTATTTGTTAACACAATTGGTTTTAATAGATCAATTAAGATGGTCTAGGTAGATTCTAAGTCAAATGATCATTACGATGATTAGATTTTAGTAGAACAAATATTTTATTTTGTGCAGATTAGTAGAGCCTAGATGATCATTACGATGATTAGTTTTCAGTGAAACAAATACATAGTTTTCGTGTAGATTAGTAAAGCATAGATAATCATCAGGTACGATTAGTTTTTAGTGGAACAAATGCATTTTATTTGTTGCAGCTTTACTAAGTTACAAAAAAAAGTATTTGTTGACACAAATTATCTGGTTAGATCAATTAAGATGGTCTAGTCGGATTCTAAGTCAAATGATCATTAGGATGATTAGTGCTCAGTAGAACAAATGCATTTTTTATGGAGATTAGTAAAGCTTAGATAATCATTGGGATGATTAGTTTTCAGTGGTACAAATACATTTTGTTGTGCTGATTAATAAAGCTTAGATGATCATTAGGATGATTAGTTTTCTAAGCTTTACTAAGTTACAAAATGAAATGTATTTGTCGACGCAAATGGTCTAATTAGATCAATTAAGATGGACTAGTCAGATTCCAAGTCAAATGATCATTAGGATGATGAGTGTTCAGTAGTATGCCGACTAATAAAACTTAGGTGACTATGTCCACACATTGAGCTATGTCCACACCAAAAGCAACACTGTCAGGAACATTGTGTTTATGTTGCTTGTTCCTGGAACTTGTTTCTGAATGTTTCTGGTAGTTTCTTGATGTTCAGAAGAAACTTTCAAAAACATTCAGAAACAAGTTCCAAGAACAATCAACATAAACACAATGTTTCTATGTGTTGATGTTGGTGTGGACGCAGCTTTAGGATGAAAAAAAAATGTGTGCAGATTAGTTTAGATGATCACTAGGATGATTAGTTTTAGGATTGATTTAGTAGTACACATACATTTAATTGGTTGCAGCTTCACTAAGTTCCCAAATAAAAAGGTGTTGTTCTTTTGATCAGTTTTTGCCTCGACAATAAGTTGCCTGAATTACATATTCCGACGAATCCCAATCTATCGGGCGGATCCGCAGAACGATCACCATCCATTGAATCTCGATCACGATTTCTGGCGTTAACCCACGCAATCACCCAATTCCTCCTACACCTTCGCCGTTCTCTTCTTGGCGGTCAAGGCGTTGACCCTAAGCGCACCTCCTGATCACCGTTAGCAGACTCTCCGATTCTTCTGGGCGTCGAAAATCGGCAACGCTCTAAAGCGGGAGTGCCCAGAACAGTTAAGGCCGCGCCGGGGCAGATGAGGGTCGCAGATAAGGATCCGCGGGGGCGTACGCGAAGTGATCGGCTCAGATTGTCAATGGGGCCTAAGGCATGCAGGAATACTGCGAGGATGGTAGTGCTTGAACTCCACTGGGGTTAGCATATCTGATGTTATGGCTACCTTTTTTAGTTTTCAGAAATTATCGAGGCAAGCAGTGTTTCTGTAAGTGCAATATGCGTACCTTCATTGGTATAGTACATGCCAGATAAGATGTCACTTTTCACATAAAACTGAAGCTATGTCCTATAAAGCACCGTCAAGTGGACATAAACGAGTAGAACGTGGAGAAATGAAAATTTGAAGATGAGAAAAAGGTAAATTGGTGAGATATGCAGAGATGCGAAACATATAGGGAAGTGATCCTCAGGACCACTTTAGGCAATGAGATGTTACCTAGTTTAGAAATTATTGACTTGGATGGAATGGTGCTTGATGGTGCTCGGTTTTTGCTGTAATTATCGTTAATTTGCATTGAAAGCCGCAATTACATCTTAATTGCGCTGTTGGACGATGCGATCGGGGGGCGTTGTAACGAGGCGATTACCGCAGTGCATGGCGATCTGCAATTTTTCAATGTGAACAGGCAATTTGCGCCCGAAAAGCGGGCTGGGGATTAGCGTGATTCATTCTAAGCTCGTTAGCGGATTTATGGATGGTGGTTATTAATCAAAACTACAACTAAACAATGCGGCTGGGAGCAGCTGATTTAGTGCAATCAGGTTCGTAGTTCAGGAAATGAATAATAATTAAAACAAGAAGGTTGTTGTTAGACGGCAGTTACTGTTATTAGCAAATCAAGATTGTAATTTGTTCATAATTTCCTGCTGACAGAAATAATCATACAGAGCGTCTCACGCAAATCGTTTCTTCAATGTAAATGTAGTTCCCGATTAAACAAAAATTTGAACAAAATAATTCCAACGTTCCAAAATTATATTTTTAAAATCGACAGTTTTCTAAACGAAAAACAGCTGTTTACCGAAAAATTACATGTTTGCCACAAAATTAACAATTTCTTAAAAGTCTTAATGAGTTTATCGGCATATAAAGAGTATATAAATGTTGTCACAAAATTTCTTGTAGAAAACTAGCGATTTTCAAAATTTAATTTTATTAAATTCTAATTTTATTAGAAGTATTACGAATAATTACAAGATTTTGAAATTGTGAAAATTATATTCTAATATTTAGTGTATTATTAATGATACTAAAATACTAAACGGGAATTAGGGTTTCTGAAAAACCGCACTGTTAAAAAACCGCGAAAAAAATCTACTGAGAACCTGTATATTTTTAAAAATGTTAGTTTAAAAAACTAGAGTTTTTTTTTTAATTTACACTAATGGTTACCAATATTAAATATGCAAAATAACTTTTACAAATAATTAAAAATTAAGTTTAAGTTGTAATTAAATAAGTTGTTTAAGTAATGTCTTCACACTATCAAATGATTATGTAATCAAGTAAATAGTGCCAAGAGAACAATCGATTAATAGCTGAAACGGCAGACAGTGTGTCTGCAGTAATTGGTAAGTTACAGCTCTCGGCATACATTTAATTACTGCAAGCAAATGCGCAAAAAATCACATATTCTAAAATTATGTCTGCATGCTTGTGAAAAATGCACATGCAGAGCACTTGGTTTATTTAATTGCTACAAATTAACTCGCGTAATCTCGATTTATACATTTTTCGTTTTGTTATTCCTACGAAGCGCGCATCTGTACGTTTTCATTAAGCCGTTTGCAGGACCAGGGGCAATAAAATCGCGGCAGGGTCATACATTCCAATTAATCCCGCTCTAAATTACGATAGTTTTGCAACCGGTCCGCACCGTAAATTACTACCCCCTAGGGGGGATGTCGCGTCAGGGAGCGGAGGAAAAGAATCGACGGCCCCCACGGTCCGTCTGTCGGGGGGCGGCTGGCGGGTAATTAAGAAAGTTTCGCCGGCCACCTTAGCGCCCCGGGAGGGTCTAATTAAATCACACCGGCTCAAAGAGGTATCCCACCTTCCCGTAATCATTGTTGGGGGCCTTAATTAAATCATCGCACATTTTAAATAACCCCCGGGGCCCCGAAATTGTGGCATTAAATTTAATGAAATATTAATTTAACTATTTCGTGGGGCGGCGCAATTGGCCTCGGGAGTTATTTCGGCCTTAATTGGGTTTCTTTTGGGGGCTCCCGCCAGAAGTTTCGCCCGCTTTCTTAATCCGGATATTTTATTTAACATAATCCCCCCCTTCCCCAAAGATATCGAGCTGCCGATCAATTAGCCGAGTATCGCGTTCCCCGGGGCGATCGTGTCTGGTTTCTCCGCCTCCGTTGTTGCTCTTCCGGTTTCCGGTTAATTATTTTATTGCCGTCCCCCGGAGTTTTGAGGGCTGTTTGTTTATCGGCGGCCTCCTCAGGGCTCGATTCGTTAATTGCCGGGGATCCCCATGACCGCAGCCGCCCCCCAGGGGAACTCGTTCTTGCTACTGTAATCCAGGAACTTAATTGCCGGAAACGATCTGCAGTTAGTCTGATTTGGTTACACTCGTATAGCTCACGTACTTCGTACAGCAAACATACAATATGTTATATGGTTTTTTTGTCCTGACTTTTGGGGGAAACCGTGCAGTCACTACCATTTTATGTAATGGTTTAATCCGTTTGATATTCAGTAGTGTCTACATGTTATCAGACAGGTTCAGTTATGACTACACAGTCCATTGGTAAGTAATAGAAAAACGTATGTAAAATACGGGTACATGTAAGTATTGTTTGTGCGTGTGTGTGTTGCGTAGGGGCAACGATATTCCACTCGGTTGTGTTTGGAAAAACTGAACACAGACGACCAACGACCAGAGACGGACCTCGTCGAATTTTAGTAATTCCATTATTACTTTTATCAGTAATTTATATATTATGGTCATTCGCCTAGTACAAGTATATGGTGATAGAAGCTTATAAAACAATTGTAACTATAGTCAAGCATTATTTTCAGTTCTCTCTAAAAAATAACACATTTTAAATACCATGAAGCAATCTTCACTAGATAATAACAATTATAAATTTAAAATTTCGTACAAGAAATGTACATCTAGGCAATTTTTTTTTCCTGAAAACTAAATAGTACGCCTGTATAATTATATTGTTATTAATTATATTTATCACTGTCATAATTTATTTATAATTAGACGTATTGTATATAGACATACATTGTAGCTACAAGAAAATAATTTCGCCCAGGTGATTTATTATAATTAAGCTACGTAATGACCCCATTAATCACACAACACGTTAGAGGGCATTTTTTCCCTTACTAAACTCTCATTATTCTTAACGACGCGCTACTTCAAGGCTGGAATTTCGTGCACAAGGCACACATAAGCGCACTGCTCAACTTATATCAACGAAAATTCGTTATCAAATATGAGACGTGTAGGTAATATAATGCATGACATAATAGCATGCAATTGTTTTTTTAGTTAAAGCTTATAACAACGAAAATTCTTTATTAAAAAATATAATACTTGAAGTGCAGGTAATTAAATGTATGATATATATGATACATTTATGAAAAACTATAATACTTGAAGTGCAGGTAATTAAATGTATGATATATCATATCATACATTTATTAAAAAAATATAATACTTGAAGTGCATGTAATTAAATGTATTATATAAATTAAGTGTTATATATTTTTAATAAATAATTTTCGTTGTTATAAGCTTTAACTAAAATTTTCAATTGTATGCTATTATATCATGCATTACATTACCTATTGCATGCAATTTAAATATCTGTGATGGGTGGGAAAAACCGTATAAGTCAAGAATTAGATTTTAAGGAAGCGTCGACTTATACCTTTTTCCCTACAATAATCGTAGCATTTAAAGTTGTACTAAAACTGCCAACCTATTTGAAAGCCTTAACTGAATAATGTGACATATACTATTTGAAACACAATGTACAGCATCACTTTCTGAAATATAATATGACTTAAACTCATTTTCCCAAATTTTCGACTTATACTGTTTTTCCCACCCATAACAGATATATTAGTTATAGTTTCGTCCATTTTGGATACCAGTTATTATTATATTTTTTATTGTTATCTTGCTTATACACTACCGTTAAACGTTTAGATATAAAGATGTTTTGTTGTTTTTATTATTTCTTCTTCACCTTACTAGACTAGTTTCGGCTATCTTTCAGCCATCTTCAGAGGTGTTAATTTTTTTGAGTTCAATTTATATGATATAAGATAAAAAAAATTATATGTTTTGACTTTTAATTATATATTTATTTGTCAAATAACATTAACACCTCTGAAGATGGTTAAAGATAGCCGAAATCAGTCTGGTAGTTTATATGTTTAGATATAAAGATGTCTTTTTGTTTTTATTATTTTTGTTATGACTTCTTCACCTGACTAGTTTCAGCTATCTTTCAGCCGTATTCAGAGTTCATTCGCGTCATTCTTAGAGTCCGCAGCAGTACCTCATTTGGGGACACACTGTATGTATATCCGTAGGTATAACGTATATACATACAGTAGTCTGTAAATGAGGTATGGCCACGGACTCTGAGAATGACGCGGTTCGTAAGATAGAGCAGTCTGCTATCCTGGTCTACCGTGCAAGACTAGACTAGACCAGACTAGACTAGACTAGACTAGACTAGATAGTGCTAGGATAGCAGATTGCTCGGTCTTACGGACCGCGTCGTTCCCAGAGTCCGTGGTTGTACATTATGTTCATTTTTCGCAAGTTTTGCCTTATAACTAACTGACCAAGATAATTAGAAGTTTTTGCAGGAATGACTTTTTCAAGATTCGATTTTCTATTTTTTTTTTATTGTCGATAGTTTTCTACAAGAAATTTAGTTAAATTGTGATAACATTCATAGTACTCTAAAAATGGCGGTAAATTCAATAAGACTGCCTAATATCTATATAATTTTCCATTTGAAAGCTCGAAAATATCTCGAAATATAAGCAATTTGTTTCTGATTTTTCTCAGACGATTTAGAGCTGTAGTAAGAAATCTAAAATTTTGCAAAAAAATCAGGAGCAGTTCTCAAAAGATTGAACCACCCGAAAGGTCATAAAATATTGCCTGGAAATTCCCGAACTAAATCTCAAGACTGAAATTCTTTTATAAAGAAATGTATTGGAAAATTTATTAATGAAATTTTGAGCAAATTGGGCAACTTTTCAGAAACTACTGGTAAAATGTCAACTTCTACCAGAAATTTAGTTAAATTGTGATAACACTGATAGTACTATAAAAATGTCGATAAATTCAATAAGACTGCATAATATCTATAAAAATTTCCATTTGAAAGCTAAGCTGTAAGTGTAACTCTATGAAGATAAACTCTAAGGTAATACAAAAATAATTGGAAAATGATTGAAATTGAAATGACTCTGAACCCATTTTTGATGGAACATTCTAAATATTTTTATTAAATTTCTATAAAACTTGTTGGCCAAATTTTTCCATATTTTTTTTTATATTAAAATTTAATTTTCTAGTTTTTGATTTATTGACATTTAATATTTGTTTTTTGGACATACAGGTTTGTTTGAGACTATTTTGAGACATATGGGGTTTTCAGTTGCGACGACTGATATTTATTTACTAAATTTTCTGGAACTTGCATTCATTTTCTCTGATTTTTCTTAGGAGATCTAGGCCCGTATCAATAGTCCGTACTTGTGCTTGAGTTCGACTCAAGCTTGCGTTTGGTGCATAAACGTTTATAGAACATACGCAACCAAATATACGACTTGAGTGGAACTCATGCTCAAGTACGGACTATAGATACGGGCCCTAGAGTTGTAGTAAGAAATATATATTTTTGCAAAAATTCAGGAGCAATTCTCAAAAGATTGAACCTCCCGAAAGATCGTAAAATATTGACTTGAAATTCCCAAACTAAATCTCAAGACTGAAATTATTTTATAAAGAAATGTATTGGAAAATTAATTATTGAAATTTAGAGCAAATTGAGCAACCTTTCAGAAACTACTGGTAAAATGTCAACGTCTACAAGACATTTAGTTAAATTGTTATAACATTAGTAGTACTCTAAAAATGGCGATAAATACAATAAGACTTGCTAATATCTATATAATTTTCCATTTGCAAGTTGTAAGTATATGTTTATAAAGATATTACTCTAAAGTAATAAAAAATAATTGGAAAAAGATTGAAATTCAAATGACTGAAACTCTGGACCCACTTTTGATGGAACATTCTAAATATTTTAATTAAATTTCTATAAAACTCTTTGGTCATATTTTTCCATATTTTTTTTTTTATATTAAAACTTAATTTTGTAGTTTTGATTTATTGGCATTTAAGTTTCGGACTTAATGATTTGTTTGAGACAATTTTGAGACGTGGAGTTTTCAGGTGCGACGACTGATATTTTTTTACTAAATTTTCTCAAACTTGCATACATTTTCTCTCAGAAGATTTAGATAGAGATGTAGTAAGAAAACTAAAATTTTGCAAAAAAATTCGGGAGCTATTCTCAAAAGATTGAACCTCTCGAAAGTTTATAAAATATTGACTAGAAATTCTCAAATTAAATCTGAGATCGTTTTATAAAGAAATGTGATACGTATTGAAAAATTAATTAATGAAATTTTGAGCAAATTGGGCAACTTTTCAGAAACTACTAGTAAAATGTACCAGTTTACTACTGGTAAAATGGTGTAATCTTGACATTAGTCAGAAACTACAGGTAAAAAACTACTGATAAAAATGTAAAACTTTGTACTTGAAAACTTTCATACTTTCAGTAAACGTTCCATAATTTGCAAGTAGAAAGTCGACATTTTACCAGTAGATTCTTAGATTCTGAAGTAAATGTTCCGTAATGTGCAAGTAGAAAGTTGAAATTTAGGAGTAGATTCTGAAGTTACCTAATTTTTCCATAATTTCAGTAATTAATTTTCCATTACTAATCTCTAAATCTTCTAAAAAAAAATCTGTTATCTGGTTATCTATAAGGAGAATGTAGAATTATAATAAATAATAACATTTATTCAAATTGCAGAAAACAGTTGCAAATTACGGAACATTGATTGAAAGTATGAAAGTTTGCAACAATTTCCCGGCGATGCTCACTTTTATCGAGTTGGGGGCGGAAGAAGGGTAACTACTGGTAAAATGTACCAGTTTACTACTGGTAAAATGGTGTGATCTTGACACTAGTTAGAAACTACTGGAAAAATACTGCTGATAAAAATGTAAAACTTTCTACTTGAAAACTGTCATACTTTCATACCGCTCACTAGTCTAATTACCAGTCTGCCTGGTAATTAGTATATCGCAATTGACAAAATTGTTATTGCCGCAACTGAATCACTCCCTGTAATTATCAAAATTAACCAAATTGGGGTAATTGTCGCTCATTGTAAATAATGAGTATTTACAGCTGTCAAAAGTGATTTACGATTGCTAGTGATGAGAAAACCTGCCCAAGCTCTGGTAATTAGCATATCTTAAGTGGCTGCTTGGTTGGTAATTACTGCAATTGATGGACTTGCCGTATTACCCTCTTTGTAATTACTCAATGCAGCTGTCAAAAGAGATTTAGGATGTCCAGTGAGCCAGAAACCCTACTGTTTACACTACTTGTTGTCCCTTTAAAAATATAGACTTTCGCACTTCCGACTTTCAAAAGCTCAGTTATCACTACTTGTTGTCCCTTTAAAAATATAGACTTTCGCACTTCCGATTTTCAACAGCTCAGTTATCACTACTTGTTGTCCGTTTAAGAAAAGTGGACTTTCACCACCCAGATTTTCACAACAGCTCAGTTATTAATGAATCTTCTACAAGTGCCTAACCTAGATTAGGCTAGCGACGATTTCATCATTTAATAACGAATAGACATAGAAACATAAAAAAGTGATCAAGAGAAGCATTACGTGCCATCTCGTGGTGAAATCCAATTACCTAGACATCCTAGAATCCTAGAATTACTTAGAACCCTAAAAAAGTAACTGCATCAGTCCAATGCGTCTGAATGTAGCTACCAAAATGCACACAACTCATGACCTATTCGCATGAGCATGACATATTAGGAAGCTACATTCGGACTTATGAGGCCTTCCAGGTCGAAACCGGTCTGCACTTGTGCACCGAAATGCAGACCATATATTTTTAATTTGTATATTTTTAATATTTTCACGTCTTTCAAATCTTTGTAAGCTTAATATATTTGTCACATTTTCCCATTTTCGTGGAACTGCTCCCAATTCGTTCTCATGTTTGTGCACATCATATTTACGTTTATGGGCCGTGTGTACGTTGATGTTGGTGATGGATCGCGAGGTACTCTAGGTGTAATTGGAAACGTCGCACGCGTGGAAATCGCCCGGCAATCACGTGCTATCGATCTCAGTGTGCGTTATTTATGCGCTCAGGTGTAATGAAAATTAATTGTGATTGATGCGCGGCGGCGGGGGCGGATTTCCGCGTTCCGACGTGCCGTCGCGATTTATTAAATTTCAGCAAAGGTGTCGCTCATTGTTTGCCGAATAATAAATCGCGACCTGAAAGGCGCCTTTTTTATGCACTCCATTTTTTTTTTTTTTTTTTTTTTACATGCTACGACACAGATGGTAATGGTATTTTATTTTAGTTTAGTCTCAATTTTATTTCGACACGAGTATATGATAGTTTAGTCTCAATATTATTATCACCATTAATAATGTTAATCAGAATTTTTCCAATATTATTTTTTCTTAAATTGCAAAAAAAATATGGGTGGAAATTTTTTGTTGCTCACTCCTGTACTCATCTCCTTAAGGGTTTATCAGTATTTAAAAATAAACCATGCTTTTACACCAATATTCGTAATTCATCCTCCACATGAGCTTATTAAGCTCCATTAGGTCGGAAACGCGCCGCGCCGCGGTTAAGGTCAGTTTGCAAAGGTAGGCTCGTTCACCATAAAATGCGGCGTTGGTGTTTTTGAAATATACTCTCAGCTTGACAGTACATTTTTAATGTACGAGATGACTATAGACTTAAGTAGGAGCCTTAACTCATACTCCAGGCGGGCTTGTTGATTCTTAAACATAAACCTTTTAAACCAAGATTCGAACCCAACACTCTTCCTGTGCAAACGCCCAAACCATTTCACGCAGGATTACAATATGTTGCAGAAATTTCTCATTCCCGACTCGATTCATCCTCGTTCCGATTAGCGCGCAGACGAGTGGTCCTCACGCACCCCCTAATCTGGCAATCTTAAACAAGCTCACATTTCTTAATTCCGAGGTGTAACGCCGACGACTTTACGTAACGTGGCAAAGTTGCGCACTGAATCATCGTTCTGGAGAGAAATGAAGAGTAAAATGTGTACATAGCGTCGCTCCTGCAGACTCGAAATGTGTCTTATTTATTTTTATGTCTTTGCCACGGCGGGAGGGGCCCAAATTAGTTTTGTTTTATGCTTTCTGACGCGCCGAAGTATATGGCCTTCAGAGAAGTTGAAAGACCCGGATGATTGCGCTAGCTTAGCACGTGTGGCAGGTGATGATTTAAGAGCTATTTTGTCTGCTGTGATATCGGCCCAAAAAAGTTCAGAACTGAATAATAATAATAATAATAAATATCGTTATTCGATTATACAGAACAGTCATGCTCACATAAATCTAGTACAAACAAATTGACATTGCTATATAAAATTGCTATTGTAATTTCATTTCTTGTACTAGATTTATGTGAGCATTTATATGTACATTAAATATATGTTGTGTGATATTATCTTGATTAGATATTATCTTGTATGCTATAATCAGATATGGATATAAGATATCCATATGGATATCCACTGATACAGTAAGACACTTAAACACGAAGCAGGAATTTTGTGGTAATTCATGAGACATAAGATTGCATACTATTACTACTATTCTGCTACATTTTAAGTAAAATTATGTGTGAATATCTGTGAATGTTTGAATTTTGTGGAAATTCCTGAAACATTATTCTGCTACTTTACAAGAAAAACAATTCGCAGGAACTCAACTTCTGTAGCAATTCCTGGTTGTTTTATTTTGATATCATTTGAGTATTTTGATATCATTTTATCGACAGAAAAACCAGTAATTATTCTGCAACATTGTAAGCAAAAACATTTTCGCGCAGTAATTAAACTATACTATTGCAATGAATGAATAAATGTCCTGAAAATATTATTCTGCTACATTATAAGTAAAAACGTGTGTGCAGGAATTAAACTTCTGTTGTAACTCCTGAAAAATATTATTCTGCTACCTTTTTAAGTAAAAAACGTGTTTGGAGGAATTAAACTTCTGCAGGCATTCCTGCAAAATATTGTTTTGCTACCTTTTAGGTGAAAACGTTTTCGCAGGTTTAATTAAACTTCTGCAGTAATTCGTGAAAAATATTATTCTGCTACGTTTCAAGTAAAAACATTTTCACTGGAATTAAACTTACATAATTCTATCTGCTTAATAGTTCTGGCCGCATCATTTTAATTCCTTGTGAAATAATATTATTCTGCTTTCTTTTTAAGTAAAAACGTGTTTGCAGGAATTAAACTTCTGCAGTCATTCCTGCAAAATATTGTTTTGCTGCCTTTTAAGTGAAAACGTTTTCGCAGGTTTAATTAAACTTCTGCAGTAATTCGTGAAAAATATTATTCTGCTACGTTTCAAGTGAAAACATTTCCGCAGGAATGAAACTTACATAATTCTAACTGCTTAATAGTTCTGCCCGCATCATTTTAATTCCTTGTGGTGTATCAAACGTCCCTTGCAATTGATTTCCTACGTCCGGCTCGGCCGTTTCCGCTTCCCCAAAGGTGTCCCGCTTATTCGCATCCCCCCATCCCCATCGCCGGTGATCAATACGGCCGCCCTATCAGCCCTCAAAGAGGCCCCTTTGCCGCCAACTTTCCCGAATTTATTCGCCCCCCCCGTCCACCGGGAACCGATTAGAAATTAATCGGGGGGTGGATGGCGGATTTAATCGCGCGAGAGTTTTAATATATTTTAATCCGTGCGCCGCAGGGGGCGGCTCCCTGCGCCGGGGGTGGGAATATTTAATTCCCGGCCGATAATCAAAATTTGCAGAGGTGGATAATTGCGAGTTTTTCACGTGGCCGGGGGGAAGTTTGGGGGCGCGTTATCGCCAAGGCAATGAATGGGGGATGAATTCGGGCGATAAAGTTGGGGAAAAAGGAATTCCGCTTTAATCGAAGTTTTTGGAAAGCGACCTAAGCAATTTATGAAATATTAAGATAAAGCGGGAAATAATTATCTGGGGCGGAAAATGGCAAGTGAAAGTCGTAATAAGGATAAAATCATATTCAATGTGAGGTAGAAAAATTGCCGAATTCAATGTGAGGTAGAAAAATTGGAAGTGTATGAATAATAATCATATTCGATGTGAGGTAGAAAAATTGCAAGTGAGTGAATAATAGTCATATTCAATGTGAGGTAGAAAAATTGTCATATTCAATGTGAGGTAGAAGAATTGCGAGTGAATAATAGTCATATTCAATGTGAAGTAGAAAGATTGTCATACTCAATGTGGGGTAGAAAAATTGCAAGTGAGATACTCACAAGAACATCATTCTATTTATATGACTTAACAATATTTGAAATATTAGTGCATATAAATTTAAAAAAAAACAAAAATTTGAGTCTTTTTAATTTTGTTTTGAATAAATATCTTCTATTTTTGAGGGCTCACTCAGAACCTTCTCAAGTTTTGTTTTGCAGATTATTATACCTATTTTACACATTATATTAAATATTTCACTTTTTCCTATTTTTAATAATTACTTATTAGAAAGTTGCCTATATTACCAATGTTACCTATATTCGAAGTGAGGTCGAAAAATTGCAAGTGAGTGAATAATAATCATATTCAATGTGAGGTAGAAAAATTGTAAGTGAGATACTCACAAGAACATCATTCTATTTGTGTTACTTAACAATATTTAAAATATTAGCGCATACAATTAAAAAAAAAACAAAATTTGAGTCTTTTTAATTTTGTTTTGAATAAATATTTTCTATTTTTGAGGGCTCACTCAGAACCTCCTCAAGTTTTGTTTTGCAGATTATTATACCTATTTTACATATTATATCAAATATTTCACTTTTTCATATTTTTAATAATTACCTATTAGAAAGTATCTAAAATCTAAAATGTGAGATACATCAGACTTATATGCATCTCGATATAAATTTGTATAAATGTTTATAATATGTCCAAAAATTTCAGAGCGCTATTGTTAATTTTTCCAAAAACTACCCCTTACAAATGCAACAATATAAACTTTTATATGCACAAGATTAAAAATCGTGAGCATTCTTTGGCTCACCCCAATAAACTCCCCTGTGCATTCTCTGCACTTTCCGCTCCTTCCGTTTCCTCTGCCCCGTTCCAATTAACGTCGGCGGGTCTCGCGCGACGTTCCTCCATTAAGCCGCCCCCGCTGATTTATGTGGGGCCGGTTTTTATCCCGCTTTTTGCCACCCCCGGGGCGACGCACGACGCCCCCTCTTATTTATTTAAGGGCGCCCCCGCAGAAGGGTCTAATTCCGGTAAAAGGCGTCGCGACGCGCCGCAGACGCACCCCGCTTGCCACCCCCGGCTTGTTATTAATTTCGTAGCAGATAACTTTTAGCTAGGGGGTGGCTTTCTCGCCCACCACGCCATCGATCATCGCGGCCGTTTCTAGAACTGAAGATGTGCTTGTGGTTCATAAACCAGATGTGCAATGCTGCAATTTTTTGTTATTAACATTCTCTGCCCATAACTTTATTTGAATATAAAATATTTACATTTTGAAAAATAGTAAAATGGTCAATTTTGAATTTAATTTTTACAATTTTTTTAGTAAATTTTTGAGAATTGAAAAATAGTTGTATACCAGGTGTCCCATTTTCAGTTATAGAGCTAAATATCTGAAAAACTAAATATTCTAGAAAAAAAATTGCTTCAGATAAAGTATACAGGATAGGTCATCTTAATCCACGCTATTATTATTATTATTAGATACCGAACATTGACCCGAAGAAAAGTCGTATGGCTAAAAGGGGGTCATCTAATTTTGAACTTGACCTTAAACCATGACCTTGACCAGGACCATGACCTTCAATGTCATGGGTCATGTCACGGTCATCTAGAAAATTTTAAATGTTAACACTACATTTTGAATTTTTATTTTCAAAAGGGGTCATCATATTAGTACCTACGTAAATATTTAAATACCTTTCATAAGAAAATGTTAGAAAATTTTACAAGTTTTCAGAAAAGAAGAGTTTAAAAAAGTTTCTTAAATTCCATTTTACAAGAAAATATACAATATGTTGAAGAACAATTTATCCAGAACCTAATAAGCACAGAAATGAGCATTTTCTCTAGAATATTTAGTTTTCGAGATATTTAGCTTATCACTTAATATGGGACACCCGGTATACCAATATAAATATATCTTGATAATGTACATATTTATTGAAAGTAGTTTGTAATATTTAGATTTTATAGAAAGAAAAAAATAATTAAAAAATAGAAATCTTTTTATTTACTATAAAACTGTGCAATTTTTTTAAATTGTATTTAAAAGATGTATTTTTATTCAGGTTTCAAAATAATTTTTTTCATGCTCTATTTGCTCTATTCCAGTCAATTTTGAAACCTGAATATTAGTACATTAGTGACATAAAAATAAAAATTTGCATTATTTTATACAAAACAAGGAATTTCAAATGGAAAATTTTAGTCGTTTTTGGAAACGTCTATTTCAAAACACAAAACATAATACTTTTAATAAGTATGTACAGTCATCCTCACATAAATCTAGTACAAATTGACATTGCTATATAAAAATGCTGTTGTAACCAAACTTCTTGTACTAGATTTATGTGAGCACGACTGTACGTTATTAAAATTTTAAAATAATTTGGATTTAAAAAATGTAAATACCATTATTAAATAAATATAATTATTGACATTTTGAAAATTTTAGTAAAAAGTAAAAATTAAGATTTTAAAATTTTAGAAATGATTCTGAACGTATGAAAATATGTATTATAAAAACTGACTTTCTGAAAACTAAAAATAATTTTAATAAAATTTTCTACACCTTGATTCAACGTTCAGTTAAAACTATTGCACACAACGAGTTTTTACTTTCAGAATGAAAAGAAAATGCGATTTTGTTTTCAAAGTTCAACAAAACTTTTTTTTATTACAAAAACTTTTTGTTGAATTTTGAAGAATTTTAGATTAATATTGCATGGAATAATTAAAATTCTCTTAACAACATATTGTAAATATATAGAAAAAAATTACTTTGAAAACATCCAATTTAGAATGTGAAGGTTCATTCTAAATTGGATGTTTTCAAAGTAATTTTTTTCTATATATTTACAATATGTTTTTTTAAACATTCTAACTGTTTAAAAAAAATTATTGTTCATATATAAAGAAAAAATAATTTGAATTGAAGTAGTAATTGAAAAGATTTTGAACGTATGAAAATATGTATTATAAAAACTGACTTTCTGAAAACTCAAAATAATTTTAATAAAATTTTCTACACCTTGATTCAACGTTCAGTTAAAACTATTGCACACAACGAGTTTTTACCTTCAGAATTAAAAGAAAATACGATTTTGTTTTCACCTACAAAACTTTTTTTTCGAATTTTGAAGAATTTTAGATTAATATTACATGGAATAATTAAAATTCTCTTAAAATTGTGTGCAACCTTCAGCTTCTAAATTGGATGTACTCAAATTATTTTGTCTTTATAAAGGGTTTTCCAATAAGAGGTGTTATTTTGATATTCAAAGAAAAATGCCATTTTTTATTATAAATCATCAGATGTTTATTTCATTACAAAGAGGAAGGTATGCCGTTAATAGTGGAAAATAACATCAAGCAAATGACCACCACGGCCACGCTTACAGGACAAAATCCTTTTCATGAAATTTTCCATAACTAAATCGCAAAGTGGCTGCTGTATGTCCTCGATAGCCTCACGAATTCCATCTTTGAGGTCTTGAATCGATACTGGGCTGTTGGCGTAGACCTTCTCCTTCACGTGGCCCCAAAGAAAGAAGTCGCAAGGTGTTAAATCACAAGATCTCGGTGGCCAATTGTGATCACCTCTTCGAGAGATAACACGGTTCGGAAACTTTTCCCTTAAAAGATCAATGGTTTCGTTGCTTGTGTGGCACGTAGCGCCGTCTTGTTGAAAGTGAACGTTGTCCAGATCAATACCATCCAATTCCGGCCATAAAAAATCGTTAATCATCTCTTGATAGCGCAATCCATTCACCGTAACTGTTGCGCCAGCCTCATTTTCGAAAAAGTAAGGTCCAATGACTCCGCCGGACCAAAACCGCACCAAACAGTCACACGTTGAGGATAGAGAGGCTTTTCAACAATAACTCTTGGGTTTTCTGAGCCCCAGATGCGACAATTTTGCTTGTTGACGAAGCCACCGAGGTGGAAATGGGCCTCATCACTGAAGATGATTTTTCGATGGAATTCCGGATCATTTTCATGCATTTCAACGACCCAATCAGCAAAGTCACGACGTTGTTGATGATCGGCCGGCTTGAGTTCTTGTGTTAACTGGACTTTATAAGCCTTAAGACCCAAATCTTTATGCAAAATACGGTGTAATGACGTTTGTGGAATACCTAATTCCAAAGAACGACGAGGAATGGACAAACCTGGGTTTTCTTCAACACTTTCGGCTACAGCAGCAATATTCTCGGCTGTTCTTGAGCGACGTGCACGGGTTTTATTCTTCTCATCACTAACTTGTCCCAACAGCTCGAATTTTTCCACCAATTTCTGTATTGCGGTCCGACAAGGTGCTTCACGACGACCCAAAAATGTTCGAGTTTTACGAACCGTCTCTGCCAAATTTTCACCATTTTTATAGTGAATTTTAATAATTTCAACGCGTTGTTGAAGCGTGTATCGTACCATTTTTATTAATGGCGTAGTTTCTACTTGTCAAATGCCAAGAAATGACAGCTTCAAAAGTGACATCTACCGAAATAGCGGGCTATTCAAAATAACACCTCTTATTGGAAAACCCGTTATATTTACATTTACATTTATTGTTTTTTTAAACAGTTTGAATGTTTAAAAAAACATATTGTAAATATATATATAGGAAAAAAACTTTGAAAACATCCAATTTAGAATGTGAAGGTTGCACACAATTTTTAGAGAACTTTAATTATTCTATGCAACATTAATCTAAAATTATTGATCTTCATGAGTTCCTACTTTCAAAATCAGAATTTTATACGATTTTTATTTTCACAAGAAATATTTTTTTGACAATATTGGCATTGACATCAATTATTTTTGAAATGGTGTCCAAAAATCACATCACCAAATACCTAGAAAATGTCATGATGGTATATTTTGCCGGTATGTCTGGAAAGTATTCGCCTCCAACTCTCTGGTCTTATTATTCTATGCTGAAGTTTCTATTTCTAATATATAAATCCACAACTTCTAAACACTTTAAATGTAAGTGATAGTAGAAGCCGAAAAAACATTGTATGCACCTCGCTAGTAAAGTATATTTATCGAACTCGTCTGGTTGCTCGCCTCGGATTTGCCTCGGCTCTCAATTTCCAATAAAGTCCACTTTACAGTCTGGATACATAAATTCAGTTTTCAGTGTAATAGCAAAAATAGCTATTACACTGAAAACTATTCTACATGCATAAGTTGAAAATTGGTAGTAATATGCAAATTTTTCTCAATTTATTCAAAACATATACCTATTTCTTTTAATAAAATGATCTTAGTACCGGTCTTTCAAATGTTGGGCATAAGATAGCTGATTCAGATGTCTACTAAGGAGGTTAGAAAGTCCAAATAATAGTTTCGCAATGTTATTAGTCGATGGAAATTTTCTCTTTTAATAAAATATAATAGATAATAATGAAATCGAATCGAATCGAATCGCATCGAATGGAATCGCATCGGATGGAATCGCATCGAATGGAATCGAATCGAATTGCATCGAATGGATTCGATCTAATAGAAAAGAACATAATATTATATAATGGTGTCTCAGTTATATACTTTTAAACATTGAAAATGCTGAAGACTCACATAATTTGTTTTATATTTGATTCTTTAACCATTGAAGTTGAAGCTATTGTTGTATTTTATTGGTTGAGTCGAACCATTTATTGTTCTTATATCATCATAACATAATAAAAATGATATGTCTATACCATGGTCGGGTAATAGAGTAAAAGCGACAGGATTTACTTACATTTGGGAATTAACTTTCGGAATCACCAGACTGATAAGAACCACTAGGTCGAAACCGGTCTCCAGTTGTTCGAAAGGTTGATACCCAAATGTACAATTATTTGAATTTGACACGTACACTTTTTGATTTTAAGTATTTGTAAATATTTAAATGACTTCAATGAGAGATTTATATATTCTCACACCCATCATAAAATTCTTAATATTTCTCATTTCTTACATAATGTACCTATGTATTATTCCATTACACAAATTTTTAGTAATTCATTTGGCGTTTATACGCTTCTCTTACACTTGATATAAATTTTTACATTGCTAATTTCTTACATAATGTATGTATCATCCCATACACATATTTTTAGTAATTAGTTTCAATTATGGTCTCTGACACTTCGTAAAATTGTGAACATTACATATTTCTTACATAATATATTATTGCATTAATCCAATAATTTCACGCACTCCTACTTTCAGGTTTATGAAATTTCGTACGTAAAACAAACAGAAACTTTATAAAAGCTTCTTATTCCACCAAATACGGTATAAATTTGCCACAAAAACCTGTTTTTCTCGCGAAACTTTATACCTCTCCGTATAGTTAACATAATGACGTGGCAGCCCTTTGTGCACTTTTAAGTGAATTGCAACTCTCGATTTTTACCTATTTCCTCGCGTTTCTTTGACGTCCTATTTCTACCTATTTCATCGCGTTTCTTTGACATCCTATTTTTACTTGTTTGTCTGGCGTTCTTTTCCCACCTCAATTTGAACTGTTACTTTTACCATCTCTTTTTTACCTGCTTCATTACCACCTTATTTTACTTGTTGCGTTAATAATAATAATAATAATAATAATAATGATAATAATATTAATAATAATAATAATATCTAGTTTTTTAAGAAATGAATATAATTATTTTTTTTAAATTAATATTTCTGATGCTATTTATGGATCAAGATTTTATATAGCAACTGGATTCGGTGGAATTCTGTATTAATATTAATAACAATATTATTAATAACAATAATATTAAATTGAAAACTTGTTTGGTAACCACTTAAACATATTAAATAAAGGAAAATAAGATATTTGGTATAAGTTTCACAAAATTTTAGTATTCAGTAATATCAGTATTCAGTAATTCAGTACTCAGTAGTATACAGTAATTTCAGTATTCTTTCAACTCTTCAGAATGGTGTTAACAACCGAAGCAATTGTTGAGTATCAACATATAAAAATGTTGTAAAACCAAGTGCCTCATTTTTCTTTAAATATTAATGATAATAATAATAATTACTATTATTATCGTCTATTGTCTTTGGATCACAACATTTGATAGTCAAGGATTATAATTGAAAACTTTAAATTTTCCACCCCATTTTTAACTACTTCATTGCCTTCGTTGTCAAGTAATTACGTCCTTAAAAGTCCATTACCGCTTAATTTTTATCAAATTGCTTATTTTTGTTGCCGCCTTGCTTTTACCTGTTCTCTTACATTCTTTCTTACATTATATTTTACAAATCGCATTTTTACCCTTTGCTTGCCTCCTGATTTGTTTCTTTGCATTCATTAGCCACATTATGTTTACCCTTTCCTTGCCTTCTGATTCCTTTCTCTACATTCGTTAGCCACATCATGTTTACCCTTTCCTTGCCTCCTGATTCGTTTCTCTACATTCGTTAGCCACATCATTTCTACTTGTTTCTTTGCACTCCTTCGCCGTATTCCACACCCACGCTGCCGTTTTGTTATCCCCCCGTTAATTGAAAACGGGCCAAACGAACGCACTGGAGCCGGATTTTATTATCCGCCTCGCCAGGAGCACTCCGATAAAGTGTTCCATATCAGGCAGCAAGCATCCAGGAATCCTGGAAGACACAATGCGGGACGCGCATTCCCCTTGTCGAAATGAGCGTCGGCCGTCGGGACGTGCCGGGATAAAAACGGGAGCTCAATGGGATTGTAGAGTTGCAGGGGCAGTAATTACCCTGATTACATGAGCCTGACACATTGCGTTGTTTAATTAACAGGTATTCCCGTAGAAATCCTGGGACACGCCTATGGTGACATTTTTTACACACACACAAATTACTTTTTTTTTTGTGTGCTATTGGAACGAAATGTGACAAAGTTGATTTTTTTTGTGTGCCATTGGAACGAAATGTGACAAAGTTGATTTTTTTTGTGTGCCATTGGAACGAAATGTGACAAAGTTGATTTTTTTTTTGTTTGCCATTGTAACGAAATGTGACAAAGTTGAGATTTTTTTATAGTGACTAAGTAATCTAATAATCTAAGAAACACAAACAAATTCATTAGAAATGTTGTAATGTTAGATATTAGGTATGTTTTTTAACAAATTTATATACTCCAGATTTCTTCAATTGGCTAATTTTATCTTTACAATTAAATAAAATGTTTGATAATTTAAAATTTGTTCTAAACTCCACTTGATGATTTTGGTTTTTAAAAATGTTTGCAATTTTATTACTAACTTCACCAAAATATGTTAATGTATTTAAAAATGTTTGTAATTTTATTACTAATTTCACCAAAATATATTAATGTTTTTAAAAATGTTTGCAATTTTATTACTAATTTCACCTAAATATGTTAATGTAATAAATGATTGTTTATTCAAATTTTGAAAATTTGGATAGATGTGATCAATTGTTTTTTTATCCTTTTTTATTTATAAACTTTATACTTGCTTGAAAACCATTATTGTTTCCAATTGATATAACATTATACATTATACACTTATTATAGCAATGTTGATGCGTAATAATGCATAATTGATGGTATTAAATAATCATTGTTGCAAAATGACCAAGTCTCAATTTTAATCATCCTTCATTGTCTGTTAATTGTCACTGATTCATCTGTTAATTGTCATAGAGTATTTTTTTAATTGTCACTGATTCATCTATCGATTGTCATTGAGAAATTGCACAAGTCATAATTGGTTTACTTAGCAGTAACTGTTAAATCAGTGAAAATGATAAATTGACATTTAACAAATGAACCAGTGACAATTGACAGATGAATCATTGACAATCATAGATGAACCGGTGACACTTGACAAATTAATCAGTGAAACTTAACAAATTAATCAGTGACAATTGTTAGATGAATAAGTGACAGTTGACAGAAATTGAATGATGATTAATATTGAGACTTTTTGCAAGAATGAAAGTTTTTTTTTAATAAAATTTGTATTATTTACAAAATTTCAGCAACAATCAGTAACACAATTATCTCATAATATAAATATAAATCGGCGCACAAATGTGGCAATTGCGATTTGAAAAAAACGACAATGATAAAAATGATCAGTGACAATTTGCAAACAAATCAGTAAAAGTCTTGCATAATGAATAATTAACATATGAATTAGTGACTATTGTCAACATATTTTGACTTGCCTCGGTGATAATTGATACACAAATCAGTGAAAACTTGATCAATGATATTTGCGGCTTGTAACTGATATTTGCGTCAGTTGTACATTAGAATAACATCAGTGGAAATTTACATGAGAACCAACAGCAGTCGGGTATTGCATCAGTGACAAATGACTGATGAATCAGGGATAATCCACAATTGTGTTATAATAAACAAGGAAAATATGAATCAGGGACAATCGACAATTGTATTATAATGAACAAGGAAAATATGAATAAATACGCAATTGCTGTATCATTGATAATTGACCGATAAATCAGTGTATCATTAATATATCATTGACAATTGGCATATGTATAAATCAGTGTACAATCGATAGACGAATCAATGATACATGACAAATGAATCAGTGACAATTGAATGTTGATTAAAATTGGGGAAAAGTGCTGCATAATTTAATGATTTTGAGTGCATCATTAATATATCATTGACAATTGGCACATGTATAAATCAGTGTACAATTGATAGACGAATCAATGATATTTGACAAATGAATCAGTGACAATTGAATGTTGATTAAAATTGGGGAAAAGTGTTGCATAATTTAATGATTTTGATTCCTGATGATCAACTGACAGGATGGTTATAGTGTGCCCCACCCACACAACCCCAATTCAAATAAATTATAAAGTAATACACTGGAGATCGACATTATTCACTTATTATGGAAATGATGATGCGTTTACGATGCATCATTGATTGTATTGAATAATCAATGTAGCAAAATGATCAAGTCTCAATTTTAATCATCCTTTGTTATCTGTTAATTGTCACTGATTCATCTGTTACTTGTCATAGAGTCATTTATTAATTGTCACTGATTCATCTATCGATTGTCATTGAGAAAGTGCACAAGTCAGTGACCGAAAACTTATACTGGCCAACTGGGAAAGTTAATAACTCGATTTTCTCACTTTTTGAGACATGCTTGTGGTCAAATTTTCAGAAGATTTATCTTCAGGTATACTGTATCAGGCATAACATTTTAAAATTATCCAACAGATAAATTTTTAGAAATTTCAGTGACTGATATAGAACTTACGGTTACAGAATGCCTTCCTTAAGTTTTTGAAAATTAACCTCTAATGCTTTTGATATTTTGATTGAAATTATTGACATTTTAGAAGGTTTCACAAAATTTTAAAATATCTTTGTGGCAATCTTTGTGTGATCTTTTTTGTGAAATTTAATTTGATTTATTTATTATTTTGACATAATTAAATTTAATTGTTTTTAATTATAAATCTCATTCTGTACTTTCTTAATTTGTATTTGATTTTGATTTTGCTATCGGTTTTGACCTACAGTACAGGTCATCATCAGGCAAAAATTGTCAAGGTGTTCACAATCTTGACATTTTCTTCTTATTTTTGCCTGAAGATGACCTGAACTGTAGGTCGAAACCGGTAGGAAAATAAAAATTAAATACAAATTGAGGAAGTACAGAATTTGATTTATAATTGAACAAAGCCTTAATATGAGAAATCCGAATGTTATCTGTTTTAATTATATTTGGTTTTAAATATTTATATAATTATTTTAACAATAATTAATTAAATTTAATAATGTACATACAATAAGAAATATGTAATTGCTTCAATAATTTATATCTTATATATATATATATATATATATATATATATATATATATATATATATATATATAATAATAATAATAATAATAATCTTTATTAATGTTACTAATAGGTTTACACAAGTCATGAAAAAAAAAAAACTAATTTGATGACATGGATAAGTTTCCTACAATTTTACCGCAAGTTTCTGCGGTTTCAGAATTCCAGAATTGAGATTTTGAAGTTTAACTTCTACACTTTTATATTTTGATCAAAATTCTGCACTCTTTTAATAGCACATTTTAGACATTTTAATTAAGTTTCAATGCACTGTTTTGGCAATGAAATCTAGATATGTGAAATTTGAGATGGGTATATTTATTTGAATATTTTATTATACCTACTTAAATAACTTATCTGATATATTCTTACTTTTTAGTCTTACTGGACTTTCCTTAAGTTTTTCTAGATTTACAGGTACTTAATTATCAAAAATTGAACACAAAAAATTATTATTTTACTCAGCTTCATGAAATAGCTTGAAAGAATTGAAAACGATGCTGGTGGGACGATTTAACTTTTCATTGCAAATGTTATTACGAAAATTAAATAAAAGTAGTTAGTAGGAAATAATATATTATTTTTTAAAATATATATAATAATATAATAATAATAATAATTATTATATTAATTAATAATTTTTGCTTCCTAATTTTAATTTATTTTTAAACTGATTATTCAATACTTTTTAAATTCAAATTAAAAGTTGAATTGAATTTTCTAAAAATTTAAATTTTTAAAAAAGAATACTCTATTACTATTTGCGTAGACTTTTTGAAACATTGAAAAAATGGATTTTCAGGCAAATTTCATAATTGATACATTGTACGCAGCTTCTAAACGTTCAGATACTTTGATATTTTCGTTAAAATTCTTTAATCTTTTTATTACAAATTATAGATTTCGGAAATTTTCATTCACCATAAAACTTAAATAAAGTTTTCAGATTTTTCATGTTCTTTGGTATCATTACGCTTATAATAGATTTTTTAAATGTACTTTCTGATACTTTTAATAGTTGGATTAAAATTCTATACATTTTAACTTTCTTATAATATGATGCATATTTAGCAAAATTTCAGGTGCCATACATGTTTTTCGCAATTTGAAATCTTTATAAAATGTTGTGTAACTCCTCATATTTTAATAAAAAATCTGTAAACTTAGCGAAGTTATTTGTTTATATTTTTTGACAATTATAATAATAATTCGATAACAAGTACAACTTTTCTGAGATTTCACAATATGTTTTTCTATTTTTTTTACTTTAGATGGTTTCGGAAGTTTTTGAAATTTAACTTCTAATACTTTCAATATTTTAATTGATATTCTGGACTCTTTTGGCACATTTTAGAAATTTCCTTAAAATTTTATTATAATTTTTGGCAATGAAATCTGTATGTATATTTAGGCCAAACCTAACGTATACTGGTCAACTCGGAAAATGGACAACTCTTCCGCGCTTTTAGATTAAATCAAAATAATAGTACTTTCGCAAATCATATATTAGAATTTAAACATTTATTTCCTAAAATTGAAAAGTTAGAAATTTTGCATAGCTGCTCCACAAAGGGAAAGAAACTCAATTTATTGGAAGCGGCAGAAATATTTAGGCTCAAAATTGATCAAAAATTTGATCTACTCAATGAACAAAATAACGTAATTTGGTCTGAACTTTTTAAATACATAAATTAATCATTACACCATTGCAATTTGTCACATCTTAATAATTTGTCACTTGAAAATGAGCGTAATACGTCGAAGCTAGTTGTGAATTTTAATGCATATTAAGTGTTTAAAACTTAGTAAGGTAATCATTAATTATGAATATATAAACACTATTGTTTTTGCATTTCTCTTACATTACTGTTGCATAATAAAAATTATTGTTGTTTGCATTTCTTTTACATTACAGTTGCACAATAAACATTATTGTTGCGTAATTCTTTATTTCATTGGTATTGTTTAATGTTTATTGGTACTGTTTTATTGGAGTGTTATGTGCATTCCAATGGTCATAAAATGTCTGTAAATTATTGATGTGAATATATGATGGATTTGCATATCTCTTACGTTACTGTTGAGCAACAAACATTTTTACCACAATTCTCTAATTTATTGTTCTCGATTTTTGTGTGCACTCCTCTTACATTGCCGTTGTGTCTAATAAACCTTTCATCGTCAATTCTTTAATTTCACCTTGCTGCGCCTCAAGCCCGTGGAGCTTGTCCATTGTTGCTATTCTCTGCGCTCTTCGGGGTCATCGAAAAATCATCGCGGAGGTTTTATGGAGCGAGACAATGGGCCGGGCCCCGATTCCTATTATTCCGCCGTTAATTCGTGCCCCGGATCGGAAAAAGCGTGATTGATCTGCGGATCCGGATCTGCTCGCCGGCTCCGGGGCGTGGGCCGTTTTCGTGTCCGTCTGTCTGTGCGCCATTTGCGCGCATCAATCACCCGAATCGCCTGCCCGAAGCAAAAATATTTAACACAATTCATCTGTCCGGCTCAATTAGCGGCAAAACGTGCGTCCCGAATGAACAGTTTCGCTTCTTTCGAGTACTAATTGCACCGGAGTAATTATCGCAAAAAAATTGATTGGTTTTGCAAGTTCGATTTTATCATCGTCTCGCTCAGAGAACACCCCTCTGAGATAATTCAAACATAAATGATTGTGAATATTTATTTTATACTGTACCACTGAAATTTAAATAAAACTATAAAATTAGCAATGGATTTTCTGCAGACACGTCTTTCAGAGGGATATAAAGTTCCAATTAAATTGCACATTAAACTATTAAGTGTCCGTAAAGCCCGTCGCTAGTCGTAACTGTTTTTGCTCAACTTCTTACGCTGCAATAACACTGAAAGCGATAGAATTCCGCTCATAATACTATAATTCCCGGCATCGATTCCCGTCCAGTGTAAACATAACGGTGCGAGGCACCGAAAAAATGGATTTATACATCGTGCAAAGTGCTCTGCAAATATTTATGAAAGCCATCGGGAAATAATTGAATTGCCGCGGCAATCGCCCGTCTTTGCGGGACGTTTCCTGCTGATATGAGGGCAGGACAAGACGCAATGTCCTTTAAATTGATTGCCGTCTTAAGATGAGATCGTTTACTTTTTACAGGATTGTTACTATTTAACGTCCTGAAAAAGTTATTAGGGCTGAAATCTGGCAGAAAATTATATCTAAAATGTAGACAAAATCAAAAACTGCTCAATCAAAGATACTTTTCAATTAGTTGAGGTACTTACATATACAAGACTATTACTTGCAAACATAGAAAATGTAAGACCTGTTAATGACCTGTATATTCATTAATATAATGGCTAAATATCAAATAAAATATTATTATTATTATCATTATCATTATCATTATCATTATTATTGTTGTTGTTATTATTGTTATTATCATTATTATCATTATTATTATTATTATTATTATTAGTATTATTAAGTCACTGATAAGATGACGGGAATACAAATGAATCGTTCATTTCAAAAACCACATAAGTCAAAATAGTTAATTTTCTAGTAGAGGGAAAAAACTGTTTTTTGCAGTGTTTTTGGCAGACTTTTGCAGTGAATTACTACAATGACTGCGTATGATTACTACAGTGAGTATTGGTAATTACCTTCAGTTTTTAGATTTCCTCCAAGTCACAGAGATGAATCACAAATGTTAAAAATATCAAACGATATAAAACGAAATATCAAAAAATATTCAAAATATCAATATCAACTTACTTTTAGAGAAAGTTACTTACATTTTAGAGAATTTTCGAAATTCGTCAAAACCTTTTATAATTTGTTGTGTCATTTCTATAATATATCAAAGCTGTATAAAACATATAATGTTTTTAACATTTGTGATTCATATCTATGACTTGGATTTTATGCATATTATAGTATAGTAGTATAGTATAAATTCTTTTGATAGAAAAGTTTTAGCATTTTTATTTAAATCCTGAAAAATGTTTCATAGATGCTTCATGAAATACGAACACTTTAATGTCCACACTTTCGGCATACAAATTTTATCTTTTAGTAGCCAAATAAAAAAAAACTAAAATACTTTTAGTATTTAAATTATGGAATATTTGACATTTTAACGTACGGTTGATGCCGAAAAAAGACAACAAATTCATAATTTTTCCAAAATTGCATTTTTATTTAGGTGTTTCCAAACTTCAAGGACAACCATTACGACATCATGATCGATATGTACAGTTGAAGCCGAAAAAAGGAAGGACACACGTAATTGTAGCATCACATTCAAATCTCTCATGCACTTATGTCATAATTGCAGTAGACATTTCAATGTGATGCTGCACTTACATGTGTATTACTTTTTTTCGGCGTCAGCTGTACATATTGAACATGATATCGTAATGGTTGTTCTAAAAGGTTGGAAAGAGCCAAATAAAAATGCAATTTTGGAAAAATTATGAAACTTCTGTCGTTGCAACCTACACATTATAAAATGACAAAAATGATACATTTGCAATAAATATGTTGATAGTTCTAAAAAACTAATAAAGAGTATTTCAGATTTTAGCACTTTTTAACTTTGCTATTTCTTCAAATTAAATAGTACCATAAAGCTATGCCTTTTGTTGTATAAATTAAACAATAAAAACACATTTAGTATTTGAATTATTTGTTTTAGTGCACAAATTATGAAATTTCCAACATTTTAACGAGGAAATCATGAATTTTTTAACGCCTTAACGTTAACATTATAAAACTTTAATGCAAAAAATAACGTTTTAACGTTAACATTACAAAATTTTAATGCTAAAAATGACAAATTATGTAATTTTCAACGTTTTAATGTACAAGTTATGGAACATTCATACCATAACTGACAAGTGTACTGAAACTGTGCTGAGAATTCCAAATAACTAATGACATGGATTTTATGTACTTACTAGAGACGTTTTTGTGTTCTCATTTAAATTTAGACGAATTACATTTAAAAAACATTTAATTTCAATGCCAAAAATGACAAATTATATAATTGTCGACGTTTTAACGTACAAATTATGGAAGTTTAAAAGCAAATTGACAAGTGTAGGTACTGAAAATGTGCCAAGAGATCCAAATAAACTAATAAAGAATATTGCAAATTTATGCATTTTGGAATAAATATTTTGGATTTTATGGATTTCGTAGGCAGGTTTTTGCGTTCTTATTTAAATGTCGAAGAATTTTTTACAGACGTTTCATGATATCCAGAAATTTTAATTCATTATAATTTTCTGATACGAATTTTATCATTTAGTATTCAAATTATACAAAAAATATATACTTTTAGTATTCAAATTATAGATTATTTGACATTTTAACTTACAAATAATAAGATAAGATTTTTGGATTTTATGGATTTAGTATTTAGTAGAGAAGTTTTTGCGTTCTCATTTAAATTTCGATGAATTTTTTTACAGAAGTTTCATGATATCCAGAAATTTTTATTTATTATCATTTTCTAATATGAATTATAACTTATAGTTTTCAAATTATAAGAATTTGTACTTCTAGTGTTCAAATTATGGATTATTTGGCATTTTAATTTACAAATTGACCACGATGTCGTAACGGCTGTCCTAAGAGTTTGGAAGCAGCCAAATAAAAATGCAATTAAGGAAAACATTATAAAAAGTCTGACATTTTCACCTACAAATTATGAAATTATAATGCCTAAAATACATATGTAACGAAAATGTGCCGAGAGTTCTAAATAACTGAAACATAGTATTGCAATTTTTTTGAATTTTTGCATTCGTTTCTTCCCAAATTAAATACAAAATTATGTGTTTTATTTAGTATTTGTTAAAGCACTTTCTCGTATTTTCTTGTATTTATTTATTCACGGGTTTTCGTAAATTAAATTATATTTTTCAAGATTATATTTGACATTTTGTGCCGTCAGTTTTTCAAAATATGGACACAAAAAGTCAAATATGATTTTCAAAAATATATTTTAATTTACAAAAACCCCTAATGATGGCTGAATATTAAGCCGAAACTACCAGGGAAAAATAAATATCAGACAATACCAGAAAGTACTTTAACAAATAACAAATAATAATCAAACATATCTGGAAAAATGGATAAAGTACTAACAAAAATAATGTTTTGTTGTATAAATCTAAAAAAAACAAGTGCATAAATTATGTAATTTTCGACATTTAACGAACATATTATGAAATTTTTGACGTTATAACGCACAAATTATGAAATTTATGAGTTTAATTCTATAACGGCCGTATTTTTTTAGATTTCATGAATTTGGCAGAGATATTTAGACATTTTCGTTTAAATTTCTTAGATTTCTCATATTAAGGTGGTCAATTTAATTTTTAAAAAGTCTGTACTTCAACGTCAAAATCAGAAAAGGACACTAAATTAAAATTTCTGGATTTTATTAACGTCTATAAAAAAATCTACAAAATTAAAACTAAAATTTAATTATAAAATTATGTACTTCCTTAATTATGTAAAAAAAAACACCGGTTCCGGTGTTGGTGATGGACCCTGATGATGGTCTAACACAGAAACCGGTCGCAAATATTTTTTTACAAAATTAAGGAAGTACAGACTTTTTTAAATTAAATTTTCATTTAAATTTCGTAGATTTTTTTATTGACATTCATGAAATCCAGAAATTTTAATACATTTTTCTTTTCTAATTTTGACGTTGAAGTACAGACTTTTTAAAAATTAAATTGAATTTTATTGAATTCAGTTCATTTCATTTCATGAAATTCATTTCAATTTCGTAGATTTGTTTTATAGACATTCATGAAATTCAGAAGTTTTGTGCTTTTCTGATTTTGATGAATTTTATCTTTTAGTATTCAAATAATAGAAATAATTTACTTTTAGTATTCAAAATACGTTTAACTTCCAAATTGACGACGATGTTGTCGTAATCGTTGTCGTAAAAATTTAAAAACAAGTCATTTAAGATTGTGAGTTTCTAATACCGAAATTCATCTGCATGAATTACAAGTACAGAAAATACAAGTCTTTGTAGATATAACTAACAATCAATTGCATGAATTATGAAGAGTACAAAAAATCCAGATACAAGTCTGGAATTTTCTGGTAGTCTGGAGGACGAATCAATAATCTAATGTTTACAATGTGATTATAATATCATAAGTATCATAAATAAGTCATAGTATCATTACGATCTACATTTTTCTGTACCTTATACATATAAGAAAAATTCTACTCAAAAAGCAATTGTAGCAACTGTATTTACAGGGCGACAAAACTCAAATGTTTTTATTTCGTATTTCGATTTGTTTCCAAATTATACTTAGTTTCAAATTTTAATTAGCAATTATGGTGATTGTCTATGGTTTGTCTATGAGTGTCATAAGTAAGTAAGATAGTATCATAATGATCTACATTTTTCTATACCTTATACATATATGAAAAATGCCACTCAAAAAGCAATTTTAGCAACTGTATATACAGGGTGAACAAACTCAAATGTTGTTATCCGATTTTTATTTGCTTTCAAGTTATACTCAGTTTCAAATCTTGATTAGCAAATATGGTGATTGTCTATGGTATGTGATTGTGAATTGAAAATTGAAATTGGTTTTTCTATATGTATCATAAGTATCATAAATAAGTAAAATAGTATCATAACGATCAACATTTTTCTATACCTTATACATATAAGAAAAATTCCGCACAAAACGCAATTGTAGCAACTGTGTATACAGGGTGAACAAACTCAAATGTTGTTATCCGATTTTCAATTGCATTCAATTTATACTTAGTTTCAAATCTTGATTAGGAAATATGGTGATTGTCTATGGTTTTTCTATGTGTATCTTAAGGATCATAAGTAAGATAGTATCATAACGATCTACATGTTTCTATACCTTATACATATAAGAAAAATTCCGCAAAAAAAGCAATTGTAGCAACTGTATATACAGGGTGAACAAACTCAAATGTTGTTATTCGATTTTCATTTGCTTTCAAGTTATACTTAGTTTCAAATCTTGATTAGCATATATGGTGATTGTCTATGGTTTGTCTATGTGTATCATAAGGATCATAAATAAGTAAGATAGTATCATAACGATCTACATTTTTCTATACCTTATACATATAAGAAATATTCTACTCAAAAAGCAATTGTAGCAACTGTATATACAGGGTGAACAAACTCAAATGTTGTTATTCGATTTTCATTTGCTTTCAAGTTATACTTAGTTTCAAATCTTGATTAGCAAATATGGTGATTGTCTATGGTTTATCTATGTGTATCATAAGGATCATAAGTAAGTAAGATAGTATCATAACGATTTAAATTTTTCTATACTTTCTATATAAGAAAAAATCCGCACAAAAAGCAATTGTAGCAACTGTATAGACAGAAAGGGTGAACAAACTCAACACACTTAACTTAACACTAAGTGTTAATTTACTATAAAATGGTTTTAAGAGACCAAAATTTAATCAGTTGTACGGTGTAATTTAGTACTGGTTTAGCCCAATTGGTTTTATACTTGAGCTAACGTACTCATAAATCTTAAATATTAAATTTCAATATTTTGCGTATTTCGTTTAATAAAGTTTCGATTATTTGTAACAATGAAAACCCCGTAACGACCCCCAAATTGAATTCTGTGAGGGCGCCTCAGCCATAAATCCCGGCTGTATTTAACCCTGCAGGCCCTCGAATTAAGCTTCCGCCGTTCCCTTTTCACCTGCACTTTTACATTCCCTCGGCGGGCTCAAAGGGCGACACCGCGGCGAAATGGACCGGAAAATCGGCACGGGGAAGCCCTCATTACCGCCGTGAAATACGCCAGTGCACCCCTCCCGGATCACCGGAGGCTCTCCCGGAATTTTCCGGGGAGCGGCGCGTTTCACGCTCCGGCGCGGAGCAAAAGCGGCGAGGGTTAAAAGTGACACGGAAAAATAGTGGAAATCGATTGAATTACTCACCTCCACGCTGGAAAAGAGCGGCACGACGCCGTGGTCCTGTGCGTAGACTGTTAGCCAGTAGTGGCCCTTGGTCTCGTAGTCCAAGGAGGCGAGGGTGCGTATAGTGCCTGGAAATTAAAGGAAAATGTTAGTGTTGGCGCTCGTAAAAGTTCAAATTGATATTGAGGGCATTGATATTGAGGGCGCTTTGAATTGCGTTTATTGAAATCTGGGAGATTTATTCAGATTGCAATTTTTAATATCGTGGCGATCAATAGCTGAACTAATCACCAACGGCGTGATTTATCGCGGCTGTTGTTTCACAATATACAAATTAATAAACAGAGCGCGTCAGGCGATCACCGCCTCAGTTAGAATTTGCGTTACAGTTGCATGCGGATATTTCTGGTGTAATTGTATATTATTAATGTCAGTTTATTAAAACTGATTGATAAATGGTTTCCCAGCGTATCATGTGTACGTTTTGTTACCGTAAAGGCAAACAAACACCATCACGGCGCGCTGTAATTACAAACTATGATAGATCGCCGCTTTTTCGAGCGTTTGTGCCACGCGTTTAATTGTCACCGAAATCCCCGTTTAATTTCCCCACCTTCGCCTAACAAAGCGCAGCCCATTTTAAAGCCGCCGATAAGGGAAAACGGCAGCCGTGGCTATAATATCATAAAGACTGCAAAAGATCTAATTCCAGATTTATGCCGGGAATAATTCGAGTGGATTACCGTAACTTCGGCGTTTAACATGCGCCGTGGAAGTTTTAATGCTCCTGCCACGTTTTATGGGGCTTTTCGTTTCTGTTTTTTTTTAAAACTATGTAATCACCGAATAGGGCGCAATTTTACATGCGTAATAGAGCGCATGATTTACGGCCCGAATTTCCCGGCACAGTTACAACTGCGATAAAATATAAAACTCAATTTTGTTACACGAAAATTTAACAGTCTGCAGAGCGTATTGTATGCACGCACATCAATGTGTCACAGGGAGATAAATATTTACATTTTTACATAAAACTTACTTAACAAGTTAATTAAAATACATAAACTGTCTGACAACGAATTGACGGGGAAAACAGAAATTAGCAAAATCTAGTCTTCTCTAGCATTTAGTCAGCAAGTCAGTAGTTTAGTAAGATTTACAAGAAAATAGGAAAACATTTTCAGGAATTTCCTGAAACTTCTGAAACGCAATTTTAGATATTACTTTTTTTGACATTGAAGTTGGCACAGGAGGCCAAGAGCCACCCCAGCCACCGCGATTTTGCAGTACGGTCCCATTACCGAAATTGATTTAATTGGATAAGTGCTGGGATTCGCGTGCTGCTTTCGCAGATCAGATCCTCGATATTCGGGAAATTACGGTGGAAATGCGATCGCGTTGGGGCCGCCATTAGCCGCCCCCGCGGTTCCGTGCCCCGGCGGAATTACGCCCTCAGTTTTCCGCGTGTTTATGCAATTACAGTTGGAAAAACAAGTTTTAATTTCCTGCCCCCGCGAGCTGCGCCCCCGCGCCTCTGTTTTAATTTGTTCTTCGGCACATAAAACTGCGGCGCAATTTTCCGCCGCGGGTTTAAAAATAGAGAAAGGCGGAGGGAAAACGTTAAAGTGCAATCGGTGGCCGTTCGTATCGTGTGCCATGGGGTTATTTCGGTTTGCCGGTTTAGCTGCGGGGGCGCACGGGAGCCGCGGCTCAAAGCGAACCGAAATCTAATTACGGTGGCGCACTGCCGGTTTACCTGTTTGCATGTGCATGAGCCTGAAGCCGGAAGCTTGCGGTTTTCGGTGATGTTTGTTGCAATATAAATCGAAACATTACAATCATTACACAAAAAAAAAATGTACATGGGAGTAACGAACCGACTTTCTCACTGCAGCATTGATATTGAAAATTAGGTTTCATAACACACGATTTTCTACAATAGAGTGTTACAGCCGAGAACAGAAAGAGAATTTTCGAAAATACGTTAGTAAGTACAAACTGATACAAATTATAGAAATTTTATTTTAAATTCCCAAAAATGCAAAATATCATTGGTAATTCCAACATATTCATTAGAAATTAAGAAATTTCAATGGATGCTCTGAAATGTTTACTAGAATAGAATAATGTGTTGTTCACATTGCTAAATATAAATTCTACTTCATAGTTTGTGTGGAAATTACAAGTTACATTCAGAAATGCAAAATTTCAAAAACACTACAAAGGAAATTGTAACATTTTTATTGGATATAATGTTAATTTTTAGTTATTACTATATCTCATGGAAAATTGCAAAATCTTAGTTATCAATTACAATACATCAGCAATAACTTCGAAACTTTGATTGTACTATAAATTGCCCAATTGTTACTAAACATGGCAAATATCAATGCCAATTGCAAAATATGTATTATAAATTACAAAATTTCAACAGCAATTGCAGAAATTTGACTACAAATTGTCCAATTCTGTAGCATTTACAGAAAATGTATTGCAAATTATATTATTGCAAATTGCAAATTATATATATATTATTGAAATTCTCACTACGACATTTAAAATATCATTGGTAATTGTAAAATATTCATTGAAAATTATAAAATTTCTATTGATACTATGAATTCACTAGAATTGGAAAAGTTTTGGATCACATTGCTAAATATAAATTGGCGTTCGAATAGTTTGTTCAGAAATTAAATGTTTTTCAACAAAATTTATATATTTTATAAATTACAATATATCAGCAATAACTTCGAAACTTTTATTGTACTATAAATTGCCCAATTGTTATTAAACCATGGCAAATATCAATGCCAATTGCAAAATATGTATTATAAATTACAAAATTTCAACAGCAATTACAGAAATTTAACTACAAATTGTCAAATTCTGTAGCAATTACAGAAAATGTATTGCAAATTGCGAAATTTTCACTACAACATATAAAATATCATTGGTAATTGCATAAAATTGATTGAAAATTATGAAATTTCTATGGATACTATGAATCCACTAGAATTGGAAAAGTTTTGGATTACATTGCTAAATATAAATTGGCGTTCGAATAGTTTGTTCAGAATTTAAATGCTACATTCTGAAATGCAACATTTTCATTATAAACTGCAGAGGCATTTGCACATTTTTTATGGAAATAATAAAATTAAACAAACTCTTCTTGTAAATTGCAAAATGTTAATTATAACTACTTACAACATTTGCAATTTCTACCTTTTTGCTAAAACATGGCAAATATCAATGCCAATTGCAAAATATGTATTATAAATTTCAAAATTTCAACAGCAATTGCAGAAATTTGGCTCAAAATTGTCCAATTCTGTTGCAATTACAGAAAATGTATTGCATTTGCTAAATTTTCACTGCAACATTTAAAATATCATTGGTAATTGCAAAATATTCATTGTAAATTATGAAATTTCTATGGATACTATGAATCCACTAGAATTAGAAAAGTTTTGGATTACATTACTAAATATAAATTGGCGTTCGAATAGTTTGTTCAGAAATTAAATGTTTTTCAACAAAATTTATATATTTTATAAATTACAATATAGCAGCAATAACTTCGAAACTTTTATTGTACTACAAATTGCCCAATTGTTACTAAAACATGGCAAACATCAATGCCAATTGCAAAATATGTATTATAAATTACAACATTTCAACAGCAATTACAGAAATTTGACTACAAATTGTCCAATTCTGTAGCAATTACAGAAAATGTATTACCAATTGCGAAATTTTCACTACAACATTTAAAATATCATTGGTAATTGCAAAATATTCATTGAAAATTATGAAATTTCTATGGATACTATGAATCCACTAGAATTGGAAAAGTTTTGGATCACATTGCTAAATATAAATTGGCGTTCGAATAGTTGGTTGACAAATTAAATGTTTTTCAACAAAATTTATATATTTTATAAATTACAATATATCAGCAATAGCTTCGAAACTTTTATTGTACTATAAATTGCCCAATTGTTACTAAAACATGGCAAATATCAATGCCAATTGCAAAATATGTATTATAAATTACAAAATTTCAACAGCAATTGCAGAAATTTGACTCAAAATTGTCCAATTCTGTAGCAATTACAGATAATGTATTGCATTTGCTAAATTTTCACTGCAACATTTAAAATATCATTGGTAATTGCAAAATATTCATTGAAAATTATGAAATTTCTATGGATACTATGAATCCACTAGAATTGGAAAAGTTTTTGATCATATTGCTAAATATAAATTGGCGTTCGAATAGTTTGTTCAGAAATTAAATATTTTTCAACAAAATTTATATATTTCATAAATTACAATATATCAGCAATAACTTCGAAACTTTTATTGTACTATAAATTGCCCAATTGTTACTAAAACAAGGCAAATATCAATGCCAATTGCAAAATATGTATTATAAATTATAAAATTTCAACAGCAATTACAGAAATTTGACTACAAATTATCCAATTCTGTAGCAATTACAGAAAATGTATTGCAAATTGCGAAAATTTCACTACAACATTTAAAATATCATTGGTAATAGCAAAATATTCATTGAAAATTATGAAATTTCTATGGATACTATGAATCCACTAGAATTGGAAAAGTTTTTGATCACATTGCTAAATATAAATTGGCGTTCGAATAGTTTGTTCAGAAATTAAATGTTTTTCAACAAAATTTATATATTTTATAAATTACAATATATCAGCAATAACTTCGAAACTTTTATTGTACTATAAATTGCCCAATTGTTACTTAAACATGGCAAATATCAATGCCAATTGCAAAATATGTATTATAAATTACAAACTTTCAACAGCAATTACAGAAATTTGACTACAAATTGTCAAATTCTGTAGCAATTACAGAAAATGTATTGTAAATTGCAAAATTTTCACTACAACATTTAAAATATCATTGGCAATTGCAAAATATTCATTGGAAATTATGAAATTTCTATGGATACTAATAATTTGCTAGAATAGAAAATTCTAAAAGTTTTTGATCACATCGCTACATATAAATTGGCGTTCGAATAGTTTGTTTAGAAATTACATGTTACATTCTGAAATGCAACATTTTCATTATAAACTGCAGAGGCATTTGCACATTTTTTATGGAAATAATGAAATTAAACAAACTCTTCTTGTAAATTGCAAAATGTTAATTATAACTACTTACAACATTTGCAATTTCTACCTTTTTGCTAAAACATGGCAAATATCAATGCCAATTGCAAAATATGTATTATAAATTACAAAATTTCAATAGCAATTGCAGAAATTTGACTCAAAATTGTCCAATTCTGTAGCAATTGCAGAAAATGTATTGCATATTGCTAAATTTTCACTACAACATTTAAAATATCATTGGTAATTGCAAAACATTCATTGGAAATTATGAAATTTCTATGGATACTATGAATCCACTAGAATTGGAAAAGTTTTTGATCACATTGCTAAATATAAATTGACGTTCAAATAGTTTGTTCAGAAATTAAATGTTTTTCAACCAAATTTATATATTTTATAAATTACAATATATCAGCAATAACTTCGAAACTTTTATTGTAGTATAAATTGCCCAATTGTTACTAAAACATGGCAAATATCAATGCCAATTGCAAAATTTGTATTATAAATTACAACATTTCAACAGCAACTACGGAAATTTTACTACAAATTGTCCAATTCTGTAGTAGTTACAGAAAATGTATTGCAAATTGCGAAATTTTCACTAACATATTTAAAATATCATTGATAATTGCAAAATATTCATTGAAAATTATGAAATTTCTATGGATACTAGGAATCCACTAGAATTGGAAAAGTTTTGGATCACATTGCTAAATACAAATTGGCGTTCGAATAGTTTGTTCAGAAATTAAATGTTTTTCAACAAAATTTATATATTTTATAAATTACAATATAACAGCAATAACTTCGAAACTTTTATTGTACTACAAATTGCCCAATTGTTACTAAAACATTGCAAATATGAATGCCAATTGCAAAATTACGGAAATTTTACTACAAATTTTCCAATTCTGTAGCAATTACAGACAATGTATTGTAAATTGCGAAATTTTCACTAACACATTAAAAACATCATTGGCAATTGCAAAATATTCATTGTAATTATGAAATTTCTATGGATACTAATAATTCGCTCGAATTGAAAATTCTAAAAGATTTGGATCACATTGCTATATATAAATTGGCGTTCGAATAGTTTGTTCAGATATTAAATGTTACATTCTGGAATGCAAAATTTTCATTATAAACTACAGAGGCATTTGCACTTTTTTTATGGAAATAATGAAATGAAACAAACTCTTCTTGTAAATTGCAAAATGTTAATTATAACTACTTACAACATTTGCAATTTCTACCTTTTTACTCAATTTTCTCAATTTTACATAATTTTGATTATCAATTACTGAAAATTGTAATAAAATTTATTAAAATTGAAATACTATAGTCTATTATAGCACATACTATACCATACATGATTATTTGCACTGGATTTTGTATAATGTACATAATTAATAATTCAGTTCTATTAATTTAATGCTCCGATCTACCAAAATAACTAAAGTCCATACCAGATAAGATGTCACTTTCCACATAAAACGAGAACCCTCCCACTGGTAGAATTGGACTAATAAGCATCCCAAAACTGCATAAATCCAAACCATAAATTTATTCCTTCAATCTCTTAGAAATGAAGTGCTTTGGAATAAGCAACCGCATTACTCAGAGACTTAAAGCTCCAAAATATGCAGACTTTAGTTATTTTGGTAGATCGGAGCATGAAATTAATAGAACTTAATTATTAATTATGTACATTATACAAAATCCAGTGCAAATATTTTTTTTCATGTAGATATTCATTTGTATCTAACAACTGTTATTGAAATATTTTTAGAACATCTGGAATATTTTCGAAATTATTCAGACAAATGTGAATATAATTGTTTTAAAACTTATTTCTTTTTCCACACTCATAAGATTTACCTAGTCTACTTACAAATATATGTTTTTGTAGCTCAGATACCCAAAAACTATTATTGAAATATTTTTGAAGTATCTGTAATATTTTTGCAATGAGGTGTAATCAGTGTACTTACAAATTTTTATTTGTTTCGTGATACAAAGACTTTTATTGAAAAATTTTTGATACACCTATAATATTTTTGAAATGAGATGTAGTCAACTTGCAAACAATGTGTTTTTTTAGATTCGATACACAAAGCTTTGATTCAAAACTTTACATTTATACATCTATAGATAAGATTTTTTTTTATTTGTGATCCCAGAAACTATTATTGAAATATTTATGAAATATCTGAAATATTTATGAAATATCTGAAATATTTATGAAATATCTGAAATATTTTAAAAATGAGATGTGGTCTGCTTATATATTTTTTTTGTTTTGTTTCGACATACAGTAACTTTTATTTATATAATTTAATAAGTTTCTTTATGATTCTATAATATTTTCGAAATGATGCAGTTTAGGTATTTACTGTAGGTACTGTTTCTTTAGCTGATAGATGGTTCAGCAGATGGGCAAATTCATTGAAATCAATGCAAAGAAGCACAACTAATATTTCCAAAATGATTTAGATAAGTATGTTGGTTTTAGTGAGATCACTGAAAATATTGCGTCGAAAAGGCTAGAAAATTAACTTTAAGATTTGATACTGCTATGGGGTGTCAAGCTACCCTTAGCACTAAATAAAGGGGGCCCATCAGAAATCCCGGCCTGTGGGCCCGCGCTAGAATGTGGGGGCCATGACGGGGGCCCTTACTTAGTTTCACTTATCACCGGGGGCGTTCAATTACAACGGGCCCCTGCATATTCATGAGCCGCCCCCGAGGAGGCGGGCGTCGGGGTATTCATGGCGGGGCGCGTGATTTATGCGCGCACTCGCGCGGGGGCCCTTAATAAAATTTTCATCGCGTACGTGCTCGGTCCGGAGCCCCGAGTTAAAAACGAATCAAAACGTGTGCACCCAATTTCCGATTGAAATCGTTCAACGGAAAACGTTCTTGAGACTTTTTATGTTGGATACGAAAAAATTGTAAGGAATTCCTCGTGTAAATCAAACATCATTTTTAATATGTGTTATACAGGTGTGCTAGTACTGAGTAGCTGTGTGCACTCTCCCATATTTTTCATTGCTCCGAACTTAGTTCTTCACGAGGCAGATATACACATAAAGAAACAGACATACTGATAAACAGATATACAGGCAGACAGACATACAATTTTCTAACTCAAGCAAAGGGTATTATAAACCTTATAAACCTCTATAAACATTTAAAAAAAAAAATATTACCTTGATAAAACATGCCTAATTTACTATTTTAAATCTGCAAATTTTGGCTGCCTTCAATAATGCCATACACTGAGATTTAAAATTCACAACAAAATATTTCTTTTATGCATTGATAACATTTTCAAAATAAGATGTACAGTCATGCTCACATAAATCTAGTACAAGAAATAAACACATTTATTTAGATTTATGTGAGCATGACTTCTTATTGAGCATCTTATTTTGAAAATGTTATCAATAGCAATTTTATATAGCAATGTCAAATAATTTGTACTAGATTTATGTGAACATGAGTGTACCTACTGTACTTGCAAATAATGTTTTATTTTTAGTTTTGATAAACAAAAGCTTGTATTGATTTTTATTCAATCCTCAACACAGCACAAAGTGCAAACATTTTTTTGTTTGGGCAACTCGGTCAAAAGGTATTATGTGATTATTCGATTGCAAATGTTTTTTTGAAATATCGAATATTCAAAAAAACTTGCTTTTCATTTCATTCTTTTTAACCTTTATAAATCATGCCCTAATTACTATTCTAATTCTGAATTTTGTCTGGCCTCAATAATGCCAGAAACTGCGGTTTACAATTCGCAACAAAATATACGCCTTTGTACACCCACTGAATGTACGGGGAAAAAATTGTATACACGCCCAGTGACAAAAGCGCTGCATTCATAATCGCAGTTTCAACGCTCCCCGATTCAGAACTTTCGTCCTTTTGATTTTCGGCTGGAGCCTTTGTGGGGGCCTATGTATGCTCAGGACCCGCGTCGGACGCGCGTGATGAATTTATAGTGGGGGAGAGATAAATTTTGAAATCATAATTCCGACACAAAGGTCATCTAATGGCATTAAACACGTCGCTGCAGTTTTGTGGCACGCATTTTATACTGTTTTGTACACGATAATTTAGGAGTATGCCAGCTACTAATTTACCGTATCAACGCAGCACAAACCGTTATTCATAATTATGGGACTTTTATTTAGTACTGCAACAGATAATCGGGCTTGCACATAACCGCTGGAGTATCGAGAACGTGCAGTTTGAAAACTTTTAGTGCCTCTCATAAAAATTGACGTTTTGATGTATGAATGGATCGTAAATGCAGTGAACCGAATATCTTGAGATGTTCTGGGTGTACATATTTTGCCCTAATAAATTGAATACTTAAAATGAAAACATGGATAAGGGCCAAAAATAAAAAATAACGGTGTAATTCATAAAAATTTAACCCGCGGTTTAACGATGGTATAGTCTTAGTAACCATGGCAACCCTTTCATTTCATTTAATTTCATTTTTTACTGCCTAAATTGCATGTCAATGGTATTGTAATGTCAAATGGTCAATCTTCAATGATTACTTTCAAAATTTCGACAGAATAATGACATTTGAGAATAATCCTTGAAATTTTCACAGGGTGCAGAATTTTTTTACAGAATAATACTTTTAACGAATAAGTTTTATAAGCAATCATTGAAAATTTCTCAGTAACGATTAAAATTTAGACAATTTCAATTTTTACTGTCAAAATGGTCCAAATAACGACATTTGAGATTAATCATTGAATTTTTTACAGAATAATACGTTTTGCTAAAAAGTTTTATAAGAAATCATTGAAATTTTCTCAGTAACGATTAAAATTTTGACAGTAATCATTGGAATATTGACAGAATATATTAAAAACAAATTATTATGAACTCAAATGTAACTCTATAGATTTTCAATTCAAAATTTTTGCATTGTTCTTAAAATAATTGATTTTAATTGTTATATAAATTATCATGTTAATATGGCAATGATTACTGTGAAATTTTCTATAATTTTTTTCAAAATATCAAGTTTCGAGTTCAAAAATTACGACCAATGGCACCATATTGAACTTTTTTGATATATACCTAGAACAATGAAAACTAAAGTTTAATGTGTGTAACTCTGTATGTAAATTTCAAATTTATATTTCGAAAATTACAACTAATGGCACCACATTGAATAGTTTTGGATTTAAACTTAGGACGATGAAAAATATTATGTATTCAAATGTAATTCTATAGATTTTCAATTCAAAATTTTCACGTTGTTCTTCACACAATTGTTTTTAATTGTTACATAAATTATTATGATAATATGGCAATGATTACTGTGAAATTTTCTGTAATTATTTTCAAAATTTCTGGTTTCGAGTTAAAAAATTACGACCAATTCAAATGTAATTCTATAGATTTTCAATTCAAAATTTTCACGTTCTTCACACAATTGATTTTAATTGTTACATAAACTATTATGATAATATGGCAATGATTACTGTGAAATTTTCTGTAATTATTTCCAAAATTTCACGTTTCGAGTTAAAAAATTACGACCAATGGCACCATATTGAACTTTTTGGATATAAACTTAGAACGATGAAATATATAGTTCAATGTATGTAACTATGTATGTAAATTTAAAATTTTGATTTCGATAATTACGACCAATGGAACCACATTGATTTTTTTTTAGAATATAAACTTATGACGATGAAAAATAAACTTCAATGTACGTCTCTCTTTAACTCTTATTACAGTTATACAGGTATTACTCGAATTACAGGTCTTTCCATCCTCTGGCAAAGTTACGAATAGTTGGTTATAGTATTTTTTCTAACCGTGATTATTTATTTATTATAATATGTACGAACACAACTTTTGTTTCCTTAACATCCATTCTATTTTAAGACAGGTCTGTATCCACATTGTTCTTTACATAATTGCTTTTAATTGTTACATACATTATTATGTTAATGTAGCAATGATAAATGTGAAATGTTCTATAATTATTTACAAAATTTCACGTTTCGAGTTCAAAAATTATGACCAATGGCACCATATTGAACTTTTTGGATGTAACTTAGAACAATGTAAAATAAAGTTTAATGTATGTAACTTTGTATGTAAACTTCAAATTTCGATTTCGAAAATTACGACCAATTGACCACATTTTTTTTTTTTTTTTTTAGTATAAACTTAGAACGATGAAAAATAAAGTTCCATGTATGTAACTCTTATTACAGTTACATAGGTATTACTCAAATTACAGGTCTTTCCATCCTCAATGTATGTAACTATGTATGTTTAATTTATATTTATATGGTTTAATTTTTTATGAATAACATTATCATGTCCATCTTTTAGTTGTTACACCGTTGAACTCAAAACTAAAACTCAAGCAAACTAAACTAGAGAATACGTTGTCCATCTTTTAGTTTTTACAGCTTCGAAAACTTTTAACTTAAATTAATATAATAGATCTTGACGTTTCCAAAAAACCTTTTACAGCTTCGAAAAGTTTTTAACTTATATTCTTATAATAAATCTTGACGTTTCCAAAAAAACACGGTTTAATTTTTTATGAATAACGCTGTAAGTTTTTTCACTCAAAACCGTTCTAAGTTCCATCGATAATAACTTAAAAAGCGGGCAATGTACTACATCCAATGTACTCGTTTATATTGTAATTTATTGTTTGATTAACGTGGGCATGTAAAATGTATACAGTATGTCCACGGATTGAGTTTACAAGAGGGAATTTTGTTTAATTTTTACTTTTAAGTAAACTTTGTCAAATTTTCAGGACTATTAGCTTGAAGTATACCAAACAGATATTTGATAATAAATGTGCAATAAATAAACTTCAGAAAATTCAGTAGTAGCTAACCGATACTTATCATTGCAGAAAGTTTAGTGTTTGATTTTCTCACTTATTTAATACTGAAACTTTCAGTTTCAGTTTTGTTCAAATTTTCAGTAGTATTAGCTTCAAGTATACCAAACCGATATTTGATAATAAATATGCAAAAAATAAATTTTCAGAAATTTCAGTAACAGCTAACCCATACTTGTCAATGCATGAAGTTATACTTTTGATTTTCTCACGTATTTAATACTGAAACTTTGTCAAATTTTCAGGAGTATTAGCTTCAAGTATACTAAACAGATATTTAATAATAAATATGCAAAAACTAAATTTTCAGAAAATTCAGTAGTAGCTAACCGATACTTGTCATTGCAGAAAGTTAAGTGTTCGATTTTCTCACTTATTTAATACTCAAACTTTGTCAAATTTTCAGGAGTATTAGCTTCAAGTATACTAAACAGATATTTAATAATAAATATGCAATAACTAAATTTTCAGAAATTTCAGTAGTAGCTAACCGATACTTGTCATTGCAGAAAGTTAAGTGTTTGATTTTATCACTTATTTAATACTAAAACTTTGTCATATTCTCAGGAGTATTAGCTTCAAGTATATCAAACAGATATCTGATAATAAATATGCAATAAATAAATTTTCAGAAATTTCAGTAGTAGCTAACCGATACTTGTCATTGCAGAAAGTTAAGTGTTTGATTTTCTCACTTATTTAATACTGAAACTTTGTCAAAATTTCAGGAGTATTAGCTTCAAGTATACCAAACAGATATCTGATAATAAATATGCAATATATAAATTTTCAGAAATTTCAGTAGTAGCTAAGCGATACTTGTCATTGCAGAAAGTTAAGTGTATGATTTTATCACTTATTTAATACTAAAACTTTGTCAAATTATCAGGAGTATTAGCTACAAGTATACCAAACAGATATTTGATAATAAATGTGCAATAAATAAATTTTCAGAAATTTCAGTAGTAGCTAACCGATACTTGTCATTGCAGAAATTTAAGTGTTCGATTTTCTCACTTATTTAATACTGAAACTTTGTCAAATTTTCAGCAGTATTAGCTTCAAGTATACTAAACAGATATTTAATAATAAATATGCAATAACTAAATTTTCAGAAAATTCAGTAGTAGCTAACCGATACTTGTCATTGCAGAAAGTTAAGTGTATGATTTTATCACTTATTTAATACTAAAACTTTGTCAAATTATCAGGAGTATTAGCTACAAGTATACCAAACAGATATTTGATAATAAATATGCAATAAATAAATTTTCAGAAATTTCAGTAGTAGCTAACCGATACTTGTCATTGCAGAAAGTTAAGTGTTTGAATTTCTCACTTATTTAATACTGAAACTTTGTCAAATTTTTAGGAGTATTAGCTTCAAGTATACCAAACAGATATCTGATAATAAATATGCAATAAATAAATTTTCAGAAATTTCAGTAGTAGCTAAGCGATACTTGTCATTGCAGAAAGTTAAGTGTTTAATTTTATCACTTATTTAATACTGAAACTTTGTCAAATTTTCAGCAGTATTAGCTTCAAGTATACTAAACAGATATTTAATAATAAATATGCAATAACTAAATTTTCAGAAAATTCAGTAGTAGCTAACCGATACTTGTCATTGCAGAAAGTTAAGTGTATGATTTTATCACTTATTTAATACTAAAACTTTGTCAAATTATCAGGAGTATTGGCTACAAGTATACCAAACAGATATTTGATAATAAATGTGCAATAAATAAACTTTCAGAAATTTCAGTAGTAGCTAACCGATACTTGTCATTGCAGAAAGTTAAGTGTTTAATTTTATCACTTATTTAATACTGAAACTTTGTCAAATTTTCAGCAGTATTAGCTTCAAGTATACTAAACAGATATTTAATAATAAATATGCAATAACTAAATTTTCAGAAAATTCAGTAGTAGCTAACCGATACTTGTCATTGCAGAAAGTTAAGTGTTTGATTTTATCACTTATTTAATACTAAAACTTTGTCAAATTTTCAGTAGTATTAGCTTCAAGTATACCAAACAGATATCTGATAATAAATTTGCAATAAATTAATTTTCAGAAATTTCAGTAGTAGCTAACCGATACTTGTCATTGCAGAAAGTTAAGTGTTCGATTTTCTCACTTATTTAATACTGAAACTTTGTCAAATTTTTAGGAGTATTAGCTTCAAGTATACCAAACAAATATCTGATAATAAATTTGCAATAAATAAATTTTCAGAAATTTCAGTAGTAGCTTACCGATACTTGTCATTGCAGAAAGTTAAGTGTTTGATTTTATCACTTATTTAATACTGAAACTTTGTAAAATTTTCAGTAGTATTAGCTTGAAGTATACCAAACAGATATCTGATAATAAATATGCAATAAATAAATTTTCAGAAATTTCAGTAGTAGCTAAGCGATACTTGTCATTGCAGAAAGTTAAGTGTATGATTTTATCACTTATTTAATACTAAAACTTTGTCAAATTATCAGGAGTATTACCTACAAGTATACCAAACAGATATTTGATAATGAATGTGCAATAAATAAACTTTCAGAAATTTCAGTAGTAGCTAACCGATACTTGTCATTGCAGAAAGTTAAGTGTTTAATTTTATCACTTATTTAATACTGAAACTTTGTCAAATTTTCAGCAGTATTAGCTTCAAGTATACTAAACAGATATTTAATAATAAATATGCAATAACTAAATTTTCAGAAAATTCAGTAGTAGCTAACCGATACTTGTCATTGCAGAAAGTTAAGTGTATGATTTTATCACTTATTTAATACTAAAACTTTGTCAAATTATCAGGAGTATTGGCTACAAGTATACCAAACAGATATTTGATAATAAATGTGCAATAAATAAACTTTCAGAAATTTCAGTAGTAGCTAACCGATACTTGTCATTGCAGAAAGTTAAGTGTTTAATTTTATCACTTATTTAATACTGAAACTTTGTCAAATTTTCAGCAGTATTAGCTTCAAGTATACTAAACAGATATTTAATAATAAATATGCAATAACTAAATTTTCAGAAAATTCAGTAGTAGCTAACCGATACTTGTCATTGCAGAAAGTTAAGTGTTTGATTTTATCACTTATTTAATACTAAAACTTTGTCAAATTTTCAGTAGTATTAGCTTCAAGTATACCAAACAGATATCTGATAATAAATTTGCAATAAATAAATTTTCAGAAATTTCAGTAGTAGCTAACCGATACTTGTCATTGTAGAAAGTTAAGTGTTTGATTTTCTCACTTATTTAATACTGAAACTTTGTCAAATTTTCAGTAGTATTAGCTTCAAGTATACCAAACAGATATCTGATAATAAATATGCAATAAATAAATTTTCAGAAATTTCAGTAGTAGCTAACCGATACTTGTCATTGCAGAAAGTTAAGTGTTTGATTTTATCACTTATTTAATACTAAAACTTTGTCAAATTTTCAGGAGTATTAGCTTCAAGTATACCAAACAAATATCTGATAATAAATTTGCAATAAATTAATTTTCAGAAATTTGAGTAGTAGCTAACCGATACTTCTCATTGCAGAAAGTTAAGTGTTTGATTTTCTCACTTATTTAATACTGAAACTTTGTCAAATTTTCAGGAGTATTAGCTTCAAGTATACTAAACAGACATTTAATAATAAATATGCAATAACTACATTTTCAGAAAATTCAGTAGTAGCTAACCGATACTTGTCATGGCAGAAAGTTAAGTGTTTGATTTTATCACTTATTTAATACTAAAACTTTGTCAAATTTTCAGGAGTATTAGCTTCAAGTATACCAAACGGATATTTGATAATAAATGTGCAATAAATAAATTTTCATAAAATTCAGTAGTAGCTAACCGATACTTGTCATTGCAGAAAGTTAAGTGTTTGATTTTCTCACTTATTTAATACTGAAACTTTGTCAAATTTTCAGTAGTATTAGCTTCAAGTATACCAAACAGATATCTGATAATAAATTTGCAATAAATAAATTTTCAGAAATTTCAGTAGTAGCTAACCGATACTTGTCATTGCCGAAAGTTAAGTGTTCGATTTTCTCACTTATTTAATACTGAAACTTTGTCACATTTTTAGGAGTATTAGCTTCAAGTATATCAAACAAATATCTGATAATAAATTTGCAATAAATAAATTTTCAGAAATTTCAGTAGTAGCTAACCGATACTTGTCATTGCAGAAAGTTAAGTGTTTGATTTTATCACTTATTTAATACTAAAACTTTGTCAAAGTTTCAAGAGTATTAGCTTTAAGTATACCAAACAGATATTTGATAATAAATGTGCAATAAATAAATTTTCAGAAATTTGAGTAGTAGCTAACCGATACTTCTCATTGCAGAAAGTTAAGTGTTTGATTTTCTCACTTATTTAATACTGAAACTTTGTCAAATTTTCAGGAGTATTAGCTTCAAGTATACTAAACAGACATTTAATAATAAATATGCAATAACTACATTTTCAGAAAATTCAGTAGTAGCTAACCGATACTTGTCATGGCAGAAAGTTAAGTGTTTGATTTTATCACTTATTTAATACTAAAACTTTGTCAAATTTTCAGGAGTATTAGCTTCAAGTATACCAAACGGATATTTGATAATAAATGTGCAATAAATAAATTTTCATAAAATTCAGTAGTAGCTAACCGATACTTGTCATTGCAGAAAGTTAAGTGTTTGATTTTCTCACTTATTTAATACTGAAACTTTGTCAAATTTTCAGTAGTATTAGCTTCAAGTATACCAAACAGATATCTGATAATAAATTTGCAATAAATAAATTTTCAGAAATTTCAGTAGTAGCTAACCGATACTTGTCATTGCAGAAAGTTAAGTGTTTGATTTTCTCACTTATTTAATATGAAACTTTGTCATATTTTCAGTAGTATTAGCTTCAGGTATACTAAACAAATATCTGATAATAAATTTGCAATAAATAAATTTTCAGAAATTTCAGTAGTAGCTAACCTATACTTGTCATTGCAGAAAGTTAGGTGTTCGATTTTCTCACTTATTTAATACTGAAACTTTGTCACATTTTTAGGAGTATTAGCTTCAAGTATACCAAACAAATATCTGATAATAAATTTGCAATAAATAAATTTTCTGAAATTTCAGTACTAGCTAACCCATACTTGTTATTGCAGAAAGTTAAGTGTTTGATTTTCTCACTTATTTAATACAGAAACTTTGTCAAATTATCAGGAGTATTAACTTCAAGTATACCAAACAGATATCTGATAATAAATATGTAATATATAAATTTTCAGGAAATTTTGAAAGTTATGCATCGCTTGGGTAAATTTGCACATCTTTGTTAAAGTTTTCATGCATTTATGTACAATCCATTTTTAAATATCGAACCAAAGCGTTCCTGCCGAGATCCCCATCCATATGAATTATAGCAATTTAAGAAGGAATGCCGGGAAAGGTATGTAAATGTAGAGTAAAGTTTAAGAGTATAGAAAATTCAAGAATGTTTTTAAAATTTGGAGAAAAGAAAATTGTAGTGAGAAATATTTAGAGATATTTCCAGTACCGGGATACAGTAGATTGATGGAAATCTAATAGATAACTTGCGTCAGCGGCAAATGGCAGCATACAACGCATAAGCACCAAATGTCTGCAATCGCGTCAGCAACGGGAGCACAATTAAAATAACGTCAGCTTTGCGAGTTCCCACAGATTCGCATCGCTTTCATTCACCGTGCTCCGTAATAAGTATGAAATTACAGGCGGCGAGCTTGAATAATGGTGCACAGGGGGGCCGAGGGACGAATTACGCGCGGAAATTAGGTATCGACCGTCCCCTGTGCCGATTCTGCTTTGAGTTAGTCCAAGGCGGGGGAGGGTTGAGAAAAAAGAGTCGTAATTACGCCGAAAACGCGAGCGAAGCATTTGCAGGCACGTAAAACCTGGGCATGGAAGTTTATGCGTCCCGCCGTAAACACCCCAGATAAGGGGACAAACAACGCACACTTGCTCGCTTATTATAATGAAAACTATAATATTTAGTGCGGACGAAGAGGGCCCCCCAAGCGGCCCCACTCGTTAAATCGTTATCCGCCCTTGATAAAACTGCCGGTTATTATCGCGCTTTACGCGCTGTAGCAAAGTTAATTGTAATATATTCACGAGCGTAAACCTCCCGGTTACTGCCGCTTCACTTTGGATCGGGAACTTTACTGCCGGAGATAAACGGAAGGCGGGGGCGGCAACCGTATGCCCGACGTCCCTCCAGAAACTTCCAGATGAAGACTGTAAATGAGGACGGGCTGGTGCTGCATTTCGCGACAGAGATTTCACGATTACGTGCGTTCGTCTCCCAGAGAAACAAGAACACAAATTGTACATTAACTGCACAGCTAGCAGCTCAACAATCTTTTTTTAATGAAAATTTAGGTTCACTTTCAGACTTTTAAGTGCAATAAATTCTGGATTAAAACCGTCGCAATCTGTCAAATTTTCAATTGCAGCTGTTAAAATATGTCAAATTTTAGCTTCAGCTGTGAAAATCTGTCAATTTTTTAATAGATACTGCCAAAAATTGTGTATTTTTGATGTAGCAGTTGTAAAATGTAAACATCTATCAGATTTTTAAGTGCAATCGTTCACATACGTCAAATTCTCAATTAAAACCGTCGCAATCTGTCAAATTTTCAATTGCAACTGCCAAAATATGTCAAGTTCTTAACTTCAGCTGTGATAACCTGTCAATTTTTAATAGATACTGCCAAAATTTGTCTATATTTGATGTCCCAGAGCAAAAATGTAAAAAGCTATCAGATCGTACGTTGAAAATAATAGTGATAGTACACAAAAATTAACATTTTTCAGAAGTATTTGTTAAGTTTTGCTGATTTTTTAAATCTTAAAAATATTACTATTAATATACTGCTTACAGCAATTCTTGTGCCATTTCAAATATTTTTATGATTATTTTAATTTATTTGTTAACAATAAGGTTAAAAATAAAATTATATAACGAAACTGTCTTTTAACAATAACCTTTGTATAGTGTTACTTGGTCAAATCGTGATCTTTCAAATTTAGAGGAATTATGTTAGACAACTAATAGTGACATATAATCGTGCGTAATAGTTGTGAAGATCAGATTTTTTTCCAAAATCTGTAATTCCTTGCTTGACCATTAACAATGTTTTATAAATGTATAAACATGGAATATTTAAAATGGGGAGATACCGTTTGAAGTTTAGTAGTCTAAATCAATCAATTTAGGTATTTATTTGATTTACGATGGGGAGAGTTGTGCCTGATAAAATACGGACGACAAAAGTCCCCAAAGTCTATATTGAAAATAAGTCGCATGGTTCTTTTTTGCAGAATAAATACCCTTTGCCAATTAGAAGCAACTCCCCAAAGAACGATGTTACATGACAGGTGGCTGTATACAGGGTGTCCAAATTTCGGATTTTGTCGAATATCTCCGGAACTGAATGGAATTTTCTATTTTTCTCAACAGAATATTACTGACCACTAAACTGCGTTACTTTTATATAATTTAACCGCTTTTATAACTTTTACGGTTTCCGAGACCCCCTTGCTGTTGATCTTTATCTTGGACACGCTGTATATATGTGCATAATAAGATCTGAGTAGACCTGCTAGATTGACTGTCGTTTTCAGTTGTGATATTGCATAGTAACCTGCATTAATTTTGTTACATACATGGTCAAAGTGACAGTTCTACTTCAGAAGACTGTCCACCATCCAACCTAGTAATTTTGTTTTATTTTGCGAAGATACATTTAAGTTGTATATCTTGAACGTTAATTCCAAGTTAGCATTTGAATTGCGGAAATAGATACAAACTGTTTTGAAGACGTTTACCATTACCAATTTTTTTTTCGCATCATCGTTGAAATTCAGATGGAATGTTTTCAATCTTAGTCATAGTTCGTTCTAATTATCTGCAGATATTATGAATAATGTATCATCGGCATATATGATACCAGTGACTGACGTTATATAATATACAAGATCATTGATACAGAGTAAAAATATTAAGGGGGCTAATACTGAGCCTTGTGGGACCCCTTCCGTATTATCGAAAAATGAGGAATATTCATCGTTTGTCTTTACACGGAACTTCCTATCAGTCAGAAACGATTCTAGTTACTCTAGAACTTTACCACGAAAACCAAAACATTGTAACTTGCTCAAGACAAGGTCTAAATTTAGGCAATCGAAAGCCTGTGAAAGGTCGAAGCACACGCCTGATACTTGTCTACCTTTATCCAGATCGGCGTATATGCCCTTAACAAAGTCAGTCGGTGCAGTTTCGGTAGACCGGCCTTCCCGAAAACTATGTTGCGCATTCTGAATTTGATTGAACTTATTTAAGAAGTTGGTCATCTTGTTGAAGACAATTCTTTCAATATTTATTGAGAATACGTTTAAAACTCGAATAGGTCTGTAGTTCTCAACGTTTTGTACATCACCTTTCTTGTAGATGGGAACTACTAATGCATTCTTGAATCCCAGAAAGGGGGGGGGGGGCTTGTCCACGGTATTAGATCGGGGGGCACCGGTTAAGCGTGCCCCCCGGGGGCTGATCGGGGCTGTTTAAAAGCGCTCCGTAATCCGCCGGGGGCGGCGGATTACGCGACGCACCGGCCGCATCATCCGATTAGTCTCCTTGTGTTTGTGCAATTTGCGCGATGCAGAGTGTTCATTACGCCGGCAACGAGGTCCTGCCCGTCCTGATTAACGCGGGATCGCGCTAAGTGGCGGGCGAGGGCGTGCGGTTAACGGGGTTAAAGCGACACTTTTTTCACGTTAATCCCCGCGATTCGTCTCGCCGCGTAATTTTTTTTCCGACGCACGCCGGCTTGTTTGTTTGCGGGAGACAAATGCCGCGCGGGGGCGGCGGCGGCGGCTTATCCGCCATCCTACAGGTGCCAGGCTCGTGCCTTGGGGAACAGCGCCGCCATAAATCCGAACTTCGCTAAGCACCGTGATTTATAATTTCGACGGCGAGATTCAGACTACTGTTTTGTTTATAATAAACACGCTGCGGGGGTGATTTACGGCCCCAGATGCCACCCCCGCGGTCTACATCACGTGTGCAGGGCGGGGGGCTCCCCGGAGTAAATCATCACCAAGTCCGGTCAGGCTCCGGTGGATTCCCCGCGCTAAGCCACTTTTCCGGATTCGGGAATTTTTCCCTGAGTAATTTCGTCAGGTGGGGATTTTTATGCAGATTCCGGCGGCGCTTTAGGGGCGGCAATTAAAGTTTCCTCGGGCTTTGCATATGTTTCCTGCACGTTTTTTTGCCTCCGGCGAAGTTGTGGAATTTAATTTTTAAGCTCCCAACGAGATCCCCTAATAGGATTCGAAGTTACGAGGTGCTTGACCTAAATAAATAGAATTTACCATCCGTACTAAATACTGCAACAAGTACGGCCGTAAAACCTAGCAATGGACGCGAGAAAATCTTTACAGTCCGCTCCAAATACATATCACAATAATATTTTTAAACGTTGCAGCAAATTACCAGTACGCTCCAAATACATATCGTAATAATATTTTTAAACGTTGCAGCAAATTAGTTACTGTATACAAGATGTATCTTAGGAAAGTATACGGAGTAACTAGAAAAGACAGAATCAGAAACGTAGACATAAGAGGAGAACTAGAAATTACAGAACTAAACAAAATAATTGAAGCCAGGCAGCTGCAATGGTTGGGACACCTACACAGCAGAAACGACACCAATCAAGCAAAAATCATATGGCAAACAAAAATAACCGGAAAAAGAAAAGTGGGAAGACCGAAAAAGAAGTGAGACATTATCGAAAATATTATGGAAAGAAGAGGAATATCTAACGCCCAAATGAAGAAAATCACAGGAAACAAGAAGATCTGGAACCTACTAGTAAAAGAAAATACAAGAAATTGAAAAACTACAATATTCTACACCCGAAAGGGTAGAAGAATGATGACTATAATAATAATACAAGATGTTTCACAAATAAACAAAAAACGACACGTGGAGATTTGGTCATAATTGAGTCAAAATTCTTAATACCAAAATATCGTACCATGTTTCCTGGGTATGCATGATCATGATATGAAGATTGTTAGGCCTTCAATTCCCCAAATTCCAGAAATGGTTCTTTACAAGCTGAGAAGTTATTATTTTTAAGAGACGAAGCACTGAAATATCGTTTTCCGTCAACCTTATCTAAAAAGTAGAACGAAAAGTGGTACTTTTTCGTCCGCAAAAACTTTTCGTCCGCTATAGCCAATGTCAATCTGTCAATGTATTGTTTGTTCAATGTCGAACTAAAAACTAATAGTGATACATAAAACATATGTAAAACAGATGGAAAGGGTGCATCAGTTCAAAAATCTGGGAAGCTGCACAACTAAGCTTTACAACTAAACTATGGCGTCTCCATAGTTTCTAAATTAAGTCATCTAAATTTTTTTCCGTGTTTTTATAAATAGTCAAAAAACACAAGTGGCTAAGTTGGTCAGCGTTACAACTAAACCATGCCGTCTCCATAGTTTCTAAATTAAGTCATCTAATTTTGTTTTGTTTTTTTCGTTTTTTTACAAATAGTCAAAAAACACACGTGGCTAAGTTGGTCATAAAATTGTATGTTTTGCAACGTTGCTGAAATTTTTCTTAAGGAACAAGCAAATTTTTATTTATTTATTTAATTATTTACATAATTCTAATATCAAATACGTTAGTAGATTATTGTTTCCTAATCTAATTTTTCTTAAATAAATATCGTTTTCCGTCGACCTTATCTAAAAAGTAGAACGAAAAGTGGTACTTTTTCGTCCGCAAAAACTTTTCGTCCGCTACAGCCAATGTCAATCTATCAATGTACTGTTTGTTCAATGTCGAACTAAAAGCTAATAGAGATACATAAAACATATGTAAAACAGATAGAAATGGTGCATGAGTTCAAATATCTAGGAAGCTGCACAACTAAGCTTAACAACTAAACTATGCCGTCTCCATAGTTTCTAAATTAAGTCATCTAAATTTTTTTCCGTGTTTTTATAAATAGTCAAAAAACACAAGTGGCTAAGTTGGTCAGCGTTACAACTAAACCATGCCGTCTCCATAGTTTCTAAATTAAGTCATCTAAAATTGTTTTTTTTTTCGTTTTTGTATAAATAGTCAAAAAACACACGTCGTGGCTAAGTTGGTCAAATAATTGTATGTTTTCCAACGTTGCTGATTTTTTTTCTAAGGTACAAGCAAATTTTTATTTATTTATTTAATTAGTTACTTAATTCTAATATCAAATACATTAATAGTGGATTATTGTTTCCTGACGTCATCTGACAAATGAAGTCATCTAATTTTTTTGTTTGTTTTTTTCGTTTTTTTTATAGTCAAAAAACACACGTAGCTAAGTTGGTAATAAAATTGTATGTTTTGCAACGTTGCTAAATATTTTTCTAAAGTACAAGCAAATTTTTATTTAGTTACTTAATTCTAATATCAAATACATTAATAGTGGATTATTGTTTCCTAATCTATTTTTTCTTAAATAATTTAAGTAGATTGTTTCAAATGTCATTACTGGTCATTATTTCGTTGAAACTAGTTGTAAAAGTGTCTTTTTGAACCGTCTGTATATAAAACTATTTTAATCATGTCTTTAACGAGGTTTCGTTCTGTTGAAATCTGTTTTGTGTGTATTTGAAAATGCGGGTAAAACTAGTCACTTCCGCACGGAACGCGATTTACAGGGGCTTTTCCTGCAACTGAAATTAATAATGTGCAATCACGAGACCCTCCACCGGAGTTCCCCGGTGCGCATTCATTACCGACTGTCAGCGGAATTTCCGTTTGAGTTTTAAAATGAAGCCCCGGCGAGTGTGTAAGCAAGCGGCAGGCGCTTTGTAAGCGCTTTTCGCGAGCGCTGGCCCGACAATTGCAAAAGAAACGAAGTGAAACTCCACAAAAGTCCTTTGCAAGTGCGGAAAATCGCAGACACACAATTGTGCGGTAATTAGCAATTATCGATTATTTGTTATTAGGCAAATTGGTACTCGCTATTGAAATTATTATTGATAATAAGTAGATTAAATAAAAAATCTTAAATGCCCATAGCTTACAAATATATATATATATATATATATATATATATATATATATATATATATATAAATAATATTAAAAAAATGTATTTGTCGTTAGTAGACTAAATCTCATGAGTGTGGAAATGGGAAATTTGACTGAAAGTAGATTAAATCTCGTGAGTGCAGAAAACGAAATTTTGCCAGAAATTTTTTCTTAAGCAATAATTAATAACAGAACATATCACGTACCAAATGTATTTCTGAATAGTTTAGAAAATATTGTAGCTGTTTAAAAACAAAATCAGTAAAAATGTTTGGGCATCAAAAGTAAAAAAACTCATTATTTGTAAATACCTAGACTGTATCCGATTTCGAAAATATTATAGAAGTATTTATTATAATGTATTTCTGAATAATTTCGAATGTAGATGTTTCAAAAAATGTCTGTAAACATGTTTTGGCATCAAAACTAAAAAAAAACGCATTATTTGTAAATACGAACAGTCGTGCTTACATAAATCTAGTACAAAAATTTTGACATTGCTATATAAAATTGCTATTGTAACATAATTTCTTATACTAGATTTATGTGAGCATGACTGTACCTAGACAGCATAGCATTTAGAAAATATTGATGCATTAATAAGTGCATAAAAACATATGAAATTATTTTATAAAAGTTGTTGTATATCGAAACAAAAATAAAATATTTGTAAGCAAACTATATCGCATTTTGAAAATATTCTAGGTATTTCATAAATATTTCAATATTAATAGTTTCTGGGCATCACAACTAAAAAAATCTAATCTATAGCTGTATAAAAAAAATCAATCAAAGGTTTAGTGTATCGAAACTAAAAAAAAAACACACATTGTTTGCAAGTAGAAGTAGACACATTATAGGTGTATCAAACATATTTCAATAAAAGCCTTTGTGTAACGAAACAAATAAAAATTTGTAGGTACACTAATTACACCTCATTTCAAAAATATTACAGATATTTCAAAAATATTTCTATAATAGTTTTTATTCAATTCTGACATTTTAAACTGACGTTATATACCTCTTAGGCCCAGTTGTACGATTGTGGATCTACCTTGACCATCGTTCAGTTACTTTGGATACAATTGTATTAACAATTGTATCCTAGGTAACTGAACCATGGTCATGGATGATCCACGATCGTACAACTGGGCCTAAGGGCTAGTTGTACAAACGTGGATTTTGTTTGATTCGTGGGGTTCAATTTCTAATTATACTATAGTGTCAATAATTGTAACCCAGGTAACTGAACCATGGTCAAAGGTAATCTATGTTTTTTAACAATTGGCAGTTAGCAGACGTCATAAGCAGTGTTTTTATCTTACAGTAAAATAAAATTTACTTGATTCCACTAGTGAATTTAAAACTTTTAATTCATTCAAAATCAAAATCATCGATTAAAAGTATTCTATTACTTTAACTTCGTGGACACTAATCTTTCCACTACTTCTGGGGCTTTATTTGGAACCCCTTCTGGTACAAAAATACTGCAATCGGCCTTTTAAAATTTTGATTTGACATTAAATGTCAGTTTTACTTTTCACCGACTTAATATTATAAAAATGAAATGTGTAACTTCTAAACGTTTTTCGACAAAATTTTATAAAATATATTGTTTAAAACACACGAGTAAGGATGTTTTTCACTTCCACACACATCCACTTAACTCACTTGTTATATAAATAACTATTGAGTTATCTAAGCTACTAAGCTACTATTTATACTAGTTACTAGTTATCTAAGCTTCTATTGAGTTATCTAAGCTAAAAAAAAAACTTTATTTGTAAGTAGACTAGGTAAATCTCATGAGTGTGGAAAAGAAATAAGTTTTAAAACAATTATAAGATCACATTTGTATGAATAATTTCGAAAATATTCAAGATGTTCCAAAAGTATTTCAATAACAGTTTTTGGATACAAATGAATAAATGAATATCTACATGAAAAAAATATTTGCACTGGATTTTGTATAATATACATAATTAATAACTAAGTTCTATTAATTTAATGCTCCGATCTACCAAAATAACTGCTGTCAATGCCAGATTAGATGTCACTTTTCACATAAAACCAGAAATCCCAAATGCATCTTTTGGAGCTTTAAGGCTGTGAGTAATGCGGTTGCTTATTCCAAAGCACTTCATTTCTAAGCGATCAAAGGAATACATTTTCTTAATTCCACTAGTGAATTTAAAACTTTTAATTCATTCAAAATCAAAATCATCGATTTGATAGAATACCTTTAACTTCGTGGACACTAACTTTTCCACTGCTTCTGGGGTTTTATTTGGAATCCCTTGTGGTACCAAAAATACTGCAATCGGCCTTTTAAAATTTTGATTTGACATTAAATGTGAAATGACACCGACTTGATATTATAAAAATGAAATGTGTAACTTCTAAACGTTTTTCGACACAATTTAATAAAATATTGTATAAAACACAAGAGTTAAGGATGTTTTTCACTTCTACAAACATCCACTTAACTCATTTGTTATATAAATAACTATTGAGAATCTAAGCTACAAAAAAACCTTATTTGTAAGTAGACTAAGTAAATCTCATGAGTGTGGAAAAGAAATAAGTTTTAAAACAATTATAAGATCACATTTGTCTGAATAATTTCGAAAATATTAAAGATGTTCCAAAAATATTTCAATAACAGTTTTTGGATACAAATGAATATCTACATGAAAAATATATGTGCACTGGATTTTGTATAATATACATAATAAATAAATAAGTTCTATCAATTTAATGCTCCGATCTACCAAAATAACTAATGCCCATGCCAGATTAGATGTCACTTTTCAAAAAAGTGACATCTTATCTGGCATGGACTATAGTAGTGTAATAGACTATAATATTCCAATTTTGTTAAATTTTATTGCAATTTTCAAATTTTTATATAAATTTAGTAATTGATAATCAAAACTATGTAATTTTGAGGGAAAATGTAAAAATTGAAAATGTTGTAAGTAGTTATAATTAACTACTTTTTGCAATTTACAAAAATAGTTTGTTACACTCAACACTTCATTATTTCAGAATGTAACATTTGATTTCGGAACCAATTTTAATCAATTTTATCACAATTTTCAAATTTTTATATAAATTTAGTAATTGATAATCAAAATTATGTAATTTTGAGTGAAAATGTAGAAATTGCAAATTTTGTGAGTAGTTATAATTAACATTTTGCAATTTACAAAAAGAGTTTGTTACACTTAACACTTTATTATTTCCAGAAAAAAATGTTCAAATGCCTCTGTAGTTTATAATGAAAATTTTGCATTTCAGAATGTAACATTTAATTTCAGAACAAACTATTCAAACGCCAATTTGTTTATATTGTCTAATGTGTCTTCTCTCTCGCCAATGATATTTTAACATGGAAATAGATTTGGTGGATACTTGTTTAAACTCCATTATTATGACTGGGTAAACGTGCGATATTTGCTTGTTGATAAGCAATATGTATATGTTTGTCTTCATCATTTGTGTTATTACGATTTTAATTATACACAAAATTTTAATATGTTAGTAGTATTAATATTTATATTTCTCTAATTTCTAGTTAGGTTTTTTGTATTGTAAGGTACTATTTTATTATACATGACCCACCCAATATATGGTTATTGATAAGTATTGTGTATGTGTCTGTCATCATAATTTATGTTGTTTACGATATTAATTATACACCAAATTTTAATATGTTGGCTATCTTTATATTTCTCTAATTTATAGTTGAGTTATATATATTATGAGGTACTATTTTATTATAGTAGACAAAAAAGTAAGATACAGACACTAGAAATGAAGTATCTTAGAAAAGTGTACGGAGTAACCAGAAAAGACAGAATCAGAAACGTAGACATAAGAAGAGAACTAGAAATAACAGAACTAAACAAAATAATAGAAGACAGACAGCTGCAATGGTTGGGACACCTACACAGAAGAAAAGACACCAATCAAACAAAATCATATGGCTAACAAAAATAACCGGAAAAAGAAAAGTGGGAAGACCGAAAAAGAAGTGGGACAAATATGTCGAAAATATTATGGAACCAAGAGGATCTTATCTAACGCCCAAATAAAGAAAAGCACTGAAAGATCTGGAACCTACTAGTAAAATAAAATACAAGAAATTGAAAAACTACAATATTCTACACCCGAAAGGGTAGAAGAAATATGACTATAATAATAATGATAATAATTTTATTATAGGTACAATGACCCATCCATGAATGCAAACATTTGTTTAGGAAATAAATCTAATCTAATCTTAAGTTGGCTATAAATTTTCGAAAACTCTTGTTTAAATTTAATTAAATATTTATGTAACAATTGCATATTTTCGAAAGCTGAAATATTGATTAATATTTCATAATAATAGGATCTGTTAAAACAAATTTTTGTTTCTAAGGTTTATTAATCATTTCATTTTAGATATTATTAATTATTACTGACAGAAGTTTAACACTGATAAAAAATGATGCATTTGCTAACAAAACCGTGAATGATATTATACACTCAGATGTCATTGGGTCATTGTTTGCAAAAGAAACATTTTTTTTTAAATTTTGATGTTGGTATAGTCCTTAGAATAAAATTTTGAGTTTTACAATCAAAGTTTTTTACAAACAACGACCCAATGACCCGTTTTTTTTTGCATCTGAGTGTATATGTTATATGTCACATGTCTACAGTTATATGTCACTTACAATCTAATTCATTTCTGCAGATATGTTAGGACAGTTTGTACAGCCTCTGTACTCTAGGAATGACGCGTCTGTAAGACCGAGCAGTCTGCTATCCTTGTCTGGTCCCGCACAGTAGGGGCACGGCAGACAAGGATACCAGACTAATTCGTCTGAAGGAGCACGTCATTCCCAGATTTTCTTTATAAATTTGCAATAATATCTGAAACTTCATGAAAAAGTTCTTGAATTTACTACAATTCTCTAGATCTTTTACTTTAATACATTTATGTATATACATTTAAAAATAGTAGTAGTGACTGTATTTGTTAGGGACATTATCCTAACTGGCTATCGACCAACGTGGGTCCTTCTGCTGATTTAAATATATATATTAAGACCTGACCCTATAAATATAAGACCTGACATTTGATTCTTAAATTTGCGAACAAAATTGAATGTAAATTGCTATAATTCGTATAAATTTTCTTCATATTTGATATAATCATGAACTTGGCTCTGTGTTTTAGAAACTTTTTCTATATTTCTTCTAGAAGCTGCTATACTTGATTTTTTTTTCATATCAACGAAACATCTCTAGAAGTCGTGTCAACGAGAAATTGCATCAATTTGATGAGACGCTGTGTATAATTTTTAATATGGACTTTGGTTGTCGCGTATTTAGTGACGATCACATAAATTTCATGTAATAGGTTTGTGTTAATAACGACTTGAGTGTAATTGAATAGTCGGAAAATTAATCGTGAAAGGTAGTAACAAGGTAGGAAGTCATTAATTAATTAAATAAAGTTTCGTTTACCCTAACAACCAGATGGGTAAATTAAATTGCAAGCGCTACGTATAATTAATACTAATATAAGGTAATGTGTATGATTTAATGTCACAGAAATTAGTTCTTCCTCCCAGCTATGACAATATTCGTTCACGAACAGCTGTGCTCACGTTTGCTCCGCGGTGCTTAAACTATTTACATGCCCTCGACGGTGCCTAATTCCGTGCGGAATTTCATTTTCTGGGTAAATAAATGGAATTTATTAAGTTTCATAAACCCACTTGAGGGGGGGATTACGCGCCGGGAATCCGTGCCTGCCCCCCTCCCCCGCGTAAAATTATTCGGCACGGTGCGCAAATCCTTATTTACGGCCATTTTTCGGCAGTAAATCGCACCCTCACCCCGACGGTCGCTATTAGGGGCAATTAGACTGAGCGATTACCTTAATTATCAGCAAAAAATGGGACGTCCCACCAGAAAACGTTTTTAATACAGCAGAATTTCGCCGATACTCAACCAAGTTCGCCCCGAAACTTTAATTGCCCACACTCCTGATTGGGGGTGCAAACGAAATTGCAATTTCGTTTCAGGGACGAGCCTTTGACTTAAGGAGGGATTTACCGGTTCCAAAGTCGGGGGCTGTACGGCCCTCGATTGAGGGGGGGCGGCAGATAACGTTTCCAATTTAAATTTCCGATCTTCGGCCCCCCACCCGAAACTACCCCATCACCAGAGGGGGTTGAATTTTCCACACACACGGCGAATTAAAGGCAATTACGTTGGGGGCGCAGTGCGTCGACGGGGTGGATTTTCAAAGGAGCCAGGAGGCGCCGTGGGGGATGAACTCAAATATTAAACACGGGAGATTGTTAATTAATGCGTGTTAATTGGGCGTGCCAGGTAATAATTCGGCTCGCTTTCCTCGTGAGGTAAATCCCCGGTGATTTTAGTAGGGAACCTTACCTGGCCAAAAAAACAAAATGATTTTGAGGCAAAGTTGAGTTGAGTTGAGGTCTATTGATTAATGAGCTTAATTTATATAATATAGGTACTTTGGTGTGATCATTTTAATTTTGAGGCACAGTTGAGTTGAGGTCTATTGATTAATGAGCTTAATTTGGATAATATAGGTACTTTGGTGTGATCATTTTAATTTTGAGGCAAAGTTGAATTGAGTTGAGGTCTATTAATCAATGATCTTAATTTGCATAATAGAGGTACTTTGGTGTGATCATTTTAATTGTGACTCGACGAATTTTATTCTTATGGCGTCAGATAAAAATGGCATCTAGCTACAGTTGGCAGTGCCAAAGACGGACTAATTGCATGTCATAACCTAACATTCTTATGCTACATATTTGAACACTCGAATTATCTTCGTGACCGCAAGAATATAATACAATCATACATACATTTATCTTCACGATAAGAAGAGAATAACTTTGATGATTCTGTGCAGCGTAATGTTGCGATTGCCGTGTTTGTGCACACCCCACGTGTATACGTGTTCGCTCCTCCATGTCTATTCACCTACTGAGCGGAGTGCTTCGGAGATTTACCACATCACCTCGCATCGTGAGTGCGCACGCGCTAATTCCGCCCCTACACATAATGACAATGTTAATAACCATCTTTGATTATTAACAATGTCATTCATGGCAGTTAATACAAATGTTGTAGATACAATAATATACAATCATTAACAATGTCGATGTATTGTGATAAATAATATGCATTCATAGTGATTACATATTGCATTTATATAATACTAATTATAAAAGTATATTATGTATAATTACTCTTGTTTTGTTTCATATGTATATTTATATGTATTTATATGTATGTAAAATAATAATAATAATATGTGTATATATGTATATACATTTATATGTATATGTGTTATATGTATATATATATCAGTTTCCTGACACTAGGGCTTGCAACCCCGGGGATCCCCGTCCCCGGGGCTCCGGGGATTCGATTATTTTAGACGGGGATTTATCCCCGGGGTTTGTCAACCGTCCCCGGGGTTGAAAAAAACTTATAAAAGTTTTTTACCCACGGTTAACGATGAAGAGGCTTCATCTTCATGTCAATCAGAGATTGAAAAGCAAGCGGCAGAAAATCTCCCTTCTGTGGATGAAGTCATTCATTCAGGTTCAGGTGACAATCACGACTCATCTTCTGAAGATGACGAGGAATCACAAGATGATCAACTTGTGATTGAAAAAATGGCACACAAGAAGGCAGAAATTTCATTTGAAGAATATTGTACCGTCATTACTAAGGTTCGGAAAATCGTTAAATCCTTCCGCATATCTCCAACAAAGAATGACGCTGTCCTTCAAAAACATGTGAAAAATAACATTGAAGGACGTGAGTGTCCACTCATCGTGGATGCTAAGACTAGATGGAGTAGTCTCGTTCTAATGCTAGAGCGCTCCCAGAAATTGAAAGATTCTATAAAGAAGGCTCTGATCGACATCGAGTATGAGGATTCCTTCAGTAACGAAGAATTTGCAAAAATTCCTGAGGTCGTCGACTGCCTAACACCCATTCGAGCAACAGTTGTTGTGTCAACGAGATTGTACCCTGATTGACGCTGAAACCGCACAGTCCATGATGTTTTCAACCTTGGAAGGTTTTACGTCTAATCTTGCCAAGACACTGCTCAATGCCCTTTCAGTGCGAATGCAGAAAAGAAGAAGATATTTTTCCGCATTATACGTTTACTTGGAGAAGACACGCGAAGAGAGGACCCTACGAGTGAGATACTAAGCAAAATCTTTTATACACTTTCAAAGCCGAAACTCCGCTCTTTAATTGTCAGAATGATAACGCGTATTTGCCCGCCCCAAATGACGGAGGTGTCAGTGGTAGCAGAACTTCAAACAGCTTCTACCAACGTAGAGGACGAACAGGATCCACCCATAAAAAATCCCAAGACCCACCCGTCCGAAGCAGAAAGAAACTATCATTTCAAATTAAAAGGCCATTAAAATATTCCGGAAATATGCCCAGACTACAACACCAGCATCTACTCCAGAAACCCAATCATTTGAGACTATTATCAAACAAGAGATGACTTTGTTTGAGAAGGGTGGAAACAAAGGTATCTGATGCTCATTTGACAAGCGTTGAATCGGAAAGTGCATTTTCAGCTGCTGGGTATGTGTCCGAAAATAAGGTCAAGCATGAATGATGAAACCCTGGATGCCCTTTGTCACCTTCGGGGTCACTTTCAGTTCCAATTTACTCCAACTTCAGCATCGAACTCTACACGTAATTGAATGAGGACGTACTGAATTAAATGTTGTGAATATAATGTTCCTTACTTGAATTGGTACTAATTCAATAAATATTTATTTATGCACAGATGTTAAATAAAACTATTTCCCTTTAGATTAATAATGAACTTATCTATTATTTTATATATCTCATTGCAACATGTAAATAAACATGTAGTCAGCTAGAATTATGTATAAATAATTAAAAGTTATATAATTACAAGTTTCCCCGGGGAACCCCGGGGACCCCGGGGACAGATAAAATCCGGGGACGATTCCCCGGGGACGAAAAGTGTCCGGGGTTGCAAGCCCTACCTGACACGTGTTTCGGCTTATTCAGCCATTTTCAAAAGATTATATGTGTTTACAATAGAATTTATTTGATTAATACTACATTTGATTAATTTGATTAATTCAAATGAAGCCCACATTTGATTAATTTGATTAATTCAAATGAAGCCCTGCTATAATAATATAATTGCCTTGGAAGAGCTCGATCAATTGAGATTCGCGATAACATGACATGATATAATTTTTTTTTACTATATACCAAGTTTAATTTACTATTAAAAATATATAATTTTTTTTGCCTACGCACAGTCTAATGGTGTAATATTTCCACCGATGGAGTAATATCAATATACCAAGCTTAATTTACTATTAAAAATATTTTTTTTTTTATTTTTTCCTACGCACAGTCTAATTCAGTAATATCTGCATCCATGAAGTAATATCTCCATTAGACTGCGCGTAGGCAAAATAATAATAAAATTAATAATTTCCTTGCTAATATCTTGATGAAACATTTTATTATTATAAATGTGTATTATGTATAATTACTCTTGTTTTGTTTCATATGCATATTTTATCAGTTTCCTGACACGTGTTTCCGAGATTTTCCGAAATTAAAATAAAACATTGAAAAGATATAATTTTTTTGCATGAAATTCGGCAAATAGCATAGGATATAAAATAGGAGCCGTAACCAAATTGAAATTCTTATGAAAGTTTTATCTTTCATAAGAGTTTTTGTATTTAATTGCGTCGCGAAATTGGGTGAAATATTAAAAAAATCCATTAATTCATGCGAAGAAATCAGTTATCTCAAGCTTTCGGGTTTTCTCATATTTTTTTTAAGATTTCCTATTATATTATTCCCCATTGTATGTCATTGTATTCCCCATAATATTATGTTGTAGAATAATATCTTATGGAAATTTATGAAAGAGCTTTTCATGAGCTTTCGGTTTTCCTCATAATTTGTTTAAGATTCCCTAATATATTCCCCATTGTATGTCAATGTATTCCCCATAATATTATGTTGTAGAATAATATATCATGGAAATTTATGACAGAGCTTTTCATGAGCTTTCTGTTTTCCTCATAATTTTTTTAAGATTCCCTATTATATTCCCCATTGTATGCCATAGTATTCCCCATAATATTATGTTGTAGAATAATATCACATGGAAATTTATGAAACGTGGTTGATTGATTGCATTTCCATGAGATTTTAATCAACAACACAATATAATGGGGAATACAATGACACCTTGAGGAATCTTCAAATTTTTATGCTTAATTAATATTCCACTTCCACTATTCCACTTCACTTCACCTCCACAGTATTCCACTTTATCCCCGTTATTGTATAATGTGTTGTTGAATAAAATTTCATGAAAATTCATGAAATGTGTGTGATTGCATTTCTTAGAGTAAATCGTGAAACGATTTCCTAGTATGTAAAAATGTTAATTATAATAATAATTATCCCTACTACTCATCCACCTAATAATAATAATGATTCAACATAACCATAATTTTCAATAATGCAAATATTTTATCGATTCGATATTTAAGAACACCTTACAATGATGATTGGTGATCATCATCCCCATTTTTAATCACGAAAAATGTTACTGATTCAATTACTTATTTCTGGTTGTAATCATTATCTTTATCTTTATTCATATAAAAATGACTTTTCTTATAGTCGTCATCATCATTATCATCTTCAATCATACAATTTTTACTACTAACAACTTATTTCTTACTGTCATAATGATATAATAATCATCATCGCCTAATGTATCACCATAATTTGTAATGATGCAAAAAATGTATCGATTGGTATTTAAGAACAACTTACAATGATGATTGGTGATCATCATCCCCATTTTTAATTACGAAAAATGTTACTGATTCAATTACTTATTTCTTGTTGTAATCATTATCTTTAACTTTATTCATATAAAAATGACTTTTCTTATTGTCACCATCATTATCATCTTCAATCATATAAAAGTTTTACTGATTGAGGATTTAAGAATAACTTATTTCTTATTGTCATTCATGATGATATAATATCACATCACCTAATGTATCACCATAAATTTTAATGATGCAAAGATTTTATCGATTGGTATTTAAGAACAACTTACAATGATGATATGGTGAACATCATCGCCATTTTAAATCACAAAAAATGTTACTGATTCAGTTACTTATTTCTGATTGTAATCATTATCTTTATCTTTATTCATATAAAAATGACTTTTCTTATTGTCATCATCATTATTATCTTCAATCATATAAAAGTTTTACTGATTGAGGATTTAAGAACAACTTATTTCTTATTGTCATGATGCTATAATAATAATTATCGCCTAATGTGTCGCCATAATTTTCAATGATGCAAAAATTTTATCGATTGATATTTTAGTTACATTACATTGATGATTTGGTGATCATCATAGCCATTTTAAATCACGAAAAATGTTACTTATTCAATTACTTCTTTCTGGTTGTTATCATTATCTTTATCTTTATTCATATAAAAATGACTTTTCTTATTATCATATCTTCATCTTTATTCATATAAAAATGACTTTTCTTATTATTATTATCATTACCATCTTTATTCATATAAAAATGTATTTTTATTGTAATCGTTATTATCATATTCAATCATGTATTGTTTTGTCATGTATGTTTTTTTTACTGATTCAACATTTATTAACAACGTATTTCTTATTGTCATGATGATATATCATCATCGCCTTCGCTTATAAAATTACAGCTTAAAATTAATGATATTGAATTTTCGAGCCCTCGATAAAACCTCTGAAGATTGTAGGAAACTCCCATCCCTTTCCTTATTTTATTTTTATTACATGAAATAGAAATATTTAAAGCCGGATTTATGCGGGTCTGGAGGGTATCGTTAAAACTCTATCAGCGGGAGATTCAGTGGGGTTGAGTTATAGGGGGATCGGGTTCGAGTCCTGGACGTTTTTTTTTTTAGTATGCTTGTTGGTGTGATTTATTGTGCGGATTACTTCGATTTGTGGAGGTCATTTAAATTTATCTCTGGTTTATTATCAGGGATTTTACGATGGGTATAATAATTTAAATTTATCAATTTATCAATTTATGATAAAATTAATATGAATGATTGACACAATAAAAAATACGTGAAAATAAATATAGTGAAGAAAAGGTACCACGATTATTTTTCATTGACAATTTCCTTCACGTGCTCAAGTAACATATATTATAAAAAATACGTAATTAAATAATTTGCGATGAATATAATAATGGGTATAATAATTTAAATTTATGATGTGATAAGATTGATAAGAATGATTGACACAATAATAAATACGTGATTATATAACTTGCGATGACAATTTTTTAATGCTATAACATTTAATAACAGGACTTTCGACATGCAAAAACAGATTTTCAAAAATTTGTAAGCAGAAATAAATTGTATGATATGCATCAATTCAGTTATGTATGCAGTACATATTTCGTGTAGCAATATTTTGAATTGACATATTAATAAATAGGTAATTATATAACTTGCGATGACAATTTTTAATGCTATAACATTTAATAGCACGACTTTCAACATGCAAAAACAGATTTTCAAAAATTTGTAAGCAGAAATAATTTGTATGTCATTACGTGAGTTGCATCAATTCAGATATGTATGCAGTATTTCGTGTAGCAATATTTTGAATTGACATATTAATAAATCCGTAATTAAATAATTTGCGATGGCATTCTTTTTATGCTATAGCAATTAATAGTGTGACTTTCAAGTTCCGCAATCAGATTTCAAAAATTTGTAAGCAGAAAAAAACAGTATGCATTTACGTAATATGACGCTGGAGACTCTAAGCGAAGTCGCTAGGTCAAGCGACGAACCCAAATTGTGCATTTATAGATACATGTATAAATATTACGTTGTTTAAGTTATAAGCTCGCTCATGGTCCAGGATTCGAGTCCTGCTGAAGAATAAAGAAGTTATATTCGTTATCCTTCAGCAGGACTCGAATCCTGGACCGTTTTGTAAGGATGTTATATTCGTTACAAAACATTTAAAACGAAACACATTCATTTATTTACTTACTTACTGAAATGATTGTGAGTGGATGTTTTATGAAGTTTTATGGATATATGAAAATTTGCAAGTTTTCTATTATTCTAATTGAATTTGGGAAAAAAATTAATAAGTGTTATAAAATTTTCACAGCTTTAATGGTACATCAGATTTTTTTTTGTACGACATTTTTTTTTTCCAAATTCAGAGGCATGTTGAATGCCTCTGATGATTGTGAAATTAAATAAATAATTCATAAAATAAAATAAAAATAAATTTTCTACCGGTACTAATAACAACCTTAAATATATAACTGGTAATTTATGGATAAAACCTTAGAAAAAAATGTATAGTTAATTCTCTATAGAATCTTCTAGTTTCATAGTCATTTTTAGCTGAGTTTGGATTATTTCTGGAATCACGTTTTAGACCAATGAAAGAGCGAAATACCAAATTACTAAAATTACAACTTAAAAAAAAAGTCAGCGGAGTTTGTTTTGTCTCTAACTATAGTAACGTAATATAATACTACCTCTGTGCCATAATAAGTGAACCATTAGAGTTTTCTTTCAAACTTATTGACACTTAGTTATTTTTTTAAATTTCTATTTTGATATTCTTAATATACGCTAAATTCTTAATGATATGTGCCATGGACGTCAAAATATTTGACAGTTTAATTTGTCAAAAGCAACAATTAAAATTCGATTTTTTAAGTGTTCTAACACCGGAAGTTTCAATCGATGAGAAAACCTAATTTAATCAACCAAAAACGAAAGGTTATTATTCAGTTTTTACTGAAACATCACAAAAATTGACGGTTGAAACAGGGAGATTTTGGCAATTGAAATATTTGGTACATCAAGAGCCACTATAAAAAGAATATGGAAACAAGGTAATGATTCTGTTCAAACAATAATTGTAAGCTTCAACATATTAGCGAGGCAAAGCTTCGTAGGGAAAATCGCTTGCCTACTATTCGTTTATACTACGTTTATACAATTTTCAAAAAATGTATAGTTATTTTGTAAAAAGTTATTTTGAAAAAAATGTATAGTACTTCTTAGAAACGAAAATGGGTCACTTATTTTGTAAAAAATAAACATCGGTAATGGCTCACTTATTATGGAAAAAAAATTGGTAATGGCTCACTTATTATGGAAAAAATTAAAATCTGTAATGGCTCACTTATTATGAAAAAAAATTAAATCTGTAATGGCTCACTTATTATGGAACAGAGGTAGTATAGGTAATCTGTTCCACGATTTTTATCTACTATTTAGCTTCATGATTTTTTTCATAAACAAATTATACTCTTTTGTTAATTGTTATGTTACAACTTCTCAACTTTAGTTGTAAGTACATATATATAGCATATTTATAATAATAATAAAAATTTAGAAGTTACAACTTCTCAACTTTAGTTGTAAGTACATGTATATAACATATTTATAATAATAATAAAAATATATTTATTATTATTATAAGTCTGATTTATCGAATTTCACGTCCTAAACAACTGCGAATTTGCACCACACACCATTGAATTATTGAATTTCACATCCTAAACAACTGCAAATGCACCCAGACACCATGTAATTTATTATCTTCCGGTTTTCTACGACAAAAAAAAATTATAAGCTGATAATGGCACTGCGTTTTTTCGGAAATCGAACCGACCATCAATCACTGGAGCATTTTTATCCCGGCCGATGGAGCGCTGCGTGTGGCCCGTAAATATAAATAACGGCTACATAAATTAAATTTCATAATATGTCCTGCATTAAATTCGGATTTGAATAAATCACCTTTTTGACGCAAATTGGAGCCAATCCGAAAATCAAACGTCGACCGCGATTTATGGGACAGCTCGGGCACATGGAGTTGCACAAATCATAAAATAATTTCACCAATTACAATAATTAATCACGACCTTCATTGCAAATGCAACTTTGTAGTTTTATTAGCACCAGCATTGAATTTTGTATAGATTTTAGATAAATTAATTATAAAAAAAATTACGAAAGTTTGCAATTCATTGCATACTTTTTTGTTTTATTAGCACCAGCATTGGATTTTGTATCGATTTTAGATAAACCAATTATATAAAAAAAGGAAAGTTTACAATTCATTGCATACTTTTGTGGACACTTAGGTCGGTATCTATAGTCCGTACTTGAACTTGAGTACGACTCAAGTAGTATATTTGGTTGCGTTTGGTGCATAAACGTATATAGAAAATACGCAACCAAATATACGACTTGAGTCGTACTCATGCTCAAGTACGGACTATAGATACGGGCCTTATACCGGGCGATTCAAGTTTATTATCCAGGACGAAAATGACGAATTTTCAATGAGATACATTAGTCGTACCTTATATCAAAAATTGCTTATTATTGAACTTTGATATTTTCCACTCAGATTAATTTTTCGAATTTTTATAACCGAGAAGCGGTTTTTGCGCACTATCTCGGCAAATGTGAAGTTTTGTATATCGATTTTTTTGTCTGGTTTTATTGTTGCATATTGATACATTTAGCGCAATTAAAATTAACTAATATGCTTCAGTTTCTGAAATAAATGCATTTTAATATTTCGCAAGGAATGTATAAAATCATTTTTTGAAGTTGTGTAAATTTTTTTTTTACAAAAGGACAAATTATTGCCACTAATCCTCGGAGCACCATATTTTTACGAGCCTGGCCTGCCGCTGTATTCAAAACTTTATTTCGGCCCTAGAAATAAGTTATAAATTATACCTCTCTGCATCGGTAAAGACCGTTGTTGTCATACATATCTGAACTACTTGACGTTTCTACTTCATGGGAGACCATAAATCATGGAAAAATAAATTAAATGTGCGATTTACTTGCAATCCGATAAAAATGTTTAAACGCTGATTTCATAATTGGTCCTTATGAATTAAAAGGACCATTTTGGGCTAAATTATACAAACAAAAAATAAAATTGAACCAACTACTTTATCCAATTTTCTGAGACCTAATCTACTGCAGCATAACTATGTTGTTCGTAATAAACCCGCGCTTATTAAATTAGTTTAGGACATGAATCGCTATTAACTTTGGTCGGAATTTTCTTATTATCCGCAGAATGGGATTGTTTATCGACGATTATGCGGATTTAATCGCCATTGAATCCGCTCGATGTGTAAATACGCGGTCGCCTGTTGACTTTCCGCTCGGAATGGCTGCATTATCAGCCAGTTTATTGAACCGTTAACCCCAGGCCCAGTGTTAACGCGGAATTAATGCCGGAGGAATAAATAAAAAAGAGGTGCAGTGTCTCGATGGCGGACGTCCCCGGGTCGAAACAGGGGCTGGCGGAATCCAATTAGGAGGCGGGCGGTTGTCGATAAATCGCTCCCGACGAAATTAATAGCCCCCCGACTATAGGCACATGAACGCAAAGACGGGGGTAATTTTATTTACAGCCCTTGCCGTCTGAAGCTTTAAAACATTTTGGGAAGTTGCAAAAGAAAAATTCGAAAGAAAAAAATCTCGAATACTTACAAGTTTACGATATAACCTACTGCTAAGTGGCATTGTGATTTATTTTGTAATGTATAAATCATTGCTTTTTGTTCAAAAGCTTAGGAACCAAAGAATTACACACTTCAATTAATAGGTATATGTACTGGAAAGTATAAAAACTTGCTCTAGTTACACATATTCAGGTGTATTGTGTATCAAAAAACGTTAGCAGTAACGTATACGTGAATCAGTAAAATGTTTACATCAGTTTATTAGTTTTATGGATTGGTGGGACAAAAATAAGGTTGTAGAAAAAATAGTGTATGCAACCGACATTTAATATGGTTATAAAGCTATAGGCTAAATGAGTATTGCTATACAGGTATTTGTATATCAAATAAACAAGATATCACTTTATCAGTTTTATGGATTGGAGGGACTAAAATAAGGTTGTAGAAAAAATAGTGTATGCAACCGACATTTAACATGGTTATAAAGCTATAAGCTCAATGCGTATTGCTATACAGGTATTTGTATATCAAACAAACAAGATATCACGTTATCAGTTTTATGGATTGGAGGAACTAAAATAAGGTTGTAGAAAAAATAGTGTATGCAACCGACATTTAACATGGTTATAAAGCTATAAGCTTAATGAGCATTGCTAATACACTAATTTGATTAGGATTCCTCAATACATTATACGATTCACGTTCGTGCATGATGGCGGATTGCAAATGCTTATCCACACCACGATTCGCTGTACTACTGTAACCAGAAATTCGCCATCATCCCTTGTGGGACAGCAACAAATTTGTACGCGTCCCACAGTCCGATAAAGGGTTAATTTCCGCTCTTAGCAACGCGTTTACACGTGTACATCGGTACTCACGTTGACAAATTGCTGGACCTCTCCACCTACCCTCATTCGCACCCTTATCCCGCCCTTGCATGGACGTGAGATACATCGCCAGATGCCCAAACCGAGCTGATTCGGAGCCCTGCAGCACGGACACTGCGGTCTTCCTGCGGGATGCGAGCTCCCGCATTCCTGCAAAACAACCCCATCGCGGCTTTTTGCACCCCCGAGGCGCCCGATTCCCGGGCGTGAAAAGGAAAAACTGGGGAACGAAATTGAGTCGAGAGTGTGCGAGGGGGTTCAGAATTTGCATGGGTAAAGCTGCAGGCCTTTTTTTTGTGCGATTTGAAGTGCCGATTGCTGCCAGCGTTGACCTTATCGAGATGGAATTAAAATATTGGTGGGATGATAAAAAGTAATCACAAGTCAATTTAAAGAACGATCAAAACTTGTTCAAGGGTGCCAATTCTAAATTTTAAAGATAATGGGTAGAGTTGTTATATTCGAAAGGATTTAAAACAAAATGTAATCGTTTTTTTGGTTTGTTAGTATTACTGTTTGGGGTGAATTTGAAATACTATTGATGAGACGGAGAATAAATTCATGAATGAATTTTGTAACAGGCCTATTTCGCTCATCCTCTTTCTCTCCCTCACTCCCTCTCTTTCTCTTTTTCACACACACTCCCTCTCTTTCACATCATGGTGCATTGGACTGTTAATAAAAGCTTTGCAAAACCATACATATTGAAAAGAAGATAGAAAAGAAAGAGAAAGAAAAGAAGAAAGAGAAAAGAAGTGTCATAAAATGTTGAATTTTAATCTCGAAGCTGTCTTTTTTGACTTGGCCCACGAAATGTTTGGTGCGGAATTTTATTCGACCTAATTATTGGACCGTATTTTTGGACCGTATCATTTATATGAGCATGATTATGTGGATTTCATGAGGGAAAAAATGTTGGTTGATAAATTATTATTATTAATTATTTCTGTCAAAAATGTTGATGGTTAATGGATCTATTATTGTTGCTAAAATGGCTGTCAATCATTGTCGAATCATGAAATATTTTGTCACAGTTGCAACTGTATTGTCAAAATTTCAATGATTTGCATGAAGATTTTTTGACTTGGCCCACGAAATGTTTGGTGCGGAATTTTATTGGACCTAATTATTGGACCGTATTTTAGGTCAATCATTTATACGAGCATGATTATGAGGATTTCACGAGGGAAAAAGATGTTGATCGATTAATTATTATTATTAATTATTTCTGTCAAAAACTTTGATGGTTAATGGATCAATTATTGTTGCTAAAATGGCTGTCAATGATGGTCGAATTGTGAAATAATTTGTCACAGTTGTAACTGTATTGTCAAAATTTCAATGATTTGCATGAAGATTTCCACGATTACTGTAGAAATTTTCGGCATTTCCGTCAACATTTCAATGATTTCTATGAAAATTTTAATGATTACGGAAAAAAATTTCAACAATTTTTACAAAGAATAATTATCATCATTTATAAGAATCTTTTATAGTTTAAATATTAACAGAATTGATCAAAAATTTGACAAAAATTATTGAAATCTTGATCGAAATAGTTAAATGTCAGTACAAATAATTGATATTTCAATGGAAATCATTGTAATTTAGACATTTATAATTATAATATTACAGCCAAATTGAAATTGCTTGATAATAGTAGAAACAAAATTCAATCGACTGTTTATGACAGGTTTTTATTTTCAGACTACAACTGTAGTATTCAAACTGCAGCTATTTATAACTGATGTTTCGTAAATATTCTGTGTATATAACAAACTAGATCTGTCGAAATTTTAAGAATTTCTGTCAACATTTCAAAGATTTCTATGAAAATTTCAATTATTACTGCCACAATGTTAAAAGAATTAATAACTACAAAAATACTGACAGTGATATTTGAAAAATTGACAATAGTCATTGAAATGTTCATACAAATTATTGAAATTCCGACAATATAGTTGCAATTGTAAACAGAATATTTCACAATTCGACAATTGACAGTCATTTTCGTAAAAATAATTGATCAATTAACTACCGAAATCCTAACAGAATTAATATAAAAATTGAGAGTAAGCAATAAAATTTTGATAGTAATAATTGAAAGTCTTATGCTTATGGTTAAAATTTAACAAATTCATTAGAGTTTCGATTTTTGTCAAAACTCCAGTGATTCTGTTAAATCAAATACAAATTTGACATAATTATTGAAATATTGATAAAAATAAATTCATTTCATTACAAATAATTTAAATTTTAATCAATAATGGCTATTTATAATTGATTGCTGGTTCCTAAATATTCTGTCAATATAAAAAACTATATGTGTCAACATTTTAAGAATTTCTGTCAACATTTCAAAGATTTCTATGAAAATTTCAATTATTACTGCCACAATTTCGATTGTTTTGTTAAAAGAATTAATAACTACAAAAATACTGACAGTAATATTTGAAAAATTGACAATAGTCATTGAAATGTTCATACAAATTATTGAAAGTCTGACAATACAGTTGCAATTGTAACAGAATATTTCACAATTCGACAATCGACAGTCATTTTCGTAAAAATAATTGATCAATTAACTACCGAAATTCTGACAGATTTAATATAAAAATTGATAGTAAGCAATTAAAGTTTGATAGTAATAATTGAAAGTCTTATGCTTATGGTTAAAATTTAACAGATTCATTAGAGTTTTGATTTTTGTCAAAACTCTAGTGATTCTGTTAAATCAAATACAAATTTGACATAATTATTGAAATATTGATAAAAATAAATTCATTTCATTACAAATAATTTAAATTTTAATCAATAATGGCTATTTATAATTGATTGCTGTTTCCTAAATATTCGGTCAATATAACAAACTATATCTGTCGAAATTTTAAGAATTTCTGTCAACATTTCAAAGATTTCTATGAAAATTTTAATTATTACTGCCACAATTTCGATGGTTCTGTTAAAAGAATTAATAACTACAAAAATACTGACAGTAATATTTGAAAAATTGACAATAGTCATTGAAATGTTCATACAAATTATTGAAATTCTGACAATATAGTTGCAATTATAACAGAATATTTCACAATTCGACAATTGACAGTCATTTTCGTAAATATAATTGATCAATTAACTACCGAAATTCTGACAGAATTAATATAAAAATTGACAGTGCGCAATGAAATTTTGATAGTAATAATTGAAAGTCTTATGCTTATGGTTAAAATTTAACAGATTCGTTAGAGTTTTTATTTTTGTCAAAACTCCGGTGATTCTGTTAAATCAAATGCAAATTTGACATCAATTATTAAAATATTGGTAAAAATAAATAAATTTCATTACAAATAATTTAAATTTCAATCAATAATGGTATGACTGAATAATTAATGGTTGAAAGTTTTGACAGAATTAATTGAAAATTTTATAAAGAATATAAAGTCTTGATAAAAATAATTCTATTTCAGTACAAATAATTGAAATTTTAACAGAAATAATTGTAATTTAGACAGTTATATTATTTCAGTTAAACTGTCTAAACATATCATTAGCTGAATAATAAGTTATGACTTATCAGTCATAACTTATCATTATGACTGAAAGTTGAATTTGCAAAATAACAGTCGAAAAAAAAAACAAACTACTGTTTATAACAGGTTGATGTTTTCAGACTTCAACTGTTGAATTCAAACTGCAATTATTTATGACTGGTTGCTTTTTTCCAACATATTCTGTCACAATTGCAAACGATATTTGTCGAAATTGTCAACATTTCAATGATTTCTGTAAAAGAAATCCAATGATTACTGCCAAAAGTTCAATTATTTTATAAAACGAATTATTAAGTGCAAAAATATTGACAGAATATTTCACAATAAAAATATTTCATAACTTAACAATAATTGATAGTCAGTTTTGTAAAAGTAATTGATCAAATGACTACTAAAATTCTGACAGAATTAATTGACAGTAACCAATGAAATTTTGATAGTCATAATTGAAAATTTTATACATATCGTTGAAATATAACACAATAATCGGGGTTTTGGCACAATTAGTTGAAATTTACATCAATTATTGAAATATTGATAAACAATTAAATGTCATTATCAATAATTTAAATTTAATTAGAAATGTTTGAAATTTTAACAGTTATCATGGCAAAATTACAATTGATATTTTGACAGAATTTATTGAAAATTTGACAATTAATGAAATCTGGATAAAAATAATTCAATTTTAGTACACATATTTGAAATTTCAACAGAAATCATTGTACTTTAGACATATATAATTGTAAAATGATTGATAAACTGAAATAACCTAATAATAGTGGAAACAGAATTCAATCCACTTTACAACAGGCTGTTGTTTTCAGACTTCAACTTTTATATTCAAACTGCAGCTATTTGTGACTGGTTGCTGTTTCTGAAATATTCAGTCACAATTGCCAAATATATCTGTCGAAATTTTAAGGATTTCTGTCAATATTTCAATGATTTCTATTAAAATGTCAATTATTCCTGCCAGAAATGCAATTGTTTTGTTAAAAGAATTATTAACTCCAAAAATACTGACAGTAATATTTGATAAAACGACAGTAATATTTGAAATATTCATACTAATTGTCGAAATTTTGACACTACAGTTGCAATTGTGACAGAATTCATTGTAACAATTCGATAATAATTGTCAAATTGGCGTTATTTTAAGTGCGTTGATAAACTACTTAAATTGATTGGTTACTTAGCAGTAGCAGTGCGAACACATCGTCTGTGGTACAAGTAACCTTTGCAAAGGTTCATGTGCCCGATGGCGAACTGCGGAGGACATTTCTTCTGATTAAAAGCTCTGTGTTACCTTGTTCAACATTACCGTCATCATAGCCTTAAATGCATACATAATCCGCAAACCATCACCTGGCAGCTCGGAAACCGCCTAATTCTTCTTGCACGACCCCCAAAGCGCGCTGCAATCGGATTAACCCCGTTCCCTGGCACAGCCCCTGTCGGTTTCCTCGTAAACAGCGGTGATTGTGATGACGGCACAAATGAAAACGCACCCCCTTTATCCCGCCCCCGCGAGCGCGTTTCGGGTCTCGTTAGTTTCCGAATTATTCCCGCAACGATCCAGAATTGCACTTTAATTATCAAACGTCGGGGTAATGAGATTTCACCCCACGAGCGGAGCACTCGGCGGGCCTTTAGCGTGATTGTTTCGTGCTCGGCAAGCGATTGAAATCATCAGTACGAGATAGAAATTACAATGTTATTTGCAGGTGTACAATTTCCGATTCAAGTATGAGAGTGCTTTCTTGATTGGAAACGGAGCAGTTTCTGCGAGTACACATATAATGTAGCATACAGGTATTTAATTTGAACTAAACTTTATTTTTTGGTGCGCGCTGAATGGCTGTTCATGACGCACTGGACTGGGAAACGTAAACGAAAATGTATTTGTGTATCTTGATGCACTAAATAAGGAAAATGTGGGAAATGCAAGGAAAACTACTAACAAGGTTTTTCAGTATGATTCAATTATGAATATGTTTTCAGGACCGAGTAGAACCTTGTTTTTGAATTAAGATTATAGTTATAGCTACAGACTTATATAATTTTAATTAATAAATTATATTATAGATATAATTAACTTATTATCTTGATTAATAATAAATAAATTTTCGGAAATTTCACTAATAACCCATAGCTAATATACAAATAGCAATAGCTAACCCATACTTGTCGCGTTACACTTTTGATTTTCACACTTATTTAATACTCAAACTCAGTAAAATTTTCAAGAGAATAAGCTTCAGGTGCACTAAACACAAATTAGATGGTTCTTAACGACGACCTTTTTCTGCTTCTGCGTCTAATTTATTGCAGAGCGGGCGTGCATCGATCAGCCCTTAATAAGCGTGCGGGAGTTAAATAAGGGATGCAACCGGCCGAGAAAAATCGCAGAGCTGCACGAGACGAATTGGGGGCGCGGGGTTGGAGGTGTAAATAAAACATCCCTCGCTCCGAGGGTTTTAAATGCGGTCTCCGTGATGCATCCGGTATGTTCCACGGGGGGCTGGGGACGGGGCGCACGTGTGGGGGTGGCGGCGTGGGGCGAAAGCCCCTGCAGTTCGCTTATTTCATCTTGGTTCGGGGAAAAGCCGGGGGCGTTAAAGTGGCCGGAAAATTATCGCTTTAATTTTGTAAGTGGGGATTTTAACGCATATTTTCCACGTTAGCTTTGGCAGTGAAACGGTGAAAATTAATACTGCTGCACGTTTATGTTATTTGACATAAACGTGCACTCAGATTTGATGAAATATTATGCAACTTCTCTGATTTAATAATAATTAATAATAATTAACGTCCGGGAACTCATATTTTACAGTACGAGGGAGACGTTCAAATACGAGGCGAAGGCCGAGTCTTGAAACACAAAACGATATTGTTTTAAAAACATTTTAAAATTAAGATTTTTGTAGTCGACTAGCTTCATAATGCTATATTTGTTATAGAGATAATCATGCACGAGCCCCTACTTTATGGCTTTGTGCCATAAAGTGTGCCATAAAGTAGCCATAACAACAAAATAAGCGCAGTTAAAGATTACGTTGTCTATTATTGCGATATGCATGCATTTCGACTTCGAGAACATACACCATAACGAAGAAGACTTGTAAAGTTTTGACCAATAAAAGAAAGTACGATGAATTAATAGATAAATAATATAATCTAAATTCGAACAATTTACCTGATCTAAAAAGTACGCAAGCATAACCTTTTCTGTAACCTTTTCTGTAACTGTCTCCGCGTTTTTGATCCTTAGCTATTGCCAAAACTTGTCATACTTTTTCTTATAAATATCTTCCGACTTTTTAGGAATCAGACTCAGCTCAGCTTTTGCAGCTTTTTCAAAATATCATCACTTTTAAATCTTCGTCAGAACTATTTATTTTGGCAGAATTTGAGAAAAAAGGTTACCATAAACAACAGCTTAGTAGCCGCATCAATCAGGACATCATAGAAAAACTATATCAGCCACCTTTTAGTTTTGATCAATTATACAGGTCAACCACCAAAAAACTTTTTATGTGTGTTTACCTAATTCTTATAGTTTTAAGTGTCCTTGTTCCAAAAATAACATTAAAAATGCCGTATCACCCACCACTTGTTTACATTTTAACATTTTCTCTGTATAGCTCTGCAATGCCTGCCATACACGCTCCGGAAAATCGTTAAGGAAAAACAAAATACATGCGCTCATTTATAACTAATACCATAGTTGGCCAAATTCTTATTATTTTATACTTCTTATCTTATTTTATCTTTTATAAATTTATATTTTATTTTTTATAAATTAATATATATATATATTTTTTAAATTAATCCTATTATACCCTTTAACATATAAAACACTTTATCATTTAAAGAATTTCTATGAATTATAAACGAATTTCATAATATACTATTACATACCTATATCTTAATTCCAAAATTTTATTTAATTCTCTTAATTATCTCTATTTGATTTATCGTGTCCATTTGCCATACAGAAGATAATGGATAGAAGTATAGGTATAAACATGCGCCTATCATTAGTTATAAATTTAAAACTATTGTCTCTTAGTTTAATTAATTATTAATCCTAAGACCTCATTACTCATGTAACCGAAGTAATTCATTAAGCAGGAGGTAAATTACTGAATTTACTAATATCAATTTTGCTCCGAGGAAGGATGTATACAGTTCCACGTAATGGTAATTCCTTTTTTTTTCAAACGACGACTTATAATCATCTTACAAGATTTTTAATATTTATAAGCTATCGGAGTATACAATTTTCATATCGCCGAGAATATCCCGGAGGCGGGGGTGGATTTCGGCAGCAGCCGGCGATTGAGTCGCTCTTTTTGCATGGCCAGGAAATTTGGCAATCTCGAAAATGGAGCCGGCGCGTGGGAGAAAAACGAAACCAGAACGGGAACGTAATCCACTTACTCCCCCGCCATATAACATACATCATTTTTTTCCTCCCGGCTGCCCGCCGGCGTATCAATCCCCACCCCCAAGGCCAACCACCCCCGGAGCACCGTCAGAACTTCCGGACATTACAAGTGAATTAAAATAAAACCGCCACGCGTCGACGGCAACCGCAACCGCCCCCAATGAGATCGATAGTCGATGCGTTACTCAATCACAAGTGAAATTGCTACCGGATAGAAAACAAAAAAAAACCTACCTAAAACCCCGACCTAAAATCCTACCTTATAAATGGAGGTTTTAGGATACAGGAGTTTCTGCCTAATGACTGTAATTAATGTTTATTGACTGTATTGCCTATTTTATCATGACGACCACATCCACAACGATTTGTGTGGTGCAATGTAATTGTCTTTGTATATATTATGAATGTATTGTATATTTTGTATATTGTGGCTAGGTGGAAATAAATGAATATGAATATGAATGAAGTATTCTCATTATTTTAATTATTTTCAGAATTATAGATATAAAAGTTGCGAATAAAACGAATAGATGTAAAGTACTCAATTTTATGAAAATTTTCACTCCAGCTTTAGCGCTAGAATACAGACCATTTTATGCAAATTTTCACTCCAGCTTTAGCGCTAGAATACAGACCATTTTATGGAAATTTGCCACACCAAGGAGACACAAAAAGAGTGCAGTCCTACGACAGGAATTTTCAGAAAGCTATGTTACAGGCATTGAAGATGAATGAATGAAGTATTCTCATTATTTTGATTATTTTCAGAATTATAGATATAAAAGTTGCGAATAAAACCACTTTAAGTTACTCCCAGTGTGTTTTCTTCCCAAAATCAAAAGTGAATAACTCCTATTAAACCAATTTTCAAGTTAGTGTACAAATAGGTATCTCGTTTTTTTCAACAAATTTCAAAATGTCAAAAAATATCTTATAAACATTTCAAAATATACTTGCTTTCTGATAAAGTCAGGTAAACACAATAAAAATTATATTGAATGTTTATTAGCAGTAAAGCACTCAATTTTATGCAAATTTTCACTCCAGTTTTAGCGCTAGAATACCAACAATTTTATGAAAATTTACCACACCAAGGGGCACAAAAAAGAGTGCAGTCCGACGACAGCGATTTTCAGAAAGCGATGATACAGGCCCTGAAGATGAATGAATGAAGTATTCTCATTATTTTGATTATTTTCAGAATTATAGAATATAAAAGTTGCGAATAACACCATTTTAAGTTACTCCCAGTGTATTTTCTTTCCAAAATCAAAAGTGAATAACTCCTATTAAACCAATTTTCAAGTTAGTGCAACAAATAAGTATCTCGTTTTTTTCAAAAATTTGTAAAATGTATAAAAATATCTTATAAACATTTCAAAATATACTTCCTTTCTGATAAAGTCAGCAAAATTCAATTATATTGAATGTTTATTAACTGTAAAGCACTTAATTTTATGCAAATTTTCACTCCAGCTTTAGCGCTAGAATACAGACCATTTTATGAAAATTTGCCACACCAAGGAGACACAAAAACGAGTGCAGTCCGACGACAGGGATTTTCAGAAAGCGATGATACAGGCCCTGAAGATGAATTAATGACATATTCTCATTATTTTGACTATTTTCAGAATTATAGATTATAAAAGTTGCGAATAAAACCACATTAAGTTTAAGTGTGTTTTCTTCCCAAAATCAAAAGTGAATAACTCCTATTGAACCAATTTTCAAGTTAGTGCAACGAATAGGTATCACGTTTAAAAAAAAATGCAAAATGTCAAAAAATATCTTATAAGCATTTCAAAATATACGTACTTCATTTCTGATAAAGTCAGCAAAACATAATAAAAAATATATTGCATGTTTATTAGCTGTAAAGCACTCAATTTTATGCAAATTTTTATAAACATTTCAAAATATACTTCCTTTCTGATAAAGTCAGCAAAACACAAGAAAAATTATATTGAATGTTTATTGGCTGTAAACCACTCAATTTTATGCAAATTTTCAATTCAGTTTTCTCAGCAATGTGCTTTTTAAAGTTATCCAGTTGTAGTACTAATGTGACGATATATACCGTTAGGACGAGACTATTCGAACTACAGAGGCGATATCGAAAAATTCTTTGATGTTTATTGAAGAACAAGGATTTGGATATACATTACTATATCTAATTTATATTTTTCTCAACTTTGCAATTTTAAATAAAGTTGAGCTAGATATGCCAAGCGTCACAATGTGGTGCGCCTTGATTTACAATATCTAATGACTGTAATTAATGTTTATTGACTGTATTGCCTATTTTAATATCCTGACGACCACATCCACAACGATTTGTGCGGTGCAATGTAATTGCTTTGTATATATTATGTATGTATTGTATATTTTGTATATTGTGGCTAGGTGGAAATAAATGAATATGAATGAAGTATTCTCATTATTTTGATTATTTTCAGAATTATAGATTATAAAAGTTGCGAATAAAACCACTTTAAGTTACTCCCGGTGGGTTTTCTTCCCAAAATCAAAAGTGAATAACTCCTATTAAACCAATTTTCAAGTTAGTGCAACAAATTGGTATCTCGTTTTTTTGAAAAAATTGCTAAATGTCAAAAAATATCTTATAAACATTTCAAAATCTAATTCCTTTCTGATAAAGTCAGCAAAACACAATAGAAATTATATTGAATGTTTATTAGCTGTAAAGCACTCAATTTTATGCAAATTTTCACTCCAGCTTTAGCGCTAGAATACAGACCATTTTATGAAAATTTGCCACACCAAGGAGACACAAAACAGAGAGACAGGAATTTTCAGAAAGCGATCATACAGGCCCTGAAGATGAATGAATGAAGTATTCTCATTATTTTGATTATTTTCAGAATTATAGATTATAAAAGTTGCGAATAAAACCACTTTAAGTTTAAGTGTGTTTTCTTCCCAAAATCAAAAGTGAATAACTCCTATTAAACCAATTTTCAAGTTAGTGCAACAAATAGGTATCTCGTTTTTTTCGAAAATTTGTAAAATGTCAAAAAATATCTTATAAACATTTCAAAATATACTTCCTTTCAGATAAAGTCAGCAAAACACAATAGAAATTATATTGAATGTTTATTAGCTGTAAATCACTCAACTTTATGCAAATTTTCACTCCAGCTTTAGCGCTAGAATACAGACCATTTTATGAAAATTTGCCACACCAAGGAGATATAAAAAAGAGTGCAGTCCGACAACAGGGATTTTCAGAAAGCGATGATACAGGCCCTGAAGACGAACGAATGAAGTATTCTCATGATTTTGATTATTTTCATAATTGTAGATTATAAAAGTTGTGAATAAAACCACTTTAAGCTTAAGTGTGTTTTCTTCCCAAAATCAAAAGTGAATAACTCCTATTAAACCAATTTTCAAGTTAGTGCAACAAATAGGTATATAGTTTTTTTCAAAAATTTGCAAAATGTCAAAAAATATCTTATAAACATTTCAAAATATACTTCCTTTCTGATAAAGTCAGCAAAACACAATAAAAAATATATAGAATGTTTATTAGTTGTAAAGCACTCAATTTTATGCAAATTTTCACTCCAGCTTTAGCGCTAGAATACAGAGCATTTTATGAAAATTTGCCACACCAAGGAGATATAAAAAAGAGTGCAGTCCGAGGACAGGGATTTTCAGAAAACGATGATTCAGGCCCTGAAGATGAATGAATGAAGTATTCTCATTATTTTGATTATTTTCAGAATTATAGATTATACAAGTTGCGAATAAAACCATTTAAAGTTACTCCCAGTGTGTTTTCTTCCCAAAATCTAAAGTGAATAACTCCTATTAAACCAATTTTCAAGTTAGTGCAACAAATAGGTATATCGTTTTCTTTTTCAAAAATTTGCAAAATGTCAAAAAATATCTTATAAACATTTCAAAATATACTTCATTTCTGATAAAGTTAGCAAAACACAATAAAAATTATATTGAATGTTTATTAGCTGTAAAGCACTCAATTTTATGCAAATTTTTATAAACATTTCAAAATATACTTCCTTTCTGATAAAGTCAGCAAAACACAAGAAAAATTATATTGAATGTTTATTGGCTGTAAAGCACTCAATTTTATGCAAATTTTCAATTCAGTTTTGTGCTTTTTAAAGTTATCCAGTTGTAGTACTAATGTGACGATATATACCGTTAGGACGAGACTATTCGAACTACAGAGGCGATATCGAAAAATTCTTTGATGTTTATTGAAGAACAAGGATTTGGCTATATATTACTATATCTAATTTATATTTTTCTTAACTTTACAATTTTAAATAAAGTTGAGCTAGATATGCCAAGCGTCACAATGTCTAATGACTGTAATTAATGTTTATTGACTGTATTGCCTATTTTAATATCCTGACGACCACATCCACAACGATATGTGCGGTGTAATGTAATTGTCTTTGTATATATTATGTATGTATTGTATATTTTGTATATTGTGGCTAGGTGGAAATAAATGAATATGAATATGAATGAACTATTCTCATTATTTTGATTTTTTCAGAATTATAGATTATAAAAGTTGCGAATAAAACCACTGTAAGTTACTCCCAGTGTGTTTTCTTCCCAAAATCTAAAGTGAATAACTCCTATTAAACCAATTTTCAAGTTAGTGCAACAAATATGTGTCTCGTTTATTTCAAAAATTTGCAAAATGTCAAAAAATATCGTATAAACATTTCAAAATATACTTCCTTTCTGATAAAGTCAGCAAAACACAATACAAGTTATATTGAATGTTTATTAGCTGTAAAGCACTCAATTTTATGCAAATTTTCAATTCAGTTTTCTCAGCAATGTGCTTTTTAAAGTTATCCAGTTGTAGTACTAAGGTGACGATATATACCTTTATTACGAGACTATTCGAACTACAGAGGCGATATCGAAATATTCTCTGATGTTTATTGAAGAACAAGGATTTCGCTGTACATTACTATATCTAATTTATATTTTTCTTAACTTTACAATTTTAAATAAAGTTGAGCTAAATTCGAAATGTGCTGCGCCTCGATTTTACAATATCTTAACCTCGTCTGTTATACACTGTGTATCAGCCAAATGGAATAAATTCGATAATAAATAAATGGGGGCGTGTTCGAAAAAACCCTCGGACACGTCGATTGTTATTTTTAGTTGCGCCTTTTTTTCAACAAAAACTTTTTATACAGGGTGTGTCATGTGACCGTGGCCAATACCAACTTTCTTATTTTAAATGCAACACCTGGTATATTATTCAATTTTTGGATTCTTCAGAAAATTCTAGACATATTTCATGTACAATGTCCTATACCTATCTTCAACTGTTTCGGAAATATTAAGTGTTTTCAGATTTATTGCAAAAATTAACATTAAAAAAAGAAAATTATTTGATTACAGAAATTCGTTACAACACACTCAAAAACTAATAAGTAATACTGTTTATTTCTTGATAATGTAAAACAACAAAAAAAAAACAATAAATTTCAATGGAGGAGATGTTCAAAATGCTCGCCGTGAACGTCTTGGCAACATCCTAATCTTAAATAGAAATTTCTTCTAACGTTACTCAACATCTCAGGCGTGACCGATCTAATCGCAAGCATTATTCGTCTTCTTAAGTCAGCTAAGTCGAGGGGTTTAGTTTTGTATACAATACTTTTGACATATCCCCATAAGAAGAAGTCTAATGACGTCAGATCAGGGGATCGTGCTGGCCATTCCATCGATCCTCGCCTCTCTATCCACCGATTTGGAAATATTCGGTTGAGGTTCGAAACAGTTGAGGTTCGAAACAGTTGAAGATAGGTATAGGACATTGTACATGAAATATGTCTAGAATTTTCTGAAGAATCCAAAAATTGAATAATATACTAGGTGTTGCATTTAAAATAAGAAAGTTGGTATTGGCCACGGTCACATGACACACCCTGTATAAAAAGTTTTTGTTGAAAAAAATGCGCAACTAAAAATAACAATCGACGTGTCCGAGCGTTTTTTCGAACACGCCCCCATTTATTTATTATTTATTCCATTTGGCTGATACACCCTGTATAACCCATATTGGCCTAATACCGTTATGTACTATGAAATCGACTTTTTTTGAAATATCAATTGTAATTGTTAAGAATCTATTTGCACCGTCAATTAGTATGATACAGTCTTGTGGTGGTGATATTAAATTTTGTTGTGTTTGGTTTAGATTATGAGGTGGTGAAGAAACGCTGTGACACCTTAGCGCATTAATCTCTTACCGTGGGCAAATTAATTATGACCATATATCTCGTCGTGGTAATGAGCTGCTGCGGCCCATACATCATCTTTTGTTGGGTGCTGCTCTATCCATTATTAGTGGTGATTGTGCTGTGGTTAGTAACGAGGTTTCGTTTGTGCACGTGAGCGCAAGAAAGGCATGCGATAAGGAAGCGTCCTCTCCGGTATATCGATGGGGGGATGGGGGATTAGGCGGGAGGATTGATTCGCGGGGCGCCATAAATTGATGAGGGGGAAAAGAAAGAAAAACGTGTTGTTACAAGTGCCCCAGGAGCCCTTATCGGGGGCTAATTTACAGCCTATCAGGGGGGTGGGCGTTCGATTCTGGGGGGATTTCATTACGGCCGGATTAATAAATCAGGCGCAAAAACGCGCCCGTGCACGGTTAATAAGCGAGTTAATTAACTGCCGCCCCCTCCCGATATTCCAGACTAATCCTGGGGGATGTGGGGGCGCAAAATCTACCCGGCGCGCTTAATAATGTACACACGTCGGATTTATATGTGCGCTCATAGAACTTTTCCAAGTTCGCCGTTTGAGTTTACGGCCGCGATCAAACTTCCATGTGTGCATGTATACACACTACACCGACTACACATTGAGCGGGGGCGTCTGCTGCACACTATCTTAATAAGGAGCTCCTCGCGCTCCCGGATACTTTGCCCGGGTCGTATATATCATTAAATATGATGACACAATCTGCCGCCCCCACCCAAGAGATACAACTGGCGCGGGGGCAAATCCCCCCGCGACGCTTGCACCGCCGTTTCCGAACGATAATGTACTATTTGTGTAAACCGCCCCCCTGCCCCCGGCACCGACGACGGCGCTGCTCCCGGGGGCGGCGGCGCCGAATTTGGGTCGTGTGCGAACAGCTAGTAGGCGACGCCCGGCGTCGATCGACGTCGCGGCGCTTCCGCGCGCGAGACGTGGAAAAGTCGTAAAGCGAAATCCGATACGGAAGGCGGTGTCTCATCGGCGGCGGCTACAAAGCGGTTACAGAAATAGCGCCAATTGAATGGAGACGAAGAGATGTTCCACCGACTAGCGGCAGCGCACAATAAATATCTCCGCTGAAACATTGGCAGAAAAGTAAGTTACGACAACCGATATAGAAACCCAGGCGATAGCTGCTATCTGCTAAACTCAAATACGAAAAACATGCCAGAAATCCCCCAGAATGCCAGAAAAGAGAAGACTCAGAAGAATCTGTCATCAATCCAGATGCCCAGCAGAGAAAACTAGAGTAAATAACGCAATACAACCCAAACGAGAGATTCAAAAAGTTATAAATGACTCTATTAGTTAATTCCTAATTGGACTAACAAATGACAGTAAAACTGATTATTCACTTCGGAAAGCTACTAAGTGACTTAAGAGACCAATGTTGCAGAATTCTCCAATTAGAAGTGCAGATGGGACATATGCAAAACGCAATACTCAAAAGGCTAATAGATTTGCCTAATATCTTGAAAGGACTTTCCAACCGAATGAGGGTGAAGCCATTCTAGACTGGGAAATTATTACCCAGGAAGAAGATGAAATCAGACCCCTAAAAGAATTTGCAAGGGAACTTAAAAAAAAAAAAAAAACACTAACACTAACAAAGCTCCAGAATTTGACTTAATTACTGGCGAAATTCTCAAACAACTACCTCGTAAAGCAATCGTAAAACTTACATATCTTATTAATGCATCTTTAAGATTAAAATATGCACCTAAGATATGGAAAGTAGCAGAAGTGATAATGAGTCCAAAACCTGGAAAACCACCTAATGAAGTTCCTTCTTACATACCAATCTCGTTATACCTGTAATCTCAAAACTGTTCGAAAAAATACGAATAAAACCAATATAACCAAAATAATACCAGAACATCTGTTTGGTCTCAGAGAATCTGATTCAACTGTAGATCAAGTCCATAGAATAACAGACGTAATTGAAAAATCATTGGAGGAAAGAAAGGTTTGCTCTACTAATTAAGTTGAAAGCATGTGTGGATACCATTTGGTGAAACATGATAATTAAGGTAAATCAAACACTTGGTTGTAGTTTCATTATATTAATAGAATTTACTCAGGACTGAGTAAATTCTATTAATATAGTCAAACTTTAACCAAGTGTTTGATTTACATTAATTTGCTCTACTATACAGGGTGAGTCAAGAGGAACGGACCAAACTCCAGGAGTGTATTGTACACGTGAAAATAATTTTAAAAAAATCATATGTTGTTGTCCGATCATCATTTGTTTTCAAGTTATAGTTTCAAATTATGAATATGCAAATGTGGTGTTTGTCTATGGTATTTGCAATGGGACTGCTACAGCTGCTGTTGAAAGATATCGTCAATGGTTTCCACATTAGAAAACTCTGGATAAAAATATATTTATCCGACTTTTCAACAAACTGTTCGAAACTATCACTTGAAAACAAATGAATATCGGATAACAACATTTGAGTTTTTTTAAATCATTTTTACGTTTACAATACACTCCTGGATTTTGGTCCGTTCCTCCCGACTCCCCTTGCATTTCTTGATGTAGCGCTAGCTTTTGACAAAATGTGGCACGAGGGATTTAAATACAAATTAAAAACACTTCTGCCCAGACCATATACACAATTACTAGAATCATACATGTCAGATAGAGTTTGTAGAATAAAGCAGGAAGATGCTTACTCTGAACTAAAAGAAATAAAGGCAGGTGTGCCACAGGGCAGTGTGTTAGGGCCAGTCCTCTACATATTATACACCAGCGATATACCTGCATTAGACCATAATACGATAGCCACTTTTGCCGCGACACTGCCATAGAGGCTGTATGCAAAGATCAAAGATGTACACTTTTTTTATTGTTAATTACTTGCTCATCAATAAATATTTACATTTCCGTGAATCGCAATCGTTTTACTCTTTTAACGATTGCGTTCAACAATTAAATTCCCGCTGTAACGTTAATCGTTTTAAATCCTCCAAGGCTCTCGCCCACTTTACCGCCGCCTCTTCCGTTTGTGACGGTGACTGATCGCCGTCTCAATTAAGCCGTCGCGTTTTTCAGCAATTTTCTCCAGATTAAACGGGGCGAGCGGGTTGCCTTTTTTTTTTTAATTTGACGCGGAAATCAAACGGGGCCGCTGCGCCGGAAGGCCGGGCATTAATTCCGGCCCGGAATTACATTTTCTTGATTAATAAGGAAAATAATTGCGCGCCACGCCAAGGGGGTCGGGAATTCATCAAGTGATCATTCCTTCTGCCTCAGAAAACTAAAGTAAATGGCGGATTTTTTTTATTGTAATTTCGCGCTGACATCAAACGACGCGAAGGACCTTCATATTTATCCGGATTTTGGCCTTAATTGAAGGGATGGTTTTCTGCTCAACCCGCAAAATACGTTCGTATTTGCACATCGGTTTAATGAAAAATCTTGGTATTGAGACATTGTCCTTGTTTGCTCTTGTATTAGATATATAAGATATAAGGTAGATAATGTATTAATGCTTTCCCAGCGGAACATACAGGGTGGTCACTTTAACGACGCCCACCATTATTATCTATTAAACGGAAATATATAAAAAGTTGGTCAAATGGGATAAATTTTTCTCATTTTTGTGCCTTTCAATATACTGAAACGAAATCCGGAATATCTAGCACAGTTCCTGAAATATCGCTGAAAAACTGAAAAAGTGCACTTTCCTTTTCCTTTTATAACTTTTTTTAATTTTGAAGGAACTTTTACGAAATTGGCACTCTTACAGTTTTCGCCTTGAGCTTTCTGATAACGCTACCAAACATTTTCTGCGCTAACAAGATGCCCAAATTTTCATAGTCAACTTTTGATTTTCTTATGGCCGCAATATTGGATTTTAATGGCATTCAAAAGAGCGAAAAAATCCGGAAAAAATCGGTTTGGGGTTTCAGACCCAATTTTCCCAGAAAATAGATAAGAAATTTCCTAGTAAAATGTAAATACTAATTTTTGAAGGAAGAAAACAATAAAAAATATAGTAAATACTAATATTATTGGAAATTGATAATCAAATGTTTCGAGGAACTGGAACTGGATTTGAATTGGTTTAGTGAAACTGGCAATAAAATTTAGAGATAGATTTCACAATAAACTAGCAATTACTTGGAAAATTAGTGAATATCTAATGAAACTAGTAATGATGAAACTAAGAATATCAAAATATGTAAATAAATATACTTGCTCAAAACTTCTAGCAATTTTAATAAAATGAGTGTCAAAGTATTTCAATGTGATTCGAAATTTCCCAAATAAGCAATTAAAATAGCAATTGAGCTAAAACGTCCAGAATTTTGATGATTACGTCACTCAATTTAACAAATTAAGAACATTTCTAGAATAATAAATTATAAATTATGCGAATTTTAAATTCATTTGTCATCATAATTGTCGTCAAAAAGTAAAGTTTTGATTAAAAGGACAATTTGTTTGTACTTTATTTGTGTCAACATACGATTTTAAGTTTTTTAGTGCAAAGACGTTAATAATTTATTATGACTTAGGTATAAGTATAACTTCGTGCTTAGACAAGTATCGGTTAGCTATTACCGAAATTTCTGAAAATTTATTTATTGCATATTTATGATTAGGTTTGTGTTCAGTATACCTGAAGCTAATTCTCCTGAAAATTTGACAAAGTTTCAGTACTAAATAAGGAAGAAAATCAAACACTTAACTTTCTGCATTGACAAGTATGGGTTAGATATTACTGAAGTTTCTGAAAATTTATTATTTGCAAATTTGATATTAGATTCGTGTACAGTATACATGAAACTAATTCTCCTGAAAATTTGATAAAGTTTCAGTATAAAATACGGGAGAAAATCAAACACTTAACTTTCTGCATTGACAAGTATGGGTAAGCTATTACTGAAATTTCTGAAAATTTATAATTTGCAAATTTGATATTAGATTTGTATACAGTACACCTGAACCTAATTATCCTGAAAATTTGACAAAATTTCAGTATTAAATAAGGGAGAAAATCAAACACTTAACTTTCTGCATTGAAAAGTATAGGTTAACTATTACTGAAATTTCTGAAAAATTATTATTTGCAAATTTGATACTAAAGTCGTATCCAGTATACCTGAAACTAATTCTCCTAAAAATTTGACAAAGCTTCAGCATTAAATAAGGAAGAAATTCAAACACTTAACTTTCTCCACTGAAAAGTATAGGATAACTATTACTGAAATTTCTGAAAATTTATTATTTGCAAATTTAATACTAGAGTCGTATCTAGTATACCTAAAACTAATTCTGCTGAAAAAATTGACAAAGTTTCAGTATTAAATAAGAGAGAAAATCAAACACTTAACTTTCTGCATTGACAAGTTAGCCATATTAGCTATTACTGAAATTTCTGAAAATTTATTATTAGCAAAATTGATATTAGCTTCGTGTACAGTATATATAAAACTAATTCTCCTGAAAATTTGACAAAGTTTCAGTATTAAATAAGGGAGAAAATCAATCACTTAACTTTCTGCATTGAAAAGTATGGGTTAACTATTACTGAAATTTCTGAAAATTTATGATTTGCAAAATGGATATTAGATAAGTGTACAGTATACATGAAACTACTTCTCCTCAAAATTTGACAAAGTTTCGGTATTAAATAAAGGAGAAAATCAAACACTTAACTTACTGCATAGATAAGTATGGGTTAGCTATTACTGAAATTTCTGAAAATTTATTATTTGCAAATTTGATATTAGATTCGTGTACAGTATACTTGAAGCTAATTCTCCTCAAAATTTGACAAAGTTTCGGTATTAAATAAGAGAGAAAATCTAACACTTATCTTTCTGCATTGAAAAGTATAGGTTAATTATTACTGAAATTTCTGAAAATTTATTATTTGCAAATTTGATACTAGAGTCGTATACAGTATACCTGAAACTAATTCTCCTGAAACTTTGACAAAGTTTCAGTATTAAATAAGGGAGAAAATCAAACACTTAACTTTCTGCATTGAAAAGTATGGGTTAACTATTACTGAAATTTCTGAAAATTTATGATTTGCAAAATGGATATTAGATAAGTGTACAGTATACATGAAACTACTTCTCCTCAAAATTTGACAAAGTTTCGGTATTAAATAAAGGAGAAAATCAAACACTTAACTTACTGCATTGACAAGTATGGGTTAGCTACTACTGAAATTTCTGAAAATTTATTATTTGCAAATTTGATATTATATTCGTGTACAGTATACCTAAAACTAATTTTCCTGAAATTTTGACAATGTTTCTGTATTAAATAAGGGTGAAAATCAAACACTTAACTTTCTGCATTGACAATTAAGGGTTAGCTATTACTGAAATTTCTAAAAATGTATTATTTACAAATTTGATATTATATTCGTGTACAGTATTCATGAAACTAATTCTCCTGAAAATTTGACAAAGTTTCAGTATTAAATAAGGGAGAAAATCAAACACTTAACTTTCTGCATTGACAAGTATGGGTTAGCTATTACTGAAATTTCTGAAAATTTATTATTTGCAAATTTGATGTTATATTCGTGTACAGTATACATGAAACTAATTCTCCTGAAAATTTGACAAAGTTTCAGTATTAAATAAGGGAGAAAATCAAACACTTATCTCTCTGCATTGACAAGTAGCATTTAGTATTTGCAATTTATTATTTGCAAATTTGATATTATATTCCTGTACTGTACACCTGAAACTAATTCGCCTGAAAATTTGACAAAGTTTCAGTAATAAATAAGGGAGAAAATCAAACACTTAACTTTCTGTATTGACAAGTATGGGTTGGCTATTACTGAAATTTCTGAATATTTATGATTTGCAAAATTGATATTAGATTAGTGTACAGTATACCTGAAACCACTTCTCCTCAAAATTTGACAAAGTTTTGGTATTAAATAAGGGAGAAAATCAAACACGTAACTTTCTGCATTGAAAAGTATGGGTCAACTATTACTGAAATTTCTGAAAATTTATTATTTGCAAATTTGATATTATATTCGTGTACAGTATACATGAAACTAATTCTCCTGAAAATTTGACAAAGTTTCAGTATTAAATAAGTGAGAAAATCAAACACTTAACTTTCTGCATTGAAAAGTATAGTTTAACTATTACTGAAATTTCTGAAAATTTATTATTTGCAAATTTGATATTAGATTCGTATACAGTATACATGAAACTAATTCTCCTGAAAATTTGACAAAGTTTGGGTATTAAATAAAGGAGAAAATCAAACACTTAATTTTCTGCATTGACAAGTATGGGTTAGCTATTACTGAAATTTCTGAAAATTTATTATTTGCAAATTTGATATAAGATTCGTGTACAGTATGCATGAAACTAATTCTCCTGAAAATTTTACAAAGTTTCAGTATTAAATAAGGGAGAAAATCAAACACTTATCTCTCTGCAGTGACAAGTATGGGTTAGCTATTACTGAAATTTCGGAAAATTTATTATTTGCAAATTTGATATTATATTCCTGTACTGTACACCTGAAACTAATTCGCCTGAAAATTTGACAAAGTTTCAGTATTAAATAAGGGAGAAAATCAAACACTTAACTTTCTGCATTAAAAATATCTGTGTCTTATTAAATCGCTGCTTTGCAATGGTTATTAGCCATAGCAGAAGAAATAAGCCGAAATAATGATAAGTTTTCGTACTGCTGTTGTAATTATACATACAACACTATCAGCCATATGCATTTGCATCTAATTATCAATCTAATTGGCGGCTTTCCCGGTGCAGTACGGCAGCACTTTGGGGGGTGGTTAGCTTAATGGGGATGCTGGGGACGGTATCTAAAATGGCATCTGAACGCCAAGAGCCGCCCGGTCGAGGCAACATTCATCAGCACGATAAGCTAACCGATATTGATGATGATCATGGAAGCTTTCACTTTGCGACATCGCCGCCTGCCATTAAGACATTACAGGATGTAACTTATTACTTGCCCCTGCCTGCAATTAACATCCTCGCAGGGGTGATAAATCGGCACGCACAACGTTTTATGAAATTAAATCCGATGGCCCTTGGCGGTTTGGTGGCCCAAGCACAAACAAGAGAGTTTGCTGCTCGCAGGAATAGTTTGCAGGAATAGTTCGCAGGGATGGGATTCCACAGCTAGGGGATGCTCCTTTGAGCTCGCACCTTTTTAATTGCTTCACCTGGTGGGTGATTGATTGTGACCGTTAATCTAAAGTTTCACGGACCTAATTTCGTTTAAATGCTGCAAAAAGCTGGTTGCAAGCACTTCATCAAAAAGTTTGAACATGTGTAAATGGTAAGACATAATTATTATTTCTGCTGCTATATCTAATACCATCGCCAATGGGCGATCTGTTATAGTTATAAATTTGATTTGAGGGTATCTTATGCCATCAGATACTTATTTCAGTAGATCAGTAGATCCATAGATCAGTATATCCGTAGATCAGTAGATTATGAAAGACAAATCTTTGACGTACTGAGCAACTTTTATCAAAATTCTTATCGACCTGTTTTAGTCACCAGTACACATTTTTCCTTACTTTGGCCGTAGTAGCTAACTGTTGGTGCTCTCCCACTGTTAATTCGAGGACGCAGTAAAGCCGGATTAACGAGTGCCTGTGGTGGATTTATCATGGCATCTCTTCGCGCCGTTACAAATCTGATATTTGGAGCACCGAGCAGAACACACTGACTCGGCAATAAAGCCCCCCATTTAACGGCCCTGGCGCAGTCGTATTTTTTACCTCCACTAGACCGGCATTGGTGGTTCAATGGGCACTCGTAAATCCAGCGATGAGCGGAAAAAGCGGCCGATGCTGGAAAACGCGGGGGCGCGATCCCCCGGATGCTCGAATAATTAGCACGAGCGGGGCGCTTTTTCCGCAATTACGAGGTTAAATCATAATAACCCGCTGGCGAGGTGCGGAGGACAATGCGGGGGCGCGCGATTACCAGCGCTGCGAGCACGTGAATGAGGTGCACTGCTTTAGAAACGCTTTCGAGGGGAATAGGTTAATTTTCGCTGAGATAATGAAGAAGTGGTAAGTGTTGAGTTGGACGAGTTCATAAATCTATTTTTGAAAGGAAGATTTGCAAACAGTGAAGGTTTCCGATCAGTGGTTCATAAACCTCTGGCTCAGGTTACATATAATCAAGTGTTTACCCAGCCCATAAAATGTCAGTGTTGTGCACCGAGTGGTACATTATTAGCCGAGGCGATGGCCGAGAACAACAAATGTGAAGCGCGAGTTTGCCGAACATTCTTTGCATTGCGGAAGGCGTATAATAACATGCTCTTTATTACATTTGTTATCTGATATTTGGTAACTGAGGAAATGTTTATAAAAAACAAAAAAAAAATGTTGTGCACCGAGTGGTACATTATCAGCCGAGGCGATGGCCGAGAACAACAAATGTAAAGCACGAGTTCACCGAACATTATTTTCATTGCGCAAGGCGTATAATAACATTCTCTTTATTACTTTTGTCATCTGATATTTGGTAAGTGAGGAAATGTTTATAAAAAAAAAAAAACTAAACGCAATTTCCACACTTAAACACGCTAAAAAGTGTTGAAAACTTTTTACAAGTTTTCGGTTCATGGTACAAACTGTTTGCGTAAAACCTTAGTTTACGCACTGTCGTAGAAAACAAAAACCTTTTCTATACTACTGAGAAGTATAACTTCTGGAGGTGCTTTGGACAGCATTCTAGAAATCTTTATTGCATAACATTCCTAATGACTTTTGTTACCGCCTGTAAGTTCATAATAATCATCGATGGAATCAAGTATGTAATTAGTATAGCGTTTGAAGTTAAGCTTTGGAGTGTATTTGCCGCCCCTTAAATATGCCGCTCATATTGGGATCGGTTTCATCATCGTCGGGATTATGAGCGAATGGCGGCGGTAAGCGGTGCAGTAACGATCGGCTCACGTCTACCGCCGCCTCACAAATTCATATGTCGACCGCCGCTTATGCTGTGACTCGCCGCCTCCAAGAAGCCACCAATTTGCAGTAACGCAGATCCATTGCATAAGCCTCAAATCCATAACTTAGTACGCATATTAACACCATGAAATATTATTTTTTTTAAATCTACTATCTACTCTCAAAAAATCTACTATCAAATTAGATAGTGATTTTACTGTTGTTTAAATAATTGCGATTTCCAAAATTTTATCGATTGTCAAACTATCGTGTTTATGGAGGAAAATGTTGAAAACTTTGCTAATTTTGATGTGATATTTTCGATAGTAAATATATATATATATATATATATACAGGGTGTCCGGAAAATACGTGTACAACGTTTGACGACAGACTCCTGACGTCAAAATAGGTCGATCTAAGCCGACTTAGTTATATCCAAAATTGTCTCGTTTAGCCGGTAGAGGGCGTCAAAAATTAATATCAATGACGTTTAATAATTTGACAATTAATCAAGTATAATATTTACTCAAGTATACGATCAACATTATTGAATTACAAGTTCATTTTACCATTAAAAATGGAAAATTATACAAACTCTCAGAAAGTTGACATGCTCCTGGTATACGGGTTTTGTCGAGGAAATGGGCGTCAGAGTGTTAGGGTTTACATGGAGAGGTTTCCTAACCGTCGAATACCAAACCACCAAACATTTGCCAATATTGAGCGTCATCTTCGGGAAACGGGCAGTTTTGAGAAAAAGTTTGAAGGCAGGGGTCGTATGCGAACAACTCGAACTGTGGAAACAGAAGAGATGATTCTGGAAAGAGTTGAAGAAGAACCAAGTACCAGTACCCGTCTCTTAGAACGTGAGTTAAATGTTCCTAAAACGATTGTCAATGAGGTTTTAAGAGAACAGTTGTTACATCCTTACCACATACAAAAAGTCCAGGAACTTTTACCGACTGATCCCCCCATGCGGCTTACATTTTGTCAATTTATTAGAAACAAAAGAATCCTTGTTCCAAATTTTTGTAGAAAAATTATGTTTACTGACGAGGCATGCTTTACAAGATCTGGGGTAACCAATCTGCACAACGAACATATTTATTCCGATGAAAATCCACATGCCATTAAAGTTGCACATCATCAGCATCAATTTAAAATTAATATTTGGGCAGGTATTATTGATCACTACCTTATTGGTCCCATTGTTATTCCAGCAGGTTAGATGGAAATATTTATTTAAATTTTTTGCAAGACACATTACCAATTCTTCTGGAGAATTTGCCCATTTTACTTCGGAGGGAAATGTGGTATATGCATGATGGTGCCCCGCCCCATTTTTCCGTTGCCGTTCGGCAATACTTACATCATCAGTATCCCAACCGATGGATTGGAAGAGGCAATGATGCACCAGTAAAATGGCCACCACGTTCTCCTGAGTTAAATATGTGTGACTTCTTTTTGTGGGGCGCTATTAAAACAGAAGTTTACAAGACTCCGGTAAACACACGCGATGATTTATTGCAGCGGATTTTAAATGCAGGCAACCATTTTAATAATCCCGAGACATTAGATAGGGTCCAATATCATTTTTTAAAGAGTGTTAATAAGTGTATTCAGCAAGATGGCGGTCATTTTACACATTTGCTTAAGTAATGTTTTTGTTTTACTTAGTTTCTTACAATAGATACTTTCAACTTTGTTATACTTTTGTTTTTTTTGACGCCCTCTACCGGCTAAACGAGACAATTTTGGATATAACTAAGTCGGCTTAGATCGACCTATTTTGACGTCAGGAGTCTGTCGTCAAACGTTGTACACGTATTTTCCGGACACCCTGTATATATATATATATATATATATATATATATATATATATATATATATATATATATATATATATAAAACTATCATTTGATACTTTAAAAATACGTGGTTATTAATAGCTATGATTATTTGATTTATAGTTCTCTCAATATGGGAAACTCAAATTGCATCACTCCTTAGAAAACATAAACAACGATTCGAAAATTGTGAACAAAACCGTCATGTATATGGAACAAAATGGGAACACAGTCAACTAATGTCGAAGAAAATAATGTTAAGTTAAATAAAAAACTGTCATGTAGATGGAAAAAAAATGAAAATCTACTAATTTGAGAGTTTCGGTTATTTCAGTAAAAAAAAAAATAAACGAGTTTCGAAAATTTTGTATAAAATTATGGTGTTATGGAAAAAATGGGAAGCATGTTTATGTTCATGGAAAAATTACAAGTAAAATTACTTAAATTTTTCATTGACTACAACGTTATTTATTACTTTTTTGAATAACAAAAATCCCTAACAAATTAGTAGATTTATCATTTTTTTCATAACGTTTACAGTTGCATATGATTTTTTTTTTGGAAACAAGTTTTTAATCAAATTAGGTGCTTTCCCTACTTTTTTCCATAAACATGATAGTTTAATTTGAAATTTGCTAAATGACAAATCATTTTTTTTAAGTATTTTAGTCTTAAAAACTACAAGTAGTTTATGGAAAAACTAGGGAAAACATCAAATTTGATAAAAAAGTTGTTTCCAAAAAAATCATATGCAACTGTTAACGTTATGGAAAAAAGTAACAAATCTACTAATGTGTTGGGGATTTTTGTTATTTAAAAAAATAATAAATGACGTCCAAGAATTTCGTATAAAACTACCGTGTTTCTGTAAATTGTCAGAAAAAAATCTACTAATTGGATAAAACGAATATCTTGACAATTACATAAATTATGAATTATACAACCTGCATATATAAATAAAGTTGCTTTAAATAAAGCATGAGGGAAATAAAACTAAATTATATTCCCCTAAAGCTAAAATTCTATTATTAAACCGAATTGACTTAAAGTTGATAAAGCAATTTTTTTTTAAATCAAATTCAAAATTAGCCCCTAATCCCGCTATAAATATAGTTATTCCACCAATAAATAATAATAATAATAAATTTAAATTTAAAGATAAATTAAAACGAATTTATAAATAAACACAGAGGAGTATTTGTTACTTAAAAAAAAAACTTGTCATTTCATTTTCATTTCGAAAATTTAATGCAAAACTGTCTGTTTATAGAAAACATGGGAAAAATATGATAGGGGTAGTCGTTATTTGAAAAAAAAACAATGACACTTCGAAAATTTCACACAAAACTGGAAAATTGTTATATGGTTTATAGAAAACCTAGAAAAAAATCAACTCATTCGATCGATATACTTGCTAATAAAAAAAATTACATTTCGATAATTTCGTATGAAACTGTGATATTAGAAATATGAAAAAAAATATGTACCGATTCGAAAGAAGTTCTTGTTAACAAAAAAATACTTCGACATTTTTGTATGAAACTATAATATTAATTGGACTATTGGACTACATTGGAAAATATGTTCTTATTTGATAATATTTCAGTTATTTGAAATAAAAAAATAATATTTCGAGAAAATATGTACTAATTTAATAATGTTTTAGTTATACACTGCGCGACAAAAGTCTGGGTTCACTAACAATTTTTCCGATTTTTCGTCCTATTTTTTTTTTTTTCAAATAAACCAAAATGTTAATGTTTGTTTATCAAAAAACAAGTTTAATGACGTAGTCGCCAAATGCATAGCCGTACAATTTTTAATATAGTGCATGTTTTCCTTCTAACGTGCCTTATTCAGATTTTTGAGATTTGGTTAACAATTAAGTTGGTGTTGTCATGGATTTGTTTATCATGCTTCAAATGTTGCTGGCAAGTGTCAGTGTGTGCTGAAATTTAGTTTTGTGATCAAAATGCCGATATCTCCAGTAAGATGTGCACGGATAATTGCCCACATTGAAGAAGGACATAGCCAGAGAGAAGCAGGCCGTAGGTATGGAGTTTCTCAAAACGGGGTCCGAAGGATTTGGCAGAGGTATGAGGAAGATGGTCTACTAACAGCCAGAGCACGGTCAGGAAGACCAAGAAAAACTAATGCTCAAGATGACTGATTTATGTTGTTACAATCTTTGAGAAATCGCACTGAAACTGCAACAATTAGAGCTAATGAGCTTGCTGCAGTCAGAAATGTTCAAATATCGGCACGTACAGTTCAGCGACGACTTCGAGAAAATAATCTAAAGTCTTATCGGGCTGCCACTGGTCCAAAACTTATGGTTCGTCACAAACAAAACCGACTGAATTTTGCTAGAACTTATCAGAACTGGGGGGCTGCCGAGTGGCGACATGTCTTATGAACTGATGAATCCCGTTTTACGTTGGATGCTCTAGACGGTCGTACACGGGTATGGAGGAGACCAGGAGAACGATACGCAGCATGTACCATGGCTCCTAGATCCAATTTTTTCGGAGGCTCTGTAATGGTATGGGGAGGGATTTCTGTCGAGGCTCGTACAGAACTCCATATTTGTGATAGAGCAGCCCTTAACGCAGATAGGTACATTAGGGATATTGTAGAGGAACATGTTGTACCATACAGTCACTTTATTGGAGAAAACTTTCAATTAATGCAGGATAATGCTCGCCCACATGTGGCGAACATTACCCTCCAATATTTTAACGAAGTCGGAATTAGGTGTTTGGATTGGCCTGCTTGTTCACCAGATCTGAACCCTATTGAGCACGTGTGGGACCAACTGGGAAGAGCCATTCGAGCTCGCCCTGATCGCCCTCGGACCTTAAGAGACCTTGCAGCATGTTTGGTTGAAGAGTGGGACAGACTGCCGCAAGAAAACATTGCAACGTTGATTAACAGCATGTCTAGACGTCTGGACTGTGTTATTAGGGCTCGTAGTGGAAACACCAGATATTGAAAGTTTCGTTCGTACCCATAGTTCGTGTTTTTCACTTTTTTTTATAAACACTATATTTCTTTAGTATCCTAAAATGTAAGTAAATAAAGATTAATTATTAATTTATCACCAAAGGTGGTTTTTCATTTTTGTTTTTTGATAAACAAACATTAACATTTTGGTTTATTTGAAAAAAAAAAAAAAATAGGACGAAAAATCGGAAAAATTGTTAGTGAACCCAGACTTTTGTCGCGGAGTGTATATAAAAAAATATATTAAAAATTATTTAAAAAAATAATAAATGACGTTCCAAGAATAAAAATAATTAAAAAAATTATAAATGACGTTCCAAGAAATTCGTATAAAACTAACGTGTTTATGTATTTTTTATTTGAAAAAAAAAAAGAATGTCATTTCGATAATGTCATTCAAAACTGCCATGTTTCTAGAAAACATGGGAAAATATGATAGGGGTATTCGTTATTTGAAAAAAAAATAATAATGATATTTCGAAAATTTTACACTCAACTGGAAAACGGTTATATGGTTTATAGAAAACATGGAAACAAATCTGCTCATTCGATCGAAATACTCGCTATTAAAAAAAAATACATTCGATAATTTCAAATAAAACTGTAATGTTCCAATTATGGAAAAAAAATCTACCGATTCGAAAAGAGTTCTTGTTAACCAGAAAGACACCTCGATAATTTCATATGAAACTATTTTCGTATGAACAATAAAGTCATTTCGAAAATTTCATATAAAACTGTCATGTTTCTACAAAACATGGGAAAAATATGATAGGGGTATTCGTTATTTGAAAAAATAATAATGACATTTCGAAAATGTTACATTCAACTGGAAAATGGTTATATGGTTTATAGAGAACATGGAAACAAATCTACTCATTCGATCGAAATTCTCGCTATTAAAAAAATTACATTTCGATAATTTCCAATGAAACTGTAACGTTCCAATTATGGAAAAAAATCTACCGATTCGAAAAAAGTTATTGTTAACAAAAAAGACACTTCGATAATTTCGTATAAAACTGTAATGTTAATGGAAAACATTGGAAAAAATTAAATTCATCATTTTGAGGTTTTCGTGATTTAAAAAAAAATTAATTACACTTCATTCATCCAAAAGTGTCATATTATTTTGTGAAAATAAACAACCAAAAAAGTACTAATCTGTTTGTGTTTAATTACTGTTTTCCTTATTTCTAAAAAAAATAAAATGACACTGAAAATTTCACATGGAACTATTATATTTTTCCGTAAATGAGGAACAAAGGAATAATTTATGTATGTTTAGGGAACATTTTTATAACAATCAGATAAATGAACAAGAAATTTGAAAATAAAAATATAATTTTGTACATAGTAAATATATGAAACTGTCAAATTTATGGACAAGAAATGGGAACAATCTACCAATTTGATGGTATTTTAGTTCTTAATAAAAAAAAATCGAAAATTTTATTTTAAAATGTAATGTTTATAAAACAATGACAAAAATGCAAATGGGAATAAATCAACTAACTTGACAGGAGCTTACTTTCGTCAGTTAAACATTTACATTAAATTTTGATATTAGAAAATTTTATATAAAACTGATGTTAAAGAAAGACCCATATTTTCTTTCTTAAACATCAGTTTCGTATAAAATTTTCTAATATCAAAATTAGAACAAAACAAACTTTTATACAAATTCATCATTTTAAGGTTTTCGTTATTTAAAAATAAATTAATGACATTTCGTCTAAAACTTGTCATGTTAATGGAAAAAAATTGAAAAAATACTAATTTGATAGTGTTTTTTCCAACAAAAAATAAAAAGACAATTTGAAAATTTCATATGGAACTATCATGTTTTTGGGAATAATTAATGAAAATTGTTAAGTTTGGCAAGGGAGAAAAACATTACATGATATTTAGAAAACTCTATATGTAACTGAAATATATAGAACAAAATTGAGTAAAACAATTAATTTGTTAATGTTTGTTTTGTTATTACCGTCATTTTATTGAAAAAAATTAAAGAAATCTAATAATTATGGAATAATTTTCGATATTTGAAAACAAAATTAAATGCCATTTTGAAAATCTTATATGAAACTGAAATTTATGTAACAAAATAAACGTAATATGATAAGGATTTTTGTTATTAAAAAGAAATAATAATTTTTCCATCAAAACTCATATGTTTATGTAACAGAATGGGGAAAAATCTACTACATGTAAGGGATTTTCGCTCATTCAAAAAATAAATTTCGAAAATGTCACATTTGTAGAAAAATGGACAAACATAAAACAACTTATCCCATTTTTTGTCCATTTTTTCCTCATACATTAAAATTTTCGAAATTTCACTAATTGTTCTTTTAGACATAACACTTTCCTTTTTCTTTCTTTATTCAGAAACCCAACATCAATTACTTTGAAATTGTTGAGGTTTTTTTCTTCAACGAAAAAAATGTCTCTTAATTATTTTATTAAATGAATTTCAAATATAAGAGAAATTTACATTAGATAAGAAAAATAACTCGTCGTTTTCAACGGCTCAATTGATGATTGTCAGGATTTCAGGTACGATTTTCAAATGTATTAATGCTTTAACGTTATAATTTACCACAAATGTACTATTACAATCACACGGTACATAAATAAATAACAATTGTATTGCTGCAATGATTGGAGAAATACGAATCGACGTATATTAGTCAATCTCACTTGCCAATCTCGGGACTTATAAATTGCATTACAGAAGACGTCGTTGTTGCGTTTTAGCGCCGCGACGCGGTCATGAATAAAATATAAGTGTGTGTCGCGTATCGACCCAAAAGGCCTCCCCTTCCCTCCAGTGCGACGTCAGTGTTCGATGTGAACGATTTAATTCTCGCGCAATAAAGGGATTTCGTTGTAATGAAGTTAAATCTGCGTGAGAGGACGTATTTTTTAAATCGGATAAATCAATAAACGTAAAGGACAACAGCAAATACTTTTTATGTAATTATTAGCGTTTTGAATTACCATTTCAATGGCAATTGCAAAATGTATTGCAATGGAAGTAGAAATAATTTAATAAAATTATGAAATTAAGATTTTTAAAAGAAAATCTAGTTTTGATAAGGTTTTGGAAAGTGTGGATTTTTATTGTTATCATATTTTTGGTTTTTGACAATAATTTGTTGTCATTTTGTTGACAAATGATGGTAAAAAATGTATAATCTTATGTATTAAATAAAAGTGTGGTCGCAGTTAAGGGGGTTTAATCACCGTCTCTTTTGCACACTGTGCAAAACTGTGGTATACATTTAATTTCAATACATTATTACTACAGAATAAAAATCGTATTGGGTTATAGGGGTTGAAAGGATTTAGGATTTATTTAGAAATTATTGTTAATTAGTTAAGTGTTACACTTACGAAAACATAACCACATATTTCCAATATTAATAAATAAGGGTAGACGTATCTAATTAAATTTAGTACTAAATATAAAGCGAGGAATTCATCATCCCCATCTCGGTGATTTTAAGGCTGAACTTTATAAAATAATGTGAAAAATTTGCGGAGTCCCGGGGTGAAAGCGCGCTCCGGTGAAATACGTCGGTCTGAAAAATGCGCCCCCACCCTACCATTCGCCGCCAACCCTCCACCCCCAACAGTCCACAAATTCGATTTACAAATTTACAAAACGAACACGGAGCAAACACGTCGCCGCTACTTGACGTCCGCAATTTTTCCGGGCGATCCCGGAGCCTGTCCATTCCGGGCGCTGACTCCATAAAGGCGCACCGGAATTTCCCCGGACCGGGCATTTCGCATTCGCCGTGTTCATTAGACCCGGAAACGTTTCCATGTATGTCCAGCGGAATTAACACACCGGCCGGCCCTTGCGGAAGTGTTAATTCAGGAAGAAGACGGGGTAATATATTGGCTTTCAGGATTCCAGCGGGCGATATTTAGTCACTTGTTATGGGCGCAGTTTTGAGTTTGAGTTTTGCAAAACAAACGAGCCGAATGTAATGAATTGTAGGTTCAAGCGGCTCTAAAATAACGTGTGCGATTGATACATCAACGAGCGTTTGGAATTTTATGAAAATGAAAATCACACACTCCAGTCTGCACACAGTACCAACCAAATTCAACGAACTGACCGCCACGTTTGCAATTGACACTCACCGTTCAGAACAAAAATTTTGAACAAAAAACTATTAATAATACTAATAATAATAATATCTAATGTTATTTACCTATGGCGTAGTTCATTACTATCATTTTTGACAGATAAACTAACAAAATTGTATTTTCATTCCAAATTCAACGAACTTACCGCCACGTTTACAATTGACTCACCGTTCAGAACAAAAATTTCCACTTCCCGCGGACCATTTTGAACAAAAAACTAATAATAATACTAATAATAATAATATCTTATGTTCTTCTACCTACGACGTAGTTCATTACTGTTATTTTTGACAGAAAAACTGACAAAATTGTATTTTTATTCCAAATTCAACAAACGACGTAGTCCACCACGTTTGCAATTGACTCACCGTTCAAATCAAAACTTTCCACTTCCGGTGGACCATTTTGAACAAAAAACTAATAATAATACTAATAATAATAATATCTAATGTTCATCTACCTATGGCGTAGTTCATTACTGTCATTTTTGACAGATAAACTAAAACAGATTTCATTACTGTCATTTTTGACAGATAAACTAAAACAGATTTCATTACTGTCATTGTTGACAAATAAACTAAAACAGATTTTGATGTCATTGATTAATAAATAGTTCAGGGGCATATGGTAATAATAAAAATACAATTGGGTCAGTATTTTTATTATTACCATAGGCCCCAGAACTATTTATTAATCAATAACGTGCGTCATTCCCTCAGTGCGTGGCTATATATACATCGTAAGTGTTTTTCTTTTCATCATTGTACGTTGCAGTGATCCCAAAAGCAAGGGCGTCACTTTTGCGACACCCTGTATATGGACAATTAAAGTTTATCACCTTATGCATATACAGGGTGATAAGGTGATATACTGTAATTACTTGACATTGCAACTAATTACAATTACAGTTTATCACCTTATCCATATACAGGGTGATATTGTAATTACTTGACATTTCAAGTAATTTTTCCACAAGACAACTGAAGACAGATATTACTTTAACCTTTAATTTACATTTTTGTTCATTACTTACAATTACTGGAGCAACTGCCAATTGACAACAGAAAATCTCGTGCACTTGACTCACCTGAAAATAAATCACAATATTAGTACATTTTAATTATAATAAACGTTTGAGTAAATATTGTAATACAATAACAATAATAGTACATTACAAAACGAGAGTTGTAAGAAGCATATTACGCATATGCGATTAATAAATTTTCAGAAATTCCAGATAAAGCTAACCCATACATGTCAATTTAGAAAGTTATATCGTTGATTTTCTCACTTATTCAACATCGAATTTTCGTCAAATTATCAGGAGAACTGTATTTAGGTGTACTAAATACATATCTAATATTAATATGCAGTTGATAAATTTTCAGCAATTTTAGTAAAAACTAACCCATAGCTGCCAATTCAGAAAGTTATATCGTTGATTTTCTCAGTTATTCAATGCAGAAACTTAGTCAAATTTTCCGGAGAAATGACTTTAGGTTAGACTAAATAGAAATTTAATTTTAAATATGCAATTAATAAATTTTCAGAAGTTTCAGTAAAGACTAACCCTTACTTGCTAATTCAGAAAGTTATATCGTTGATTATCTCGGTTATTCAATACAGAAACTACGTCACATTTTCAGGAGAACTATCGTTAGGTGTACTTAATATAAATCTAATTTATTAAAGATTAAATATGCATTTTATAAATTTTCAGGAATTTCAGTTAAAGCTAACCCATACTTGCAATGCAAAAAGTCAATGCAAAAAGTTACATCGTTGATTTTCTTAGTAATATAATGCCAAAACTTCGTCAAAGTTTCAGGAGTAATGTCTTAAGGTGTATTAAATAAAAATTTAAAATTAAATTTGCAATTAATATATTTGCAGAAATTTCAGAAACAATTGACCAATACTTGTCAATTCAGAAAACCCAATTTCTGGGTTATTCAATGCAGAAACTTCGTCAATTTTTCAGGAGAAATGACTTTAGGTGTATTTAATACAAACCTAATATAAAATATGCATTTAATAAATTTTCAGGAATTTCAGTAAAGACTAAGCCTTGCTTGTCAATTCAGAAAATGATATCGTTTATGTTCTCAGTTATTCATTGCAGAAACTTCGTCAAATTTTCAGGAGATATGACTTTAGGTGTACTAAATACAAACCTAATATTAAATATTCAATCAACATATTTTCAGAAAATTCAGTAACAGCTGAGCCAAACTTGCCAATGCAGAAAGTTATATACTTGATTTTCTCAGTTATTCAATGAAGAAACTTCGTCAAATTTTCAGGAAAAATGTCTTTAGGTGTACTAAAAACAAACCTAATATTAAATATTCGATTAATATATTTTCAGAAATTTCAGTAACAACTAACCCATAGGTGCAAATTGAGAAAGTTATATCGTTATTTTTCTCGGTTATTCAATGCAGAAATTTGGTCAAATTTTCAGGAGAAATGTCTTTAGGTGTACTAAATACACACCTAATATTAAATATTCGATTAACATATTTTCAGGAATTGCAGTAACAACTAACCCATAGTTTTCATTTCAGAAAGTTATATCGTTGATTTTCACAGTTATTCAATGCAGAAACTTCGTCAAATTTTCAGGAGATATGACTTTAGGTGTACTAAATAGAAATTTAAGATTAATTATGCATTTTATAAATTTTCAGGAATCTCAGTAAAAGCTATGAAAGTTATATCGTTGATATTCTCACTTATTCAATGCAGAAACTTCGTTAAATTTTTAAGAGAAATGTCTTTAGGTATACTAAATAGAAATTCAATATTAAATATGCAATTAACAAATTTTCTAAAATTTAAGTAAAGACTAAGCCTTACTTGTCAATTCAGAAAGTTATATCGTTGATTTTCTCAGTAATTCAATGCAGAAACTTCGTCAAATTTTCAGGTGAAATGTCTTTAGGTGTACTAAATACAAACCTAATATTAAATATTCGATTAATATATTTTCTGAAATTTCGGAAACAACTAACCCATACTTGCCAATTCAGGAATCATCGTCAAATTTTCAGAAGATATGACATTAGGTGTACTAAATACAAATCTAATATTAAATATGATTTCATAAATTTTCAGAAATTTCAGTTAAAGCCAACCCGTACTTATCAATTTGGAAAGTTGTATCTTTCATTTTCTCACTTCTTCGATACTGAAATTTGAAACTAATAAGTCATGTTGTGAAACTGTTACCAAACACAAAGTTTCAACCTAAAATTCTTTGCTGTTTTTGAGAATTCGTATGTAGACAATTCATTGCAAAAAGCCTTAATCTTTCAACCCACAATGTATGTATGCTGATTGTTATTATACGTTTTTGTAGAGTACATGCTAACATAAATCGAATGCATTTCATGTGACTGGATTGGAATTACCGATTTCAATCACGGCCTCAATGAGGCGGTTTCAATACCCTGAAATTGCAACCTCCGTGAAAATGTCTTGCTCCTAAATAAAGGACGAGGACAAAGGCGCCGATCGCTCCTGTTCCTGTGCCGCGGCGGCCTTTCATCCAGTGCGCAGAGTTATCCCCGGAAACCACCCCCGTGTACTTCCGCCCCCGGCGCTTTCAGTTTTTGCAATTTTCGTCCAATCTCATTGAAAACAGCGCGAAATAATTGCGGCCGCATTCCCGAGTTATTGCCGGCGAACAGATGGCCGCCACTTTTATGGCTCGTAACGCTGAAATATCGCTGCGGCGGGGGCGATAGCCGCCCCCGCCGCAGGAACAAACGCGAATATTTGGGGGCCCTCGCTAATCGGCCCCCAGACGCGCGGGGGCGGCCCGGCGGCGGCGGTACATAAGTGGGTGTTTGGTATTCGGACGGCGGGCCTGGCCTGAAATATGGGGATATAACGCAGTCCTGCTGCGTCCAGGGGGATGAACGTCCGTCAAAGGGTCGGTGTTTACGCTATGCCGTGCCCCCGGCCTGATTACGGTTTCCGGCGGATGCGCAATCCTGCAGGGCCCCCCGCGGCCGCCGCCCCCGCACGCGCTGCTTGAGGCGGCCACTCTGCATGACAAAGGATTAACACTGCACCACAATGCACGGTCATTTGATACCCGCCGCCCCCTTGGGGCACCAGCAGCCGTCCCCGGCCAGAGTGCATCCCAACATTCACCGAGTGCACGGCTCTGTGGCTCCGGGGGCGATCCGGTGGCATTCGTGTGTTAATTGCGTCTAAACAGCACCGTTGGTAAATGAGCGTTTACTGTGCTCGATGAAAATTTGAATGGATGCATTTCAGTACAACCCAAATGTTACACGAATAGGATTTCATTGTCAATTTCTTGATACTAGATATTGTATTTATGTATGTGTAGTTAAGTATTTGCTTAAAGATTTTTTTGGAATTTGCAAAAAAAAATAATTATCAACTATTTGATATTACTCAAAGTTTACACATCGTAGGCATACAAGAACAAGGCATATAAGTCGTCATGACTCATAGATAAAGATATTTTTCGCAAATTTTTGGTACATTTTATATTTGCATTCATGATTATTGTTAATGATTGATTATTTATTTTCAAAATAATGAAATTCACGAATAGTTCTATGATTTATTTTTCAATTTGTTGATACTTTTGGATTTATGTATGTGTACTTAAGTATTTTAAAAAGTAATTCCAGATTTTCTGGCATTTCAAAAATATTTATTATTATTAATCTTTTGAAGCTTCTGGAGTTTACATTTGGAACATTTGTGTCCATTTATTTGCAATTTATTGAATAGTTCTAGGAACTATTCGGCAATATTTGCTTGCTTTGGATTTGGATCGAAGGTATTTTCCAAACTAATTCCAAACTTTCTGGTATTCATAGACGTAAATACAAAAGGTATTTATACTGTACTATCTGTACATCCACTATTATTTTGGAAAATATCTAATCATGAATACAAAAATGAAAAGTGTCAAATATTTGCGAAATAATAATGTTTGAACTATTCCTGAAATTTGAATAAAATTATAAAATACAAAAAAGTTCAAATGAAAATTCCAGAAATACCAAAAGAGTAATCATTATATTTGGCAAATAGTGGAAGTTTTTGTCCTTGCAGTGTACTATATTTTCCTGACATGTGTATACGTTTTTCTAATGTGAACACCAATAAAGATTTATTTATTTATTAAAAGTCTGCAATTATTATGGAAAATACCTAATCATATATTCAAAAATGCTAAAGGAACAAATATTGCAAAATAAACCCTAAAACTATTCAAAAAATTTGAGCAAATTTAATATTAAATACAAAACGGTACACAAATATCCATTAAAAAAAATACTAATCTGTTCGTATCTTTGGAATTTTCATACGAAATAAGGTAGATGAAAACTTTTTTGTATATTATAATTTTGTTACAAGTATTGTCTGCATATTTTAATGGATATTTGTGTACTTTTTCTGAATTTTTTGAATGTACAATTAGGTATTTTCCAAAATAATTCCAGCAAGACATTCCAGTATTTTCCAAACAAAAATTATTGACCTTTTGGTATTTCTGGAATTTTTATATGAAAGGGATGTGAAAACTTTTTTGTAGCTATCTTAGAAATGTATTCAAATTTCAAGATTAGGCCAAAGATTTTTTTCGCAAATTTTTGACACTATTCATTTTTGCATTTATAGTATTTTCCAAAATAATAGTTGATTTTTAATATTGGCTAATTTTTTTTATGGAATATTATGTGCACTACAAATAATTTTTGTATTTACATCTAATTATGATTGCTGGTTTTTTTTTTTGGCAATGTTACTGACACTTTTTGTTTTTGGTAGTTATTGTTAGTTATTTTATTTACAAGTGAATTAAAATTTGGGTATTTGAAAACTGTTAATTAACCTTTATGATATTTCTAGAGTTTAGGTACAGCAATTCTCACTAAATCTAGTACAAGAAATTAGGTTACAATCGCAATTTTATATAGCAATGTCAAATTATTTGTACTAGATTTATGTGAGCATGACTGTACATATGGAATATTTATGTCCTTTTATTTATAACAAAAGGACATTAACATTCTAGGAATTATTTTGATTTTTTTATTATTTTTGGATTGTAGATTTCCAAAATAATTGCAACATTCAGATATTCCCAAAAACTGTACAATAATATACTAATGAAACAAAAAAATATTAACCTTTTGGCATCTCGGGAATTTTCATATGGAAAAAGTAAGAACTTCTTTGTATCTAATAATTTTGTTCAACTTTCAGGTGATTTCTTCAATTTTAGTACAGATATTTGTGGACCCTTTTGTATTTAATTTAAATTTTGTAACATATTTGGAATAGCTACAGGACTTATTTGGCACTTTCAGTACTTATTGGATTTTTGAATGTTTGATTTGGTATTTTGCGATGTAATCGTGCCAAATCAGTCCAGTGAGTCCGAATTTATGGACTCGCTTAAATGCACTTCCCAATTTTTCTAATTTAATTTTTTTATATCTGAGAGTGCATGAATCTTCACATCAAATCGTTCAACTCAGGATAGATCCCTACACTTTTGAAAAATTATTATTGTATTTGTTTTTTTAAGATTTTGATATGAAAAAGATTTGAACTCTTTTTGTATCTTATCATTTTATTGAAATTTCAGGATAGTTTATAAATAATTTTCGCAAATTTTTGATACTTTTCGTTTTTGTAATAATAATAATAATGTACTGATATTTCTGACGCTAGATGTTTTACACAGGTCAAATTAAATTACACATGGAAATGTCATACAAAAAAGGTCATAGAAGTAAGAGCTTCCATTACTAGAAGCATATAACTAATAGTTCATGATTATTATCCAAAATAATAAAATTTTACAAACAAAAATGTTTTGCTATGTATAGGTCATACAAGGTCATGCAAGGTTAAAAAAGATCAAAAAAGGTCATGCAAGTTTAAAAAAAGGTCAATTAAAGGTCATGCAAGTTTAAAAAAGGTCAATTAAAGGGCATGCAAGTTTTAAAAAAGGTCAATTAAAGGTCATACAAAAAAAGGTCAATACAAAAGGTATATATTTGCCTTTTTTTTATGGAATACGTGTGAACTAGAAGTACTTCTTGTATTTGCGTTTAATTTTGATTATTGGATTTCTTGGGCAATTTGTTTAATACTTTTACATTTCGTTATTTGGTATTTCAGAAAGTAATGGTAGACTTTAAGGCAGAAAGACCGCAGGTCGATAGCCATTAAAATATCGTTACTACTACTGGTAGACTTTCTAGTATTCGCAAAAACTTTTATGAACCATTTGGTATTTTCTGGAATTTTCATGTTCATGCATGAACAAGTTCTGAGACCAAAATAAAAGTAAAAACCTTCTTCTGTTTTTATTTGTCTCGGCACTTGTCTTATTTGTTTTCTCTCTTCACACTGTATTTGCGTTTAGTTTTGGTTATTGGATTTCTTGGGCAATTTGTTTAATACTTTTACATTTCGGTATTTGGAATTTCAGAAAGTAATGGTAGGCTTTAAGGCGGAAAGACCCCAAGTCGATAGCCAATAAAATATCGTAACTACTACTTGTAGACTTTCTAATAATCTCAAAAACTTTTATGAACCACTTGGAATTTTTTGGAATTTTCATTTTCATGCACGATCAAGTTCTGAGAACAAAAGAAAAGTAGTAAAAACCTTCTTCTGTTTCCATTTGTCTCGGAACTTGTCCTATTTGTCTTCCCTCTTCACACTGTATTTGCGTTTAATTTTGATTATTGGATTTCTTCGGCATTTTGTTTAATACTTTTACATTTTGGTATTTGATATTTCAGAAAGCAATGGTAGACTTTAGGGCGGAAAGACCGCATGTCGATAGCCAATAAAAAGCCATAACTACTACTGGTAGACTTTCTAGGATTCGCAAAAACTTTTATGAACCACTTGGAATTTTCTGGGATTTTCATTTTCATGCATGAACAAATTCTGAGAACAAAAGAAAACAAGTAAAAACCTTTTTCTGTTTCCACTTGTCTCGGAACTTGTCCTATTTGTCTTCCCTCTTCACACTGTATTTGCGTTTAATTTTGATTATTGGATTTCTAGGGCACTTTGTTTAATACTTTACATTTCGGTATTGGGTACTTCAGAAAGTAGTGGTATACTTTAAGGCGGAAAGACCGCAGGTCGATAGCCAATAAAATATCGTAACTACTACTGGTAGACTTTCTAGTATTCTCAAAAACTTTTATGAACCACTTGGTATTTTCAGGAATTTTCATTTTCATGCACGACAAGTTCTGAGACCAAAAGAAAAGAAGAAGTAAAAACCTTCCTTCTGTTTCTTCTCATTTCTATCCACTCCTGTGGCTTGGTATTACATGGGCTGATTTAGGAAGACGGCATCTTTTGGATTTTTGTAAATTTTACTGTGTTTTTTTTAAATAATACTCCCTCTTACAAATTTCTTCACTCCAGAAATAAGTGTTCGATTTGAAATTTGTTTTTGTTCTTAAAACATAATTTGTTTTACTTACATTGTTATAAAACATTGTTCATAAGTGTCCATTCCCCCCCCCCCCCCCCCCACCCCAAAATATATCTTTCTGGTAATCGCCAAATTATTTAGTAACTTCATTTTCTTTACTTTTTGTATGGAATGTTTGTGTACAGTTACAGCCTAAAAAAAAAGTGGGACAGTTTCATTTTCAGTTTCTTTGAACTGTTAACTAGTTTTAAAAGCCATCTAAATTAAATCAAAATTTGTTATAAGTGTTGTCCCATTTTTTTGCTGTAATTGTATCTACTTTTATATGTCTTTTTGTATAATTATTGGATTTTATAGTATGTATAGTTTTTTGTATAGTTATTGGATGTTATAGTATGTATAGTTTTTTTGTATAGTTATTGGATGTTATAGTATGTATAGTTTTTTTCTATAGTTCTTGGATGACAATTTTTCATATTTTTGTAGCACCTTTTGAATTTATGGTTACCTATGTTTCAAAATAACTGTACTTGTACATATTTTACTAACTTATTGGTATTTTCTGGAATTTTCTTCGAAAATTCCAGAAAAGAACAGTATTTCCGTTAAAAATGATGTAGTAATTGGTAAATAATCGCGTGAAGTAATGAATCTATTTTGTCGTTGGTGGTTTTCTGATATGTGTAGTAATTGGTAAATAATCTCGCGAAGTTTTTGTAATTTTGTCGTTGGTGCTTTTCTGATATCTGACGCTATCAAACGCGCGTACAGAAATTGATTTGTATCCCCCCATGCCGGGCCATCCCTTTCATTTCCTCGCTATCGGCTCTGTGCAAGCCGCGAATGTGGGGAGAGCTAAGCCGAACACGTCTGTTTATCGAGTCTCACAAAGCCGTTTATTCGGATGCGTGCAGGGCGTGCATTATCGTGTACGAGAGTTACGGCCTTATTGTCGGCATTCGTCAATCCAGCAGACCCGAGGATCGTCTGGAGTGCGGCGCTCTCACCTTATCGATGTTTGCACAGGGCGCAAACACGATCGCATTTCCACCTTCAGTGGCAGGGACATTCATCCGGGACACGCGCAGAATTCAGAAGCACATGCATGGAGGACCTTGACTCCAATCATAATGGGCGAATCAGTTCGCAGTTTAGATAATTAATGTGATCACAGTTGTAATAAGATAAGCTAAAAAAATAGCCAAGAAAATGGGCTGAACTTTTAGGGTCAAATCCACATTCAAATGGGCTTCTTTTTTCTCGGTCTATAAAAGTTTTTTTGGATAAAATTGACGCTTAAAATAAAATTTTAAAATCTGTAATTTTCTACCATTTTTAACCGTTTTATTTTAGACATTTTATTTCTATCAGAAGTGGCCATTTTGGGCTCGGTGGTAAAACTTGAAACATCCGGTATATCTGAAACTACCTGCTAAAATATTCTCACTTGTTTTGAGAAAATCTCATAATTTTGATATTTTTGCAAAAGAAGTTCTTACTGAATTTTTTTATTGTTGTGTTTAGATGTTGTATCTGCCAATCTACCTCAGATACCAATTCAGATATACCTACTCGGTATATCTGAAACTATCTGCTAAAATATTCTCACATTCAAATGGGCTTCTTTTTTCTCGGTCTATAAAAGTTTTTTTTTAATAAAATTGACGCTTAAAATAAAATTCTAAAATCTGTAATTTTCTACCATTTTTAGTCGTTTTATTTTAGACATTTTATTTCTATCAGAAGGGGCCATTTTGGGCTCGGTGGTAAAACTTGAAACACCCGGTATATCTGAAACTATCTGCTAAAATATTCTCACTTGTTTTGAGAAAATCTCATAATTCTAATATTTTGGTAAAAGATGTTCTTACTGAATTTTTTTATTGTTCTTGTATTTAGGTGTTGTATCTGCCAATCTACCTCAGATACCAATTCAGATATACCTACCCGGTATATCTGAAACTATCTGCTAAAATATTCTTACGTGTTTTGAGAAAATCTCATAATTTTGATATTTTTGCAAAAAAAGTTCTTACTGAATCTTTTTATTGTTCTTGTGTTTAGATGTTGTATCTGCCAATCTACCTCAGATACCAATTCAGATATACCTACCCGGTATATCTGAAACTTTCTGCTAAGTTCTCACTTGTTTTGAGAAAATCTAATAATTTTGATATTTTTGCAAAAGAAGTTCTTACTGATTTTTTTTATTGTTCTTGTGTTTAGATGTTGTATCTGACAAAATATCTCAGATACCAATTCAGATATACCTACCCGGTATATCTGAAACTATCTGCTAAAATATTCTTACGTGTTTTGAGAAAATCTCATAATTTTGATATTTTTGCAAAAAAAGTTCTTACTGAATCTTTTTATTGTTCTTGTGTTTAGATGTTGTATCTGCCAATCTACCTCAGATACCAATTCAGATATACCTACCCGGTATATCTGAAACTTTCTGCTAAGTTCTCACTTGTTTTGAGAAAATCTAATAATTTTGATATTTTTGCAAAAGAAGTTCTTACTGATTTTTTTTATTGTTCTTGGGTTTAGATGTTGTATCTGCCAATATATCTCAGATACCAATTCAGATATACCTACCCGGTATATCTGAAACTATCTGCAAAAATTTTCTCACTTGTTTTGAGAAAATCTCATAATTCTAATATTTTGGTAAAAGAAGTTCTTACTGAATTTTTTTATTGTTCTTGTGTTTAGATGTTGTATCTGCCAATCTACCTCAGATACCAATTCAGATATACCTACCCGGTATATCTGAAACTTTCTGCTAAGTTCTCACTTGTTTTGAGAAAATCTAATAATTTTGATATTTTTGCAAAAGAAGTTCTTACTGTTTTTTTTTATTGTTCTTGTATTTAGATGTTGTATCTGCCAATCTACCTCAGATACCAATTCTTAATATTTTCTCTAATATTTTAGCAGATAGTTTCAGATATACCAGGTAGGTATATCTGAAACTATCTGCTAAAATATTCTTACTTGTTTTGAGAAAATCTCATAATTCTGATATTTTTGTAAAAGAAGTTTTTACTGAATTTTTTTATTGTTCTTGTATTTAGATGTTGTATGTGCCAAATTTCTTGCCCGTTTTATTTTACTTTTAGTAAGATATAGGTCCATTGGTCTATGTGTGTGACTTGTGAGCATCTAATCGCTGACAGTTTTGTTTTATATTAGCTAACCCAATCGTGCCCCCCACCCCCAATCGAGTCAGAACTCTCTAATACCTGACAGGATTTTCTAAATTCAACTAATCATTCGCCGCCTCTTTACAGTTCCGTGTGATTATAATTGTGCCATCCCTCAGGATGGGTGCGTGTAGTTCTTTGCGCCTCCCGAAATAAGATTTTAATGGTCCCGCCGCCGGTGTCATTAAAACTTCCAGATGTGCACATGAAAGGGAACCTCCTCCACCTCCTCCTGCGCCTCCTTCTGCGCCTCCACGTACTCCTCCGGAGCGCACGCCGGCCCAGGCATCGGCTTTCTGATCAGAGCGCTCGTGAAAAACGCGGGCGGAATAATAACAAGTGATAACTCGGAAGAAAGCATGCCTAACTGATAATCAACTTACACAAGTTTCATATTTCCAAGAGTCCCGGCTCGCCTCCTCCTTGCGCCCGACAGGGAGAGATATAAATTCGCGTTCGGGCGGTAATTGGAACGGGAGTGTTCCCGAGGGAACGCCGGGGGTGGAACTTTGTCTGTGCCGGGGCCGCGCGTTTAAAGCGAGACCGCGCTGTTGGGGGGTTGGAGAAAAAAGTTTCACAGTCGCGCCCGCGATTATCGGGCGTCGTGGATTAAAGGTCCGTCTGCGTGAAGGCCCCCGGAGGATTCCCTGGCAGTCGCAGGAATTCCTGGATTCGGGGGGAGGAATATGTTCCGAAACTTTCGGTTGTAATTGCCCCAGGAATTGCTCTCAGGAGAGTTTTACTGCCGGCTTTGTTGTGTACATATTTTATTTACCTTTGAAGCTAAAAACGTTTTTAAAGGTATTTTCAAGAACTAGCTTGTTCAGTTCTGCCCCATTATGCGTACATTTTTGCAGTCTATTGTTTTTTTTTTAATTAATATTAAAAATTTGGACGAAAAATTATTGTATGCATTCTAGGCATTTACATTTTTCCAGTTAACTTATGTATAAATGAATTATTTTAATAATATGTTTTGCTGTCATTTGATAGTCCAATTAAATACTCACTAATAGTCATTTTTAATTTTTTGAATCTCTCGTTTGAGTTGTGTTGCGTTATTTACTCTAGTTTTATCTGCTGGGCATCTAGATTGATACCAGATTATTTTGAGTCTTCTTTTTTCGGAAATAAGGGTTCGAATATCTTTGAAGTAATTGTTGGGGTAATAATAGGGGTGTTATCCCATGCAGCTTGTTGGATATTATCAACAAATAGCTAGACCAGCTAGACAATGAAGCGGAAAAAATTGTTGATAATATCCACCAAGCTACATGGGATAACATCCCTATTATTACCCTACGAACAAAACGTAACAATTACCCCAAAGAAATTCGAACCCTTATTTCCGAAAAGAGAAGAATCTGGCATCAATCTAGATACCCAGTAGAGAAAACTAAAGTAAACTACCAACTTGTCATCCTCAATAAGAAACGAAGACCAGCTAGACAATGTAGCGGGAAAATTTGTGATTATACAACTGGGCCTAAGTGATTAGAATCTAAGAGATACTAATAAGTAGGCCCTTAGCATTACACCTTCATTTAGTAATTTAAGTTGGCTTAACATTACTCATTGATCCATCTCTGATCAGATTATAATAATTGTAGTAAAATATATTATGCAAAAGTTTTGCATAATAAAAATAATAATAATATGTTTTGAATTGTAATTTCAATAAGTATTTGGCATAAGAAGTTGATTCAATACTAATCAAAATATCTATTTTTAATGTATGGGTTATATTGGATGGCGCGGCGCTATCACCATTTATTCATGTTTCTGTAACCGGATTCCCTTCAGCGTAGCAATTTGCAATTCCATCATTCAATTTTCATATCGTTATTGTTTAATGCATCCTCCGCGCGGATTCTGGCGTCCCGCTCTGCGGAAAACCCCCTACATACATTTTCCCCCCTTTCAGGCGACCGGCATTTGTGTATAAATTGAACGGGGCGGTGCGCGCATTGTGGACGTAAGTGGTTTCCCGAAGGAAAAAAGCGGCGACGACGGCGCAGGTAATTTCCCCGGGAATCCCTCTGGAGTGTGTACATGTCGCGTGTTTCGCCCTGGTCCCGGGGGCGCGGCGTAAGCAAGATTTATAGGCAAATATCAAGCGACGCCCGGGATTTATGCGTGTTCTTAAAAAGTTCCGCGCCGGATTATTATTAATACCCACCCGAAACGGACGGATTTTCCGCGATCGCAGATTTCCCGGCGGCGTAAATCACGCGGCCGTGCACCGGGTCCTGGTGCGCGGCGGTCCCGCGTCGGGATCCCCCCAACCCGGGGGTGGGAGACCCCCTGGGGGCGGTTTACGGGCTGCAGCTCAAAAGTGCGAGCAACGGGGAATCGAAGGGTTATTGGGGGGCGATATTCTGCAGTTGCAGTATTTATGGGCCCCCCGTTCCTCGAGCGGCGTTCCGATGACACTGCACTCGATATAGTCGCCGGGGAGCATATAGAGAAATTTATTTGCCTTCAGGGAGGAATGCATCTCTCGCTTCCACATTTATCATATAATAATAACGTTCACGTCGTATAATACAAGACGCGATGTGCAAGAGCAACTAGTCAGTGGAGATATTCTGAATACTTGCATGAATACTCCATACCACTATATAATATAACAATAATAATAAAAATCTAATCAATTGCATCAGTATTCAGTTTATCAGTTTTATCCACAGATTGAGTTCACAACAGAAAACGTTTTTAATTTTGATTTTTGAAAGAAATGTCATAATTGAGATGACAGTGATTTTTATTAAACATAGGTATCAATAGGGCTGAATATACTAAACCACATACCGGATAAATGCCTACAACAAAATTACACTCATTAAAAAACACTATTATTTCATATATAAAATCAATGGTATATTACATTACAAGGGGAGGAAACGGGATTTACTCTACAGAGCCAAGTTTACAGGCGAGGTAGAGTAAATCTTTCCTTTTCGTATAATGTACATTGGTTTTTTACTACCTAGGTATCAAATAAATTATAATTAAAATATTATTTCTTTACATTTATTAAAATTTGACAATTTTATTTTTGTGATGAAATTCATTAAAATCCTAGTAGTTTCTACGTTGCTAAGACGCCAGTTTGTAATTTATACAGGGTATCCTGTGACACGATGCGCATAGCTTAAGAGCGCATTTCTTGGGAAATTATTAGTCGAAAATGCCTTATACAATTTTGTCCAAAACATAATAGTAAAAGAGTTATGGACAAAATTTAAGAAAGCAAAAAACATGTAGAATAAAGTAATGTTTTATTAATTAACATTTTTAAATTTATTTAGTTTATTACCAGACAAGTTTAATCAAAGTGTTTGTTCAAAATGATCCCCCGCTGCCTCGCAACACATTCTTGCTCTTCTAATATTAAATCTAAAAGTAAGTTTTGGACAAAGGACTATAAAAAGCATCTTCGATTAAAAATTGCCCAAGAAATATGCTCTTAAGCTATGCACATCGTGTCACGAGACACCCTGTATATCTGTATATACCTATCTATTTGTCAATTTTATAAAAATTGAGTTTGAAAAACTGAATACAAGTTATGATGTGGAGGAGGCAGCAAATTTGGCGTGTCTTCAACTATATCCGGAGAAGTCAAAAGCAAGATATGAAGCAAAATATAAAACATTTAAAAAGCGGTGTATGGCAAAAAAAAGCATAGCTATAAAATAAAATGGGTAAATTGGCAAGAATCGGTTATCTGTCACGGAAATTTCTGAAAATTTATCTCGTGGATATTTTGGAAATTTTATGCCAGATTTGCATACAGTACGCCTGAAGATACTTTCGTTGAAAATTTAATAGAGAGCGCTTTTTAAATAAGTAAGAAAATCGAGCTATTAACTTTCCAAATTGGCAAGTATCGGTTATCTGGCACTGAAATTTCAGAAAATTTATCTCGCGGATATTTTGGAAATTTTATGCCACATTTGCATTCAGTATGCCTTAAGATATTTCCTCTGAAAATTTGATAGAGAGCATATCTTAAATAAGTGAGAAAATCGAGCTATTAACTTTCCAAACTGGCAAGTATCGGTTACTGAAATTTCTGAAAATTTATCTAGCGGATATTTTGATAATTTTATACCAGATTTGCATACAGTATGCCTGAAGATACTTTCTTTGGAAATTTTATAGAGAACACATCTTAAATAAGTGAGAAAATTGAGCTATTAACTTTCCAAATTGGCAAGTATCGGTTATCTGTCACTGAAATTTCAGAAAATTTATCTCGCGTATATTTTGAAAAATTTATGGCAGATTTGCATAAATTATGCCTGAAGATACTTCCTCTGGAAATTTAATAGAGAGCACATCTTAAATAAGTAAGAAAATCGAGCTGTTAATTTTCCAAACTGGCAAGTATCGGTTACTGAAATTTCTGAAAATTTATCTCGCGGATATTTTGGAAATTTTATGCCAGATTTGCATAAATTATACCTGAAGATACTTCCTCCGGAAATTTAATAGAGAGCACATCTTAAATAAGTGAGAAAATCGAGCTATTAAGTTTCCACATTGGCAAGTATCGGTTATCTGACACTGAAATTTCTGAAAATTTATCTCGCGGAAATTTTGAAAATTTTATGCTAGATTTGCATACAGTATGCCTGAAGAGATTTCCTCTGGAAATTTGATAGAGAGCACATCTTAAATAAGTGAGAAAATCGAGCTATTAACTTTCCATATTGGCAAGTATCGGTTATCTGTCACTGAAATTTGCTGAAAATTTATCAAGCGGATATTTTCAAAATTTAATGCCAGATTTGCATACAGTATAGCTGAAGATACTTCCTCTGGAAATTTAATAGAGATCACATCTTAAATAAGTGAGAAAATCCAGCTATTAACTTTCCAAATTGGCAAGTATCGGTTATCTGTCACTGAAATTTCTGAAAATTTATCTCGCGGATATTTTGAAAATTTTATGCCAGATTTGCATACAGTATGCCTGAAGATACTTTCTTTGGAAATTTGATAGAGAGCACATCTTAAATAAGTGAGAAAATTGAGCTATTGACTTTCCAAATTGGCAAGTAGCGGTTATCTGTCACTGAAATTTCAGAAAATTTATCTCGCGGATATTTTGGAAATTTTATGCCAGATTTGCATAAATTATGCCTGAAGATACTTCCTCTGGAAATTTAATAGAGAGCACATCTTAAATAAGTAAGAAAATCGAGCTATTAACTTTCCAAATTGGCAAGTATCGGTGTGACTGAAATGTCTGAAAATTTATTTAGCGGATATTTTGGAAATTTTATGCCAGATTTGCATAAATTATGCCTAAAGATACTTCCTCTGGAAATTTAATAGAGAGCACATCTTAAATATGTAAGAAAATCGAGCTATTAATTTTCCAAACTGGCAAGTATCGGTTATCTGTCACCGAAATTTCTGAAAATTTATCTAGCGGATATTTTCAAAATTTTATACCAGATTTGCATACAGTATAGCTGAAGATACTTCCTCTGGAAATGCAATAGAGAGAACATCTTAAATACATGAGAAAGTTGAGTTATTAACTTGTAACCTTCGAAATTATGATATTCAAGAAAAGCCGAATTGTCATTGTACATATTCGAAACACTAAGAACAAAGTTCCTAGAATTTTCACTGTCATTGACAACAATGATCGGAATATTGGTTTTCTTGAAATATAAAAAAAAATATGTACATTCAAGACAAAAAGTAAAGTAGATATTGCAAATTATTCTAGATTTTTAATTTTTTTAATTTAATTAAAGTCTGATAGTTTTAAGAGTTTTTTATTAAGCAGCATTATTTATTCGAGATATGTTTCTCAGAAATCTTTTTTTATTAGATTGGTGTATTTGAGGTAAATTATTTCAATACAATTCTAATCCAAATGAAATAAGAAACGTATGTCGAATGCCTGCCATATTGGGCTATGAATCACTCTCAACTCTGGAAGGGACGATTATAGGGGATGCGACTTAAATGATGAAACTATGTGAGTGCAAAGACCTTTGAAAACAATTTAAAAAATGCCTTTTTTTTTAAATAAAAAGTTTTTCCTCGTTAACTCAATCTATGGAGACGCTTTATAAACAGAATAAAAGTCGCTTAAAAAAATTGATTGAACGTATTTTATGGGAAAATTATCATATCCACAAATATGCAATGAACAATTTAGTAGCATCACTTTTTATCATGTTGATCATTTTCCCAGTGATTCGTTTCTTAGTAACAAAGTTAGACGTCAATTTTTATTTGGAAAATCCCAGTTCTTAAGTTTATGGTGATCACTTTGAAATTCTCGGATTTGCTGTTAATAATCCATTATCTCAGTCAAAGTTTTCAGCTTAATTCATTTTCTCAGTGAAAGTTTTCAGCTAATCAGTATTCCGGTGAACACCTTTACAGTTAGTTTTAAGAGTTTTTTGTTAACCAGCATAATTTTTTTGAGATATGTTTCTCAAAAACTATTTTTATTAGGTTGGTGTGTTTAAGGTACGTAAATGTAAATTTATTACAAATGAAATAAGGAACGTATGTTGAATGCCTGCAATATTGGGCCATGAGTCACTGTCAGCTCTGGACGGATGATTATAGAGGATGCGAATTTGACGAGGAAATTATGCGAGTGCAAAGACTTTTGTAAAAAAATTTAAGGAATGGCATTATTTCGTAAATAAAAAGATAAGAAAGTTCTTCATCGGTTAGTCAATCTATGGAGACGCTTTATGAACAGAATAAAAGTCACTTTAAAAATATTTTATGGGAAAAACAGAGAAACAACTAGCTATGTTTTTACCACAAAATGTTTATTGATATATAGACATATACAATAAAATAAGGACTCGAGTTTCGACTTCTTACGGTAATTTTCAAGTGTCACTATGTTTTTGCCACAACATGTTTATTGATATATAGGCATATACGATGTGGTAAAAACATAGCAAGTTATTTCTTTACTTTTTAATATGTACTACCACGTAGTAAAGGTTGCGACCATCCAGATGATTTTATGCGAAAATTATCATATCGACAAATATGCAATCAACAATTTAGTAGCAATCACTTTTTAGTCGATCATTTTCCCAGTGATTCGTTTTTTAGTAACCAAGTTAGATATCAATTTTCATCAATTTTATCAAGTTTCTGGTGATCACTTTGTAATTATCGGATTTTCTGTTAATCCATTTTCACAGTCAAAGTTTTCAGTTCATCAGTTTTTCAGTGAACAGTTTTTCAGTTACTTTTAAGAGTTCTTTGTTAACAGTAACCAAGTTAGCCTTCAATTTTCTTTGGAAAATCCTAGTTCTTATGTTTCTGGTGATCACTTTGTAACTATCGGATTTTCTGTTAATCCATTTTCTCAGTCAAAGTTTTCAGTTCATCAGTTTTCCAGTGAACAGTTTTTTAGTTACTTTTAAGAGTTCTTTGTTAACAGTAACCAAGTTAGCCATCAATTTTCTTTGGAAAATCCCAGTTCTTAAGTTTTTGGTGATCACTTTGTAATTATCGGTATTTCTGTTAATCTATTTTCTCAGTCAAAGTTTTCAGTTCATCAGTTTTCCAGTGAACAGTTTTTCAGTTAGTTTTAAGAGTTCTGTGTTAACAGTAACCAAGCTAGCCATCAATTTTCTTTGGAAAATTCTAGTTCTTAAGTTTCTGGGGATCACTTTGTCAAAGTTTTCAGCTCAATCCATTTTCTCAGTCAAAGTTTTCAGTTCAATCCATTTTCGCAGTCAAAGTTTTCAGCTAATCAGTTTTCCGGTGAACAGCTTTTCAGTTAGTTAAAGAGTTTTTTGTTAACCAGCATAATTTTTTTGATATATGTTTCTCACAAATCTATTTTTATTAGGTAAGTTATGTTTTTAGGCCCATTATGTGAAAGCAATAAATTATGTAGATACATTTTCCGGTGATAAATGTACATAGCGCAGATGCTTTTCCCCAGTCATTTTTACTGATAAAGTCTGATAGTTTTAAAAGTTTTTTTTGTCAACCAGCATTATTTTATTTGAGATATGTTTCTCACAAATCTATTTTTATTAAGTAAGTTATATTTTTATTCCCACTATGTGAAAGCAATATATTCTGTTGATAAATTTTCCGGTGATAAATTTTCTACAATATAGCTAGGCGTAAATGCTTTTCGCGAGTCATTTTTACTGATACAGACTGCCATAATGTACAACAAACATTACTTCAATTTTAAATTGCCACTGATGCACTATAGTCGATGCCAGATAAGATGTCGCTTTTCACATAAAAGCAAACAAAAATTTCACTTAAAATCTGCAAAAAAAAGCATATTATTTTAAATTGGTCTACACTAAACTCTTGAATTTGGCGAAATTTAAATAATAAATATTATAATACGGGGTGTCCAAGATAAGGATCAACAGCATGAAGATCTCGGAAACCGTAAAAGTTACATAGGCCAGTAATGGTCAGTAATATTCTGTTGAGAAAACGATAAATATCCGCGTACTTCCGGAGATATTCGACAAAGTCCGAAATCTTGCGATTTTTTTCTGAAGTTATTTGAAAAGGTATAAGAAAACCAGTGGCACTTTCTCATTGCCACTTTTTTAGCTCTACAAGACAGCGTTTATAAATTTTCAATACAACGTTTCGTTTCGAAGAAATCATCATCAACTTTATAATTATATATGGCCCATAAATAAAGTACACCCTGAATTAGATAGCATAGCCTATTACAAATTCAACGATTTATATCACAGTATGATTAGAGAAATTCAAAAACAATACAAATTACAACTGAAGTGGAGAGTAAGATTGTGTACGGAACCGAAATTAAGCTACATTTTTTTTCGGTTCGACTCCGGGTTTCGTTCCGAGAACAGATTTGGTTTGGATTTTACAAATTGAAAGTTTTAAATTCTTCATTTTTTGTTTGCAATGATCAATGATTCGTTTATCTGTGGTATACTGATTAGTAGTATCCGCTTTGAATTTTTCAAATTGACGGTTTTTAGTTCTTCAGCTTTCTTTGCAATGATGAATGCTTCTCTTACTAACTACTAAATTTTTAATTTTTGCAACACTCCAGGTTATTTTCATGTCATTCCCTTATTTGACTTGACTATAATTTATGACTGAGCTAGCTTACGATTTCCGAAATTTTCTGGTGTTTCGCAGGGATCAACTTTTCGGGGATCATTGTCACATATCCTAGACATTTTTCATTTATGCACAACTTTTCGGTTCAGTTCCAGTTCGAAGTACTAGTAAAATTTATAGAACTGAATGTTAAAATTTAATACTTTTGTCAAAATTGTGCTTTACTCAAATTAGCTTCCAAATTATTTTCACAAAAATATATTCTTCATTTATTTTTGCAATGATCAATGATTAGTTTATCCGTAGTATAATGATTAGTAGTATCTGCTTTGGATTTTTCAAATTGACGGTTTTTAGTTCTTCAGTTTTCTTTGCAATGATGAATGCTTCTGTTACTAACTACTAAATTTTCAATTTTTGCAACGGTCGAGGTTATTTCTATGCCATTTACTTATTTGACTTGACTATACTTTATGACTGAGCTAGCTTGCAATTTCGGAAATTTTCTGATGACTTGTTTCGCAGGGATCAATTTTGCGGGGATCAACTTTTCGGGGTTCAACTTTTCGGGGATCACCGCCATATATCCTAGACATTTTTGCCGTTAACTATTCTGTTTATTCTACAATTCGGCTGGCGAATATTTTGTGAAGTATTGTATTGTCCCAAGCTGTGCATGTTTTGAAGCGGGGTCGAGCAATACCATCCACGATCTGAGACCACAATAGCCGCCCTCGACGGCACACGCCAGGCGTTTCGCTCGAGTCGGGGAAATTTCGAAAACAGCGAGTCATATCCGGGCACGTCGGCTCCCATGGAAGCTACGGCCGATTATCTTTCAATTCCCCGCGATCCGCCGGGATCCTCCATCAAGCCCCATCCGCAGAGAATGGAGCCCCCTCGGCCGCATTGTCGCTGGGGATGATTGCCACCCCCATCGATCGCCCCCCGGTGCGGAACGTGTCCCCGTTCGCCGCAATCGCGGAAATTTGACTCCGGTGCGGTGCTGTGCGTGTGTGCGTATTGATTCAGGCCCCGATAATGATCGACGTGCGTGTCGGGGAGGGGAATCCCCGGAGGCGCGATTGATCAAATATTTCTTCCGGGTGAAACTTTCGCACGGCGCACTTCGAATGTTACCGGAGTTTCTTACTTAAGTAATTTTCTAAAATCCTGGTCGCGATCCGGGTTCATAACGCGCATCCCACGCGTCTAATTTAAACGGAACCATTGACCTGGCCGCATTGCGCGATAAGCCCGGAGCCGTTCAATTGTTTCCTGGAAACGTGTGCGCCGATCCATGCGATCGGTCAGGTGAGTGGGTGCAGCACGCGCCCCACAGGGCGGCTCCGGCGCTCGTCCTCCGCGGCTCCGGCCGTCGATCTCCGGTCCGGATTCTCCCCGGAGTTCCCAGCGTTTCGCGCGTCGTGCACGGAATCAATTACAATCGCACATTACGGCGCGATAAATCCGGAGCGGCCCGGAAACGTCTGCAATCGCGCGCTCGAAGGAGGGTGCGCCTGACCCAGAAAGATCCGGCCGGAGCGCGCCCGGAGCCCACCGGCGCCCTTATCTACGCGCACGACGACTTCCTTGAACTTGATTTATGCGGCTAAGCGGAACGCATACGTGGCGTGCATCTTTTGCGGCGAAGACACAAAGCACAAATCGATGCACATTACCAGAATTTTAAAATGCGCCGCCAGAAACGACGTTCGTGAATATATTAAAAATCTGATATTGATTGAAATTAAAATTACGCATATATTTCTCCCCACATTTATACAATTGAATCAGATAGTTTCAAACGAGTGCCAAAATTTACAGAATACAGTTAAAGTATGTGCACAGCTTCATTAGTGTGTTCCGGGCGAACGCTCCAACTCATCTTAAAGCAGTATTATGTTTTCCTATACGTACTGGGTCATATAAACTGGCAGTCGAGAAATAACTACTTGGAAGTCATTTTGGTTATTCAGTTTTTTTAATTTGCGCTCTCCGTTTATCAATTATGTTTCATAAATGACCAAATGACTTTCCTGCAAGTAATTTCATATTTCAAATTATATATTTATTAAACTCCAGATATTCATACTGTTTCCAAATTTAAAATTAAATGAAAGAGATAGACGAGAAATGAAGAGAAAAACAGATGAAATATGTAAAACCTAATAGCCGAATACAAAGTCTGAAACTAACTACTCCTGTGTGTTTATAAACTAGCTGAGCACGTTAATAATACATAATTGCATTATATTACATTTTTTAAACTCGGACGGACGAGAAACCCTGGTTTACATAATCCAAATTTCGGGGGAAAAAAATGGAAAATGGAAAATGGAAAATGGAAAACTATAGAGTATGTATACTATAATATAAACTTTGTTCCATTTTTATTTTCAACTAAGTTGGCTCTGTTAGGGTGACAGTATTATTGGCCAATGTAAAAAGTCACTAGAGTTGAAAAAATAGGTTATATTTAAAAAAGAGGTTAGATTTTATGACGGTGAAATCTGCAGTTTTAAAACCTTTCAGTTCTTTAATCCGTGACTTTTAAGATTGTTTGTGACGATAACAGTAGTTTATACAACTCGAAATCAGCAGGCTTCAAAAGTTTCAATTGTTTTTAAGACGACTACTAGCGACGATAACAATAGGCTGTACAACTAAACAGTACAAATCAGCAGTTTTCAACACCTTCAGTGACTTTCAAGATTTTTAGTGAAGATAACAGCAGTTTATACAATTTTAACTCTCGAAATCAGCAGTTTTCAAAACTTTCAGATGTGTAATCAGTGACTGTTAAGATTATTAGTGACGATAACATTAGTTTATACACTTTTAACGCTTGAAATCTGCAATTTTAAAAACTTTCAGTTGTTTAATCGGTGACTTTTAAGATTGTTAGTGACGATAACAGTAGTTTATACAACTCCAAATCAACTACAAATCAGCAGTTTTCAACACCTTCAGTGACTTTCAAGATTTTTAGTGAAGATAACAGTAGTTTATACAACTGTAACTCTCGAAATCAACAGTTTGAAAAACCCGTGACTTTAACCATTATTGTGACGATAGCAGTGGTTTGTACAACTATAACAGTCAACATCAGCAGTTTTCAACACCTTAAATTTTTTAACCAGTGACTTGAGATTATTAGTGATTATAACAGTTATTTATACACTCATAACTCACGAAATTGGCAGTTTTCAAAACTTTCAGATGTGTAATCAGTGACTGTTAAGATTATTAGTGACGATAACACTAGTTTATACACTTTTAACGCTTGAAATCTGCAATTTTAAAAACTTTCAGTTGTTTAATCAGTGACTTTTAAGATTGTTAGTGACGATAACAGTAGTTTATACAACTCGAAATCAGCAGGTTTCAAAAGTTTCAGTTGTTTTTAAGACTACTAGCGACGATAACAATAGGCTGTACAACCAAACAGTATAAATCAGCAGTTTTCAACACCTTCAGTAACTTTCAAGATTTTTAGTGAAAATAACAGTAGTTTATACAACTTTAACTCTCGAAATCAGCAGTTTTAAAAACCAGTGACTTTAACGATTATTGTGGCGATAACAGTAGTTTGTACAACTATAAAAGTCAAAATCAGCAGTTTTCAACACCTTCATTTTTTTAACCAGTAACTTAGGATTATTAGTGATTATAACAGTTATTTATACAACCATAACTCACGGGATAAGCAGTTTTTAACACTTTCAGTTTTTTAATCAGTGACTTTTCAGATTATCAGTGAATCTAATATTAGTTTGTACTCCCATAAGTCACGAAATCAGAATTTACCTACGCTTTCAGTTATTTAATTAGTGACTTTTGAGATTATTAATGATGATGCCAGTAGTTTAATGAAATTTTTCAGAGATTATTGATGACGTTTGAGATTACTAGTGACGATATCAGTAGTTTAAAATCAGCAATTGCGATTTTTATTATTGTTAGTGATGATTACGATAGTTTTTACAACTGTAACTCGTGGAAGAAGCAGTTGCTAATTCATTCAATTGTTTAGTTAGTAAAGTGTAAGATTATTAGTGGTAAAAATTATATTTTATACAACCATAACTCACGAAATCAACACTTGTCTACACTTACAGTTGTTTATTCATATTTAATACTAACAACAATACTTTAGTTGTTGCGATTTTTATTATTATTAGTGATGATTACGATAGTTTTTACAACTGTAAGTCGTGGAAGAAGCAGTTGCTAATTCTTTCAATTGTTTAGTTAGTGAAGTGTAAGATTATTAGTGGTAAAAAATATATTTTATACAACCATAACTCACGAAATCAGCACTTGTCTACACTTACAGTTGTTTATTCATATTTAATAATAACAACAATACTTTTGTTGTTCCGATTTTTATTATTATTAGTGATGATTACGATAGTTTTTAAAACTGTAACTCGTGGAAGAGAGATGATAACAGTATTGCGAAACAGGCGTTTCTAATCGCAATAACAGTTTCTACTGTTTAATCAGTGATTTTGTTAGATGATTATTAGTGATGATAACAGTAGTGCAAAACAGACGCTTATAATCGTAATAAATGTGAAAAATTGAGCGCATAATTTTTGATCAGTGATTTTGTTAGATGATTATTAGTGATGATAACAGTAGTGCAAAACAGACGCCTGTAATCGTAATAAATGTGAAAAATTGAGCGCATGATTTTTTTCTTTGTAAAATAATCAATTTTCGAGTAGAATTTGGCAAATTCTCGAGAGCCAACGAAAATTTTCTTCAAATCATCAAATACCAAGAGAAATATGCGGCAAATTACTTTCAAAACTATGAGCATTCTTAGAAATTTTTGTACGGAATTTCAAATTGCTGATTGCTATTGAAAGATACATTTCCAAATTGATTTATAAAATTTATTAAGTAAAATGAAGAAATAAATGATTTCAAAAGATCTTTAAGAACTAAACAAAATTACTCAAAAAATTTAATAATGCATATAAAATTCCTGAAATTTATCACTTTAACAGATATTGTGCATGGACTTAATTTTCAGTTTTGGAAGGCACATACCAATTGCTTGAGAAGCAATGCAATAGAGATAAGTCAATCATTATTATGAGCCTTTCCGTCAGCAATGTAATATTTCTTTGAAACTTCTAAATTGATTTGTGGAAATTATATAACTAATCAGTTTTAAACTTTTGACTGTTTTTGGAATTTTGGTAGTCACAAGTTTTGTTTCGAATTTGCAAGTTTTGAGAAACAGGATTAACGGAAGGTTCGATCTTAGAAAGAGAAACATCGAGGATATATAAGCATGAGCACGAATAGGGTGTAAGCTAGAATGGACACAAGGAGAGCCGAGACTTCCTCTCTTATACGTTTATACTCTTCTTGTGTGTAGGTACTTTAAGCCAAAGATAACAAATTGGAACTTGGAAAACCCACTCATGGTATCTACGAGGGTAGTCTCAGAAGTGTTGGACCTAACAAAGAAAACCTATAGAACCTATCGTATCTGCATTAATACTCTTGTTGTTCATTGTTGTTGTTGTTGATGTTGATGTTGTTGTTGTTGTTGATTGTTGTTGTTGATTGTTGTTGTTGTTCATTGTTGTTGTTGTTGATTGTTGCTGTTGTTGTTCATTGGGCAATGTTGATATCAAATTAAGTATCTATTGAGTACAGAATTTATTTGTAAGAATTATTGTTGTTCAGAATTATTTTAATATACAGTCATGCTCACATAAATCTAGTACAAACAAATTGACATTGCTATATAAAATTGCTATTGTGACCTAATCTCTTGTACTAGATTCATGTGAGCATGACTGTACATATGTATGAATTAGGCAACGTTGTTAGAAATCTTACATTTAATAATTGTTTTTCATTGTGAGATCATTTTTCATAAAATTGCTATTGTGACCTAATCTCTTGTACTAGATTTATGTGAGCATGACTGTACATATGTATGAATTAGGCAACGTTGTTAGAAATCTTACATTTAATTTTTTTTCACTGTGAGGTCATTTTTATTGGTGTTCATGTGTAAAACCTTATAAAATGAACCCACAACCTTCTTAGTTAAAAATAAAAATGGATCAGAGTGTAGCTCAGCAACTCTACTACCATGGCTATGTGGCTGCCGCTCTCTAACTACGAGAATCTTTGTTATAAAGTAAGGTCCCTGCTTTTAGGGAAAACCAAGCGGAAAATCTAAAATTTTGTCTTAATTTGTCTGTAAAAAATATCGACATAAAAACCATATTTTCCGATATATTAATCATTTATTGAACGATATGTATTTGTACACGTGAAGGGTTTTCCGCTTTTACGGGAAATACACGCGAAAAATCAAACGCGATTATTTGTTAGAAAAAGCAGGAGTCATTGTCAGCCTTCGATATAAGAGGGAGACAACAATAACGCCCATGTAATGTCATTGAATAATTTGCAACTTCTGTTTTGTTTTCGTATATCCAAAAACTTTCTCTAACTATAACATAATAATAATATAATTTCTGATAACAAAATAACTGCTGTAATAATCCAAGTTATTTTCGTCCTGACTATACAGCTGTAACAACTCTAGTTGTAATTTGTAGGTTGTAATCATATTTGAGCTTGTTCGATCAGAATTTTCTTTTTCGATGAAATTTATGCCTAATTAAAAATATTTATTTAAGAAAACTTCTATTTTCAAATTTTTGATTTTACAAAGAAGTAAGCATCCACTTCTAGTTGTCTTTTTTGTGGTGGTGTAACTATATAAATCAAATAAGCACCTAAATTGATTTAATTTGAGCAAATCTTGTAAAATTGTGTTGATATCCCTTAGGGCTGCTTCATTGGTACGTCCTTTATTATAATTTTACTGCGCCGCAACGTTTCGTACGCAAGTATTTGCACTCACCAGGCACACTTTCGGTTTCCCACTGGATTAAAGGCGACGTGGGCACGTTGCTCTCCGAGGAAAGCCTGAATTTTTCATGTTGCCAGTGGAGTTATCTCTATATATTTTGCGAAATAATAGGGACGGCGGCTTAAGAAAGCGGGCGCAAAAAGGGGATTGCAGCACTGTCCCGCACTCCGACAATGGGATAACGAACAAAAAGATAATATCTGCCGTGGGTAAAAACGGGGAATCATCCCTGTGTGTCCTCTGGCAGCGGCAGGCAGCAGTAAATCCCGCAATTATACCCGAGCGCGCCCCTCAATTAGCGCGTGGTTTCAGTCTTGAAGGGGGTGTAAAAAATAGAAACTTTCGTGAGGGATGAACGGAGGTGGAGGGATGACCGTCGTAAAGAAAGCGGTTTCCTGTGATCACTTAGGGGCGCAGCACAATGGAATTAAGTTGCACAAGAAGCCGTTTCATTTCCGGAGGCAAGCAAATTTTCTGGTACTCAGGGAAAACGCAGGATGACTAATGCAGTGAATGTTTGCAAAAAAATATGAATAAACCTACTTATTATTTTTTTTAAAGGCTGGACCTAGATTAAGATTTTTATTTATTATGTTAATAAATATTAATATGATGTTACAAATGTTACAAAAATTTATAGGGTGGTTCGTAAGTTATGATTAATGGGAAAAAATGGGCAATATTAATGATTCACCCTGTATATTGGTTATAAACAACGATAGATCCATGAAATATAGTTTATTTAGAATCACCTAAATGTACCGCATCTACCATTACTGTATGCGCATTTCCCAATGAATCACCCTCTATAGGTACCTACAGCAGGCGAATGAGCATAACAAAATTTCATCCTTAGTTCGAAAAAGCATAAGTCATTGTCAGCTCTCCTGGGGATGATCAATATTTAAACACAAAATAAAACATATGAGAAGTTTCATTATGTGTACTAAAAAGCAATTCATATTTAAGGCTGATTCATAGATTTATTTCGCGACGCAACGCTACGCTAGGCAATGCTATCGTTATAGGCATTTTAAACAGAGTACTGATGCTGTTGAAAATGCTCATAGCGATATCAGTGTCACAGCGTAGCGTTGCGTCGATTAAGAAATTTATGAATGGGCCTTTAAGATTGATAAAAAAATATATATTAAAGGCTTAAAACTACGTTAAAGTCAAAAGTGATATCTCCACTACGTCGTGATTAATTCTCGCGCATTAAATCCCAATTAATATCTGCATGCTGGTTTGCGCCCTGTGTACATGCGGCTAGAGTACAGTACATTGTGTACACGCGCTCGTAATAATGTGGTAATTCGTGTGTCACAGGACGTCGCACAAGGTTATCACATCGCGGACTCGAAATTACAACCGCCTCCTGACGAGGGTGGCTGCACGTGTACACACGTTCATCTGTGTACGTACGTATCCGCCTGCAAGTGTGCATGTTTTTCTACGTGTGTGTGTGCCTGTGTATGAGTACGTGTACATGTGTACTTGCAGCTGTATGCGTGTGTGTGCGGTTTGTACAACCATAAATTACCGTGCCGTAGATAGTATTACTCATAGTAATTAACAACTGGGGTGGCGCTAACGAAATAATTAATTATTACTTGCGACCACGGGAGCCGCAGATAATGGCGCCCCCTGCATTACGTCTGGTGTGCCGTGTAAACGCCATTGATGCAATTAATACGGCCCCCGGCAGTGACACGTTCGGAGGGATGTCGTTATTATTGGGTCTGCTGTTTACTCCCGGGGCGCCCCCGTCGCAATCGGGAGTTAATTAATTAATATTAATTGCCAAATAATAATCAAACCGTGAATTTCGGTGGGGGCGAAAATGTTTGTTATGTACCTAACAACTGAACTAAACCAAAATAAATAAATTAATCAAGAGCCTCGTTGTAATATACTCGCGAGTTTTTTAATAAAAGGCCTCCCTTTTTCACATCTAACTAATCTGAATTAACCTGACGAATTTTGGTTAATTATATTAATAAAATAAATAAATAATTATTATTAGACGAATAGATATTACGGGGTTTGTGTGATATAAATCAATTGACTTATTCATCAGAATTATAAAGGAATAAAAAAACGAAAAAACCACGAATTTTATATTTTTGTTAATCATTGCTTTTTGGTTATATTTTTTAAAGATTTGATTTTTGTTTTAAATTATGATTTATTCCAACCCTGCCCATTATTGTTCCTGCAGTTCTACGCATATTACATATCTCAAACAATTTTGTAGAAAAAAAAACGACAACAAGAAGCCGATGCTTGTTTCTTTGTAAAATCAGAAATTTGAAAATTGAAGTTTTCTTAAATAAATATATTTAATTAGGCATAAACTTTATCAAAAAAGAAAAATCGTATCGAACAAGCGCAGATGCGATTATGATGATTAGAACCTACAGATTACAGCGTGAGTTGTTTCAGCTGTATAGTCGGGACGAAAATAACTTGGGTTATTACAGCAGTTATTTTGGGATCAGAAATTTTTAATATAATTTTAAAACATCTCCCAGATGATCCATGCAAAATGTTACCTTACTTTTTAATTTGGTATATGAGTTTTTTAAAAAAATAGTAATTTTTCAAACTCAAAAGGTACATTATCTTCTTGTAGGTACAATATTTAATACCTATTTGTGCAATAACTTATGAAATGTAATTTTTTATTGTATTGTGCTAATAGTATTTTGCATGAAATTTTAGCTGTTTTTGCTATAAATGCTACTAAAATTTCATGACTATACAAAGCTGGAGCAATTTTTGTGGCGGCCAATGCGCAGTTAATTTTTTGGCCATTTACCTCATGAACCGTATCGTTTTAATTTAGTAGAACGTACGAATATTCGACTCTGGGCGGGAGTCGAACCCAAAACTATATAACTAAACCGTCGTTTAATGTACGATTGGGCAATTTCAAAATTGCGCCAATGTAAAATGTAAAATTGCGCTTCAACTATGACCTCCAAATGCGATTTGTTATTTATATTTTTAGTTGGAATATTCACTAAACGATTTGGAAACTGTTTCGAAATGTAATTCAATTTATTCTGTACTGAATTTTGTTTTTAATTATTGCTGCGGTAAATGAATGGAATCCACGTAGATTCATTTAATTGATATTAAATAGTTCGCGCTGAACGCAACAGTTTAGAGAAATGCAAATATTATCGGACAAGCATATCAAATTTCTGTTATATAGAAAAGCAAACAAGCTAATTGAAAAAACTGCCGCCCCAGTTGCAATAGCGCGATAACCATCCGTACAACGTCATGTTTGTTTATCCCCATATAAATAAATCCCGCTGATATCATTACACCGCCGCTAAACGCCCTTTTTTGTACGCACCACAATTATCGGCCGCATTGCATTTACAACTTTCCGCCCCCGCTGTATCCGCTACAAGCTTTTTCCGCACGTCACTGCCTATTTATAATTCAGCACTGTTGCCGATGAAGGGCGAATTAAGGGATGATGGGCCCTTACACCCCCTCTAGCGCTTGTCACTCTGGGGGCGGCTTTTTTCGCGTCTGGCTTATTGTCTTCCGGCGTCGTGTTCATCAACAGGTCCAGAAATTATTATCGAGCGCAGCCTCCGGATTTAATCAAGTCCGAGAGGCGCAAATTGGGACCTAATTCGCGCGTCGAGGGGTAATAATTTCAGAGGCGAGGTGTAATTCGAGTTAATGAAGAAATTGATTCGATTGAAGGGCGTTAGTGTTTAATGCTAACGATGTCACGGGCTTTAATTAGATATTCTTGGAAGTACTTCTTTAGCTTAGTTTAAAATTTTTTGTTTGCTCATTTGTTTACCTTCATGCAGCTATTCAGGAATTTAAAAACAAATTTATTGTCTTCGCATGAGTTTCTGACGCATTTGCTATAATGTACCCACATGATGTACGAGGAAAAACAATTGTGTTGTAATATAAATAAATAATTTCCTCATGAATTCTCTATAACAGGCTCATAGGTTGTAATGAAAGAGGAACAAATTTGTATACATTTGTATTTCTTAGGGTAATATGTATTCCATGTCAAGTAGACCAGTGGTCCCCGCACAATGCAATAAAGTAGGTGCGTATGCATGATTTTTTCTATAACAAACATAGCATTATGAAGGTAGTCGACTACAAAGTATATTTTAATTCAATACTAGTTTTTTTTCAGAGGTTTTCTTGAATTTTTGCATTAAGGTGCTTATGCATGATTTTCTCTATAACAAACATAGCATTATGAAGGTAGTCGACTACAAAGTATATTTTAATTAAATACTAGTTTTTTTTCATAGGTTTTTTTTGAATTTTTGCATTAATGTGCTTATGCATGACTTTCTCTATAACAAACATAGCATTATGAAGGTAGTCGACTACAATAGTATATAACGCCATTAGGCCGATATGTAGCAAATAACAGGCGCGGGTTGAAGTTTGTAAACCGAGGCGAAGCGAAGCGGAGCGGAGCGCAGCCGAGGTTTATATTCAACCAAGCCTGTTATTTGCATATCGGCCGCATGTTGTTCGATACTTTTTGTAATACCCAAATTACAAAAACTGGTCAATTTATCAATATTAAATTTCAAAATTAATAAACTAGTTATCCAGGCGCAATTTGATACCATAGCAACATCAACGGTTCAAATACAAACAAACAAATCAAAGTGAAATTAGAAAAATAATGTCAGATGTGCAAAGTTCTTAGTTTTGTGGTATCCCCGAAGATGTACCAATTGAAGCAAATGCTGCCACAATCGATTTACTTCCCCAAAAAAGCAGCAGCAGGTATGAGAAAGAATATGAAGACTTTATTGCTCATAAATTTGCGTTGTCATTTAAATAACGTCCACGGCCGTTATTGTAACGGCCAAGGCCTTTACGCCTGTCATATCGATCAAGCAGACAGTACTGATAAATGTCAATAACACAGAGGTATTACAAAAAGTATATTTTAATTCAATCCTAGTTTTTTTTTCAGAAGTTTTTTTTTTAATTTTTGCATTAAAATATGTTTTATTATCTTGCATATGTACCTAACTTTGATGTTGTGCTGTAATTCAGGATTAATATTTTAGGCACGGAGAGCTGGTATCATTATTTAAATGATATGAAATTGGGTCAGAATTATAACAGCCTCGATCGACCGAGAATTTAATTATGCTCAAACAAATATGAGCGGTCACTACATAAACATGTGAAACTAATTACTGCGTAATTAATACAAAAGCAGTGCGATTCCGTAATTAATTTGTAATCAGATATTATATAAATACTAATATAATGCATGATCACTACAAATTCCGTCAATATTTGATTAAAAAATATTGTGGTAATTGTGGTTTTATTGAAAATTGGATAATTGTGACGAGAACGGTAATTTTTTTTCACAATTGTTTATATGGTAGTATTTTCCAGGGTTGGAATAAATCATGATTTAAAAAAAAAACAGAAATCAGTGCTTAAAAAAAACAAACAAATATATCATATAGAATCCTTTGAAAATGGCCGAATAAGCCGAAGCAAGTCATAAAACTGATAAAATATATGAAACAAAACAAGTGTAATTATACATAATTAACATTTATAATAAATCATAATTTATTTGATGTATTTGATAAAATTTGCCAACATATTAAAATTTTTATCAAGTCTTAATTTTGGAGTATTATGAAATTGTATAAGATTGCCTAAACACTGTGGAAGTTTGGAGTACAATAAGTAAATTTAATAAAATTTCAAGAATTTTAGCATAATTTCAAAGTTCTTCTAACTGTAATACTAAGTAGCAGGGTTGGAATAAATCATGATTAAAAAAAAATCAAAAATCAATTATTCTTTTTTTTTCATTAAGTAAATAATGGTGCATTTGATTTATTTGATTTTTTTATATTTCTGATCACTTTTTGCAAGTCTTGATGTAATGTATGTTGATTGATTTACATCACAATTTAAATCATATGATTTTTTCTTTAGTACATTCGAAAAGTTGAACAGGAATTGATGATGGAAAGCTCACATGAGGAAAGAGTTGTCGTTTTAAGAGCTTATGCAAAACATGCTTTTGTTTTTTGTAAAAAAAAACCAAAGAGTTTTTGAGTTATAATACAAACATTACTTTTTTAAAATGTCAGTCATAGTTTGCTTCGACATTTTAAAAGGACAAATTTTATAACTGCCATTTAAAAAAAATAAAGTTTGTATTATAAGTCAAAAAATGTGTTTTGTTAAAAAAAACAAAAGCAATCTAGCATAAGCTCTTAAAACGACCACTCTTTCTTCATTTAACAGAATCTCTAAATGAAAAAAAAAAACTCACCCATATATTGTTAAAAATCGAAGTACTTATACAAGAAACGTATGAATTTTAATTAAAAAATAGACTACTAATAACGAATCTGTTTGAAGTGAAATCATTATTATATATTTTTTGTTTAAGTTTGTATATCAATAAAAATTAACCATACACTAAACACAAAAACACCATACACTAATACACTGACCATACACCAGCCATACACTTTTAAAGTTTCTACTTCGCTCTAGGGAGGAAAAGTAGAACATTCCTCCCTCATATGCGGGTGGAAAGTATGTACTTTCAAATAAGGTGGGAGAAAATAGTAATTTTGTATGGTTATTTCAAAATTGTAATGCAATTACGAATTTGCTTGCACATGCATGGTTTGAATGTGAATGTAAATATTACAAAATTTTCATGGAAATTACAAGAGTGGAGTGGAGAATATGAATATTTCATGAAAACTTTCAGATTGTTGTATGATAATTTCAAAATTGAAATGCAATTACGAATTTGCTTGTACATGCTTTGAATGTGAATGTAAATATTACAAAATTTTCATGGAAATTACAAGACTGGAGTGAAGATTATGATATTTTATGGAAACTTTCAAATTGTTGTATGGTAATTTCAAAATTGTAATGCAATTACGAAGTTGCTTGGACATGCTTTGAATGTAAGTGTAAACATTACAAAAAAATTTATGGAAATTACAAGACTGGAGTGGAGATTATGAATATTTTATGGAAACTTTCAGATTTTTGTATGGTAATTTCAAAATTGTAATGCAATTACGAATTTACTTGAACATGCTTCGAATGTGAATGTAGATATTACAAAATTTTCATGGAAATTACAAGACTGGAGGAGATTATGATATTTTGTAGAAACTTTCCGATTGTTGTATGGTAATTTCAAAATTGTAATGCAATTACGAATTTGCTGGGACATGCTTTGAATGTGAGTATAAATATTACAAAAATTTCATGAAAATTACAAGACTGGAGTGGAGATTATGAATATTTCATGGAAACTTTCAGATTGTTGTATGGTAATTTCCAAATTGTAGTGCAATTACGAATTTGCTGAGAAATGCTTTGAATATGATGAATGTGAGTGTAAATATTACAAAAATTTCATGGAAATTACAAGACTGGAGTGGAGATTATGAATATTTCATGGAAACTTACAGATTGTTGTATGGTAATTTCAAAATTATAATGCACTTACGAATTTGTTTCGACATGCTTTGAATGTGAGTATACGTATTATAAAATTTTCATGAAAATTACAAGATTGGAGCGAAGATTATGAAATTTTTATGGAAACTTTCAAATTGTACTAAGTATAATCTATTTTATGTCAATACTGTGTAAATTTGGAATAAAATTTACAAGATTTTTGTTGAATGCCCAAAGTAAGAATGGACAAACGAAACTTTTCATTGAAACTGTTAAACTTTTATCACCCCTAATTAACATTATAGAATAACTGTCAATATAGTTAATAGGAATTATAATAACAACATTTTCTTGGAAATTCAAATTTTAAATGATAATATTGCATGGAAATTTAAAAATTGGTTATTATTGGAATGATTAATTTGGAATGAAAATTTTAAAATATTCGTTGAAAGTCTAAATTCGGAACTGACAAACTTACATACTTTTCCTGAAAACTGAAGAGATAGTATCTAATCTAGTAATCTAATAATGAATATGTAACAAATACATTTTCAGAAATTTCAGTAATAAGCTAACCCATACTTGCCAATGCAGAAAGTTGTACATTTGATTTCTGACCTATTTAGTACTGAAACTTTGTCAATTTTTCAGGAGAATTATTTTCAGGTGTTCTAAACATAAATCTAATAATAAATATACAATAAATAAAGTTTCAGAAATTTCAGTAATAAGCTAACCCATACTTGTCAATGCAGAAAGTTATACATTTGATTTCTCACTTATTTAGTACTGAAACTTTGTCAAATTTTCAGGAGAATTAGCTTCAGGTATACTGAACATAAACTTAATAATAAATATGCTATTAATAAATTTTCAGAAATTTCAGTAATAGCTAACCCATACTTGTCAATGTAGAAATATATACTTTTGATTTTCTCACTTATTTAATACTGAAACTATGCCAATTTTTCAGGAGAATTATCTGCAGGTGTACCAAACACAAATATAATAAAAAATATGAAATAAATAAAGTTTCAGAAATTTCAGTAACAGCTAACCCATACATATCAATGCACGAAATTATACTTTTGATTTTCTCACTTATTTAATGCTGAAACTTAATCAATTTTTCAGAAAAGTTATCTTCAGGTGTACTAACCACCAATCTAAAAATAAATATGCAATAAATAAACTTTCAGAAATTTCAGTAATAGCTAACCCATACTTGTCAATGCAGAAAGTTATACCTTTGATTTCTCACTTATTTAGTACTGAAACTTTGTCAATTTTTCAGGAGTATTATTTTTCAGGTGTTCTAAACATATATCTAATAATAAATATGTAAAATATGTAATAAATAAAGTTTCAGAAATTTCAGTAATAACTAACACATACTTGTCAATGCACGAAGTTATACTTTTGATTTTCTCACTTAGTTAATACTGAAACTGTGTCAAATTTTCAGGATAATTATCTTCAGGTGTACTAAATACAAATCTAATAAGGGAGAATATGCCAATATGCAATATAGACCTTTTCACAAATTTCAGCAATAGCTAACCCATACCTATCAATGCACGAAGTTATACTTTTAATTTTCTTACTTATTTAGAACTGAAACTTTGTCAAATTTTCAAGAGAAATAGCTTCAGGTATATTGAATGTAAATCTAATAATAAATATGTATCAAATACATTTTCAGAAATTTCAGTAATAAGCTAACCCAAACTTGTCAATGCAGAAAGTTATACCTTTGATTTCTCACTTATTTAGTACTGAAACTTTGTCAATTTTTCAGGAGTATTATTTTTCAGGTGTTCTAAACATATATCTAATAATAAATATGTAAAATATGCAAATCATAAATTTTCAGAAATTTCAGTAATAGCTAACCCATACTTGCCAATACAGTAAGTTATGTGTCTGATTTTCTCCCATAATTAATACTGAAACTTTGTCAAATTTTTAGGAGTAATAGTTTCAGGTGTACAGTACACGAATCTAATATAAAATATGCAAATAATAAATATTCAGAAATTTCAGTAATAGCTAACCAATACTTGTCAATGCAGAAAGTTATGTGTCTGATTTTCACCCTTAATTAATACTGAAACTTTGTCAAATTTTCAGGAGTAATAGTTTCAGGTGTACTGTACACGAATCTAATATCAATAGTGCAAATAATAAATTTTCAGAAATTTCAATAATAGCTAACCCATACTTGTCAATGCAGAAAGTTATGTGTCTGATTTTCCCCCTTATTTAGTACTGAAACTTTGCCAAATTTTCAGGAGAATTATTCTCAGGTGTACTAAGCACAAATCTAATAATAAATATTAATTAATAAATTTTCAGAAATTTCAGTAATAGCTAACCCATACTTGTCAATGCATGAAGTTATACTGTTGATTTTCTCATTTATTTAACACTGAAACTTTGTCAAAATTTCAGGAGAATTAGCTTCATGTATACTCAAGCCAAATCTAATAATAAATATGCAATAAATAAAGTTTCAGAAATTTCAGGAATAGTTACCCCATAGATATTGCCTTTTCATAAAATACATAGTGCACTTCGGAGTAATTGAAATATCATATTCACTGCAAATATATCCAAATAAAATAATAATATTCATCCCTAGGAAATTCACACCAGAATCAACCATTCATGAGTTGAATTCTCCATTTACATTTCAGAGTTGGCCGAAGCCAATAATGCACACAATTTCTTCTGAATTATGAAACAGAATGATTTTGAATGCACTAATATTTACAATGGGGCAAACTCCCGCGTGAATTTCAAACAGAATGCACCACGCCAGATAATTAATTTACAATGCAACGCGCGTTTTTTTTTTGCATAAAGCACGCGTCCGATATTTCATTTTTAATTAAAGTGCAAATGGTAAACAAGATATCGCGCTCTCGTCGGTACATCCAGAGTTTGCCTGTTTTAATTTTAAAAACAACGTTATTTGCAGCGGCGCTCTGAAATTACATCCTCAATTTTATTGTAAATATTATTAATAGGCGGAGAGGACGTGGGCCATTAAAATTTTGTTATAACTATTATTATTAATGAGGCGCAAACCAATATTCCTGGCTCAGAATACTTTTTATTGTAAATTAATGTTTTGTGTATTTTAATTGCGATCATATTACATTTTTTTTTGTATCAGGTTTTTGCTCTATAAAATAAATTGCAATGAATACCTTTGATTATATTTTCGTTTCAAATATTTGCGCAAAATTCATATTCCGCGATTAAAATGCAGCGCTTTCATCAATTAAAAAAAGGCCTTTGCTCACTTACCGTGCAATTAAAATGCGTAAATGAAACGTGCGAATAATTATGATATACATAAAAACCTTGTAAAGGGAGCCCCGTGTACGAGGTCTGGGATTATAACGCGAATTTAACCGTGATTATTATTTAACGAATGCATATTAGTTACCCCAGAGAAGTTACCCCTGTGAATACAATATTTCCCTCTAATTAATTTCTAATGAGCAAACTGCACTTCCGCGCCTTCAGATGTATCGGGTTAATTTTAGAAATCAAACGCCTGTTTTGTGCGCGTAAAAATCAATACGTGTTGATCCGAGCGCACGGATTATCCAGTTAATCAAACGGAAATGTAATCGCGATTAGATAAATATTAGCACCAAGTTCGCAGCCACGTGGAGCATGGAGTAATTGCAACTCAAATAGAACTCTAGTATATGCGGTGTGATGGGGGAAATGTATCTATATATGTACTAGCTCGGTTATTATGATTAATATGGTAAAGTTGAATGTTTAGCTTGCCCGCATGTTGATTAAATTTAAAAAAAAATGTTTGCGCCAAATAATCAGCTCAAACTAATGAGCACATTACGTTTAATCCAAGTACGTTCATAGTATTAAGCTTTTCGCATTCGCCCCCTTCTAAATGTCTTCATATTCATACACCTTTAAATGGCTTTATGCCTTTTTAAATACTTCCACACTAATCTCTTTTTAAATGTTCAGATTCGTCCCTTTTTTATTCGTATTTTTTTATCAGATTCGTAGACTTTTAAATACCATTAAATTTGTAATGGAATATGTTATTTGTAAGAGCCTTCATATTTTTATAAATAAACAAATCAAACAAATAAAAATAAATAAATTTAGAATAAAACTGTAAATATTCTAAATTTAATATGGATTACCACAAAGTAAAGGTCTCAACCATCTTAATGATAAAAAATAAATAACTTAGAGAAAAAAATATTATTCGCTTTTTAAATATGTACCTTCGGAGTTATCCTATTGTTAAAACGACTTCATTTGCATCCCTTTTTGCATGCCTTTATATTCATGCCTTTCAAATTCATTTCATTTTAAATGCCTTCATATATATCACTTACAAGTGTGTTCATACCCAATCCCTCTTAAACACCATAATTTTCGCCCCTTTTAAATGCCTTCAGATTAGTCCCTTCGTACGCATCCCTTTTGACATGTCTTTATATTCATGCCTTTCTAAATGGCTTCATATTCATCTCATTTTAAACGCATTTATATACATCACTTATCAAAAGTGATCATATTCACCCCTTTTTAAATACCTTCATATGTATCCCTGCAATTTCGTTTATAAGTGCCAAACAAAAACTTTATATTACTGTATACATATATGTTCGACATCAACCCTTTTGAAATATCTTCATATGTATCCCTGCAATTTCGTTTATAAATGTCAAAAAATACATTATATCCCTATATACATATATGTTCGACATCAACATCAATATCAACATCGACATCATCATCGACATCAAAATTTTCGAATGCAATAAATCAATAATGTTTGTATTCTATTGAAATTTTAAAAAATATATAAATAATGACAAACATTATCTTGTGTTATATTGTGATATTGTAGATATAAAAAAAAATGTTTCAAATTTGTAATATTGTTACAGATGCCTTGTAAAATTCGACTTATCATGTAAATAGATGCGCTTGTTGGGCACGGAGTGGTTTAAAGTTGAAATTGCTACATTTACGATGTAAATTATGACACTTATATAATGACTCTGGCGCTTTGAGGCCGACGGATGCTCTCGAAAATAACGTCGGCTGCAGCGGGGATAATTCATGGCACGTTACGGGCGAAGACGTGGCCATTAGAAAGTAGGGAAAACGCGGTCTATTATTAAGCATGTGGTGTGGCTGCAGGAAGAGATGTGTTTTATGGCATGCAGTTTGTAATCCTGAAGCGAAATATTAAAAAAAAAATGGAATACAGCTTGTTACCTCTGTCGAAATAACAGTAGTAAGCTTGTAACCTCCTTGGAAATAAAAATTAAAAGCTTGTAAGCTGCGTCGATACAAAAATAATAAGCTTGTAACCTCAGCAGAAATAAAAAATAATGGGTGCATATGGCCAAGCTTTGTGGTGAGCAATGTGGAAGTTTTGAAGAAAGTTTTCATAAGCTTCTAACCTCCTTCGAAATAAAAGCATGTAACCTGCGTCGAAATAAAGGTACTAAACTTGTAACCTCTGTCGAAATAACAAGAATAAGCTTGTAACCTCCGTCGAAATAAAAATTAAAAGTTTGTCCAAATAAAAAAAATAAGCTTGTAACCTCCATCCATATAAAAATAATAAGCTTGTAAGCAAATATTTAAAAAATGGAATACAGCTTGTAACCTCTGTCGAAATAACAGTAGTAAGCTTGTAACCTCCTTTGAAATAAAAATTAAAAGCTTGTAAGCTGCGTCGATACAAGAATAATAAGCCTGTAACCTCAGAAGAAATAGAAAATAATAAGCTTCTAATCTCCTTGGAAATAAAAGCATGTAACCTGCGTCGAAATAAAGGTACTAAGCTTGTAACCTCTGTCGAAATAACAAGAATAAGCTTGTAACCTCCGTAGAAATAAAAATTAAAAGTTTGTCCAAATAAAAAAATTAGCTTGTAACCTCCATCCATATTTTTATAAGCTTGTACGCAAATATTTAAAACAATTGAATACAGCTTGTAACCTCTGTCGAAATAACAGTAGTAAGCTTGTAACCTCCTTGGAAATAAAAATTAAAAGCTTGTAAGCTGCGACGAAATAAAAATAATAAGCTTGTAACCTCAGAAGAAATAGAAAATAATAAGCTTCTAACCTCAGAAGAAATAAAAGCATGCAACCTGCGTCGAAATAAAGGTACTAAGCTTGTACCCTTTGTCGAAATAACAAGAATGAGCCTGTAACCTCCGTCTAAATAAAAATTAAAAGTTAGTCGAAATAAAAAAAAAGCTTGTAACCTCCATCCATATAAAAATAATAAGCTTGTAAGCAAATATTTAAAAAATGGAAAACAGCTTGCAACCTCTGTCAAAATAACAGTAGTAAGTTTGTAACCTCCTTGGAAATAAAATTTAAAAGCTTGTAAGCTGCGTCGAAATAAAAATAATAAGCTTGTAACCTCAAAGAAATAGAAAATAAAAAGCTTCTAACCTCCTTCTAAATAAAAGCATGTAACCTTCGTCGAAATAAAGGTACTAAGCTTGTAACCTCTGTCGAAATAACAAGAATGAGCTTGTAACCTTCGTCGAAATAAAAATTAAAAGTTTGTTCAAATAAAAAAATTAGCTTGTAACCTCCATCCATATAAAAATAATAAGCTTGTAAGCAAATATTAAAAAAATGGAATACAGCTTGTAACCTCTGTCGAAATAACAGTAGTAAGCTTGTAACCTCCTTGGAAATAAAAATTAAAAGCTTGTAAGCTGCGACGAAATAAAAATAATAAGCTTGTAACCTCAGAAGAAATAGAAAATAATAAGCTTCTAACCTCAAAAGAAATAAAAGCATGCAACCTGTGTCGAAATAAAGGTACTAAGCTTGTACCCTTTGTCGAAATAACAAGAATGAGCCTGTAACCTCCGTCTAAATAAAAATTAAAAGTTAGTCGAAATAAAAAAAAAGCTTGTAGCCTCCATCGATATAAAAATAATAAGCTTGTAACCTTTATGTAAATTGGAAAAAATGTAAATATAATTCCCGATAACCTCTGAGAAAATTACAGATATTTATATGCCATAGCTTGTACCTCCATGGAAATTACAATAATTCCTCAAGGGTTACGCAGACATTTATATCAAATGCAGAAGGTCCTTCTCTTATTATTAAATTTTATCAATTATTTTTTTTTTCTTACATAATGTAACCTTCGTGCAAAATTCATAAATTTACATACAGTACTTTGTAACCTCAGACCAAATTACAAAAAAATAAGTATTCTGTAGCCTGTAAACTTCATGTAAATTCAAGAAAATTGTATACAGAAACTTGTAACCTTATTTGAAATTAAAAAAATGCAGCCTGTAGTTTTCAAGGCAATTAATAGTATATTTCATTACGAGGATTTTTCTGTGCGCGTGTGATAAATTCTCGTGCGAGGCGAAGTTAACACGGGAAGTCACGCAAACACGAAAAAAAAAATCCATTTCTAGACGTGTAATGAACGATACTTTTTATTATAGATTTTCTTATAACCACTATAATTGATTTTTTTATTCAGCGAACGGAAAAAATCCGAGGTCGGTAACAGTTTTGCGTGCGCTGTTCTGAAAATGTCACCTTTACGTCATTTAAAAATTAGTTTTTATTACACTTATCTTGGGAAATTATACTTCTTCTGAAATCACCTTGTTTTCATCCGTTTTTAGAATGACGTAAAGGTGACATTTTCAGAACAGCGCACGCAAAACTTTTACCGACCTCGGATTTTTTCCGTGTGCTGTGCTGAAAATGTCACCTTTACGCCAATCTAAAAACGGATGAAAACAAGGTGATTTCAGAAGAAGTATAATTTCACAAAATAAATATAATAAAAACTAATTTATGTACAGTAACTTGTACCTCAATGCAATAAAAAAAAAAACAAAGAAGATTGTAACATTCGTGTATATAAAAACTGGCGCCAAAAAGCTTTCACCATTGCAGCTTCAATTCATATTTCACAATTAATGTAGGCTTGAAGCAAACTAAAGAAATTTTCATCAATATATCTAAGAAGATTTGTAGAGAAATTGAGCAACATGGCCTTCATAAAAGCCAGTACTGAATAACATGAAAGCCATATAGTATTATATTTCACACATAGTCCATCAGATAATCTCAAAACAACTAAAAAATCTTATGTGACTATCACATGGCTATCAAATTATCAGTTTTTGAGTGTAATTTTTTATTGTTGTTTTCAGAATTTTTATTTATTTTTAAATTTCTCCATAAGTACAATTTTTATTTTTTATTTGTATTTCTACTGACTACAAGTAGTGAGTCATAATAATTATTATTAGGAGAAACAGGCGATGAAACAAAATATATGGAAAAATTAAAAAAAAAGTAAAAGCATACGAACGTATAAAAATAATAGAAAAAAATTCTCCATAATTCCAAATCTACATGATAATTTTAATAATTCAATTAGTATTGCACTATTTTTCATCCACCTGCCATATTTTAGAAAATATTGGTAGAAATTGGTAGAAAATATTGGTAGAAATTGGTAGAAAAATGTCTGAAATTATACTATGTACTGTAAAAAATGTACCTACGAAAATAACTTAATGGGAAATCCTGATTCCATCAGAAAAACAAATTAAAAGATTATTCAGGTAAATTTTAATTTTATTTATTAAATTTTTATGGATTTGGATGGCAAAATTTTGATCCCTTGTGACTTCGATCATCGTGTGAAATGACATCGTGAATGGGAAAATGTTTAAGATTTGTCTATGGCCGCAAGTTGCCTAGTTTAGTTCTGTGGTGAGCAATGTGGAAGTTTTGAAGGAAGTTTTCATTGCTTTCAATAAGAAATTAGGATATTAGATGGGGAAGCGTTCAAGATTTTTCTATGGTCTTTGGTGACTTAGAATGGGGAAATGTTTAAGATTTGTCTATGGCCGCAAATTGCCAAGTTTGGCTCTGTGGTGAACAATGTGGAAGTTTTGAAGGAAGTTTTCATTGCTTTCAATAAGAAATTGGGACATTTGGATTTGAAGTTTCGATCCTTTGTGACTTAGAATGGCGAACAACTGAGTAATTGATATTATCTGGACTTAGATGGGGAAGCGTTCAAGATTTTTCTATGGTCTTTTGTGACTTAGAATGGGGGAATGTTTAAGATTTGTCTATGGCCGCAAGTTGCCAAGTTTGACATAGAATGGCGAACAACTGAGTTATTGATATTATCTGAGTTAGATGGGGAAGCGTTCAAGATTTTTCTATGGGAGCAAATTGCCAAGCTTTGTGGTGAGCAATGTGGAAGTTTTGAAAAAAGTTTTCATTGCTTTCAATAAGAAATTAGTACATTTCGCAAGTTCAAGTCCAAGTACAATTCCAGTTTCAGGAAGTAATTGATATTATCCAGACTTAGATGGGGAAGCGTTCAAGATTTTTCTATGGGTGCAAATTACTAAACTTTGTGGTGAGCAATGTGGAAGTTTTGAACAAAGTTTTCATTGTTTTCAATAAGAAATTGGTACATTACGCAAGTTCAAGTCCTAGTACAATTCCAGTTTCAGGAAGTTTTAGATACATTTCTATTTCTTTTTCTGGCTCAGTTCAATTCCAATTTTAGGAAGTTTTAGAATCATTACTAATTTCATTTATTTATTGTTGTTGTATCTTAAAGCACTATAAAATTAATTTAGTACACAGAAAAAAACATTCCATTTCATAGATGAATTTGGAAGTTTGGAAAAAATGTTTCAGTGGTTCTCAACAATTTGGAATACATTATTAATACTTGTAAATGCTAAATGCCTGCATTTTCAAGACCTTCCAGGTCATTAATCGCACATTTATTTCTGATGTTGTTAATTCTGAAAGAAATATTTCATCGGCTTTCGAGAATTTGGTAATTCTACTCGTAAATTTGAAAATTTTACAAAACTCCTTCGTGCATTTCATCAGAAATTTCAACTAATTGAGCGCACATTCAATTTTTATGTTGGTAATTTTGAAAGAAATATTGCATTGGTTTTCGAGAATTTGGTAATTCTACTCGAAACTTTCGACAATTTTACAAACATGCTTCGTGTTTTTAAATCGATTACAATACCAAAAACTCCATATCTAACCTAATCTAACGTTACATATTTTAAATATTTACGATACATATGTTAAGACGGTGATCAGTATTTAAATTAAAATATCATAATGTGATTTAAATTTTCAGTATTACACTAAACTGAACAAAAACTGTCAGTATTTTCATTAAAGTCATTGGAAACAGAACATTTGTACCATTTTTATTGATTGATTGATTGTTGATTGATTGTTAGTATTCAATCCATTTTACCTGTTATTTCTATTTACCATTTTTGTTGATCGATTGATTGTTGATTGATTGTTAGTGTTCTATCCATTGTACCAGTTATTTTGATTATTATTTGCTATTCATCAGCCATCAGAATAAACTTCAAACTGACATAATATCGAAGAGTCAAATAATATTTAAAAATATATAAATTACAATAAAATATATTAACCCTGATGATGGCTGAATTAAGCCGAAACTAGTTGGGAAAATTAAGTAAACGAATAAATTCTAGCATAAACATATAAAAATATTCAAATAAAATGTATACTATTATTTGTCACATTAAAGTATAAAGTATAAGACAGTTAGGTCAGGTTGGGTTAGGTTAGAGTAAACATAAATCTAGAGGTGGCCTCTCATGCTTAAATCATAAGATTAGTGGTTTGGGGACATATTTCAGTTATTTTGTTTCTTTGAATGTATGTGTTAGTACTCTTGGGGCTTTATGTAGCATTATTGTGTTTTAGTTATATTTTGCTGGTTCTGCAAAGTGCTAATGCCCATAGAAGGCAAGGCGTTTAACTCCACACAAAAAATTGCTGGTTTTGCAACAAGTTATTTAAATTATTTTTATGGCTTAGGTGCACTAAATGCAAATCAAATAATCAATATACAATAAAGACATTTTCAAAAATTTCAATAAAAGCTAACCCATACCTGTCAATGCACGAAGTTATACTTTTGATTTTCTCACTTATTTAATACTGAAACTTTGTCAAATTTTCAGGAGAATTAGCTTCAGGTGTACTAAACACAAATCTAATAATATATTAGTTATTTTGTTTTTTTGAATATATGTTTTAGTACTCTTGGGGCTTTATGTAGCATTATTGGGTTTTAGTTATATTTTGCTGGTTCTGCAAAGCGCTAATGCCCATAGAAGGTGATGCGTTTAAGTCCAGTTTAAGTTGCTGGTTTTACAACAAGTTATTTAAATTATTTTTATGGCTTCGATGGGATTGAAACAAAATGCCATTTCTTTTAGTTGTTGACACTTTGAATGGCGATATTTTATTAGTTTCTTTACTATAATTTCAACCTTTTGTATATGAACATATATGTCATTGTACATGAAAGAAACTTGCAATGTAATTAAAAATAAATTAAAATAAAATCATGTATCAATAATTGAAAATTAGAAAACCGTCGCAAAACAAAGAAATAACCCTACATTTTTTTTTAATCAAACTATATGTGGATCAAACATTAAAAATTAAAATAAAACATTTGAATATTTTTTCTTGCTGCTGATTTTCTCAAAATAATTTGTTGCATATATTACTGCACTATTAGTGCACTATAGGCGTGGCGTATTTTGGAATTAAAATAGATGAGGCGCAGTCTATATGTAGTACTAGTATATTTAACAAGTACTCACAATTAAATCCAATTATTGCAACCGTTGCGAAGACACGTCAAGATTTTTTATCTGGATAGGTACATCAGAAGTTGATTACTAACCTGGAAAGAAAAAAATACATCAATTAGAATTATACTGTAATTTAATTTACACAAAATTTAGACTTTTTTTCCGGTCGTGCTGGTAGTGAGAGGTGTGAGAAATCTGATCTGGATGTGAGGCACATGTGAGCCAGGTGTGAGGCACCTGTAAGACAGTTTTGCATTGAATATATAGAGGGGTGTGAGACACATGTGAGGCATCTGTGAGACAGTTTTGTATTGAATATATTCAGGCGTGTGAGACACATGTGAGGCACCTGTGAGACACATTTGAGACATCTGTGAGACAGATGTCGCACGACCGGAAAAAAGTAAATTCAGAACCCTATGTAAATCCTTATGGGAAATTGGTCCAGAACTGTCCTGCTTTATCTACTAACGTACCTACTTATCTACGTATATGCGTTTCTAATCTTATTACGAGTACTTTGAAATTTAACCAACTTAAAGTTTTTAAGTGCTGTTCTCAAATGTATTTATTGTTATTATTATTATTTGATTATATAACCTTGGCCCATTTATGCTGCAATGGCTAATTACTATGGGCGAATGGTGATCTAGCGCTAAATGTATTTATTACGTAATATAATATACGTTTTAATAATGCTGTTAGTAATCTTTCGTTTTATGAGATTAAAAGATGAGTGTACATAAATTATGAAATAATTTTATTTAAGATAATGAAATTGCAATTTGGACGAGTGCTTGTATTAATAACATAGCACAGCAGCAAAAATAAATGTTCCCGTTTGTAGAATATCACTTCCGACGTAACAGCGTAATTAATTTATACGTTTAGGGTTTAATCTGGTTATTATTTTCTTGCGCCCCCTAATTTATTCATTAATTTTGGGGCAGCACGTCGCCGAGAGGAATAGCCCTCGTTAACAACAGCGTCCGTCATAATCGTGGAAATTACGTTAATGTAGCAGGTAGTACATAATATGTCAGCGGTGGTCCGCGGCTTTTTGTCGCGTTAGAGCCCCCAACCCCCCAATACGGGGCACCGAAGGGTTATTTAATTATAGAGCGCTCACGGCCAAAATCCCTTTTATGAAATTAAACATTCAAAACAATGGGGAGAGAGAGAGGGTAATTTACGACCCCGCAGAATTACTATTTGCACCCCCTCGCCCTGAGGCTTTTTCAATCTCGGCCCCCCCGAAACGCCGCCCCACTTTAAATATTTCAATAAATTACTCCAAGCCGGTATATTTCTAATCACATTTCCTCCCCGGCTCTGCCCGGTTAATAATAAAAGGGCGGGGGGTCACAAAGGGCCCCCCCCCTGCAATATTAATTTGGATCCGCGCGTAATTAGCCCCCCGCCCCCTCAACCCGCTCCCTCGTACATCATTCACGAGGATTTAAATAAATGGAAAATTTATGCCCCCCGCAAATATTTGCCGAACGTCGATAACAAACCGGCGTCCGAATTATGCAAACATTAACGCGAACATTTGTTACACACCCCCAAAGGGATAAATATTAAATGACAAACAGAACATCCCTTCGCGCCCAAGCAGATCAAACGGAGCCGCGATGATTGAAATTTGAACATCAAGGCCGCAAAACGTTCTATAAATTTGTAAACAGTATAGCGAACTGTTTACAAAGAATGTTGATGTTAACTCAAATACTGCGTATTCATCATGTGATACAGAAATAATAAAAAAATCTCATGTGGGCAGCGTATAACTGCTACAATGTGGCCAAAATTGCACATCATTGGAATATTTTGAATGTTTATTGTTTAACTGTTCTAGTCCATCGGTAATCAGTCATGAAACTTCAGAAAATATATCTAAAGAATATTTTGAAAATTTTATACCTAATTTGTATACAGTTCTTGAAACATAATTGAAATGGATGCAAGGATATTCATCAGAAAATGATTAAAGAGTACGGAGAAGATGTGTGGTCATATTTTACAATAAAATTTTGGTCTATGCAATTTCAGCGGGGTAGGCATTAAATTCAGGATGACTCAAGATGTGGAAGACTTATTGAAGCACAAACCGGCGAAAACATCAAGAACGTTGAGAAATTGGTCCTTCAGATCTAAAAATAAGAGTTTCAATGATACTGAAGTAGGGATATCAGAAGCTACAGTTTTAAACAAATTGCATGAAGATTTAGGAATGAATAAGGTGTCAGCACATTAGATCTCAAAGTTGCTTATTCCCGAACAAATATTGAATAGTCAACAAGTTTGTAAAGAAAACGTGGGGACTTTGGCTGTCGACACACATATTTTTCCGAAGATATAAACATGCAACAGACACATATGTATATCACTGGGCCCCACCGACAAAACAATAATCCATGCAGTGGATTATCCACTACCAAAGGGATCCCACAAGGGGGAGATCCACAAAGGAGATCCCCACAAGGTGGAGATCCCACAAGGGACCCACCACCAAAGAAGGCAAGAACATAAAATTTTTCCGAAAAGCTGATGGCTGCGGTGTTTTCAGATACAGGAGGAATCTTACTGATTGCTTATATAGAAAACATAATATTTTTAAGTACATAAAATTTCCCCGAAAAGCTGATGGCTTCGGTGTTTTGGGATACAGAAGGAATCTTACTGATTGCTTATATAAAAGAAGGACTGTATAATGAAACAGGAAAGGAAAAGAAAAACAGGAGAAGTCTATAAGGAGACAATTCGAGAGTTGGAAATTGCCATACAGCGATAAATGCACCAGAACGGTGACAAAAATATTATTATGTTCCATGTCAACTGCAGAGTCCAGAAAGCTCGATCATTCATCAAGATTATGCAGTTATATAAATTAACCTACTTACATGAATTAGTCTCTTTGCATTCTTAAAATAAGTCCTTATGTTAAATTAAATATTGTATTTTTTTATTGACTTTTCATATCCAACTATTGGCCTTACATGATTAATAAATTATGTTTATGTTTATGTTTATAGAGATGGAGCAAGTTACCTACAGCCCGGACTTGGCACTGAGTGACTATTATCTTATTCCTGAATTAAAAAAAAAATAACACTTCTGTCATAAATTGATACTTGAAAACATCCACAAACATTTCCTGTGCATGAAATATTTTAGGTTCAAAATTGAATAAAAATAACTCTGTCATAAATTGATACTTGAAAACATTTATAAACATTTCCTGTGCATGAAATATTTGATGCCGAAAATTGAACAAAAATTACTCTAAAACTAGGGTTATAGAGAATTTTTAGGATGGCTATAAAATAAAACACAACTAAAATAATAAATACCCGAAATATTCTTGATATTTCGTTTAGTCAATGTTTGTACTTTTTTGTAGTGTTTTATATTTGTTCAATTTTGAACCTCAAATATCAAACAGTATCAGTCTTCTATGATTATCATTGAAATGTGTAACATTTTCTACAATTTTTATGGTTTTAGAAAAAAAAAACAGAAAATGTTGTTATAACGTTGGAGATTTTTTCGATTTATGATCATCAACATCAATCTGTCATAAAACTTTAACGTCAACTATAAACATTTCGTGTAGATTAATATATTATATTGAAAATTTTCATAATTTCTGTAATAATTAAACTACAATTAAACTTGTTAACACTAACACAATTAACACAAAATTTCTAGCATTTTATTATGAAACACTGTTAATTTTCTTGATTTCCGATATAACACTTCTGTCATAAATTGATACTTAATAATTTCTTGTGCATGGAATATTTAACGTACAAAAGTGAAAACAAAAACTCTAAAAATAAAACTCAACTAAAATAATTAATACACGTAATATCAAAAACATTTAAACCGTATCATTTTTCTATGATTATCACTAGTATGTAATTACAAAATTTGCTGTAATTTGTATCGCTCACAATTTTCAGAAATCAATCCAGAAATTTTCCAGCATATGATTGTTAAAATGAGATTTATGAAATAAACTTCAATCTGTCATGAAGCTTTGAAGATGAAGATTTTCAAACTTGCTCGGACGTCGTTTTTTTAATGAACACCTAAAAGAAGCAGTGGAGGAGTTCTTTGAAGACTTACCGCAAGGTTTTTTTAAGGTATAGCTATTTAACGACATATTTTTTAAAACAAAATATTACTCATCTTCTAACTCTTTTTTTCATAATTAAGTAGATAATATCAAAATCTCTCCTCGTAGCATCTAGTAAGTATAATTTATATTTGTAATTATATTATTTAGGCAATTTTCCATGCGCACTTTATTATTTATAGTCGATTTTTATTCATACGCATGTGGCAAATTTCCAAAAAGATGAAATCGGATGGTCGTTAGGTATTTGTGTTTTATTTCAAAACCGCTTGAATTCGTATTCGTATTTAAGTTAATTTTGTTTAATATACAGTTGATTGCAAAACAAGTAGACAACAACAGTTTAATGTATTTGTTATTTTCTCAAAATGTTATTGTATAAATGTGTTTTTTTATAACCCCCATTTCCTTGAAATTTGAAAATCTTTAAAAAGTTGACATTCAGTTCAAAACTTTTTAAGTTAAGTCTTAAAATGCCTCTTCCAGACGACGAAACTAAAGCTATAAATAATTCAGGAATGGTGTTTCGTGGTTCACTTTCGCCTCACCAGTTCACCAAATACAAAAAAAAAAACGCTGAAGTCAGTTGTTTAATTGTGATTAATGACACTTAGGTGACTTCTAACATCAATGTTGTTCAAGCAGCCGAAATTTTCTTGTCTACTTTTATTTGCAATCAACTGTACTGTCTATGAATATCAACGTTGTTCAAGCAGCCGAAATGTTCTTGTCTACTTTTTTTTTGCAATCAACTGTACTGTCTATGAATATCTAGTAATTTTGTTGGTAGGGTTTCGGAAATACCTGAATTCCCTTCTTTGGGGAAACTTTGGGGAACTTTGGGGAACTTAGGGAACTTTGGAACTTCAAATCTTCTTAGGTTAAGTTGTTTTCAATTTGAGATTATATATTTTAAATAACATTGTTGCCAGTTGTAAAGTTTAAATTATTAGAGATGAAAATGGAACGGCAGGAAAGAAAATGAAAAATAATGCATCGAAAAACATCAAATTTGTTGCAATTTCTGGGTTCGAATATGCAGTAAAAAAAATAAAAAATGATATATTTAAAAGCTAGTAGTGAAAAAATATATAAATCTGATGTGTGTAATTGTTGCCAGATATAAAGTTTAAATTATTAGAGATGAAAATGGAACGGCAGGAATAAAATTGAAAAATTATGCATTGAAAAACATAAAGTTGCAATAAATTTCTGGGTTCGAATATGCAGTAAAAAAAATAAAAAATGTCATATTTAAAAGCTAGTAGTGAAAAAAATGATAAATCTGATAATGTGGTAGGAAGCAAATGCCTGATAGACATCGACACAAAAAAAATGCATTACTGAATCAGTTTGTCCAACATGACTTAAAGAAAAGCCAGCCAACTTAGTTACAAAAAGGTCGTGAAGGCACATTATTTGCAAATTTTTGGAAAAAATAATAAGATGGCCTATAAGCGATCGTTAAATGGACATAACTATTAATTTCAATTTGAGTATCTCAGTTGCTACAATTTCACATACTTCCTCATCAGTCATAACATAAATCCGTTTTATTTATATAATTCTAGCATGAAATTAATTGTGCTTACAGGTTGCACATGGAAATTATCTTACTAAATTATATTATCGGATTTTTTATCGGATGATCTATAACTTTAGATGTTATTTTGTGACTTTGTGTTTTAAATATGTATTGGATTTCGTATTTCGTATTTTATACTTTTATATTTTATACTTTTTTATACTTTATGACCTGTGTAAGACGTATTTGTCAATAGCACCAATAAAGATTATTATTATTATTATTATTATTATTATTACTATTATTATTATATCAAGGCAAATGAGCGCATTTTATATCACATTTTAAACGTCCAGTGCTCGACGAAACATACGATTTCAGTATAATAATTCGTATTAAGATAGGCAACTAACTCATCAATTTTATTTTGCAGTGATAGTATATTGAGGAGCATAATTTTAAGAAATTCGTTCATTCGGCCTGCTGTTTGCGTTGCGTTTCTGTTTTGATTTGTAACTTGGGCATTTCGGTTTATCCTTTGATAAATCAATAATGAGGATTTGATCAGCAATCTGTTTTTATATGAACTAGCCAGCTTTTCTAAGTTATCGAGCTTTCTCTATGATACTTTTGTTTCAATTTACTGAATTAGTTTTTGCAGACCGAGTTTAGATTAGTTTCGTCATTTATTGATTATTTTTTAACAATTATATCAATTAAATTATATTTTATTAGGGCTTTATCCTAATATTTCCTTAACTGCCAATTTGTGATTTAGCTTCATATTTACAGTACATTACAACACTTTATTGCTTCAAAAAATACTATAGATATTTTATTTGGTTATATTAGTTTATAATTATCAACAGGTAAATTTACATAAAATCTTTATACTCTTGTATCTCGAAACTGTGATTTTTAATTTATGACGTATCCCATAACTGGAGCAATATAATATGATACAGTATAGTTTTTTACAGAAATAATTAAAAATCTCATGTAGACAGCGTCTACATGAGATATATAGGAGATACATGAGGAGTTATACATGACATTGTATAACTCCTACAATGTGGCAAAAATTGATCATCATTAGAAAGGCAGACTAAAAATAAGGAGCATAAAGATCTGCTTTAGGGCGAAAATACGCATCAAGCGAAGATGCATAACCTATCCTAACCTACAGAGAATACATACAGGAAATCGAATATTTAACTTTCCGGGTTTATCGGATTTTTATAACTATTCAGGGTTGATTTGCTACCTTCGAACGGCAAAATGGAAAGTGTCATTTACAGGGTATAGTCACAAACCCTTCGATACTAACATACATAAGTTCGTTAAGCGACAGTTTGATGCACACTTTTTATGATATTTTTAATATTCTGAGTGTTTTGACTTTCTGAGTTGACCGGTTATCAGTCACTGAAATTTCAGAAAATTTATCTGAAGGAAGTTTGGAAAATTTTATACCAGATTTGTATACAGTGTGCCTAAGGATAATTCGTCTGAAAATTTGACGACGAATATATCTACAATATGCAAGTAGCCCATTCTTAAAAGATTGTACATTTCAAATTTAATCCTACTATTAGTGGGACGAGTACATATTTGATCAAATTTATGTTATACACCACCCACACGCTCCACTCTTAAAATTTGCCAATTACATTCACCTGTGCGCATTTCGCAGGGCCACGAAAAGGCTCTTTTCGCTCCGCAGAAAAATTCGCCTCGAATCAATATTGAGTCGTCGCGCCCGAATACACCCTGACAGAGGAATAAAATTACATGGCCCCGGGCTCCGCAGACACTCGCACACATGCCCCCCAAAACGCGCTCACACACACCCCTACACGGGGGTTGCACGTTTCGCCGAGGTAAAGGGCGGATTGGATGGCGGAAGAAACGGCCGCGGAGAGTGTATAAAAATTTACTGTGCAAGGAACCGCACCGACGAGGTGGTCCACGAGCCCTTTCAGCCCTTGCGAGATTAAAAACTGAAAAGTCCATGGCGCATTCAGACGGGGCCCCATAAATCCGGAATGGATGTGCACTTTTTTTTCCGACGCACACAGGACTCAAGCAGCGCACAAGCATGGGTGCACATTTACAATGTTCGTGTCAGCGGCTTCACCCATAACGCTGCTTACTTGCAGGCTCCAGCCGCAGGATCAAACGTTTTGTACGTACTTTTAAAGCCACCGGCGCATCATTTTTTTAACGCCGCTTTTACATAATAAAACGCCCTCTCGTTTATGTTATATTAACAAACAAGGAGAAAATAATTCACGTAAATACATATTCTGTTACTTGTACATATCCTTAATATTTGAACAAATATTTCAGGATACTCCTGCAGGACAATTATTCACTCCTGAAACACGTCTTGCAATACAAATGCGACGAGTTTAATGTATTGCAGCAGGAAATGCGCATTAATCAATTCCTCATTTCGCCGTTTCGCGTCTTCTTATTGCCGTACAGAGGCAGTAGTCATTCCCATCTCGGCTTTGTGTACGGATATTAACATCAATGCGGCTGCAAGAAAAGCGCCCTGATCCCCACAGTAATTACGCGCCGTGTCACAATAAATGTACGTTGATTTTCCGCGACGAACAGCGAGGGAAACGTTATTAATGTAAAGCGCCAGAATACTTCCAGGTTCTCGTCCTCAAGCTTTGAAAACTTAATATAACTGAAGGGGGGAAAGAAACTGCACTTGTCTAGCACTGATACATAAAGTTTTCTTGTGAAGTGTGTTTGAAGTGCGTTGTTCATAAAGCTTTCTCGGTACTACGAAATATACAAATACAAGGGACATCAGATGTATAATCCTCTTGTTACGAAGCGAGCATTCGAGATATAAATGCCTGTTGTGTGGTAGATTGTAACAAGTTTTTAGAGTAAACTAACAGAAAAGCAGAAAACATTTTGCTTTGCATGAGCATACTACAAAACCCGTTTCATTTATGTCAGCACACTTTATAGGAGAGCGAAAAATGGCGATATTTAAAATTCGTTGAAGACATTATTGTGGCACACAGAAAAACAGGTTTTCGAAAGAGAACAAAATATTTTTCGAAAATTATATTAAAAAAATCATATGACAAGATTGAATTGCAATAATCTTGAGAAGCAAAGGAAATTTCCTCCAAAAATTCAAAATGTGTACCTACGATATTTAGGAAATAAAGCATTAGATTGCATTGCAATAATCTTGAGAAGCAAAGAATTTTTTTTACAAAAATTCAAAATATGTACCTACGAAAGTTAGGAAATAAAGCACTTACAAATAATTTTTCACAATTTAACCATAAAAATGTTGTTACTACTGTAACTATTAGTAGTAACTACTAATACTAACTAATACTACTAATCGATCACGAGATCTAAAAGAAGCAACATCCCAATACTAATTTAAAAATAAAGCAAAGAAGTTTTTTACAAATCATCCTTTTTATAATTATGATGAATATTTTACCTATACAGAACATACAGTCGAAGTGGTGGGATAAATTTTGTTTACTATTATTTATTTACTTAAACGTTATCGTGTAGTTCATTGTTTGTAATTTTATGTGTATATCCCTAAGATTAGTACTCATAATTTTAATAGATGTTATAACTTTTATATATTGACAATGTAATACTCTGTAAAGAGTCAAAATACTAATAAAGTGAATACTGAATACTGAATATTTCAGATCGGCGGAATTTATTTATTCACTAAAATTTCAAAGTACCAAACGTGTTATAATAAACTTTTCAACTACTAAAGATTTTATAATATGTATTCCAAAAATGCAAAAAAAAACAATCAAACTATAAGTAAGCTATAAGTACTTAAAAACTTCCAAAGATTATTATGTTTATTACACATTCATAATAAAACATAGTAAAATGTCAAAAATTTCAAACGAATTAAAAACTTTAATGCTGAAATTCTAAATCCGAGCTCTAAACTTTTAAACCACGGTAGATTTGGCAGAAATTGCAAAATTCGAAAATGTATAGTGTTGAAGACGTTTCCAAAAGCCTAATGCGTACATATCAAGAAACTTTTAGCTTAAAAGTGCAAATCATATTGTTTGTTATAAGTTCACACATAACAAAAAAAAAAAGAGTAAAATCTAAAAATTTCAAGCGAAATTAATTAAAACCTGTAATGCTGAAATTCTAAATCCGAGCTCTAAACTTTTAAACCACGTAAGATTTGGCAGAAATTGTAAAATTCAAAACTGTATAGTGTTGAAGACGTTTCCAAAAATGCGTACACATCAAGAAAATTTTAGCTTAAAATTGCAAATTGGTTTAAGGAATTTATGTAATCAATTATTTGTTTTACAATACGTACTATAACTTTTAGAATTATAGTATTCACAATTTTTTTTGTCCATTTTTGCAAATTTGCCTTATTTTGTATAAACTGTTTATTTTTCAATCAAAGTATTGGAGCTTGCGAAAGTTTTTAAATAAAACAAGGAGAATGACTTTTTTCACAATGCACATTTATTTATACTAAATGTAATACATTACTTGTAAGTCTACTAAAGATGACTGCCTTGCAGTTGAAATGTACATTTAGTATAAATAAATGTGTATTGTGAAAAAGGTCATTCTCCTTGTTTTACTGTTTATTTTTATCTGAGCAATTTTTAAATTAATTTCGAAAATTTATTTTTCAATGTACTATAATTCCGATTTATTGATTCTACCGTTTCATTAATTTTTAGTTGCAAACTTTCTAAATTGTCTTAACAGTTTGCTTAAATGTTTCTCTAATTGAGTTGTTTACTCAGTGAATTTCGAGATTATCGATGATAACCGATTCTACATTATCTTAACTCTTTATAATTTGCTTAAATGTTTCTCTTTTTGAGTTTGTTTACCCCGTAAATCTCGAGATTATCGATGATACCCGATGATAATCGATGATATAGCAGTGATAACAGTAGTTTATCAGCAATATACAAATATATCAATATCAATATACAAATGTAAGTCGCTAAATCATCAGATGCAAACAGTTTTAACAGTTGTTTAATCAGTGATTTTTAAGATTATTTATTAGCAATGATACTAGTAGTTAATACAACTATAAATCGCAAAATCAGCAGCTGCCCATACTTTCAGTTGTATAATTAGTGATATTTAAGATTGTTGAGTGGTAATAACAGTAATTTATACAACCTTAAGTTACAAAATGAGCACTTTCAGTTGTTTGTTCATTATTAATAATGATAACAGTACTTTCAAAATGTGCCCCACTCAAAGTTATTCAAAATTAATCATTAACAATGTTACTATTTGTCGATCTTTCCATCCAGTGCAAAATTGAGAATAGTTATCTAATGGTTTAAGATGCTAGAAACATCAGGTAGTCAAGGCAGGTTGAAAGAATTGTCAACAAAATAATATAAATGTTTGAATGATTTCTTAAAAATTTGTAAATGTGTAAAAAAAGATTAAAGGTTTATCCTTAACAATGTTTCTATTTGTCGGTCTGCAAGAATGCAAGACTGCAAAATTGAGATATCTAATGGTTTAAGATACCAGAAACATCAAGTAGTCAGGTTTGAAAGAATTGTCAACAAATAAATATAAATGCTTGCATGATTTGTAAAAAAATGTTTTAATATTTTAGACCTTCTTTTTTCGGTTTTTGAAAAACTACTAATCTTGAAAACAAAACTTTTCAAAACTATCGTTAAACTATTCATTAAAATCTTGGAATTATTTAAAATAAAGGCCATTTTTTTCAAAATAAAGACAAATGAAGAAGAAAAAATCTCTATTTGACTATAAATTTCGAAGAAAACTTTAGCTTATTTCGTTAAGTTCCTTAATCGGTGATTATTAAGATTATTAGTGATGATCAGGTAGTCAGGTTTGAAAGAATTGTCAACAAAAGAATATAAATGTTTGTATGTTTTGTAAAAATTTGTTTTAATATTTTAAACCTTTTTTTCGGTTTTTGAAAAACTACAATTCTGGAAAACAAAACTTTTCAAAACCTTCTTTAAACTATACATTAAAATCTTTGGATTATTTAAAATAAAGGCTATTTTTCTAAATAAACACAAATGAAGAAGAAAATATCTCCATTTGACTATAAATTTTGAAGAAAACTTCAGCTTATTTCGGTAAGTTTTTTAATCAATGACTATTAAGATTATTAGTTATGATCAGGTCAGGTTTGAAAGAATTGTCAACAAAAGAATATAAATGTTTTTATGACTTGTAAAAATTTGTTTTAATATTTTAAACCTTTTTCTTTCTTAATATTTTAGACCTTCATTTTTTCGGATTTTGAAAAACTACAAATCTCGAAAACAAAACTTTTCAAAACTATCTTTAAACTATTCATTAAAACCTTAGAATTTTTTAAAATACAGCCTATTTTTTCAAAATAAAGACAAATGAACAAGAAAAAATCTTCATTTGACTATAAATTTCGAAGAAAACTTCAGCTTATTTCGTTAAGTTCTTTAATCAGTGACTTTTAAGATTATTAGCGATGATCAGGAAGTAAGGTTTGAAAGAATTGTCAACAAAAGAATACAAATGTTTGTATGGTTTGTAAAAATTTGTTTTAATATTTTAGACCTTCTTTTTTTCAGTTTTTGAAAAACTACAAATCTTGAAAACAAAACTTTTCTGAACTATCTTTTAACTATTCATTAAAACCTTGGAATTATTTAAAATAAAGGCTATATTTTTCAAAATAAAGACAAATGAAGACGAAAAAATTTCTAGTTGACTATAAATTTCGAAGAAAACTTCAACTAATTTCGTTCAGTTGTTTAATGAGTGACTTTTAAGATTATTAGTGAAGACTACAGTAGTTAATACAACTTTAACTCTCGAATTCAGCAGTTTTCAAAACTATCTGTTATTTAATGAGTGACTTTTAAGAGTATTAGTGAAGACTACAGTAGATTATACAACTTTAACTCTCGAAATCACTAGTTTTCAAAATTTTCAGTTGTTTAATAAGTGACTTTTAAGATTATTACTGATGATAAAAGTAATTTAATCAGAGACTTTTATGATTATTACTGAGGGTAGCAGTAGTTCATACAACTTTAATTTTCGAAATCGGTTTTCAAAACTTTCAGTTGTTAAGTCAGTGACTTTTAAGATTATTAGTGACGATGACAGTGGTTTATACAACTTTAACTCTCGAAATCAGCATTTTTCAAAACTTTCAGATGTGTAATCAGTGACTGTTAAGATTATTAGTGACGATAACATTAGTTTATGCACCTTTAACTCTCTAAATCACTTTCAGTTGTCTAATCAGTGACTTTTAAGATTGTTAGTGGTGATAACAGTAGTTTATACAACGATTACAGTCAAAATCAGCTGTTTTCAAAAATTTCAGTTATTTAATCAATGACTTTTTAAGAATAGTAGTGACGATAACAATAGTTTATACAACTTTAGCTCTCAGAATCAGCAGTTTTCAAAAGGTTCAGTTGTTTAATCAGTGAATTTTTAGATAATTACTGAAGACAACAGTAGTTTATAGAACTTTAACTCTCGAAATCAGCAGTTTTCAAAACTTTCAATTATTTAAACAGTGACTTTTAAGAATATTAGTTACGATACCAGTAGTTTATACAACTTTACCTTTCGAAATCAGCAGTTTTCAAAATTAACTTTCAGTTGTTTAATCAGTGACTTTTAAGATTAATGTTAGGATAGCAATAGTTTGTACACTATAACAGTCAAAATCAGCACTTTTCAGTTTATTAACCAGTGACTTAAGATTATTAGTGAAGATAACAGTATATTATACAACTTTAACTCTCGAAGTCAGCAATTTTCAAAACTTTCATTTGTTTAATCAGTTACTTTTAAGATTATTAGTGACGCTAACACTAGTTTATATAAGTTTAACACTCGAAATCAGCAGTTTTCAATACCTTTATTTTTTTATCCTGTGACTTGAGATTAATAGTGATTATGATAGTAGTTTATACAGCCATAACTCACGAAATAAGCAGTTTTCAACACTTTCAGTTTGTTAACCAGTGACTTTTGAGGTTATTGGTGAATATAACTATAGTTTATACAGCCATAAATCACGAAATACGCAGTTTTAAACACTTTCAGTTTTTTAACCAGTGACTTTTGAGGTTATTAGTGAATATAACAATAGTTTTAACCCCCCATAAGTCACGAAATCAGAAGTTGCTACGCTTTCAGTTCTTTATTCAGTGACTTTTGAGATTATTAATGATGCTGCCAGTAGTGTAATGAAATTTCTCAAAGTTTATTTATGATGTTTAATATTATTAGTGATGATATCAATAGTATAGTCGTAAACACAGCAGTTACGTTTTTATTATCATTAGTGATGATTACAATAGTTTATACAACTGTAACTCGGGAAATAAGCAGTTGCTAATTGTTTCAATTGTTCAGTAGTTTATACAGCCATAACTCACGAAATACGCAGTTTTCAACACTTTCAGTTTGTTAACCAGTGACTTTTGAGGTTATTAGTGAATATAACAATAGTTTTAACCCCTAAGTCACGAAATCAGAAGTTGCTACGCTTTCAGTTGTTTATTCAGTGACTTTTGAGATTATTAATGATGCTGCCAGTAGTTTAATGAAATTTCTTATGGTTTTTTTATGATGTTTAATATTATTAGTGATGATATCAATAGTTTAGTCGCAAAATCAGCAGTTACGATTTTTATTATTATTAGTGATGATTACAATAGTTTATACAACTGTAACTCGGGAAATACGCAGTTGCTAATTGTTTCAATTGTTTAGTCAGTGAGATTTAAGATTATTAGTGATAATAACTATATTTTATACAACCATAACTTACGAACTCACTTGATTACACTTACAGTTGTTTATTCATATTTAATAATAATAACAGTATTTTATACCACAACAAGTCACTAAACAACTTTAAGACGTCTTAGATTTTTACAAATTTTATTACATTTTGTGACTAATTTAACCCCTTAATTTTAATTCTAGTTTAAGTATATATGTTTAAATTGTTAAGTCTAAGAATATATCCATATCCATTTAAACTGTATCTTGCAATGTTACCTTCATTGCTATTATTGTTGTTCATTGTTGTTATTGTTGTTGTTTTTGTTAATTGTTGTTATTGTTCATTGTTGTTGTGGTTGTTCATTGTTGTTGTGGTTGTTCATTGTTGTTATTGTTCATTGTTGTTGTGGTTGTTCATTGTTGTTGTTGCTATTCATTGCTCATTGTACTATTCATTGTGATCAATTTGAGAGCGTCATTTCGAACATCCACATCGAACCAAACCAAATAAATTGCTATTACACGGCAGTAAATTTAAATTTCCGATAGTATCACCATCAACAGTTCAATTCCCGACATCTTAGCAAACTCCCCCCAGCAAACTCCCCCGAGCAATAACCGCCCCCGTCGGCAATCCCCCCGAAGAGCAACTAAATTTCAATTGCCGCCGACGCCTCGTAACACCCGATAACTATTATTGCCGCCCCCGACACTTACTGGCGTCTAACACCCCCCAAGATCGCACCTTATAAATTGCGGTTATAACAACTTTAATCGGGGGCAAATTTCTTATAACCCAATTACCAGTGCGCGTCCGCGCGCCCCAATCGCCCGGAAGGGGGCGGCTAACCGCCCCCTTTGGGGGGTTGGGGGGATGTCCCGACGCGTTGGGGCTAATTTAATCGCAGTTAGCGGTGCGGATTTTTGCATGCCCGGAAAGGGGATTAGGGCGGTCTAGACGGCCAAATTGTTTCCGGAACGGAGTGTGTTGGAAGATAATTCGGAACTCTATTACATGTGGAAGTTTGGAACGATTTGGGCGGAAGCTAACGGGGCTCCGAAAAGTAGACGGAAATAGATAATTGGTATAATAATAATCCGTAAACGCAAAGTTCTAGAACGCTTTTTGGCTACGGTAGTTAATCACAGCATCAAAAATCGGCCGCAAATAGACAAATAATAATCCGTTATTCCTATAAAATATGCCAAAAAGCGAATACAGTATTAAAGCCAGAAATGCACGGCTTATAATGAAGCGCAATAATTAATACATTGTAGTTCAATGCTTTTAATAATATATACAGTTACTTTGGACTCGGACTTTCTAAAAATAACAGCCACAATTAATTTATTGCACTTTAATTAATAACTAATAAAACTTCACAAGCTAACTCTGTAACAGATGCTTCGAGGACAGGAGAATATCGGCATTAGATCGATAATACAATTTCCCAATTTCCCTTTCTTTACAATGCGTTGTAAAGAGCTGTTGTGAGATTTGGAAACACCAGAAGATTATAAAAGTGCAATTTGGGGGTATTAGTTAAAATTCCCCAGATTTGGCCCAATCTATACATTTGGCAATATAGCCGTAAACACAGCATTTTGGTCCTTCGAACCGGATACTCAACATTCTGGTCCTTCGAACCGGATATAAAACATGCTGTTCCTTCGAATCGGATACACAACACTCTAATAACATGTCAACACGTTATTCCTATAAGATTTTTTTTTTAAATTGAAATTTGCTTACTTGTTTAAAGTGTAATAAAGATAAAGTAGAAAGAATACCGAAAACCTTTTTTTGTAATTATAATGATACTTGCTATATTATTTAAAATAATGTAATATTCATGCTAATACTATATTTAAATTTCGTACGATTATTTGATTGCCACAAACATTACCTCAGGAATATGTAAACTAAACGACAACGATAAAATGCGCAATTTAAATAAATTACGCATACAACAGAGCCTCTTCCTAAATCTAATCAACGTCTTGGCTTTAATGACGGACGTGGCACGTTTCCTTTGGTCCACTTTTCCGCCACTTAACAATTCGCCTCGTCCATCCTCAAGAACCCATCCGAGATTCTTACGCCAGCCATCGCACGGATTACCCACTTATCGCCCCGAAATTCTCATCGAATCCACAATTAGCTACGCGAGGCGAAAGCCAAGCCGCCCCCCAGGCCGCCGCCCCCCAAGCCACCGCCGAAGAATTGACTTATTCTCTGTTTAATCAACGCCCTAATCACGCCGTATACCCGCTTGGCTTACGAAAAACTGATGCAATTTCCAGAAGGGAGTCAGTTCCGAATCATGACTCGGTTGATTCAATGACAATCAGAGCGGGGCGTCGCGACGCCTCGGATGCGATCCACGTGCGGATTACGTGTTTCTCCCGAGTGCGCGGTATTTCAAGGTAAATATGCATTCAGTTGCATTTGGGGCGATTGGGGGATATTAAGTCAGCACGCGAGGTTCAAATGAAATCTCATGTTACAGATTTTTAACTGAGTACCATTTACCAAAACAATTTAAATTTAAATTTAATTTTTGATTTAAAAGTTTTAAATTTTTATGTTATAATAATTTATTTTAAGTGGTTTAGCGGTGTTTACAAAAGGTTACCAAAGTTACCTAGGTTACCTAGGTTACCAAGGTTACCAAGGTTACCAAGGTTACCAAAGTTACCAAGGTTACCAAAGTTACCAAGGTTACCAAGATTGAACCACCGTTAAACGGCGGCTTAAACTTTTATGAATAATACTTGAAGTCTTTCTTTTAATAACTTTATAATTATTAATCATTAATTAAAATAATTGAATTAAAAATAATCTGTTTTTAGGAACCCACATATCAATAAAAAATAACTCATAGGGTATCGACCGTAAAGGTCCCAGTTGGCAACCCATTAAAAAAAAAAGCTCAACACATCAAACTATTAATAAATCATTCATCTTGACTTTGTACATCGCACTTAACGTAAACCTGTGCCGTGTTTATGTTGGTTTAATGTGACTCTTCGAGGCGGTAATGCCGGAGGTGTTAACAGCGTGGTTACCGTTCCTCCCAGATTAGCGTTAACACATGTGCGGTGAAGACTGTTCCGCGGCAATCACACTTCTAATTTCAGCAGTTGTAAACACTAAGTTAGAGACCAATAAACCTGATGATTGATCTTTACAAGGTGCAACTGAGGGCGTTTACGTGGTAAATTGGGAGCGTTTACGTGGTAAATTGGGAGCGTAATTGGTATTCAAGGAAACGCACGAGGAAATACACATGGTGCATGTGATTATTTTTTTTCTTATAAATCAATGACTTTACTTTAGAAGCAAAACTCTTCCATTTTTATTTTTAACTAAGAAATCTGTGGTTTCATTTAATAAAGTTTTACACATGAACACCAGCATTTGATCAAAACCAACACCAATGACCAATCACCAACCAAAATGATCTGACAGTGAAAACATTATAAATCTCAGATTTCTAACAACGTTGCCTAATTCATATATTAAAATAATTAAATTATTGCTTCAATCACTCAAGTGTGCTGTTTTAAGTAAACCAATCATCAACTATATTTCATATTATAATTTGATTGATTTGTTGTTGTAAAATAAAAATAGCAAATAACTTCTGTGCTCAATAGATACTCAATTTGTAGCAACATTGCCCAGTGCCATAAAATATAACCTCTTATTTTTTTTTAAATATAACCAATTTCTTGTTTCAAGTTAAGTGAATTTTTACATTGACCATCAATACTGTCACCTTAACAGTGCCAACTTAGTAAAAAATAAAAATTGAGTATAGGTTTAAATTAAATTATCATTTTGAAATTATCGACCACATTCGAATATTCCTCTCTTTCGCTTTTTGTAGCCTGATGAAGATTTTGGTCTAGATACATCTTGAGACCAAAAGCTCGCTTGTTTTAATTTATTCAGATTAAAGAATCATTTATCTAGCATCTAAATTGTACTGTCCGATCTAATCCTGTACATCCACACAAAAGATTAATGTAATTCATTGTAATATTATGACATTTTCTATATAGGCACGCAGGAAAATTTGGAAATATGGATGAAACAACAATCCAAAATTTACAAAAATCCCAAACAAACCTGAATACCTACGTGGAAAATGTAAAAATATTACATTGTATTAGATATATTGCAGATTGTATTAAAAATGATATTTTAGGAAATGATAAGTCGTCGCAATAAAAATAAAGCAGTGAGAACCTTATTTTTTTATTCAAAATTGAAAAAAAAGTTAAATGTTTGCCATTTGCTTCATTTTTGTAAAAACTGGAGTGGTAATTTCAACAAAATGAACCAAATAGCAAACATCCCACATCTTTCTGGCTATTTAAAACAAAACAAGGTTCACATTGCTTTATTTTTAGTGTCACGACTTATCATTTACTAAAATATCACATTTGATACAATCTACTACATATCTAATACAATGCAATATTTTTTCTATAGAACTCGTTACTGAGCACTCCAATTTTTACTAAATGAACCGAATAGCAAAGATCTAACACTTTTTTGATTATTTTGGCTAAGAAAATAAGGTTCTCATTGCTTTATTTTTATTGTGATGACTTGACCACATCAGACATACCTAGGACGACGTTTTAATTTTCGAAAGTTTTTGAACATGCCGAGTTTTTTGCAATCTCGATTAAATTCTGTTTCGAGAACGCATCATTTCCTATAATATCACTTTTGATATTATGATCTACAACATATCTAATACAATGTAATATTTTTACTATAGAACTCTGTATTCACCACAATATCACATTTGATATATACGAGTTCTATATTAAAAATAATGCATTGTATTAGATACGTTGTAGATTGTATCAAATGTGATATTTTAGGAAATGACAAGTCACTAAAAGTAAAGTAATGCGAATCTTGTTTTTTTTCCAAATTAGCCAAAAAAGTGTTAAATGGTTTGCTATTTGGTTAATTTTGAAAAAAAAAATGGAGTAGTCAGCAAAGACTTCTATAGTAAATATATTGCATTGTATTAGATATGTTGCAGATTGTATCAAATGTGATATTTTAGGAAATGATAAGTTGTCACACTAATACTAAAGCAATGTAAACCTGTATTTTTTTTCCTTCAAAATAGCCAAAAAAGTGTTAGAAGTTTGTTTTTGGTTCAATTTATAAAAATTCGAATGGTCAGTAAAGAGTTCTACAGTAAAAGTATTGTATTGTATTAGATACGTTGTAGATTGTATCAAATGTGATATTTTAGGAAATGATAAATCGTCACACTAAAACTAAAGCAAGGTGAACCTTGTTTTTTTTTCAAATAGCAAAAAAAGTGTTTTGCTTCATTTTGTAAAAAAATGGAGTGGTCAGTACGAGTTCTCTAGTAAAAATATTACATTGTATTAGATATGTTGTAGATTGTATCAAATGTGATATTTTAGGAAATGATAAGTCGCCACACTAAAATTGAAGTAATGTGAACCTTGTTTTTTTAGACAAAATGGCCAAAAAAGGGTTAGATCTTTGCTTTTTGGTTCATTTTGTAAAAATTGGAGTGGTCAGTAACGAGTTCTATAGTAAATATATTGCAGTGAATTAGATACGATGTAGATTGTATCAAATGTAATATTTCACATGAAATGATGTAATGATAAGACGTCACACTAAATAATAACAGTGTTTTTTTTTTTCAAAATAGCAAAAAAAGTGTTAGATCTTTGCTTTTTGGTTCATTTTGTAGAACTTGGAGTGGTCAGTAACGAGTTCTATAGAAAAATATTGCATTGTATTAGATATGTTGTAGATTGTATCAAATGTGATATTTTAGGAAATAATAAGTCGTCCCATTAAAAATAAAGTAATGAGAACCTTGTTTTTTGTTTTCAAAATAGCCAAAAAAGTGTTGGATGTTTCCTATTTGGTTCACTATGTAAAAATTGTAGTGGTCAGTAACGAGTTCTACAGTAAAAATATTGCATTGTATTAGATACGTTGTAAATTGTATCAAATGTGATATTGTGGTGAATACAGAGTTCTATAGTAAAAATATTACATTGTATTAGATATGTTGTAGATCATAATATCAAAAGTGATATTATAGGAAATGATGCGTTCTCGAAACAGAATTTAATCGAGATTGCAAAAAACTCGGCATTTTCAAAAACTTTCGAAAATTAAAACGTGGTCCTAGGTATGTCTGATGTGGTCAAGTCATCACAATAAAAATAAAGCAATGAGAACCTTATTTTCTTAGCCAAAATAATCAAAAATGTGTTAGATCTTTGCTATTTGGTTCATTTAGTAAAAATTGGAGCGCTCAGTAACGAGTTCTATAGAAAAAATATTGCATTGTATTAGATATGTAGTAGATTGTATCAAATGTGATATTTTAGTAAATGATAAGTCGTGACACTAAAAATAAAGCAATGTGAACCTTGTTTTGTTTTAAATAGCCAGAAAGATGTGGGATGTTTGCTATTTGGTTCATTTTGTTGAAATTACCACTCCAATTTCAACAAAATGAACCAAATAGCAAACTTCCCACATCTTTTTGGCTATTTTGAAAAAAAAACAAGGTGACTAACCTGAATACCTATGTGGAAAATGCAAAAATATTACATTGTATTAGTTGTATATTGTAAATTGTATCAAAAGTGATATTTTAGGAAATGATAAGTCGTCACAATAAAAATAAAGCAATGAGAACCTTGTTTTTTTCTTCAAAATAGCAAAAAAAAAAGTTAGATGTTTGCTATTTGGGTCATTTCGTAGGTTGAAGTGGTCAGTAACGAGTTCTATAGTGAACATATTGCATTGTATTAGATACGTTGTAGAGTGTATCAAATGTGATATTTTAGGAAATGATAAGTCGTCACACTAAAACTAAAGCAATGTGAACCTTGTTCTTTTTTCAAAATAGCCAAGAGAGTGTAAGATCTTTCCTTTTTGGTTAATTTTGTAAAAACTGGAGTGCTAAGTAACGAGTTCTACTTTAAAAATATTGCATTGTATTAGATACGTTGTAGATAGTATCAAATGTGATATTTCAGGAAATGAGAAGTCGTCATACTAAAAATAAAGCAATGAGAACCTTGATTTTTTTCAGTGATAGAGTTTTATTTAGTGTAATAACAGAGATTTTTTTTCAAAATAGCAAACAAAAGTGTTAGATCTTTGCTTTTTGGTTCATTTTGTAGAGTGGTCAGTAACAAGTATAAAAACAAAATAAGGGAAAACGTATTGAACATGTTTAGTTTTATTTTGAGCTTGTGAAAGGAGATACAATTGAATGACATAATACAACCATGGCTATTAAATAACGATTTATCTCCATTATCAAACCCACTGCTAAACTGTATTAAAACTTGTAAACATTTTCATCCCTGTGCAAACACAAATGCTAGCAATTGTATAGCCTCCCGTAATAGGTCCAAGAAAGGCTTATTAGACTAGTGACCCGTAGGGACCATGAATGGTTTACCATGATGAAACGACATTATGAATGTATATAAAGCGCTAAAATTGTATACAGGGTGTAACAGAAATACGTGTGTTAATTTTAAACATTGGTAGAACTCGTTATATAAAACATTTTTTCTATATGGTATTTTTCAAAATTTGCAGTTTTTTTTAATATTTTTTTGCCCCCTAATTTTGCCCGAACGAGCCGATCTCAGGTACTGTCACTATAATTGTCAAGTGAAGTTTATTTCAAAATGCCAAATTTTTCTAATCAAGAATTAACAGATATTGTGTTGGTATATGGCCGAGCTTTTGGAAATGCCGCAGAAGCCCGAAGATTGTACAGTGCACAATATCTTAAACGTGTTTTGATTAACAAGCAATGATGTACCTTTATGACACCGTTGCCATGACAACAAAATATTTTATCGCTGCACACCTTTAACCATAGGCGGGTACACGTTTTAGTAGATAAACTAGAACATATTTTAAATCAGTTTAACGTTGCTTTTTGAAAAAAAAACACCTCGTCCGAAATTTGCATTTAATTAATAAATGTTTTTTGTGAAAAAGGGTTAATGTGTGTCATTTAAGTATTGAACATGTTACTGGCTGCTGTATTTTATCAAAATTGTTGCCAGGTAACAGATTCTATATCAGTTCATTCTTCTGTAAATTTTGAGCAAAAATGTCAACGTTTTAATATTTCAGTTGCTGCCACATATAATTTACTTATTTCTGCTTGTTGAACACGAAGCTTCCTTTAACAAATTCCTCGCTCACTGCCAGCATTCGCACTCATACACCGCCAATTCCTTTACATCTGTGGCACTCGCAGGACGTGTCTCCCCTATAATCCGACCCGTTATCGCCCTCCTGGCCGTTTGTCCGCTGGGCATTCGCAAGCCCGCCCATGGAAACTCAAGGATTACGCCAGGACGAAGCTTCGGACACGGTAAGGAGTATTTATGTGCAGAACGGCGACTGCATTACCGGCTTATCAGGACGCAACGGATTCCTGAGCGTGCCTAGGCACCGTTTTGCATCCTGAGCCGGATCAGGGATGCATCTGGAATCGATACCTTGCACCGGAAATTTTGCATAATAGATGAAACGCGGATTTATGCTTCGGGAGTTTAGAGCGTGACTTTGCACTCCCTTCGCGAAGTGAGTTACTGGGTGTCACTCCGTCCTTGCAGGCTCGCGTGTTCGGAGGCACTTCAGAAACCAATCCACATTTATGGGAAAAAATTACAGAAAAGAAGGTGCATCACATCGTATTAGCTCTGTGCTACTGTAGTACTAATACTGAGTGATCATTTAAATATCAGCTCTAGTTATCCATGGAAATTTGAGTCATGATTCACAGACAATAAGAAATTTGATGATCTCGCCTTTCTTATAGGCTACGACTCATGACTTAAGTTTCCATGGATAACTAGAGCTGAAATTTAAATGATCACTCGGTATAACTTTATTGAGATTACAAACTTCATTTCGGACAGGTTTTTCCAAAGTTAGCTTTACAGACATGCCCAGAATTCGAAGGGGATTAGAAAATTCCATTTTGTCATATTTGGAACTATTATGCCATAATAGTACCTTAAAAACGCTATTTGGTTGTTCTAGTCCAAAACCTTGTATACCAGTGTAATTGAATGACACATGTAAGAACCTAATAATATTAAAATCCATAATTTTACGAGTCGGAACAAAACTGCGTAAATATCATAGCAGGCCGCGGCCGACAACGCGTTGGCCCAGCGAGGTCATTCATTTTGCTGACTTCATGGTTTTGGGCAAATGTAAACAAGCACACGATCAAAATGATGACACAGAGAAACAAGTCGTGGGAATACGACGGGCACTCGAAACGGCGATTGCGTAATTCGGTGACGCGTATGGGAAGGGGTCAATTTGCAGCGGTAAGCAAAATTATCATAGGACGGGGGAAGAAGAGTAAAAAGTGGGGGACCAGTATGCCAGTATAAAGAGAAGTGCGGCACTCAAACGAGGAGTTAGATGTACCGATCAAGACAGAACGTCACGCTGTCCGACGACGACTCATATATTTTAAACATTAATTCCTCAGGTGAATATATAACACAAGTTTATCAAATGTAATTCACACTAACAATTCCAAAGTCAATTCCATAATAATGTAACCTATCTAGTGATATTACCGCGCCTTGCCGCTGGTAATGAACGAAGTTTAATAAGGGTATGAAATGTAGGGAGCCTCACGCCACTGCGGAGTTGACCCATACTGCATTTTATACCTTGTCCTGACAATATTTTCGTACTGACAGGAGAATATTGTAACATGCCTTCCTTTCCGCTGTCGCACAACATTTCATCAAATATCTTTTCACACTAACAATTCCAAAGTCAATTCCATAATAATGTAACCTATCTAGTGATATTACCGCGCCTTGCCGCTGGTAATGAACGAAGTTTAATAAGGGTATGAAATGTAGGGAGCCTCACGCCACTGCGGAGTTGACCCATACTGCATTTTATACCTTGTCCTGACAATATTTTCGTACTGACAGGAGAATATTGTAACATGCCTTCCTTTCCGCTGTCGCACAACATTTGATCAAACATCTTTTCACACTAACAATTCCAAAGTCAATTCCATAATAATGTAACCTATCTAGTGATATTACCGCGCCTTGCCGCTGGTGATGAACGAAGTTTAATAAGGGTATGAAATGTAGGGAGCCTCACGCCACTGCGGAGTTGACCCATACTGCATTTTATACCTTGTCCTGACAATATTTTCGTACTGACAGGAGAATATTGTAACATGCCTTCCTTTTCTCGTCGCAAACATTTGATAAACAGTGTGGCCTCATTAATCAATCGGTAGTTAAATAAAAAGTTGCGTCAGGGGAACATAACTTAATAATTTCGATATAAATAATTCAATGATATTTGTAATTAAATCGTATAATTAAACTTGCTCAGCGCTCCGATATTCACGAAATCTCAGAATTATGAATGAATGAAACGAATAGTTGTATGTGCTTAAGTAGATAGAAAAGTAGAAGTAGAATAGAGCTTTATCATACTAATCTATAATCAATTTTGAATAACAATACCTATTAAAGTTTTTACGATCACATGGCTGATAGTGTTGGTAAACGCGAATACTAGCAATATCTCCGAATGAGGACACATTGGGTGCTTGCAGCACTGGAATCGCTTGAAGTACTTTAATGTGAAGTTATGTGATTCGTTCCTATCCACAAGGTGGCGTTGAAATACATTGGTAGGCACCGTGCTAATGAATTTCTATGCAGTGATGACATGTATCAGATATCCTTCTCGGCACAATTTGAAGATTGTGTTGCATGAAGTCGCTAAGTAACACTTTGTAATTCCAACCGTAGTGTTAATAAGTTACTCTGTTTACAAAATAAAATAAATCATTCAAATTCAAAGAATATAATAACTTTTCAATAATTATTAAACAAATCTATTCCAAAATTTAAATAAATATAACTAAATAAATAACGTCCAATTAGAGTAACAAAATTGTCTTTTATTTACCTGTCGCTTGCATAACCTTTTAAAATGAATAAATAATATGAAATCCATGTATCTGTGTTTTACTTGCTAACAAAAAATTCCTTACAGACACATTACCCATAAAACGAACCAAACTGAGTTATCACGATTTTGATTTAAAAATCAAACATAACGTAGAGTACTACCACTAAATCACGAGCCAAATCAATATTACAAATTACGAGAATTTGTAAATCACGAGCCAAATCAATTACTTGAATTATAAGAATTCATGTAATATGCAGTTAAAGAAATCAAATGCATCCAATTGCATTTAAGGATGAATTGCAGTTAAATAAATGCAATGAATAATAAATATTACAAATTATGAGAATTTGTACAACACCTGGGTTCGAACCGTTACACACATATTAACTCTTTTTCATAAAAAACATGTATTTATGAAATACGGGTCATTAGACTAATGAGTCTTTTTTGTACCTATTACGGGAGGCTATACAAGTACTAGCATTTGTGTTTGCACTTGCACTTAATACTATTGAATATAATAATAAGAATAATTAATAATAATTATGTAATTATTTAGTATTAAATAATGGTTATGTAACATTTACATATTCCTCGCTTCAACCCGATAAAAAAAATACTTAATTGCTGTAATAACTCTTTGTCTGCAGCAATTAACTTGCAACAAAATTATAAACGCAATATTTACAATCACCCCACTTCAACCCCCGGCGATATTTACTTTAAACTTGCTGTGCACACAGACTGCCACACAGCCTCTTCCGAGCGCCACCCCCGTCTACGTCTCGGGTCTATGGCGGTGCCGCCGCCAATTTCCTCAACCGCCCCCTCGTAACGGGGTTAAGAAATTGAAAGCAAGCACTCCGAGCGGCGAGCGCAGGGTTAAAAATTGCGATCACAGTTCAAATTGCTTATCAATCGCGGCCCCGACTGGGGCTTGGGGGCGGTAAAATAAAAACTACACGCGAAAGCCATTACCGCCGCCCCCCGGTCGATGCAGGCCGGTGAATGCACTGCGGGGGCCCTGAAGTGCATAAAGATACAGTCCTCATTGTTACAGGAGCCGCGAGCTGGTCTCGAATACCAATCAGTTTTCAATTTGTATGTCGAAGATATGTGTCATGTATACCCCGCCGCATGCAGTACACAATATGCAATGTGATTGTTAAAAAGGGAATAAAGGTTTCTAGATACATACGTTTGTGTACGTTATATGTTTATCGAGTAGTAGACATGCTTGTTACAGATATTATCCATAACTAGTTATTGCCCAACCAATAAATTGATTTAGTATCCTAATCTTCCAATAGAAGACTAAATCAATCTTCAATCCCGTTTTTACTATTGCTTTTAATCAAGATCTTGACTTTTTAAATATTTTGGCGAATTTTATGTTTCCACTTTTTGCTTCTAGGTACTTTTAAATCTACTGCAATAAAAATTACAGGGTCTTTAATTTTGGATTATTTAATTAAATTTATCTATGACAATGTTTCATTATACAATAGAGGTTGTATAATAACTTTATTATATAACAGGCTTGTATAATCACTTCATTATACAACAGGGGTTGTATAATGACTTGATTATACAGCAGTGGTTACATTATGACTTCATTATACAACAGGGGTTGTATTATGATTTCATTATACAACAGGGGTTGCATTATGACTTCGTTATACAACAGGGGTTGTGTTATGACTTCATAATACAACATGGTGCAGTCTCTTTAAATCAAAGTAGGTTTAGTTCACGTCTCTTTATTTTTCGCTTCCCTATGTACGCAGTCATTTTATTTTCATTCATCCTATGCAAGCTCATTTAAATATGTAAATTTGGTTGCTAACAATTGGTTTCTCATTGACAAAAGTTTGTTAATAAGAATTGTTTCATTTAAAAAGTCATAGATAAAACGTCGTATTTGACTCGCACATAATAATAATAATAATAATAATAATAATAATACTGTTTATTTCAGATGATTAATAATAATAAAATGAAATACATGTCACAAAATCAGTGACTAATTCTAATGGTACATAATACATTGTAATTAACGGTTATAAAATTCATTCAAGTGGTATGGCTCTAGGTCTAAGATAAATTGATATATCAGTTTTTTTTACAGTTTCCTGTTTTTATGATTTTAAGTTTATTTGGTAGATTATTGAACATGGTTATACAAGAGTAAAAGCAACCTCTTTCAAATATTCTGAGCCTGTGTTTAGGTACGTTAAGGAACACTATCCTTTTGTTTGATGAGACTAGATTATCGAAATGTACTCTGTTTTTGGACATAAAGATCAGGGTTTCATATATGTAGAGGCCTACCGTTGTTAAAATTACGAATAACGAATAATAGCTATAACGCCTACATTATACGCTCGTTAAATAATATACTATTACTCAATATCTTAAATTTTGAAAAATCCCATTTTTACTGTCGCTTTCAATCAAGACTTCATTTTTTTAAACATTTTGGCGAATTAAATATTTACACTTCTTGTTCCTACTTTTAACTCTGCTGCAATGAAACTTTCAGGGCTCTTTAATTCTGAAATATTTAGTTATATTAAATGCTTTCCACTCGCTTCAGTAAACATTTAGCGACACGCGGTGCAGTAAACAAATAGAGCGTGCATGGCGCGCCTTTGAGACTTAGTTTGTGTGTAACTAAAGCTACCAGTTTCGTAATTAATTTTCATAGTAAACACGCGAATCGCTTGCTGGAATTATAAGTAAAAGGGAGGAACGGGACGTCACTGTTGGCATGTGTACTGTATTAATTAACAAGTACCATTAACATTTTATACAGTAGGTAACCTAAGCATTAATTAATATTTCTGCCACAGTTACATTAGGAAATTAGCTGAGGGGTACTGATGGTAATTTGCCATTGTCTTAGAGTGCATCTTTAAAACATTTGTAATGTTCGTAAATAAATAATTCAAATAAATGCAATCTTTTAAATAATTAAAAATAATCTGTCCAATTCTCTATGCACATTACTAATAGTAAGCAAGATATTTTCTATATATCGTATATAGAAAATATTGCTAAGTAACAAAAATATTAAGAAAAGCAAGATATGATCTTGCTTACTATTAGCAATGTGCATAGAGAATTGGACCGAATGTTTGGTAATATGGATAAAATACTAACAAGAATACTAACAAACATTAAAATAGCTTTTATATTTTATATTTTATATTTACTTGTATTTTTTATGTTTTATTTATACATATTTTCGAGAGATATTTTGTGATATTTTCTATGTCTGTGCCACTCTCTGGGCCTCGTTTTTATGTTTTATATATCTTACCTTTTATATTTTATATTTTGTATTTACTGTATTTTTTAAGTTTTATTTATACATGTGTTCGAGTGGTATTTTGTGATATTTTCAATGTCTGTGTCACTCTCTGGGCCTCGTTTATATGTTTTATATTTCTTGCAATTTTTGAAATTATTATGTTGTATGTATATATATACAATCTAGTTTTAAATTTGCAATTATCTATGAGAATCTGTATTATGACATTTATATATACTTGTAACCTGACGTACATAAGTACAATATTTTGTATAATAATGTTAATAATAAACACTAAATCACAACACTAAGTCACAAAATAGCTATTTATGGTATAAGTGAATAAAGTCAAATTTTATCCACGAAAAAACAGTTTTGCACAAGAGGCGAAGCCGAGTGCGTTAATGCTTCCGAGTGGATAAAATTGCTTTATTCACGTGTATCATACAAGATTTTTTCCAATTCATTATCAGAATTGAAGAATATGTCAAAGGTTATAGTGAATAAAGTGAAAATGTAAACATTTTATTCACCAATTCGATTAAAGTGTAGTTTTAACGAATAGATTCAATATACATAATGAGCATTTTAATAATGCGAATTGGAAAAATAATATTTTTTTTGCCGATTAGAAAAATAATTTAAAAACGTAAAATTTATATGATCAGCAAAAAAATCATACATTCAATGCGGCAACAAAGCTGATTCAATGCCTCGGCTGGTCTATAGCCCCGACTTAGACTCGGCTTTGAAACTCTCATCCGCAGCATCGACTCGTTTCGTTTTGCTATCTTATTAAACAAATAGCTATTCTTTGTAATTACAAAATCGAAAAAACAGTTAATAAACTAAACTTTGATGACTGTTTATAAACTGTTTATTTTACTGCTTAGTCATTTTGACCTAATTTTACTGCCTAGGCAGAAAAAGAGATAATTTAATGCACATCCCTTGAGATAACAGTTTGGAGTTTAATGTCAATCAGGAAAAAATACTTTAAAAACGTAAAACATAACAGATCGGCGAAAAAATCATATATTCAATTTAAAAACAAAGCTGATTCAATGCCTCGGCTGGTTTAAAGCCTTGACTCAGACTTGGCTTTGAAACTCTCATCCGCAGCATAGAATCGTTTCGTTTTGTTGTCTTATTAAACAAATAGCTTCATTACGAAATCGAAAAAACAGTTAATAAACTAAACTTTGATGTTTGTTTATAAACTGTTTCTTTTACTGCTTAGTCATTTTGACCTGTTTTTACTGTCTAGGCAGAAAACGATATAATTTAGTGCACATCCGTTGACATAAAAGTTTGGAGTTTAATGTCAATCAGGAAAAAATAGTTTAAAAACGTAAAACTTAAATGATCGGCGAAAATATCATATATTCAATGTGGCAACAAAGCTGATTCAATGCCTCGGCTGGTTTATAGCCTTGACTCAGACTCGGTTTTAAAACTCTCATCCGCAGCACAGAATAATTTCGTGTTGATGTCTTATTAAACAAATAGCTATTCTTGTAATTACAAAATCGACAAAATAGATGTTAAAAACTTTCATTCTCAAACAGGATAAAAAATCAATCGATACAATCGACCTTGAATTATTAATGATTACCACTATAAAAATATTATGCAAACAATCGAAGACACGGTTATGATCTATTATTATAAGATACATATACAGTACGTTTTAAATTAAACCACCCAATTCGCCATTTCCATCTACCAGATGGCAATTATGTTTCTGTAGAAAAAGGTAAAAAAACAGAACACTGGCAACTAAATATATTTTTAATTATTTCAAAGGTGACATCTATCACTGTTAGTTTAAAAGAGTTTAATACATTTACTAATTATGCCTTGAATTAATTTACATAAAAGAGTTTCAAATGTGCATCAATTCCAAATAAGACATATAAATAACACAGTTTTATATAAATCTTGAAACTTGACTGATGACATTGGCAGTAATGACATGACAATCGATCGGTATTACAAAAACCTGTTCTAAATTTCGGTTTAGTTGCCAGATTTACTTATTTTTATTTTACTCTAAATAAATGCCATCTGATGGATGGAAATGACAATTTCGGTGGTTTAATTTGAAACACCTTGTATATATATAAAACATTTGATACCAGAAATGATACATTAGGATATTAAAACAAAACTAACTTTTGTTTGCGAAAATCAGTTTTGCCGATCATTTTTAACGATTATTTTGTAATTACTCTTGTAGGTACTTTAACGATTATTTTGTAATTACTTTTGTAGGTACTTTATGTAATTGAAAGACAATATAAAAGTCAATCATTGCATTTTTCGATTACTTGCGATATTCGATAATTTTATTAGAAGCAACATTCAAGTATTGCATTCCAATAAAGTACTCGATAGTTGATTCTACAAGTCGATTAATTGAGACAATCAATAGTTTTACATATCAAATATTTTAATATAACAAACTAAAAAATTGTAAGTAAGCATCGATTGTATCGATTATTGTTATAATACTCGAGTATTGGAATCGAATAAAATACTTTCTAAATGATTTTTTTTTTTTTATAATTATGATAATCGAATATAAGTAGTCACTACTAAAACTAAAACGTCACTACCAAATAAATCTAAGTGATACTAACAAAGTAACCTGTGTGTGTTTTTTACCTATAGTCAATAATAATAAAACCATTATCATTTATATGGATTAAGTATTGAAATCTTTTGAATAATTATGATAATCGAATATAAGTACGGATTATTTTGGAAAAGAAAATTAATCACTTACTTTATGATTTAGTTATAATACAAATGATTTTTTTCTCGAATAATATAGTCAATAATAATAAAACCATCCTCATTTATATCGATTGAATATTGACATATTTTGAATAATTATGATAATCGAATATAAGTACGGATTATTTTGGAAGAGAAAATTAATCGCTTGGTTTATGATTAAGTTATGATACAAATGATTTTTTTTTTCAAATAAAATAGTCAATAATAATAAAACAATCATCATTTAAATCGATTGAATATTGATATCTTTTGAATAATTATGGTAATCGAATATAAGTACGGATTATTTTGGAAGAGAAAATTAATCGCTTTGTTTATGATTTAGTATGATAAAAATGATATTTTTTTTAATAAAATAGTCAATAACAATAAAACCATCATGATTTATATCGATTGAATACTGAGATATTTTGAATAATTATGATAACCTAATAAAAGTACGGACTATTTTGGAAGAAAACATTAATCGCTTGGTTTATGATTTAGTTATGATAGAAATGATTTTTTTTTTCGAAAAAAATAGTCAATAATAATAAAACCATCATCATTATGTCAATTGCATATTGAATTGTTTTGATTAATTATGGTAATCGAATATAAGTACGGAATATTTTGGAAGAAAAAATTAATCGCTTGGTTTTTGATTTAGTTATGATACACATGATTTTTTGTTCGAATTAAATAGTCAATAATAATAAAACAATCATCATTTATATTGATTGAATATTTATATCTTTTTAATAATTGTGGCAATCGAATATAAGTACGGATTATTTTGGGAGAGAAAATTAATCGCTTTCTTTATGATTTAGTTATGATACAAATGATTCTTTTTTCGAATAAAATAGTCAATAATAATCAAACCATCATCATTTTTATCGATTAAATATTAAAATCTTTTGAATAATTATGATAATCAAATCTAAGTATGGATTATTGTGGAAGAGAAAGTTAATTGCTTGGTTTATGATTAAGTTATGATACAAATGATTTTTTTTTTCGAATAAAATAGTCAATAATAATAAAACCATCGTCATTTCTATCAATTGAATATTAAAATCTTTTGAATAATTATGATAATCGAATGTAAGTATGGATTATTGTGGAAGAGAAAATTAATTGCTTGGTTTGTGATTTAGTTATGATACAAATGATTTTTTTTTTTAATAAAATATTCAATAATAATAAAACCATTATCAATTATGTTGTTTGCATAATGAAATATTTTGAATAATTATGATAATCGAATATAAGTACGGACTATTTTGGAAGAGAAAATCAATCGCGTGGTTTATGATTCAGTTATGATACAAATAATATATTTTTCAAAAAAAAAAAATAGTCAATAATAATAAAACCATCATCATTTATATTGATTGAATATTGAAATCTTTTGAATAAATATGATAATCATATTATAAGTACGGATTATTTTGGAAGAGAAAATTAATCGCTTGGTTTGTGATTTAGTTGTGATACAAATGATTTTTTTTTTCTTCGAATAAAATAGCAATAGTAATTCAAAAATTCTTTCGACTTTCGACTCTAACACTCAGCAATATAATTTACAGGAAAAGCATGGCTTGACGTTAACAGTCAATATCAATCATAATAGTAATGTAACCGTCAATATTAATTCTTCTAAATAGTTAAATACTGTTCTTAGTTTACTTTAAAAGTTTTGTGATTTATCAAAGTGATAATGACACTTGCTAGCTGGGAAAGTGAATTCCCAGCTAGCCAGGAAGAAAAATATATACAATGAGTCACTTCCTGAGCGCTTTAAAAGGCACAAATGCACATATTTTCAACTGATTGTGAGTAAAGTAATAATAAACTATGATAAAAATAAAATATAATAAAAAGTATCGTTCAATACACGTCCAGAAATGGGGTTTCCGTGTTCGCCTACGCCTCAGACGGGAAACGTCACCCCTTTTTTCCAGACTCGTAATGAAATGTACTACTTATTACAAAATCTCAAAGAAAAAATGCGCACTTGAAAACAAATGAGTGGACTACGTAGCACTTTTCCCAACTTAATAAAGACCCTCATCTAATCGCGAGAACTCGAGCAGAACTCAAAACTTAACGGTTTAATAAACGGCGAGGCGGCGCGATTAAAAACTCCCCCCACCCCCGTGGCCCCCACCTCGTGTGCTTATTAAGAGGCGCCCTCTTTTAAATTGCAAATTAGCCGCCCATCATCCAGCTCACTTTTCATTTAATTACAGCACGGGCCAGACGGACGTAATTAATGTTGTACACATCGAGGAGGACTTCATCGGCGCTCTTTTTATAAAAAGCGAAACATGGCGGGGGGGGGGAGGGGGCGACTCGAGAGGCTCGTAATTAGTTGGCTTGCTTCGCATTCGAGTCCATCGTCGCTGAATTTTAAGCAGCGGGGACTCAATTACGACAGATTAATGCGGAAATGATGATGGTGTTGGTTTTGCATAGCGGTTAACACAAGGAAATACAGATGTTACTCAATGCTGAGTAAATTGATACTAACAATGGGAAAAATATGTATGCATTAATTAATCTATGATATAACTATTAACCATTTATGGAATAATTTATAATTCAAAATTTGATACCTACTAAAAAAATGTCTCTCTATAAATAGATAAGTTATTAAGAATGGGAAAACGATTGATGCATTAATTAATCTCTATTAACCATTTATTAAATAATTTATAATCAAAGAATTGATGCTAAAAATGTCTATCTATAACACTGGTCGACAAATTTTGAAGGATATGTTGTCGCTTCAAGTTAAGTGCATTTTTCGGAAAGTATTTACTATGCATACGTAGGAAATGCAAAAGACAAATTTGTGTTGCAGATCATTTTTTTAATTTAGCTTTTTACATCGTTTTTCCACTATTTACTTACAAAATCAAAAAAATTCTGTCTATAAATAGATAAGTTACTAAGTTTGGGAAAACGATTGATGCATTAATTAATCTCTATTAACTATTTATTAAATAATTTATAATCAAAGAATTGATGCTAAAAATGTCTATCTATAACACTGGTCGACAAATTTTGAAGGATATGTTGTCGCTTCAAGTTAAGTGCATTTTTCGGAAAGTATTTACTATGCATACGTAGGAAATGCAAAAGAAAAAATTGTGTTGCAGGTCTTTTTTTTAGATTTTTTACATAGTTTTTTCACTATTTACTTACTAAATCAAAAAAATTCTGTCTATAAATAGATAAGTTACTAAGTTTGGGAAAACGATTGATGCATTAATTAATCTCTATTAACCATTTATTAAATAATGTATAATGAAAAGAATTGATACTAAAAAATGTCTATCTATAACACTGGTCGACAAATTTTGACGGATATGTTGTCGCTTCAAGTTAAGTGCATATTTCGGAAAGTATTTACTATGCATACGTAGGAAATGCAAATGAAAAAAATGTGTTGCAGGTCATTTTTTTAAAGATTTTTTACATAGTTTTTCCACTATTTACTTACAAAATCCAAAAAAATCTGTCTATAAATAGATAAGTTACTAAGTTTAAGAAAACGATTGATGCATTAATTAATCTCTATTAACCATTTATGAAATAATTTATAATCAAAGAATTGATACTAAAAAATGTCTCATCTATAACACTGGTCGACAAATGTTGACGGATATGTTGTCCTTTCATTTTATGTGCATATTTCGGAAAGTATTTACTATGCATACGTAGTAAATGCAAAAGAAAAAATTGTGTTGCAGGTCATTTAAAAAAAAATTACATTGTTTTTTTTTCACTATTTACTTACAAAACAAACAAAAAATACTTAAAAAAGTGATACCGGTGTCAAACCGAAATATGAATCCAGTATAAGCCATAAAAAATAATCGGAATCGGTCAACATCCCGAAATAAATTAAGTGACACATTTTGCAAAAAATGAAATATCACAAAAACGTGACTTGATAGAAACATATTTTTGACGTTTCTGAGATCAGCGCCAAATTTTCTATCGGAATCGCCTATTTACGTCTAAGGGACAAAATATGTGTTGACGAGTGTAATTATTGATAAGTTACTAACGATGGGAATATGATTGACTCATTGTAATAACTATTAATGCATTAACCATTTATCGAATAATTTATTGATCAAAAATTTAAAAAAATGTGATTCTAATAAAAGCACAATGTGTGTGGTTGTGATAACTTTTTTTTGTGGATACGATAGGTTAAAAACGGCTAGAGATAATTGAGTAAAATTTTGAAATTTGCTCTTCTCTAAAAATTTGAATTAGAAAAGGTTTTGGAAAAAAATCATAAATCAGGTAACCTACTTATCATATTTTAGTTTTTACCAATTATTTGTAAAATGTAAATTGAAAAACATGTTTACATAATTTAAAAAAAAAAAAAAATTGTAGGAATTAAAATTCTGTACCACTTCCCTTGCCGATAAAACTATGTTGACATATAATTTTAGTCGTATTAATATGGATACAAATTCTTACAAACAACTTGATTTTTCAAACGTTAGGTTCAGTTTTGTCGCTGGAAAAGTTATTATGGCAAACTTATTTCGCTGTCATAATGAAAAACAAAAACCGCTGCTTGTGGGATTTTTTGTGTATGATTAAATTGTCTATGTAATAACTATTAACCATTTATGGAATCATTTATAATTCAAAAATTAATACAAAAAAAATGTGATACTAAAATAAAGCACAATGTGGTAAGCTTTTTTGTGGACATGATAAGTCAAAAACGGCTAAAGACAATTGATTAAAATATTGTAATTAGCTTTTCCAGAATAAAATCTGAATTTGAAAAGCTTTGGAAAAAATCAAAAATCGGGTATCTACTTATCATATTTTTGTTTTAATCAATATCAATCTTGATATTTTATGTATCAATCTTTTTCAGTAAAAAAACGCACTATGTGATAACTTTTTTTTATAAACAACTTGATTTTTCAACGTTAGGTTCCGCTTTGTCGCTGGAAAAGTTAGGGCAAACTTATTTCGCTGTCACAATGAAAAAAAAAAAACGCTGCTTGTGGGATTTTTGGTGTACGAATTAAATTGTCTATGTAATAACTATTAACCATTTATGGAATCAATTATAATTCAAAAATTAATACTAAAATAATGTGATACTAAAATAAAGCACAATGTGATAACCTTTTTTGTGGACACGATAAGTCAAAAACGGTCAGAGACCATTGATTAAAATTTTGTCAGTAGCTCTTCCAGAATAAAATCTGAATTTGAAAAAGTCTTGAAAAAAAATCAAAAATCGGGTATCTACTTAACATATTTCTGTTTTTTACAATATCATTCTTGATTTATTTATCAATCTTTTTCACTAAAAAAATGAACATTGTGATAACTTTTTTATAAACAACTTGATTTTCCAACGTTAGGTTCCGTTTTGTCGCTGGAAAAGTTATGACAAACTTATTTCGCTGTCATAATGAAAAAAAAAGCGCTGCTTGGGGGATTTTTTGTGTATGAATTAAGATGTCTATGTAATAACTATTAACCATTTATGGAATCAATCTTTTTCAGTAAAAAAACGCACTATGTGATAACTTTTTTTATAAACAACTTGATTTTTCAACGTTAGGTTCCGTTTTGTCGCTGGAAAAGTTAGGGCAAACTTATTTCGCTGTCACAATGAAAAAAAAACGCTGCTTGTGGGATTTTTGGTGTACGAATTAAATTGTCTATGTAATAACTATTAACCATTTATGGCATCATTTATAATTAAAAAAATAATACTTAAAGAAATGTGTTACTAAAATAAACCACAATGTGATAACCTTTTTTGTGGACACGATAAGCCAAAAACGGCTAGAGACAATTGATTAAAATTTTGTAATTAGCTCTAGAATAAAATCGGAATTTGAAAAAGTTTTGGAACAAAATCAAAAATCTGGTATCTATTTATCATATTTTTGTTTTTATCGATATCAATCTTGATATTTTTTGTATCAACCTTTTTCACTAAAAAAAAGCACTGTGATAACTTTTTTTGTGGGCACGATAAGTCGAAAACGGCCAGAGATAATTGATCAAAACATTGTAATTAGCTCTTCTAAAAATGAAATCTGATTATGAAAAAGTTGGAAAAAAAATCAAAACTAATCCTACTAATCATATTTTTGTTTTTATCAATAATTTGCTAAATGTAATTTGATATGTTTACATAAGTTAAAGATATCTTTTGTAGGAATTAAAATTCTGTAGCACTTGCCTTGCCGACAAAACTATGCTGACATATCATTTTAGTCGTATTAATATGGAGAAAGTCGTGAGCTGCCCACATTAGATTTTTATTTCAACATTTTCTTCACAAATTATTTTCCATTATTATCATGTCCAAAAAGTGATTATTATCATGTTAACGTCCAAATTACCATTACAATTGCTTTTAAACATTTTCTTTACAAATTATTTTCCATTATTATTATGTCCAAAAAGTGATTATTATCATGTAAACGTCCAAATTACCATTACAATTGCTTTTAAACATTGTTGGCCCTACAAGCATTTTCGTGCGGTAATCTATTCAGATGCAAAGCCCTGCTTTCTAATTAGACCCAATCGAATCCCTCTTTCTTGGGGGCCGCAGTTTTAATTGCGCGACGCGACGTGGTTCCCGAGCGAGGGGGTAATTTTTGTTCGGGTCTGAGGGCCATGAAAATTTCAAGACGCCCTTAACGTACCCCTAATCGCGTAATAAAGCGCCGCCGTGGCGGAAGCGTTCCAAGGGTGCGCACCCCCGTCCCGTCAGCCGCCCCCGGCCCCTCGCCCCAGACCTCCATCACCGAGGAAATTAGAGCAATCAGGGTTGCTAATCGGGATTGCTCCGGTGGCGATTGCAATCGACAAGACTAGGCCCATGTTTAGATGTTTACGGAACGAGGAAATGTAGTACACATAAAAATAAACAAGCCGAAACTAATCGGGATAAATAAATAAATAAATAAATACATTTCTATTATAGTTTCATCCAATGCAATTACTACGCGGGAAAACTGATAAAAAGGTACCTAACTATAAGGAGTTGAAATTAAAATAAAATATTTCATCATTTTTCAATGTAATCTCTTACTAATTCAACATATTTTTTGCATCTCGAAATTAATGAAAATAAACCAAAAGCCAAAAAAAGTTTTTCTCTTGCTCTGCAAAAAAATGGACTCCCTACCCCACTTACATTGTTTTGACCAGAATTTAATGATTTTGTAGGATGGAGAAGAATCGCCAGAAACAGCTGACAGACTATTATTAATTTCCATCGGACTATTTCCTTCTCTTGTTAGGAACTTGATGATGGCACAGTGATCAATTTTTTCCATTATAAAAAAAATTGACACGTCAGTATTAGAAAATTTCTGTAGAAATGTACAACCAGAACTGAACAATGATAATTGCGTGACAGTTTTCTTATAATTTAAGGAATGTAATAAAAAAACAATATTGGTTTTTCATGGCACCCTTCATAGTTAGGTACCTTTTTTTATCAGCTTGCCCTCGTATTAATGCATTAACCATTTATAGAATAATTTATTAATAAATCCTATTAAATACCAGGAAGTACTTAAAATAACAAATGACAATAATCAAAAATATCTGGTAACATGGACAAAATACTAACAAAAATATATAAGTTCAATAATATACAGTTTTAGATATAATGTACCACTAATTTATTTCTTTGGGAAGTCGTTATTTTCGCCCTGGACAATAAACTTGTATATTGTTGAATAACTCCTTTCGATGAACTGTTATGTTGCCAAATAAAGTGTCATAATGCAAAGAAAAGCTTAGGCCTATAAACCCACCCCTACGCACAAGGGTTTATAATTGTACACGTGTCCCTACTACCGCGGCCTTAACGCGTCGTCGGCGGCGGCGGGGGCGGTTTACACCCCCTCCCCCTCCCCTCGACCGCGCACCGCCGACCGTGCGCTTTACTGTCGGCCGGAATTTGCGTTTAATTGGCAGTAAAGTTGTTATCTGCTACGGCGATGTTCATGCGTCGTAAACTCATAAACCCATATTTGCCGTCGAATCGTACGGAGTTAATGCAATTTACATTTAAATTGGGACCCCCACGTTGCCCGTCATCTCCGGCTTATGCTGCCGACCCTCGCGTCGAAAAGACGCGCCCCCTTATGTAGTACCTGCCATGAAAACCGTTTACGAGTACGGACGCACGATAAACATGCATTAACCCCCTCGCAGTAACCACACCGGAATTCGCAATTGATTATCTCACAACTTTATGTATGTACTAATAAAATTACTTACGTTTAAAACATGTATATAATTTAAACTCTGATCCATTTTTATTTTTTACCAAGTTGGCTCTGCTAGGGTGACATTATTGTTGGCCAATGTAAAAAGTCACTAGACTTGAAAATATAGGTTATATTTAAAAAAAAAAGAGAGGTTATATTTTATGACAGTGGGCATGTTGCCATCAATTTGTGTGTCTATGGAGAACAGAATTTATTTGCTATTTTTATTTTACAAAAGCAAATTAGGCAACGTTGTTATAAATCTGACATTTAATATTTTTTTCACTGTCAGATCGTTTTTGTTGGTGTTCATGTGTAAAACTTTACTTTTCGATTTTTATGTTAACAAATTTTAGCTATTAATTTTCGTCATTCTAGAATACTAACTATTCGATTCAAAATGTCTAAATTTGTAAGTTTTGAATACATATTCCAGTTTTATAATTTCCAAATTTAAATGTTAGAGCATAACAATTTTTGTATCTCAAGAATGCTGAGACAATGAATTTCAAATATTTTTTTTAGTTCCAGAAGTCAAATTTCTTAATTTCCAAAGTATCAGTATTTCCAATCGTTCAAGAAAATATTTCAGTTTACAAACTTTCAAAATTTTGCAAGAGTTTTTTTATTACTAACTTTTCAAAATGTTTTTTTTTTCTAACTTTATAATATTTCAATTTGAAAGTTGGAAACAATCAAATGTCTATTTTCAGATTTACTTTACTTTATTCTATAATAAAAATATTACGAATTGCTATGAAACCATCGATGGTTGTGTTGTTTTTGTTTATCCATAATTTTCAATATTCGTGTTACGATTTTTGAAACTTTTTGAATCTTCATTTTAAAATATGAAAACCTGAAAATAGACATTCTCTAAGAGACGTTCTCTTAGAAAAAATGATGAAACTGTCATTGTGGACACGTTGGGTTCTTCTACTCATAAGCTTAGGTATCCAATTTGGGAAATTATCGCTTACATCCAATTTGGAATTAATTTTTAAAATATTGGACCGGTCTTTTGAAATAAGGTTCTAGTTAGTGAAAACTTTGAAGTCCTTAAAGTCCTTAAACCTTGGACATCTTCGGGCAAACCATTATCAAAACGAGTGCACCAGTAAGTAGTACCAATTCTGGTTTTTCTTTGTCTCAAATATTGAGAATTCAATGCAATTGGCGTCATTGGAATGTCTAGTACCATAACCATGTACAGATGATACAGTTAGAAGTCGATATTTGATCGAATAATATTGAATTTTAAGGTGTTTTTGGATTTTTATGTTAAAATTTTAGCTTTTAATTTTTCTCATTCTAAAATACAAATTCTTCAATTCAAAATGACTAAGTTTGGAAGTTTTGAATACATATTCCAGTTTTATAATTTCCAAATTGAAATCTTATATCATAACAACTTTTGTATTTCAAGAATGCCGAGTCAATAAACTTCAATTATTTTTTTCAGTTCCAGAAGTCAAAATTTTTAATTTGCAAAATAATTATTTTCAATCATTCACGAAAATATTCAATTTACAAACTTTCAAAATTTTGTAAGAGTTTTTTATTGCTAACTTTTCAAAATGGATATTTTTTTTAAACTTATATTATTAATTCCAACTTATAATATTTCGATTTGAAAGTTTGAAACAATCAAATGTCTATTTTCAAAGTTTTTATATTTTAAAATTTAGATTCAAAAATTTTCAAATATCGTGACATGAATATTGTAAATTATGGATAAACATCACAAATAACAATGGTTTCACAGCAATTCGCAATATTTTTATTATAGAATACAAAGAAAAAATTAAGGAACTATCATTGGGGATACGTTGGGTTCTTCTCCTTATAAGCTTATTCATCCTGATTAGACAATTAAAGCTTATTTCCAATTTGGAATTGATTAAAAAAAAGGGGATATGTCCTTAGAAATAAGGTACTGGTTAATGAAAACTTTGAAGTCCTTAAAAGTCCGCAAACCTTGAAAATTTTCGGACAAACAATTTTAAAAACGAGTACACCAGTAAGTAGTACCAATTCTGGTTTTACTCAGTTTCAAAAATTGAGAATTCATTGCAATTCCCGTCATTGAAATGTCTAGTACCATAACCATGTACAGATGATACAGTTAGAAATCGATATTGGATCGAATAATATGGGACTTTAAGGTATTTTTGGATGTTTATGTTAAGTAATTTTAGCTTTTAATTTTCCCCATTCTAGAATACAATTTCTTCAATTCAAAGTGTATAAATTTGCAAATTTTGAATACATATTCCAGTTTTATAATGTCCATATTGAAATCTTAAAGCATAACAATTTTTGTATTTCAAGAATGCCGAGTCAATGAACTTCAATTTTTTTATGAAACCACAGACTTCTTGGTTTTTAACAAATCAAAATAAAAATTGAACAGAGTGTATTATCATTTAGTTTTTACGTAAACATTTCGGGTGAACAGCGAGGTTTTCAGTCGCCACGATGCTTTGATCGGGTTTTGTGATCCGAAAAACAAAAGTTTTGGATTGATGACCTCAAGCTTTCGATCTTTATGAGATTTAAGTTTAGTCTTCTGAGAGTTGCGCTTTTAAATTTGAATTGTACATGACACCTGATTTATGCCATGTACAATTCAAATTTAAAATGTCGAACTCTCTAGAAGACCAAACTTAAATCTGAGAAAGAATCGAAAGCATCGCGAAGTCATCAATTTTTAGATCCGAAAAAAAAAGTTTTGGATTGATGACCTCATGATGCTTTCGATTCTTTATGAGATTTAAGTTTAGTCTTCTGAGAGTTTGGCATTTTAATTTGAATTGTACATGACACCTGATTTATCCCATGTACAATTCAAATTTAAAACGTCCAACTCTCAGAAGACGAAACTTAAATCTGAGAAAGAATCGAAAGCATCTCAAACTATTTGTTTCGCATCTAAAAGTGAAGGTACCATAATTGCCGTTGCTGACCGCAGTAGAGATAATGATGATATTAATTATAACATTGAAGTCCAAACAGGAAATCGGAGTCAAATGAATTGACGAGCTCAAAAATCAATCGAAGAAGAATGTAATGTTAGATGTGAACCTGTTGCATCTGAAGAACAAATCGCAAGTGGAAATCCTAGCATTGTATTGTATTTACGAGACAGTTGAAATAAGTTTGACTAGGCTACTGAATGCAATTTACGACAAAAAAATGTAAGGTATATTTGCCAGAATCTGTCTCATTTTTAAATTGTTTTGTACAGTAGGTGCTGTTTCTTTAGCTGATAGATGATAAATTTGACTCACTGCAATATTGGCACTATCAATTTACATGTAGTAGGTACAAAATAGTTTTCGTATGTTATGTACTTAGGTAATAAAATTATAAATGTAAGTTGAATGATTGGCAGAACGAAAAAGACTTTGAAATGAAAATTCAATCAACTTTTGATGACAGTTTTCGAAAAAATATATTTTAAGATAATAGTAGATACTACAATGGGGGTTTCAAGCTACCCTTAGCACTAAATAAAGAGGGCCCATCAGAAATCCCGGCCTGGAGGCCCGGGCTACAATATAGGGGTCATCGGGCGCGGTCGAGGTCCACGTCTAGCTCGAAGTCGAGTTGCAAGTTTTTTACCAACTACTATTTATTACGTTTGATTTTATTTCTCGTATGTGCCAAGACTCTAAATATGGAACATTTCAGTAAGAGTTTTCCACACATTGTGCAGTTATGAAAGTTATTACTAAAATAATATAATTTGAATAGAATACATAAAACTGTAACGCAATCATCACATACTATTGAAATTTGTTAGCAACATTATGCTGCACTTACTTATTCATAAGATCTAGAATATTCCTGCATCATGATGGAAAATTGTAAGTTATCATAATTTCAGTAAGAGTTTTCCACTAATTATGCAGTTGCGCAAGTTATTATTAAAATAGCATGATTTGAATAGAAATGCAATGATCACATACTAATGAAATTGCGTTTTATCAGCAACATTGTGCTGCACTTCCTTATTCATAAGATCTGGAATATTCCTCCATCGCGAGGGAAAAGCATAAGTAATCATCCGCGTCCGGATTGTACAAACTCATTAAAATTCGGCTCGCATTTCCCCGCATCCGTGGGAAAATAGGTGGAAATTCATTCGGCGCCACACATGCACACATCACCCTTCCCGCTGGCGTTTCACCTGCCCGGGAAATTTTGGGGGGCGGCGGAGTCTCGTGTGACACCTCCAAATTACGCACGTCGAAAACTTAATACCCCGGCCCCCCGGCCTCCCCCGGGGGCCCTGTTTTAGTTTATTATTAGGATGACGGCGCGCACAAAAGCAATATAGAGCGCTCCGCCGGTATTCCGCTGCGATTTGATTTAAATATGATATCAGAATTCCATTATTCCATGCATACAAATAGGAATAGGAAGGCGCGGGTGCACGCCCCGCTGCGGGGGTGGCGGATGTGGGGGCGGCTTCCGGGGGCGCCTCGCGTGGCGATTGCGTTCGGTCCGCGCCGGGTTGTTAATTTTTAAACGCCCCCACCCCCGCAATTTCGGGCCGGGGGCGGCTTTGCGTGCGAATTTCCCCATTTGTGCGAAAATCCGATCAAGATCGGTCGTTTGTAATGCAATTTGGATGCAAATTTGGGACACGCATGTAATATGCTTGAGGCAATATTCGAGGATTTGTTGTGGACATATAATTCTCAACCACCACCAGACAGCTGCCACAATCTAAATATAATGAATTAATACTACTGCCTCGGCGACCGCTGAGTGAAAGGTCTCGGGTTCAAATCCGGGACAGAACATCTGCCATTTAAGGCAGGTACCTCCCCATGCAAGGATTAGGCAGCCAACCCTACATATTAAACGGTTATACATAAAGCCACATAATTCATCGTAGAATTTGATTTCAAGGGGCATCAATACTTGTAAAGGACACAATTCTATTCTACCTTCGATTTACTTTCAAATTTTACGTACAAAACACGATAAATTTTTCCAATCTGCTTATTACCATTACATGCTACCTAACGACGAAATCGCCCATTTTAATTAAAAAAGTAGTAGTGTTGTGTATACGAGAATTTGACCCAGTGACCGGTATGTTAGCAGGATCCGATTCACGCCTGCGTTTTTTTTTGTCACTGCAGGAGGGCTTATCTGCTGTCGATATTGGGGTGCTGTCGGGCGGATGGACAAGGGGGATGAAATATTGAAATTTAAAACTGTCAGCTGCCCCCACGCGCCGTCGCATTTTCTTTCGACGTATCGCGCCGTGATATCAAATTTCCCGAATCGAAAATTGTGACATCCCAGTTACGACGTTTAAACTGATATTTTTTTAAACGCGAAACAGACACCGGAGCCTACAATTTACAAAGCAAAATGCGAAAAAAATATATGTTTCAGCAGATCAACGAGAATTTATAACATTAATTATAATGAAATTATCATTATCATCATCTTTAAACCTCTTTTACCATACCCGTTTACATACAGGGGTAAAGGCAACTTACATTAATTATTAAACATTTCCAAAGGGTCAGAATTTCTTGCGGATTGCTGGCATTTAAATTTATTATATATTCTAGAATTTATAAAAATATTTTTCTACGACTGTGTGTAAACTAAGTTTTTATGCACTGTTCACAGTGCGCAAAGTGATACTTTTTACCACAAGTACGAAAAGACATCACCTGTGCGTAAAAACATCAACTCGGTGTAAAATAAGTTTTACGCACAATTCATTCCCTCGCCAATCAAATAAAGGTAGTATTTTGCATCAAATTTACCTTAGAAGTCAACATTCAATAATACGAAAGAAGTTGAAAACTTTAAAGATTCAAGTTAATAATACAATTGGTACAATGTGAGATACATTTTTTTCATAATAGATAACGCCGAAAAAACATATGATACATTTTCGTAAACAGTATTTTTGCACTCAAGTTTTTTGTTGAACTCGGCTGGTCCTCGTTCAACAAAATTCACGTTAGTACAAAAAAAGCACTACTTTACCTACTTGTTTCATAAATAACTATTATTTCTACGTCCATTCTAATATTCCCAGTTTATTTTCATTAACTTGCTTTCATAAAATTTGTGATTCTTGAATCGTTCAAAAAGCGTGAAAAATGCGTAATTGAGAAATTTGAGAAATATTTGAAAAAATTGACAATATTTAGAAATGTCTTGTTTTTTTTTAAATTATCGACAAATTTGGAAATGAAAAAATGTAAGTAATAATCATGTCAACCATTTTTGATTTTTATGAAATTATTGAGCAATCTCTCAAAATCTTAAGAGTTATTGAGATATCTCTAGAAGACCCGACAGTTATTGGCAAATTTTGGGACTTGTTCACAAATCTCTGGAATTATTCATATTTATAGGAAAATCTGTAGAAATCTCGAAAATTATTGACCGAAATATCAACTAATTTACATTTTTTTATCTCCAAAATATTGAAAACTCTCTAGAAATCATGATAATTATTGGGAAATCTATAGAAATCTCGAAAAACATTGAGAATACGTGGAAATTATAGGAAAATCTCTCAGAATATTGATACCATTTAGAAATGTTTAGATATTTTCTGAATTATCGAAAATTTGTAAAATAAAAAAATGTATGTAATAATCATGTCAATCGTGTGAACCATTTGGATTATCTGATATTATTGATCTCGAAACGATTGAAAAATCTTTCGAAATCTTGAGAATTATCGAGATATCTCTAGAAGACTCAAAAGTAATTGGGAAATCTTAGGAATCATTCAAAAATCTCTGGAATTACTAATGTTTATTGGGAAATCTGTGGAAATCTCTACAGTTATTAAGCAATCTTGGAAATTATTCAAAATTGTCAACTAATTTACATTTTTTGATCTAGGAATTATTAAAAAATCTGTGAGAAGTTATTATATTTATTGGGAAATCTATATAAATCTGGAAAAATATTGAAAATTCATGGAAATTATTGGAAAATTTCTCATAATCTTGCTAGAATTTGGAAATGTTTAAATACTTTATAAATTATAGAAAAATTTGTAAAATAAAACAATGTATGTAATAATCGTATCAATCGTGGGGATGATTTTGGACTTTCTGATTTCAATGATCTCAAATTTATTGAAAAATCTCTTTTATGTTTTAGAAAATATGCTGACATAATCATGATCTAAAACCCAAAAAAACATTGCAAATACTTCTAGAATTTATAAAATTAAGAATGCAAGAATGTGAGTAATAATCATGTCCATCATTTCAGATTTTTATGATCTCGATATTATTGAGCAGTCTCTCAAAATCTTAAGAATTATTGAGATATCTCTGGAAGACTCGAAAGTTATTGGGAAATCTTGGGGAAAATCTCTGAAATTATTGATATTTATTGTGAAATTCGTAGAAATCCCAAAAATTACTGAGCAATATTGGAAATTATTGAAAAATATCAACCAATTTACATTTGATGATCTCGGAATTATTGAAAAATCTCCAGAAATCATAATAATTATTCGCAAATCTATAAATATTTCGACAAATATTCAAAAATCGTGAACATGATAGGAACAACTCCTTAATCTTGATAAAATTTAGAAACGTTGAGATATTTGTTGAAGATATTTGTTGAAAAATTGTAAAATTAAAAAAAAATATATAATAATTGTGTCAATCGTTTGAACCAATTTGTATAGTCTGAAGTTTATTGATCTTGAATTTATTGAAAAGTCTCTCCAAATCTTGAGAATTATAGAGATATCTCTAGAAGACTTGAAAGTAATTGGAAAATCTTAGGAATCATTCAAAAATCTCTGGAATTATTGATATTTATTTAGAAATTTGTGGGAATCTCTAAAATTATTAAGCAATCTTGAAAATTATTGAAAATTGTCAACTAATTTACATTTTTTGACCTAGGAATTATTGAAAAATCTCCACAAATCAAGATAATTATTGGGAAATCTATAGAAATCTCGAAAAATATTGAGAATTCATTGAAATTGTTGGGAAATCTTTCATAATCTTGATAGAATTTGGAAATGTTTAAATACTTTATGAATTATAAAAAAAAGTAAAATAAAACAATGTATGTAATAATCGTGTCAATAGTGGAGATGATTTTGAACTTTCTGATTTAAATAATCTCAAAATTATTGAAATATCTCTTTTATTTTTTAGAAAATATGCTGACATAATCATGATCTAAAACCCAAATATATTGCAAATACTTCTAGAATTTATAAAATGAAGAATGAAAAAATGTGAGTAATAATCATGACAATCATTTCTGATTTTTATGATCTCAAAATTATTGAGCAGATTGTCAAAATCTTAAGAATTATTGAGATATCTCTAGAAGACCCGAAAGTTATTGGGAAATCAAGGGAATATAAAAAAAATCTCTGGAATTATTGATATTTATTGGGAAATCTGTGGAAATCTCAAAATTTATTGACCAATCTTGGAAATTATTGAAAAATATCAACCAATTTACATGTTTTGATCTCGGAATTATAGAAAAATCTCCACAAATCATGATAATTATTGGGAAATCTATAGAAATCTCGAAAACTATTGAGAATTCATTGAAATTATTGGAAAATCTCTCATAATCTTGATTGAATTTGGAAATATTTAGATACTTTATGAATTATAGAAAATATTGTAAAATAAAACAATGTATGTAATAATCGTGTCAATCGTGGGATGATTTTGGACTTTCTGATTTAAATAATCTCGAAATTATTGAAATATCTCTTTTATTTTTTAGAAAATATGCTGACTTAATCATGATCTAAAACCCAAAAACATTGCAAATACTCCTAGAATTTATAAACTGAAGAATGAAAATATGTGAGTAATAATCATGACAATCATTTCTGATTTTTATGATCTCGAAATTATTGAGCAGTCTCTCAAAATCTTAAGTATTATTGAGATATTCCTAGAAGACCCCGAAAGTTATTGGGAAATCTAGGGAATAATTCAAAAATCTCTGGAATTATTGATATTTATTGGGAAATCTGTGGAAATCTCGAAAAGTATTGAGCAATCTTGGAAATTATTGAAAAATATCAACCAATTTACATGTTTTCATCTCGGAATTATTGAAAAATCTCCACAAATCATGATAATTATTGGGAAATCTATAGAAATCTCGAAAACTATTGAGAATTCATTGAAATTATTGGGAAATCTTTCATAATTTGGATAGAATTTGGAAATGTTTAAGTACTTTATGAATTATAGAAAAAATTGTAAAATAAAACAATGTATGTAATAACCGTGTCAATCGTGGGGATGATTTTCAACTTTATGATTTAAATGATCTCAAAATTATTCAAAAATCTCTTTTATTCTTTAGAAAATATGCTGACATAATCATGATCTAAAACCCCAAAACATTGCAAATACTTCTATAATTTATAAAGTGAAGAATGAAAAAATGTGAGTAATAATCAAGAAAATCATTTCTGATTTTTGTGATCTCAAAATTATTGAGCAGTCTGTCAAAATCTTAAGTATTATTGTGATATCCCTAGAAGACTCGAAAGTTATTGGGAAATAACTGTGAAAATCTGTGAAAATTTCTAAAATTATTAAGCAATCTTGGAAGTGTTGAATAATGTAATCCAATCTACATATTTTGATCTCGTAATTATTGAAAAATCTGCAGAAATCATGATAATTATTGGGTAATCTATAGAAATCTCGAAAATATTGAGAAACAATGGAAATTATAGGAAAATCTCTCATAATCTTGATATAATTTAAAATGTTTACATATTTTATATCATCGAAAAATTTGTAAAATAAAAAAAACGTAATCATCCTGTCAATCGTGCCAACCAATTTCGATTTTCTGATTTTAATGATCTCTAAACTCTGAATAAATATCCAAAATTATTAAGAAATCTTGGCAATTATTGAAAATTTTGGTAGTAATCCTTATGTGTAGTAGTAGTGATTGTATTTGTTAGGAATGTTATCCTTAACTATTTAAATATTCAAGTAAATATTTTTGCAAAAAAAGAAATATGTGACTGTAAAGAGAATAATTAAAAGCTCTACAAAAGTAGTGAAATTTCAATGACGTCATAAGTAAAAAATTGCCGACGTCATAAAGTTTCTAAGTCTGTCAGAAAATGCGCAATAAATAACAACAGTGTAAATGTTCGACGTTTGACTCCATATTTAAAAAATATCCTGTATAATTTTGTTAGGAGTAATCCCATTTGAAATTTTGAGAGAGGCTTATTGTACCCAGGAGAGGTGGGGGGAACTCATACACATGTCAACAGTACGTCAAAAGATGTCCCCTACAAAATATTGACGTGTTTCTTGAGTCTTTTAAAGATTATCAGATTGAAGGCAGCAATGCAGTGAAGTAACTGTATATGCGATTCTGAACCAAAATATGTGATGTTTTTCTCCATCTTGCTTCGTTTTAAAGTTATACAAGTCTGAAGGACTTCACATTGAAATATAAGGTCTCTAAGCTTGTGGCTGCCTTTCCTTACGTGGCAAAGCTGCCGGAGTGAGTGCTTTTGATACGCTGAGAGATCCTCGAGTGGTACATCCGCCTGCGAGTGCGAGCACAGGTGCTCTGCGTCGTTATAAATAATTCCGCGGAACTTTTAAATGTTTCAACTTTTAATTATAACGGGCGTGCGTTTTAATTTTATTACAAAGTTCATTCGCTCCTTGGCTTCCACATTAAACCGGAAAATTCCGCAGCGAGGGAACGAATTAATTTGCGGAATTCATTACTGCTGCGCGTGGTAGGGGCGAAAATGGGGGGTGGGGGGGACATAATCATCGCCTTTTTGCGGCGTAATTTATGGACAGCGCGCTGACTGCGCGCTTTCCACAAAGGCCGGGAAATCGAAGGAGTTTTCCCGATCAATCACGTCTCCGGCGACACGCACTTGTCGCTGAAGAAGTCGCGGGGGCCCTCCGGTGCGGACACAATGGGGGCGGGGGGCGATAAATTTTTCTTTGTGCAGATCGCGGGCGCTCATTAATAACTGCCAGGACAAGCGGCGTGGAAATGCAGCGCTGAAAAATGTGTAACCAGCGACAGTTCGCAAATCAGGAATTGATTGAAATTGAATGGGGGAAAGCGAGGATGAAAAATGCCCAAATATTTTTTAGAGGCAGAACGAAACTGGAGGCAGTTTGCAAGCTGCTTGTAGAAAACATTTCGACGGAAGTTAATATGTTGCGAATATTAAACTGGCTCTTATGTTTTTTGTATCCGGCACACAATCGTTAAAACTAGAAAACATTTTCAGATATTGATTAAAAGTCTTCCTGCCATATTATACCGAGTGTCTTTGATAAGGGGCGTACGTAGGAATTTAACTTGTAAAATTAAATATGTTTAATTATTAACTCTCCTATTAATTTTAGAGAAAAATCGCTAAGGTATATTTTTTAGAGTATTAAAAACTGTAATTGTATCATCTATTTAATTTACGTTTGTGCCAGAATCCAGCATTAACCGTGCCTGTATTTTTGTGATTGATGTGGAATTAGTGATGCTTTGCAATTTCAAAATTGCCTATGCCTTTTAAACTCGAGTGTCATAATACTTGTTTCAAAGCTGTAAATCACGTTGAAATAAGTTGTGATTAAAATACACAAACCGAATACATTTATGTGTTCCCAGCGAACCGCAAAACTCCGCAGCGAAAGCGTGCGGCTTATAATACAAGCACCGCGTTAAATCCGCAGCACTCGAAGACACCGGAGCACTCCGCCACATTTTCCACCTGCTGCCTCCATCCTGCGAGCCTGCCGCTCCCCGCCCTTAATTAAATCGCGACGAGTGACACGGTTAAGTGGATTAAGTGCCCTTATTTAGTTTTAAAACTTTCCGGCAAGATAAGCGCGCCGCGTATTTGCGTAGGGCCGCGGTTTTTGTGGGGGTGGGGGCGTATAAATATCGCGCCCTGCACTTCGCGTCCGGGCGGCGAGATCAAGATCTCATTAAGGGCGATCCGGATTTACGCCGTGGCATTTGCATACGACAACAAAGGGACGGGGCCCGCCTCCCAGTGTTATGCTCAGGCATCGCGAACTTTGTCGTAACAATTAGAAGAGTAGGGGCCGCCCGGGGGCAGCATCGAGGGGATGCTTTCAAACAATGGGGGATGATGTAATGCATTGGGTGTAGTTTTCCTTCTTTGTGCAGCGTATTGTTTACTAGATGTAGAATGTCAGGCGAATAAAACGATTGTACAGTTAACCCCAAAAGTCAGCTACGTCAATGTCATCAACGAAATTCTGAAGGTTGAAACTGCTCGTTTCCAAATAATAAATAATAAGGAGTATAAATCTTCTGCTAATAATAGCTAACCAATACTTGTCAATGCAGAAAGTTGTGTGTCTGATTTTCTCCCTTAATTAATACTGAAACTTTGCCAAATTTTCAGGAGTAATAGTTTCAGGTGTACTGTACACGAATCTAATATCAAATTTGCAAATCATAAATTTTCAGAAATTTCAGTAATAGCTAACCCATACTTGTCAATGCAGAAAGTTATGTGTCTGATTTTCTCCCTTAATTAATACTGAAACTTTGTCAAATTTTCAGGAGTAATAGTATCAGGTGTACTGTACACGAATCTAATATCAAATTTGCAAATAATAAATTTTCAGAAATTTCAGTTATAGCTAACCCTTACTTGTCAATGCAGAAAGTTATGTGTCTGATTTTCTCCCTTAATTAATACTGAAACTTTGTCAAATTTTCAGGAGTAATAGTATCAGGTGTACTGTACACGAATCTAATATCAAATTTGCAAATTATAAATTTTCTGAAATTTCAGTAATAGCTACTTGTCAATCCAGAAAGTTATGTGTCTGATTTTCTCCCTTAATTAATACTGCAACTCTGTCAAATTTTTAGGAGTAATAGTTTCAGGTGTACTGTTCACGAATCTAGTATCAAACTTGCAAATAATAAATTTTCAGAAATTTCAGTAATAGCTAACCCATACTTGTCAATGCAGAAAGTTGTGTGTCTGATTTTCTCCCTTAATTAATAGTGAAACTTTGTCCAATTTTCAGGAGTAATAGTTACAGGTGTACTGTACACGAATCTAATATCAAATTTGCAAACAATAAATTTTCAGAAATTTCAGTAATAGCTAACCCATACTTGTCAAAGCAGAAAGTGATGTGTCTGATTTTCTCCCTTAACTAATAGTGAAACTTTGTCAAATTTTTAGGAGTAATAGTTTCAGGTGTACTGTACACGAATCTAATATCAAATATGCAAATAATAAATTTTCAGAAATTTCAGTAATAGCTAACCCATACTTGTCAATGCAGAAAGTTATGTGTCTGATTTTCTCCCTTAACTAATAGTGAAACTTTGTCAAATTTTTAGGAGTAATAGTTTCAGGTGTACTGTACACGAATCTAATATCAAATATGCAAATAATAAATTTTCAGAAATTTCAGTAATAGCTAACCCATACTTGTCAATGCAGAAAGTTATGTGTCTGATTTTCTCCCTTAATTAATACTGAAACTCGGTCAAATTTTTAAGAGTAATAGTTTCAGGTGTACTGTGGACCAATCTAATATCAAATTTTCAAATCATAAATTTTCAGAAATTTCAGTAATAGCTAACCCATACTTGTCAATGCAGAAAGTTATGTGTCTGATTTTCTCCCTTAACTAATAGTGAAACTTTGTCAAATTTTTAGGAGTAATAGTTTCAGGTGTACTGTATACGAATCTAATATCAAATAAGCAAATAATAAATTTTCAGAAATTTCAGTAATAGCTAACCCATACTTGTCAATGTAGAAAGTTATGTGTCTGATTTTCTCCCTTAATTAATACTGAAACTTTGTCAATCTTTCAGGAGTAACAGTTTCAGGTGTACTGTACACGAATCTAATATCAAATTTGCAAAAAATAAATTTACAGAAATTTCAGTTATAGCTAACCCATACTTGTGAATGCAGAAAGATGTGTGTCTGTATATCTCCCTTAATTAATACTGAACCTCTGTCAAATTTTTAGGAGTAATAGTTTCAAGTGTACTGTAGACCAATCTAATATCAAATTTGCAAATAATAAATTTTCAGAAATTTCAGTAATAGCTAACCCATACTTGTCAAAGCAGAAAGTTATGTGTCTGATTTTCTCCCTTAATTAATACTGAAACATTGTCAATCTTTCAGGAGTAACAGTTTCAGGTGTACTGTACACGAATCTAATATCAAATTTGCAAAAAATAAATTTTCAGAAATTTCAGTTATAGCTAACCCATACTTGTGAATGCAGAAAGATGTGTGCCTGAATATCTCCCTTAATTAATACTGAAACTCTGCCAAATTTCTAGGAGTAATAGTTTCAAGTGTACTGTAGACCAATCTAATATCAAATTTGCAAATCATAAATTTTCAGAAATTTCACTAATAGCTAACCCATACTTGTCAATGCAGAAAGTTAAGTGTCTGATTTTATCCCTTAATTAATAGTGAAACTTTCTCAAATTTTCAGGAGTAATAGTTTCAGGTGTACTGTATATGAATCTAATATCAAATTTGCAAATAATAAATTTTCTGAAATTTCAGTAATAGCTAACCCATACTTGTCAATGCAGAAAGTTGTGTGTCTGATTTTCTCCCTTAATTAATACTGAAACTTTGTCAAATTTTCAGGAGTAATAGTTTCAGGTATACCGTACACGAATCTAATATCAAACTTGCAAATAATAAAATTTCAGAAATTTCAGGAATAGCTAACCCATACTTGTCAATGCAGAAAGTTGTGTGTCTGATTAACTCCATTAATTAATACTGAAACTTTGTCAAATTTTCAGGAGTAATAGTTTCAGGTGTACTGTATACGAATCTAATATCAAATTTTCAAATAATAAATTTTCAGAAATTTCAGTTATAGCTAACCCATCCTTGTGAATGCAGAAAGATGTGTGTCTGAATATCTCCCTTAATTAATACTGAAACTCTGCCAAATTTCTAGGAGTAATAGTTTCAAGTGTACTGTAGACCAATCTAATATCAAATTTGCAAATCATAAATTTTCAGAAATTTCACTAATAGCTAACCCATACTTGTCAATGCAGAAAGTTAAGTGTCTGATTTTATCCCTTAATTAATAGTGAAACTTTGTCAAATTTTCAGGAGTAATAGTTTCAGGTGTACTGTATACGAATCTAATATCAAATTTGCAAATAATAAATTTTCAGAAATTTCAGTAATAGCTAACCCATACTTGTCAAAGCAGAAAGTTATGTGTCTGATTTTCTCCCTTAATTAATACTGAAACTTTGTCAAATTTTCAGGAGTAATAGTTTCAGGTATACCGTACACGAATCTAATATCAAACTTGCAAATAATAAAATTTCAGAAATTTCAGGAATAGCTAACCCATACTTGTCAATGCAGAAAGTTGTGTGTCTGATTATCTCCATTAATTAATACTGAAACTTTGTCAAATTTTCAGGAGTAATAGTTTCAGGTGTACTGTATACGAATCTAATATCAAATTTGCAAATAATAAATTTTCAGAAATTTCAGTAATAGCTAACCCATCCTTGTGAATGCAGAAAGATGTGTGTCTGAATATCTCCCTTAATTAATACTGAAACTCTGCCAAATTTCTAGGAGTAATAGTTTCAAGTGTACTGTAGACCAATCTAATATCAAATTTGCAAATCATAAATTTTCAGAAATTTCACTAATAGCTAACCCATACTTGTCAATGCAGAAAGTTAAGTGTCTGATTTTATCCCTTAATTAATAGTGAAACTTTGTCAAATTTTCAGGAGTAATAGTTTCAGGTGTACTGTATACGAATCTAATATCAAATTTGCAAATAATAAATTTTCTGAAATTTCAGTAATAGCTAACCCATACTTGTCAATGCAGAAAGTTGTGTGTCTGATTTTCTCCCTTAATTAATACTGAAACTTTGTCAAATTTTCAGGAGTAATAGTTTCAGGTATACCGTACACGAATCTAATATCAAACTTGCAAATAATAAAATTTCAGAAATTTCAGGAATAGCTAACCCATACTTGTCAATGCAGAAAGTTGTGTGTCTGATTTTCTCCCTTAATTAATACTGAAACTTTGTCAAATTTTCAGGACTAATAGTTTCAGGTATACCGTACACGAATCTAATATCAAACTTGCAAATAATAAAATTTCAGAAATTTCAGGAATAGCTAACCCATACTTGTCAATGCAGAAAGTTGTGTGTCTGATTATCTCCATTAATTAATACTGAAACTTTGTCAAATTTTCAGGAGTAATAGTTTCAGGTGTACTGTAAACGAATCTAATGTCAAATTTGCAAATAATAAATTTTCAGAAATTTCAGTAATAGCTAACCCATACTTGTCAAAGCAGAAAGTTATGTGTCTGATTTTCTCCCTTAACTAATAGTGAAACTTTGTCAAATTTTTAGGAGTAATAGTTTCAGGTGTACTGTACACGAATCTAATATCAAATTTGCAAAAAATAAATTTACAGAAATTTCAGTTATAGCTAACCCATACTTGTGAATGCAGAAAGATGTGTGTCTGAATATCTCCCTTAATTAATACTGAAACTCTGTCAAATTTTTAGGAGTAATAGTTTCAAGTGTACTGTAGACCAATCTAATATCAAATTTGCAAATAATAAATTTTCAGAAATTTCAGTAATAGCTAACCCATACTTGTCAAAGCAGAAAGTTATGTGTCTGATTTTCTCCCTTAATTAATACTGAAACATTGTCAATCTTTCAGGAGTAATAGTTTCAGGTGTACTGTACACGAATCTAATATCAAATTTGCAAAAAATAAATTTTCAGAAATTTCAGTTATAGCTAACCCATACTTGTGAATGCAGAAAGATGTGTGTCTGAATATCTCCCTTAATTAATACTGAAACTCTGCCAAATTTCCAGGAGTAATAGTTTCAAGTGTACTGTAGACCAATCTAATATCAAATTTGCAAATCATAAATTTTCAGAAATTTCGGTAATAGCTAACCCATACTTGTTAATGCAGAAAGTTGTGTGTCTGATTTTCTCCATTAATTAATACTGAAACTTTGCCAAATTTTCAGGAGTAATAGTTTCAGGTGTACTGTACACGAATCTAATATCAAATTTGCAAATCAGAAATTTTCAGAAATTTCAGTAATAGCTAACCCATACTTGTCAATGCAGAAAGTTATGTGTCTGATTTTCTCCCTTAAATAGTACTGAAACTATGTCAAATTTTCAGGAGAAATATCTTCAGGTATACAAAACACAAATCTAATAATAAATATGCAATAAATAAATTTTCAGAAATTTCAGTAATAGCTAATCCATATTTATCAATGCACGAAGTTATACTTCTGATTTTCTCACTTATTTCATATTGAAACTTTGTCAATTTTTTAGGAGAATTAGCTTCAGATGTACTAAACACAAATCAAATGATAAATATGCAACAAATAAATTTTCAGAAATTTCAGTAATTGGAAATCAATACTTGCAATGCACAAAGTTATACTTTTGATTTTCTCACTTAGTCAATACCGAAACTGTGTCAAATTTTCAGGACAATTAGCTTCAGGTGTACTGAATACAAATCTAATAATAAATATGCAATAAATATATATTTTTTTAAATATTCAGAATGTTTAACTTTACGAGGTGACTGGTTATCAGTTACCGAAATTTCTGAAAATGTATCTAAAGGATATTTTAAAACTTTTATGCCTGATGTGGGCGCAGTCGGTAGGATACAACGGAACGGAAAGTGTATTGTTTAACACTGTGAAGATGTAGAGCATGAAGTATGCATCTATGAAGGGCGTTAAAAGTTGGGTTGAAATATTATTATTTTATAAGGCGATGAAAGCTTCAGCGTTCACTTTTGGCGCCGATAGATTGCCGCTGATATTCTTCTGATGGCCTCGACGCGCTCCTCGACACGCCCTTTGAGAGCGCCCAACTTACTTCTGGACCGTTTCTCCACTATGCGGCGATGAAATGAAGCCGTATAACACTTCCCGCCGTTGCCCGCCCTGTGGCGATATCTGCAGACAAGGGGGCCCCATCGCCCCCGCAATGATCCCCCCGCACTTTCCCTTTATTGAGTGGACTATCGGGTCGTTCTAAAGTAGGGGCGCGCTTTTTTACGGCGATAATAAAAGCTTATCCGGAATCTGGGAAATAAGGTGGGCATAACGCGGGGTGGGCGCCCCCGGATCCCGCCGGCTCACGGAAGACGACGGCGGCTCCGTGGGCGGCGGCCCCCACGCACGCGGCGCACATTGCGGCGCCCCCTGAAAGGCGTCGTTATCGCGATTCCGGGACGAGAGGGCCTGAATACTTAATGAGGGCGGAGAATGGCGGGGGCGCGATTTATGCGCCCCGTATTTGTTTGGTGTGTCACGGGGCGGTGTTTCGGACCTCATAAATGGCGAGTTATAACGTGCCTCGGTCGGATCCTGTTCGCATGTGTGCGAGTTATTCCTGGCCCCATTTCACACAATTCCCATCCTGACACACTGTTTTCGCGAGATTATCGGGGACGCGTCCGCAACGTTACGATACGTTACGTTGCGCCGTTTATCCCCGGTATCCCTTATCCCTCGCCCTTTTTGTGCAGTGTGGAAAAATGCATCCACTTTATGCTCGCTGAATAACGCCGGAGGCCGTAAAAATTCTGGGCTGGGGTGTATTAAAATAACTTCGCGTTGCATTGTGCTTGAATTATGAAAGCTTTCAGTTCATTATTCAGATTAAGCTATGCTTAATATTCAAATCAGCCAGCTATATTTTTTTTGCGTCTTCGCGTACATAATCGAGCGATGAAATGCTACAGAGCACACAATATAATACAGGAAACGTAGAAATATTTTCGTTATACTATATTGCTATAGAATGACCACGGGAGGTCATTAAAAAAAATATTTAAAAAGTCAAAACAATTATAAAAATCTTATCTAATATCGAATATAATATATTAAAAAAAAATAACCTCTGAAAATGGCTGCAAGATAGCCGACACTAGCTAGCAATATCAAGAAGAAATTATAAAAAAACAAGAAAAACAAGAAAACATCTTTATATATAAAGCACCAGCAAGTACTCCAATTAAGTAGAAACCAATAAAAACATAATAAAAATTCTAATGAAAATTATGAAATTTTTGTAAATTTAATTTACGATCTTTATAATTTTAATGAGAATTTTGTGGTTTGATTAGGTTTTTGCAATGTTAAACATATTTTTTTATTTGTAAGAAAAATGTAGATGTAGTAAAACTATTATTATTATAATAAGAATTTCATAATTTCTAATGAAAATTTTGTAATCCCTATTAAAAAGTTCGTAACTTCCAACGAAGATTATTTTCATTATAACATATTTTCAACAAATAACATACTATAAACATTTTAAAAACTTTGCAACAACAAATTTTGCAAATGCAAATGACATTTTGCATTTTATAGTGAAATTTTAGCAATTTATAATAAAATTTTCATAATCGCTGCTGAAATGTTGTAATTTATAATACGAATGTTGAAATTGCCATTGATATTTTATATTTTATAGTGATATTTATCAATTTACAATAAAATTTTCATAAAGCTATTGGAATTTTGTAATTTAGAATGATGAATGATGACAGTCACAACGAAAATTTCATAAGTCCGATAAAACTTATTTATTAGTTCATGATTGTTTCCTAATTCCATTGAAATATTGTATTTATAATAAAAAAAATGCAATTTTCAGTACAATGTTCCAATTTCAATTCAACATTTTACCAATTCTGCAAAATTTTTGTAATTTACAATCAATATTCCATAATTACTACTGAAATATTGAAATCCATTATCAAAATTTCGTAATATTCATCATAATGTTATTATTATTAATGGGGCTTTGGAAACAATTTCGGTAATATGTAGTTAAAATGACGAAAATTTCATCGTTTTTGTTGATTTTTTTTTAAATTTATCATCAACACCAATTGTACACCTTTTAATATATTTTTTGCAAATTTCTATGAACTGGTTAATAACTTTGCAAGGAATATTATTTCTGGGGAAAGACGTTATAATTTCCAATAAAAAAAAACTCGAAGGTTCCATTGATCTTTACAATTTATGAAAATTTGTGTAATTACATTAAAAAATTCAAATGAAAATTTTGTAATTTCCAATAGAAACGCAACATTAATTGTAAAAAATGATACCATTTGATTGAGCATTTTGTGGTTTGATTTACCAGGTTTCCAGGTATGCTTACCTGGAAATTTGGATACGATATTTCAATAATTATGTATCTTTGATGAATTCAAAATTATCTTTCCTCAAAGACTCAAATATGCGAATTACAATTTCACTGTTTTTTCTAAATTAAAAAAAACTGTCATTTTTTTATTATTTTGTCATAAATCTTATGATTACTCTCAAAAGTTCAATTAAAACCGTCAATTTGTTTAATGAATTTGTCAACGTTTCAAATTTTCAATTATTTCCGCGTAATTTTCAGAAATCAGAAATAGTTTCAAAATATTTACCAAATGGTAAATGCTTACATGGAATTTTGGCTACGATAATTCGATATTAATGTAACTTTAATTAATTCAAATTTATCTTTTTTCGAAGACTCAAATACGCGAATTTCAATTTCACTGTTTTTTCTTTAGCAAATATGATTTTTGAAAAACGTAATTTCTTAATCGTCCTTCTTAAGTCCTTCTTTTTTTCCTTATAGATAAGTGGGTATTGTCAGGATTAGAGTGGATAATTCCTTGATGAGATGAAAAGTGGTTATTTAATCTGGACAATTTAAAACTACTTTTAATCTTCTTGAGGATTTAGTTGCTGTACATTCTAATCCTGACAATACCCACTTCAATTCTAAATCAAGAGAACACAAGAGAACACGGCTTAACGTCGTCAACTTCTTAACTAATAAGAGCAAATTCTAGGTACCAAATTGCCTGAAATAGAAAATCCTCTCTCACTGACTACTGAACTTGGTTTTATCATGTTCACGGCTTCAAATAATGGATTAGCTTTTTGCTTTTTACTTCTTAATTTGTAGGGAAAATGTAGAAAATTTGCATTCAAAATTTGTCATTTGCAATGAAAATTTCCTAATTTCTATTTGTAATTTTGTAAATAATTTTGTATTAAAAGCTTTGCAAATTTCTGTCAGAATATTAATAACTCAGTGGGTTATATGCTTTGAGGATAAATTCTTTATAATTTATACTCAAAATTTCAGGTTTTAATGAAACATTGAAATTTATAATTAATATTTTGGTATTTACAATAATAATTTCACAATTTCCAACTAAATTATATCATTTATCATAACAATTTGTTATTTCCCTTGAGTTATGGAATTTATAATGTAAATTGTGTACTTTCAATAAAAAAATTGCATATTCATCATAATTTAGTAAGTTTTTATATTTTTTATGTATGTGTATATTATGTAGGTTATTCCGCTAATAAACATTATTATTATTATTTTCAATATAAATTGTATAATTCAGATGACGATTTTGTGTTTCTGTTAATATTTTGCAATTTGAAATTAAAATTAGTAAGTAATAAAATTCAATCTTACATATTTTTAAAAAATATTTCAGGTTTTAATGAAACATTAATATTTCAGTATTTACAATAAGAATTTCATAATTTCCAACTAAATTGTATCATTTATCATGACAATTTGTTATTTCCTTCGAGTTTTGGAATTTATAATGCAAATTTTGTACATTCAATAAATAAAAATGCAAATTGATTATAATTTAGTAAGTTTTTATATTTATTTATTTATGTTTATATTATGTAGATACTTCCGCTAATAAATATTATTATTATTATTATTATTTAAAATATAAATTGTATAATTCAGATGACGATGTTGTGTATCGATTAATATTTTGCAATTTAAAATTAAAATTTGTAAGTAATAATGTTGAAAATTACTTTTTAATTTTTCTCATTAATTTTTTTTCATTTTCAATAAATTTTCTGCAATTAACTATGAACATTTTAACAAATTTGTGAGGTATATGCTTTCTGAATAAAATTCCAATAATAAAAATTGGCAGGATCTAATTAAACTTTGTAATTAATAATGAAGATTATGTAATTTAATGCATACTAATTTTTGCCTAATAATTTTCATATTTTATTTAATATTATTGAAAGTAGTCTCATAGAAAATGATTAAAGTGTGTTCGCAAAATAGACAGGTTATTTTTTTCTATTTGAGTTTTTCGACTAGATTATAAATATTTGCGACGTTCCGCGGCGCTCTTGTAACGACGCCACGTCATAGAGCGTCGCGACGCACACTTTGGGAACCTCTGTATTAGCAAATAAATAAGTATTATAAAAAAATTATATGGTACTATGTTTTATATTGATTTTTTCTTTATAGGGATTACTTACTGGTAGTAGGTATATTTATAGTATAAAGACCTTAGTTTATATAATCTTTTTATGAGATAAAATACCTTTTATCTCATATAGTGTTCTCCACCTGACTTGTTTCGGCTTTTATAGGCCATCCTCGAAGGTGTTATATTTATATAAACAATATATACAATATTAAATGTTTTATTGTAAAGTATTTTTGACTTTTAATTTTTTGTCAAATTTTGAAGTATGATGTAGTATGATATTGCACTTGTCACATTTTCATCTGAAACTTCACTTTTGAAACTTTTTTTTGTCTGTAACGATGTTACGAAATAAAGATATTTACAATATGAAACTTCACACTGACGGGCTAATGAAATAACGCAAAATTTAAATTGTTGGACAATTAGAATCCATTCAAAGTGATAATTGCTGTCGAACACTTATCACTTTTGTGGAGGTTAAGATTAGAACCTACAAAATAAAATACCGAATTGGTTAAAATCAATGCAATTTGGTGTATACTCGTAGTTTCATATAGTACATACTTTTTTCATCGCAAAATTTTTCAAATTGCCTCCATATACATTCTTGTGACTTTTTAGTATTCTCTAGCGTGGGGCCAACAATTTCTTGCTTTTTGTATGTACGAGATTTGATGCCAAACCGGTTGGAATGTATTTTTATAATACTTATTAAATATTTGTCAATATCAATATGACACGCAAAAGTGTCATGCAAAATATGTTTCGTGCATAGTTCCTTGCTTAGATAATACCCGCTATAGTGATGCACTCGAGCTTATTGCCACTATATCGGGTATTATCGGCAAGTCACTATGCACAACATATTACTATAGATTATATGGTATTATTGCACTTTTATGTGAATGTAAAATGGGCTGACAAAAGTTATTTCCCGGCCGTATGTTGCCTATCCGCCCCTGTTATTGTTAAAATTTTATAAAAATTATAGAAAGCGACTTCAGCATAATCCATTCATCTGTTCGTGCACTTAAACGGATTTTATTCATTTTTGGGGAGTAACTAACTCCCGCCTTCCGCCCATGATGAATAGCCACCCCGCATAAACACTTATATCCAATTCCCATCTAGATCCATGTAATGGTGTAGTAAATACTCTGCAAACAACACGCATAAAAGCTTATCCGGCGGATTTATTTTTTTTAATAAAGGAAAGTAAGAAATACGTCCCGTTATCGTGCGCCACTCCTCCCTTCCTCCACTTCGTCGCATGCTATCGCCGTGTATCTCTTTCCGTGCGTGACGGCCGTTAAAGCCGCGGGCATAAATTTCCGGTCCTGACCTGTAAAAATTTCGAGGCCCCGGCGGAAATTCCCGGCCCGCCAGTGTACGCGGAATTCCGAACATTCCGCATGCGTTTCAACCCCTGTTGATACTTTCAGTTTTTGAAATTGCCCTTTGCCAGGCGAAGCCTCTCGATATTAATAACCGCGTTATTTTATTTTGCTACGAGACTGGGGACCTGGGTTTGGGTTTACAGGCTCGAAATTATCTCCATATTGCAGAAAATTCGTAGAGGGTTGTGACATTTTAAAGGGTGCTAACCCCGAATAATGTTTAATTGCAATAGTTGAGGAATGTCACCAGTAGATAAAACAACACAGCTTCTAACTCACCCCCCGCGAAGATTTCGATTAATTTAATTCGCGGTTTGATTCGCGTTGATCGGCTGAATTTGCGGGTAATTACATCATTAAAGTGGCGGATTCGCGTTTTAATGGGATAATCGCGACAATTGTCCGCGGTACTTACACCAGAATTACTCTAATTACGCCAGCTATTTGCGCGATTATTTCGCAGGTAATTGCGCAGTTAATTACATTATGGTGATTCGGACAAGTGCCGGTCAACACCCCTCCTCTTGTGGTGTAAGTACAGCGGATAATTGTCGTATAAGTTATAATTCCCCAGATTTGGCCAAATCTATGGTTAATGGTAGTCTGTTAATAGCAAAAATTCATAAAAATCAAAATTTTAAAGCTTGAAGTTACAAACGTCAATGAATGGCATTTAAGCATTATCCAATAAATCGTCAATACATGTTATTACAGTAATGTTGGTATTAATCATTATTGCCAAGATATAAGTCTCTCTATCAATAGCAAAAAATATTTATTTTCTCCTGCTAAGTTTCATACTAACCCATGAGCACTGCGGCCCTTAAAACCCCATTGTACTGAACTACTATTCATTAATGGTAAAACTTAGGTAAATTTCGATAAAGAATTCCCGATTTTACCGCCACTAAAGAATTCCGTATTAACAAACTCTGGACAGAAGTTCCGTTAATTTCCACGAGCCGGATTTTCACGGCCTTTTTATTACTACTCACGAACGCAACCTGCAATATTTCATAGTTTATGTTAACGGATAAGCGTGATTAAGAAACTTCCAAACTTCCATAACATTAGACCCATCAACGTCTTACTTTCGTGAGGCAGTCACATTACGCCTGTCAGTATGTGGGATGGCGCTGTTTACTTGAACGTCGCTTTTTAGGCCAAAGAAATAATAGATTTGTTGGCGAGAGTTAATTGAGTGAAGTGGCGGTTAGTAAATATTAGTTATATGATAATGTTATTATTAATAATTATAGCTATAACAATTTATTAAAATATACATTATTTGTTTTATAACAAAAAAAAAAACTGTTGGCGAGAGTTAATTGGGTGGAATGACGTATTGTAAATATTAGATATATGATAATATTATTATTAATATGTAATGTAAAGTAATGTATAACGTAATGTATAAATGAAAATATATTCAGAGTTGGTCAAATGGGATAAAAGTTTCTCATTGTTGTGCCTTTCAATACACTGAAAAAGTGAACGTTCCTTTTCCTTTTATAATAATTTTTATGTTTGAAGGAAATTGTACGAAACTTGGCACTCTTACCTTTATCTATTATTAATATTATTAATCGGAATCTATTATCGGCATCTATTAAACGGAAATATATACAGAGTTGGTCAAATGGGATAAAAGTTTCTCATTGTGTGCCTCTCAATATACTGAAACAAAATCCGAGATATCTCGCACAGTTCCTGAAATACCGCTGAAAAACTGAAAAATTGCACTTTCCTTTTCCTTTTATAACTTTGTTACGTTTGCAGTTTTTCAGCGATATTTCAGGAACTGTGCAATATATCTCGGATTTTGTTTCAGTATATTGAAAGGTACAAAACTCTTATCCCACTTGACCAACTCTATATATATTTCTGTTTATTAGATCCTAATGGTGGGCGTCGTAAAAGTGACCACCCTGTATATTATCAATACTAGTATACTACTTAGTAGGATAATACCTAGTAGTATTACTAATAATAAAACTGATTTATAATGAATACATATTCAAATAGTAAAACAGCATAAAGCCTGTGCAATAAAAAATGCTCGGCTATCCATCTACAGCGTGAAAACTGATTATTCTCGCATTATGATGCATTTGCGTAATTAATTAATTAATTAATATATTCCCGTGTTAAAATGAAATTATTTTCGTATGCAGCGCGCGGAATTTGTATAAATATTCAACGTCAATTTGATAATAATGGCGAATTAATTATTTATTTAAAATTTACGAGGCGGACAAAGCCGCACCATTTAGCGTTGTTTAATATTGCGTCATGTGAGCGTAACAAACGCCCGAATAAATCTGGACCAGATTGTGTGTCGTGGTGCAATTGTGATCAAATCATTGATGTAATACATAAAACTGGGAGCAATATAATTGAAATAGTTGAATGTATTAGTAACTATCTGTATAACAATTAATGAAATATTCAAATCAAGGTTCCAGTAGTTATACTAGGACAGTTCCAACCCACGCCCCGCGAAGATTTCGATTAATTTAATTCGCGGTTTGATTCGCGTTAATCGGCTGAATTTGCGGGTAATTACATCATTAAAGTGGCGGATTCGCATTTTAATGGGATAATCGCGACAATTATTCGCGGTACTTACACCACAATTACTCTAATTACGCCAGCTATTTGCGCGAATCAAACCGCGAATTAAATTAATCGAAATCTTCGCGGGTTGTGGGTTGGGACTGTCCTAGTATAACTACTGGTTCCAAGTAATTAATTATTACCAGGTGCAATATTAATATTCCAGTTCCAAATTATATAGCATATTTTAACACTAGAGATTGCAAAGTATATTATTTATGGATATTATTAGTGGAAAAATATGACTTAAGATTACTAAGTATATTATTTATGGTTATTTATATAGTCCGTGCCAGATAAGATGTCGCTTTTCACATAAAACAGAAATCCCCCCTCCCAGTGGTGGAATTGGACCAATGATAATGTATTCAAAAACTACCAAAACCATTTTGAGCCATAAAGTCATAAACCATAAATTTAATCCCCTGATCCCTTATAAATGAAGTGCTTTGGAATAAGCAACTGCATTACTGAGATATGTTAAGCTCACTACAGTACCTCACTTTTCACACAAAACAAAAATCCCCCCCCTCCTAGTGGTGGAATTGGACCAATGAGAATGCATTCAAAAACCACCAAAACCATTTTGAGCCATAAAGCTATAAACCATAAATTTATTCCTTTGATCCCTTATAAATGAAGTGCTTTGGAATAAGCAACTGCATTACTCAGATATGTTAAGCTCACTAAAGTACCTCAATAAACTAGGAGATGCATTTGCATTTCTGTTCACCAGTCCGACAGGACAGAGAAGGGACTTCGGTTTTATGTGAAAAGTGACATCTTATCTGGCATGAAGTATATCTGAGGTTGGTAATCATAAGCATTACATGGAACATATCAATTGATCATCAGCACGGTGTCCATTGCTTGTCTAGATAAGTATAGTATAGTATAGTATAGTATAGTATAGTATAGTATAGTATAGTATAGTATAGTATAATATAGTATAGTATAGTATAGTATAGATAAGTATAGTATTATAGTTATTTTAAAGCTCAGTTTAATTTTCAAAATGCCGTTTCATAACACATATTTATCCTTTAAAGTTGACTTTAATGTGAAGGCCATTGAAACCGACCTAACTTTAAGTAGCATTGAAAGCTTACTTTTACTTAAAGTTCACTTTTGTTAAAGCGTTTTAAAGTAGTTTATTATGAAATGGGCTGTTAAAGTTACTAAACTAAGACTGTTTATTCATTGTTGGCGATCTATATAAAATTACCATTTTCTTTTGTAAGTCTTAATTGGATCAGTTCCCATGAATCTCGGTCTATAGTGCTCTCCAAGAAACTTAAAAATGCCAAGTAAAGTTATTCGGAGATTGCAAGACCGTGTCTTAGCCTCATGAATCTCGGTCTGTAGTGCTCTCCAAGAAACTTAAAAACGCTAAGTAAAGTTATTCGGAGATTGCAAGACCGAGTCTTAGCCTCATGTGCTTTGAAATTAAAAAAATTGCGCAAAATTCTACGTTTGAATGCTTCACGAAGTTCCTCAAAATAAGAGCTACTTATTGTGCAGTACTTACATAGAATTAAATCCGCTTTTTAGGTAGTTTTGATAAGGCACCTCTGAAGTTGATAACTAACCTGGAATTAAAAGAAATCGTAATTAGTAAATTTGCTACAGGAACATTACAGCACATAAATATTGCCAAATTTCAGATGGGCAGCTCGTCTGAATTGGGCGACCACTTTAAGTTTTGTCCAATTTCAGATTAGCAGCTCATCTGAAATGGGCAGCCATTATAAGACAACACATGACTTTTTCCCAATTTCAGATGGGCATCACATATGAAATGGGCGGCCATTTCAAAATTTGCCCAAATTCAGATGGACAGCTCATCTGAAATGGGCAGCTATTATAAGACAGCACATGACTTTTGCCCAATATCAGATGGGCAGCACACACGAAATAGGCGGCCATATCAACTTTTGCCCAATTTCAGATAGGCAGCTTATCTGAAATGGGCAGCCATTATAAGACAGCACATGACTTTTGCTCAATATCAGATGGGCAGCACATACGAAATGGGTGGCCATATCAACTTTTGACCAATTTCAGATGGGCAGCTGATCTAAAATGGTCAGTCATTATAAGACAGAACATGACATTTGCCAAATTTCAGATGGACAGCACATATGAAATGGGCGGCCATTTCAACTTTTCCCCAATTTCAGATAGGCAACTCATCTTTCATTGAATCACCAACTGAAGTACTTTGTAAAAAACACCTTGACATCTTAAAAGTGGCTACAAATTTCAAATTACTATCATTGAAATTGGGTGAAAGTCATGTACTGTCTTATAATGGTACATGACTTTCACCCAATTTCAATTATAGTAGTTAGATAATTCAATGAAAGTCCTTTTTTATGGTTTTTACAATTTCATGGATTTGTATGATACAATCTAATATTGGTACCATATGACTTCGCCAATTTGAATGGAGATATATGAAATAAACGCGGAATAAAAAATTGTAATCAATATTCTTAACTTGATGTATAAAACCAAGTGATTCTCATTAACTCATTAACTCAATGATTTTAAAAAATCGAGTTCGTGCCTAAAATTGAAATCATCATTGTTTTCATGGAATAATCGGATGAAAAAAACACATGAATTTTAAGATTAACACAAATTTAATCACAATCACAATTCGATTAAATCAATCGATCAATCGATTATCACAAAAAAAAAAATTCATAGTAATGAGTCCTTTGTAATGATTTTTAATGATTTTTACGAAATAAAAATTGATATGTGTATGACAATGATATAAGATGATGAAAATATATCTGCCTGCATATATTTTCATCATCTTATATATGATTATCATACACATATCAATTTTTATTTATAAAAATTTGACATGGTCATTCGAAGCAATCATTCGAACTCGTATTTAAACGATGACATGGCTTTCTCAGTTAATTATCATAATTGCTTTGTACCGTGTGATCATGTGATCATCATCAAGTACCGTGTGATCATTTAAATATCATTTTATTGTTTTCTTCTTAAAATGGATTAAACTATAACAAAAATTTAAATTTCAGCTCTAATTCATGGAAATTTTCGCAGCTAATATGAAAAGCGGAATCCCCAATCTCGCCTTTCTCATTGGCTGCAAAAATTCCGTAAATAATTAGAGCTGAAATCTAAATGATCACTCAGTATAATTTAGGCAGCAATTTCTAGAGTTGACAAATTAATTTTAATTTTCTTGATCCTAACATAAAATGTTACCTGAACATGACTTTCAATATGCATTAATTTTTATTAAGCTTGTGATTTATTTTCATTTATACCATGAAATGTTTTGCGGGCAGCACATGACTATCTAAAATTCAACTGATAGTTGAATTAATACTAGCGATTTGTTTTAATGGTTTCAGTAATAGCACATGACTCTATTTTCATGGTCTCTTGATAATATAAAATTGTATAGTTTCAATAATAGCACATGACATTCTTAACTTTCATTTAAATAATTGAAATTTCAGCTCTGGGTATCCATGGAATTTTCGCAGCCAATAAGAAAGGCGAGATTATATAAGTGTCTTGAGTTATTTATATATTATAAATATAACAAATAAATATACCATTAGATACTTGAAATAAAAATACCTACAATAAAATTATAATCTGCACATGACTTTCAATTTTGGTATTGATGTATATTTATGTTTGATGTAAAATTGGATATTTGTGGCACATGACATGATGATTACATTATATAATACAGTTTGATGACATGACCAGCACATTACAGAGTGACAGTTAATTTTAATTTTCCATAAATTATAAAATTGGGTATCAGTATATGACTTTTGAAACTTTCATGTTTTAGAAATTCATTTACATTACTATACACAATAAAGTTTAATATAGGCAGCATGTGATACTCTCTATGTTCACGACTGATAACTTCATTTTTACATTTTATATCATAACATTGGATGTGAGCAGCATATGACTTTGGCTGAGTTTTGCACTGACAGGTTCATTTAAATTACTTAACGTCATAAAGTATTGATTACTTTACATAATACAGTTTGATGACATGACCAGCACATGACAGTCTCTATTTTCCGGAGTGACAATTTATTTTAATTTTCCGTAAATCATAAAATTGGTTATCAGCACCTTACTTTTTCAACTTTCATGATTTGCAAATTCATTTACATTACTTTATTCAATGAAGTCTAATATAGGCAGTATGTGATGCTCTTTGGCATTTTTTATGGCAGGCAGTTTTTTTATCATCATTGTTTATCATTAAATCTGATATGATCATCTCATGACTCTCAAATTTTTGTAAACGTAATCTGATATAGGCGTACATGATATCTTTATAATTCATTTTAATTACTTTAAATAATACAGTTTTGCATAAATATCTCTTGACATTAATAAACGTACAATAATACATGTTAACTAATTTTATCACATATTTCTCTATGTACATATTTATATTCCAATTTTACGTAAATATCCATTAACATCAATCAAATACTTAACAATAGGCATTTCATGTGCATGCAATTGATCTTGCATCCGTTTCAATGCCGAACGCTGCACAACTTTAAGTTCTGCCAAGTTATGCAAACTACTTGCCAGATTACACCACAGTTTGTACTCTTTCGCCGCTGTACTGATTGCTCTACCGTTTTGTCTGCAATTTTCGTCGGCACGTGGCGCTCAATGCACCATTGCTAAACCTTACGACGGCTGCATGGCTCTTATGAACACTCATCAACTCCCAATACGACAACTAAAGTTTCACCTTATTGCAGAGCATGAAGTATCAAACACTTGGTATTGGATATTACCTTTTAGATACTCCAAAATCATCAGAAATTGTAAATTCATCGATTATATATCTTATAGCATAAGATATTTGTATTTCATATTTGAATATTGTATAGGTTAGTAAAAATATAAATATTAAAATAGTTACATGGTAAAATTTATTAGTGACAAATAATAATATTGCAATTTGTTTTTCCGAAATATGCATTGCTAAAATTGCATCGTCTAATTAATTACCACTTGTCAAATCGTGCCAAATCGCAACAAGTGGAGCATAAAAATTAATAGAAATTTGCTAAATATGAGCAGTTTCAATGGAAATTTTAACATATTTTGATTATTTAGACAGCTGCTGTTCAAAATTTTACAGTTTTGCAGTAGAAATCATCCAAAACTCTTAAATTTTTAGCTCCAGTAGTGAAATTATGACAAATCTGTGATATTTTCCATTGGAACTTTTCAAATCTGTAAAATTTCCATTTACCACTGACCAAATTGATAATTTATTTTAGTGAAGCAATTGCAATTCATCTCTTACAATTGCGCTTATTGGAATATTCCAAATTCGATAGATTTTCAAATAAAACTGTCACATTTTTGAAGTTTTCATATTCATGTCAACATTTTTAGTTTTAACTATAAAATTATAATAGATCATATCTGCCAAATTTTGCAAACTAGACTCTCCAAATTTGTCCAAATCGTAACAGGTAGAGCATAAAAATTAACAGAAATTTGATAAATATGAGCAGTTTCAAAAGAAATTTTAACATATTTTGATACAGTTGGAGTTCAAAATTAAAAAATATCTGCCAAATGTTCCGAACTTGTCTCTCTAAATTTGTCAAATCGTTACAGATGGAGCATAAAAATTAATAGAAATTTGATAAATTGAGCAGTTTCAATGGAAATTTTAACATATTTGGATTATTTAGACAGTTGGGAGTTAATAATTCTACAGATTTGCAGTTGAAATCATCCAAATCTCTTAAATTTTGAGCTCCAGTAGCGAAATTATGAATAATCTGTGATATTTTCCATTGGAATTTATAATTTATTTCAGTGAAGCAATTGAAATTCTCCTCTTACAATTGCACCTATTGCAATCTTCCAAATTCGTTAGATTTTCAAATGAACACTTTTTGAAGTTTTCATATTCACATGTAAAAATTTTTAGTTTTAACTATGAAATTATAACAGATCATATCTGCCAAATTTTCCAAACTAGACTCTCCAAATTGGTCAAATCGTTACAGATGGAGCATAAAAATTAATATAAATTTTATAAATATGAGCAGTTTCAATGGAAATTTTAACATAATTTGATTATTTAGACAGTTGGAGTTGAAAATTTTACAGATTGCAATCGAAAACATCCAAATCTATTAAATTTTTAGCTCCAGTAGTGAAATTATGATAAATCTGTGATATTTTTCATTGGAACGTTTCACATCTGTAAAATTTGACAAATTTGACAAATCGCAACTGGTGGAGCATAAAAATTAATAATTAAATATGAGCAGCTTCAATGAAAATTTTAACATATTTCGATTATTTAGACAGTTCGAGTTAAATAATTTACAGATTTGCAATCGAAAACATCCAAATCTCTTAAATTTTTAGCTCCAGTAGTGAAATTATGACAATTTTTTTGATATTTTGATTGTGATATTTTCCTTAGGAGCTTTTTAAATCTGTAAAATGTTCATCTGCTACTGACCAAATTTATAATTTATTTAAGTGAAGCAATTGAAATTCGTCTCTTACAAGTGCACCCATTGCAATGTTCCAAATTCATTGGATTTTCAAATGAAACTGTCAAATTTTTGAAGTTTTCATATTCACATGTCAAAATTTTTAGTTTTAACTTTGAAATTATAACAGATCATATCTGCCAAATTTTGAAAACTAGACTCTCCAAATTTGGCAAATCGTAACAGTGGAGCTATAAAATTAAAAGAAATTTGGTAAATATAAGCAGTATCATTAGAAATTTTAACATATTTTGATTATTTGGACAGTTTGAGTTCAAAATTTTACAAATTCGAAGTCGAAATCATCCAAATTTCTTAAATTGTTAGCTCCAGTAGTGAAATTATGACAAATCTGTGATATTTTCCATTGGAACTTTTCAAATCTGTAAAATTTTCATCTGCTACTGACCAAATTTATAATATATATATAAGTAAAGCAATTGAAATTCATCCCATACAATTGCACCTATTGACATCTTCCAAATTCGTTAGATTTTCAAATGAAACTGTCACATTTTAGAAGTTTTCATATTAACATGTCAACATTTTTAATTTTAACTATGAATTTATAACAGATCATATCTTTAGATTTAACTTTGATATTAGAGATGATTTTCCAAACTAGACTCTCCAAATTTGTCAAATCGTTACAGATGGAGCATAAAAATTAACAGAAATTTGGCAAATATGAGCAGTTTCAATCGAAATTTTAACATATATTGATTATTTAGACAGTTGGGAGTTAAATATTTTACAATTACATACAAATAACATTCGTTTCTTAGAATTGCGCTTATTACAATCTTCCGAATTCGTTAGATTTTCAAATGAAACTGTCACATTTTTGAAGTTTTCATATCCACATGTCAAAATTTTAAGTTTTAACTATGCAATTATAACAGATCATATCTGCCAAATTTTCCAAACTAGACTCTCCAAATTTGTCAAATCGTTACAGATGGAGCATTAAAATTAATAGAAACTTGGTAAATATGAGCAGTTTCAATGGAAAATTTAACATATTTAGATTATTTGGACAGTTGGAGTTCAAAATTTTACAGATTTGAAGTCGAAATCATCCAAATTTCTTAAATTTTTAGTTCCAGTAGTGAAATTATGACAAAGCTGTGATATTTTCCATTGGAACTTTTCAAATCTGTAAAAATTTCATCTGCTACTGACCAAATTTATAATTTATATAAGTAAAGCAATTGAAGGGGGAGGTTCATCTCTCAGAATTGCACCTATTGAAATCTTCCAAATTCGTTAGAATTTCAAACGAAACTCTCACATTTTTGAAATTTTCATATTCACATGCGAACATTTTTAGTTTTAACTATGAAATTGTAACAGATCATACCTGCCAAATTTTTCACACTAAACTCTCCAAATTTGTCAAATCGTTAGAGATGGAGCATAAAAATTAATAGAAATTTGGTAAATATGAGCAGTTTCAATAGAAATTTTAACATATTTAGATTATTTGGACAGTTGGAGTTCAAAATTTTACAGATTTGAAGTCGAAATCTTCCAAATCTCTTAAATTTTTAGCTCCAGTAGTGAAATTATGACAAATCTGTAATATTTTCCGTTGGAACTGTTTAAATCTGTAAAATTTTTGTCTCTTACTGACCAAATTTATACAAATTACAAATTTGGTAAATATGAACAGTTTCAATGGAAATTTAAACATATTTTGATTAGTTAGACATTTGGAGTTAAAATTGTTACAGATTTGCAATCGAAATCATCCAAATCTCCTGAATTTTTAGCTCCTGTAGTGAAATTATGACAAATCTGTGATATTTTCTGTTGGAGCTTTTCAAATCTGTAAAATATTCTTCTGCTTCTGACCAAATTTATAATTTATTTAAGTGAAGCAATTGAAATTCGTCTCTTACAATTGCACCTAATGCAATCTTGAAAATTCGTTAGATTTTCAAATGAAACTGTCAAAGTTTTCATATTCACATGTCAATTTTTTTAATTTTAACATGAAATTGTAACAGATCATAATTGTCAAATTTTTCAAACTAGACTTTCCAAATTTATAAAATCGTACCAGGTGGAGCATAAAAATGAATATAAATTTCATATATATGAGCGGTTTCAATGGAAATTTGAACATATTTTGATTATTTGGACAGTTGGAGTTCAAAATTTTAGAGATTTGCAGTCGAAATCATCCAAATTTCTTAATTTTTTAGCTCTAGTAGTGAAATGATAATAAATCTGTGATATTTTCCGTTCGAACTTCTCAAATCTGTAAAATTTTCATCTGCTACTGACCAAATTTATAATTTAATTAAGTAAAGCAATTGAAATTCGTCTCTTACAATTGCACCTATTGCAATATTCCAAATTCGTTAGATTTTCAAATTAAACTGTCACATTTTTGAAGTTTTCATATTCACATGTCAAAATTTTTAGATTCAACTTTGAAATTAGAGGTGATCATATTTGCCAAATTTTCCAAACTGCACTCTTCACATTTGTCAAATCGTAACAGGTGGAGCATAAAAATTAATAGAAATTTGATAAATAGTAGGATTCGAGTCCTGCAGAAGGATAATGATGTTGTATTCATTATAAAACATACATATACATATTCTTACTTATTAAAATGATTGAACGAGTTTTATGGATATGTGATATTTGGCAAGTTTTGTAATATTGTAATTGAATTTGGGAAAAATTAATAAAGTGTGATAAAATTTTCACAGCATTAATGGAACATCAGATTTTTTTTTTCGTAATTACGACAAAGTTTTCCAGATTGTAGAAGACTGTTTTTTTAATTGAGGTAAATATTGGTCCTCTACAGAATTATTCTAATTTAATAATCATTTTTAGCAGAGTATTAACTATATCTACAAGTTATCAATTGTAACTTTTCTTGTAATATTATTATTATCAAAAGGCCCTTTTCCTTTCAGTGTGAGCTTCTTGTAATATGATATACGTAATACGTAAGTTTAATGTTAAATAATGTTTTACATCTTCCAATATACAACACAAATCTAAAGGTACGGAATAAATTATTATTAATATATTATTATCCGTTGGCCAAAAAAAAACCCTTAGTTTCCCAAAATCTAGCTCTGAAGGTATCTGTCCCTTTTCAACTCGATTCAATACATCAATATTTGATGATCTTTCCCGGAAAGTGAAAGAGTTTTCTCCTCATCAGTATTTGCACAAAAAATATCATCTTTGACCGATATATTATTATAATTTACATAGAAAGTATAACATCTTGCATATTATGCACACTATGTATGAGCCCTTGCATAATTTGCATAAAATATGTGATCCAACAGAATTCTTTACACCGCCGAACAATTTCCAGGCGTTAGCTTCTCACGTTCACCTCGCTTTCTGGCGAACAATAGATTCATCTGCGGTCGTAAATACGGCGCAGCGTCGATAAAAATGCAGGCGCACAGGACCGGCCTAGGCGAAGAAGGGGGATAGTTTAAGCGCGCAATAAAACTTTCCAGGGCCGAGTGCGCCGGTGTTTATGTGGCGCTCTCCGTCCTCGGCGTCGTAAAGATCGTCGTGCCACATCGACCATTAAACGTCTCACTTAATAATTTACGCCCGCCAGTCCCCAGCAGAATAAAGTTCAAGAGAGCAAAGTTATAACGTTCCGATATTTATATATGTCATATCTGAAATGACAGCGATAGTGAGGTAATAAAAGTATAAATCTTAAACGATTATACAGTGCGATCAACAATTATTTAGATACAGGTCGCCCTCCAGATGTCTGCTAGGGTAAATGACATCTGTAAACATCAGTAGGCAGCAATTCGTGATAGGTCTGACGACGCACATAACAAAAATATGTATACTTCGCGCAACGATAGTTTGTTTTTATGACATTGACTAGCAATAAAAATTATAAGGATGGGATTGTTAAACCACTTTAAGTTAGGTATCATAAAAGTCTGTGTACATGTTTCCTTAATTGTTGCAATTTGCTATTTTGGTTGGTTTGTTTTCTGGTATTTTTTTATAACTTTGGAGAAAGCCTGTTATCAAAGCTGGCCAGAGAACTTCAAACGCTGCGCCCCACAGGATATAAGCCTCTCCACGTCCTCCTTACGTATTTTTCTTTCCATTCTGCCATTAGGAGCGAGCGGTGGGGGGATATTTGCGGGGGCGGCCGTGAGGACGGAATTAACGAAGAGGCCGCAGAGCAAATTGAAAGGAAATTTTATCATCGGCGGAAGCAATAAGGGGCCGGCCTCAGGGCAGATTGTATCTCCTTATTGTGTTATTGGGGGAATATCGCTGACGTGAGCGCTAAATAAGGATTAACGTTATTACCGGCCGGCTGACGGATAACGCGGCCCTTTTTATCGCCCCGCCGGATAATTAACGGCTTAATCCGGGGGCAGGGGGGCGGCTCTTCCCGCGGCTTTTACGGGTTTCTTTTATTATATCCCCCGGTAATTTATGCGCTGGGAATGATTGCGGGCCGCGCGTTCGGCCGTAAAGCGCGTTTTTACTGGGGGGTGGCGCGGACGTTAAAAATTAAATTGTAACTTTGCGGAGAAAAACTTCTCGGGGGCGGCGCGTGGGGCGGCCGGGCGAAGGGCGCGGATGAAAGATTAATATTCGTTAATTGCGTGCGATGAGTGCTCCGCAAACGAGGCGAGGGATGGAAAGTTTCTGCGTTATTTACACTAATGAAACACGGCGCCAACGCCACATTTTCAGCGGTTATGAAAAATTTCAGGAGTTTTTTTACGTGCCTCACCAAATTAATGTTATTATTATTATTATAACTAAATTACACCCTTTCCCGATTCTCAAGAATAAAAAACACCAAGAAAAATTAGTCTCTATCACCATGTTAATGATGACCCATTGCAGAGATAACACATTGCAGAGACCTCAGAGATGACCCATTGCAGTTATGTATCAGAATCGATGTGATATTGTGATATCGTTGTGTTGTTGTTATGAAAAATTTCAGGAGTTTGAATATTTTTTACGTGCCTCACCAAATTAATTTTATTATTATTATTATTACTACATTACACCCTTTCCCGATTCTCAAAAACAAAAAATCAAAGAAAAAATATCCTCTATCACCATGTTAATGATGACCCATTGCAAAGATAACTTCATTGCAGAGACCTCAGAGATGACCCATTGCAGTTATCTATCAGAATTGTTTTGTTCGCATTGCAGCCACATATCACAAGCTAAACAACATATATTTTCACGAAGATAATAATAAATAACTGAAATTCTTACTGCATTTAAATATACATATGAGTTAATACATGGAGACATATGGGAAACTGACATTGTCAAAATGACAACTTTTCAAATTAACAATAAGCTAGACTGGAGAATGCAATAACGAAGCACTAAAAAAATATCAACATTTCGAATCTACAACAACAAACGAAACAAAAATAACAGCCGAAATAAAATCTATGGACATACATTGACAAACTTCGAGACACTATAAAAAAACGTTGCAAAAGATAATAGAAGAATAAGATACAAACAAAATTTAAAAAAAAACACTGAAAAACTGCACACATTGCAGAGACCTCAGAGATGACCCATTGCAGTTATGTATCAGAATCGATGTGATATTGTTTTGTTCGCATTGCAGCCACATATCACAAGCTAAACAAAATGTATTATCACCAAGATAATACAAAATAACTGAAATTCTTACTGCATTTAAATGTACATATGAGTTAATACAGGGAGACATATGGGAAACTGACATTTTCAAAATGACGACTTTTCAAATTAACAGTAACCTAGACTGGCTAATGCCATAAACGAAGCACATTTCAAAAAATCAACATTTTGAATCTATAACAACAAACCAAACAAAAATAATAGCCGAAATAAAATCTATCGACATACATTCGACAACAACTTCGAGACACTATCAAAAACATTGCAAAAGATTACATAAGAACAAGACAAGAACAAAAAACCAAAATCAAAAGAATAGCTGAAACACCCTGGATAAATGCTTTCATAATAAAACAAATAAAACAAGGAAACAGACCAACACTAACCAAGAAACAAACAAAATAAAAAGAAGAGCTGAAACACCCTTGATAAATGCTTTCATAATAACACAAATAAAACAAAGAAACAAGCTTAAAATAAAAAACATCTCAAAAATCCAAACGATAAAATAATAAAACAAGAGTACATAAACAGAAGAAATTAATACCTTGAGAGATAAAAGAATAGAAAATCCAATACTACAAGAACAAATTTCAAATAAGCAAAGATAACCCAAACAAATTATGGAAAATAATAAACGACCAAATCAATAAAAAAATAATCAGAAAAATTACATAGAGAAAAAAAAAACCGGAAGAACCACAAAAAATCGGATGAAATAACAAACGAAATAAACGAATACTTTGCGAATATAGGAATAACTTAAGGTTGACTACGGCCATATCATACTGAAAAATATAACAAACACCTGCAAACTAAGACACAAGGACAATCATCTTCATGACATATCAAACATAAATTTATACAAGATCACCAAAATCATACCCATCCAACAAAGACTGGACAAACTACCAAATAAATTTCAACACAAACAGGACAATAGAACAATACTCGACGAATTATGTGTTAAAAGACAAGACAAACGAACTACATAATTACATCCGACAAAAACGCTTCATGAATCATATTACACTTCATAACACTCTCTTATCAAAACAATCACTCATAAATCTCATGTTTGTAATGTAATATAATATAATATGGAATGTAATGTATAATGTAATGTATAATGTAATGTATATTGTAATGTATAATATAATGTATAATGTAAGGTATTGTTAGATAAGGCGGAAAGACCCCACATGGGGTCGATAGCCCAATAATGATTGTTTATATATACAGGGTGTCCTAAATTGTAGGATTGCATGGGTATCTTTGTTATTTTGAAAGCTAGAGATCTGGTTAAATGGGAAATGTTTATGCAGTTTTGTATACTGGTTCAGATTATGTTGAAACATTTTCAAAAGTCCGAGCAGTTTAGAAATTATTCTAAAAAAACTAAGAATTGCGATTTTCTAAAAACTACGATATTTCCATAATTATTAAAGAGGCGGAAATAAGTTTAAAATAAAAGTTACTTGATTCGATCGCACAAACTTAAGAATTAAGTCAAAACAAAAGTCAAGATGGCGGTGTCCGAGATATAAATAGCAACTTTCATATTTTAAATGGCCACCATATTTGATTTTTAGACGGCTAAATCGAGATTTTTTTTCTCTTTTCAACGGTGTGTAACAACCTATGTCAAAATAAAAAATATGGGATATATCAATTGTTCCCATTTTTATTTTTATTCTATAATTTTTTTTTAAACAAATGTTAAACCAATAAAAAAACGTAATACAACTAAGTAGTAAAATAACAATAAATTATAAAAAATGCTCAAAATGCTGACAGTTATTGGCCAAAAACAATTGACAACGTTAAATGTTCGCTAATCCGAACATTTCAACTGCAAATAGAAAATCAAGTTAACGTATATAAATTCAGAGGATCAACAATTTAAAAAAAAGGACAAGTTTTGCCCTCATAAATTTCATATTTCTCATACTTTACAAGAAAATGGTAACATCCGTAGATTAACATTTTGCAGAAGTTTAATCAACAAAATTACGTAAAATGGTGATTTTATAAATACAATGTTATGGATAGATGCATCCTACTTCTCTAATTGTGGATTATTTAATCATCATAACGAATACTATTGGGCTCAGGACAATCCACACACATATTTGAAAATGATTTAAAAAGCAACGAATAAAACGAAAACCGCGCGAAATTTTCTTACCTCATAGATTTCATAAAGCTTTATATTATTACGCAATTTTTATATGATAAAACAAGATGGTTGCACTCATTAATAATAATAATAATAATGATGATGATCTTTACTGGTGTTTGCACAAAATTAGTTCACACAAGTGGCCAATAATAAATAATAACAGTCACAAATAGTACCTACATTTGAATTAATTAATTTAAATATTCTTGTAGCTATCGGTTTGATTATTTTAATAATTAATTATAACATAATGTAAATTTGTAATTATTTCCTGTAATAATAAATTATTATTCTAATAACATCAGAATTAATTAATTTACATATTCATCAATTAAAAATTAGTTTTAGTATTATGATGAAGTAATTACAATAAATAACAACATACATGTGGTTGTTATTTATTATAATTCCTGAATTATAATAACACAATCAATAGTTAATAGAATATATATATTAATTTTGTAGTTATTCCGATAACTTTCGGATCAAATTCAATACGAATTGAATGCACTTTGTGGGGAAATTGAATCTGATATATGGAGATGTGTTTTTCGCCGTTTACAGCGTTCAATGAACCGAAACTAAAGTACGATCCTGCGGTCTGTTGTCTTCCTTAAAGTGTGCACTATGGCCTGGAAACTCGAGATAAGAAATCGCATTGGGATCGGAAGAAGTTTGCGGAGATGTTTGCGTTTTACTGTGAGACGTGTTGATTTGTACAGGAATTGAAACGGTTTTGTAAGCAATCCTGCACCATTAATTGCATTGAAATTTACGAACTTGCGCATTTTAACTTTAAACGTGTTGATGCACTAATTTGTGGTTCAATTAAGGTAATCGTCATTTTTGGAATCTTGTAAATTTAAAACAGCCGTGAAAAGAATTTTAGCAGGTAAAGCATATTACAGTACCGATAAATATTACAATAATTCTCCTGGGATTTAGTCGCGGATAGACCTACATACGTTGTCTTAATATTTAGAATGTAGAGTAATGTAAATTTATGTTTTGTTAATTTATCGTTTTGTGAACGGTTCTTTTTTTAATATGTATTTTTTATTATATTATGTAATGATAATTGTAAGGCTGCAAAGCCATTAACATTAAATAAATTGAATTGAATTGGTTAAAATTGTCTAAAATTGTGTGAAATATGTAAAAAAAAAGGATCTAAGTTAAACATTTTTAAAGAATTGGGAATTAAGAGGGCGTTAAAAACTGTAAAAGTAATTTGATCTAAAAACTTCGTAAAGATCACACAATTTATTGCATAGTTACTCCAGTTTCGATCAATTCATAATATATGATATTGTAATTATTAAGGTTTATAAGTCTAATTTTACTAAAAATGTACGTTATTAATAGAAAATAATGGAGGTTAAATTAAAGTAATCGATCAAGTAGTGATCATTATTAATTACGTCTTATTTTTTAATTTCAATCTTGATAATGAATAGTACTTGAACTGTAGTAACTATTCAATAAATTGTGTGATATTAAAGAAGTTAAGTGTTCTTATTTGAAATTTAGACATGTATCACGAAGTTAACGCCTCCAGCATCAATCAGAAAAATAATTGTCGATAAACAACTAGAAATAACAGAAGATACTTTAATTTTAAGCATTATGTTATAATACTTTCATTCCTATTTCTTTGGTAATAAGATTCTTGTCTCGAAACACATGTCAGATAACTGACACTAAAATTTATGGATTAACAATTGTAATTAATTAAATAAATAATGAGTGATCAACCGCATAACAAATGCTGTATTCATTGCCTCGAATCAATTTCTTATAGAGAACCATAATTTTTCTAGGAATCGACCTCTCGTGGGTCTTTCCACCTGTTATTTTATAGTTTTTCTTTTTTTACTGGCCGACACATTACGTAAAATTGGTGATTAATATTATTTATGCCCGCATGATGTTAATAATAATAATAATAATAATAATGTTATATTACTATAAAATGTAAGAAAGTCATGTGCTGCTCTGCCCACATCATAATGAAATGAATGTAAAATGGTTTTAAGAAAGTCATGTGCTGCCCACGTCATAGTGTGAACTTATTACTGTTGAAATGATCGTAAAACAGCAGAATATTAATCAGGATTTTGAAGTCATGTGTCAATATATGAAAGTAAAAATTATGTGGTACTAATTTTAAACTGAACTATCAGGCAACCAGAAAAGTTTGTGCGGTTTATTGGTTACCTGAAAACGAATGTGTCATGATATATGATATATACGGCAAACAAACAATAAAATGTTCAGCACATGACTACCAAGTTTATTAGTGGTTGACATTACTTAAAATTGGTGATTATTATGAATTATGCCCACAAGATGTTATATAGCTATAAAATTAATGAAAGTCATGTGTTGCCCTGCCCACATCACAATGCAATGTAATGTAAACTGGTTTTAAGAAAGTCATGTGCTGCCCACATCATAATGTAATGAAAAATTGTTTTAACAATTGAATGTGAATCGCTATTGATAGTCGGTTACCGTATATCACTTTTAACTGTAGACAAATATACTTCCGAAGAGTTAAGTTGAAAATAATCGCAGAGCCTGCGGGGAGTCTGGCGTTTCTTTTCGCAGCAATAAACTTCCCCCCAATTCCTCGAGGATCGATGCAAAAGTGGCATTATGATGTATACACGATGCCTGCTGCCCCCCGGGAGGCAGCCTTCTACAACAGGTGAGGACTTCGCCGCCCCCAGTGCCTCGCGAGGATTGGGGATGACTTATGCGCCCCCGAGTGGATAACTTCGACCAGCAGATTGATGATACTTTCGACTTTTACAGGGGGGGAAAGATATATGAATTGGAGCAGCAGTTTAAAAATCTGGATAGTTGAAATCGTACAGCAAAAAATAATAAATAAAAAAAAAAATATGTGGACAGCACATGATTGTTTCTATATATTTATTAATATAAATCAAAATCTGTACATGGCTCCATATTTTCATAAGAATAAAATTATAGATAGAGAGAATCCATCTTTAACAAGCTATGGACCCCCCAAGGGGTCTTTGCGCCTTATAGAATAATAAAATTTTAATTTCAAAGTAGTTTTGCCTCGAAGGAAAGTTGCCTGGAATTCCAAAATTTTCATTGCTTTTCAATATTCAATTTTCTCCCTATACTTCATATGGGGAAATTTATTAAACAACGCATGTAACATGGTGTAATAACGAATGGGCTAATGGCTAACAAATTTATTTTGTATTTTTTTAATGGCTCAGAGCGGTTAGTTTTGTAATAAAATTGATTGGTGATGGAATTTTGTGTACTATATCACTTCAATTCTACAAATATTTTATAAATTATAGTAAAATAGCCAATTTTCATCTAACTGATGTGATGTAGGCCGCTGATTAATACGATCATTATATCAAATCTATAATTAGTTCCTTTCAATTACACGTGTTCTGCATATGCCGGTAAACACTTGGATAATAATTACAGACCGATTTCCATATGACACGGATATTAATCTGGAATGACAACTTTACTTATTGAGCACATAATTAGCGTGCAAATTGAACGGACGGTATTAACAATAATTATATTTGTCGATCGCGCGCACGATATGGATTTGCAATGCAAAATTAATAACGCCCCAGTGTAGGCGCCGATCGATACGGCGCCGATTGGTTGTTTGTGCCATTAACAATGAGCCTAATGACGCACTGCCGACTGACATTATCGATGGGCCCCCCAAACCGATTCCCAATTAATCCCTTTGATCGTCAGCTGCCCTACCCCAATCAGGCACTTTTACGCGCCCGCAAAACGATTCACTTACAAAGCAAGCAGCTGAACAGAACGCATGGGATTGCAAAGGTTTAGGCACTGAAACCTATCAAAATAAATCTTCTAGAGAAATGATTATTTAGTCGTCTCATCCAGAGCTGACACTCAGCTTCATATAGCACGAAATTCGACATACGTTTCTGATTTCATTTCATTCCAATACATGTTTACCTTAAGCACAACGAACGAGTATAGAAATGCGATAATTGCTTGGAAAAAGCATGAGTCATTGTCACAAGACGACTATAGTACAATTTCATATTCCATTGGTATTCAAAATAAACTTACAATAGTTCAAGTGTCTTTCAGAATGATTACAGTCATTTTGGTGTCACATATTTTGAAATTATGGCATATATCTTAAACTTCAAATTCTGATGACTAATTTTACAAGTGTCACTAAACGACATCAAGGAATCCTGCTATGGTTTATATCTGTGATGATTTGGGATGCAGTTTTTATTTTAGATGTAAGTAAAAAAAAAATTATTTCAATTTTAAAGTACTGGAACTTATCATCAATGATTTGCTTCTTGATAAACAATGTTAGTCTGCTTGTCGTTGTAAATTTGAGGATTTGTTTTGTTTGTCAAGAACAATTTTGGAAGGGCTATATTAATGTGTTTCTACAGTCTATCACAGTTAGACATTTGAGAAGACGTATTTTTTTTCAAGACGAAAGTATCATCTTCAATTGTTTGTTTCCGTAGACACAATTTTCCAAAATATTCAGGTATTTCAGTTATAATCGCAGTTCTAACATTTTTCAAGACGTAAGTATCATTTTCAATTCTATCTTCAAATGTTGGTTTCAGTAGACACAATTTTCCGAAATTTTCAGTTACTTCAGTTATAATCTAACTTTTAAGATTTCTCAAGACGTTTTCTCGAAACGTAAGTATTATTTTCAATTGATTGTTTCCGTAGATACAATTTTCCGAAATTTTTAGTTATTTCAGTTATAATGCATAACATCTCTAACATTTCTCAAGACGTTTTCTCGAGAAGTAAGTATCATCTTCCATTGTTCGTTTCCGTAGACACAATTTTCCCAAATTTTTAGTTGTTTCAGTCATAATCGCAGTTCTAACATTTCTCAAAACGTTTTCTCAAGACATAAGTATAATTTTCAATTGAATCTTCAATTGTTTGTTTCTGTAGACACTATTTTCCGATATTGTCAATTATTTCAGTTATAATCGCAGTTCTAACATTTCTCGAGACGTAAGTTTCATCTTTAATTGTTTGTTTCCGTAAATACAATTTTCCGAAATGTTCAGTTATTTCAGTTATAATCGCAGTTCTAACATTTTTCAAGACGTAAGTATCATCTCCAATTGTATCTTCAATTGTTTGTTTCTGTAGACAAAATTTTCCGAAATTTTCAGTTATTTCAGTTATAATCGCAGTTCTAACATTTTTCAAGACGTTTTCTGAAGGCGTTTCCTCAAGACGTAAGTATCATTTTCAATTGTATGTTTCAGTAGACACAATTTCCCGAAATTTTCAGTTACTTTAGTTATAATCGTACTTTTAAGATTTCTCAAGACGTTTTCTCGAGACGTAAGTATCATTTTCAATTGTTTGTTTTCGTAGACACAATTTTCCGAAATTTAAAGTTTTCTCAGTTATAATCGCAGTTCTAACATTTCTCAAGACGTTTTCTCAAGACATAATTTTCCGAAATTTGTAGTTATTTCAACTATAATCACAGTTTGAATAGTTGTCAAGATGATTTTTCAAGATGTATGTATCATCTTCAATTGATTGTTTTCGTAGATACAATTTTCCGAAATTTTCAGTTAATTTCAGTTAAAATCACATTGAACATTTATCATTTACTAAAGTACCAGAAGACATTAAATAATCGAATATTTAATACTTTCTGGTTATCTTCTGAATTATTTCATCCATAAATTGTATGGAAATTTGTATCTACTGTCACTCAATCTACTTAAGTATTTAAAATTTTAAAGTTTCAAAATTTCAATAATGTAAAATTTTAATTAGTTAGTATTTAGTATTCAGTTTATTAGTATTATTGGGTTTTATAGAGTTGTGAGCTTCATAACATTGTCAATATACAAGTTATAAAGGTACTTAAAATGATGACAACGTACTAGATCTAAAGTACTAAAGATACTAGGTAGAGTAATACTAGAGTACTAATCCTAAGGTTAGTTAGGTTAGTTAGGTTACTCTGCTATATAAATTGACATTTTTTTGCAATTAAATGATATGGCACTTAGTACACGAACCTATAGAATTTTGTAAGTTCTAGTAGTAGTAAGAACATTTATTCTATATAGCTTTGTACATTGTTTGTTACATCACAGGTATGGTGATAATGAAGTATATGATATGCTATATGGAATGGGCTATCGACTTTCGTCTTTCAGCCCGTCCCTTGTAAGTTCTATTTTCCCAAGTTTCGTAAAATAATAATAAAAGTTTGGAATAATTCCTCAATGGATAGTTAAAAATTGCCAAACGTGTGTGAAACATTAGCCTGTTTCACACAAGTTTCGTAATCTTGATGTTGATAGGCTTTCTAAAATTGACATAATTTTGAAAGTTCTTGTAAAATCAGAATTTTGAAAATCTTAATAATTTTTTGAGGGCTTGCGCACTTGGAACTGTTGGGAATTTATCTGTTTCTCCTAATTTTATAGTTTCTTTTGATTGCTTGAAATATTATTGGAAATCCCAAGAATTTCTTACGCATTTTGGAATTTTCTGGATTGAATCGAACTTAATACTTGAACCTACGGGATCTTGTAAATTCCCTTAGTTTCCTAAAAACAGTAGAAAAAGTTTGGAAGAATTCCTCAATAGATAGATATAACTTCAAAAACTTTTATCAAATAGGCTGATATGTTGATGGGCTTTCTAAAATTTGACATAATTTTGGAAGTAAAGTTCTGGTAAAATCCGTTCGAATTTTGAAAATCTTAATAATATTTTTAAAGCTTACTTACTTGGTAGTGTTAGGAATCTATCTGTTTCTCTTAATCTGATCATTTCTTTTAATTGTTTGAAATTTTATTAGAAATTCCGAGAATATCTTAAGCATTTTGGAACTTCACGAATTAAATCGCACTTAATTTGTAAACTTCTAATTTTATAAAATGTGAAATTTGCATCAACAAATATTTTCTAAATTTTATGTTGTCTGAATGTAGAAGTTATGTAAAATTGGCTGAAATTCCATTTCATTTTAATAGATCTTGTAAATTTACTTAGATATCACTTAACTTTATTTTTATCACTTTATATCACTTTTAACTGTAATTTGTAAAATCTCTGTTCTGGAATATTTTCTAATGTCTTCTAATTTCGTAGAAATTTTACATAAACTCCCTGAATATTTAAGTATTTTGGAATTTTCCTAATGGAAAGTTAAACAAATTGTCCAAGTTTTGTAAAATTTGCTACATCAATAAATATTTTCTGAATTTTATGTTATCTTAATAATTTTTTGAGGGCTCACTCACATCAATCTGTTAGGCATTAATATGTTCCTCTTAATCTTTCAATTGCCTGAAATGTTAATAAACATTTTGAGTATGTTTAAAGCATGTTGGAATTTTATGAATACAAATTTGAAAATTTTGTATAAGTTTTGTGAAATTTATTACATCAACAAATATTTTCTAAATTTTATGTTATCTTAATAATTTTTTGAGGGCTTGCTCAAATCAATCTGTTAGGCATTTATATGTTTCTCTTAATCTTTTAATTGCCTGAAATGTTAATAAACATTTCGAGAATGTTTAAAGCATTTTGGAATTTTCTGAATACTAATTTCAAAATTTTGTATAAGTTTTGTGAAATTAATTACATCAACAAATATTTTCTAAATTTATGTTGTCTGAATGTGGAAGTTATGTAAAATTGGCTGAAATTATATTTAATTTTAATAGATCTTGTAAATTTACTCAAATATTACTTAACTTTTTTATAGTCTGAATGGATGAATACAGTTTTTCAGTTTTCAGTTCTTAGTTATGCTTCAGAAAACTAAGAACTGACCAAACTTTTCTTCACTGAATAATTTTTCACTACATGCATATTTCGGTCATCAAGTGACGATGTTGATTGTACCCATTAATGAGTACAAAATGGGTACAAAATAACCAAGTGAAGACAAGCTTTCAATTATCCTTCAGAAGTAGGGAGGATTGGGAAGAGAGTATACGGGAGTATAGGTATTCTATTAGGAAGGAGTACAAGGGAGTATAAGAAGTATATGAGTACTCCACCCTACTACTCGTAGTAGGGGGTATACATATTCCTTCAGAAGATAAAAAAATATGATTTATGGAATCATATTGGAATAAGCAACCACCTTACTCAGAGACTTTAATCTCACTATCGTACCTCAATAAACTTGGATGCTCCAAGAGATGCATTTGCATTTCTGTTGACTAATGAGACAGGACAGAGAAGAGACTTCTGTTTTATGTGAAAAGTGACATGTTGTCTGGCATGAACTGTAGCTTTGAGACTGGTTCAGATATGTCAGTTACTTCTACTACTTCAGCTACCTTAGTTACTTATACTACTTCAGCTCTACTACTTCTACTATTTCAGTTTTTCGTGAAAAGTGGCAACTTGTCTGGCATGGACTATAGCTTTGAGACTACTTCTACTACTTCAGCTATTTCAGTTACTTCTACTACTTTTACTAATTCAGTTTTCTGTGAAAAGTGACAACTTATCTGGCATGGAGTATAGCTTTGAGATTACTTCAGCCACTTCATTTACTTCTACTACTTCAGTTACTTATACTGACAGCATCTACTACTTCTACTACTTCAGTTACTTATACTGACAGCATCTACTACTTCTACTACTTCAGTTTTCTGTGAAAATGACAACTTATCTGGCATGGACTATAGCTTTGAGATTACTTCAGCTACGTCAGTTACTTCTACTGACAGCTTTTACTACTTCTACTACTTCAGTTTTCTGTAAAAAGTGACAACTTATCTGGCATGGACTATAGCTTTGAGACTACTTCTACTACTTCAGCTATTTCAGTTACTTATACTACTTTTACTAATTCAGTTTTCTGTGAAAAGTGACAACTTATCTGCCATGGAGTATAGCTTTGAGATTACTTCAGCTACTTCATTTACATCTACTACTTCAGTTACTTCTACTGACAGCATCTACTACTTCTACTACTTCAGATTTCTGTGAAAATGACAACTTATCTGGCATGACTATAGCTTTGAGATTACTTCAGCTACGTCAGTTACTTCTACTGACAGCTTCTACTACTTCTACTACTTCAGTTTTCTGTAAAAAGTGACAACTTATCTGGCATGGACTATACCTTTGAGATTACTTCAGCTACTTCAGTTACTTCTACAACTTCAGCTTCGTCAGTTACTTCTACTACTTCAGCTACTTCAGTTACTTCTGCTACTTCAGCTACTTCAGTTACTTCTACTACTTCAGCTTCTACTACTTCTAGCTACTTCAACACTACTCCAGCTTTGAGAATCTCGGCGCAAGTGTTGAAATGTTGCGTTGATGCCTGCATGCATCTTCAGTAATTTGTTTCAACAGCCCGTAATCCGTAAAAGGTCTGTGTTATTGCTGCCGTATTTTTACTTGCCGGAGTGCTGTGTTAGCCTGCCTGGATTAATCCTCGATGTGCGCGTGGAGGGCATAAGCGGAGGGCATAAGTAAGTGGCTGTGGCATTATTACGTGTTTGCCCGCTTAAAGCGCCCGCAATAAAACAGGAAGTCAACACGCTCCCGTGCAGCGGGCCTCTGCGCCGTCCCCGGGACCACTTCCGGTAATCGCGTTTTACTGCGCCCGGAATGGATAGAAATTTGCCACGATAAGAGGGGTTGTGCCTAAACTTTATTGCTGACAATGTACCATTTAAGGCTGCGAATAATCAATAGATCTATTAATCCGAAATAATCAGATAATCCCAAATGCGAATATCGAATATCGAAATCATCGAAAACTCGAATATCGAATTAGAAAAATCGAATATCGAAAAATCGAATATCGAATATCGAAAAATCGAATATCGAATATGAAAAATCGTAGTTTCACACAGCTTTCACACATCTTTTTAACACATCTCACATCTTTTTCACACAACACACATCTTTTCACATCATTTCACACATCTTCGACAGAAGAATCAAAAGTCTGCCCATTCAATTATAAAAGTTGTCCGTATTTAAGAACTTATTGTTCTATATAAGATTTTAATTCCCCAAGACGCATCCCTTGCGGGGGTGTAATATACATAACCCGTCCTTATCCTTAATGACATCTGACACGCGAGGGGGCACTTCCGGTTGCGGCCGCCGTGGAATTACACCGGCGCTTATTTTTGGCCGCGCGCCCCCGATGAAATGTCGACGGGGAGGTTTCGCGGGGCAGCAGCCCCTATTCGTGTAATTTATTCGTCCCCGATACGTCCCCCTCACGGCGGCAGTAAATTATCGGAATCGCCGCACGAAGTGCCCGTAAAAAATCCGCCCCAATGTCACAGTTGTAATAACTATTTTACAACTAATAAAGAATAAAGATATAAATCTCGCGCCCTCGTGTAAGAACGGTGACGTTAACCACCCCCGCAGAGTAGGATCCTCGTGCACTTAAAGGTTTTAATATTTTAAACAAAATTTTAAAATTCAATGGGTACGACAATTTTATGTAATTTCTACTGTTTTGTGACTGTAATTGGTACCTTTTAGATTTTTTTATAAATCATTGTACAATATTATACAAATTTATTCGTTTTATTCGGAAAGCATATCCCTCACAAAGTAGTTAAAATGTTCAAAGTTATGTGCCAAAAATTTAATGAAAATGAAAAAAAGAAACAATTAGAATAATTAAAATAGTGCCAACTATCAAAACTTTATCAAAAAATATATAATTTTTGTTATAGTTTCATCCATTAGTTATACCAGTTATTATAATATTTTTTATTGTTTTCTTCCTTCTTTATTAGGAGTACTGAATGGTAGTATATTTAAATATAAAGACTACAACATTTTACAAATAATTAAAAGTCAAAATATTTTTGAAAAAATCAAATATTATATAATATACTGTACTTAAAAAATAACACCTCTGAAGATGGCTTTCAAATAGCCGAAACTTGTCGGATGAAGAACAAATAATACAAACAACATAAACATCTTTATATTTAAATATACTACCAGTAAGTACTCCTAATAAAGAAGAAAGAAAACAATAAAACCTGATAATAATATCTAGTGTAGCAGAACTCAAAGTTACAGAGATAATTGTAATATTTTCTAGAATCAACTGTCAATTTTATAGTCTGTTTTCTGGAGATAACAATTTATTTTAGACATTTTGATAAAATTTACAATTATTTCTGAGGATTGAAGACATTGGCAGTCTATATAAATGGATATCTTCTCCAGAAAATTAAGAGTTATCTCAAGCAAATTTGCAAATGTTTCCTCTGCAATTTAATTTATGACTACTGCTGAAATATCTGAAAATGTATTTATTGCATATTTATTATCAGATATCTGTTTGGTATATTTGAAGCTAATACTCCTGAAAATTTGACAAAGTTTCAGTATAAAATAAGTGGCTAAATCAAACACTTAACTTTCTGCAATGACAAGTATCGGTTAGCTACTATTGAAATTTCTGAAAATTCATGTATTGCATATTTATTATCAGATATCTGTTTGGTATATTTGAAGCTAATACTCCCGAAAATGTGACAAAGTTTCAGTATAAAATAAGTGAGAAAATCAAACACTTAACTTTCTGCAATGATAAGTATCGGTTAGCTACTACTGAAATTTCTGAAAATTTATTTATTGCATATTTATTATCAGATATCTGTTTGGTATACTTAAAGCTAATACTCCTGAAAATTTGACAAAGTTTCAGTATAAAATAAGTGGCTAAATCAAACACTTAACTTTCTGCAATGACAAGTATCGGTTAGCTACTACTAAAATATCTGAAAATGTATTTATTGCATATTTATTATCAGATATCTGCTTGGTATACTTGAAGCTAATACTCCTGATAATTTGGCAAAGTTTCAGTATAAAATAAGTGAGAAAATCAAACACTTAACTTTCTGCAATGACAAGTATCGGTTAGCTACTACTGAAATTTCTGAAAATTTATTTATTGCATATTTATTATCAGATAACTGCTTGATATACTTGAAGCCAATACTCCCGAAAATTTGACAAAGTTCCAGTATAAAATAAGTGAGAGAATCAAACACATAATTTTCTGCAATGACATGCATCGGTTAGCTACTACTGAAATTTCTGAAAAATTAGATATTGCATATTTATTATCAGATATCTGTTTGGTATACTTGAAGCTAATACTCCTGAAAATTTGACAAAGTTTCAGTATTAAATAAATGAGAAAATCAAACACATAATTTTTTGCAATGACATGCATCGGTTAGCTACTACTGAAATTTCTGAAAAATAATTTATTGCATATTTATTATCAGATATCTGTTTGGTATACTTGAAGCTAATACTTCTAAAAATTTGACAAAGCTTCAGTATAAAATAAGTGAGAAAATCGAACACTTAACTTTCTGCAATGACAAGTATCGGTTAGCTACACTGAAATATCTGAAAATGTATTTATTGCGTATTAATTATCAGATATATGTTTGGGACACTTGAAGCTAATCCTCCTGAAAAATTGAAAAATTGACAAAGTTTCAGTATTAAATAAGTGAGAAAATCAAACACTTAACTTTCTGTAATGACAAGTATCAGTTAGCTACTACTGAAATATCTGAAAATGTATTTATTGCGTATTTATTATCAGATATCTGTTTGGTATACTTAAAGCTAATACTTCTGAAAATTTGACAAAGTTTCAGTATTAAAGAAGTGAGAAAATCAAACACTTAACTTTCTGCAATGACAAGTATCGGTTAGCTACTACTGAAATATCTGAAAATGTATTTATTGCATATTTATTATCAGATATCTGTTTGGTATATTTGAAGCTAATACTCCTGAAAATTTGACAAAGTTTCAGTATTAAATAAGTGAGAAAATCAAACACTTAACTTTCTGCAATGACATGTATCGGTTAGCTCTACTCAAATATCTGAAAATGTATTTATTGCATATTTATTATCAGATATCTGTTCAGTATTCCTCAAGCTAATTCTCATGAAAATTTGACAAAGTTTCAGTATAAAATAAGTGAGAAAATCAAACACTTAACTTTCTGCAATGACAGGTATCGGTAAGCTACTACTGAAATTTCTGAAAATTTATTTATTGCATATTTATTATCAGATATCTGTTTGGTATACTTGAAGCTAACACTCCTGAAAATTTGACAAAGTTTCAGTATAAAATAAGTGAGAAAATCAAACACATAATTTTCTGCAATGACATGCATCGGTTAGCTACTACTGAAATTTCTGAAAAATTATTAATTGCATATTTATTATCAGATATCTGTTTGGTATACTTGAAGCTAATAGTCCTGAAAATTTGACAAGGTTTCAGTATTAAATAAGTGAGAAAATGAAACACAAAATTTTCTGCAATGACATGCATCGGTTAGCGACTACTGAAATTTCTGAAAACTTATTTATTGCATATTTATTATCAGATATCTGTTTGGTATACTTGAATCTAATACTCCTGAAAATTTGACAAAGTTTCAGTATAAAATAAGTGAGAAAATCAAACACTTAACTTTCTGCAATGACATGTATCGGTTAGCTACTACTGACATTTCTGAAAATTTATTTATTGCATATTTATTATCAGATATCTGTTTGGTATAGTTGAAGCTAATACTCCTGAAAATTTGACAAAGTTTCAGTATTAAATAAGTAAGAAAATCAAACACTTAACTTTGTGCAATGACAAGTATCAGTTAGCTACTACTGAAATTTCTGAAAATATATTTAGTGCATACCTATTATCAGATATCTGTTTGGTATATTTGAAGCTAATACTCCTGAAAATTTGACAAAGTTTCAGTATAAAATAAGTGGCTAAATCAAACACTTAACTTTCTGCAGTGACAAGTATCAGTTAGCTACTACTGAAATTTCTGAAAATGTATGTATTACATACTTATTATCAGATATCTGTTTAGTATATTTGAAGCTAATACTCCTGAAAATTTGACAAAGTTTCAGTATAAAATAAGTGAGAAAATCAAACACTTAACTTTCTGCAATGACATGTATCGGTTAGCTATTACTGAAATTTCTGAAAATTTATTTATTGCATATTTATTATCAGATATCTGTTTGGTATACTTAAAGCTAATACTCCTGAAAATTTGACAAAGTTTCAGTATAAAATAAGTGGCTAAATCAAACACTTAACTTTCTGCAATGACAAGTATCGGTTAGCTACTACTAAAATATCTGAAAATGTATTTATTGCATATTTATTATCAGATATCTGCTTGGTATACTTGAAGCTAATACTCCTGATAATTTGGCAAAGTTTCAGTATAAAATAAGTGAGAAAATCAAACACTTAACTTTCTGCAATGACAAGTATCGGTTAGCTACTACTGAAATTTCTGAAAATTTATTTATTGCATATTTATTATCAGATAACTGCTTGATATACTTGAAGCCAATACTCCCGAAAATTTGACAAAGTTCCAGTATAAAATAAGTGAGAGAATCAAACACATAATTTTCTGCAATGACATGCATCGGTTAGCTACTACTGAAATTTCTGAAAAATTAGTTATTGCATATTTATTATCAGATATCTGTTTGGTATACTTGAAGCTAATACTCCTGAAAATTTGACAAAGTTTCAGTATAAAATAAGTGATAAAATCAAACACATAATTTTTTGCAATGACATGCATCGGTTAGCTACTACTGAAATTTCTGAAAAATAATTTATTGCATATTTATTATCAGATATCTGTTTGGTATACTTGAAGCTAATACTTCTGAAAATTTGACAAAGCTTCAGTATAAAATAAGTGAGAAAATCGAACACTTAACTTTCTGCAATGACAAGTATCGGTTAGCTACACTGAAATATCTGAAAATGTATTTATTGCGTATTAATTATCAGATATCTGTTTGGTACACTTGAAGCTAATCCTCCTGAAAAATTGAAAAATTGACAAAGTTTCAGTATTAAATAAGTGAGAAAATCAAACACTTAACTTTCTGTAATGACAAGTATCAGTTAGCTACTACTGAAATATCTGAAAATGTATTTATTGCGTATTTATTATCAGATATCTGTTTGGTATACTTAAAGCTAATACTTCTGAAAATTTGACAAAGTTTCAGTATTAAAGAAGTGAGAAAATCAAACACTTAACTTTCTGCAATGACAAGTATCGGTTAGCTACTACTGAAATATCTGAAAATGTATTTATTGCGTATTAATTATCAGATATCTGTTTGGTACACTTGAAGCTAATCCTCCTGAAAAATTGAAAAATTGACAAAGTTTCAGTATTAAATAAGTGAGAAAATCAAACAATTAACTTTCTGCAATGACAAGTATCAGTTAGCTACCAGTGAAATATCTGAAAATGTATTTATTGCATATTTAATATCAGATATCTGTTTGGTATACTTGAAGCTAATACTCCCGAAAATTTGACAAAGTTTCGGAATAAAATAAGTAAGAAAATCAAACACTTCACTGTCTGCAATGACAAGTATCGGTTAGCTACTACTGAAATATCTGAAAATGTATTTATTGCATATTTATTATCCGATATCTGTTTGGTATACTTGAAGCTAATACTTCTGAAAATTTGACAAAGGTTCAGTATTAAATAAGTGAGAAACTCAAACACTTAACTTTCTGCAATGACAAGTATCGGTTAGCTACTACTGAAATATCTGAAAATGTATTTATTGCGTATTAATTATCACATATCTGTTTGGTATACTTGAAACTAATACTCCCGAAAATTTGACAAAGTTTCAGTATTAAATAAGTGAGAAAATCAAACACTTAACTTTCTGCAATGACAAGTATCGGTTAGCTACAACTAAAATATCTGAAAATTCATTTATTGCATATTTATTATCAGATATCTGTTTGGTATACTTAAAGCTAATACTTCTGAAAATTTGACAAAGTTTCAGTATAAAATAAGTGAGAAAATCAAACACATAATTTTCTGCAATGACATGCATCGGTTAGCTACTACTGAAATTTCTGAAAAATTAGTTATTGCATATTTATTATCAGATATCTGTTTGGTATACTTGAAGCTAATACTCCTGAAAATTTGACAAAGTTTCAGTATAAAATAAGTGATAAAATCAAACACATAATTTTTTGCAATGACATGCATCGGTTAGCTACTACTGAAATTTCTGAAAAATAATTTATTGCATATTTATTATCAGATATCTGTTTGGTATACTTGAAGCTAATACTTCTGAAAATTTGACAAAGCTTCAGTATAAAATAAGTGAGAAAATCGAACACTTAACTTTCTGCAATGACAAGTATCGGTTAGCTACACTGAAATATCTGAAAATGTATTTATTGCGTATTAATTATCAGATATCTGTTTGGTACACTTGAAGCTAATCCTCCTGAAAAATTGAAAAATTGACAAAGTTTCAGTATTAAATAAGTGAGAAAATCAAACACTTAACTTTCTGTAATGACAAGTATCAGTTAGCTACTACTGAAATATCTGAAAATGTATTTATTGCGTATTAATTATCAGATATCTGTTTGGTACACTTGAAGCTAATCCTCCTGAAAAATTGAAAAATTGACAAAGTTTCAGTATTAAAGAAGTGAGAAAATCAAACACTTAACTTTCTGCAATGACAAGTATCGGTTAGCTACTACTGAAATATCTGAAAATGTATTTATTGCGTATTAATTATCAGATATCTGTTTGGTACACTTGAAGCTAATCCTCCTGAAAAATTGAAAAATTGACAAAGTTTCAGTATTAAATAAGTGAGAAAATCAAACAATTAACTTTCTGCAATGACAAGTATCAGTTAGCTACCAGTGAAATATCTGAAAATGTATTTATTGCATATTTAATATCAGATATCTGTTTGGTATACTTGAAGCTAATACTCCCGAAAATTTGACAAAGTTTCGGAATAAAATAAGTAAGAAAATCAAACACTTCACTGTCTGCAATGACAAGTATCGGTTAGCTACTACTGAAATATCTGAAAATGTATTTATTGCATATTTATTATCCGATATCTGTTTGGTATACTTGAAGCTAATACTTCTGAAAATTTGACAAAGGTTCAGTATTAAATAAGTGAGAAACTCAAACACTTAACTTTCTGCAATGACAAGTATCGGTTAGCTACTACTGAAATATCTGAAAATGTATTTATTGCGTATTAATTATCACATATCTGTTTGGTATACTTGAAACTAATACTCCCGAAAATTTGACAAAGTTTCAGTATTAAATAAGTGAGAAAATCAAACACTTAACTTTCTGCAATGACAAGTATCGGTTAGCTACAACTAAAATATCTGAAAATTCATTTATTGCATATTTATTATCAGATATCTGTTTGGTATACTTAAAGCTAATACTTCTGAAAATTTGACAAAGTTTCAGTATAAAATAAGTGAGAAAATCAAACACATAATTTTCTGCAATGACATGCATCGGTTAGCTACTACTGAAATTTCTGAAAAATTAGTTATTGCATATTTATTATCAGATATCTGTTTGGTATACTTGAAGCTAATACTCCTGAAAATTTGACAAAGTTTCAGTATAAAATAAGTGATAAAATCAAACACATAATTTTTTGCAATGACATGCATCGGTTAGCTACTACTGAAATTTCTGAAAAATAATTTATTGCATATTTATTATCAGATATCTGTTTGGTATACTTGAAGCTAATACTTCTGAAAATTTGACAAAGCTTCAGTATAAAATAAGTGAGAAAATCGAACACTTAACTTTCTGCAATGACAAGTATCGGTTAGCTACACTGAAATATCTGAAAATGTATTTATTGCGTATTAATTATCAGATATCTGTTTGGTACACTTGAAGCTAATCCTCCTGAAAAATTGAAAAATTGACAAAGTTTCAGTATTAAATAAGTGAGAAAATCAAACACTTAACTTTCTGTAATGACAAGTATCAGTTAGCTACTACTGAAATATCTGAAAATGTATTTATTGCGTATTTATTATCAGATATCTGTTTGGTATACTTAAAGCTAATACTTCTGAAAATTTGACAAAGTTTCAGTATTAAAGAAGTGAGAAAATCAAACACTTAACTTTCTGCAATGACAAGTATCGGTTAGCTACTACTGAAATATCTGAAAATGTATTTATTGCGTATTAATTATCAGATATCTGTTTGGTACACTTGAAGCTAATCCTCCTGAAAAATTGAAAAATTGACAAAGTTTCAGTATTAAATAAGTGAGAAAATCAAACAATTAACTTTCTGCAATGACAAGTATCAGTTAGCTACCAGTGAAATATCTGAAAATGTATTTATTGCATATTTAATATCAGATATCTGTTTGGTATACTTGAAGCTAATACTCCCGAAAATTTGACAAAGTTTCGGAATAAAATAAGTAAGAAAATCAAACACTTCACTGTCTGCAATGACAAGTATCGGTTAGCTACTACTGAAATATCTGAAAATGTATTTATTGCATATTTATTATCCGATATCTGTTTGGTATACTTGAAGCTAATACTTCTGAAAATTTGACAAAGGTTCAGTATTAAATAAGTGAGAAACTCAAACACTTAACTTTCTGCAATGACAAGTATCGGTTAGCTACTACTGAAATATCTGAAAATGTATTTATTGCGTATTAATTATCACATATCTGTTTGGTATACTTGAAACTAATACTCCCGAAAATTTGACAAAGTTTCAGTATTAAATAAGTGAGAAAATCAAACACTTAACTTTCTGCAATGACAAGTATCGGTTAGCTACAACTAAAATATCTGAAAATTCATTTATTGCATATTTATTATCAGATATCTGTTTGGTATACTTAAAGCTAATACTTCTGAAAATTTGACAAAGTTTCAGTATAAAATAAGTGAGAAAATCAAACACATAATTTTCTGCAATGACATGCATCGGTTAGCTACTACTGAAATTTCTGAAAATTTATTTATTGTATATTTATTATCAGATATCTGTTTGGTATACTTGAAGCTAATACTCCTGAAAATTTGGCATAGTTTCAGTATTAAATAAATGAGAAAATCAAACACTTAATTTTATGCAATGACAACTATCGGTTAGCTACTACTGAAATTTCTGAAAATTTATTTATTGCATATTTATTATCAGATATCTGTTTGGTATACTTGAAGCTAATACTCCTGAAAATTTGGCATAGTTTCAGTATTAAATAAATGAGAAAATCAAACACTTAACTTTCTGCAATGACATGTATCGGTTAGCTACTACTGAAATTTCTGAAAATTTATTTATTGTATATTTATTATCAGATATCTGTTTGGTATACTTGAAGCTAATACTTCTGAAAATTTGACAAAGTTTCAGTATTAAATAAGTGAGAAAATCAAACAATTAACTTTCTGCAATGACAAGTATCAGTTAGCTACCAGTGAAATATCTGAAAATGTATTTATTGCATATTTAATATCAGATATCTGTTTGGTATACTTGAAGCTAATACTCCTGAAAATTTGGCAAAGTTTCAGTATAAAATAAGTGAGAAAATCACACACTTAACTTTCTGCAATGATAAGTATCGGTTAGCTACTACTGAAATATCTGAAAATGTATTTATTGCATATTTATTATCAGATATCTGTTTGGTATACATGAAGCTAATACTCCAGAAAATTTGACAAAGTTTCAGTATTAAATAAGTGAGAAAATCAAACACTTAACTTTCTGCAATGACAAGTATCGGTTAGCTACTACTGAAATATCTGAAAATGTATTTATTACATATTTATTATCAGATATCTGTTTGGTATATTTGAAGCTAATACTCCTGAAAACTTGACAAAGTTTCAGTATTAAGTAAGTGAGAAAATCAAACACTTAACTTTCTGCAATGACAAGTATCAGTTAGCTACTACTGAAATTTCTGAAAATGTATTTATTGCATATTTAATATCAGATATCTGTTTGGTATACTTAAAGCTAATACTCCTGAAAATTTGACAAAGGTTCAGTATTAAATAAATGAGAAAATCAAACACTTAACTTTCTGCAATGACAAGTATCGGTTAGCTACTACTGAAATATCTGAAAATGTATTTATTGCGTATTAATTATCACATATCTGTTTGGTATACTTGAAACTAATACTCCCGAAAATTTGACAAAGTTTCAGTATTAAATAAGTGAGAAAATCACACACTTAACTTTCTGCAATGACAAGTATCGGTTAGCTACTACTGAAATATCTGAAAATGTATTTATTGCGTATTTATTATCAGATATCTGTTTGGTATATTTGAAGCTAATACTGCTGAAAATTTGACAAAGTTTCAGTATAAAATAAGTGAGAAAATCAAACACTTAACTTTCTGCAATGACAAGTATCGGTTGCTACTACTGACATATCTGAAAATGTATTTATTGCATATTTATTATCAGATATCTGTTTGGTATACATGAAGCTAATACTCCTGAAAATTTGACAAAGTTTCAGTATTAAATAAGTGAGAAAATGAAACCCTTAACTTTCTGCAATGACAAGTATCGGTTAGCCACTACTGAAATATCTGAAAATGTATTTATTGCATATTTATTGTCAGATATCTGTTTGGTATACTTGAAGCCAATACTCCTGAAAATTTGATAAAGTTTCAGTATTAAATAAGTGAGAAAATCAAACACTTAACTTTCTGCAATGACAAGTATCAGTTAGCTACTACTGAAATATCTGAAAATGTATTTATTGCATATTTATTATCAGATATCTATTTCGTATACTTGACGCTAATACTTCTGAAAATTTGACAAAGTTTCAGTATTAAATAAGTGAGAAAATCAAATACATAACTTTTCGCAATGACAAGTATCGGTTAGCTACTACTAAAATATCTGAAAATGTATTTATTGCATATTTATTATCAGATATCTGTTTGGAATACTTTAAAATGACTTTTGATTTTCAAAATTCGTTTCAGCTAGATTCATGCAGAAGAGACCTTGTCCAATATTGAGAATATTGTTACGACTTATTTGACTGTAAGTGAAATTGACGGGCGATATGTACATATTTTAGAGCTAAAATCATAATATTAAATTAATTAACCTCTCTAGTAGAATTGCTGCGTTTTCGCCTTTTTCGGCGAACCCCTCGTTATTGTTATAATAACGTGATCCAAGTGAACACATTGTGTCACATAATATGGATGGCACCCCCTCAAGAATGACAAGAATGTTTTTTTTTTAAATAAATTTTTGTACGTGCATGAAATAATGTTAATTAATGTTAATAGGCGCAGGATTTACAGGTTTGTAAAGACAATGAGCTACAATCGGTTTAACGGTGGTTTAATCTTAGTAACCTTGGTAACCATTTGTAAAACACGTATAGTGTTTAGTTTAGTTTAGTTAGTTTAGTGTATAGTGGAACATATACGTTTGTATATATTTTTTCTTAATACTGATAAAATTATAGTAAATTTAGTGTATTACACGAATTGTTGTGCTTTCGAAGCAATGGATTATTTCTCAAGCAATTATAAATTCACTTCCAGGGCAAAATAAATTTCGCCGTGAAATATATTTCAGCCAGGGGGTGGGAGAAACAAATTTCGATCATCAAAGCCTCGAATTTATACCTTTATTAAAAGAAACTCCCCCACCCCCGTTGCGATTGTGGGGCCGATTCCGCGCTGCCGAGGAATATCACAATCGCACAATTAAAGACCGAAATTCCGGGCGTCTTTTCCGGTGAGTTAATTTCGCCGTGGGGAAAAATATTCAAATCCCCGCGCCCATTATGTGTCGTTCGATGTAAAACGTGCCGGCTCCGAATCCATTTACGGCCTGACGTCTGCATCCCAACCCCCCACATCATCCAGCATTATTATTCATCTCCCGGAGAATAGGAATTAACGCACGCGAGGGCCCCCAAAAAATAAAGGCGAGCACATAAATCCACGTCGCCGTGTTAATTTGCTTATCGAATGGCAGCGGGAAAAAATACATCACTCTGATTAATGTCGCGCGCCGAATTCGCGCGACACGATCATCCCCGCCGGGAGCCTCGGGGGCTGCAAAATTGAAAAACGTAACGGCCCATATTAACCCCTTTACGGTTCATAACCGAGATTAATAAAAATAAAAGTCGGACGAGGGCAGTAAAAAAACCTACCCCGCCCCCGCTTGTAGTTGCCTTGCGCTTTTACGACGACTATCACCGATTTATATGTTTTGATTTCGCCCTGTATTGCCGCCCCCGGGGCGCCCGTAAACGTCGGCGTTATTGTCGGGACGTTCGAGCCGGGGGGAGGCGGCGGAAATGGAATCTTAATTGAGACATCGCCGACAACACGGTTTGAACAGCGCGGAAAATGGCGGACGAAAAGCAATTAGAAATTTAATCGAACACTGATAATGCGATGATTTGTTCGAATTGTTTGTAGATGTGGAACGAATTGTAATTTAAAAGTCAAGAAGGATAATGGAACCTGTCTAGAACGGGTTTGTTAAAAACCGATTAAACCATATCAGCGCGTATTTTGGCTGTGCGCTTAAATATTAACGGTGGTTTTATGGCAATGAAAAATCTGCGCGCACTCAGGCACTATGCGGAGACGTATAACCATTGATTAACTAAATACATAAACGTTTGTAAACGTTTGTAAACGGTTTGTAAACGTCAGAAGAGAATGCATGCCTCACACAGATTTCATTATTAACATGTTCATTAAAATGAAAATATATAGACAACTAAAATGGGTTTCTGCCGATAGTCGAATAATTTCAAAACCAATGTTAAAGCCGCATCGAAAAATACGAATATTATGTAACAATTAATGTATGTAATTAATGTATGTTTATATTTTCGTATACCTATACAGGGTATGTGTAATTTGGCAAAAGAACTGCACATGGCGATGTACGATGTTGGTAAAAAAATCGAGTCGAAAATCTTAATACCAAAATGTTGTACCATGCTTTCTGAGCCTGCACCAGGTCCTGAAAGTTTTAACATCAAATCGTTTAATAAGCATTATAATTCTTATTTTCATAAAAAAACACCCGGCAATGGTGAACTTCGCTTATGTCAGTGTCATTTTTTTACACTTACAATAACGAATTCATTTAAACTTGCTAGTTCCAATTTTTCTACATTTTTTTTCCTTCCAACATTTCGCAACAGAATTCACAAATGCAACACAGCAGTCAGTTGAATTAATCAAATTTGCATTAGTGTAAGATTGCTGTTATTTTTAGAGTTTGTTGACTCAATACTACTATCACCATTTAATTATCAATATCCCTTTAAATTATTATGTAATATAAAATTATTTGACAGAAGTAAATTTCTGTTGTTTTAAATATTTTGTTTTGACTATTCACAAAGAATATGTCGCTCGTGGCAATAGATGATCCTTAAATAATTTCCCAATGTTTGTATTTATTGAATTTGTATTATTGAATTTGTATATAAATTTATATTTTATGTATGTTTTGTAAGCACGGTATGAGCATTGTTAGCATTAATTTTGTTAATACACTAATCATTTGTATGTACATCAGTTTGTTTATTACATAATATATTTTCTTTTCGTGACGTTCGCTTCAGTATTACAAATTATATTTTATGTCACCGATATCGTTAGCTCGGGTTTACGGAATTTATAAAGAGTGTTATTTTGATAATTCAATTAACTTATTATGTTGTATTAAAATTAGTAAGTAACTACTATAACGAATTCAAATTTACAATATTTTATGTTAATGTTCTAATAAAATATTTGATGTATTTTTATATTCAACTTTTATTGTAGTATTTGCGGTATTTACAACGACTACACACGATAATAGTTGACATAATTATGTATCACGAAGATACCTGACCATCGTAATCGTCGAAAGTCGATTTGGATTTGCGTGTAAATATTACTCCGTGCGAACGATTACGCGGCAAATGGGTAACTCTAGGAAGGTCCGCATATTTGCGAGTGTCGCTACTTTGCAGGCGTGTAGTTTTAGGACTCGAGGGGAAAGGGGACGAAAATAGAATGAGATAGCTAGCTCTTAACAGAGAATATACGTGCGTTGCACCTCTTTATAATTTCTATACTCACTGGTATAACACATTCCGATAAAGGCGGCTTCAGCCGACAATCTGTGGAACACAAACACCGAAAAAACATCCGGCGAACCATTAATACGACCGATAACAATTTCATCAGCTTAAGTAAAGCTGCACTCCAGCATGGAGATACAATCTCCTCGGCGATTACTGCACTTTTTCACGGCTGCACGCCGAGGAAAACCAACCACCCACATTTACACCCCGTGGCATATCGCAATCTCCGCCAACTTACCCCCATCGCGCCTTGCCCCACATCCGTCCGCAGCCATCGGAATTAATTGAAACTCACCTGGAACAAAGGGGAAAACGATTAACGCATGCAAGCACGCATCGCTAATGGGAATCTGGGGCGCCTGCCGTTTCAATTTACCCCAGGGCCTCGGGGCCCGGAAATATCTTTGGTGCGTCGCAGATATCATAGCGCCCGAAAAGTTATTAATGGGCCCTGGCGAGCCGCGCTATTTATTCCACGCACAATCGCCCCCTCAAGAAACACTGCCGGGAAATCTTGGGGCCGGGGGTGGATATTTAATCAGGCAAACGAGAGGGGCGGTAATGGAATGGATCCGCCAACTTTAATATCTCCTAGGAAAACATCTTAATGATCGCGCTCGTAATTAAAATTTACCCCAGTAGCAGAACGCGAGCGCCAATGAACCTGTGGTAGTTACACCGTATCGTTTTCCCTATGAAGAAAAGAATACTTTTTTGCCCAGGCAATTTTCTTTGATTAGGCAAAAATATAATACATTTTTTACTTTGGTCGAAAAATAATACTTCATTTACATTGGTACAAAAAGAACAATTTAATAACCACTAATCATAAAAATCAACTTCCCAGTACTTTGATTCATGATATAATGATAAGTTTTTTGTGTAGAAGTAATTAGGGTTAGAGCGAAACATTGCATAAGTAAATAAAAAAGTATCATTCTGGCTGGATATGGATAGGTGTGACTAAAGGATTTGCAGGGGTGTAAGGGATCGAAATGCACATATTTTGTATGAATTAATTTATATATATATTATTACGAAAAATGACTGATATTAATTGAGACGGTTCGAAATAAAATTAAAACAATTTCATACTCGGGTATAAACATTGAAAAACACACGTAAAAGCCAAGTATTGTGTTAGAATAGGAAGGGGGTGATCATTTGGGGAATTTTATAAGTAATTTTATTAAATATGAATTCAATTTGAATAGATTGCAAACGAAATTACTTGAACTTTTATAATCACTTATTAAGACGCGTTTGATGCGTGGTGACGTAATTTTATAAACAAAACAGAGGCGCCCAAGCCGGCCGATGACGAATCATAACAGTTTAGTATTTTTAGGTCAATAACCTTGCTATAGGGCCCATGTGAGATCACCGAAATTAGAAATAATGTTACGGGGAACCACACACAACATCGCTGAGTGGGCAAAATTTTAATATAAATAGCATCGCTTTGCATATGAAAAGTTTAGTTGGTTCCAGATTAGCGTGGCGTCAGTCCGTTATTATCTTCGTTAATAGTATCCGCGAATATCATTACAAAGAGTATTATCCGATTTATTTTGAAAGTGACTGTGTTCAGGATGGTATTGATTATTTCGAAATTGAGTAGCAATAATCACTACATTCCTACTAAAGTACCAAAAACGAAGACCCCGTGAAATATATATATATATATATATATATATATATATATATATATATATATATATATATATATAAAATCGTTCCGGTTACACATACGTGGGTTGTTCGAAAGCTTTGTTAATGTCTGGTATACGCTATGAGCGGTGTCGTGGATGTTAATGAGGTAATCGTTCCGGTTACACATACGTGGGATGTTCGAAAGCTTTATTAATTTCTGGCATACGCTATGAGCGGTGTCGTGGATATTAATGTGGTAATCGTTCCGGTTACACATACGTGGGATGTTCGAAAGCTTTGTTAATTTCTGGTATACGCTATGAGCGGTGTCGTGGATGTTAATGAGGTAATCGTTCCGGTTACACATACGTGGGTTATTCAAAAGCTTCATTAATGTCTGGCATACGCTATGAGCGGTGTCGTGGATGTTAATGAGATAATATTTCCGGTGTCATTCGCGTTCCGGCAGGAGAATGCTACCATCTCTAATGGTGTTTACCTTAGTAGACACGATTAACAATTCTCCTCACAAGTTAACAATTCATCTAAACATATCAATTAAAATGTAGAATAGAAAGGATAATACTCTTCAGGGGATAAGTATAAATTGTTAAAATATAACCTAAATAATATCTCTTCGATAAAGTGGCAAAACATTATTTAATTATGAATCATTAATCATATGGATTTGAATCAAATTAAGATTTAGTTTAAATCGGAAACATTACAAAATTTTAACTAAAAAAGGGTTAAGTAAATGAAATCCATAAAATTATCAGAATTGCTTATTTAACGAGTTTCATTCTAAATTTCAAGATGAAATCTAAAAACGATAATGTTCTCCAGGGAATAATTATGAATTATTAAGGTATAATTTACATAATAACTGGGCAATACTGTGGCAAATTATTGGTTGTTTTGTGTAATGAGTAAAAACATTATTTAATCTTATTGCAAATTCATTAATATCAGTCATACGAACAATTTACAGGACGTATTTAACAAAATTGTATCTATCAAAACCTAGTTAGTGAATCCTGAAGTAATAGATGAAAAATGACATTGGAAGGCACAAACAGTGACATATTTCATGAAGTGGTGACATGCATTGAGCCGTTTTGCGGGCACCTAGAATTGAGCAATGTGTGAAAGTCATTGACGTTACTTCCAACTGATGTACAGATAAAATGAAAAATGACATTGGAAGGCACAAACAGTGACATATTTCATGAAGTGATGACATGCATTGAGCCGTTTTGCGGGCACGTAGAATTGAGCAATGTGTGAAAGTCATTGACGTTAAGTACATCTTTTATCCAAAACTAACTAACACTTTTTGAGTCAATAAAGAAAGTCATTAAATTCAAGTTGATGTTTAATTATTGGTGCAAAATCCTTTAAAGTGAATAAATTACACATAATCTATAATTCTTTGTCTTTATTTTATTAATATTATTGTTACTAACACACGCATTACCTCTAAAAGAAGTTTGACTCGTCACGATAATGATTTAATATCAAACATAACGTAAATAAGTACTGCCATTATACGATCACACAAAATAAAAGTAAAATAAATAAATCACGAGCCAAAACAAATAGCATAAATTATAAGAATTTATGATTACAAGTAAAATATACCTAATTATTAAATATTGGGAAAACCGAAGTCTTACAGGGGTAAAATTTAAAAATTAATTTTGAAGCTCATCCCTAAAAATATTTAATTTTTAAAATACAAATAATTAAAAATTTAATTAATTAAATACGTGACATTTTGTAATTTTGTCTGATAAATCAGTAGTATTACGGCAAAACATACTATCTCCCTTCTTGTATTTAATGCACGTTTTAGCATTACATAACTTTCTTGCCTAGGCAATTTTTTTTATTAGACTAAATAATAATACTTTTTGTACCGGGGTCATAAAGAATACTTCATTTACCTTGGTACATAAAGAACAATTTATTATCAACTAATCATATAAATCAACTTCACAGTGCTTTGATTCTTGATATAATGATGAGTAGTAGTGCAAAATAATTATTTTTGAATTGGCAGCAATATTTGCATACTTGAGATTTTGTAATTTTGTCTCATAAATCAGTAGTGTATAGTGTACAAATGAACGACAATATTAATCAAATTATTTAACAAAACTTGAACGTTAGTGACTAAAAATGTAATTTTTTTATATTTGTTGCTGCAGTCATTGAGATTTGCACCTACTATCCTTAGAATTTCGTACACTGCTTTCGATAAACATATGGATATTGTGTTATATTGTGACCGAAACAAATCAGTAGGGTTATGGCAAAACATGCTATCTGCCTTTTTTTAAATGCACTTTTTGGCATTAAATAGCCACAAATAAAGTATACTTTAAGTTGACCAAAGGCTTTAGTGTCGTATTGTACCTTTTAGTGTAAATTAGACTTTTTGGCATGTCTGTAAGAGCATGTGTACCAAATTTCAAAACTATGTAATTTATTTCCGCCTGGATTTACTGGATAATTTGACTTCCGGCCTCTATTGCGCGCGAACTATAGCTTTTGTAGCAAACTATGTAACTATGTATTTTGTTCAAATTTTGTTCCCTCTACTTTACTCGGTTTAAAAACTTTCAGTCAGCGCACCGTTTACGAGATAATTGCGAAAAATAACACAAGTTCACCGTTCGGGGGGTGCTTTTTCAATATTAAGGGATGAAGCCCTTAAACGAAACTCGCGGATATTCGATTCTAGAGTGCTCATGAGTATGTGTACTAAATTTCAAAACTATATAATTAATTTCCGCCAAAAAGGCTTTTTGAGGATAATATGACTGGGCTATTTGTATTATAAATAACTTTGGCACTGATACATGCTAATATACATTCACAATTATAAATATGAAACTGTTTTTGATTGTCCTGTTAAATGTTATAACTAACTATGGCAGTAATACATGCTAATCTACATTCACAATTAAAAATATAAAACTGTTTTTGCTTCTCCTGTAAAATAACAAAAATGGCAAATGTTTTGCCATGACACTACTGACATAAACTCGTTTATTAGATATTTTGGATTTATTCAAATATCTCATAGATAATTTGAAATATGTTATAAGTTTTTCCTTAATGCATATTTAATTTTCCGGAAAATTTCCGTATTTAAAAGAATAGTGTTTTTAAATTTTCAACAAAATTTGAGTCAAATTTGCCATGATTCAAGAATTTTGTATACAGTATTTTATTGGGTCCTCGTCGAAGTTTTTGTACATTTCAGGATTTAGAATAATATATTTTTGGCAATTATTTCGTAATTTTTCCTCAAAATCAAAAGAACTCTTTCATTTCGATTTTATTCAATAATTTCGCGGAATATTAGTGGTATTTTATCGACACTTCAACGATTTTTCTATATATTTTACATTTTTTTAAGGAATTTTCTTAAATTTTCTGTAATTATTTTTATTATTATTAACTTTCTCAAGACTTTTTTTAAATAGTTGAAGTATTTTATTGGGCATTCGTTCACAGAGAGAGAGAGAGAAAGAGAAAGAGAAATAGAGAGGGAGAGAGAGATATTTATTAGGCTATTGGCTATAGAAAATGGTAACTTGTTGAATTTATTCCGCAATTTTGGATTTTTTCTAAATATATGAACTTTTCCAATATACTCAAGTATGTATGTTGTCGTATATTACCAAAAATGTTCAGTAGTTCAGTATTTTGTTGGATGTTTTAAATAGTATGTTCTCGTAATTTTTCCTCAAAATTAAAAGAACTTTTTCAGTTCGATTTTATTCAATAATTTCGTGGAACATTAGTGGTATTTTATTGAAGCTTCAACGATTTTTCTATATATCTTAGATTTTGTTAAGGAATTTTCTTAAATATTGTGTATTGTGTAACTATTTTTGTATTTTTATATTTATGTTTATTATTATTATTATATTATTATTGTTTTATTTAATTTTTCAAGATTTTTTGGAAATAGATGAAGTATTTTATTGGGCATTAGTCCAGAGAGAGGGAGAGAGGGAGATATGTTTATTGGGCTAGTGGCTTTACAAAAAGATAACTTGTTGAATTGTTTACACAATTTTGGAATTTTTCTAAATATATGTACTTTTCCAATATACTAAAGTATGTATGTTGTCGTATGTTATCAATAATTTGCAGTATTTTGTTGGGACTTTTTAAACAGTATGTTCTTAAATTTTCGGTAATTAATTTATATGTCTCTCTTAATACCTTTGACATTTTCAAATTTATTCAAGAACTTTGTGGAATATTTGTAGAATTTTATTGGACCTTCGCCGTTTTTTTTGTGTATATTTTAGGGTTTAAAACAAGAGTATTTTCTTAAACAAACTGCAATAATTTTGTAATTATTCCGAATAAATGTACTTATTCATTCCAAGTTTTGGAATGTATTCAATAATTTATGGAACTTTGCAGTTACTTTTCTGCTAATAAATATTCTGTATTATTATTATTATTATAGTATATGCCACAAGTATTGATTTTTCACAAATTCACAAATTTTGGAATTTATTCAATATTTTATGGAACTTTTACAGTTACTTTTCTGCTAATAAATATTCTGTATAATTATTATTACAGTATATGCCGTATTGTAATATACTTGTATAATATAGTATAAGTATTGAGTTTCATCAATATCTCTATATATTTGACAATTGTTTTTCTAAATTACTATTTATTTAATTGAATTTTCCTAATGGATGAAATTTTTCACTTGAATGTATTCAATAATTTTGATTAACAATAGCATTATTTTCTTGTTCCTTCATCGTTTTTCTATATAGGGTGTCATTTGTCATTGTGGTTAAAGAAACTTCAGAAGGAAGCATTTGCGACCCTATGTTCATGGGACATTTTTTACTTCTTTGGGTCCCTGGAACTTACTCTCAAAGTTTGTACAGACCGTTCAGGGACACCCTGTATATTTCATGATTTTACAGAACCTAGTTTTTCAATTTCATTTTCAATTTTATGGAATTATTATGTATTTTTTTCTAATAAATGAACGTTTTCATTTGAAATATGAGCGGTTTTAGGAATTTTGTGGAATATTTGCAGTATATTACACAGGCTTCGTCGTTTTTCTATGTATTTTGGGGGTTTAAAATAGTATATCATGATACAAGAGATTAAGAGAGCTTTTCTATATGCTCGCCGGGTTTAAGGTGCTTCGGGATTAAAAACATGTTTTTTTTTAATTTTCGGCAATAATGTTGGAATTATTCCGAATAAATGAACTTTTCGAGACAGAATTTTAGAATTTATTCAATAATTTATTAAATATTTACAGTATTCGGTAAAAAACATGTACTTCCCTTAATTAAGACTTTTAAATACGTTTGCAACCGGTTTGGACCAATTAATTGGTCATCATCAAGCAAAACTAGAAAGAACAACAGATTTCAATATGTATATATTAATAATTTAAAAAAAAAAACAATGATAAAATGAGATGTGTGATATTAATAAGTTACGTGTTTTCATGAGAATAAATTATATTGATATGTGTATTAGTGGTTTGATGTTATTGATTTAATAACACTAATCCACTAAAATACACATATCAATACAATCTACTCTCATGAAAACACGTAACTTATTAATATCAAACATCTCATTTCATCATTGTTTTGGTTTTTTCTATTAAATTGTTAATATACAAATTGTAATGTGTTATTCCTTTTGTTTTGCCTAATGATGACCAATTAATTGGTCGAAACCGATTGCAAAAGTAATCAAAATTTTTAATTAAGGAAGTACACGTTTTTTTACTGAATAGTCTAAATACCTTAATACGAGTCAAATACAAGATACAAAATATTTAAAGATTTATGGGCTTTCTAATTTTTTCTATATATTTCGTGTTTTTTTAATTACTACGTATTTGCTTTAATTTTCCTAATAGATGAACTTTTACATTTGTAATTTTCGAATAAACACTGTGGAAAATTTGTAGTATTTTAATGGCAGTATGTATATTAATCCTGAGGATGTTTTATGGTTTTAAGTTTAGGAACTGTCAGCTAACAAGTAAAAAGTTATTTGTACTTGATTGGACTTAATTGAACTAAACTAGTTGTTATGTTTCCTACTATATGAACTCTTGAAATTTTCTAATTTAAAAAAAAAATTAAGATTTACCGTCGCTGCTTAACCTAACCTACTAATGACTTTTAATGCCTAGGCAGTAAAAGTGTTAATCGCTGAATAAAATAATTTGATAAAAATCGTCTAAACTTTTTTTTATGATATTAATATTTTATGGGTGAAAATTCATCCTCCAAACTTTGTGATTTCTATTAATATGATTACTTGCCACAAATTCGTTGTCAATTTGTCTTCCGCTCGACTGCCACAGTGGAAAGTGATTATCCTAAAAGCGCCAGGATTCAATTAGAAATTTTTAAGGACCCCCCTGCCGGCCATCAATCCCCGTCAGGGCGGATTCCTTCCAGGTCTTCGCCCACCCCCGATATTTGGCGCGCCATCGATTTATTAATTACGGCCGTCCGGCCGGCGGTTTTTAATTTAAAAAACAAAAAAACGGGGGGAGAGGCGAGATAGGTTTTTCAATAATCCGAGCCCGGGGCCGGTTTTAATCCGGCAGAGGGGCGGAACAAACCGGGGGTGAGGCAGTTTGCATTTGTGTGTCTCCGGCACAAGCGGGGGTGGGCGCCCCGTTTGTCCGTTGATTGAGTTACAAGCGAATAGTGTTTTACGACAGTCATTTACATCCGACGGGAGCGGCTGCGCCCCGTTATTTATCACTCGCGCGCCCCCCGGGGGATGAACGGGGGGGATGAAAAAACAGATAAAATTTCAATTACGCGCGCGGCTCCTCCGCGCGCACCCGGGGCCCCCGATAAGATCACGGCCCGCTCGGATGTTTTTTTTACTGCTGGGGGTGGTTAAGGGGCGGCACGGAGGCGTCGATACATCATCCTTCGACGCCTGTTATTTATCACCTCGCCCCGGTATTCATATTTAAGGTAACAATAATTTTTCGACGTGACGTGGATTTATTAAAAGCGGCGGCCCCCAAATGCCGCCCCCGCTCACAATGCCGACCCATTGTAACCCTCGCACAAAGCCGCAAAATATATATATTACATTCAATTAAATGGAAATCAGACCGGATATTTCCGGCGTAAATATCCGGGCATCGCCCGGAATGCGCGGCTCAAAGGGGTCGGATTGGGAGTAAAAACTCACAGCAAACTCTTAAATCGCGCCCAACAATTTCTTTTGTAATTGTAAAATCTTCGAGTCTCGTAAAGTTTGCAGCTGAATTTATATCCCCCGGCCACCCCCCAGGAGCGCCTGTTTACTGCCGGGGTGAAAGAGTTGGTGGAGCTTTTAAGTCGCCGCCGCCGCCGCCCCCAGCCAGCCCCATGGCGGGGGCTTCGTTGTTCCTTACAACAACCGGAGATAATCCGGGGATCCCCCCAACAGCAGAAATCTAATAAATCAAACGATTCATTAGAACACGCCCCGCAATTAGGCGGGGACGAGCGAAAATGTTTTAATAAATTAAGCCCGATATTAAATTTTAATTGGACGCAGGGGGCGCGCACGTGCCCGATTTATTAAAATATTTTCATATCTCGCGCGTGCCGCGCGCTCCCCAAACTTGGGTTAATTTAATAACAACAGTTCGGCCCTAGGGGATCCGAAACTCGTAATTGTGATTAATTTACAATAGCATCGAGAGCTGCTAATTGAAATTCCTGAAAGTACCTCGAAGGCGCACAGTGCTACTTTGGAATGAATTGCCTTCTAATGTAAATTTGGAAATTTCAACTATATAAAAAAAAAATGGATAAAACCTTAAACTTAATATAAAAAAAAACACGCAGCTCACGAAAGCGCAAAAGTAGTATGGTGTTACCGTTACGATTGCAAATATTTATTTTGTACATTGGTTATTGACATAAACTTAAGTGCTTACTTTCTCCATATAATGGGAAATATAGTAAAAGTATTATTAGTTTGATGAAAATTTTTAAATTCAAAAATTCTACACTAATATGCGATTTGAGATTGTGAAGGGGTGGGTGTGTAGGTTATTAAAAACAATCTACAGAAAAACATAGACAGCATTTACAGGGTGAGTTTTTTTCATTATATGCATTGGGATCTCGGAAACCATAAGGCATAGAAATTCGGTTAAATGAGGAAATCGTTGTTATTTTAGCAAAATATGCTTTTGTTTGTTGAAAAAAACCCACAGTTTTTCAGTAATAATACAAACTTTAATTTTATTAAATGGCAGTCGTAGTTAGCTTTGACATTTTTTAAAAGGACAAATTTTTCCCTTTATAGCGATACAAGGTTTGCTATACTTACTTTGATAAATAAAGGGCATCTTCGAAAGATAATTATATGAACATTATTACTTACTTTGACAAATAAACACGATACAGGACTATTTCTATTAATTAGAAGAGCAAAAACAGAAAAAAAAATTACTGTTACTATGAGGATTCTATTAATATTTCTATTCTAATTATACTAAATTCCATTAAAGTTATGCAACCAAAATTCCTGCATCTCAATCATTTATGAAAGTAAGTATAGCAAACCATATATCGTTATAAAGAGAAAAATTGCCCATTTTAAAAATGTCAAAACCAACTATGATTGCCATTAAAAAAATATATATAATGACTGGGTAAATAACGCATGTTTTGAGTTTTATTATTGTTTTGGCTGCGACATGTTTCATCTTCATTATTTCAATATTCATCATTTCATTATTCATCTGCCCGATGAAGATAATGTGTGTCTGAAATTCTGTATATGTACCCCAATCGACTCCTATTACAATATACTACAGCCAAATTACCGAAAACCATGTTTACCGAAAACAACCCTTAGTATTTACCACCCCCTGGAGATACCTCGACTTTGCCAACAAATGGTGGATCAGGCTGTTTGTGAAAACTCGAAATTTTGCAATTAAAAATTTAAAGTTTCAAAGGTGCTAAACATCATTTTGAAGTATAGGGAAAAAACTTTCAACCCTTCAAGGATAACTTGACAACATAAAATTGAGCGAATGGTAATTTTCACAGGTGCTAATAGCCATTTGGAATTCTAAACAGTGTATTAAACCATTCCAGGTAGGATTCACTGAGTTTAACTTAAAAATCCGACTTAATAATGATCTTGGGTTCGAATACCAGCTAAGCTAATTGCAAATTTGATATTAAATAAAAGATGCTAGCACAACATTGCAATTGAAACTGAAACTTTTTAAACGTGCAAACAGCTAGTTGGAATTCTATAAAAAATAAACTCCTCTCGATTGCATTTCTTTCATTTAAACAAGTTAAGTTAAGTTCCCAGTAATTCATAGTTTTAGGTTCGAATCCTGTCTAGGTCAAGAGAAAATTTTAAAAGGTAACGTTTTGAGCGTGTTAGGAACGAATTTGAATTATGGACAAAATATTAAAATCTTTAATGTAATGTTGATAATCTGATAATCTAATAATCTTGCGATGATAACAGTTTCAAGTTCGAACCCCGGCTATATCAGTACAGAAATTTTGAACGGAAAGTGTCTAAGATGGCAAAACCATTTTTAATTGTAACCAATGCACATTATAAACACGTCAAAATTGAATTTCATGCATTGAAACACTGTAAGTTAAGGCTCTAAATGATAACAGTCTCAGGTTCGAATGCCACTTTGGTCAGTACCTATTAAATTTTTAAACGGAAAATTTCCAAGGTGCTAAAACTATTATTAATTGTAGGCAAAGCACATTTTCAAACCCTTCAAAATTGTATTATTTGTATGTATTAGTATTTAAATTGTATAATTTCTTGTATTGCAACAGTTTGGGAGTTAAGGGTCTAAAGGTGCATTTTAGTTGATCAACAAAGTTGAATGAAAACTATAGTGAGAACTTTTGTTTCAATAGAGTTGATCAACTTTAAACTACAGTTTTTCTTCAACTTTTGCTGATCAACCACATTAGATCAGTTCAAATCAATTCATGCCTTCACTGATTAACAGTCTTACGTTCGAATCCCATCTTGATCAATAGACAAATATAAACGGAAAGTTTCCAAGCTACAACGTACCATTTTGATTTGAGGACAAAACATATTTTTAAGCGAAAAGTTCCCGAGGTGCTAAAACTATTGCTAATTGTAGGCAAAGCACATTTTCAAACCCTTCAAATTTGTATTATTTTTATGTATTTGTATTTAATTTGTATATTTTTTTGTAATGAAACAGTTTGCGAGTTAAGGGTCTAAAGGCGCATTTTAGTTGATCAACAAAGCTGAATGAAAACCATAGTGAGAACCTTTGTTTCAATAGAGTTGATCAACTTTAAACTACAGTTTTCCTTCAACTTTTGCTGATCAACTATATTAGATCAGTTCAACTCAATTCATGCCTTCACTGATTAACAGTCTTAGGTTCGAATCCCATCTTGATCAATAGTACAAATATAAACGGAAAGTTTCCAATCTACCACGAACCATTTTAATTTGAGGACAAAACATATTTTTAAGCGAAAAGTTCCCAAGGTGCTAGAACTATTGTTAATTGTAGGCAAAGCACATTTTCAAACCCTTCAAATTTGTATTATTTTTATGTATTTGTATTTAATTTGTATAATTTCTTGTATTGCAACAGTTTGGGAGTTAAGTGTCTAAAGGTGCATTTTAGTCGATCAACAAAGTTCAATGAAAACTATAGTAAGAACTTTTGTTTCAATAGAGTTGATCAACTTTAAACTACAGTTTTCTTTCAACTTTTGCTGATCAACTACAGTAGATCAGTTCAACTCAATTCATGCCTTCACTGATTAACAGTCTTAGGTTCGAATCCCATCTTGATCAATAGTACAAATATAAACGGAAAGTTTCCAATCTACCACGAACCATTTTGATTTGAGGACAAAACATATTTTTAAGCGAAAAGTTCCCAAGATGCTAAAACTATTGTTAATTATAGGCAAAGCACATTTTCAAACCCTTCAAAATTGTATTATTTATATGTATTTGTATTTAATTTGTATAATTTCTTGTATTGCAACAGTTTGGGAGTTACGGGTGTAAAGGTGCATTTTAGTTGATCAACAAAGTTGAATAAAAACCATAGTGAGTGAGAACCTTTGTTTCAATAGAGTTGATCAACTTTAAACTACAGTTTTCCTTCAACTTTTGCTGATCAACTACAATCGATCAGTTAAACTTGATTCACGAAAACACGTCTTCACTAATTAACAGTCTTAGGTTCGAAACCCATCTTGACAGATAGCAATATTATAAACGGAAAGTTTCCAAGGTGCCACGAACCATTTTGATTTGAAGACAAAACATATTTTTAACCCCTTTAGAATTGAATTTCTTGCGATAAAACAGTTCAAGTTATGGCTTTGACTGATTCATAATTTTGTATTCGAATCTCAAGTTGATCAACAGTAAAATTTTAAACGGGAAGTTTTCAAGGTGCAAGACCAATTTTTAATTGCAGCCTAACACGTCTTTAAACCCTACAACATTGAATTTCTTGCATGAAAACAATTTCAGGCAAGGCTCTGACTAAAAGACTTTGGTTCGAATCCAATCGTGTGCAATAATAAAATTTTAAACGGAAAGTTTTCAAGGTGTCACTTTTCATTGCTGAGAAAAAAATTGCTGCAGTTAAATAGTTTGAGTTAAAGCTCTGACTGAATAATAGTCTTTGGTTCGAATTCCATTCTGATCAATAATAAAATTTTAAACGGCAAGATTTCAAGGTTCCAATAACTACATATAATTGCAGACCAAACACATTTTTAAACTCGGCAAAAATAATTTTTTTGCATGAAAAGGATCTTATTAATTCACCAGTCTTAGATTCAAAACCCATCAGGATCAATGAAAAAAAAAAAAAAATGAAAATTTTTCAAGGTGTTACAGAAATAAGTTTTCATGCTTCGAAGTGCATAATTATTTAATGATTGATTGATTAATGGTCAAAATACTTATTATTTTCAAATTTGCGTAAAGCGCAAGGTGCACACAACAAGCAAACAGTTTCGCTGCCTTCTTCGGCAGCAAACCGCCGACATTCTCGCAACTCGGGGTCCCGGAGAATGGGGCCAAGCAAACAGCACGTACATACAAGGGCGCAAGGGGGCTCATTTGCATGCCTGCAACACGAACACATCCAGACGGCAAACACACGCCGGCAAACATTGGCCAGAAGGGGGGCACACAGCCCATGCTCAAACACGTCAAGCACTTCCAACAATGTCACACAATGGAATGCACACGTCCTCCCCCACGCCTGACAGCGATTTTCCACCATGAAACGACGATAATGATGAGAAGTGACATAGAGACGGTTTTGGGGTGAAAATAAATCATAACATGAATAGTTATTGGCAAGAACATATTTTATAAATTTCAGAAGTTTTTAAATATTAAAAAAAAATGCCTGATGATCGAAACTGGTTACAAAATAATGGTTATATACAAATTAAGGAGGTGCAGATTTGATTTACTACTTCTAAATAGCTCTAGAGAAAAATCCGAAAAAGTTCGTTTTGGGTATGAAAACAATTTAAATGTATCACAGCTGGTACTAACACTAACACTGACCCACTACTTATTCACATGATCAACAGATAGCAGCACCACATTTTTTAATGAGGTGGTTAATTATCTCAAGGCAAGTGACTGCAACTTTGAATGGGCTTCACCTCAACTTCATAACACAATATCACGTACTCAATTATCCGTTCGCAAGCCGCAATAAACTTTTGAATAATGCCAATTTTGGGGATCGCTTGCTTGCAACTGGGCCCCCGCCACCGGAAAGAACTAAACTTTTTAGCCCCCCACCCCCGGCGTCGCGTGCGCCGCGACGCCGACAATGGGGCGTCATTAATTAGCGCTCCCTAATTATCGCGCCGGCTACATATTGCAAGAAATGCGGAGGGGGCGGCGATTCCCGGCGAAGAAGAAACTTGTACAATTTCAACTTCGGGCGCGCGCCCGATTTGTAATTCAAAGTTGCCGAGGAGGGCCCCCGGGGTGGGAAAAGTGCTCCACGGGGGCGGTGTTCCGTCAGCTGGAGGCGGATAACAACGTTTTCGAGTCGTCTAATTCGATTCATGAGTCCCCAACTTTCTGATACTTCAAGGAGGTTAATATTATGCAGAAGTTGATAGTGCAGACAATTCATACGGTGTTAAGTGAATTCCGAGTAATTAGACGGCATTCAGACGTTCTACTTAATTAGAATTAAAAAATATGCGATATTAAATTGAATTATTGTACACTTGGACACGAATACAAAGGACAACTGGAGACCGGATTCTACCTTGTGGGTCTCATCAGTCTATGCTGTCCGGACATGCACCAAGCACTTTTCAGGGGGATTTCAAGAAGAGGTGGCATGTATATGCTTTTCTCACGTAAATTTTATGATACTTATATCAATCTACCAAATACCAAAATACAGTTAAAATTATTTTAATTTTGGAATAAGCAAGTCGGAATAAAACAATTTTGTTGCTACTGTAAGTACTAATACTAGTGGAAGTTTGGACCAAAATAATTAAATTTAATACATTTTCAGGAAATTTTAGCATAATTTTGAAAATAATGTTATTCTAACTGTAATACTTAGTGTATACACTATACTGTAATACACTAATACTTAGTGTATTACAGTGAGAATAACATTATTTTCAAAATTATGTTAAAATTTCCTGTAATTTTATTAAATTTAATTATTTTACTCTAAACTTAATATTTAATGTAATATTTCAAACGTAATATTTCAAAACTGTTTCGTAAAATTTGATAAAAATTTAAATATGTTAACAAATTTTGCACTAGTTAGAAATATTCCTATAGTAGCAGTTATCATCTATTCTTTATAATACCATTATAATAATCTTTATTGGGTGTTATCATTAGGTTTACCCAAGTCATAAAAAGAAATATATAATACAAATTACAAATTATAAAGTGTAAATAATAATGATAAATTTGGCGCATTATTTTAGTTGATACATGTATACATTAATTCATTACAACAAAATATATGTACGTAAGATATGGGGCAGAAGATATTAATTTATTTATTATAATAATTTATCGTCCTAATAACATTTCATGAACTTGCCAACAGTTTGAATCGATTTCTTTATATTTCACTAAATTCCTAACATTGGATACTTTTATACGATTTCAAACTATGAAGTTATCAATTTTGTTATGTGTATTTCACTAAATTTGAACTATTAGATATTTTTATAAATTTTCAAATTATTTCAAGAACATTGAATGAAATATTAAATTTTATGATAATTACTCAATTTTCAATTTTTTATGTTACCTATTTCAAACTTCCACAATGTTTAGGTTTGTATATTTGTATGTTCAAATTTGAACTATCAGATATTTTTATATATTTTCGAATTATTGCAAGAACACTGAATGATATGTACAGAAAAATGTTAAATTTCTTTCATGATACTAACTGGATTTTTAGATTTCTGTATAATTTCGTAATGTTTATAAAATAACTCAAATTTCACTTTTTTATTTTACCTACTTCAAACTTCCACGATGTTTAGGTATACAATTTCGTAATTCGTACTATATATTTCAAAACTATTTCACACTTTATATAAAAAAAATGCGATTCTGCAACAAATATTATTTACAGCTGCATGCAAACTTAATCTTCAGCAGAACTCATACTGTAAGAGCAAGCTCAAAAACACCCTGTATTGATCTACAACGGATAAAAGCATTCAAACTTCTTCAGTAGTATTCTGGAAGAATAATAGTTAAATTGCGAAAATGTAGTTTACTGCTAATAAATGTACATTATTGCTTCATAGAATGTGAAAGAATAATCAAGAAATTCAAATTTTTGGGCATGGGAAATTGCAGAAGAATGTATAAGAATTCTATAAGAATCTTTGAGAAATTCAGAAATTATATACATATTACTGCAAAAATGATAAAATCTAAGAAGAATGATTGAACAATTGAGAAATTGTGGAAGAATAATGGTTGTATTGATGAAATGTACTATATTACTTAATAAAATGTAGAAGAATGATGAAGAAATTAAAATGTTTGGGAATCAGAAATTGCAGAAAACATACTGCAAAATATGATAAAATCAAAGAAGAATGATTGAAACATTACGAAATTCTAGCAGATTAATACAAAATTGGGGACATGCAGAAAATTAAGAATGTGTACAAGAATTATGGTTAACTTGAGAAAATTTTGTATATTGCTTAATACAATGTAAAATAATGTTTAAGAAATTGAAATTTTTGGCCATGGGAAATTGCAGAAGAATGTATAACAATTCAATTTAATATCAATCAAATTTAGTATTAATCAAATTGAAATTCTAGATAATAACTTAATTATACTTAAAATTTTAAAATATAATTTATAAGAATCTTTGTTCAATTTAGAAATTGTAGAAATATTACTGCAAACATTGATAAGATGAAAGAAGTTTTTTAAATTCAGAATATGATTTTATAATATTATTATTATTAAAATTAATACTTTCTTTGCTAATATGTTGATTTTATTACTATTATAAATGTAAATTATGTATATTTACTCTTGTTTTATTTCATACTCGGTTTACATACTCACAATATATATTTGTAATAATAATAATTATCATTAAATATTAAACCAAATTCAATTTTGATACTTATATCAATCTACCAAATACCAAAATACAGATAAAATTTTAATTTTAGAATAAGCAAGTCTGAATAAAACAATTTTGTTGCTACTGCAATCGAAAACTACTAAGTACTGCAGATAGAATAACATTATTTTTGAAATTGTGCTAAAATTTCTTGAAATTTTATCAAATTTAATTATTTTACTCTAAACTTCCACTATGTTCGGGCAATTTTATGCAATTTCGTAATATTTCAAAACTCTTTCCTAAGATTTGATATTTTATTTTAAATGTTACCAAATTTTGCACCAGTTAGAAATATTTCTACAGTAGCAGTTTTCATCTATTAATTTAAATATAATCCTAATTTATCATCCTAATAACATTTCATGAACTTGCCAACAGTCTAAATCGATTTCTTCTATTGGATTCTATTGGTCTAGTATTGGATACTTTAATGCAATTTTAAATTATGAAGTTCTCAATAATGTGAATCAATTTTGTTATATGTATTTCACTAAATGTGAACTATTAGATATTTTTATATATTTTCAAATTATTTCAAGACCATTGAATGAAATGTAGTGAAACATGTAAAAGTTCATGATATTAACTGGATTTTTAGATTTCTGTTCATTTTCGTAATGTTTTTAAAATAACTCAATTTTCATTTTTTTTAAATTTTACCTATTTCAAACTTCCACAACGTTTAGGTTTGTATGTTTGTATGTTCAAATTTAAACTCTCCGATATTTTTATATATTTTCGAATTATTTCAGGAACATTGAATGGTATTTAGTGAAAAATGTTAAATTTCATGATATTAACTGGATTCTTAGATTTCTGTACAATTTCAACCTTCCATAATGTTTAGGTTTGTATGCTTGTATGTTCAAATTTGAACTATCAGATATTTTTATATATTTTCAAATTATTTCAAGAACATTGAATGAAATGTAGAGAAAAATGGTAATTTAATGATATTAACTGTATTTTTAGATTTCTGTACAATTTTGTAATATTTTTAAAATAACTCAATTTAATTTTTTTAAATTTTGCCTCCTTCAAACTTCCACAATGATTAGGTATACAATTTCGCAATTCGTAATATATATTACAAGATTATTTCGCACTTAATTAAAAAAAATGTGATTCTGCAACAAAAATTATTTATAGCTGCATGAAAACTTAATCTTCAGTAGAATTCATACTGTAAGAGCATGTTCAAAAAGACCCTGTATTCATCTACAACGTATAAAAGCATTCTTACATATTCAGTAGAATTCATACTGTAGAGCAAGTTCAGAAATACCCTGAAATCATGTACAACGTACAAAAGCATTCAAATTTCTTCAGTAGAATTCATACTGTAAGAGCAAATTCAAAAACATCCTGTAATCATGTACAACGTACAAAAGCATTCAAACTTCTTTAGTAGAATTCATACTGTACGTTCAAAAACACCCTGTATAACGTGTAAAAGCTTTGAAACTTCTTCAGTAGTATTCATACTGTAAGTTCAAAAACACCCTGTATTCATGTACAACGTATAAAAGCATTAAAATTTCTTCAGTAGAATTCAGACTGTAAGAGCAAGTTTAAAAACACCTTGTATAACATATAAAAGTATTCAAACTTCTCAATAGTATTAATACTGTAAGAGCAAGTTCAAAAACACCCTGAATTCATGTACAACGTCATTAAAACTTCTTCAGTAAAATTCATACTGTAGGAGCAAGTTCAAAAACACCCTGCATTCAGGTACAACGTATAAAAGCATACAAACTTAATCATATACATGCAGACACATTTTTATTTGGCCTGACTGCATTTTACGTTGAGACTATACAGCGTGGAGGATCGATTCCAGTAAACGCCTGAAATCAGCCCCTAAATATTTCTGTTGGGGGCGTTTTTTTTTTGTGCCAGACCTCGGATGCACATCGTTACTTATTCACGGGCGTAATGGCGTGTTGTTAATGACCCATATACGTGCAAGTCGGCCAGGGGCCGTATTTATTGACCAACGTGGCCCTGCAGTACGCCAGAAGAACGTGAAAATTTAATGTTTAACACGGAAACATTGCAGGTCATCAGCTAAACTTTTCTGCTCATAACAAACTATGCATTGTGTAATGTTTAGAGAAAGAGTTTAAAGCGTTGTTTTTTGAAAAATATTTTCAATTATGTGTAATTCAGTACATTCAAGTTGGCATTAATCATCATTAATTTAGTATTAATCAAATCCATCTTGGCAATAAACAAATTCATGTTGTCATTGTTTAATGCCAGCATAGTTTTGATTAATGCCAAACTCATAATGATTAATGCCAACTTGACTGTGATTAGTCCTAATTGAAGTTGAAAAGGTATAGTAATGGCAGTAGTTAGGTGTAGTATTTCTAAGCAGATATTTACCAACAGGTATTTCACTCGCGTGATGTGAAGCCACCATAGGCAGCCACAATTACGCTATTGTTGGCAATTTAGTGCTAACATCAGCAGGCAAAGAAGAGGCTTATACTTTGCCTGCTGATGTGAGCACTAAATTGTGTACTAAGTGTGTGTAATTATTAGGGCTTATTACACTAAAAAATAATTCTTAATCTCTAGAGCGCTGTTAATGAGGTACCAACGGCGATTGATGCCGTATTTTCACAACAAATATGTCCAAATGTTTGTAGATGGTATCAGTGCTTATCAATTGTTGTGACTACAGGACCTTTCTAAATTAGGCAAGGAACTTGAAATAGTGGAATTACTGAAAAATTATTGGTGATAGCAAAATATCTCATTATTAGTTATTGAGTTAATTTCAATCGTTTTGTTGGTCTAAGTCTCTAAGTGAATAGAAATTCAATATGTTTTTGGTGGGGTGAGCTAATCGAAATTCAATCAATTATGTGATTCATTTCACCTAACACCTTAGGGTAGATAGGTTTTCGATTATATATATATATATATATATATATATATATATATATATATATATATATGTGATTCATTTAATTAAATAGCAGTGAAATAGTTCATAAAGTTTTGTATTCAGTTCAATCAAATAGTAGGGTACATAGTATTAAATACATAGAAGTATTAAATTTATTATCAAAGTTTGGATTTAGTTGTGTCCAATTTTAGTGTAGTTTTGCTACATTATTTTAGAAAGTATGTTCTTTAGGAAAAACAAGAATCTTAAAACACCATGTATTGAGATTTTTTCTCTTTCCTAAGGAACCAACTTTTAAAAGTAATGTAGAAAAATTTCACTCAAGTTGGAAGCAAATTATTAAAACAGTGCTGATTCTGTCGTGTTCCTATCGTCGTGTTCCTGTCGTCGTGTTCCTGTCGTTCATGTTCCTAACAGTATTTTGAGTAAAATATCACTACATTATTTTTGAGAGTGTATTTTTTATGCAAAAGAAAAATCTCAATACAATTTTGTATTGATTGTATTGATGTATGAGATTTATGCTTTTTTCTAAAGAATACACTTTCAAAAATAATGTAGAAACTGTGGTGCGTTAAAACATAAACTGTGTAAAATTAGTTTTAGACACAATTCAATCCTTACCAATTAAAAAAAAAGTATTTTGCATATAATCTTAGCTGTTTTTCATAATAGCTGTCGTAGAAAAAACTTTGTATGATACATTTTCGTAAAGCAGTGCATTACGAACTTGTATCATAAATAAGTACCTATTTTTGTTTCACAATATTTTTACAACATAAATAAGTACCTATTTTAGTTTCATAATATTTTTACAACATAAATAAGTACCTATTTTAGTTTCACAATATTTTTAGAACATAAATAAGTAACTACTTTAGTTTCATAATATTTTTACAACATAAATAAGTACCTATTTTAGTTTCACAATACGTTTAGAACATAAATAAATACCTATTTTAGTTTCACAATATTTTTACAACTCAGCAGCTTTTTTGATTTTTCATTCCTAATTCCTTTTCTAAAATAACATGTGGCTAGAGTTTAGATGAGTTCATAACACAAGTGCTAGTCTTCCCATACACGGTTAAAATTAAAGTCCGGCGCATGCTAAATTGGAAAAGTATGTCTTCTAAAATATTCGTGAACTTGCAATGCTCTGACACAGCTGATTTTACCAATTTTGATCAGCACCAAAAGTTAATACCAATAATAAGAAATTTACACAATTTATTGATTTGTAATTTCTTCTGTTTTGTTACATGAAAACATAATTTAAACAAATGTGTTTGGACATATCCGATTCCATAATCCTGCTGCGCGTATTTTTGAAAGGCTCGAGTTCGAGGAGCGATTGCCGGGTCTGAGAGAAATCCTCCCCCCAACCCCTTTCCGGGGGCTGGGGTTCGAATCCCATTTCGGCTCTCGGTTCCAATAATAAAACGCAATTTCGGTAAATAAATAGCGGCCGGCTTTTGTTTTGCCTGCATCCATGGCCTCGCGCAACAAACCCTCTGCCGATGCATATGCATGAGGGCAACTATCGACGTTGAAAATTAACCCCCACGGCTCGAACGCCGCGCAGTTTGGGAAACATTGTGAAAAATATATGAGAAGACTGCTCTGGATAATGGAAAAGTTTCCGTGTCCTTGTTGCATTTAAATATTTTATGCTACAATTCTGATCGAACATCCTGATAATGGATATTGAAATATGAGCCTGTCAGTTGTCTCAACGGATGAGAATTATTCGATTGTAAAATGATTGTCAAATTTTCCAGTGGGGATAGAGAAAACAAAAAGATAATATAGTCGACTAAAAAAGGATTAAAAAACTGAGTCTTCAGTTTCAAAAAGTTTCAGCATTTTACTATCGGTCTTCTAAAATTTTTCAGAAAATTTCAATGGTTTTTCAAATAAAAAACTTGGCGATTTCTATGGCAAAGTGTTATTTTGTGACTGGTCGTTTAAACGGATTTTAAATGAAATAAAATTATCGCACGTGCAAAAACGTCCCGCATCATTTATTAAAGATCGTAAATTGCGGCGTTTAAACGCGTTTTAATGAGGGTGCAAATAGCAGTAACCGTTGTGCGACCAAAAACCGCCGGTTTCACGCCGGCAATTGGCCTAATTCATGCGCACTTATTAATTATGTAGCACAGTTCCGTTGCATCGGCCGTAATTAACGCATGAAAATTGCAGGCGTCGAAATTTGCCAGCAACGATCCGCCGTAATTAAACAAATCTGAACAATTTACCAATCAGCACGTGCCGACCAAAGTACAATAAAAATCCGAAGGAATTTTGTACTTCATACAGGTAATAATATTTTTCTAGAAATATTTTAAATTCCTTATTTTTCAATTGGTAATAAAGTACTATAAAGTCACTTTTTTTTAGAAATAAATTTAAAATCGAATATTTTTTGTTAAATTTGACATAGAGTTGACAAATTTGAAAAATTTGTCATTTTTCTTACTGAGTACTCTACTTACTGAGTATTAACATTAATGATTGCAACATTGAGTAATTCATTAATAGTTAGATAATTAGAATTAGATAGCATTGATAAAATATTTAAATTCCTTATTTTGAATTTAATAATAAAGTCTTATAAAGTCTTTTTTTTTATAAATAAATATCAAATCAAATATTTTTTATTAGATTTGACATAGATTTGACAAATTAACAAAATTTGTCATATTTATAAGGAAGATTTATATTTGACACGAAATATTTTCTTGCTGAGTACTCTACTTACTGAGTATTAACATTAATGATTGCATCATTGAGTTATCCATTAATAATTAGATAGCATTACTAAAATTGCTTATTTATTGTGTTTCCCCTTCATACTTTTTTTCTGTTATTCACGTTATTGGAGATTTTGTTCCATCCTATAGAACCAATCAGACAAATCCGTAAACCAGAAATCAATTTATTACAAAAATATTTATTTTTGATTTTTGTTTGAACCCCCAATTTCGCAAGCAAATAAAGCTATCACCGTCCCAGCCGTGGCCCCATAAATTATAAATGGTAAATCTTCCGTGTTTGCTCAGCGACTTTTGAGCAATTTCCATCAGAAAACAGAACGAGCGCGGCGCTTTTGCATTGCGGGGGCTTAATTTTTATGTTTGCTGCTTTAATGCCGCCCCCAGGGGCTGTAAACATTTTGCCGTGCGTTTGCGGACTGCCCGCCCCCTGCGTATCGCCCCCGCCTGTTGCAAATTTAATCCTCTGTTTGAAATCGTAAGTGCCACGGGGGGCAGCAAACAAGGACAGCGAAGAGGTTCTTAGGGCACGGAAATGGGCAATGATTAAACGCAAAGAGATGAGGGAAGTAGAACGAAATGGAAGATAAATATTTTAGAAAAACGTTATACAGGATAGACAGTGATTTTGGTGACAAAATTTTGCAGTTGAAGGGTGATGTAATTCTGATAAAAAAATTATATGATCATTTCCGACTAACTAGAAGCAAGATTAAATTTTGCATAAAATCCACCACAGTAATTCCATAACTCAGGTATCCACATATATTTTTACCTATATTTCTCTTCTTCACTTTATATATGTGACAATTGTCCCATCACAATGCCAGCAATGTATTACAGTAATGTTTTTTATTACACACCCAAATGCTAGTAATATTATTACTTCGTTTTTTTTTCAGTGTTTTCTGTCATTTAAAACTTTAAAACTGTTGAATTGAAGGTAAAATAGCATTCGTATTTTGTCCTAAACAATCAATTCGAAAATGTGAAATTCGAAAATCGAAAATTCGAAATGAAAAATAGGTACTTATTTATGATACAAGTTCGTATGCACTACTTTACGAAAATGTATCATACAAAGTTTTTTCTACGACAGCTATTATGAAAAACAGCTAAGATTAGATGCAAAATACTTTTTCTCTTTAATTGGTAAGGAAAGAATTGTGCGTAAAACTAATTTTACACACAGTTTATGTTTTAACGCACCACAGTTTTTTCTACGACAGCTATTATGAAAAAACAGCTAGCTAAAATTACTTGCAAAATACTTGCAAGTATTTAACTTGAAATTAAAATTACTTTAACTTTAAAATTAATTGTAAAATACTTTTTTTTTTAATTATTGAAGAATGAATTGTGCTGAAAACTTATTTTACACACAGTTGATGTTTTTACATACAAATGATTTTTGTACGCACTTGTGCGTAAACATGTTTGAAATATTTTAAGGCTGAAGAATTGAATAGAAGGTTTTTCTACGACAGTGCGTAAACTATGTTCTTACACACTGTTCACAGTGCGTAAAGTGATACGTTTTTATCACTTTACGCACTTTACGCAGTGCGTAAGAACATAGTTTACGCACTATCGTAGTAAAACGTTCTATTCAATTCTTCAGCCTTAAAATATATTAAACATGTTTCGCCCAGTGCTGACCGAATCATCGGTTAATATTATCCTCAATCTTTATCTTGCATGCCCATTTTTTTATGGGGAAAAAATCTAAATCCGTTAATACAGAACTTATAAAAAGTTTAATAACATAAGTGGATAATTATACGCTATTTACTCCGCATGTTAAAACGTATTAATTTATTTACCATAACATTTAGCCTTGGGTAGGAACTTTTTTGACCACGCAAGTTTTCGTTATTTCTCCGGTGAATTGAGCAGCCCTGGACAATGTTCACGACACCGCGGTGACTTCCAAACTTGCGCCTTCCCAGAAGACCGCCGAATTATTAATTAACCCCCGCCCTAAGCGACTGTAAAAATGCCGAAGGGCGCAATTAGGGCGGCCATTACCATCGACCCTTAGCGCAATCGGAATGCGATTCCGGTTTTTAATCCCCGGACGATAGTTTTTGGAGGTGAAAGCGCGGGGGTATGAGCCCCCGGAGCGCACCCGGAATGGAGGTGCATTACCCGGAGCCGTTCCGCTCCGGGTAAAGTATGCACACGCCAAGGGCACGTACAACGTTACTCTGTCACAGGCGATATCTCCCCGTTATATCTGGCGTATTCCATGAATACGGAATATTTCAATTATTTTAAAGGCACGGGGCGGCTATAATAAACAGCGATTTTTCGGGGGCAGGGGGCTTATCGGCGGAGGTAATCGTGGGCAATTTAGTAAGGGATCTTGTCACTTGAGGAGATAATTTATTACCCAACAAATTGCAAGTGGTTACAAAATTGTACAAAATTTGAGCCAAACTAAATAAATATTCGATTCAATAAAGTATCCAGTATTCAGTATTTAATAAAAATACTTCACGTAAAAACTTGCTGCGGGTGTTACCAAATTAAAGCATAATTTTTATAAATCTAATTTGGTAATGTTTCTTCTTTTATTTTTCTTTAATCTTGAGTTGTATCATTACCATTGTATCATTGTATTATAAAAAAATTGAATTTTCTTTATCCGCGTCTAATTATTTTTTTATTTATTTTTTTCAGCTAGATCATGATCAATTTCTCGACTTTTTTTTAAGTAAGGTTTCTAACCTTACTGTAAAATGAGACGACAGGTCCGTATTTGTGACTAAATATTATTATAAATGACAGACTTTCAAACCCCCTGTATGTGTACAAAATGATCATAACAATTGTTCATTGCGCTACATTTAAAAAAAAATAATAAACTGAAAGAAAATGCTCATTCCGAGAAAAACATAACATTATTTTAAATAACAATAACGTTGCAAAAATCTACATTTTATAGTATATAACGCCATTAGGCCGATATGTAGCAAATAACAGGCGCGGGTTGAAGTTTATATTCAACCAAGCCTGTTATTTGCATATCGGCCGTATGTTGTTCGATACTTTTTGTAATACATAAATTACAAAAACTGGTCAATTTATCAATATTAAATTTCAAAATTAATAAACTAGTTATCCAGGCGCAATTTGATACCATAGCAACATCAACGGTTCAAATACAAAAAAACAAATCAAAGTGAAATTAGAAAAATAATGTCAGATGTGCAAAGTTCTTCGTTTTGTGGTATCCCCGAAGATGTACTAAATGAAGCAAATGCTGCCACAATCGATTTACTTCCCCAAAAAGCAGCAGCAGGTATGAGAAAGAATATGAAGACTTTATTGCTCATAAATTTGCGTTGTCATTTAAATAACGTCCACGGCCGTTATTATAACGGCCAAGGCCTTTACGCCTGTCATATCGATCAAGCAGACAGTACTGATAAATGTCAATAACACAGAGGTATTACAAAAAAGTTTAAACATAACAGAAATTAAAAAAAATAGAATTTTCATTATCCGCGTCTAATTATTTATTCAGGTCGAGCATGATCAATTTCTCGACTCTTCTGATGCATTCTTGATACATAATAATAATAAAATAAAGCAGTCTGTACGTATTGTTTAATTTAGTAAATATAGGATTACGTATCAAACCTAAAGTGTACTATTTTCTAGATTAAACAATACGTACAGGTTGCTTTATTCTATTATTATTAAGTATCAAGAATGCATTAGAAGAGTCGAGAAATGATCATGCTCTTGAAAAATTAATTAGATGCGGATAAAAAAATTATTGCTTTGAATTTCTGTTATGTTCAACCCTTACAATGTAGATTTTTGCAACGTTATTGTTATTTAAAATAAAGTTATGTTTTTCACGGAAAGCATTTTTTCAGTTTATTATTTTTTTTAAATGTAGCGCAATGAACAAATTTTATGATCATTTTTTACACATACAGGATGTTTGAAAGTCATATATATTTTGATAATATTTTGTCAAAAATACGGACCTGTCCTCACGTTTTACATTAAGGTTAGGATCCACAAATTAAGAGAATATGAAATAGTTGATGATTTTATTGATTAAAGCTGTAAAATTATCTTACAGGATTTTTTTAATTTTGTGCTACCTTATTGTCAAAACATCTAGATTTCACTCAAGTAAATAAGTAACAAAGTTGTATGCGGAAGTACCAAATACATTCAGTGTTACTTAATTTTTTCTGCTTTCTTTCTTTCTGAATTTGTGAAAAACTTCCCAGTATAAAATATAAATGTGTACAAGTAAAAAATTAAAACCATCTATTACGATAAAGCTCATGCACAACCGATTTGCGATTTGCAATTTTTGTTCTGATTGATTAAATTTGAAAGTTTTTTTTTAATTTAAAAAAATTCCCAGTATAAAATATAAATGTGTACATGTAAAAAAATCGATGTATTGCGATAAAGCTCATGCACAAGCGTTTTGCGATTTGCGATTTTTGTTCTGATTGGTTAAATTTGAGTTTTTTTTAAATTTGAAAAAAATCCCAGTATAAAATATAAATGTGCACATGTAAAAAAAATTACCATAAAGCTCATGCACAAACGATTTGTGATTTGTGATTTTTGTTCTGATTGGTTAAATTTGAAAGTATTTTACGGAACTTACAAATATTGCAAATCGCAAGTCGCCAGTGCACGAACTAGGCTTTACAATCGTAGGATTTTAAATAAGTTAAAAATTGCTATGAATCACAGAAACAGTATGAATAAAAACCTTATTATCAAAACATCTAGATTTGACACAAGTCAATAAGTAACAAAGTTGTATGCGGAAGTACCAAATACATTCAGTGTTACTTATTTTTTTCTGCTCTTTCCAAATACGCAAACAAAATTTTTAAATATTGATATACAACCCTGTATATCAATATTTAAAAATTTTGGGTGTTGTTTCGAGTCGAAACCGACTTTTTATTTATTTACGGCCGGACGTAATATAAGATTTTCATTTATTATGTTAATCGACAGTACAGTGGACAAAGAACATACGTACCAAATATTACAAAAAATTATAGGGTGGTTCGTAAGTTATGATTAATTGAAAAAATGGACAATATTAATGAATTACCCTGTATATTGGCTATAAAAAATGATAGACCTATAAAATACAGTTTATTTAGAACCTCGGTGTGCCGCATCTACCATTACTGTATGCGCATTTCCCAAAGAATCACCCTGTATATTATAAGTATGGTATTATGTATTATATTAAGTATATAATATTATGTAGGTGAATTTGGGAAAGCACTATCAGGTTTAATTAAAGTTTTCAGCAGTGTTCATGGACTAGTTTCGGCCGTACACTATGTAGGTACGCTACAGAAAATATTATAATTGGATATATTAATTACTAAATAATTAATATTATTATAATAATATTGTGGCGCAATTAAAATATTTAATTTATTAAGTATATGGGCGATTATTCATATGGGGCAATGATTGTATATTAAGCGTTCGCTTGATTTTATGGAACAGGCGTAATTAATAATTAATTAGTGGTGCAACAAATGTATCTGAAGGATAAAGCAAACCGTCGGATAAATTCATGGAAACTTTAAGTAACCTGCGCCTGTGTTTTATAAGCAAGCAAAGCGCTTTTACTAACAACATGTGCTGAAAAAGATGACTTTTTCAGAAAATTCCAGAAAATTCTGCAATTCTTATCTCAATCATCATGCGGCAAGTCATCTAATTAAGTCTAATTAGGCTAACTAATTAGGTCGATTAACTAGTTATTAATTTAAATTAGCGCAGATACGTTTAATGCCGGTAGGTAAGCCGGACTCACTCCTGAGACTCGCGGTACTGACATAACCTAAATGCTCCAGAAGGAAGCAGCGGAAAAGTCTTAAATAATATGATTACCATCAAATTTCTCCAAATCTCCGCAAAACGCGCAGAAAGCACTCAGTAACGGGAAAATGCAATTTGGCGGCGGAAGTCCCAGTTTTTCCCCAAAAAATCCTGGATGCGCGAAGTACGTGTTACCTAGCACAGGTGTACTGGGCAACTGCGGCGGCTGAAGGGCGCAACTATGAGCTCTTCGTCTGCTTCCGATGCCTCTTCGGCAACTTCCGGAGGCTATTTTCGGCCATTTTGGTGTTTTCGTGAATCAATTGCAAATTATAATTTGCAAACGTTAATTAAGCAAAATTAAAACGCTAATTGCGCCGTTAATGTTCATCAGAATCGTACAAAATTTCATATATAGGCTCAAAATTGCATGGGGTTCCATTACACCGAGCCAGAATTCCGCCGCTACCCCCCAAATTACTTAAAAACACCCCTAAAATAGTTTCATTAATTAGATTAATTAGGTCGTTATTTATGAATATTTAGGGCTGCGACTGCACACAACCCTCACCCCATATATAACAAATAGAGCAAAATGCGCAATACCACCCCCGATATCCCCCACATATCCGTTTTGGCTACATAAGATACACTAGAAACCACCCGCTTATGGCATTTCCTATCCTCGAACTTGCTAACAAATTTCCGTCGCTATTTGTGGATCAGGAAACTCAAAATTTTGCATGCACCCTCCAGTTGCCACCTGCCACGGTATTCTTATGCCACATTGGCACGGGATCATCCCCTAATACCGTTTCTCAACCCCCTGTGCTTAAAATAAGATTTCTTTTTTACAGGCATTATTTGGGTAGATATTACCTTCATATTTTGTAATCGACACCTATTATAATACATTACAGCCATATTTACTCAAACAACCCCCAATGGTGTACCACCCTTTGGAGCTAACCTCGAATTTGCTAACATATTTCCGCCACTATTTCTGGTTCAGGAAACTCAATATTTTGCAAACACCTTCTAGTTGCAACCTGCCACACGGTATTTTTAAACCATAGTGGCACGAGATCATCCCCTAATTGCGTCTTTCACCCCTTGTGCTTAAAATAAGTTTGATCTTTTACTGGCATTATTTTTGCAGATTTTTTCTTCAAATTTTGTAAATTCACCCCAATCGGCACCTATTATAGGCATATTTACTCAAAAACAACCCCTAATGGTGTTCCACCCTTTGGAGCTACCTCGAATTTGCTAACAAATTTCCGCCACTATTTGTGGATCAGCAAACACAACATTTTGCATGCACACTCCAGTTGCCACCTGCTACGATTATGCCATAGTAGTTCCTATGCCATAGTGGCACAATCATCCCCTAATACCGTTTCTCACCCCCTGTGCTTAAAATAAGATTTCTTTTTTACAGGCATTATTTGTGTAGATATTACCTTCATATTTTATAATCGACGCCTAATATAATACATTACAGCCATATTTACTCAAACAACCCCCAGTGGTGTACCACCCTTTGGAGCTAACCTCGAATTGGCTAACAAAATTCCAACACTATTTCTGGTTCAGGAAACTTAATATTTCGCAAACACCCTCTAGTTGCCACCTGCCACACGGTATTTTTAAATCATAGCGGCACGAGATCATCCCCTAATTGCGTTTTTGAACCCCCTGTGCTTAAAATAAGTTTGATCTTTTACTGGCATTATTTTTGCAGATTTTTTCTTCAAATTTTGTTAATTCACCACAATCGGCACGTAACTACTATTTAAGAATTTCTTTTAATCTCGAAGAAGTAGTTAAAATAATTTCGTACCCAAGGCTCGGATTTATATTTACAACTTTCTTAAACGAGTACATATTGTACACCACCTACATTTTTAGAGTACGCTTAAGTTTACATACTCGCCCGACCGAATTTTCTTATTTAAACCACTGGACGTGCAAACTCGAGGCTTCTTAAGGAAACTCCTCTACGAATTTAATTCATTTTTCCGAGGAGCCCCCTCGCAACAATTCGCTCTTATTTCGCCCCTCGCTCTCTAATTATCCTTTCAAACTTTCCCAATTATTTCCCCCAAATCGATCTTGCACTGCCCCTCGGACATCAGCTGCCGCCTCTCGCCTCCGCCTCCCACGGGGGCATTAATTACGGATTCGATTAATTTTCAATACAAATTGCCGCCTAGCTCGATGCAGGCTCGCCTCGTATGCATATTTATGAGGGCACTGGCGGCGGCGGCGTCGCGACGCTGATCGATGGAGACGTTTTTCCGGGGATGCTGGGGGCGGCTGGGGGTTGCAGATATGCCCACGGAGTTTGATTTCTGAACGCCAGCACGGCATAGTGATCAAGCTGGTGATTGAATAATTTGCATAGTTTTGAAAGCAGAGTGCAGATCGGTTTTGTGAACTGGGAAGCAGACGGGCCTCAAAGTTGAATGCAGATATTATCGCTGATTCGGGATCAATGGATCTTATTATAATAAACATATAGACATCTTAGACAATACTAAATATATAGGTCTCTTATACAAATACAACACTAAGTATGTGGCTATTATTTCTTGCACTTAGCTTAAAAAACTCATGTTTTTTCAATATTCTGGAGTATATTGAATTACTCGATAATGTAAATATTGACACAACTATTGTAACCAGTAACCATAGTAACCCTTTGACAAAACACCACTAAACCGTGGTTCAATTTTTTGTAAACTGTTAGTCTTATTCATAAAAATTAACCATAGGGTAACTATGGTTACTAAGAGTTAATACTAAGAGGTTTATATAAACTAAGTGTTAATACTAAGAGGTTTATATTTTTATGAATAAGACCGTAAGTATTTTAAATATTTATTATTATAAATACTAAATATATTGGTACCAATATCCTATTGTAAAAATGAAATTTATAGAATATTCAGCACTACAAAATATTCATTCCCATATATTTCAGGCAATTGGTTGAATTACTTTAGAAATTATAACTCTTGAAATCTCCCATTCTGCTGCTTCGCTTCCCATGTACCATAAAAATGATACATGGTGATACTACACCAACTAGATCCCATTCGCACTCGCTAACCAAAGAATTACTGTCTGCAGTGCCCCCAGTTTGCCCAACTTCGCACCAAACGTCTCCATTACTGCGGTAATAACATTAAGAAGGGGCGGCAATGATTGCCGGCGAAGGGACCGCGGACGTGGCCCCCGGGGGGCGGCGAATTTACTGCTAGAGCCAGGGCCCTAAATGTTATAATCCCCCGGGGGCCTCGGGGGCGCGCTCTGAGGCCGTAAAAATACCGAAACATCGGGACGCGGCGAGAGGTCCCGATGCCTTCGGGCTGCCTGATGGGGGCAGTGAAAAGTCGTAATGGGGGCGGCGGAAAGTCGAAATTGGGGGCGATTTAATGGCATGGGGAACGAGAGCGAGAGTTTAATGGAGTAATGATGGTAAGAGTTGTTGCTTAAGGTCCAGAGCCAGTCTGGAGTAGTTGCTCTCAAAGTTTAGTAACCTGAAGGCTGAGGCAGATTTTGTGACCTAATGCCTCGTTTACATTTGGAAAGTTTACTGGCGGATTTCCAAATGTAAACGAGGCTTTTGAAGTGCATCCCAAAGTTTTTATGATTTTAAGGATTATAGTGTACATATTCGTTATACCTTATATTTTGATCAACATTTGAAGTTGATTATGCTGTTTCTAGATTGGTTTGAAAGTATTTGATTGCAGTTTTTTCTGGTACGAAATATGTGGAATTCTTGCTTGCCATATTGACTAGTAAAAAATGAATTAAAATTCTGTATCACTGATACGAATCTAGTTGATTGATGTACGAAGCGAACATCAGTTGAACTGAAGTTCATAACAATGGCCAGCACGTTACACCAGCAGAACGATTAACTTCCGAACAAACCTGTGGAATTTATGTGGAAACAAATCATTCTGCTGCCCAAAAAAGTTTGGCCATCCACGTTTTTTTCTGCCTGCGCCGGCCGGATTCGATTTTAATCTCTCCCGGACTTCCTGATTAACGGCTTCCGGCCGGAAAATTTCCGGGGGGTGGGGGGCGCATAATTAGCCGCACAAATCACGGAGCGTCCGGCCCGGTAAATAAGCGTCGCGACGCTCTGGCTGCGTTAAAAAGCTGTGGGTGCCTGAAACTGCACGCGTAAATTTACTTCGCGCGGAAACTGTGGATGCGCCTCGTGATAAATCTGCTCAATTATAGTGTCTAAATGACACCGGGGTTAATTGGGCAATTTTTTTAAAACACGGGTCGTTTAAAAATTGGGCAATTAGTTAAAAGGGATGTGTATAAATTATATTAAAGTTTTAAACTATCCTCTCTTTTGGTTTCAATTAAACAATTAAATTCATCAATTTTTTAGATCGAAACTAAATATAATGTTTTATTTCTTATTTTTAAGATAAATCAAACTGCAATGAAATGATGCTGCAGGCAATGAAGAAATTGCCTGCTCTGAAAATAAGCCAAAACATCTGTGGAAATTTATAAACTCATCGATCGGTAAAGTAAAATCTATCCAAAACTTAAAACTTAAACACGGAGACACCACTCTTCAAGATCTGTTTGGTATACTTGAAGCTAATACTCCTGAAATTTCACAAAGTTTCAGTATAAAATAAGTGAGAAAATCAAACACTTAACTTTCTGCAATGACAAGTATCGGTTAGCTACTAATGAAATATCTGAAAATGTATTCATTGCATATTTCTTATAAGATATTTGTTTGGTATATTTGAAGCTAATACTCCTGAAAATTTGACAAAGTTTCAGTATTAAATAAGTGAGAAAATCAAACACTTAACTTTCTGCAATGACATGTATCAGTTAGCTACTACTGAAATTTCTGAATATGTATTTATTGCATATTTATTATCAGATATCTGTTTGGTATATTTGAAGCGAATACTCCTGAAAATTTGACAAAGTTTCAGTATAAAATAAGTGAGACAAGTATCAGCGAGCTACCACTGAAATTTCTGAAAATTTATTTATTGCATATTTATTATCAGATATCTGTTTGGTATACTTGAAGCTAATACTTCTGAAAATTTGACAAAGTTTCAGTATAAAATAAGTGAGAAAATCAAACACATAACTTTCTGCAATGACATGTATCGGTTAGCTACTACTGAAATATCTGAAAATGTATTTATTGCATATTTATTATCAGATATCTGTTTAGTATACATGAAGCTAATACTCCTGAAAATTTGACAAAGTTTCAGTATAAAATAAGTGAGAAAATCAAACACTTAACTTTCTGCAATGACAAGTATCGGTTAGCTACTACTGAAATATCTGAAAATGTATTTATTGCATATTTATTATCAGATATCTGTTTGGTATACTTGAAGCTAAAACTCCTGAAAATTTGACAAAGTTTCAGTATTAATTAAGTGAGAAAATCAAATCTATAACTTTTCGCAATGACACGTATTGATTAGCTATTACTGAAATTCCTGAAAAATTAGTTATTGCATATTTATTATCAGATATATGTTTGGTCTACTTGAAGCTAATACTCCTGAAAATTTGACAAAGTTTCAGTATTAAATAAGTGAGAAAATCAAACACTTAACTTTCTGCAATGACAAGTATCAGTTAGCTGCTAGTGAAATTTCTAAAAATGTATTTATTGCATATTTATTATCAGATATCAGTTTTGTATATTTAAAGCTAATACTCCTGAAAATTTGACAAAGTTTAAGTATAAAATAAGTGAGAAAATCAAACACTTAACTTTTTGCAATGACAAGTATCAGACAGCTACTACTGAAATTTCTGAAAATATATTTATTGCATATTTGTTATCAGATATCTGTTTGGTATATTTGAAGCTAATACTCCTGAAAATTTGACAAAGTTTCAGTATACATTAAGTGAGAAAATCAAACACTTAACTTTCTGCAATGACAAGTATCGGTTAGCTACTACTGAAATTTCTGAAAAATTATTTATAACTTATTTATTATCAGATATCTGTTAGGTATACTTTAAGCTAATACTCCTGAAAATTTGACAAAGTTTCAGTATTAAATAAGTGAGAAAATCAAACACTTAACTTTCTGCAATGACAAGTATCAGTTAGCTACTACTGAAATTTCTGAAAATTTATTTATTGCATATTTATTATCAGATATCTGTTTGGTATACTTTAAGCTAATACTTCTGAAAATTTGACAAAGTTTCAGTATTAAATAAGTGAGAAAATCAAACACTTAACTTTCTGCAATGACATGTATCGGTTAGCTACTACTGAAATTTCTGAAAATTTATTTATTGCATATTTATTATCAGATATCTGTTTGGTATACTTGAAGCTAATACTCCTGAAAATTTGACAAAGTTTCAGTATAAAATAAGTGAGAAAATCAAACACTTAACTTTCTGCAATGACAAGTAACGGTTAGCTACTACTGAAATTTATGAAAATGTATTTATTGCATATTTATTATCAGATATCTGTTTGGTATACTTCAAGCTAATACTCCTGAAAATTTGACAAAGTTTCAGTATTAAATAAGTGAGAAAATCAAACACTTAACTTTCTGCAATGACAAGTATCGGTTAGCTACTACTGAAATTTCAGAAAATGTATTTATTGCATATTTATTATCAGATATCTGTTTGGTATACTTGAAGCTAATACTCCTGAAAATTTGACAAAGTTTCAGTATTAAATAAGTGAGAAAATCACACACTTAACTTTCTGCAATGACTAGTATCGGTTAGATACTACTGAAATATCTGAAAATGTATTTATTGCATATTTATTATCAGATATCTGTTTGGTATACTTGAAGCTAATACTCCTGAAAATTTGACAAAGTTTCAGTATAAAGTAAGTGAGAAAATCAAACACTTAACTTTCTGCAATGACAAGTATCGGTTAGCTACTACTGAAATTTCTGAAAATGTATTTATTGCATATTTATTATCAGATATCTGTTTGGTATACTTGAAGCTAATACTCCTGAAAATTTGACAAAGTTTCAGTATAAAATAAGTGAGAAAATCAAACACCTAACTTTCTGCAATGACAAGTACCGGTTAGCTACTACTGAAACTTCTGAAAATTTATTTATTGCATATTTATTATCAGATATCTGTTTGGTATACTTTGAGCAAATACTCCTCAAAATTTGACAAAGTTTCAGTATTAAATAAGTCAGAAAATCAAACACTTAACTTTCTGCAATGACAAGTATCGGTTAGCTACTACTGAAATTTCTGAAAATTTATTTATTGCCTTTATTATCAGATATGTGTTTGGTATACTTGAAGCTAATACTCCTGAAAATTAGACAAAGTTTCAGTATTAAATAAGTGAGAAAATCAAACATTTAAATTTCGGCAATGACATGTATCGGTTAGCTACTACTGAAATTTCTGAAAATTTATTACTGCATATTTATTATCAGATATCTGTTTGGTATACTTTAAGCTAATACTCCCGAAAATGTGACAAACTTTCAGTATAACATAAGTGAGAAAATCAAACACATAACTTTCTGCAATGACATGTATCGGTTAGCTACTACTGAAATTTCTGAAAATTTATTTATTGCATATTTATTATTAGATATCTGTTTAATATATGTGAAGCTAATACTCCTGAAAATTTGACACAGTTTCAGTATTAAATAAGTGAGAAAATCAAACACTTAACTTTCTGCAATGACAAGTATCGGTTAGCTACTACTGAAATTTCTGAAAATTTATTTATTGCATATTTATTATCAGATATCTGTTTGGTATATTTGAAGCTAATACTCCTAAAAATTTCAAAAGTTTCAGTATTAAATAAGTGAGAAAATCAAATATATAACTTTTCGCAAATATGACACGTATCGATTAGCTATTACTGAAATTCCTGAAAAATTATTTATTGCATATTTATTATCAGATATCTGTTTGGTATACTTGAAGCTAATACTTCTGAAAATTTGACAAAGTTTCAGTATAAAATAAGTGAGAAAATCAAACACTCAACTTTCTGCAATGACAAGTATCGGCTAGCTACTACTGAAATTTCTGAAAATATATTAATTGCATATTTATTATCAGATATCTGTTTGGTACACTTAAAGCTAATACTCCTGAAAATTTGACAAAGTTGCAGTATAAAATAAGTGAGAAAATCAAACACTTAACTTTCTGCAGTGACAAGTATCGGTTAGATACTACTGAAATTTCTAAAAATTCATTTATTACATATTTATTGTCAGATATCTGTTTGGTATAGTTGAAGCTAATAGTCCTGAAAAGTTGACAAATTTCAGTATTAAATAAGTGAGAAAATCACACACTTAAGTTTCTGCAATGACAAGTATCGGTTAGCTACTACTGAAATTTCAGAAAATTTATTTATTGCATAGTTATTATCAGATATCTGTTTGGTATACTAGAAGCTAATACTACTGAAAATTTGACAAAGTTTCAGTATAAAATAAGTGAGAAAATCAAACACTTAACTTTCTGCAATGGCAAGTATCGGTTAGCTACTACTGAAATTTCTGAAAATTCATTTATTGCATTTTCATTATCAGATATCTGTTTGGTATACTTGAAGCTATTACTCCTGAAAATTTGACAAAGTTTCAGTATAAAATAAGTGAGAAAATCAAACACTTAACTTTCTGCAATGGCAAGTATCGGTTAGCTACTACTGAAATTTCTGAAAATTTATTTATTGCATATTTATTATCAGATATCTGTTTAGTATACTTGAAGCTAATACTCCTGAAAATTTGACAAAGTTTCAGTATAAAATAAGTGAGAAAATCAAACACTTAACTTTCTGCAATGACAAGTATCAGTTAGCTACTACTGAAATTTCTGAAAATTTATTTATTGCATATTTATTATCAGATATCTGTTTGGTATACTTGAAGCTAATACTCCTGAAAATTTGACAAAGTTTCAGTATAAAATAAGGGAGAAAATCAAACACTTAACTTTCGGCAATGACATGTATCGGTTAGCTACTGCTGAAGTTTAGGTCCCTTAGCGTTTATTATCTTTATTATCGTTTATTATCACGAATAAAGTTTATTATTATTATATTATTATTATAAATAATAATTTAATACCCTCTAAGGGTCGTGCATTTATTAATTTTTGTGAGAATTTATTTTATTTTTGTATGATACGAAAATTGTAGCCAAGAGATTTTAAACTATAAAAATTTAAATCTTTTGACGTAGTCTTTGCTGGATAAAACGAGCGAAGCTTCACTACAAGTTGAGTGAGGCCCTTCGATATTGCTTGGCGAAATATTGGGCAACGTATTTTGTTCTGCTCGTCCATAAAGCTCTTCCGAGCTTCGCATATGGGCGCGCCCATAAAACTGGTTTAAACGATCGAAACTTCCCTCGTTTCCGGATTTGATCAACATTTTCCCTTGCCGCCGTCGGAAGTATGAATCGAAGTTTAAGGCTCCAATCGGGGCGGAACGGCGCTAGAAAAGTGGGAGCAATCAGAAGGGGCATGAAAGCCGAGACTTTTGCATCCTAATCAAATCCGGAAGTGCCTTTTGACCGTGCCGGCATCGCAGACCCCCGGAGAAATGCCCGGAGCGTTGTTATAACTTCCGGTGTTCGCGAGGCTGCGAATGCCGAGGGCAGAACTCGCGCCCAACTCGTCCGCCGCCCCCGGGAACTTCCGCCCGGAGGCGTCATATTGAGCGGGGCAATTGCCGACGTAATTTCCGATCATTTAAAATTGCAGCCCTGGGTCGGGGGCGGCGCACGTTTTATTCCGATCGTCTAAGGGAGGCGGTGAGGGATAAGAGGCGATTACTTCCGATTATTCGCACCGCTGCTGGGGTGTTAAAATTTTACGAGACGAGTTGAACACGTATTAGGACCCGCAATTTTATCAGCTATCAAAGGCACGACGCTTCTTAAATAATACAAAAAAAAATGCTCCAAAAATTATTACCTTCAAACATTTATGCAGTTAAAACCTTTGGATTAATTTAGTTCATGCAAATTAAGCCATCCCATAAACTTTTACTAAAAAATATTATCTTTAAAAATTTATGCAGTTAAAACCTTTGGCTTAATCTCGTTCATGCAAATTACGCCATTTCATTGGTCTAATTAATGATGCAGGTAATAATTATGATTACACGCTTGCAATTCGATCTAATCAATAACGTGATTCGCGATATTGAAGATAATCAGGACAGGTCTTTCCACCCTGACAAATGAAACCCTTCATAACGAACTATGGATTTTATTCATTTTTTTTTAGGGACATTATAAATATTTTCTTCTTTTCTTTTATTAATGTGACAATGTTTTACGGAAATAACTAGGCAGAAAAATATAGACATTTTTGTGTTGTTTTGTGACAACTGTTAAGGAGTTTTGGAAATTTTCCAAAATCTTAATGTCTTAATTTGTCTGCAAATTTCGTTTTTCTGAAAATATTCTGGGTTACAATAGTATATTGTAATAAGAGTGCGGAAAGGGCTTCATTGCAAAACGAGTATGAAAGTTGGAGCACGAGCGCCAGCGAGTGCTCCATTCATACGAGTTTTGCAATGGCCATTTCCGCAAGAGTGTTACATACTATTTTTTCTACGAAAGTGTAGAAAACTAAAGATTAATGTAAATTTAATCATTAATTTAAAATAAATGTCATTGTCATTAATTTAAACGTCAGAAAATTTATAAATCGCTTGTCACCAAATCGAGACTCGAAATTTATACATTAATACTGGAAGTAGAAGAATATCAATAATGGATTCCGATAGTGACGATATAACAAACACTCCGCCGGAACTTGCGGCCATTGCATCCACAGTTTCGTCCGATTTATTGCCTTAAAAATCAAAAGAGAGGTATTGGAGTGCGGAAAGTGAGTGCGGAAAGTACTTTCCGCACTTATATAAGTGCGGAAAGTACTTTCTGCACTCCTTGTAACAAATACCAACTTTCAAGGTTAAATTTTATGACAGAAAACGTGTCTTTCAACACTTTCGTAGAAAAAATATTTTACATAATCTTAATGTCTTAATTTGTCAATAAGTCTTAATTTGTCTATAAATTTCGATTTTCTGAAAATATTCTGTGTTACAAAATATTTTACATAATCTTAATGTCTTAATTTGTTATAAGTCTTAATTTGTCTATAAATTTCGTTTTTCTAAAAATGTTCTGTGTTACAAAATATTTTCCAAAATCTTAATGTCTTAATTTGTCTATAAATTTAGTTTTTCTGAAAATATTCATTCATTTGCATGATTATATTTTTCTCTTTATTTTGTATTACATAAAATTTTTAAAGCGCCGTGGAAAACGTGGCATATATTTATAGTCTGGCCTCGCCGTAATTATTCTAATGAAGCAAAGGCTTTATCCCCCTGGCATCGCATCCAGGAAAAAAATAGTGGTAATTAGATAACGGGGCGGAAATATGGGAGGCAGCTTAGGGATAATTAAACTGCTAAATTTAATTAAGTAATTGCGGCTGCCGAGAAAAGTAAAGAAAATCCGCAGGGGTAAACCGCTGCAGGCATTTTCTGATAAGTCTTGAATTAAATGATAATGTTTTTACGTTATCATTTAATTTAAGACTTGTCAGTAGACGGTGGAATTTGCATTTTGCGATAATGCGCCTCTCCACAAGCTTATACGATAATTTCCACCCTGACAAATGAAATCCTTCATAACGAACTATGGATTTTATAAAAAAAAAAAATATTTTGGGACGTTAAAAATATTTTCTTCGTTTATCAATGTAAAGTAAATGTAAAGTAAATGTAAAGTAAATGTAAAGTAAATGTAAAGTAAATGTAAAGTAAACTAAAGTAAAGTAAAGTAAAGTAAAGTAAAGTAAAGTAAAGTAAAGTAAAGTAAAGTAAAGTTTTGCTACCACTGAAGATATGTACAACATTAAGGACATAAATACATTATAGCACTACATACATTGTAACATATATTATAGGGTCGTCAACTATACCTCTTCAAGTTCAAATTGAGACCCATCAAGTTCAAATTAAGACCAATCAATTTCAAATTCAGTCCAATCAAGTTCAAATTGATACCAATCAATTTCAAATTGAGACTAAACAAAATCAAGGTGACACTAAATAATATCAAGTTGAGAGTAAACAAATAAAATTGATATTGTTTAGTGTCAACTTGATTTTGTTTAGTCTCAATTTGAAATTGATTGGTCTCAATTTGAAATTGATTGGTCTCAATTTGGAATTGATTGGTATCAATTTGAACTTAATTGGCCTCAATTTGAACTTGAAAAGGTATAGTAATACACACACACACACACACATTAACATGTTAGAAACTCATTTACCGAGTAGTAGCATTTTTCGATCAGAAAATGTTTTAAATTTGACTTAAAATGGAAATGTGACAATGTTTCAGGATGTTTCCTGAAATATCAGGAGAGAAAAAAATAGACGTTTCTCAACTGTTAAGGAATTTTGGAAATTTTCCAAGAATTTTGTTATCTTAATTTATCTCTAAATTTCGTTTTTTCACATAGGGCGAAATATAATTGTTCACAATCGAGTAAACTTTATTGCTGCAAAGTTGAAGTAGGTTTCTCTAGAAAATGTAAATGCTTTCGTTTCGAAATTGATAAAAAATATTGTCAATTCTCGTTTGCAGCTTATTTTGAAAATGTAACAATTGCCTTGGTAAATAAATTTTCCAAGATTTTTGTTATCTTCATTTATCTATAAATTTCGTTTTTTCACATAGAGCGAAATATAATTGTTTATAATCGAATAAACGTTATTGCTGCAAAGTTGAAGTAGGTTTCTCTAGAAAATTTAAATGCTTTCGTTTCGAAATTAATCAATAATATCAATTCTCGTTCGCAGCTTATTATGAATATGCAACAATTGTCTCTAAAAATAACACGTTAACAAACAAAAAAATCGCATTAATAAAGATATTGACAGTTTTCTCTAGAAATTTTAAACAAATAAATGTACACTAGGATTAGTGTATTTTATATATGTATTAGTGGTATTATTATTCTGGAATTAGCATTCAAAGCTCTTGAGATAATTGTCAGTTTTCTGCCAAATATCTCGAATGCTAGAATTAGTTATAGATTTAATTTTTTTATGAGAAAGCACTTTTAATTTTGCATAGACAACAATGATAATTAAGTTTGAGGTTTTATCCATATTGCCAGTTATTTATATTTAAGGTTGTTATACAGGGTGTTTATATTATAAATATTACATTGAATATGACATTATTAATATTTTCTTCGTTTATCAATGTGATAATGTTTTCCGGAAATAACAGGACAGAAAAATATAGACGTTTCTCAACTGTTAAGGAATTTTGGAAATTTTCCAAGTTTTGTTTTGTCTTAATTTGTCTATAAATTTCGTTTTTTCACATATAGCGAAATATAATTGTTCACAATCGAGTAAACGTTATCGCTGCAAAGTTGAAGTACGTATATCTAGAAAACGTATGTGCTTTTCATTTCAAAATTGAACAGTGATATTGTCAATTCTCGTTCGCAGCTTATTTTGAATAGGTAACAATTATCTCGAAAAAGAAAATACACGTCTACAAAAAAATCGCATTAATAAAGGTATTGACAGTTTTCTATAAAAAAATGTACAATATAGGTACAACAAATTGACAATTATCTCTAAAAATTTAAAAGAAATGAATGTACACCAGGATTAGTGTACTGGTAGTGTACTGGTGTAGTGGTATTAGTGGTATTATTATACTGCAATTAGCATTCAAAGCTCTTGAGATAATTGTCAGTTTTCTGACAAATATCTAGAATGCTAGAATTAGTTATAGATGTAATTTTTTTATGAGAAGGCATTTTTAATTTTGCATAGACAACAATGATAATTAAGTTTCAGGTTGTATCCATATTGCCAGTTATTTATATTTAAGGTTGTTATACAGGGTGTTTTAGGGGAAAGTGTAAATATTTTGGGAAGTGATATAATAATAAATGAGAAAATAATTCTAAAGAACCGAGGTTTAATACTCAATGGTTTTCGAGGTTAGGTTAGGTTAGGTATTGAATTTTTAAATTTTAGTTACACCTTAAAATCTGAAATGTGATATCGCGTAGCAGTATTAACAGCTGATAAATAATCGTAATTGACAGTTATAGCTTCATTGATTAACGATGGGACACACGCTCATATGACATTTTTTACTTAGAATCATCCATACTACAAATTCCCAAAATATTTGCACTTCCTCCTGAATCACCCTGTATTTAGTACTACTGGTAGTTAGTAGTAATTAGGTACTGCCAATGTCTTCAATCTTCAGAAGTATTTGTCAATTTTTTAAAAATATTGTCTAAAATTAATAGTTTTCTCCAGGAAAAAAAACAACTATAACATTAACTAACTAATTAACTAACTATAAAATATAAAGAATAATTAGTTTAGGTTAATAAAGAAAACACTTGGTAAAGTTTCACAAGTTTTAACTTGTTTTACAAGTTTAACAAGTTTTAACTTGTGAAACTTTAACAAGTGTTTTCTTTGTTAACCTAATCAAAATATTTCACCAAGAAGTAACCACTTTCTCATACAATTTAATTAATAATTTGTTACTAATTAGTAGACGTGGGTTCACGTCTACTAATTAATCGAAGCCCTAATTTCACAATGTGTAATAGTAATTGTTTTTCAAAATCTCCTATTAAACGCAGCAACTTATTCCATGCAAACCCATCACTCAGGCATGCGATAAGCAGAGAGTGAGAACGCCAACAAATTCCATTGGAACACAAAAAAGTGTTCCAATGGAACACTTTAACTAATTTTTGTTAATCTGCTCGATGCTCACACAATGGACGGATTTAATTACAATGCGAGCGCGTCATTATTGTGGCCCAGTAAAGATCATTTTTACACGTTTAATAAAATGCAAAGTTCTTGTACTGTCGAAGCCAATTTAGAATTGAGCAGTAAATGGAGTTTTTTCAGTTTCATTTGTAACAAATAAGTTTACTGGGCGCTCGAATAATCGCCAGTAAATGTCCAATAATTTACGCGTTGAAAACAGCGAAACGATTTTCGTACAATTTCGCACAATAGGGTCTTCCGCGATTTTTCAAAAACCTTGAAACTGAACTCTAGACACATTAAAAACATCCTTGGCACTAATTTTTGTGCTGAGACAAATCGTTGTAATTAGCAAACACGATTTTAAAATTAACGGCGTTTGAAAAAGTCCCGAAAGCCCGCCATGTTGCTGTGACGTCACAACGCACGTGCGCTCAGCTGTAGCATTGCTTACAATGGAGCGACAGAAAGAAAACGTCGGTTTTACGAAAAAAAAGACGAATAAGAATTGTATTGTGCCTGGATGTGATAGCAGCAGTAAATGCGAACCAAATAAGTTGTTTATAAACGTCCCAACAGGGGATATACTGAAAAGGGGGTTACAACAAGTCCGAAGTGATTCCGCGAGTGTCACTTTGACGTCTCACTATTTTTGTGAAGACCATTTTAATGTAAGTACATAATTTTTCAATACATTATCGACGAAATTCGATAAATATATATAATTAACATCATCATTAGTAATGGGTATTCAAGGGGATTTCCGATTATATATATATACATTAGTAATAACATAACCTCAAAATAGTTTTGTGGGTTCCATTCTAAAACAATACCTTCCATATCATTATTACTTTTTTAAAGTACTGTGAGATTTTGTACAATATGTTCTTACACAAACGTTTAGTTAAAACTAAAAAACATGTTGAAACAATATTTGTAGCAAACTGTTGATTTTATAAATTTGATTAGATGATTAATAATTACAGATTTTGAAATCAGCATTACCAATTCGTATGAGATGTAGGATATATTGCAAAGTTTAAACAGTATTTTATTTGTTCTTACAGCTGGAAGAGGATTTGGAAAATTATATGCGACTCCACGCGTTTCGGCTATGTTGAAAAATTCACTTTTTGAGAAAAAGTCGGGAACCATTAACACGTGAACTTCTATCAGATTATCTGGCTGTCCCTTTACTAACCCATCAGAACTTATTTTATGTCAGACTGGATTCTAAGTCGTATTAATCCACGATTCCTATCCCTTATGCACTGACTCCCGATCGCCACATGCGCAAAGACGTCACAGTGCCGCTCGGCCAATAACAGCGTTTCGTCGGTCACGTGACAAAATGTGTAAGTTTTACGATATTGTATGTTGTTTGTTGATAAGTTACAATGAAAACCAAACGTTTTCTCTGTGGGATGTTTAATTACAGGTTATAAACTTTACGTTAAGACACAAAAAGGTTATATTATTTTTTTTCAGGAAGACCCTATTGCGGTGATACTTTGATTATGGGAAAACATTACTTAAAATTCAACTATCAATAGTACAATAGTTACAAGTATACAATAGTATATTTACAATAGTAAGTACAATCCAATTGTATTTAATTGGCTTTACTTATAACCTTACATTCTATTTCTTGCTATTTCCAATTTCTTCTAGGCACGTGTATATAGACAACACATAAATAATATATTATTTGATAAAGAAATAATTAAAAAAAGTTTTACTTTTACAAATTAGTCTTACCTAGTATTTTAGTTTCTTTTTACATACTTTATCCAGTTTCTAACTCGAATTTCTATATTCAAATTAATAACAAATATTTATCATAACAATAAGATCAGGACATATAAATATTAAAATTCATATATAGTCGACCCAAAAATCTAAGAATATTACGACTTTGACTTTTAAGTATTTTATGGGGGTTTTATTTGGTGTTGCCATAAAATCAGCGCTTATACTGGCTTGTATAAAGACCCAAAGCCAGTATAAGCGCTGATTTTATGGCAACACCAAATAAAACCCCCATAAAATACTTAAAAGTCAAAGTCGTAATATTCTTAGATTTTTGGGTCGACTATACCTCTGAAGATGTTTTTTTAAGCAACTGAAACTAAATTATCTATTGTTGCAGCACTCAAAGTTACAGAGAAAATTGTCATATTATCTAGAAACAACTGTCATTTTTATAGTAGTTTTTTTTTCTGGATCATTCTATTATAGCAAAATGAAGAGTAAAAAAAAATTATAATTACATTATGCTTTAGTAAACTTTAAATTAAAGTTTGATAATAGTGGAAAGCATGCCATAAATTATATCAGTTCTGATCTGCACGTAATTTATGTGTTTACTTCATACTTCCTAATCTCTGAAAATAACGTTGATGAAACCGAAACATTAAGTCTGCCCCGTGGAGAAATACATTTCAGTCAGTTCTTGTTCGGAGGGTGTGTAATGATTGTGATATCCCGTCGGTTCTAAATTTTATAAATTGAAACGTTCCGGTCCTCTTCGCCGAAGACGTGTGGGGATCGGAAGGCGCCATTAATCCCCCGTCTCCGCGAAATAATACATCAAACCTTCCAGCCGCCCCTCGCATCCGCCTTGCGCCCCCACGCGTCGCGACGCCGCCGCCCCCCTCGCCGTCCCATTTCACGCGTCTGCGAGCATGCCTAATAACGTCCTCACCTGCTCAGCCGCACATTAACAGGGCAAGGCGGGTGGAGCGTCGCGACGCCGACGGCCCCAGGACGTCTACCCGATTTCAGGGGCGTGATTGACGGGGTTGTCAATAACAGGGCCTTGGCTGCCCGGGGGCTGTCGGTATCGGAATTGGAAAGCGGATGTCTTATGAAAGTTCTAAATAAGATCAATTGTCAGCTTTTTGACCTATTGTTCTCTTAGAGCTCCGGCTGACAGGCGTGAGGTTTGGGGGCGAAGGTTATTATAAGTTTTCACAATTTATAGCTCGCTTCATTCTTTTAGAAGTAATTTATCTGTGGCAACAGCTAAAGATGAAGTGACGCGGGAAACGTGTACAGTTGTGAAATTAATTTAATTACTGCAATAGCGTGCAGTAAATTCTTTGGAAACTTTCATATTAGCAAAAAAACGAGTCCTTCACAACTTACACTTAATGTCAGACTCGTTTGCTGATATTTATGTGGAGGCAAATTAGAACATACAAAACGATAAAAATCTCAAGTTTATTAGTCAAACAAAAGTGCTCTGAAATGTTGGTAATAGAATAAAAATTAAAAATCTACAGCTACAAGAATAAGAATATTTTAAATATATTTCAAATAAAATTTTGTAATTAATAGAAAAAAATAATAAAATATGATAATTATCATTATTTTTATTTTTATTTTATTTTAGCAAATTGTAATTGTAATTATTCCATATTCCATACTCCATATTCCATAATTTTCAAAACCTTTTCAAAATTAGATTCGAGTCTGTAGTTTCAAAAGTTTATTTTCGTTTGATTTCGCGTGTTCAAATGCAAAAATTATTGTAGTGAATTTTAGAAAATTGTAATTGTAATTATACCATATTTCATACTCCATATTCTATAATTTTCAAAACCTTTTCAAAATTAGATTCGAATCTGTAGTTTCAAAAGTTTATATTCGTTTGATTGGGCGTGTTCAAATGCAAAAATTATTGTAGGCAATTTTAGAAAATTGTAATTGTATTTATTCCATATTCCATAAAAATCTTAAATAAATTCCAAAACTGGTACAAAATATACATTTGATAGATATATTTAAGTTTTATTAAAATACTTTTCAAGTAAAGCATTTTTTGTAAGTAAAAGTTATTACGCAATTAATGATTATCTATCGGACAGGTTGTAATGTGTGAATATTATGTACTTGTGGTATTCCACTGTGTAATATTTTAGATGTTTTTTTTTAAATGTTTTATGTACTCTTTTATTCTGACGCTTCATATCTGTAACATTGCAGTTATATTTGGATAAACGTATTATTATTACTATTAATATCAGTCTCATTTTCGAAATTACACTATAGGTATAAAAGTAAGAGCGCCAAGCCCCATGTAAGAGCGCCAAGTTTCGTAAACTTTCCTTCAAAAGTAGAAATGTTATAAAAAGAAAAGGAAAGTGCACTTTTTCGGTTTTTCAGCGATATTTCAGGAACTGTGCAAGATATCCCGGATTTCTTTTTAGAATATCAAAAGGCATGAAAATAAGAAACTTTTCTACCATTTGACCAACTCTGAATATATTTCCGTTTAATAGATCCTAATGGTGGGCGTCGTAAAAGTGACCACCCTGTATAGTATCTGTGATACTTTATTAGTAAGAATGACATTTTGTTTAAAAATTAAAATATTTTTAGTAATCTATGAAATTTCGGAGAAGAGATAAAGTAATGATAGTTGATCATTACATTTTGATATTAATAAATGAAGTTTGTACAGAGTAAAATTTGAAGTGAAAGTAAAAGTGACCACCCTGTATATTTCCAACAACATTTTAAAACTAAAGCAATCCAAGGTTATGATGGGACACCCTGTATGTTTCCAACATCATTTAAAAACTAAAGCAATCCAAGCTTAAGCTGTAATATTTAAAATTTTACAAAAAAAATATTAAAAACTAGACGAGGATCTAAAAATTGCACAATAATGTAAAAACCACAAAATCAAAGAAAATTGGAGAAATCCCAATTAAACGTAAATTAATGACAAAAATAAACCATGCCCTGGTTTTCTATGATTTTTTTTGTTTCACTTATCGTATTCATAAGAAAAACTATGACATAATTATTTCAAAAATGGCCTCAATAGACACGCTGCTCAAATCGTTGGATAAAATAAAAACATAATTGTCAGCAACAAAAATTTAACGTGAAAAAAATATTTAGAACCACAGCAAAAAAAAGTTTAAATACACCTACAATTCGAAACTTAAAAACATTTGATACACTTTTGTTTTGAATCCTGATGTTTGCGAAATTTCCAGGCCACTTTGAAAATGAATCATTGAAATATTTTCTCATTTATATTTACAATGCTCTGGTTTTCTATGCTTTTTTTTGTTTCACTTATCGTATTTATAAGAAAAACTATGACATAATTATTTCAAAAATGGCGTCAATAGACACGCTGCAAAATCGTTGCATAAAATAAAAACAGAATCGTCAGTAACAAAAATTTAACGTGAAATAAATATTTAGAACAACAGCAAAAAAAAGTTTAAATACACCTACAATTCGAAACATAAAAACATTTGATACACTTTTGTTTTGAATCCTGATATTTGCGAAATGTCCAGGCCACTTTGAAAATAAATCATTGAAATATTTTCTCATTTATATTTACAATGCTCTGGTTTTCTATGCTTTTTTTTTGTTTCACTTATCGTATTCATAAGAAAAACTATGACATAATTATTTAAAAAATGGTCTCAATAGGCACGCTGCTCAAATCGTTGGATAAAATAAAAACAGAATTGTCAGAAACAAAACTTCAACGTGAAAAAATTATTTAGAACCACAGCAAAAAAAGTTTTAATGCACCTACAATTCGAAACTTAAAAACATTTGATAGACTTTTGTTTTGAATCCTGATATTTGCGAAATTTCCAGGCCACTTTGAAAATGAATCATTGAAATATTTTCTCATTTATATTTACAATGCTCTGGTTTTCTATGCTTTTTTTTGTTTCACTTATCGTATTCATAAGAAAAACTATGACATAATTATTTAAAAAATGGTCTCAATAGGCACGCTGCTCAAATCGTTGGATAAAATAAAAACAGAATTGTCAGAAACAAAACTTCAACGTGAAAAAATTATTTAGAACCACAGCAAAAAAAGTTTTAATGCACCTACAATTCGAAACTTAAAAACATTTGATAGACTTTTGTTTTGAATCCTGATATTTGCGAAATTTCCAGGCCACTTTGAAAATGAATCATTGAAATATTTTCTCATTTATATTTACAATGCTCTGGTTTTCTATGCTTTTTTTTTGTTTCACTTATCGTATTCATAAGAAAAACTATGACATAATTATTTAAAAAATGGTCTCAATAGGCACGCTGCTCAAATCGTTGGATAAAATAAAAACAGAATTGTCAGAAACAAAACTTCAACGTGAAAAAATTATTTAGAACCACAGCAAAAAAAGTTTTAATACACCTACAATTCGAAACATAAAAACATTTGATACACTTTTGTTTTGAATCCTGATGTTTGCGAAATTTCCAGGCCACTTTGAAAATGAATCATTGAAATATTTTCTTATTTATATTTACCATGCTCTGGTTTTCTATGCTTTTTTTGTTTCACTTATCGTATTCATAAGAAAAACTTTGACATAATTATTTCAAAAATGGCAACAATAGACACGCCGCTCAAATCGTAGGATAAAATAAAAACAGAATTGTCAGAAACAAAACTTCAACGTGAAAAAATTATTTAGAACCACAGCAAAAAAAGTTTTAATGCACCTACAATTCGAAACTTAAAAACATTTGATACACTTTTGTTTTGAATCCTGATATTTGCGAATTTTCCAGGCCACTTTGAAAATGAATCATTGAAATATGTTTAATGGGCAATCTAAAGAAAAATAATAAAATCAAAAATTTGTTATGAACGATTTCGTCTACAGGGTGTTCAAGATGAGGATCAACTGTATGTAGGATTCCTTAAGCAATATCACAATTTAGACAAATTGAAAGTGTAAATATACACTTAGATGCAATAAAACCGGGTCATTGGGTCGTTGTTTGCAAAAAGCCCATTTTTTTAAAATTTGGATGTTGGAATAGTCCTTAGAATGAAAGTTTTAGTGTTTTACAATTAAAGAGACCATCAATATGTAGAAATAAACAATATATGATACTTATCAGTTTATTTAATAAGCGAAAATAACATTTAAAGCTATGCGTTCTTCACTACCTATTATTCATTCGGCATTATGTATAGATGATCAAGTTGGCTACTTAGTTTTGACTTCTTTGTTTTCGATTAACTGTCATTTTCATTATTAATCTCTGTTAAGTTTATGTTGCAAAAATGAATTTTCTTTCGTGTACAAGTACATTATAGTTTTTGCTTATTAATGTTCATTAAATAAATAATAAGTACCATATGTTGCTTCTTTCTACATCCTGACGGCCTCTTTGATTGTAAAACACTAAAAATGTAATTCTAAGGACTATACTAACATCAAAATGTTGCTTCTTTCTACATCCTGATGGCCTCTTTGATTGTAAAACACTAAAAATGTAATTCTAAGGACTATACTAACATCAAAATGTTGCTTCTTTCTACATCCTGATGGCCTCTTTGATTGTAAAACACTAAAAATGTAATTCTAAGGACTATACTAATATCAAAATTTAAAAAAAATATGTTTTTTTTTGCAAACAATAACCCAATGACACGTTTTTTTTGCATCTGAGTGTATAAATTTTGAAGAATTATGAAAATGTTTCAATTATTTATTGGGTCTCGGTTGGTCAGAAATTGCACAGTATTTTCTTAAATTTCCTATAGTTTTACATTTTGTATTTTTTTCATATACAAGGTGTCCAAGATAAGAATCGATACCATGGGGATCTCGGAAACCGTAAAGGTTACAAAGGCGGCTAAATTACAAAAAAGTTGCGCAATATAGTGGTAATATTGTGTTAGAAAACAAAAAAATTCCGCTTACTTCAGGAGATATTCAAGAAAATCCGAAATTTTGCGATATCGTTTTTATGTGTTTCTGAAATTATTTGATAGAATAAGAAAACAGGACAAATTATTTAAAATTTTGCAAAAATTGAAAAGCAGATTATAATCTAGAAAATGCAGAATAATGAAAAAACCGAAATATCAAAGAAAATTGGAGAAAACCCAATTAAACGATCCCTATTTCGCATCACAATGCGACACTTAGACGCGTTTCCCCCGCCCATGAGAGCCCTCCAATTAGCCCCTCAAGGCGCCTCCGCCAGAGCCCGCCGCCCCCGCTTAAGCCGCCCTCGTAGAGTCCCCGGCGCCCCGCAGACACGGATTTGACGCCCGCCGCCCCCATGCAAAAATCGGGCCGGATTTGACGCCCGCCGAATTCCAGAAACAATAAGGAGGCTTAAACGCCGACGGAGGGCCCTTGTGGGTATCTCTCGCCGCCTCCTTAGCGGGCCACCGCCGCGGGCGACCGCGGATCTCCACCCCCGGGCCCCCGGGCGGCGTTTCAGGCTAACGCGCGTCTGCTAATGAGTGCGCCCTTTGAAGGGCTGCGGAAGAACGGGGGGATGATTGTAAAGCGGATGCGAGACGTTAAAGGGACGGATTCGCGCCGCTCCCGAGCAAAGCGAGGGAGAAACATGGAAATGAGGGCGTCTCAGAGGGATCTTTGCGGTTTGTTTAGACTATCTCCGAATAGTTCCTGTTATGCTTGTAACTTTCGTGAGTGACGTTAAAAAAAAACTTTATTTTCACTGATACGGTCTTTCCATATTAATAATAATATAACAAAGAATATTTATTAGCATATTATTAATTAGGTTAAATCAAACCACTTGGTTAAAGTTTCACTGTATTGATAGAATAAACCTCTACAATTGTTTCGGCCTCACGACCATTCTCAAGAGTACAGAGATACTTAAGTGTTTGATTTAACCTAATCATAATGTTTCACCAAGTAGTATCCACACATAGTTTCAATTTAAATTATTAATTGTTATTATTATTAATTATTCCTTCTAATTATCTGACGGTTTAGGCTATCGATGATAATATTGTGTAAAAATGAGAAATTAGTCGGTCTTTCCTTATTGCTTATAATTATCTGACGGTTTAAGATATCCATGATAATATTTTGTAAAAAAAGGGAAGTTAGTCGGTCTTTCCATATTGCTTATAATTATCTGACGGTTTAAGATAAAAAAGGGAAATGATATCATCTGCGTATGAATTATAATTCCGTATTTCGTGAATCCCTCGTCGGGTTGGAAAGTTTCCCACTCAAAATCAGCACTTCGGGCCCGGTAATTGGGGGGCGCTCGCTGTTCCAGTTTTCGTGCGGCTAATTTGGGCCGCGGGCTGTTTTTTCGGAGTTAATAAAAATTTGGGGCGCGCACGTCCCCCACGGAAATGAAAACATGCCACTCATAATTCCGGAGTTTGACAAGCGGGGGCGGCGGCCGCCACCCCCGCGCCCCCGGTTTAATGCGATACGCCGTGCAAACACGACGGGCGGGTGTCCCTGGGGCGGCCCTGGATAACTTTCTTCGGGACACACATACACAGGACCGGGATGGGGGTGGCCAGGCGTGAAGTGGCGCGCCCGGACGGATTTATTGTGTGCTGGGGACGCGCATTTTTGGGCCCTCGGTTATTGCCGAATGGATGGATGCGGCAGCATAAACTTGGAAATAATCCTGCAGTATTTGGGGGGTTTCTAGTTGGTTGTCCTAAAGACAACTACACTCAACGCACACTTTTTTTAACTTCACTATTAAATATATATATATATATATATATATATATATATATATATTGTGATGGTATTTGTATTATTAATTTAGATTAATTAGAACAGATTTATTGTTATTATCATATAGGTTTTAGATAGAATTATAATCTTTAGGGCACAAGCTAACAAAAATTATTGTAAATATTGTAAATGTGAATATGAACAAGTATGCACAAATATACAAAGCAATCCGCGGATGGAGGTTGTTGATCGGTTACCACGGGTGACAGGTGACTTCGTGCATAGACGCTTGGGGAATTGAATAATGGAAAGTCGAAAATAATCAACAAGGAGATTGACGAGTGGGAGAGACGCGTGTGGATCGCGGGTGGAGATGTTGCGATACTAATACGAATACATTACAAAATATTAACGGGGTTTCAACGATTGGACATAGGACTGGAAGAAGACAGTCAACCAGGAGAGGAGTTCAACAAGATAGGAGCCGTGACGGAGATATTCAAAAATGAGGACTTCAAGCCGCTCAACTTCGCACACAAAAGTAGATGTTTACTTTTGTGGGAATCAACAAAGGATCAAAAGGAGAACGCAGGGACAAGAGGACGAATTAATCAAGGAACCACAAGAAGAAAACTGCAAGTAGAAAGTTTGCGTAAAGTGCAAGAGTCATATTTTCACATAAGTTGGCTTGTGTATATAGGATTTAGTTTGTTAATGTTGGCCATAGTTTATTATTTATTTAATAGTTTTGTTTTCTATTGTTTTTGATTTGTTTGTTTAGTTCAGTTTATATTAGACGTTTTAATATTTTGGTTATTTTCAATTCATTAAAGTATTTGAAGAAAACTCTATTTAGTTATGATTGAACCTACTATTGAACCTGAGATAAGAGAAAGAACAAAAAGTTACAAAACAAGTAAATGCTTAAATATTCAACACTAATAAAATAGGCAGAGTAAACAAAAACGTAACATTTGTAGTCCCGAACGTAGGGCAATAAAAACGTAACAATATATATATATATATCTACGATATTTGAATGGCGATAAAAAGATATTCAAATTTTATTATAATAATCGAAATCAGATCAAGGTGTAGTTAGCACTTATATCAAATTTAAATTCATCTACTATTACATTTCTCTACTTACGATTTTATTGAAAAAAACATCAAAGAAAACAAACATTAAACACGTTCAAGATTTCTTTTAACATCACTTTAAAGTTTAGCGATAGCCTTGAGTGCCCACAGATTAGGGGGCACTCAGTAGATTATCAAAGCATTTTAACAATTCAAAATAAAAATTTGTATGAAAAATGTACGAATGCTGACATTTTTTAAAATTTTGAATTCCAGATATATAAAAAACCGATGATCGTATTCAAACGAATCAAGTATTCAATTATTCAATAAAAATTGTGTAAACATACTATGGATACCTAAAAATTCCGAAGGATTTATAAAACATGCATGTTTTTAAAAATTGCGGCCTTGGCTCGAATAAAAGACGCATTAGAATAACTCGCCCATCTAATCCCATCAAAAATGGCACGCGAATAATTAACACCCTCATTGAATAACATCATCAGGGGCGGAAAGAAAAAGCCCGTCCGCCCACCTCCGGTCCCGTGGAAACGCGACCGCCAGAAAGTTTCGCCGGCTTTTAATTTTTTAAAAGCCAATTCGGACTGCCTAGCCTGCCTGCCAGGGATAACTCGGAAACCGGAGAGCGAGTTCATAATGGCGGGTTTGCGAAACAGCGTGTCGACAGCGAGTTTAATGTAAAATGGGACGATTAAAGGCGAGCTCTGCAAATTCTCAAGTGCCGGCTTCCAAACGGCATATCTGTTACGGAGAGACGCCGTAATGAGGCCAAAGCACGTTTAATGCATTGACTTTTTTACTGGCACGAGAGAGACTTGAATTCACAGATAAAAGCACAATAGGACTCTAAAGAGGACAGACAGAAAAAAAAAAAATAGGTAGTACTTTTAGATCTGACTTATGATCTATGATTTGTAATGAAGAACAAAAACTTAATATTGCATGAAACTGTAAAATCTATTTTTTTTTAAATAGGAGGTAACCCTAAAAAACTTTTTAAAGTAATAACAAAAATAAACCATGCTCTTCGCAGGGTTTCAAACCTGAGACCTTTGCGCTTGAACGTAAGGGTTTGTGTGTTTGACCTTAGAGCCAGACGTGGTTCAGAATATTTCTGGTACATCATAGTGGTGTCCAGTTGTCCCAGGTGATGATATCCAAATGTTCTAGCTAACACCACCAAAGAAAAAAAAATGCAGAATGGAGAAAAAAGGCAATTGCATGATGTGCAATATGACAACCTGGATCACATACCAAAATACAACAGCCAAAAAGAAGCAAGGCAACTAGGCGATCTCATTTTTGATGTAAAAAAAATGTAATGTCGAATTTTAGATATAAAGTACGACTAATTTATCTTTTTGGGAAGTCGTCATTAACTTTAAATATTAAAAGCAAAATTATATTCTCGAAGCAAATAAACTTGTAGTCAAAATAATATTATTTTCTGTGAATTTCGGCAAAACAATTTCTATCTTTTGATAAACACAAATTTACAGTCATGCTCACATAAATCTAGAATAAGAAATTAGGTTACAAGAGCAATTTTATATAGCAGTGTTATAAAATATTAATTTTGCAAATCATAAATTTTCAGAAATTTCAGTAATAGTTAACCCATACTTTTCAATGCAGAAAGTTATATGTTTGATTTTCTCCCTTATTTAATACTGAAACTTTGTCAAATTATCAGGAGAATTAGTATAAGGTGTACTGTACACGAATATAATATTAATTTTACAAATCATAAATTTTCAGAAATTTCAGTAATAGCTAACACGTACTTGTCATTGCAGAAAGTTAAGTGTTTGATTTTCTCGCTTATTTAATACTGAAACTTTGTCAAATTTTCAGGAGAATTAGTTTCAGGTATACTGAATACGACTCTAGTATCAAATTTGCAAATCATAAATTTTCAGAAATTTCAGAAATAGTTTACCCATACTTGTCAATGCAGAAAGTTAAGTGTTTGATTTTCTCCCTTATTTAATACTGAAACTTTAGAAAATTTACAGGAGAATTAGTTTCAGGTGTACTGTATACGAATCTAATATCAATTTTGCAAATCAGAAATTTTCAGAAATTTCAGTAATAGTTAACCCATACTTGTCAATGCAGAGAGATAAGTGTTTGATTTTCTCCCTTATTTAGTACTGAAACTTTGTCAAATTTTCGGGAGAATTAGTTTAAGGTGTACTGTACACGAATATAATATTAATTTTGCAAATCATAAATTTTCAGAAATTTCAGTAATAGTTAACCCATACTTTTCAGTGCAGAAAGTTAAGTGTTTGATTTTCTCCCTTATTTAATACTGAAACTTTAGCAAATTTTCAGGAGAATTAGTTTCAGGTGTACTGTACACGAATCTAATATCAATTTTCCAAATCGGAAATTTTCAGAAATTTCAGTAATAGTTAACCCATACTTTTCAATGCAGATATTGAAGTATTTGATTTTCTCCTTTATTTAAAACTGAAACTTTGTCAAATTTTCAGGAGAATTAGTTTCAGGTATACTGCACACGAATCTAATATCAATTTTGCAAATCAGAAAATTTCAGAAATTTCAGTAATAGCCAACCCATACTTGTCAATGCAGAAAGTTAAGTGTTTTACTTTCTCCCTTATTTAATACTGAAACTTTAGCAAATTTTCAGGAGAATTGGTTTCAGGTGTACTGTACACGAATATAATATCAAATTTGCAAATCAGAAATTTTCAAAAATTTCAGAAATAGCTAACCCATATTTGTCAATGCAGAAAGTTAAGTGTTTGATTTTCTCCCTTATTTATTACTGAAACTTTGTCAAATTTTCAGGAGAATTAGTTTCTGGTGTACTGTACACGAATTTAATATCAAATTTGCAAATAATAAATTTTCAGAAATTTCAGTAATAGTTAACCCATACTTTTCAATGCAGAAATTTAAGTATTTGATTTTCTCCCTTACTTAATACTGAAACTTTGTCAAAGCTTCAGGAGAATTAGTTTCAGGTGTACTGTACACGACTATAGTGTCAAATTTGCAAATCATAAATTTTCAGAAATTTCAGAAATAGCTATCCAATACTTGTCAATGCAGAAAGTTACGTGTTTGATTTTATCCCTTATTTAATACTGAAACTTTGTCAAATTTTCAGGAGAATTAGTTCAAGGTGTACTGTACACGAATATAATATTAATTTTGCAAATCATAAATTTTCTGAAATTTCAGTAATAGGTTACCCATACTTGTCAATGCAGAAAGTTAAGTGTTTGATTTTCTCCCTTATTTAATACCGAAACTTTGTCAAATTTTGAGGAGAATTAGTTTCAGGTATACTGTACACGAATCTAATATCAAATATGCAAATCATAAATTTTCAGAAATTTCAGTAATAGTTAACCCATACTTTTCAATGTAGAAAGTTAAGTGTTTGATTTTCTCCCTTATTTAATACTGAAACTTTGTCAAATTTTCAGGAGAATTAGTTTCAGGTGTACTGTACACGACTATAGTATCAAGTTTGAAAATCATAAATTTTCAGAAATTTCAGAAATAGTTAACCCATACTTTTCAATGCAGAAAGTTAAGTGTTTTACTTTCTCCCTTATTTAATACTGAAACTTTAGCAAATTTTCAGGAGAATTGGTTTCAGGTGTACTGTACACGAATATAATATCAAATTTGCAAATTAGAAATTTTCAAATATTTCAGAAATAGCTAACCCATATTTGTCAATGCAGAAAGTTAAGTGTTTGATGTTCTCCCTTATTTATTACTGAAACTTTGTCAAATTTTCAGGAGAATTAGTTTCTGGTGTACTGTACACGAATTTAATATCAAATTTGCAAATAATAAATTTTCAGAAATTTCAGTAATAGTTAACCCATACTTTTCAATGCAGAAATTTAAGTATTTGATTTTCTCCCTTACTTAATACTGAAACTTTGTCAAAGCTTCAGGAGAATTAGTTTCAGGTGTACTGTACACGACTATAGTATCAAATTTGCAAATCAGAAATTTTCAGAATTTCAGAAATAGCTATCCAATACTTGTCAATGCAGAAAGTTACGTGTTTGATTTTATCCCTTATTTAATACTGAAACTTTGTCAAATTTTCAGGAGAATTAGTTCAAGGTGTACTGTACACGAATATAATATTAATTTTGCAAATCATAAATTTTCTGAAATTTCAGTAATAGGTTACCCATACTTGTCAATGCAGAAAGTTAAGTGTTTGATTTTCTCCCTTATTTAATACCGAAACTTTGTCAAATTTTGAGGAGAATTAGTTTCAGGTATACTGTACACGAATCTAATATCAAATATGCAAATCATAAATTTTCTGAAATTTCAGTAATAGCTTACCCATACTTGTCAATGCAGAAAGTAAAGTGTTTGATTTTCTCCCTTATTTAATACTGACAATTTGTCAAATTTTCAGGAGAATTAGTTTCAGGTGTACTGTATACGACTCTAGTATGAAATTTGCAAATCAGAAATTTTCAGAAATTTTAGAAATAGCTATCCCATACTTGTCAATGCAGAAAGTTAAGTGTTGGATTTTGTCGCTTATTTAATACTGAAACTTTGTCAAATTTTCAGGAGAATTAGTTTCAGGTGTACTGCGCACGAATATAATATGAAATTTGCAAATAAATTTTTTTCAGAAATTTCAGTAATAGCTTACCCATACTTGTCAATGCAGAAAGTTAAGTGTTTGATTTTCTCCCTTATTGAATACCGAAACTATGTCAAATTTTGAGGAGAATTAGGTTTAGGTGTACTGTACACGAATCTAATATCAATTTTGCAGGATTTGAGGATAACATTTCTTCAGTGAAATGGGTGCACAATACATCTGTTGCTCTTGTATCCAATTTTGTAGGAATTGGCAAAGAAGATAAAGTTCAAAGATGCGATAAGAAAAATAACAAATTTGTGGAAGTCAAATGTACAGAAATTCAGGTGTATTGCATATCAAAATCTTCCGTAAATAGGTTTAATTCGCCTAGACAATAAACTTGGATTTTGTTAATTATTTATAATGGTACAATATTAAAATGTTTTTAATCTCTATTTTTTTGTTAATCACGACTGCAGGTTCGACCACAATTTGGTCTTTCTCAAGTAATTCAAAATACAAGAAAACTTAGTAACATTTTTATATCATGACTAATTATCTCATAGTAACGGCTTCCTCCATCAACTTTATTAATTATTTATAATTTATTTATTTTATTTGTAAAAGTTTTTGTTAATTGCCATAATAATTGTGTATAGCTATTTATGGGTGTACGCAGTTTATCCGCTCGAATGAGCCAGATTGTTGTGTTTTAACTTTATGTTTAAATTTAATGGTATAAATTTGAATTTGTGTAGTAACCATGGAAAATCATGGAAAATTATCGCCGCCAGTTGCTTTTATTAGAATATTACGTTACGTTTGTTATTACACAATACACAGTGAAGCCGGTGGAACATTATGAAAATGTATGCACGGAATATTATGAAAATCTGGACGGTAAGCTCGAGTGGATTAAGCTGATGAAAATCGCGGAACTGAAATTGCGCGGAGAGAATAAAGAACGGCGCCCAATCAATAAAACAGAAAAACCACTTGGAAGTGGAGTCATTACCGTTTTACGTTGCTATAAAAATTCGCACAGAGTGCACCGTGTACTCACTGTTTTGCCGGAATTCGCGACGTTTTAGTGGGCTCGCAGTAGTAGCAGTACTAGCAGTAGAGTGGATGGAACGTACCTGGAACAAAAATAAAGCAGATGTTAGCAACGATGTTAAAATAATGCCCGCCGTTGGTAACTGCGTCACGTATTATTACTTAGGGGGTTAATGAATGTTTGAGTGCGCAGATTGTATTGGGGGGTGGTGCATTTCAGTGTTTTGTGCCGGTTTGAGTTTCATTGCGTCGCCCCTCGCAGCGTGGGGGCGCGCACATAAAATATTAATCGAACGCCGCCCCCGGGGGGCGGCAGTAAAACCCGCGGCGCGATAAACCCCGCGTTCGCCGCGCACCCACCCCCCGAGTTATCTCTAATTGCTTATGTTATTGCCCGGGGGCGCATTCGTTATTGTGTGTACCCGATGCAGCGGCGCCGCTATCGGGTGCGCGCATCTCGACCCCCGCCGCAGCCAGCCGCCCCCAGACACCAGCGCGAGCAGCCCCGCCGTCACGGGATATGAATAAACATTTCTAATTAATATTAATCGCCCGGAACACATATTCCGCCGCCTCCGGCTCTCGCTCGCTCCGGAGCCCCGTGTAGAGGCGGGTTCGTGTATGTGTGTGTGTGCACGTCTTGCGGGCGATAAATAACGCGCCGCTTGCCGCCCCCAGTCTCGTGCCGTTGAGTCCGTGAAATGTATTATTGATGGGCCGTGTGCACATTAGTCTGATGACCGGGAATGGGGGCGAATAATGGCGAGAGGTAAGATACGCCAGGGGATGAATGCCAGGGGGTGCAAGACGGCCGCCCCCCACGCAAGCCTACGGCTATAGGTCACCCCCAAGTTTCAAGCCCCAGGCGATCCTTCAAATTAATTTTACCGCTTGTTATAACTGGAGATGTATGCTAATTGGCATACTGCTCTATACAATCCCAAATGTGGTCAAATCCAAACTAAATACCTTAAGATACTACCATTCCAGCTACAAAAAACTTGGGGAATGGTATCTGCAAGATAAATTGAGGCCATGAGAGCAACAGTGGCCTAACCCAGCTGCGTACCCAATGGAGATATATGCGGATTTCTTGAACCTCATACTCTTTTTGATAAGTCAATATATTGCAAGCCATTGGTTAGTTTTTACATACATTTTGCAAATGCATCAAATACCAAGAAAGTGCTGACAGAGCACTTTCTTACTCCCAGAGCAAGAAAGTGCTCTGTAAATTCCAAATATAATTATTTTTGATTATTTACGTTTTATGAGTTAGGCCACTCTTGCTCTGATAACTTCAATTACTCTATAGTCTGACCGCTGCATGTTTAGGCTGAACACATTAATTATCGCACCAATAAATGACGAGGTAATTCAATCTCATAAAATAAATGCAATGCGTTAGAAAGAGAAACCACTCCATAACGTACGTCTATAAACATAGATATCCTGACAGTTTCGCAATGATATCAGCCCAAAGGTCCAATGGTCAGACCATAAGTACAGTTGCAGCCAAAAAAAGTAGGACAGTTTGTATTTTGTACCAACTACATTTAACTATTTAAACTATTTTTAAGAGCCAACAAGAACAACTAAATTCCAGGTGGAGGAGTAGTATGGATTATTATTAATATTATTAGTACTATTATTATTAGTATTATTATTATTATTATTATAAAGCAAATTTTTGCATGCACCGTACGCGGCACATGTAGTTTCAAACCTTATTGCTATGACTATGCAGCACATGATTAAATTCTACGAGTATGATAGTAAAAGGTATTCAAAATAATAGAGAAACCTAATTTAATTTTAAACTGTTTTGTGAATAAAAAAAATAATTTAAAAAATAATTTAAAAAAATGTCTTCTTTTTATTTGAACATTTTTGTAGGTATCAAATCTGTCATCAAGTGCTTAGAAGTGTCTATTGGTAACTCCCTTTTTAGAGAACTTTTCTCCAACAGAATTGTTGCCAACTATACCAACCAACTGAACTATAAAGACCAGAAAGATGAAATCCTTTGGTGTTTGTAACTTAACATTATCATAAATATGATGTTTTCAAAGAAACTCTGAAATATATTTGTTTTCTTAGTGAAATGTAACTCCACAAATTTGTTTTTTTTTAAATTTTGTTGACCTAATGAACCTCCAGACAATCCAAACATTGATATGTGTCTGTACAACTTTCCAATGAAATACTTTTTTCTTCTTTTTATTTGAACATTTTTGCAGGTATCAAATCTACGTTTTGTGTTAGTAACTTTTATAAATAGGATTTTTTCAAAGAAACTCTTTCTTAGTGAAGTATAACTCGACAAATTTGTTTGTTTTTTTAATTTTTTTTTACCCCATGACACTCCAGAGAATCCAAACATTGATTTATGTGTCTGTACAAGTTTCTAATGAAATCATTTTTTCTTCTTTTTATTTGAACATTATTGTTTTTTGTAGGTATCAAATCTACGTTTAGTGTTTGTAACTTAACATTGTCATAAATAGGATTTTTGCGAACAAACTCTAAAATTCATTTGTTTTCTTAGTGAAATGTAATACCCACAATTTTTTTTTTAAATTTTGTTGACCTAATGAACCTCCAGATAATCCAAACATTGATATATGTGTCTGTACAACTTTCTAATGAAATGATTGTTTCTTCTTTTTATTTGAACATTTTTGTTTTTGTAGGTATTAAATCTACGTTTAGTATTTGAACTTAACATGGCTAACATGACTAGGATTTTTTCAAGGAAACTCTGAAATGTATTTGTTTTCTTAGTGAAATGTAACTCCACAATTTTTTTTTTAATTTTGTTGACCTAATGAACCTCCAGACAATCCAAACATTGATATATGTGTCTGTACAAGTTTCTAATGAAATCATTTTTTCTTCTTTTTATTTGAACATTTTTTGTTTATGTAGGTATCAAATCTACGTCAAGCATTTGTAACTTAATATTATCATAACTAGATTTTTTTCAAAGAAACTCTGATATACATTTGTTTTCTTAGTGAAATGTAACTCCACAAATTTGTTTGTTTTTTTAAAATTTGGTTGACCTAATGAACCTCAAGACAATCCAAACACTGATATATGTGTCTGTACAAGTTTCTAGTTAAAATCCTCTTAAATCTTAAATAAATAGTTTTAAAACCTTAACATTTTATTAATTTTATTGTAGTTTTGAAGTTATGGTTTCCTAAATAATCATGCTATGAAAGAACTTGTGAAATTTTTGTTCGAATTTTATCGTAGTTTTGAAGTCATGACTTCCTAAATAATCATGCAATCAAAGAACTTGTGAATTTTTTTTGCTATGATCATGCTAATCATGCTATGAAAAAAATTGTTTTCCTGTAAGTATTACAAATTTGGCGCACCTAATTTAGATTTCTACAAATTAACAAAGTAAAATGTCTACACTGTTAGATTTGTATCTGCTATGCTTTTTAAGTTAAGAACCTTTAACAAAATCTAAATCTGAACCTTTTGATTGCAGTACATTTAAAATTTCGACGTCATGAAGTCATGTAGAAAGCATCCAAGAAAAAAATTAAAACATAAATACTCCATTTTGTTGTAGTTTCATCCATTTTGGATACCAGTTATTGTTATATTTTTTATTGTTTTCTTCCTTCTTTATTCGAGTACTTGCTGGTAGTTTATGCAACATAAAAAATCCTTTTTATTATAGTTTCATCCATTTTGGATACCAATTATTATTATATAATTCGTTATCAGAATTGAAGAATTTGCGTGAAGTGTCACATTGTCAGGTGACAATGAAAGTTTCAAGGATAGTGCGAAAAGTGAAAATGTATACATTTTATTCGCCCATTCGATTAAAGTGTTGTTTTAATGATGAGATTCAATATACATATTGAGCATTTTAATGCGAATTGGAAAAAGATATTCATCTGCAGTGGCTTTCGAGCTTTCGAGTCACAACTTTATAATATCTCATAAATCCCTAAGGTCAAAAACCGGGTTTCTTATTTATAAATTTTCAAAAAAAACAATTTTTAAAAATACAACTTTTAAAACTTAATTTGTAGTGGCATTAAGGTAGATCCTCTACATAATATTAAAAAAAAACTCGCTGGCATACTAAAAAATCCAAATGTTGTAATTTTTATCTGCAACTATTCATAACTTATATGAAGATGTAAAAAAATCGCCATTTTCAAAAATACATATTTTAATACGTTATTTGCAGTGAGTTTAAAGTTACAAACTCTTAAAAAAAAAAAACATGTACCTAATACGTGTTTTCCAGTGTTTGTTAAATTTCGTCCACCTAATATATCTAGTGATCATTTAAATATCAGATCTAGTTATCCATGGACATTTTCACGTTTTACATTTTACACGTTTTTTAATCAAAATTTTAAGGGTTTAAAGTTACGACCTCCTAAAATTAGATAGAATTGAAAAAGTATGTTGAAAAATACGACCTCCCAACATTAAATAGAATTGCAAAAGAATGTCAAAAAATTACCTTTGACCCCCCATGAACTTGTACATGTTAGGATAATTTGCGGAAAGATTGATCATGAGTTCATGACATTACAATTCGTTAACGTGTTTTTAACTTTTTAGGTTTTTTAACAATGGTTTTTTAAGTTCTCAGATATCTCAGAATATCAAAATATTACATTTTTCGCCTACTTAATAATAATAAATAATCTTTAAGCTTGTTTAGCTAGAAATGAGGTGATACAAGCAACTTTTTAATTGAATAATTTATGAAAAAAGTGTTATTAGTATCACAGGGCATGGATGTGTTTGTTAAATTTTGAGATTTTTTTAAATTTTGATTCTCAAAATTCGTTTTATGACCTTGAACCCCACATGAACTTTAATTATCCACAAATTATCATAAGATGTACTAGTCAGGATAATTTGTGGAAAGATTCATCATGACATTACAATTCATTAACGTGTTTTTAACTTTTTAAGTTTTTTAACAATGGTTTCTTAAGTTATGGCCTCTGAACATCTCAGAATATGAAAATATTGCATTTTTCGCCCACTTACAATTACAAAATAAATAATTTCTAAGCTTCTTTAGTTGGAAATGAGGTGATAGAAGGCACTTCTTAATTGCATAAATTATGAAAAAAGTTTTATTACTATCACAGTGCATGGATGTGATTGTAAATTTTGAGATTTTTTTGGAATGTCGATTCTCAAAATTTGTTTTATGACCTTGAACCCCACATGAACTTGTACAAATTATCTACAAATTATCATAACATGTACAGTCATTCTCACATAAATCTAGTACAAGAAATTAGGTTACAATAGCAATTTTATATGGCAATATCAAATTGTTTGTACTAGATTTAAGTGAGCATGACTTTACATGTTAGGATGATTTGTGGAAAGATTCATCATGACATTACAATTCGTTAACGTGTATTTAAGTTATTAAGTTTTTTAACAATGGTTTTTTTAAGTTACGACCTCTGAACATAGAATATCAAAATATTGCATTTTTCGCCCACTTACAATTACGAAATAAATAATTTCTAAGCTTCTTCAGCTAGAAATGAGGTGGTACAAGGTACTTTTTAATTGCAAAATTTATGAAAAGTTTGATTAGTATCACAGTGAATGGACGTGTTTGCTAAATTTTGAGAATTGTTTTTATTGAGATACTCAGGACTTGTTTTAGATCAAAGTTTGAAGTTTTTTTATCTACATTGATTTGTAAGTTACGACCGAAAATATAGACAAAACGTAATGTTTTGCTGACATGTTTTATTAGTATCACAGTGCATGGATGTGTGTGTTAAATTTTGAGATATGTTTTTATTTTGGTACCCAAAGTTTGTTTTAAATCAAAATTTGAAGATTTTTATCTACATTGAATTTTAAGTTACGACCGAAAATCTAGACAAAATGCAATATTTTGCTGATTTATTGCATATTTATTGCAAGATTTTCCAATTTTTTTTTATACGTGGACAATTCCATCATGGTTCCAGACTAGCACGACTACTTGTTAATTTTGAAGTATTTGTTTTAATGTGTGCTCATTTTTATTGATCGTTTTTGATTTTTTTTTTTAATAATGCCATAAAAGTTTTGATCTTAAAGTTTTCAAAAAACCAATTAAAAAAAATAGGAACTTGTATAATTTAGCATCATGTTCATTATAGGATCACAGGTAAATTTTGAGTATAATTTTTGTAATGCAGTGACAAACAGTAACCATTTGTGAGAAAAAAATAATTAAGTTCATATTCAGGCTTCAATGTGCAGGTTTATCATCATCATCATCATCCTGTGGCTCTACAACCCTCTGTGTATCTTGGCCTCAGACCTCCACCAGCTTATTCTAGGACACTTTGTCCTTGACAACCTCCCTCCAACTTCCGACCTTCATTATGCGAAGGTCATTCATAACATATTCCCTCTATTTCGCCTTTGGTCACCCTCTGCTACGTGCTTTTAATATGCAGGTTAAAGAACCCGAAATGACTGACGCCAATTTAACAACTTATTTCTACTACTTCTTCTACTCTAGAAGTCTTCTACTTCTCTTTATTACTACTACATACTTATTTCTACTATGATTAATTACAGTCGCTTAAAATCACGCGTTTGCCACTCGGATGAGGCCCGTCTCTGCTCTGCTAGAACAACTGTAGCAGTTACGAATTGATGTACAGCGAATGGCCCCACGCCCACGCCTCGGCCCCCGGCATAAATCGGCCATTACTTCCAGCTCTCCGATCTTTATAATCGCGACTCCAATTTACATCGTGGGGGCCCTTGCTGTTTAAATATTAATTCCCGAGCGCGAGGACAAATCCATAAATCACGCAGCCGGGGGTGAGCCAAATTGAAAAATAATCACCAGACCGCAAAACTTCAGGCCTAATAATAACCGCGGCACTGAACCAACACCGGATCGAAACTTGAAACCGATTCGTTAACTTCATAAGTTTTACAAAAGATTTTTTTTTTCTAGGGGTTATGGTGGAGCCTTGGCCCAGCATTATTGCATCAAATTAGCAAAATATGCATTGATTAAATTTTGAGACATTTCTGACAACAGATACTGGTCAACTCAGAAAGTCAAATAATCGATTTTATCACTTGTTTAATGCATACGTCAAATTTTAATTCCTCTGAAAATTTGACGTATGCCTTAAACAAATGATTTCAAATATTTCTTCAGGTATTTCAGTGACTGATAACTGATCAACTCAGGAAGTCATATACTCAATTTTCTCACTTATTGTAGACATACTCTAATGGGGTCAACACCCCATAAATTTTATAATAAAAAAATCAAATCTGGCATTAAATTAATATGCAATAAAGAAATATTGAGAAATTTTAGTGACTGATAACCGGTCAACTCGGAAAGTTATATACTCAATTTTCTCACTTATTGAAGACATACTCTCATGGGGTCAACACCCCATAAATTTTATAATAAAAAAATTCAAATCTGGCATTAAATTTGCAAAATATGCAATAAAGAAATATTGAGAAATTTCAGTGACTGATAACTGGTCAACTCGGAAAGTAATATCCTCAATTTTCTCACTTATTGAAGACATACTCTCATGGGGTCAACACTCCATACATTTTATTATAAAAAAATTCAAATCTGGCATTAAATTTGCAAAATATGCAATAAAGAAATATTGAGAAATGTCAGTGACTGATAACTGGTCAACTCGGAAAGTTATATCCTGAATTTTCTCACTTATTGAAGACATACTCTCATGAGATCAACACTCCATAATTGTTATAATAAAAAAAAAAATGCATACTGGCATTAAATTTGCAAAATATGCAATAAATAAATTTTGAGAAATTTCAGTGACTGATAACTGCTCAACTGGCAAAGTTATATATTCAATTTTCTCACTTATTGAAGACATACTTTTTGTCAACACACGTAATTTTTTTTTTTTTTTTAACAGTTAAGGCTGCGACTGCCATATGGGCCAATGCCAATTAATCGAATTGTAATTATTTTTAATATATAGGTAGATAAAACAGTTAAAGTTGCGACTTTCATATGGGCCAATACCAATTATTTTAATAGTAATTATTATTAATGTATAGGTAGTTATTATATTAATTGGAACTTTCTTGTCGTTTATCACGTAGAACTTGTTAGATTCTATTTTACGGATTTAGTGGATAGCCCCCACATATGCACGGGTATAAACAACGCCGCCCGCTGCAAGCAGCGGACGACATTACCGCCGCCCCTAATTGCGCCACCCCCGACTAGCCGCCGCCCCCCGGCTGCCCCAGGGCAATTAGCCGTGAATTATGGCGCCGCGCCGCCAGCGCTAATGCAGATATTTACCGGCGCCGACTTAATGTGCATTTCGGGGGCTCCGCGGATTCCGTCCTAGGAGCCCTAAATCATCGGGGGGCGCGCGCGCGCGCGCCCCCCTGTAATTTACCCGACGGCTCCTAATGAATTCCCGTTCGGGAATAGTTGGGCGCAGATTACAGATAAAGTTATTACGGATTAATCCCGGGCCCCCGGGGGGAGATTTATGGTGGCCCCGATTCGACAACAAACAACGGGGCCCCGGATGCTCAACAGACGTACTCAAAACTTGCTCAAAACTTTGAGAAACGCCGCACGCTCGTGTATTGCGGGGAAACATGAAACTGGGACGGTAATAGTTTGGTAAGTGCAAAAAAATGCGGAATCTGCACTCAGTGCAGCCTCGTGTTCATTACGCTGCCGAGTTGCACAAAGTTGTGTGGTTGTGAGAAATGCTAATTATCAAATGTTATATCGTAGTGTATCATCACATAGTTAAAACTACGTTAAAAACATATTATAATAATTCTATTGCTCTTCCATGCCTAATTGGATATGGTGGATACAGGCAAATAAAATTATGTATTATTTGTAAACTTTCCTATGTAAATGGTAAGTATTAAACAATTAACAATAATGTTATACAGCGCCATATACTCTGAGCCACGCTGAACTATTGCGAATGCTGCGTTAACAGCAGCACAAAGAATCCATAAGGTCCATCAAATTGCAAGAAAAATTCATTTATATAAAAAATTCAGAAATCAATAACTTTTAGATACGTTCATAAATTGAAAGAAAAACTAATTTAGTACAAGTAGTTATACAACAACAGTTCCAGACACCCCCAGCAGAGATTTCGATTAATTTAATTGAAGCTTTTAATTCGCGAATTAATCAATCACCGTGAGCAATAACAATGGGTTGATTGCGGAAATTAAATTATTCGAAATCTCTGCTGGGGGTGGTCTGGAACTGTTGTTGTATAACTACTAGTAAATATTTGTAAAATTTTTAAGATAAGAATAAAATTGCGGCAAATCAGGGGATTGGAGTGTTAAAATTTTCATTGGGGATAATATAATTTCCTCTTAATTGAGGAAAAACTACGCGTAGGATATCTACATTCTGTTTTTCATATTGGAGTACTATTGATAATTGTATTTTTTAACATGAATGCAAAAAAATCAATGGAAATAGATGAACATTGTGAAAAATCTAAAGACGAGGTACGTTTACATTTTCTAATTTTCTGATGTATCTACTTACTATGTACTTTCTTAAGTAGGTATTACAGACAATTGTGGAAAAGATATTTTCATTAATCATCAATCAATCATCATTATCAATTTGGCATTAATCAAAACCATGTTGGCATTTAAACAAATTCATGTTGTCATTGCTTAATGCCAGCATGGTTTTGATTAATGCCAAACTGATAATGATTAATGCCAACTTGACTGTGATTAGTGTCAGGTTGAAGTTGAAAAGGTATAGTAGAGGCAGTAGTTAGAGGTAGCATTTCTAAGCGGATATTTACCAACAGGTATTTCACTCGTGTGATGTGAAGCCACCATTGGCAGCCACAATTACGCTATTGTTGGCAATTTAGTGCTAACATCAGCAGGGAAAGAAGCTTATACTTTGCCTGCTGATGTAAGCACTAAATTGTGTACTAAGTGTGTGTAATTATTAGGGCTTATTACACTAAAAAAACAATCTTAATCTCTAGAGCAGGCAAAGGAGAGGCTTACACTTTGCCTGCTGATGTTAGCACTAAATTGTATACTAAGTGTGTGTAATTATTAGGGCTTATTACAATAAAAAATCAATCTTAATCTCTAGAACGCTGTTAATGAGGTACGTACGGCGATTAATGCCGTATTTTCACAACAAATATGTCATGGTTTTGATTAATAAATAACTGATAATTATTAATGCCAACTTGACTGTGATTAGTGCCAAGTTGAAGTTGAAAAGGTATCGAAGCAAGAATATTAAATCAAAGCGGATTTTTGAAAAATATGTTATGCTAGAATGATAAAAGTTTAAATGATAATTTAAGAAAAACTACGCGTAGGGTATCTATATTCTATTTTTCATATTGGAGTACTATTGATAATTTTATTTTTTCAACATGCAAAATTAAAATGCAATAAATCAATAGATTTGAGATGAACATTGTGAAAAATCTGACAATATCAACAAATTATATTTCGTTAAATTTCTTGAATCAGACTACTTCTTCTGTGTAGCTTCATTGCTGAATAAATCGGACTGATATGACCATAAACATAATTCAAATTATCTTATATCATTAGAAATTTGGGCGACTTTTGCAAATCTGCCATAAAGTCTTCAAAATATACGTCAATTAAATTTTCAGAAATTTTCATTAGAAACTTAAGCGACTTTTGCAAATCTGCCATAAAGTTTTCAAAATATACGTCAGATAAATTTTCAGAAATTTCAGTGATAGATAAGATATACTTGTCAATTTGGAAAGTTAATAACTCGATTTTCTCAGTTATTTAAGACATTGTCTGTGTCAAATTTACAGAGGATATACCATCAGGCATACCGTATACAAATCTGCCACACAGTTTTCAAAATATCCGTCAGATAATTTTTCAGAAATTGCAGTGACAGATAACCAATACTTGTGAATTTGTAAAGTTAAAAACTGGATTTTCTCACTTATTTAAGACATTGTCTGTGACAAATTTACAGACGATATACCTTCAGGCATACCGTATGCAAATTTGCCATAAAGTTTTTAAAAATATCCGACAGATAAATTTTCAGAAATTTCAGTCACAGATAACCAATACTTGTCAATTTGGAAAGTTAATAACGCGATTTTCTCACTTATTTGAGACAATATATCTGACAAATGTACAGAGCATAAACCTGCAGGCATACTGTATGCAAACCTACTAAAATAAAACAGCAATAATTTTCCAAATTTTACTGTTTTTTTTGTAGTTCAATATTTCTGTTTTCAATAGTTTTAGTGCAGCTTTTTCAATCACACTATTTGCACAAACTGGCCCTCTTCAAAAAAAGTTTGCCCAACACTGCTCCATGGTGTTATATGAATTATATACCAGATGTGCTTTCCAGGATTTGAACCAGAGATCATCCACTCAGCAGTTGCGTTTATTAAAAAAAAAATCTGAATTCCCACAATCAATACAAATTTCTAGTCCATAATTGCAGTGCAAGTGATAACATTCCTGCGCTATTTGGGCCTTATCGGTGGGTCGTTACCAAAACGAAAATTTGATTTGCGGCCGCCAAAGGGCTCCCGCCAAGGGGCGATCGTAATCGCAATTTTCGGCTGTAAATATCGGAAATTTATTGCCTCCTCTGGAGGCGGCCGTTCCACAATTTATGCCCCCCCGCGAGCGCACGCGACTGTTGGTTTTCCCCCCTGGCCTTATCTGACAGTCTCGCTCTGTTTAAATACAGCCCTGCACGATTTTTTCGTCGGCACGCCCGTAAAATATGCAGGGACGCATTCAAATATTAAGGGGCCGGCCGTAAACCGCTCGGAGACGTACTCAAATATTAACGGGGCGCCAAAAAAATCACTTGGAAAATTGGCTTATGTACAATGCATTATCCAACGAATATCCACGTCGAATTGTGAAGAGCAGACATTTTAAATGTACAATTTACGCAACTGCGTTTACGTTCACCCAGAATGTGAATAATACAGAAAAAAAAACACGCGGCGTTACAATTTGATGCCTGCCCTACCTATGTGTGAATTTTTATAATTTACTGGCCGTTTAGTCATGCGTTTCAGTACTATAATTTGGCGGAAAGCACGCGAAATGTTGTTTTTCAAAGTTGGTACGCACTGACGAACATCGCGTCATATGTCATATGATTTGACAAATGCTAACCCCCTTGCACTTGTCATATGTCATATGATTTGACAAGTGCTAACGCCCTAGCACTTGTCATATGTCATATGATTTGAGAAGTGTTAACCCCCTTTCACTTGTCAAATCATATGACATATGACGCAAAGTGCGTCAGTGCATACCAACTTTGAAAAACAAAAAAAAGCGTACATAGAAATGCAATTACCAATTTGTACATAAAAAACAAAAGCCTCTGGAAAATTTATTTTCACAGAGATAGTTTGCAATTCTAACATACAAAATTAAACTCCCTACGCCACTCTATCTCACCTCTTGCACTTGTCTGCAATGTGGATGGCATCACTTATAATAGTTTGAATTTCATGGATGCCAATCTATTAACGTCCCTTAATTGTGAGCACAATAAATGTCGGGAAGTTGGGAACTTGCACTCGCTGCGCCACGCTCGTGACAAATTAAGGGCGTAACACTGGAGTGCATATTTTATCGCTGTAACGGAGATCATTTGGTCCATGCGCGGGGTTGGAAGCTTTCGCATCGTTAATATCGGTTCATTTAGAATTCGGATTAATAACGTTACAGTGATGGAATTTTGCGGGTTTATGGCGATGATTTAAAATTTATTAGCAGGTTCAATTGCGTGCGCATTTTCGAATTAATCGCACGCTTCGCAGGTATGATGTTTTGCAGACGCTAATCCGATAAAACGCAAATCGCAGTTGATTACTGTTGCATGTGGGCAGTTTGAATTGAAATTATTACTGTTATTAATAATATATGAATTTTGTAATGCTAAATACTCTCATTAATAATGTTTTTTTATTGATGAAATAGTATGTTGTGTGGTTAGTACAGGAAGTGCAATATTCCCGGCCGATGCGGCAATTGATGGCCGAGACATCAGGCGAGGACGGCAAGACGACGAGGCCGCAACCTGAAGTGCCTAGGTTGGGAAGGTGGTGGTTTTGTTTTTTGTTTTTTTTCAACTTAAATATTGTTCATGGGGGGTGTCCCATAGTTATTGTCTTATTATTGTTGTTGTTACTGTTATTGTTGATTGCTTATGTAAATATGTATGTGTACATTTAAATAAATAATTAAATTAAATTAAATGTAAATTAAGTTTCGTGAAAATATGGAAGAAGAAATTATTTGCTGTAGACTGTAGACAGAAATTTTATTACCGGCCGAGGTCGGGAATGTAATATTCCAGTACTGTTATTTCTCGGTTTCATAGTAACCGTCAACACTAAAGGAATCATATCAATTTTCAGGCGTGTGTGCAGGCTAGAAAACGAGTGATTGTAAGATGATGTGAAAAAAAACAAGTGTTTCGTATAGGTATTACATGGAATAACTGAAATTTGAAACTAATTAATGCTAATTTGAAAAAAAAAATGGAATTTTTCTACTCACACCCGACATTTTAGTAAAATTAATTGAAATTTTGAGAATATTTTGGCGTGCGTAGAGGCTAGAAAACTTCAATGTGAATAAAGCAAAACCCAGGAAATTGCAGAAACATAAATTTTAATATAAAGAAAATAGAAATAATATAGAAGCAGCAAAAATTGCCAAAAAGTTTATGCTAAAATTATAATAATTATTATGTAATATTTTAAAATATTAGTTTTCAAGTAGATAGTTGACATTTTACCAGTAGTTTCTGAAAGTTGACCAATTTTCTCAAAATTTCATTAATTTATATTTGCATCTCTAAATCTTCTAAAGAAAATAGGAGAAAATATATGCAAATTCGAGAAAATGTTGTAAAAATTAATTAGAAATCACAACTGTAAACCCTACAAGTATTATCAAAATTGTCTGAAATAAACATGTAAATCTGAAAAAACCTCAATGTGAATAAAGCAAAAACCAGAAAATTGCAGAAAACTAAATTTTAATATAAAGAAAATTGAAATAAATACATACGCATTGTAGAAGTTGCCAAAAAGTTTATGCCAAAAGTATAATATTTACTATGTAATATTTTAAAATATAACTATCCCAAAGATAATAACAATTTTCAGTTTCCAAGGATAGTTGACATTTAACCAGCAGTTTCTGAAAGTTGCCCAATTTTCTCAAAATTTCATTAATTAATTTGCCAATATTTATATCTCTAAAACTTCTAAAGAAAATTAGAGAAATGCATATATTTTCTCTGGTTTTCTGTAGATAGTTGAGATTTGGTAAGTTTTTTTTCAGTAAGTTCTGAAAAGTTGCCCAATTTTATCAAAATTTCATTAATTAATTTTCCAATACTAACATCTCTAAATCTTCTAAAGAAAATCAGAGAAAATATATGCAAATTCGAGAAAATTTAGCAAAAATATATCAGAAGTCACAACTAAAAACTCTACATGTATTATCAAAATTGTCTGAAATAAACCTGTAAATCTGAAGAAACTTTAATGTGAATAAAGCAAAACCCAGAAAATTGCAGAAAATTAAATTTTAATATGAAGAAAATTGAAATAAATAAATAAATAAGCATTGCAGAAGTTGCCAAAAAGTTTCTGCCAAATTTATAATATTTAATATGTAATATTTTAAAATATAAGTATCCCAAAGATAATAACAATTTTCAGTTTTCAAGTAGATAGTTGACATTTTACCACTAGTCTCTGAAAGTTGCCCAATTTTCTCAAAATTTCATTAATTATTTTCCAACACTTACTTACATCTCTGAATCTTCTAAAGAAAATTGATTGTAGAATGATAGGAAAAAAAACGAGTGTTTAGGCATTAGATGGAATAATACTATCAACAATAATAAGACAATAACCATCAACAATAACAATAAGACAATAACCATGGGACACCACCCATGAACAATGTTTAAGTTGAAAAATACAGCAAAAAACAAAAACGTTACAAAATTCAGATGACTTTTTTAGGTATTAGATGTAATAACAGAATTAATTGAAAATTTGATAATTTTCGTGTAGGCTAGAAAACTACTGATTGTAAGATGATAGAAAAAAACAAGTGTTTCGTATAGGTATTAGATGGAATAACTTAATTTTGAAAATAATTAATGCAAATTTGGCAAAAACATTGAGATTTTTCTGAGCATACTCGAAATTTTACTAGAATTAATTGAAAATTTGAGAGTTTTCTGACGTGCGTATGAGCTAGAAAACGACTGATTGTAGGATTATTGGAAAAACCAGGTGTTTTTTAGGTATTGGATGAAATAATAAGGTATTATATGGAATCAACAATAATAAGACAATAACCTTCAACGATAACAATAAGACAATAACCATGGGACACCACCCATGAACAATGTTTAAGTTGAAAATAACAAACAAAAAACAATAACGTTACAAAATTCAGATATTATTAATAACAGTAATAATTTTAATTCAAACTGCTTTGAATATGAACCGATGATAGGGAAAAAAATAAGTGTTTTTCCAAAAATTGCAATGTTTCTAAGCACACCCAAAAATGTAGAGCAATTAATTGAACATTAGAGAATTTTCTGACGTGCGTATAGGCTAGAAAACTACTGATCGTAAGATGATAGGAAAAAACAAGTGTTTCGTATCGGTATTAGATGGAATAACTGAATTTTGAAAATAATTAATGCAAATTTGGCAAAAACATTGAGATTTTTCTAAGCACACCCGAAATTTTATTGTAGGATGATTGGGAAAAAATAAGTTTTTTTTAGGTAATAGATGGAATAATAATATCAACAATAATAAGACAATAACCATCAACAATAACAATAAGACAATAACTATGGGACACCACCCATGAACAATGTTTAAGTTGAAAAAAACAAAAAAAAAACAAAAAAAAAACGTTACAAAATTCAAATATTATTAATAAGAATAATAATTTTAATTCATAATGATTGTAGGATGATAGGAAAACAAATAAGTGTTTTAGGTATTAGATGGAATAACTGAAATTTGAAAGTAATTAATACAAATTGGGCAAAAAACTGAAATTTTTCTAAGCACAACCAACATTTTAATAGAATTAATTGAAAATTTTAAAATTTTCTGGCGTGGGTGGTATAGGCTAGAAAACTACTGATTATAGGATGATGGGAAAAAACTTGTGTGTCGTATAGGTTTAGATGGAATAACTGAAAATTTAAAGTAATTAATGCAAAATTTGTAAAAAATTGAAATTTTTCTAAGCATACCCGAAATTTTAATAGAATTAATAGAAAATTTGAGAGTTATCAGTTAGTTAGCTTTTTTTTTGGTAATGATTTTTACTTAATAATTGATATTTAGCCTGAATAATTGAGGGGTCTAGAAGTGAAAGGGTATAAGTGCATTTTTTGTTGTTCTGACATAAATGGCTTTAAAGTTAACTTGAATTTGATTGACTGTAAATAGAAAATAGTAGATCTAGTAAATAGAATAAAAATATATGTTAATATGAAAACTGTAGTTGCTATTTGTATGTTTTCTTTTGTTGTTTTGTTGAAATTTGTATATTATGTAGCGTTTTTTGCAAATAAATATTCTTTATAATTTCAAAATTCCAGGAATAAGTTTAGAAAACCGTGTTAATATTTTAGTCTAAACTTATGTCTAACATATTAACACAATTTTCTAAACTTATACCTTGAATTTTGAAATTCAAGTTAACTTCAAAGCCATTTATCTCAGAACTACAAAAAATTATCACTAACTGAAAAAGGAATAACTGAAATTTGGCAGTAATTAATGCAAATTTGGCAAAAAAATTTTTCTAGGCACAGCCGAAAATGTAGTAGAAATAATTGAAAAGGTGAGAGTTATCAATTAGGTAGCAATTTTTTTTTGGTAATAATTTTTACTGAATTATTGATATTTAGACTGAATAATTGAACTGTATTTGAATATGTGAATTTTGACTGTATATTAAAATGGGATTTTCCCAATGGGGGTCCCAAGCGATCCCATATCTACTTATTATTAGTATTATTGGGTAACCAAAAATATCAATTTTCACGACAATGTCATTCTCACGGTGCGAAATAAAACCATTGAGCAATTAATTGCGCAGTCAAATTTTTGCATTCCGTTGCTGCAACAATTCCATTATGCATGTAATTGCATTGGCATGCAACTCTATTGGGCCCAACCCGGACGAGTTGAACGGCCAAAAAACGGATATTTCACACCCATGAGCGCCACCTCACAAATTAAAATCCGCCCCTAAACCGCCCCAGCAGCGAATTATTCAATACCGGAACTAATCAATTATTTCGCACCCGCGGTAATTCGCGTAATTAATTAACTCGATAATTGCGCAACTTACCGGGCGCCTGTTAATACTTCGAATTTATTGCGCCGATTGAATTAATTCTGCATGCTGTAGTGCGTTAAATGCGAGGTTTAATACGCCAGGCTGGTCGCAGAGGTGCCGGTGCCAGCGAAAGCAGGCGGTCTTGCAGACTGGGGTTAACTTTAACCGGCGGTTAATTTCCTCGTGCGCAATTATCAATTGAATGGTACTAGGAAATTTAACGCCGAGTAAAGTTAAACAAAGATTATAAGATTGGACGATAATTTTCATATAGATTAGATTGGAGATTGGACGAAAATTTTCATATAGATTAGATTGGAGATTGGACGATAATTTTCATATAGATTAGACAAGTAGGGAAATAAAGGGGAAGCTGAGAAATTAGTTCCCATAAGCAATAACATGCATTTTCGGCGAGCACGTTTACAGGTTGGGGGGAAAGAGGCTCACATCCATAAGGTTGAAGGTTCCTAAACGTTTTGTACCTACGATCTCTTTTTATGACACAAACTGATTCACGATTTGTCTGTATAAAATAAAAAGCATTTCAAATTTATATAGAACTTGTCATCAGGATTTTTAAACGACCCATTTTGGTATAACAGTTGAATGAAAACTTATTGCCTAACCTAACCTACGAAAGCTAACCTAACTTTACCTAACCTACCTGACCTAACTAGCCTAACCCACCTAACCTAACTTAAATAACCTAACACAAGCCATACTTTTTTCTGCACCTCACTGAACAATAATATATCTACAGTATATCTGCAATATCATCATGCCCTGCATTAGCATTTCCAACGACGAGAAATGCGAAAGCAGAATTGCTCCGTTTCTCATTAAACGTTCGGTTGTCGCGCGTCTCGGTTCGTCTGTCTGTCTGTACGTCTGTCGGACGGGGTAACAGATGGCGGTTTCCTGTTGAGGTAATTGGAGGTCCAGAGTTGATTTACACATCCCGGCTAATTGAATGGGCGCCTAGTCTGTTAACGTTTGCCGATCAAAAGTGTCCACCTGAGCGCGAGCGCTGAAGCTCGCAGCAGTTATAATTAGCTCCAGGAAGACTAATTAGAGTGTGAGCGTGCGAGCAAAAATGATTGCGAATAATAGCGTATGAGAGGATTGCATTTTTGATGAGGTAATTAATTACAAGCGTTGATGTAGAATTTCAAATCATAATGATAATAATAATAATAAAGTGCGACGTGCAATTTATATTTCAATTATACAAACTAAACCAAACAAACTTTCAGTGGCGGAAAGTTCTGCCTGATACATATTCTGTGTGTATAATGTGCGGCATATTGCCCGAAATGGTGCAGTCTATGTGGATTATGATACAACTATTAATGTTGCGTATAAATTTGTATTATTTTAGTAATCGCTCGACTGGTGTTCGAATAATTTCAATAATAACTGAAATATAATCAGTGGAGCCAATCTGGGAAAGTTTTAGGCGAGGTTGGGAAATTTTGATAAAAGCAACGAGACACAGTGCGTTTTAAAAGCAACGAGACACAACAATTGTTTGTTGTAGCAATAGTAAGAAAACCCTGAGTTTTTGGAGAAAAAATCCCTGCAACCCATTTTTGTCTAGAAAGGGGCATATTGGCCCATTTTGGGGATATTACAAAACGGGGGTATTTTGCGTGTTATAGCAAAAGTAAGAAAACCCTGAGTTTTTGGAAAATAATACTCTCTAAAACAGTTTTTTTTTTGTCAATAAAGGGTAAATTGGCTCTATTTAGAAAATTACATGACGGGGGTGAACATAACCCCGCCAAAAAAAGGGTTGTAGGGACTTATTTTCCAATAACTAAAGGGTTAAATTAAACCTTAAGGTTAAACTTAATAACTCGATTTTCTCACTTATTTAAGACACTGTCTCTGTCAAATTTACAGAGAATATACTTTCAGGAATACTTAAGGTGACCAGACGTCCCGATTTTGGCGGGACAGTCCCGATTTTTAGAAATTTGTTCCGCATCCCGCGACGTTTCAAAAATGTCCCGACTTTTGAAAGATTAGGTTTTTTTTCGGGGTGATGTTTTATTCGCTATTTTGAAGTTATCAGCTTATATATTTCACCAATATTTGTATTTGGTAGCAGCGCTGCAGCGGCCAAAATACAAAAGAGTACTTTAAAAACATGCTCGTATTTATTATATTTGTAAATATGACATTATATTTCATGTTATTAATTTTTTTTTTTAATATAATATTATACAGGGTGTCTGCTAAAAAAACGCCGCTAACGATAACTTCTTTGTTTATTGGCCGCTTTCAATAAAACGAAAACAAAACGAAATGGCTCCACATGTCTACAAAGGGGCCCTATTTTTTTTTTTTGCAAAATCTAGCAGACTATCGCCATAATGAAAGTTGATTTTGCACAAAAAAAAAATAGGGCCCCTTTGTAGAACACGTGGAGATATTTAATTTGGTTTTTGTTTTATTGAAATCGGGCAATAAATAGTTAAATAGTTAGTGGGTTATGGAGTTATTGGCCCGCGGCGTTTTTTTGGGAGACACCCTGTATATTTTGCGTTTTGCGTTCTTTGTTAATTAATTTAAAAATCACCCCCCCCCCTTCCGCTGTCCCGTTTTTGGTTCGTTAGGATCTGGTCACCTTAGGCATACTGTAAGCAAATCAGGCATAAAATTTTCAAAATAACCGTCGAATAAATTTTCAGAAATTGCAGTGACAGATAACAAATACTTGTCAAATTGGAAAGTTAATAGCTCGATTTTCTCACTTATTTAAGACATTCTTTCTGTCCAATTTACAGAGGATATACCTTCAGGCATACTATATGCAAATCTGGCATAAAGTTTTTTAAATATCCGTCAGATAAATTTTCAGAAATTTCAGTGACTGATACTTGTGAAATTGGAAAGTTTATAACTCGATTTTCTCACTTATTTAAGACATTCTTTTTGTCAAATTTACAGAGGATATACCTTCAGGCATACAGTATGCAAGTTTATCCGTCAGATAAACTTTCAGAAATTTCAGTGATTGGTCATCAGTACTTGTCTAATTGGAAAGTTAATAACTCGATTTTGGCACTTATTTAAGACATTGTCTCTGTGAAATTTACAGATATACCTTCAGTCATACTGTATGCAAATCTGCCATAAAGTTTTTTAAATATCCGTCAGATAAATTTTCAGAAATTTCAGTGACAGATAACCAAATACTTGTGAAATTGGAAAGTTAACAACTTGATTTTCTCATTTATTTAAGACATTCTCTTAGTCAAATTTACAAAGGATATACCTTCAGGCATACTGTATGCAAATCTGCCTTAAAGTTTTTTCTATATCCACCAGATAAATTTTCAGGAATTTATGGGACCTATAACGAATACTTGTAAAATTAAAAAGTTAATAACTCAATTTTTTCACTTATTTAAGACATTGGCTCTGTCAAATTTACAGAGGATATACTGTATGTATGCAAATCTGCCATAATGTTGTTAAAATATTCAACAGATCAATTTTCAGAAATTTCAGGATAGATAACCAATATTTATGAAATTGAAATTGAAAATTTCTCACTTATTTAAGACATTCTTGCTGTCAAATTTATAGACTGTATACCTTTAGGCATACTGTATGCAAATTTGCCATAATTTTTTTAAAATATCCGTCAGATAAATTTTCAGAAATTTCAGTGACACATAACCAATACTTGTGAAATTGAAATTGAAATTTTCTCACTTATTTAAGACATTCTTGCTGTCAAATTTACAGAGGATATGCCTTCAGGCATACTATATGCAAATGTGCCATAAAGTTTTTGAAATATCCGTCAGGTAAATTTTCAGAAATTTCAGTGACAGATACTTGTCAAATTGGAAAGTTAATAACTCGATTTTCTTACTTATTTAAGGCATTGTCTGTATCAAATGTACAGAGGATATACCTTCAGGCATACTATATGCAAATATCCCATAAAGTTTTTAAAATATCCGTCAGATAAATTTTCAGAAATTTCAGTGACAGATACTTGTCAAATTGGAAAGTTAATAACTCGATTTTCTTACCTATTTAAGGCATTGTCTGTATCAAATGTACAGAGGATATACCTTCAGGCATACTATATGCAAATATCCCATAAAGTTTTTAAAATATCCGTCAGATAAATTTTGAGAAAATTCAGTGATAGATAACCAATACTTATCAATTTGGAAAGTTAATAACTCGATTTGGTCACTTATTTAAGACATTCTCTCAGTCACATCTACAGAGGATATACCTTCAGGCATACTGTATTCAAATCTGCTACAAAGTTTTTAAAATATCCGACAGATAAATTTTCAGAAATTTCAGTGACAGATAACCAATACTTGTGAACTTGAAATTGAAATTTTCTTACTTATTTAAGACATTCTTGCTGTCAAATTTTTACAGGATATACCTTCAGGCATACTATATGCAAATCTGGCATAAAGTTTTTTAAATATACGTCAGATAAATTTTCAGAAATTTCAGTGACTGATACTTGTGAAATTGGAAAGTTTATAACTCGATTTCCTTACTTATTTAAGACATTGTCTGTGTCAAATTTACAGAGGATATACCTTCAGGCATACTGTATGCAAATCTGCCATAAAGTTTTAAAATATCCCCCAGATAAATATGTAGAAATTGCAGTGACAGATAACCAATAGTTGTGAAATTGAAAAGTTAATAACTGGTTTCTTCCGCTTCTTATTCTTCTGTTTCTTCCTATTCGTAAGTTAGGTCATGCAGAAGAAGACAAAAAAGTAAGAAAAACGGAGAAAAGTAAGAGGTAGAAAAAAAGTGGTAGAATAAGTTATGTGCTACCAACATCACTTCATATGTGACAGTTTGTCATAATTTGTCATAATCATATGTGTGTCATATGTTTGTCATAATCATATGTGTGTCATATGTTTGTCATAATCATATGTGACAGTTTGTCATATCAATTAAGCAAATTTGCGTTTCTAACTCACCATCCCAGGATTAACCAGTAACAATATCACAGGACCTCACTTACGAAGAGGAAGAAGAACAAGAATAACAAGAAGCAGAAGAAGACAAATAAGTAGGAAAAAAGAAGAAAACTAAGAAATAAAAAAGAAGAAAACCAAGAAGTAGAAGAAAGAAGAAAAGTAACAAGTACAAAAAATAAGTGGCACAAAAAGTTATTTGCTGCCCACATCTCATCATATTGCTCACACGGTTTGTTAATTAACGACCCTATATTAGCTCCTTCCTCGCAATAATTATCAATTAAGCAAATTTGCATTTTTAATGTAATTAACGTTTCACTTTTTCAGCGCCTCCAGACGTGTACGCGTAATCCCGAAAATTATCCACATCTGCTTCCGCCGCCATCCCGAATATTATTTATTAATTTTAATTACGAGCCGCCCCCGTCCACAACATTCCGTCCTCGACCCTCGGGCAGGCGAGACTCGTGCCCCCTCGCATTTTTGGAACTCAATTTAAGTTCCCGATCCAATTTCGCCAGCCTCCCCACGGCGATGGCGACCACCCCCCCGCCCCCCGTCGCGTTATCCGATTAATTAAAGTGCTAAGGGCTCTTTTTTTTGGGACAGACTAGAGGTTTACACAGAGATTTCGACAAATATTAGTTAGAGACTGTTTTGTAATTAACTGTTGTGTGGACTGTATTTAAAATCGGTTCTAACTTAGAGTGACAACATTGAATTTGGTGAATGGTTTGAATCGGTAATTATTGAATTCAATATTAGTGCCAAGGTTTCTTTTTTTTTTGAACAGACTAGATGTTTATACAGAGATTTCAACAAATTCAACAAATATTAGTTAGAGATATTGTTTTATAGTTGACTGTTGAGTGGACTGTATTTAAAATCGGTCCTAACTTTGAGTGAAAACACAGAATTTGGTGACTGGTTTAAATCGGTAATTATTCAATCCGATATTTGTGCTTAGGGTTCTTTTTTTGACAGACTAGAGGTTTACACAGAGATTTCAACAAGTATTAGTTAGAGATACTTATTTTATAACTGACTGTTGACAGAACTGTATTTAAAATCGGTTCTAACTTCGAGTGAAAACACTGAATTTGCTGACTGGTTTTAATCGGTAATTATTGAATCCAATATTTGTGCTCAGGTTTCTTTTTTTTTTGACAGACTAGAGGTTTATACAGAGATTTCAATAAATATTAGTTAGAGATACTGTTTTATAGTTGACTGTTAAGTGAACTGCATTTACCATTGCTTCCAACTTCGAGTGACAACACTAAATTTGGTGATTGATTTTAATCGGTAATTATTGAATTCAATATTTGTGCTCAAGTTTCTTTTTTTTTTTTATAGACTAAGAGGTTTATACAGAGATTTCAACAAATATTAGTTAGATATACTGTTTTGTAATTGACTGTTGAGTCAATGTATTTGTATTTAAAATCGGTTCTAACTTCGAGTGAAAACGCTAAATTTGGTCACTAGTTTTAATCGATAATTATTGAATACCAACATTTTTGCTGAACACTGCATGACTTGTTTGCGTAGTGGTTGCAATTGTACTAATTTCTTCCTGTACTTTAGGTTGACTTTTCATGGTATACAAATCGCGCAGATGTCCAGCAAATAACTTACGTATCAAATAGATACTAATCGAGAATATTAGGATGGAAGAAAAATTAAAGCAGGACGATTGGGACGAGATGAATTTTGAAGGTATGTAAGTCTGTAGCGCAAACGCTCGGTCCTGATAGTGATAGGATTAATGAATATTTAACTTTAATAATTTTTGTTGTTATTTATTTGTATTTCTTTTTTTGAGATTTTATTTTTGGAATATGTATGTAGCTTTCTGGTAATAAATATTATTATTACTATTATTATTACTTTATCAACCGATCCCGTCCGGAAAACTACCCAATGACAACGCCACTGTGCAAATGTATCCCATTATTATCACCTAAAACGTGCTCGTTGTGTTTTGAAGCCGAGAATTAATTAAAATCCGAGCAGTTCGTGTTACTAAAAGTATTTATTTCGATTGAATTTTTGCTAGCGATTGGAATTTCAGCTGCATTGTTGAGGAACTATAATCCGCCTGTACAATTGAAATTTAATATCTTCTATCCCGAGTTTCTTTTAAAATATGCGTTTAAAACTCGTTTGAATAAAAACTTCTATGTGTACCGAGTTTTTCGTCCGATAAATATTTTGCTCCGCTGGCCTTATTTTTGCTGGCATCGGAATTATAATTGCATTTTTAATGAAGTGAATTATTTTCTGCGCGAATATTTTGTTGTTGGAATATGCGTTTCAAATTTTCCTTGCATGCATATTTTAATTTTCGATTTTCATGTGCCGTTTCCTTGCGTATGTATTTTAATTTCTGATTTTCCTGTGCCTTTTCCTTGCATAAATATTTTAATTTCTGATTTTCATGTGCCGTTCCTTGCATACATATTTTAATTTCTGATTTTCCTGTGCCTTTTCCTTTATACGTGCAAGGTTGCAATTTTTGTCATGTATGGTTGAATTGGTTTCAATTTTGCATTGCGTTGCAACTGCACTGTTAAGAAATTAATAAGCCTGCACACTGCAGCTGTGTTCACTGTTAATATTTAATAATTTAAGCCCTTTTATAACTTGACAGTATAAAATTTAAAATGACAGTATGAATTTCATTGTTAAAATGCAATTGTGTAATAAACGGGTTAAATAGTGGAAGCAGAATTTATACATGTGTGTAAAACTAATTAATAAACAGTCTTAAGTAAAAAAAAAAACAGTACAAACGTGGTGAAAATTTATACAAAAATAAATCCCAAGTACAAACCCGTTTATTACAATTGTTATGCAACCAAAATTACATGCGTGTGAAACTCGATCATTTCAAATGTCAAAACTATTGACAGAAAATGTATTTAACGCAAGAAAGTATTTAAATAGGGCCCTTTCACAAGTGAGTTACTATTTCGAGATTAACAGTTGATGATTCCTGTTTGACCAGGATTGATGTGATTAGTGCCTCATGCCAATTCTTACGTTGAATTCATTTTCTGTCAACAGTTTTGACATTTGAAATGATCGAGTTGCAGGCGCATGCAATTTTGGTTGAATAACAATTGCATTTTAGAAATGCAGTTGATACTGTCGTTTTAGAACTGAACACAATTGCATTTTAAAACTCCATCATTTCAAATGTCAAAACTATTGACAGAAAATGTATTCAACGCAAGAAAGTATTTAAATAGGGCACTTTCACAAGTGAGTTACTATTTCGAGATTAACAGTTGATGATTCCTGTTTGAACAGGATTGATGTGATTAGTGCCTCATGCCAATTCTTGCGTTGAATTCATTTTCTGTCAACAGTTTTGACATTTGAAATGATCAAGTTGGAAGCACATGTAATTTTGGTTGCATAACAATTGCATTTTAGCAATGCAATTAATACTGTCGTTTTAGAACTGTTGTTCAATTGCATTTGTCGTTATAAACCTGAACATAGAGTATGTTCAGAGATTAAAAAACGCGCTGTATATGGTTATATAGGAGCTGCAATGTTAGCAAATTAATGTGCCCACACTAATAACGGCGAAACTACTACGTCTGCATGAATACTTAATAACTAAATTTTGATTCACTAGGTGATAACGTTGATTTTAATTCTAATTATAATTACGCGTTAATCTCGCCAAAACTATCACACCAACCCCTGTATCACTCCACAGGCAATTACCAAACTTTCGCCGCCGCAGAGTCAAATTCCGTTACGATTTCGTTACGGCGAGTGATTAGGGGATGAAAGGGAGTCTAGGCCGTGATTGTGTGTGTGGGGAGAGTCGCCGCCCCTACAAATTCCGCTGTCGGCGCACACATTGTCCCGGCGCTCATTAGCACCCCCGGCTGCCGTCGATGTCGCCCCCATTATCGACGGGCCGTGCGCCGCCCCCGGGCTCCCGGAGACAATGGGGCCGCGTGTGTCACCTAGGGGTAGTAGCCACAAAAGCGCCCCGTGACGTCCATTGACTCGCACACGACACCACCTGCTCTTTACCCTCGCGGTAAAAAAACTACGCAGGTTCTTCAGAGAAATGAAGAAGTGATTCCTGTCTCAATTTGATTTATCAAAGTGTAATGCTTAAATGTTAAAGGTTTAAAGGCGCAGACGAAGAAAGTTGAAGTCTGAAGAAGTGATTCCTGACTCAATTTAATTTATTAAAGTGTAATGCTAAATAGTAAAGTGATTCCTGACTCAATTTGATTTATCAACGTTGTAATGCGTAAATGTTAAAGGTTTAAAGGCTCATACGAAGAAAGTTGGAGTCTAAAGAAGTGATTCCTGACTCAATTTCATTTATTAAAGTGTAATGCTTAAATATTAAAGGTTCAAAAGTTCAGACGAAGAAAGTTCTTCAGAATAAAATGAAAATCGAAATTGACCAAGAAAATTTCCGAAATCCCAAATATATCATTAATGTTTTGATTATATTTAATACATTTATAAATTTCTACAAATATTTTATTAAATTTTTTATTTAATTCAATACATTTATAAATATCTACAAATATTTCTATGTTTCTATGTATTTTTGCATAAGTACATACTTCTAAAAATTTCTACAATGATGAGTAAATTGATGAGTAACGCTTGACAGCTCGAGTTGAAGAAAGTTGAAGTTTGAAGAAGTGATTCCTGACTCAATTTGATTTATTAAAGTGTAATGCTTAAATGTTAAAGCTTTAAAGGCTCAGACGATGAATGTTCTTCAGAATAAAATGAAAATCGAAATTGTCCAAGAAAATTTCCGAAATTCCAAAACTATCATTAATATTTTGATTTTATTTAATACATTTATAAATTTCTACAAATATTCCATTAATTTTTTGATTTAATTTAATACATTTATAAATATCTACAAATATTTCCATGTATTTTTGCATAAGTACGTACTTCTGAAAATTTCTACAATGTATTAAAATTGATGAGTAACGCTTTACTGCTCTAGTGGCTATAGTTTCGATACATTAACGGGTCATTATCAAAATTACAATGAAGTACTGTGTGTGTGTGTTTTACCTATTAAAATTGAGACAATTTCGATTTTTCTACTATATTTATAAATTTCTACAGTTCATCCACTTGTTTTTTATATTTCGTTTAAATTAATGAAAATTTCTACATATTGTATATTATCTGATCAACGACTCCATAAACTACTACTATAAATGTCTACAATTCATTTTAATCCACTTTTTTTATATACTACGTTTAAATTTCTGAAAATTTCTGCAAATTGTTTATTATATGATGAACAACTCTACAAACTACATGACATCTTCCATTTGTGGTTATTTTTTCCAAAATTTCCAAGAATTTAACAGAATTTTCACTTTTTTTTCGTAAATTTCGAACTATATTGTAATTTATCATGAAATGTTGGTAATTTATGAAGATTTTTTTGGTAAATTAAAGTTTTTAAGGCATTTAATTTATATTATTAAACATTTTGGTATATTTCGTCTAAATGTATAAAAATTTTCATTGATTTATCAATAATTTATTGTTCAATTTTATATTATATTTTAATAATGAGGTTTATAGACCTAATTATGAAATATCATATGAATGTTTCCAAATTTTTCGACAGTCCAACGTCACTTTATAATATTTTAATGTTTCATTGATTTGTTAAAAAAAAATCGTGTTCGTGAATTACATTTTATTTTGAAATATACTATTCACAGTATAATATCATCATATTCTTCATCATATGATTATAGTATAATCTCAGCATATTCCTTATTATATAATTGTAATATAATCATATACTATTCAATAATAGATTGTTTATAAAACATTTTAATTTTCCCCATTTTGTTTAAATTGGGAAATTAATATTTTCACGAATTTTTTCCAAATTTTCCCTTAATTCACGTGGCATCTTCATGACGCCACGTTGATACAGTTATTCCTGACCCAATTTTATTATTATTATATACTATATATTATATTATATACTCAATTATATTTGATTATTCATACTTATGGAAGTACAACCTACAATTTTGAATTTTCGCTTTGTTTATATTTAAATATTTTTAAGGCACCTATTGATAATTGATAGATACATAGTTGTAGATTATTCATACTTTAGATATGAATAAACTTTCAAATTTCAACCAATTTGAATATAAAATGATGGAAGAATATGATGGAAGTATAAACCTTCAATTTTCACTTGATTTTCAAGGATTTTCAATTGTTTTAAATTTCCATAATATTATTAATATATTTATACATAAAGTATTCATACTTAAAGGAAAAATGAATAAACCTTAAATTTTCAAGAAAAAAAATGTAAGTAAATTTGTTTTGAAAAAGTTTTTAAGGCATATAATTTAAGATTTTTGTATATTTCAGATAAATTTTTATGAAAATTTCATCCATTTTACACGATTTTTTTGTTAAATTTTAATTTTGAATATTAGCAAAGTGTCTAAATTGTATATGATATAATGTTTGGGGTAGAAACAATGTACCTTCTTAATTCTCTTTCGTATTCTTCATTTATAATCATTTGCTACCGGTTTCAACTCCATGTGGAGCCATCATCAGGCAAAACATGGCTCCAGATGGAGCTGAAACCGGAAGAAAATGTAAATTAGAAATAAAGCATACAACAGAGAATTAAGGAAGTACATTGTTTCTACCCCAAACATTAAACAAAAAACCTTAATATGAGATACCTAAATGTTTATAAAATATTATTTCAATTTTCTCAAATTTTCTCAAAACACAACTTACTCACTCCGTGAAATATTTGGAAAATTCATTTTGAAAAAGTTTGTAAGACATATATTATAAAATATCACATATATTTGTATATTTCAGCGGAATTTTTGTTAAAATTTCTTTTATTTTACAAGAATTTGATGTTATTTATTTGTATTATTTAGATATGTACAGTCATGCTCACATAAATCTAGTACAAAACATTTGACATTGCTATATAAAATTGCTATTGTAACCTAATTTCTTGTAGTAGATTTATGTGAGCATGACTTAACATACATCTGAAAATTTCTACAATGTATTAAAATTGATGAGTAACGCTTAACAGTTTTAGTAACTATAGTTTCGACACCTTAACGGGTCATTATCAAACTTACAATGAAGTACTGCGTGTGTTTTTTACCTATTAAAATTGAAGCAATTTCGATTCTTCTATTAAATTATAAATATTTATAAATACTTATAAATTTCTACAATTCATTCACTTCTGTTTTTATATTATGCTTAAATTTCTGAAAATTTCTACAAATTGTGTATTAATTGATCAACAAATTTATAAACTACTACTATAAATTTCTACAATTCATTTTAATCCACTTTTTTATATATTCGTATTACGTTTAAATTTCTGAAAATTTCTACAAATTGTATATTATTTGATCAACAACTTTATAAACTACTACTATAAATTTCTACAATTCATTTTAATTCACTTTTTTATATACTCGTATTACTTTTAATAAACTACTACTATAAATTTCTACAATTCAATTTAATCCACTTTTTTATATACTCGTATTACGTTTAAATTTCTGAAAACTACAAATTGTTTATTATCTGATCAACAACTCTACAAACTACATCACTCCATCACATATCATCCATTTGTGGTTAATTTTTGTATAAAAACCTATACATTTCTGAAATTACAAATATTTTTGGAATTTATGTTGTCTTAAAAATTTCTATACAAATTTCTACCTGCGAAATGTTGTTACATTACGTTAAATCTTTATGAAAATATATACAAACTTTGTTAAAAAAAAGGCTTTTTAATATGTATATTCCTAAATTCTGCAAATATTTGTATGTACCTTCATATTTTTTTTTTGCATTACGTGCAAATTTCTGAAAATTTCTATATTACGTGCAAATTTCTGAACATTTCTATATTACGTGCAATTTTCTGAAAATTTCTATATAGTGTTTGTTACCCTTTCAACTTCGTAAACCACATCACGTCTTCGCTCGCAAACTCCCTTATTTAGCACCAATTAGAGGATCCTATGCAACGCAATTACTAAACCATCAGCGTATGTAGACTTTGATTGCAATTAATTACGACCTTGGATGTTGGGGGCGGCTCGGATTGCGCCGCACGCAAATATTTATCAATTAACCCGCACGTACCACCTCCGAGGAGTCAGTTTTCCGCCGCCCTCCGTCGCCGCCCCCTGTTAATCGTGCAATTAATTTTCATAAGTCACGCGCTCCCCGGGATGGGATCTGTCTTAATTGTATTCCGCGATTAATTCCGAGTTGATTGCGTAAGCGAGGCCGGCAATTACCGCCCCCCGGCAGTCTCAACCTCAGCCTCTTAAGGCGCCAACCTCAAATTGACATGTAAACGGGGCTTGAGTGGGTTTTTTTAGCTTTTATTTGTACTGATGAAGCCGATATGATAATCTCGATGATCAATTTTCAACCAAAACATTAAAATTTTCACAATGTTTTTGAAAATTTCAGACTTTTTCAGTCTGATTCATGGAGACAGATCATATTAGATCAGATCACATCAGAGACAGACGATTCATGGTGTTACTGAAAGTTATTGTTTCTGTTATATTGATCGAATTGTCGCTATGTTTTGAACATTTCCCACTGAAATTTTAACAGGTTTTTAAAGAATATACTACACTTTTTTTTAAATTCTTACAAAATTTGAAAAAGTAGATAGTTTTTAGATATTTTATTTCAATTATCGCACATTTTTGGAAATTTTGCCTGAATATTTATAAAATTTTATATTATTTAAATTATCGCACATTTTTCCTTAATTTTTATAAAATTTTCATTCATATATCAATAAATGATTATATAATTTCCATCTCTAACTAAATATTTGGAGTATTGCAATGTTTATGAAATATTGTCCGAATTTTTCCAGACTTATTGTAATAATAATAACTATTATTTATTCCCATTAAACGAAATACAATGTAGCGAAGTATCAAAGAAATATATACACAATAAGATATTGGCTGTGGTCATAAAGTAAATTCCCAAAGACATTTTTATGGGAATTTTCGACAATTATTTTGGAATTTTTGAACACATCACATCACACATTTATGTATATTTTGACCGAATTTTTACGAAAATTTCGTTGATTTTACAAGAATTGGTTGTTGAATTTTATTTTGTAAATTGTTTACGAACTATTGTTTGATTTTTCTCAGATATTTCTAAATTTCCAAACGATTTTGTGACACAACTCTTTCATTACCTTAAATTTTTGGAAATTTATTTGGTGTTGGAATATTATTAAAATTATTAACGAATTTTTGATTTCAGCAATATAAGTAATAAATTGAAATATTTTACTTTCAGAAATATACATGTCTACTGAAACTAGGAAAACCAAAAGGTAAAATTATATTATAAGACACGATATTGCAGTCCCTGGATAACATTAATCAACCATTAGTTTTTGTACCTAATAGTACCTACAATTTTATTTAGAAAGTGTCGAATGCTATATGAATTTTCAGCATTTTCCCCACATTTTTTCCATAGCCTAAAACTAATACTATATGAATTTTCAGGAATTTTTCCACATATTTGCCATAGTCTAAAACTAATACTATGTGAATATTCCGGATTTTTTCCATATTTTTGCCATAGTCTGAAACAAATACTATATGAATTTTCAGGAGTTTTCCATATTTTTGCCAAAGACCAATACCATTGATTAACTAATTTCTATACTAACGGCTAATACTATATCGATACCTAGTTATAGACTATTCATACATAAGGAAGTTTAAGTTTCAATTTTCAATAGATTTTCAAGGTTTTTTTCGTATTTTTTTATTGTTTTTTAATCTTTTAGAATTATATTGATACACAGTTCTAACCTATTCGTATTTTCGGAAATAGATGTAAACCAATTTTCACGAAGAATTTTTTAATTAATTTTGTAAATAGGTTTTTGAATACGTTACGTTTTTAAATTTGGGTGTGATACTTTTTTTTATTATTGTTTGATTTTTTAGATATTATATTGATACACACTTGTAGACTATTCGTACTTTCGGAAGTAAATATAAACCAATTTTCAAGAAATTTTTAATTAAATTTGTAAATAGGTTTTTGAAAACGTTAGGTTTTTAAAATTAAGTTACATTTTTGTACACTTCACCTGTACATCTTTATTAAATTGTCCTTGATTTTGCACAAATTTGTTCTTAAATTTTATATTATTTTTTTATACAGACGGGTAAATTGTTTACGATATATTGATTGAATTTTCACAAGTTTTTCTAAATTTCCAAATATATTAGTGACAAAACTTTTTCACTTTCTTAAATATTTGGAAATTTAATTGTTGATGATTATTCTCAGAAAAAAACAGGAACATTTTACTTTACTATATGAATTTTCAGGATTTTTTTCCACATTTTAGACAAAGATTAAAGCTATGTTGATACATAGTTATAGACTATTCACACATATGGAAGTTTAAACTTTCAATATTCAATAAATTTTCATGGTTTTCTCCTATTTTTATTATTTTTAGATTTTTTTAGATATTATATTGATACACAGTTGTAGACTATTCGTACTTTCGAACGTAAATATAAAGCAATTTTCAAGAAGAATTTTTTAATTAATTTCATAAGTAGGTTTTTGGAAACGTTAGGTTTTTAAATTTATGCTACATTTTTGTACACTTCACCTGTAGATCTTTATGAAATTTTTATTGATTTTGCACAAATTTGTTCTTAAATTTTATATTATTTTTTTATACAGACAAGTAAATTGTCTACGATATATTGATTGAATTTTCACAAGTTTTTTTTAAATTTCCAAACATATTCGTGACAAAACTCTTTCACTTTCTTAAATATTTAGAAATTTAATTGTTGATTATTCTCAGAAAAAAACAGGAGCATTTTACTTTTTAACTAAGAAATAAATTGAAATCTCTACTAATAAAATATATTATTGAATTTCAGCATTATACGTACTGAAGTAAGAAAAACCAAAAGCTATAAATTATATTCTTAAAGGCACGGTATTGCAGTCCCTGAATATTAACATTTTACTATATGAATTTTCAGGATTTTTTTTCACATTTTTGTCAAAGATTAAAGCTATGTTGATACATAGTTATAGACTATTCATACATATGGAAGTTTAAACTTTCAATTTTCAATAAATTTTCATGGTTTTTTCCTATTTTTATTATTTTTCGAACTTTTTAGATATTATATTGATACACAGTTGTAGACTATTCGTACTTTCGAAAGTAAATATAAACCAATTTTCAAGACGAATTTTTTAATTAATTTAGTAAATAGGTTTCTGGAAACGTTAGGTTTTTAAATTTATGTTACATTTTTGTACACTTCACCTGTACATGTTTATAATTTTTTTATTGATTTTGCACAAATTTGTTCTTGAATTTTATATTATTGTTTTATATAGACACGTACATTGTTTTGATATATTGATTGAATATTCACAAGTTTTTTCTAAATTTCCAAACATATTCGTGACACAACTTTTTCACTTACTTAAATATTTGAAAATTTAATTGATGATGATTTTTCTCGGAAAAAAACAGGAGCATTTTACTTTTTAACTAAGAAATACATTGAAATATATAATAATAAAATATGATATTGAATTTCAGAAATATACGTACTAAAGTAAGAAAAACCAAGAGGTAAAATTATATTCCTTAAGCCTTAAAGAATATTATTTTACCTTTGGTTTCCTTAAAGTTTAACGCGTGATATTGCTGTCCCTGAATAGCATTAATCAACCATTTGTTTTTCATACTTACCACTACAAATTTTCAAATATTGAGAAAATTTTGAATACTATAAGTTTTTCTTACTTCTTTCTTTTGACAAATATTTATTTGGATAATTGGATTTCCATCTTCAATAATCATTGATGTTTTCAAGAAAAAACTTTTTAATCGCCTTTCACAGATTTTCACCGTTTTTTAAGTATTTTGAAATATTATTGTTGATGAAAGATTATTATGAAAAATATTGCTGCTTGTTGTTAAAATATTTGAATTGTTTAGGACAATAATAGATTTGAATCCACGTTAGTAAGTTTGAAAATCGAGGACGAGAACATTGCTTGAAATTTTTACTCTAATAACTTTTTGCCGCAGCAAAGAAATAGTCACAGCCCAAACTCTAATATCAATAATATATAATAATAACTAATACACTTTTGGAAATATTTATTTGGACAATTGAATTTCCACCTTCAATAATGATTGATTTTTCAAGAACTTTTTAACTGCCTTTCACAGATTTTCACCTTTTTTAAGTATTTTGAAATTTTATTGTTGATGAAATATTATTAGATTGTTATTAAAAATATTGCTGATTGATGTTAAAATATTTGAATTGTTTAGAAGAATAATAGATTTTAATCCACGTTAGTAAGTTTGCAAATCGAGGACGAGAACATTGCTTGTAATTTTTACTCTAATAACTTTTTTCCGCAGCAAAGAAATAGTCACAGCCCGAACTCTAATACCAATAATATATAATAATAACTAATACCATACACTTCATTTAAGATAGTATTTGTATCCATGTTAGTAAGTAAGAAAACGGAGGACGAGAACTTTGCTTGAAATTTTTAATCTTATTAATAACTTTTTTGTTGTAGCAAATGAACAGTTACAGCCCAAACTCACTAATACCATAGGCTTCATTAAAGAGGTTTGAATACACGCTAGTAAGGTAGAAAAGCAAGGATAAGAACTTTTCTCGAAATTTTTACTCTTATTAATAACTTTTTTGTTGTAGCAAAAGAACAGTCACAGCCCTAATTGACCATTACCACAGGCTTAATTTAAGAGATTTGAATCCACGTTAGTAAGTTAGAAAAGCGAGAACAAGAACTTTGCCCAAAATTTTCACTCTCATTAATAACTTTTTGTCGCAGCAAAGCAATAGTCACAGTCCAAACTCACCAATACCATATGCTTCATTTAAGAGATTTTAATCCACGTTAGTAAGTTTGAAAATCGAGAGCGAGAAATTTTTACTTTCATTAATAAACTTTCTTGTTGTAGCAAAAGAACAGTCATAGCCCTAACGCACCAATATCATAGGTTTCATATAAGAGATTTGAATCCACGTCAGTAAATTTGAAAATTGAGGACGAGAACTTTGATTGAAATTTTTACCCTTATTAATAACTTTTTGTCGTAGCAAAGCAACAGTCACAGCCATAACTCACCAATACCATAGGCTTCATTTAAGAGATTTGAATCCACGTTTGTAAGTTTGAAAATCGAAAGCGAGAACTTTACTCGAAATTTTACTCTTATTAATAACTTTTTTGTTGGAGCACAAGAACAGTCACAGCCCTAATTGACCATTACCAGAGGCTTCATTTAAGAGATATTAATCCACGTTAGTAAGTTTAAAAAGCGAGGATGAGAACTTTGCCCGAAATTTTTACTTTTATTAATAACTTTCTTGTTGTAGCAAAAGAACAGTCAATACCATAAGCTTTATTTCAAAGATTTGAATCCACGTTCGTAAGTATAAAAATCGATGACGAGAAGTTTGCTCGAAATTTTTACTGTTATTAATAACTTTTTTGTTGTAGCAAAAGATCAGTTACAGCCCAAACTCACCATTACAACAGTCTTCTTTTAAGACATTTGAATCCATGTCAGTAAGTTTGAAAATCTATGACGAGAACTATGCTTCAAATTATTACTGTTATTAATAACTTTTTTGTTGTAGCAAAGAAACAGTCAAAGCCCAAACTCACCAATACCATAGACTTCATATAAGAGATTTGAACCCACGACCGCAACTTTAAAAGTCGAGATATATTTTTATCATTTCTAACAATTTTTTTTTTGTCACAGTAACGAAAAATGCTTATGAAAAGTACGAACTCGCCTGATTTTTACAATCAAATATTTGCAGAATTAACAGAATCTGCTCAAATGTGTAAGTCTTAATAGTCTCATATTGTGAATACTGTTTCCAGCTTTTTATTAAAAACAACGAAAATTTCGCAAACTTTAGTCCGCAAACTAAGCAAAAGCGACGCATCGCTAAAATCAATCCCCAATTACCAAAAGGCAATTTTACACTTTCAAATGCCGCAATCAGCTTAAATTTTCGATATTTTTGAGGAACGTGATGACAAATTGCACACCAGCCGAACACCGGCGCATTTTTTTGGTAAGTAAAGGACATACGAGGAAAGGATATGCAACGAGAACAAAGAAGATGGACGGATGGCAACAAGCAAAATTGCAGCCATGTGTCCGTCTCCGACCACAAAGCAGTTTTTTTTTTGGATATTTCTGCTATCTGATCGGCGCAGGCACGTTAAAGAATTCCAATTAATTTGCGATAAAATTCCAAATACATTATCCCTACACAATAGACTAATGGAATGGGCGTAGAAAGAACGTTTACTAAAGCGTAATTATGTTTTACATGTTTCACACAAAAACGTTAATGATGTGTGCATTCAGTTTGCAGCGATTATAATGCAAACTTTATAGAGTAAAAAGGGCCGCACGAAGGTAAGGTTTATACGAATTAATATTAGTTAGTTCAATTCTCGCACAATTAATTTTTATGTGTGGAGAATTATTTTCAATTGCGCTTGATATTAAAGTTTATATAAGTAAAATAGAATAAAACGCTTGGTTAAGTTTCACTGACTGTAATAGATTTCTTGTTAGGAGAAAATATTAAAGTTTATATAAGTAAAACAGAATAAAACACTTGGTTAAGTTTCACTGACTTTAATAGATTTCTCGTTAGGAGAAGATATTAAAGATTATATAAGTAAAATAGAATAAAACACTTGGTTAAGTTTCACTGACTTTAATATATTTCTCGTTGGGAGAAATCTATTAAAGTAATAGAAAGTAATAGATTTCTTGTTAGTAGAAAATATTAAAGTTTATATAAGTAAAATAGAATAAAACGCTTCGTTAAGTTTCACTCACTTTAACAGATTTCTCGTTAGGAGAAGATATTAAAGATTATATAAGTAAAATAGAATAAAACACGTGGTTAAGTTTCACTGACTTTAATTGATTTCTCGTTGGGAGAAATCTTTAAAGTAATAGAAAGTAATAGATTTCTTGTTAGTAGAAAATATTAAAGTTTATATAAGTAAAATAGAATTTTACTTTTTAGAAGTCAGTGAAAATTTCTCCTAACGAGAAATCTATTAAAGTCTCTGAAACTTAACCAAGTGTTTTATTCTATTTTACTTAATTCAAAATGTTTCACCAAGTGGTAAGCATGGAGACTTGCAATTTAATTAAAGTTTATATGTAATTACAAGACCATTTAAATCGATAGCCTAAAAAATATTGTACTACTACTATTAAAGTATTTTTGTATTATTTGAGCCGTCTATTGCTACTAGCTTTAACCTTAGATCAATTATGATCAATTTCCTAGGAAATTATGAAAAAACATATTCAGATCGAAATTGTATAATATGAAGAAAATTTCACACAAATGTTTTATAAAACGTGTGAACGAATTTGAAGTTTGATTTTATCAAAGCAAACTTAGCAATTCGTACAAAAATCGCACAAGTGATGACTTGCCTTATATTCTGGAGTGAAGCAGCAATAATCCCCCGAAGATTCTGCACGAAACGTGGCCCAGACATCTCACGGAACACCACCAGCAAGGTACACCGTTATAGTTCACCACAAAACACTGAGAGAGTGTTCCAATAAACACAAATTGCCGGGCCAACAAATTGTGTTTATTGGCGAAACACGAAACACTAAACTAAACACAGTAAAAATGCCCGCGATAAACCCCTTGTCCGAGTCACAGCACTCCCGGACAGGAACAGACCTGTCTGGACGCTGCGCTCACAAGATCGCTAACATCCCGATCAATCTGGCCAATTTACCCATGAAGATTGTGGGTTTTACATAGTTTTGTGGTGCAGTGGTGAGGGTTTCAGTAGCTTGTAACGAGGGCTTATTTTTTGCCCAAGTTACTATGCAGATAGTTTTGAAGACGCTTCGGGTGTGAGGTGGGGTAAGACGGGGCGCAATTGCCCCTGCATGTCCGCACAAAGGATGTACAAAAGCCAAGTCAGAATTAAACAGCTCAGCGATTGCAATTAAAAATAGCATAGGAATTGATCGGGGGAAACTAGAGAGAGTGCATTATTTCGTAGGTGTAAACTCATCTTGTTTGTTGTGTGCGACGTTGCGCAAAAGAATCGGTGCATGGGCCAAAATCATGCCACCAATCAGAGCCCTGATACTAATTAGTACTGGTGGGAAGTGGGCGTGGTCATCTCATCAAGTGTGCAAGTGATCAAGGTGTATGTACATTTATTTATCAAGTCCGTAATTCTTTCAATCTGGCTCGTAATCGTGGGCAATATCCCATGAAAGTGCAGAAGAAAATCGCCAACGAGGAAGGCATACCAATGCATCATAACATCGGTGAAACCAGCGAACAATGTAACTCCACTATAGCCTCGTATACGTTTGGAAAGTTTACTGGCGGAAAGAATTTACCACATCATTAGTTTACTGGCGGCAAGTACTTTCCACCAGTAATCTCTGCAAATGTAAACGAGGCTTATTACTGGAAGATAAGATATTTGCGCCAGTAGTTGTTGCTTTCAGTTGATACAATTTAATTGCAGATATATTTGAGATTTCTGTAACAACATTCTTAGAAGTTGGAGTATTGGCCTATGATGTATGGGTAAAATTGTGGATATAAAATGCTCTCCTGTAAAATTTACTTCTTGGAGTTACGGTTTTCTGGTTTCACCGACGATAAATAATTCTCACTTTATTTGAATAATCCTGTATCACACAAAAAGGAATATTAAGACAATTATAATCAACAGACCAATTCAATGAGGTAAATAATCCTCTAACTTGGTAGAAATAATAAGTTTATAAGTAATAAATTTGTATACACTAATCAATTTTTTTCCAGTTTGCACTAATAAAAACGAATAATAAAAGTATTCTTAAAATGTACAGACCAATTCAAGAAGGTAAGTAGTCCTCGAAATTGATAGAAATAATAAGTTTATCAGTGATATGTATAATAATGAATAATAAGATAATTATATTAATGAACAGACCAATTCAATTAGGTAAATAATCCTCCAAGTTGATAGAAATAATAAGTTTATTACTAATAAATTTATAATCTAAATTTGTCCAGTTTACACAAATAAAAATGATAATAAAAGTATTCTTAAAACGTACAGACCAATTGAAGAGGTAATTAGTCCTCGAACTTGATAGAAATCATAAGTTTATCAGTGATAGGGATAATAATGAATAATAAGATAATTATATTAATGAACAGACCAATTCAATTAGGTAAATAATCCTCTAACTTGATGGAAATAATAAGTTTCTTAGTAATTAGTTAATAATCCACTAATCTAAATGATTCAAGTTTGCATTAATAAAAATGAACTATAATAGAAATAATAAGGTTATTAGTAATAAATTTATAATACATAAATCTATTTTTTTCCAGTTTGCGCTAATAAAAATGAATAATAAAATTATTCTTAGAATGTACAGACCAATTGAAGAAGGTAATTAGTCCTCGAACTTGATAGAAATAATAAGTTTTCATATACCTGATAAACTAATAATTATATTGATAAACAGACCAGCTCAATTACTTAAATAATGCTCTAACTTGATAGAAATAATAAGATTCTTAGTAATAAGATAATAAATAATCTTCTATCTAAATGATTCCAGTTTCATTAATAAAAATGAGTAATGAAATTATTCTTAAAATGGACAGACTAATTGAAGGAGGTAAGTAGTCCTCGAACTTAATAGAAAAATTAAGTTTATTAGTGATAATTCTATAATTCATAGATTCCAGTTTGTATTCCACAACAATGAAGGAATGGAAACGATAATTCTCAAAACGTAATTCATTTTTTATTGTTTTCTTCCTTGTTTATTGGAGTACTTACTGGTAGTTTATATGTTTCTCTGAAGATGGCTGAAAGATAGCTGAAACTAGTCAGGTGAAGAAGCCATAATAAAAACAATAAAAACAAAAAAAAAACATCTTTATATCTAAACATATAAACTACCAGAAGTACTTCAATAAAGAAGGAAGAAAACAATAAGAAGTCTAATAATAACTGGTATATAAAATGGATGAAACTATAACAAAATGGTAATTTTTTTTGTGAGGTAATAAATTCGAAGATGATTAATTTAATTGTAATGATTACTTAGAAATAATTAGTGACTTGTTAGTGATAATTAGAAAATTAGTAAGTAGAAACTTATGTACTCTTCTGAAGATGTGCAAAAAACGAATAAATTAAATTAATTATTAAAGCTAAATTATTTATCAGTAATGATAATTAAATTGAATATATCTTTCCTATACAGTTGATATATTGACACATCAGATATTAATGGAGATGTCACGAATATTTAATAAATGCTCAGGAATTGAAAAATTTTAAACTTTCTTCACTTACGAATCGAATTTCCACGAAAATGTCTTCAGATATTGATAGAAAATTCTACAGAATTCCAAAGTTGTATGACATACTCATCAGATTTTGTTGGTAAAGTGGAAATGTGAATCGAAAATTACTAATTTATAAATTGCGTGGGATTCAAAAATATAAAAACTTTCTTCACTTATGCATTGAAGTTCCACGTAAATGTCTTATGATATTGATAGAAAATTCTACAGAATTCCAAAGTTGTATGAAGTACTCGTGAGATTTTGTAGATAAATTGGAAATATTAATCGAAAATTACTTTAAAAAAATTAAAATTTCAGAGAATTTCATGATTAGTTAATCGAAATTGCAGAATTCGTAAATATATAAATTGCATGGAATTGAAAAATATCTATTTACACTTTCCTCACTTATGAATCGCATTTCCATAAAAATGTCTCCTGATATTGATAGAAAATTCTTCAGAATTCTAAAGTTCTATGAAAAACTCATCAATTTTATTGTAGAAATTTCTACAGGATTTCAAAGTTCTATGAAATATTCATCAGGTATTATTAGTAAATTAAAATTGTTAATCGAAAATAACTTAAACAAACTAAAAATTTCAGAGAATTTCGTAATTAGTTAATCGAAAATGCAGAATTCGTAAATTTATAGATAGCATGGAATTAAAAAATATACACTTTCCTCACTTATGAATCTAATTTCCACGAAAATATCTTCTGATATTGATAGAAAATTCCACAGAATTCCAAAGTTCTATGAAAACTTCATCATATTTTATTGGTAAATTGGAAATGTTAATCGAAAATTACTTAAACAGATTAAAAATTTCAGAGAATTTCATGATTAGGTAATCGAAATTGCAGAATTTGTAAATTTCTAGATTGAATGGAATTGAAAAATAACTATTAACACTTTCTTTTCTTATGAATAGAATTTCCACAAAAATGTATTTTGATATTGATAGAAAATTCTACGGAATTCCAAAGTTCTATGAAAACTTTAGCAGATTTTATTGGTAAATTGGAAATGTTAATTGAAAATTACTTAAATAAACTAAAAATATCAGAGTATTTCATAATTTGTTAATCGAAATTGCAGAATTCGTAAATTTATAAATTGCATGGAATTGAAAAATAACTATTAACACTTTCCCGACTTATGAATCGTATTTCCACGAAAATGTCTTGTGATATTGATAGAAAATTCTACAGAATTCCAAAGTTCTATGAAAAACTCATCAACTTTATTGTAGAATTCTACAGGATTTAAAAAGTTCTATGAAAAATTCATCAGATTTTATTGGTAAATTAAAAGTAATAATTGAAAATAACTTAAACAAACTAATTTTTTTTAAAGAACTTCACGGTTTGTTAATTGAAATTGCAGAATTCATAAATTTATTAATTGCATGGAATTAAAAAATAACTATTAACACTTTCCTCACTTATGAATCGAATTTCCACGAAAATGTCTTTTGATATTAATAGAAAATTCTACAGAAATCCAAAGTTGTTTGACAACCTCATCAATTTTTATTGGTAAATTGGAAATGTTAATAAAAAAATTACATTAACAAACTAAAAATTTCAGAGAATAATGTAAGTAATAGAAATCACAAATGTTATAAAAACCCTACAATAAAAATAAAAGATAACACATGAATCGCGAATTTCAGAAAAATAGAAAATTGGGCAAAAATACATAAATCCAATAGTCCAAAAGAACAATAATGTGAATCCACGTTGTGATATAAAAATCCTTAAATCTGTAAAACTGTTAAGAGCTGAAGGATAAACTGTAAAAACTATCTAAACTGTCGAAACTGTAGTCACAACTACAAAAAATGAGTGATATTAATAATTACAATTTATTTATTTTAACTTGTAATAACATGTGGAAGAAATTAAAAATGTAAAAATGTAACGAAAGATATATTTAGTGAAGCATTTATATACATTTTTGATAAAAATATTGAGAGAATTATTTCAAAAATTGGTTACATAATAGAGTATACTTTCGTGCTTCACTAAATATGACTACATAGCGAACAATTGAACCAAAATTGTGAAAAATCTAAGGATTTTAGATTTGTGAATTCGCTTATTACCTACATATTTACATTATGAACTAATTTAAAAATAATTTACACAATATACCGAGTGTTCATTTAAATTTAAGCTCTAGTTATCCACGGAAATTTTCGCAATAAGAAAGGTTATTGGTGATATATATCTCGCCTTTCTTATTGGCTGCGCAAATTTCCGTAACTAGAGCTGAAATTTAAGTGATCACTACGTATTTTTTCAAAGTACTTAATTTATAGGATTCATTAAAACTAATTGTATAAAGCAGGTTCGAGTGAAAAATGCGGAAAATGAAGAGATCTAGAGTATTTTCAGATTTAAGCATTTTGCTATTCTTAACTCTAACTCTACATTCTGACTCATTTTTGAAACCATTTTGGCAATAAAATTGTTATTTTCATAGAATTTATTACTTCAGTAAAATTTTCGATTAATATTTCAAGAAATATGTGCTCTACATTCCGACTCACTTTTGAAACCGTTTTTCCTTCGAGTATTTTCAGATTTTAGCATTTTCCTATTCTTAACTCTAACTCTACATTCTCACTCATTTTTGAAACCATTTTTCCAATAAAATTGATTTTTTCATAGATTTTATTACTTCAGTAAAATTTTCGATTAATATTTCAAGACATATGTGTACTCTACATTTCTGCTAATTTTTGAAACCTTTTTTCTAATAAAATTGAATTTGTCTTAGAATTTATTAATTCAGTAGAATATTCGATTTGGAGAAATATGTTCATGCAATGTCATTTAATTGGTTAAGAAAATGTTTCATGTACAATTTTCAAGTGTATGAAAAATACTTATCAAAAAAATCCATATATCCAATATGAGGTATAAATACAGATTACAAGAATATGTCATTTCTTTACATATGAATCCACATTGTATGAAAATGTCTTCCGGTATTAATGAAAACTCGACAGAATTCTGTCAATGGTAAGTTGGAAAAACAAACCTTACGTCCATTATTCCATAATATGTTGCAAATTGAAAATTGTACAAAATTGCTAAATTAAATACGAAATAAAAGGTGCCCTTGTATTAGAAAAAAATATATTGCATAATAAATCATAAATAGAATGTTACTATTTAAAGTAAATCACAAAATGTTTAAGGATTTTAAAACCATAACAATATGTAGATGTTGAAATGCACACGCTTTAAGTGATGTAATTTGGATATTGTCGTATGCTAAAGTCTCTATTAGATACGAAAAGGATTTTAATAAGATTGCATGCATAAAGCATGGGACAAATTATTCACGTTCGGGTTGTTGTGGATTCAATCAGGCACACTCGAGCTCTAATCAGATACAAACGGATCTAAGTACATCCGGAAGCCTGTAATTGCATGCATCTAATGCGACGACATCGACATGTGCATGTGCTGTAATCTCCTCACAGCATCCACCGTTTGTTGCTCTATTAACCGCCCTAATTAATATACGAGCTCGTCCGCAATTCGGCCAGCATCGAATTGCAGATTCACTCAAAGTTTATCACACGTGCACATCAAAGCAATCCGCATATATTGATTGATTGAAATGTTTTCAAGCTTTAAAAAATTAAATCCCCGCAGGCGAGGGGCGGCGAGTCGCTTTTCGTTTTTCGCCCTTTTTTAATACTTCATAATTTCCCGACACACTTTAATTAATTCCGGGTGCGCCCCGCATGCCGCCCCCGGGGTTGATTTATTAAGTGGGGAGGCGGGGTCGATATTTTCGGAGTTAACGTTTTCATTATCCACCCCACGCGTCAGTTTTTAAAACACCCCCCGCTCGCCGCCCCCGTGAGGAAATCTATTACGCTTTGATCGGAAAACTTTAACGGCCACGGCATCAGTTTTAATTTCTGAATTAATCGAGGCGGCCCCCGTTTTTCCCCAAGTTAATTGCCTCCTCCCCAGGAGCCACCCCCGTAATTACAAGCTGATGTCGATTTAATAAATTCCGTGGAAACATGTGGGGGGTAGTATTTTCATTATGTACACGGCTCCGCTCAATTACTTAGTGCAACTTTGTGTCTCCGTTTTGCCCGGGAACTCGCGGAAAGTTGGGATCAATTTGTGTCGGCGTGTCTAATACGGCGAAACTAATTAAACTGCTATAATTAGATTGCAGCACAAACACTGATGATAACCGTAAGTTGCGGTCGAAACTCTGCGGCAGTTTTTAATGGGGAATTTCATCACGTCCCGTTTTATTGCGTTAATCAATTAGCAGAGCCTCCCGACAACTTCCACCCTGTCCCTTCCGCGAGGAACGAATTCGCGCCCATCCACGTAATTACTTGTGCATTCAGCTCTAAATCAATCACAGCTCCGATGGCTGCAACTCCCCGGAAGGAACTTAAGGCTGCACTGAAAAGGGCGGCTATTAAACTAACTTCGCACAGCTCATTTTTACTCCGGAATTTGTTATCTAAATGCATTCAGGCGAAGTCACTCGCCTCGAGGAGGAAAAATGGACCAAAGCGATAGAACATGAACGCAATCTTTAATCCTGCAAAAAACGCGGAGATCTAGTTTAACGCGTAATTTAAAACGTGGGCGAGAATTGTTCATTTTAATCAACACAGATCGTTCGCACAAGTACCTTGAACCCTTTTAGAAATGATAAATTAGATCAATTACATCAAGGTAAAATCAGTAGCGGCAATTACCATATAAGCAGGAAGCCTTAAGGTATGTCTACACCGAAAATTCAACGCGAACGTTTGAGTGTGCTCATGTATGCGCATATGAGGATTTAAAAGACATTAAGCGGTTCACACTTTCACTCTTCTATTTAACTCGCCAGATATCGTGACATAAAGAACACGATACGCGAACAGTTATCTGGTAAGATGTAAAAACTGATCTAATAATGCAGTGTAAAACGACTGTCTAACTGAATTTTTTGCATTTTTTGAAATATTAGGAATAGAAATATATAAATAGTATAATTGTTCACCCATAAATTATAAATCTTGATCATACAGGGTATTGTGACCCCTGCATGATTACCCGTGGAATTATACAGGGGCTTGCCATATTACAGATTTATTATATTGCCAGCTGGAAATATAGTTTTGTTTCCTTTGAAGGAGAACTTGAAATTTTGAATTATTTGAAGAATTATAAATAAAACATATTACTTTTATTTATTTAAAATTATTTATTAACACAAATCAATAAATAATTTTATGTGATACTAACAATGTAATGTGTTTTATTTATAATTAATAAAATGTATCACGAAGATGACGCCCCAATATTCAAAAACATATTTGAAGAATATTAGTTTGTTCGACTTTTGGAATTATACATGATCTGAGCTTAAACCTCGTCTTGTAGTAAACTTTTCTCTAATGATAAAAAAACTGGAAAAGTAGATAATAAAAGTATTTTCGATTAGAGATTTTTAAGTGGAGTTTTGATTGAGTAGTAGTAAGAACATTTATTCTATATAGCTTTGTACATTGTTTATTACATCACAGGATGATTGATTTTTCATAAATTCGTTCTAATTGTGGAATAGTTACTACAGATCGAGAATTGCTTTTAGAATTTTCACCTTTTCGTAACTAATAAGAATAGTAGTAAAAGTAAAATCAATAATTTTCCAGAATTTTGTATCATTTTTTAATAATTTATAAAAATATTATAATATTCATTTAATTTTCAGTAAATTGTCCAGATTTTTTGTGATATTTACATAGTTAATGTATTCAATTTCTAATAAAATGATAAAATTGGTGATGAAATGACAAATGATTAAAAAAATGGAAAAGTAAATTAGGAAATTTTCGATTAGAGATTTGTAAGTGGAGTTTTGAGTAATATTTCATAAATTCGTTCTAATTGTGGAATAGTTACTATAGTTGGAGAATTTCTTTCAGAATGTTCACAGTTTCGTAACTATTAGCAATAGTAGTAAAAGTAAAATCAATGATTTTCCAGAATTTGGTATCAAATTTTAAATAATTTTTAAAATATTATAATATTCGTTTAATTTTTTGTACATTGTCCCAATTTTTTGTGACATTTACATGGTCAATGTATTCAATTTTTGGTAAAATGATAAAATTGGTGATGAACATGAAAAAGTATAAGAAAATGGCAAATTAGATTGTTCAGCCACCTAAGCAATTTTCAATTAGGGATTTTTAACTGGACTTTTGATTGATTTCATAAATTCGGTCTAATTGTGGAATATTTACTATAGTTCGAGAATTTGTTTCAGAATTTTCGCATTTTCGTAACTATTAAGTATAGTGCATTGTTTATAAAATATCGTTTGAAGTTTCACAAATTTTGATATCTCAAAACGAATTTTCGTGGAAATTTCAATGACATCTTACCAAACTGTTTTAAGAGTTTAAGAGTTTTAACATGTAATTTGGAAAAATAAAAATGAAACTGAAAATTATTAATTGTAGAACATTAATCCCTGATCATTTTTAAAATATTATAATTTTCGTTTCATTTTTTTGTAAATTGTCCCAATTTTTTGTGATAATTACATAGTTAATGTATTCAATTTTCGGCAAAATGATAAAATTTGTGATGAACATGAAAAATTATAACAAAATGGCAAAATAGATTGTTCAGCATATACCTAAGCAATTTTCAATTAGGGACTATTAACTGGAGTTTTGATTGATTCTTCATAAATTCGGTCTAATTGTGGAATATTTACTATAGTTCGAGAATTTGTTTCAGAATTTTCGCATTTTGGTAACTATTAAGTATAGTGCATTGTTTATAAAATATCGTTTGAATTTTCACAAATTTTGATTAATCTCCAAACAAATAATCGTAGAAATTTCAATGACGTCTTAACAAACTCTTTTAAGAGTTAAAACGTAACAGTTTTAACATGTAATTTTGCAAAGTAAAAATTAAACTGAAAATTATTCTTTGTAGAACATTAACCCCTGATGATGGCTGAATTAAGCAGAAATTAGTTGGGATAATTAAATAAATAAATATTTATGGATTAATCAGTAACTATATCAAATAATAATCAAAATAATGGAAATGCTGGAAAAATGGTGGAAATTTCAATGACGTCTTTAACAAACTCTTTTAAGAGTTAAGAGTTTTAACATGTAATTTGGAAAAGTAACAATCAAACTGAAAATTATTTTTTGTAGAACATCAACTCCTGATGATGGCTGAATTAAGCCGAACCAGTTGGGATAATTGAATAAATAAATAAATATTTATCGATTAATCAGTAATTATATCAAATAATAAACAAAATAATGGAAATGGTGGGCAAATGGTGGAAATTTCAATGACGTCTTAACAAACTCTTGAAATGTCGTCAATTTTCCACTAAATATTATCGAAAATTCCATGAAAATTCCATAGATATCTCAATAAATTGTTATTGAACGTATATGAGAGTGAGTATTTGAAAAATTAAAAATTCAATTGAAAATTATTAGTTTTTAAGAAATCAGTAGTGTTGTGGCACAACAAAACATGTTATCTGCCATTCTTTTAAATAAATAAATATTTATCGATTAATCAGTAAGTGTATCAAATTATAATCAAAATAATGGAAATGGTGGAAATTTGAATGACGTCTTAAAACTCTTTTAAGAGTTTAAGAATTTTAACATGTAATTTGGAAAAGTAAAATTCAAACTGAAAATTATGGTTTGTAGATCATTAACCCATGATTATGGCTGAATTAAGTCGAACCAGTTGGGATAATTAAATAAATAAATAAATATATATCGTTTAATCAGTAAATATATATAAATATAACAAATAATAATCAAAATAACTGGTAAAATGAATAGAATACTAACAGAAATGAAAATTAGTAGTTATACCGCGAAATGTTGTCAATTTTCCACTAAATACTATCGAAAATTCCATGAATATTCTATAGATATCTCAATAAGTTGTTATTGAACGTATTTGAAAGAGAGTATTTCAAAAAGTAAAAATACAATTTAAAATTATTAGTTTTTATGAAATAAGTAGTGTTATGGCAAAACATGTCTGCCATTTTTGTTATGTTACAGGAGATGCAAAAACAGCTTTGTATTTATAATTGTGAATGTAGATTAGCATGTATCATTGCCATAGTTATTTATAATACAAAGATACAATAAAGATACGTCGGTCATTATACAGGGTGTTTTAGGAGGAAGTGCAAATATTTTGGGAATTATTGGGATTAAAAAAAAATCGAATACACCTAGATCCAATGCGCAATGGTTTTCGAGGTTAGGTTGGGTTAGGTTAGGTATTGAAAGGTAGTATTTTTAACAAATGACTAATAATCGTAATTGACAGTTGTAACCATTGACTAACGATGGGACACATGCTCATATGACATTTTTTACTTAGAATTATCCATACTACAACTTCCCAATATATTTGCTCTTCCTCCTGCAACACCCTGTATACTTACAGAATACTTTATTTGTGGGAATTTAATGACAAAAAGTGTATTTTGAAAATCATGGCAGATAGAATGTTATGTCATAAATAACACTACTGAAATATCTAATTCTCTAATAGCTGACATTTTGCTGACTGCTATTTGCCGTTTACTATTTGCCATTTTGGATTTTTTTAAATAACTGCACATTTGCACCTTCAATTTTTTTTAATATACATTTTTTTAAACTATTTTCATCATGTCGTTGTAATTATTTAATTAAATTTCTGAATTGAAATTCAAAAAGTTTAAGTTTCCATTTTGCTGACTGCTATTTGCCATTTTGGTATTATTTAAATTACTGCACATTTCCATCTCCAATTTTTAAATATACATTTTTTTAAACAAATTTTGATAAAGTCTTAAAGATTAGTTATTTATAATACAAAGGTACAATAAAGATACTTCGTTCATTATATACTTAAAGTATACTTTATTTGTAGCCATTCAATGCCAAAAAGTAAACTTTGAAAAACAAGGCAGGCAGCATATTTTGCCAACACTACTGAAATATTGCAAATATTCCGGTAATTATTGACGAATTTTCTGTTATCCTTGTCTGAATGTCTAGTCCTGTATGGTAGACACAAGGATAGCGGACTGCTCGGACTTACGTGACCGCGATATTCCCAGAGTCCACGGCTGTACGTGCACGTTAAAGAACCCGATATGGATGAAACGAAATTTATAAAAGTAAAATTTCTATGTGTGGTGGATCGCTCCTTGGCGACGGTATATAGCCATAGCAGCGGAAATAGTAGGTCCATTGATTAACGATGGGACACATATACTGTAAGTCCATACTATAAGTTCCCACAATATTTTCAATTCCTCCTAAAACACCCTGTATTTAGTGCTTACTGATATTAATTTTTTGTTTATTATTTATTTCTTTCGCCTAACTAGTTTCGGTTTTGCCAAAAACAGCCGAAATAGACCGTCGACTAATAAAACAAATAAGCAAATTTAAAAAATATGCAATCGTGATTAATAATTATTTTTGTTATTACCTTATTACTGCTACGATGTTAATTAAAATTTCCACGCCTTGCACGCTTGCAAAATAAACTATAATTAATGTATGTCCAGATTTCTTATTAATTTAATTAATTTGAAAAAAATGTTATCATAATTAGTGCATGTTTTTTGCTGCTAACAAGGATGGCGATGCCCAGTTTTATCTGAACGACAATTGAATTTGCGCAAATTAGCAATTAATACTGTTTGACGGTGATAAATATTGAAATTAATTTTCGTCATATCGCGTATATATTAACAACGCGATAAATTATAGTTAATAAACAATGCGAGCCCGCTTTGAATGTGTTGGAATACGCGCATAGCATGGAACTATTGGGCCAGGACTAATTAATAATTGCTGCATTAATACCAACGCAGTTATGAGTGCAATAAAACATACAATTAGTAATTTGATTGGCTTTTGTGTGCCCTCATTATTTTGTCAGATGACAAACTTGTTACACTCCATAATTTGACACTCTGAGGCGATATTTTATAATGAAAACTAGGTGAAGCATTTGCAACTTCAATTCATTATGTCCCATCATTTTACACTCTAAAGCGATACATTTTGATTGGTTTTTGTGTGCCCTCATAATTTTGTCAGATGACAAACTTGTTACACTCCATAATTTGACACTCTGAGGCGAGATTTTATAATAAAAAGTAGGTGAAGTATTTGCAACTTCAATTCATTATGTCCCATCATTTGACACTCTAAAGCCATACATTTTGATTGGTTTTTATGTGCCGTCATAATGTTGTCAGATGACAAACTTGTTACACTCCATAATTTAACACTCTGAGGCAATATTTTATAATGAAAAGTAGGTAAACCATTTGCAACTTCAACTTATTATGCTCTATCATTTGATACTCTAAAGCGATACATTTTGATTAGTTTTTGTGTGCCCTCATAATTTTGTCAGATGACAAACTTGTTACACTCCATAATTTGACACTCTGAGGCGATATTTTATAATAAAAAGTAGGTGAAGCATTTGCAACTTCAATTCATATGTCCCATCATTTGACACTCTGAAGCGATACATTTTGATTGGTTTTTGTGTGCCCTCATAATTTTGTCAGATGACAAACTTGTTACACTCCATAATTTGATACTCTGAGGCGATATTTTATAATAAAAAGTACTTGCATTTGCAACTTCAATTCATTATGTCCCATCATTTGACACTCTAAAGCGATACATTTTGATTGGTTTTTGTGTGCCCCATAATTAGGTATATCAAATGACAAACTTGCTTCATCATTTTAACACTCTGAGGTGATATTTTATAATGAAAAGTGGGTAAACCATTTGCAACTTCAACTTATTATGCTCCAGCATTTGAGACTCTGAGGCGATATTTTATGTTGAGCAAGTAGGTAAACCATTTGCAACTTCGCGGCGAACGCCGGTGTTTCCAAACATTCGCAACTCGCCCCCTGCCAGGGTTAATTAAAGACGTCCACCTACCCCAATTTCCTGGCCGCTCCGGGCTGCAGGTGGCCCTCCGGGTTCCGGGCCCGGATCCGATCAGTCACGTCTGGCCCCTGTACAGTTGTAAATAATTGCGGACGTTAAGTTGGACACTTGAAACTCGGCTGTAGTTGATGTCATTTGCAGGATTAACCCTCGCGCACTAATTCAGCCGGACGCCCGTGTTTAAACTGACCGATCCCCTGGACCCCTAACCACGGGGGTGCCGGAAACGCTTTGGGGGCGGCAATCGGATCCTGCTTCTTCGATATCCTTTCGCCACGTTTTCTATACTTTACCGCGTAACGGTTTTTGCGCATTTTCTCAGTGATTGTGAAGTTTTGTGTATCGATTTTTTGTCTGATAATATTGTTACATATTGATACATTTTGTGCAGTGGCGGATTTAGGGGGGATTCAGCGGGGGAAAATCCAGGGGAGGCAAATTTTTAGAAAAATACCAAAGGCACAAGTCACAATAACAAATAAATATACAAATAAATAAATTAGGAAAATATCCCTGCTATGCACAGCGGCAAAACTGTATGAATTAATACTAGAGAAGAAACTAAGAAAATAAATTGAAAAAACAATGGACAGAAGACAGACAAACAAAAATAGTATGGACATCAAAAGACGAAAAGAAAAAGAAAGAAAGAGGAAGACCAAGGTCTAATAACACATCATCTACACAATTCTTGGGAGGATCTTGGGAGGAACTTTGTAAAAATGGTTTTTTAAACTTCAAAAACTTCTTCTAAACATTTCCCACGATTTGTACTTTCGGCATTTCATTATCGCCTCTAAACAAAACAAATTTGGTGTTTGTTTTGTAATAAAACAACTTCTACAGTAATCATATTTGAGAGAGCTATTAAAAAGAGACCATTTTTGCATAGCCACTCTATGATACTAAAAAAAAACAAAAAAAAAAAACGTTATACTCGTTATAGACTCGTTATATATATATAACTCGTATACTCGTTATAAATCTCGTTATACTTGATATTTTCTCAAGCTTTCTTCCAATTTTTAAAGCCCAAAAGTGGTTAATGTTTTTGAAAATATCCTGTACAGGAAGCAGAATACTGAATTTTTCCGGACGCTGTGTTCTAGCCAAAAATAGTCCCGAAACCATTTATGTACTTTAGGACTAAAATAATGATCGCTTCCTTTGGGTTATTGTAAGCAAGCGCGTGGAAAACTCCCCGATTTTTTCCCGTAAGCCGTAAGCCTGCTCATTTCCCTCGTCGGGATTGAGGCCGAGACAGTGCATTAATCTCCGGGCCGATGGGGGCGCGGTAATGAAGTGGCCACTAAGCGACATCCGGCCGAAGACTTATTCGGCCTACTTAAAACCCCCGGATTTGTAGCCGCCCCCCGACGGGGGCCCAATTAGAGATAAGAAAGTTCGTTCGACGGGCGGCAGACGGGCGGCTTAAAATTCATGAAATTTGCATCGGGCCGGGCGATGTTGACAAAACATCTTGCATAAATTAGCGGGGGCGGCGTGTTTACCAGCCGCCCCCAACCCCCGGACCTTTGCTTTAACAACTTTACTGTAATGCATTTACATTTCGCTTCTTATTGTGTGCCATTAGGCCAATGAGGCGGGATTAAATAAGAGCGAGATAGGCACTTACGCGTTCAACGGATGTCGAAGGTCTGACTGCAGGACTCACCTAGAATTAAAAAAAAATTATTAGTAAGGGCCAATCTTTCAAGACATGATTAAAAATAAGAAGAACAAGTTATTTCTAGGATAGCCAAAGGTATCAATACCAATATTTCAAGACACGGTTAAAAATAAGAACATGTTATTTCTAGGATAGCCAAAGGTATTAATACTAATCTTTCAAGACACGATTAAAAATAAGAACAAGTTATTTCTAGGATAGCGAAAGGTATCAATACCAATCTTTCAAGACACGATTAAAAATAAGAACAAGTTATTTCTAGGATAGACGTATCAATAACGTAATTAGAAACTACATGCGAAATCGTTCGCTTTTTGGATAATGTAGGACAGCGCTTCAATCACAAGGGTCCTTTAAAGATTAGTCTGAAAGGCAAATACAAAAAAAAACAGCTAAGCCTAGAGTCAAAAAACGCGACAAAAAAGTTTTAACTTCTATATTTTAATATCACCAATTATAACTAAATGTTTGGACCCCACCTTTTGAACCACCCTGTATGTCAAATTTAATCAAAAACTGTCGAAATCTGCTAAATTTACAATTATAGTTGTCAAAATCTGTTTAAATTTTTAACAACTTTCTAAATGGGTACAATTCCCGAGTGAGATATTCAAAATCTATAAAATTCAAAGCTTCTGCTGTGAAAATCTGTCAATTTTTCAATAGGTACTGCCTAAATCTGTTGAATTTTGTTATTTTTTTATATCGCAGTTTTAAAATGTAATCATGTATGAGATTTTTAAGTGCAGCAGTTCACATACGTCAAATTCTCAATTAAAACCGTCGAAATCTGTCAAATTTTCAATTGCAACTGTCTAAATGGGTCAAATTCTTAGCTTCAGCTGTGAAAATCTGTCAATTTTTCAATAGGTACTGCCCGAATCTGTTAAATTTTGTCAATTTTTGATATCCCAGTTTTAAAATGTGTACATCTATCAGTTTTTTTAAGTGCAAGAGACCACATACGTCAAATTCTCAATGAAAACCGTCGAAATCTGTAAAATTTTCAAATACAACTGTCAAAATATGTCAAATTCTTAGCTTCAGCTGTGAAAACCTGCCAATTTTTTAATAGATACTGCCAAACTTCTCTATTTTTGATGTCCCAGTGTAAAAACGTAAAATGCTATCAGATCGCAAATTGAAATACAGTGACACTACACAAAAAATAACATTTTTCAGTAGAATTTGTTAGTTTTGCTGATTTTTTGTTTTGCCATAAAAAAGGTTACCATTAATATAGTGAATATATTATAGTTAATATAGTAATATATTGCTTATAGCACTTCTTGTGCTAATAATATTTTTATGTTTGTTTTAATTTATTTGCAATAAACTTCATGTTCCCTTGATATTTTAATCACTTCCAAAGGAATTTTAAATATTGCAACTAATTTCTGTAGAATGTATGTATGTATGTCACAGAACTAAACTTTTATCCATGTCCATCCATATTCATATCCATATGCATTAGAGTTAAATAATACATTATTTTATCTACATCATTAGTCATGGTTATAAAATATTAAGGAATTTGAAATTTTTGGGATTGTCATAATCATATAAGCCTTATGACAAACCCAAAATTTTTAAATTCCCATATGACATAATGTATATTATATTTATGTTTTCATAGAAATGATGTATTTAAACTATACATATAGTACATAATTGTATCTAAATCACACAATTAATGATAGCCTACATAAGGGCTACAATCATTGATATCCAATGATGAAATTATGTACTTAAACTATACATATCGCACCCCGGCAAGAAAAGTGACATAACTCAAAAATGCAGTTTTTGAGAAATAACGAAAAAAAATCGTTTTGCAAACTTATATTGCATTGTACAAGCTTCTTTTAAATTGCAGATAACCATCTGTTCCTGTAAATGTTATTATATACTATGGAAGAATTTTACAAATCTTAAAAACAGGTCTTACTATGACTATTTTTGCAATGATGAATAATGAACTAGCCTAAACGAAAACTGGGCAGTTAAAATGCGAGTTAGGGATGTGATGTTTTTTAGCATTGGGGGACACACCATACGTATTTAACACTGACATAAGGGAATCCCTATAAATCCTACTTTATTAGGACCTTTACGAATTTGAATATAGCCTAAAACTTTTCGTTTTCGTTTTCGTTTTGACGGTCAAAATGGGCAGTTTTTGAGTTGTGACACTTTTCTCGCCGAATATAGTACATAATTCTATCTAAATTACACAATTGAAAGATAGGGGCTACAATGATTTATATCCATATGTTTGAAGTATAACGTATTAAAATATAATTTAAATTGTACCAATTTATATGGAAATTTTACAGAAATTCTATGCTATAGGAAGTCCATGAATTCTATGGATTTTTTAAATTTTATTTTATGCAATTCCCTTGAAATTATAATCATTTCCAAACGAATTCTATATATTGCAACTAATTTCTGTAGAATGTATGTATATATGTCACAGAACTAAACTTTCATCCATGTCCAACCATATTCATATTCGTACGCATTACAGTTGAATTATACGTTATTTTATCATTATTAATTATAAATATATAAAATAAATTATAAAATATAAAATAAGTTATAAAATATTAAGGAATTTGAAAATTTTGAATTTGTCATATTCATAAGCCTTATGACAAACTCAAAATTTTCAAATTCCCTTAAGACATAACGTATATTATGTATATGTTTTCCTAGAAATGATGTACTTAAACTATACATATAGTACAGAATTCTATATAAATCACACAATTGAAAGATAGCCTTCATAAAGGCTACAATCATTGATATCCATATGTATGGAGTATAACGTATTAAAATATAATTTAAAATGTACAAATTTATAAGGAAATTTTACAGAAATTCTATGCTATTCTGCATAAGTCATAGAAACTCCATACGTTTTTATCTAAAAATGTGATATATGCGGACTTTTTTCTGGAATAAAAAGTATATATTTATGTATGTTTAGTCGATAAGAACGGTATCTACTTTACTACGTTAAACTACCCCATATTTAATAGTTTTTAGATTAAGTATTCAGTTAAAAAATGGAGATGTTTAGTGAAAACTTCCATCCGAATAACATGGCACTTTCATTTATCCAAAATGCGATTTTTTTCTGGAAACTTTGAAAATCCTTTTTATCTCTCTGGGATTTTCAAAGCCCACAGGGGTTCGAACCTATTATCCTTATTAAACAAGGAAGCTCACTAACCTCACAGCTACCATCGGCGTTTTGCTATTGCTATTCTGCACAAGTCATAGAAACTGCATACGTTTTATCAAAAAAATTGATAAAATTTGACTGTATGGACAGATTTTTATTGAAATTCTACAATTCTATAGATATTCTATGTATTCCAGCTAGTTTTTTATCTACCACAAACTTCCATCAAAATTTTGCAGATTTCTTCAGATTGACCGAGGGCCAATAGCCTAATAAAGATTGTTATCTCTCTCTCTCTATAAACATTAAAAATAAAATATTTGTATGTAATTGTATTTAAATGAAAGAACTTCTTAGTTACTACTTCGTAGTGATAACATTGAATATACATTACAGAACTTGTTTTAATAAATATTCACAAAACATGTATATGTTTTCACAGAAATAATATACTTTAAGTACATAGTACAGAATTCTATGTAAATAATAGATTGAAAGATAGCCTATAGATTGCACAGACAATTTATGGATTTCCATAAAGATTCTACAAGTTTTATCTACATTTACTACACTACACCACTATTTTTTTAAGATTTATAAATTATTCAAAATAACACTAAATATTTCTAAAATGGTTTAAATGTATGTCATTTGTGTGTATATCATTTGTCTGATGTACTTCAACTACATAGTTCTGAATTCTATGTAAATCACAGCATTGAAAGATAGCCTACACATTGTACAGATAATTTACGGATTTCCATAAAGATTCTATAAGTTTTATCTACATTTTATAACTTTTTCATTTTAAATTATAGGTTTTTATTGAAATTTACAAATTCCGTGGAAATTCTATGCTCAATTGTATTTTTTACTTATATCTAAGACTTTCATCATCAAACTTCTGCAGAATTACAACTACATAATTGTGTATTTGACACAATAAAACACTTGAGTGCCCTTTCCTCATGAAATTTATTATCAGCATCCATGATTTTTGGCTGCAGAAGAAGGAAGAAAGAAGGTTGCAGAATAAATTACATCATTCATGATTTTTGGACTACAGAAGAAGGAAGTATAGAACGTTGCAGAAGAAACTACATCATTTATGATTTTTGGTCTACAGAAGGGTGAACAGAAGGTTGCAGAAGAATCTACACCTTGTACTTGTTTTAATAAATTTTCACAAAACATGTATATGTTTTCACACAAATGATGTACTTTAACTACATAGTACAGAATTCTATGTAAATCACAGAATTGAAAGATAGCCTACTGATTGTACAGACAATTTACGGATTTCCATAAATATTCTATAAGTTTTATCTACATTTTATAACTTTTTCATTTTAAATTATAGGTTTTTATTGAAATTTACAAATTGCTTGAAAATTCTATGCCCAATTGTATTTTTTATTTATATCTCTGACTTTCATCATCAAACATCAAATTTCTGCAGAATTAAAACTACATCATTGTGTATTTGACACAATAAAACACTTGAGTGCCTTTTCCTCACGAAATTTGTTATTAGCATCCATGATTTTTGGCTACAAAATAAGGAAGAATAGAAGGTTGCAGAATAAATTACACCATTCATGATTTTTGGTCTACAGAAGAAGGAAGAACAGAAGGTTGCAGAAAAATCTACATCTGTCATGAATTTTGGTCTACAGAAGAAGGAAGAACAGGAGGTTGCAGAAGAAACTACATAATTGATGATTTTTTGTCTACAGAACAAGGAACGATAGAAGGTTGCAGAAGAAACTACATCATTTATGATTTTTGGTCTACGGAAGGATGAAAAGAAGGTTGCAGAATAAACTACATCTTGTACTTGTTTTAATAAATTTTCACATAACATGTATATGTTTTCACACAAATTATGTACGCAGAAGAAATTACATCATTTATAATTTTTGATCTACAGAAGGAAGAACAGAAGGTTGCAGAAGAAACTACATCATTCATGATTTTTGGTCTACAGAAGAAGGAAGTATATAAGGTTGCAGAAGAAACTATATCATTTATGATTTTTGGTCTACAGAAGTAAGAACAGAAGGTTGCAGAAGGAACTACATCATCCATAATTTTTGGTCTACAGAAAAACGAAAAAAAAAATGACTAGTTTTGTGGTTCAAAATTATTAAGGTAATATCCTACAAGAAAATAATTTAAGCGCGACTCCTTTGCAAATGAAAATATGCTCTGAAAAGTGGAAGATATGCTCTATATAAGTGCAGCATATTCTTAGGTTTAATTTAAAAAATATGAATGCCAAACTGGCAAGTTTAATTTTAGTGAAACAGAAACTTTGTCTATTTACTCGTACGATATTGTTGAACTAAAAAAAAACTACTTTCAACATCAATTTTATATTGAAAAATTTGTAACATCATTTTTATTTATTACTACCATTTTAAAAACTGCTTTCAACTTAAATTTTATATTGAAACATTTGTAACATCATTTTTATTTAATCCTACCATATTATGTCATCCATGAAAACTAGTCATTTTTCTACACTAGTCTTCTGTACACCAAAAATCATGGATGAATTAAGTCATAAATAGACAAAGTTTCTGTTTCACTGAAATTAAACTTGTCAGTTGGGCATTCATCTTTTTTTAAATTAAACCTAAGAATATGCTGTAGCTATATAGAGCATATTTTCCACTTTATAGAGCATATTTTCATTTGCAAAGGATTAGCGCTTAAATTATTTTCTTGTAGCATTTTGCCCTAATAATTTTGAACCACAAAACTAGTCATTTTTTTCGTTCTTCTGTAGACCAAAAATCATGGATGATGTAGTTTCTTCCGCAACCTTCTGTTCTTCCTTCTGTAGACAAAAAATCATAAATGATATAGTTTCTTCTGCAACCTTCTGTTCTTCCTTCTGTAGGCTAAAAATCCTGAATGGTGTAGTTTCTTCTGCAACCTTCTATCCTTCCTTCTTCTGTAGCCCAAAAATCATGGATGATGTAGTTTCTTCCGAAACCTTCTGTTATTCCTTCTGTAGACAAAAAATCATGAATGATATAGTTTCTTCTGCAACTTTCTGTACTTCCTTCTGTAGCCCAAAAATCCTGAATGGTATGGTTTCTTCTGCAACTTTCTGTTCTTCCTTCTGACGTAGACCAAAAATCATGGATGATGCAGTTTCTTTTGCAACCTTCTGTTCTTCCTTCTTCTGTAGACCAAAAATCATTGAATGCTGCAGTTTCTTCTGCATCCTTCTGTTCCTCCTTCTTCTGTAGACCAAAAATCATGGATGCTGCAGTTTCTTCTGCAACCTTCTGTACTGCAATGTATCTGCTGTGGGATACATATCAATCCCTAAGTTATGTTTTATGAGTACGCGGCCACACGTGAAATCCCTTCCGCAGGGTCGAAACGCCGTGGGGGGCAGATTTTTCATAACCCGACAGCCCTTGCTCGATACGATCTGGGATGGATGTTTATTGGCCGTAAACACTAATGCGCTCCGTAGCATGTGTCGCCTGTGCGGGCGTAATTAATCACTGTACGCCCGGAGGCGGTGACGAGGGTCGCACAATAAATTCCTCCCCTGGAAAAAGATCCTACGGGATCCTTGACGGGACCCGCGGGGGCGGCGCGGCTGCGCCCCGGAACGGGGGGTGGTTTTATTGTCCGCTAATTACCCCGTCCGCGCGCATTGTTCAACACCACGGGGCACTCGGAGTGAAGACGAGGAATTCACGGCCGGATGGGGATGAATTAAATAAACACAGCACGGGAGTTATCAGCGTGCGGTGCAAAGGGGTGAGTCTGCGCCAGTCTCTATTTACGGAGCTGTAAATTCCTGGGCAACTTTTACACTGGCGCCCACCAATCACAAATATTGATATTGCTACAGGCAAGTGTAAATTTATGGTTCTGCCACCACATTCTGTAGATATCGCGGAGTTTAAGTCTCTCCTCTGCCTGTAGATGTTAACACTACATCATGTAGGCATATCCAGTACTAATTATGTTGGAGGAAAAATGAGTTTCCATTTAAGCCTAAGCGAGCCTCTAAAGGAAAATTCAAATTTCCTGAACACGAATACTTGATGTAAGCATATTCATATAGGTATGTAGGCACAGCCAGTATTAATTATCTTCGAGGCATAATTAGATTCTGTTTAAGCCTATAGATTGTTATGTGGCTCTAAAGGAAAACTTAAATTTCCTAAAATTGACTGCTCGATTTTGGCATCGATGTATGCATGTAGGCATATAAAGTATTAATAATAATCTTTATTTCGCCTCATATGTAGAGACTGACAGATAGATATAAAGTATTAAATATATTCGAGGAAAAATGAGTTTCTATTTAAGCTTAACAATCGCTGCATGACTTCAAAAGAAAACTACAAATTTCCTGAAAATGAATATACGATGTCTTTGTAGCCGAGAAAACGTTCTTAATGGAGTAGTGAAAACGCTTTCCACTACCATAGTATTAATTTTCTTCGTGGAAATTTGAGTTTTCCTATCGCTGCCTTGCAATCGACGTAAATGCCGCATCGAGGTGGAGCGAGTGCGAGACTTTTATCCACATGATGGACCATTCCTCTCCCGCGTTACATCTGCGAGCCGTAAAATTTGAGTGTTCTGCCCCCTATCCGCCGCCCTGCCCCCACATCCGGGGCAATTCGCCGGCCGCCCCCGGGCCCCAGAAGTCGATCAGGCCCCGCCAATTCCTTCCCCAGCCCTAAGCCCCGTTCGGGGGCGGTCCAGATCCCGTGTCCGTGCGTTTTCCGATTGTGTCACGGTCCTCTGGCCGTGAAGGGGATGCCACCCCCGTGCCGTCGCGGGGAGTTTTTCCGTGGCTTATTAATTCGTTTACGAGGCCGGCCCGTTCCGGGCTATTAAATTTTATTAGCCCGAGGGCTTAATATTCACAAAGGGGCGGCCCTTGGAAACAATATATGGCAGGGGGGCCCTACATAAACATGTCATAAAGTGTGCACTTACCATAGATTATATGACTGTGTAATCTCGGGCCCGGGCGCCCCCTAATTTTTCCTTTATGAATTTTTACGCACCCGATTTGCATTTATGGGCCGGCGACCCTTTCATTCGGCGCCCTTAATCATTGTAATGAGAGGGGGCCCTTTAAGCGGAGAACTTTCCATCCCCTGGTTGTGGTTAAGTTTTTTATCGGACAGTTTGTCTGTGCAATCCGTAGGCTAGCTTTCAATTCTATGATTTACAAAGAATTCTATACTATGTAGTTGAAGTACATAATTTCCATGAAAACATATACATTTTTTGAGAAAATTTATTAAAACTAAAACAAGTTCTGTAATGTAGATTCAATATTATCACTACGAAGTAGTAACTAAGAAGTAAGAAGACTTTCATACAAATACAACTACATACACATATTTCATTTTTAATGTTTGGAGAGAGAGGGATAACAATCTTTATTAGGCTATTGGCCCTCGACCATTCTGAAGAAATCTGAAGAAATATGCAAAATTTTGATGGAAGTTTGTGGTAGATAAAAAACCCACTATCATTACATTGTTGCATTCTTAAATTGTCTTTTTCGACTGATCAGTGCAAAATGGCTTATAAAAAGTACGACAAATATTGTATTTATATCGATGTAAAACGATAAAATTAAAGTCTGTTACATAAAAGTTCCAATAATTTTATAGAATCGGTAAAATTTCAAATACACCATGACGTAGTTGTAATTCTGAATAATTTTGATGATGAATGTCAGAGATATAGATTAAAAAAAATAATTGGGCATAGAATTTCCACGGAATTTGTAAATATCAATAAAAATCTGTAATTTAAAATGAAAAAGATATAAAATGTAGATAAAACTTATAGAATATTTATGGAAATCTGTAAATTGTCTGTGCAATCTGTAGGCTATCTTTTAATTCTGTGATTTACATAAACGTACTATGTAGTTGATTTTTTTGTGAAAGTATATTAAGTTTAAAACAAGTTCTGTAATTTAGATTCAATATTATCTAATATTGTAACCGCGAAGTAGTAACTAAGAAGTTCTTTCATGCAAGAACAATTACATACACATATTTCATTTTCAATGTTTCGAGAGAGAGATAACAATCTTTATTAGGCTATTGGCCCTCGGCCAATCTGAAGAAATCTGCAAAATTTTGATGGACGTTTGTGTTAGATAAAAAACCAACTATCAATAACATTGTTGCATTCTTAAATTGTCCTTTTCGACTGATGAGTGCAAAATGGCTTATAAAAAGTAAGAAAAACATTGTATTTATATCGATGAAAAACGATAAAATTAAAGTCAATTACATAAAAGTTTCAATAATTTTATAGAAGCGGTAAAATTTCAAATACACTGTGATATAGTTGTAATTCTAAAGAATGTTGATGATGAAAGTCAGAGATGTAGATTTAAAAAAAATGGCCAAAATCATGATGTAGTTGTAATTCTGCAGAAGTTTGATGATGAAAGTCAGAGATATAAATAAAAAATACAATTGGGCATAGAATTTCCACGGATTTTGTAAATTTCAATAAAAACCTATAATTTAAAATAAAAAGGTTATAAAATGTAGATAAAACTTATAGAATATTAATGGAAATCTGTTAATTGCTTATGTAATCTGTAGGCTATCTTTCAATTCTGTGATTTACAAAGAATTCTATACTATGTACTTGAAGTACATAATTTCCATGAAAATATATACATTTTTTGAGAAAATTGATTAAGACTAAAACAAGTTCTTTAATGTCGATTCAATATTATCACTACGAAGTAGTAACTAAGAAGTATTTCATACAAATACAATTACATATTTAATTTTCAATGTTTGGAGAGAGAGAGAGATAACAATCTTTATTAGGCTATTGGCCCTAGGCCAATCTGAAAAAATCTGCTAAATTTTAATGGAAGTTTGTGGTAGATAAAAAACTAACTGTATTATATAGAATATCTATATAATTGTAGAATTTCAATAAAAATCTGCCAATAAAAAGTTTCCATGAATTGTGCAAAATAGCATGTAAAATTTCCATATAAATTTGTACAATTGAAATTATATTTTAATTGTATTAAGTTATACTCCATACATATGGATATCAATGATTGTAACCCTTCTGTAGGCTATCTTTCAATTCTGTGATTTAAATAGAATTCTGTACTATGTAGTTGAAGTAGATCATTTTCATGAGAACATATACATGTTTTGTGAAAGTTTTATTAAGTTTAAAACAAGTTCTGTAATGTAGATTCAATATTATCACCACGAAGTGGTGATCAAAATTGAACTCGAATTTTTCGCTCTTTTGAATGCTTTTAAATTCCAATATTGCGGCCATAAGAAAATCAAAAGTTGACTATGAAATGACATCAGAAAGCAAACGTCGAAAAATGTAAGAGTGCCAAGTTTCGTAAAATGTCCTTCCAAAATAAAAAAAGGTATAAAAGAAAAAGGAAAGTGCACTTTTTTAGTTATTCAGCGATATTTCAGGAACTGTGCAAGATATCCCAGATTTCGTTTCAGTATATTGAAAGGCACAAAAATGAGAAACTTTTATCCCATTTAACCAACTCTGTATATATTTCCGTTTAATAGATCCTAATGGTGGGCGTTGTAAAAGTGACCACCCTGTATATAATATCTATAGAATTGTAGAATTTCAATAAAAACCTGTCTATACAGCCAAATTTTATTAAAAAAAATAGAAGAAAAAAACGTGGAGTTTCAATGGATTGTGCAGAATAGCATAGAATTTCTGTAAAATTCCACATAAATTTGTAGAATTTCAATTATATTTTAGTACGTTATACTGCATACATATGGATATCAATGATTGTAGCCCTTATGAAGGCTATTTTTGAATTGTGTGATTTATATAGAAATATCACTGTACTATATGTATTTTAAGTACATCATTTCTATGAAAACATATAAAATTTTCTAAAAATGAAAATGTTGGGTTTGTTATAAGGCTTATATGATGATGATAATAATCCCAAAATTTTCAAATTCCTTAATATTTTATAACCATGACTGATGATGTAGATAAAATAATCTATAATTTAACTGTAATGCATATGGATATGAATACGGATGGACATGAATAAACGTTTAGTTCTGTGACATACATACGATACATACATTCTACAGAAATTAGGTGCAATATTTAAAATTATTTTGAAAATGATTACAATTTCATGGGAATTGTAGCATGAAGTTCCAAAAAAAATTCCACAGAATTCATGGAATTCATATGTAAACCTGTGAAAGTTCAATGGAAATTTGTAAAATTTAGATGGAAATAAGTAAAATTTTAAATTTATTCTATGATCTAGATCAGGGGTCCCCAAACTATTTGGCAGTCTAATTGAGGGCCACATATGATTTTTTTTACATTTTGGGAGTGCCCGAAATACTTGGGCACAATTGTATTGATTCATGGACTTCCTATATTAACCTGTGAAATTTCAATGGAAATTTGTAAAATTTAATAGGAAATTTGTAAAATTTTAATTTTATTCTATGATCTAGATCAGGGGTCCCCAAACTATTTTACAGCCTAATTGAGGGCCACATATGAATTTTATACATTTTGGGAGTGCCTGAAATACTTGGGCACAATTGGATTGAACAGGTCTCGATACGGAATGCGCGTCTAATGAAATTGCACATCGATTAACAACTGCCCACGTGACTACCGGCCATTGATTAACTGCTTCACGCTGCAGATGTTGCCGCACGAGCTCCAGTACCACGTCAACGTGAGGCACTTAATACGGGAGTCAACTGGATGCCGCGAGGCAGAGGGGTCAGAGACCAACAGCGGATGTTTTCAGCACGAGTTTACTTAGAGGACTGAACTAAATGACTGCTTCATGCTGCAGATATTGTCGCACGAGCTCAAGTACCACGTCAACGTGGGGCACTTAATACGGGAGTCAACAGGATTCCAACGACGCGAGTATGATCATACTTGCAATTTAAAAAAATAACATCGTATGGGGGTCCTAAAGTCAAATTAGCCAAGGGCCACATGAAGTCTTAATGTGCCGCTGGTTGCATTAATACTTAAGATTTCTTTTGTTCGTCGAGGGTTTTCTTGGATCCCCTATTTAGAATTGTATAACTGTATATTCACATAAGAACAAACATTTCATTAGTGAAAAAACGCCTTTGTATAAAAAAAAATCGTTATCTCGTACGCAATTCTATTCGGCAGTACCATCATCAATAATTAGTTCCGAGCCTACACTGTAACATCCACACTTCTCTCCGAGAGAAAAAGCGAACCCCTCACGATCCAGTTTCTCGAGGACTCCAGACAGGAATTAGGCCCTCACGGCCCATTACACCTGCCCCCCCCGGGCCCGGGCATGATGGGACGTGAGGTCGCCGGGGGCCGGCCGGGGCGGGGGGCGGCAGGAAAAAATCGGCGCCGGCAGTAATCTGCAGTGAACGAGGCCCGGGCCCAATTTGGACTAGATTTGGTTGCCTGTCGTTAATGCGCGCGTGGGGACGGGATCCGGGCGTGTGCGGGCGATACTAGCCGCCCCCGGGTCCCCCGGAGTCCCCCGGAGTCGGGGGGACGACCCACCGGCCCCGGGCCCGGAACGACCGTCAGGACTGCCTCACGCAAAATCGATGCCCGGAGTGAGTGATGAAGGACGAATATTGGCGTTTAGGGAATGTATCCCGGTGCCGGCAGTTTTGGATTCCTCCGGCCTCGGCGGAATCCCGAGGAGTTTAGTCCCAGAAATTTACAACGCAAAATCGCCCGAAATGTTTTAAGGGCGTCGCAGTGGCATTAAATCCGTAAATCAGATAGAATAAGGTTTTGAAACACACTCGAATAATTAGAGCTTCGTCTAAGGATACATTTCTTTATATGAAAAACACAATCCAGAATTTGGTGATAATTATTTATAATTAACAATGATATTAATAATAGTCCAGTTGATGTTTTTACTAGGTACTTTTTTTTAAATCGAATATTCATATACTTCTTGTGACAGCAATAGTGATTTTTAAAATATTTTTCTTTTACATGATCAGTCTCAAATACTAAATTAAAACAATTAAAAAATGTATAAATAAAATTTCTAGTAATGCAAAAAAAATATTTTGTGTTAGCAAAGCTACGAGTTATTGCTGAAAACAATGTAAAACTCTTCCTCTTTTTTCTTTCTATGGTGATTTTAAAAGATTTTTCCATTTGCTATTTCTTCATGAAGATAAAATAAAATAGTTATTCCAAGAGAACGTATATAAAGTAATAAACATATTTCACCAACCCCTAACATTGTCCTCGGCGAATATACTTCGTCGTAATTGCATTATCCGCTAAGTTTTCGTACACACTCCGAAGAAATTAAATACACCTACAAGTTTAGGTGTATAATTCTGTTAACGGTAAATTCTGGCTGTTTAACGTAATTGATATTAATCTCATCCGCGCTGCTGTTTAAAACTTTCGGCTTTAATTCCACTACAACTCAGCGGCCTGGATGAGGGCGTAATTTTTAAGTTCCGCCCCGTATTTACGATGTAGTTTGGTAACGTGATTAAACTAATCCTATTAGAGCGGCATTAGCGCGCCCCGTGAAATTAAAATCTACGCTCCTACATGACACCCCCGGGATCCCCGGCACTTCGCGAGTTAATAAATAAATCGCCCGGAATTACGAGCAATTTCCCGGCGATAAATATGCAAGACCTGCAAAGCGACGAGAGCATCGCCTGTGAATACATTTACATTATGTTTGAACACGCAAAGCCGAAGAAATTTAAAAGGATAAAAGGAATCCGTTTTTTACTAATTAAAAAAATAATCGTGATTGAGGTCCTTGATGTACTGTACTGGTATACTATTGTACTGTAGTACTACTGGTGTAAAAGGATAAAAGGAATCCGTTTTTAACTAATTAAAAAAATAGTCATCTTGATTGAGGTCCTTGAAGAAATTTAAAGGGATAAAGGAATCCGTTTTAAACAAATTACAGAAATAGTCATCATGATTGAGGTCCTTGAAGAAATTTAAAACCATAAAAGGAATCGGTTTTTAACTAATTAAAAAAATATTCATCATGATTGAGGTCCTTGAAGAAATTTAAAAGGATGAAAAGAATCCGTTTTTAACTAATTACAGAAATAGTCATCATGATTGAGGTCCTTGAAGAAATTTAAAGGATAAAAGGAATCCGTTTTTAACTAATTAAAAAAAAAATCATCGTGATTGAGGTCCTTGGTGTACTGTACTATTGTACTATTGTACAGTACTACTACTTGTGTACTGTACCATTTTAACAGTTTTGTTCCTTCAAATTATCGTAGCAATTTTCGTTACCAAGATAAAAAAAATCATTAAATACAAAACTAAATATGTAAAATTAAAAAAAAAACAGAACATTTTTATGTTAATTTTCAGAAAATGGCGATCAATTATAATTACTTTGCAAGACCTGCAAAGCAACGAGAGCATCGCCTGTAAATATACTTACATTATGTTTGAACACAAATCCGTTTTTAACTAATTAAAACAAATAATTATGATTGAGGTCCTTGGAGTACTGTACTATTGTACTGAACTACTACTGTTGTACTGTACCATTTTAACAGGTTTTTTTTTAATTATCACAGCAATTTTCGTTACCAAGATAAAAAAATCATTAAATACAAATCTAAATATGTGAAATTTAAAAAAACAGAACCTAATTTTTATGCCAATTTTCAGAAAATGGCGATCAATTATTGTAAACCAAGATAAAAAAAATCATCAAATACAAAACTAAATATGAAAAATTAATAAAAACAACATCATTGTTATGCCAATTTTCAGAAAATGGCGATCAATTATAATTACTAGGGCAACCAAACATATGCAAAGTAATATTTTTTCATTGGACTAATGGCAAATGTTTTTCAGGCTCTGAACTTTAAGCCCTCTTTTAGAAGCTTTTAGCATAACATCATATTTCAGCATATTGAGGTTCACATCAACATTATATTAAAAACAAAAATGGTTATTTTAAGAGCATAATTTTGACAACTAATGAAAATTTAAAAACTCTCAACAAAATTTGGATATTATAAATAAATCAAGTTACTTTGTGAGTAATTTGATAATCAAAAATCAGAGAAACAACTTGCTATGTTTTTACCATAAAATATATATTGATATATAGACATCTACAATAAAATAACTTATTTAGTTATTAACTTAGTACATAGTTAACATAGTAAGTAGTAGTTTACGTAGTAAAATAACTTAGTTATTTTATTGTATATGTCTATATATCAATAAACATTTTGTGGTTAAAACATAGCAAGTTGTTTCTCTGTTTTTTAATATGAATTAAAGGTCGAAACCATCCTGATAATTTGATACTCATTATCAAACAAAGTTTGGTAATTTGATAATCATTAGGTTAAATCAAACACTTGGTTAAAGTTTAACCTAATCATAATGTTTCACCAAGTAGTATCCACACATAGTTTCAATTTAATTGATAATCATTATCAAACAAAGTTAGATAATGATTACCTAAGTAGTCGAAACTATTGTCACAAATAAATAAATTGATGTGATACTCACAAACTAACTTGTTTTATTTATAGTTGATAAAAAGTATCACGAAGTTAACGCCACTACAATTCAAAATATTTGTAAAATACCGAAAATGATGCTGAAATTGTTTCAATAGAATAGAATAGAATATATTTAATGCCAGTCGCCATACGACTTCACAAGTCAAATCAATAAATTCATTACATATTAAAAACAGTCCCACAATAGAATATTACAATACAATGCTAAAAATAACATAGAAGACACAGCAAGCACATCACAAATCATAAGTCAATAAGTCCATACAGCTAGATAACATCTTCAAGGCGCATTAAAATTAAAAAAAATATATAATAGAAACATTCCTTTAATTATGTTGTAATTTATATTGTTGTGTATATAATTATTATATTTGTTCTTTTTGTTGTTCTCTTTTTTCAATAAAATAATATTAAGCTTTTTGTTTAATGCACCTATTGACCTGTTTGACGTATGTATACTTCACTGTTTTAGCACGAAATAAATCCATCTATCTATCTATCTATTGCAAGTTAAGTCTTGAAATAAAATAGAAAAGTAAAGAAATAAATTGTTCTATTTTTTCTTATTATAATTACACTTTGAAAACATGAAATCAACATTTTCATAAAATCATTGCCTTTGAACGTGTGCCTCACTTTCAAAAGCAATGATTTTACGAAAATGTATATTGAATATTGAAATGGGCCCTATTAAAAACATGTTTTTTGAACGAAAGTGGACTTTAATCACAAATAAATTATTCTAGTTTTTTCTTATTATGATTAAACTTTGAAAACATGAAATCAACATTTTCATCAAATCATTACTTTTGAAAGTGAGGTACACTTTCAAAAGCAATGATTTTATGAAAATGTAGATTGAATATTCAAATGGGCCCTATTAAAAACATGTTTTTTGGACATAAATAGACTTGACTCAGAAATAAATTATTCTATTTTTTTCTTATTATAATTAAACTTTGAAAACATGAAATCAACATTTTCATAAAATCATTGCTTTTGAAAGTGAGGTACACTTTAGAATAAGTCAAAATAGAAAAGTAAAGAAATAAATTATTCTATTTTTTCTTATTATAATTAAACTTTGAAACATGAAATCAACATGTGAGGTACACTTTCAAAAGCAATAATTTTATGAAAATGTTGATTCATGTATTCAAATCTTAATTGTAATAAGAAAAAAATAGAATAATTTATTTCTTAAGTTTTCTATTTTGACTTATTCTAAAGTGTGCCTCACTTTCAAAAGCAATGATTTTATGACCCCCAAATCCCGAGTTTGGTGTAAAACAAAAAAAAGAAGTGAAGTTTTGCAATTTCCTGACTTCCAAAATGTTGGACTCAATTTTCGCTATCGAACATATATCCGCAGTAATTTGCGTTGATTAATTAAAATGGCCCATCCTGTATATCTATATGTATATTTTCATATTATAATTAATCATTTTTTAACACACGTTTCATAAGTTTTTCCAGATTTATTACCATGTTTTCAAAAATTTAGAAATATGTCTGGAACTAGAATACTACTAGTATTTTACATATTTATTTTACATATTTAGTTTTGTATTTAATGATTTTTTTTATTTTGGTAACGAAAATTGCTACGATCGTTTGAAAAAAACTGTTAAATGGTACAGTACACCGGTAGTAGTAGAGTGCAATAGTACAATTTGCGATGATTGATTAAAATGGCCCACCCTGTATATCTACATGTATATTTTTATATTATTATAAATATTTTTTTAACACACGTTGTTAAGTTTTTCCAGAGGTATTACCATGTTTTATGTTTATGCCAAGTATAAACAAAAATACTAGTATTTTCATTTATAGGGTTTTTAGTTGCAACTTCTGCATATTTTTATTTCACTTTCTGCATATATTTTCAACAATTTGTTTATTGCACATTTGTTTAAGAAGCACTAAAAAACTTAGTCAACAAAATTTTCAGAAAATTGGACAATTTTTCAGAAGCTTCAAAGTCGACCAGAAATGGAAGACTTTCTACTTGATAACGTTGAGGTGGAGCTTGTGAAAGTATTGCAGAAAATAAAATATGGTATACAGTACTGTATTGCTACTGAAGATGGCTGCATTGCATTGTAGACTTTCTACTTGATAATAATGAGGTGGAGCTTGTGAAAGTATTGTAAAAAATAAAATACGGTATACTGTACTGTATACAGTACTGTATTCCTACTGAAGATGGCTGAATTGCATTGTAGACTTTCTACTTGATGAAGTAGCAAGTAACGACGCAAACACAAACAAGTAACGGAAAAGAAAACCCGAACACAACCAAACATTCACTAGAAGAACACACCACACATATAAATAAATACTATAAACCAGAAATCACAAAATAAATGCATATATCACAAGAAATGACACACCACACAATACACAATAGCTACCACCAACAAATATGACTATATGGTACTGGCTGAAGATGGCTGCTGAAGAACTGGCTATATGGCAGTACCATATAATCATATTCGTTGGTGGTAGCTATTGTGTATTATGTGGTGGGTCATTTCTTGTGATGTATGTATTTACCAGCTGAATCATGTCTCATGTAACAACTAAAATCTTCTAATGATTACTTATTTTTACCTGAGAGTGGAAAAAATCCCATCATAATTCAAAACATTATTCAGAAATGGACCACACCTTCCAAACATTTACTAATGTTTATGTACTCTTACACTACCTACTTACACATGTCAAAATTCATTTTATCTGCGACAGTGCGTAAACTAAGTTTTTGCGCACTGCTCCCAGTCCGTAAAATGATACTTTTTAGTGCAGGTGCGTAAATTAAGTATTCTAACTTTCGATTTCTAATCTCTCTTTTGAGTTTATTTGTTCTCAGATTTTCGTGATTCGCCCCAACCCCCTCCCTTCGCCGCTGAGCTACCCGGTGTCAAGTATAACGCGCCTATAAATGCAGCCACATAATTTCTCAAAGTGAACACTTTGATTTCCCAGATTAGTAACTGAAGGGTGTTCAATTGAACATAATTATATTTGACCTACAACTTGGAAGACTGACTCATCTGCTATTCCAGACTCGGTTACGCCTCGTCCGGAAACCTCAACGATTCGTCCGAAAAACTTAATTTTAGGTACTTCTAACAAAAATAACTGTTTTATTGCATAATTTCTCAAAGTGAACGCTTTGATTTCCCAGATTAATAACTGAAGGGTGTCGAATTAAACATCATTATACATGACCGATAACTTGGAAGACTGATTCAGCTGCTATTCCAGACGATGACGAGAGAACCGCAACGATTCGTCCTAAAAACTTAATTTTAGGTACTTGTAACAAAAATAACTATATTGTTGCATGTCCCTCCAGGGTTTCGAAATGACGAATTTATTTGCAGTATAAACGTACTTTTTTAAATTATTAAAAACATAGTTTCAATATTTTAAAGCACAAAATTAGCAAACCTCTTCATTTACTCATGATTAGACTTTCTGAAGTTTTCCAGCTTCAGGATGATCACGTTCGCTTTAGCAAAAAAAAAATGAGCAAACCTCTTCATATACCCATGATTAGACTTTCTGAAGTTTTCCAGCTTCAGGATGATCACGTTCGTAATACAGCATTTCAGGTGGTCTTACGTAAACCTCGCGCTGATTAATAATACATGAAGCATGGGCCCTCATAACCGCCGCCCCCGAGGGTAGTCCACGTCCCCTGGCCGCCGTCGCGACGGACAAAAGACGCCCGGACGTCGCGGCGCATTACGTATTCGCGGCGATTACTGGCGGCGGCGTCGAGGAAATTCGGGAAATTTGAACGGGCGCAGGCAACGGGGGCGGGGGGGCCGGCGGCGGCTGAATTCCAAATGTAATTTCGGACGATGGCGCGGAGGAAAGTGTCTCGCCGATGAGTTTCCAGGTAATTGTGGGCGGCGGCGGGGGGCCTTTATGATAATCTGCGGATCGCGCCTGAATCCGCAATTTTCCGGGGCGGGGGCGGTGACAGGTATTGGATGGCGGGGCGACGAGCGGTTTTATGCAAGCAGATCGAGACCTGTGCGCGCGAGTTTCCCAAGTTTGGATGCGAATTTTCCGGGGAGGGTTTGCTCCAGTTGCGGATCCGAGGAAATATTTTAATGGTGAACGTTATTGAAGTTGTAAGGGTTGGGGCGGCTGCAACTTGTACACGCGGAAGTTTGATATGAGGGGCTTCAATTACAATGTCGAAAGTCTTGCAGTTGCAGCTGCAATCATAAGGCCTCTTCCTGTGCACTGGGGCGGCTCCAACATTTCGCCCATAGGTTTCATACGAGCAGATTCTCCTACAGTTCAAAACTTAGTACTCGGAATAACTGGAGCAATGGATACGTTACAAATAGTAAACTTCTGCATATTGTCGGAAATTGCTTCAATATTCCTACAAATCTAATTATTATATTTGTAGTATTATTTATAACAATCAGGATGATTAGAATTAAATTCTTCCTATATTTTTGATTCTTTTTTTATAATAATAATAATAATAATAATTTATTGATGTTTCTGACACTAATATGTCTTATACAGGTTAATTAAGTCACACATAGAGCTTAGTAAGTAATAGCTTACATCAAAGAAGAAAATAAAGAAATGAAATTTAAAAAAATAAGAAAGACCACCTGAAACGGTGTACTGCGAACGTGATCATGCTGAAGCTGGAAAACTTCAGAAAGTCTAATCATGGGTATATGAAGAGCTCTGCTAATTTTGTCCTTGCAATATTAAACCTAATTTAAAAAGACGAGTACGCTAATAATGCAAATAAATTCGTCATTTCGACACCCACATTAACAAAAATGAAGAGGCTTTTCTGCTGCCTAGATCTAAACCTTGAACTAAAAATAAGACTGGTGAGATGTTACGTTTTTTTTTTAAGATTAGTAAAAAATGCTGTTAATAAAAATTGTTTCATGGATAAACCAGTAAATTCACAACCTGAGGGATTGCAAATAGTTTCAAGTCAAAGAAATGGGTCGCCGGTTTAAAAAAGTTTAAGAACCTTTCTTTCTTCTAATTCCTTCTTTCTAATAATGTGCACATTTATAAGAATTAAGTATATAATAAATTTTAGTAGAAATTTGCATATCATTTAGTAGAAATAATTAAAAATATAGTAGCAAAATGATTTCTTACTGTAACAAAAAATACCTACATTTGGCAGTGCCGAAGACGAACTAATTGCATGTCATAACCTAACTGTTCTTACATATTTGTCTATGTAGTATATAATAGTATATAATACTCGAATGGTTAACTGTTCTTCTTCTTATTATTTGTTCAATTAGCCATTTTGCACCAATTTTCATACTCATTTAAATTTTAAATATCTGAATTGGTTAATTTTTATTCCATTGAGCAAGTACTACCAAATTTTTCATTTGTTTTTAATTTAGTTGTAGTTGCTTCGTACCTGCAAACTCGTTTGTCTTTGATGACATGAGTCGATTTATTTATATTTATATATTTATATATATAAAAATTCCGTAGAAAAATGATTCTTATTGTAACAAAATTACCTGCAGTTGGCAGTGGTGATGACGGGCTGATTGCATGTCATAACCTAACTTTCTTTATTAATATATTTATATATAGATTTATATATATATATATATATATATATATATATATATATCTATATATATATATATCTATATATATATATATCTATATATATATATATTTAAAAATTCCGAAGAAAAATAATTCTTATTGTAACAAAATTACCTACAGTTGTCAATGGTGAGGACGGACTGATTGCATGTCATAACCTAACTTTTCTTATGGTACATATTTGAACACTGGGATGGTCTTCGTGACCACAAGAATATAATACAATCATACATACATTTATCTTGACGATAAGAAGAGAATAGCTTTGATAATTCTGTACAGCGTAATGTTGCGATTACTGCAGTGTTCGTGCACATCCCACGTGTGTTCGCTCCTCCGTGGCCATTAACTTACTGAGCGGAGTGCTTCGGAGATTTACCACATCACCTCGCATCGTGAGTGCGCAGGTGCGAATTCCCCTGCTACACATAATGACAATGTTAATAACCATATTTGAATATTAACAATGTCATGCATGGCAATTAATAGAAATGTTGTATATACAATAATATACAATCATTAACAATGTCAATGTATTGTGATAAATACTATGTATTCATAGTGATTACATATTGCATTTATATCATAATTATTATAAATGCATATTATGTATGGGTCCGTCATTTAAACTCCCGTCTTCTATAGCTCAGTTACTAATCGAGTTAGGATTTTGATATTTTGCAGGCTTTACTTGGATTCTGGGGCGTATGTCATGAAAATATTTTTGATTATACAGGGTGTCCCAAAAAAGTGTGACGTCATCATGATGTATATTTTTAGATTGCATGGTATACTTTTTGTTGCTTATTTAGGTGCCCTTCATGGATGCCTACATACCCATAAAATTTTATTGAAATCGGTTCAGTGATATTAGCACAATAAAATAAAAACTGAAAAAAATCAGTTTTGCACTATTGGTTAAGAAAATTAATAAGAGATAAAAATATGCCTTGTTAATAAAACCATACAAAGTACCCATTAAATAAGGTCTGACAGTTGCGTTAACCAAGTTTTATTGATGTGCATTATACAGAGTGTTCAAAATTCAGTGTCAAACTTTTCAAACTTTAAAGCACTTTATTTTTCTTATTTTAAATTGGAACCCCAGTATATTTTTATGTCATTCCATGTGGAATTAAAAGACAAATATTTTTCCTAATTACAAATATATCGCAATTCCTAACACGTTAAAATATGTTTGCAGAAAACTCGCTTGAAAAAAAAAATTATGGACTATAGCTTTTCACGATTGTACAAGTGGCGCCAGTGACATGTCAGTAGTGTCAGTAGAATTGATTGACAGAATTGATAGCAAATGATTAAAAACATTTCATTTAAAATTTTAATGACTTTTATGCAACATGTCAAACGTGGTGATGATACATAATTTGTATTTATACATAATTTGAATATTTGTCACGTCATTTAAATTTCAAATGACTTGTAATTTTAAGGTTTGGCATATGTGGAGATGATTGTTGATTTATAGGTTTTGGCGTTTATTGGGAATGCACTGTTATTTATAGTTCATTCGTTTATTTGGTTGCTGTTTGATGTCTTGAATTTTTTAAAAATATACAAAAATATATAATTTGAGTATTGGCCAATAATCGTAAATTTTGTAAACGTATTGAAACGTATTATCAACATTTTAGCATATCTGGAATGTCTAGTAGAGTTGCACCTCCACAATTCTCCCCATTCGTAAAATGCATTGGCTAGCAGATTAATTTTTATGGCTGATTCGAAGCTGTTAAAGACAATACTTTTGGACTTTAAGATGTAAGTACAATATTTCCATGAAAATTAAACAATTTGGAAAAAATGTTTAGTACTTTACATGAAAATGCAAGATTGTTTAAGAAAATTCAAGAATTTTCAAGAAAACTCAAGAATTTTCAAGAAAATTAAAAGTTCTGCATTTACGAAGATATTAAATAATTCTTCGGAAAGTGCTAAGGACCATAGTAGGCGATGTGGTCATTTGAATATTTCTTTGTTAATATTATTTCTGTTCAATTGATATCATAATATGTATTTAGAGAATATCTGTATAATATACAGTATGTCCCCGGATTGAGTTTACAACAGGGATTTTTTTTTAATATTTACTTTTAAGTAAAAATGTTATAGGAATTAAAATTTCTGCTTGGTCTGAAACTACCATTTCAGTTATTAAAACATTGATTCATTTATACAGGGTGTTAGCATAATTTAAAAAAACTTTAATTTTGACACTTAAGAAAAATAACATAACGGTATAAATTTATACAGGGTGTTAGCAAAATAAAAAAAAAACTTTAATTTTGACTCTTAAGAAAAATAACATCATTTAAACAATTCCCCACCATTTTCTTTACACAGTTCAAGCCTGGTGTGGAACTGCTGAAAACTGTTTTGTATTTCTTGAATAGTTATCGATGCAAATGCCTCTTGTAGGCGATTTTTAAAATTTTCAGTATTATTTTCTACATTTGGAAGATTTTTGGATTTTATATAATGTTGTTAGTTGTAATTTTTAATTATTTTTGCAACTAGTAAATAAATAAGTATGAAAATATGTGTAAACAACATTAAAGAAAAATAAAATGATTCAAACAATCTCCCAAATGCAGAAAATGATACTGAAAATTTAAAAGTCGCTTACGAGAGACATTTGCATCAATAACTATAGCAGCAATCCAAAACAGTCTTCAGGAGCTCCATGCCAGGCTTGAACTGTGTGAAGAAAATGATGGGGTATTGTTTAAATGATGTTATATTGTTTAAGTGTCAAAATTAGATTTAAAAAAAATAATTTTGCCAACACCCTCTATAAATAAAACAATGTTTTAATAACTGAAATGGTAGTTTCAGACCAAGCAGAAATTTTAATTCCTATAACATTTTTACCTAAAAGCAAAGATTAAAAAAATTCCCTCTTGTAAACTCAATCCGGGGACATACTGTATATTAATAATAATATGTACTAATTTGTTGCTTGTATTTGCATGTATGTAGGAAAAAAGTTACATTTTTTACATATTATTTTTACACATCAGTTTACAATGTGACATTAAATAGTTGACAATTATTCTTGCTAAATAAGCTATCCTAACCTAACCTAATGGAAACAACAATTTCTGAACATTTCTGGAAATTTCTGGAAATTTCTTATTTTGTTTTCTTGTACATGTCGCATTTACTGAAATAATCTTGAATTTGGCAATTATTAATCAGTAATTTTCGTATTGAATAATGCATATCTAATGCTATAAATGGAAGAGATGTCATATTTTCTAAGGGATTATTTAACTAATTCGCAAATCTAGAACTTGAATTTCTTTGGAAATTCTTTAATTTTTCTTTACATTTCTGCATTTTCTGGTAAATCATTAAATTCTTTTGCAAATGGTTTCTTGAAAATCTTGTAAGATCTCATGTAAATGTTCATGAAATGATATCAATAATTTTTCATCCATTGATTCTAGTTTCAGTCTGATAGCATTTTAGCAATTATAATTCTGAAATGGTTTTACTTTTTATCTGTGTTTGCAAGGTTTGAATCCTATTATTTACTGTTTACTTAAATTATTTACTTAAATTACTTAAATCGTATATATTAATTATAGTTAAAATTACAGCCAAATTATAGTTAACTATAGCCTAGTAGCAATTTCTTAAGGATTTCCGTACCTATGGGTGCATTATATAAAAGAAAATTAAACAATTTGGAAAAAATGTTTAGTACTTTACATGAAAATGAAAGGGTGTAAGGCGGAAAGACCACATAGGTCGAAGCCTAATAAAGATTGTCTACTACTACTACTACTACTACTGTAAGATTGTTCAAGAAAATTCAAGAATTTTCAAGAAAACTCAAGAATTTTCAGGAAAATTAAAAATTCTGTATTTACGAAGATATTAAATAATTCTTTGGAAAGTGCTAATGACCATAGTTGGCGTTGTGGTCATTTGAATATTTCTTTTAAAATTATTTCTGTTCAATTGATATCATAATATGTATTTAGAGAATATCTATATAATATATATTAATAATAATAAGTACTAATTTGTTGCTTGTATTTGCATGTATGTATGAAAAAAGTTACATTTTTTACATATTATTTTTACACATCAGTTTACAATGTGACATTAAATAGTTGACAATTATTCTTGTTAAATAACCTATCCTAACCTAATCTAACGGGAACAACAATTTCTGAACATTTCTGGAAAATTCTTATTTTGTTTTCTTGAACATCTCGCATTTACTGAAATAATCTTGAATTTGGCAATTATTAATCAATAATTTTCGTATCGAATAACGCATGTCTAATGCTATAAATGGAACAGATGTCGTATTTTCAAAGGCATTATTTAACTAATTTGCAAATCTAGAACTTGAATTTCTTTGGAAATTCTTTCTTTACATTTCTACATTTTTTGGTAAATCATTACATTATTTTGCAAATGGTTTCATTTTCTTGAAAATCTTGTTAGATCGCATGAAAATGTTCATGAAATGTTATCAATAATTTTTCATCCATTGATTCTAGTTTCAGTCTGATAGCATTTTAGCAATTATAATTCTGAATTGGTTTTACTTTTTATCTCATCCTGTGTTTGCAAGGTTTGAATCCTATTATTTACTGTTTACTTAAATTATTTACTTAAATTACTCAAATCTATATACACTCAGATGCGAAAAAAAAAAACGGTCATTGGGTCACTGTTTGCAAAAGAACCATTTTTTTTAAATTTTGATGTTGGCATAGTACTTAGCATGAAAGTTTTAGTGTTTTACAAGCAAAGAGACCCGTTTTTTTTGCATCTGAGTGTATTAATTATACTTAAAATTACAGAATCATTATAGTTAACTATAGCCTAGTAGCAATTTCTTGAGGATTTCCGTACCTATGGGTGCATTACATAAAAGTTTTCCCAATCTTGATTTTTCCTCATTGCATTTTCGTCGATGAGATTATCACTCAATTGACGAAATTAATATCTGTTTGTAATTTTGTAACTAATAATCGTCAAGGCTCCTGAGTTTATGAGATTGACAGAGGGACAATTTTTGACTCATATGCGATTTGCGAATATCCTCGAAATAGCCAATTAACGTAAAATTTATCAGATGCTATCAACATTTCGTGCCATTTCCTTGGGTTTCTTTAATTTTTATGAAAGTTTCTAAATTTATTTGTAAATTCTAGATTTTTTTGGAAATCATGAACTATTCTATGTTTTTGTAACTAATAATCTTCAAAGTTTGAGCTCTATAAGATGGACAGAGGGAAAATTCTTTCACATAGTTTACTTGGATGACTTGCATGTTTCATCATACTTCATTATACTTTGATGACTAAATATGTCTCATTGAAATGTTGAATGCAATTTGTAAGAAGCAGTACTCGTAGTGATGATTTTGCATAATTCTAATACTTTTCATTTAATTGATATTTCTAATGACATATAATTTAAATGTTTGGTGTATGTGGAGAAGACTTTGTGGACTATTAGGATTTGATCCATTCTTGGGAATGCACAGGGTCATCATTTTTTTATATTATTATTTTTTTTTTAACAGAAAGCTTTTTCTAGTGAACATAAGACAGGAGGGCAGGTATTTCCCTAGCTGTGTGTACGTTATCTGTGGGTTAGACATACTCGTAAGGAGTTCCTGTACTTAGGCGTTTCTAATGGTTTTGTGGCTACCAGATAACTATCTACTTTAGCAGATGATGAAAAGATCGGCCCTAAGCATCCATCAGGTGATATTTTAGCAGGGAAATGTTGAAAGCGTTGGTTGGAAAATCGGTTTTTCTTAAAATCCAACTTGGCACTGTCTTACTTTGTTATTTAGTGAGAGTGTTGGGGTAACAGGGGTAGTCACACTTTAAGCGATTCGTTTCGCTTAATTCGATACGGTCTGAGCGTTCCCCGCGTCACTCACGTCTGAGCGAATCATTTGCCACTCCGGATTGCATTAGGATTTTCCGGGGGCCCCCGGGGAGAATCAAGATGCAGGGATAAATTCGTCCCTTTAAGTGCGTCCGGGGGACAATGGAACGCGCCCTGTATTGGCATTTTTATGTAATGGGATCGTTTATTCGGAGCGAGAGAGAGAGGGACACAAGGGCCCCAGGGTCCTGGGGTATATTGGATAAAGCCATTCTGTCCCATAAAATATTACTCTGCGCGGTATGTAGTTCCGGGGGGCGGCGGTGAAAATTTCACCTTAAATCCGATCGAATTTACTGCACAAGTTGCGCCTGAAGCGGGGGTGGGGGCAGAGGCAGCTGCGGTCGAATTTAATAACGCGCAACTTTTAATCAACTTTGTTTAACTTTACGGCCCTTTCCGCGGGCCGGATCTGCCCCCGTCGCTGCCGCCCCCTCGAAGATGCATCGATTTTAATATCCAGGCGAGCGGGGCCCGAACTTCCGCATTAAAACCGGAAACAACAACACTCCGGGCGCTGCTTTGTCTAATCGATATTTAACGATTCCCCCAGCCCCCCGGGGGCTGGGGGGTTGCGCGCGCGATTGATATCCTGTTTCGCAACGGGGGCGGGGGCCCTGCGGTCGCGGCTCATTAAAATTCCGCCGCCGTGCGCTCCTCAATATTCCCCGGGTTATCTGTTGTTGCGCTCCGGGATTTAAATTCGCGTCCGGAACGTGTCCGAAAATATTGCCGCAACACGGGCATATGTGGGGGGCAATGGGGGCGGCAAGGGCGCGATCGTAATCCCGGATCGTCCGCAGGGGCGATAATTTTCCGGCACCGACCGCTCCGGCTTTATTGAAACCGGAGCGAGGTCTATAATTTCATGAATTCAATATCACCTCAATATTGTATCGGTAGCACCACTTGCAACATGATCTGAAGATATTGAAAATGTAGCCCCGACATGTAACCTGTGGGTCGCCACTCCTAAGTGCCATGCACAAAAGTTGAGAATAAGTTATCTGCCGGATAGGCACACATAACTTTCTGCATTAACAAGTATGGGTTAGCTATTACTGAAATTTCTGAAAATTTATGATTTACAAATTTGATATTAGATTCGAGTACAGTACACCTGAAACTATTACTCCTGAAAATTTGACAAAGTTTCAGTATTAATTAAGGGAGAAAATCAGACACACAACTCTCTGCATTGACAAGTATGGGTTAGCTATTACTGAAATTTCTGAAAATTTATTATTTACAAATTTGATATTAGATTCGTGTACAGTACACCTGAAACTTTTACTCCTAAAAATTTGACAAAGTTTCAGTATTAATTAAGGGAGATAATCTGACACACAACTTTCTGCATTGACAAGTATGGGTTAGCTATTATTGAAATTTCTAAATAATTATTATTTGCAAATTTTATATTAGATTGGTGTACAGTACACCTGAAACTATTACTCCTGAAAATTTGACCAAGTTTCAGTATTAATTAAAAGAGAAAATCAGACACATAACCTTCTGCATTGACAAGTAAGTGTTAGCTATTACTGAAATTTCTGAAAATTTCTGTTTTGCAAATTTGATATTAAATTCGTGTACAGTACACCTGAAACTATTACTCCTGAAAATTTGGTAGAGTTTCAGTATTAATTAAGGGAGAAAATCAGACACATAACTTTCTGCATTGGCAAGTGTGGGTTAGCTATTACTGAAATTTCTGAAAATTTCTTATTTGCAAATTTGATATTATTTTCTTGTACAGTACACCTGAAACTATTAATCCTCAAAATTTGACAAAGTTTCAGTATTAATTAAGGGAGAAAATCAGACACACAAATTTCTGAATTGACAAGTATGGGTTAGCTATTACTGAAACTTCTGAAAAATTCTGATTTGCAAATTTGATATAAGATTCGTATACAGTACACCTGAAACTATTACTCCTGAAAATTTGACAAAGTTTCAGTATTAATTAAGGGAGAAAATCAGACACATAAGTTTCTGCATGAACAAGTATGGGTCAGCTATTACAGAAATTTCTGAAAATTTCTGATTTGCAAATTTGATATTAGATTCATGTACAGTACCCCTGAAACTATTACTCCTGAAAATTTGACAGAGTTTCAGTATTAATTAAGGGAGAAAATCAGACACACAACTTCCTGCATTGATAAGTATGAGTTAGCTATTACTGAAATTTCTGAAAATTTATTATTTTCAAATTTTATATTAGATTCGTGTACAGTACCCTTGAAACTATTACTCCTGAAAATTTGACAAAGTTTCAGAATTAATTAAGGGAGAAAAACAGACACACAATTTTCTGCATTGACAAGTATGGGTTTGCTATTACTGAAATTTCTGAAAATTTCTGATTTCACAAATTTGATATTATATTCGTGTACAGTACACCTGAAACTAATACTACTGAAAATTTGACAAAGTTTCAGTATTAATTAACGGAGAAAATTAGACATAACATTTTTTGCATTGACAAGTATGGGTTAGCTATTACTGAAATTTCTGAAAATTTCTGATTTGCAAATTTCATATTAGATTCGTGTACAGTACACCTGAAACTATTACTCCTGAAAATTTGACAGAGTTTCAGTATTAATTAAAGGAGAAAATCAGACACATAATTTTCTGCATTGACAAGTATGGGTTAGCTATTACTGAAATATCTGAAAATTTCTGATTTGCAAATTTGATATTAGATTCGTGTACAGTACACCTGAAACCATTACTCCTGAAAATTTGACAAAATGTCAGTATTAATTAAGGGAGAAAATCAGGCAAACAACTTTCTGCATTGACAAGTATGGGTTAGCTATTACTGGAATTTCTGAAAATGTATTATTTGCATATTTGATATTAGATTTGTATACAGTACACCTGAAACTATTACTCCTGAAAATTTGACAAAGTTTCAGTATTAATTAAGGGAGAAAATCAGACACATAACTTTCTGCATTGACAAGTATGGGTTAGCTATTACTGAAATTTCTGAAAATTTCTGATTTGCAAATTTGATAATAGATTTGTGTACAGTACACCTGAAACTATTACTCCTGAAAATTTGACAAAGTTTCAGAATTAAATAAGGGAGAAAATCAGACACATATCTTTCTGCATTGAGAAGTATGGGTTAGTTATTACTGAAATTTCTGAAAATTTCTGATTTGCAATTTGATATTAGATTCGTGTACAGTACACCTGAAACTATTACTCCTGAAAATTTGACAAACATTCAGTATTAAATGAGGGAGAAAATCAGACACATATCTTTCTGCATTGAGAAGTATGGGTGAGCTATTACTGAAATTTCTGAAAATTTATTATTTGCAAATTTGATATTAGATTCGTGTACAGTACACCTGAGACTATTACTCCTAAAAATTTGACAAAGTTTCAGTATTAATTAGGGGAGAAAATCAGACACATAACTTTCTGCATTGACAAGTATGGGTTAGCTATTACTGAAATTTCTGAAAAATTATTATTTGCAAATTTGATATTAGATTCGTGTACAGTACACCTGAAACTATTACTCCTGAAAATTCGCGCACTTTTCAACCGCCTCCGTAACAAACATCCTTAACACCCTAATAATAATGCACTCCACTCCGCGGTAATTTCCCGGAAGCCTCCAGTCTCTCCAGCGACTTCATTATAAAGAGGACGCCATTGGGGGCGCGGGTGGCGGTTGAAAAACCGTGGGGGCCGCGGGGGTGGAAATTACGGCGTGTCTCGTCGGAGCCTTGGCGCGCGCCTTCTTGCCTCCATCATTTTTACATAATTTCAGTGAAGATTGCCGGAATTTTTTTCGAGCAGGCGGAGTTAATAACCCGCGAAGGAGTAATCGCCGCTCGTTTATCTCGAGGAGTCCATTGCCTTTGGAGAATGATCATACCGTCGCACGGATCCCCCCAATCCCCGCGCGACTAAAGCACCAAAGACACCAAAAATTTAGTCGGTCGCTCAATGTATGCGCACAATTTAATGTTGCACAAAAAATGTTCTACATTCAAAAAGAGCGTAACAGTTTATTTACACAAGGAGCTTTTCGAAATAAAAATATACATCTAGTCGACTACAAAACAATAAACGACTCACACATCACTGATGAAGTTAAACTACTTAGGACGCGCACTGTCAGTACTTGGATCCATAATCCAACATAAACAAATCAATAAATATTTGATCAACAAAAAGTGAAAATGCATACTTAAACCATTACTCCCCAAATTATTATTATTATCATTAACACGTTTGCTTTAAGTATCATCATCTCATCGACCTAAAAACTTTCCGTAGCTAATCTAACGTTTACTTTTGGAAGAGCAAACTAGTTGATGCAGGTCAGTAATTTTCGGCCGAGTTTCGTGCGATGGAGTTCGGACGATCGTACTAATTGGGTAACTCAATATGACGGCAAAATTAACGCTCCATGCCGGATTTGGGGAATCGACGCGAGTTTTAATGAAGTTGCGAAATTCGATACTTTCATCAGGAAGCGGAAGTCGTGGGGCGTGGAGGAATTGATTAGTTGCAGCACCAATTAATCTTCTTCTAGCCGAGTTACTCCTGTGCAATTTACTTACGGAGGAGCTAACTTTACAGATAACCAGTCATGACGTGACTGCATGTCCAGAGAAATGTTCAATATTCCCAGTAATGCATAAAATGTTCATAATGCTTGACGACAATTTTGTACAAATTATAGAAAATATAAATATAATGTTTTTAATTTCTTTAAAAAATCTCCTAAGTGTTCTCAAACTTCCATGCTATTTTCATGATATTTGAAATTCGAATTAAAAAAAAAGAAGATAATTATAGAAAATTGTCTGGCAATTTTTCAATATTTCTTATATGTTTAAAACTTCCATCATGCCTTAATAAAAATTACAGATAATTCAATGCTTAAAGCGCAACAAAATGTATTAAGTATAAAAAAAAATTATAACAATTTTGCAATATTGGCAATAGTGAAAATACTTATTACCTTTTTAGCAATAACATATTTATTGTGTAAAGATTGTGTATGCGTTCATGTGATCATCTTCAGAAATTAGGTTGACTGATGTATGACTATAATTTCAATAATACTAAAAAAATTGCTCCATCAAAATTGAACAACGCTTGGAAATTCAGAAAATAATGAAACTTTAACAAACATTTCTGAATAATTCTTAAATATTCATTCCAATGCATCAAATTTTCTCATTGTTTGACAATTTTATACATAATAATTATAGAAAATGTCCACAAACTGTTCTTAAATCATCATAAAATGTTCTAAAACTTTGTAAAACTTTTCAATAAGATAGATTACATACATTTAGGCATACATAGCATTTACAACTAAATGCTATAAATGACTACAATATTAGACATAATGCTTGAAAATTCTACACCAATTACAGTTTTTTTTTAAGTTTTGAATTTCTAAAACAAGTTTGCAATATTTCACTAAAATTTAATAATGCTTTAAAATTCAGAAAACTAAAAAAAATCTTACAGAAAGCCCGCATGTCGATAGAAAATTAAAGATTCTGTATAGCTCTCCTGTGTAACTCTGCATATAATTCTATAATGACTGCAATTTTTATAGCAGATTTTGTACCCGTGGTGATAATTTTGTATAAATGGAATATTTGTCACTTAGGTAATTAAAATTTCTAATGACTTTAAGGAAACTAAAATTTTAATAAGTTTAAGAAGATGATTTTGCATAATTGAAATACTTGTAAGAAGTTGAATGGTAATACTTGTTATTTATTTGATATTTCGAATGTCTTATAATTGGGTGTATGTGGAGATGATTTTGTGGACTTTTAGGATTTGACCATTCTTGGGAATGCACTGGTTATTTGTAGTTTCAAAGCTTTGTAAAATTAACAATATTTTTTTGTTTGTGTAAGTGTAAGTGTTTTTTTTCAATTATTTGGAATGTTTGATGACGAATTTTATCAAAAAACTTAAAATTTAAATTTAAAATATTAGGAAGTTGTACTCGTGGTGATGATTTTGCATAATTGTAATACTTGTAAGAAGTTGAATTGTAATACTTGTTATTTAATTGATATTTCTAATGACTTTTAATTGGGTGTATGTGGAGATGACTTTGTGGACATTTAGAATTTGACCTTGGATGCTTGGAAATGCAATGTTATTTGTAGTTTCAAAGTTTTGTAAAATTAACAATATTTTGTTTGTGTAAGTATAAGTTTTTCATTTATTTGGAATGTTTGATGACGGATTTTATCAAAAAATTATAAAAGTTGTGATTTGTTCACAAATTTCACAATTTGCCATTCGTCTACAACATTTTCTAACTTCTGAGTGAAAAATTGCAAATATGTGGCGATGATTTTGCAAAATTTCAGCATTCAAACCGTGTCAAAACCATTTCTATTTTGATTTTTAGGAATTTTCTAAACGTAGTGGTGATATATTAATATTTGATGACTTATTTCTTCAAACATTTACAAAAGCTGTGATTATGACGCAAATTTCACATTGTGCCATTCATCTACAACAGTTTGTAACTTCTATTTTAAAACTTGCAAATATGTGGCCATGATTTTACAAAATTTCACCATTCAAAACGTGTCAAAACTCTTTCTATTTTTATTTCATTAATTTTTTAAACTTAATGATGATTTATTAATATTTCATGACTAATATTTTCAAAAAAATTATAAAAGCTGTTATTATTTCGCAAAATTTCACAATGTGTTATTCATCTACAACAATTTGTAACTTCTATTTTAAAACTTGCAAATATGTGACGATGATTTTTGCAAAATATCACCATTCAATACGTGTAAAATTACTCTTTCTATTTATGTTTTAAGATTTTTCTAAACGTGGTGATGCTTTATTAATATTTGATGACTTATTTTATCAAAAATTTATAAAAACAGTGATTATTTTGAAAATTTCACAATTTGCCATGCATCTGCAACATTTTGTAACTTTTGCATTAAAAACTGCAAATATGTGGCGATGATTTTTTGCAAAATTTCACCATTCAAAACGTGTAAAATTACTCTTTCTATTTTTATTTTGGGAATTTTCTAAACGTAGTGATGATTTAATAATATTTGATGATTTATATTTAAAAAAACTTTATTATTCCGTTAAAAGTTGTGATTTGTTGACAAATTTCACAATTTGCCATTCGTATACAACATTTTGTAACTTCTGCGTGAAAAATTGCAAATATGTGGCGATGATTTTGCAAAATTTCAGCATTAAAAACGTGTCAAAACCATTCTATTTTGATTTTTTGGAATTTTCTAAACGTAGTGGTGATATATTAATATTTGATGACTTATTTCTTCAAACATTTACAAAAGCTGTGATTATTCCGCAAATTTCACAATGTGCCATTCATCTACAACAATTTGTAACTACTATTTTAAAACTTGCAAATATGTGGCGATGATTTTGGAACATTTCAGCATTCAAAACGTATAAAATTACTCTTTCTATTTTTATTTTAGGAATTTTCTAAAAGTAGTAATGATTTATTACTATTTGATGACCTTTCAAAAATTTATAAAAGCAGTGATTATTTCGCAAATTTCACAATTTGCTATTTATCTACAATATTATGTACCTTCTATTTTAAAAATTGCAAATATGGGGCGATGATTTTGAAACACTTCACCATTCAAAACGTGTAAAATTACTCTTTCTATTTTTATTTTAGGATTTTTCTAAACGTGGTGATGCTTTATTAATATTTGATGACTTATTTTATCAAAAATTTATAAAAACATTGATTATTATGCAAATTTCACAATTTGCCATACATCTACAACATTTTGTAACTTCTTCATTAAAAACTGCAAATATGTGGCGATGATTTTGAAAAATTTCAGCATTCAAAACGTGTCAAAACTCTTTCTATTTTGATTATAGGAACGTTCTAAACGTAGTGATAATTTATTAATATTTCATGACTTATATTTAAAAAATATATATAAAAGCTGTTTGTATTTCGCAAATTTCACAATGTGTCATTGATCTACATCAATTTGTAACTATTTTAAAACTTCCAAATATGTGGTCATGATTTTGCAAAATTTCAACATTCAAAACGTGTAAAATTACTCTTTCTATTTTGACAGAGTTTTCTGATTGCATGTATTAGTTGTGTTTCTCTTTATCTCAAATGCTTTTCGCTCTTGTTAACACTTGTCAATATTGTATCAAATGTATTCCCCATATGTTAAATTGTTTTCACTGTTCATCAAATGCTTTTCCCTGATCTAATATTTAATCCATTTCGACCAGAGAGAAAAGCATTGGATAAATAGTGAAATATGACATATATTTTTGTTTTTGACATATGGGCAATACATTTGAAACAATATTGACAAGTTTTAACAAAAGGGAAAAGCATTTGAGATAAAGTGAAACACAACATGGTGAAAAGCAATCGGAAAACTCTGTATTTGAGGAATTTTCTAAACGCAGTGATGATTTATTAATACTTTTATCAGCTGATTATCAGAATGGTCATCACACAATATGTGGTTATGTTTTTGCCAAAAATGTCAAATATGTAAATAATCTGAAATGTAAGACGTGTATAATTTTGTAAACGTAACGCAAATTTTTCAAAATTTGAGCTTATTCAATTAGATGGTTTATGTTCGTTCTCTTGAATTTTTCAAAAATATACAGTGAGGCGATGACTTCACAGGGTTTGAATATTGGCCAATAATTGCAAATGTTTTGTAAAATTTTGTAAACGTATTGTCAAAATTTAAGCATATCTCGAATATCTAATGACTTGCATGTTTCATAATACTTCATTATACTTCGATGATTAAAAATATCTCATTGAAATCTTTAATGACTGCAATTTCTAAGATTTTGTACCCGTGGTGATTTTGCAAAATTCGAATACTACTGATATTTCTAATGACTTATAATATAAAGATTTGGTGTAGGTGAGGATGACTTTGTGGGCTTATAAGATTCGACCCTTATTGGGAATGCACTAAATAAATATTCCAATTATGCAGTCATGCGAAATTTTTGTCACTTAATTGAAATGACTTGCAATTTTTAAGGGGTACTCATGGTGATGATTTTGCATAATTCGAATAATTGTCCCTTAATAGATATTCCTAATGATTTATAATTTACTTTATTTAATTTAGTAAATTTTATTTATTTATTTTTATTTATTTTTATTTATTTTTAATAATTTACTATATGTTAGGTGTATGTGAAGATGACTTTGTGGACTTGTAGGTAGGTACTTGTACTTACATGTACCTTAATGAACATTTTTTTAAATCTTAATTAAGCTCATTAAAGTACAGGTAGTAAATGGCTAATAAAGCTATTAGAATATGCGAGCAGAAATATGCGTTAATGTACGTGAGATGATTTTGTGGACATATAGGTAGGTACTTACATGTACCTTAATGAACTTTTGATAATCTTAATTAATCTCATTAAAGTACAGGTAGTAAATGGCTAATAAAGCAATTAGAGTATGCAGTATTAAAGCTACATATGTATGCAGCTTTATAAGTACAGTCCTCAGATGGGGCACCCATGGATAGTTACCATTTGCAATGTAATAGTTACATACGTATTTTAAAAAGCAAGAGCTGAAATAATAACTCAAGTGCGATATAAAAACATCCCATTCCCTTTTCAACGTGTTTTATAATTTCTATAATGGTGTGCCCCCCTGAAAGCAACTAAGGCGTTTGTTTCTTATTTGTAACCACTTTATTCCTGATAATCCCGGCAATAATCCCGTGTAATCCGTCAGCAAATACGGCGATAAACTTCGCGTAGCCCTGCGTGTCACAAAAATTATTTCCACCCCGACAAGCCGCGGCAGATTAACTAATTTATTCCCGTTCACGCCGCGGATTATGCGCAACCGACACAGAACAATCTCAGCGACATTACTAACGCATTACGCACTAATGCCGGTATGCAAATGCGCGCGCGGTTTTTGTTTTGTAGCCGCCGAAATGTACCCTCCCGGCCGATCAAATAGCCACACGGAATCCAATCGAGATTCAATTAATACCCCCAATCAATTCCCGGAGTTGTTTAAATCTCCCGGAGCGTCTATAAATTAGAAACTGTATTGTGTCCGTGAGCGGAATGCGGAGGGAGGGAGAGATGAGGGATTCCGGGGGCGATTTTGAAATATAGAAATTATCTGGACAACACAAAAGGATTCGATTCCGGGCACCGGATCACGTGATTTTCGGTGGGCCCGCGTGCGGCGTTAACATTCGTTACGAACTAATTTAAGTTACATAAAATAGTTTGCGTTATTACTGGCGAACTTCCCGACGATAATTCGCCGTCATTACCGCTTGGGGGATTATTATTATTAGCGCGAGCGCTAAAAAAAACGGGGGCACGCGAGCTAATACACCCTCAAAAAACTCTCCACTCTTTTTCATTACCGCTACAATTCACGGCGGATTAATTTAATAATCCGCGCGCCGGATTAATTAGTTGTAATTTAAATAAAAACGCGACTAGTATGACCAACGCTCCCTGCTCGCGTGATTAATTTCGCGCAATATGCAGTGTAACGCAATTCCGTGCGTTATTTATAATTCCCTGCGAGATAGCGCGTGGCAAGCCCTGCTTTGCATTCCAAAGCAACGGAGCTTTGCTAATTGAAAAAAGCCTGCCCGGCTGAGGGGGGTTGCGGAGATCCACGTGCGCCACTGTTTTTTTTTCTGCGGCCGGGGAGCTTTAAAAATTGAGGAGGTCCAAAGTTACTGGCCTGAAATCACGTCCGGGGCGACGACGCGGCCGGCCTGTGTAATCAAACTCCGGAGTTTGGCCAACTTCGGTTGGGGGGCCTTGGGGAGACGGAATTTAGATTAAACTCGATAAAAATTAAACATTATCTCTACACATGGCGAATAGTTTAGTGAAATTTGCTCTGAAGGCGTGTTTACATCAATGTTAGTAACATGTGTTGCTAATAATAATGTTAGTATCATTTTGGAAAACTCTTCTGAGCTTGTTTACAAACAAGCTGTGCTAGCAACAAAAATCGGCCGCCCTAGATCTTAGGTAAGAGCCTTCCCGAGTTCACCCATGTAATTAAATTACGTGGAGCCGCACCCCCAATTAGTTAAGACCGAAGGACTGCACACGCCGTCTTCACTCAGCTGCCAAGTACCAAGGAGGTATTCACAAGAGGGAATGAGAAAGAACCTAACCAACACATGTAACGTATTGAAGAGAAATAGAAAAAAGGGGGTTGTAACATGTTACTATCCCTGGTGTAAAAACGGCCAAAGTGTGCGGCATTGTATTCTGCCAAGAGACTCGCGAATCAACAATTTAAATTCGCATGGAGACAATAATTTTGACACAGAAATGAAAATTCAAAGTATTCAGAAATTGCAAATTTCGACCATACACCAAACCTTTAAGTCATAAGAAATATCAATTAAGTATCGAAGTATTCGAATTGCGCAAAAATATTTTTAATCATCCAAGTATAATGAAGTATGATGAAACATGCAAGTCATTGGCTATATTCGAGATATGCTTAAATTTTGACAACACATTTATAAAAAATTATACATAACATTTTCAATGATTGGCCTATATTCAAACTCTGTGAAGTCATCCCCTCACTCATTTCAATTAAGTCATTTCAATTAAGTGACAAATATTTCGCATGACTGCATAATTGGAATATTTATTTAGTGCATTACCTGTACTTAAATGAGATTTATTAAGATAATTATTAGATAGTAGAGTATTAGATAGATAGTATTAGATAAGATACCTTAATATTCATTAGGGTACATGTAAGTACAATCGCCGACAATCGAAGTGCAACGCGGTTTTTTTACGACCGCCGTATTTACATTTGAGGGCGAAGCTGTTTTGTATCTGTATTTGTACTTGTACGTGCCTAAGCCACGATTACCAGTAAGGTCGAAATTCGCTCTGGTTTATGGCTTTTCGTTGCACTTCAAATGTCGCCGATTGTAACTATAAGTCCACGAAGTCATCTTCACATACACCAAACATTTAAATTATAAATCATTAGGAATATCAATTAAGAGACAAGTATTCGAATTATGCAAAATCATCGCCATGAGTACAACTTCTTATAAACTCACTTCAATTAAGTGACAAATATTCCGCAAAATTTGTGATGATTTTGCATAATTGAAATATTCATTTAGTGCATTCCCAATAAGGGTCGAATCTTATAGGCTCACAAAGTCATCTCCACCTACACCAATCCTTTAAATTATAAGTCATTAGAAATATCAATTAAGTATTCGAATTTTGCAAAACCGTCACCACGGGCACAAAATTTTGAAAATTGCAGTCATTAAACATTTCAATAAGACATTTTTAATCATCGAAGTATAATAAAGTATAATGAAACATACAAGCCACTGGATATTCGAGATATGCTTAAATTTTGACAACACATTTATAAAAAAATACATAACATTTGCAATGATTGGCTAATATTCAAACTCTGTGAAAAAAATATTGTTAATTTTACAAAACTTTAAAACTACAAATAACACCAATCCTTTAAATTATAAGTCATTAGAAATATCAATTAGGTATTCGAATTTTGCAAAATCATCACCACGGGCGCAAAATCTTAAACATTTCGCATGCCTGCATAATTGGAATATGTATTTAGTGCATTCCCAATAAGGGTCGAATCTTATAAGCTCACAAAGTCATGTTCTCCTACACCTAATCTTTATATTATAAGTCATTAGAAATATCAGTTAAGTATTCGAATTTTGCAAAATCATCACCACGGGTACAAAATCTTAAAAATTGCAGTCATTAAATATTTCAATGAGACATTTTTAATCATCGAAGTATAATGAAGTTATGCTGAAGCATGCAAGTCATTATATTTTCGAAATATGCTTAAATTTTGACAGTAAGTTTACAAAATTTTACATAACATTTGCAATTATTGGCGAACATTCAAATTCTGTGAAGAAATATAGTAGATTTTGCAAAACTTTGAAACTAAAAATAACGAGAATGGGTCAAATCCTAAAAGTCCACAAAGTCATCTCCACATACACCAAACCTTTAAATTATTAGTCATTAGAAATATCAATTAAATGACAAGAAATAAAATAATAAAAAATATAAAATATAAAAATAAAAATAACAAGTTTTACAATTATGTAAAATCATCACGACGGTTGACATGTTAAAACAAAGTCATTTAACATTTCAATGAAAGATTGTCTACTCATCGTAGAATAAAACGAGAAACGCAAATGCAAAGTCTCTTAGTATTTTAAATATGTTAAAATTTTGTAAACGTATTGTCATAATACGCGATTAGTGGCGAATGCTCAAATTCTGTAAAGTCATCTACACGTCTGTATATTTTAGAAAAATTCACGTAAACAAACATCAACCAAATAAGTGAATTAACTGAAATTTTGAAAACAATTGTTACATTTACAAAATTATAAAAATAAATTTATGCACCAAGGGCGTTACTATGATTATTACGACCGGAGATGGATGAAATCCATCTTGAGGGCTTTAGCACGAGGATTGATATCGTTCGATGGACGTAATCAGTGCCGTGGTGCTAACAAGATTTTGTATTTCACTTTCCTTGTCTTAGTCTGGAAAATAAACTATAGGGCGTAATGAATTCATTACGCTCTCTTATTACACCCCGTTTGTTATGGACATATTTACATGAAAATACACTCCAGGGCGTAATGAATTAATTACGACCGCTTATTACGCCTCGTCTGTTATGGACATGTATACTGAAAATATACTCCAGGGCATATTGATTTCATTTCGCCCTCTTATTACGCCCAGGTTGTTACATGTTTACATATCTCGTATCCTAGGAATTATCATTCAATTATAGTAAAGTGAAAAATAAAATTGTGAAAGAAGTGGAAATGTGGTCACCACAAGACTCGACTTAGATCATCTACATATTTGTCATTTTGACAAAAACCTAACCATTTTGTGACTCGCCTAAGATCATTTACATATTTGTCATTTTGTCAAAGAGCTAACCATTTTGTGTGATCATCATTTTGATATCATCTGATTAGAATGACTGCAACTTCTTTTCGTTAAAACACTAGCTACATTGCTTACAAATGAATAATATTAATGAGTTACATTTTGAACAAAATAAGAAACAAAATTATTGCAGATTCAATTTACAATACTCATAATACTTTACAATCTATATGGTTTTTCTACAAACCTGATATTTTTTTGAAATATTTTAAAAACTTAACCTATCCTTGGCTGATTTTAGTCAAAAATCATTGGCAACTTCTAGTCGTTATTAAAAGCTTAGATAACGAAAAAGTAAAAGTGAGTAAAAAAATTTGTAATTTTGCAATATTCTATACATACATAATCCATCCCTCTTTTACCCATTGGGTGTCGAGCAATATTCTATACATTGTGAAATATGTCACCAAATATCAATATACTTTACAATGCATAATCATACTTTAAATAATTTAAAACAAAATGAAATGTTAGGTATAAATGAAATACTTCCACATGTGTTATGAATACTGAAATTTTACTAAATCATCTCCCCAACATCTATAATCTTCGCAAAATATAAAGCACGTTCTAAACAATTGGACGAATATCCAAATGTTAAACATTAAACATTTCAATTAAGTAGGTTTTCTTCTTCTACATTATTATCAAGAGATAAAAACAAATAAACCTATCTGATATCTATCTGATAAAAACAAATAAGCCTATCTGGTTATATTGTCATCGGTATTTAAATATGTTATTATTTGTATTAAAACCCCTTTGTTTTTTTAAGTTTGTTTCTATTGTTTCTGTCAAATGCAGTATTGAATCTGTGAAATATTCTATTTTTTATGGTAGAATAACATGTTTGCTACATGTTATTCTACCGAGTTCTCGATCAATAACATTCAATATGAAAAAATAGTTGCTTTTGTCTAAAATATTGTTCGGGCCAAAAATGGTTTCTATCAAAAATGCCATTATTTCTACCAAATATCTTATGTTCTTTGGACAAAACTTCTATTGCTTATAAAAAAAAAATTGTTTCTGACAGAAATGCTGTAGTGTCTGTCAAAACTTCAATTGTTTCTATCAAATATCCTATTCTTTCGTAATTTTTTTATATAAAATCTTTTTCGTAGGATTTTAGCAGGCTCATATATGTACTAAACGCTTCAAGTATGTTCATACATTAGTGACCACATATAGGGAAAAATTTGTGCTGTTCGGTGAAACTGCTACTTGTCACTGTCATCATTTGGTATCTAAAGATACTGCGAAATTCTGTAAGGGTGACTAGATATTGTAATAGGGGTAAAAATTAGATAGGAATAGGTGAGTAGAATAAGTAGTACATTCCATATTACTTATTCTCTCACTTGAATGTTCATCGTAGATTTGTTTTTTGCTCGTTCCAGAAGCGCAAGTAAATCCCGTGCTACACGAGTTTCTTCTTGTATGTACGTACGTTATTGAACATTTTTTTCCACTCAGCAGCAACAATCGATCATCACGTCCTTCGGATGAGTGTCAGCGTGCATCAGTAAAACACGCACACGCTGGCGCGCCCTGCACCGGAGGGCGGCTCGCTGCGGAAGGGTCTGCGAAAGGGCCCGTTGCCCCCCAATTCCGAAGCAATTTGCAGAGCTGTCTGCTCGCGAGCCCCGCCACAGTGAGATCCGGTGAGTTAGCGGGGGCGGCGCGCCGCGGGACCGACGATTGAACGCTGCCCCAATAAAATTCAAAACCAATCTGGACCGCGACAGATATATGCAAACTCGGCGTTACATCTAAATCAGGGGGCTATAGAACCCGGCCCGGACGCGGGGGGCGCGCCCCGGAGATTGCGAGGGCATAAAAAAACATGCAAATCCAGTGATTTCGGCGCTGAATCGGATATTTCGCAACCTTTTCTCCGGGGCGCAAAGCGCCATTTGGGGGGGTCTAACTGCCGGCTCGCATTCTTGTTTGTGCCCCCCACACCGTCACCGCGCGGGGGGCACATCCACGGCTATCCCCCCGGGCCGATCCCGCCCTAATTGCATCACCTGACGAAATCGACCGTGCCCATGCACGCCCGTCCTGGAGGATAACTCGATTTGAAACGCGCGCGCGTTTGCCAGTGGAACCCGGAGGAATTTGCAATTCCACGGGATTGACCCCGGCAGTAAACAGGAAGCGGGCCCGCCGCTCCCGAGGAGGCTTAAGGATGGGGGCGCGTTTTTCTCGGCAAGTGGAACCACTGTAAGTATGACGAATGGCAACTATTTAAGCCTGAAAGAGTGCGGACTAGTGTCTTGTTATCGTAGATTTACGGGGAGACAGTTAGTTTGGCCACCACACAAAAATGGAAACACACCGCAAAGACTTTTTAAACAAATTATGTCCTTAAGTCGAAACGGTGATTCATTATGCGACCAGTCGATGTGATCAGAGGCAACCTGATGAAAAGACAGCTCACATACACCCCCAACTCACATAACATTTCTGAACGCTACGATATTTTGATATCCATTAAAGTTGCAAAGTATACTGACATACTGACAATACTGACAATACTAACATACGGGAGAGAGACGTGGGTGATTGACACAAGACAAAAATCTAAAATACAAGTGTCTGAAATGAAGTACCTACTTAAGGAGAGTGGAAGGAGTGACAAGGAATGACAGACTGCGCAATGTAGAAATAAGGGAGAGGTTGGGTACCCCATCGATAATGAAGAACATAGAAGAGGGACAATTAAGATGGCTTGGGCACATAAACAGACTGAGTGAAGAGAGGCAAGTTAAACAAGTCTGGGAGGCAAGAGCGAACGGGAAGAGAGCAAGAGGAAGACGACAGGAAACATGGAACGGTACAATAAGCAAAACGCTGCAGAAAAATGGGAAGAGTTGGAAGCAAGCAAAGGAACTAACAGGAAGCAGAAAAGAATGGATAAAATTCTATAAAAAATAGAATTACACCTCTACACCCAAAAGGGTAAAAGAGGGAAAGATTAAGAAAGAAAGAAGAAAGTTGCACAGTAACATCACTAAAGTTGCAAAGTAACATCCGCTTTATAGTACTTAGATCTGAGTGTACACCATTCCTTTACCGTCTCATATTCGATGTATAATGTATAGCAACTGAACCTATCCATAAGAATAATACTCCTAACTTTCTAGCTTCTAACTTTCTATAATACCTAAGAATATACCCCTATTTTTTATATATGTACCAACTGATACTAATACACATTGTTGTACGTTATATCGAAAGTTATTAAATTTTTGTATTATTATTTTTTTAATACATGTGATACAATTAGCTAGCTACCCTTAGGTATTCAACTAATGATTTAAAACTATTAAATGGCAAATTTAAAAAGTAGAAACATTGTAAAATTTGCTAATAATCTTGACAATAAAGTTCAAAATCTAAAAATAATCTGATAATAATGATGAAACTCAAAAAAAAATATTATGCATCGTAGCAACTGATATTAAATGGAGAAACCGATAAGCAGAACCCTACTTACTGACTGATAATACAAATTTTATGAAAAGAATATTGAAAAATCTTTGATAATAATGGCAAATTTAAACAGTAGAAGAGAAAAACTAGAAGCAAAACTCGAAACACGGTACAATTTGCTAATAAACTTGATAATAAACTTGAAAATCTAAAAATAATCTGATAATAATGATAAAACTCAAAAAAAATATTGTGCATCGTAGCAATTGATATTAAATGGAGAAACCGATAAGCAGAACCCTACTTAGTGACTGAAAATACAAATTTTATGAAAAAGATATTGAAAAATCTGTTGATAATAATGGCAAATTTAAAAAGTAGAAGAGAAAAACTGGAAGAAAAAGTAGAAACATTGTAAAATTTGCTAATAAACTTGACAATAAAGTTCAAAATCTAAAAATAATTTGATAATAATGATAAAACTCAAAATAAATAATTCTGCATCGTAGTAACTGATATTAAATGGAGAAACCGATAAGCAGAACCCTACATAATGACTGATAATACAAAATTTATGAAAAACAAATTGAAAAAACTGTTGATAATAATGGCAAATTTAAAAAGTAGAAGAGAAAAAGTAGAAACATTGTAAAATTTGCTAATATACTTGATAATAAAGTTGAAAATCTAAAAATACTCTGATAATAATGATAATACTCAAAAAAATATATTGTGCATCGTAGCAACTGATGTTAAATGGAGAAACCGATAAGCAGAACCCTACTTAGTGACTGATAATACCAAATTTATGAAAAGCATATTGAAAAATCTATTGATAATAATGGGAAATTTAAAAAGTAGAACAGAAAAACTAGAAGAATCAGTAGAAACATTATAAAATTTGCTAATAAACTTTATAATAAAGTTCAAAATCTAAAAATAATCTGATAATAATGAAGAAACTTAAAAAAATGATTGTGCATCGTAGCAACTGATTGTAAATGGAGACATCGATAAGCAGAACCCTACTTAGTGACTGATAACATAAATTTTATTAAAAACATATTAAAAAATCTATTGATAATAACTGCAAACTTAAAAAGTACAAGAGAAAAACTAGAAGAAAAGTAGAAACATTGTAAAATTTGCTAATAAGCTTGATAATAAAGTTGAAAATCTAAAAATAATCTGATAATAATGATAAAACTTAACAAAAAAAATATTTTGCATCGTAGCAACTGATATTAAATGAAGACACCAATAAACAGAACCCTACTTAGTGACTGATAATACAAATTATATGAAAAAAATATTGAAAAATCTATTGATAATACTTGATAATAATTAATTTGCAAAAATATATACACAGAACCTACACAGAAATTAATTTAAAAACCAATCAAATTGATTATTCGGTGGTTACTGATATGGAAAATGTGAGAATTAAATATCCAGAAACTGACAATAATAGTAAACATCGATTTAGTTCCTTACTTAACTAACTGAAATTGAAAAGTAAAAAATAAACATGTCGAATAGTAATAAATAAAATAGTAGCTAAAGTACATAGTTTCCTAGTTTAGAAAATGATTAAAAATTTGTACATAGTTTCACATTGAAGCAACCGACAATAGATTTATAAACAAATAAAAATATCGTATACCCCATTAAATGATAAAAACTAATTAAAAATTAAAATTCATAACAAGTTGAAGATCAAAAATCATATGAAGTATTATACAAATTTTAAAATTAAAACTTTTCAATGAAAAAAAATCGCTATAAATATTAATTCAAACAGTTGATAACGAAAAATTTGCAGTATTAGAAGTTCAAATTTCAGTTCTTGCGAATATATTAAGAGATACTTAATCAACCCTAATAAACCCTACTTTAGTAATAGTAACTGATAATACGCTTGACAATTAAAAAATGCTATTACATGATTTCTACCAAAACTCAGTAATATTTATGAAAATTTCAATTATTATGATAAAATTTATACAATTATTCTGAAATGTTCTTTTATTTGAGTCAAAGTTTCAATATTTTTACCATCATTTTGATTATTCTGTCAATATTTCAATTATTCGTTAACATTTCAGTAATAACTGTAAAATTTTGACTTAAAAACATGACATTACTTTCACTTATTCTGTTGAAATGTAAACGTTCAAACCAAATTTCTACCAAAATTTCAGTCATATTGTCAAACCTTCAATTATTCTGAAATTTTCTCTTACTTGAGTCAAAATTTCAATATTTTTATCATCATTTCCATTATTCCGTCAAGATTTCAGTTATTCTGTTACCATTTCAGTATTAACTATAAAAATTTCCAAAGGTTTGTTATAATTATCAACGTTCCAACAATTAACCTCTTAAAATGTTGTTAATTCTATTTTCATCAAAATCTTTGAACATATTTGAGTCAAAATTTCAATATTTTTATCATCATTTCGATTATTCCGTCAGGATTTCAGTTATTCTGTTAAACTTTCAGTAATAACTATAAAATTTCCAAAGGTTTTGTTATAATTATCAACGTTCCAACAATTAACCTCTTAAAATGTTGTTAATTCTATTTTCATCAAAATCAAGTTGGCCTATTAAAATAACTCGAATAGGTGACGCCGAAATATTTTTAATTGCCTGTCTAGTACTTCTGGACATTTTACAATAACATGTGGATAAGTAATTACATTAACATTAACTGATAACTTGTTTGATTAACTGTGTTTAAAGTGAGATTGAACATTTTAAACCACCAATTGGTAGATTAATATCATAGGTATCTAATTCTATAATTTTGTATAATTTTGGCATAACCGTAAATAGGTTTAATTCGCCTGGACAATAAACTTGAATCGCACTGTATATTCGATTATGTTTTTAAAATTATAGTTAATTCTTAATTAATACTTAATAGTACAGTATGTTAAAATTTCAATAATGACTAAAAGTTTCAATTTTTTCTTCCAAAATTGTATCTTAATAAAGTTCACAAATCAATAAATTTCATGATTTACTATTATTAAAAATATATATTGGCGTATTATCACTAACTTGTATAGATGATAACTAAAATATTAGCAATTGAATGTTTAGTACTTGTTGACTTGTTGAAAATTCGCCTGGGCATTAAACTTCAATCGCCCGGTATATTCGAGTATGCTATTAAAACTATAGTTAATTCTTAATTAATACTTAATTGATATTAATACTGAATAGTACAGTATTGTCACCGGCATGGCCTACCCTAATTACCTTTCCCTGGTTTTTCTGCCGATTTCAGGGAAAACCCATCGTCGGCACTCGTCGTAATCCCGGCTGTTACGTTTGGAATACCCGGCCCCCTAAGGCGCTTTGTCGGCGAAGTACCGCCGACAATGGCACCCCCAATTTAGCACGATCAGGGAAAACCGTATTTCATGCCTGTGACTTCATAAGACCCATCGTTTCATTCACTCGCCGCATTTAATCACATAGTTAACCATTACTTAATTAACATAATCCGAATCTCATTTAAACTCGCGTCTATTCATTTATTTTTCCATAATAAGTTAATCCCCGTCGACATGCGCCTTCATCCAAAATGTTAGCCCGCCTCCCCTTCTTACACCACAACACACTACACACAAAATACGCATGCGCTGCCTCTAAGTTGAAGGTGCGCGAGGAAGGAAACATCCCCCGAAAAGACAGTCAGTCCATTCCCGATCGCGGGACAAGTTGGTTCTCATCCACGACACGAGTCGGATCTCGACCACACAAGTCACGTCTTGATCACCGTACGTGCCGTTCTCGACCGCCACACTCACCGCTCCAGCGACAACCACTAGGAGTTCGTCAGCACGTCTTCTGACCAACACACACACCCACACATCAACACACACGCAATCCACTCCGCACCTCACTCCTCACCTTATTTGACTTCATTTCCATATTATTTTTTCATTATCATTCTCTCATTTATTCATTTGGTTTTTTTTTGTCATTAACGATATATTAAACCCTTAACGTGCAACCCCGACTTAATTTGCTCGCCCCCACCCTCGCAATCCACAGTGCTAGATAGTGTTACCGACGTCGTGCCGCTCCCGGAGGCCCCATTGCCGTCTCCTCCTGCAGAAGGTCCCAGCGGCTATCAGATAAGTAAACCGTGCGCTCTCCGGAAAAAAAAAACTGAGCTAGTTATGTTCCGGGCCAATCTCGGGGGTAATTAACACTTCGCGTCGCAAAGCGCGAGGTCGCGCCCCTCGAAGACCCCCCCCGATGTTAGTATGTTAAAATTTCAATAATGACTATATTTTCAATTTTTTCTTCCAAAATTCTATCTTAATAAAGTTCACAAATCAATAAATTTCATGATTTACTATTCTTAAAAAATATATATTGGCGTATTATCATTAACTTGTATAGGTTATAACTGAAATATTCGAAATTGAATGTGTACTACTTGTTGATAAATTAAGTGGTTTTTAACTTAAGTTACAGTAACAAATATTAAAAGAGACAATTAGTGATAGTTGAAGGTATTATTTTGGGAAAATCGGTATTAAGTTTTCTCTGATGCTCTGGATGTTTCATGTTCGGTATTGTTTTTAGTAAAACGGGCGCGTAATTTGCGCTTTTAAAATTGCGAACTGCCGCCGGCAGCCAGAAGAAAATGTCAACTTCCGCGGTGGTTTTAATGAATCGGGGGTCAAACCTCGCGGAAAATTTAATTCCTGCCCCCGCGAACTCGTTACGGTATGTATTTACGGCGCGCAGTTTTCCCGTTTTTTTTTTCCATCCTGGATTAAACTTCTACCCTTCGCAGGAGGTGGAGGGTGGGGGTGCGAGTGTCAATCCAATCAGCCTGTGCCGCAATAAAAGCAGCCCCCGCCCCTCTGCACCCCCGTACCTTTAAATAATTATTTCCCGTGGAAAAACGTCGAGTTGTTTTTCACAGGGTAGGTGACAGCGAGGGATATATGTGCAGCATTCAGGCTGAAAACTAAATACATAAATCGTATTTTTTTCCCTTTGTTGATTCCTTCCAGCGCGGGGGGATATAATGCCGGTCCTCCCAGGGATACATTACAGTTTTGTATCGTCCTTTTGATCGCGGCTCCGGAACGGCAATAAAATTGATGCGGGAAGTAAAAGCGCTCCTTCGTTATGCCGCAGGCCGCACCGCTATCAATCAATATAATTTACCCCCCGTGCGCCCCCGCAAATATCGGTCGGCCGTTTTTTTTACACACTACCTGCACAGGTGGGTTTCGAGAATTCATCACGTCACGCGTTCGCCGTTTTTTAATCAATCAAAGCGATTGTTCAGGCGATTGCCAGGGCTAATTATGCGAGATGCGGGCCCCATAAATATTAATGAGGCACGAAAAAATGTCGCCCAGCTGGACGCATTCCGCTGAAAATTAAACGCGTCCTCACCATAAACACCTCCAAGTGACCACTCCTTGTAATCCCGGATTTTCCGGCGACTTCAGCGGTTTTCCGCGGGGCCCACTAGCCCCGGAACGTGCCGGAGCGCCGCGGGGATCCGGGATTTCCGGCCGAGCCCCTAATCGAATCCAAGGACGCACCGTGTGCAAATAAACGCCGCTCCCAAGGGCCCCCAGGTCCGGCGTCTCTTCAGATTTGTATTTACGTACGAGTGGCGTGAAGGTTCTCCCACACACAAGGAACCGCCAGAATGCGCCCCCTCAAGGCGCCGAAAACCGAAATCTCATAGGGCTGAAGCACAGACTACAATTATTGTGCGGAGAGCCGTGACTTAAAGCAGTGATTTCAACGAAAATTGCAAAATAATATTTGCACAACCGTAAATACTCGTATGTTTAATTCGCCTGGACAATAATCTTGAATCACCTGGAGTAGTTAGACTATGGGGATTCCACTTCACCACCAGCAGATATTTCGATTAATTTAATTGACGCTTTTAATTCGCGGTTAAAATCAATCACCGCGAGCAGTCACAATGAGTTGATTGCGAAAATCGCGAGTAATTTAATTAATCGAAATCTCTGCTGGGGGTGAAGTGGAATCCCAATAGTCTTACTACTACCTGGTATAAACAATATTTAAAGATATATTTGATATGGGATCAAATTTATATAAAAATTCAAGGTTTTTCATATCAAATTTTGTCAATATAGATATTTGATTGTTACCTGGTGCTCATTTAGGATTTATTTTTTCAATACATTTTCCATCTGATTCACAATATTCGCTTCAGCTCGCATAGGACTAAATATTTTTCCTTGAATGCCTATCGCTCTGTGAGTTGGTTATCGATACGCCATCGAGGCTCGTTACGGCGCACAAATTTCCCGGTGCGTTATTCCGCGTGTAATGAAGTACATTCAGTATCTAATCAAGTGAGCGATCCTCCCACGCCGCGTTATTGATGCGTGTGCGCCCCCGTGATTGTGTTTTTCCTCCCCAAGGGCGCTGGACTGGGGGTAGTTTATCGGCGTTTATTTCCATGCATGGGGGCGGCGGGAGAAATTAGTGCAAAAACCGCCACTCGGTTACAAGAGACGTGGGCGTCGTGGCCCGGCGCCTCCACCATCGCTAATCGAAATAAGATCTTCAGGAGAAAGAAACGTCGGAGTGGGGGCCGCACGGGGCGGGGGCGGCAATCAAACGGGCATTATTCGCCGCACAATCAAATCCCTTTCAATATTATGCCGGCTGTTATAAAGGGCCCTTCACGGTCACAGTTCCGGGGGCCATAATAACTTCTTAAACTTCTTCGATCGGCGTGTGCGCTTCCGTGTCGTTTGATGAGATTTCTGCCCTCGCACAATTCGATTCCGGCGCACTGGGGACTTAATTTGGTGCAAATATGGAGGGAGCACAGATAGAACAAAATTGCTAAATTTTTGCAACCAGAAATGAATTCGGTCTGCCAAAATTATAGATATATAAATATAACATGCAAATGAAGATTAGGAATATCAAAAATATTAATATTCGCAATTGGATTCCACAAAGTATTAAAAATGTTGAGCTGGGGACAGCAGAAGATGATCTTCTGCTGTCCCCAGACCAAACTTTTTAATACTTGGTGCAATCCAATTGCGAATATTATTATTTTTGATATTCCTAATCTTCATATAAATAAAAATCAACAATGTAATTTTTATTATCTTCGTATAAATAAATAGCATTGTAATTGTTAATAATTTGTAAAATCCTATTCCAAATTTTATTAATTTTGATACTGCTAATCGACATAAACTTTTATCCAAATTGAATTTTTCATGGTTTGAAATCCAATTGTATATTTTATTATTTTTCATTGTCACAAGTTTTATCCAAATTTCGTTGTTAATAATTCTTGCAATACTGTTGTAAATTTTATTATTATTTAATGTTCAAATTTTTATACAAATTTCGTTGTTAACACTTCTTGCCATACTATTATAAATTTGATTATCTTTTTATTAACCTAATCTTCATATAAACAGTTCCTTTTATTGAAATTTCGCTCACAGGATTAAACATTAGACGTCATAAAATTCAAAACTTCGTCATGAATAATTCAGGTGCGAAAAACTGAAACGCTTATAATTCGCGGGGCAGGTGCGGCCCCCGGGGGGCGGCAGATTGCCCGGGCGTAATGGCATTAACGTGAGGGGTCTTAAAGCGCGATTACCGGGATCCCAAGATGTCCGAGATTATTCCGACCCTGCCTAATTACGGGGGCCTGAATTATTGAATCAAACGGCCACCTCGCGAGCTGCTGCTCCTCGTTAACGGCCGGGCATCAAATAATGAAGAGCTGAGGAATTAATGAGTGCACTTAACGCGCGCGCTAACCGCCACCAGCGCTAAGAGGCACACGAGCCTTCGCAGTTGGGCGAGGCGAGGTATTCGGACGCAGTTTATGAACGTGCGGTTAAATTTAGCTCAAAGGAATTGAGAGCCCCCATTGAGTTACACTAAAACAAAATAATCGAAATGGAAGTGTCGAAAAAAATATCACCTGAGATTAGGTTAGGTTATGTTAGGTCAGGTCAGGTTAGGTTCCCGAAGTAATGCTGGGAGGCAACTCCCGGGGTTGTAGTCTAGAAGCACCAAGTGAAATTGGGGTTTTAGTGGATGCGAGCCCCACACGTGAGGCTTGTAGAGCTTTCCCCAAACCACAATAAAAAAAAAGGCCAAGTTAGTTAATTTAGTTAATTAATTAAAATCGATGAGTTGAAAACAAAAACTGCCTAACTTCACTTGACATTAGATTAGGTTAGGTTAGGAGGAACACTATAAGAAGAAGTAATTCACTAATTGAGCCGCTGATTTTGAATGATCCACATTCAAAATCAGCTGCTCAATTAGTGAATTACTTGTTCTTATAGTATACATAATATTATTGACATAGACTACCATAAACACACCAACCAGAAGCTATCACTCACACATTAAACAAAGTATACCATACATTTTACAACTCAGAAACGATACATTCATACCAGAATACACATAATACATTATTTCAATTGAAAATGCAGAAACATTATATTAACAAATATATAGTTTGAGCCTTGACGTGTAAGTAAACAATTATTAACAAAACATTAGTTATTATAAATTCTGGGAATTAAGAAGCATTACAAAACACGTGGAACTCACTAACCTCACTAATAGAAACCGAAAAAAAAATTAATCATCAAAACCTAACAAGTAACAAATAGCTAAAATACTCACACTCACACACTAACGAAATACTATTTACAAACACACTAAATTATATCATGTAAACTCATACCTAGAATAAGTCAAAATGTAGTTTGTGTGAATTGAATTTATTAAGAAAATGTACATTTTATGAAAAGTAGCATGTAATATTAATATTAAAATCTATATTAGTTTTGCCTGATGATAGTTTAAACACCGAAACCGGCCGCAAATAAAAAAATTAACAAAATTACGGAAGGATTTTTTTTTAATTTAAATTGACAACCTTATTATCAGAAATCTAAGAAATCTTTTTATAGTGTTCCACCTAAGCTAACCTCATCTAACCTCAAGAGGTTTGGCGGTCAAACCTCAAGAGGTTTGGGGTTTGGCGATTTTTTTTTAAATTGAGAAAAGTTCGGATATATACAAACGACAACAATCTTTATGTATTTATGGACATATGTGAAATTGAAAAAAAGGACTTGCCCCACTTTCAAAATCAACGGCTCAATTTATTGTCACATATGAAAAATTCGTCCGCCAAAATAGTATTAATATCGCGCGCGTTAAGTTGCCTAGGGTGACCTATGTAGACGTTAATTAAATGAGTGAGTTGGAAAGCGGACGTATTCCAAAACCATTTCATCACTTCTTTTTTAATTTATATCTTAACTGTGAGTTATATTAAACAAATATATACTGGGTAAATTTAAAATATTCTAAAGTGTATTGCCAGGTACATCTTTTTGGATACTGGCATGAATAAACATTATTATTATTATAAAACATGTCATAAACCAATACACTTCCATTTCGTCTAGTCAAAATTTTAACTTAATTCGCAATTTTGTCCCAATACAGTTATTTAAAATTTGTTTGGTCAAAGACTAATTCACAATAAAAACATACATTTTCTGAAAAATTTGTCACATTTTCATGCAATACTCTATTTTTTTTTTATTTTAAGGCAAATATATTTCGAATTCAAAACTCTCAAATTTTAGAACAATATTTTTTTTTCTTTAAAGAATTATGGCGAGGGTCAAATTTTCTTGAATTTTCTGAACATTTTGTTGCATATTAATGCAATTGTCAAACATATTTTTGGTTTTTAGACATTTCGGTTTTGTGTTAGTCCTTATTTGAGTTACTTCTCAAATTTGACTTGTAGTATTTCTTTATTCATTTGTTTCATCAAATACGTTTCGGTGAGGATCAAATTTGACGTAACATTCAGTTGAATTTTCTGAAAATCTCGTTGCATTTTCATGCAATTGTCAAACATATTTTTTGATTTTAGATATTTCTATTTTGTGTTAGTCCTTATTTTAATAAATTCTCAAATTTATTACTATTATATATTACACTATTATATACGAGTATTTTTTCAATTTGTTTCATCAAATGCCTTTCTGTATGGTCAATTTTCAGAATTTGCGTCACTATTCATTGCATTTTCACGCAATTATCTTAGATTTTTACATTCAATTTCAAGCTTACCAAGTACCTTGGTAAAAAAAAGAACAATGTAGCCTCGGGCGATAATTTAAACAAAAACATTATTAACCACTAATCAATTTTACAATGCTTTGACACATGACACAATGTGTTTTTTGATTAGTAGTGCAAATAAGTTCCCAAAACCTTGCTCTGTAGGAATCTGTACCTTTTCAACCCACACATTCAATTTTAAGCTTATCAAGTACCTTGGTAAAAAAAAAGAACAATGTAGCCTCGGACGATAATTTAAACAAAAAAATTATTAACCAATGATCAATTTTACAATGCTTTGACATGTGACACAATGATGTTGTTTTGATTGGTAGTGCAAATAAGTTCCCAAAACCTTGCCTGTAGGAATCTGTACCTTTTCAACCCACACATTCAATTTCAAGCTTATCAAGTACCTTGGTAAAAAATAACAATATAGCCTCGGATGATAGTTTAAACAAAAAAATATTAACCAATTATCAATTTTACAATGCTTTGACACATAAGGTTGATAATAAGACTGGGTCTTGTTTGTCTCTTGATATTGGTCGTGAGACAGAAACAATTCTAGAGTTTTTCTATTTAAGATATGTGAAACTTAACCAAGTGCTTTATTTATACTAATTTAAAGATGTTTAAAAAAGTATTAACCACTAATTCGTACAATCTAACAATTTTACAATGCTTTGACACATGACACAATGATGTGTTTTTGACTGGTAGTGCAAAACCGTTTTTTTTTAAGTTCCCAAAATCTTACTCTATAGGAATCTGTCCCTTTTCAACCAACACATTCAATTTCAAGCTTATCAAGTCTGTGAAGTGGATGCAAAGGATCTGTTAAACAAGTTTGTGGGTTTAATATCCGGCAGATAAATCATGCGCAACTTTCGAAAGACCCGTCTTGTTTTATGTATTTCTGATTACGATTTATAAACCTGCAACGACAAAATCGGTTCTTCCTTGTAGTTTCCATCGAAATGCCATTTCAGTTTTATCGGTTTGTGTATTACTGATTCTGATTTATAACCTGCGATGACAAAACCTGTTTCGCTTTTGTAGTTAGCTTCCCATTCAAAGAGCGATTTCGGTTTTATCGATTCACGGATTCCTGATTATGATTTATAAGCCCGCAAGGTTTCATGGGGAAACCGATTCTGCTTTTTAGTTTACTCCCCTATCGAGTCGGGCGACGATGCTGGGGGGATGAGCGATGGGTGTCGACTTTTTCTCTTGCGCATTCTTCGGGAATGACGACGGAGTTGTCGGACTGGGGGGATATATCGGCGATTCAATCGGCGGATAACTGAGGGCCGTAATCCGAAAATGAAATCGAACGTGACGTCTCCGCGTCTGATCACTTTCCTGCGATAAAAAATGCGCTCGCAAAGTTCGTCGTTCTTCGGCGCTCATCTCCGCAGTAATCTTCCGGGATTAGGAGTCGGAGACGGATAACTCCGAATCGCAGGATTGGAGGGACGGAGAGGGTCGAGGGACGAAGGGTGGATACTTTCATCCATGAAATTATTATGCAGAGTGGTTTTCGCGCTTACACATTTCACTCACTTACTAATGTATGAAAAATATGCAAGTAAATAGTAATTCCGCTCCAAAGTGGCAGCACATTTTTATTTAGTTTTTTTAGTAATTTTTTTTCTTAAAAAAAATATGTTCATTAAAAGACTGTTACCAGTATAGATAGTAGCTCAATTTTAAGTTAAGTTGCGATGTGATTCAACACCATTAGATTTCGGTGCTTTAATCAGTGTTTCTCAACCTTTTTTTAGCCGTGCCATTACCCGATAGTATAGCTGCGTAAAAATATCAATACCTTTTATTAAAATCTTTATTGGTTATAATAAAAATTAACCAAATTTTATATAAACCAAAAATCATTATATAATAAAAATAGCAACCAGTAAGTACTCGAAAAGAAGAATAAAAAGAAGAAAAAATTAATATAATAATAACTAGTATTTAAAATGGATGAAACTAAAACCAAAAAATAATCTTGTTTAGATGTTTTTTAATAGAACATTATTTCTTATTGAACATCTCATCATAGTATATCGAAATTAAATTAAATTCTCAATTTATTTCAATTTTTTTGTTATACACCGTCCGGATGATAAATGGGATATTGCCAGGAACTATCGCCGTCGGTAATTCCCTTAAGAAGGCAAACCTATAAAACACCGCTTTATCACCTTCCCCATGATATTTATTATCCTTTGTTGCGGCGTATAGAAATTCCGTGCTGCACCTAGGGCGTCTCCATTATCACCACCCCCAGGCCGAAAATATCTGCCTCAACGGACGACGGACGCCGGAATTAATCGGCCTGATACATTGCCGCCCCCACGTGTCCCCCGGCGCTGGAGCCCTCACCCCCGGGCAGTTTATTGCACTCGGCCGCCCCCGGGGCGCGCTCAGGGCTGCGGGACGTGAGCCGTCTACGTGGCACACGTAAAGGAGCCGCACCATTTGGGGGGATGATTTAACCGCCCCCCGTCACGCGACGGTAATCTGCCGCTTTAAAATGGGGGGCGATTTAAGGGTTTCGTCGCGGGGATTAGCGTGCGGGGGCTCTGATTACGTGCAGGCACAAGGATCCCTCGTTGTACAACGAAATTAAGTGGTTTTCACGGTGGTAAACGCGGCCCAGGAAATGGGTTTTCCGGATTTTCCTATTTGCTACCAATGCAAGGGGTGCAGTAGAAAAACATACATTGGATTACATATTAAGAACTGCATATGAAGAAAAGTGAGATAAATATAGTTTAGCGCACGAGGCGAAGGCGAGGAATATTTTTTCCAATTTTGCAGATACAATTTTCAAAAAAAAATATTGCTTGGGTAATTTATTGTGTCACATTTTTTTTTATAAACAACGAATGATAATTGAAAATGATAATAAACTTATTTAGATCTTTTGGGTCAAAAGAAGGGTCAAACTGAAGGGTCTTCAACTATTTTTTTTCTATAGTTTAATTTGAAGTTATTTAATAATCATTATTGCTCGATTCTGATGAAATTTATTAGTATTTATACTCATAAAGTTTGATTGCACAGTAATGAATTTTCCATATACTGTTTACAGGCTATAAAACTGTAATGAAATTTTCTTTATAACTATCTTATGTGAAAATTCATTCAGCCAGCTAATTAAGTGCAGTCGTAATATTTTCAGTTCACTTCACTCGTATTTTTTGTTGTGAATCATATGAAAACTCTTGATACTCAAATTTGAGAATTTTTGTTCTTTATTTTGAGACATCTTTTCATTGTCAAATCAAGAACAAAAATAGGGGGTTGTCATTTAATAAAACAATGGATAACGTCATTACTTAAAAACAAATGATGGTTGAAGATCGACTGTCATGCAAAAAATGTGTATTTTTATCATAGAAAATCGACGTGTTCGGGGATTTTTTCCAATTTTTTTTTTATTTCGGTTTTAATGAATTTATTCCATACATGCTTGCATCCTGTATATAAACACGATTTTCATAAGAGTTGAACATGTTCAGTACCTGTTGTGGATTTTAATTAAAAGTTGAATATTTTCATAGGTATAGATTTTGATTAACAGTTGAACATTTTCATTAGCTGTTGTGTTTGTTTACTAAAAGTTGTACTTAAAGCTCAAAAACTGGACAACAAAAGCACGATATTTTACATTATATATATACATGCCTGCAACCTGTATATAAACACTACTGACAATCTTCGTATAAATAGATCATTGAATTCTAAGCTTGCTTGCTGTATACCATCAGCCCTCACAATTGAACGCCCTATTTTACATACACATCTGGTGCCTGCGATCTGGCGGCTTGCTTTATTCCGATGTCCATTACCGAACCAATCAATACATTATTAAGACGGTCACCGGGGAGCGGGCTTCGGTGGATCGTGGCCGGACCCTGCCACCCCCGGGAATTAGTGCAGCCATTATTCTCCGAACTACACAACTCATCTCTTTAGCACCGTCCCCAGGGGCGGCAGCTTCGGCGGTCTGTACAGGACAGGAACCGCGCGACCCGCATAATCGCACGCAATTCAACTTGATTACGACCATTGTAGGTAAAAGTCTCTATCGCCAGGCCAGGAATTGGGGGGCGGCGAAGCCGACAATGGCTGATTGTCTCGGTTAGTAATGGGATCAGTTTTGAAACTGATGTGCCGATTTAATAGTTATTTATGTGGATTATGTGTATTTATACATTTTAGGGATTTGCATACTAATGATTACGACATTTCAGTATAATGGCAAATGTAATGGCAAAACATGCTATCTGCCTTTTTTTCGAAATGCACTTTTTGGCATTAAATGGCCACAAATGGTCAAACTTTATAGTCATGCTGGCTATAGCCTTTGTATTACCGTAGGGGTTTCTTGTTGCGTTTATTATGCGAGTGCGAAGCCAACTGCCCCGGGCCGTGGCCAATGGGGCAGAAATTAAATTTCGCAAGTCCCGAGGGGCGGCGTGACCACCCCCGCAATTCCATTATTCGGGGGCCCGGGCCGTTTCATGCGATCGCCCCGGCGGCGGACGTGCGGAATTGTGCACAATTTCAGCAACAGACAGGCCCCATTCGCATGATAATGGCGTGTCCATGTGTTAATGGCCCTGCTGCCACCGCGCGCCGCGCACACTGACATGTGTTCGGCCGGCACTTAATTGAACCCGGCCGCCGCCCCCAGGACCTGGGGGGCGCGCGTCCGGCGGGCGGAATAAATTCCAGGATTTTATCCGGGGACGGGGAGCGGGATTGCGGCGTCGCGACGCCCCCCTGGAGGCGGCGCGCTCGCAATTTCCAGATCGAAGCCGATGATTTCGTTAGCGCGCGGACGTGGACCACACGGAATGCCATCGGAATGGAAATAAAGCCAATTCGCGCCATCGAGAGTAATACGATTTTCGAACCCAAGCAATTTACGCCACGGTGGAAATGTGAGTAAACTGTATGCATCTACCTCTAGAAGCCACCACGTTTGGAGATCACTCCAAACTCGAAACATCTGCCGCGAGAATATTGCACAGTTTCACTTGTTCCTACTGCTCATCTAGATTAGCTATGAAGCTGAAATTCAACCCCTTAGATTAACTTTTGCTGCTTTCGACTAGAAGAATGTCCCCTGATAATTAATACATATTGAAGATGACTTAAGATTAAATGTAACCCAAAATTTCCATGAATTACATTTCAGTTTTACAGTCTGAATCAGTGTTAGACATATAACTTTCCCAGTTGACAGTTATCGCTATATCTGTCCCTGAAATTTTTGAAAATTTGTCTAATGGATATTTTGAAAATTTTATGCCAGATTGGATACAGTATGCCTGAAGATATATCCTCTGAAAATTTGACGAATGTAATGAAGTAAATAAGTGAGAAAATCGAACATATAACTTTGACAGGCAACGCTATATCTGTCACTGAAATTTTTGAAAATTTGTCTAATGATATTTTGAAAATTTGTCTAATGATATTTTGAAAATTTGTCTAATGATATTTTGAAAATTTTATGCTAGATTTAGTTACTGTGTGCCTGAAGATATATCCTCTGGAAATTTGACGTAGATTATGAAGTAAATAAATGAAATAATCGAACACATAACTTTCCCAGTTGACAGGTATCGCTATATCTGTCGCTGAAATTTTTGAAAATTTGTCTAATGGATACTTTGAATATTTTATGCCAGATTTGATTACAGTGTGCCTGAAGATATACCCTCTGTAAATTTGACGTAGGTTATGAAGCAAATAAGTGAGAAAATCGAACATATAACTTTCCCAGTTGACAAGTATCGCTATATCTGTCACTGAAATTTCTGAAAATTTGTCTAATGGATATTTTGAATATTTTATGCCAGATTTGATTACAGTGTGCCTGAAGATATATACTCTGAAAATTTTGCGTAGGTTATAAGGTAAATAAGTAAGAAAATCGAACATATAACTTTCCCAGTTGACATGTGTCGGTATATCTGTCACTGTTTTTTTTTAAAAATTTTCCAATGGATATGTTGAAAATTTGATACCAGATTCGGTTACAGTGTTCCTAAAGATATATCATCTGAAAATTTGACGTAGGTTGTGAAGTAAATAAGTGAGAAAATCGAACATATAACTTTCCCAGTTGACAGGTATCGCTGTATCTGTCACTGAAATTTTTGTAAATTTATCTAATGGATACTTTGAATATTTTATGCCAGATTTGATTACAGTGTGCCTGAAGATATACCCTCTGAAATTTTTTCGTAGGTTATGAAGTAAATAAGTGAAATAATCGAACATATAACTTTTCCAGTTGATAGGTATCGCTATAGCTATCACTGAAATTTCTGAAAATTCGTCTAATGGATATTTTGAAAATTTTACGCCAGACTTGGATACAATATGCTTGAACATATATCCTCTGAAAATTTGACGTAAGTTATGAAGTAAATAAGTGAGAAAATCAAATGTTGATAGGTGTATTATGCCACTGAATTTTCTGAAAATTCGTTTAATGGATATTTTGAAAATTTTACCCCAAATTTGGATACAATATGCTTGAAGATATATCCTCTGAAAATTTGACGTATGTTATAAAGTAAATAAGTGAGAGAATCGAACATATAACTTTCCCAGTTGGCAGGTATCGCAATATCTATAAGTATCTATAAGTATCGTAATATCTGTCATTGAAATTTTTGAAAATTTGTCGTGCAGTAATTACAAATTCAAATTTGCCGATAAATTAAAAACTCATCTTTATCCTAAAATCCATGAATGTGAAGTAGAAAAACAAATCACCGAAATACTGAGACAAAATATTATCCAACCATCATTTTCTCTTTGAACAAGCCCAGTTTGGAAAGTCTCAAGGAAAATTGATGCATCAGGAAATCAAAAGTGGCGAGTAGTCATTGATTATCGAAATCTATATATAGTCACGTTTGGAGATTCATTTCATACCAAACATAACTAAAATCTTTGACCAGTTGGATGGTTCAAAATATTTCAGTATCTTGGATTTGGCCTCGAGATTTCATCAAATAGAGATGTCTCCGGAGTCAAATAAAAAAACAACATTTTCAATTAATAATGGTCATTTTGAATATAATAGAATGCCGTTTGGTCTAAAAAAGTGCTCCGTCGACATTTCAAAGACTAATGAATATTAGCTTAGTGGTCTAACTGGTAAATATTGTTTTGTTTACATTGACGATATAGTGGTTTATGGTAAAACGTTAGAAGAACACAATTTAATAAAAGTGTTTCAAAGATTAAATAAACACAATTTAAAACTTCAACCAGATAAATGCGTATTCCTTCATGAAGAAATAAAATATTTAGGCCATATTAGCTCAAGTAAGTAGTAAAACCAGACCCCCAACCAAATTGAAGCTATTTCAGAAATCTCTGTACCAAAAACTCCAAAACAAATAAATTATGTTTGGGTTCAGTAGGATATTATCGACGATTTATCCTGTTATAATAGATATAGTCAAATTTCAAGATAATAAGCTGGAAAGTTGAAAATAAACAGAAAAAGTAATGTTGGTTGTACGGGTTGAAGAGAACCATGTTTCACGACATTTTTGGTGCGTTAACATGAACCATGGATCAAACCAAGCGTTTCGTTAACAGAGTTAATGTTCATTGAATTCATTGAATTCATTGAGTTCACAGAATGAAAAGTATCATGTTTAAAGACATTATGGTTGCCTTTACCTAAAAGATCCCAACAAATAAAGAGATACTGTATACTGGTAGCCGTTACTTTGTGGAACATGGTAAATGAATGAAATAAAACAATTTTACTTTGTTGCTTCCACTAACACCTTTATTTTACAAAAAATAATTTAGTGACTGCAGTTTCGACTACTTTATAGTCATTGTCAAACTAAGTCTGACACTTAGTTTGACAATGACTATAAAGTAGTCGAAACTGCAGTCACTAAATTATTTTTTGTAAAATAAAGGTGTTAGTGGAAGCAACAAAGTAAAATTGTTTTATTTCATTCAAATAAAGAGATGATTCCAGTAGAAACAGATATGATTTGTCCAGTGGTACTAAAATAAATAGAATTCGGGGGACTCTTTTTGGATATTGGACGATGAAAATAGGCTAAATTCGGCTTTTAAGCATTTAGCACCATGTTTGTGTGCAAATATCTCGACAAGAATCTAAGCCATTGGTCTGATATTCCATAAATGTGATGTCCAATAGTTGGTTAGTAAATCTGTACCACCTACCAACTGTTTACCTTTTTGAATTACATGCTGCCAAAGTATGGCAAAAACATCGTGCATTATAATTATAAGGCCACTTTGAGATTAAATTGTGATTGGTGTATTTTTGGGCAGGGCAGAGGTGCCCTGAGATAATCCCTTACGCAAAAAGGGATTAAAATTTTCGGGGCATTGCTGTGTTCAAAAATGAAAGTGCCATTTTGGCACCCCCCACGAAGGACAATTACGTTAATTTAACCCCCTATGAGTTGTAATAAGTACTTCATGTTTTTGAATCTTATCACAAGCCCGAATTCTTTAATTATTTTTTGTTGATATTATAGGGTGGGAAATTTTTAAATAAGGTAGAGAGGGAGGTTATTTAGATATAAATAAGATAGTGCTATAGAAATAGTTTAAATCATATTCTGTTGTTGAACTTGAGGCCTGCGACAAATAGCATCATGGAGTTAATTCAGAAAATCTTCAGTCAGAGATGTAAACAACTAATAGGTTCGAGAACTATAAGTTTAGAAATTGTGGCAAAACGAAACTTGGCGTAAAGTGGAGGTGTACGGAACAAAAGTTGTACTTCCAGGCTGTATACCGATGAAGACTTAACAATAGTTTTGATGAATAAATGTTTACTATTTTTAAACTGTGTTTTTGTTTGTTTCCTAAGAGTTGCAAATTGGGTATTTTTCATATATAAAACTAAATTAAAGATTAAATATTAAGGTTTAATGAATAAATGTTTACTATTGTTAAACTGAGTTTTTGTTTGTTTCCTAAGAGTTGCAAATTGGGTATTTTTCATATATAAAACTAAATTAAAGATTAAATATTAAGTTTTAATGAATAAATGTTTACTATTTTTAAACTGAGATTTTGTTGGTTTCCTAAGAGTGGCAAATTGGGTATTTTTCATAAATAAAACTAAATTAAAGATTAAATATTAAGTATGTAGATTCATTCAGAGAAACAGAATTGAAGTATCTTCCGTATTCATCACCAAAAGTTGATCTAATTTGTTGAATTTCAGCTTCATAGCTAATCTATATTAGCAGTGCTAACACGTGAAACTGCAAAATTCTCGCAGCATACGCATTGGTTTGGAGTGATCCCCACGAGAAAGGCTGCAGTGACTCGGATATTTGATACATGGAACTAAATCTTTAAAGAAGTTCCTTTCTTACACATACACTCCATTTTTCCATATTTATTTTTATTTTTAACTAAGTTGGCTCTGTTAGGGTGGCAGTATTGTTGGGCAATGTAAAACGTCACTAGACTAGAAAAAATAGGTTATATTTGAAAAAAAGGTTACATTATATGGTATATTTAGAATAAATGGTTATATTTTATGACAGTGAGCAATGTTGCCATCAAATTGAGTATCTATTGAGTACAGAATTTATTTGATATTTCTATTTTACAAAAACAAATCAGTCAAATTATAATGTAAAATACAGTTGATGATTGGTTTACTTAAAGCATAAATCAAATTAATTAACGATTGAATGATTGAAGCAATAATTTAATTATTTTAATATATGAATTAGCCAACTTTTTTTTTCAGTCAAATCATTTTTGAGGTGTTTATGTGCAAAACTTTATATAATGAAACCACAGCCTCCTTACTTAAAAATAAAAATGGAACAGAGTGTATACATCCATATTAATTTTCATCAAAATTGGAGATGGTCGAGCGGGGATTATTTTGAAAACTGGCCCACTAGACATGAAATGGCCCATACGTATACAAATTCAATGGAAATTTTTGAAAGATCTTATTATTTTTTATAGAAATCTCCTCATTAGATTTTCATTTCATCTTCTCATTGTCTTTATTCTTCTTTTTCTTATCACATTTTTGTTTCTGTTTCCACTTGATGGAATGGCCCATATTATGTTATTGTGATCGTAGTAATTGCAAATATTGCAATGGTTTAAATATTTTCATGTTAAGGCAATATATGTGTGGCTATTAAAAAGTTTAAAAAGTAATCAAGGGAATCCCGTTTGGGTAAAAATTCATTGCTATTTATTGTTGTCTTCTTAATCCGCTTGACCTAACGACGTCGTTTATCGTTTTTCCGTATCCGCCGCGCGTTCCTTCCACCGCTCCCTCTGCCCGTTTAATTAATAACGTCGGGGCGGACGCTAAAAGCTTTTAAATTAATTTAAAATTCCTTTTGGAGCCCGGTGTTTTTTAATTCCAGCTTCAGACGCGATTAATCAATCTCGAGCAAATTTATTTTTCATTCATCAGGGGGGCGGGCGTGCAGTTGACTAAACATTAATTTGAATTAAATTGTATTGCGCGCGCTTTTTTTTTCCCTTTGCTGATCGCGTACCTGTGCGTACTAATTAGCGGCGCCGTGACGCCCGTGGGACCGCGGACTCTTGGAGAACCGGAAAATTGCGGGACGTCCGGGTCGATTTTACGGGGCACTTCTCCAGAGGCTCCCACTCACGCCAAATTGCATTTACATAAAATTATGGGGATAAGTGGGCGCCGGAGAGGTGCTCATCGGGGGGTGAAAAAGTACGCCCTCGGAGAGGGCACCATCGATCCGCGTGTCTTGTGAGCGCGCACGGCCTGGGTACGCCGCGGGGGCGGGGGAGGTTCAATACGCCGCCCCCGCATAGTTCCCCCCCAGCCCACCTATAAGGCACGGGGGATCTGAACTTTCCGTGTTCGACACGCTGTAAAGTGGGAACCGTATTACTAATATCAACTTACACAACAAACTCCCCGCCAAACTCCGGACGTGAAGTGTCAAATTTAATTACCCCCCGGGAAAACCGCGTCGGTGTGTCTGTCTGTGCCAAGAATTCCACGCATCGGCCGCAAATAACCCGCCCAACAATAACCTCCCATTATTGAATAATGAACCCAAACTTCTGCCAAATCAAGGGAGATCCAATATAAAAACTCGACGTCCACGGGAATCCCGGAGCTTTTACGGCCACTTTGCCTCCGGAACAAATCGAGTCACGCCGCAATCAACCCGGCTTTCTCGGCCGCCGTTTGCCCCGCTCCCTAATATGCGGGGGTCAAGGATTAATTATTTAAACGGCCACCAATTCCCGGCCGAAGCGGGGCGGTTTGCGTCGCCCGAAAAGTGCGTCTTCCCGAGGGAGAGCGCACGCAAAACCCGCAGCGATGAGCATAAAAAGGGAAGAGACACGGCAATTCCGCCTCGCTGAATGCCGCGTTAAATGTAAGCATCCCATATCCCCCCGTGTGTGAATACAGTTCGTATAAAGTACTTAAATTCGCGAGCAATGAAACGATGCGGACGTGTGAAAAGCTTAGAGAAGAGCCGTAAGTATTCATGTAATACCGATTACTTCGTTCGGCTGGTTGTTTAACAACAACCCATTTCTGCAGCTATGGCTAATTTCCGATTTGAGTATTTTGCAATTACTGAATCTTTTCATTTTTCAAAAATATCGAAATCGATTAATTGGGGGGTCTACTAGTAAAAGGGTTTAAGTGCATTTTTGGTAGTTCTGAAATAAATGGCTTTAGAGTTTAACTTGAATTTCAAAATTCCAGGAATAAGTTTAGAAAACTCTGTTAATATTTTAGTCTAATATTTAGTCTGAAGCGATGAACAAGAATGTGGCAATGATTTGCAAAGGTGCAAGACTGCAGTGAATACGATCATTAATCCGTGACAATGCTATCGCTATGGGCATTTTCAATAGCGCTCAGTGAGCGTTGAAAATGCTCTCATTGTCACAACGTAGCGTTGAGTCACGTAAGAAATCTATGAATCGGTCTTAACCCTTTGCGGCCAAAATTTGTTTCATAAAAAAGAGGGAATTTTTCATACTACTTCTTTATTTTTAATATTTAGAAGACATTTATTTAGTTTTTTTGTATTTTAATTTAATTTTGTGGAGGCCTGACTCTGGAACCACTAGGAAATAACAAGCGTTTATTTATAAAAAACAAAAATACATTATATTTTACTACTTATGATATTCCAAAAATCATTGTTTTTTTATCAGTAAAACATAATGCGACGTCACATCTAAAACAAAACATTACGATAAGTTTGAATTAAAAGCAAAGCGATTAGTATACCTTGAACAAAACCATCTAGATTTAAGGGGTTTTGGTTTACTGCTGTTTCATAAAAAAGAGGGAATTTTTCATACTACTTCTTTATTTTTGATAATTAATAGACTTTTGTTTTTGTTTTAGGTGCTTTCACTCTGGAACCACTAGGAAATAACAATCGTTTATTTATATAAAAAAATATATATTATTTTTTACTACTTATGATATTCCAAAAAACATTGTTTTTTTTTATCAGTAAAACATAACCCGACGTCACATCTAAAACAAAACATTACGATCAGTTTGAATTAAATCATCCTTTCTAAATTTAACTTCAACTTTTACTAAATAAACGTCAGACAGCAGTCACAATTTTACTTAACAAATATTTAAAATCATAAGAAAATAACGCAAAACTAGACCGATGTCGACAAATTTCAGCAAACTATTAAACTCAGAATAATTACCTTTCACACAATCCTCACATGTTCTCTGGCAACACACGATGTATCACAACACCTTCAGATTTGAACAAAAATTGACTATTTGAATTGAATGCTGATGATGACGGCTCCCGAGCCGAAACTAGTTCATAAAAACAAAAAGGTTTTATTATCCTACACCTGAGAGTGCATAAACATAGTTCCATTACATTAAGAAATATTGAAATATACAGGGTGTTAATACTAAGTTGTAATACCCGCAGTTGGAACTCATGTGCACTCATAATAGAACTTCAGTGTAGAAACAAACAACGTTTCTTAGTTAAATTTTTTGAATTGGAGCCTAAATTCATAGTTATTGGCATTTTTTTGTTTTTCGAAAAATCGTCATTACTCAATAGTAAAGAGTATACTCTCAACTATTACTTTTTCTTTACTATTACTTAGTAACTATTCAATACTAGAATAGATATTATAAGGAATATTTAAAAAATACAATTGTGGCCATTTTGAAAATAAAATTTAGTCCCTGCCTTGTTGTTTCATTGTTTATTGTTTTATTTCTCTTGTTTGTTTGTTTTTCTTGTTTAATTTTCTTGTTTAATGGCAGCAAGCCTACTTTGTTTTAAATGAATGTTGCAGTTTGTTAAAATTGATCTTGTAATTCAATTTGAATAAAAACTTTTTGTGGACAGATTGAAAAAAATTGTTTCAGACAAATGTTACAAGTTTAAGGATTTTATAAATGTTTTATTTTCAAAAATCGATCGAGTGGATTTCAAAATATCTTGTATTGAAATGTTTGATCTATTGCCATTTTGTTATTTGATAAAATGGAAAATAATTAAATAAATATTTTATAATATAAATGTTTTAGAGAATCGAAAACAAATGCTGAAAGTTTCTATATTTTTTTAAATATTCCTGAAAACAAGGGAGTATTGACGATTTTTCGAAAAACAAAAAACGCCAATAACTATGAATTTGGGCTCCAATTGAGAAATTTGAACTAAGAAAAGTTGTTTGTTTCAACGAGTTCTAACTGCCATTTTCGGGTATTACAACTTAGTATTAACACCCTGTATATAAAATAGTTTCATCGTTTTTGTAAATGTCACGAACGATTCATATTTTCCATAAATTGTTTTAAAATAATTCGCTAGTTTCATAGAATCATGAAATGTATCGTTTCGTCGCTTTCGTAAACAATTTATATAGAGACATATTCAAAATGCTATGAATTTGTTGGTAACTTTCACAGATTTTATATATTGTGAAATGCAGTTAATTTGCATACATAGGATTTCATGATTTCTTTCCCAGAGTATCAAATAATTGCTTACTTATATACAATAACTATTGCAGAAAATAAATACAGTTGTATGGGAGAGTTTTTTTACTCTGGGAAAGAAATCATGAAATCCTATGAACGCACAGGAAAGTATTTCACAATATATAAAATTTGTAAAAGTTAACAATAAATACATAACATTTTGAAAATGTGTCTATATATAGGGTGATTTTTTTTAATTTCAAGCTTTGGGATTTCGGAAGCCATAAGACATAGAGATTCGGTTAAATGAGGAAAGAGTTGTCATTTCATGAGCTTATGCAAGATATGTTTTGATTTTTGAAGAAAAATTACATAGTTTTCGAATTATTATACAAACTTTTTTTTTAATGACAGTCATAGTTGGCTTTTACATATTTGAAAAGGACATTTTTTTCTCTTTATAACGATATAAAGTTTGCTATTCTTACTTTCATAAATAAATAAGATGCAGGAATTTCGTCATTTTTTATTTGAATAGAATTTAGTGTAATTATAATAGAAAAAATAATGGAATTCTCGTAGTAGGAGGGAAAATATATGTTTTCCCTGGCAAACTCTGTTTTTGCTACTCTCCATAATACACATAGTCCTGTATCGTGTTTATTTGTCAAAGTAAGTAATAATTGTCATAAAGTTAATTTTCAAAGATGGCGTTTATTTATCAAAGTAAGTATAGCAAACCTTGTATTGCTGTGAAGAGAAAAAATTGTCTTTTTAAAAATGTCAAAGCCAACTATGACCTTTAAAAAATAAAGATTATATTATAATTCAAAAACTGTGTTTTTTCCAAAAAAACAAAAGCATATCTTGCATAAGCTCTTGAAACGACGACTCTTTCTCCTTTTAACCGAATCTCTATGTCTTATGGTTTCCGAAATATCAATGCTTAAAATGAAAAATAAACTCACCCTGTATATAGACACATTTCTAAAATGTTGGGTTTGTTGTTTACTTTCACAAAATTTGTATATTGTGAAATGCTTTCCTTTACATTCATAGCATTTCATGATTTCTTTCCCAGATAATCTAATTAATGCTTACTTATACAGGGTGTCCTAACTAAAGTAGAATTGAAAGCCAATTATGAGTGACTATAAAAAAAAGAGTTTGTATTATAACTCAAAAACTGTTTTTTTTTTTCAAAAAAACAAAAGTCTATCTTGCATAAGCTCTTGAAACGACAACTCTTTCTCCTTTTAACCGAATCTCTGTCTTATGGTTTCCGAAATCTCAATGCTTAAAATGAAAAATAAACTCACCCTGTACATAGACACATTTTTAAAATGTTGTGTTTGTTGTTTACTTTCACAAAATTTATATATTGTGAAATGCTTTCCTTTGCATTAATAGGATTTCATGATTTCTTTCCCAGAGTATCTAATTAATGCTTACTTATACAGGGTGTCCTAACTAAAGTAGAAGTGAAAGCCAACTATGACTTACTATAAAAAAAAAAATATTATAACTCAAAAACTGTGTTTTTTTTTCAAAAAACAAAAGCATATCTTGCATAAGCTCTTGAAACGACAACTCTTTCTCCTTTTAACCGAATCTCTATGTCTTATGGTTTCCGAAATCTCAATGCTTAAAATGAAAAATAAACTCACCCTGTATATAGACACATTTTCAAAATATTATGAGTTTGTTGAAAACTTTCACAAAATTTATATATTGTAAAATGCTTTCCTTTGCATTCATAGGATTTCATGATTTCTTTCCCAGAGTATCTAATTAATGCTTACTTATACAGGGTGTCCTAACTAAAGCAGAAATGAAAGCCAACTATGACCGACTATAAAAAAAAAGTTTGTATTTATAACTCAAAAACTGTGTTTTTTTTTCAAAAATCAAAAGCATATTTTGCATAAGCTCTTGAAACGACAACTCTTTCCCCATTTAACTGAACCTCTATGTCTTATGGTTTTCGAAATCTAAATGCTTAAAATAAAAAATAAATCACCCTGTATCTAGACACATTTTCAAAATGTTATGTATTTGTTGTTAACTTTTACAAATTTTATATTTTGTGAAATACTTTCCTTTGCGTTCATAGGATTTCATGATTTCTTTCCCAGAGAATCTAATTAATACTTACTTATACAGGGTGTCCTAACTAAAGTAGAAGTGAAAGTCAACTATGACTGACTATAAAAAAAATAAGTTTGTATTATAACTCTAAAACTGTTTTTTTTTTCTAAAAAAACAAACCATATCTTCCACAAGCTCTTGAAACGACAACTCTTTCTCCTTTTAACAGAATCTCTATGTCTTATTGTTTCTGAAATCTCGATGCTAAAAATGAAAAATAAACTCACCCTGTATATAGACACATTTTTAAAATGGTGTGTTTGTTGTTAACTTTCACAGAATTTATATATTGTGAAATACTTTGCTTTGCGTTCATACGATTTCATGATTTCTTTCACAGAGTATCTAATTAATGCTTACTTATACAGGGTGTCCTAACTAAGTAGAAGTGAAAGCCAACTATGACTGACTATAAAAAAAATAAGTTTGTATTATAACTCAAAAACTGCGTTTTTTTTTTCCAAAAAACAAAAGCATATCTTGCATAAGCTCTTGAAACGACAACTCTTTCTCCTTTTAACCGAATCTCTATGTCTTATGGTTTCCGAAATCTCAATGCTTAAAATGAAAAATAAACTCACCCTGTATATAGACACATTTTCAAAATGTTATGTGTTTGTAGTTAACCTTCACAAAATTTATATATTGTGAAATGCTTTCCTTTGCATTCATAGGATTTCATGATTTCTTTCCCAGAGTATCTAATTAATGCTTACTTATACAGGGTGTCCTAACTAAAGTAGAAATGAAAGCCTACTATGACTGACTATAAAAAAAATAAGTTTGTATTTATAACTCAAAAACTGTGTTTTTTCCAAAAAACAAAAGCATATTTTGCATAAGCTCTTGAAACGACACCTCTTTCTCCATTTAACCGAATCTCTATGTACTATGGTTTCCGAAATCTCAATGCTTAAAATGAAAAATAAACTCACCCTGTATATAGACACATTTTTAAAATGTTGTGTTTGTTGTTTACTTTCTCAAAATTTATATATTATGAAATGCTTTCCTTTGCATTCATAGGATTTCATGATTTCTTTCCCAGAGTATCTAATTAATACTTATACATGGTGTCCTAACTAAAGTAGAAGTGAAAGTCAACTATGACTGACTATACAAAAAATAAGTTTGTATTATAACTCAAAAACTGTGTTTTTTTCCAAAACACAAAAGCATATCTTGCATAAGCTCTTGAAACGACAACTCTTTCCCCATTTAACCGAACCTCTGTCTTATGGTTTCCGAAATCTCACTATTTAAAATGAAAAACAAACTCACCCTCTATATAGACACACTGTCAAAATGTTATGTGTATGTAGTTAACTTTCACAAAATTTATATACTGTGAAATGCTTTCGTTTACATTCATAGGATTTCATGATTTCTTTCCCAGAGAATCTAATTACTGCTTACTTATGCAGGGTGTCCTAACTAAAGTAGAAGTGAAAGCCAACTATGACCGACTATATAAAAAAAAATGTATGTATGTAAAATGTACTCAAAAACTGTGTTTTTTTTTTCAAAAAACAAAAGCATATCTTGCATAAGCTCTTGAAACGACAACTCTTTCTCCATTTAACCGAATCTCTATGTCTTATGGCTTCAGAAATCCCAACGCTTGAGATTTAAAAAAAACACCCTGTATATAGACACATTTTTAAAATGTTGTATTTGTTGTTTACTTTTACAAAGTTTGTATATTGTGAAATGCTTTCCCTTGCATTCATAGGGTTTCATGATTTCTTTGCCAGATAATCTAATTAATGCTTACTTATACAGGGTGTCCTAACTAAAGTAGAATTGCATGGGTATCTTTCTTATTTTAAAAGCTAGCGATCTCGTTAAATGGGCAATGTTATGCAGTTTTATATGAAGGTTCAGATTACGTTAACAAATTCTAAAGTCAGAGCAGTTTAGAAATTATTCTAAATTAAACTAAACATCGTGATATTCTAAAAACTGCGAAATATCCATAATTGGATATATTGAATTATACCGGGTGTTAATACTAAGTTGTAATACCCAAAAATGGTAGTTAGAACTCATGTGCACTCATGATAGTACTTCAAACAAACAACAACAAACAAACGTTGTTTTTGTTGAAACAAACAACTTTTCTTAGTTCAAATAGACGGACAAAAATCTAATATGGCGGCCATTTAAAATAAGATAGTTGCTATTAATATCTCGGAAACCGCCATCTTGACTGTTGTTTTGACTTGATTCTCAAGTTTGTGCGATCGAACCAAGTAACTTTCATTTTGAACATTTTTGCGCATCTTTAATAATTATGAATATATCGGAGTTTTTAGAAAATCGCAATTTTTAGTTTTTTTTTAGAATATCTTCTAAACTGCTTGGACTTTTGAAAAAAAAAACATAATCTGCACCAGCATATAAAACTGCACAATATTGCCTATTAAACCAGATATCTAGCTTTAAGAATAAGAAAGATACCCATGCAATCCTACTCTATTTAAGACACCCTGTATACAATAACACTTGGTTAACGTTTCACAGTATATATAGAAAAGAACTCTACAATTGTTTTGGCCTCTCAGCCATTCTCGAGAGTATAAACATGTTTTAAACATGTCAGAGTATGTTTATACTCTTGAGAATGGCTGAGAGGCCGAAACAATTGCAGAGTTATTTTCTATATATACTGTGAAACGTCAATCAAGTGTTTTATTATTCCTATAATTTTTATAATTTATAATCATTGCATTTCTTTATTTGCTCTTTTCTTTCCTGATAAAAGGAGGTGTTGAAAGAATCGCTTCCATATTATTATTAAAAAATTCACAATGTCGCAATAAATATTTAAAAAAACTTCAAATATCTATAAACTTGACAATGATAATTATTAAAATATCAAATTTCAAACGATCTTTTAGTTTCCAAAAATTTAGTAACAAATGTACAACTTCCCATCACTCAGAACAGCGAAAAAAATCGAAATATGTTAAAGAATGTTCCCGCTGTAAAAAATAACTACAGGGTGGAACACATATCCTCGCTCGGAACATTGCTGCTAGACTAATGAAAATTGAGAAAAACATCTGCTTGGAAGTTATTGGACACTTGGTGTGCTACCTTTTGAAAATATTTTCGAGTGTACAGTGTGTACCATAAATCCGGGACACAACATTTGGTCTCATTTGTAAATGGTATTCTTTCATTTTTGGAACTTCCTTAATGTGGGCTTCACAAATGATTTTATTTTTAGGGATCACATGCAACGTTGCCAAGTTCATCACATTTTAATCAAATTTAACGAGAAAACATGGACGTGGAAAAAAATCAGCAAATGATGAAAATTGAAAAAAAAACTGATTGGAAGTTATGGAACACTTGAACAAATTTAACGAAAAAACATGGGCGTGGAAAAAAAAGTCCAACAAAAACTTATTATAAAATATCAATGAAATAATCTGGCTATGCAAGTACCCAAGCAATGTGCCAAAACATACACAATATTTAGAGTCACATTGAATACACAGGGTGTCTGAAACAACGATCCAATTTTGCTATTTTCGAATGGCTAAAACTTATTGAGATTGATCGTTATTTGCCTATTAAAAAGTAAAATTTCACTGGAGTCCATATGCTACCATTGAATAGCTCATTAGGTGAGCACACAAAATATGGTATACAGAGTGTTCCATTAAAAAAATGAGTATTAGCCATTTGAAAATAGCAAAATTGTATCGTTGTTTCAGTACATCCTGTATATTGTACGTGACTCAAGATGTTGTGTATATTTTGGCACTTTGCTTGGGTACTTGCATACGCAGATTCTTTCATTGATCTCTTATAATAAGGTTTTGTTGAATTTTTTTCCAGGTCCATGATTTTTCGTTTTAGTTTTCATTTTCATTTTATGACTGCAGTTATTTCGTCGTATCGACATTTCCAAGATAATCATTGAACACGGTAGGGGTTGATGCCGATGGATAAAAAAGTAACACGCATGTAAACAGCTACGCCCGAAAAATGATATCCTTATCTAACGGGCATTATCAGGCCATCACAACGAGTTTCACTAATACCCTTGTATCTGTCCATTAATCATGCCATTAAATTCAATTTTATTACGGCAACAGTGAACGGAAAAAGTGGGACACATCACGAAACAATTACCCGCGGATACACCACACGTACACGTACGCGTGTAAAAAACCGTAATAACCTTTTAATTACCCAATGTAAATTCATGTACTGGCCGTGATCACGCGATAAACAGCGGCGCTGCTCTGCTCTGGGTGCGTCGCCGTGGAAAAAATCGATCGAGCGTTAATTTCCGCGCTTTCTCCTCGCCTTCGTGGCAATTTTGGTCCCGCAGATCACAAGAATTAAAAAAAACGGGAAAAGCGCGAAGGATGATCGATTACACGGCGGCGCTTTCTCCCGTGAAACCGGAAACTCCCGGACGCTCTTGTTTGTTGGTGCTTGCGTTTGTTGGCCCCGCTCGTGATTCTGTATAGTTTATAGAGCGCTATTAATTTCTTTGGGATATAACCGCAGCCTTTGTTGCACTATTTACGGTTAATTAGTTACGCCCCGCGAAGCCGGAAAATTAATTGGCTCCCAGTTGTCGGGTTTTGCATTGCAAAACCGCGACCTTTTGTCCCGTCCCATTCTCCTCGATGCGGCTTTCTCTGGGACGCGTGTGCATCTAATGCACGCCGGGGCATACAGCTTTATGGGGAATTAGGGTTTTTGCAGGCGCAGTCGTTAAGGGTGCGCTCCCTAAGTCGAATCGGATGCCCCCTTTTTTTTTGGTGGACGGCCATTTGGAACGTGTTCAAGTCTCGCGTCGCGAAGATCGTTCAAAACACTCGATAGCGATCGGCGCCACCGCAAAAAATCCCAGACTACAGTTTCTAGAGATACTTCGATTATCAAAGAATTTATAGAAACATAAATTTGCAACCAGTTACGAAATGCCTCGTTTCGTGAAACGATATTTGTCGATATTACGTCAAACGAAATCAACTCCAACCCCAAATTTTCCAGATTTATTTTCTAAGAAACAAGTTTCATCTTTCAGACGAACAATTCAACCAGCTGAATTATAAATTAAACCTCTTTATCTGCGATCATTCAAAAGGTGAATCCTTTTGACACCGAAAATCGTGTCTACATGTACAAATCGTGTCTACATGCACAAAATAATTTGTACATGTATGAAATAAGATTTTGAGTAAAACAAAAGAAAATCCCCTCATCTGAAACACAATTCAGCCAGCAAGGCAACAGATCACCGAACTCTTGCGTTAGCAGACTCCTCGGGAAACCAGAACTGGGCCTCGCTTATCCACTCTCTCCGCGTGTGCCTGGCTATATACAGTGCAAGCCCATGGGAGAGCGTGGCTGAGGCCTTACGTCAGCGGATTTATTGAAAGGAATGACAGTGCGAAGGCGAGAGACGTACGTACAATACGATAAGCCCGCACGGATTATTTCCGAGATCCCATTAACCTGAGCGCGGCCACGATTCCATCGGAATGCAAAAGGGGCAGCCGCAATTAAATATACACAAACCTACACACCATATTCTAAGAAGTTTTCAACACCGAGAAGTCAGAACAATCAAAGATGAAAGCCTTAAGATGAAAAGTTGACAACGCTACATTGTCATTCTGCAAAGTTTTGAGATGTACAAACTAAGCTGCTGATACAAGGGGATAAGTCCAAAATGCTAATTTTAGGCCATTCAAAAAAGCGTTTCAATTCATTACTGTACAATCAAAGCCTTAAGATGAAAAATTACCAACGCTACATTGTCATTCTGCAAAGTTTTGAGATGTACAAAATAAGCTGCTGATAATGATGATTTAATTAACAAGTGGAATCTTTATTCGATCTTGGTTAGACTGCTGATACAACGGGATAAGTCCAAAATGCTAATTTTAGACAATTAAATAAAACATTTCAGTTCTTTACTGTTAAAATACAGTTCGTCAATACTGTATGTATATTAGGATCATAAGGGAGTAGTCCACCAGGGGGTAGGGGGGTAGTCAAGGGGATAAGTCCAAAATGCTAATTTTAGGCAATTCAAAAAAGCGTTTCAGTTCTTTACTGTACAATCAAAGCCTAAAGATGAAAAATTGCCAACGCTACATTGTCATTCTGCAACGTTTTGAGATATACAAAATACGCTGCTGATAACGATGATTTAATTAGCAAGTAGAATCTTGATTCGTTCTTGGGTAATTAAAGACTGCTGAACAAGGGGATAAGTCCAAAATGCTAATTATAGGCAATTCAAAAAGGCGTTTCAGTTATTTACTGTACAATCAAAGCCTAAAGATGAAGAATTGCTAACGCTACATTGTCATTCTCCAAAGTTTTGAGATGTACAAAATAAGCTGCTGATAACGATGATTTAATTAACAAATGGAATCTTGATTCGTTTTTGATTAGACTTATTTCCTTGTATCAGGACCAAAATGCTAATTTTAGGCAATTCAAAATAAAAGGTTTCAGTTCTTTACTGTTAAAATACAGTTCTTCAATACTGTATAAATATTAGCATTAAATTATAAAGACAGTTTGTAAAACATAGTATAAAGTAGCATTTACTTATAAGTAATATAGCTATTTAATACTGTAAATAATCATTTAATTGCAAGTATAATACATACAATAGCACATACTGTAAAGTAGCTTGTAGTAAAAACTGTTTATAAAAATTGTGCAGTTAAAATAATTCTATTATATCACGACCATAAAAGTTACAGTTACAGTACAGTTTTAGAAAAAAAAAACAACTAACACTGTATTAACTGTAATGTTCTAACTGTAATGTTAAAAAGATACTAGGACATGTCTCTTTTTATTACCTGATTGTCGAGTTGTTTTCTTTTGAATTTTTGTAGTTAACGTTAATTAATGAGTTATGTTACTCTTTTTTTTTTAATTGACTGTGCACTTAGTAATAAATTAAATAAATAAAAAATAATAAAAAATAATAAAAAATACTAAAACATTGCATGACGTATTTACCTGAAAATGTTGCAAAATTTCTTCATGATTTGCTTAGTAATGTTAAAAAATACTAAAACATTGCTTTGGATTTTTTGTTGCAACATGTTGCATAATTTCTTCATAATTTATGATTCGAAGATTTTATAAAAATAGTTCAACTCTTACTCGCAATTTTTTCAACTATGCATTAGTTATAAAATTTGTAATGTTAGAAAAATACTAGGATATTTCTCTCTTTATTACCTAATTGCCGAGTTGTTATCTTTTGAACTTTTGAAAAGTTGTCTAGGTGGTTTTTGTAGTTAATGTTAGTAAATGAGTTATGTTACTTTAGAATTTTTCAGAAATTGACAATGTAATGTTAAAAAATACTAAAACATTGCTTTGGATTTTTTTGTTGCAAAATGTTGCATAATTTCTTCATGATTTTTGATTCGAAGAATTTTATAAAAATAGTTCAACTCTTACTTACGAATTTTTCAAATATACATAAGATATTAAATTTGTAATGTTAGAAAAATACAAGGACATTTCTCTTTTTATTACTAAATTGTCGAATTGTATTCTTTTGAATTTTTGTTAAAGTTGTCTACGTGGTTTCTGCAGTTAATATTAGTTAATGAGTTATGTTACTTTAGATTTTTTCAAAAATTGACAGTGCACTTAGTATTGTTAAAAAATACTAAAACATTGCTTAGGATTTTTTTCAAAAATTGACGTATTTACCAGGAAATGTTGCAAAATTTCTTCATGATTTTTGATTCGAAGAATTTTATAAAAATAGTTATTAAATTTGTAATGTTAGAAAAATACTAGGACATTTCTCTTTTTATTGCCTAATTGTCGAGTTGTTTTCTTTTGAATTTTTGAAAGTTGTCTACGTGGTTTTTGTAGTTAGTGTTAGTTAATGCGTTATGTTACTTTAGATTTTTTCAAAAATTGACATTGCTTAGGATCCACTTAGTGCACTTAGTAATGTTAAAAAATACTAAAACATTGCTTTGGATTTTTTTTCAAAAATTGACGTATTTACCTCGAAATGTTGCAATATTTCTTCATGATTTTTGATTCGAAGAATGTTATAAAAATAGTTCAACTCTTACTTACGAATTTTTCAATTTATGAAAAGTTGTCAACGTGGTTTTTGTAGTTAATGTTGGTTAATGAGTTATGTTACTTTAGTTTTATTTTTAAATTGATAGTGCACTTAGTAATGTTAAAAAATATAAAAACATTGCTTTGAATTTATTCAAAAATTGAGGTATTTACCTGGAAATGTTACAAAAATTCTTGAAGTATTGAATGAATTCTAATTCGATGATTTTTACAAAAAATAGTTCAACTCTTACTTACGAATTTTTCAAATATGCACAAGTTATTAAAGTTGTAATGTTAGAAAAATACTAGGAGATTTCACATTCTATTGCCTAATTGTCGAGTTGTTTTCTGTTTATAAAAACTATTTATAAAAACTGTTTATAAAAATTATGCAGTTAAAATAATTCTATCATATCACGACCATAAAAGTTAGTACAGTTTTAGAAGAAAAAACTAAAAGAAAGAAACTAAAACTCTATTAACTTATTTATTTTGTCAAAACTAGTGATCAAGAATTATACAGTTGTGCAAAAATTCTCTCACATCAGAAGCAAAAAAGTTTGTACAGTTTTGGGCAACAAAAAAAAACTAAAACTGTATTAACTTATTCGCTCATTTGCTGTAGTTGTTTGATATTATTATTATTATTATAGTACCATTCAGTTATAAGTATGCTAGAAGTACTGTAAGCTACAATTGAGCTAAAGTTACAACAATATTATACAATGGTATTCAACTACTAGACTAGAACTATTTACAGAAAAACTGTACAGTAAAATCATCATAATTCTCATAATGGTTCTTGGAATTTTCCGGAATACGTGGATTTTTAATTCAATTAGATCAAGTCTCGGTATTCTTATACTTCAAACCTGAAATTCATAAAATCTAATTAATGTTGGTGGAAAATCTACGAAGCTATAAATTTTCCATATTAATTCTTGAATTGCTCATCACTATTTGTAGTTTTGAACAAATGTCATTGATATATTGATTGATATATTTACTAAAATCGATAAAATTATCAATATTCTCGTAATTGTTTTTGGAATTTTCAGGAATACGTGGATTTTTAATTCAATTAGATAAAGTCTCAGTATCCTCATATTTCAAACCTGAAATTGTTGCAGAGTTTTCTTTAAAACTAACACAAACTTGTGGAAATCAATAGATATTTCCAGACAATCGATACAATTATCAATATTCTCATAATGGTTCTTGGAATTTTCAGAAATACATAGATTTTTAAAATATTATTATATTATATTATTAATTCTTGGATCATCTATTTGTAGTTTTGACAAAAATTTCATTGCCATGATTTATAGGAAAACTACAAAATTTTCAATTTTCATACTTCCTCATAAAGAAAATCGATAAGATTATCAATATTCTCATAATGGTTCTTGACATTTTCAGGTATACATGGATTTTTTAATTATTATTATATTATATTATTATCTCTTGGATTGTCCATCACTATTTGTAGTTTTGACCAAATTTCATTGCTATGATTTATAGGAAAACTACCAAATTTTCAATTCTCATACTTCAAACCTGAAATTGTTGCAAAGTTTTCTTTTAAACTAACACAAACTTATGGAAATCAATAAATATTTACTAAAATCGATAAAATTATCAATATTCTCGTAATGTTTCTAGGAATTTTCAGGAATACGTGCATTTTTAATTCAATTTGATCAAGTCTCAATATTCTTAGACTTCAAACCTGAAATTGTTGCAGAGTTTTCGATAAAACTAACAAAAACTTGTAGAAATCAATAGATATTTACTAAAATCGATAAAATTATCGATATTCTCGTAATTGTTTTTGGAATTTTCAGGACTACGTACACTTTTAATTCAATTAGATCAAGTCTCAATATTCTTATACTTTAAACTTGAAATTGTTGCTGAGTTTTCGTTTAAACTAACAAAACCTTTTGGGAATCAATACATATTTACAGAAAATCAATAGGATTATCAATATTCTCATAATGGTTCTTGGAATTTTCAGGAATAGATGGATTTTCAATTCATTTGGAATCTCTTTTAATTTTTCATTTGACCGAAAATCAGAAATTATTTATGAAGTCGTCGCCAACATTTATCAATGGAGCTGCATAAGATGAAGAAGAAGAAATAAGCAGAAGAAACAGAAGAATAAGGAGAAGAAGAAGAGGAATAGTTGTAAGTCATTTTTTAATTAATATACATATACAATTTTGTGATTGTATTCCAAGAAGATTTTTTTTTTTTAATTTATAGGTCATCATATTGATATATGACATAATATATGAAATGGAGCATCGACTTTCGTCTTTCTACTCTTTCTCTAAGAAAATCTCCGAAATTATGAAATTTTTATCCTCATTTTTTCATGTAGTGATAAGTGAAAATCTCATAATAGTGAATATCTGACCGAAAATTCATGAAATCCCACGAATATTGGTAGAAAATCTACCAAGCTATGAATTTTCCGTATCAGTCCTTGGATTGTCCATCACTATTTGAAGTTTTGACCACATTTTATGAAATATTGCTATGATTTATAGGAAAACTACAAAACTACGACCAATTGGACCCTCCTAATTCCAATGAGTACACTTTAAGCCTCGTAGCCCCAACAGTTTTCGAGATATCCGCCCTCAAGGTTAGGATATTAAAAAAATAGCAAAAAAGGGCTGATCAAATTAAACTTCTGAATAATTCCAGGTTTGTACAACTGTACTTTACAGGTTGACTCGCAGATATGTGTAAGCTGTCAAGCTACATTTACATGATATAAGTAACAGAGAGACTTTCTTCTAATAAGTGCATAATTTTCTCTCATATACCTATAAATACTACGGCTTCTTACCGCCTCCACAATTATCTTAGGCCCTGAGTTGTTATTCCACTGCGACGTTTTGAACTTTTCAGGGACCCTGCGGTGGCGGACGTGGGGCGATTTGCCGCCCCCGGGCGACGGGCGAAGCGCAAAAGTGCATTATCGCTGCGGCTGGGGAGCGTTTCGGAGGCGATAAAATCGCCCCCCGGGGGCTGGAGGGTGCCCATTGTGGGGCCAAAGATTGCGCAGCTTGACGGGCGGCGGTGTGCACTTTTGCATTTTACGCACGGCCGCCCCGGGGTCGATTCCAGCTATCGCGCGTCAAATGCCACACCGCGGATTTAAATATTCGCTTTCCGGGCGATGCACTGAACGATTAGGCGTGTGACTTTATGTTGTTGCACGTGATTTGTATAAATTTCTATGGGACTGAAGAATGGCAATTAATTAAAGAAATGGTAATAAGCAATAGCATAAAATAGAAGAAAAACATCAATGCACCATTAAAAATAATGTTTTTATAAAAATTGAAAATATCTTCACGAATGTTTTCCGTAACTTAAAATTTTACAATATTTTTAATGGTGCATTGATGTTTTTCTTCAATTTTATGCTATGTCAAAACGTCAAATGTCAATAATGTCAAAAACATATAAAAAAACATTGTTTCTAGAATTTATAATCAAGACTATTTTATTTAATGTTTAATTTTTTCCTTTAATCTCTTGAAACTTCATAAATTAAATTTTCATTTTTTGTCAACTTTAAATTTCTGTTTAATTTCTATAAGATCCCTTCTTCATAAATTAAACTTTCAATTTTTATAAAAATATCAATGTGGGTCGTTGTTGAAGAAATTTTGAGATGCAAGTTGCTAAAGAATATGAAGATGAATTGTAGTCTTCAAGAAATTACAAGATTACAAGTAAAAATACTTAAGTGTTAAAAAATAAGAAAAATGAACAATTTGGAAGAAATACTATGAAATACCTATGCTGTACCTAAACATAGAAAGGGGAAAATTTTGAAGAATTTTTATAGTTTATGAATAAAAGCGAAAATAAAATTCTGTTAGCCATGGTAAAGTGAAGAATAATATTAATGCAGAATTCAAAAGGAGCAATGAGCATAGATGAACACTCCACGGAGAAAGCATATAAATTCGTTAAAAATGAACATTTATGAAGAAATCGTCTAGAATTGAAGTAAAAGAATATTTTTTTATAAAAATTGAAGAAAATGAGAAAATTCTTCAATGGTATGTTATCATATTAAATAAAACAAATGCACAATTAAAATGTGCATTGAAAATAACTCAATTAAATTAATTAACCTTTCGAAACCTTTAGCCATACATATCAATTGGACCCTTGGTGAATATTGTACTGCAATGTTAGGCACTGCCAGTTTACTAGTTTTGTTTTGTACTCCCAACCAAAAGTCTATAAGTCGAAATCTTTAGCCATACATATCAATTGGACCCTTGGTGAATATTGTACTGCAATGTTAGGCACTGGCACAGATTACTAGTTTTGTTTTGTACTCCCAACCAAAAGTCCATGAGTCGAAACTTTTAGCCATACATATCAATTGTACCTTTGGTGAATATTGTACTGCAATGTTAGGCACTGGCACAGATTACTAGTTTTGTACTTCCAACCAAAAGTCCATGAGTCGAAACCTTTAGCCATACATATCAATTGGACCCTTAGTGAATATTGTACTGCAATGTTAGGCACTGACACAGATTACTAGTTTTCTTTTGTACTCTCAACCAAAAGTCCATGAGTCGAAACCTTTAGCCATACATATCAATTGGACCCTTGGTGAATATTGTACTGCAATGTTAGGCACTGACACAGATTACTAGTTTTGTTTTGTACTCCCAACCAAAAGTCCATGAGTCGTTACTGGTTTTGTTTTGTACTCCCAACCAAAAGTCCATGAGTCGAAACCTTTAGCCATACATATCAATTGGACCCTTGGTGAATATTGTACTGCAATGTTAAGCACTGACACAGATTACTAGTTATGTTTTGTACTCCCAACCAAAAGTCCATGATTTGAAACCTTTAGCCATACATATCAATTGGACCCTTTGTGAATATTGTATTGCAATGTTAGGCACTGACACAGATTACTAGTTTTGTATTGTACTCCCAACCAAAAGTCGAAAGTCAAAGGTCATAAGTCGAAAGTCAAAAGTCAACTATGAGTCGAAACCTATAGCCATACATATCAATTGGACCCTTGGTGAATATTGTACTGCAGTGTTAGGCACTGGCACAGATTACTAGTTATGTTTTGTACTCCCAACCAAAAGTCCATGAGTTGAAACCTTTAGCCATACATATCAATTGGACCCTTGGTGAATATTGTACCGCAATGTTAGGCACTGACACAGATTACTAGTTTTGTTTTGTATTCCCAACCAAAAGTCCATGAGTCGAAACCTTTAACCATATATATATATATATATATATATATATATATATATATATATATATATATATATATATTATCAATTGGACCCTTGGTGAATATTGTACTGCAATGTTAGGCATTGGCACAGATTACTAGTTTTCTTTTGTACTCTCAACCAAAAGTCCATGAGTCGAAACCTTTAGCCATACATATCAATTGAACCATTGGTGAATATTGTTCTGCAATGTTAGGGACTGGCACATATTACCTAGAACTTCGAGTACTAGGTTACTTGCGTATACTGCCGGACGAACTACCGCATGCACCACGACGAGATTTTTTTTTCCAACGTGACATTTTTTGACGCTTATCTTAACGGACGATGAGAAATCCTTAAGGAATCATCTTCAGTTAAAGATGCAACATACTAGATATAATGTGTGGAGAATATTGTTGGTCTCCCCAAATTTTGTTTTTATTTTTCTGCGGCAAATGAAAACTGCTTTTGTTATTCTTTTATAATTGTAGCAATTAAAGAAATTTATTGTAGAAATACATGAAAGTGTAGAAAACGCAGTTGCGTGTTTGCTATAAGTAGGTGGTAAAATACGGAGAGAATTGTTTGATCACATAAGTTCATTCACACGTGATTATGCAATTGTAATGTAAGTACGTAGTTGTCGCAATGAAAATATTATGATGCTGTGTTATATTTTATATTAAACTGGAGGCTTTTATGTGTATCACATGCAAATCTGGTTTGATTTAGTGCAATACAAATCCGGTAGTAAGCATATTAGATCGTTTGATTCGTATTAAGGGCTGGAATATGCGACTCGGCTTTAAACGCTACACTGAATCCGCTGGAGGAATTTTCCCGGCTTCAAATGCGTCTGGGAATGCGGGGTATGCAAAAATGGACTCACCTTTATTGTCAATGGAGAAGATCCCGATGCCGTCGCCGCCCCTGATGGAGTATTCCACGCGGCTGTCCTCGCCGGGCGGGTCCTGGTCGGTGGCGTTGACCTGTATGACGACGGTGCCCACCGGCTGGTTCTCCTTCACCGCCCCCGAGAGCACGAAGTCACTGAAATGCGGCGCGTACGTGTTCTCGTTCACGTCCACCACATTCACGGTAACACTGGCCTCCGACGAGAGCGAGGGGTTGCCCTTGTCCGTGGCGAAGACCACCAGGCTGTGCACCTGGCGCTCCTCGAAGTCCAGGGGCTTGGTGGTGCGTATGGTGCCGGAGAGGCGGTCGATTTTGAACGTCCCGTCACTGTCACTGTCCTCGAGGGAGTAGAGGATCTCGCCCTCGGGGCCGAGGTCGGGGTCCGACGCGGAGACGACGGCCACCACGCTGCCCCTGGGGATGTCCTCGCGTATCTTCACGGTATAGCTGGGTAGGCTGAACTTGGGGGCGTTGTCGTTGATGTCGTCGATTGATATCCTGACCAGAGCTTCGGAGTACAGCGGGGGGTTGTCCGGGCCCTTGCCGCCCCCGTCCGTGGCTCGGATTCGCAGCTCGTAGAGCTCCTGCCGCTCCCTGTCGAGGTTGTTGGAGACGGAGAGTACGCCGGTGTATCTGTTCACGGAGAAGTCTCTGGTGTCGGTCACCAAGGTGTAGGTCACCTTGGCGTTGTCCCCGGAGTCGGCGTCGGTGGCGTTGGCCCGGAAGATAGCGGTGCCGTTGAGGGCGTTCTCCGTGACCCGGAAGCTCGCCAAGGACTTTTCGAATTTCGGGGCGTTGTCGTTGACGTCGAGGACTGTTATGGGTAGTATCCGCGAGACGGATTTTTGGGGTTTGCCCAGGTCGTAGACGCTGACGTTGAGGAGGTACTCGTACTCGCGCTCCCTATCTAAGTAGCCTATCACTTTTAGCTCCCCCATGTCCATGTCCAGGCAAAAAACGGAATGCTCGTCGCCTCCGGAGATGCCGTAAATCAGTTTTCCGTTGTACCCCAGGTCCCTATCGCGCGCCTTCAATTTGATCAGCGTCGTCCCAAGTGCTACGGATTCGTTAACCTTAATCTCGACGGGGAAGTCGATGAATTCTGGTGCGTGCACGTTCTGCCCGTATCGTGTGGGCATCATGGCGAACTCCTCCTGAGCTGGTGGTTTATTGTTGTTCTCGGCAGCTGCAAGAACTTCCGTCAGCCTTCTGGCGACTCCGGTGTCCCTGCACTCAAAAGACCCTGTTTCGTCGTTGAGCAACCGCCCTGTGGACGCGTGGTTCCTCTTGGTGTTCACTAATTGGAAGTAGACGCGGGCTATATCAGCAAAGTGGGTACCGTCGGTGGCAGTCACATTTAGTTCTCGCTCTGCGACTCTTACATCGTTTAGATCGCAGGTTACGGAGATGGTACCCGAGGTGGCGTCGATGGTGAAGCAGCCGTCTTCGTTTCCAGACACAATGCGGTAGCTGATTATGTTGCCGGCGTCGAAATCGATGGCTGAGAGGGTAATTATCTCAGACCCTATTGGTACGTATCTCGGTATATGGCCTTTGCAGTCGATCTTCTCGAATTGGGGTCTGTTGTCGTTAACGTCCTTCACCCTAACCGTCAGCTGCATTTCCGTCTGCCGCCTGTACGGTAGACCCCAGTCAGAAGCGCGCACCCTCAACACGTACTCCCTCCTCATGCTCTCGTAATCCAGGAGCGTGGTCGTCTTAACGACCCCAGAGAAATGGTCGACCTCGAAGGGTACCTTCACCAGGTTGGCTATCAGGTACGAGATGTACGCGTTCTCGCCGCGGTCCTTGTCTTTGGCGTGCACCGTCGTCACCGAGGTACCAGCCGGCATGTTCTCGTCGACCCAAACGGTCATCTCGGCCTTATCGAAGATCGGGTCGTTGTCGTTGGTGTCCTCGACGTAGATCTTCACCTTGGCGGACGACTGCTTCCTGGTGCCTGCGTTGCCTTGGTCTATCGCGGACACGGTGAGGCTGTAGAACGGCTTGGTCTCCGCGTCCAGCGGCACGGCCGTGTACAGCATCCCCGTCTCGGGGTTGATGTGGAACTCGGCGCCCTCGTTGCCGCCGACTATCTCTAAGAATACTTGAGCGTTTTTGCCCTCGTCGGCGTCGGTAACTTTCAGTCTTATTAGGGGTGTGTTCACAGGAGCGGTCTCCGGGACCTTGACCTCGTATATCTCCTTGTTGAACACCGGAGCGTTGTCGTTCAGGTCCGTCAGGCGGACCTGCACAGCCTTATAACTCTCTCTTGGAGGGGTGCCCCGGTCGACGGCGCGCAGCTTCAGGGAGTACCCCTGCGGCGTGCTCTCCCTATCCAGCAGCTTCAGCACCTCTATGTTGTACTCGCCCTTCTGCTGCGTCGGACGGATGCGAAAATGACCATCAGGATCACCGTCAACAATCTCCAGGCTCCTGATCTCGCCATGCACGCCGCTATCTTTATCCGAGACGTTGACAATAGCGTAAATATCGGCGTTGGAGTTTTCTACGATCTGCGGATGGTGCTTGATGCGGATTTCGGGGGCGTAGAGGTTCACCTTCTTCACGCGTATCCGCACTTTAGCTTTGCTGGTCATGCTCGAGCCGGATCTCGAAATGGCACCGCGATCCTGGCCGTACACCGTAAGCTCATGATATGTACCTTCATTGTACCTCAAAGGCCTGCTGAGGGATATCACCCCGGACATGGGGTGTACCGCGAACTGGTCCGTCTCTTCCGCAAAGCTATAATAAATCTCGCCGTTTTTACCCAAATCTGCATCCTCGGCAACGACCCTCAGTATACTCTGGTGCACCGGGGTATCCTCGAACACCGTAGCGTTGTACTCGGTGGGGTAAAACAGAGGATTCAGGTCATTTGTATCCAGCACCGTAACCACCACCAATGTCCCCGTCTCTATTGTGATCCGCTGCTTACCATCGCGTTTGGCGGCGGTGGCGCGCACCTCCAGAATGTACTTGTCCTTCCTCTCCCTGTTGAGGACGTCGTTGTTGCCGGTGCGCGTCCTGATGAACAGGAAGCAGAAGTCACCGACCAGACGGTCCTCGGCCTTGAAGAACTTGTCCTTGTCGCCGCCGACAATCTTGTACCGCACGTCGGTGAGGACGCCGTGCCTGAGGGAGATGCCGACCCGCTCCTCGCCCGGCGCCGGCGACGCATACGTCTTCGCCACGCTGTTCTCCGGTATGCTGACATTGTACAAGGGCCTGGTGAACCGGAAGGCGATGTCCGATATCGGCGCCTCCTCGAAGGCGGCCCGGCCCGACAGCAGCGCTAGCACCACCAGGAGGCAACAGGCGGGGGCGCGGCTCCTCATATTCTCAGCTCATGCTTGCACCTGAAACCAAAGAAACAACGAGAAATTAGAAAAAATGCAATCAACCGGACCTTATTGATAAATACTAAGATCTAGTGGGTCAATGACAGTACGAAAGGATAACAGGACAAAACCTCGACACCCAATGGGTAAAAGAGGGATGGATTATGTATGTATGTATGTATGTATGTATGTATATATGTATGTATGTATGTACTAAAATCTAACGCATGAACCTTGTAAGGGATCAACAGGTATTCATTATTGATCATGAACTGAAAAATTACTTCTTTTCGGGAAGATGTATAGCCCTTGGCGTTCTGAAAGGATTTTTCATCAATTTTCGAGAGGTCGTAAATTAATCATTATTATGTCCAATATACATTATATCCAATTATGGATAAATACAAAGTTCTAACGCATGAACCTTCTAAGGAATCAACTGACATTCATTATTGATTATGAAATGAAAAATGTTTCGAGATTTTTCGTACTTGCTCCAAATGACCTTAGAGGCACATGCCAAGACTAATGGACCCTCCCGATTCCAATGAGCACACATTCAGCCTCCTAACCCCAGCGATTCTTGAGATATCCACCCTCAAAGTTGGGAAATTTAAAAAAATAGCAAAAAAGGGCTGTTAAAATTAAACTTCTAAACGAACGGTCCAATTTCGATGCCGATAATCTCATTCGATGCAGGGGAGTCATACGGTTCATACCAGACCACATTCGATCTATTAAGAAGACGTTTTAATTTTTGAAATTTTCGAAAATCTCGCGTTTTTTGCCATCTCGATGAAATTCCATTTCGAGAACGCCTCAACCGATTAGGACGAAATTTGGAGGGGTCATAGAGGGCCCAAATACAAGCACAATGAGCCATAGTGGGCCCCCGTGGGCGATCGCGTTTGTACAAGAGGGCCTTAAGAAGAGAGAAATATTTTTTAAAATAACGTACTTTTTTCACGAAAAGCGAGATAACTCGGGGAGTTGTCGGAATACGAGAATGGACGAGCGCTCAAAATATGCGCCATATACGGGGCTAAGTCCCCATAGAATGATTTGAAAATGTGCCGCTTGATAGAGCACCCAGTTGGCAAAACGTAAAATCCATGATTTTCCGATCGAATCGACTAAAATAAAAATCCGAAAAATCGCGATTTTTCGACTTGCTCCAAATGACCTTAGAGGCACCTGCCAAGACTAATTGGACCCTCCCGATTCCAATGAGCACACATTCAGCCTCCTAGCCCCAACGGTTCTCGAGATAATTGCCTCAAAGTTGGGAAATTAAAAAAAATAGCAAAAAAGGGCTGTTAAAATTAAACTTCCCAACGAACAGTCCAATCTCGATGCTGATAGTCTCATTCGATTCAGGGGAGCCATACGGTTCTGATAGACCACACTTGATATACTTACAAAGACGTTTTAATTTTCGAAATTTTCGAAAATGTCGCGTTTTTTCCAATCTCGATGAAATTCCATTTCAAGAACGCCTCAACCGATTCGGACGAAATTTGGAGGGGTCATAGAGGGCTCAAATACAAGCACAATGACCCCCCCCCCCGTGGGCGATCGCGTTTGTACAGGGGTGGGGGGGCTTAAGAAGAGAGAAATATTTTTTAAAACAACGTACTTTTTCACGAAATTTGTTTGTTTGTGTAGAAGTACAACCCTTGGCATTGTGAAAGGATTTGTCATCAATTTTCGAAGTCATCTACAAATGATTGTTTTTTGAATAGCTTGGCGCATATTTCGTGGTGATCACCATCACTTTTACAACTTTTGAAAAGCTTTAATGCAATACAACGATGTTGGTTTAAATTTTAAGGGCGTAATTCTTGGCTCGTCGCCTATACATGTCTGGAGAGTACATCATGAAGAGGTTTTCTTTAAGTTTATTTTTGCTCATAACTATTTCAAGGCACGTCCATATATCGTCGGTGATGAGCAACACCCTTCGAACTGGACCAATCAATTTCGGCTCCCGTGACTTTTATGAGTATTAATTCTTCTCCCGGTTCTTCCTCCGAGGCTCGTTAAAATAATAACGTGCGGCAATCAATCCTCACTCCCCTGATCGCGCGCTGGTTTATTTTTAAGGGGGCCCATCAATTACGCGCCCCACATGAGAGCGATCAAAGGAAAACGCCCGGAGGGGGATAAATCATCATAAATTGAAAACAAACAGTCCGCGGGGTTCGTCCGAGTAATCGGAGAGTTGAGGAATCAATGGCTCAAAATTAGTGCACGTATAGACTAGGAGAGTTGACAAATCTATGGCCCAAAATTAGTATAAGTATAGACTCGATTCGGAGAGTTGAAGTATCAATGGCTCAAAATTAGTATAAGTATAGACTCTTAAAGTTGAAGAATCAATGGCAAAAAATTAGTAAAATTAGTGTACGTATAGACTAGGAATCAAAGGCCCAAAATTAGTATAAGTGTAGACTCGAACAGTTGAAGTATGAATGGCTCAAAATTGGTATAAGAATGGGCTCTTAAAGTTGAAGAATCAATAGCCTAAAATTAGTGTACGTATAGACTAGGAGAGTTGAAAAATCAAAGGCCCAAAATTAGTATAAGTATAGACTCGGACAGTTGAAGTATCAATGGTTCAAAATTGGTATAAGAATGGGCTCTTAAAGTTGAAGAATCAATAGCCTGAAATTAGTATAAGTATAGACTCTTAAAATTGAAAAATCAATGGCTCAAAATTAGTATAAGTGTAGATTCGATGAGTAAAAGAATCAATGGCACAAAATTAGGGTAAGTATAGAAAGTACCAGTCACTTCATAAATAATGAATTATTCATTGGAATCGAATGGGTGTCATCGGACCCGTCTAAAGGGGGGGTTAAAGGGCGGCCGTCCCGCAGGAATATTTTTCCATCTGGAGGGCGCAAACTCGATATCCTGGCCGCAGATCAAACGGGGATTCCTTATTACGGTGCGGATGCCGTGTAATAATACGGACGGAGATATATTCCCAGGACGTGCCGCCCCCGGGGGCCATGCATGTGCCGTGGACCGTAAATACGCACGTCGACGAGGGGGCAGGGGCCCCCGCACGCCCCAGAGGACGCCGCCCCCTTATTCCATAATCCAGAGGGTACGGAATATTTACGACCAGTCGCTGGATGCTAAGAATGTTAATGAGGATCACCATTATATCTGGGTGGCGTGTCCCTAACCCTCAATAATCGATTACATTAATCATAATGATTTTTTAAACCAAACTTACTCCATTCACTTATCACGAGTTACAAGTTAGTAATAAATGCACGAATATTCTAATCATAATCCTCAGAAGATGAATTCCTTACAATTCATTTATAACTTGAGCACGTTCATACATGTCGTTGTATCATCAATCAAATATATGTTTTACTACATAAAAAGCTTGTGTATTTTATAATCTTTTTTGTCATAGTTTCATCTATTATTTATACCAGTTATCATTGTATTTTCCTAGCCCACACCGAAAGGTAAAGGGCCTTTTGATAATAATAATATCATTGTATTTTATATTATTTAATTATATTGTTTAAAGAAGAAAGAAAACAATATAAATTTTTATAATCGTTATGTTCAGCTTCAAGAACTAAAACTTACTGAATATGATCTAATTTCGGCAAAACTAATATTAAAGACGCTTACTAGTACTTATAGTAATATGGAAGATACCTATTTATTTTTCAATTTAATTTCAACGATAAAACTTTAGACTAAATAAGTTTTTGAAAAACAATTTCTTGAAAAATCAATTTTTGGAAGTAAATTCGAGGAAAATCAATTTTTCGAAAATGGATTCTACAAAAATCAATGTTTTGAAACTAATTTCTTTGAAAACGTTTTCTTCCAAAATAATGTATAAAAGTAAAACAAAAATTAAAAGAATTCTGGAAGAAATTAAGAGCTATAATAATATTAATAATAATAATAATAATAATAATAATAATAATAATAATAATAATAATAATAATAATCAGACCTAACAAGAAAATTGGTTAAGAAATAACATAAGTAATGACTTAATAAAATAGAGTGGACACCAAAATAACACAAAAAAATGTTGTGTTAGAAATAAAACAAAAATTATACAAACTTCGTTTGGCGATTACATAGAAATAGAAAATAAATGTACGCTTTACTTAATAATTATAAAAAATAAGTGAGAATTCAATACAAAAGAAAATGATTTAAGAAATAACAGCAGAAAGGGGAAAATAAATAAATAATTTAGTGAGGACATAAAAATTTCCCGAATAAATAATATCCACGAAGTGACATGATAAATATTAACAAAATGTATTCATTGAGAAACGTATTTTCACTAATAGAAAAAAATGTGGAAGAAATATAAATTGAAGATGAATGGTAATTACTCAAATGATAGGAATTTCAATTTTGCGTCAAATTTTATCAAACCATTCATCGAATATCTTTTCACAAAAAATAATAATCACGAAATGGTATGAACAATATTAACAAAATGTTGTATTCGTTGAGAAATGTCTTAGCATTAAAAGAAAAATTGTGGAAGAAATTTTAGAAAAAAGAAGATAAATGGTATTTACGTAAATGAATTTCAATTTTGCTTCAAATTTTATAAAACCAATTTTCGAACATCTTTTCACAAAACTAATATTCATGAAATGACATGATAAATATTAACAAAATGTTGTGTTCGTTGAGAAACGTCTTTGCACTAAAAGAAAAAATGTGAAACAAATTTTAGAAAAATTGAAGATAAATGGCATATACTTAAGAGGATTCCTACCGCGCGCGTAGTGACGAAAATTAGGCAAAACACGACAATCGCCCGCCTGTATAGCGCCCTTATTTCTCAATAGATTTTCATAATTTTTTTTTATAATGTGCTAAAAGGTTGAAATAAGAATCGTGCAAACTTATATTGACTCGGAATTAATTACAATTGCGACAAAAAAAATTCAAATGTGGGCGATAATGTAAATTTAGGTCTTTTCAATTTACATTTTATGGTCAGTTCCGATTATATATATGACTATATCAGTTTGCTCAAATGTAGTATGATTCTTCCTTAACATATTGGTAAAAACTATGCACCGCTAAGTAAATTTGGGATAGAGTAATTAAGGCGGGCAATTTGCGGGTTTTGCGTAAAAATAAATCAAATATCCCATCGGTCCATCCCCACCACATCGCAGAGCGCAGGCTATGCAGGCCATCCGTCGACAGAGACGCGAGAACTTGTCGTTGCATTTTATCTTTCGTGCGGTCAACATTCGCGCATGCGGCGTAGTAGTGACTGTGTTTATGCAAGTCTGTGACAAACTAAACTGCGAGCACGTAATTTAGGAAGCTGCGATTGTTTTAATAATAATAACAAATTTATACATAAATATATAATTATAGGTAAATATTGAAATAACAATATTTTTGGCTGCATTTTGACTCACTGAACTGATGAGACCCAATAGGTCGAAACCGTCTTCAGTTGTCCTTGGATATAATGTCTAAATGTGCACACAAAAATACTGTAATTTCCATATTTACTGAAATAACTGAAATATATATATATATATATATATATATATATATATATATATATATATATATATATATATATATATATATATATATATATATATATACATATTATTAACGTCTACAATCTACAATAACTGTAGTAATTTTGAAGTGTGAACTGTGAAATTTTTAACTTTGGATTTCGAGCTTCACTTTAAAATGGGAAAAGTGAATGAATCTAGAAAAAAGGTGTCCACTAAATATAATACACATATGAAGGCTAAAACAAAAACATGCAAGAATTTGTATTTGTCAAGAACAAAGAAGTTTATAAGCTCGTTGTTAGATGAATGTCTTGGTAAGTTACAATTTTTTTGTTCAGATTTGTAAATTTCATAAAGTAGATAAGTATACTCGTATAAGTTATTTAAAAATCATTATTTCTGCAATTAGATCGAGGTGGTATTAGTGATACTCCTAAGGTTCCTGACCAATTTACAAATGAAATTAAACCATATGGTGATGTATCAAAAGTATTGGATACAGATGCTGATACCGATGTTCTAAATTTATCCAGTACGAGTACTGGCTCATATTGCCCCGAAGTAGCTATAACAAGTTTAATTTTGGAAGAAAATGTCGAGGTATTGGATACAGATGCTGATACCGATGTTCTAAATTTATCCAGTACGAGTACTGGCTCATATTGCCCCGAAGAAGCTATAACAAGTTTAATTTTGGGAGAAAATGTCGAGGCTAATAACGACTCTGGCAAAACAAATCGCGCCAAGCCAAACTACGCTCCCATAAATATTGAAAGCAGAAGAATTATCGATGTTTCGTTTTTCATGCAACAGCTACAAAAACTCAATATGCATGCACCCCAATTTGGATGCTCGATTAATAATTTAGTAATGTATAATGAAGTGAAAGCCGGCCTAAATTCAAAATTTTTGATACATTGCAACATGTGCAATTCTAATTTTTCGATAAAAACTTCAAAAGAAGATATTAATATGGATGCGGTAGCAGGAATAACGAGCACGGGGAGTGGTTTTTACAATAGCGAAGAATTATTTTCTGTCTTAAACATCCCTTACATGTCATCAAAATTATATACAAAGTACCATGACATAGTGAGCGAAGGGTGGGAAATAACAGCACAAAACTTAATGAAGGAAGCTGCCGAAGAAGAGGCTGCGTATGCAATATCCGAAGGCAACGTAGACAAAGATGGCGTTCCATTAATTACAGTGGTCGCCGACGGCTGTTGGTCCAAGAGATCTTATAGGACAAATTACAGTGCCTTATCTGGAGCGGCGGCTATTGTAGGCAATAAATTTGGCAAAGTATTGTTTTTGGCAGTAAAAAACAAATATTGCTCAATATGCAGCCACAATTCAGAACTGCAGGATCATTTCTGTTTTAAAAATTACAATGGTAGTTCTACGGGGATGGAAGCAGAAAGTCTCGCCGAAGGCTTCAGCCAGAGTGAACATATGTATGGGTTACGATACTCGACAATGATTGCTGACGGTGATAGTAGTACATATAGAAAAATTTTAGAAACAAGACCGTATAAATCACTTACAGTCGAAAAAATTGAATGTCGAAACCATCTGCTCAGAAATTTTTGCAATAAATTAAAAACTGTATCAACGGATACGAGATTCCCCATTAGTTACCGAAAGACAATATCTAAAAATATTTTAAGGTTCAGAACAGCTATAACCAGTGCTATTGCATACAGGTCAAAACATGAAGATTCTTCGACTGCACCATTATTATTAAAGAAAGATATTGACAATAGTCTATATCATGTCTTTGGGGAGCACAAAAATTGTGCTGAGTACTTTTGTAAAAGACAAAGTACGGACGTTAATTACATATCAGAATTCAGAAAGTGTCCTGATTTATTATGCAAATTAAATAATATAGTTTCATATATTTCTAACAACAGTAGAAGCTTAATTAAAAATGTTGATAGCAATAAAGTTGAACAATTTAATTCTATTGTAAATAAGTTTATTGGGGGGAAACGAGTGAATTTTATTAAACGGGGATCTTACCAAGCAAGATGTCATGGAGCGGTCGTATCATTTAATTCAAAACGCCCTCACTATGAACTTTTTAAAACCTTACATGGAAGGAGCCCGAAAAAATTAATAACACGTCTTGAGTCTAAAAGGCGTCAGAAAATTGCCCACATGAAAACCCGCCGAGAGATTCTTAAAACTAAACCAATACGTAACACCAAAACAAGATCAAAACCATATTCTTGTGGACCTGATGACCACTATGGAGCAGAATGTGCGAAAGTTGATTTACCCATGGACATTTTGGAAATGGAAAAAGATATTTTTTTAAAAAATCTAGAGAGGACCCCAGAAGAAAGAGCTGCTCTGGAAAGACAGACCATTCTTCAATCAGAGAGTGGATTCTGGTTAGAGGAAAGAAGAAAACTTCTCACTGCCTCAAACTTTCATCAAGTTTGCACAAGAAGACCAACCACGAGTTGTTCTAATTTAGTGATAAAGCTGCTGTATAAAGCGGCAACTCTAAACGTGGCATCAGTAAATCATGGAAAACAATACGAACAAACTGCCATTAAACAACTGGAGGAGCAAGAGCACATTAAGGTTGAACCAAATGGACTTTTCATTGATGAAACACATCCATTTTTAGGGGCTACTCCTGATGGTCTTGTTGGTACAAATGTACTAGTAGAAGTAAAATGTCCATACTCTGCATATGGCTTGGAAGTGAAACACGCGATTGAGCAGAAACAACTTAATTTTTGGATTTTTAACAGCGAGACAGGATCATATTCTGTAAATGAAAAGCATTCGTGGTTTTATCAGGTACAGGGTCAACTTCACATTGCCAACAGAAAGGGTTGCATTTTTGCCGTATGGACGGGGAAAGAGTATCCTCTAAAAGTGGAATACATTAGAAAAAAAGGGAATTTTTGGAAACAGAAAATGGAATATAAATTGATAAGGTTCTATAAAGACTGTTTGTTGCCGGAACTCGTGGATCCCCGGCACACACGAAAACAGCCAATACGAGAACCGTTATGCATAACTGAAGCTAAGCAAAAGAAAAAAAATGAAAGAAATACAAAACCACCTCTAAATAGAAAATTAATTTAATTTATTAGTGCGAAATATTTAAATAAATACCTGCATTTCCAACCATTTCTAACATTTTTCATTATAAGACACAGTGTACTTGTAATTTTTTTAAATCATAATTTTACTCATAGCTGTGTATTGTTATTTGCTACGTTGTATTATTATTTGCATTTTATGTTTTATTATTCTACATTATTATACTATTACGAAATTGTTTTTTAGATATATAATTTTGGATCTACTGGTAATAAGTATTGTTTTAATTGTAAATGTATTTTAATGTATATATTAATAATACTATGTTAATACTATTTTAATATTATGTATTTATTATTGATTTTAATGTATATACATGAGCGTGTGCGCATTCTCAAACGGGTCAATCAGTTTTTCAATCAGTCAAATTAGTTTTTTTACTTTTTTTTTCAAAAATTTCTTAGTACAACCCTAAAAAACTCTAGTCCGGTGAATTAAAATGCTGTTATAAGAATATTAAAAAAATATATACCGAGCACTTTTTAGCTTTTTGCCCAATTATAGACACAACTGGCGCTGGCTTAACGTCATTCATAACGGGAGAATTAGAAAACAATAATTTAGATATAAACAATTTAAGGGGACAAGGTTATGACAATGGCTTTAATATGCGCGGCAAAAACAATGGTCTCCAAAAAAGATTGCTAGATATAAACCCCCGTGCATTTTATGTACCCTGCGCTACTCACAGTTTAAATTTAATAGTAAACGACGCAGCTAATTTAAATTATCACACAACCGGTTTTTTCAGTACAGTGCAGGAATTATACAAATATTTTTCAGCCTCCACGAAGAGATGGGATTTATTAAAAAAATACATTGGGAACCTAACTTTAAAACCGCTGTCCGAAACAAGATGATCCAGTAGAATAGATGCCATAAAACCTTTATTTATTAATTTGCCAGAAATTGATGATGCTTTATGCGAAATGGCAAATGAATCCATAGAACAAAAATCAAAGTATGACGCTAAATGTCTGGCAGAAAAAATATCTTCATTTACGTTTATTTGCTCAATATATGTTTGGCATGACGTACTGAAAAAAAATAATTTTGTAAGTAAAATCCTTCAATCAACAAATATTAATATGCAAGTTGCTTTAGATGTTTTATCTAATTTAAAGACATTTTTAAAAGAATTTCGCAATGATGATAACTTTGATAATATTGTAAATAATGCCAAAAAAACTGCGGAAAAATTAGGTATAGACATTGAATTCGAAATATCCAGACCGCTAAGACGGCGTGAAACTCCAAAACAATTTGATTATGAACACGAAGATCAGCCTGTAATGGATCCGAAAATAGCGTTCAAAGTCAATGTGTTTTTTTAAATATTTTAGATCAGGCTTTATCCTCGGTGGATGAAAGATTTGAATTATTGAATACTCATAATGACGTGTTTTATTTTTTATTTAAACTAAGCGATATACATGATAAAAACAAGTTAATCACAAACTGCACTCGTTTGCAGGAAAAACTGTCTGCCAATAATTCATCCGATATAGATGCCGACGATTTGTGTGAGGAAGTTCTATCATGTCAGTCCCTTTTTAAAAAATTGGACAATGATGTGGTTAAAATACTAGAATTTATATTTTTAAATAATTTGACAGCAGTATGCCCTAATATCACAATAGCTCTACGAATTTTATTAACAATGGCAGTTACGGTAGCGAGCGCAGAAAGATCATTTTCGAAATTGAAGTTAATAAAAATTACCTGCGCTCAACAATGAGCCAGGAAAGATTGTCACATTTGGCTACAATATCTATAGAATATAGCATATTAGAGCGCATAGATATACATAATATTATTATGGATTTCGCAACTAGAAAAACGAGAAGAGTAGAAATAATTTAATTTGTTTTTTAATTTGTGTTTTATTATTATGATGACCATTTTGTAAACATGTTTAATAAGAAATTTATGTTATGTTATGTTGTACGACTTTTATTTTTGTAATTGCCTCTACCTGGATTTTCTCTATTTTCAAAAATTATAGAGGAGCTTTATAGGTCGTGCACACAGGCGCCGCCGAAGCGCGGCGCGGCCCTGCTCTCAGGCATTCTACACAATATCTAAAATATCTGTATTTGCAATAATAAAATACTCTACTAACGGTACGATATATTGACTGTTGACTGCAGTTGGGAACGAACTAGCCTGGTTGCCTCGTCATATGCTCAATTGTGGCAAGAGGGGAATAGTCTGCAGTCAACCAATAAGCAAGGAGCGCAACTACTAGTCGTCCGGGGGAACTTTCTCCTATTTAGCTGCCGATGTTCGTGAACAGGCTGCGGTAGGAATCGTCTTAAATGACAGGAATTTCAATTTAGCTTCAAATTTTATAAAACCAATCTTCGAACATCTTTTCTCAAAAATTAATAATCGCGAAATGACATGATAAATATTAGCAAAATGTTGTATTCGTTGAAAAACGTCTTTTCACTATAAGAAAAAATGTGGAAGAAATTTTAGAAAAATTGAAGATAAATGGCATATACTCAATTGACAGGAATTTCAATTTTGCTTCAAATTTTATAAAACCAACCTTTGAACATCTTATCTCAAAAAATGTTCACGAAATGACATGATAAATATTAACAAAATGTTGCATTCGTTGAGAAACGTCTTTGCACGAAAAGAAAAAAATGTGGAAGAAATTTTAGAAAAATTGAAGATAAAGTGGTATATACTTAAATGATGGGAATTTCAGGTTTGCTTCAAATTTTATAAAACCTATCTCCGAACATCTTTTCTCAAAAAACAATAATCACAAAATGACAAATTGAGAATTAGTTTCAGGTGTACTGTACACGAATCTAATATCAAATTTGCAAATAATAAATTTTCAGAAATTTCAGTAATAGCTAACCTATACATGTCAGTGCAGAAAGTTAAGTGTTTGATTTTCTCTCTTATTTATTACTGAAACTTTGTCAAATTTTCAGCAGAATTAGTTTAAGATGTACTGTACACAAATCTAATATCAAACCAGCAAATAATAAATTTTCAGAAATTACAGTAATGTCTAACCTATATTTGTTAATGCAGAAAGTTAAGTGTTTGATTTTCACCCTTATTTAATACTGAAACTTTGTCAAATTTTCAGCAGAATTAGTTCAAGATGTACTGTACACAAATCTAATATCAAATCAGCAAATAATAAATTTTCAGAAATTTTAGTAATAGCTAAGCCATACTTGTCAATGCAGAAAGTTAAGTGTTTGATTTTCTGTCTTATTTAATACAAAAACTTTGTCAAATTTTCAGCAAAATTAGTTTCAGGTGTACTGTACACGAATCTAATATCAAATTTGCAAATAATAAATTTTCAGAAATTTCAGTAATAGCTAACCTCTACTTGTTAATGCAGAAAGTTAAGTGTTTGATTTCCTCTTTTATTTAATTTAAGCCTCACTTGTCAATGCAAAAAGTTATATGTTTGATGTTCTCCCTTATCTAAAACTGAAACATAGTCAAATTTTCAGGAGAATTAGTTTCAGATGTACTGTACACGAATCTAATATGAAATTTGCAAATGATAAATTTTCAGAAATTTCAGTAATAGCTAACCTATATTTGTCAATGCAGAAAGTTGAGTGTTTGATTTTCTCCCTTATTTAATACTGAAACTTAGTCAAATTTTCAGGAGAATTAGTTTCAGATGTACTGTACACGAATCTAATACGAAATTTGCAAATGATAAATTTTCAGAAATTTCAGTAATAGCTAACCTATACTTGTAAATGCAGAAAGTTAAGTGTTTGATTTTCTCCCTTATTTAATACTGAAACTTAGTCAAATTTTCAGGAGAATTAGTTTCAGATGTACTGTACACGAATCTAATACGAAATTTGCAAATGATAAATTTTCAGAAATTTCAGTAATAGCTAACCTATACTTGTAAATGCAGAAAGTTAAGTGTTTGATTTTCTCCCTTATTTAATACTGAAACTTAGTCAAATTTTCAGGAGAATTAGTTTCAGATGTACTGTATACGAATCTAATACGAAATTTGCAAATGATAAATTTTCAGAAATTTCAGTAATAGCTAACCTATACTTGTCAATGCAGAAAGTTAAGTGTTTGATTTTCTGCCTTATTTAATACTCAAACTTTGTCAAATTTTCAGCAGAATTAGTTTCAGGTGTGTACTGCACACAAATCTAATATCAAATTTGCAAATAATAAATTTTCAGAATTTCAGTAATAGCTAAGCCATACTTGTCAATGCAAAAAGTTATAAGTTTGATTTTTTCCCTTATTTAATACTAAAACTTTGTCAAATTTTCAGCAGAATTAGTTTCAGGTGTGTACTGCACACAAATCTAATATCAAATTTGCAAATAATAAATTTTCAGAATTTCAGTAATAGCTAAGCCATACTTGTCAATGCAGAAAGTTATAAGTTTGATTTTATCCCTTATTTAATACTAAAACTTTGTCAAATTTTCAGCAGAATTAGTTTCAGGTGGGAAATAATAGAAATAACTTAAAAACTTGACGCAATTCATTGAGACATTAGAAATTATAAAAATTCTTAACTGTATTTTATTTTTTGGTTTTTTTTAATTTATTTTATAATTTCCTGACGAAAGTACATTTCCATTCAATATGGATGCCATTTCTGCACATTTGTTTGCCATTTTTATATAAATAAAAACACTTGGTGAAAGTTTCATGTACTTTACAACTAAATAAGTAATAATAATAATAATAATAATAATAATAATAATAATAATAATAATAACCACACATACCAACATTTAATTATTATTATTAAATTTTATAATCACGATAACGCCCTTATAATCTCCTCTCGCCTGTCTGGGTTTCAGTTCGTGTGCGTTTATTTTGTCTCTACTGTATTTACTTGTTAGTCTGCAAGCGGGCAAAAATTCAGGACGTCTGAATGCAGGTTGCATCATCATCATCCATCTCGGGAGATACGTCGCAAATTACCGCTGTGACGGATCGAGGCAATGCTCCGAGAGTAAGTGGATTGTCATGTGCTGTGTAGGTGGAATTAATTGTTATTGCCTGGGGTCGTGTAGTCTAATCTGCGAGGTGTTGAGAACGTGTGAAAGTGTTAATTCGCCAGGAGACGACAAAATTGCACATGGTACGTGCTGTGCTGGCAAACAAAGGTTCGATTATTGCAATCAGGAAAGTGAAAATTGCAGAGTAGAAATGGTAGACCAGAAGAGTTTGAGGTATAAGATTAGCCGATAGAAATATATTATTGTTATAATTTTTGGGCATAATAATGAATATGATATGGTAGGATATAATGAACTTATTACGCCCTAGAGTATATTTTCATGTAAACATGTCCATAACAACCGGGGCGTAATAAGGGGGCGTAATGTGTGTTGTCCAGACTAAGAAAAGAAAAAGTGAAAAATAAAAGCGTTTATGCACCACGGCGTGACCGAATGATTATGCCCATCGAACGATATCCATCTCTCGGGCTAAAGCCCTCGAGCTGGATGTCATCATTCTGCGGGCGTAATCATAGTAGTAACGATATTCATCTCTCGGGCTAAAGCCCTCGAGCTGGAGTTCATCGTTGTCCGGGCATAATCATCGTAGTAACGCCCTTGGTGCATAAATAGCTAAAAATATACAAATATGAGTACTTCTGTCAGGTCATAAAATGTTGCAGTGCTTTTCAAACTGAATCAAGTATATGTATACAAAAAAAAATGAAATGGCATTCTTCCTAGATACTAATTAGTACCAGTAAGTATACATGAAATATCTTAAAATTTCTATTGGAAGTTTAATATGAAATTTTCGTATAGAAAAGTTTCGACGTTTCCCAATCTGTACATTCTCATGGCAATAAACAATTTCCGCCCTCCCGGATAGTTCCTAGAAGTTCGGCAACAATTTAAGCCAATAAACGTCATTACAGCACGCGCCTGGAATCAAATGCGCCACAGTTTCGTACGTTTTCCCGGTAATCCGAAATAATTGAACCCGTTTCACGTAATAAAATTAGTTAATAATTGAATAACCCGTTTTCATCCCTTGTCGCTTTATTATTCCGTCGGAGATGAAAGAATCGGGCTGCAGGGGGCTCGGCCGCTTATCCATTTTTAAAATCCACTTAAATATTTCCCCGTGTTTTCCCCGGGAAAGCTTATAAACTTCGAATCCTTCCCCGTCTCTCGCAGGCACTTTAAAATTTAGCCACGCCGGCTGACCCTTTTCCGCGCCGCTCCCGGAATTCCTGCAGGAACCGGCCCCGCAGTAAAACAAAAGTTTTTATGTGTGTGCAGGGGGGCGCGCACAGGCCCTTCAGCTACAACGGCAACGGTGACCGTAACAATACAAAAATACCAACATCAAATTACGTTATGTGGGCAGAATTACATCGTGTATTTCCTAAAGGGATTATTATAAGTTTGATAATGGTAATTTTTTTAACCAATTATTAAACAATATTTGGGCCAAATTATCATTAAACCAGTAAATCATCGATAATTCGTTATATAAGATTTTTATAAAATGCAAGAATTCAACTTTCCACACCTTTTCCTCAAATATGGCAAAATCTTTAAAAAAAATCAAAATTTAATAGTAGCAAATTTTAATTACCGCCCTATAGCTGTTGGGTATTAGAGTAAAATATTCAATATTGAAAATCAATTATTAATTTAATTGTAGGTCGTGGATTTAGGAAGTTTTATTAATAAAAAAATATTTTATATATATATATATATATATATATATATATATATATATATATATATATATATATATATATATATATATAACGATCATTATTAAGGCTATCGACCCCAGAAGGGGTCTTTCCGCCCTGTAATCTAACAATTAATTGTCAAGAAATATTAAAACAGGATTATTTCCGAAGTTTGCAACCTTTTGTTTCTAAAATTCCAGCCTTGCTTACTCATGATATTTTGCAAGTGGTTATATAGGTTGTGTAATATGCGAAACTAATATTTTCAAAAAATTCTAACTATGTATAATGTTTTCAAAACACTTTAAAAACCGAACACTTGAAACACTTGACACACCTCAAACATTACAAATAATAACTAAACACCTCAACAGTTCAAACATTACAATTTGACACATCTAAAAAAATCAAACACCTGAATACCAAAACACTTCAAATACTACAAACGCCTAAAAATTTCAGTGGTTATATAGGTTGTGTAATGTACGAAATTAATATTATCAAAATTTGCTACCTATGTATAATGGCCGACGAAAAACATCAAACATTGTAAGACCTCACACACTTGAAACACTTGACACACCTCAAACAATACAAATAATAACTAAACACATCAACACTTCAAACATTACAAATAAGTAAACCTCAACACTTCAAACATTGACACATCTAAATTCCAAAACACTTCAAATACTTCAAACGCCTAAAAATTTCAGTGGTTAAATAGGTTGTGTAATGTGCAAAATTAATATTTTCAAAATTTGCTACCAGTGTATAATGGCCGACGAAAAACTTCAAACATCGAAAGACCTCATACACTTGAAACACTTGACACACCTCAAACATTGCAAATAAAGCTAACCACCTCAACACTTGAAACATTACAAATAAGTAAACACCTCAACACTTGAAACACATTTAAAAAATTCAAACACCTGAATACCAAACACTTCAAACGCCTAAAAATTTCAAACACTTGACACGTCTAGACACGTCAAGCACTTAAAACACCACTTCGAATACTTTGTGTCATCGACGTTAAGCAATTTCATTGTCAATAAATCTCATAAATTGTTAAATACGAGTATCTCACAAATTTTCCAAATTTCCACATAAATTAATACAATTTCAAGAATCTTTCATAAAATTTTCAATATTTTTTCGTAAATTTTATGAATATGTTAGTAAATATTCAGAAACATCGAATTTCCTAAAATTTCTAAGTGATTGCTGGAATTTGGAACAATTTATGAGTAAATATGTAAAGAATATTAATAAAATATAACGAAATTTAAAATATTTTTTTATGAAATTTGATAAGTAAATTAAAAGTTTTCTAAATTTCTATAAAACTTGTGGCAATTTATGAATTCTTTATGAAATTTGGTGTAGTATGATATTTTGATTTCTGCAATTTTCTTGCATTTTTAATTTTCTGCAACTTTCTCGCTTTTTAGTTTTATATTTATATAAAACAAACAGTTTTCTTTGAAGAGAATAAACCAAGAAAACTGTTTGTTTTATTTTATTTCATCGTGTATCACACAGTAGATGTCTCCAACATTGACCAATTATATTTATATGTGTATTTATTGTACGTATATGTGAATTTACTCTCTTTACCATGTAACTTTTAATTTTACATACGTAAATCCTCCTGGATGAAAATAATAATAATAAACAATACTAATAAAAAATAGATTACTAGACTAAACTAGAAATAGATTAATAAAAGATATCCTTCCCCGTTTCCACATTGTGGAATTCGTTATTTCCAGATATTCGTGATATTTTGAAAAATCTTTGAACTTATTTTACAAATTTACAAACTTGTCTGAATTTATATTGAAATTTATGTTACTTATGTAGAAATTTGATGAAATTGAACGTGCAATTAGGAAATAGTTTAAGAATTGAACGAATATTTTGGTCTCTTAACTTTTTGGTTTTAACTCTTCTCTCTCAAATATGCAAATACAATTCATCATAAAAGTTGATAAAAGTAAGATTCTTTAAAAACCTGACGCTATCGTATACAAAATTATACAACAAAAAATTATTTGATAGCCTACAATTTTAAGAGGCAATAAATAAGTGTTTAAACATAAACTTGTATTTTTAAAGAGATGTAATAAAATTATACGTTTACTAGCAATGGATTAAAATTTAAGTATATGAAGGAATACGATGTATGTGCTATTAGAGGATTTTTTTGAATAGAAAGTTTAACAAGAATTGTATTGATTGTATAATATTTGTTGATATTATTTCGACATGTATGACTTGTGTAAGTGTTTCAGCTGTAAAAGGACATCACTTAAATAAGTATTGCTACTTATAATTAAATGGATCCTATCCTGAGTCAATGTGAAATATACAATAGATATATGTACTCTCAGGAAACCAGTTTAGATTCACATTAGTGAATCTAAACTGGTTTCATGAGAGTGCATATATGTATTGTATATTTGCTACTTATGTTGGGCTAATCCACGTTGTGGATGAAAAACTATTTCCAGATACCCGTGAAATTTTGAAAAATCTTTAAAATTGTGTTACTAATTCACAAAGTTTTCTCAATTTGTATTGAAATTTATGTTATTTATATGGAAATTTGATGAAATTGAACATGCAATAAGGAAATGATTTAAGAATTGAACAATTACGAATATTTTGGTCTCTTAACTTTTGGGTTTGCTATCCCTTGCTATGAAATATGCAAATGCAATTAATCACAAGAGTTGATAAAAGTAAGATTCTTTAAAAACCTGACGCTATCGTATACAAACATGAATTATTTGAAAGCCTAAAATTTTAAGAGAAAATAAGTAATAGTGGTTAAACATAAATTTGTATTTTTAAAGAGACATAATAAAATTACACGTTTACTAGCAATGGATTCAAATTTGAGTATATGTAGGAATACGATGTATGTTATAAAATTAATTATAAAATTACAAATATTTTGGTCTCTTAACTTAATATCAGAGGATTTTTTTAAATAGAAAGTTTGACTGGAATTGTATTAATTGTATGATATTTCTTGACATTATGTCGACATGTATGAGTTGTGTAAGTGTGTAAGCTGTAAAACGACATCACTTAAATAAGTATTGCTACTTCTGTTGGGCTAATCCACGTTGTGGATTAGAAACTATTTCCAGATACTCGTGAAATTTTGAAAAATCTTTGAATTTGTGTTACAAATTCACAAATTTGTCTCAATTTAGATTGAAATTTATGTTATTTATGTGAAAATTTGATGAAATTGAACATGCAATTAGGAAATAATTTAAGAATTCAATAATTACAAATATTTTGGTCTCTTTTCTTTTGGGTTTGCTATCCCTTGCTATGAAATGTGCCAATGCAATTCATCATAAGAGTTGATAAGAGTAAGATTCTTTAAAAACCTGAGGCTATCGTATACAAAATTAAACATGAATTATTTGAAAGCCTACAATTTTAAGAGGCAATAAGTAATTGTATTTAAACATAAACTTGTATTTTTAAAGAGATGTAATAAAATTATACGTTTACTAGCAATGGATTAAAATTTAAGTATACGCTGTATGGGCTATCAGAGGAATTTTTTGAATAGAAAGTTTGACACGAATTATATTGATTGAATAATATTTGTTGACATTATGTCTACATGTATGACTTGTGTAAGTGTGTAAGCTTTAAAACGACATCACTTAAATAAGTATTGCTACTTCTGTTGGGCTGTATGGGTTATTAGAGGATTTTTTGAATAGAAAGTTTGACAAGAATTGTATTTAAATTGAAACTATGTGTGGATACTACTTGGTGAAACATTATGATTAGGTTAAATCAAACACTTGGTTAAAGTTTCACTGTATTGATAGAATAAACCTCTACAATTGTTTCGGCCTCAAGACCATTATCAAGAGTACAGAGATACTCTGTACTCTGTACAGAGTATCTTTGTACCTCTGTACCTCTGTATCTCTGTACTCTGTACAGAGTATCTCTGTACTCTTGATAATGGTCGTGAGGCCGAAACAATTGTAGGGGTTTATTCTATCAATACAGTGAAACTTTAACCAAGTGTTTGATTTAACCTAAGAATTGTATTGATTGTATAATTTTTGCTGACATTATGTAGGCATCTATGACTTGTGTAAGTGTGTAAGCTTTAAAACGACATCACTTAAATAAGTATTGCTACTTCTGTTGGGCTAATCCACGTTGTGGATGAGAAACTATTTCCAGATACTTGTGAAATTTTGAAAAATCAATTCATTGTATAATATTTGTTGACATTGTTTCAATATGTATGACTTGTGTAAGCTGTAAAACGACATCACTTAAAATAGTATTGCTACTTCTGTTGGGCAAATGTAAAAACGGTGTTATATGTTGTGGTAATTTATAATTAAATTATGCGTGTATGATTCCATATTATGCAGTAGTTGTTGTTATTTATTATAAACACGGATACACGGAAGACCAGTTAACGAAGGTCGTACCTTCGGACAGGTCCGACTGGTCCCATTGAAATTCCGCGCACGTGAGACGACAATGACCTTCACGCCCTTGGCCCGAAGGTGCTCCTCCAGAATAATTATAACCGTCCACCGAAATAGAGCGCCGCGACGCTACTCCCAGGATTAAATATAATCCCCGCACACGTGCCCCGGGTTATCCGATATTTTCGTGTTTCCTGTTCTTTAATCTTCCAGAACAACAGACAGCAGGAGCTGAAGACCGGGCCGGGGTGCGGGGGAGGGGGGGAGCGCCTTCCGTTCACGGGCGTAAACAAATTCGACGTGCGCGTGGGCGAAATCGAGTTAGTTCGGCATCGATTTGGGTGGAAATTGGGCCTTTCACGCGCGAGCACCCGGCGTAAGCGGGATTTGAACGAGCCCCCCGGCCGCCCCCCGTTTCGGAAGCAATCTCGAGCCGCCTCAGGCCGGAGGATGCAGCCAGAAAAAAAATATATACACGCATCTACGTGTCGGCAAATCTCTTCAGGTCTATAAAAAACATGCCAATTAAGAACTTCGCGGAAACGCAAAGCCGCGATCTTGATAGCGACCGAGAGAGCCTTGTACCTTTTTTTTAATTTCCAATTAATACGGAAAACACTTGTCGAATTTTGGCCGAGATGCTATCTTGATTGATGTAAATTTCGCGACAGATTTTTATTTCCTTATTCACTCCACTTGGATTAACCCCTTAAGAGATGGTTTTTACAAAAATCAGTTATCAGTAGGATAAATGTACCCATACGGAAGTTGCAACAAAATTAAAGTTATCTGAGGGTATATTTATAACAAAATAGAAATGCATTTTGAATGTCTTTGCTGCTATCTTAAACCATCACTGTTCGCGACTTTATCAATGAATAGAAACTCGGCCCTTTAGTGAGTCTGCTTTCGCATTCAGATTGATACCGGATTCCTGTTCTGGTCGATATTCCGCGAACAATCGCCCGGATTCTGTCCGTCCTGCCGTCATACATCACCGGTCTGACAACAGTTCCAGCTAATCCGTAGTCATTTGTACGCTCTGGGACATTGTTGTCCTGCAAAAGGTACACACGTACACAAACTCGTACATACAAGCAGATTAAAAGCACCAGCAGAGGTGGATCAATGGTCGGGGTGGAACACGGCCAATCGATCGTGCGAGTGGATTATTCCGGCCGTAAAAAAACCCTAATCGCCGTTTTCGAACCAGGCGCACTTCCTGTTCTCACCTGAGCCTTATCGCGTACTACTATTATGATAATTATGTAAGGGACGGTGACGGTGGGGCCGCTGACCTCCATTGCCATAAAAAGGCAAAAGGCGTCTATACATGATGGAATTCCACAAGCAGGTAAGCGTGATTACAGCGCTGGATAACGCCTGGTTTTACAGTCTGCGATTAACACTAATCGGCGGTTAATTTACGTAGATACCATTGTCGACAGAACGGTAGTCATGGAAACTAACTAGCGATTAAAGATAATCAGGGACTGTAAAACCGTGCCTTATCACTTGTCAGTCCGCCCTTACTTCCCTTCCAACGAAAAGGCACGTTGGAGAATTTTAAATGCTCGGGGTTCGAACCTACGATGGTTTGAGTGAACGTATGCTAACGCCTCACGTCACGTCATCATCGGCTTGATAACAAAATTAATGCAAAATTCATTAAATTATATGAAATATTCAAAAATTTAAGAAACGTTCTAAAAATTGCCTTAATCTTTAACAAAATTTCGAAAATTCTGTGAAATTTGTAACAATTTATGAGATTAATTAACAATGAACTTGGATTACGTCGAATACTCACGAAAGTGTTTGAAGTGATTGGGTGTTTCAAGTGTTTAAAACCTTTCTTGACATAATACTGGTTTCACGAATCAGTAAAACAGAAATTAAACAATTCTTCGGACTGCACTTGGCGTTATAACATCAAAAAATACATCTGCAGGATTCGTTTTGCTCGCAAAATGTGTTGTTAGTAATTTGTTTTCTCGTAGTATCTCACTGTGCATTGTACATGAATACTTCGTAGATTTCTTATGTGTGGTAAATGTGTCCCTCGCATTAGATTTATTAACCCAGCAACAATATTAACGTCCCTTGCATCTATTCCTGATACCGCGAAGAACCTCCTTGTCGCATTTCGAAAATAATTGGCGACGAAGTGTGCGACCCAGCCGATAATTTACACCCCCGTCGCGATATCGGATGAGACGTGTAATCCTATTCCCTCCGACGATGTATACAATAATGCAGCAATTGCCGGCGTCGATGCGGATTATCCTGAATATTTCAAACTGTCTCCTCGCGTAAACTGAAGACTCTACCAGCCGCCATTAATTAGCAGAGCAGCGAAGGAACCATTTCCACCGAGCAGTTTACGAAATTCAAAGGATTTAAGGGATGTATAGAGTGCATTTGGAGGGGAACACGAGAAGATTAAGTTTGTATGCTTGATTGAATGAATTAATTTATCTATAAGGTCATGAACGTAACAAATCCCAAGAAAATCAAGGAAGGTTATCTTTTTGTTTTTGTTTCAGAGGAAGGCGAGAAATGCTATGTTTAAGATAATTTTGGATCCTTATAATGTTGTTGGCTGTATGGAAGCAGAAGGGTTTAAATCATGAAACTAACTTTTTAAATTACAAATTTCCTCTCAGCCTTATTTTTGCTAGCATGTTGTGCTACCAGTATGATTGGTAAAATGCTTGGTAGCAGTTGTAGCATTATAATCATTATACTACTGGCATCTTCTTTGGAAAAGCCATGATATATATATTGTGACTTAGAGCAGACACTACGAAAATGTGTTCCAATTTAAAGACTTAACATGTTGCTTTCATTATGAGCTTCATTTTTGACACCATGACAATGTAAAATCAAGACTTATTACGCTCTTCTCATGGTTTCAGGGCCAGTGGTTTTTGCTGGCAGCTCCCAGAGTGGAGGCGAGGGAGGACATTCCCGAACTGGAGATAAAGAGCAGTGAACCCCTACAATTAGAACGCCATCGCATGGAGGCTGTAAATCTGTAAGAACTCCCATGCGGGACGTAAATTAGGCAGTTTCCGAGGGTCCCGAACTTAAGAGGTTCATGCCTCTGGAATGGAACCGTAGTTCTGGAACGCCGCTGCGACGGTCCCAGGCTTATCATTTTTATAGAGCAAAGCGAAGGACGCGCACAGTAAATAATGACACAGTGCATTGATAACGAACCAGGCATGTGGGGATATGGCAGTTGCAGGTTTCGTGTCTGTGTATATGTATTGCGAATACGGGGAAACACAGTGAAGGTCGAAATTTTGCAAGTGGTTTTCACTTGCAGAAATATGAACCTGCAACCTGTCGATGACTGATAACAACAACAAAAAAACTGATAAGGGCAGCACTGATTTTCACCTTCTATTTGTTTATATGAAAAACTATGGTCAGATGTCAGATGTGTTGTCACTTTTGCAGTAAAATTGTGCCCAGCCCAACAGTCAATTTCTTTAAACTTTCCAAAATTTAGAGAGAAATTAAATAGGCATATGGGTAATTGATGTGTGATTAGATTTTAGTAGTAAAATGTACCCAGCCCAACAGTCAATTTCTTAAAACATGCCAAAATTTAGAAAGAAATTAAATAGGCATATGGGTAATTGATGTGTGATTTCATTTTAGTAGTACTACTAAATAGAAGTCAGAGCCTTAAGTCTACTTATTACTGTTAAATTCCAATATCATATTTAAAGGAATGGCGCATATCTATCGACCCAACAATATATGCCTAAATCACACATACCTAAATCAAACTTCACAACCCCCAAATCTCCTATATGATTACCACTCTCTTGACCTACCAGTGGCTCGCTTTTAAACTACATAATTCATTACAAGAGACTCAAAAGAGATAGATGGAATCCCCCTCGTCACGGACGGCAGACTTAAAAATCCCTTGACGAGGAAGAGCCTCATTCGGCCTGAGCTCAGCGTTGTTGACCTCACGGCGGGGCCGATACCTGGACGATGTTGCCTGGGGTTTAGGGGCGCAAATAAGGGCGGTAATCCCCCAAGGGCATTCGCCCCTCGTCCTGGAAAACATATTTCGACTGGACAAAGCGCCCAGCGATGCGTGCAAGGCGCGGACGGTGGAAGGAAATGCGGCGAGGATATTTTTTTCACGAATTTAAACTCGAGAAGGGAGAGCATAGAGTTTGCACAAATTTTTATACCAAATTATCCAAATATGATTGAAGTTTGTCTTACATAATATTTAAAATATAAAATAATAGAGTTTGCTAAAGAAATTTTTATACCATATTATCCAAATATGATTGAAGTTTGTCTTACATAATATTTAAAATATAAAATAATTAAAAAAACATTTATTAAAGACAGTAGAAACGCGACAACTAATGTGGTTTGGGCATATAGTTAGAATGAACGAAAATAGAAAAGTGAAAGTGATATGGAAGCTAGGAAAGGATAAAAAGAGAACAAGAGGCAGGCCCAAAAGAACGTGGAACAGTGAAGTAGCCAAAGTCTTACAGACGAAGAAAACTGAATGGAGATAAGCAGAGAAGTTCACTACTGAAAGTCGTCGGTGGAGAAACTTCTGCCACGACACCTCGACACCGTAAGGTACAAGAGGAAGGATTATGTATGTATGCATGTATGTATGTATGTATGTATGTATGTATGATGTATGTGTGTATGTATGTATGTATGTATGTATGTATGTATGTATGTATGTATGTATGTAATATTTAAAATAATAATAATTCAATTATTTGTAAAAAAATTGTATAAGTTTTAGTAATTCATTGTAAATTATTATAAATATTAAATTTATATATAAAAAAAAAAGTAAAAGATATAAAATTATTTTAAACATTATATATTTCAGTACGTTTATAATATAATGAAACCTTTGAGATTTAGTATGCAGAATCACAGAAGTTAGAGAAAATTTGTATCGAAATTTTATATTAAAAAAATATTTTTTTCTCTTCCATTGAAGAAATTTTACATTCTACAAGTTTTACAGTAAAATGAATTCAAAATTGTGAAAAATATTGTAAAATTTTCAAATAAGTATCGAAGTTTAGAATACATTTATGAAAATAATGGGATTCAAGGATATTTCCCGCAAGAAATTACTCTCTACAAGCTTTGCAATTTCAGGGAAAACATCTCATTCTGAAAGATGTTATTATCTTTAAGAAATTATATGTTCTTGAAAAAATCTGACATTCTAGCAGTTCTATAAACACATAGCTATGACGAATTGCCACATTCTCAAAACAAAAATCCACATTTTAGAATGAATTTAAAAAGAAATCACAGTTCAGCATGCATTTTTTAAATTCATAAAGCCCATTCTAAATTAAGTTTCCTCGAAGTAACTGATATTCTTGAAAATGATAGTATTCGAGAAGTTTCGCAGTTTGGAAAAAAAATCACAATCTATTTTACATCTGTAGAAAATGATTTATTCTTAAAGAAATGTTACATTCTAAAAGTTTCACAATTTAGAATTCATTCATAATTTTGAAGAAAGTTTAGATTCTAAAAGTTTCACAGTTTAGAATGAATTCATAATTTTGAATAAATATCACATTCTTAAATAAGTCGACAGTTTTGCAAATATCTGATATATCTGATATATATATTCTGATAGAGAAAGTATAGTTTAGAATCAATTTTTGGAAAAATCTGTGAGATTTTATATTCTTGAAGACATTTTGCACTCTATAACTTCTTCTATAAATTCATATTTTTAAGGAAATGTCACAATCTGAAAGATGTTATTATCTTTGAGAAATTTTATATTCTTGAAAAAATCTTACATTCTAGCAGTTCTATAAACACATTTTATGAGCTCTATAAAGTCATAGGATGTGAAGGAATGTCACATTCTGATAGAAAGTATAGTTTAGATTCAATTTTTGAAAAACTCTGTGAGATTCTACATTCATAAAGAAATTTTTCACTCTACAAGTTCTTCTATAAATTGATTGAAATATATTGAAATAAAGATGTTATTCTTAAAAAATCTTACATTCTAACAGTTTTATAAATTCATAGCTATGACGAATTGCCACACTCTCAAAACAAAAATCCACATTGTAGAATGATTTAAAAAAAAACTCACAGTTCGGCATGCATTTTTTAAACTAAAAAAGCCCATTTTAAAATAAGTTTTCTGGAAGTAATTCATATTCTTGAAAATGATAGTATTCGGGAAGTTTCGAAGTTTGGAAAAAAATTCGCTATCTATTTTACATCTGTAGTAAATGTTATATTCTTGAAGAAATTTCACATTCTAAAAGTTTTACAGTTGAATTCATAATTTTGAATAATTGTCACATTCTTAAATAAGTCGACAGTTTTGAAAATAATGGGAATAAAAAAAGTTTCTCTTCAGAAATTACTCTCTAGATGTTCGACAATTTCGGAAAAAAATAATATTCTGAGGAAATGTTATTATCTTTAAGAAATTTTAAATTCTTGAAGACTCTTTCTAGAAGATTTTACATTTTGTGAGCTCTATAAATTGATAGGATGTGAAGGAATGTCACATTCTGATAGAAAGTATAGTTGAGAATAAATTTTTGCAAAAATCTGTGAGATTTTATTTTCTTGAAGAAATATTGTACTCTGCAAGTTCTTCTATAAATTCATATTTTTAGGGAAATGTCACATTCTGAACGAAATTCCACAGTTTAGATACATTTTTGGAAAGCTTTCTCATTTCATAGCACAAGTGCATATTCCTGAAACGAAAAATTCATTCTCGTTCACTTAAAAGAATTCAAATTCTTGGAAATTATTCAGGGTCTTGACAGTCAGGTTCAGCAATTTAAGTTCAGCAAGGGTCTGGGCAGGCAGGTTCAATGTTCAAATAAATCCCAAAGTTTAGAATAAATTTTTGAAAATAATAGGAATTATGGAAATTTACCGCAAGAAATTACTCTCAAGAAGTTCACAATTTCGAGAAAAACTCTCATTATGAAAGATGTTATTATCTTTAAGAAATTTTATATTCTTGAAAAAATCTTACTTTCTAGCAGTTCTATAAACACATAGCTACGACGAATTGTCATTGTCACATTCTGAAATCAAAAATCCACATTTTAGAATGAATTTTTGGAAAAAATTCACAGTTCAGCATACATTTTTTAATTCAAAAAGCTCATTCTAAAATAAGTTTCCTGGAAATAACTCATATTCTTGAAAATGATAGTATTTGAGAAGTTTCGGAGTTTAGAAAAAAGTTCACAATCTATTTTACATCTGTATGAAATGTTATATTCTTGAAGAAATTTTACATTCTAAAAGTTTCACAGCTTAGAATGAATTCTTAATTTTGAAGAAATTTTAGATTCTACAAGTTTCACAGTTTAAAATGGATTCATAATTCTGAATAAATGTCACATTCTTAAATAAGTCGACAGTTTTGAAAATAATGGGATTAAAAGAAGTTTCTCTTAAGAAATTACTATCTAAAAGTTTGAAAATAAATAATATTCTGAGAATATGTTATTATCTTTAAGAAATTTTAAATTCTTGAAAAAACCTTACATTCTAGATGTTCTATAAATTCATAGTTATGACGAATTGTCACATTCTCAATACAAAAATCCGCATGCATTTTTTAAATTCAAAATGCCTATTCTAAAATTAGTTTCCTGGAAATAACTCACATTCTTGAAAATGATAGTATTCGAGAAGTTTCGCAGTTTGGAAAAAAAATCACAATGGATTTTACATCTATAGGAAATGATATATTCTTGAAGAAATTTTACATTCTAAACGTTTCACAGTTTAGAATGGATTCATAATTCTGAATAAATGTCACAGTCTTAAATAAGTCGACAGTTTTGAAAATAATAGGATTAAAACAAGTTTCTCTTAAGAAATTACTATCTAGAAGTTTGAAAATTAAAAAAAAATAGTATTCTGAGAATATGTTATTATCTTTAATAAATTTTAAATTCTTGAAAAAATCTTACTTTCTAGCAGTTCTATAAATCCATAGCTATGACGAGTTGTCACATTCTCAAAACAAAAATCCACATTTTAGAATGAATTTGTGGAAAATTCAGTTCAGTTCAGTTCAGTTCACTATACAGTTCACCATACATTTTTTAAATTCAAAAAGCCCTTTCTAAAATAAGTTTCCTGAAAGTAACTCATATTCTTGAAAATGATAGTATTTGGGAAGTTTCAGATTTGGAGAAAAAATCACAATCGATTTTACATCTATAGGAAATGATATATTCTTGAAGAAATTTTACATTCTAAACGTTTCACAGTTTAGAATGAATGGATTCATAATTCTGAATAAATGTCACAGTCTTAAATAAGGCGACAGTTTTAAAAATAATGGGATTAAAAGAAATTACTCTCTAGAAGTTTGACAATTTCGGAAAAATTAAATATTCTGAGAAGTTATTCTCTTAAAGAAATTTTAAATTCTTGAAGAAATCTTACATTTTATGAGCTCTATAAATTCATAGGATGTGAACGAATGTCACATTCTCATAGAAAGTATAGTTTAGAATCAATGTTTTTCAAAATCTGTGTGATTTCATACAGGGTGTCCAAGATAAGGATCAACAGCATGGGGAGCTCGGAAACCGTAAAAGTTACAAGGACGGTTAAATTACAAAAAAGTTGCGCAATTTAGTAGTCAGTAATATTCTGTTGAGAAAACCAGAACATTCCGGAGATATTAGGCAAAATCAGAAATTTTGCAATTTCGTTTTTATTTTTTTCTGATGTTATTTGACAAGGTATAAGAAAACCAAAGGTACTTTGGCTATATTATTTTAATTATTTTAACAGTGCAATTTTTTTTTGTATACTAAGCTTGTATGTTTGACTCTGTAATGTTCATTCTGAATTTGACTACAATTAATGATATTGTTACTATTATTATCTTTACAGGTCCGTCGCGGAATAAAGAAAAAGCTTTAAAAAAACTTTTTCTCTGCAATAATACAGTTTTTTTAAATTTGTTTACCTCTTACATATGATGAGTCATGCTTTGATTTTAGTTCTGAAAGGGCTCCGCTAGTCGAAAAAGTGGTGTACACAAAATATTCGTTGTTCTTTTGAAATCTTTGGTCATACAGTGAACTGGAACTTCGTAGTTTCTATTAAGGCAGTGCCACACATACCATATTCGCTCTATGGAGAAATATTTGCCAAACTATTTGGCGAAATATTTTCCAACCTATTTGGCGAGATATTTTCCAAACTATTTGAAGAAATATTTTACAAACATGTAGCGACATTCTCACAGGCTCACATTAGCATTCTTCGATTTGCGCAATTCACCAATATTGAATGGGAAATATTTGTTGTATGGCGAATACTGAATCCACACCAATAGGTGTTTGTCAAATGGAAAATATTCGACACTTGGCATTCGGCGAAGGTGTATGTATATGATGGCAGCTTATATAATTAATATTTCGCGCCCCAAATGAAAGTAATAATGTTTGATTATAGTGTTTGATTATAGTTATTATATTAAAGTTTGATAATAAGTTATCTATTAGTGAGTTGAGTTTGGTGTAAGCTTCAGACCTTCAATTAGAAATATTCCTGGATATACGAAACGTATACACCTATGAATTAAAACGTATTATAAACTTGGCTATTAATACGACTGGTAAATATTTTGAATCCCACTATTGTGCAACACTCTCCATTCATTCACGTCTTTCATCGCTGGCGTTGCTTTTCTACGTGTCTGACGAAAAATAAAGATTATCAAGCGCCAGCTATCGAGTTGCTCCTCGTGCGTTTTTCGAATTCCTCCTGCCCCCTCCTTCGTGCCATCGCGGAGTCTTCGCACGTTACGAAACACAAAACCGGCGCCTGAGATTAGAACGTGGCTTATCGTCGGCGTCGAGTTCGCGTTGCAGTGGAAGGTAATAAATACCGAGAAGTGTTAATGGGCGAGGTGAGCACACACACGCATTCGTGTGCACGTATAGAGAGATGGAGAAACTTTGCGTCATTGAACCAACAACGCCCGCACGATGCGACGTTGCCAGAGCCGGGCACAATGCGTTATAGAATTGCTGACACAGATTTTGCGGAGACGTTGGATGTATGGCGAGAGATACAGCTTATACAAGAGATTGTCGGAATTAGGGCATAGATCGTTTTTGGATTGGATTAAGCGATTATGCAAATGCGAATTGTGCACGGATTTCTAAAGTGACACGTCGTGTAAGGCACTGCGTTAAAAGAAATTTTCGGAGAAAATCCCACAGAAAAGCCTAGATTATAACCAGCTCTCAAACTCGTTTACACCTAGCAATGAGCAACACAGTTATATCCTCGTAAATACAAATGTCTGAACGAGCAATTGCCCAGTACTGGCCATTGCTTGGCCAAACGTTTGTATATGTGCAGGTATACAAATTTTATTGTTATAGGAGGCAATATCCATTTCACTTATAGTCTGGTCACTTATAATTTTTTTGAAAATGTTTGATATTGGCTAACTCGTTAGAAATTTGTGCTTATATTAAAAATAAAACATAATAAATCACTTTTGATTTGAAACGTCGAAAACAATATCGGATAATGCTTTGTAGCGATTACAATCATGTATAGCAGGTTTGTGAATGGACTTTGACCTTAGTAAAAACAATAGGTAATATTTCAACACGAAAAAAACGAGCTATTTAAGCGAATGATTGTGTTTAGAAACTATTTCCCAGCCCAGTGTACGCAAATAGAATTGCTGACATGTTTCAAATAGTTCGACAAATGTAATTATAATTTCATTACCAAAATATTGTGCCTTTTATTATGTTGTACAATGTAGTTCATTTTTCTGGAAACACTGCCTATTTCACTTTGATCTATTTCCTACTCATATGTGTAAATATAACTGCGGACAAAATTGAAATAGTTCAACAAATATAATTGCAATTGCGTTACTGAAATATCGTATCTTTTATTGCAAAGCAAATGGTGGTTAATATTTATGGAAACTGCAAAATGCAAATGAATATATATGTGGAAAAAAATGTGTCTGAAATTTGAATACATCAATCAATCAATACAATCATTATTAAGTTGGCATTAATCATTAGTAGTATAGCTACCGAGCTGATAGGACACTTCGATGGCGTGTCCATCAAGAGAGACCATTATTGTGAAAAAAATTTGCAGAAGAAGTGTTGTCGACAATTACCAGAAGGTTATTTCAAGATCATTTGCAGAAGAAGTGTTTTCAGCAATGACCATAAGGTTCTCTTAAGGTCTTCTCCTGCAAATGACCTTGAAACACCTTCTGTTGTTATAGTTATAGTTTCAGGTGTACTGTACACGAATCTAATATCAAATTTGCAAATCAGAAATTTTCTGAAATTTCAGTAATAGCTAACCCATACTTGTCAATGCAGAAAGTTATGTGCCTGATTTTCTCCCTTAATTAATACTGAAACTTTGTCAAATTTTCAGGAGTAATAGTTTCAGGTGTACTGTACACGAATCTAATCTCAAATATGCAAATAATAAATTTTCAGAAATTTTAGTATTAGCTAACCCATACTTGTCAATGCAGAGAGTTGTGTCTGATTTTCTCCCTTAATTAATACTGAAACTTTGTCAAATTTTCAGAAGTAATAGTTTCAGGTGTACTGTACACGAATCTAATATCAAATTTGCAAATCAGAAATTTTCAGAAATTTCAGTAACAGCTAACCGATACTTGTCAATGCAGAAAGTTATGTGTCTGATTTTTTCCCTTAATTAATACTCAAACTTTGTCAAATTTTCAGGAGTAATAGTTTCAGGTGTACTGTACACGAATCTAATATCAAATATGCAAATAATAAATTTTCAGAAATTTCAGTAACAACTAACCCATAATTGTCAATGCAGAAAGTTATGTGTGTGATTTTCTCCCTCAATTATTACTGAAACTTTGTCAAATTTTCAGGAATAATAGTTTCAGGTGTACTGTATACGAATCTAATATCAAATATGCAAATAATAAATTTTCAGAAATTTCAGTAATAGCCAACCCATACTTGTCAATGCAGAAAGTTATGTGTCTGATTTTCTCCCATAAATAATACTGAAACTTTGTCAGATTTTCAGGAGCAATAGTTTCAGGTGTACTGTACATGAATCTAATATCAAATTTGTAAATCAGAAATTTTCTGAAATTTCAGTAACAGCTAACCCAAACTTGTCAATGCAGAAAGTTATGTGTCTGATTTTCTCCCTTAATTAATATTGAAACTTTGTCAAATTTTCAGGAGTAATAGTTTCAGATGTACTGTACACGAATCTAATATCAAATTTGCAAATCATAAATTTTCAGATATTTCAGTAATAGCTAACCCATACTTGTCAATGCAGAAAGTTATGTGTCTGATTTTCTCCCTTAATTAATACTGAGACTTTGTCAAATTTCCAGGAATAATAGTTTCAGGTGTACTGTACACGAATCTAATATCAAATTTGCAAATCAGAAGTTTTCAGAAATTTCAGTAACAGCTAACCCATACTTGTCAATGCAGAAAGTTATCTGTCTGATGTTCTCCCTTAAATAATACTGAAACTTTGTCAAAATTTCAGGAGTAATAGTTTCAGGTGTACTGTATACGATTATAATATCAAATATGCAAATAATTAATTTTTAGATATATCAGTAATAGCTAGCCCATAGTTGTCAATGCAGAAAATTATGTGTCTGATTTTCTCCCTTAATTAATGCTGAAACTTTGTAAAATTTTCAGGAGTAATAGTTTCAGGTGTACTCTACACGAATCTAATATCAAATTTGCAAATCAGAAATTTTCAGAAATTTCAGTAATAGCTAAGCCATACTTGTCAATGCAGAAAGTTATATGTCTGATTTTCTCCCTTAATTAATACTGAAACTTTGTCAAATTATTAGGAGTAATAGTTTCAGGTGTACTGTACACGAATCTAATATCAAATATGCAGATAATAAATTTTCAGAAATGTCAATAATAACTAACCCATACTTGTCAATGCAGAAAGTTACGTGTGTGATTTTCTCCCTTAATTAATACAGAAACTTTGTCAAATTTTCAGGAGTAATAGTTTCAGGTGTACTGTAGACGAATCTAATATGAAATTTGCAAATCAGAGATTTTCAGAAGTTTCAGTAATAGCTAACCCATACTTGTCAATGCAGAAAAGTTATGTGTGTGATTTTCTCCCTTAATTAATACTGAAACTTTGTCAATTTTTCAGGAGTAATAGTTTCAGGTGTACTGTACACGAATCTAATATCAAATTTGCAATTAATAAATTTTCAGAAATTTCAGTAATAGCTAACCCATACCTGTCAATGCAGAAAGTTATGTGTCTGTTTTTTCCCTTAATTAATACTGCAACTTTGTCAAATTTTCAGGAGTAATAGCTTCAAGTGTACTGTACACGAATCTAATATCAAATATGCAAATAATAAATCTTCAGAAATTTCAGTAATAGCTAGCCCATACTTGTCAATGCAGAAAGTTATGTGTCTGATTTTCTCCCTTAAATAATACTGAAACTTTGTCATATTTTCAGGAGTAATAGTTTCAGGTGTACTGTATACGAATCTAATATCAAATTTTCAAATCATAAATTTTCAGAAATTTCAGTAACAGCTAACCCATACTTGTCAATGCAGAAAGTTATGTGTCTGAGTTTTTCCCTTAATTAATTCTGAAACTTTGTCAAATTATTAGCAGTAATAGTTTCAGGTGTACTCTACACGAATCTAATATCAAATTTGCAAATATCAAATTTTCAGATATTTCAGTAATAGCTAACCCATATTTGTCAATGCAGAAAGTTATGTGTCTCATTTTCTCCCTTAATTAATACTGAAACTTTGTCAAATTTTCAGGAGTAATAGTTTCAGGTGTACTGTACACGAATCTAATATCAAATTTGCATATCAGAAATTTTCAGAAATTTCAGTAACAGCTAACCCATACTTGTCAATGCAGAAAGTTATGTGTCTGATTTTCTTCCTTAATTAAACCTGAAAGTTTGGCAAATTTTCAGGAGTAATAGTTTCAGGTGTACTGTACACGAATCTAATATAAAATTTGCAAATCAGAAATTTTCAGAAATTTCAGTAATAGCTAACCCATACTTGTCAATGCAGAAAGTTATGTGTCTGATTTTCTCCCTTAATTAATACTGACACTTTGTCAAATTTTCAGGAGTAATAGTTTCAGGTGTACTGTACACGAATCTAATATCAAATTTGCAAATCAGAAATTTTCAGATATTTCAGCAATAGCTAACCGATACTTGTCAATGCAGAAAGTTATGTGTCTGATTTTCTCCTTTAATTAATACTGAAACTTTGTCAAATTTTCAGGAGTAATAGTTTCAGGTGTACTATATACGAATCTAATATCAAATTTGCAAATCATAAATTTTCAGAAATTTCAGTAACAGCTAACCCATACTTGTCAATGCAGAAAGTTATGTGTGTGATTTTCTCCCTTAATTAATACTGAAGCTTTGTCAAATTTTCAGGAGTAATAGTTTCAGGTGTACTGTACATGAATCTAATATCAAAGTTGCAAATCAGATATTTTCCAAAAATTTCAGTAATAGCTAACCCATACTTGTCAATGCAGAAAGTTATGTGTGTGATTTTCTCCCTTAATTAATACTTAAACTTTGTCAAATTTTCAGGAGAATTAGTTTTAGGTGTACTGTACACGAATCTAATATAAAATTTGCAAATCAGAAATTTTCTGAAATTTCAGTAATAGCTAACCCATACTTGTCAATGCAGAAAGTTATGTGTCTGATTTTCTCCCTTAATTAATACTGAAACTTTGTCAATTTTTCAGGAGTAATAGTTTCAGGTGTACTGTACACGAATCTGGTATAAAATTTGCAAATCAGAAATTTCAGTAATAGCTAACCCATACTTGTCAATGCAGAAAGATATGTGTGTGATTGTCTCCCTTAATTAATACTGAAACTTTGTCAAATTTTCAGGAGTAATAGTTTCAGGTGTACTGTACACGAATCTAATATCAATTTTGTAAATAATAAATTTTCAGAAATTTCAGTAACAGCTAACCCATACTTGTCAATGCAGAAAGTTATGTGTCTGATTATCTCTCTTAATTAATACTGAAACTTTGTCAAATTTTCAGGAGTAATAGTTTCAGGTGTACTGTACACGAATCTAATATCAAATTTGCAAATCAGAAATTTTCAGAAATTTCAGTAACAGCTAACCCATACTTGGCAATGCAGAAAGTTATGTGTGTGATGTTCTCCCTTAATTAATACTGAAACTTTGTCAAATTTTCAGGAGTAATAGTTTCGGGTGTACTGTACACAAATCTAATATCAAATTTGTAAATCAGAAATTTTCAGAAATTTCAGTAACAGCTAACCCATACTTGTCAATGCAGAAAGTTATGTGTCTGATTTTCTCCCTTAATTAATACTGAAACTTTGTAAAATTTTCAGGAGTAATAGTTTCAGGTGTACTGTACACGAATCTAATATCAAATTTGCAAATCAGAAATTTTTAGAAATTTCAGTAATAGCTAACCCATACTTGTCAATGCAGAGAGTTAAGTGTCTGATTTTCTCCCTTAATTAATACTGAAACGTTGTCAAATTTTCAGTAGTAAGAGTTTCAGGTGTACTGTACACGAATTTAATATCAAATTTGTAAATAATAATTTTTCAGAAATTTCAGTAATAGCTAACCCATACTAGTCAATGCAGAAAGTTATGTGTCTGATGTTCTCCCGTAAATAATACTGAAACTTTGTCAAATTTTCAGGAGAATTAGTTTTAGGTGAACTGTACACGAATCTATGATCAAATTTGCAAATCAGAAATTTTCAGAAATTTCAGTAATAGCTAACCCATACTTGTCAATGCAGAAAGTTATGTGTCTGATTTTCTCCCTTTATTAATACTGAAACTTTCTCAAATTTTTAGGAGAATTAGTTTTAGGTGAACTGTACAGGAATCTAATATCAAATTTGCAAATCAGAAATTTTCAGAAATTTCAGTAATAGCTAACCCATACTTGTCAATGCAGGAAGTTATGTGTGTGATTTTCTCTCTTAATTAATACTGAAACTTTGTCAAATTTTCAGGAGTAATAGTTTCAGGTGTACTGTACACGAATCTAATATCAAATTTTTAGCAAATCAGAAATTTTCAGAAATGTGTCTGTTTTCTCCCTTAATTAATACTGCAACTTTGTCAAATTTTCAGGAGTAATAGTTTCAGGTGTACTGTACACGAATCTAATATCAAATTTGCAAATCAGAAATTTTCAGAAATTTCAGTAATAGCTAACCCATACTTGTCAATGCAGAAAGTTATGTGTGTAATTTTCTCCCTTAATTAGTAGTGAAACATTGTCAAATTTTCAGGAGTAATAGTTTCAGGTGTACTGTACACGAATCTAATATCAAATTTGCATACCAGAAATTTTCAGAAATTTCAGTAATAGCTAACGCATACTTGTCAATGCAGAAAGTTATGTGTGTGATTTTCTCCCTTAATTAATACTGAAACTTTGTCAAATTTTCAGGAGTAATAGTTTCAGGTGTAGTGTACACGAATCTAATATCAAATTTGCAAATGATAAGTTTTCAGAAATTTCAGAAATAGCTAACCTATATTTGTTAATGCAGAATGTTAAGTGTTTGATTTTCTCTCGTATTTGTTACTAAAACTTTGTAAAATTTTCAGCAGAATTAGTTTCAGGTGAACTGTACACAAATCTAATATTAAATTTGCAAATCAGAAATTTTCAGAAATTTTAGTAATAGCTAACCCATACTTGTCAATGCAGAAAGTTATGTGTCTGTTTTCTCCCTTAATTAATACTGCAACTTTGTCAAATTTTCAGGAGTAATAGTTTCAGGTGTACTGTACACGAATCTAATATCAAATTTTCAAATATCAAATTTTCAGAAATTTCAGTAATAGCTAACCCATACTTATCAATGCAGAAAGTTATGTGTCTGATTTTCTCCCTTAATTAATACTGAAACTTTGTCAAATTTTCAGGAGTAATAGTTTCAGGTGTACTGTACACGAATCTAATATCAAATTTGCAAATAATAAATTTCAGCAATAGCTAACCCATACTTGTCAATGCAGAAAGTTATGTGTATGATTTTCTCCCTTAATAATTACTGAAACATTGTCAAATTTTCAGGAGTAATAGTTTTAGGTGTACTGTAGACGAATCTAATATCAAATTTGTAAATTATAAATATTCAGATATTTCAGTAACAGCTAACCCATACTTGTCAATGCAGAAAGTTATGTGTGTGATTTTCTCCCTTAATTAATACTGAAACTTTGTCAAATTGTCAGGAGTAATAGTTTCAGGTGTACTGTACACGAATCTAATATCAAATACGCAAATAATAAAGATGAAGGACGCATCTTTTGAATCAATACAGAACAGATCAATTAAATAACGACAGTACTGTAATTTGTGTAGGTAATTAATTTAATTGCATTAATTTTCATTGAAATTACGTGTGATGACGTTTTGTTTGTTAATTGCTATTACCCGAAACGTCTTATTATTGGTAATAACATTATAAATGCGCGCGTTGGTTTCGTGTGTACCGTATTAATTTAATTTACATTGTGGGCAGACGGGCGTCCATGGTTAAATATAAACTTTGTTTGGCGATGATGATATTACAATCACCTGCTGCCTGCGTATAACATGTTTTTATACAGATGGGTTTCAAATAAAGTTGCAACCGTTGGGGCCCCCGGTGAGACCCGAAATTTTATCTACCTGACCCCTATGAGGGTCGTTTGCTGGTTGGAGGCTTGGGGAGTGCAGGCGAGCGCGTGCTTTGACGGACGCATTTTTCGGCACAGGATAAACTTTGCGGCCGAAGGTTCTGTTAACGCGCCGCTGCAATAAAGGAAGCGGCCGTTAAGAGTTGTGACATTTACGCGTCCGGCGGGCAGAGGAAGAAGGCTAGCGAGTCGGCGGTCGCGCGGGTTTAATGGGGAAGGTCACGAGCCGGCTTTCAGACTAATTAATTAACAATTAGTGACCAAAAACGCACTCACTCGGGCAAATTGCTGCGCGGCGAAGTCCACGAGGTATCCGAATGTATCCATTTTTGGGCACCTAAAACTAACACGAAAAAAAATTGCGCACCTCACAGCTGAATCACTGAAGCACTCTCACATCCGCGACGCGAAGAACGGCGTAATCCCGCGGTTATCTCATGGCTTACGGGCCAGGTGGGAGATAATGGCAGCTCCGGCGTCTCTTCGGCACTAGAGGCAGGAGAAGACTAGTTTTTTGGTGCCCCTGCCTCTCACCTCGTCAGCGCCCCTCTCTCCATAGGCGTTCGTAAACAAAAACCAGCTGTGCCGCGGACAAGGAGCGAGCCAGATGAGCGAGAGCGAGCGCATGGTGTAACACATGGGCGCCCATGGCGGGGGGTGGGGAGTGCACGAGGTGAAAAAAGTAGGATCAGGAGGGACCCAGGTAGGGTCCTTGTTGCTCATCCGCACTTCGCACGCGTGTGCCAGGATATTAATCCGGAATCCGCAGGCGCGATTAATTGCCGGAGCGTGCCCGGAACTTTCCCGGAGCGTGTTCCCGGCGTATATTTGACGCCCACACGGACGTGTGTGTGTGCGAGGTAATGTGACTTTGATTCCGGTGAAGTTGGGCGAAGTTGGGGTGTACGCGGCGCCCCACTTCTGGGGCGTCGATTGGAATTGATACCAGCACGAGAAGAGCAGTTTCGCCAAACTACCGGATCGTTAAAGCAAGCGAAGTCTTATAGTTGCCGAGCGACATGTCCTTTCAAATTATTAGCAAAGTTGGGTGGTGATGTATTTTATGAGGGAAAAGTTATTAAACAGTTTTTTTTAACATATCATGAAAATCTCGTTCGATATATGCTTTACAAACATTTTTTTCTACACTTGAGGCAAAATTGGCTCCTCTTTAACATACTTAGGAAACCTCGTTCCATGTCTGGTTTACAAACAATAACAAGTTTTATTATTTGTTATTGGTTATTTTAAGGAAGAATTTGAAGATAAACTCGAAAGAAATAGGACGGAAAACCAAAAACTATTTTAAAGCGTAATCAAAATGAACAGACAAGACAAAGAAGCAAAATGCAAAAACGGAAAAGTACTAAGGGAAGAAAAAGAAATAGCAGAAAGATGGAAGGAATACTTTGAAGAACTATTGGGAACCACAGAAGATGAAGAGAAGGAGAACAAAGAGACAAATAGAACAGAAGCAGATAAAGAATAGGAAGAAGATATAACAGAAGAAGAAGTGAAAACAGTAATAAAGGAACTGAAAAACGGAAAAGCAGCAGGAACTGACAGAATCACCAGTGAAATGATCAAACACTTAAGCACAAAACGACAAGATAGGCTACAGGAAATAATAAGGAAAGCGTGGAAAACCAAGAAAACAACGAGCTACTGGCAGACAGCACTCATACTACCAATATTTAAAAAAAGGGATTAGAAGGAATGTAAAAAATACAGAGGAATAACCCTATTAAATAGGGTAAAATAAACAAAAAAATCATAGACAAAAGGTTAAGAAAAGTAATAGAGAAAACACTACAAGACCAACAGAGCGGATTTAGAAGCGGAAGAAGCGTACCTGACCACATATTCACGCTCAAACAAACATACGAAAAACGAGATACAGACACAAAAATATACATAGCGTTTCTAGATCTAGAGAAAGCATTCGATAAGGTACCAAGAGCAAAACTATAGCAAACACTGAAACAAAGGAAGGTAAACGACAAAATGATAAGGATAATACAAAATATATACGAAAACAACATCAACACAATAACATGCAACAACACACAATCACAAACATTTAAAACCAAAAATAGTCTAAGACAGGGAGGGAGTCTAAGGCCCGTATCTATAGTCAGTACTTGAGCATGAGTTCGACTTAAGTCGTATATTTGGTTGCGTATATTCTATAAACGTTTATGGACCAAACACAACCAAATACATGACTTGAGTAGAACTCAAGCTCAAGTACGGACTATAGATACGGGCTTAAGTCTTACAATATTCATTATTTACATGGATGAAGTAATAAAAAAATGCACACCAGAGAGCAACAAGAAGTGGATAGTAGGCTATAAAAACATGGAAAAAAATAGGAATATCGGAAGTAGCATTTGTAGACCATGTAATAATAATAACAAGAACATCAAAACAGCTACAAGAAAGAGTAAACTTATGGGACACAGGACTAAAGGCAAGAGGAATGAGGCTGAACAAAAGCAAAACAAAAGTAATGTTAGTAGGGAAACAGGAGCAGATATAAATAGAAATTGACAACAAAAACTTGAACAAGTAGAGACATACAAATACCTGGGAGTAGAACTGAATGCAGACGGAAATAAACAGCAAAATAAGAAAAACTCAAAAACTATACCAGGCAATCAAAAACACAATCATAAACAAAAAAGAAATAAGTAACGAAACAAAGATAAAAGTGTACAAAACAATATACCGAACCAACACTAACATGGGGATGCGAAATGTGGAAGCTGGACAGAACGGGGGAAAAAATACAAGCAATCGAAATGAAAATATTAAGAAGTATCAAATGAGTAACGAAAATAGACAAAACAAGAAGCACAAAAACAAGAGAAGAATTAGACATAGAGCCAATACAATAATACATGGAAAAACGACAGCTCGGATGGTGAGGATACATGCAAAGAATGGGCAACCAAAAAATAGTGAAAAAAGTGTGGGAAGCAAGGCCAAACAAAAAGAAAAGGAAAGGAAGACCGAGAAAGACATGGGATCACAGAATGAAAACAATAACAGAAGAAAGAGGGAAAACATGGAAAGAAGCGAAAGAACTAGCGAAGGATGGGGCTAAATGGAAGAACTTTATGAACGAAAAACAGTAACAGAAGAAGAAAAGGAGCAAAGAAAACAACACACCTACACCGTTGTGGTAGAAGGTAGACTGATATATACAGTATATCCCCGGATTGAGTTTACAAGAGGAAGATTTTCGTAATTTTTACTTTTAAGTAAAAATGTTATAAATTATAATTCCTGCTTGGTCTAAAACTACCAGTTCAGTTATTGAAAGTTTGATTTATTTATATAGGGTGTTGACAAAATCATTTTTTTAAAATCTTATTTTGATACTTTTTTATTTACTAGTTGCAAAAAGAATTAATTTAATTTATAAAATTAAATCCTACAACATTATAAAAAAATATAACAAAGTGTTGACAAAATCAATTTTTTTAAATCTTATTTTGATACTTTTTTATTTACTAGTTGCAAAAAGAATTAATTTAATTTTTAAAATTAAATCTAACAACATTACAGAAAAATATAATCATTCAAACAATCCCCCAAATGCAGATAATAATACTGAAAATTTAAAAAATCTCCCACGAGGGGCAGTTTCATTGATAACTATTGAAGAAATACAAAACAGTTTTCAGACGCCAAAGCATGAACTGTTAGAAAAAAATGGTGGGGGTTTGTTTAAATGATGTTATTTTTTTAAAGTGTCAATATTAGATTCAATTTATTTTTATTTAGCCAACACCTTGTATAAATAAATCAATGTATTAATTACTGAAATGGTAGTTTCAAACCAAGCAGGACTTTTAATTCCTACAACATTTTTACTTAAAAGTAAAATTAAAAAAAAAATCCTCTTGTAAACTTAATCCGGGGACATACTGTATATATCAGTCTACTTTCTACCACAATGGTATTTTATATATGAAATATATACAGAGTTGGTCAAATGGGATTATTTGACCTGCATTTTTCTGATTATTATTGATTTTACTTTAAATTAATTTTAAATCTGCTTGGGTTGGTATTGTCTTCATACAATTTTTGCAATAGCAGTTATACTATCAAAGCTCATATCATATTCTTAACTATTTGAAATACAATTATGAGTATGTGACATTTACTTTATAATATTTGACTTAAGCTGGACTATTTGGCATTTCTTTTACAGTAAAAATGTTTGCGGAATTTCAACGATTATTGGTAAATTTTCATTACCAAATTTTCAAAGTTTACTCTGTACAAACTTCAATTATTAATATCAAAATGTAATGTTCAACTATCATTACTTTATCTCTTCTCCAAAATTTCATAGATTACTAAAAATATTTTAATTTTCAAGTAAAATTTCATTCTTACTATTAAAGTGTCATAGATACTATACAGGGTGGTCACTTTTACGACGCCCACCATTAGGATCTATTAAATGGAAATATATACAGAGTTGGTCAAATGGGATAATAGTTTCTCATTTTTGTGCCTTTCTATATAGTGAAACGAAATCCGGGAAATCTTGGACAGTTCCTGAAATATCGCTGCAAAACTGAAAAAGTGCACTTTCATTTTCCTTTTATAACTTTTTTACTTTTGAAGGAAATGTTACGAAACTTGGCACTCTTACATTTTTCGACGTCAGTGTTCTGATCACAGTGCCAAACATTTTCTGCGCCAACTAGATGCCCAAATTTTGATAGTCAACTTTTGATTTTCTTATGGCCACAATATTGGATTTTAATAGCATTCAAAAGAGCGATGCATTCCAATTTCAACCATGTATAACACATGGGTAATCTGACATTATTTACTACCAAATATCGATAATTTAAAAAATTGTTGCAAAAATCAAAGTGCTGTGGGTGGACTGCTCTAAAAATCAAGTTACCATAGAATAACAAATTTCACATTTCTTCATACAAAGAAAATGAGTAATTTCTGAGTAATTTTATTGTGTATAAAGTGTAAAAAAGGAGATAATATCTTTGATTAGTAAAAATGGCAATAATTAAATATCCTAAATTTTAATTCAAGAATGGTAATTGATCAGATTATTTAATGAATAAAAATCAAACTGCTGTGGACTGCTCTAAAAATCAAGTTGCCATGGAATAACAAATTTCACATTTCTTCATACAAAGAAAATAACTTCTGAGTAATTTTATTGTGTATAAAGTGTTATAAAGTGCAAAAAAAGAGATAATATCTTTGATTAGTAAAAATGGCAATAATTAAATATTCTAAATTTTAATTCAAGAATGGTATTTGATCAGGTTATTTAATGAATACAATATGATTTATGATTTGCAATCTCGGCCAGGGAAATATAATGTAAGATATTATATTATCAAGATTGTACAAGTCAATTTTTTCATGTTGAGGATAATATCATGCCATTTTTACTAATCAGAGATACTATCTTCTTTTTGCACTTTATACACAATAAAACTACTCAGAAGTTATTTTCTTTGTATGAAGAAATGTGAAATTTGTTATTCCATGGCAACTTGATTTTTAGAGCAGTCCACAGCAGTTTGATTTTTCCAACCAATTTTTAAATTATCGATTTTTGGTGGTAAATATTATCAGATTACCCATGTGACATGGTTGAAATTAGAATATTTCGCTCTTTTGAATGCTATTAAAATCCAATATTGCGAACATAAGAAAATCAAAAGTTGACTATGAAAATTTGGGCATCTAGTTAGCGCAAAAAATGTTTAGTACTGTCATCAGAAAGCTGACGTCAAAAAATGTAAGCGTGCCAAGTTTCGTAAAATTTCCTTCAAAAGTAAAACAGTTATAAGAGGAAAATTAAAGTGCATTTTTTCAGTTTTTCAGCGATCTGACGTCGAAAAATGTGAGCGTGCCAAGTTTCGTAAAATTTCCTTCAAAAGTAAAAAAGTTATAATAGGAAAATTAAAGTGCATTTTTTCAGTTTTTCAGCGATATGTCAGGAACTGTGCAAGATATCCCGGATTTCGTTTCAGTATTTTGAAAAGCACGATAATAAGAAACTTTTATCTCATTTGACCAGCTCTAGTACTTTCTGGTATCTTCTATATCTTCTTAGAAGATACCAGAAAGTACTTGAAATAACAAATAGTAATAAAAAATATCTGGTTAATGGATAAAATACTAACAAAAATAACCAGTTTTACATGACGTATAATAATGGCCTTCATGATCATGATGTGAAGATTATTATTAGGTGGCCTTCAGTTCCCCAAATTCCAGAAATGGTACTTTAAAGTTGTGAAGTTATTATTTTTTAGAGATAACGCACTGAAACATCGTTTTCCGTCACCCTTATCTAAAATTAGAACGAAAAGTGGCACTTTTTCGTCCGCATAAAGTTTTCGTCCGCTACTGCCAATGTCAATCTGTGAATTTACTATGTGTTCAATATCGAATAAAAAACTAATAGTAATACATAAAACAGATAGAAATAGTGCATAAGTTCAAATATGTAGGAAACTGGACAACTAAAGCTTAGACCCCGATCAAGAAATCAAATCCAGTATAGGATTTGGTAGATAGTGTCCTCTAGACCACAACACCCAAAAGGTCAAAAGAGGGATAGATTAAGAAAGAAAGAAAGATATAGTCCTTGCTAGATAAGATGCCACTTTTCACATAAAACCGAAGTCCCTCCTGTGCGGTGTCGGACTGGTCAACAGAAATGCGAGTGCAGCATCCTAGTTTATTGAGGTACGATAGTGAGCTTAAAGTTTCTGAGTAATGCGGTAAATAAAAGAAATACATTTATGGTGTATGGCTCAAAACAGCTCCCCCGGTTTTGGGATGCATTATCGAATTCAACCATTGGGGGGGGGGGGGGGGGGGGGGGGAAATTTCGGTTTTATGTGAAAAGTGACATCTTATCTGGCATGGACTATATCTACCAAGTTCTATATTAGTATTGATTTCTTCATCGGGGTCTAAGCTTTAATTGTCCAGCTTCCTACATATTTGAACTGATGTACCCTTTGTTTTGCATCTGCGTTAGTATCACTATTAGCTTTTCGTTTGACATTGAACAGACAGTACATTCACAGATTGACATTGGTAGTAGCGGACGAAAAAGTACTTTTCGTTCTACTTTTAGATAAGGGCGACTGAAAACTTCGGCTTATGATTTCGGTTTTCTTATCTGACATGGACTATATCGAGCAAGTTCTATACTGGATTTGATGTCTTGATCGGGCTCTAAGCTTTAGTTGTCCTGATTCCTAGTTATTTGAACTGATGCACCCTTTCTATCTGTTTTACATCTGTTTTATGTATCACTATTAGCTTTTAGTTCGACATTGAACAGACAGTACATTCACAGATTGACATTGGTGACATTTTGACATTTCTGACGGGCGCCCTTTATTTAGTGCTAAGGGTGGCTTTACACCCCCCTTTGTGGGGGCCATAGGTTGCTTACCCCAAAGCACTTTATATCTAAGGGATCAAAGGAATAAATATATGGTTTATGGCTTTATGGATTAAAACAGCTCCCGCGGTTTTGGGATACATTCTCATTGGTCCAATTCTGGAGGGATTTCTGTTTTATGTGAAAAGTGACAAATTATCTGGCATGGACTATATCTAGGAAGCTGGACCAACTAAAGCTTAGACCCCGATCAAAAAATCAAGTCCAGTGTAGAACTTGCTACATATCTAGCTATACCTTGATCACCGATTACATATAATCGGTTTTATGTGAAAAGTAACAAATTATCTGGCATGGACTATATCTAGGAAGCTGGACCAACTAAAGCTTAGACCCCGATCAAAAAATTAAGTCCAGTATAGAACTTGCTACATATCTAGTTATACCTTGATCAGCGATTACATATAATCGGTTTTATGTGAAAAGTAACAAATTATCTGGCATGGACTATATCTAGGAAGCTGGACCAACTAAAGCTTAGACCCCGATCAAAAAATCAAGTCCAGTGTAGAACTTGCTACATATCTAGCTATACCTTGATCACGGATTACATATAATCGGTTTTATGTGAAAAGTGACAAATTATCTGGCATGGACTATATCTAGGAAGCTGGACCAACTAAAGCTTAGACCCCGATCAAAAAATCAAGTCCAGTGTAGAACTTGCTACATATCTAGCTATACCTTGATCACGGATTACATATAATCGGTTTTATGTGAAGAGTGACAAATTATCTGGCATGGACTATATCTAGGAAGCTGGACCAACTAAAGCTTAGACCCCGATCAAAAAATCAAGTCCAGTATAGAACTTGCTACATATCTAGCTATATCTTGATCTCGGATTACATATAATCGGTTTTATGTGAAAAGTGACAAATTATCTGGCATGGACTATATCTAGGAAGCTGGACCAACTAAAGCTTAGACCCCGATCAAAAAATTATGTCCAGTATAGAACTTGCTACATATCTAGCTATACCTTGATCACGGATTACATATAATCGGTTTTATGTAAAAAGTGACAAATTATCTGGCATGGACTATATCTAGGAAGCTGGACCAACTGAAGCTTAGACCCCGATCAAAAAATCAAGTCCAGTATAGAACTTGCTACATATCTAGCTATACCTTGATCACGGATTACATATAATCGGTTTTATGTGAAAAGTGACAAATTATCTGCCATGGACTATATCTAGGAAGCTGGACCAACTAAAGCTTAGACCCCGATCAAAAAATCAAGTCCAGTATAGAACTTGCTACATATCTAGCTATACCTTAATCACCGATTGCATATAAAATCCGAAACCTCTGAGTACACGCAACAGCTTCAAGAACGCATTACAATATCGGCTATTAAAACGAATGATACGTAAATTAAGTATCTCGGCCGCATTGCGCGTACCGTTGCGTGGCGAAACGCGCTCTTGGGCAACGCAATAGCTGATAAAGCATGCAGATAACAGCTAATAGCTGAGGCGCTCGCTGGTAAACACGGCTGTAAATTGGCAACCGAAAGCCTAAACACACAAAGAAGTGTTTCCGCGGCACTTAGCAGTCCCCCAGGTTCCCGGGGACGCTCCTGGAAGGACGCGTCCCGGTTAATGAACGTGGGAACGCCGTTATCTGTGTGGAAGCCGCATGGGGCGCGAGATAAATTGGAAATAAGCGCCAGGCTTCTAGGTGGCTCGGGGCTTATTAGACACGACCGAGTTACGCGGTGTACGAGGGCCTAACAGCAGGGAGCCCCAAAGACAAACGTCTGGGATGTTGATTTTTTTAATTTATTGCCACGCATGAGGTAGGGAATGTGGAAGAGGACGTTTCGTGATGTGAAGATTGTTAGGTGGCATTCAATTCCTCGAATTCCAGAAATGGAAATGATTATTTTCAAGACGAGGCACAGAAATATCGTTTACAGTCGACCTTATCTAAATGTAGGACGAAAAGTGGTAGTTTTCCGTACCACTACTGCAAATGTCAATGTACTGTTTGTTTCAGTAAAAATTGTCTACTGGTGCATTTTATATCAAACAATTAAAATTGAACAATGGATTAAAAAATGTTTTTTTCAAACTTATAGCCGTGTTTAAACTGATATTGAAAATTATAAACCACCAATGGTATAGTGTTTTCACTTGAAATTGAAAATGTACCTGCAATGAGGGTTTATTACGGTCAAGGGTTTTCCATTGTATGGCGTGCTGCGAAGAGGCTCTGGACTCTGTTCTCTTCCCATTACCCGTCATAAAATTTCGTTCGCACAATGGGGCGCAATAAACACCCTTCGTAGATAGATTTTCAATTTCAAGTAAAAACACTATAGATTAATATCGTAGGTATTCCATAATTTTCAGGTGAAGTTTTAAATTAACTTCCAAGATAATTAAGCACAATTTTGAAATACATACTTTGTCTAATGGCTGGTATTTTCATCCACTGTTAAAGTTGTCGTTACTTAACTGACAGTTTAAACCATATGCAAGAAAATTCTCTAGCGAGTTTTAGATTTTTATTACTGCGCACATGTGAAACCTCATCCTGAACAAGGCGATCACTCATCACTAATGCTGGCAAATCAATCTCAACCATTGTATGCGGAAAAATCGGCACCAGCAACAGTAACAGATTGACGGCCAACAATGGGCCCATCGCCCTCTCCCCGATTGCGGACTTCTTGCACAATTAAAGTGCGGTGACGCGCGGCGACGCCACCGAGCGAGGAAATGCGGGGCGTCGCAATTGAGGGCGCCGTGTTAATCGCCGTCGAAAAGTTGGTGAAAAAAGTACAGCGTCGCGACGCCGACGGGCCATCCGACGCGCCTTATTTACATAACACGGCGTCTGGCACGTCGCGACGCCCCTCCGCTAAATCACGGCTAATGTCCACCGCGTCCCCCATTAGCGACAGATGGCGCCCCCCGGAAGAGGGCGCTTTATTTGGGGGTGGCGATCGATCGGACGCCGCGTTTAATCCGTATTGAGGCCCAGCGGGATGGAATGAGTCCGGGTCCAAGGTGGGTAGGTGGAACCTGGGGGGTGGATTATACGGCGATAAAAGGGACGCTGGGGTGGAAAAGTTGAGAAGTGCGGAGCACAGATTCTAAATAGTATGCGAAAGTCGTAAAGTAGTTACATGCCAAGCGAGGGGGGTACCAATATCGGTTAAACGGTCGATCTTTATAATACGTGCAATTTTAGTTTAATGGCCCGTTTCTGCAATTATTTTAACAGCAGGGCCCCCACAAAGAGGGGGGGGGGGGGGCTAGCCTTGGGGCCCTGGATCAGAGGGGCCCGACTCGGCTTGTCATTCTGTAAGGTAGAATATCTAGTACTTTACAGAATGACAAGCCGAGTAGGGACACAACAGAAAAACAGAATGTATGAACAGAAGACAAAAAATGATTCGAAAAAGTGACACTATACAAAATTTATTGCTAAAAGACAGTTTTTCATATCATAAAAAATCTTATTAATAGCACAAGAATTGCTATAAGCAGTAAATTAATGGTATCCTTTTTATTAAAAAAATCAGCAAAACTTAACAAATCCTACTGAAAAATGTTAATTTTTTTGTTGTGTCTATCTTATTTTCAACGTGCGATCTGATAGCTTTTTACACTTTTGCACTGGGACATTTTGGCAGTATCTATTAAAAAATTGACAGATTTTCACATTTGAAGCTAAGAATTTGACATATTTTAACACATTTTTGAGTTCCAACTGAAAATTTGACAGATTTCGGTGGTTTTAATTGACAATTTGACGTATGTGAACTGTTGAACTTCACAGACCCTTCAGGACTAACATACATAAGTTTCATTGGGCGACAATGTGATGCACACTTTTTATGATATTTTTAAATATTCCGAATGTTTAACTTGACGAGTTGACTAGAATCCGTTATCAGTCACTGAAATTTCAGAAAATTGATCTAATGGCTATTTTGAAAATTTATGCCAGATATGTATACAGGATGCCAGAAGTCCATTCCTCTGAAAATTAGAAGACGAGTATGTCTTAAATAAGTAAAACAACGGAATGCTTAACTTTCCGACTTGACTAGTATTGGTTTTCAGTCACTGAAATTTCTGAAAATTAATTTAATGGATATTTTGAAAATTTTATACTAGATATGTACACAGTATGTATGAAGATAATTCCTCTGAAAAGTTGAAGACGATTATGTCTTAAATAAGTGACAAAATCGAATGTTTATCTTTCAGAGTTGACCGGATTTTTATAAATATTCAGGGTTGATTTACTACCCTCCTACGGCAAAATTGAGAAATGTCAGTTACAGGGTGTATACGCAGACCCTTCAGGACTAACATACATAAGTTTCATTGAGCAACAATGTGATGCACACTCTTTATGATATTTTTAAATATTTTCTGACTTTTTGAAAATTTATCTAATGGATATTTTGAAAATTTTATGTCTGTTATGTATACAGTATGCCTGCAGATAATTCCTTTGAAAATTTGAAGATGACTATGTCTTAAATAAGTGAAACAATCAAATGTTTAACATTATGAATTGACTAGAATCCGTTATCTGTCACTGAAATTTATGAAAATTTATCTAATGTATATTTTAAATTTTGTATGTCTGTTATGTATACAGTATGCCTGAAGATAATTCCTCTGAAAATTTGAAGAAAAGTATGTCTTAAATAAGTGAAATAATCGAAGGATTAACTTTCCCAGTTGACTAGTATTGGTTAACGGTCACTGAAATTTTTGAAAATTTATCTAATGTATATTTTGAAAATTTTAATGCCAGATATGTATACGGTATGCCTGAAGATAATTCCTCTCAAAATTTTAAGACGAGTGTGCTTAAATAAATGAAACAACCGAATGATTAACTTTCCGAGTTGACTAGTTTAGGTTAGCAGTCTCTGAAATTTCTGAAAATTAATCTAATGAATATTTTGAAAATTGTATGCCAGATATGTATACAGTATGCCTAAAAATAATTCCTCTGAAAATTTCAAGACGAGTATGTCTTAAATAAGTGAGCAAATCAAATGCTTATCTTTCAGAGTTGACCGGATTTTTATAAAGATTCAGGGTTGATTTACTACCCTCCTACGGTAAATTGAATAGTATTACTTACAGGGTGTATTCACAGACCCTTCAGTACCAACATACATAAGTTTCATTGGGCGACAATGTGATGCACACTTTTTATGATATTTTTAAATATTCCGAATGTTTAACTTTACGAGTTTACTAGAATCCGTTATCAGCCACTGAAATTTCTGAAAATTCATCTAATGGACATATAGAAAATGTTATGCCAGATATGTATACGGTATGCCTGAAGATTATTCCTCTCAAAACTTAAAGACGAGTATGTGTTGAATAAGTGAGAAAATCGAATGTTTATCTCTCTGAGTTGATTGGATTTTTATAAATATTCAGGGTTGATTTACTACCCTCCTACGGCAAATTGAATAGTGTTACTTATAGGGTATATTCACAGACCCTTCAGGACTAACATACCTAAGTTTCATTGGGCGACAATGTGATGCACACTTTTTATGATATTTTTAAATATTCCTAATGTTTAACTTTACGAGTTGACTAGAATCCGTAATCAGTCACTGAAATTTCTGAAAATTCATCTAATGGACATGTAGAAAATGTTATGCCAGATATGTATACAGTATGCCTGAAGATAATTCCTCTGAAAATTTGAAGACGAGTATGTCTTAAATAACTGAAACAATCGAATAATTTACTTTCCGAGTTGACTAATATCGGTTATCAGTCACTGAAATTTCTGAAAATTTATCTATGGATATTTTGAAAAATTTATACCAGATTTGTATACAGAATGCTTGAAGATAATATCTCTGAAAACTTGAAGACGTGTATATCTTAAATAAGTGAGAAAATGGAATGTTTAACTCTCCGAGTTGATTGGATTTTTATAAATATTCAGGGTTGATTTACTACCCTCCTACGGCAAATTGAATAGTTTTACTTATAGGGTATATTCACAGACCCTTCAGGACTAACATACCTAAGTTTCATTGGGCGACAATGTGATGCACACTTTTTATGATATTTTTAAATATTCCTAATGTTTAACTTTACGAGTTGACTAGAATCCGTAATCAGTCACTGAAATTTCTGAAAATTCATCTAATGGATATATTGAAAATGTTATGCCAGATGGTATGCCTGAAGATAATTCCTCTGAAAATTTGAAGACGAGTATGTCTTACATAATTGAAACAATGGAATGATCAACTTTCCGAGTTGACTAGTATCAGTCACTGAAATTTCTGAAAATTTATCTAATGGATATTTTTAAAATTTTATGGCAGATATGTATACGGTATGCCTGAAGATAATTCTTGTGAAAATTGGTATGTCATTTGAGATGAAAATTATTGTCATCTTTAGAAATTACGAATACGGATTTATTATTTTTTCAGGGATATTTTTTCTATAATTTTTTTTTTTAAAAGCTTATGTATACAGGGGTTTTACGACGCCCACCATTAGGATCTATTAAATGGAAATACATACAGTATGGTTGGTTGGTTACAGTTCGTTCAAACAGGGATAAAAGTTTCTTATTTTTGTACCTTTCAGTATACTGAAACGAAATCCGGGATATATTGCACAGTTCCTGAAATTTCGCTGAAAAACTGAAAAAGTGAACTTTCATGTTCCTTTTATAACTGTTTTACTTTTGAAGGAAATTTTACGAAACTTGGCACTCACTCAACTGACTCGACGTCAGTTTTCTGATTACAGTGCGAAACATTTTCTGCGCCAAATAGATGCCCAAATTTTGATAGTCAACTTTTGATTTTCTTATAGCCGCAATATTGGATTTTAATGGCATTCAAAAGAGCGAAAAATTCCGATTCAACCATGTAATCTGAAATTATTTACTACCAAAAATCGATAATTTAAAAATTTGTTGCAACACAATGTATGTATTTCCGTTTAATAGATCTTAATATGGGCGTCGTAAGAGTGACCACCCTGTATAGTATGCTTGAAGATTTTGCCTTTGAAAATTTGAAAACGAATGTGCCATTTGAGATGAAAATGGTTGTCATGTTTAGAAATTAAGATTAGGCATTTATTATTTATTTCAGGGATAGTTTTAATTTTTTTTTAGAAAAGCTTATGTGTTTATATTTTAAATTACATAAGGTTACAAAGTGATTGTGCTAATGCAGTGATAATAGAATTATTCCATGTTTCCTATTCTCGGGCTAAAGGTATTGAAGGATGTTGTTTGTTATTCTTTATTTTTATTTTCGTTCATATGAGATTATTCAATATTATGTTTTTTAATTCCATATCCGTTCCAAAATCACCTCATAGCTGTTCTGCCGGAATCACTGAGAAAGGGTCCCTTTGGTTGACATATTGCGAGACGCTTAAATGCTTGCATATAACATGTGTGTTTTACATGGAAGCTCATTCAATTACATTACCATTAAATGGTCAAAAAAATGGTTTAGTTCATTATCGGAAAATTGATGCCACTGCTCCGGTGGGACTTGAATCGTCGTGAATTATAGTACGTGTCGCATGAATAATCAACAATCATTAAATATTTTTTATTGGTACCTCAGCAATTTAACCAGTTTATAGCTCATAATTGTACGTTTTAAGGAGGTTAGTCAGCATACCGCTGGGCCCGGCGTAAATTCCTCCCACGGTTCCGGAGATGCCTTCGACACTTACATAACGTCAGCGTCGGCAATTAAGCGCGCCTCGTAAAGCACTTTTATATATCGTTAACACAAAAGAAATTGTAATGTATAATTTTACAATTGCACTGGTTGGAGCGCGCTGGGGCGATTAAGCGTCTCATTTTTATCGCCCATTAAGTCTGCTTACGCTCTCTACAGATTACCATTGTGGATATTCCTGTGGGTGGGTGTGTGTGTGTACGTGCGAGGGTCGCCTTATCCCGGATGCAAATGGATACGTACGTTTAATAAAGCCCGTTAAGGGGGCACGTAACGAATTTTCCAAACAGCCTAATTACAGGGACGGCGCTCTAAAATTCCGAACCTTTCAGGAAACCGACGGACGCGTAATAGGATTAAAGTGGACATTAGCAAGCACCCACACACACACACATAGATGAACCCCGGGGCATTACTTCACACACAATGCCCTTTTACAATCGAACGCCGCGCACTCCGTTCCCGGCTGATTAGATTATTAACAGGCTCAGGAGCGGATTACACGCTTCTTCAGGACCATAAACAAGCATCACCCTCCCGGCTGCGTTTTACGTCCCAATAAGTGGATTACGCTCCTCGGCAATCCGAATCGTTTGAAGGGGGCCCCAAAAAAGAGCCCCGAGGATTGCACTGGAGATTTGCATGCACTGCGCCGGGGCCCGTATAAATTAGCGATCAATCACCGGCGAGATTTGCGGATATGGACGCGTCCAGGCGCAGACAGGGAAGAGCCATGAAAAATCGCTCTCGAGATGCGCGCAATCTCGCGGGTTAATGAGTGCATTAATTCATCCTTGACCCCGAGCTGCATATTGGTTTAATGACCTCTCTCCTTCTCGCTCCTCCGCAGAGGGCCTCGCTCTCTCTCGCGGCGGGGCACTGTGTAAATGCACCGTTAGAAGCCACTGCATGGGACGTTGAGGGGGGCAGGATCGAGACCCCGCGTTGATGTGTATCGTAATGACCACCAACGGTTCTCGGAAATTAAGCTCGTAAAAATGAAGACGTAAGATGCTGAGGCTGTGCCACACGCCAGTCAATCTGATGCATACGAAATTGCACCGCGTTGAAACGAAAGTTGTAAACATTTTCACAGTTGTAAAAAAAAAGTACAACAGTTGTACGTATCTACACAGTTATACACACTTTTCCATCAAATTTGAGACATAAATGAGGAATTGCAACTATATCGTTATCTTTAAAGCTTGAAATGAGAGGAAAACAGTATATCCCAACATATTCAGATTCCCCAAAATATTCCCCAGTTCCCCAAATATTCCCCAAGTATTCCCCAGTTGTTGCAACGTCAGTTTCTAGTAAACGATTATTTTCAAAAGCGGAAGCAACTATATCTTTATCTTCAAAGCCTGAAATGATACGAAAACAGTATATCCCAATTTATTCAGATTCCACAAAGTATTCCCCAGTTTCCCAAATATTCCCAAAGTATTCCCCAGTTGTTGCAAAGTCAGTTCCTAGTAAATAATTATTTTCAAAAGCGGAAGCAACCATAACTTTATCTTCAAAGCCTGAAATGAGACGAAAATAGTATATCCCAATTTATTCAGATTCCCCAAAGTATTCCCCAGTTCCCCAAATATTCCGAAAGTATTTCCCAGTTGTTGCAATATCAGTTCCTGGTAAACGATTATTTCCAAAAGCAGAAGCAACGATATCATTATCTTCAAAGCCTGAAATGATACGAAAACAGTATATCTAAATTTATTCAGATTCCCCAAAGTATTCTCCAGTTCCCCAAATATTCCGAAAGTGTTCCCCAGTTGTGGCAACGTCAGTTTCTAGTAAATGATTATTTTCAAAAACGGAAGCAACTATATCTTTATCTTCAAAGCCTGAAATGATACGAAAACAGTATATCCCTATTTATTCAGATTCCCCAAAGTATTCCCCAGTTCCCCAAATATTCCCAAAGTATTCCCCAGTTGTTGCAACGTCAGTTCCTAGTAAACAATTATTGTCAAAAGCGGAAGCAACTATATCATTATCTTCAAAGCCTGAAATGATACGAAAACAGTATATCCCAATTTATTCAGATTCCCCAAAGTATTCCCCAGTTCCGCAAATATTCCGAAAGTATTTTCCAGTTGTTGCAACGTCAGTTTCTAGTAAACGATTATTTTCAAAAGCGGAAGCAACTATATCATTATCTCCAAAGCATGATATGAGACGAAAACAGTACATCCCAATTTAGTCAGATTCCCTAAAGTATTCCCCAGTTCCCCAAATATTCCGAAAGTATTCCCCAGTTGTTGCAACATCAGTTCCTAGTAAATGATTATTTTCAAAAGCGGAAGCAACTATATCTTTATCTTCAAAGCCTGAAATGAGACGAAAACAGTATATCCCAATTTATTCAGATTCCCCAAAGTATTCCCCAGTTCCCCAAAATTCCCAAAGTATTCCCCAGTTGTTGCAACGTCAGTTCCTAGTAAACGATAATTTTCAAAAGCGGAAGCAACTATATTATTATCTTCAAAGCCTGAAATGATACGAAAACAGTATATCCCAATTTATTCAGATTCCCCAAAGTATTCCCCAGTTCCCCAAATATTCCCAAAGTATTCCCCAGTTATTGCAACGTCAGTTTCTAGTAAACGATTATTTTCAAAAGCGGAAGCAACTATATCTTTATCTTCAAAGCTTGAAATGATACGAAAACAGTATATCCCAATTTATTCAGATTCCACAAAGTATTCCCCAGTTTCCCAAATATTCCCAAAGTATTCCCCAGTTGTTGCAACGTCAGTTCCTAGTAAACGATTATTTTCGAAAGCGGAAGCAACTATATCATTATCTTCAAAGCCTGAAATGATACGAAAACAGTATATCCCTATTTATTCAGATTCCCCAAAGTATTCCCCAGTTCCCCAAATATTCCGAAAGTATTCCCCAGTTGTTGCAACGTCAGTTTCTGGTAATCAATTATTTTCAAAAGCGGAAGCAGCTATATCTTTATCTTCAAAGCCTGAAATGATACGAAAACAGTATATCCCAATTTATTCAGAACCCCCAAAGTATTCTCCAGTTCCCCAAATATTCCGAAAGTATTCCCCAGTTGTTGCAATGTCAGTTCCTAAGCTCGTAAAAATGAAGACGTAAGATGCTGAGGCTGTGCCACACGCCAGTCAATCTGATGCATACGAAATTGCACCGCGTTGAAACGAAAGTTGTAAACATTTTCACAGTTGTAAAAAAAAAGTACAACAGTTGTACGTATCTACACAGTTATACACACTTTTCCATCAAATTTGAGACATAAATGAGGAATTGCAACTATATCGTTATCTTTAAAGCTTGAAATGAGAGGAAAACAGTATATCCCAACATATTCAGATTCCCCAAAATATTCCCCAGTTCCCCAAATATTCCCCAAGTATTCCCCAGTTGTTGCAACGTCAGTTTCTAGTAAACGATTATTTTCAAAAGCGGAAGCAACTATATCTTTATCTTCAAAGCCTGAAATGATACGAAAACAGTATATCCCAATTTATTCAGATTCCACAAAGTATTCCCCAGTTTCCCAAATATTCCCAAAGTATTCCCCAGTTGTTGCAAAGTCAGTTCCTAGTAAATAATTATTTTCAAAAGCGGAAGCAACCATAACTTTATCTTCAAAGCCTGAAATGAGACGAAAATAGTATATCCCAATTTATTCAGATTCCCCAAAGTATTCCCCAGTTCCCCAAATATTCCGAAAGTATTTCCCAGTTGTTGCAATATCAGTTCCTGGTAAACGATTATTTCCAAAAGCAGAAGCAACGATATCATTATCTTCAAAGCCTGAAATGATACGAAAACAGTATATCTAAATTTATTCAGATTCCCCAAAGTATTCTCCAGTTCCCCAAATATTCCGAAAGTGTTCCCCAGTTGTGGCAACGTCAGTTTCTAGTAAATGATTATTTTCAAAAACGGAAGCAACTATATCTTTATCTTCAAAGCCTGAAATGATACGAAAACAGTATATCCCTATTTATTCAGATTCCCCAAAGTATTCCCCAGTTCCCCAAATATTCCCAAAGTATTCCCCAGTTGTTGCAACGTCAGTTCCTAGTAAACGATTATTTTCAAACGCGGCAGCAACTATATCATTATCTTCAAAGCCTGAAATGATACGAAAACAGTATATCCCAATTTATTCAGATTCCCCAAAGTATTCCCCAGTTCCGCAAATATTCCGAAAGTATTTTCCAGTTGTTGCAACGTCAGTTTCTAGTAAACGATTATTTTCAAAAGCGGAAGCAACTATATCTTTATCTTCAAAGCCTGATATGAGACGAAAACAGTATATTCCAATTTATTCAGATTCCCTCAAATATTCCCTATTTCCCCAAATATTCCAAAAGTATTCCCTAGTTGTTGCAACGTCAGTTCCGAGTAAACAATTATTTTAAAAAGCGGAAGCAACTATATCATTATCTTCAAAACCTGAAATGAAACGAAAACAGTATATCCCAATTTATTTTGATTCCCCAAAGTATTCCCCAGTTCCCCAAATATTCCGAAAGTATTCCTCAGTTGTTGCAACGTCAGTTCCTAGTAAACGATTATTTTCAAAAGCGGAAGCAACTATATCATTATCTTTAAAGCCTGAAATGAGACGAAAACAGTATATCCCAATTTATTCAGATTCCCAAAAGTATTCCCCAGTTCCTCAAATATTCCCAAAGTATTCCCCAGTTGTGCAACGTCAGTTTCTAGTAAACGATTATTTTCAAAAGAGGAAGTAACTATATCTTTATCTTCAAAGCCTGAAATGATTCGAAAACAGTATATCCCAATTTATTAAGATTCCCCAAAGTATTCCCCAGTTCCCCAAATATTCCCAAAGTATTTCCCAGTTGTTGCAACGTCAGTTCCTAGTAAACGATTATTTTCAAAAGCGGAAGCAACTATATTTTTATCTTCAAAGCCTGAAATGAGACGAAAACAGTATATCCCAATTTATTTTGATTACGATAAGTATTCCCCAGTTCCCTAAATATTGTTAACGTTCTCATGTTGATAGTCAGTATATCAGTTAAGACATTAAAGCTAATTGACTTAAATCACTTCACGAAAAATAGAGAATTATAAAAATAATTAGTGTACGTTAGTAGTTAAGCAACAAGAGTTGCTTATAGATAGATTATAGATCTTATTGTTGCTGCAGATAGTATAGAAAAGTAAAGATAACAGTTATTTTGTTACATAAGAAAATAGAAACTTCCCATAAAAATAAAAAAAATACGATACCTTATTTTTCTGTAAAAATAGCATCATGTTCAATTTTATACAAATTTTTTGTAAATGTTATTTTCTGATGTTAATGTTCTGATGTTGATAGTCAGTAGATCAGTTAAGACATTAAATCTAATTGACTATCAGTTCACGAAAAATATAAAGAATTATTAAAAATACTGAGTGCACGTTAGTAGTTAAGCAACAAGAGTTCCACTCCACAAAATCTAATTATTGAAAATAGGACAACTAAAGTTAGTGTTCAATCTTAAATTCAAGAGGATATATATATATATATTGTTACGAATTAAATTAATAATATATGAATTAATGTTCATTCATATCTCTCTGCCACAAAACTGAAATGAAGTCCAATTTCCCACTTAACTTTATATTAAAGAACATTTTCTTGAAGCCCTTTGAATCTAAGCCCCTAAATTAACAAAATAAATTCGACACATTTCCGATCATCACCGATTTATTATTTTTTATTCCTATAGAATTTTGAAATATTTCAAAAATATTTGTGAAGCATCTATGGGAAGCTCTATGAAACATTAATAAGACTTATATGAATTATTTTAAGAAATGAGCAAATTTTAATTTGTAATTGTATGAAATACATATCAAAACGACGAAGGTGTTTTGATATTTTTACAACTATATTGAAATTTTAAAATATTTGTGTGAATCTGAAAGTCACCTTTTGGATATCGAGAAACAAGCTTTGCAAGTTGTTTCTGGCACGTTTGAAAATCTAGCCGAAAGTACGAAGATTCTTTCGGCAAATTAACAATTTTTTTGTATTATTGATTTTCTTTTTTTTTCATTTTTTACGAGTTTTTTTGGTTGTTACAGACGTAGCAGGTTGTATGGTCCAGGCTATGAGGATCCCCATACAAATTTCAATGAAATATTTTTAAGGATAACCCTAATATAAATGTTCGTTAGTTGAAGGTGCAACGTTTTCGTTGGCAAAAACTTGCGGCGCCCTTGAAAGTTTTGCCGACGGGGATTATTTTACAATGTGTTGTACACATTGCTGTTGCACTCTGCCCCCGTTAATTATCGCGCTGGCATGAAACTGCAAGCCGCGATGATGGAGAGAACGCGGATAATCGCCGCACCTCGGCAACGCGAAAAAACGGGGGCGGCGCCCTCTTATCTGCCGCCGGCGCCGATTTATAATTCCCCCCACCCCCGCCGCCCCCCGCGCCGGTAATCCCCCGGACGACGGCGGAGGCTTCGAAACTAATTTCGAATGATTTACCATTTCCCATTAGCTCGAACTTTTTCCATTAATTAACCGCGCGTTTTTCTCCCGATTCTCCCCGGCCAGGGAATGATGGATCGCGTCGGAGGGAACGGATTGAATAAGCATACGGCGCCCAGGAAAATCAAGATGCACCGGCACTGATTAATTGGGGCGTCGCGACGCATCACCGAAAACGTGATGGTTTAGGGAGAGTGTAAACTGCCCCAATGGTCAAGGTATAATCCTCTCGCACTCAAACTGGCCGATAAACCGACTTGAGAACTGCGCCAATGCCCCCCTGCGGTGTTACGAGATACTTAATATTGCAGGGCTTGTACCTGTTTCTGCGTAGCCCGATTTAAAATCGAAATCAGGATTAAAACGGAAATGGAAGAGTTACGTCAATACTTCACACAGAATAATAAATATGGAAATAAGGTTAGGTTAGGTTAAGTCAAGTTAAGTTAAGTAGTAGGTTTGGTTAGGTTTGACCATTTGCGCCCCACGCGATTGATTTTCGGTGCAGTTTACATCTAAGATTAAGAAAAACCATTGACTTGGTGCAGTTCGTTTTTTATGGACCCTCGTCGAAATCGGTGCTACTCTTTTTTTTCATCATACATTTCGAGGGTTTTGATCGTTCATTTAAATTGATACAGCGCTCTTAAGTTATTAATGGAGACGCTGCGATGATTAATAACTTTTTCGTCGTTTCTGGAGGACCCTCGGATGGCGGACGGCCTCCGTGATTAGTTTTGATTAATTTTCCAAATTGCCGAGGCGCGCATTTGCATGCCGTTTTGGGGCGCCGTTTGATCTTTGCCGTCGTTGCCGCGCGCATTTGCATGCTCCGGACCGTGATTTATCGGCCCTCGTATATACGAATTCGTTATTGTTGTCCCCGTGGAAATTCCGATTTTGCACCATTAAGCTTCGACAATTTGCATTGATTACGGGTTAATTTCCGCGAGTTATACGATTTCCATAATTCGTCGTTTTTTCTTTGCGCCCTTGCATATTCAACGCTCTTCGCTCACTAATTGCTTCGTCCTCGCTTCCTCCAGACCCTGCGAGAGCCTTGATCGGTTTTATTGCTCGGAACAACCTTAAATGCTGGCACAATATTTTAATTGTAGGTAATATTATAATTAGGGCGGAATTAATAGTCAGCTGAGTGCTGGATTAATTAAGTTCTCGAATCATTATACTTAGCGGCCGTTATCGATCTTTAGGTAAGATCCAGCCCTTTTATCTAATGTCTTTCGCCACTAAAATATTGTAACCTACCATTACTACTGTTATAATTAGAGACCGTATACAAAAAATCATTACAAATTATTAATAAAGCGCTTGAAACGCAAAAAAGAGAAAAAAATGTCGTTTTTAAAAATATCTAAGCCAACTATGACTAAGCCAACTAAAACCAACTAAACTTAGCCAACTTTTGGCTAAGTTAAGCCAACTAAAAATATAAAATAACTTTTAAGCCAACTAAAAATTAAAGTTTGTATTGTAACTGAAAACTGTGGTCTCTTTCCAAAAAACAAAAGCATATCTTGCATAAGCTCCTAAAACGACAACTCTTTCCTTATTTAACCGAATCTCTATGTCTTATGGTTTCAGAGATCCCAAAGCTTAAAATGAAAAAAAAACTCACCCTGTATATTACCCACTAAATGAAGAACTATTTTATTTATAAAATTATTTAATTATTTACAGTGCATCTTTTGGATTCAATAACCTATAAATTTGCATTAATATAACATAACATTAACCTATAAATGTTTTGTTCATTTCAATTTTCATTTCGAAATAGTCTTTCATCGCAAAATTGTATACATCGACGCTGATTAAATTCGTATTTATCTTCCAGGCCGCTAATTGATCGCCGCTAATTACACTGCGTAATTAAGCAAATCCAATCGAAACCGCATCATTTGCCGGTTCATTGTAAACCGCGAAAACACACAGCATTTTTCAAGTGTGTATTGACTGCCCTGGGCAGTGTTTGTTTGCATTAAGTGCTGTCTAACGATTTATAACGAACATGCGGTAAACAAAAGTGGAAAATAATCAGGGCGCCTCTACTCCATTAACTCCGTTTCAATGTGGCCCAAATCATAACCGTTCATTTCTCAGACAAAGCAGCCCAAGTGGCCAATATTAAGCAATATTTAATAAGCAACGCAATGATTACATACCAGTACACTTAACAATGGTCCAATTAATTCTAGGGAATGCGGTAAGTTTTTTTAATCAATTGCATGTAATTTTCTATTGAATACTGACGAATAGTTAGATAAATGGCACTCATCAATTATCAATTTATAGCAATATCAATAATATATTAATATCAATATATATATATATATATATATATATATATATATATATATATATATATATATATATATATCAATATCAATAATATAATAATATCAATTTATATCAATATCAATAATATATTAACATTAATTTATATCAATATCAATAATATATTAACATTAATTTATATCAATATCAATAATATATTAACATCAATTTATATCAATATCAATAATATATTAACATAAATTTATATCAATAATAATACATTAATATTATTGCTATTCCCTGCGATGTTACGAGATACTTAATTGTAAGGCTTGTACCTGTTTCTGCGTAGCCCGACCTAAAACCGAAATCCGGATTAAAACCCGGAAATTGGAAGAGTGTACGTGAATACTTCACACAGTATAATAAATATGTAACACGCAGTATTACTGCGATCTTTTTGCGATCGATTGCAGTTAGGTTAGGTTAGGTTAGATTAGGTTAGAATCGTTGCAGAAACCCTTGACCATTGGCATGTACATAAATATTTCGCACAGAATATATGTAAATAAGTATTTAATAATTGTATGGATCCTTAGCCTGAGTTAATCTGATTTGATGTAAAACAATTTATGCACCTATCTCAGGTAAAAAAATTATATTCACTAATGTGAAATCATAAACTGTTACATTTTCAGAAACTTTCAAGACGATTTCACGTTTTTTTATAAAATCTTGAATATCATGAAAATATCTTAGAATTTTCGATAAAAATTGCCAAAAGTTGCAAAACATCATGAAGAGTGATTACATTTTCAGAAATTTTCAAGAATAATTCACCTTTTTTTTACGAAACCTTGAACTTCATAACAATATCTTTGAATTTTCGATAAAAATTGCCAAAAGTTGCAAAACATCATCAAGACTGATTACATATTTAGAAATTTTCAAGAAGAATTCACGCTTTTTTTACGAAACCATAAATTTCATGAAAATATGCTTGAATTTTCGATAAAAAACTGCTAAAAGTTGCAAAAAAATCATGGAAAGTGCTACATTTTCAGAAATTTTCAAGAAGAATTCACGTTTTTTTTATGAAACCTTGAATTTAATGAAAATATCTATGAATTTTCGATGATAATTGCCTTAAGTTGTAAAAAATCACGAAAAGTGATAGCATTTTCAGACATTTTCAAGAAGAATTCACGTTTTTTATGAAACCTTGAATTTCATAAAAATATCTTTGAATTGTCGATGAAAATTGCCAAAAGTTACAAAAAATCATGAAAAGTGATTATATTTTCAGAAGTTTCCAAGAAGAATTCAAGTTTTTTTTACGAAACCTTGAACTTTATGATAATATCTTTGAATTTTCGATGAAAAATTGCCAAAAGTTACAAAAAAATCAAGAAAAGTGATCGCATTTTCATAAATTTTGAAGAAGAATTCACGTTTTTTACGAAACCTTGAATTTCATAAAAATATCTTTGAATTTTCGATGAAAATTGCCACAAGTTGCAAAACATCATGAAAAGTGATTACATTTTGAGAAATTTCCAAGAAGAATTAACGTATGTTTACGAAACCTTGAATTTCATTAAAATATCTTTGAATTTCCGATGAATAATTGCCAAAAGTGGCAAAACATCATGAAAAGTGATTACATTTTCAGAAACTTTCAAGAACAATTCACGATTTTTTATGAAACCTTGAATTTCACGAATATATCTTTGAATCTTCAATGAAAAATTGCCAAAAGTTGCAAAAAAATCATGGAAAGTGTTACATTATCAAAACATTTCAAGAAGAATTCACGTTTTTAACGAAACCTTGAATTTAAAAAAAAATATCTTTGAATCTTCAATGAAAATTGCCAAAAGTTGCATCTCAGGTAAACAATTTATATTCACTAATGTGAAATCATAAACTGTTACATTTACAGAAACTTTCAAGAAGATTTCACGTTTTTTTACGAAACCTTTAATTTCATGAAAATATCTTGGAATTTTCGATACAAAATTGCCAAAAGTTACAAAAAATCATGAAAAGTGATTGCATTTTCATAAATTTTGAAGAAGAATTCACGTTTTTTACGAAACCTTTAACTTCATGAAAATATCTTTGAATTTTCAATAAAAATTGCCAAAAGTTGCATATGAATTGCGTAATCATGAATAGTGATTATATTTTCAGAAACTTTCAAGAAGAATTCATGATTTTTTATGAAACTTTGAATTTCATGAAAATATCTTTTAATAGCATGAAAATATAATCACTGTTCATGATGTTTTGTAACTTTTGGCAATTTTCGATGAAATTTTAACGAAATCAAATACTACTATAATTTATGTAAGTTTCAATTTCTTGAAAGTGCCTTGTAACTTATAATAATATTTTTTGTAACTTATAATAAATTCCTATTATTATTCGTGATCGTATCAATAAAGTTTAGCAATTCTTAAACTTAAAGCAATCGGCTCTCTAAATTAAGCTCAAAATGAAAACTGAGATTATTTATTTCTTTTGTCTTCAAGGAACATTTGTAAAGTAGTTTTCATTAGATTTTCTTTCATTTCTCATATAAAGTGTAAATTTTGAATATATATTTTCTCTGGGCAGAACGAATTTATGTAAGCAAAATTCAGCATTGTTTTTGTAATTGACTTAAAACTCTCGAAAACTTCGAAAGAAGAATTCACGTTTTTTTTATGAAACGTTAAATTTCTTGAAAATATCTTTGAATAGCATGAAAATATAAATTCTGTTTATGATGTTTTGTAACTTTTGTCAATTTTCGATGAAATTTTAACGAAATCAAATACTACTATAATTTATGAAAGTTTCAATTTCTTGAAAGTGCCTTTGAATATCACGAAAATATAATTATTTTTCCTGATTTTTGGTAACTTATAAGAAATTCCTATTACTATTCCTATAAATAAGGTTTAGCAATTCTTAAACTTAAAGCAATCGGCTCTCTAAATTAAGCCCAAAATGAAAACTGAGATTATTTATTTCTTTTGTCTTCAAGGAACATTTGTAAAGTAGTTTTCATTAGATTTTGTTTAATTTCTCATATAAAGTGTAAATTTTGAATATATATTTTCTCTGTGCAGAAGGAATTTATGTAAGCAAAATTCAGCATTGTTTTTGTAATTGACTTAAAACTCTCGAAAACTTCGAAAGAAGAATTCACGTTTTTTTTATGAAACGTTAAATTTCTTGAAAATATCTTTGAATAGCATGAAAATATAATCACTGTTCATGATGTTTTGTAACATTTGGCAATTTTCGATGATATTTTAACGAAATCAAATACTACTATAATTTATGAAAGTTTCAATTTCTTGAAAGTGCCTTTGAATATCACGAAAATATAATTATTTTTCCTGATTTTTGGTAACTTATAAGAAATTCCTATTACTATTCCTATAAATAAGGTTTAGCAATTCTTAAACTTAAAGCAATCGGCTCTCTAAATTAAGCCCAAAATGAAAACTGAGATTATTTATTTCTTTTGTCTTCAAGGAACATTTGTAAAGTAGTTTTCATTAGATTTTGTTTAATTTCTCATATAAAGTGTAAATTTTGAATATATATTTTCTCTGTGCAGAAGGAATTTATGTAAGCAAAATTCAGCATTGTTTTTGTAATTGACTTAAAACTCTCGAAAACTTCGAAAGAAGAATTCACGTTTTTTTTATGAAACGTTAAATTTCTTGAAAATATCTTTGAATAGCATGAAAATATAAATTCTGTTTATGATGTTTTGTAACTTTTGTCAATTTTCGATGAAATTTTAACGAAATCAAATACTACTATAATTTATGAAAGTTTCAATTTCTTGAAAGTGCCTTTGAATATCACGAAAATATAATTATTTTTCCTGATTTTTGGTAACTTATAAGAAATTCCTATTACTATTCCTATAAATAAGGTTTAGCAATTCTTAAACTTAAAGCAATCGGCTCTCTAAATTAAGCCCAAAATGAAAACTGAGATTATTTATTTCTTTTGTCTTCAAGGAACATTTGTAAAGTAGTTTTCATTAGATTTTGTTTAATTTCTCATATAAAGTGTAAATTTTGAATAAATATTTTCTCTGTGCAAAACGAATTTATGTAAGCTAAATTCAGCATTGTTTTTGTACTTGACTTAAAACTCTGTAATTTATAATGAATTGCTAAACTTTATTCTTAAACTTGAAGCAATCGGCTCTCTAAATTAAGCTCAAAATGAAAACTGAGATTATTTATTTCTTTTGTCTTACTGAGATATAATTTTTTGAATTTGTGCATGAAAAATAAAAAAAAAATTATAATAAGAAAAAACACACAGGAAATTTTTAAAATTGAGATTTGGCTTGTTGTTTCCTTATTTTGAATTTCAAGTAGAAAACTTGGATACATAAACATATATTTTCAGTGCAGATATAACTATTCTAACAAAAAATCCACAATTCGTAATATATATATATATATATTTATATATATATATATATATATATATATATATATATATTTATATATATATATATAAATGATTAAATGATTTATTTTATAGATTGACGTTTGTATTATATGATAGTTATCAAAAACCTACAAGGGAAATCTGAAAAATGTGTGCTTTTTATTGGATTTTGTAAAATTTACGACATACGTGGAACAGTAGTAAGGATTATTATTTTTTTTTTCATTTAAAGAATACACGTTTTCTCTATGAGTAACGAAATTACTAACTTACTATATATACGAATACTTTTTGTAATGAAATGATTGTTTGATATTTATTTTATGGTATTTGACATCTTTTGGATTTTTGGTGTATTAATTTACATTATTTGACATTTATTTTGGATTAAGTGACATAATGTTTACAATTTTGAATTTAATTTGTACCATTTGACATACAAATGTTGACTAGTTTACATTTACTTTGGATCATATGACTTGCTTTATTCTGACTATTATTGATTTTATTTGAAATCAAATTTAAATCTGCTTGGGTTGATATTGCCTTCATACTATTTTTGCAATAGCAGTTATACTATTAAAGCTCAATCATATTCTTAACTGTTTGAAATAAAATTTTAAGTATGTGACATTTACTTTAAAGTATTTGACTTAAGCTGGATTATTTGGCATTTGTTTTATAGTAAAAATGTTTGCGGAATTTCAACGATTATTGGTAAATTTTAATATATTATTACAAATTTTTTAAATTTTACTCTGTACTAACTTCAATTATTAATATCAAAATGTAATGATCAACTATCTTTACTTTATCTCTTCTCCGAAATTTCATAGATTACTAAAAATATTTTAATTTTTAAGTAAAATTTCATTCTTACTATTAAAGTGTCATAGATACTATACGGGGTGGTCACTTTTACGACGCCCACCATTAGGATCTATTAAACGGAAATATGCACAGAGTTGGTCAAATGGGACAAAAGTTTCTCATCTTTGTGCCTTACAATATACTGAAACGAAATCGGGGATATCTTGCACAGTTCCTGAAATATCGCTGAAAAACTGAAAAAGTGCACTTTCCTTTTCCTTTTATAACTTTTTTACTTTTGAAGGAAATTTTACGAAAGGCCGTGGTTTAACTGTGGTTTAAGCTATGTAACCTTGGCAACCCTTTGTAAAACACCGCTAAACCACGGTTCACATTTTTATGAATTACACTGTAAGACTTCATGATTATGTTGTCATATTGTTCATAATTAGTACAACGTTTTAAATAACTAAAAACAATGTAAATTTGAAAATTGAGATTTATTTTTTCCTGATTTTGTATTTCAAGTATAAAATATTGATGGTGTAGTGCACAATTGTTGTGCTAAAATTACCCAAACCTTATCGTTAACTGGATTGATAAAAAACATGTTATTGAATGTCATTTTTCGGTATCGTTTTAGTTTTTGAATTTTAGTTTTGTTTTTATTACTCAGTACTTATCAGTCCCAATAATAAAAAATGTGGTAAACACGAATTGTTTGATTTCGGATGCAAATATTTGTAAAATGTATCAACGTGCTTATAAATTGTATGAAATAAACAAGCTTCCATTGAACAGGATTTGTAGTCAGAAACTACTGGCGCAAATCACCAATTTGGTGCAATTAATGCAGTGTATATTATGCACCATAGTACAGGACACGATAATTAGACTTCAATGTGTAATTGTAATAGACGGATGCAGCATGTGGGGGTGAATTGCGCTTTGCTCACAAATTCGCGATGATTCGTTCCATTGTAAGCGTAAGCAGAAAGAATGATTATTTGTGCGTATGTGCAGCATATTCAGTTCCTGTGTGATTACAATCAGGGTTTAATTCCGCGCGTCCGCGTTTTGATTTTTTTTTGCCGATTTCACGAATGATTGATTAATTTTGATTAAGTGCAGCGGCGCAATAAAAGGCCGGCCGTTTTCCGGGGGCGGCGGGGGTGGATGGATAACCCCCTGATTGTGATTACGGGCAGAATCAATTTTTCAATTGGCACTAGTTTTGTTCGGGTGTCAAAAAAGCGGGCGGCGCGGCGCTTTGTTCCGCCGCGTGAATAATTCGGGGGGCGGCTTGGGGGTGGCTAGGGAATCGATAGGGTTCGGGATGCCGCAGATTATTATACACCGGGCATTGTTGCCGTCATAATTAAATCGCGCGCACCTTCCCATTTATTAAATCGGACAAAGGCCGATGCGATACTGCGAATTATCCCCCCACGTACGCCGGCGGCTGAATAATGAAAGGGGCCCGCGCCCCCCCGTCGGCCATTAATATTAATAAACTGTTTTATTTGAAAATATCGGCGCCCATTTAAACTTTCCGCACTTAATTGTCCATATTTAAGCGTGCGGCGTATATCAAAATTAGCCGGTGTCGCGGCGCTTTTTATTAATGACTCCTGGAAAAAGGGGGCCCACCCGCACGGGAGCCGGGATTACTCCCCCATAAAAAAACGCACCCCCCGGGATACGGGAGCCGGTTCAATACCTCGCGCACAATGTGAAAATTTTATTTATGGGGATTACTGCGGGAATTAAATTAGGAGAGGTCGGGGCGCATATATCAATCCGCCCGCAACCCCTTGTAGCGTCGCGACGCTCCGTGCTGCATCTGTCCCGCCGTAATTCTGGCTACGTGCGGATATCCGGACGGCGTTATTTATGCCACCCCCCTTGTGTGCAAGGGAGGTTTAATCCTGGTCGGGGATTAAAAACGTGCATCGAAGGATAAATCATCTCCGTCGGTTAATTACGATGACGACGCCCGGATTAAGCTGCAGGAGTGCAAGGGATGGTGAAATAAACTACCACTGATTCACACGATTTTCAAACAAAGTTAACAAAAACATATATACGTAATGTATATACACATTAAATCAATTGATCCGATTTAAATCATGATTTAAATTAACTGATGTTTTTAAATAAATCATTAATTAAAATCAAAATTGATTTTTTTTAAATTAATCATTGTTTTTGTACTGTTTTTGCATTTCAATAGATTAACAATTAAAAATAGAATGTAACTATAGAGTTAGCATGCTTTAAAGTAGATAATTGTAAGTAAGTAAACTATTTTTCATTTCTTCCATTTATTGGTCATCAATATATTATTTAATCATCAATTCTTGTCCAAACAGAAGAATGTAATAACTCAAAAATCATATGATTTAAATCGTGATGTAAATCAATTGATATGAATAACATGAAAACTGCCCAAAACTGATCAGAAATATTAAGAAAATCAAATAATTCAAGATTTTTTTTTAAATCAGTGATTTTTGATTTGTTAACAAAATCAGCCCTGGTTTTCTGTGTTACTTACATATTCTCAGAAATGTATCATTCATGTATGACCATGATTTTTTAACAATATGAGTTGGAAAATTAAGCGGAAATTTGACAGCAATCTGATTGAAATAATTGAAATTTCATAGAATAATTAGAATTTTGAGAGATACAACGTAATTATGATAAAAATAATTGATATTTTCACAGAATCATTGAAGTTTTAAGGTAACTCAAGATAAGATAGTTTATTAATGTTAGCACACAAAAAAAAATGTTTACACAGGTGAAATATAGTAAATAGTGTACATAAATAATTCAAATAATGGCAATAACCACACGAATAATCGTACAATTAATTAAAGTCGTCAAAGCAATCATAGATAATCACACAATTAGGCATATCAATAGTAACAGTAACTTTTCGAGAATTGCATATCATAATTGGGAAATCATTGAAGAGTACAATAAACCTCCAATAAATATACATTGTACAAATACACCTCCAATGAATATACATTGTACAAATACACCTCCAATGAATATACATTGTACAAATACACCATAGAAATCCACTATTCATCGAAATTTTGATGAGAGAATTAATTTTGTTATAGTAATCATTGACATAATGACAAATTAAATAAAACACACAGAAATGGTAAAAAAACTTAATAGCAATCATTAAAAGGTTACCAAAAGATTTAAAAAATGTCAGATTTGGCATGTTCACTGCCAAAGTTTTAATTAATACGACTATTAATAGTAGTAACAATATTTTACTGGCCATCGACCTGAAATGTTGACAGAATCAGTGAAATTTTTACAGCATACTTGGAATGTTGACACGTAAATTGAAAGATTGATAGTAATCATTGATATAATGAAAAAAATAATTAAAAAAATCAGAAACTGTTGAAAATTTCATAGTTATCATTGAAAATTTTACTGAATAATTGATATGAATTGATATTTTGACAGAAACAGTAAAAATTTTACAGCATAATTTGAATTTTGACATGTAAATTGAAAGATTGATAGTAAGCATTGACATAATGAGAAAAATATTTAAAAAATTAAGAAATTGTTGAAAATTTTATAGATATCATTGAAACTTTTACTGAACAATTGATATGAATTGATATTTTGACAGAATCAGTGAAGTTTGTACAGCATAATTGGAATTTTGAGAAGTAAATTGAAATTTTTATAGTAATTGTTGATATAATGAAAATAATATTTAAAAAAAATCAGAAATTATTTAAAATTTTATAGTTACCATTGAAACTTTTACGGAACAATTGATATGAATTGATATTTTGACCGAATCATTGAAGTTTTTACAGCACAATTGTATGTTTGGCAAGTAAATTCAAAGATTCATAGTAATCATTGATATAATGAAAAAAAAATGAAAAAAATCCGGAAATTGTTTAAAACTTTATAGTTATCATTAAAACTTTTACTGAACAATTGATATGAATTGATATTTTGACAGAATCAGTGAAGTTTTTACAGCATAATTGGAATTTTGGCAAGTATGCTACTGTTTTTATTGAAATTCAAATAGTACTCATAAAAAAAGGCTTCAATGAAATTTTGACATAAATGGTAGAATATTTGACAGTCATCAATGAAAATCTGATTGAAATAATTGACATGTAATAGAATAATTAGAACTTCAACAGAAACAATGAAATTTTGATAAAAATTATTGATCACAGAATCATTGAAGTTTTACAAGCGTAATCGAAATTTTGATGAGTAAATTAAAAAAGTTATAGTAATCATTGACATAATGATAAAATAATTAAAACAAATTCAGAAATGGTCTATTCGAAAACTTAATAGCAATCATTAAAATGTTAGCAAAAGATTTCAAAATTTGACAGAAATAATGTTCAACCAAACTCATCAATTATTACGATTATTAGTAGTAGCAACAATATTTAACAGGCTATCGACTTGATATTTTGACCGAACCAGTGAAGTTTTTACAGCATGATTGGAATTTTGATAAGCAAATTTAAATTTTTATAGTAATCATTGATATAATGAAACAATATTTTAAAAAAATCTGAAATTGCTGAAAATTTTATAGTTATCATTTAACTTTTACTGAACAATTGATATGAATTGATATTTTGACAGAATCAGTGAAGTTTTTATAGCTTACTTGGAATGTTGACAAATAAATTGAAAAATTGAAAGTAATCATTGATACAATTTTGTTTTTTTAAATCCAGAAATTGTTGAAAATTTAATAGTTATCATTGTTACTTTTACTGAACAATTGATATGAATTGATATTTTGACCGAATCAGTGAAGTTTTTACATCATAATTGGAATTTTAACAAGTAAATTGAAATTTTGATAGTAATCATTGATATATTGAGAAAAATATTTTAAAAAAATAAGAAATTGTTGAAAATATTATAGTTATCATTGAAACTTTAACTGAACAATTGATATGAATTGATATTTTGACATAATCAGTGAAATTTTTACAGCATAGTTGGAATTTTGACAAGTAAATTGAAAAATTGATAGTACTCATTGATATAATGAGAAAAATATTTAAAAAAATTCATAAATTGTTGAAAATTTTATAGTTATCATTGAAACTTTTACTGAACAATTGATATGAATTGATATTTTGACAGAATTAGTGAAGTTTTTACAGCATAATTGGAATCTTGACAAGTAAATTGAAAAATTGATAATAATCATTGATATAATGAAAAAGATATTAAACAAAATTCAGAAATTGTTGAAAATTTTATAGTTATCATTGAAACTTTTCCTGAACAATTGATATGAATTGATATTTTGACAGAATCAGTGAAGTTTTTACCGCCTAATTGGAATGTTGACAAGTAAATTGAAAGATTGATAGTAATCATTGATATAATGAAAGAAAAAAACAAAAAAAAAAACAGAAATTGTTGAAAACTTTATATTTATCATTGAAAATTTTACTGAACAATTGATATGAATTGATATTTGATGAAATTTGATGGCAATCATTGAAATTATAAGAGAATAAGTGATATTTTGACAGAATCAGTGAAGATTTTACAGCATAATTGGATTTATGACAAGTAAATTGAAAAATTGAAAATAATCATTGATATAATGAAAAAGATATTAAACAAAATTCAGAAATTGTTCAAAAATGTATAGTAATCATTGAAATTTTAACTGAACAAATGAAATTTTGTTTAAAACAAATGATTTTTTAACAAAAAATAATTGAAAATGCGACGATTTTCTTTGGAATTCAAATAGTAATCATAACAAAGATGGCATCATTGACATTTTCACAGAAATGGTAGAAAATTTGGCAGTAATTATGGAAAATCTGACTGGAATAATTGACATTTGATAGAATAATCAGAATTTTGACATAAACAAAATGAAATTTTGATAAAAATAATAATTTTTTAAGGAAAATAATTAAAAAATCGACGGTTTTTATTGAAAATCTATTAGTAATCATAAAAAAATGCCTTCAATGAAATTTTGAGATAAAAGGTAAAAAATTAGTCATTTATTATTGAAAATATTATTGAAATCATTGACATTTGATACAATAATTAGAATTTTGACAGAAACAATGAAATTTTGATAAAAATAATTTGTATTTTCACAGAATCATTGAAGTTTTATAAGGGTAATCGAAATTTTGATGAGTAAACTAATACTTTTATAGTAATCATTGACATAATGACAAAATAATTAAAACAAAATCAGAAATGGCCGAAAACTTAATAGCACTCATTAAAATGTTAAGAATACACTTTAAATATTCACAGAAATTATGTTCACTGACAAATTTTTAATTATTACGATTATTATTTCAATAACAACTCACAATTTGAGTAATTGACAGTTTTCATTGTAATTCTAATTGTAATAATTAAAAATGTGGCAGTGTTCATTGAAAATTTGATAGCAATTATTGAAATTTTGATAGAATAGTTGACATTTTGACATAATGAGTGAAGTGTTCACTGTATAATTGGAATTTTGACAGGTAAATTGAAATTGTAATAGTTATTCAGGGTTGTTTTTTTTTTTACTAAAAAGCTCAAACTCGAATTCGAACTCGAACTCAAATTTAATTTTTACCTCGGAAATTGAAAAAGATAGGTGTACACACATCTCTACAAAAGATGTTTAAAGTTAAACGGGGAAGTAGAAACATAATAATATATAGGGTGTTCTGTTTAAAAAACAAAAGTTAATGACAACTTCCGGTAGAACCGGAATTGATAAAAGTTTGAAAATATTTCACCCGAGGAGAACGGAGTCAACCACGTAAGGAAGAATTTTTTCAAATTTTTATTTTATGGAGAATCTCATAAACTTTAGCGTGGGACACCGTTTCTAAATTTGGGTTCGTCGCTTGACCTAGCGAACCAGCATAGAGTCTCCAGCGCCATATTACGTAAAGGCATGCCATTTCTTTCTGCTTACAAATTTTTCAAATCCGATTTCGGATCTTGAAAGCCACACTATTAATTACTATAGCATACAAAAATTGTCATCGCAAATTATTAAATTACCTATTTATTATTGTGTCAATTCAAACTATTTCTACACGACATACTGCATACATGAATATTGAATTGATGCATATACGAAATGTTTTTCATAGTTTCTTGAGAAGTATTGAACTTATAGAGAATTATAAAGAATGCTGCATCGTCTGGACACCAAAAAATATACAAAAACCCAAGGTCAGGCATTTTTATGTATTTTCGGAGCGCGTTTTGATTATTTCATCGCACACGACGTCACGAGTTCGTTGGACTACAGAGAGCTGACGCCTGGTACAGAAATGATGTACATTTTCACGAAGGGGCTTCAATTTTCATGATTTTCACTCTGACGCGTATTGAGATCATTACACACAATGTTTTGTGACCCCTCAGAAGAAAAACGTTGATGAAAATTACTACATAATCATATCTTATTTTCACTCGGGCTTTTACACGTATAGAGATCATTACACACAATGTTTTTGTGACCCGTCAGAAGAAAAATGTTGATGAAAATTAGAGACTTACTACATAATCATATCTTATTATATTGATTTTGAAGAAGTTGGAAGGATGATGCGAAAGTGGAAATCAAGTCAGACATTTTTAAGCACGGTTAAAGTAATAACCGAAGAAATTTGAAGAAGCGAACCGAATGATGGCGACACTTTTGTAAAGCTAGTAGGTTCGAATCCCATGAGCATGAGAAATTTTGGGCGATTACAATTTTCCAAAACCGAAAGGTCCTGCTTCACTTGCTCTGCCTGCTTCAGCTTCCTTCCATAGAAACGATTTTTTTCGGGCGTATACTTTTATGACATACAGTCTATTTGGTGATGGCTGAATTAAATAACTGTCTACGCAAAAAAAAGAAAGATATAAAGTACATCACTGAATATCATTTCTGCACGATAAATCACTTCTGATTAGCATTAGTGATACTAAGCTTTAGTAGGTACTAGGCTCGAGTATGTATATGGATGCTAAGTTTGTACCTGTTGTTGGTGATAGTCTTCAGATGATGTCAAAAGCAAACTAATTTACTAAGCTTTAGTAGGTACTAGGCTGTGCTATGCATATGGCTGCTAAGTTTGTACTTGTTGTTGGTGATGGTCTTAAGATGCTGTCAAAAGCAGACTAATTTACTAAGCTTTAGTAGGTACTAGGCTCTGCTATGCATATGGCTGCTAAGTTTGTACCTGTTGTTGGTGATGGTCTTAAGATGATGTGAGAAGCTGACTAATTTCCAATGTAAAACCGACCACCTTGCAAATTACCCACCAAAATTCTCCATCACCTCAAACGATAATATGGTAATTTGCAATACCTGAACCGTCTACGTCTAGCTGAAGCCACATATCGTCGAGTTCCCATCTCCCGCGGCATTCCAACGCAATCGGCTACCTGCCGAATACAAAACCGAAAAAAAATCTCACGCAAGTCCCCCGCGTCGCCATTCAACACCAGTGGGCATTCCACTCGAGCGGTCCGGCGGTGTCCGATTCCTGGTGATACGCGTGGGCGCGTCCGCCCACGCGTCCTCCAGGTCGCCCCCCGCCTCCTGGTGCGTGTCCCAGAAGGAGAGGCGAAAGGATAAAGCGATGAATATGCATGAGGAGCGGCGGGTCCGGTAGCACCTGCCGCCGCGACCCGTTCACCATCTGCCGGACCCCACGGGGAAGCCACCGGCGGGACGTCCTGCAAAGGCAGACAACAATGCAGGAAAAATGGGGCCCGCGGGGCCCTTATTCGCGATAAGTAATCGCCGTGTGTGCGGCGTTCGCTTCTGAAAGGGATTCGAAATGTCGAGAAAGTTCACTGCTGGCGGTTTTATTTAGATTGGCGAATGAAATTTTAAAGAATTTGAAGTTCTTCCCATGCTAGAATCAATTCCTCCTTTAAAGTCATTTAGATGTTAGATGCACACCGAAGAATATTAGAGAAGTTTCTACCGACTTCAAAGAGAATTCCGAAGATCAAGCGTAGATTAGAAAGTTTTGGGCAAAATCTTAAAGCATTTTTAGTTACACCGATTTGATGCTTCCTGTATAACAAACATGTACATAACATTAGAGATGTTTTTACCAACTCCCAAGAGAATTCTGAAGATTAGAAGATTTTGGGAAATATCTTGAACCATTTTTGGATACACCGATTTGATTGCTGCAGAAAAAGCAACATATATTTTTATTGCACAACTTCACGAATTTTACATTTTCTGGTACGTGAAAAGTATCTCAATCAAACAATAACTTTTGTACGAAAAGATTTTAATAGTTTTTGATTATCCATGGAGGGGTTTATTACAATGATCTATATTGAAAAGCAGAAGCCAGCACACAGTTTTTTGAAACCTTTCAATATATTTAATATCCCAACGCGAACTTCTCAATATATTGAACACCACATCAAAATTCCGAACCGTCTTCATCTTAACATCCCCCTGACACTTCCCACTTTCCATCCATCGCGGCGCTTATCGGCGTCATACATTTTTTCCGCCGTTTATCCGGAGACGGGATCGCCTCGGAGAAATTTACATTTATAATGCACGATACGTCGTCCTGGAGTATACAGGACGTAATTTATTCATAATGGTCGGCGGCGAATTCGCGGCTTCGAGGACGACAACAGCATCCTCTTTGGCCCCCGGAGGGCCGCACGTCTAGCGATTTTCCGCGAGAGCAGAAGAGATCTGGAATTAAAATCTCATCTGTCGAAAGATCGTCCCTGAGACGTCAAGGAGTCTCGCGTTTTTAAAGCAAAAACATCGGCCCTGAGCGCCAACAAGCGTCCCAACGAGGAGCTGGTGTAATAAAGCGGAATGAAGAGATGATTTCTCAGGAACTCGGCAGGATTATGCGAAGTTGATGCAATTATTTTATTATTGCATTTAAAGTTTTACACTGTTTTGAAAGATAATTGCAAGAACTGCTTCAATAACACTGGTCTAAAAAAAAAAAAAAAATTGACTGGAAAAGAGAAGGATGTTTTCCAAGTAATTTGGTTGCGTAGAATCAAATTTACCACCAGAATTACTTTATCAGGTCTTTTTATCTCGCATGGATGGCGCTAGTGATTCAATAAAAATAATCGCAACAGAAAATTTCTCATCGTATATGAAAATTTATTAGATGCTCCATTTCATTTTGTAGAATAATTTCTCTGTGACACAGAGTCCATTGATTCAAAATTAGAGCGACAGATTGTGAAAAGACAATTAGAGATGAGATTTTCTCCTGCAAACGTGGCGATGGTGACACCCCGTCCCATTAATTCCAGCCCTGTGTTTGTAAAACGTGGAGGAATGTATACATTACGTCCTGAAAAGTCCTTAGCGGCTCGGCGTTTGCGGCGCAATTCATTCCGGACGCGAATAATTCGAATGACAGTTTAAAAGGAAACCTCACAGTGGAGCGAACTAAGCTCATTATAAGCAGGTTGATTAATTAGGACGCCGTGTCAGCCGTCTTTACCGACAGCCGCCGAGTGAAAAGCCCCCTTAGCAGTGCTCGCGAATTTCCCTTCCTGTTATGGCCAGGAGTATTCTTCACATGGGAAAAATATGTATCGGACGTTCCAGTTTCCTAGAGAAATGGTGAGCAGAAATTCTGAATTGGAGGAGAGCAGAAATTTTCAATAAGAACACGTAACTGAAGTGGCTGAAGTGCTCTGTGGAATAAAACAAAACTTAAGTATGGGAGTTTAGAAACCTTGGAAAGCAGAACTACATAAGTCGTGAAAGATATAGACGCAGTAAAGTGCAGTAAAGATATAGACGTAGAAGACTTAATGAGCCAAAAATTGATATACTGCATGAAATTACTACTGAAATATGAATTCTGATGTTATAAAGAGCTACAAAACTCCCCTAAAGTGTAGAAGTTCTGAAATCTGAAAATAGAAAAAGAGCAGTGCTCAGTACGTACGTACATGTACACATGAAGATGAAGAATACGATGAAAACAAAAAAGAATACGAAAATAAAAAGATAACACAAAGAAAAAGTATATTTCAGAAGAAAATGTAATTAATGAGAGTAATTGGATATCTTACAAAAGAGTAAAGAAAAATATATAATCAATTAGAATATAATTTATAATTATAAAATATGATATGTTCCATGAAGTTACTATTGAAGTATGAATTCTGATGTTATAAAGACCTACAAAACTCCCCCACAGTGTACAAGTTCTGAAATCAGAAAATTGAAAAGAGCAGTGCTCAGTACATACGTACATGTTCACAAATACCACAGAGGAGCACAGAAAAGATAAATAAAATGGAGTGAAGGAATACAGAATTATCGAATACTATATTGAACTATATTGCAATTTCTTAGAATTTTTTAAGTTATGCAACATTTTGCATGATATATAATAATAATAATAATAATAATAAATCCTTTATTAGACGTACAGATGATAAGTAAGGTCACAAGATATAAATTTTCAAGGAATAGTAATATTTTCAAGACTAGATATATCAAAATTATATAATATTTTTACAGAATTTTTGACAATATTTTAAAAATTTTATATAATATTTGCGAATTATATTGGAATTTCTCAAAATTTATAAAAATTATGTGGGATTTTTATAGACAAGAATGCTTTTTCTATAGAATTTTGGAAAATAAAGGCTATATATTCAATTTTTGAGAATTATAGAAAATTTGCTGCAAATACTGGGGATTGTGTACGATTTTCATCGTAGTCATGGAATTCTTAAAAGTAACATCATTTTTCATTGACATTTTGGTAATTGTTACCAAGTGTAATTGTGGTATAACTGTTTTTATAGAACTATGTTCAAAGTTATGAATTCGTTGGGCAATTGATATAATTTTTGAGAAAATTCAGGAGTTTTTCATACCTCTGTTGAATTTTCATCGATCTGTGCCAATTGTGTGATTTGCATAGAATTTTTGAGAATTATAAGACATTTACATATAAATTTTGGGAAATGTAATAATAATAGAGAATATTTATCAGCAGAAAAGCTACATAATATATACAAGGTAAATATATACATGATAACAATGTCTACACAACAACATATGTACAATTTTTAGGAATTATTTTAACAATTTGTAATTTTATTTTACGTTTTTTATGAGAACTGTAAAACTTATATGATAGTGTTATAGAATTTTTGCCAATAATTCTAAATTTTTAATAAAATATGTAATTTATAACGAAATTTCTAAGAATTCATATGATGTGGAATTTTCATAGAAAATAAATTGTTTTTCTATAGAATTTTGGAAACCAAACTGCCATTCATACAATTTTTCAGAATTATAAAAAAATTGTGTGCAATTTTCTGCGAAGTCATGGAATTTTGAAAAATTAAATGGTTTCTCAGTGACATTTTGGCAATTATGTGGAATAATTTTCATTCAAGTTGTGAAATTAATTGAACAATTGCTATAATTTTGCGAAATCTAAGGAGTATTTCATACTTTTTCATTCATTTAATTCAATTTACATCTATATTTCGCAATTATATGGGATTTTCATAGAATTTTTGAGACTTTTGGCAATTATATGGAATAATTTTCATTGAACTTGTGGAATTAATTGAACAATTGCTATAATTTTGAGAAAACTGCGGAGTTTTTCATACTTCTGTTGAATTTTCATCTTTATTTCGCAATTATATGAGATTTTCATAGAATTTTTCAGACTTATAAAACATTTACATGTAAATTTTAGGAAATGTGTAGAATTTTCAAGAATAAGATGATTTTTATTCCACAAATTTACGATAATCTTGGAAATGATATGAAATTTTGATAAAATTTTTGATAATAATTTCAAAGCTTTGATAACATTTGTGAATTATATTGAAATATCTCAGAATTCACGAAAATTATATGGAATTTTCATAGAAAACAAATTGACTTTCTAATAGAATTTATAGCAAATAGAATGCTAGACAATTTTTGAGATTTATAATGATAATAATAATAATAAAGAATATTTATAAGCAGAAAAGCTACATAATATACTACAAAATTTTCTGCAAATATTGAAACACAATTCCCGATTTTCATCGAAGTCGTGGAATTTTTTTAAATAAAATGATTTTTCATGACATGGTAATTATATTGAATTATTTTTATTCAAGTTGTAGAATTAATTTGCCAATTGATGTAAGTTTTGAGAAATCTAAGGAGTTTGTCATATTTCTAACGAATTTTCATCGATTTTTCAAGAATTATTTCTATAGCACATTTGACAACTGCAATGAAATTTCTTACAATTTAATGAAAGTTAGGTATGTATATAGAATTTTCATAGAAAATTATATCAACTTCTCATAGAAAATTGTTGTGAAATGTGACATGTGAAAATATTACAGTTATATAGGCAGAGTTTAAGACTCACAAACTTGAAGAGTTTTTACGCTTTTATTGAATGGTTATCGATTTTTGGCAATTAGGTGGGAGTTGTATATATAAAAAAATGAGAATTATAAGATATTTGCATGTAAATTTTGGGAAACTTGGGGTAAATTGTTTACTCAACTTTGGCGAATTATACATCTTCTTACAAATGCCAATTATATAAGATTTTCATAAAAAAATTGAGACTTATATGAAATTTGCATGCAAATTTTGGGAAATTTTGGGTAAAGTATTTACGCTATTCACGTCATCTTCTTACAAATGGCAATTATATAGGATTTTCAAATAACTTGAATTATTATTTATTTAGAATTTTTGATAATAATTTTAAACCTTTAATAACATTTATGAATTATATTGAAATTTCTCAGAATTCATGAAAATTATATGGAATTTTCATAGAAAACAAATTGCCTTTCTAATAGAATTTTTAGAAAATAGAATGCTAGATAATTTTTGAGAATCATACAAAATTTTCTGCAAATATTGGGACACAATTCCTGATTTTCATGGAAATCTTGGAATTTTTAGAAATAAAATGATTTTTCATTGACATTGTAATTATATAGAATTATTTTAATTCAAGTTGTAGAATTAAATGGCCATAGATATAAGTTTTGAGAAATGTGAGGAGTTTGTCATATTTCTACTGAATTTCCTTCGATTTTTCAACAATTATTTCTATAGAACATTTGAGAATTGCTTTGAACTTTCTCATAATATAATGAAAGTTAGGTATATAGAATTTTCATAGAAAATTATATCAACTTCTCATAGAAAATTGTTGTGAAATGTGATATGTGAAAATATTACAGTTACATAGGCAGAGGGTAAAACTCACAAACTTGAGGAGTTCTTTACGCTTTTATTGAATTTTCATCGATTTTTGGCAAATTTCATGGGATTTTTATAAAAAAAAACTGAGAATTATACAGAGTTTTCCGATAGTTTTTCGTAGTAATAGTAGTAGATAGTAATTCAAGTTGTATAATTAATTGGCCAATTGATACAAGTTTTTAGAAATCTGAGGAGTTTGTCATATTTCTACTGAATTTCCTTCGATTTTTCCACAATTATTTCTATGGAACATTTGTGAACTGCATTGAAATTTCTTATAATTTAATGAAAATTAGGTATGTATATAGAATTTTCATAGAAAATTTATCAACTTCTCATAGAAAATTGTTGTGAAATGTGACATGTGAAAATATTACACATACATAGCCAGAGGGTAAAACTCACAAACATGCAGAGTTTTCTTTACGCTTTTATTAAATTTTCATCGATTTTTGGCAATTATATGGGATTTTTATTAAAAAAAAGAGAGAATTATATAAAACTTGCATGAAAATTTTGGGAAATTTTTGGTAAATGGTTCACGCAATTTTTGAGCATTATAAATTTTCTTACAAATGTCATTTATATAAGATTTTCATGAAAATATTGAGAATTATAAGACATTTGCATGTCTTATATAGGATTTTCATAAAATATTGAGAATTATAAGACATTTGCATGTAAATTTTGGAAACTCTGGGGAAACGGTTTACTGTATATTTGAGAATTATACGACATATTCTTACAAATGGCAATAATATGGAATTTTCATTAAAAAATTGAGAATTATATAAAATTTGCGTGTAAATTTTGGGAAGTTTTGGGTAAATTGTTCACGCAATTGTCGAGCATTATACATTTTCTTACAAATGGTATTTCTATAGGATTTTCATAAACATATTGAGAATTATAAGACATTTGCAAGTAAATTTTTGGAAATTTTTGCAAGTGAGTGCAAAAAGGAGAAGTACAGAAATCCTGAAGAATTAGAGTGCAAAAGTGAGAAGTACAGAAATCCTGAAGATTTAGAATGCAAAAGTTGTAAAATTGTGAGAACAAGAAGAACTTTATTGTCAGCACTATAATACAAAATGTAGTGAAATGTAGTGAATAAAGTGTAAGTAATAAAAAAAAATTGAGGATGCATAGCATTGAAATTAATAGTTATTCAATGCCAGCAACAAACTTTTACAACTTTTACAACTTTGATACAAATTTTCATGTAAATTTTGGGAAATTTTGGGTAAGTTGTTCACGCAATGTTTGAGCATTATACATTTTCTTACAAATGGCATTTATATAGGATTTTCATAAACATATCAAGAATTAAAAGACATTTGCATGTAAATTTTTGGATCATTTTGGGTACATTGTTGCAATTTTTGAGAATTATATGACATTTCCTGACAAATTTTATATGGCAGGAGGTACAAAAAATGAAAATAAGTTAGTTACGAAGTTATAAAGTGAAAAAGTGATGAAGTAAAAATTGAAATCGCATAACTTAGGTGAGTGCAAAAGTTACAAGTACAGAAATCGTGAAGAATTAGAGTGCAAAAGTTGTAAACTTCACTAGAATAAAAAATGTAGTGAAATGTAGTGAATGAAATGTAAGTAATAAAAAAAATTGAGTATGCATACATCGAAATTAATAGTTTTTCAATGCCATCAACAAACTTTTACAACATTTACAACTTTTTTTCCATGATTTAATATTCCAAAAATATTTTTGAGGGAGAAACAAATACTTATGACGTGATAAAGTGCGGAGCTACAAAAATATATAATTTCTCAAGTAGTTACATGTAAATGTGTTGTGGTAAAAAACATAGAAAGCTGTTTCTCTGTTTTTTAGTTAAATGTAGATATACAGAAATATGCGAGTAAAGAAGTTGTGAATGAAATACTTTAGTGGAGTACAGAAAAACTGTAAACTGAAAAACTAAGTGCAAACGTTTTGAAATATTAAAAACGTGAATTCGTTAATTCATAGGACACAAATTAAAAAAATATATATATTGGAAAAAAGATGAATACCCAAAATGTTGAAAATATATGACCAATGTTACAAAATCTAGGCATTTGGTCGTAAAATATACATTTAATTATGCGATTGTAAAGTGGCACAAGATATTTGATTTGCATTGATACTTGAAATAACTGCAATGTGCTTACCCAAATTAATCTGGTGCCGAGTATAGGTAACATAGGTGTGCATAGATATTTTTACTCACAGTGTATGTACTAATACTGGCGTGGAAGGTTCGTAAAACGCTGTATTACTACATAAAACGAGCGATCCTGTAATCACTCCCACATCGTGAGCACACAACAACTTTATTATGTGCCTGAAATATGCCTCAAAAACCCACAAAATACAGCACCCTATTATGTACCGAATTTGCCACCCTGCATTTCTTCGGCTTATAAGTAAATTAATTCCTGACGTGGCTGACGTTTATTAATTAACCTGCACAGACGTCTCTCATCGCCTGCAAATAACGGGCCACAATAACAAAAATTCCAATTTCGAGCCCCCAACATCTTTCGCGTTTTAATTATGCCAATTTTAATTAGAGCGCTCCCCGTTGCAAATATTTACATTTTTTGCACCAGCGCCAGAGTTCGAGGTTTATTAAGACACCCCCCCCCCTCGTTTTTCGGGCCAGGGGGATGAAAAAGTGTCGATATTTGGGGGTTCTCATCAGGGAATCGCATTGTGAAATGCGGGGGGAATCTCGAAGTTTTCGACGTGACGCCTGGAAGAGAGGACGTACGAAACCGGGGATGGAAATCGCAAAGGAAACGGAGATAAATTAATTAGGGGCGGAATTGAAAACCGCCGAGTTGCTGCGGGGCGATTGATGCAAAGCTGACAACTTTTTAATACTTAGTTTTTAGTTTGGAATTACAACACAGAGTTTTTGGACTGATTTTTAGCGGAAACAGCTGTTTTCCATATTTCTATCATTATCAAGATTCAAACTTAAAATCATGAAACGAAAATCTTTAAAAAAATCACCAATTTAAAAAACAACAAACACGAATACTTATATGTTGGAGTGTTCTATTAAATTTAGAGTTATATGTGAAATTTTTCTCCATATAGAAGAAGAATCCTTCCATAAGACATGAATAAATGTGACGATAGTGCAAATTAGGTAAACAGTTAAGTAGTAACAGTAATTTAGTAAATACATTAAGTCTATTAAGTTCTATTAAATTTGGAGTTATTTGTGAAGTTTTACTCCATATGGAAGAAGAATCCTTCCATAAGACATAAATAAAAGTGATGATAGTGCAAATTAGGTAAACAGTAAAGTAGTAACAGTAATTTAGTAAATACATTAGGTAACTTGCATTAATTTTTGATACTACTAAGTGTTAAAAACTGTTTTTTAATTTTAAAATTTTAAAATTTAGATTTTCAAATCTCCACTGAAGACAGACTTTTTAAAAAGTACAGTAATTAGTAAGGACATTAAGTAACTTACTCTCCACTGAAGACAGACTTTTTACAAAGTGCAGTAATTTGTAAGTACATTAAGTAAACTTACATTATTTTTGGTACTTGAAAGTTTTTAAATTTTGCGTTTTATTTAAAAACAAATAAGATTTTCAAATCCCCACTGAAGACACACTTTATAAAAAGTGCATATAAGTGAAAATTTTTGTAAATAGTTTCTCTACATGTCGTCTAATACGACCCCAAATATTTGTGACGACCTTCATCTTAATGAATATGCACATATGTAGCTCATTCTAATACTATTTGTGTATTGCCTGTACTTCATTCGTGAATAAATTTTGATTTGATTTGATTTAATTTGAATAACCCTTAAAATGTGGGATGCGATATCTTGCCCCACATAGTAAAAATTATTCGGGTGTGTAATAGGTATAATGGTATAGTAACTTCATGTCATAAGCTACCCCTAGAAATTATCATTTAATTAATCTAACCCTAGGAATTCACTCACTTATCGGTCTCTCCTAGCTGTTATCTCGGTTGGGGCTTACCTGGAACAAAAAAAAAATGGGGCACGTTAAGCAACTGTTCTATATCGATTCCAGAGGGTAATAAATACCCGACGACCTCCCCGGCTCAGGTCTGTGAACCGGAGGAGTTATGTTAACGGGCCGTTGTGAAAAGCCTATGGTGTAAAACTGCCTCTCATGAAAATTCCATGAAATACCGCTTTTCGGCGCACGTAACACGTAAGGATATTTCGGAATAAGGTTGAGAAATAAATGGGAATATAACAGAAACACGGATGTTGTTATTGTGCGCTGTGGTTATGAATTTCTACGAATGTAGCTATCAAAAAACATGGCAATATGCAATTAGTGGTGGAGGATTTATTATTCTTTAAAGTTACCACACAAAATTTTATGACAACTCATTTTGTAAACACGAATCAGATTAATAAAATCGATTTTTAAATGTGAAAAATTTGCATTTTTTCATTATAAACTGGAATTTTATTTTTGATTTATCTGCATTTATATTTTTACAAATTTTAAGAAATAACATACATAGTAATAGCAGAGTTTATCTGGAAAACGAATTCGTTTCAATTTTCCATCATCAAAAATAACAAGCACAACAAATCTGTTCTAAAGAAGAAAGAACAATAAAAAGTCTGTTCTGCAAATTTTTTCGATGTATCTATCAGATTTTCAAAAATTCTTTCCTCTCGTACATCTTTTAACTAACACAATAAGAAAACTTAATACTAAAAATTGCATTGCATTTTTTACTTTCCTTTTTACTTTTTACTTTTTTACTTTTTTTGTATAAAAGTATACAAACATGTGAAAATAGCTTTGAAATATAATATAATATAGATATAATTCCATTAAAAACTACAATTTTATCTTTCGACTTATCTACAAGAAATATGTAGAAAAATATATAAAAGTATACAAACATGTGAAAATAGCCTTGAAATATAATATAATATAGATATAATTCCATTAAAAACTACAATTTTATTTTTCGACTTATCTGCATTTATATATTTTACGAATTTTAAGGACTCACAATACTTGGAAAATGAAATTCGTTCAAATATTTCATCTCTCTCACTCTAATAAAACTGAAAACTAAAACAAAAAAATTGCATTGCAATTTTTACTCTCCAGTTTATTAAGTATTATTTACAGTTGCCATACAAATTTAATACAAATATTTAAAAATATATAAAAGTATACAAACATTAAATTGTGAAAATAGCTTTGAAGATTTGCAACAATTTTCCATTAATAACTGTGGTAATAAGACAAAATAGCAAGCACAGCAAGTCTATTCTGAAGAAGAAAGAAAACAATAAAAAGTCTGTTCTGCAATTAATTTTTTTCGATGTAGCTATCAGATTTTCAAAAATTACTTGGAAACTTAAATTTTTCAGAATTTCCCATCAGCATCTATCAGAATCTTTTAGCAGATTCCTCTCTTACATATTTTAACTAAAGTAAAAGATGTAAGAGAGGAAGCTGCAAAGGTAAAATGGAAATTTGCTGGACACATCAGACGAACATTAAATTGTGAAAATAGCCTTGAAAATTTGCTACAAATTTCCATTAATAACTGTGGTAATAAGAAAAAAATAGCAAGCACAACAAGTCTATTCTGAAAAAGAAAGAAAACAATAAAAAGTCTGTTCTGCCATTACATTTTTTCGATGTATTTATCAGATTTACAAAAAATACTTGGGAACTTAAATGTTTCCCAATTTCCCATCAGTTATCTAACAGAATCTTTTAGCAATTTCCTCTCTTACATCTTTTAACTAAAGTAAAAGATGTAAGAGAGGAAGCTGCAAAGGTAAAATGGAAATTTACTGGACACAACATCAGACAAACATTAAGTTGTGAAAATAGCCTTAAAAATTTGCTACAAATGTACATTAATAACTGTGGTAATAAGAAAAAAATAGCAAGCACAACAAGTCTGTTCTGAAGAAGAAAGAAAAGTAAGTAGTCTGTTCTGCCATTACATTTTTTCGATATATCTATCAAATTTTCAAAAATTACTTGGAACTTTAAATTTTTCCCAATTTCCCATCAGTATCAATATCAGAATCTATGTGCAGCTTCCTCTCTTATATTCTTATATATTTTAACTAAAGTAAAAGATGTAAGAGAGGAAGCTGTAAAGGTAAAATGGAAATTTGCTGGACACAACATCAGACGAACATTAAATTGTGAAAATAGCCTTGAAAATTTGCAACAATTTTCCATTAATAACTGTGGTAATAAGAAAAAAATAGCAAGCACAACAAGTCTGTTCTGAAGAAGAAATAAAACTATAAATAGTAGTCTGTACTGCCATTCAATTTTTTCGATGTATTTATCAGATTTTCAAAAATTACTTGGAAATTAAATTTTTCCCAATTTCCCATCAGTAAATATGAGAATCTATCTGCAGCTTGTTCTCTTACATCTTTTAACTAAAGTAAAATATGTAAGAGAGGAAGCTGCAAAGGTAAAATGGAAATTTGCTGGACTCAACATCAGACAAACATTAAATTGTGAAAATAGCCTTCAAAATTTGCAACAAATTTCCATTAATAACTGTGGTAATAATAAAAAAATAGCAAGCCCAACAAGTCTGTTCTGACGAAGAAAGAAAACAATAACAAGTAGTCTGTTCTGCCATTAAATTTTTTCGATGTATCTATCAGATTTAAAAAAATTACTTTTAAACTTATTTTTTTCATAATTGGTAGTCTGTTCTGCCATAACATTTTTTCGATATATCTATAAGATTTTCAAAAATTACTTTTAAACTTAATTTTTTCAGAATTTTTCCATCAGTATCTATCAGAATCTGTTAGCAGTTTCCTCTCTTGCATATTTCAACTAAAGTAAAATATCCAAGAGAGAGCAAGCTGTATTTGCAGATTCCTCTCTTACATCTTTTAACTAAAGTAAAAGATGTAAGAAAGGAAGCTGCAAAGGTAAAATGGAAATTTGCTGGACACAATATCAGACAAATAGATGAATGACAATAAACTTATTGTACACTGGATACCATGGGAAAATACGAGAGAACGAGGAAGGCCACAAATGCGATGGGCAGACGACATCAAGAAACATGAGGGAAAGAAATAGTCTGAAACAGCAATTAGTAAAGAGGAATGGAAGCAACTTGGGGAGGCCTATGTCCAAAGATGGACGACAGAAGACTGAAAAGAAGAAAAGAAGATTCATCATAATGAAATACTAACTACCGAAAAATCGTACGCAGTTTTTATTTTTTCAATTTATCATTATTTAGAGTAGTCACAGAAATTTTATGACAATATTTTAAGTATACAAACATTAAATTTTCAAAATTGACTTGAAAAGGTAAATCATTAATAATTAATAATAATAATTATTAATAGTAATTAATAGTAATAGTCATAATTATTAATTAGTACTAATTGTAATTATAAATGTGTGCCATAAATTTGTAGAGTAATTTATATTCTCTGATTTATTTGTATAGCAGATTTTTGTAAGGGTCTTGGAAAATTTAACACTATCTAATTTTCCACTAACAATTATTACATTGAAGAAACTGAGCGCAGAAATTCGCATTGCAATTTTTATCATTTGCAGTTTGTATTTGCAAAATACGTCAACTACACAATTGTCCGATTTTTTAAACTGCAAAGTTATTTTTTTTCCATTTTTCCATCTACCATTTATAAAATGGAGACCCTTAACACGAAAAATCCAGGTTGGAGTTTCTAAATTTCCACCTTATTTGTAATTACTTATGTGCAATCCGCTGGAAAAGAGATCCAGAAATCAGTTTTTGCAAAATCATGAACCGATTCAAGTATATTTTATTTATATCATTTATCAAAATGCAAATGCCAATATAAAAATTCCATAGAATACGTCCCATTTCTTCGTTTATACAGGGTGAGTAAAAAGTAAGTAACCACATCTCGCCTTCATTATTATTTTTAGAATAACAAGTTTTGAACAAAAGTTTGATGGCTAGATATTTGCCACAATTTGACATTTTTTTGTGACGCGTCACTTTTTGAAAATTACGTCATCGATACCTTTTTTAAATTGGGAGATATGGCCCTAAACCTTTATTATTATTTTTTGAATTAAAAGATTTGAAAAAAGTTTTATGGCTAGATATTTGCCATAATTTGACAGATTCATTTTTTTGTGACGTGTCACGTTTTTGAAAATTATGTTATCGATACTTTTTATAAATGGTAAACTAATTTTTTCTATAAACAAATTTGATAGCATTTGTTTTCCTCTTCACGAATATCTAAAAATACCACGAGGTTTCATAAGAAATATATCTGAGAAAATCGAGTTTATTGCCTGATAATAAAAATTTGAAAATAAACACAAGAAAACAAATAAAAAAGACTGCTTTGGAAAACAAATGATAGAAGTTAAGCACATACTAATTACTAATGTTAGTTTGTCTTCATCAAATAAGTGTAAATTAAACTGTATTAGAAAGTGTTTTTCAATAAACAAATTTGATAGCATTTGTTTTTGTCTTCACGAATATGTAAAAATACCATGAGGTTGCATAAGAAAAATATGTGAGAAAATCGAGTTTAATGCCTGATAATAAAACTGTGAAAATAAACACAAGAAAACACATAAAAATACTGCTTTGGAAAACAAATTCTAGAAGTTAACCAAATACTAATTACTAATGTTAGTTGGTCTTTCAAATAAGGTTGTAAATTAAACTGTATTAGAAAGTGTCTTTCAATAAACAAATTTGATAGCATTTGGTTTTCTCTTCACGAATATATAAAAATACCATGAGGTTGCATAAGAAAAATATGTGAGAAAATCGAGATTAATGCCTGATAATAAAAATGTGAAAATAAACACAAGAAAACGAATTAAAAAAAACTGCTCTGGAAAATAATTGATTGAAGTTAAGCAAATACTAATTACTGATGTTGGTATGTCATAATCAAATAAGTTGTAAATTAAACTGTATTAGAAACTGTATCAAAAAATTTTGATGATGAACGAAGATTGATCGAAATTAGAACAAAAATATATAAAAAAAGTTCGTATTTTTAACACAAAAAATGAAACGAACTACTTTATTAAAATCATTACAAACAAAATTTAACAATACTAGTTCATCACAAAATATGCTGACGTTGTTGTTCATCAACTATGAACAACAATATGCGTTCCGTTTTAGTTATTAAAACTTATGTTAATATATTTGATATGATTTTCAAAATTTATTGACGTACCATAATTGTTGAGAAACACTTTTCAATACAGTGTAATTTACAACCCTATTTTGCAAATAGAAACAAATTCTATCAAATTTGTTTAGAGAAAAAATTAGGTTACAATTTGAAAAAGTAACAATGACTTCAATTTCAAAAACGGGCGCGTTACAAAAAAAATTGAAACTGTCAAATTGTGGCAAATAATTAGCCATCAAACTTTTCTTCAAAACTTTTCTTTTCTAAAAATAATAATAAAGGCTCCAGAGAGGTGGTTCCTTACTTTTTACTCATCTTGTATTAAATAGTGGTTAATCTTAGTCCTATTAGTAGGGATTATTATCTTCAAATATAGGTTTTGGTGCATTCGTCGTTTTGGAATAATAGGACCGAATTTGTTTTGTGGTGCAATAATGCACCTAGTTTAATTATGTTGGGAAATGAGCTCAGTAGGCAACTAGAGCAATCAATGTTGTGATTGCTTAAGGTTGCCAATGGGGTTACCTAAAGAGATGACAATGTAATAATGGATGAAGAGAGGGAACCCAAGGCTTCTTCGTAGCGAAGTCATTAGAATTAGGAAAAGAGATGTTAAAGAGTATACACATAGTTCTAAGTGAATAAACGAATATTACATGATAAGCGAACTTTACAGTTTTAAGTTTTGAGTTATTTCCAGGAAACAAAATATGTCACACAGATCTAGTAATGATAAACCTGGGAACTCAAGCAAAAATATTACAGGTAAAAACATTCACGAATGTTAAAACTTAAACGCTTCTCATTATTACTCGGTGCCTGTTAATATTTTTTCCGATGTAATGAAGTGCACGACTGATGCTTCCTCGAGCACTTTATGTCTTCAGGACCACATAAAGTAGACGGGAGTCGGAACGGAACGTCGTCTGTCGAAAAGCAGGAACAAGCCTTGCGGTCGGCACTTTGCCCCACTGCAAAGTCACGAGCGAGCCATTCGAACTTTATTATTTAACTGACACGCGAGTCCATTGTGCGAGGTAAAGAGGAATCCTCGCCTCGCCGTTGAAGACGCCGTAAATCGGCTACGTTTTAGATATAAAGTTTATCCTCTTATTCTTTTATAATTAACGACATTGACGGGAAACCATTAAATTGATTTTATTTATTGGTTATTTGAAGGTTTTTATTCCTTTAAATTGATTACCATAAAATTGAGAGAAGTTTGCAGGACACATTTTAAGATCAAATCTTTTATTTTCCCCTTTTAGAAGTATTAACTGAGAGTCAGTAGTTAACCTGTGGGAGTTATAACGCACTCCCCGCAGAGATTTCGATTAAATTATCGCGGTTTTAATCGGCGGTTTTAATCGCCAGTCTAATCACCGTTGCAGAACAAATATTAAGATCAAATCTTTTATTATTCCCTTTTAGAAGTATTAACTAAGAGCCAGTAGTTAAGTTGTGGGAGTTGTAACGCACTCCTCGCAGAGATTTTGATTAAATTAGCGCGGTTTTAATCGGCGGTTTTAATCGGCGGTCTAATCACCGCGAGCTTACAGCGGATATTTACTGCGGTGGTGTGTTAGAACTCCCCCAGCTTAACTACTAGAGTCAGACATGTTCTACTGTACTCAACACTAGGGCCCATATCTATAGTCCGTACTTGAGCATGAGTTCGACTCCAGTCGTATATTTGGTTGCGTGTTTTCTATAAGTATTTATGCGCTAAACGCAACCTAATATACGACCTGAGTCGAACTCAAGCTCAAGTACGGACTACAGATTCGGGCCTAGATATGTATATCTGAATTTACTGCGGGATGTGAGTTAGAACTCCCACAGCTTAACTACTAGAGTCAGACATTTTCTACTGTACTCAAGACTACATATGTATATCTGCATATCTGAATTTACTGCGGGGGTGACTTAGAACTCCCACAGCTTAACTACTAGAGTCAGACGTTTTCTACTGTACTTAACACTGGATATGCATATCTGAATTTACTGCGGGGGGCTCAAGTACGGACTAGAGATTCGGGCCAAGATATGTATATCTCAATTTACTGCGGGGTGTGAGTTAGAACTCCCACAGCTTTACTACTAGAGTCAGACTTTTTCTACTGTACTCAAGACTACATATGCATATCTGAATTTACTGCGGGGGTGAGATAGAACTCCCACAGCTTAACTACTAGAGTCAGACGTTTTCTACTGTACTCAACACTAGATATGCATATCTGAATTTACTGCGGGGGTGAGTTAGAACTCCCACAGCTTAACTACTAGAGTAGTTTTCCACTGTACTCAACACTAGATATGCATATCTGGGTAAGTTGCACTCGCGAAATTGGAAGTATTAATACCGCACTCTGTCGCTAGTTTTAATTTCCCCGAGGGCATTCGTCTATCGGCCCTTGCGAGCGAAGTAACTTTTCAGTTTTGAGTCTTGAGCCGAAGTTTTATTGTCAGTTTACCTTTCGGAATCGCCGGCTCCGTCCTCCCAACGCAAATACGTCCCGTAATAATATATCTGTCAGCAAGCCCGTCCCGAGTTTAATCATTTTAAAGTTTCCGAGCGTTTCCCCTTTTAAAATTTCCTCGCAGACGTATGAATAAAATCGCGAGTTATTGAAAACTTCCTGGAGCCGCTCGCGCTGAATTTTTCAGCGGAGGCTCCGGATGAATTAAAGATGCCGGAAGCTCTGCCGGTGTGGCGGCCTAGTTTCGGCAATGATTTTTTTTTGCGTCACTTCAGGCCGGGCTTATCGAATTTTTTGCAGTTGTGTCGATGCGTTGTGTTTTGTTTTTTGTGTGGCGCAGAAAGTTTCGTGTAATCAACGCGCGGAAACAATGGGCCTGAAGTGTATCGCGAAAAGCTTTAACGATGCTGCCGCAGTGGAAATCGCGAGGATGCGGTGTTATGGGCTGCTGGCACGCACGAATCGGGCGCGTTTTAATTAGCAGATAAACACAAATTACCATTGCTCGCATAATAAATTTATCGCCCAATCTCATCGACGCGATCCCCCCAATTAAATCATTTGGGATTAATTACGCGCGATGTATCGCTGTAAGCCCCACTCCTACATGATTTATCAGCTGCAGTATTAGCCCCAATACTTGGTGATTGGATATGATTTTTCCGAATTTGTTTGAATGGTGCTCGGGCTTAATCCCACCCGCACCCGTTGACTCGACGTGGATTAACTGTACAAAAGCTTTCAGGGGCGATCAATTATTAATCGATTGACATCGTGAACTTTGCTCGCAACATTCAGTTCCGCTTTGTTCGCAAAGTTTGACGAGTCCGCAGATAAATTATAAATAAAAACCGGCGCTTCCAGCCCTTAGCCGAATTGAAATCCGATCGTTATAAATCACCCCCTACGTGGGGGGCGCGACACACTTTTTGCCCATAAACGTCATACTTTCTGTACATTACCATTAACGAGGTTATAAATTGGGGGCGTAAGAGATAAACGATAGAGTGGCCGATAAAAAGGAGCGGGGCGCATATTTTTTTTCTCGAGGACTGCCAGGGATTTATCTCATCCGGAGATGGGAGATTTATCGCGCTAAACGGTCTTTGATGGCGTCGAATTGCGGAGATTAATATTCAATTAATGAATGTTTAAGGGTTTTGTGGCGGCGGAAGGAGGATCGGTTTTTGTCGCGCTGATCGCTTTTTCCTGGGGGCGGCGCCCGTGGAGTTGGGGGAGGCTCACGTCGGGGCTAATCCGGAATTAAGCGTAATCGCGGCTTCGTGGGATTAGGGCGAACGGAACCCCGCCGATGCCGCAATTTCGCGTTTATTCCATTCGACAGCCCTGAAGAGAGTCGGATTGTTTCGAAAACATCCAATGCGATTTTTTCATTAAAACTGAATACGACTTTCTTAGTTCAACAATTCCTAAATCTTCACATCTTAAAAAAGCTTAAAAAACCAAACTGAAATATTTATACAACTATTAGGAAATGTGTTCAAACTATGACTTCTTCTTCATACATAATCTCCTATACCTTTTCATCATATGGGAATATTTTTTATTATTGATTTAAAAAAAAAGTTTTTACGGCATGTGTTTAAACACGACTTCCGTCTTCACTATACATATAAATCATCATATGGGAAATGGTAATAAAGCAATAAATATATTACAGATGGAAAAGTTCGAAGACAAAACTGGCATAATGCAAAACAAGAATAAACTGCAGGACAGCAAATATACATAGAGGATGACATAACGGATAAGGAAAGGGAAATGCAATAAGACAAGAAGCAAATGATGAAAGGAAGAAAGGAAATAGAACAACGGTAGGATACAAGAAATTAAGCATGAATGACCAATGGTATAGATGGGAAGAGAAAACAGAGAAATTAATACAAATAAAAAAAAAACTGAAGAAGATAGTACAACACAGGACTCATAAAGTGAAGATGAACCCAACAAAGACAAATGAAGAGGAGTAACTCAAATGTAGAAAGAAAAAGCAGAGAAGGTGGATGGAGAATTGGAACATTAGTATATAGTATTCAAGGCGAAGAAAAAGAAGTTGAAAAAAAATTTGAAGAAGCCAAGCTAAACTTGTTAATAATAACAGAAACAAAGAGAAAACGGAAAATAGTACAAAAAGAAACAGATAATGATCACATTTTAATTCTTAGTGGAGTCGAACAATCTATTAATAGCAGACATTGACCAAATAAAGATGACCCAAGAAGAGGAGAAGGCAGAGAAAAATACTTTTACTGAGGTCATTAGGGCGTATAAGCTAGAAGAACAAGGAATAGCTGCAAAATATGAGGAAGAAATTAACAAAGCAATAAAAGAAATGAAAGAAGGAGAAGAGAAAAGTATACATGTAGAATGGGAAATTTGAAAAGCAATAATAGTATATGCAGTCAAAAGAGTATGTGGAGTAAACAAACAAAGTAAGTACAAAAAAACAAACAGCTTGGTGGACAATGGAAGTAAAAGAACAAATTAAGAACAAGAAACAGAAATGGCTGAAGTACCTGAACAAGAGAACACAGAGCAGCTATATAGAGCTTGGGGTCTAAGGTCATTAGAGCGTATAAGCTAGGAGAGGAAGGAATAGATGCAAAATATGAGGAAGAAATGAACAAAGCAATAAAATAAATGAGAGAAGGAGAAGAGAAAAGTATAGATGAAGAATGGGAAATTTTAAAAGCAGTAATATTAGATGCAGCAAAAAGAGTATGTGGAGTAAACAAAATAAGTGCAAAAAGCAAACAGCTTGTTGGACAATGGAAATAAAAGAACAAATTAAGAACAAGAAACAGAAATGACTGAAATACCTGAACAAGAGGACACAGAGCAGCTATGAAGAGTACAAGAAGAAAATAATAAAAAGTTAAGTAATGATAATGAACGAGAAACAAAAGACATGTGAGGAATTTGGGTGCATAATGGAAAAAAAATGCCAAAGGGAACAAAAAAATGTTTTTTAAAGACATAAAAGAGTCTGAGGAACGATAATAAAGAAGAATATATGAGAATAAAAGATGAAAAAAGAAAAATACTGACTAGTGGTGAAGAAATAATAGTAAGACTTAAGAGGTACTTCTAAGACCCACTCAATGAAGATTATGAACCAAGATCAGATCAAGTGGAAAACGCAGTAGTAATACTAGCGAACTGACATGACACTTTCCAGATGCCCCCGTATATTTTTGCTGCGGATGGCGTGTCCATTTGGGTTTCCAGGAATTTGGGTATAAAATGGAAGAAAATGCGAAAGGGAACCAAATTTTTTTCTTTAAGACACTAAAGAGTCTGAGGAATGATAAGAAAGAAGAATATATGAGAATAAAAGATGAAAGAAGAAAAATACTGACTAGTGGTAAAGAAATAATAGGAAGACGGAAGAGATACAAAGAACCACTCAATGAAGATCAAGTGGAAAACGCAGTTGTAATACTAGCGGGTTGACATGACACTTTCCAGATGCCCCCGTATATTATTGTTGCGGATGGAGCCATCCATCAGGAGAGACAATGATTGCCCTCGTATAATTGAGTTCTTCGTGCCCAGAAGGACTTTAACCTCAAGAAGTGTGTCACCAATGACAAGAAGGTGAATAAGTTTGGGGGTCAATGGCCTTTAAGCTGAAGAAGTGTGTGTGTCGACAATGACCACAAGGACTGTAAGCTGTAGAAATGTGTGTGTGTCACCAATGACCAGAAGGACTGACATGACAGTTTCCAGATGCCCCCGGATATTTTTGCTGAGGATGGCGTGTCCATCAGGAGAGACCATGATTGCCCTCGTATAATTGAGTTCTTCGTGCCCAGAACGACTTTAAGCTGAAGAAGTGTGTCACCAATGACCATAAGATGAAGAAGTTTTGGAGTCAATGGCCCTTAAGCTGAAGAAATGTGTGTGTCGACAATGACCAGAAGGACTTTAAGCTGTAGAAATGTGTGTGTGTCACCAATGACCAGAAGGACTGACATGACAGTTTCCAGATGCCCCGTATATTTTTGATGCGGATGGCGTGTCCATCAGGAGCGACCATGATTGCCCTCGTATAATTGAGTTCTTCGTGCCCAGAACGATTTTAAGCTGAAGAACTGTGTCACCAATGACCGGAAGGTAGAGGAGTTTGGGTGTCAATGGACAAGCTGAAGAAGTGTGTGTGTCGACAATACTTAGAACGACTTTAAGCTGAATAAGTGTGTCACCAATGACCAGAAGGTGAAGAAGTTTAGGGGTCAATGACCTGTAAGCTGAAGAAGTGTGTGTGTCGGCAATGACCAGAAGGACTTTAAGCTGAAGAAGTGTGTGTGTGTGTGTGCGTCACCATGACCAGAAGGACTTTAAGCTGAAGAATAGTGTCACCAATGACCAGAATGTGAAGAAGTTTTGGAGTCAATGACCTTTAAGCTGAAGAAGTGTGTGTGTGTGTGTCACCAATAACCAGAACCACTTTAAGCTGAAGAAGTGTGTCTATAATATAAAGTGTGTCTATAATATATATTATAGTTCGTGCCAGATAAGATGTCACTTTTCACATAAAACCGAAGTCCCCTCACTTCTTATACTTATTCTTCAATAAATGTGTTTAAAAACTGTTCGTTGAGACAGTAAAGTAAAAATGTTGAGGTTCCCGTTGCTGCATTCGTATGATCTTGAAGTGGAGACGTCTTAATATCTCGGCATAATTAATTAAATTGAATGTATGCGGTGGTGAGTAACTGAAAATTGAAATTAACTCCGGAGTGGGTTTGTTAATTGGAAAACTAAGTAGCGCCTGGGTTCATCTCGTCGGCTCCTTTACCGCGAGGACGGCGGCGTACGTCGAGGGTGTATATTACGAGGCTTTGCTCGGGGGCGGTCGAGTTTAATAAATGTCGGAGGCGGCGGTGGCTGTGCGGCGGCAGGTGCAGGCTATTGGGTGCAATAAAGACGAAAAATAATTTATAACTTTCCGCAAAAAGCGCTGCAGATGACCAGAATGTGGTCGCCCCCGCGTGATTTATGGCCGGGGTGCAACATTTATTATCTTGTCAGGCGCCCGTGCACTTTATAATCGCCGACAGGGAGCCGTGTAGAAGTGGCGAAAAACTCGCGACGTAATCCGCGCATTTATTAATTACGGGGCGGTTGAGCGTTCCGTCCGTCATCCACCCCCATCCACCCCCCGGCCGCAATAAAAGGGCACGCGCTTGAGCCAGATTTATGTTTATGTGTCCGGACGGCGGCGCGGAAACGGGGGAGGATCCGATCCATCAAAAGCCGCCGGTAACGGCACGGGGAAGAAGAAGAGGAGGACGAGGACGCTAATGGCACTCCTAACGAATTAATCCATTAAACGCTTTAACGGTGGCCGATTTATTAACCGATTCATTACCGGGGGGCGGCGCACGCGCGCGCCCCCTCTGATACCGGGGGGGCGCATCAATCACACGTGGGGGGCGCACGGTGCAGGGGGCTGGGGGGCGGCGAGGCGCATTGTCCGATAATGGTGACAAATTGGGTCTGGGGCGCGGAATTCAGTTTCGTTCTTGCGGCCGCATAATGGCCGTCGCATGACAAACGTCCGCGATTCATCACCTGCCGGATTGATATTGCAAACACAACACCCCGAAATAAAACTAAATGTTTGAGGGGGCGGCTGGGAAATATACATACCTATATATATATATATATATATATGCGAAAGCCGCTGCTGGATTTTATCAAATTCACGCCGTAATTTGAAATAGCGCCCGTCACAGCAGATGACAATTTTCACTGTTGCGTGGCATGAATTTCAGGCTAGACACAATTCGAATAAAAGTGTTATGTCTGCAAACCTGCAGCCACTATGCAATATTAGAAAATAGTAATGGACATTTTAGGGGATTCAAAGAGAAATCACTAATGGAATTGAAGACGCATGTGCAAATATATCATGTGCCGAAATTATACTGGATGCTGCCGCAGAACATCCGGTAAGTACAATTCCAAACGTATTTGCTCAAGAACATGGAGAACTGGTTACCACTAAAGAGCTTGTAATGACCCGAATTTGCTACAGACATGATTGGACCCGGTCTCGATTTATTTATTTTTTAATTTATTTGGAAGAAACTGGGCTGGTCGTTTTCTAAAAACCCGCCTTTAAAAAAACTGGGGTGGTTTTGGCCAGTCAAACCCGATTAGAAAAGCCTTAGAATTTCCTGGAAGATAATTTTGATATGTTTCGCCATTGTATAATTTATCACAAGCAAACAACCCATTTCTACTGCTATGGCTAAATACCATCGCGAAGCAGCGATTTACAATACTTGGAAATTTTGCCTTTATGAATTTCGCTACATCCATACTAACACCTGTTACAAAAGTTTTGGGATTTTTTTTAATGCTTTACGTGACATAGTAAAACTATTACATCTGGTCCTCTATGGAGAAACATGTTGCTAGGGATCTTGTCAATTTATTTGGCATTTCACATTTTCGTCTGACCTTTGCAAAATAGCGTTTTAAGTAGACATTTGAAAGTCCATCTACAACTTAGGCCCAGTTGTACGATCGTGGATCATCCTTGACCAAGGTTCAGTTACCTTGGATACAATTGTTAATACAATGGTATCCTTAGAAACTGAACCTCGATCAACGATAATCCACGATTGTACAACTGGGCCTTAGTTGGACAGCTGCCGAAACGAGATATTGTGAACATTTTTTGTGGGCAAAATATTCCAAAAATACTCTGTATATCACCATTATTATGTCCACACGTAAACTTGACCGTCGGTTCCATGTTTCGATTTCTACAATTTGTCGATATGGTGCTATAAGGTTGCATGTAACATTTTTTCAATTTTTAGGTGTACAACTTCACAGAACCATATGTTTTCAAAGCAGGACCTTTGAGCTTGTTGGAAGGTTAAAATCGGAATATTAAGAACCTGTGATATAAAAGAAGTCTAATTACAGTGCACAATACATCATTTTCTATAATAACAAATATATTTAAAGTCCTTATTCTTAAATTTACTAATTTTCACGTACAACTTTGTAACATTAAGTCGACGATATCGCAAGAATTGACTAAAATATAGAAAACGCACGGAATGTCAAAAATATACAGCCCCACAATTGGCCAGAATTCCTGACTATTTCCGGGCTTCAAGACGTCGACACATGGTGTTTTTGGACTATTAGTCTATTGCCCTGAAGTTCTATTAACTTCCGATTAAATTCCTTCTTCACTTCCTTCACATTCCAAAATTGTCCGATATACAGTGTTTCTTGAAATATTCAGCCCATAAAAAATTTGTTCACTATCTCGTTTCGGCAGCTGTCCAACTAAGTTGTAGATGAACTTTCGAATATCTACTTTATACGCCATTTCGCAAAGGTCAGGCAAAAATGTTAAATGTGTCACAAATTGACAAGATCCCTAGCAACATGTTTCTCCATACTTGACCATTAAAAAAAATCCCAAAGTTATGTAAAAGGTGTTAGGTTATTTAACGTGCATGTACAACTTAACAGTACTTAACAGTACAACTTAACAGTAACTAACACTTTGCTGTTAGAGTATATTAATCTCTCAACGTGGGTCCAAATTCTCGGGCCCACGTGGTTCGAACCTGCGACCCTTGGCATGACAGGCAAGTGCGCTAACCTCTTGGATCTCAAGTAAAACAGTAGTCGATACACGTAATTTGGGGGATGTTTTGCTTATTGTAGCAAAACATAACGAGACTACAAGAAAATTTTACCATATTTTACCTTTAGATACATGGGTGTCACTTTAAATAATTAGGAGTCAAAATTTAATGGGCAGGTCTTGAAAAATTATCATTGCTACTTTTACTATTTCACTTATTTGCATTTACACTTTTCGTGAATTTTAAGATTTAGTACTAAGAGTAGAAGATTTTTTAAAGTGACTTGGAAAATTAAATACTTCCGTATTTTTTCATTAGTAATAATGACGTAGAAAAACTATATACCAGAAATCTTCACAAGAATAATTGACTAAAATATCGTAGATTTTTTAAAGTGACTTGGATAATTAAATTCTTCCGTATTTTTTCATCAGTAACAATGACATAGAAAAACTATATACCAAAAATCTTCACTCGAATAATTTACTAAAATGCCGTAGATACACGTTCACCTTTTTATTGCAAAATTTTGTAAGATATGGATTATGCAATGTTCAACATTGGATAATTTAGAAAAACTATAACGAAAAATCTACGACATTTTAGTAAATTATTCGAGTGAATATTTTTAGTATTACATATATATTAGTCGAAAAATCAGTTTTATAAAATTTCGTGTACATTCATATGATTTTTCAAAATTTCCTTCACGTTAAGAAAGTAGGAAGGTATTACAATTTTACAAAATGTTGATGACAGTTTGCGATATGTTGTACTTTGTTAATAATATTTTATGAATGTTGTATAATAACAAGTACAATAATTCACTATTTTAATACGGCAGCAGTATAAATCATTTTCAATTATTAATAACCATCTGTATCTTAATGCTTGTTAAAAACAAGTGCAGATCAATTATTGATCATTATTCATGTAAAGCTGTAGGGTCGATGGGTGAGCACAAGTACAATCATCCACAATTTGCATCTGGTAGCCATATAAATCATCATTTTCGTCTATTATTAATCATCTGCAGCTTAATTATTTTTAAAAACAATTGCAAATCGAGTATTGATCATTATTCGTGTAAACTTTGAGGGTGGATGGGTGGGCACAGGTATAATCATCTCCTGATATTCAGAAGCAATAGCAATCATCACTTTATTGTCACAAAAACGAGAAATCATTGAATGATTAAATTAATAATTTATTAGAATCAACGGTAAATTCAGTTTGAATCATCGTGCTAGAATGAGCTGAGGCATGTGGCCACAATTATAATCATCTCGTAAATTCCAGGTATGATCTTTAATTGTATATTTATTTAGAACGTAAATTTGAATCATCCATGAATCATCATTTGAATCATAACAGAGCTACAATTTCCTGCAATGACAACAGCTTTGAATTAAAGTTTAATTTATTATTAATCATCTGTATGTCAATCATTTTTAAAAATAATTGCAAATCGAGTATTGATCATTATTCGTGTAAAATTTGAGGGTGGGTAGGTGGGCACAGGTATAATCATCTCCTGATATTCAGAAGCAATAGCAATCATCACTTTATTGTCACAAAAACTAGAAATCATTGGATGATTATACTAATAATTTATTAGAATCAAATGTAAATTCAGTTTGAATCATCATGTTAGAATGAGCTGAGTGTAGGCATGAGGCCATAAGTATAATCATCTCGTAAATTCCAGGTATCATCTTTAATTGTACATTTATTTAGAACGAAAACTTGAATCATTCATGAATCATCATTTGAATCATCATGATTTCGTATCATAAATATGAAGATTCCTATAGGTGAGGGATCAAGTTAGAGGATGGTTATAATGTGCCCACCCACCAACCCTCCAATCTAAATTTAATGCAATGTAAAGCACCAGAGCTACAATTTTCTGCAATGACAACAGCTTTAAATTGAAGTTTCATTTATTATTAAGCATCTGTATCTCAATCATTTTTAAAACAATAATGCAAATAAAGTATTGATCATTGTTTGTGAAAACAATGAAAACAACACCCTCAAGAATTGAGGGTGGGTGAGTGGCCAGAAGTATAATAATTCACTATTTTAATAAGGCAGCAGTATAAATCATCATTTTCATTTATTAATAACCATCTGTATCTTAATGATTTTTAAAAGCAAGTTCAGATAAATTATTGATCATTATTGTTGTAAAATTGGAGGGTGAGTTCGAAGAATTTCGGCTAAAATTCAATGGAAGATATCAAAATGTCCATACATTTTCATCAAAACAACAAAACTTATATTTTTGTAAACTGAAATTCCACAAATTTCGGAAGAAAAATCGTGAAAAGTGGACAGATAGATTTGTACCAATACTGTAAGTCAGTCACTCCAAATGTCTATACTTTGGAGAAAATAAAAATTACACGAAAAGCCACGAAAATTGATCAAAAGATTTCCAAGTTTCCCAAATAATCAACAAAACAATTTTTTTGTAAATTTGTACGAGAATTTCATAAAATTGCATAGGAATAGAATTGAATAGAATAGAATATCTGGAAAAAGCCACAAGTATTCAACAATTTCACGTTCTTACCTACGTTTGTTAATTGTATGCTTTAATTTATTTCCCTATCTGCATTCCTTTGCTCTTTCCAGACTATAGTAACATGTCACAAATTGCAATTCCAAAATAGTAATATTGCTCGAAAAAATACAAAACTAATAATTTATTCGTACATTCATATCCCCTTAACAGCATTCTGAACATCCCTATCATTGATGGCATTATTGACGAATCACTAATTACAGCTGTTATGATTAATTGATTAACGCTCGAGGGGCGGCAAGTCGGTCGGCGGCGGGGAATCCGTCGATTCGTGCCGCCGCATACGGAAGTGTGTGCGTGCATGTGTGACGTAATTAACCCCCATTAGAGGACGCAAAAAAATCCCTCATTAAAGCCGCCATAGAGACGGCGCTCGGCGTCCGTTCATTTGCATGTAAATGGGGTCAGAGCTCCGGCCGGCGTCGCCTTGAGCGCGCACACACAAAAACTCGTCCAAAACGCCCCTAACAAATTGATACCGATACACAGAGAAACACGCAGACAAACACAAATATATAGCTTTTTGCGGAGTGAAAAGTTTTTCTCGGGTTTGAACATCGCGGCCAGATACTGTATCCACTGCGCCACGCGCCCTTAATTATTACATTGAATGTTTGAAGTAAATGTTTTTAATTTTTTTTTTTTTTTGGAAGCTAAAATTGTAGAAATTCCTAATGAAAAGTTGGAAAAATGTAGGCCATTTTATTAACTGTATCTTTTTCAATGCATATACTCGCCCGTCGAGAGCGACTTATTGCTCCATATTATAGGAATAATAAAACACTTGGTTGACGTTTCACAATATATATAGAAAATAACTCTAAAATTGTTTCGGCCTCTCAGCCATTCTCTCCATATTACGTTTTGTGATGGTCCCGGATGGGCAACGAATTTTTATTGTCGCAGGACGTCCGCGTGCACCAGCAATCGAAGTAAATTCTATTTTTAAAACGCGATACGCAGACCATCTCGGCCAGGCGAATTCGATTAATTGTGGTTCTCCGCACATCACGCACGAAAATCACGCACTTGGTGTTCATCCCATAAATTTGGGATATTTGGGGATGCCCCGATGAGGCCATTGCCTCAACCCTTCGAGGGGTAGTTAGTGATAGGTGAGCCGACAAGTCCGAGAGATCAGCCGCAAAAATAAAGCATACCCATTGGAATTTAGACGGAAGTACAGACAGTCTTGCCGCCCTTTTTCGCAGTCTAGCCCGTAGGGTTGATTTAAGGCGCCGCCGCGGCGCGTAAATAACGCACCGTCCCCGTTTGGGAGTTGCGACGTAAAGCGCGCAATAAAGTCCCACCACTTGCTCATACGTACACACTTTATAAAGATTTATTCAGTGCATAAACCACGTAAAGAGGGCCGGGTCGTGGGGGCGGCCGGGGGTGGAGGGCGCGACGAAATTGAAAATTTGCATCTCCGCCTCAGCCGCCCCCTCAGCGATTTTTGCCAATTAATTCATCGCCCGGGCGTCTCCCGTTAATTCCCCTGTTTAATCTATGTAAGTAGGTTGCTCGAGTTATCATTGTTGTAGCCCCGCTGCATAATTGAAATTCTAATTCCGCCCCTTGGAACCCGCTGTTTAGGCGGCGTAATTTTGCCGCCCCCCGGATGCGCCCCCAACCCCTTGCGTTATCCGCGAGAGTAACTGTTACAAGCTCGCGCCAGGTGTTTGTGTGCTACCCGAATCCTGTCTCCCGCTGCGGCGGCGGTTGTCGTGATGCGGGGGCGGCGACGACGCTGGTAAACGACGTCGCGCGCTGTTCTATGCAAATGGGGCCCCCATCCCCGTCCTGGCCCCGGCGGTTTCAGGTGAGTCACGAGCGTATGCAGGCGGGACGCCTGCAACCACCAGCCCGACGTGCTTGCAAATCTTCGGCAGACGACGAAATGACTTTGGGGTTGCGGTAGGTACGTGGGACTGGTAACTTCTGCCTGTTTATAGCACCTGCATAGGTTAAGCGCTGCACAAACTACATACCAGGGCTATTCAACTATTAATCTGGTACCTCACATAATTAATTTTACATATGTGTTGCAGATACGCTACGAATGGAAAAGGTCTCCAAGTGTCCTCGAATCGAGAGCACCACCCTCAGACGTGGTGTGACCGCGGTTAAATCTCAGATCTGTGTGATGGTTCGCCTCCTAAGACACACAAATATGTGCTTGGAGTGAACCGCCTTCGAAGGTCGTGCGTGAGAGTGCATAGGTAAGAATTATCTTTAAACAATGGAGGCAAAGCCTAATGCTGAAGAGGAAGGTTTTTGAGAAAGACGCTAAGAAACTCGACAAAGATTAAAGCTGTTATAGGTCTGAAAATGTAATTAGTAAATGAAAAATAATTGAGGAGCGTCCTTACAAAAGCACTCATGTCCCTAATATGCTCCTAATGAGTTAATGTTTGTTTCTGGAAGAATTTCCTAAATTATATCCGAATTTGTTAACAGGTTTGAGCAGAAAATATATTGTCTTATAGTATAACCATTCAAATGAGCACCTAAATAGATTGATTTCTAAACTGAAACTACTAAACATTCTGACTAAACTTCAAACGGTATCTCTCTAACATAAATCAAAATTCATGAAGCGAATTTTCTTGGAAATTCGCTAATTTTCTTGGAAATTCTTGAATTTTCTTGAAAACGCTAGAATTTTCTTGGAAATTCTTGAATTTTCTTGGAAATTCTTGAATTTTCTCGGAAATCTTAGACTTTTCAACGTTCTTACATTTTCATGTCAATTACGATTCTTTTCTTGCACACTGTTTCATTGTATAATTTTTTGAAAGTATTGTTGTTATATCATAAGTAAATTAAATAATTCACAAGACATTAAAACGTATAGAAGAAACTACAACAATTTACAATACAAAAATTGAAGAATTTTTCAGAAAAAGCAAGTTTGTGAAAGAAAACAAAAGGAGTTGCAAGAAAATTCCAGAAATGTTAAAACAATGTTATTACTGTTTTTTTATATACTGAATACTGTAATATACGCTTAATAGATTAATTTGATTGGATATTCAAAGGATGTCTAAGACACTTCTTACAAAATTCGAGTATTATTCTTCTCGAATGTACACAAAAATGCAAGAAGTAATAAGAAAGTTCAAGAACTGCGCACAAAATATTAACACTGTTCAATTAATTATTAAGTGCCTGTAGATACTTTGAGAATGTCTAAAGATATTTAAAAAATAATTTCAAATTTATAAGAATATTAGTGTATTCTTGTATGTTATGGTTATAAAAGCATAATTATATTCTTGTATGTATGGTTATAAAAGTTGATACATTTTCACTTTCAAAAGCATAATTATATTCTTGTATGTATGGTTATAAAAGTTGATACTTTTTCACTTGTAAATAACTTCACAAAGAAATACAACTTTGTTTAATCCTTCATATAAGTGTATTAAGTTATTCTCGCAACAATTATTTTATTATAAGTAAAAATGAATATAAAGTTTTAAAATATATCAGTCGCATCGATTAAATTAAAGTTCATACAGCTTGATTAATGCAAGGTTTTCCCAGAAAATTATAGAATGATAAAAAAATACTAATATTTCCAAGAAAATATATAAATTTTATTATACAGGGTGTTTCCTAAATATGGGCCAAAAATGCAAGGGGTTATTCCATAGGTTATTCTAACAATATTTTGTACTTTAATGATGTACTTTAGTAGGGAAATGAAGTAGATCCTGTTCAATTGTTTAAAGTTCATTCGACATTTTGGGTATTTTAATGATATCTATACAAAAAAAAACATAAAATTACGTAAGGATATTTTTAAGCAAATTAGACAATTTCCAAAGAAATTCAGCTATATACTTAAACAATGATCAATTTCAAAGAAAGTTCAATAATTTTCAGAAAATTGAAGGAGTTATCAGATTATTTTAGAAGGTAATTCATCTATTTACATAAACAATGGTGAACATACAAGGAAATTCCATAATTTCCAGTAAATTGAAGAATTTATAAGAAAATTTAAAGATTTCCATGAAAATTAAAACAAAATTCTAGTACATGGCAGAAAAGTATATCTTGTTTAATAAATTTTAAGCTCATTTAGACATTTTGAGGATATCTAATGATATTTACAAAAAACAACAATATTTACAAGAGGATATCTAAGGATATTTCTTAGCAAATTAAATAAATTTCAAGGCAAATCAACTAGTTACAAAAACCTTGATAAATTTCAAAGAAAGTTCAATAATTTTCAGAAAATTCAAGCAGTTATAAGAATATTTTAGAAGGTAATTCAGCTGTTTACAAAAACAATGGTGCACGTAAAAGGAAATTCCCCGAAAATTGAAGCTTTTATAACAAAATTTAAGGATTTCCATGAAAATTAAAACAAAATCCAAGGAAAAAAACAGAAAATGTTGATCCACTTTATTCATTTTATGTTTATTAGATTATTGACAATTTTAATATAAAAAAAAAATACAAGAATTTACAAGTAAATTATAGAATTTCTAGCAAATACAAAACATGGAGATGATGTATAATTACTTTAGGTTCATTAGACACTTTGATTATCTTAATGATATCTAAAACAAATATAAAATTACGTAAGGAGAAGAAAATTATACAATTTCCAGAGTAATTCAGCTATTTACATAAACAATGATTAATACATAAGAAAATTCCATTTACTGTTTGATTAGTTTTAAATCATTTACGATATCTAAACATATTTCAAAAAGGTGAAATTATTATCAACGTTTATCAACAAAATTCAATAATTTCCAGAATATTGAATAATTTACCAGAAAATTAAAAGTTTTCCATGAAAATTACAACAGAGTTCTAGGAAATAACAGAAAATATTGATCCTGTTTAATAAATTTGAAGCTCATTAGATATTTTGAGGATATCTAATGATATTTACAAAAAACAACAATATTGTCTAAGGATATTTCTTACTAAATTAAATATTTTCCAAGGTAATTCAGGTAATTAAAAGAAAATTCTACAATTTACAATAAAATTTAAGAATTTCCAAGAAAATTAAACATGGAAGAATTTTTTGAAAAATGTTGATACTGTGTGATAAACCGATTTTTTTCGGTATCTAACTTGGTTTTACTAATGTGTGTTTCATGTGTTGCTTAATTTTTCAATTCACCTATTGTCAAGGTGAATATATTATAATCAGTTAGTTTTGTTATTCATCCTTTCTGTCGTTTATTAGACTTCAAACTTTCAATTTAGTTTTCTGAAAAACGTTTCTATTTCATATATCAGAGTCTTTGTTTCAAAATGGTGAAATCATTAAATTTTCAGTGTACTCATATAATATGAGAAGGTATCTTAAAACTATAGGAAATCATTTTTAACTTATTGGCAGAAATGAAACTATTTTTTTATAAAAATCTTCATAATTTTAACGTGTTACCGAATTTATAAGCATATTTTGATATTTTTAGTTCTATTTTGTGTTATATTTTGTGCAAACAATTTCTGTAAAATTTTCATTTTTTTAGCAAGTATTTTTCTACCGCTATAGCTTGCTACTAGATCCAGTTAATTATTTGCAAGATATATAATCGTTTGTTTTTTCAAAAATTAAATCATCATGTAATAGTTTTTCGCACAATTTTCATTTCAGTATTTTCAAAATTTTCTATTCTTTAATATTTTCTTTTGTGCAAAATATGTTTCTAGTATTGATAGCTTGTTAATAAATCTAGTCGATAAATTCCCAGCATTTTTTCTGATTTTTTCTGACAATTTTAATTAAATAATCAGTTTTTCATTTATGTTTTGCAAAATACGTTTTTACTATTGACAGGTTATTCAATCCCATCGGTAATTTTCCAGCATTTTTAACGGTTGGATTTTTTATTGGCCAAAACATCTGTGCAACTTAAATTCCAATTTGTTTTCCACCGCGGCCAGGCAATAATCCGTTTGATTGCCGCGAGCGTTTCGCGCTCCGATTACGCCTGCAGCAGTAAACATTGTTTTCGTCTCGCGTTCGGGCTTTAAACCGTGCAGTTTTACGCCCGCATAACGGCCGGGCTTGTAATCCCGTAATTTTTGTTCATTAAACGGCCCTGGTGTGGATTCCGTTCGGCACGAGCGCGTTTCAAGTTACGCACGCGAATGTGTAGGTACGTTCTATGCAAACGGATAAAGCGAAATTAAAATCGCGGCATGTGTGTGTGCGTGGGTGTGTGTGTGTGCTGTGTGATCCTCAGTGCTGCGTTTCATCTCCGATTGCCTTTGCGTTGCTGATGCTGTGTCGGATTGCCATAAGCCGTTTGAAAGATTACTTCGCTCATATGTCAGTTACCCGATAACAGATTTATTATCAGGTGCTTAAAAGCACCTACATAAACAGCGGGATTATTGTTGCATTGTTGAACGGGAACGTTCATCATGGCGGTACATTAAAGCTGCATGGGTATTAAAAAAAACAAACAAAAATAAACGCTGAAACAAGGGACAGCACTGGCAGATAACTTATTAGTTACTCTCATGCATTCAAATGATTTGCTTAAATGCATTTAGCTGGGAATACCCATATGAAAAAAAAAACTAAACAAAATTGGCCGATCTATCATCATTGTTCGCTGTTGAGACGACTCATTAAACAGATGTTTTTCATTTTTCTATAGTATTTTTGTGTCTTCTTGCTTTTCGAGTCTTCTTATAGTATTTTTGTGTCTTCTTGCTTTTCGAGTCTTCTTATTCAGAAAAAAATGTTTACAAAGTTAAATATCACTTGTGAGATTCTGTAAAATTTTGAGCTACAACTATAGAAACTGACAAATTCACTACTTGACTTCCAAGTTTTTAAAATGTTCAAATGAAATTGTCTAAATTTGTCAAATCTCCTAACGCAACTATCCGAATCTGTCAAATTTTCAACTTAGATTGTCAAAATTTTCCATATTTTTCTATGTTACTTTATAACTTACGAGTTTTAATTAAAACTGTCTAAATTTATCAACTTTTAAAATGCAAGTACCCAAATCAGTCAAATTTTCAACTTCAATTGTCGAAATTTTACCAAATTTTCAAAATTAACTCTTTAACTTGGTATTTTGGTTTGTTGTTGCTTTCCGAGTCTTCTTCTTCAGAAAAAGTTGTTCATAAAATTAAGTACCATCTGTGAGAATCTGTAAAATTTTGAGCTACAACCATGGAAACTGATAACTTCTACACTTTATTTCCAAATTTGAAAAATGTTCAAATAAAATTGTCTAAATTTGTCAAATCTCCTAACGCATCTACCCAAATCAGTCAAATCTTCAACTTTAATTGTCGAAATTTCACCAAATTTTCACAATTTACTCTTTAAATTAGTACTTTTGTGTGTTCTTGCTGTTTGAGTCTTCTTATTCAGAAAAAGTTGTTTATAAAATTAAGTACCATCTGTAAGAATCTGTAAAATTTTGAGCTGCAACCCTAGAAACTGATAAATTCTCCACTTGACTTCCAAATTTGTAAATTGTTCAAATGAAATTGTTAAAATTTGTCAAATCTCCTAACGCAATTACGCAAATCTGTCAAATTTTCAATATACATTGTCAAAATTTTCGATATTCAAGTATTCAAGTATTCACTTTATTAGTAATTTGACTCTTTACAGAGTATTACATTCTCAATATTTTCTTATTTTAGTCTATAAGTATAACTTACGGGTTTTAAATTGAAACTGTCCAAATGATCAAATTTTAAAATGTATCTGCCTGAATCTGCCAAATTTTAACTGAAATTGTGATAGTCTGCCAATTTTTGTAGCTCAACCTATCAAATCTACCAAATACTTGGCTTCAAAAGCAAATACCTGCAAAAGTTTCGACTGCATGTTCCAAAATCTATAAAAAATTTCAGCTTCAACTGTCAAAATATGACACATTTTTGTAATTTAACTCTTCAAATTTATATTATTTTTGTATTGCCAAGTCTGCTAAATAATCTATCACATTTTCAATTTCAACTGACCAATTTAACAAGTTTTCAAAGGGGAACTGTTGAAATCCGACAAATTTTTAGCCCCAGTTGAGAAATTATAACATTAAATTCCGTATATTTTTTTGTAAAATCAACTTTTCAGTTTGATTTTTAAAATCTAGTGAAGTTTTTTATTGCACCTACCTAAATTTATCAAATTTAACTTGGTAAATCTGTCAATTTTTCAATTACAACTGTGCCAAACTGCGAAGTGTCGACTGAAACTATCGTTGTCTGTGAATTTTTGAATGAAACTTGGCATATTTCTCAATTTTTCACTTACGTCTGTTCAAAACTGCCAAGTTTAGACAGAAACTGTTATTGTCTGTCAATAGTTGTATGTAATTTGGTAAATCTGTCAATTTTTTAAATACATCTGTCCCAAATTGCCAAGTGTCGACTGAAACTGTCATTGTCTGTGAATTTTTGAATGAAACTTGGCATATTTGTCAAATCTATCAATTTTTAAATGAAACTTGTAAAATCAGTCAAATACTTGGTTTCAGAAGTGATTCAGAAGTAAATACCTGCAAAATTTTCACCTGCATGTTCCAAAATCTGTTAAATTTTCAACTTCAACTGTCAAAATTTGCCTAATTTTTGTAATTTAACTCTTCAAATTTATATTATTTTTGTATTGCCAAGTCTGCTAAGTAATCTGTCATATTTTCAATTTCAACTGACCAATTAAACAAGTTTTCAAAGGGGAACTGTTGAAATCTGATAAATTCGTAGCTGCAATTGAGAAATTATAACATTAAATTCCGTACATTTTTTTTGTAAAGTCAACTTTTCAGTTTAATTTTTAAAATCTGGTGAAGTTTTTTATTGCACCTACCTAAATTTATTAAATGTAACTTGGTATATCTGGCAATTTTTTCAATTAGATTTGTGCCAAACTGCCAAGTGTCGCCTGAAACTTTAATTGCCTGTGAAAATTTGGCAAAATTGTAAATTTTTCAATTACATCTGTTTAAAACTGCCAAGTTCGATCGAAAATGTTATTGTCTGTAAATTTTTGAATGTAACTTGGTAAATCTGTCAATTTTTAAAATACATCTGTCCCAAACTGCCAAGTGTCGATTGTAACTGTCATTGAGTGTGAATTTTTGAATGAAAATTGGCATATTAGTCAGTTTTTTAATTACATCTGTCCAAAACTACCAAGTGGCGACTGAAACTGTCATTGGTTGTGAATTTTTGAATGAAACTTGGCAAATTTCTCAATTTTTTAATTACATCTGTTCAAAACCGCCACGTGACGACTGAAACTGTCATTGCCTGTGAATTTTTGAATGCAACTTGGAAAAAATTGTCAATATTTCAATTACATCTGTTCAAAACTGCCAATTTTCGACCGAAACTGTTATTGTCTGTAAATTTTTGAATGAAACTTGCTAAATCTGTCAATTTTTTAAATACATCTGTCCCAAACTGCCAAGTGTCGACTGAAACTGTCATTGTCTGTGAATTTTTGAACGAAACTAGGCAAATCTATCAATTTTTGAACGAAACTTGTACAATCTGTCAAATACTTAGTTTCAGAAGTGATTATCTATCAATTCTGAACTAAATAATAAGATTCTTAACTTCAACTGTTCAAATTTGCCAAAGTTTTCAAATGAAACTGCCGAAATTCGTAAAATTTGTAGTCCAGCTTCGAAATTGTCTAAGAATTTTTGAATGAAACAATGTTTTTCAAATACATCTATTCAAAACCGCCAAGTATCGACTGAAACTATCATTGTCTGAGAATTTTTGAGTGAAACTAGCCAAATCTATCAATTTTTGAACGAAACTTGTACAATCTGTCAAATACTTAGTTTCAGAAGTGATTATCTATCAATTTTGAACTGAATAATAAGATTCCTAACTTTAACTGTTCAAATTTGCCAAACTTTTCAAATGAAACTGCCGAAATTCGTAAAATTTGTAGTCCAACTGCGACATTTTCTGGGAATTTTTGAATGAAACAATATTTTTTCAATTACTTCTGTTCAAAACCGCTAAGTGTCGACTGAAAGTGTCATTATCTGAGAATTTTTGAATGAAACTAGGCAAATCTATCAATTTTTTAACGAAACTTGTACAATCTGTCAAATACTTAGTTTTCAGAAGTGATTATGGATCAATTTGAACTGTATGTTAAGACTTTTAACTTCAACTGTTAAAATTTGCTAAGTTTTCAAATGAAACTGCCGAAATCTGTAAAATTTGTAGTGCAGCCGCGAAATTGTCTGAGAATTTTTGAATGAGACAATATTTTTCAATTACATCTATTCAAAACCGCCAAGTGTCGACTGAAAGTATCATTGTCTGAGAATTTTTGAATGAAACTAGCCAAATCTATCAATTTTTGAACGAAACTTGTACAATCTGTAAAATACTTAGTTTCAGAAGTGATTATCCATCAATTTTGAACTGTATGTTAAGATTTTTAACTTCAACTGTTCCAATTTGCCAAGTTTTCAAATGAAACTGCCGAAGTCCGTAAAATTTGTAGTCCAGCTTCGAAATTAAGACATTACATTCTATACATTTTCTGTATAGACTTAAAATTTGACTATATGAAAAATGTATAATTGTAATTATTCAAATGTTTTAATTGCAGCTGTCAAAATCTGCCAACATTTTAATTTTCCTATTTCGTATTTAATTTAGTAGTATCAATTAGTATTATAACAACCCCAATGTGTCACTTATGATAAATATAGCACACTTAGGAACAAGTCTGGAATATTATGGCAAACCCGAGCAATAACAACTGATAACAGCGAAATAACTACTATTATGTTTTAATTGGACGAACAATTTCGTATATAAACCAGCGACTGTTCAAACTTCCGCAATTTAAATCCCTGCAATTTTGATGACGTTACTGCAAACAAACGCCGCCGCCGGGGGCTTGGGGGGTGGCGGGGCAGATTTGATTGCGGCCGCTGCGGTTTTAATTGCGCCCCATCGCAATTTTATAGCCGTCGATAAAAAAATAACCGTATCCTGCGAGCATTAAACGTGCGCCGCGTTTCCCTCCGAGCGGAGCCGAAAAGCTTTCATTTCTTGGCTTTTACAGCACCGCCGGTTGTAATGAGGGGGCGGACTTTACAGGCCGCCCCCACGCGAGCGCGACGCGTTTTAATTGCGTCCGCGGATGAGTGCGCGAGATTAATGAGTCGTTCAAGTGCTCGTCTCGGTTTTTATTCTGAAATTAGGTATGTTGGGGGTGTATGTCAAGCAATAGAGTTTTTCTTTGATTTTTAATGTGGAAAATTGTATGTGCTGTTAGCGGGAAACATGCACAATTTTTTGTATATCGAATCTCAGAAGAGTCTGAGGCGAGTTGTTTTAAAAAAAATAAACGTGGATTGGGCCTATAGATGTTTCAATTAGAAGAAAAAAATAAATGTAACGTTTTTATAGATGTTTTCAATTTAAATAAAAATAATACTTTTATAGGCTCGTACCTTATGCCAGGGTTGGGAGCTCGTAGTCAAGCCCAATGGCTTGGAGGCGGGACTCCAAGACCCCACAAAAAAAAATGATTGCATATTTTGATCTACAATTTATCATTTTTTGAAGTGTTTTGTTAATCATGCAGCAAATTTAATATGTTTGGGCATTAATCTACAATTTATCATTTTTGGAAGTGTTTTGTTAATCATACAGCAAATTTTATTTGTTGGGGCATTAATGTATGAGACAAGTGGCCTAATTGGAATATCTTCTTTTAATTATATCTTCCAACACTTTTATAGATGTGGCAGTCAAATGATTTCTGGTTGGGATCAGGTTATATGCACGCGAGTGATTTTTATTTCGGTTTCATTGATTGCACATCAAAGAGATTAGTTTCCGCTCTCCAAATCACGTTTGCATGTATTTTTTTGCAGTTTCGCTTAAAAAAAAATAATATACGTGTGCGTTGTGAGGCCTGGCGATGATTAGCTCGTTTTATTTATCTATTAAAATTTCAATTCACAACGCGTGGAACGATTATCGTCCCTCGCGTTTACGCGAGGGTTATTTATTCACCTAAACGACGCCCCGTATATAGATTCGGTCCGATAGAGCTCGTCACTTTTAATCTGCGCCAATTATCTCCCGCATTAATGACCTTACGAATGACCCGCACCTGCCCCATAAATAATCGTCTCTGCGAATTGAGCCTGTGATTACTGCTAATTCGTTTTTTTTTTGCGTATCTCCGCGTGCAATTAAACATTCCGCCGGGTGGCGATTTGAGAGATAATTCCTCAGCCCTGAGCGGGCGTTAATTAAAGTCCGCTCAATTTTGAGCTTTGTGTTGGCTCCGGTTGAGGGCACGGGATGTAATATCTTGAGTACACACGCACAGCAAGCGGATCCATTTGAATTGAGATCCACGTTAATATTCCGTGAAATCCACATTCCGAGCATTTACAAATAGCATATCGCCCCTGTAGTTGACACGTTACCCTTCCCCATGAATATTAATACGTCTGCGGTGGCTGCGTCACGAGATAACTCACTCACTATGGAAGCGCACCGGAAAGCCATTCAGCGGGATTTAAGCGCTAATATTACGGAATTAGTGTAAACTACGTATGAATTAATTAGAGGTTAAGGGCCCGGAGAATTTGATTCCGGCCCCCCACTGCGGGGGCGGCTCCAGGGTCAACCCCGCAGGCTCCGGGGTCGACCCCGCAGGCTCCGGGGCACGAAGTTTCGCTAATAGAGTCCACGAGGAAAGGGGGTCATCCGGGGACCATCTGTCACCGCTGACTGGGACGGCCGGAAGCACTGGACCGTCTCGCAGCGGACCCCAAACTTCCGGCACCGCTTCCGGAATTTAATTACGTCATTTCTTCCCTACAAAAAACAACCACCAACTACACCCAACCACCAAAGTTCGCAGAGCTAAATGACTGCAGCTCACCACGAATCTAATAGACAACACCCATAAGGCCACAGCAATGGCCAATTATAGCAAGAAACTTTACACAAATCTTGAAAGCAATAACTAAAAACGTCCATGAAATTACTGATATTGTCTTAAGCACAAACAGAATTTCGTACTTTACTATGAAAAAGAAGGCCAATACATAAAAGAACAAAGAACCTACAAAAGAACTTGTACAAAAATTATAACAATAACATATTGATTGATCTAAACAAGAGGAATGAAGAAGACCGACAACATCCTTCAATACCATTAACCCAGGAGGGGAGAGAAATCCCACTCCCGAGGTGAAGACAGAAGGAAGAAAACATTATTAAAAAAATATATATTGTATGTCTAAAAAAAAAAAATCAAATCGTATATAAATTCGATACTAAAAATAAAAATAACAATACAAAAGATGTCCTTTCAGAGGGGAACTGAAGCTGGAGATCCCATGTATTGTTAAATTATTCGTACACATTAATTAATGTATGCGTGCACGTCTATACCTTGCGCACGATAGCTATTGTAGCAAACTATGTAATATAATTTGTGTCCAAAATTTTTTTTCTATCAACTTTACCCGATATAAAAAATTTCAGGCGGTGCACCGTTAACGAGATATTTGCGAAAAATAACACAAGTTCACCGTTTGGGGGGTGTTTTTTCAATATTCAGGGACAAAGGCCTCCCCGGGGGAGTAGAAACTCGACGGATATTCAATTATAGAGTACTTAACAGTAACCAAATTTCAAAACTATATAGTTTATTTCCGCCAAAAAGTCTAATTTCACTGGATTATAAACAAATAGTAATAATAACAAACGATAATTCTATTTCATATTAACATATGCTGCTGGTGTTATTCGCGAACTCATAAATTAGTCACAATGTAAGTCGTTGAAAAAGTGAAAAAAGTTGAAAAAGTTAACAAGATATTTGCGAAAAATAACACAAGTTCACCATTTTCAGGGTGTTTTTTCAATATTAAGGGATGAAATCCCTACTGGGGGAGGGGAAACTCGACAGATATTCGATTCTAGAGTACTTAAGAGTAAGTATGCCAAATTTCAAAACAATATAGCTTATTTCCGCCAAAAAGTCTAATTTCACTGGATTATAAACAAATAGTAATAATAACAAACGATAATTCTATTTCATATTAACATATGCTGCTGGTGTTATTCGCGAACTCATAAATTAGTCACAATGTAAGTCGTTGAAAAAGTGAAAAAAGTTGAAAAAGTTAACAAGATATTTGCGAAAAATAACACAAGTTCACCATTTGGAAGGTGTTTTTTCAATATTAAGGGATGAAATCCCTACTGGGGGAGAAGAAACTCGACAGATATTCGATTCTAGAGTATTTAAGAGTAAGTATGCCAAATTTCAAAACTATAATTTATTTCCGCCAAAAAGTCTAATTTCACTGGATTATAAACAAATAGTAATAATAACAAACGCTAATTCTATTTCATATTAATATATGCTGCTGGCGTTGTTCGCGAACTCATAAATTAGTCACAATGTAAGTCGTTGAAAGAGTGAAAAAAGTTGAAAAAGTTAACAAGATATTTGCGAAAAATAACACAAGTTCACCATTTGGAGGGTGTTTTTTCAATATTAAGGGATGAAATCCCTACTGGGGGAGGGGAAACTCGACAGATATTCGATTCTAGAGTACTTAAGAGTAAGTATGCCAAATTTCAAAACTATATAATTTATTTCCGCCAAAAAGTTTAATTTCACTGGACTATAAACAAATAGTAATAATAACAAACGATAATTTTATTTCATATTAACATATGCTGCTGGTGTTATTCGCGAACTCATAAATTAGTCACAATGTAAGTCGTTGAAAAAGTGAAAAGAGTTGAAAACGTTAACAAGATATTTTTATTTTTTTTTTTATTTTTTTTTTATTTATTGAATAAACGGGACAATGCCCACTAATACATTGCTTCATAAATATATTACAAAATTTAATACATATTACAACATGTAATAATTCTACTAATAACATTAAATTAAAGTAAAACGAGGTTAACATATATACAACAAATTCGACCGCTAACAGCCCAATCTCAAATTACTAAATTTCTTGAACCTCTGAATGCTAGTGCTAAATAGACAAATGTCACTGCAGTACTGATTTGCTAAACGTTGAATCCGCAGCATAGGTGCATTGCAGCGGCGATTTGTTCTGGAGAAAGGCACGAAGAACAAATCATGTTGACGAGTGACGCGCAACGGAATATGGAGCTGAATATATCCAAGTAATTCAGGACAATCAATAATGTTGTTCATAATTTTATATAAAAACGTTAGATCAGCTGCCTTCCTCCTAGTTTCTAGGGTCGAGATTCCTAATATTGATTCAATTACGCCATAGGTACCATTGACATTCAAGTTAATTTTGTGTGCAACGTATCGAAGGAATAAATGCTGAACTGTTTCAAGTTTACCTATATACAGGGCGTAACATGGAGACCACACAGTAGAACAATACTCTATCTGAGATCGAACAAGAGACGAATATAAAACCTTAATTGCTGTAATATTAGTAAAGTAAGATGTGTTCCGCTTTACGAAGCCCAGCATTTTGCGGGCCTTAGAGGTAATTTCATCTATATGATTGTTGAATGTCAATTTTCTGTCAAATACAACACCTAGGTCATTTATTTGAGCTACTTCCAGGAGAGGAACATTGCCCAGTTTATACGCGAAAATGATTGGCGTGCTAGTCTTATAGAAACGCAAGATCTTACATTTATTTACATTAAGTTCCATTCCATTAAGGTTACACCAATTCCATAGAGCATTTAAATCTGATTGTAGGTCACTAGTGTCGGATTGATGAGTAATTAATTTAAATATTTTTGTGTCGTCAGCGAAAAGGAGACACTCTGAGTTTCTAAAGCACTTTGTTATGTCGTTAATAAACAATTTAAATAGTAGTGGGCCTAGATGGGAACCTTGAGGGACCCCAGACGACACCTCAATATTCCGGGAAATAAAATTTTTTATTTTAACTTGTTGGGATCTATGTTTGATGTAACTCCCTATCCAATCTTGCAATTTACCAAGTATACCCCAGTTATGTAATTTAAGTAACAATATATCTTGATTTATTCTGTCAAATGCCTTAGCGAAGTCTGTATACACAGCATCAACCTGCGTACCCTCATCAAGCGCGTTCGATATGTACTCACTGTACAGAGTTAAGTTCGCGAGAGTAGACCTACCGGAATGGAACCCATGCTGACTTGGTGAGATGAAAGGGTCAAATACAGATGCTAACCGGTCGGTTATTAAGCTTTCAAATAACTTCGGTATTGAACTCAAGATTGAAATTGGCCTGTAGTTTACAATGTCATTTCTTACCCCAGATTTGTGTACAGGAGTAATGAAGCTATGTCTCCATCTAGCAGGAAACACGCCCGAGTTTAATGATTCCGTGAATATGAGATGCAGGGGACAACAAATAGTAAAATTACAACGCTTAAGAAGAATTGGTGGGATACGGTCGGGGCCAGGACCCTTTTTACTGTCCAGCATATCTATTTTCCGCACAATTTCCACTACACTTAGGCTAATTTCCGACATTGAAACACTGGTATTAGCTATATCGTTTTGATACTTGATTCCTTGGTGTACGGAGTAGGTGCTCTGGAAGTGATCAGCAAAACCGTTAACAATTGAATCCGGGTCGTCCAAGGAACTTTCACGGTAGGTCATCCTACTAGGTATACCATCCTCTTGTCTTAGCAATTTGGTGTATTTCCAGAAACTTTTGGGATTGTTGATTACATTTGATTCAGCTTGTTGTACAAAATCGTCAAAACATTTTGTAGAGAGATATTTAGCTTCTTTTCTTAGGTTAGAATATACTTGATGATTTTCACGGCTTGGGTAGTCTTTATAATTTTTGTGAGCAATTTTCTTGTTGATAATACTCTTTTTCAGCACGCCGGAATACCAATTGGGGAAATTGTGTCTTTTTGACCGTTTCAGCGGCACGTACATAAATATGGCATTGTATAGGACTTCGTAGAATAAGTCAACCATTTCTTCAACGGATAGATCATGAAACAAACATTGCCAATTTACAAAGCCCAGGTGTTCATTTAGTTTGACAAAATCACATCTTTGAAAGTCGTAAAACCATTCATCGCCCTTGATTTCCAATTCAAATTCATTGATGGTAACAAGTAATTCTAGAGCCGGATGATGATCATCCTCGCTGATTATTGGACTTACACATTTCTGGACAATGTCCCGCAGGGTTGAGGTAAATACTAAATCCAGTTTATGTTGGTGCTTACTTAATGTTTTGTTTAGCTGGTGTAAATTAAGTAATTCCACCGTAGTGGATAGTGTATCAACACAGCTTCGTTCATTCACAGTACCACCTGTGCGCATAATAGCATTTGAACTCATATCATCCCCCATCCACTCCGCATGCGGTAGGTTGAAGTCACCCAACAGCACAAGCTTAGAACTTGGGTACCGTTCAGACACACCATCCAGCAAATTGCAGAATTCGATAAATTTATCGACTGCAGTTGAAGGTGGAAAGTATACGTTAATAACGATGAGTTCAAGTCGTCTCCCTATAGCAACACCAATGCATTCGATATTATCACATGTGTCGATTTCATGACTGTATAATTCAGCAAGCACTCCGATCAGTACTCCACCTCCCCGTTTAAAGGTGCTCGTTAAACAACTTCTGTCCCTTCTGTACAAGTTATAATTCAAGATACCCAATTCAGATGATTTGATATCACAATTTAGCCAAGTTTCGGTTAGGCATATTATCTCATGATCAGTTGAGACCATCGAGCTTCGAAGTTCATTCATTTTTGTGCGTAATCCTCTAACGTTCCGATAATAAAGGCTAAGTGTTTTCTCTTTTTTTTCTCGTCTTTTTTTTTTAGTTTCAGTTATACTTCTCAATGGTTGCTATGTAGATATGTCATAATCTGTTTTTGAGTTAGCTAAACTCACCTGTCTCTGATAGCATGCACATTGAATGCTCCAAACATTGTGCATAGTATCTACATTTGTTTTAAATTTTATGTTCCTTAAGATGCAGTTTGAGCATTGTTCAATTTCTTTCGACGTACAAGCATTAGTTGCGTGTGGGCCTGTACAATGTCCACACACAGTATCACTATTGCAATCGTTTGCTTTGTGACCATATTTGCAGCAGTTAAAACACCTCATTATGTCGTATGAGTTGACTACTTGACATCTGTTAAATTTTTTTCTTTTCAAGCATTAGTTTATGAGTAAGAGGGTCTACTTCCAGAATCATATTGAATTTCGAATTTATTGTTTTAGTTTTATAAATACTATTCATTTTGAAATTTTTTGTTTCTGTGATAACATCATTTTGTTGTATTATTCTGTTTGTGAGGTCGATTTCTTTAAGTTCACTGGATATATTTAATATTTTAATTTTAGGGGAGCGTTTTTTACCTTCTGATAGTACATATACTTCACCAAATGCTGTGCTGAGTTGTTGTTGTATATTTTTCAAGTTGTCGCTATCGTTACATTCTATGATAATACCGTTTCCTTGCTTCATATTCCTTACTTTAGCATCATTAAACAGTTTTGGAGGCATGTTGTCAATGAGATCTTTCCTAATTTCAGTACTATTAGTATTAAGGTTTACTGGTTTTAGTAGTAGTGCATTTTTCTTAACCGCCGTACTATAGCTAGGAGCTTTAAGTTCAGGAGTAGTAGTTTCATTGACTGGGTTGTTATTGCTTATTGCTGATGCTTCTGTTGCATCTGAGTTTAATATCAATATTTTGTTACTATTTGACTTTGCCTTACTTATTCCTTTTATTGCAGTATTTAGGTCGACTTTTAGGTCTTGAATGCATTTTTTAAAAGTAGTTTCTGTTTTAAGTGCGAAGGATTCAATAGCAGAATACTCACTCAATTTAACTTTCAGTTGGTGAATTTCTTGTTTCAGAGTTGCATTTTCCATTCGCAGTTGTATAATTTCACCCTGAGTTTTATTATTCGACGGTTCTGGTGTTTGGGCAGTGCAGTATGGGCACTTGTCCACAACATCGTCACAAACATTATTAAATCCCTTGTACAATTTTAGACAGCTTTTGTGAAATACGGTAGTGCAGTTTGTACATTTTATAAAAGTAGCGGGTACTTTTTTGCATTTTAGACATTCCATGGATGGATTCGTATAAGTGGTAGCAGTTGGAATGGCATTGTTCATATTTCAAAATGTACGCCCAATCATGAGCCAAAGCGTTGCCGCTTCAATTGCGCGAGTCGACCGGCTCAGCGGCCGGTGCGCCCGGAGTCCACACGTGCCAGATAGAATTATTGGAGGTTAGAAATTGAAATTCACAATGTTCTTTAAATGCTCACACAACAAGATAAACTGCTTACATACAGTTATGCACACAGAGTACTTGTAATTGTCGTTTTGCGTCCACTATACATAGACTCTTCATTTTCACTTTACTATCACGAAATAAACGGATCAAAAAATAGTCACTGTTTACACTGTGACTGACACTGTGATATTTGCGAAAAATAACACGAGTTCACCATTTGGAGGGTGTTTTTTCAATATTAAGGGATGAAATCCCTACTGGGGGAGGGGAAACTCGACAGATATTCGATTCTAGAGTACTTAAGAGTAAGTATGCCAAATTTCAAAACTATATAATTTATTTCCGCCAAAAAGTCTAATTTCACTGGACTATAAACAAATAGTAATAATAACAAACGATAATTCTATTTCATATTAACATATGCTGCTGGTGTTATTCGCGAACTCATAAATTAGTCACAATGTAAGTCGTTGAAAAAGTGAAAAAAGTTGAAAAACTTAACAAGATATTTGCGAAAAATAACACAAGTTCACCATTTGGAGGGTGTTTTTTCAATATTAAGGGATGAAATCCCTACTGGGGGAGGGGAAACTCGACAGATATTCGATTCTAGAGTACTTAAGAGTAAGTATGCCAAATTTCAAAACAATATAGCTTATTTCCGCCAAAAAGTCTAATTTCACTGGACTATAAACAAATAGTAATAATAACAAACGATAATTCTATTTCATATTAATATATGCTGCTGGTGATATTCGCGAACTCATAAATTAGTTACAATGTAAGTCGTTGAAAAAGTGAAAAAAGTTGAAAAAATTAACAAGATATTTGCGAAAAATAACACAAGTTCACCATTTGGAGGGTGTTTTTTCAATATTAAGGGATGAAATCCCTACTGGGGGAGGGGAAACTCGACAGATATTCGATTCTAGAGTACTTAAGAGTAAGTATGCCAAATTTCAAAACCATATAATTTATTTCCGCCAAAAAGTCTAATTTCACTGGACTATAAACAAATAGTAATAATAACAAACGATAATTCTATTTCATATTAATATATGCTGCTGGTGATATTCGCGACCTCATGAATTAGTCACAATGTAAGTCGTTGAAAAAGTGAAAAAAGTTGAAAAAATTAACAAGATATTTGCGAAAAATAACACAAGTTCACCATTTGGAGGGTGTTTTTTCAATATTAAGGGATGAAATCCCTACTGGGGGAGGGGAAACTCGACAGATGTTCGATTCTAGAGTACTTAAGAGTAAGTATGCCAAATTTCAAAACTATATAATTTATTTCCGCCAAAAAGTCTAATTTCACTGGACTATAAACAAATAGTAATAATAACAAACGATAATTCGCGTTGTTCGCGAACTCATAAATTATGCACAATGTAAGTCGTTGAAAAAGTGAAAAATAAGCAAAGAAAAATAGTCTCATAAGCAAAGTTTCATCAAACACATTACTATTGAAAAATAAAATCCCAGAATAAAATAGAAATGTGTACATGTAAAAGAATTCGATTTATTACGATAAAGCTCATGCACAAGCGATTTGCGATTTGCGATTTTTGTTCTGATTGGTTAAATTTGAAAGTATTTTTTTTAATTTGAAAAAATTTCCAGTGTAAAATATAAATGTGTACATGTAAAAAGATTCGATGTATTACGATAAAGCTCATGCACAAGCGATTTGCGATTTTTGTTCAGATCGGTTAAATTTGAAAGTTTTTTTTTTTAATTTTGAAAAAAATCCCAGTATAAAATATATATGTGTACATGTAAAAACATCGATGATTTACAATAAAACTCATGCACACGAGATTTGCGATTTATGATTTTTGTTCTGATTGGTTAAATTTGAAAGTATATTTTTTAATTTGAAAAAAATCCCATTATAAAATATAAATGTGTACATGTGAAAAAAATTATATATTACCTTAAAGCTCATGCACAAACGATTTGTGATTTGTGATTATTGTTCTGATTGGTTAAATTTGAAAATATAAATGTGTACATGTAAAAAAATCGATGTATTACCATAAAGCTCATGCACACACGATTTGTGATTTGTGATTTATGTTCTGATTGGTTAAATTTGAAAGTTTTTTTTTAATTTTGAAAAAAATTCCAGTATTAAATATATATGTGTACATGTAAAAACATCGATGATTGACAATAAAGCTCATGCACACGAGATTTGCGATTTATGATTTTTGTTCTGATTGGTTAAGTTTGAAAGTATATTTTTTAATTTGAAAAAATTCCCATTATAAAATATAAATGTGTACATGTAAAAAAAATGATATATTACATTAAAGCTCATGCACAAACGATTTGTGATTTGTGATTATTGTTCTGATTGGTTAAATTTGAAAATATAAATGTGTACATGTAAAAAAATCGATGTATTACCATAAAGCTCATGCACACACGATTTGTGATTTGTGATTTATGTTCTGATTGGTTAAATTTGAAAGTTTTTTTTTAATTTTGAAAAAAATTCCAGTATTAAATATATATGTGTACATGTAAAAACATCGATGATTGACAATAAAGCTCATGCACACGAGATTTGCGATTTATGATTTTTGTTCTGATTGGTTAAGTTTGAAAGTATATTTTTTAATTTGAAAAAATTCCCATTATAAAATATAAATGTGTACATGTAAAAAAAATGATATATTACATTAAAGCTCATGCACAAACGATTTGTGATTTGTGATTATTGTTCTGATTGGTTAAATTTGAAAATATAAATGTGTACATGTAAAAAAATCGATGTATTACCATAAAGCTCATGCACACACGATTTGTGATTTGTGATTTATGTTCTGATTGGTTAAATTTGAAAGTTTTTTTTTTTTTTTTGAAAAAAATCCCAGTATTAAATATATATGTGTACATGTAAAAACATCGATGATTGACAATAAAGCTCATGCACACGAGATTTGCGATTTATGCTTTTTGTTCTGATTGGTTAAGTTTGAAAGTATATTTTTTAATTTGAAAAAATTCCCATTATAAAATATAAATGTGTACATGTAAAAAAAAATGATATATTACCATAAAGCTCATGCACAAACGATTTGTGATTTGTGATTATTGTTCTGATTGATTAAATTTGAAAATATAAATGTGTACATGTAAAAAAATCGATGTATTACCATAAAGCTCATGCACACACGATTTGTAATTTGTGATTTTTGTTCTGATTGGTTAAATTTGAAAGTATTGTATGCATAAACTTGTACTATACCAATCAGAACAAATATTGCAAATCGCAAATCGCCAGTGCATGAACTAAGCTTTACAATCGTAGAATTTTAAATAAGTTAAAAATTGCTATGAATCATAGAAACAGTATGATATAAATTTCGTACAAACATAGTAAGATTGGCATTTGGCAGTAATACATACAGAAGTGTTATTGAAAATACGTAGATAAAGTTGAAATATGTCTTCATGTTGTACATCAAATTTAAATCTGAAACATATACATTAAATCATATCCTATAAAATAATAATTAAATTTATTGTTTAGTCATGTGTTGCCACATATTTTTTAATATGATTGTATTAAAAAATATATCATTCTTAAAGCATCTTCAATGCAACTGAAATTTAATTTGCAAGTTCTATCTCCGGAGGATCGCATTTCTAATTCCTCTCGCTCTATCCACTTTTTCCACCCCATTCCGTGGGGCGAAAGACAAGCGAACTGCGGGAGTAGTTTTCGCCGCACCGGCGGATTAATGCAATTATACACATTTCGACTGCGCCGGGAAACTCGGGAAAATTTACAGAGCCACCTCCGATGCATTGTTGGAGTGCGCCCGAGGCGCAGTTCGAGACGTATCCGTATTGTTGCAATTCCGCTGCAGCCACTCGCGATGCCCCTTTTTCTTGTTGATGCAGCGCGCAGGAATTTCTATACGTTTCCGCTGAAATTTATTATTAAACGTCTCGTAAGGGCGAGTTTGTGCAGGAAGCGGGGCAAATGAGAAGTTCTGAAAGTTTATTTTCGTTACGCGAAATTCCGGGCTTCAATTTGCAACTCTTGCACTCGTAGAGTCATTAAATATTGCGTTTGCAGTTCATGCATATCTTATAGTTAAGTTATAGTTAAGTTGCAGTTAAGTCTTTATTATTATTTTTATTTTAACTAATCACTTTTTAACGGGTATAATGGATGAATAATTTAAACTTTTATCTACAACTGGCTTTGTCATTGTGTTCTAAAACTAATCAATCTTGACAACTTACTTGTTTTATCATTGGATTCAAATTCGTTTTCGTGCCTCCGAGAAAAATGTATTCATATGCCCACGTCAATTTCGCTGATGTGTCATTTTTCAATACATCGCATGCATTTTCCATCTCATTTACTCGCACATAACCTCTCTTTTTTGCGGACGCAACAAATTATCCATCTCGCACATATTGTGTGGTATGTCACCATTCCTCTATCCCATATTTTCCAAAACGTCATGATGCACATCCTACTCTTTAATCGCCTCGAAATATCCGTCTTACTCATATGGAGCAAAGTCCCTTCCCCCCCAACCCGAAACTCTGAGCTGACCAGAAATGCATGTTAATTCTTATGGGGGCTCACCACTCAAGATCCTCTTTATTTTTCTAGTTCTCACTAAAAATATTTCTAACCCTCATAATGAAAATTCGCCTATACTCAACATAAATTTAACCTATTTTTCACTTTTGCTCACTAACGAAATTACAAGCCCCCATTACAAATGTCAGCCAATAAATCTTGACATGTTATTTGGTACCATTACAATTTCTTGCTATTTTTAAACAATCCCTCTATAAAATGTATGTCCCTCACCATCAAAATACATCTGCTCTGATTTATTTGTTGTAATCTTCGCAAATAATTCGTCTCGCGATTCGATTCAGACTGTTTCCTTTTGTATTCCGTGATTCGTCGTTTTGTCCGGGAATTGGGGGATACTTTTTTTCCGCTGTAAGGGGAAATCACGGTCGCACCCCCAGGATGAAATGACGCGATTCCGATTCAGGCCCACGTCGCGAAATAAAACGTAACCCGTTTAAGTGTAAACCACAATAAGGCCGGTGCGCACATGAATAGCAATGCGGAGCTGAGTCAGGATTCCGGCCCACGTTTCAATAGACCGGAAACGAAAGAGCGGAATTAATTGAACCTTCCGCTTACACCGAAACACGGAAGGATGGAGTGCAGGTCAGAGATTCTTTAACTTTTTTTTCTGCAGCCATAGCAATTGTTCATATCAGTTTTAATGAGTCTTAAAATATATAATCGTTCTCTAATTTCATCCAGCAGCAGTAGTGTTGGTACAAATCACAAACCTCCAACCCCACCTGAATCCTCTAATTTGTTCTGGTAGCAATAGTATTGGTACAAAATCACAAATCTTCGGATTCCTCTAATTTGATCTGGTAGTATTATTAGTGTTGGTACAAAATCATAAATCTTCTAAATCCTCTAATTTGTTCTGGTAGCAATAGTATTGGTACAAAATCATCAATCTTCGGACTCCTTTAATTTGATATGGTAGCATTATTAGTGTTGGTACAAAAAATAAATCTCCTGAATCCTCTAATTTGTTCTGGTTGCTATAGTATTGGTACAAAATCACAAACCTTCGGACTCCTCTCATTTGATCTGGTAGCATTATTAGTGTTGGTACAAAATCATAAATCTTCTGAATCCTCTAATTTGTTCTGGTAGCAATAGTATTGGTTCAAAATCATCAATCTTCTGACTCCTCTAATCTGATCTGGTAGCAATAGTATTGGTTCAAAATCATAAATCTTCGGACTCCTCTAATTTGATCTGGTAGCAATAGTATTGGTACAAAATTTTAATTTTGTAAATTTTCTGATTGCAGGGGTGCAATTTAATGACATATTTTTCAAGCAATTTTTTTGAAATTTCTATTTTGTTATAATGGAAACTTCTGAAATTGTATTGCATTACTTACAATGTTTTTGATATCTTAGGAAAACTCTAAAATTTAAAGGACTAATCATTTATTTCGAGAAAATAAAATTGACATGTATAAATCAGTTGAATGGAAACTCTCTCTAATTTAATTTATTAATTCTGTGCTTGGAATGATCAAGATAATCACAGATGATTACCACATAGTTAAGGTAGAAACAATCTTAATGATGGAATCTTGTACAATGGCTATACTTTAATGAAATTGTGAAAATTCCTTATTGATTATTTGAAATTTCATGAAATTGTGCATAAGTTATCTGCAAAAAGAATGCCAGTAAAATATATAACTTATTTTAAGCACAGGGGGTGAGAAACGGTATTAGGGGATGATCTTGTGCCACTATGGCATAATCGTGGCAGGTGGCAACTGGAGTGTGCATGCAAAATTTTATGTTTGCTGATCCACAAATAGTGGCAGAAATTTGTGAGCAAATTCGAGGTAGCTCCAAAGGGTTGAACACCATTAGGGGCTATTTTTGAGTAAATATGCCTATAATAGGTGCCGATTGGGGTGAATTTACAAAATTTGAAGAAAAAATCTGCAAAAATAATGCCAGTAAAAGATAAAACATATTTTAACACAGGGGGCGAAAAACGCAATTAGGGGATGATCTCGTGTCACTATGGTACTATAATATCGTGTGGCAGGTGGCAACTAGAGGGTGTTTGCAAAATATTGGGCTATGGCTATACTTTAAAGAAATTGTGAAAATTGCTTATTGATTATTTGAAATTACAAGAAATTACGCCAAATTTGTTTACTTTGAGTATTTATCATTTTAATACTAATTTCATGCTTACATGTACAATTTTTGTGAATGTATATGTAGAATAGAACAGGGAATTTATTATAGAGACAGACTTCGAAAATTGCCTAAGTTATATGAATATTCAGTAAAAAAACGTGTACTTCCTTAATTAATTTTTGTAATTGCATTTGTAACCGGTTTCTTCCAATTAATTGGTCATCATCAGGCAAAACTAAAAAGAACATTAGATTGTTTGTTTTTTTTAATTGTTAATGTACAAATTGTAATCTGTTGTTCATTTTAGTTTTGTCTGATGATGACCAATTAATTGGTGGAAACCGGTTGCAAACGCAATTAAAAATGTTGAGTTAAGTACACGTTTTTACTGAATGGTCTAAATTACCGTATACAAGATAAATCATATCGTTTTGGAAAATAACTCAAAAACCAGAACTCTACCATTCTTTTTTTTTATCAATTATTTCGAAAGAATTATATACGTTTAAAAAATATTTCAATTCCAATTTTTTCAATCAACAAATTCAATATTTCAATCTTAAACTGCATATATTTTGCAGGAAATATTATTTCATGGCACAATTTGGTGACAACTATGTTGAAATAAAAGTTTAAAACTATTTAGTAAAAAAACTTGTACTTCCTTAATTAAATTTTGTAATTGCTTTTGGAACCGGTTTCTACCAATTAATTGGCCATCATCAGGCAAAACTAAAAAGAACAATAGATTGTTTTGTTTTTTTTAAATTGTTAATGTACAAATTGTAATCTGTTGTTCTTTTAAGTTTTGTCTGATGATGACCAATTAATTGGTTGAAACTGGTTGCAAAAGCAATCAAAAATTTTAATTAAGAAAGTACGCGTCTTTTACTGAATAGTTTAAAGCTTTAATTTCCACGTAGTTGTGTCACCAAATTGTGCCATTAAATAATATTTCCTGCAAAATATATGCCGTTTAAGATCGAAATATAGAATTTGATTTGAATGAAAAGATTGAAATTGAGATATTTTGTAAACGTATATAATTCTTTCGAAATAACTGATAAAAATAAAGAATGACGAGAGTTCTGCTAAATTAGAGGATACAGAGGATTTGTGATTTTGTACCAATACTATTGCTACCAGAACAAATTAGAGGATTCAGAAGATTTATGATTTTGTACCAACACAAATAATGCTACCAGAACAAATTAGAGGATACAGAAGATTTATGACTTTGTACCAACACTAATGGTACCAGATCAAATTAGAGGAGCCCGAAGATTTCTGATTTTGACCTATACTATTGCTACCAGAGCAAACGTTTTTAAACGTATACAATTCTTTCGAAATAACTGATAAAAATAAAGAATGATGAGAGTTCTGGTAAATTAAAGGATACAGAAGATTTGTGATTTTGTACCAATACTATTGCTACCAGAACAAATTAGAGTATACAGAAGATTTATGATTTTGTACCAATACTAATAATGCTACCAGATCAAATTAGAGGAGTTCGAAGATTTATGATTTTGTACCAATGCTATTGCTACCAGAACAAATTAGAGGATACAGAAGATTTATGATTTTGTACCAACACTAATGGTACCAGATCAAATTAGAGGAGTCCGAAGATTTCTGATTTTGACCTATACTATTGCTACCAGAGCAAACGTTTTTAAACTTATACAATTCTTTCGAAATAACTGATGAAAATAAAGAATGATGAGAGTTCTGGTAAATTAAAGGATACAGAAGATTTGTGATTTTGTACCAATACTATTGCTACCAGAACAAATTAGAGGATTCAGAAGATTTATGATTTTGTACAAATACTAATAATACTACCAGATCAAATTAGAGGAGTCCGAAGATTTATTATTTTGTACTCATACTATTGCTAGCAGCTACCAGCTTGTTGCTATAGAACAAATTTGAGGATACAGAAGTTTTATGATTTTGTACCAACACTAATGCTAGCAGATCAAATTAGGGGAGTCCGAAGATTTATGATTTTGTACCAATACTATTACTACCAGAACAAATTAGAGGATACAGCAGATTTATGATATTGTACCAACACTAATGCTAGCAGATAAAATTAGAGGAGCCCGAAGGTTATGATTTTCTACCAATACTATTGCTATTAGATCAAATTAGAGGCGTCCGAAGATTTATGATTTTGTACCAATACTATTGCTACCAGATCAAATTAGAGGATTCAGAAGATTTATGATTTTTTACCAAGACTAATAATGCTACCAGATCAAATTAGAGGAGTCCGGAGATTTATGATTTTGTACCAATACTATTGCTACCAGAACAAATTAGAGGAGTCCGAAGATTTATGATTTTGTACCAATACTATTGCTACCAGAACAAATTTGAGGATTCAGAAGATTTATGATTTTGTACCAACACTAATAATGCTGCCAGATCAAATTAGAGGACTCCGAAGATTTATGATTTTGTACCAATACTATTGCTACCAGATCAAATTAGATGAGTCCGAAGATTTATGATTTTGAACCAATACTATTGCTACCAGGTCAAATTAGAGGAGTCCGAAGATTTATGATTTTGTACCAATACTATTACTACCAGAAGAAATTAGAGGATTCAGAAGATTGATGATTTTGTACCAACACTAATGCTACCATATCAAATTAGAGGAGTCTGAAGATTTGTGATTTTGTACCAATACTATTGCTACCAGAACAAATTAGAGGATAGAGAAGAATTATGATTTTGTACCAACACTAATGCTAGCAGATCAAATTAGGGGAGTCCGAAGATTTATGATTTTGTACCTATACTATTGCTACCAGAACAAATATTTTTAAACGTAAATCATTCTTTCGAAATACCTGATAAAAATAAAGAATGACGAGAGTTCTGGTAAATTAGAGGATACAGAAGATTTGTGATTTTGTACCAATACTATTGCTACCAGAACAAATTAGAGGATTCAGAAAATTTATGATTTTGTACAAACACTAATAATGCTACCAGATCAAATTATAGGAGTCCAAAGATTTATGATTTTGTACGAATACTATTGCTACCAGAACAAATTTGAGGACACAGAAGATTTATGATTTTGTACCAACACTAATGCTAGCAGATCAAATTAGTGGAGTCCGAAGATTTATGATTTTGTACCAATACTATTGCTACCACAAGAAATTTGAGGATACAGAAGATTTATGATTTTGTACCAACACTAATGCTAGCAGATCAAATTAGGGGAGTCCGAAGATTTATGATTTTGTACCAATACGATTGCTACCAGAACAAATTAGAGGATACAGAAGATTTATGATATTGTACCAACACTAATGCTAGTAGATCAAATTAGAGGAGCCCGAAGGTTATATATATATATGATTTTCTACCAATACTATTGCTATCAGATCAAATTAGAGGCGTCCGAAGATTTATTATTTTGAACCAATACTATTGCTACCAGGTCAAATTAGAGGAGTCCGAAGATTTATGATTTTGTACCAATACTATTGCTACCAGAACAAATTAGAGGATACAGAAGATTTATGATTTTGTACCAACACTAACTGGTAGCATGTAGCACTAACTGGTAGACTGGTAGCATACCAGTCAAATTAGAGGAGTCCGAAGATTTATGATTTTGTACCTATACTATTGCTACCAGAACAAACGCTTTTAAACGTATACAATTCTTTCGAAATAACTGATAAAAATAAAGAATGATAAGAATTCTGTTTTTTTTAGTTATTCTCCAAAACGATATAATCCGAGACGATTTTCCACATGACAATTTTCAACCTCATATTAAATCAACTTTTTATTGAAGTTTCTTTTATGACTAAGGCTTCGTGTACGATACGAGCGGTGAGCGGCAGAGCGACAAAACAAACGATTTGTTCGCGATTTGTATGGGGCGTGCTGGGGAAACTTGACGCTTTGCGCTTGCCGCTTACTGCTGCTCCTAGATATTAAAGCCTGGCACCCACTGAGACGCAGGTGACGCAGGTAACGCAGGGCAGCGCAGAGCAGTTATTTTCGCAGCCAATAGAAGGGCGAGATTGGTGATCTTGCCTTTCTTATTGGTTGTGAGAATAACTGCACTGCACTGCCCTGCGTTGCCTGCGCCACCTATTATCTAATTGTGTCCCAGGCTTTATGCTCGCCGCTCGCCGCACACCGCTCACCACTCACCGCTCACCACTCACCGCTCGCCGCACACCGCTCACCGCTAACCACTCGTATCGTACCCTAGGCATTATCGTGTTTAGAAAAAAAAATCCCAGGTGCACATCCACACGCACAGACGTTTTTACAGCATGCTTTACAGAAGCATTACGTTTTCTGTCCCCTGTACAGAAAACTGTGTACGAGCGTACGTGTAATTGCCTCTGTGCGAAATTTATGTGTTCGTCGCCTCGTTCCTTCCGCGAATTAGGAATCGTGACTGAAAGCCGGATAGTTCCCCGTGGCAGTACTGCCACGAGGTCACGAGGGGGTTAACTGCAATAACAATAAATCGGCGAGCATCGCGAGCGGCTCGAGCGGTGCACAGGAATTTCAGACCTGAAAGGGGATGAGAATTACGACCCCCAATTGCCGGGGGCGGCTAATCCGCTAATCCGCGACATGCAATCTGTCCGAATCAAATTTAAATACACGTTCTGCAGTGTTTTGGTGTGCAGTGCTTCGGCGATGCATCGTTACCTGAACGCAATGTAATGGAATCTAACGAGTAGATATAAAAACGGAACTCAGCAAAATTTTTACAATCGCTTGTCTACAAAACTTGAAGCAGTGGAAGAGAGTGCATTTATAGTTACCATAACGCAACTGACCCTATGGCTAGAGAGTAATCTGGCCTACGGTTTTGAACCTGTGACCCTTGACATAAACTAAAAATACTCGCATCTGTCTGCGAATGTATTTGTGAGTAATCTGACACAACCCACAATTTCGAACCTGCAACCCATCAATTTTCTCATGGCCATGACATCTCATGACATGCCATGCCATGCCATCTCATACCATGCCATGCCATGCCATGCTATACCGTTCCATGCCATGCATACCATGCCATACCATGTCATACGATGCCATGCCATCCCATGCCATACCATACCATGCCATCTCATGCTGTGCCATCTCATGCCATTCCATCTCATGCCATGCCATCTCATGACATGCTGTCTCATTCCATGCCATCTCATGCCATGCCATCTCATGCCATGCCATCTCATGCCATACCATACCATGCCATGCCATGCCATGCCATCTGATATCATGAACAACAAGTAGGCAACTCTATAAACAGACATCGAACACATTTCCCTTGAGACAAAACAAAGTTTCAAATAACTAATAATTTCTTTAATAATTCCTTAGGTGTTCATTTGGCTTGGCTATGCACGTTCTATCCTCTCTACTGAAAGCCAACAATTAAACCATAAACACAAAATCATGCGACAGCAGTGTAGTACGGCGTACAGTTATATTTGCGTTTAGCTCTTCCGCTGCACAACATACACGTTTCACCGGCTGCCTGCCGGCAGCTAATTTTCTTAATTCGATAATAAACCCTTTTACGAGCGACTCTAAGCTCAACAGAATCGTCTCATTAAAGCGAGCAAGTTGGAATAAAAGTGGCGTTTATGGTCTAGTAATTACTGGAGCCGTGTTTATTTATCCGAATGAACTATCACAAACGTCTTGCTTTTATGTACTAGTGCGTACCTTTAGGCGTAAACATTTTTCAATTGATAGAAAACTACATCCAAATGGGACACAAAAGTCACCATGCAAACATAATTATCTCATGCCATAACACAACGGCACATAATCTTTAATTAAAATCGCAGATAAAGCAATTGAAAGAATAATTAAAAAGAAAAATGAATCCTCGAGATTAAAAATGCAGAAACTACTTTTGAATTAGAAATAACAATTGCACATAATCTTTAATTAAAATCGCAGACAAAGCAATTGAAAGAATAATTAGAAACAAAATAGAATCCTCGAGATTAAAAATGCAGAAACTACTTTTGAATTAGAAATAACAATTGCACATAATCTTTAATTAAAATTGCAGATAAAGCAATTGAAAGAATAATTAACAATAAATATTAATTCTCGAGATTAAAAATGCAGAAGCTACTTTTGAATTAGAAATAACAAACATTTGTGTTCCAATTACGATTTAATATTTGTATTGTAATTATGATTTAATTTTCCTGCAAAACCGCTCGCAGGAAAAATATGTTTACATTCGGGGGGCTTTCATAGCCACTTGAAACATAGGAAACACAAAAAGTTTGCGTAATCCTTGACGACTACGCTAAAGTGTGGCTTAATTTACGGCGGAAACTCATCGTGCGCATAAAGGAAAGTTTCAGGAGCAAAGGGTAATTAAAGCAAACAACAATACGCTCGGTGCTTAACTGTGGGAGCTTTGAAATTATTTTTTCTGGACGATGTTTGGCGACACGTCGCCAGAGGTAAAACCGGGATCGATTCATAAGTTCGTAATAAGTCCCTTAAAGCCCGACGAGTGAATAAGGAATATTGAACCAATAGCTAATTTATATATACTTGTAGAGTTTTAGCAACTTTGGGTTGATAATAAACGAAAACTTTGCAATTATATCTTAAATGCTTTGATTTATACGAGATATTTGTTGGTGAAATTTCTGCAGGTTACACGAAATTTTCATTGAAACTTATACAAGGTGTCTCAAAAATGGTGTCCACCCTTTATTTAGTTACTATAGAGTAAGAATTCGATTCCAAAAATGACAAATGTTATTGAAGATATGTTATTGATGTTATTGTCAGAAATGGCAGATGTTATTTTGAAAAAATTGAGTGTCACTTTCAGGCTTGGGTTATAAAAACATGAAAGTAAGTACTTAAGTAATTAAGTACTTCCATAGTTGTCAGATGTGTTTCTGGCTTAAACGAATTTTGAAAACACCCATTTTTTTCTCAAAATTTGTGTTAAGAAAATTGCGTTCAACATTTTTTTTTTATTTAACTATGAACCGTTTTAAACGATTGACACGGAATTTTTTGGAAAAATATTATAAAGAGAGGATCTGCATCCACAACTTCATACACTTCAAAAATAAACATCACAGGAAAATATTGTTTTTGTCGATTTACAGTCATATTGGTTAGTAGTATGTGAAGTATAAAGAATAAACACCATTTTAGAGACGCCCTGTAGAATATTGATCCAGATTCTAAAATGATGAAATTGTAGTTGAAACTTACAATTCCTTTATTTAAAAAAAATAAAAATTTGAAAATTTAATTATAGTTTGATGATTTCAAATGAATATGTTATACGTTTCAATGTAAATGTCATCATTTCTATTCAAAATCTTGCAATTGCCAGTAAAATTATCTATGCTCATAATTTTATAATCTTTAGTTTTTAATCACAGGAAAATTTGGTTTGTCAATTTACAGTCATATTGGTAGTAGTATGTGACGTATAAAGAATGGACACCATTTTAGAGACACCCTGTAGAGTATTGATCTAGAATCTAGGACGATGAAATTGTAGTTCAAATTTACAATTTTTTAATTTGTTATTGTAAACTTAAAAAAATGCATTTTGCAATGAAATTTTTTAATTTTTAATTACAGTTTCATGTTTTCCGACGTATACTTTATACGTTTCAATGTAAATGTCATCATTTCTATTCAAAATCTTGCAATTTCCAGTAAAATTATCTATGCTCATAATTTTATAATCTTTAGTTTTTAATCACAGGAAAATTTGGTTTGTCAATTTACAGTCATATTGGTAGTAGTATGTGACGTATAAAGAATTGACACCATTTTAGAGACACCCTGTAGAGTATTGATCTAGATTCTAGAATGATGAAATTGTAGTTGAAATTTACAATTTTTATTTTTTTATTGTATATTCAAAAAATTGCATTTTCGAATGAAAATTTGTAATTTTTAATTAGTTTCATGATTCCGATGATGAATATATTATACGTTTCAATGTAAATGTCATCATTTATATTTAAAATCTTGCAATTGCCAGTTAAATTATCTATGCTGATAATTTTATAGTCTTTAGTCTAATTTTTAATTTCCAACACAAAATGTAAATTTTAATTACAATTTCATCATTTTAGACCAATATTCTATAAGTTTCAATGAAAATTTCTTGCTCACATTATCTATGCTGATAATTTTATAATCTTTATTCTAATTTTTAATTTCCAATAAAAAATTGTAAACTGCAATTACAATTTCATAATTCTTGACCAATATTCTATAAATTTCAATGAAATTTTTTTGCTACATTATCTATGCTGATAATTTTATAATCTTCAGTCTAATTTTTAATCTCCAATAAAAAAATGTAAATTTCAATTATATATAATATCAGTAATATGTAATATATAACATGTAAATGTAATGTTTGTAAACAATATGATTGATAACAATAAAAACTCGACTCAATTACACTTTCATCATTTGAGACCAATATTCTATAAGTTTCAATGAAAATTTCATCTTTTCCAGTTAAAATTTTGTAGTTGCCACAGTAAACTTTTAAATCCGTACTAAAATTTTCACAATTTTTACTGGAATCTTTATTTTTAGGTGTTTGTCGATAATTTGTTAAGTTCTAGTCCAATTATTAATTAAGAATCAAAATCTTGCAATTTCCAATAAAAATTTGCAAATTTCAATTACAATTTCACCATTTCAGACAAATATTCTATTATGTTAGAATGATATCGTTGGTAGGTACACACGAGAAAGTGGAGAAGTCAAAAATTTAAAGATTTTGATTGCTTAACATCGATGTATCTAAAATATACTTATCATCAAACATTTACTAAATCCATTTTCAAAGAAATTCATACTTTTTTCTGTACATCTCTAATTTGCAATCTAAATTTCCCATTCTCCAATGAAAATTTGTATATAATAATTAATGTGTCATACCTTGAGTGTTTCCATCATTTTTTTTTACAATTTTAGGTGTGTGTCCATAATTTGATAAGTTCCAGTACAAATTTTAATTAACAATCAATATCTTGCAATTTCCAATAAAAATTTGCAAATTTCAATTAAAATTTGACCATTTCAGACATATATTCTATTATGTTAGAATAATATCGTTGGTAGGCACACACGAGAAAGTGGCCAAGTGAAAAATTTAACAAAATTGGCTGCTTAACATCGATGTATCTAAAATATACTTGTCATCAAACATTTACTAAATCCATTTTCAAAGAAATTCATACTTTTTTCTATACATCTCTAATTTGCAATCTAAATTTTCCCATTCTCCAATGAAAATTTGTATATAATAATTAATGTGTCATACCTTGAGTGTTTCCATCATTTTTTTTTACAATTTTAGGTGTGTGTCCATAATTTGATAAGGTCCAGTACAAATTTTAATTAACAATCAATATCTTGCAATTTCCAATAAAAATTTGCAAATTTCAATTAAAATTTGACCATTTCAGACATATATTCTATTATGTTAGAATAATATCGTTGGTAGGCACACACGAGAAAGTGGCCAAGTGAAAAATTTAACAAAATTGGCTGCTTAACATCGATGTATCTAAAATATACTTATCATCAAACATTTACTAAATCCATTTTCAAAGAAATTCATACTTTTTTCTGTACATCTCTAATTTGCAATCTAAATTTCCCATTCTCCAATGAAAATTTGTATATAATAATTAATGTGTCATACCTTGAGTGTTTCCATCATTTTTTTTTACAATTTTAGGTGTGTGTCCATAATTTGATAAGTTCCTGTACAAATTTTAATTAACAATCAATATCTTGCAATTTCCAATAAAAATTTGCAAATTTCAATTAAAATTTGACCATTTCAGACATATATTCTATTATGTTAGAATAATATCGTTGGTAGGCACACACGAGAAAGTGGCCAAGTGAAAAACTTAACAAAATTGGCTGCTTAACATCGATGTATCTAAAATATACTTATCATCAAACATTTACTAAATCCATTTTCAAAGAAATTCATACTTTTTTCTGTACATCTCTAATTTGCAATCTAAATTTACCACTCTCCAATGAAAATTTGTATATAATAATTAATGTGTCATACCTTGAGTGTTTCCATCATTTTTTTTACAATTTTAGGTGTTTGTCCATAATTTGATAAGTTCCAGTACAAATTTTAATTAACAATCAATATCTTGCAATTTCCAATAAAAAATTTCAAATTTCAATTACAATTTGACCATTTCAGACATATATTCTATTATGTTAGAATAATATCGTTGGTAGGCACACACGAGAAAGTGGCCAAGTCAAAAATTTAAAGATTTTGATTGCTTAACATCGATGTATCTAAAATATACTTATTAAACATTTACTAAATCCATTTTTAAAGAAATTCATACTTTTTTCTGTAAATCTCTAATTTGCAATCTAAATTTCCCATTCTCCAATGAAAATTTCTATATAATAATTAATGTGTCATACCTTGAGGGTTTGCATCATTTTTTTTACAATTTTAGGTGTATGTCGAAAATTTGATAAGTTCTAATCCAATTTTAAATCAAAATTTTGAAATTTCCAATGAAAAATTTCATAATTCAATTACAATTTCACCATTTCAGACAAATATTCTACTATGTTACAATGATATCGTTGGTAGGTACACATGAGAAAGTGGCAAAGCCAAAAATTTAAAGATTGTGATTTTTTTAACATCGATGTATCTAAAACATACTTTTAAAAACATACTTTCTGAAAGATCTTTTCATAATAGGACATTTACTAAATTCACTTTTCTAAGATATTCATACTTTTTCTGTAAATATATAATTGCCCAAGTCCATTTTTAAATTAAATGTACAGTATAAATACACACTAGAAAAAATTAACTTGAAATTATGAGTAATGAACTTTCGCCAGAATCTCCTGTGTACGAGAGTGTACGAGAGAGATAGTCTTTTCTTGTAAAAAAATTGCAATTGCCAGTAAATTTCTAAAGCTCTGCTGAAAATTTTGCAACGTTTACAGCAATGTTTAATTATTAATCAAAATTTCGCGATTTCCAATGAAAATTTGTAATGCCTAACTACAGTTTCATATTTTTCGATGAACACTTTTTCGCATCCTATACGTTTTAATGTAAATTACATCATTATCATTAAAAATCTTGCATCTAGCAGTGGCATATTAATTTATGATAATAAATAAGTTTCACATTTTTCGATGAACACTTCTTCGTATCTTATACATTTTAATATAAATTACATCATTATCATTAAAAATCTTGCATTTAGCAGTGACATTTTCAATTTATGATAATAAATGAGTTTCATATTTTTCGATGAACACTTCATCCTATCTTATATGTTTTAATGTAAATTTCATCATTACCATTAAAAATCTTGCATTTAGCAGTGAAATTTTCAATTTATGATAATAAATTTGTATTTTTTTAATAATATTTAATATACAATCTAAATTTAGAAATTTTTAATCAAAAATGGTGTATTTCAAAGTCAATTTTAGACAAATATTCTATAAGGAGAATTGAAAGTGGATTTTTGATTTATTTAAAATAATCATGATTTATTCCAACCCTTATTATAACGGAAAAAATGCATAGATTTGTAAATGCTTTGATTTGTATAGGCCAACAATTTTGAACTTTTTTTCACATTTCTTAGGTGACTGATACTTGTATTTAACTAATCTGTCTGTGTTGATTTCAAATATGCTAACCGTTGTTCCACATCATGTCAAGTTTTTATTTTAGCTTATTTCGTATTTTTTCCACATTTTTATATAATTTCCAGTGCACAAGTAAAATAGATGATGGCTGCTGTTCGCAGAAAGTGTTTAAATAGTCCGAATGCATTTTGTTATATATGAGGAAGCTACACTCTGCTGAACCAAAGGATGAACATTAACTATTTTGCAACGAAGGTGAACTTGGCTAATTCTCCTTCTTAATCACTAATAATTGTTAGTGAACGAAAACATCATATATGGTATAAATTTATAACAGAATCACTTGTTCACAGCGAATTTAGATACTTTCGTATAATTTTAGCAACTTTCAATGAACAACAATGAAAACAATTGTCTCCATTTGTATGAACATTGTTTTGCTAGAATTGCAATTGATTTGAATTGGTTAGGTTATTAGTGAACAAAAAAATATATTGGTAAAAATTTATTAAAAATAACTTGTATTGAGCGAATTTAAATACTTTCGTATAATTTTAGCAACTGTCGATGAACAACAATGAAAATAATTGTCTCGATTTGTATGACCATTATATTGCCAATATATAACAGAAATTATAAATTACAATTTTTTGAGTCAACATAGTGGTGACTAATGATATGTATGCAGACTCGTACTGCTCGTACAAAATCACTAATTTTGGTTCAATAATAGCAGAGTAATATGCATAGACCATCAATACTTTGATTTCTGTGTTTTATTTACTGAAAATTTCCCATTGTTTTGTAGAAGCCATGAAAAGCTTGTCTCGATAAAACGTTTTCCTTCACGATGTGTAGTTTGGAATTGCATAGATTTTTTTGTTCCAGAGCCGTTTGACCAGCTGCCAATACTGGAAGACTACCCCACCTAGTGAATTTCCAAGGGATAGAAATGGAAATGAAGCCGATTCCCAGAAGATGCCGGCAATTGGGGGGAAACTCCACCTCCGTTTCCCGTTTGATATGTAGATATGCGGAATCGCTCGGTCCGTTCCCGGAGTTATCGACTGATTATGATTAGCCATGGGGTGGAATTCGGGGAGAAGTTTAGTTCGCCAGAGATGTTGCGGATTGCCGCTGCACTTAAACTAATTGATTCAGACGATCCGTTCGGATTCTAAGCGCCGTTAAGTGGAGTTTTCCACATCCGAGAACCGAACTGTGTGCGACGTGATTTACGCCGTCTGTGAATGCGTGCCGAGTCACCCTTCGGCCCCAATATTCGCGCTAATTTCACTCTTTTTCACTTCCCCAGCGCGGCGAATTCACATCATCCCTTATATCCACATTACCATAAATCTCCTGCGAAGCAGGACGCAATCTCGGAGTTCAGAAACCAGCCCGTCGCACTAATTGCAGCCAATCTAATGAGAAGCAGCACACAGGTAGCCTTTTTAGTTCGTTATCCATCATTTATACGTCTCACTAAATTCCTGCAGGGGCATTATTTATTACCCCCGCGTTCGATTCACGATTCACGATCAACCCCTGCCCTCGCCACGTGATCGCAATTTTTATCCTGCAACTGACAGCCCTTCAACCACATAAATTGTTGATACCATCTACCCCCCATCAGCTAATTACATATACGAACCCCTGAAAATGTTAAAACAGGAAAAAATGAGCAATTTGATATATCTCGAAAAAGGGGAATGTAGAAGATATGTAATAACATAGAGAAGTTTATAAAATATGATATGTTTCATGAAATTACTATTAAAATATAAATTCTGATGTTATAAAGAGATGTTATAAACTCTCCCATAGTGTAGGAGATCTGAAATCTGAAAATTGAAAAAGAGCAATGCTCAGTACATACGTACATAAATACCATAGAGGAGTACAGAAGAGATTAATACAATAAATGTGTGAAGGAACGCAGAATTATCGAATACTATATTGAACTAACTATATCTGAAGAATTTCTAAAGCTATGCAACATTTTCGTAGGAAACTAGTTCATTTTCATGTACAATTTCTTGAAAATCTAAAGTCATTCATGCCATGTTTGAGAATTGTAGGAGATTTTCTTACAAATATTGGCAATGGCGTGGGATTTTCTGCAATTAGGAGATGATTTATAACTACGTGGAAAATACTGAAGTAGACGAAAGCAGAAGTTCTGAAATACTATAGATAAGTATATAACCGATAATAACGAATTATGTGCAGGTTTTTCATTAAATTATTACTAATAATGAAAGATTTTCATCGACATTTGGTGAAAATTGATAGAATGTATTTTAGGGAAGAGCAGTGGTTATAATTCATATGGATTTTGTATTGAATTGTCAATAATAATACTTAAAAAAATATATTTTATTGTTTTATTTCTTCTTTATTAGGAGTAACTAAAATAAAATATATATATATATATCACATAATTAGTTGGATATAGATGTTAAAAAATTCATTGAATATAAAAAAAAATCATCGACATTTTAGTAATTACATAGAATTATTTTCATTCAAGTTGCGGATTAGTTGGGCAATTGATATATTTTTTGGAAAACCTAGAAAGTTTTTCATACGTCTATTGAATGTTTATCGATTTTTGGCAATTATCTGGGATTTTCATAGAATTTTTGAAATTTATAAGACATTTGCATGTACATTTTGGGAATTGCGTACGATATTCAGCACTTTTTAAAATTATTTTCATTCACGTTGCGGAAATAGTTGGGCAATTGTTAGAATTTTAAAAAAACCTAAATAGTTTTTCATACGTCTATTGAATGTTTATCGATTTTTGGCAATTATCTGAGATTTTCATAGAATATTTGAAATTTATAAGACATTTTCCTGTACATTTTGGAAATTACGTGCGATATTTGGCAAATTTTCAATAATGTGTAATATTTTGAAACGAATATGAAGTGGAGTAAAGCAGAAGTGTAATTTTATTCGACATGTTTATGATAATCGGAGGAATTATATGAAACTTTTGTAGAATTTATGAGAATACTTTAAAAATTTTATATAATATTTGTGAATTATATTGGAATTTCTCAAAATTTATAAAAATTATGTGGGATTTTTATAGAAAATAATGCTTTTCCTATAGAATTTTGGAAAATAACGGCTATTTATACAATTTTTGAAAATTAAGAGAAAGATAAAGCGGAAAATTCGTTTTTCTCGAGAAGACTTAAGCTATATAATAACATGCCCTGTCACATAAAAAATGAGTCCAATATTCATAAGTATAACGCTCACGTGAGAAAATACGTGTTCAAATTGATTGACTGTAAATAGGAAATAATAGATCTAGTAAATAGAATACAAATATATGTTAATATGAATACTGTAGTTGCTATTTGTGTGTTTTCTTTTGTTGTTTTATTGAAATTTTGAATATTATGTAGCGTTTTTTGCTAATAAATATTCTTTATTATTATTATTATTACAGAAAATTTTCTGCAAATACTGGGGATTGTGTACGATTTTCATCGTAGTCATGGAATTCTTAAATGTAAAATGATATTTCGTTGACATTTTGGTAATTATGAAGAAATATTTTCAAAGTTATGAATTCATTGGGTAATTGATTTAATTTTTGAGAAAATAAGGAGTTTTTCATACCTCTGTTCGATTTTCATCCATCATTGGCAATTGTGTGATTTTCATAGAATTTTTGAGAATTATAAGACATTTACATATAAATTTTGGTAAATGTGTACAATTTTCAGGATTTTTTAACAATTTGAAAATATATCTTACGTTTTTTATGATAATTGTGAAAACTATATGATACTGTTATAGAATTTTTGACAATAATTCCAATTTTTTAATAAAATTTGTAATTTATAATGAAATTTCTCAGAATTCATGAATTTTCATAGAAAATAAATGGTTTTCCTATAGAATTTTGGAAAATAAACTGCTATTTATACAATTCTTGAGAATTATACAAATTTTCTGCAAATACTGGGAATTGTGTGCATTTTTCTGCGATTTCACGGAATTTTGAAATATTAAATGGTTTTTCACTGATATTTTGGTAATTATATAGAATCACTTTCATACAAGTTGTGGAATTAAGTAAACAATTGCTATAATTTTGCGAAATCTGAGAAGTTTTTCATACTTCTGTTGAATTTTCATCTACATTTGACAATTATATGAGATTTTATTAGAATTTTTGACATTTATAAGACATTTTCATGTAAATTTTTGGGAATTGCGGGCAATATTCGGCAAATTTTAGATGATTTTCAATAATCTGAAAATCATATATCTATACATGATACTGTTATATAATTTTTGACAATAATTCCAAATTTTTAATAAAATTTGTAATTTATAATGAAATTTCTCAGAATTCATGAAAATTTTGTGCAATTTTCATAGAAAGGAAATGGTTTTCCTACAGATTTTTGTAAAATAAACGGCTATTTATACAATTCTTGAGAATTATACAAAATATTCTGCAAATATTGGCAATTGTGTGATTTTCATAGAATTTTTTCATCTAACTTTAGACATTTACATAAATTTTAGGAAATGTGTACAATTTTCAGGAATTTTGTAACAATGTGTAATTTCATTTGACGTTTTTTATGATAATTGTGAAAATTATATGGTACTGTGATAGAATTTTTGACAATAATTCTAAATTATTAATAAAATTTGTAATTTATAATGAAATTTCTCAGAATTCATGAAAATTATGTGGAGTTTTCATAGAAAATAAGTAGTTTTTCTATACAATTTTGGAAAATACACTACAATTTATACAATTTTTTAGAATTATACAATATTTTCTGCAAACATTGGAAATTGCGTGCAAGTGAAGTCATGAAATTTTGAAAAGTTAAATGGATTTTCATTGACATTTTGGTAATTATATAGAATCATTTTCATTCAAGTTGTAGAATTATTTGAAGAATTGCTATAATTTTGCGAAATCTGAGGGAATCTTCATACTTCGCTTGAATTTTCATCTACATTTCGCAATTATATGAGATTTTTATAGAATTTTTGAGATTTACAAAACATTTACATGTACATTTTAGGAAACGTGTATAATTTTTAAGAATAAGATGTTTTTTATTCCACACATTTGTGATAATCATGAAAATTATATGAAATTTTGATACAATTTTTGATAATAATTTCAAAGCTTCAATAACATTTGTGAATTATATTGAAATTTCTCAGAATTCATGCAAATTGTATGGAATTTTCAAAGAAAACAAATTGCCCTTCTAATAGGATTTTTAGAAAACAGAACGCTAGACAATTTTTGAGAATTATAGAAAAAAATCTGCAAACATTGGGACACAATTCCTGATTTTCGGCGAAGTCTTGGAATTTTTAAAAATAAAATGATTTTGCATTGACATGGTAATTATATATAATTATTTGTATTCAAGTTGTAAAATTAATTGACCAATTGATATAAGTTTTGAGAAATCTAAGGAGTTGTCATATTTCTACTGAATTGTCATCGATTTTTCAACAATTATTTCTATAGAACATTTGAGAACTGCATTGAATTTTTTCACAATGTAATGAAAGTAAGGTATATAGAATTTTCATAGAAAATTATATCAACTTCTCATAGAATTTTTTATTCCATGTATTTATGATAATCTTGAAAATTATATGAAATTTTGATAGAATTTTTGATAATAATTTCAAAGCTTTCATAACATTTGTGAATTATATTGAAATTTCTCAGAATTCATGAAAATTATATAGAATTTTCATAGAAAACCAATTGCCTTTACAATAGAACTTTTAAGAAAACAGAATGCTTGACAGTTTTTGAGAAGTATACAACATATTCTGCAAATATTGGGACACAATTCCAAACATGACAAACATGAAAACAACCCCTAACTTTTTTAAAGCGGAGCTGTTGATTAAAAACTATTTTAAGCTGTTCATGCACCAGCGATTAATTACATGTACATACCCTTGAAAACATGAAAATATGAAAACATGAAAACATGAAAACAACCCCTAACTTTTTTAAAGCTCCTTCAGCAAAGATCTTCTCTCAACCCCTTTGGGACTGTCCTAAGTAGTTGATGTACTAGCAACTAATTACATGTACGAACCCTTGGAAACATGAATATATGAAAAAAAAATGTAACATGAAAACAACCCCTACATTTTTTAAAGCTCCTTTGGCAAAGATCTTTTCACAACCCCTTTGGCACTGTCCTAAGCTGCTGATGCACTAGCGACTAATTACATGTACGAACCCTTGGAAACATGAAAATATGATAACAACCCCTAACTTTTTTAAAGCTCCTCTGGCAAAGATATTCTCACAACCTCCATGGGACTGTCTTAAGCTGCTGATGCACTAGCGACTAATTACATGTACGAACCTTGGCAATATCAAAACACGAAAAAAATTAAACAAGAAAACAACCCCTTAATTTTTTTTAAAGCTGAGGTGTTATTGGGTAAAAAAATGTTTGCGCCCCTTTTGGTATTGTCTTAAGCTGTTGATGCAGCAGCGACAGCAACAGGTTATGCAAATAGCCACGTATGTGTGCCGAAGCGTAGCAGCATCGGTTATCTGCCCCGCAATTATCGGAATTAAATCTTTTATTCGGGCGATAAAGGCGATTTACGGGCGCGCATAAATCTCGATGCAAATGATTTGCGGCGGCCGCCGATTAATCGGAGATGCCTATACGTCCGAAACGGGCACCGGGGAATCAATCATCCGATCGGCGAGGATTTGCGCGAGACATTCCCCTGAAAAGAGTTACGACCGCCGCAATTGCGAGGACGAGGCGGCATTAATATGTTCGAAATTATTGATGAGTTAATCGGTGCCTTGAGATTCCCCGATTTGCGGATTTATGTCGCCACTAACGACAACAGCAAGGAATCCGTTTAGAGATACACAATGGGAGAATGCCAATCGCGATTTATGGGGGCCATAAATCGTGATGAATTGGTCGTAAAGTGAATGATTAAAATATGCAACGAATATTAATTGATACCAATACCTCATTTGCAATTTCGATTTTTTTATAAAATTAAGTGGTTTTTCCTTACAAATACTTATCAATAACATATTTTGCACATTATTTTTATAAAATAAATTGTTTTATCCTTATAAATATTTATTACTTAAGTTAATACCATAAAAGGTGCTTAATCAATATTTTAAAATTCCCCATTAATAAACATCAAATTAAAAATAAAATCATAAAAATGCTATCAATTGCACAACAATTGCTATAAGCAGTATATTAATGGTAATCAGCAAAACTTAACAATTTCTACTGAAATATGTTAATTTTTGTGTTGTGTTACTGTTGTTTCCAACATGTGATCTGATAGCTTTTTACATTTTTGCACTGGAACATCAAAAATAGACACATTTTGGCAGTACCTATTAAAAAATTTACAGGTTTTCACAGCTGAAGCCAACAATTTGACATATTTTGACAGTTGAAATTGAAAATTTGACAGATTTCGACGGTTTTAATTGAGAATTTGACGTATGTGAACTGGTGCACTTAAAAATCTGATAGATGTTTACATTTTAAAGCTGGGATATCAAAAATTAACAAAATTTAGCAGATTCAGGCAGTATCTATTGAAAAATTGGCAGATTTTCGCAGTAGAATTTTATAGATTTTGAATGTCTCAGTCGGTAATTGTACCCATTTAGAAAGTTGCTAAAATTTTAAAAGATTTGGCAACTATAATTGTAAGTTTGGGAGATTTCGACAAGTTTGAATAAAATTTGATATACGGGGTGATTCAAAAGTGGGCTCCATACATTTAGGTTTAATTGGTGGTATTGAAATGCAAATTCTGTCATAACAAATTAGCATTTGTTTGACTGATTTCTTATTATAAGTTCATTTAGCAGAAAATGATAAAAACAAAGATATCCTCTGTAACTAGATAACAATTGAAATAAGATATATGTTTATTAACATTTATTGCCTCGTAAAGCATCCCACATCACACCCTTAAGATTGGACCATAACTTTTGAATCACCTTGTATATCCGTAAAACGGTTATACAGCGATTATCACTTCGCAGTACTCATCACTTTGTATAAATACAAAAGAACAAATTGATAGTTTAAATTACGCTTTTTTAAACTGCAGTTCATTTAATGATTATTTAATTGAAAATAGTTCTAAACTATTTATTTATTTTCGTTCTGTAGTTCGCTCTCGCAAAAATTGTTAACTGGTCTTCTTCTTATTCATGATTCAATTAGCCACTTTGCACAAATTTTCAAATTTGTTCTGATTTAAATTTGCAATTTCTGAATTCGTTAATTTTTAATCCATTGAGCAAGTATTACCAAATTTTGTGTTTGATTTTAATTTAGTAGTAGTTGCTTAGTACCTGCAAACTTGTTTGTCATCAAACATCTGTCATCTTGTTTGTCATTGTCGATCGATGACATCAATCGACAATGAAATCGGTCTCGCAAGTGAAAAAATTGTGAAGCAAACCACAATACTTTCAAGCTGTGAAATTTTCAATGATTTCTATAAAATTTTCATATATTTCTGTCAAAATTTCAATTATGTCAAAGTTTGAATTTATACGGGTAAATTTATATTTCATGTTTAAATTTTCATGATCACTCCAGAAATTTCAATGGATATCTACAGAGTTTCGAAGAATGTTGTTAAATTTTCAATGATAGCAGTAAAATTTTCAATTGTTTCTGTAAAAATGTCAGTAATTATGTTATTGTTTTAATGAATGTAATTGAAATTTCCATGAATACTATTATTTCTACAATTTGTATGGTAGTACTAAAATTTTAATTGTTGCTGAGAATTTTTCAAATATTGATGTTAAATTTCCAATGATTCCTATCAGATTTTCATTTATTTCTGTCAAAATTTCACTTATTATGTCACAGTTTCAATTAATACTGTTAAATTTACAATTTCTGTTCTAATTTTTGTCATGACACTAGAAATTTCAATGGTTATCTACGAAATTTCAGAGATTTCTGTCAAGTTTTCAATGATTCTTGTAAAATTTTCAATTATTTCGGTAATATTTTTTGAAATTATGCTTCATTAAAGTTTTGTCCTGTCAGATTTTCATTTATTTCTGTTAAATTTTCACTTATTATGTCAAAGTTTCAATTAATACTGTTAAATTTACAATTGCTGTTTTAGCAATTGCTATTTTTCAATTCTCTATCACAATATCAAAATTTTTGAAGAAATAAAAGATTTAAACTTATTTATTTGGAGAACAAAGATACATTTTGATGTTCTGACAATCTGTCAATATTCCTATTCATACATGCACACACACATAAATACATAAAAAATTAAATTTACAATTGCTGTTTTTGCAATTGCTATTTTTCAATTCTCCATCACAATATCAAAATTTTTGAAGAAATAAAAGATTTAAACTTATTTATTTGGAGAACAAAGATACATTTTGATGTTCTGACAATCTGTCAATATTCCTATTCATACATGCACACACACATAAATACATACATACATACATACATACATACATACATACATACATGCATACATATATACATACAACATACATACATACATACATACATACATACATATATTCATATTTCAAAAAATCATAAATTTTACTTTAGTTTCTTCATAAACGAAGACTGAATATTAAAATATTTTTAAATTATCTATCACAATTTCAAAATTTTTGAAGAAATAAAAGATTTAAACTTATTTATTTGGAGACCATAGATACATCTTAATGTTCTGAAGATCTGGCAAGCTTTTCTATTCATACATGCACACATACATACATACATACTTACATCTAACAAACATTCATACATACATACATACATACATCATACATATATTCATACATACATACATACATACATACATACATACATACATACATACATACATTCATATTGCAAAAATAAATTTAATTTAGTTTCTTCATAAACGAAGACTGTATATTAAAACATATTTCAATTATCCATCACAATTTCAAAATAAGAAAAAAATAAAGATTTAAACTTATTTATTTGCAGAACATCAAAATGTATCTAACATAATTTTTTACAAGGATATTGATCTGGTTCTGGTTATCCATTTTTTTCCAAAACCGAAGAAATTCATTATAAAAGTTTGTGCTTTATAAAAACCCAATAAAACAAAAAGAACACCAAATGATATATAACGTAAATAATGAGGAAGCTAATATGTACTTTTTAGTTACATACTTTTTACTGGTTATCCATTTTTTTCCAAAACCGAAGAAATTCGTTATAAAAGTTTGTGCTTTATAAAAACCCAATAAAACAAAAAGAACACCAAATGATATACAACGTAAATAATGAGGAAGCTAATATGTACTTTTTAGTTACATACTTTTTACAACGATTTATCAAGTTTTGCAATATTCGCACATACTTATAAATTTAAAAAAATGCATAATTGACAGTCTTCCAATATATTTGATACTGATGTATAATAATAATCCCTACTTAACGATCAATTAAATGATGCATAAATGTATCCTCAATTTATAAAGCGCTATTAATGAGGTGTCAATGGTGATGGGAATATTCTTTGGTCAATGTTCTGAAATTTGTGGGGCTAACCATAGCTTTATACCTCTAAATTTTTTTTAAATTACTCATTAAAATCAATAAATTATTTAAATTTAAGTTTATTTTTTATGTACTTGCGCAGAAAAAGTGTCGGTAAAAGTAAGTACTGTTGCTCGAATCATGATGTTCTTTCCTGTTTTATGGTACAACTTGAATTTGATGACATTTATCTATTAAAAAATATTCTGGTTTTTACTCCTACTTTTTAGTTACAGACTAATAGTGATTTGCTACAGTGACAAATATAAATTACTTGAATTGTCTTAAATTTACTTCTGACTAAAGATCGTAGCTTAGATTCAGAGGCGTTTATCTTCTTTCTTTCTGAAAACTTCCTGATCTTTATCCCCCGCATATCTGCCCCGTTGACGGGGCATTGTGGCGCATTGTTTTGCTACCCCAATCCCATTGTGTCCGCAAATTATCAATTCCTGGGGCGGCCTCTGCCCCATTGACCGAGGGGTGGAGCTGATGGAGCGGCTGGCCTAAGCAAACACCGCGCAAGAACTAATTCCTCCCAATCGATCAGCCCCGGAAAAACCGGAACAATAATAAACAATCAATTATACGCAACCCCAGGTTATCACGGGTCGGATTCCGCTTCGTAAGCAGATACCCAGAATAATACAGCAAAGGGGGAGGTTATTTGAGGAGCACCTAAAGAGGTTTCTAAAGTGAATACAGCAGAAGTTTAATAATGTAACGATGCTGAAGGGATTTATTATAATCACTTGATCAGATATTTTGTTTAATTTATGTTGTAGTTGCAAAATTGTTTATTCATATAAGTACTAGCAATGAGAAGCAAAATATTCAGGAATTACTGTTGCATACTTAAGAAATATATTTATAAAAATTGGAATAACAAAAAAGAGGTATGAAATTATTATAATATATGAATTTTTGTAATAATATTAGAAGTTGTAGTAAAAATATTTCATGTTTTTTCTTTTTTTCTTTCTTCTTTATTGGGAGTACTTCTACATGAATTACATATTTTCATATTACATGAAAAAGTATAATAATAACTGGTATAAATGAATGAAACATTTATACCAGTTATTAGTATATTTTTTATATTGTATATTTATATTTATGTATTGTCTTTGCATTTTCGTTTTGTATTGCATTTTTTTATTAAACCGTCAGTTTTGGCTTCTTGTTGGTTGTGTAAATGGTAGCAATTTGATCGCTTATGTAGTTTTCTGTATCAGTGTTTCGTATTGATATGTATCGCGTTGTAATCTGCAAGCAATCGCATGAATTTTTATTGCCTAGTAAACTCGTTGATTTATCACTTTATCACGTATATATGCGTATCGAATTTCGCTCTGAAAGCCGATTTGTGCAAACAGACACCGCCATGATCCTCTTACCGAAGCATTGCAACATCAAGCACATACAAGTAGAATTGTGTGCACTTTGCACTATAAGTATGACTACAACAAATGCAACTTGCGTGCGATAACACTTTGCGAACTCCTGCTTGGTGTTGCAGATCTCTTGCGAGACCTGTAAACTGGCAATGGGACGGAATTAAGCGCCCTCGAAGTAATGGCATGCGAAATGTGGCTTTAAGTGGAATGCATAAAGGACGGAATTTTTGCCAGATGAAAATTTAAATACGTTGCGAGCGATTGAAACACTCGACTTGTAAACATCGATGCATGCAACTGGCACTTAGTTCTCAAATATTCGCGCTGCATCGATTGTTAAATGCGGCGCGAATTCGTTTTAAGTGAGTGGAATTTAAGCGATTTCGTCGTAACAATAAGCAGTGGCATAACGAAGGAGTGGCGAAAGGCCCCCACATTTTAGCCTGGGCCCCTAGGCCGGGATTTCTGACGGGCCCCCTTATTTACTGCTAAGAGTAGCTTGACACTCTATACTAGTATCAAAAAATAACTTTACCTAATCTTAGCAGTACAACTACTTGACGATCATACATGTAAAAATGTTTATATAATTAAAATTAATTTAACTTTTTGCCTGTAACAATGGTTACGAAATAAAGATATTTACAAATATTATCTCAAATTGTATATTTTGTAGCCGCACTGTTTCCAATGATCTCACTAAAATCAACATACTTATCTAAATCATTTTGAAAATCTAGTTACTTACTAGATCTCTAGACAGTGTCGAAAATTCTGACGAAATTCTCGATTTTTTTTATAAAATTGTCAAAAATTCAAATGTTTGAAAGATCGAAAATCATTTTTATAGCCAAATTATTTGTGCAAGAATATCAAAATCTTTTCAAACCATTTCAATTCAAACGTATGAATTTTCAAAATTAATACTTCACAAAACTGGCGCACCTAATACATATCAATTGCACAGGAATGGCAAAATGTAGGTAATTTTTTATAAGGGTCAAATTAAACGCTTGAAACTTTTGATTTTTTTTGAAATTTCAGTGACTGATAACCTATTTATTCATTTATTCAATCAAATTATTATGTACCTACAAGAAAGTCAAAATAAATATCTATACTCATAAGATACTGATGAAATTTCGAAATTAAAACATTAAAACTTGCCTATGTCAGTATCATTATAAATATCGGGGATAGTGCCGAAATTTCTGATGAAATGAACGAAGAACTTTTCTAAAATTGTCAAAAATTCAAATGTTTTAAAGATCGAAAATCATTTTTATAGCCAAATTATTTGTGCAAGAATATCAAAAACTTTTCAAACCATTTCAATTTAAACGTATGAAATCTCAAAATAATACTTCACAAAACTGGCGCACCTAATACATATCAGTTGCACAGGAATAACAAAATGTAGGTACTTTTTTAAAAGGGTCAAATTAAACGTTTGAAACTTTTGAATTTTTTAAAAATTTCAGTGACTGATAACCTATTTATTAATTTATTCAATCAAATTATTACGTACCTACAAGAAAGTAAAAATAAATATCTATACTCATAAAATGCTAATGAAATATCAAAATTAAAACATTAAAACTTGCCTTTGTCAGTATCAATATAAATATCGGGGATAGTGCCGAAAATTCTGATGCAATGCACGAAGAACTTTTATAAAATTGTCAAAAATTTAAATGTTTTAAAGATCGAAAATCATTTTTATAGCCAAATTATTTGTGCAAGAATATTAAAATCTTTTCAAAACATTTCAATTCAAACGTATGAAATCTCAAATTTAATACTTCACAAAACTGGCGCACCTAATACATATCAGTTGCACAGGAATAACAAAATGTAGGTACTTTTTTAAAGGGGTCAAATTAAACGTTTGAAACTTTTGAATATTTTTGAAATTTCAGTGACTGTTAACCTATTCATTCATTTATTCAATCAAATTATTATGTACCTACAAGAAAGTTAAAATACATATCTATACTCATAAGATACTAATTAAATTTCAAAATTAAAACTTTAAAATTTGCCTATGTCAGTATCATTATAAATATCGGGGATAGTGCCGAAAATTCTGATGAAATGTACGAAGAACTTTTATAAAATTGTCAAAAATTCAAATGTTTTAAAGATCGAAAATCATTTTTATAGCCAAATTATTTGTGCAAGAATATTAATATATTTTCAAACCATTTCAATTCAAACGTATGAAATCTCAAAATTAACACTTCACAAAACTGGTGCACCTAATACATATCAGCTGCACAGGAATGACAAAATGTAGGTACTTTTTTAAAAGGGTCAAATTAAACGTTTGAAACTTTTAAATTTTTTTGAAATTTCAGTGACTGATAACCTATTTATTCATTTATTCAATTAAATTATTATGTACCTACAAGGAAGTCAAAATAAATATCTATACTCATAAGATACTAATGAAATTTAAAATTTGAAACTTGCCTATGTCAGTATCATTATAAATATCGGGGATAGTGCCGAAAATTCTGATGCAATGCACGAAGAACTTTTATAAAATTGTCAAAAATTTAAATGTTTTAAAGATCGAAAATCATTTTTATAGCCAAATTATTTGTGCAAGAATATTAAAATCTTTTCAAACCTTTTCAATTCAAACGTATGAAATCTCAAAATTAATACTTTACAAAACTGGCGCACCTAATACATAGCAGTTGCACAGGAATGACAAAATGTAGGTACTTTTTTAAAAGGGTCAAATTAAACGTTTGAAACTTTTGAAATGTTTTGAAATTTCAGTGACTGATAAACTATACTGGTCAACTCGGAGAGTTAAACATTCAGAATATTTAAAAATATCATAAAAAGTGTGCATCAGACTGTCGCTTAATAAAACTTATGTATGTAAGTCCTGAAGGGTATGTGAATATACCCTGTAAGTGATACTTTCCAATTTGCCGTTGGAGGGTAGTAAATCAACCCTTAATATTTATAAAAATTCGATCAACTCTTAAAGTTAATAACTCGATTTTCTCACTTATTGGAGACATACTCGTTGTCAAATTTTCAGAGGATTTATCTTCAGGTATACTGTATACAGATCTGGTATAAAATATGCAAAATATCCATTAGATAAATTTTCATAAATTTCAGTGGCAGATAACTTATACTGGTCAACTTGGAAAGTTAAGTACTAGATTTTCTCACTTATTTGAGATATACTCGTGGTCAAATTTTTAGAGGATTTATACTCAGGCATACTGTATACAGATCTGGCATAAAATATTCAAAATATCCATCATATAAATTTTCAGAAATTTCAGTGACTGATAACTTATACTGGTCAAGTTGGAAAGTTAAGTACTCAATTTTCTCACTTTTTGAGACATAATCGTGGTCAAATTTTCAGAGGATTTATCGTCAGGCATACTGCATACAGATCCGGCATAATATATTCAAAATATTCAGGAGATAAATTTTCAGATATTTCAGTGATTATACTGGTCAACTTCTAAAGTTAATAACTCGAATTTCTTACTTATTAGAGACATACTTGTGAACAAATTTTCAGAGGATATATCTTCAGGCATACTGTATACAGATCTGGCATAATATAATCAAAATATTCATGAGATAAATTTTCTGATATTTCAGTGGTCAACTCGGAAAGTTAATAGCTCGATTTTCTCACTTATTTGAGACTCGGGTCAAATTTCGAGAGGATTTATCTTGAGGCACACAGATCAGGCATGCAAATTTTAAAATATTCATGCGATACATTTTCAGATATTTCAGTGACAGATAACTTATACTGGTCAACTTGGTAAGTTAATAACTAGATTTTCTCGCTTATTTGAGACATACTCGTGGTGAAATTTTCAAAGGATTTATCTTCAGGCATACTGTATACAGATCTGGCATAAAATATTCAAAATATCCATTAGATAAATTTTCAGAAATTTCAGTGGCTGATAACTTATACTGGTCAACTTGGAAAGTTAATAACTCGATTTTCTCACTTATTTGAGACATAGTCGGGGTCAAATTTTCAGACGATTTATCTTCAGTCATACTGTAAACAGATCAGGCATAAAATATCCATCAGAGAATTTTTCAGAAATTTCAGTGACTAATAACTTATACTGGTCAACTTGAAAAGTTAAGTACTCGATTGTCTCACTTATTTGCGACATACTCGTGGTCAAATTTTCAGAGGATTTATCTTCTGGCATACTGTACACAGATCAGGCATAATTTTTTTTAAATATTCATGAGATGAATTTTCAGATATTTCTGTGACAGATAACTTCTACTGGTCAACTTGGAAAGTTCATAACTCGATTTTCTCACTTATCTGAGACATACTCGTGGTCAAATTTTCAGAGGATTTATCTTCAGGCATACTGTATTCAGATCTGGTATAAAATATTTAAAATATCCATCAGGTAAATTATCAGAAATTTCAGTGACAGATAACTTATAATGGTCAACTTGGAAAGTTAATTACTCGATTATCTCACTTATCTGAGACATACTCGTGGTCAAATTTTCAGAGGATTTATCTTCAGGCATACTGTATTCAGATCTGGTATAAAATATTTAAAATATCCATCAGGTAAATTATCAGAAATTTCAGTGACAGATAACTTATAATGGTCAACTTGGAAAGTTAATTACTCGATTATCTCACTTATTTGAGACATACTTGGGGTCAAATTTTCAGAGGATTTATCTTCAGGCATACTGTATACAGATCTGGCATGAAATATTCAAAATATCCATCAGATAAATATTCAAAAATTTCAGTAACTGATAACTTATACTGGTCAACTTGGAAAATTAAGTACTCGATTTTCTCACTTATCTGAGACATAGTCGAGCTCAAATTTTCAGAGGATTTATATTCAGGCATAATGTACACAGATCAGGCATAAAAATTCAGGCATTCAAGAGATAAATTTTCAGAAATTTCATTGTAAACAAATTTTCAGAGGATATATCATCAGGCATACTGTATACAGATCAGGCATATTTTTTTAAAAATATTGATGAGATAAATTTTCAGATATTTCAGGGACAGGTAACTTATACTGGTAAACTTGGAAAGTTAAGTACTCGATTTTCTCACTTATTTTAAATATACTCGTGGTCAAATTTCTAGAGGATTTATCTTCAGGCATACTGTATACAGATCTGGTATAAAATATTCAAAATATCCATCAGATAAATTTTCTGAAATTTCAATGACAGATAACTTATACTGGTCAACTTGGAAAGTTAATAACTCGCTTTTCTCACTTATTTCAGACATACTCGGAGTCAAATATTTAAAAGATCTGTCTTCAGGCATACTCTATACATATCTGGCATAAAATATTCAAGTTTTCAGTTTGAAAATTTCAAAAAAATCCATCTAAACAAAAAATGGCAAAATAATATTCGACTTCATTTCGCACCCTTATTCATCCCTAGAAAGGTTTCGGTCAACTTCCCTAACAGATATTCCTCCACAGATCTAACCTGAGATATACAGGCTCAGGTTAGATTAGATGTTTATAAAATCTCGAAATTAAAATTTTACAAAATTGTATCTTAACATACAAGTCAGTTGCAGAGCAATTGTCAAAATGTATAATTCTCACTATCGTGTCACCATCAGTATCAGTGACAGTATAGGACAGTCTCTGATTCTGTACCCATCAGTCGATTCTGAACCCAAAGAGATATAAAATTTAATAACCGTATTTTTTATGTTATAATTCGAAGTCCACCACTATCACCTTTACCCCATCACCAGCATCACATCATCACCATCGTCGTTAGTATCATCATCATCATCATTACTATCATCATCACCATCGTCATTATTATCACTATCATGACCGTTATCATCATCAGTATCATCACAATCATCATTATCATAATCATCACCATCACCGTGGCGACATCTGCTAGATTCATCTCCACAAATTATGTTTCCTTGTAGGTGTACTCAGTTTTGATCGTTTCTCCTTAATTTGGCGTTCATCGATTCATTAATTCGGCGTTCATCGAACATGCATCCTGACCCACTTACATCCAGGCACGCGATCACCGTTCCAGCCCCAAACGGGGGAGGGGAATTAATCACGTACTTTTCACGCCTTATCACCTCCAATTGCGCCCCCCTTGTGACCTGCGGGGGCGCAAAACGCGAGGGCATTAATCATTGTTTTAATCGGCGCCCTCGGTCCCAGGAAATAACCAATTTTATTCAGTAATTACTGCTGTAATTCGGCGGAGATGGATGGAGAAAACAAATTTTATCTCCAAAACAAACATAATTAATGGAAAATCGGGATTTTCTTATTACGGATTAATTAATCTGAGTAAATTTTCAGGCATCAGCATCGCCCCTATTAAAAGGGAAGAAAATTAAAGTTTATTAACGTACAGTGAGTTGCAATTTTCAGTATGCAAGTGCCGTGGTGATAAATTCATTGCCACGTAGACTAAAATTACAGAAGTTAAAATGCTTCATTCATTGCCACGTAGACTAAAATTACAGAAGTTAAAATGTTTTATTACTATTTTCAATGGTGATGGCGTTTACTTCGTGATACTTTTAAATTTTTAATAAAACACACGTTGACTTTGTTTATATGACAATATTTTTTATTCGTGACTATAGTTTTGACTGTTTACTAATCATTGCTTTTGCAGTAGTTGCAAAGTAGTTGCAGTAGTTAGTGCATTCCAATAGATGAACAATTAAAAATATAATGTAACTATAGAGCATGCTTTAAAGTAGATAATTGTAAGTAAGTAAAATATTTATCTTTTTTTTGTCCATTGCATAGTAAAGATATACAGAAATTTGTTTTAATCATTAATTCTGGTTCCAACTAAAGCATTTATAAAAAAAAAGTTGTATGATTTAAATTGTGATGTAAATTAATTGATATAAATCAAATCAAAAGTTTTATAAATGTTTTATTAGGTACATATAATTACAAGATTTCATGCATTTGATGGTAATTTTATCGGCACGTGACGAATAATGCACCAAATTGCAGAATTTGTACCTTATGGTGATTTACTGTCTAAATATTCTTTTGAAGTTAAAATACCTTGTGATTGCATCTGCTCATTAATTTAACAACATGTTTAGAAATAAATTGGGCTATATAACAAATCATTTGCTATAGAAGTGCGTTATTTCTCATGCTTAATCATCTGTAGATCTTTGTAGCGCATAGCAGATTTGATCTAGCAGCACTTCTTTTCGTACGCTGCGTAAATTTATGGTGTCATTTATTTAATAGCCTCAAGTTAACGCGTCGTACAACAACGCGCCAGCATATTAATTCAAAGTTGTTTGCCCAAGTATTTTAAGATATGAGGAGCTAATGGGTTTGCTTTCATATATAAGGCAGGGATTTAGGCTGTGGCTCGCTCTCTGTATAAACAAACCGTCGGGAAGTTGTATGAAGTGTTTATGGCCGCTGCGTGCAAGGGGCCCAGGGCTTTGTCTCCACTATAATTAGACATAGCGGCGTTGGGGCCAGGTGATCCGCCAGCACAATTTTATTCTTCCCCCCGAAAGCCACCGTAATGCCTATTTAATGAGGAAATTACCTCGCCGGCGATACAATGGCGAGAATGATTTATTAACGGCCAAAAGACCGAAACCGCGGCCCTGAAAAAAATCAGGGCCGTCAAAGCGTTTTCACGATGTGTGGGGGTGGGTTTCGATTTCCGACAAACACCCTGCATTATTCACCGCCGATGAATATTAAGGGGAACGACTCATTTCTCAGCAGCGGAGGCGCCCCAAACAACCCCATAAAAACGAATTGTTTTTACGTTAGGGTAATGGCGTTTTCTTTTATTGGCACGCTTTATATAGAATGAATAAAGTCGCCTCTCGTAAATATAAGCTATGGCCTTGTTTGCGTTAATTTGTATGAATTTATAGGCCTTCAGATATAAATGAAAGTGTCGCCGTTAATTTCGCGTTGTAGGGCTTTATTGCAATTCATCGAGGCTAAATGGCGCACTTAATCAAGCAGTAAATTATTAGAACCACAATATTCAAGCACTTTCCATATAGTCCTTAATAAAATCTGTGTGTGTTTCATTATTATGTTACTGGCAACGATAATTAGACATTGCAGCAGAAATGGCCGTCAAAAATTAAATATCTACATCCCCAATGCATTTTTAATCAATGACCATCAAATATTAAATATCTACATCCCCAATGAACTTTTAATCAATGACCATCAAAAATTAAATATCTAGTACATCCCCAATGCATTTTTAATCAATGGCCATAAAAAATTAAATATCTACATCCCTAATGCATTTTTAATCAACGGCCGTCAAAAATTAAATACCTACATCCCCAATGTGTTATTAATCTCCTTGAACCTATCTCAATGGTCAGATATCGTTTAGCTCAAGGGATGGATATACGAGCCTCTTATTTCAAGGGATAAAATGTACGCCAGTTGATGGTCCAGGGAAAACATTTCGTTACATTTTTCTCATATTTCTGCCACTTTAGACCTCTTTCTTGTGTAAAAAAAAAATAGGCAATCGATCGTAATGCTCTCAATCTCTTATCCAAGTAAAGTATGTGAAAAGGCAACTCGCATATGAATCAAGAATTGTCCCGCTGTCCATCTTATAGAGCTGAAGCTTTGAAGATGATTAATTACAAAAACATACATGATCGCACAAGAAAATTTCATGATTCCCAAAAAAAATCTAGAATTTACAAATAAATTTAGGAATTTCCATAAAAATTAACAAAACCCAAGAAAGTGGCATGAAATATTGATAGTGTTTGATAAATTTTAAGTTAATTAGACATTTTGAGGATATTCACAAATCTCATAAGAGTAAAAATTTGTCCCTCTGCCCATCTCATAAACTCAGAAGCTTTGAAGATTATTACTTACAAAATCACTAACACATATTATTTTCGTGAATTTCGAGATTACATTTATCTCGTCGACAAAAATGCAATGCGGAAAATTTTGGAATGGGAAAATGGCACCCAGAAGTACTGAAATGCTCAAGAAGTTGCTACTAGGCTATAATTAACTACAATTAGGCAGTAATTTTAACTATAATTAATATATAGATTTCAGTAATATAAGTAAACAATTTAAGTAAATAGTAAATACTAGGATTCAAACTTTGCAAAAACAGGATGAGACAAAACGTAAAACCAATTTAGAATTACAATTTTGCTAAAACTGCTATCAGACTAGAATACTAGACTAGAAACTAGCATCAATGGATGAAAAATGGTTGATATCGTTTCATGAACATTAAGTTAGTAACAAGAGATCAAACAAGATTTTCAAGAAAATGAAACAATTTGCAAAAGATTGTAACGATTTACCAGAAAATGCAGAAAGGTAAAGGAAAATTAAAGAATTTCCAAAGAAATTCATCAAGTTCTAGATTTACGTAGTTGTTACATAATTACTGTGAAAATATTATTTTTGTTCCAGTTATAGCATTGGATATGCGCTATCCAATAGGAATATTATTGATAATATCTGAGTGAATAGACATATCTCAAGTGTATGTAGCAAGAATAATTGCCAAATATTTAATGTTGAACTGACATATGCAGAAAAAAGTAAATTTTGTCATTAGCATGCAAATAAATTATTATTATTATTAATAATATGTACTAACAATATTTTATTGGATATCGACCTGCGGTCTTTTCGCCTATTATTATTATTATATATTATATAGACATGCTCTAAATATGATGATATCAATTAAACAGAAATAGTATTTTTACAAAAAACGCAACCCCAACTATGAGTATTAGCACTTTTCGAAGAAACTACTCAATACAGTCGTAAATGTAGAACTTTATGAATTTTCTTGAAACTTCTTGCACTTTCGTGTAAATTACAATTTATTTTTGCAGATTGTTTAATTTTCTTTAAAAACATTGTACGTATATCCTAAATAAGTTTAACAATTTACAAGAAATTAGAAGAACATACAAGAAACTACAACTATTTACAACATAATTCAGAATATTTTCAGAAAATGCAAGATGGTACAAGAAAACAAAAGAAGTTGCAGGAAATTACAAGAAATGTTCAGAAATTGTTGTTACTGTTAGGTTAGGTTGTGTAGCAAGAATAATTGCCAACTACTTCATGTTAAATTGTAAACTGACGTATGTAAAAATATGTACATTTTTTCATTAACATGCATATAAATTATTATTATTATTAATATGTATTATATAGATATTCTCTAAATACATATCATGATATCAATTGAACAGACATTTTCAAATGAACGCATCGCCAACTATGGGCATTCGCACTTTTCAGAGAAACTATTTAATATCTTTGTAAATGCAGAACTTTTAAAAAAAAAATGTTGTTTTGTTGTGTTGTTTGTTGTCATGTATATATCTATATTTTGTATATTATGTAGTTTTTCTGGTAATAAATATTCTTTATTATTATCAAATAGTATAGAAAATAGTAGATCTAGTAAATAGAATAAAAATATATGTTAATATGAAAACTGTATTTACTGCGTCTTTGCTATTGCATTGTCGTCTTTGTTGTTTTGTTGAAATTTTGTATATTATGTAGCTTTTCTGCTAATAAATATTCTTTATTATTATTATTATTAATTTAATGAACATTGTTGCGTTTTCTTGAAAATTCTCGAATCTGCTTGAACATTCTTGAATTTTCTTGAACATTTTTGGCATTCTCATGTGAAGCACTATTTTTATTTGCAAATTGTTTAATTTTCTTGGAAATATTGTACTAATTAGAAGAACATACCTACAAGAAACTTCAACAATTTTCAACAAAATTCTATTTTTTTTTTCAGAAAATGCAGGATTGTACAAGAAAACAAAAGAAGTTGTAGGACATTTCCAGAAATGTACAGAAATTGTTGTTACTGTTAGGTTAATTTTGTTAAAATGGATATTTCACGTATGTTTAATAATAGTTCCAGGAAAATTCTTGACTTGAAACTTTCACAAAAATTTAGGAATGTTCCAGAAATTTCTCGAATATACAAGAAAATGCAAGAATTAATACAAATGTTCACGAATTTCGCACTAAATATTTACACTGTTTTATTAATTATTTAGTGGTTGTAGATATTCCAAGATCGTCTAATCTAAACTACAATAGTTTACTTTACATAATTCAAGAATTTTTCAGAAAATGCAAGAATGTACAAGAAAACGAAAGCAGTTGCAAGAAAATTCAAGAAATATTCAGAAAATGTTGTTACCTTTGCATTAAATTTAATAGTATTGGAAATTTCAAGGATGTCTGCTGGCAATTTCAGGAAATAAGTAACTATTACCATAAATATTGACTAATAAAGTCATAACGTCTAAATTTAGTAAGTAACTAAATTTTACGAAAATGATCGAGAAACTTCTCGAATTTACACAAAAATGCAAGAATTAACAAGAAAGTTCAAGGATTTTCCATTAAATCATTAAAATAGAATTTTAAAACATTCAAGAAGGACGTTATGAGACTGCTACTCGGACTTTCTCTGTACGACTTCTGAGATTTTGTCCTTGTGGATGTTGTCTAGTTGTACAAACTTATTGACTTATGATTTGTGACGTTGTATTGTAGAAATCTTTTCAATATGTAATTAATTTATTAATTTGACTTGTGTAAATCGTATGATGACAGGCATGAAAATATACTCTATTCTATTCTATTCATTGGCAATTGCATGAAATCTCATGAAAATCTTCGTGGAAATTGTTCTGAATTCTTATGGAAAATTTCGGGAAAATTTGCTCGATTCTAATTGCTACGAAGCTAATTTGTATAAATTAACCGATAAATTCGATGCACCTATTACATTACTACAACATTTTTAATAACCTCCAAGAAAAACTTGTAATTTATAAAAAAAAAAACGCAAGATTTTCCCAGATAACTGTTAAATTTCTGTGTAAATGTATAAATTAATCGATAAATTCGATACACTTATTATATTTATACAAAATATTTAATTAATTCCAAGAAAAACTTGCAATTTATAAAAAAATGCAAGATTTTCCCAAAAGATTGTAAAATTATGAATGGAATATAGTATTTCTAGGAAAATGTATAATTTTCTCTGTGTATTACATCTTTAAAACTATTTCTTCTGGTCCATTTGTATCGGGAAATATTTCGAGAATGTCTAATGATCCTATTCAAAGTCTAAAATTTATAAATATATAACAATTTACAAGAAAATGCAAGAATATAAAGAAAACTACAATAATTTATAATAAAACAAGAAGTTTTCTGAACATATATGATTACATCAAAAAAATATAAAATTTTACAGGAATTATATTTTTAAATGTTGCCACTGATAGATTAAATTTAGTTCGATTGAATATTTCAAGGATGCCTAATGATATTTTGAGAAAATGGAAGTATTACCACTTTACTGTTTTACTTCTGTCCGATTTATATCAGAAGATATTTCGAGAATGATATCCTATTCAAAGTCCAAAATTTTAAAATAAATAACAATTTACAAAAAAATTGAAGAATATAGAAGACTATAAATTTAGTTTTATTGGATATTTCAAGGATACCTAATGATACTTTGACCAAAATTGAAGTACCATTAATCTTCATGAAAATTCAAGAATGTTCGAGAAACTTATCGAATTTACACGAAAACTCAAGAGTGTTCAAAAAACTTTTCAAATTTACATGAAAATGCAAAAATTTACAATAAAGTTTACAAGAATTTCATACTATATTTTAGTACAACATTTTCGTACGTATTTTAGTATGACGAAAGGACCAAGTATTGATAAAATTTATTTTAATTAGAATATTATTAGTTGTTTTGGCTGATTAGTGCATTAAATTTAGAATTTAAGTATGTATGTAATACAAATAATAATTGTTTTAGTTAGATTTATTATTGATTATTGTTTCAGGCTTAATTTTAGTTATTTGTTACTTGTTATTGTTATTTAAACTAAGTAATATATGAGTTGATTTTAACAACCTAACAAGTTTACACTTTTAATACATTTAAAGTGTAAACTTGTTAGGATAAAACAGACTTTAAGATTAAGGAAGAAGAAACAACAAAAATATTAATGAGAAGAACAGAATAATCTGGATAAATCGAATGAAGAAAAAATCACGTCCCATAAAAATAATACTTATTTTGATCTGCACCGCCCATGCATAACAATTTTAAAACTGATTGCAAGATGATTTTTAAGCACCATTATTATCCCCCATTATTCCTTGCTAATCGATTATGACCATTTCATGGGTATGGCTGTGCGCGTTTCTGATATACGAGCCTGAACTTTGGCTCTCACATTAATGTATTATCGCCGGGTCCCAGTGACCGCTATTAATTACTTGAAACGGTCGCAGTGGCACGGCCCGTATGTAAATAACTGTTTAGGCGAGTCAATAATTGCGGCCCTGATTAATTATGGGAGCCGTGTGCAGTCCGGCCCTGCATCACGTGCGCGCACATTACCACCGACACAGCGGCCCGTGGCTCATATTAGCGTAAGTGTAATTAACTTGTATGAAGAGTTACAGCTTGTTTGAGTACCTGGTAGAGTTGTTAGACGACCACACTGTATGTAATTGTTTACGAAGTGGATTTCATGATCTGAAGTTCGAAGGTGACGATGATTGATCGTGCAGACAAATGGATAGAGTGATAGAGGAATGGTGACATACCACACAATATGTGCGAGATAGATAATTTGTTGCGTCCACAAAAAAGAGAGGTTATGTAAGAGCAAGTCAGACGTGTTGACAAATGAGATGGAAAATGACCCATCCGCGAAATCTATAAATTTCTTTACTTACAATTTAGCTACATTTCAAACGTGTTATTTTAAGATTATTTTTAATTTTCCATCTTGCATATTTTAGAATAAAAATACCCTTCGCTCATTAACCACACTAATTAGCCAATTAAGCTTCATTTGTCCTGTCCCGGCAGGGAGGAAAGAATAAAACGCAACTATAAAATAATAGCGACATAAAATACAATCGCTCACCTGATGAAGTAAACGTGGAAAAATATGAAATTTAAATATTTTCCTCATTACTTGACGTTTCCAGATGGTGGTGTTTCATGTCTTTGTTTTTATTCTTACCTGAAACAAGTAAAAAACGATAATTAGTAACTGTAGGCCTGAGGAGTTGAATGGGGGAGATATCTGGGATGTCAAAGGGAAGAGCGATAAGCGGGGAGAGGCTTTTAAATCACACACAATGAGGGATGCGGACAAAGTGTCGAGGAAAGTATCTAATTTAGTTGATAGGATGAGGGATTCATGGGGTGATGCAGGGGTGGGTTGACGATATGTGATAGAAATTACTCTCTATCGCAGTTTATACAGCGCTCCAAATTTTGGTTAAAATACTACTACTAAAGTTATTTCAACTAACAGGAAAACCTCCTGCCAATACCCTAATAAAGATTTGGTGTAGTTATCTATACATAGCAATAATATGAAAATCTCAAAAAATACTAACGTTAAATTTGGAAATAATAAAGAATTCTCAAAACATATTTATATCAAATTTAAATTTACATTCATGAAATATTTGAGAATATCTAATGATATTTTTAAGAAAATTAAACGATTTTCAATATAATTCTGCTACTTAAACCTTTTTAGTTAATTTAACTCAATTTAAATCCAAACAAATGCTTGTTGCCTAAAGAGGCAGATTGTTGAACATTCATAGTGTTAATTAGAAAAAAATAATTCTGCTACTTGCAACAAAATTTAATAGTTTACAAGGAAATTTGAAAAACATCCAAAAAAATGCAGTATTTCTTATAAAATGTTGATACTAATAAAAAAAATAGGTTCATTAGATATTCATGTTCGTAATTTTCAAGAAACGAACTTTTTCCAAAATGAAGAATGTCCTAGAAAATTCTCAACTTTACAAGAGAAATCTGAAAGTTACAAGAAACCTCATTTTGCACTAATTCATACAAAAATTGGGTTAATTAGGTATTCATGCTCATAATTTCCACGAAAATTGATGCGAAAATTCATGTCCAAGACATAAATTTCATTTTATTAAATAATTCGGGGAAGTCTAATAATATTTTCAGGAAAATTAAACAGTATTGCCTATAAAGTCGACAGTTTTCATAAAGTTTCATACATGTCCTAGAAAATTCTCGAATTTAGAAGAAAACTCAAAATTCATGTTCAGGACAAAAATTTCATTTTATTAAATAATTCGGACAAGCCCAATAATTTTTTCAAAAAAATTAAAAATATTGCCTATAAACTCGACAATTTTCACAAAGTTTCTTACATGTCCTAGAAAATTCTCGAATTTAGAAAATAAGGGTTTACAAGATGTCCTAGAAAATTCTCGAATTTAGAAGAAAACTCAAGAGTTTACAAGAAAATAAAAGCGTTTACAAGAAAATACAAAAGTTTACAAGGAAGTTCAAGAATTTGACACACCATTATGGCACTGTGTAATTAACCTGTAGTGCAACAACGTGCCTACAGATATTTTGAGAATGTCCAATGATATTTTAAAAATTATTAATTTACAAGAACATTATCGAATTTTTGATAAAATTGGTACCGTTTGATTAAAACGAGAATTAACTTCATCAAATATTCCATTGCCATTTACAAGAAAATAAAACCTAACCCAACCTAACCTAACCTAACTAGGAATGTGCAAGGAATTTTAAATAAAAATACAAAAATTTACAGGAAAAGGGTAATTTCTTACAATATGTCGACACTGTACGATTACGTATTCAACTTCATGAAATATTCCATTGCCATTTACAAGAAAATAAAACCAAACCCAACCTAACCTAACCTAGGAATGTTCAAGGAATTTTAAATAAAAATACAAAAATTTACAGGAAATGGGTAATTTCTTACAATATGTTGATACAGTACGATTACGTATAAGTTCTTGGCATATTTTAAAGATGATATTTCAATAATGTTTCTAAAATTTTTTTTAAGAAGTACATTGAAAATATTACATTTTACAAAAAACATTAGAATTTCTAATTTTGTTACAGAAAAATCAAGAAAATCAACATCGTTTTTTTCTATTTACAAGACGTTAAACTGTATTAAAAATGACACTTCTGTTTAATTTATAATATGAGATGATTCGAGAATGTCTGATTTCTGATTTCTCTAATATATATATATATATATATATATATATATATATATATATATATATATATATATATATATATATATATATATATATTAACATGAGTTTACAAGAATTCATAAGAAGCGACAAGAATTACAATAAAACTTAAGAATTTTTCAGAATTTTCAGGAAAATTGAGCCTTTTCTCACAAAATGTTGGCGAAGTTTAAATTTGTTTAACAAAATATTGTTTAATGACATTGTTATTTATGTATTAAGGGTGTAAAGAGGCTTTTATGGTGTAATTTTTAGCCCAAGGCGGCAGCAGAGGCAGCATTCTTATAAAAAAAATTATACACCAAAATTCAAGAATGAACAATTTACGAATTTTCATGAAAAATGAAGACATTTTCAGAAAGTGTTACAGTTTGGTTAAGTGTTAGGTACTCTTTCAAGAAACTGAGAAATTACAACAACAAAAAACTAGTAGGTACACCAAAATTCAATAATGTTTAAGAAAAATTTACAACTTTCTATGAATACTGAAGAAATTTTCAGAAAGTGTTACAGTTTCGTTAAGTGTTAGGTACTCGTTTCAGGAAAACTGAAAAATTACAACTAAAAAACTTGTACCACAAAAATTAAAGAATGTTACGTTAAGAATGAACAAAATAATTTCAGAACTTCTGAAAATTTCAGAAAATGTTGATAATTACATTTAATATTGTTCATATTTTACTGTGTACATGTGTAAATGTTCAATCTGTCGTGATAATTCCAGGAAAACTGAAAAAAAAAATACAAGAAAAAAACTAGTACACCAAAATTCAAGAATTTTTAAGAAAAATTTACGAATTTCCATGAAAAATTAAGACATTTTCAGAAAGTGTTACAGTTTGGTTAAGTGTTAGGTACTATTGATAATGTTATGTTAAGAATATACAGAATAATTTCAGAAATGTGCAATTTTAAGAAAATGTTGATAATTACATTTAATATTGTTGATATTTGAATGTGTAAATGTGTAAATGTTTAATTTGTAGTGATATTTACAGGAAAACTCAGAAATTACAACAACAAAAAACTAGTAGGTACACCAAAATTCAATAATGTTTAAGAAAAATTTAAGACTTTCTATGAAAAATGAAGACATTTTTAGAAAGTGTTACAGTTTGGTTAAGTGTTAGGTACTCTTTTCAGGAAAACTGAAAACTTACAACAAAAAAACTTGTACCACAAAAATTAAAGAATGTTACGTTAAGAATGAACAGAATAATTTCAGAAATTCTGAAAATTTCAGAAAATGTTGATAATTACATTTAATATTGTTGATATTTTAGTGTGTAAATGTGTAAATGTTTAATGTGTAGTGATATTTCCAGGAAAACTGAAAAAAATTACAACAAAAAACTAGTACACCAAAATTCAAGAATGTTTAAGAATAATTTACGACTTTCCATGAAAATTGAAGACATTTTCAGAAAGTGTTACAGTTTTGTTTTTCTGCTTAGTCAAAGCAGAGCATGCGAATCCATAGGAATAGAAAGTGGGCAATTGTCAATATCGATGTGCAAAGAGTTAATGAGCTTTGGATTACCAGTAAGTGTAAGGACTCTTTTCAGGAAAACTGAAAACTTACAACAAAAAACTTGTACCACAAAAATTAAAGAATGTTACGTTAAGAATATACAGAATAATTTCAGAAATTCTGAAAATTTCAGAAAATATTGATAATTACATTTAATATTGTTGATATTTCAGGAAAACTGAAAGTGTATACATAAAAAACTAGCACACCAAAATTCAAGAATGTTTAAGAAAAATTTACGAATTTCCATGAAAAATTAAGACATATTTCGAAAGTATTACAGTTTGGTTAAGTGTTAGGTATTATTTTCAGGAAAACTAAAAAATTACAACAAAAAACTTGTATCGCAAAAATTAAAGAATGTTACGTTAAGAATGTTATGTTAAGACTGTACAGAATAATGTCAGAAAATCTGAAATTTTCAGAAAATGTAGATAATTACATTTAATATTGTTGATATTTTAGTGTGTAAATGTTTCATGTGTAGTGATATATCCAGGAAAACCGAAAATTTACAACAAAAAACTGTAGAACAAAATTCAAGAATGTTTAAGAAAAATTTAAGACATTCCATGAAAATGAAGAAATTTTCAGAAAGTGTTACAGTTTGGTTAAGTGCTAGTTACTATTGAGAATGTTGTGTTAAGAATATACAGAATAATTTCAGAAAATGTGCAATTTTCAGAAAATGTTGATAATTACATTTAATATTGTTGATATTTTAATGTGTAAATGTGTAAATGTTTAATATGTAGTGATATTTCCAGGAAAACTGAGTAAATTACAACAACAAAAAACTAGTACGTACACCAAAATTCAATAATGTTTAAGAAAAATTTACGAATTTCCATGAAAACTGAAGACATTTTCAGAAAGTCTTACAGTTTGGTTAAGTGTTAGGTACTATGTTCAGGAAAACTGAAAAATTACAACAACAAAAATTGTACCACAAAAATTAAAGAATGTTACGTTAATAATGTACAGAATAATTTCAGAAATTCCGAAAATTTCAGAAAATGTTGATAATTACATTTAATATTGTTGAATTTTAATGTGTAAATGTTTTATGTGTAGTGATATATCCAGGAAAACTGAATAATGATAATGAAAAACACTAAAATATCAACAATATTAAATGTAATTATCAACATTTTCTGAAAATTGCACATTTTCTAAAATTATTCTGTACATTCTTAACATAACATTCTCAATAGTACACAACAAAAAAAACTTTAAAAAAATTAAAGAATGTTACGTTAAGAATGTTATGTTAAGAATGTACAGAATAATTTTAGAAAATGTGCAATATTCAGAAAATGTTAATAATTACATTTAATATTATTGATATTTTAGTGTGTAAATATGTAAATGTTTAATGTGTAGTGATACTTCCAGGAAAACTGAAAAAAATTACAAAAAAAAACTTGTACACCAAAATTCAAGAATCTTTAAGAACAATTTACGAATTTTCATGAAAAATGAAGAAATTTTCAGAAAGTGTTACAGTTTGGTTAAGTGTAGGTGCTATTTTCAGGAAAACTGAAAACTTACAACAAAAAACTTGTACCACAAAAATAAAAGAGTGCTACGTTAAGAATGTACAGAATAATTTCAGAAATTCTGAAAATTTCAGACAATGTTGATAATTAAATTTAATAATGTTGATATTTTAATGTATAAATGTTTAAGGTATAGTAATATTTCCAGAAAAACTGAGAATTTACAACAACAAAAATTAGTAGGTACACCAAAATTCAAGAATATTTAAGAACAATTTACGAATTTCCATGACAAATGAAGACATTTTCAGAAAGTGTTACAGTTTGGTTAAGTGTTAGGTACTATATTCATGAAAACTAAAAAATTAAAAAAAAAAAACTTGTACCGCAAAAATTAAAGAATGTTACATTAAGAATGTACAGAATAATTTCAGAAAATGTGCAATTTTCAGAAAGTGCTGTAAATTATATTTAATATTGTTGATATTTTAATGGGTAAATGTGTACATGTTTAATGTGTAGTGATATTTCCAGGAAAACTGAAAAAAATACAAACAAAAAACTAGTACACCAAAATTCAAGAATGTTTGAGAAAAATTTATGAATTTTCGTGAAAAATGAAGACATTTTCAGAAAGTGTTATAGTTTCGTTAAGTGTAAGGACTCTTTTCAGGAAAACTGAAAACTTACAACAAAAAAACTTGTACCACAAAAATTAAAGAATGTTACGTTAAGAATGAACAGAATAATTTCAGAAATTGTGAAAATTTCAGAAAATGTTGATAATTACATTTAATATTGTTGATATTTTAGTGTGTAAATGTGTAAATGTTTAATGTGTAGTGATATTTCCAGGAAAACTGAAAAAAACTACAAAAAAAAACTAGTACACCAAAATTCAAGAATGTTTAAGAAAAATTTACGAATTTTCGTGAAAACTAAAGAAATTTTCAGAAAGTGTGACAGTTTGGTGAAGTGTTGGGTACTATTTTCAGGAAAACTGAAAAATTACAACAAAAAAACTTGTACCACAAAAATTAAAGAATGTTACGTTAAGAATAAACAGAATAATTTCAGAAATTCTGAAAATTTCAGAAAATGTTGATAATTACATTTAATCTAGTTGATATTTTAGTGTGTAAATGTGTAAATGTTTAATGTGTAGAGATATTTACAGGAAAACTGAAAAAAAACTACAAACAAAAAACTAGTACACCAAAATTCAAGAATGTTTAAGAAAAATTTACGAACTTTCGTGAAAAATGAAGACATTTTCTGAAAGTGTTAGAGTTTGGTTAAGTGTTAGGTACTATTGAGAATGTTATGTTAAGAATATACAGAATAATTTCAGAAAATGTTGATAATTACATTTAATATTGTTGATATTTTAATGAGTAAATGTGTAAATGTTTAATATGTAGTGACATTTTCGGGAAAACTGAGAAATTACAACAACAAAAAACTAGTAGGTACACCAAAATTCAATAATGTTTAAGACAAATTAACGAATTTCCATGAAAACGGAAGAAATTTTCAGAAAGTGTTACCGTTTGGTTAAGTGTTAGGTACTCTTTCAGGAGACTGAGAAATTACAACAACAAAAAACTACTAGGTTCACCAAAATTCAATAATGTTTAAGAAAAATTTACAAGTTTCTATGAATACTGAAGAAATTTTCAGAAAGTGTTACAGTTTCGTTAAGTGTCATGTACTATTTTCAGGAAAACTGAAAAATTACAAAAAAAAACTTGTACCGAAAAAATTAAAGAATGTTACGTTAAGAATGTTATATTAATGTTTCAGAAAAGGTTGATAATTACATTTAATATTATTGATATTTTAATGTGTAAATGTTTCATGTGTAGTGATATTTCTAGGAAAACTGAACAATTACAACAAAAAACTAGTACACCAAAATTCAAGAATGTTTAAGAAAAATTAAAAACTTCCATGAAAAATGAAGAAATTTTCAGAAAGTGTTACAGTTTGGTTAAGTGTTAAGTACTATTGAGAATGTTATGTTAAGAATGTACAGAATAATTTCTGAAATTCTGAAAATTTCAGAAAAAGTTGATAATTACATTTAATATTGTTGATATTTTAATGTGTAAATGTTTCATGTGTAATGATATATCCAGGAAAACTGAAAAATTACAACAAAAAAACAAGTACAAGAAAATTCAAAAATGTTTAGGAAAAATTTAAGAATTTCCATAAAAATGAAGAAATTTTCAGAAAGTGTTACAGTTTCGTTAAGTGTTAGGTACCGCAAAAATTAAATAATATTACGTTGAAAATGTTATGTTAAAAATGTATACTTACAGAAAATCTGCAATATTTAGAAATCTGCAATTTTCAAAAAATGTTGATAATTACATTTAATATTGTTGATATTTTAATGTGTAAATGTGTAGTGATATTTCCAGGATAACTGAAAAATTACAAAAATAAACTAGTACACCGAAATTCAAGAATGTTCAAGAACGGAAGAAATTTTCAGAAAGTGTTACAGTTTAGTTAAGTGTTAGGTACTAGTTTATACAAAAAAAACGCATAAAGAATGTTACGTTAAGAAAAAAAAAGGTAAACTATTGTAATATGAAAATTGTATTTACTATTTGTGTCTTAGCTTTTGCATTGTTCTATTTGTTGTTTTGTTGCATTGTTTGTTGTCATGTGTATATTTACCTTTTGTATATTATGCAGCTTTTCTGCTAATAAATATTCTTTATTATTATTAATGTTATGTTAAGAATGTACAGAATACTTTCTGAAATTCTGCAATTTTCAGAAAATGTTGATAATTACATTGACAAATATTCTTTATTATTATTAATGTTATGTTAAAAATGTACAGAATTATTTCAGAAAATCTGCAATTTTCAGAAAATGTTGATAATTACATTTAATATTATTGATATTTTAATGTGTAAATGTTTAATGTGTAGTGATATTTCCAGGAAATATGAAGAATTACAAAAAAAAAACAACTAGTACACAAAAATTCAAGAATGTTTACGAATTTTCACGAAAATTGAAAAAAAAATCAGAGACTGTTACTGTTTAATTAAATATCATTAGTTATTTGGAGGATACAAAAGGATATTTTAAGTAAATGCAGAAATTATGAAGTAATAAACTCTCCAGCTGACTTATAACAATTATTTTTTTTAATTTGCTTTTGATTTAAGTCTCTCAATTCGAATGTGAATCCTGAATCAGCGAGCGTATCAGGATTCCTGATACGCTCACTCAGGAACTGCGGCTGGCGTAATCTGATCACTGCCGCTCATTACCCCCAATGTATAGACCGCCAATTAACCCCCTTAATAAATGCACGCTCCCCCGCCCCCGGCGTATTCGGGGGCGGCTTGTTGCTCGCAGATTAGCGCCGACCGCGGAGTGTGATTATGGCCGTTATGGCCGGAATTACTCGCCGAGATTACACTCGGACATTCGGACACGACGTGTTTGATCGCGTCACGGGAATGTGCCCGAACGTTGTCGCGTGTCGTGATGTTTTCCGGTCTGCCCGCGGGACGATCCGGATGCATCCGGCCGATATTACAACCGGAATTTGCGTGTTAACATGCGGCGTGGACAGACACGCCGATTACGGTTGCGAGTGCATGCGGGCAAAAATTACACAATGCACTGGGCTTTCAAAATATGCATTAATGGCATATTCTAAAACGAAAACCATAGAAAATGTATGCGGCGAATTATATTAATAGATTGAAGAGTGAAGCATTCAATACGTTGAATATACGATCTTCGTCGAAACGATCAACAGTGCTTTAGAGACTCATCAATCTCATCAAATCTCACTATACGAAGCCTACTTGAGATGTTGATGAGGGTAAACTAATTAATCCAGTAAAAAAACTATCAGGGATAATGATGGTTGTATCCAGCGAATTATATTTATAGATTGAAGAGTGAAGCATTCGATATGCTGAATATACGATCTTCATTGCAACGATCAGCTGTGCTGTAGATACTTATCAATCTTATCAAATCTCAAGATAACGAATCCTACTTGAGATGTTGATGAGGGTAAACTAATTAATCCATTAAAAAAAACTATCAGGGATAATGAGGCATGTAGGGTACGGCCTGTGCAAATTGCTAACTGACCACTTGAGGTAAATTTCTTCAGTATACGTTTTCTCGTATTTACTAAAACCTCGCGCTTTAAGTTGCCTAAGATGAACCTCAATTGAACGCTTCAACTTTCTGTACGTTGCAATTTTAGTGGTGGACTTTGCCAGCCAAGATTTTCCATTGTTGCCCGAAATATCAAGCAGAGATGTGGCTAAAGCGTTTTGCTCTTATATGCAAGTTCTGCTGCGACAACGCACGTGACTCCCCGGAAACCGGAAACTGTATCAATCTTTCCGTTCCCCGGAACCAGCTCGCAATTAAATTGTTTCGTTCCGCTCTTCGGAGATAATTCATTTGTCGGTTCTGGAGCCATCGCCGGGCATCCATCATCCCCGGAGCGCGGTTTCCGCACGTATGCTCCGGAATCGCCCCAAGCCAGCGTGAATTAAGAGCGCCGTTAATCTCCTCGCGAACAAAGACATGACAATCAGAGAAATTGCGCCAGTCCGATGCCTTTGAATCAGAAGTCCGAAGCCGTGCGGCGTCTGTGGGTAGCGCCGTAACTAGGGCGGAGTGAAATAGTGAAGATAGAGTGAAGATAGAGTGAAGATTTACGGGCCTCTCATTAGGAAAATTGTACCCCAGGTCAGGAACTAATAGAAAATGGAGGCAGGTGAAGTACGTTTTTCTAAAATCTATATGGAACTTAGTTGAAAATTTAACTTCTTCGCATTCAAATTGTAGACACTTCAAACAACTTCTCGCTACTGTCTGCGTTTTTTTTGTGCTGTCGAATTGGGAATTAAAATTTCGCCCCAATTATCGCTTATAAAAGGGGGTACGTCGAGTGGGCCGCATTGCAACTTGCATGAACGTTACGTTTCCGAGTTTGCTTGGCAAACATAGGGTGGAGCCGGTACTTTATAACTCGAACGCTCGCCTGGGGCCAGAAATGCGACCGGAGTAACATAATGCCATTCTTTGTGTTAATTATTAACCGGGCACGTCGCGCTGGTCCCGGAAACTCCGGAAATATCGCACGGCCTCGCCGCATCAAAATTTCATCGAGGACGAAGGACAATTGCGCGCGTCCTGCTAGATAACCAAGCGAAATAAACTCAAGGGTTGGGACATATATCGGGTGTCTGGAAAAACCCGTACGCAAATTGTGTTGGTAGCACCGCAAAGTTTCCAATTACAGTTGTCAGCACTGATGTTTTGGCAGTTTGGCTGTCACTGTGAGTAGTTATACAACAAGAGTTCCACTTCACCCCCCGCGAAGATTTCGATTAATTTTATTCGCGGTTTGATTCGCGTTAATCGGCTGGATTTGCGGGGGGTGAAGTGGAACTCTTGTTGTATAACTACTACTGTGACAGCTTGCAACGGCGTGCCGATAGCATTATTAAAAACCGGTTTCATGACTATCCCAAAATGTTTACACCAGAACAAGATGCGTACATCCTAATGGCCTACTACTAATACATATACATATACATATTAGTATACACTCTGTTTGATTTATTGTGACAGCAAATATTTCGGTTATTAGTACAGATAGAGAAAAAACTTGAAGAAAAAGTTTTGTCGTCTATTTAATAATAATTTCAGAAGAACAACTGAAAATCAAATAAACACGTGAAAGCTATAAGCTTAATTTTCTTTAACGGAACACCCTGTATATTTTGGTTATTTCTGATAGGCAATAACATTAGCTTTATAATGATACCACATAAGTACCCCTTTATTATACAAATAACGCGACAATTGCCAATAAATGAAGTTCCATTAAAGAAAATGAAGCTTATAGCTTTCACGTGTTTATTTGATTTGCAATTGTTCTCTTAAATTAGGATTAAATAGACGACAAAAAGTTCTAAACCTCTTTTCTACAACTTTTTTTTCCATCTGTACTAATAACCGAAATATTTGCTGTGTCACAATAAATTAAACAGACTGTATACTAATATGTGTATGTATATATATATATATATATATATATATATATATATATATATATATATATTTATTTATATAATATATATATATATATATATATATATATATATATATATATATATATATATATATATATATATATATATATATTAGTAGTAGGCCATTATGATGTACGCATCTTGTTCTGGTGTAAACACTTTGGGATAGTCATCATCAAAAATCAAATATCAAAATATCAAAGCATCAAAATTGCATTCATTGCTATTAATTTTAGTAAATTTTAGTTTTAACTGTTAAAATTACTATTTCTGTCAGAGTAATCAAACGAATTGTGTAGAAATTTTTCATTTTAGTTTCAAAATTCCAATTATCTCTGTACTGTTATCTGAAAAATAATAGAAGATTACTTTCAAACTTTTAATTATAGCTTGTTTTTTTTAGGTGTACTGTACACAAATCTAATATCAAATTTGCAAATAATAAATTTTCAGAAATTTCAGTAATAGCTAAGCCATACTTGTCAATGCAGAAAGTTATGTGTCTGATTTTCTCCTTTAATTAATACTGAAACTTTGTCAAATTTTCAGCAGAATTAGTTTCAGGTGTAGTGTACACGAATCTAATATCAAATTTTCAAATAATAAATTTTCAGTAATTTCAGTAATAGCTAAGCGATACTTGTCAATGCAGAAAGGTAAGTGTTTGATTTTCTCCCTAATTTAATACTGAAACTTTGTCAAATTTTCAGCAGAATTAGTTTCAGGTGTACTGTCTACGAATTTAATATTAAATTTGCAAATAATAAATTTTCAGAAATTTTAGTAATATCTAACCTATACTTGTCAATGCAGAAAGGTAAGTGTATGATTTTCTCCCTAATTTAATACTGAAACTTTGTCAAATTTTCAGCAGAATTAGTTTCAGGTGTACTAAATACAAATCTAATATGAAATATGCAATTAATAGATTTTCAGAAAGTTCAGTAATAGCTAACCTATACTTGTCAATGCAGAAAGTTAGGTGTTTGATTTTATTCCTTATTTATTACTGAAACTTTGTCAAATTTTTAGTAGAATTAGTTTCAGGTGCACTGTATACGAATCTAAGATCAAAGCTGCAAATGATAAATTTTCAGAAATTTCAGTAATAGCTAACCTATACTTGTCAATGCAGAAAGTTAAGTGTTTTATTCTCTCCATTATTTAATACTGAAACTTTGTCAAAATTTCAGCAGAATTAATTTCAAGTGCACTGTATAGGAATCTAATATCAAATTTGCAAATAATATATTTCCAAAAATTTCAGTAATCGCTAACCTATACTTGTCAATGCAGAAAGATAAGTGTTTGATTTTCTCCCTTATTTAATACTGAAACTTTGTCAAACTTTCAGGAGAATTAGTTTCAGGTGTAGTGTACACGAATCTAATATCAAATTTGCAAATAATAAATTTTCAGAAATTTCAGTAATAGCAAACCTATACTTGTCAATGCAGAAAGTTAAGTGTTTGATATTCTCCCTTATTTAATACTGCAACTTTGTCAAATTTTCAGGAGAATTAGCTTAAGGTGTACTGTACACGAATCTAATATCAAATTTGTAAATAATAAATTTTCAGAAATTTCAGTAATAGCTAAATTATACTTGTCAATGCAGAACGTTAAGTGTTTGATTTTATCCCTTATTTATTACTGAAACTTTGTCAAATTTTCAGCAGAATTAGTTTCAAGTGCGTATACGAATCTAATATCAAATTTGCAAATAATAAATTTTCAGAAATTTCAGTAATAGCTAACCTATACTTGTCAATGCAGAAAGTTAAGTGTTTGATGTTCTCCCTTATTTATTACTGAAACTTTACCTGTCAAAATTTTGACGAGTACCATCAAGATTGCATTACTTGCTATTAATTTTGGTAAATTTTAGTTATAAGTGTTAAAATTACTATTTTTGTTAGAGTAATCAAATCAATTGTATGGATTTTTTTCATTTTAGTTTCAAAATTCCAATTATTTCTGTACTTTTCGAGTTATTTTGTCAAAATTTTCATTATTACTGCCAAGTTTGAATTCTTTAAAACTCCAAAGATTGCTGCTAAATTTTCTATTATTACAAACCCATTTTCAGTTTTCTCATATAAAAATTCGAAGATTCCTCTCAAACTTTTAATTATTCCCTGTTTTTTTTTAGTATATCTTTCAAAATTTTGACGAGTACCATTAAAATTGCATTAATTGCTTTTAATATTAGTAAATTTTAGTTATAACTGTTAAAATTATTATTTATGTCAAAGTAATCAAACCAATTGTATGGAAATTTTTCATTTTAGTTTCAAAAGTCCAATTATCTCCGTACTTTCTGACTTCTTTTGTCACAATTTTCATTATTACTGTCAAAGATTCAATTGTCTGAAACTCTGTCTGAAAAAAATAAAAGATTACTTGCATACTTTCAATTATAGCTTCTTTTTTTTAATATACCTGTCAACATTTTAACGAGTACCTTCAAGATTGCATTACTTGCTATTAATTTTAGTAAATTTTAGTTACATATAAGTGTTAAAATTACTATTTCTGTTAGAGTAACCTAATTAATTGTATGTTTTTTTTTCATTTTTAGTTAAAATTGCAATTATTTCTGTACTTTCCGAGTTATTTTGTCAAAATTTTCATTATTACTGCCAAGTTTGAATTCTTTAAAACTCCAAAGATGGCTGCTAATTTTCTATTATTGCAAACAAATTTTCAGTTTTCTTATATAAAAATTTTAAGAACTTTTCAGACTCTCAAACTTTCAAACTTTTAATTATTGCATGTTTTTTTTAGTATATCTATAGGTGGTTTTATTCATTAGAAGCTGAAGCAGCGCCGATCAAACTTCGAAGTTTGCGAGCAACTTTTACCTCGACGTTTTATTTCTCCTGCAACGTAATTACGGCTAGGGCAATTAACGTGCGTCGAAGCTAACTGCAACAACAACACCAACTCCGATGGTGCCGTCGGTGCCCTGCTCACACACACACACTCGGCAGAATTTTAATTGAATTGCCGCGTGCAATTTGTCCGGCGGAGGTTTAATGGGGTGGCAACTCGTTGTGCCGGTCGCACTGCATCAGCCGTGAGTAACCCGGTGCGGGTCAGCGGGTCCGGGACCCGGGTCCCCCGCCCCCGCCCCCAGACCGCGGACCTGCAGCCCCCCTGACTCAATTTGGCAGGTGCGACGGCGACCGGTGGTCAGAGAGTTACGAGCGATTAAAGCTAAACCAAATTGCGACGGGAGCGAGCGAGTTACATAGCAAGTGATTACGTGAGTAAGTTAGTAAGAGAGTGAATGATCCGTATACAGTTAACAATTATTTTTATTGTGATATGTGGAAAAATCCTTCGTGATATTATTCTGTCATCAGTCCACCTTCTACCACAATGGTGTAGGTGTGTTGTTTTCTTTTCTCATTTTCTTCTTCTGCTACTGTTTTTCGTTCATGAAGTTCTTCCATTTTGTCCTGAACTTCGCGAGTTATTTCGCTTCTTTCCATGTTTTCCCTCTGTCTTCAATCATTGTTTTCATTCTGTCATCCCATGTCTTTCTCGGTCTTCATTTCCTTTTCTTTATGTTTGTCTTCGCTTCCCACACTGTTTTCACTAGTCTTTGTTTGTGAAGACCAAAGACAAGACCAAAGACAAAAATTTTTGCTGAACGCTCTATATAAAATAAATATCTCTAAAGTTTATTCCACGTTCCACGCCGACAGACGACGCAGTGCCATAATCACGCACAATTGTGCCAGTGAGTAAACGCCCGTATTATTCTCCCGGCAAATAAACACATTGCGACCGCGTGTTTACACGCGTGGCTTTATGTAAATTTCATTGTGTTGTTCTTGTGAACGATGGCGATCGTATTTATTAATTTGGCCGCCGGTCGTATCGCGGCTTATCTTGGGTTAGTTCTGGGTTAGACGATGAATTATTGCCCCCGTCCTCTATCAACGGTGCCTTTGTGCGGACTAGGCAAACAAACGCTCGGCCCGATGAGCGCACCGCTCTGTGATTGATGAATTAAATAATGCACTCCAGTTGGGAGGACAAAGCGCCACGCTGAAGGACAATGCCGCGATGCAATTACTGTGAATCGCAAAAATAATTCAATCACCAGGATGGTTGCGACAGCGATTACGTGGTAATCCATATCAAAAGGCAATTAAAAATAGTGAAAATTATGTATTGAAATATTTACAGATAAACTTAAGTTTTTCTCTACGACGGTACGTCAACTAAGTTTTTGCGTTAAAGTGTGTAAAGTGATACTTTTTCTCTACGACAGTACGTAAAGCAAGTTTTTACGTAAACGTTTTTCTCTACGACAGTGCGTAAACTAAGTTTTTACGTAAACGTGTGCAAAGTGATACTTTTTCTCTACGACAGTACGTAAACCAAGTTTTTTCGCTAAAGTTTTTCCCTACGACAATGCGTAAACTAAGTTTTTACGTAAAAGTGCGTAAAGTGATACTTTTTAGAACACGTACGTAAAAAATCACCTGTGTGTATGAACTTCAACTGTACGTAAAATAAGTTTTTCTACTAGAGTTTGGAAAATTTTCGCATTTGAATACTAATTTGAGTTAGGAAAAGTGGAATATCTCCTAATAAAAATTTTGTATGGTACATTTTCGTAAAGTAGTGCTTTACAAACGTACATCATAACTAACTCTTTTTGTTTCCCAATTGATTCATATTTAATAACGCATTTTTCATTCCACGTAATATTTTTTTTTAATTTGCCTTTTGGGGCGGCGCACAAATCGCTTCGGATGCCTTTTGGGTACATTTTCGTAAAGTAGTGCTTTACAAACGTACATCAAAATAACGTGTTTTTGTTTCCCAATTGATTCATATTTAATAACGCATTTTTCATTCCACGTAATATTTTTTTTAATTTGCCTTTTGGGGCGGCGCACAAATCGCTCCGGATAGCTTTTGGGTGCGCTTAAGAGATTGCGACGGGCGATTCATCACTCGCTTCCCTGGAGGCGGCGATGACGTTTGCAGATACCACCGCCGCCAGTCAGCCCGCAGGACACTTTAACATTCCATCGGCTGCGTCTGGAAGACGCGGTCTTTCGTCGGTGGACAGATTGAAACGTTACTGGGGGCGGTTTGATTAATGGTCCTCCTGGAGACTATCGCCGTTTTCTGGAGGGTACGATTTTCCGGAGACTTTTCACTTAAAAGTATCGCAGATGTAGTGTTTCATAAATTGTACGCGACGCAGGAAAAACCACTAACGACCATCACACAATAGAGAGAGAATTGAACATTATAAATATATCTTACGTACTTGTTGTTACTAGAAAAACTGTTATAAATAGATCTTTTATGGGTGAAGCAAAATCCATAAAATTTCCTTCAGCCACCTGCTGAAGGTGGCGGCAATTAGTCACAGCAGCAGAAGTAGAAGGTCGTTACTTGAAGAAATATTAATAAAAATCAATAATAAATTCATTGACTAGTATTAAGGGGATGGTATTAAACAAAACAAGCGAGAAATACGAGGAATATAAAAACGCAAGAAACAAGGTAAAGCATATAATACTCGAAAACAAACAGAAGCAATGGGAAGAATTTGGAGACAAACTCGAAAGAAAGAGGACGGAAAATAATTCGTTAATTGAAGAAATATTAATAAATATCAATAATAAATTCCTTGATTAGTATTAAGGGGATGGAATTAAACAAAACAAGGGAGAAATACGAAGAATATAAAAACGCAAGAAACAAGGCAAAGGAGATAACACTCAAGAACAAACAGAAGCAATGGGAAAATTTTATGTGATAGTATCAAAAATATTTGTCAAAGATTCAACGATATTGTCAAAATTTAATCATATCTGATATACGTGCCAGGATTTCTGTCAAATTTTCAATAATTACTATCAATTTTTCTATGATGTACTTTTTTTAAATTATTTCTGTCAAAACTTCTGTTGTTAATGTATTAGTTGTTTTTATGAATATTGAATTTACTGTAAAACTTTCAATTATTCTGTGACAATGTCAACAATATTTGCCAAGTTTCAATGATTTGTGTCAAAATTGTAATGATTATTTTTTAATGTTTAATTATTGGTATCAAAACTTCTGTTGTTAATGTATTAGTTGTTTTTATGAATATTACATATACTGTTAAACTTTTAATTATTCTGTCACAATGTCAACAATAATTACTATCAATTTTTCATTAATGTATATTTTTTTAATTCTTTCTGTCAAAACTTTTGTTGTTAATATATTAGTTGTTTTTATGAATATTACATATACTATCAATGTTTCAATTATTCTGTGGCAATGTAAATAATATTTGTCAAATTTTAATGATTTGTGTCAAATTTTTATTGATTGCTGTCAACTTTTCACAATTTTAGTATTAGTATTTATGTCAGAATTACAATGATTTCTGTCAAACTTTCAATTATATCTCACAATTATATGTCATAATAGTTGTCAATTTTTCAAAATATTAATTATTTCAATGAATACTCCAATTTCTACAAAATTTTCAATGGTTTAGTTACATTTTCAACAATTTCTGTGTAATTTTAAATCATTTTGAATTTCACAATTCTTCAAGAATTTCTGCTTATTTCTGTAGAAGGTAAATTTTAAATTTGAAGTTAGTATTAATGTATTTTGAAGTTTAAGATTGTCTTTTTTATTAGAACATTTTGATTTTTAACGAAAAGTACAGGCAAATTTACATTATATATGTCAAATTTTCAAGGGATTTCAGTCAAATTTTGAATAATTGCAGTATTTTTTTTTTAATTATTTCTGTCAAAACATATTTTGTTAATGTATTAGTTGTTTTTATAAATATTGCATTTACTGTAAAACTTTCAATTATTCTGTGGCAATGTCAACAATAATTATAATCAATTTTTCATTAATGTATTTTTTTTTACATTATATCTGTCAAAACTTCTGTTGTTAATGTATCAGTTATTTTTATGAATATTACATTTCCTGCCAAACTTTCAATTGTTCTGTGACAATGTCAACAATATCTGTCAAGTTTCATTGATTTGTGTCAAATTTTTAATGATTACTGCCATTTTTTTAAAATTATTTCTGTCAAAACTTCTCTTGTTAATGTATTAGTTGTTTTTATGAATATTGCATTTACTGTAAAACTTTCAATTATCCTGTCACAATGTCAACAATAATTACTATCAATTTTTCATTAATGTATATATATTTAATTGTTTCTGTCAAAACTTCTGTTGTTAATATATTAGTTGTTTTTAGGAATATTACATATACTGTTAAAGTTTCAATTATTCTGTGGCTATGTCAATAAGATTTGTCAAATTTCAATGATTTATCTCAAATTTTTAATGATTGCTGTCAAATTTTCACAATTTTAGATACAGTTTTTAAAGATTTAGTGATAATTTCAATTATTTATGTCAGAATTACAATGATTTATGTCAGAATTACAATTATTTCTGTCAAACTTTCAATTATATCTCACAATTATATTTCATAATAGTTGTCAATTTTTCAAAATATTAATTATTTCAATGAATACTCCAATTTCTACAAAATGTTCAATGGTTTAGTTACATTTTCAACAATTTCTGTGTAAATTTCAATCATTTTGAATTTTTAAAGAATTGTGAATTGCTTCTGTCTGTAGAAGGTAAATTTGAAATTTTAAGTTACTAATAATGCATTTGAGTTTTAGATTGTCTTTTTTCTTCTTTAAACTTCTGTTGTTAATGTATTAGTTGTTTTTATGAATATTACAATTACTGTCAAACTTTCAATTATTCTGTGACAATGTCAACAAAAATTACTATCAATTTTTTATTGATGTATTTTTTTTAAATTATTTTTGTCAAAACTTCTGTTGTTAATGTATTAGTTGTTTTTATGAATATTGCATTTACTGTAAAACTTTTAATTATTCTGTCACAATGTCAACAATAATTACTATCAATTTTTCATGAATGTAGGTATTTCTATTTAAATTATTTCTTTCAAAATTTCTGTTGTTAATGTATTAGTTTTTTTATTAATATTACATTTACTGTCAAACTTTCAATTATTCTATGACAATGTCAACAATATCTGTCAAGTTTCAATAATTTGTGTCAAATTTTTAATGATTACTGCCATTTTTTTTATTATTATTTTCGTCTAAGCTTGTTTTGTTAATGTATTAGTTGTTTTTATGAATATTACATTTACTGTCAAACTGTCAATTATTCTGTGACAATGTCAACAATAATTACTATCAATTTTTCATCGAATATTTTTTTTAAAATTATTTCTGTCAAAACTTCTGTAGTTAGTGCTTTAGTTGTTTTTATGAATTTAAACTTTCCAAGTAAAATGTGGAATATTTACAACTTATAACGAAACATTTCCGAAATTATTGAAAACTTACAGATATTTATTGAAAATTTGACAGAAATCACTGAAATTTTTACAGATAAATTTCAATGATTTCTGTCATTTACTGTAAAACTTTTCATTATTTTGTGGCAATGTCAATAATATTCGTTAAATTTCAATGATTGGTGTCAAATTTTTAATGATTGCTGGTAATTTTTCACTATTTTAGTTATATCACAGTTTTTAAAGATTTAGTAATAATTTCAATTATTTATGTCAGAATTACAATGATTTCTGTCAAACTTTCAATTATATTATTTTGTTGAAGATTTAAATTACTGCCAAAATTTCAAATATTCGGGTGTATTTTTACAAAACGTTTGCAGTAACGTGTACGTTACTTGCAGCATCACATTCGAATGTCAGATGCATCTAGGTCATAAATGCATCTGACATTCGAATGTCAGATGCATCTAGGTCATAAATGCATCTAACATTCGAATGTGATGCTGTCAAGTTACTGCGAACGTTTTGTGGTACAAAATACACCTGATTATGTGATAACGTCAACAACCATATATGTCAAAATTTTTGAGATTATTATATATTTTTGTTTTGTCTGCATTTATCTTTATGTTTATTTTAGATTGTCAACTTTATCTGTCAAAATTTCAATGATTTCTGTCAAATTTTGAGTTATATCTGTAAATTTTCAATAATTTCTTTCAATGTTTCGTTATAAATTGTAACTATGCCACATTTTACACATAATTTTCAGCACTACAAGTTCATATCGAATTTAAATTTTGAACAAAATTTTGGAGATTATTATACTTTTTTGTTTTGTCTACATTTATCTTTATGTTTATTTATGATAGTCAACTTTCCGTGTAAAATGTGGTATATTTACAATTTATAACGAAACATTTACAGAAATTATTGAAAATTTACAGATATAATTGAAAATTTGACAGAAATCATTGAAATTTTAACAGATAAATTTCATTTATCAAGTGCTTGAGATGCTATCAAGTTACTGCGAACGTTTTGTGGTACACAATACACCTGATTACCTGATAACGTCAACAGCCATATATGTCAAAAAAAATTGAGATTATTATATATTTTTGTTTTGTCTACATTTATCATTATGTTTATTTTTGATAGTCAACTTTTTCTGTCAAAATTTCAATGATTTCTGTCCAATTTTCAATAATAACTGTAAATTTTCAATAATTTCTGCCAATGTTTCGTTATAAATTGTAACAATACCACATTTTACACATCATTTTCAGTACTACAAGTTCAGATGGACAGATGGAATTTAAATTTAAAAAATAAAGATTATACATTGCACAATTGTTATTAAATATTGCAAACTTTTCACTTCAAACTTATTTTTGTACCTCTTTAACAAATCGAGTCTCATGCATGAACAAAATTTCACAATTTTTAAAGAATTTCTGCTTATTTCAGTAGAAGGTAAACTTTAAATTTGAAGTTAGTAATAATTTGTGTCTGATGTATTTTGGAAAAAGACAATCTAGAACTCCAAAATACATCAGATTTTGAAGTTCTAGATTGTCTTTTTTATTATAATATTTTGTTTTTTAACGAAAAGTACAAGTAAATTTACAATTATATCTGTCAAATTTTCAATGATTTCAGTCAAATTTTGAATAATTGCAGTCATTTTTTTTATTATTGGTGTCAAAACTTTGGTTAATGTATTAGTTGTTTTTATGAATATTACATATAATGTCAAACTTTCAACTATTCTGTGGCGATGTCAGCAATATCTGTCAAACTTTCAATTATTCTGTGGCGATGTCAGCAATATCTGTCAAACATTCAATTATTCAATGGCGATGTCAGCAATATCTGTCAAATTTCAATGATTTGTTTTAATGGTTGCTGTCAATTTTTCACAATTTTAATTATATCAATGAAAATTTCAGTTTCAATATTAAAATGTTCAATCTCCCTCCAAATATGCCCTCTCCATGGGAAATTGATCACGTAAAAGTAAAAATATTCTCAATCCGTACAGCCAGTACAAATATAGCAAGTACAATGTCTTGTACTTCACATTACAATCTACAGCTACACCGTACGTGCCAGTTAATCGATCCTGCGACGACTTCTAATCAGTATTCCTGCATGTGCTTTGAAACCCCGCCGCACCCCTAAAGCAGCCGCCGAATACATGAAACCCAACCCCCGCCTCGCACACTTCGAAAACATCCATGGCAATATCAATTCGGGCAACAGGTACGATGGGGGGAAATAGAAGAAGTGATTCATGCATTCCTCCTCCTCTTCTCTTTGTTCCAGCGGAACGCAAACACGTACGCCAGCAGCAGCACGCGCCGATACCAGATGGCGCACGCCGCCTTAAGTCGTCGTTGGCAGCGATTGAGGAATGCCTGTGTTTGCGGATTGAGTCGTGTGTGCACGTACTGTTTTGCGACAATTGTCGAGGACAAGTGCGTTGACACTGGGACAGCGCCGAAGAAGCAATCTTGAGGCGAGGTAGCGCAAGAGACTGCGGTAAAAAGTATCTTAACTCTGAATCCTTTAGAATCTGCTTATCAATCAATGGATTCGTGAGTAATTTTTAAATTACACGATGTACTGGTTTGATCAGAAGATGATTTATTTATCAGTCTGGAAAATTGCTAATCTAAGTATCAATAGATGTCAGTCACTGGATTACTATGTCAGTTAAAAACTTGATATCCCTTAAACGAATTACATAACTACTGCCAATTTGAAACTAGCCCTTAGACACCTATTCAGCATAGGAATTGTAAGTTTAAAAAAAAAATACAATTATAATAATAATAAAATGTTTCATCAAGATATTAGCAAACTTGATATCCCTTAAATGAATTACATAACTATTGCCAATTTGAAACTAGCCCTTAGACACCTATTCAGCACAGGGACCGTAAGTTTCAAAAACAAAAATATACAATTATAATAATAATAAAATGTTTCATCAAGATATTAGCAACGAAAGTATTCATTTTATTAAAAACTTTAGTGATACGAAACTAGCTACATTATAAAAAACCACACAATTGAAGATGAAGAAATGCTGTAATCATATCTGGTTCAATACCAATTGCCACAAACGTAAAGTGATTTTCAAATGTAGGCATTTATGTATTTAGGATATGTAGGTACATATTTCTGCACTCGCATGGCAAAATTGTAGTATAAATAATAGGAGGATCAATAAGTTTTGTTTCATTAAGTGCTAATTGCTGGGTAGCTTAATATATAAAATATGATAATAACCAGTGAGACCAGAGGCGTAGAAGTAGTAGGATTATTATTATCATTATTTGTAATGTCCATTTATGTGAAGATTAATCATAGAATTATTGATAATGCCCAATAATCCAATGGTTTAATTAACAAGGCTAATTGCACGTAATTCCAATAATTATGTCATTCAATTGATTCCTGTATTTACTACAATAGTGCAATCCTAGAGTGAAATAATTCAATTAAAAGGTATATACGATTATTAGTCAAGTATTGTTTTACCGAAATGCAAAATACTAATTAATAACTTGTACCAAAAACAATTATTATTATTGATATTTTTGAAATTATTATTATAATTATAATAATCTTGACAGCATCACATTCGAATGTTAGATGCATTTATGACCTAGATGCATCTGACATTCGAATGTGATGCTGCAGTAACGTACACGTTACTGCAACCGTTTTGTAAAAATACACCCGAATATTTGAAATTTTGGCAGTAATTTAAATCTTCAACAAAATAATTGAAATTTACACAGAAATTGTTGAAAATAAACCATTGAAAATTTTGTAGAAATTGGAGTATTCATTGAAATAATTAATATTTTGCAAAATTGACAACTATTATTAAAAATTATGAAATATAATTGAAAGTTTGACAGAAATCATTGTAATTCTGACATAAATAATTGAAATTATTACTAAATCTTTAAAAACTGTGATATAACTAAAATAGTGAAAAATTACCAGCAATCATTAAAAATTTGACACCAATCATTGAAATTTAACGAATATTATTGACATTGCCACAAAATAATGAAAAGTTTTACAGTAAATGACAGAAATCAATGAAATTTATCTGTAAAAATTTCAGTGATTTCTGTCAAATTTTCAATTAATATCTGTAAGTTTTCAATAATTTCGGAAATGTTTCGTTATAAGTTGTAAATATACCACATTTTACTTGGAAAGTTTAAATTCATAAAAACAACTAAAGCACTAACTACAGAAGTTTTGACAGAAATAATTTAAAAAAAAATATTCGATGAAAAATTGATAGTAATTATTGTTGACATTGTCACAGAATAATTGACAGTTTGACAGTAAATGTAATATTCATAAAAACAACTAATACATTAACAAAACAAGCTTAGACGAAAATAATAATAAAAAAAATGGCAGTAATCATTAAAAATTTGACACAAATTATTGAAACTTGACAGATATTGTTGACATTGTCATAGAATAATTGAAAGTTTGACAGTAAATGTAATATTCATAAAAACAACTAATACATTAACAACAGAAATTTTGAAAGAAATAATTTAAATAGAAATACCTACATTCATGAAAAATTGATAGTAATTATTGTTGACATTGTGACAGAATAATTAAAAGTTTTACAGTAAATGCAATATTCATAAAAACAACTAATACATTAACAACAGAAGTTTTGACAAAAATAATTTAAAAAAAATACATCAATAAAAAATTGATAGTAATTTTTGTTGACATTGTCACAGAATAATTGAAAGTTTGACAGTAATTGTAATATTCATAAAAACAACTAATACATTAACAACAGAAGTTTAAAGAAGAAAAAAGACTATCTAAAACTCAAATGCATTATTAGTAACTTAAAATTTCAAATTTACCTTCTACAGACAGAAGCAAGCAGAAATTCTTAAAGAATTGTGAAATTCAAAATGATTGAAATTTACACAGAAATTGTTGAAAATGTAACTAAACCATTGAACATTTTGTAGAAATTGGAGTATTCATTGAAATAATTAATATTTTGAAAAATTGACAACTATTATGAAATATAATTGTGAGATATAATTGAAAGTTTGACAGAAATAATTGTAATTCTGACATAAATCATTGTAATTCTGACATAAATAATTGAAATTATCACTAAATCTTTAAAAACTGTATCTAAAATTGTGAAAATTTGACAGCAATCATTAAAAATTTGACATAAATCATTGAAATTTGACAAATCTTATTGACATAGCCACAGAATAATTGAAACTTTAACAGTATATGTAATATTCCTAAAAACAACTAATATATTAACAACAGAAGTTTTGACAGAAACAATTAAAAATATATACATTAATGAAAAATTGATAGTAATTTTTGTTGACATTGTGACAGAATAATTGAAAGTTTTACAGTAAATGCAATATTCATAAAAACAACTAATACATTAACAAGAGAAGTTTTGACAGAAATAATTTTAAAAAAATGGCAGTAATCATTAAAAATTTGACACAAATCATTGAAACTTGACAGATATTGTTGACATTGTCACAGAACAATTGAAAGTTTGACAGGAAATGTAATATTCATAAAAATAACTGATACATTAACAACAGAAGTTTTGACAGATATAATGTAAAAAAAAATACATTAATGAAAAATTGATTATAATTATTGTTGACATTGCCACAGAATAATTGAAAGTTTTACAGTAAATGCAATATTTATAAAAACAACTAATACATTAACAAAAGATGTTTTGACAGAAATAATTTAAAAAAAAATACTGCAATTATTCAAAATTTGACTGAAATCCCTTGAAAATTTGACATATATAATGTAAATTTGCCTGTACTTTTCGTTAAAAATCAAAATGTTCTAATAAAAAAGACAATCTTAAACTTCAAAATACATTAATACTAACTTCAAATTTAAAATTTACCTTCTACAGAAATAAGCAGAAATTCTTGAAGAATTGTGAAATTCAAAATGATTTAAAATTACACAGAAATTGTTGAAAATGTAACTAAACCATTGAAAATTTTGTAGAAATTGGAGTATTCATTGAAATAATTAATATTTTGAAAAATTGACAACTATTATGACATATAATTGTGAGATATAATTGAAAGTTTGACAGAAATCATTGTAATTCTGACATAAATACTAATACTAAAATTGTGAAAAATTGACAGCAATCAATAAAAATTTGACACAAATCATTAAAATTTGACAAATATTATTTACATTGCCACAGAATAATTGAAACATTGATAGTATATGTAATATTCATAAAAACAACTAATATATTAACAACAAAAGTTTTGACAGAAACAATTAAAAAAATATACATTAATGAAAAATTGATAGTAATTATTGTTGACATTGTGACAGAATAATTGAAAGTTTTACAGTAAATTCAATATTCATAAAAACAACTAATACATTAACAACAGAAGTTTTGACAGAAATAATTTTAAAAAAGTACATCATAGAAAAATTGATAGTAGTTATTGAAAGTTTCATAGAAATCCTGGCACGTATATCAGATATAATTAAATTTTGACAAAATCGTTGAATCTGTCACATATATTTTTGATACCATCACATAAAATTTTCCCATTGCTTATGTTTGTTCTTAAGTATTATCTCCTTTACCTTGTTTCTTGCATTTTTATGTTCTTCGTTTATCTCTCATATTTTGTTTAATTCCATTCCCTTAATACTAGTCAAAGAAATTTATTATTGATATTTATTAATATTTCTTCAATTAACGACCTATTTTCCGTCCTCTTTCTTTCGAGTTTGTCACCAAATTCTTCCCAATGCTTCTGTTTGTTTTCGAGTATTATATGCTTTACCTTGTTTCTTGCGTTTTTATCCCTTAAATGAATTACATAACTACTGCCAATTTGAAACTAGCCCTTAGACACCTATTCAGCACAGGAATCGTAAGTTTCAAAAACAAAAATATACAATTATAATAATAAAATGTTTCATCAAGATATTAGCAACGAAAGTATTCATTTTATTAAAAACTTAAATGATACGAAACTAGCTATATTATAAAAAAACACACAATTGAAGATGAAGAAATGCTGTAATCATATCTGGTTCAATACCAATTGCCTCAAACGTAAAGTGATTTTCAAATGTAGACATTTATGTATTTAGGATATGTAGGTACATATTCCTGCACTCGCATGGCAAAATTGTAGTATAAATAATAGGAGGATCAATAAGTTTTGTTTCATTAAGTGCTAATTGCTGGGTAGCTTAATATATAAAATATGATAACAACCAGTGATACCAGAGGCGTAGAAGTAGCAGGGTGATTATTATCATTATTTGTAATGTCCATTTGTGTGAAGATTACATCATAGAATTATTGTTAATGCCCAATAATCCAATGGTTTAATTAACAAGGCTAATTGCACGTAATTCCAATAATTATGTCATTCAATTGATTCCTGTATTTACTACAATAGTGCAATCCTAGAGTGAAATAATTCAATGAAAAGGTATGTACGATTATTAGTCAAGTATTGTTTTACCGAAATGCAAAATATTAATTAATAACTTGTACCAAAAACAATTATTATTATTGATATTATTATTATAATTATAATAATAATGCCCCACTCTACTCAATGCTATCATGAATTGCTGCCACCATATTTTAGCAGACGTCTTTTACCCTAGCAGACATACTTCCAACATCTCAAGAGCTTCTTTTAAATAATTGTTGATCGCAAGGTACAAATATAATAAGACAACTTTCGTTATTTATATTTCGAATCAGAGTAAAAGTGTCCATTATATTTCGTAAGATTAACTGATAACGTTATTAAAATAAATTCTATACCGTCAGCACTCACAAAAGCATTCACATCACGAGATTTTAAATTACATTTCCAGTGCTGCGAAAGTGGAGCTTCCTTATTGATGCTGAAGATTAAATCGTGTAAACACGTTTTGTAACTAAATGTAGACGTCAAGCGTACTTATGATGAGAGTTGACATGTCTGCCAGTATTAATTAAGAGCGCATTTTAAGTTAATTCCATATGGAAATTCGCCATTACACACCACCGCCTGCACCTAGAAACGCCGGAATTCGCGTAAACATCAACTTTTCGTCCATGCTTAAAATAATTACCCAAATTCCTCGAGGCAATTTAATGCTGCACCGCCTATCGATCCCTCACCGGTGCCAGCACGCAATTAATTACGTTCGGTATTGCGGATTCCGCGGATTTTTAGGGGTTCTTGACGCTTAATTAGCCCGCAGTGGGATAACGCGAACACATTTTTTACACAAATAAATCCGCGTTAATCACCGGTGTGGAAATATATTTCGCCGTGGTCCATAATGCACGCAAAAAGTTAATCGATTCCATTAATATTAATGACGATAATAAGTATTAAGCGATTCTATACACGAGCTGTGTCAAACCTGATAATCGCGGCAATTAATTAAGCAGAGATATTAATAGTTGTTAGGCACATTATAATTATTATTCGGCACATCTGGGCATTAAATGTGATTAATTGGTTCGCCCAAACATACTACAGATAATAGGTGAATTTGTAATGGGTAATTGTTTATTTAATATTTATTAACGACATATAATTTCAGCTTATATGACTAATTACCAATATGATACAGATTTTAATATACATTTATACGTTTTTTTGGAATAATAATGCTTTAAAATCAATACTTTCCTTGCTAATATAAATAGTTGAATTCGTAATAGGAAATGCTATCTAATACGGGGTGTTCATTTTTTACAGGCCACATAAAAAAATAAAGTTGATGATGGTTTCTTCGAATCGAAACGTTGTACTGAAAATTTGTAAACGGTATCTTGTAGATCTAAAAATGTGGCAATAAGAAAGTACCTTTGGTTTTCTTATACTTTTTCAAATAACTTCAGAAAATAATAAAAACGAAATCGCTAGGTTTCGGATTTTGTCGAATATCTTCGGAAGTATGCGAAAATTTCTGGTTTTCTCAAAAGAATATTACGGACTACTAAATTGCACAACCTTTTTTTTTGTAATTTAACTGCCTTTGTAACTTTTACGGTTTTCGAGATCCCCATGCTGTTAATCCTTATCTTGGACACCCTGTATATGAATAAAATATTAACCAAAATGTCTTTGTAACTTTTACGGTTTCCGAGAACCCCATGCAGTTGATCCTTATCTTGGACACCCTGTATATGAGTAAAATATCAACCAAAATGCCTTGTAACTTTTACGGTTTCCGAGATCCCCATGCTGTTGATCCTTATCGTGGACACCCTGTATATGTGTAAAATATCAACCAAAAATGTCCACAACTACGTGCACCAAATTTTTCAAAACTCTCTGTCAATCATCATATTTGTACTCACATTCTTAAATTCATTTTTGCTCGTAATCCATTTTGAATAATTACAGTGAAATTCTTACATTATACTGGAAATGCAGATATGGAATCGCTGCAAAACGCAAGGACCTAACATCACCTTCAAGTTTTATGAAGCAGCTGGTTAGAAGTGAAGCAACGTTTACTGTTATGAATAAAATATGACACGGCGAGACTTCATAGCGCAGGCGAGGACGGAAAAAAGGCCAAGCGTGTGCCAGCTCGAGTTGTACGTAGATTATAGAATGTAGAATGCAAGGAGAAACAACCTCACACATACACATCACATGGAAAATGAAAGAAATTACGTTTGATTCGACATGAATCAAGGCGTCGATTACTGAATCATTATTATTATTATTGGTTTATTTAATGACGGTCTATTTCTGCTGCTATGGCTAATTAACGTTTTTGACTTCATTTTTCACCTTGGTAGTAAATACAAGTGTAACCCAAGGAAATTATTATTATTATTTGTTCATTTAATGATAAAATTTAATGGTTTAATTAATTAGTAGAATAATTTAATTGTCTTGAATTTTTGTTCATTACTAACGTAAAAAATGAAGTTAAAAACGTTAATTTGCCATGGCTGCAGAACCATGGCAAATTAACGTTTTTGACTTCATTTTTCACCTTGGTAATAAATACAAATGTAACCCAAGAACATTATTATTATTATTATTATTATTATTTGTTCATTTAATGACGCCCTATTTCTGCTGCTATGGCAAATTAACGTTTTTGACTTCATTTGTTACCTTGGTAATGAACAAAAATTCAAGGAAATTAAATTATTCTACTAATAGATTACGTGTGTAAGTATAATGTTATTTCAAGTAAATGATTTATTTGAGTTTTGTATTTTTAAACTCAAATAATAAAAAATCTAAATTTAAAAAAAAACGCATTTTTTGTGCTTAAAATTTAGATTGCTTCCAATATTTCATACATTCAAATAAATCATAAAGGATAAAAAAATTTAAATGCATTTTTTTTTTGCTTAAAACTGAATTTTCTACTTTCTTTTTCTTTATTTTTTCAACTATTATAGACTATTAATACTCTTATAGACTACTATATTTGTTTTCTCTTTTGTTTGTAAGTATAATGTTATTTCAAGTAAATGAATTATTTCAGTTTTGAATTTTTAAACTCATACACATTTTTTGTACTTAAAATTAAGTTCCCTTCCAGTATTTCATACATTCAAATAAATCATAAAGGATCAATTTTTTTAAATGCATTTTTTCTGTGCTTAAAACTGAATTTTCTACTTTCTTTTTCTGTATTTTTTCAACTATTATAGACTATTAATACTCTTATAGACTACTATATTTGTTTTCTCTTTTGTTTGTAAGTATAATGTTATTTCAAGTAAATGAATTATTTCAGTTTTGAATTTTTAAACTCATACACATTTTTTGTACTTAAAATTAAGTTTCCTTCCAATATTTCATACATTCAAATAAATCATAAAGGATCAATTTTTTTAAATGCATTTTTGTGTGCTTAAAACTGAATTTTCTACTTTCTTTTTCTTTATTTTTTCAACTATTATAGACTATTAATGCTCTTATAGACTACTGTATTTGTTTTCTCTTTTGTTTGTAAGTATAATGTTATTTCAAGTAAAGGAATTATTTCAGTTTTGAATTTTTAAACTCGTACACATTTTTTGTACTTAAAATTAAGTTTCCTTCCAGTATTTCATACATTCAAATAAATCACAAAGGATCAATTTTTTTAAATACATTTTTTGTGTGCTTAAAACGCAATTTTCTACTTTCTTTTTCTTTATTTTTTCAACTATTATAGACTATTAATACTCTTATAGACTACTATATTGTTTTTCTCTTTTGTTTGTAAGTATAATGTTATTTCAAGTAAATGAATTATTTCAGTTTTGAATTTTTAAACTCATACACATGTTTTGTACTTAAAATTAAGTTTTCTTCCAGTATTTCATACATTCAAATAAATCATAAAGGATCAATTTTTTTAAATTAATTTTTTGTGTGCTTAAAATTTAATTTTCTACTTTCTTTTTCTTTATTTTTTCAACTATTATAGACTATTAATACTCTTATAGACTACTATATTTGTTTTCTCTTTTGTTTGTAAGTATAATGTTATTTCAAGTAAATGAATTATTTCAGTTTTGAATTTTTAAACTCATACAAATTTTTTGTACTTAAAATTAAGTTTCCTTCCAGTATTTCATACATTCAAATAAATCACAAAGGATCAATTTTTTTAAATACATTTTTTGTGTGCTTAAAACTGAATTTTCTACTTTCTTTTTCTTTATTTTTTCAACTATTATAGACTATTAATACTCTTATAGACTACTATATTTGTTTTCTCTTTTGTTTGTAAGTATAATGTTATGTCAAGTAAATGAATTATTTCTGTTTTGAATTTTTAAACTCATACGCATTTTTTGTACTTAAAATTAAGTTCCTTCCAATATTTCATACATTCAAATAAATCATAAACGATCAATTTTTTTAAATGCATTTTTTGTGTGCTTAAAACTGAATTTTCTACTTTCTTTTTCTTTATTTTTTCAACTATTATAGACTATTAATACTCTTATAGACTACTATATTTGTTTTCTCATTTGTTTGTAAGTATAATGTTATGTCAAGTAAATGAATTATTTCAGTTTTGAATTTTTAAACTCATACACATTTTTTGTACTTAAAATTAAGTTTCCTTCCAGTATTTCATACATTCAAATAAATCATAAAGGATCAATTTTTTTAAATGCATTTTTGTGTGCTTAAAACTGAATTTTCTACTTTCTTTTTCTGTATTTTTTCAACTATTATAGACTATTAATACTCTTATAGACTACTATATTTGTTTTCTCTTTTGTTTGTAAGTATAATGTTATTTCAAGTAAATGAATTATTTCAGTTTTGAATTTTTAAACTCATACACATTTTTTGTACTTAAAATTAAGTTTCCTTCCAGTATTTCATACATTCAAATAAATCACAAAGGATCAATTTTTTTAAATACATTTTTTGTGTGCTTAAAACTGAATTTTCTACTTTCTTTTTCTTTATGTTTTCAACTATTATAGACTATTAATACTATTATAGACTACTATAAACAAATATACTATTAAAATGCAACTATTATACACAGTTGTAGAAAGTTGACAGTTGTAGAAATTTGAAAATAATTTGCCTAGTAGAAGCCTTCTGATCTCTTCAGAACACTATTTTAGAGTGCACACAGATTAGGATTTGCGAGGTTGCGAGAATAATTTGGGAGACACTGGCTTACTTTATTAACGAATTAATTAGCCTCTCAGTACAGCACAAATACGTTAATTGCTCCACTTGAAGCGTGAGGAATATATTAACCACAAACATTTCGCCAAGTGTGATGGTTCCCAGACACTTCCGCCATATGAACTTAAACTCTGCGAAACCCGAAGGCACATCATACAAACATGTGAAACAAATACACATTTAGGCCTCAAACGAAATATCGCACAGATAATTCGTCTAAGTGCCGAAGACTATGCCCCGAACGGGGGGCGACTGCCCCCCAGTTTGGGGGGCTGGGGGTGATTATATTCTGCACCCCCCATGAATTGTTAACCGCCAACTCCATCCGCCGTCGCTGGCTGTTGCAAATTTAATGCCCGCTGGACAATTAGCCCCACAAACTCTGTTAGGGCTCGGGCTTTCAGAGCCCCGGCTCGAGTCTATATGCCCCCCAGGTGTTCCTCCGCAATGTATAGAGATGATCAATAGGCCAATAAGCGGGGCAATTATTAAATCCGCATCTCCAATTTGCCGTTAATGCAGTAACGGTTTGATTGTGGGGGCGGCTAATTCGCGCATATGCGCCCCCGGGGGCTCACCTTGGCCCTCCGACAATCGCCGGGGGCGGCTGCGGTCCAAGAGATAAACCACCCCCGCACGAGGCGACGCTGGAGGAACGCCAAGTTGCGGCCAAGCGATTGAATTATTGTAAATTCGATTGCAATTCTCGATACGCGTCGATAGCGAGCAGCTAGAAATCGACGTTGACTATTGAGCCAATTAATTATTAATTCCGCAATTGATGGGTTTGCTTTACAAAGACCTGCTATAGTTAATTAAACGATAACTGGAATTGTGGTTTCCCTGATTTTGCTACAATTCAAATTTCCAATTGTAAATTCTGGATGAATTCAAATTAATAAAACCTTATAAAATGCTGTATTTACTTGAAAAAAAAAAATGCATTTAAAAAAATAGCAATATAAATCTTCTCAAATTTCAGTGTTCAAATAGCTAAGACAATTCAAATTTCAAATTGTAAATTCTAGATGAATTCATACTAATAAAACTTAATAAAATGCCCTATTTATTTTAAAAAAATGGCATTAAAAAAAATAGCAATATAATCTTCTCAGAATTCACTCAATTCAAATGGCTAAGACAATTCAAATTTCAAATTGTAATTTCTGGATGAATTTAAATTAATAAAACCTTATGAATTGCTCTATTTATTTGAAAATATGGCATTGAAAAAAATAGCAATATAAATCTTCTCAGAATTCACTTAATTCAAATGGCTAAGACAATTCAAATTTCCCATTATAAATTCTAGATGAATACAAATTAATAAAACCTTATAAAATGGTCTATTTATATTTATATATTTATTTAAAAAATGGCATTGAAAAAATAGCAATGTAAATCTTCTCAGTATTCACTCAATTCAAATGGTTAAGACAATTCAAATTTCGAATTGTAAATTGTATGTGATGAATTGTATGCAAGAGACCTTATAAAATGTTCGAATTATTTGAAAACATGGCATTGAAAAAAATAGCAACATAAATCTTCTCAGAATTCACCACTGAGCCATCCATTGTTTTTTGTTGAGTTGAGTTTTTGGAAGATCATATAAAGTATGATGATACTACCACTAGTACGTAATAAAAACAATACAAATATAAACTCATATCTGTATCATGTGCATCAGTATGTTTGCAAAATATATAGATTTCTCTTAAATCTCAATATACCTATACTTCCGAGAATATTCTGGAGAAATCTCGAGATTTCTATTGAATCTCAAGATTGTTAAGAGATAGATTTCTAGATTCTGTGAATACATATGGCTTACTTCAAAAGTTTTTTGAGGAATTTCGACATTTCTTTCTCTCTCTCTTCTTCTCTCTAGATTTCTCTTAAATCTCAATATACATATATTTCCAAGAATAATCTGGAGAAATCTTGAAATTTCTATTGAATCCCAAGATTTTTGAGATAGAGATTTACAGATTCTGTGGAGATATAGGGGTTATTTCAGAAGGTATCGGCGAAATTTGGACATTTGTTTCTATAATCAGGAAATTTCTGTGAAGAATCTCCAGTTTTCTCTCATGAATTTGGTTTCGAAACACGAGATTTGCCCAGAATTTTGACATATCTCTAGCCTCGCTGGGTTGGTTTCAATACGATTATTCGGCATTGTCCCGAATATCAAGATTTTTACACAATCTCTAAATTTCACACCACATTCAAACGATAAATGTTGAAATGTTTGCACAATCTCTACATTTCACTTCACCATTCAAACAAGAAATTTCCAAATGTGCCGATTATATATTTTGAGTTTGGGAGCAATCTCGACATTTTTTAAAGAGATTTCGAGATTCTGTGGATGCCAAGAAGGTTTGCCAGAATATCTCTTCTTCATTTCTTTACCTTTTTTGTTGTTGTGAGCGCATTGCCATCTGTGGGCATTGGCGTCTCCTTAATTTTGACATTTGTCTCTAAGATCTGGTGATTTCTGCGAAGAATCTCTAAATCCCCACTTGATTTTTTTAATGAATTAATTATGAAACTCTAGATTTGCTCAGAAATTCGAAATTTCTCTAAAATCACTAGATTTGTTTTAAAATTATATTTTATATTAAATTATTAATAAAATTGTTTGGTATTTTCCCCGAATATCGAGATTTTTGAAAATCTCTACATTTCACTTGAATCTTAAGATAGTTGCGATGAAAGTTGAGATTCTGGAAATTATATTGAGATTCTGGAGAAACCTCGAGGTTTCAATTCATTCAAATGTGCAATTTCTGGATATGTGATTTAGGATTCTGGAGAAATCTCGCGATTTTCGAGAGAGATATTTCGAGATTCTGTAGAAACATGAAGGTGTTATTAGAACATATATTTAATTACGACATTTATCTCTAAAATTGCTATATTTGTCCCGAATATCAAGATTTTTGACAATTTCTACATTTGACATGAATCTTAAGATATTTGCGATGAAAGTTGAGATTCTGGAAATTATACTGAGATTCTTGATAAATCTCGGGATTTCAATTGCATCTCAAGATATTTTCGAGATATGTGCAGATTTCAGATATTTATATTGAGATTCTGGAGATATCTCGTGATTTATAAGAGAGATTTCGAGATTATGTGGAAACATGGAGGTTTTACCAGAATATATCTCGTTAATTTCGACATTTATCTCTGAAAATGTTTGGTGTTTGTCCAGAATATCAAGATATTTGACAATCTCTACATTTCACTTGAATCTTAAGATATTTGCGATAAATGTTGAGATTCTGGAAATTATATTGAGATTTTGGGAAAATCTCGACGTTTCAATTGAATCTCAAGATATTTTCGAGTAATATGCAGATTCTGGATATGTATTTTGAGATTCTGGAGAAATCTCGTGATTTTTGAGAGAGGGATATTTCGAGATTCTGTGGAAACATGGAACTCTCGTTAATTTCGACATTTATCTCTAAAATCTCAGATGATGATAAAAGAGATTGCGAAATTGTAAAAGAATCCTTGAAAGAAAAAAAAAATGGAATGGAAAAGATGGAAAAAATGTAGAAGAATGACTAAAAATTGATGAACTGCAGAATAATAGTCTAAATAAATTGAAAAATTGTAGACGTATCATTGAAAAATGTGAAATTGTATAAGAATGATAAAAAATTGTAGAATAATTTTGCAATTGATTGCAAAATTGTTGAAAAATAAAAAAATATATAAGTGAATCCTTGAAAACAAAATGGAAAAAGAGTGATGCCTTTACTAGTTACCTACTAGTATCTTCTAGTTACGTATCAACTTAGTTTTCTATCTACTATGTATCTACTAGTTGGAAGAGGAATGAAAAATAGTGATGGAAAAATAGTAGAATAATGATTCAAAATTTAGGAACTGCAGAGAGATTATTAACCATGGAGATAACCACAGAGATTGCCATTTAAAACAGATAAAGTTTATATTATAACTGAAAAACCGTGGTCTTTTTTTCAAAAAAACAAAAGCATATCTTGCATAAGCTCTTTCCTCATTTATGGTTTTCAGAGATCCCAATGCTTAAAATGAAAAAAAAACTCACCCCCAATTTTAAAGAATTATATGTCTTTACATTACAATTTATTTGATTGATGATACACATTTGATTAAATAAGTCAAAGAATACATAGTTTTTGTTGAATGCTTGCTGAAGTTATTTACCAGAAAATTTGAGATGCATATTAAGATTTTGGAGCGAGGTTTCTAGTGAAACTCAGGATTTTTGAGATGATACAGAAATTAAACATGTTACAACGTTTTTATCACATTATTTTTCGTTAAACACGACGACTGCAGTTTTGACTACAATTACGTCGTTCTCAAGTGATTCAAGATACAAGAATGAAGAAACATAATCAAGAACAGTATACAGGGTGAGTTTTTTTTTAAGCGTTGGTGATCACGGAAACCATAAAAAAGAGAGATTGGGTAAAAGAGGAAAGAGTTGTCGTTTTAAGAGCTTATGCAAGATATGCTTTTGTTTTTTGAAAAAAAAAACATAGCTTTTGAGTTATAATACAAACTTTTTATTAATGGTAGTCATAGATGGTATGCAGTTTCAACCAGAATTAGGTCATTCTCAAGTGATTCAAGATACAAGAATGATGAAACATGATCACAAACAGTATAAAGGGGGAGTTTATGTTTTCATTTTAAGCATTGGGATCTCGTAAACCATAAAACATAGAGATTCGGTTAAATGAGGAAAAAAATGTCCGTTTTAGAGCTTATGCAAGAGATGCTTTTGGTTTTTGAAAAAAAAAACATAGTTTTTGACTAATAACATAACGGAATGTGCATGTGCATGGTGCATTCTGGTTTCCGAGATGCCAATACGTAAAATTAAAAAAATAAACTCTCCCTGTATATAACACAAAGGGAGAGAAACATAATTGTACAGGCTAATTAAACTTTAATCTAAATACAAATTATTTTTGAGAGATATTTCGATATTCTGGAAGCTATCGCCATATGTTTCCAGAATATCGAAATATCTCTCAAAAATAATTTGTATTTAGATTTAAGTCTAATAAACAACTGATATTTTTAAAATATCTTGATATTAAGTAGTAATCATGTCTCTGCATATTTCTACTGGACTTGAAATTTCTATTAACGAATTTGGTTCCCCTTTACTCATTCGTGTGGATATTTTTAATTAATTTTGTATACATGGAAATTTTAATTTTGAAATTAGGTTTAAGGCCTTACAAAGAAATCTACCCTTATTTCAAACTCCTGCAACTTGAGCTAGCTGCATGGGTTTATAGACATACGTATTCCATATTCATATGGGTATGACTGATTGCTGCCATTCTATGGATGCATTAGAGTTGACGCTCGGGGTGTAAGAAAACTCCATTATGGTACTAATAAACTGGAAAAATCTCATAAATCAATTCGATTGGGCCATGTTCTTGATGATATACATGAATAATTTCATGAAGCTAAAGACCCTGAAGAGCACATAATCCCTATCATCCATTTTTAGGGATATCTTTTTATAAGAATTTTTACTCATAGCGTTTTCTTGGACGAGATTTAAACCTTTTTTTAATTTTTGTTTTTTTTTCAGGATTTTTCTTTCCCAGTTAATTCAGCAATGCATTTGTCTTGTCTGGGTGCATTTTAGTTGCATAATATTTCAATAACGATGCTAATTCTTCAGATAGAATCAACTAAAATGAAGTAAAATGATTAAATTACAAAAATAATAATTCCCGGTGTTTTTCAACTCCCTGGGGGTTCATTAAAGCTACGTGAATTAATTTCAGGGAAGTTCTCGGGAGTGCACCGCGTATCACAATATCGAACGGCGCGCGCGCTAAGGTTCAATTGCAATGCACACAATTGTGAGTGCTCCGGCTTCAGCCAAATGAACCGCTCGCGTTTAATTAAACCGCCCCTGAGCATGGAGACGTTCATCGCAAGAACTGCAATAACCGCATTTAGAGAAGGGCGCGTAATTACTCAAACGCTAAGCGGACGTACTTCCTCCAGCGATTCTGAGGCCCCGGAGTCTGGAGGCGCCTGGAGACGCCTGGAGCCTCCAGTTTCCCTCCGAGTCGACGGCGCGTAACCGCAATCCCGCAGCTCATCCCGAGCCGCCGTCTGTTTAACGCGCACAGAAATAAGTGTTCTCAAACAGATAACTCGTCGCCTTTAATGACTATCTGTGACGGAAATTACAGTACATCTTCGCCTTTCGTGCTGTTGAATAAACAACCGCTCCACCCACGTCTCGCGCCAAACTATCATCCGTTTGAGCAGCAATTCCATCCGGCTCAATTTTTCACAGCCTCAATTAAAAAATAGATGAGGTCCGAGGAGGGGCCTCAAAAACGTGCATATAACGTGAAACCCTTCTTCTCCGTGCATGAAATATTGAGGCCCCTCACTTATTCACCGTCCAAATTTACGCCAAGTATTCACGTGTGCGCCGGTCGGGCCCGGAAAAAATGGGACGTACGAACTGCAGAATTAATTTCTGGCAAAAATCAACTCCCGGATGAATGGGGGAGCCGCATAACAATGGTGAACTTTTTCAGGCCTCGCTAGTTGTTGGGAATAAATGGGGCGATTGCCAGTTCAAGTGGCGTGAGCTCTGAATGAGCAATGCGTGTGCGAGTGTTTGTACTATTTTGTAGTTTAGTGTAGGATTTAGGAATTGCTTTTCAAACAGATGAAAAAACATTAACACTTAAAAGTAATTTGCAGTAGTTTCATTATCCATAATTGGAAAAGCAATACCAATTTAAAAATATATTTTACTATTTTGTTAAAAAGGCATTTTGTGGCAACTTTTGCAAAAAGATGTCATCAATGTTCCCAAATTTTTTTGAATACTTATGATATATACAAAAATGTCGTGTATAATCTCGTATATTTTTAAATCTGCCATGAAATACAATGCAAATTTTCGGTTTCTTAAATTTCATTACATTATTTCATATAATGGCATACATATATCAAAATACCCAATAGACACAAAATACAAAAGAAATAAAGTATTAAAATATATATATTTCTTTTAATTAAAAATTTATAACATATAAAATAAAAATACTGCCAGAATACTGCAGTATTTCATATATTTTTTTATCATTTTTGATAAAATGAAATTAAAATTTTGCTACAACTGTAGATGATTTTTTTAATATTAAGTTTAATTGGGGTGAAACAAAACTATATACTTTTAAAATTTGTCTTATAACGAGAATTTGTAAAATATTTAGGAATATTTGTAATATTTTTGAAAATGTCATGGGGTCGTGGAGTGTTTAAAAATTTTCTATTTTGTTAAATTAATGCAGCTTTTGGAAATTGGTTGATTCGTAAGAATATCCACAAATGCATTAGTAGGTTTTTGACATTATTTTAGTAAAAATGTCTGAACATATTTATTAATTTATTAAAGTACAGTAAAGTTTAGTAAAGTAAAGTACATTATTTTTTTAGTTTAAACAGTTATCTGAAATTCTGTAATGTTAATGAAAATATCTTGACGTTTTTTTATGATTTTGGAATAATTATGATATTTACAAAACGATCATGATGTCATAAAGGATCTTATACTTTTTGCTTATGAATAGTGATTGATGGTGATTGATAATACTTCTGATTTTTTTTTACAGACTCTGTTTAGTCAAACTTTCTATAATTGCTATCAATTTTATAATCATTTGCTTAAAATTTTTATTTAGGTACAAAGCATCTCAACGTTCCACCAAAATGTATCGATTATTGTTATGAAAACTTCAATTACAGTAAAATGTTCAAGTATTATGTGATAGTGTCAACAATATCTGCAAAGTTTCAATGATTTTGTCAAAATTTAAATTATATCTGACATATGTGCCATGAGGTCTGTCAAATTTTCAATAATTACTATCAATGTTTCTATATTTTTAAATTAATGCAGATTTTCGAAATTGTTAGATTCGTACGAATTTTTCACAAATGCTTTAGTAGGTTTTTGACATAATTTTATTAAAAATGTCTTGACAGTTTAAACAGATGTCTGATATTTTGTAATGTTAATGAAAATATCTTGATGTTATTAATGATTTTAGAATAATTATGATATTTACAAAACGATCATGATGTCATAAACGATCTTGTAATTTCTTCTTAGAATAGTGACTGATGATACTTCTGACGATTTTTTTTACTGACTCTGTTTAGTGTAATTTTCTATAATTGTTGTAATTTTTATAACTATTTGTGTCATAATTTTTGTTGTTATAACGGTTAAAAGGGAGCTCAACATTCTACAGAAATGTATCGATTATATTTAAGAAAACTTCAATTACAGTAAAATGTTAAACGTATTATGTGATAGTGTCAAGTTTCAATGATTTTGTCAAAATTTAAATTATATCTGACATATGTGCCATGAATTCTGTCAAATTTTCAATAATCACTATCAATTTTTAAATTATGTATTTTTATTTAAAATATTTCTGTCAAAACTTCTGTTGTTAAAGTATTAGTTGTTTCTATGAATATTGCATTTACTGTCAAACTTTCAATTATTCTGTGACAATATCAACAATAAATACTATTAATTTTTAATTGATGTATTTTTTTTAAATTATTTCTGTCAAAAATTCTGTTAATGTATTAGTTGTATTTATGATATTGCATTTACTGTCAAAGTTTCAATTATTCTGTGACAATGTCAACAATATCAATCAAGTTTCAATGTGTCAAAGTGCCAAATTTTTATTGATTACTGTCAATTTTACACAAATTCATTGTTTTTATTGTTCCTGTCAAAACTTATGTTGTAATATATTAGTTGTTTGTATGAATACTACATTTACTGCCAAACTTTCATTTATTCTGTGACAATGTCAACAATATCTATCAAGTTGCAATGAATTGTCTCAAATTTTTAATGATTTCTGTCAATTTATCACATTTTTTTAAAATTATTTCTGTGAAAACTTCTGTTAATGTTTTTGTTGTTTTTATGAATATTATATATACTGTCAAACTTTCAATTATTTTGTGACAATGTCAATGATGTTTTTTTTAAATTATTTCTGTCAAAACTTTTGTTAACGTATTAGTTCTTTGCATGAATATTACATTTACTGTCAAACTTTCAATTATTCTGTGACAATGTCAGCAATGATTACTACTAATTTTTCATTGATGATTTTTTTTTTAAATTATTTCTGTCAAAACTTCTGTTCATGTATTAGTTGTTTTTGTGAATATTACATATACTTACAGTAAAACTTTCAATTATTCATTGGCAATGTCAACAATATCTGTCAAGTTTCAACGATTAGTGTCAAATTTTTAATGATTATTGTCAATTTTTCACAATTTGATTTTTATTAAATTAGTTCTGTGAAAACTTTTATTAATGTATTTGTTATTTTTATGAATATAACATTTACTGTCGAACTTACAATGATTCTATGGCAATGTCAACAATATCTGTCAAGTTTCGACGATTTGTGCCAAATTTTTAATGATTGCTGTCAATTTTTCACAATTTTAATTATTTCAATGACATTTTCAGTTTCTATAAAGTTTTTAAAGATTTAGTGATAATTTCAATTATTTATGTCAGAATTTCAATGATTTCTGTCAAACTTTCAATTATATATCACAACTTTTCAATGATTTCTGTCAAATTTTCAAATATATCTGTAAATTTGCAATGATTTCTGTCAATGTTTCGTTATAAATTGAATTAATGTAACAAATATTCACGTGCACAAAATCGCACATAATTTTACACATAATTTCGCATAATATTGCAAACTTTTTACATGAAACTTATTTTTGTGCATCTTTAACAAATCGAGTCTCAATATCCATGAACAAAATTTCACAAATCTTCAAGAATTTCTGCAGAAAGTAAATTTTAAATTTGAAGCTAGTAATAATTTGTATCTGATGTATTAAATGTGGAGTCTTAGATGTGTTTTTTTTATTACAACAATTTGTTTTTTAACGAAAAGTACAAGTAAATTTACAATTATATTGACAGATATAATTGTTTTATTTCTGTCAAATTTTGAAGAATTGCAGTCAATTTTTCAATGCTTACTGTCATTTTTTTAACTATTTCCGTTAGGAAAATTACAATTGCTGTCAAACTTTCAAACATTATGCCACATTTTGAACGATATCTATAAAAATTTCAATGCTTCTGTAAAATATTCAATTAAATCTGTCAAATTTTGTAAAGTTCTGAGCGGCATTCCAGTTAGGAAATAAAATAAAAAACTGTAAAATTTTAAACTAATAATGCAAACTTTCCACTTTGAACTTATTTTTTTGCCTCTTCAGCGAATTGAGTTTCACTTAGCAAGTTAGTAATAATTTGTATCTGATGTATTTTGGAGTCTTAGATTGTCTGTTTTATTACAACATTTTGTTTTTTAACGAAAAGTGCAAGTAAATTTACAATTATATCTTCATTTTCAATTATTTCTGTCAAATATTGAACAATTGCAGTACATTTTTCATTGCTTACTGTACTTTTTTTCGACAATTTCCGTTAGGAAAATTACAATTGCTGCCAAACTTTCAAACATTATGTCACATTTTGAACTGTATCTATCAACATTTCAAAGCTTCTATAAAATATTCAATTAAATCTGTAAAATTTTTCTAAAGTTCTGAGCGACATTCAATTTAGGAAAAAAAATATATAAATTGCAAAATTTTAATCTAATAATGCAAACTTTCCACTTTAAACTTATTTTTTTACCTCTTCAGCAAATCGAGTTTCACTTAGCAAGTTAGTAATAATTGTATCTGATGTATTTTCGAGTTTTAAATTGTCTATTTTCCTAAAACTTCTTTTTAACGGAAAGTACAACTAAATTTACAATTATATCTGTAAAATTTTCAATGATATCTGTGAAATTTAGAATAATTGCAGTACATTTTTCATTGCTTACTGTCATTTTTTTAACTATTTCCGTTAGGAAAATTACAATTGCTGTCAAACTATCAAACATTATGTCACATTTTGAACTATATCTATCAACATTTCAATGCTTCTGTAAAATATTCAATTAAATCTGTCAAGTTCTGAGTGATATTCAATTTAGGAAACAAAATTATAAATTGTAAAATTTTAATCTGATAATGCAAACTTTTCACTATAAACTTATTTTTTTACCTCTCCAGAAAATCGAGTTTCACCAAGAATTTATTATCTAAATTTTACTATACTTAAAGAATTTCTGTGTATTTTGGTATATGCTAGACACATTTTAGATTTGAGGTTTTGTAGTAATTTGTTTCTGACGTATTTTGATTAGATGCTGATTTAGATTACCTTTTTTCCAACATTGGAAAAATAAAATATCATCGTTAGGAAATTTATTGAAAAATGCACATTCGTAGATAAAATACTGTAAAATGTACAATCATGCTCACATAAATCTAGTACAAACCAATTGACATTGCTATATAAATTTGGTATTGTAACCTAATTTCTTGTACTACATTTATGTGAGCCAAACTGTACATGTACAAAGTCACTCTATTGCTTCGTGGTTTATAAATCTCTTTATACATTTGTATCTTAAATACAAAATAAAGCACTGTATGTTCTCGAGATTTGTGAGCCTCGGCCTTCGCCTCGGTTTGAATTTCTTTAAAAACTTCTGCTTTTATTTCTGGATTTTCTAATATATTTTCACCGTAGTTAAAAAGCAAAACCGTTAATATATTCTCAAATTTAATTAGAAGTTTTGAAAGATATTTACATTTAAAAAAAACCCCAATTTTCAAGCAACTTTAGTGCTACAAGTGACCTCAAATGTCCCACAGTTCTTCAATATATTAAAAATTATAAAAATGTTGATATACCCTATCCCTAATTTTATTGTAAATCAAAATTTTCAACCAATAATAATAATAATAGTATTAATTTATTTATTCACGTTGCTGTAATTAATTCATACGTGATAGGCCCAAAAATAGGTCAAAAAATTAAAATACTCATTACATACAAAAATAATGCAATTTTATGCATCTAAATACACATTATTAGCTTTTCTAATTCACATGCAGAATTTTGAATATTCGTCTACATGTCGCTCAATATGTGACACGTTTTATTTAGTTTGTGCTATTTCAGAAACCCATAATGTTGTGTCCGGACGTATTTCGTCAAGGAATTACTATAAAATGCGGCACACGACAACTCGCACAATAAACTCACTTGGCATTTACATTTACTCACATACACGATTTAATCTTTTAGCATCTATAAGAAAGCTCCACTTTCGCGCGGCACTCACTGGAAATGTAATTTAAAATCTCATGTTTGCCAGTGATGACAGCTCCGTAATTATTCTCTCGAAATTGTTTTAGCGGCAGCGTCCTTTAATCTCGCAGAGACAATGGAGCTCCCATTCGAAAACATTTTATTTTCTACTTAAAAAAAATATTTATTTAAACTGGCAGGTTTCTGGATTAGCATATGGATGCTCCGGTCGCTTTTGTAAGCTTTTGTCAGGTATTTTTAAGGGGATACGTTTACTGTTTAAAAATGTGTCTTGCAGTTTATTATGCGTAGAATCGCGTGTACGTTTGCATGCACAATAAGCTCACAGGTGTACTCAAGGTAGATATTGAAATTTCATGTTATAAGTTAAGACATGACAGAACGGTTTAAATGTCCACGCAAGTATTAAGTTTAAAAAAGGATAATATTGTTACAGGTGCCAAAAAATATTGTATTGATGTATTTATTACTGCGTCACTTCCATAAAAACCTAAACAAATGGATAATAGAGTCTTAAAATAGTAATCCATGTAAGATATAAAAATCGCCCTAACGATACAGGACCTTAATGATTTTTAAGTTTATTTGTAACGTTATATTTTGAGCGCACGACGACGATTGCGAATTAACTTCGCACTAGATTAGACTGATGATACCCAATTAGATCGAAACCGATCTCCAGTTGAAAGTAATTCCCAAATGCACCTTCCAACTTTGCAATTTTAAATTCTAAAACCTGAGACCTGCATAATTCTTTAAATTTAAATCATTCAACTGAGCCAATGGATTCATACACTTTTAAACGGAATATTATGTTTGTAAATTTGTGTTACGTATTTATAACATTGACTTCATTGATAAGGCGTACGTATCGATATTCTAATGTGCGCGCTCCAAATTCGAACAAGCTAAGGTCACGCCTCGCTATCTAATTACGAACTTGCGACGATAAGGGGGGCATTAATTACCCGGTGCCCCCGGAGTTATCGTCGTGTCAGCGGCGCCGTTTCCCCGCTTCGGAAGCCCCCCCAGGAAATTTCGCTTACCTGCGCTCTGCTGAGGAGTTTACTCGAGGTCGACGTCGCCATGCGCCTGCCGAAGGTGAACCTCCTCATCTGTCTTGCCGGCCTGCAACAAACAAAAATACTCTCTCTCAATACGTCCATGGAGTACCAGTGCAGGTGCATAAGTGCATAAGAGCCAGGGCACCAGGCGTAATCAATAAGCCCCGGCCGCTTCTTCGGTAATTGCGAATTTCGAGTGTATAATACTCTTGTTTGTGTGTTTGCAGACGCTGAGATGTAAATCCGACGCCACCAACTCGTGGGGCGTCGAGACGCTTTCTACCGATAGCTCACTCGCGCCCCATTCTCGAATCAAAGCGTCGCCTCTGCCCTACATGCCAGCACCAGGCTCACTGTATCTCGGCGAAATAGCTGTGTGCTGGTTAACTGCGTAAACAAATGTATTGTTGGCGAGGAATGCGATTGTAAGCGAGTTTCAAACTAGGTGTAACGTGTGATGTTTAATAGAAATCTTGGGATTACGTAGCGGCTTCGATAAGATTATCCATTGAATGTGCGAGGCTTCGCTGTTTCCTGCAGCACTCGAGTCACGAGAATTTAAACCAAACGCGAAGCAGTGTAATAATAGTTTACTGTTTTATCATCAATGAGTGGTCATGGGAATATGGAACATTTGATATAGCCCATGCCAGATAAGATGTCACTTTTCACATAAAACTGAAGCCCCTCCTCTAACCTCTTGGACTGGTCAACAGATATACAAATGCATCTCTTGGAACAACCTGGTTTATTGAGGTACGATAGTGAGCTTCTGAGTAATGCAGTTACATATTCCAAAGCACTTCATTCCGAAGGCATCAAACGAATAAATGGCTTTAGGTTTTATAGCTCAAAACACCTCTCGCGGTTTTGGGATGCATTCTCATCGGTTCACCAACAGAGGGGATTTCGGTTTCATGCGATAAGTGACATCTTATCTAGCATGAACTATAGCTGTTGGGTACAAACAGCAAATAATCCGGGAAAAATGTATTAAAAGGTATGTGCAAATACCTTAAGTCATACTGGAATGCTGAAGTAGTTCCAACGTTTCAATTAGGTTAAGTTAGTAAATGCAATGATGATCAAGATGACGACAGATGACGTAACAATTATATTTGCATGAGGGTGCACCTACCAATTATGCACTTCTTTATTTAAAATATATATATATATATATATATATATATATATATATATATATATATATCATATATATTTTTTTTAAATTAAATTTGCACAGCTGTATTGCTGACATAAAGACCTTTCAAATGAGGTGTCATAAGATAGGTCGTACCATTTGAAATTTTCGAGAGGTGTTCATTGGAGGGGTGGGGGATAACACACATGTGACCAATGTGTCAAAAGATGTCCCCCTCAAAATAAAAATTTACGTGTTTCAGGAGTTTTTTTTATTTTGCCCTAATTTTCTGAAAATCCGTAGTGGGTGCTTTTCAAAAAGTCACCCCGTATAATGAACGATGAGTTTTCCTATCCATATATTTCTAGAGAATTTTCCATAAAAAATCTGGACAATTTACTTTTTATGAGGTATCATGGAATTTGTCAATGATATTTAGAGCAAAAATTTTCGTCAAATCAACATATCTCAGCGAGATTTCCCGACGATTTTCCATCACATTTATGGACACTTTTCTGTGAAGTTTTCATGACATTTCGGGACTATTTTGAACCTAGAATTTTGAAGAAGACCTTAGACCTTACAATTTTCAATGAGATTTCCTATCCATTTTTCATTGTATTCCCCGAGACTTTCCATACAAATTCTGGACAATTTATTTTTTCATGAGGCTTCATGGTATTTGTCAATGATATATTTGAGCACAATTTTTCATCAAATTTTCATGTAATGAACAACAACATTTCCCGACAATACACAATAAGATTTCCCGATAATTTTCCATAACATTTGTGCACACTTTTCTTTGAATTTTTCATGATATTTCAGGATAACTGTCAGTGAGATATTCGACCAAAATTTCTCGTGATATTCGGACATAATTTGCCATGAGATTGTCAACAATTTTCAATGAGGTTTACATAAAATGTTCAATGTGATTCAATGCCTATTTTTCGTTATATTCCGAGAGAATTTTCCATAAAAATGCTGGACAATTTTGTTTGAAGTTTTTCATGAGGTATCACGGTATTTGGCAATGATATATTCGAGCACAATTTTTCATCAAATTTACATATAAAGAACGAGATTTCCCGACAATTATCCTTCACATTTCTGTTCGCATTTGTGATTTTTTCGTGATAATTTAAGGAAACTGTCAGTGAGATATTCGAGCACAATTTCCCTTGATATTAGTGAAGTTTCCTTCACATTTATGGACACTTTTCTGTGAAGTTTTCATGACATTTCAGGACAACTGTCAGTGAAATATTCGAGCAAAATTTCTCCTGATATTCGGACATAATTTCCCATGAGATTATCAACAACTTTCAATGAGATTTACATAAAACTTTCAAAGTGATTCGCTGCCCATTTTTCATTATATTTCACGACAATATTCGATAAAAAAACTGGGCAATTTTGTACGAAGTTTTTCATGTTTTTTCTGAATTTCCCCATAAAAATTCTGGACAATTTTGTTTGAAGTTTTTCATGAGGTTTTATGGTATTGGTCAATAATATATTTGAGCACAGTTTTTCATCAAATTTACATATAAAGAACGAGATTTCCCGACAAATTTCCTTCACATTTCTGTACACTATTTTGTGAATTTTTCGTGATATTTTATTATAACTGTCAATGAGATATTCGAGCACAATTTCCCCTGATATTCGGGCACAATTTCTCATGAGATTGTCAAAACTTTTCAATGATATTTACTTAAAATTTTCAAAGTGATTTCCTGCCCATTTTTCATTATATTCCACGAGAATATTTGATAAAAAATCTGCCCAATTTTGTACGAAGTTTTACATGTTTTTTCAGAATTTCCCCATAAAAATTCTGGAAAATTTTGTTTGAAGTTTTTCATGAGGTTTAATGGTGTTTATCAATAATATATTCGAGCACAGTTTTTCATCAAATTTACATATAAAGAACGAGATTTCCCGACAAGTTTCCTTCACATTTATGGACACTTTTCTGTGAAGCTTTCATGATATTTCAGGACAACTGTCAGTGAGATATTCGAGCAAAATTTCTCGTGATATTCGGACATAATTTCCCATGAGATTGTCAACAATTTTCAATGAGATTTACATAAAATTTTCAATGTGATTTCCTGTCCATTTTTCATTATATTTCCCGAGAATTTTCCATACAAATTCTGGATAATTTAGTTTTTCATGAGGTATCATGGTATTTGTCCAACATTTATTAGAGCAAAAATTTTCGTCAAATCTACATATAATATACAACGAGATTTCCCCACGATTTTTCATCACATTTATGGACACTTTTCTGTGAAGTTTTCATGACATTTCACAACTGTCAGTGAGATATTCAAGCACAATTTTCCCTGATATTTGCGCACAATTTCCCAAGAGACTGTCAACAATATTCAATGAGATTTACAACAAATTTTCAATGTGATTCCCTGTCCATTTTTTTATCATATTCCCTGAAAATTTTCCATAAAAATTCTGGACAATATTGTATGAACTTTTTCATGAAATTTCATGGCAATTGTCAGTGGTATATTCGAGCACAATGTTTCATCAAATTTACATATAATGCACCACAAGATTTCCCGACAATTTTCACATTTCTGGACACTTTTCTGTGAATCATTCATAATATTTCAGGACAACCGTCAATGGGCACAGTTTCCCATGTGATTGTCAACAATTTTCAATGAGATTTACATAAAATTTTCAATGTGATTCCCTGAATATTTTTCATTATATTCCCCGAGAATTTTCCATAAAAATGCTGGACAATTTTGTTTAAAGTTTTTCATGAGGTTTTATCGTATTTGTCAATAATATAATCGAGCACAATTTTTCATTAAATTTACATATAAAGAACGAGATTTCCCGATAATTTTCCATTACATTTCTGTACACCTTTTTGTGAATTTTTCGTGATATTTCAGGACAACTGTCAGTGAGATATTAGAGCAAAATTTCTACTGATATTCGGACATAATTTCCCATGAGATTGTCAACAATTTTCAATGAGATTTACATAAAATTTTCAATGTGATTGCTTGTCCATTTTTCATTATAATTCCCGAGAATTTTCCATAAAAATTCTGGACAATTTAGTTTTTCATGAGGTATTATGGTATGTGTCAATGATATATTAGAGCAACATTTTTCGTTAAATCTACATACAATGCACAACAAGATTTCCTGACGATTTTCCATCATATTTATGGACACTTTTCTGTGAAGTTTTCATGACATTTCAGGACAACTGTCAGTGAGATATTCGAGCACAATTTCCCCTGATATTCGAACACAATTTCCCATGAGATTGTCAACAATTTTTAATGAGATTTACATACAATTTTCAAAGTGATTTCCTGCTCATTTTTCAATATATTCCACGAGAACATTCGATAAAAATTCTGGGCAATTTTGTACGAAGTTTTTCATGTTTTTTTCAGATTTTCCCCATCAAAATTCTGGACAATTTTGTTTGAAGTTTTTCATGAGGTTTCATGGTATTTGTCAATGATATATTCGAGCACAATGTTTTATCAAATTTACATATAAAGAAAGAGATTTCCCGACAACTTTCCTTCACATTTCTGTACGCTTTTTTGTGAATTTTTTGTGATATTTCAGGACAACTGTTAGTGAGATATTCGAGCAAAATTTCCATTGATATTCAGGCACAATTTCCCAACAGATTGTCAACAATATTCAATGAAATTTATCTAGAATTATCAATGAGATTCCATGAGCATATTTCATTATATTCCTCGAAAATACGTTGTCTTTACATATGCCTATCAAAGAGATTTCTTGACATTTGTCCATTAAGCTCCATTAAGGCGATTTGTGTATGAGATTCTACGATAATTTTCCATAAAAATTGTGGATAAGTTTCTATAATAAGATATTCGAGAACAATTTACAAAATCTTATAAATTCTTAAATTTCCCACAACTTCAAAAAATAATAAAGATTTCTTGCAAATTATAATTTTGTAATAAAACAGATGAGATATTTTATTTTAAAATACGAAAGTTTTTTGTAATAAAACTATTGAAAACGGTTCTTAAAAACCATGAGTTTTTGGCATTAACATTTTTTGTTATGCAATGAGCTGAAAAGTTTAAATTGTAAGTAATTTTAGTATTGTAATTTTTAGTTTATCCATATTCCATAAAAAATGTGGATAATTTCCTATGAAGGTTTTCGACAGATTTCATGGCAATGGTCAATAAGATATTCGAGCACAATTTACAATTAAATTTACATATTTATAGTGAACAAAATGATTTCCTGACAAGTTACTATGAAATGTTTCATGATATTTCAGGGCAATTGTTAATAAGGTATTCGATCACATTTTCCCATGAATTGAAATTTTTCGAGCACAATTTTTCATCAAAAGTCTTAAAAAAATTCCTTTTCCGTTATATTTCTCGTCTATGTTTCATGAAATTTCTGAAACATTCCCCAGGAAATTTACTTACAATTGTCCCGAGATTTTCCGGCAATTTTTCATTAATTGCATGGCAGTTTTCAATGAGACAAATCTCATTGATGAATCATTGAGGAATGTCATTGATAGGAATGTGTACAGATAAGGCATGTTCGGGGAATATAATGAAAATGCTCAGGGAATCTCAATGAGATATCGGGGAACAATTTTCTATGACATTTACCTAAAATTTGCTTATTTACTACTATTTTTTTTTATTTACCTGCTACTACTTGCACTAATTCCTCGCGAATTTTCCTCGAGATTTTGGGATAATTTTCTATGAACTATGCCTACAATTTTCCATGAGACTTCTGGATAATTTTCTATAGACCTATAATTATCCATTTAATTTTTCAATAATTCTTCATGAGATTTACTTACACTGTTTGAATAGATAGCTCAATAATTTTTCATGAGATTTCATAGCAAGTTTGAATGAGATATTCGGGCAAAATTTTATAAGATTAGTGTGAGCTTTTTTCAGCACAACCTTTAAATGTCTTACATAGCATGGAGCCGTACTCAATGGCAGAATAAGAATTTTTTCACATATTAGCTTCAAATTTGACATATCGACACCTGTTATAATAATAATAAAAAATAACCCTCAATGGTGTACCCTCTTGCTTCTACGACAAATTTGCTAACAAATTTCCGCCGATAATAGTGAACCAGGAAACTCAAAATTTTGCATGTACCCTCCAGTTGCCATCTACCACGGTATTATTATACCATATTGGCATGAGATCATCCCCTAATATCGTTTCCACCCCCCGTGCTTAAAATAAGTTATATCTTTTACTGGCATTATTTGTGCAGATATTACCTTCAAATTTTGAAGCTGTGATTGCTTTATATTTATTTAATTGTTGCAATTATAAAAATTACGTATTAATTATAGCAACCTTGTTTCTATTTTGCAACACGTTACGGTCTGGCAAACGTTAGGGCAATCCCCATCCCATCGCTGCGCCGTTCCCAGTTTTCGATCACGTTTAGTATTATTAGGCCGTGAAAAGGTCGGCCGCTCTAAAGGCCGGCCGCCGAACAAAAAAGGAAACTCTCCCTGTGATCCCGTGAAGCGTTGATCGCGTTAGGGGGGAGTCAATAGTTTTTGAATGCCCCGTTCCCGGAACTAATCCCGGGGCGGTTAAAAGTGGCGAGAGACCGCAATCGAATCAATTAAATTGGACCGAAACCCCGGCAGCACATCAAAAGATACGGATCGCAGGAGAGCCCTGGCGAAAATTTCAATCCGGGCGCGCGTGATCCCACCGGAAGTGGGGCCCAGGCAACACCTTCGGCCCCAAGTTTCGTTTTTAGTGCCGTGGGGTTGCTTATCTCGGGGCGGCTATCGATGGGGTGGATTAGGTGTATCTGCACACAATTCGCAGTGTTTTTGCTACAATATAAGGACACTGCGAAGATACACTTGTGGGAGTTGGAGTACCCCCCTTGCTGCTATCTTGAATTTGCTAACAAATTTCCGCCACTATTTGTGGTTCAGGAAACTCAAAATTTTGCATGTACCCCCCAGTTGTCACCTACCACGGTATTCTTATGCCACATTGGCACGAATCATCCCCTAATACCGTTTTGCACCCCCTGTGCATGTACACTGGGAGTACGCATAACCGGGATTCAGCGGGAAAATTGTGTTCACCAACGTCATTTGTAACTAACTATTACAAAACATATCACCGTACGATTCATAATTTCGCTCTCTTGCTGAAATTATAGCCAGAATGTCCCGCACAGCAGGCGACATCAGTGAAAGTTCGAAAGTACATTTTATCAACTTGAGCTCTCTTCTTTCATGTATCAACAGAAGTACCCTACGTTAGGTAATTTGAGTCTTTTTTTTACGTATAATCGAACGATTCACATATTCGCTCTTTTTTGTTAAAATTGTGCCCAGATTGACCCACACACGCACACTGTATGTTGTCGCCAGTGAAAGTTCAAACTCCTGGCCGATCGGTTGCACATACACGTACGTGCATAAACACCGGGCCCCATTTCCGCCGTTGCGTGGGCGAACCTGTACCGCGGGCGCGATAATGGGGCCCCCCGCGCCCCCGTGGCTGGAAAAGTTATCAATGGACCCGGCGCGACGATTCAGCCGTCCATGCCCCCCCCCCCCTTCGGGGGGCACACGCAGCCGGCCTTTAACGAGAATGAAACTCGCATTAATTAGCCGGGCATTCATTGCGGCTATTGCCCAACGAAGTCTGAGAAGGCCCCCACAATTGCCACGAGCGTAAGCCCCCAAAGGCTGACTGCAGCTCAAAAATTTGTTTATAATAATAGTTAAGGGGCCGAGCGTACACATAATATTGTGTTGTATAAAAAAGTTTGTTAAAATTATTATAAATTTCAAAAAAAAAAAAGTCATTTAATTAGTAGTAGTTTCTTGTAAATTATAACTGTTACGTAATTCCCGTTTGTTTATTGTATACATGTAATATCAAGGTATGCATCCGCACTTAAAACTGGTATGCGCTTGAGTGGGAGAGAAGATTGCACTCTTAATTAACCATTACACATTTATTAATATTAAACTCCAGGTTTATCTCAGGACTTATAAACCTGGAGTTCAATATTAATAAATGTGAGAGGCACTGATGTGTTTCTCATTAATACTGGATTTCACCAGTAAATGGGGCTTAGTGCCTCTCTCATTTGTTCAGAATAGTTTGAATCCTTTGTCAGAGCCTCAACACATAAGGCCCAAGCCATTGTTTTTTCAAATTTCAGTCAAAAACTGCTCCAGTTTTAAAAACACTTTGAGTTATTATGGTATTTTTATATTATGAAATGTTTTAGACTACGATTTTGGACTTTGGGAAATTGGTCCAAAATCGTGAAATTGTCTCAGACTTCTCATAAAATATTTGGGTAATTTCTTAAATTTTAATGAAAATATCCATATATTTTATAAACCATTTAGATGTATTATAATTTCTATTAAAAACTTCTCCAATTTTTAAGAAATCATGACAGTTTGAATAGAATAGTTTGAATCCTTTGTCAGAGCCTCAACACATAAGGCCCAATCCATTGTTTTTTTTTCGAATTTCAGTCAAAAACTGCTCCAGTTTTAAAAACACTTTGAGTTATTATGGTGTTTTTATGTTATGAAAAGTTTTAGACTACGACTTTGGGAAATTGGCCCAAAATCGTGAAATTGTCTCAGACTACTCATAAAATATTTGGGTAATTTCTTAAATTTTAATGATAATATCCATATATTTTATAAACCATTTAGATGTATTATAATTTCTATTAAAAACTTCTCCAATTTTTAAGAAATCATGACAGTTTGAATAGAATAGTTTGAATCCTTTGTCAGAGCCTCAACACATAAGGCCCAATCCATTGTTTTTTTTAAATTTCAGTCAAAAACTGCTCCAGTTTTAAAAACACTTTGAGTTATTAAGGTGTTTTTATGTTATGAAAAGTTTTAGACTACGATTTTGGACTTTGGGAAATTGGCCCAAAATCGTGAAATTGTCTCAGACTACTCATAATATATTTGGGTAATTTCTTAAATTTTAATGAAAATATATTTTATAAACCATTTAGATGTATTATAATTTATATTAAAAACTTCTCCATTTTTTAAAGTATCTTAACATCTTCATGTTTTGATGTGATTGTGATGTGTTTTAGCGAAAAACACCAATTTATGATGTTTTTCGAGGGAATTATATAATGCTTCTAATAAGCTTACGAGTTTCATTTAATTCGAGTTAAGTTTCTTAAATTTTAATGAAATTATCCAAATATTTTATAAACCCTTTACATTTATTACAATTTCTATGAAAATCTTCTCCATTTTTTAAGGTATATTTACATCTTATATGCGTTTCAGCGAAAAAATTACATTCAATTCAAAATGAAAACATCAATTTACGATGATTTTCGATGGAATTGAATAATTCTTCTAATAAGCTTACGAATTTCATTTAATTCGAAGTAAATTTTGAGATAAAATACAAAGCGTTACAAAAGTTATAAAATACTTTGGATTTCTTTTAAATGCCACACACCAGATTTCTAATCTTTACGATAACTACAAATTTTGTGTTTCAGGTTTTTTTTTAATTCTATAGTGTAATCTAATAGTGTCTGTTAGTGTTTACATTTCTCAGTCTTTTGTTTTCAAGATTAAGGTCAATTTTTGTAAATCAAACTTTGTCAATATTTTACATGATCTTGAATTTATTATTAGGTAGGTAATATAAATAAAATATTTTTTGATAATATTTGATTTGGCAGATTAATAAAATGTGTGCCGTACATGTGAGGGTACATCTCACATATTGGTTTTCCATTATGACACTTTATTAATATCTATGGCAGAAAACATAAATTAAAAAAAAAAACGATTTTCAATCAGAGCGCCCAAATATCTGAGCAGTTTTAGTGCTGGTTTTGATTAGAAAAGTACCCAGTGATCATTTAAATTTCAGCTCAAATTATCAATGGAAATTTTCGCAGAGAGGATTTTTTTCAAGAAAGGCGAGATCGCCAATCGCGCCTTTCTGAATGGCTGCGAAATTTTCCATCGTTAACTAAATCTGCAATTTAAATGATCACTCGGTAGATTAGGTTAGGTTAGGTTAGGCAATAAGAAAGTCGAGATCACCAATCGCGCCTTTCTCAATAGCTGCGAAAATTTCCATGGTTATCTAGAGCTGATATTTAAATGATCACTCGGTAGATTAGATTAGATTAGATTTGGTTAGGTTAGGTTAATCGACGATTCATTAATGACAGTTCTTTCAACAGTTTCAGTAATTTTAAATAAATTAAAAAAAGAAAAACGATGCCTTTCATAGTTTACAAAGGCGATAGTTTTCTAGTTTTCATAGTTTTTGGTTTTTAAAATCGCCTTTTGAGTACATTTATTTTTGTTGATCTTAATTATACTATCTATTAGATAGTAACAAATATTTAAAGTTGTTAGTATTTAGTTTCTGTTATGAAAAACCATCATCAGAGGCATATATATTTAATGTTTATATATCTTGAATTTATTTGAAATGTAAATTTAAATTTGATAGGTGTTTAATTTGGAGTTTTATTTAATTAACAAATTAATTATTTTATTAACAAAAATGTTTTTTATTTATATATTTTTTGGAAGAATCGTCCAAGACTCAGTTTTGATGTTGGCTTTTATTTAATACCTAGAAAAATCGCTAATTATTTTTGTTGATCCTAATTATATTATCTATTAGGCATTAACAAATATGTTTTTAATTATATTTTTTGGCAGAATCGTCCAAAAGTCAGTTTTAAGACTGGCTTTTATTTACTAGCTAGAAAGCACAAATAGAGTAAATTTAAACGGAAATATGTTAAACACCGGATATATTATTGGGAGATTGCAAGACCGTGCATTAGAATACCAGTCTTCTGTCTGTAATTTATTACACAATGATACTAGTTTTCAACAATGTGTAATTCGTTAATTATTCATTGTAATCTTTATTTGTTATCTGCATTGCTATCTACTAATAGCAGCTATATGTACTGCTATCTAATTGTTGGTGTAGAAGCTACGAATATTAAGTCTGTTCGTCTGCAGGTATACTGTATACAAATCTGGCATAAAATATACAAATCATTCATTAAATATTGGGAGATAAAATCATTCGATTTTCTCACTTATTGGAAGCAAAATTTTCCTCAAATTTGCAGAAGAATTGTCTGCGGTATACTGTATACAAATCCGGCATGAAATATACAAACCATAAATTAATTAAATTTTCAGAAATTTCAGTAAATGATAATTCATGGTTGGCAAATCAGAAAGTGATGTATTCGATTTTCTCACTTATTTGAAGCAAAATCTTCGTCAAATTTGCAAAATAATTGTCTGCAGGTATGCTGTATACAAATCTGGCATTAAATATACAAAACAAAAATTAATTAAATTTTCAGAAATTTCAGTAAATGATAATTCATACTTGTCAAATCAGAAAGTTATATATTCAATTAATTTAATTTTCAGAAATTTCAGTAAATGATAATTCATACTTGTCAAATCAGAAAGTTATATATTCGATTTTCTCACTTATTTTAATCAGAATCTTTCTCAAACTTGCAGAAGAATTGTATGCAGGTATACTGTATACAAATCTGGCATGAAATATACAAAACAAAAATTAATTAAATTTGCAGAAATTTCAGTAAATGATAATTCATGCTTGGTAAATCAGAAACTGATGTATTCGATTTCATCACTTATTTGACGCAATATCTTCCTCAAATTTGCAGAAGAATTGTCTCCAGGTATACTGCATACAAATCAGGCATGAAATATACAAAACATGAATTTAAAAAAAACAGAAATTTCAGTCATTGATAATACTTGCTGGTCTAAAATTTACAGATCTGAGTTTTAAATAGGGCAACCGGTTTCGACTTCTTATCGAGTTATCATCAGCCGTAAATTATGAGGAGCTATGTAATAGAGTTTTTAATTACATATAATAATCAATATCAATAATCAATACATGCATCTATTGCGCTCATTAGCTTAAATTATGAGTAGTGTTGCATTGGACGTAGTGTACTATCGGTTTTCATTTTAATTATAGATAAGCCTTAATGAACGCATTGGATGGCTCTTAATTAAAAAAAACATATATGATAACAGGATGAATTCTGGTAAAGTGCACTTAATTGAAGTAGGTTAATAACCTGTGTAAATTACTTCACGTACAGTCCGCAGTATTATTAGTACTACACACGGGCGAGTATAACAAATTGCTTCATTTAATTGTAAAACACATATACACACTATCAGCCGCCATCTGCTCAATTAACCCACATAATATTAATTAATACTTGCTAATTAGTGAGGTGATATTGTGCGCAAATGCCAGGTGAAAAGTCACCGCAATTAAATCCTGCGTATAATTTTTGGTAATAATTGAACTATTAATCTCCCCTTAATAATTAGTTTTCTAATAATTGCGCACGGTGTTATTATAGTGTTATTAGTTGTTAGTATTAATGGAGAGTGGAGGTATTTTTGCTGAATAGTTGTAATTTGTCAGCGTGACACGTGGCAATTACACCTTTCAGCGCGTTTTCGGTGTCCGCGTGGGAGAAGAAAATCGAAGTGATCGCGGCGATAAGTGAGGCGCCCCGGGGATTCATTAATTAGCCGCCGCGGGGGTTTCCCGGGGTTTTCCGCGTTTTCCGCGCGGTCACGCGAAAAACGCCGCCGCCAATTACGCACGCACAGACGGCGACGAGCCGCGGAGTTAAGGCGGTGATCGATTGTGGAAGGCGATTTCCATTATCGGCGATCGGGAAATGGAAAAGGGATGATTTATGTGCGAGTATTAATGCGCCAGTTAATAACGTGGTAGTGCAAAAGGGGTGGACTGTGCCATTGTGTATCGTCGTCGCCGCCGCCGATTTTTTCGATCCGTCCTGCGAGGGGCAGCAGCGAAGGGCTTGACGTTCCCTCACGTAGGAGAGGGAAAATCGCAACCGCCCCCGAAGCACGTAAAAATTCCGACTGAAGTGTGAAAGTGGTGCTATAAGTTTTAAGAAACGTACATATAACAATTTTATGAAAATACAATTTTTTTTTTTAGTAAATTTGTTTCAATTTTATAAATTTGTCGATTTGATTGCGCAATCTGTGCACACCTCCACGAATTCCCCACAGTTTGATACCCAAGCAGATTTCACTAATTCATCAATGATGCCCACGCATCCGTCTTCCTGGCGTAGAAATCGGACGGAGCCACTCTCTTCTCAATTGATTTGATGCGCAAAGTGTAATGGAGTTTGTATTGGCTTCAACATCTGGAGGCTGTGGGGCTACACTGGCGAAGTTAATGAAAACAGGAAGCACGCCGTGGAGTGTCCCATTAGGGAGACGTGCATAATTAAAGTCTCGAATCAAGTTAGAGAGTCATCCGGAGTCAATAGTGCATTACTCGTGTGTTTCATGAAATAGTTTGGCCGTTGGCTTTGGCACGTGAATATCTAATTGCGCCACTCGTGATTACTTAGTTGTGCCAATTAAAAGTTATGTATCGATACCCAAACGCCAGAAGCAATAATATTCCTGATTGCCAAAAGGGCTTGGCATTTCCACATAATTCAGGGGAGTGAATAATTATAATATTTATCATTATTATAGCAACAAGTAACTCGCAAATCAATATACATAACAAGATAGTAAGAGTTAATAAGAGTAATAGTAGCAGAATTAGCTTCAGGTGTACTGTCCACGAATTTAATATCAAATTTGCAAATAATAAATTTTCTGAAATTTCAGTAAAAGCTAACCTAAACATGTCAATGAAGAAAGTTAAGTGTTTGATTTTCTCCCTAATTTAATACTAAAACTATGTCAAATTTTCAGCAGAATTAGTTTTAGTTGTACTGTACAGAAATCTAATATCAAATTTGCAAATAATAAATTTTCAGAAATTTCAGTAATAGTAAAGCCGTACTTGTCAATGCAGAAAGTTATAAGTTTGATTTGTTCCCTTATTTAATACTAAAACTTTGTCAAATTTTCAGCAGAATTACTTTCAGGTGTACTAAATACAAATCTAATATCAAATATGCAAATGATAAATTTTCAGAAATTTCAGTAATAGCTAACCCATATTTTTCAATGCAGAAAATTAAGTGTTTGATTTTCTCCCTTATTTAATACTGAAACTTTGTCAAATTTTTAGCAGAATTAGTTTCAGGTGTACTGTATACGAATCTAATATCTAATTTGCAAATAATAAATTTTCACAAATTTCAGTAATAGCTAACCCATACTTGTCAATGCAGAACATTAAATGTTTAATTTTCTCCCTTATTTAATACTGAAACTCTGTCAAATTTTCAGCAAAATTAGTTTCAGGTGTACTGTACACGAATCTAATATCAAAGTTGCAAATAATAAATTTTCAGAAAATTCAGTAATAGCTAAGCCATACTTGTCAATGCAGAAAGTTATTAGTTTGATTTTTTCCCTTATTTAATACTAAAACTTTGTCAAATTTTCAGCAGAATTAGTTTCAAGTGTACTGTACACGAATCTAATACCAAATTTGCAAATAATAAATTTTCAGAAATTTCAGTAATAGCTAAGCCATACTTGTCAATGCAGAAAGTTATAAGTTTGATTTTTTTCCTTACTTAATACTAAAACTTTGTCAAATTTTCAGCAGAATTAGTTTCAGGTGTACTAAATACAAATCTAATATGAAATATGCAAATGTTAAATTTTCAGAAATTTCAGTAATAGCTAACCCATATTTGTTAATGCAGAAAGTTAAGTGTTTGATTTCTCTCTTATTTAATACTGAAACGTTGTCAAATTTTCAGCAGAATTATTTTCAGGTGTACTCTACATGAATCTAATATCAAATTTGCAAATAATAAGTTTTCAGAAATTTCAATAATAGCTAAGCTACACTTGTTAATGCAGAAAGTTAAGTGGTTTATTTTCTCTCGTATTTAATACTGAAACTTTGTCAAATTTTTAGCAGAATTAGTTTCAGGTGTACTGTACACGAATCTAATATCAAATTTGCAAATAATAAATTTTCAGAAATTTCAGTAATAGCTAACCTATACTTGTCAATGCAAAAAGTTAAGTGTTTGATTTTCTCTCTTATTTAATACTGAAACTTTGTCAAATTTTCAGCAGAATTAGTTTCAGGTATCTTGTACACGAATTTAATACCAAATTTGCAAATAATAAATTTTCAGAAATTTCAGTAATAGCTAACCCATACTTCTCAATGCAGAAAATTAAGTGTTTGATTTTCTCCCTTATTTAGTACTGACACTTTGTCAACTATTCAGCATAATTATTTTCAGGTGTCCTTTACACGAATTTAATATCAAATTTGCAAATAATAAATTTTCAGAAATTTCAGTAATAGCTAACCCATATTTGTTAATGCAGAAAGGTAAGTGTTTCATTTTCTCTCGTATTTATTACTAAAACTTTGTCAAATTTTCGGCAGAATTAGTTTCAGGTGTCCTGTACACGAATCTAATATCAAATTTGCAAATAATAAATTTTCAGAAATTTCAGTAATAGCTAACCAATAAAGTCAATGCAGAAAATTAAGTGTTTGATTTTCTCGCTTATTTAATACTGAAACCTTGTCCAATCTTCAGCAGAATTAGTTTCAGGTGTACTGTACACGAATCTAATATCAAATTTGCAAATAATAAATTGTCAGAAAATTCAGTAATAGCTAAGCCATACTTGTCAATGCAGAAAGTTATAAGTTTGATTTTTCCCTTATTTAATACTAAAACGTTGTCAAATTTTCAGCAGAATTAGTTTCAGATGTCTTGTACACGAATTTAATATCAAATTTGTAAATAATAAATTTTCAGAAATTTCAGTAATAGCTAAGCCATACTTGTCAATGCAGAAAGTTATAAGTTTGATTTTTTTCCTTACTTAATACTAAAACTTTGTCAAATTTTCAGCAGAATTATTTTCAGGTGTACTAAATACAAATCTAATATAAAATATGCAGATGATAAATTTGCAGAAATTTCAGTAATAGCTAACCCATATTTTTTAATGCAGAAAGTTAAGTGATTGATTTTATCTCGTATTTATTACTGAAACTTTGTCAAATTTTCAGCAGAATTAGTTTCAGGTGTACTGTACACGAATCTAATATCACAATTGCAAATAATAAATTTTCAAAATTTCAGTAATAGCTAAGCCACACTTGTTAATGCAGAAAGTTAAGTGTTTGATTTTCTCCCTTATTTAATACTGCAAATTTGTCAAATTTTCAGTAGAATTAGTTTTAGGTATACTGTACACGAAACTAATATCAAATTTGCAAATGACAAATTTTCATAAATTTCAGAAATAGCTAACCTATACTTGTAAATGCAGAAAATTAAGTGTATGATTTTCTCCCATATTTAATACTAAAGTTCTGTCAAATTTTCAGCAGAATTAGTTTTAGGTGTACTGAACACGAATCTAATATGAAATATACAAATAATGAATTTTATGAAATTTCAGTAATAGCTAAGCCACACTTGTTAATGCAGAAAGTTAAGTGTTTGATTTTCTCTCGTATTTATTACTGAAACTTTGTCAAATTTTCAGCAGAATTACTATCAGGTGTACTGTACACAAATCTAATATCAAATTTGCAAATAATAATTTTTCAGAAATTTCAGTAATAGCTAACCTATACTTGTCAATGCAGAAAGTTAAGTGTTTGATTTTCTCTCTTATTTAATACTGAAACCTTGTCAAATTTTCAGCAGAATTAGTTTCAGGTGTACTGTCTACGAATTTAATATCAAATTTACAAATAATAAATTTTCAGAAATTTCAGTAATAGCTAAGCCACATTTGTTAATGCAGAAAGTTAAGTGTTTGATTTTCTCCCTTATTTAATACAGAAACTTCGTAAAATTTTCTCAAGAATTAGTGTCAGGTGTACTGTACACGAATCTAATATCAAATTTGCAAATAATAAATTTTCAGAAATTTCAGTAATAGCTAACCCATATTTGTTAATGCAGAAAGCTAAGTGTTTGATTTTCTCTCGGATTTTATACTGAAACTTTGTCAAATTTTCAGCAGAGTTAGTTTCAAGTGTACTGTCCATGAATTTAATATCAAATTTGCAAATAATAAATTTTCAGAAATTTCAGTAATAGCTAAGCCACATTTGTTAATGCAGAAAGTTAAGTGTTTGATTTTCTCCCATATTTAATACAGAAACTTTGTAAAATTTTCTCAAGATTTAGTTTCAGGTGTACTGTACACGAATCTAATATCAAATTTGCAAATAATAAGTTTTCAGAAATTTCAGTAATAGCAAAGCCATACTTGTCAATGCAGAAAGTTATAAGTTTGATTTTTTCCCTTATTTAATACTAAAACTTTATCAAATTTTCAGAAGAATTAGTTTCAGGTGTACTAAATACAAATCTAATATGAAATATGCAAATGATAAATTTTCAGAAATTTCAGTAATAGCTAACCCATATTTGTTAATGCAGAAAATTAAGTATTGATTTTCTCCCTTATTTAAACCTGAAACTCTGTTAAATTTTTAGCACAATTAGTTTCAGGTGTACTGTACACGAATCTAATCTCAAATTTGCAAATATTGAATTTTCAAAAATTTCAGTAATAGCTAACCCATACTTGTTAATGCAGAAAGTTAAGTGTTTGATTTTCTCCCTTATTTAATACTGAAACGATGTCAAATTTTCAGCAGGTTTAGTTTCCGGTATACTGTACACGAATCTAATATCAAATTTGCAAATAGTAAATTTTCAGAAATTTCAGTAATAGCGAACCTATACTTGTCAATGCAGAAAGTTAAGTGCTTTATTTTCTCCATAATGTAATACTGAAACTTTGTCAAATTTTCAGCAGAATTAGTTTAAGATGTCCTGTACACGAATTTAATATCAAATTTGCAAATAATAAATTTTCAGAAATTTCAGTAATAGCTAACCCATATTTGTTAATACAAAAAGGTAAGTGTTTGATTTTCTCTCGTATTTATTACTGAAACTTTGTCAAATTTTCAGCAGAATTAGTTTCAGGTGTACTGTACACGAATCTAATATCAAATTTGCAAATAATAAAATTTCAGAAATTTCAGTAATAGCTAACCCATATTTGTTAATGCAGAAAGGTAAGTGTTTGATTTTCTGTCGGATTTATTACTGAAACTTTGTCAAATATTCAGCAGAATTAGTTTCAGGTGTACTGCCCACGAATTTAATATCAAATTTGCAAATAATAAATTTTCAGAAATTTCAGTAATAGCTAACCCATATTTGTTAATGCAGAAAGGCAAGTGTTTGATTTTCTCTCGTATTTATTACTGAAACTTTGTCAAATTTTCAGCAGAATTAGTTTCAGGTGTTCTGTACACGAATTTAATATCAAATTTGCAAATAATAAATTTTCAGAAATTTCAGTAATAGGTAACCTATACTTGTCAATGCAGAAAATTAAGTGTTTAATTTTCTCCCTTATTTAATATTGAAACTTTGTCAAATTTTCAGTAGAATTAGTTTCAGGTGTACTGTACACGAATCTAATATCAAATTTGCATATAATAAATTTTCAGAAATTTCAGAACTGTAGAAATCACGTCAATCATTTCTGACGGTTTTCATTATATGTCCATGGATCGATGTAATGTATCGTTACATCACAAGACCAAATTCCGAATTAATAAACCATGCCATTCCCTTAATCATTATCAAATATGCATGGGGGCGAATCAATATCCGTCACCACCACTCGGCCACCCTAGCTGCCAACCCCCATCACTATCGTCTGGGATATCCGACAATGCACCCCCGTGTCCCTTTACTTCCTTCCACCCATTATTATTACTGCCGAGGCATTATTTTCCGCTGTTAAAAAGCGGGGGCGCAACAAGCGAGCTTATTAAATAAAATTCCGCTCTCATTGTCCGCAAATAATGGCGTTATTTGCCGACGTGCTTCCTTTTTGTGTGTGTTTGTCCTATTTCTAGCAAGCAGGGATGTGCCCTGCTGCTTAGGTTCCCGATGGGAAGCTGACATTTGGCTCACCAATTGGCAGTAACCATTATTTATGCATAGGCATCTAAACTACCAACAAATTAATAATTCATTAATGGTCAATCAAATAAGATAAGCATCTAAACTACCAGCAAATAAATAATGGTCAATCAAATAAGAGGACCGTACAAAAAAAAAAAAAGACACTTTCGCATTGCCACTTTTTTAGTTCTAGTCAGTGTTTTCAGTATAACATTTTGTTTCGAAGAAACCATCATCAACTTTATATTTTGATATGGCCCGTAAATAAAGTACACTAAAAAGTAACTTTTACAGTTTCCCAGATCCCATTCTGTTGATACTTATCTTGGACACCCTGTATATTATTTTTTTAAACTTATTTATGTGATTTGAGATTCTGGCAATTATTGAAACATTTGTCCCTTAAAATACTTTTTGCCTACGAAATATAAGAATTTCGATCACGAATCAATTGCGTGCTATGTGCATTTACGCTGAGATGTGCGGATGAAAACCGTCGGTTTTGATTTATCCGGTGCTCCACGGCTATAGGGGTCGTTGATTGTGTTTACGAGCGACGCAATTATGTACGCGGTCACCATTAAAAATAATTACGAATTACGGCCGGCACTTTAGACGCCGCTTTTTATTGACACCAATTCGCTGTGGTTATATCATCGCTAGCGTAGGTGGGATAACTGTGAGCTAGTTGCGCATGCAAACGCAGCAACAGAAGAAACAAAGAACTAAATATACAGACACAAGCAAGGATTTGCCTTATATTACAATCTTTGGTTTCAAGCAAATACGAAAATTCTTAAAATTATTACAAAAGTAAAGTTCACTTTTATTTGAAATACGGTGGGCTATGAACTATTTCTTAATATTTGGTGACACAAAAAATCCTAAACTTCAAACTTATAACATTGACAGACATTATAGTATATAACGCCATTAGGCCGATATGTAGCAAATAACAGGCGCGGGTTGAAGTTTGTAAACCGAGGCGAAGCGAAGCGGAGCGGAGCGCAGCCGAGGTTTATATTCAACCAAGCCTGTTATTTGCATATCGGCCGTATGTTGTTCGATACTTTTTGTAATACCTAAATTACAAAAACTGGTCAATTTATTAATATTAAATTTCAAAATTAATAAACTAGTTATCCAGGCGTAATTTGAAGCAACATCAACGGTTCAAATACAAACAAACAAATCAAAGTGAAATTAGAAAAATAATGTCAGATGTGCAAAGTTCTTCGTTTTGTGGTATCCCCGAAGATGTACTAAATGAAGCAAATGCTACCACAATCGAGTTACTTCCCCAAAAAAGCAGCAGCAGGTATGAGAAAGAATATGAAGACTTTATTGCTCATAAATTTGCGTTGTCATTTAAATAACGTCCACGGCCGTTATTATAACGGCCACGGCCTTTACGCCTGTCATATCGATCAAGCAGACAGTACTGATAAATGTCAATAACACAGAGGTATTACAAAAAATTAATAATGGAGGTTAACAAATATCAGCTAATTGAATGCAGAATATTCTTGTTGCTACCTCTTAAATATAATTGTTTCCTGTGTTATTATTTTATTATTACAGAAAATTAAGTCGTTGAAAATTAGTGAGATTGCAATACATTTCCTAACAATAAAATGTTATATTCTGTAATATATGTGTCCATCGCTTTTTCAGATAAAATATGAGCAAAACGTTACAAAACAAACATTTAGTGCCTTTAGGTAGAACATTATGGTCTGTTTGATCATTTTTATATTTATATACAGAGCGTTCAAGAAAGTGGTGTCAAGTTGTCCAACTCGTTCAAACGAAATAATAACAAATAATGACCTTTGAAAAAATCTGGTTAAATTATTTGCTTGTATCCTAAGAAACATTTCAACAACATTGCAAAACACGTTTGATTTGAATCTTGAACAGTGCCATCTATTAGTATCCAGCGTAAAAGTTGACACAACTCTCTTGAACGCTCTGTATATTTAATTTTTTTATATTAATGTGTGGTATATTTTCTATTTTGGGAAAGACTAATTTACTTAAAAAATTTAATAAATTTATTTAAAGACTTACCCCATCCTATCGCTAATAGGAATATAAAATTCGCTAACATTTTCAAATTGCATTTTCATGCTTTAGAGGTGATAAGTTTTTAACAACTTTTTAAACGGGTACAATTCTAACTGAGACATTTAAAATCTACCAAATTCAAAGCTTCTGCTGTGAAAATCTGTCAATTTTTCAATAGATACTGCCTGAATCTGTTAAATTTTATAAATTTTTAATATCCCAGTTTTAAAATGTAATCATCTATCAGACTTTTAAGTACAACAGTTCACATACGTCAAATTCTCAATTAAAGCCGTCGAAATCTGTCAATTTTTCAATTGCAACTGTCAAAATATGTCAAATTCTCACTTTCAGCTGTGAAAACCTGCCAATTTTTTAATAGATCCTGCAAAATTTATCTATTTTTGATGTCCCAGTGCAAAAATGTAAAAAGTTTTCAGATAACCCGAAATTGGCCACTTTTAGATTACTATACACACTCACACATAACTAAACGGTCATAATTTCGTATAATTTTTTCATGGCAATAAGCAGGACATTCTAAAGGGGCACAATTCTAACTCAGACATTCAAAATCTATAAAATTCAAAGCTTCTGGTGTAAAAATCTATCAATTTTTCAATAGATACTGCCCAAATCTGTTAAATTTTATAAATTTTTGATATCCCAATTATAAAATGTAATCAGCAATTACCCCTCTAAGAGTGCCAAGTTTTGTAAAATTTCCTTTAAAAGTAAAAATGTTATAAGAGGAAAATGAAAGTTCACTTTTTCAGTTTTTCAGCGATGATTCAGGAACTGTGCAAGATATCCTGAGAGAACTAGATAACTTGATTTTTAGAGCAGTCCACAGCAGTTTGATTTTTGCAACAAATTTTTAAATAATCGATTTTTGGTGGTAAATAATAACAGATTACCCATGTGTAATACATGGTTGAAATTAGAATTTTTCGCTCTTCTGAATGTAATTAAAATCCAATATTGATCCGATAAGAAAATCAAAAGTTTACTATGAATATTTGGGCATCTACTTGGGCAGAAAATATTTGGTACTGTTATCAGAAAGCTCACGTCGAAAAATGTAAGCGTGGGAAGTTTCGTAAAATTTCCTTCAAAAGTAAAAAAGTTTTAAGAGGAAAATGAAAGTGCACTTTTTCAGTTTTTCAGCGATATATCAGGAACTGTGCAAGATATCCCGGATTTCGTTTCAGTATATTGAAAGGCACAAAAATATGAAACTTTTATCCCATTTGACCAACTCTGTATGTACTTCTGTTTCATAGATCCTAATGGTGGGCGTCGTAAAAGTGACCACCGTGGTTTTTGGTTTTGTTTTTTTCAAATTTGGAATATATATGTAGCTTTTTGCTAATAAATATTATTAAATATTATTATTATCATTTAAAGCTCATAAAATATTTCCAAAAATCATTTTTTATTTCTCAACTTTCTTTGTTAAATGTAATCCTACATATTTTCTACAACTCAACATAATACAATTCTACATAATTCTTACAAGCAAATAACTATTTTGTCTGAAACATTTATTTTGTACTCCTTTATTTAGATAACGTGATGTAGCTGCCAAATGATTGTATCAAACTTGTACGTGCAAAAAGTTACACAAAACTTGTACGTGCATGAAATTACACAATGCACAATACGGATGACTACGACAAGCGTGGGTTCGACTCCCGGCTACTGTGTTCCATAATAACTCCGACCACACAATGCAAAACTGTCCACGACAAATAAGGAATGGGCTTAAGAATTGTCGTGGACAAAGGTGAAGGCAACTTGAGCCTTCCGCGATGGCGTTTCCTTATATTCGCAATAATTTATCATTGTGATAATAATGATGGCAATTTTAAATAATATGATTAAATGTGCACTCAAAGTGCTACAGAAAACTTAGTAAATAGTAATATTATTAATAACAATTATGCCTCCTTACAATAATAATAATAAATAATACTTAAATTAAAAATCTTTTATTTAAATATTACCAGTGTGTATGATATAACGAAGAAAAAATCAATATAATAAATGTAACTGGTAAAAATGAATAAAATACAACTAAAAACTATTATTATTATTTATTATTATTATTGTAAGGAGGCATAATAATAAGGCATGTGAATATAATAATAATGGCAATTTTAAATAATATGATCAAATGTGCACTAAGTACTACAGAAAACTTTGTAAATAGTAATAATTTGCATAACAATTATGCCAATTATGAACCAAATGTACAAGGGGTATGGGCCAAATTATGGGTTATGGGTCATTGCATGGGCTAAAAATCCATGAATAATTCTAAGAATATTTTGTGATGTATGAAAAACCGCTGTGTTTCATAGATACAGGGTCATAAAATTGATTTCCAATAACAAAATTATTAATTTATTTACCTTAAATCAACAAATAATATTGTTACTGTCAATTTTTTTATCACCCTGTATCGTTTAAACGAAGCGGATTTTTGCACATCTTCAAAGGACAAAATATTCTTAGAATAACCCATGGAACAACCCCTTGCATTTTTTGCCCATGTTTGGGAAACACCCAGTATAACGCAAACTTAAAATATTGTGGTTTTTTTATTTAAAAAAAAAATACGATGAAGTCTACGAAGTAAGTGGGATTACAAATTTTAGAATTATCCTAAAATGTGTATTTTCAAAAACTACAAATTGACCTGTTCACGGATTTTTGTCCAATATGTCAATATTTTTTGGTTCGAATAGAGTTAATATACTCCCTATATTTTGACACACTATATAAAATTTAATATAGGTTTTATAAATTCCAAAAATGTAACAATATGTTGTGTTGGTCATTTTAAATTAAACTAAATTTTAAACCACTACATAAATTTTTAAATAATCCTTACAGGATCTAAATTTAATCATCAAGCAATAATATATACTCCAAAATTTGACAAACAAATAATTAAAAGTCAAATTATTCATAAAAAATTTCACGTGCATGAAAATTCAAATTTTCATGCACGAATATATACGAAATGTTAAATAGATTATTTTTTCATGACGTAATGTTTGTTACCATTATTTTAATACGATTCTGCGCTTATCATATCATTAATAAAAAGCGACTTATATTCATTATTAATTATTTTGGTTTCATAATGAAGAAATTGGTCATGAAGTGTAAATTTAATGTTTAATTCCATATGTCCTGAAGTACAAGAACTCATTATAAATGTTCTTGGGATATCCATGGAGACATACAGATCCGTGCAGAAACTTGACAATTCAGTTTTGGTTTTAGGGCGCGATCAAGAGATTTTCATAGGCGAAACGTGATTTTTCCGGGCATTGAGATGTGGGGGAAACATTTTACCGGGAAACACCAGTTTTTCTTTATCTGCTGCATGCAAAACGCGGCGGGGATTTCCGGTCTCGCCGACTTGAGAGCGGTTTAATGTGCGGCCGTAAAAGTTCCGGCCGTGAAATTGATTCCTCCTGCTGGCGCGCGGTTTTGATTGCGGAAAAATCTCCCAATGATAAAACCGGACGTAAAATTTTCCGGCCACGCCGACCGGATGTGGGGCCTGTCCCGGTCCGCGGTTTTTACTGCCTCTGTTTTACTGTTTCCTATGGCCGCGCGTGCAAAGCTCGCCGTTACTTTGAAGAGTTTTACAGTCTTGGGATCCCCGGGGACAATGGCAAGCCAAACAAGAAGTTTGTTTCTAATTAGTGCAATAACATGAAATGTATCTGATGTGGCTACCACATTAAACTAATTGCATTTATAATCATAATAATTAGACAGAGTGAAACCAATAAAATATTAAATGCTGTACTCGCGAGGTAAAATTTTCTGTTGGTAAGTGGAAAAATAAAAATGAATCAAAAATAGCCAGATAAATATTTTATTAATAAAAAAATCAAGGAGTACTAGAAAAAATAATTACAGCCTTCATGGGCTGCCAAGATCAAAACTTGTCTCCGAGTTGAAATATCCAGATACAGGTAAATGCTCTCGTCATCTTTAAAAAATCATAAGTCGAAAATTTATAAACGAATTATAATACACCAGTAATCATATGAAAGTCAGATAAATATTTTACTTGTGAAAAAATCAAGGAGTATTGGAAATAATAATTACAGCCTTTATGGGCTGCCTAAGTCAAAATTTGTCTCCGAGTTGAAATATCCAGATACAGGCATATGCTCTCGTCATATTTATAAAATCATAAGTGGAAAATCTTTAAACGAATTATAATAAACCAGTAATCATATGAAAGCCAGATAAATATTTTACTTGTAAAAAAATCAAGGAGTATTGGAAATAATAATTACAGCCTTTATGGGCTGCCAAAGTCAAAATTTGTCTCTGAGTTGGAATATCCAGATACAAGCATATGCTCTCGTCATCTTTATAAAATCATAAGTGAAAAGTGTTTAAACGAATTATGATACACTAGTAATCATATGAAAGCCAGATAAATATTTTACTTGTAAAAAAATCACGTAGTATTGGAAATAAAAATTACAGCCTTTATGGGCTGCCAAAGTCAAAATTTGTCTCTGAGTTGGAATATCCAGATACAGGCATATGCTCTCGTCATCTTTATAAAATCATAAGTGGAAAATCTTTAAACGAATTATGATACACTAGTAATCATATGAAAGCCAGATAAATATTTTACTTGTAAAAAAATCATGTAGTATTGGAAATAAAAATTACAGCCTTTATGGGCTGCCAAAGTCAAAATTTGTCTCTGAGTTGGAATATATAGATGCAGGCATATGCTCTCGTCATCTTTAAAAAACCATAAGTCGAAATCTTTAAACGAATTATAATAAACCAGTAATCATATGAAAGCCAGATAAATATTTTACTTGTAAAAAAATCAAGGAGTATTGGAAATAATAATTACAGCCTTTATGGGCTGCCAAAGTCAAAATTTGTCCCTGAGTTGGAATATCCAGATACAGGCATATGCTCTCGTCATCTTTATAAAATCATAAGTGAAAAGTCTTTAAACGAATTATGATACACTAGTAATCATATGAAAGCCAGATAAATATTTTACTTGTAAAAAAATCACGTAGTATTTGAAATAATAATTACAGCCTTTATGGGCTGCCAAAGTCAAAATTTGTCTCTGAGTTGGAATATCCAGATACAGGCATATGCTCTCGTCATCTTTATAAAATCATAAGTGGAAAATCTTTAAACGAATTATGATACACTAGTAATCATATGAAAGCCAGAAAAATATTTTACTTGTAAAAAAATCAAGGAGTATTGTAAATAATAATTACAGCCTTTATGGGCTGCCAAAGTCAAAATTTATCTCTGAGTTGAAATATCCAGATACAGGCATATGCTCTCGTCATCTTTATAAAATCATAAGTCGAAAATCTTTAAACGAATTATAATAAACCAGTAATCATATGAAAGCCATATAAATATTTTACTTGTAAAAAAATCACGTAGTATTGGAAATAAAAATTACAGCCTTTATGGGCTGCCAAAGTCAAAATTTGTCTCTGAGTTGGAATATACAGATGCAGGCATATGCTCTCGTCATCTTTAAAAAACCATAAGTCGAAAATCTTTAAACGAATTATAATAAACCAGTAATCATATGAAAGCCAGATAAATATTTTACTTGTAAAAAAATCAAGGAGTATTTGAAATAATAATTACAGCCTTTATGGGCTGCCAAAGTCAAAATTTGTCTCTGAGTTGGAATATCCAGATACAGGCATATGCTCTCGTCATCTTTATAAAATCATAAGTGAAAAGTCTTTAAACGAATTATGATACACTAGTAATCATATGAAAGCCAGATAAATATTTTACTTGTAAAAAAATCACGTAGTATTTGAAATAATAATTACAGCCTTTATGGGCTGCCAAAGTCAAAATTTGTCTCTGAGTTGGAATATCCAGATACAGGCATATACTCTCGTCATCTTTATAAAATCATAAGTGAAAAGTCTTTAAACGAATTATGATACACTAGTAATCATATGAAAGCTAGATAAATATTTTACTTGTAAAAAAATCAAGGAGTATTGGAAATAATAATTACAGCCTTTAAGGGCTGCCAAAGTCAAAACTTGTCTCTGAGTTGAAATATCCAGATACAGGTAAATGCTCTCGTCATCTTTATAAAATCATAAGTGAAAAGTGTTTAAACGAATTATGATACACTAGTAATCATATGAAAGCCAGATAAATATTTTACTTGTAAAAAAATCACGTAGTATTGGAAATAAAAATTACAGCCTTTATGGGCTGCCAAAGTCAAAATTTGTCTCTGAGTTGGAATATCCAGATACAGGCATATGCTCTCGTCATCTTTATAAAATCATAAGTGGAAAATCTTTAAACGAATTATGATACACTAGTAATCATATGAAAGCCAGATAAATATTTTACTTGTAAAAAAATCACGTAGTATTGGAAATAAAAATTACAGCCTTTATGGGCTGCCAAAGTCAAAATTTGTCTCTGAGTTGGAATATCCAGATACAGGCATATGCTCTCGTCATCTTTTAAACATCATAAGTCGAAAATCTTTAAACGAATTATAAAAAACCAGTAATCACATGAAAGCCAGATAAATATTTTACTTGTAAAAAAATCAAGGAATATTGGAAATAATAATTACAGTCTTTTATGGGCTGCCAAAGTCAAAATGTGTCTGAGAGTTGAAAAATCAAGATACAGGCATATGCTCTCGTCATCTTTATAAAATCATAAGTCGAAAATCTTTAAACGAATTATAATAAACCAGCAATCATATGAAAGCCAGATATATATTTTACTAATAAAAAAATCAAGGAGTATTAGAAGTATTAATTACAGCTTTCACGGGATGCCAAAGTCAAAATTTGTCTGTGAGCTAAAATATCCAGATACAGGCATATGCTCTCGTCATCTTTATAAAATTATAAGTCGACAATCTTTAAACGAAATATAATAAACCAGTAATCATATGAAAGCCAGATAAATATTTTACTTGTAAAAAAATCAAGGAGTATTGGAAATAATAATTACAGCCTTTATGGGCTGTCAAAATCAAAATTTATCTCTGAGTTAAAATATCCAGATACAGGCATATGCTCTCGTCATCTTTATAAAATCATAAGTCGAAAATCTTTAAACGAATTATAATAAACCAGTAATCATATGAAAGCCAGATAGATATTTTACTAATAAAAAAATCAAGGAGTATTGGAAATAATAATTGCAGTCTTTATGGGCTGCCAAAGTCAAAACCTGTCTCTGAGTTGGAATATACAGATACAGGCATATGCTCTCCTCATCTTTATAAAATCATAAGTGAAAAGTCTTTAAACGAATTATGATACACTAGTAATCATATGAAAGCCAGATAAATATTTTACTTGTAAAAAAAATCACGTAGTATTGGAAATAAAAATTACAGCCTTTATGGGCTGCCAAAGTCAAAATTTGTCTCTGAGTTGGAATATCCAGATACAGGCATATGCTCTCGTCATCTTTATAAAATCATAAGTGGAAAATCTTTAAACGAATTATGATACACTAGTAATCATATGAAAGCCAGATAAATATTTTACTTGTAAAAAAATCAAGGAGTATTGGAAATAATAATTACAGAATTTATGGGCTGCCAAAGTCAAAATTTATCTCTGAGTTAAAATATCCAGATACAGGCATATGCTCTCGTCATCTTTATAAAATCATAAGTCGAAAATCTTTAAACGAATTATAATAAACCAGTAATCATATGAAAACCAGATAAATATTTTACTAATAAAAAAATCAAGGAGTATTAGAAGTATTAATTACAGCTTTCATGGCATGCCAAAGTCAAAATTTGTCTGTGAGCTGAAATATCCAGATACAGGCATATACTCTCGTCGTCTTTATAAAATGATAAGTCGACAATCTTTAAACGAAATATAATAAACCAGTAATCATATGAAAGCCAGATAAATATTTTACTTGTAAAAAAATCAAGGAGTATTGGAAATAATAATTACAGACTTTATGGGCTGCCAAAGTCAAAATTTATCTCTGAGTTAAAATATCCAGATACAGGCATATGCTCTCGTCATCTTTATAAAATCATAAGTCGAAAATCTTTAAACGAATTATAATAAACCAGTAATCATATGAAAGCCATATAAATATTTTACTTGTAAAAAAATCACGTAGTATTGGAAATAAAAATTACAGCCTTTATGGCTGCCAAAGTCAAAATTTATCTCTGAGTTAAAATATCCAGATACAGGCATATGCTCTCGTCATCTTTATAAAATCATAAGTCGAAAATCTTTAAACGAATTATAATAAACCAGTAATCATATGAAAGCCAGATGAATATTTTACTTGTAAAAAAATCAAGGAGTATTGGAAATAATAAATACAGCCTTTAAGGGCTGCTAAAGTCAAAATTTGTCTCCGAGTTGAAATATCCAGATACAGGTAAATGCTCTCCTTATCTTAAAAAAATCATAAGTCGTAAAACTTTAAACGAATTATAATAAACCAATAATAATATGAAAGCCAGATAAATATTTGACTAATAAAAAAATCAAGGAGTATTAGAAGTATTAATTATAGCCTTCATGGGCTGCCAAAGTCAAAATTTGTCTCTGAGTTGAAATATCCAGATACAGGCATATGCTCTCGTCATCTTTAAAAATTCATAAGTCGAAAATCTTTAAACGAATTATATTAAACCAGTAATCACATGAAAGCCAGATTAATATTTTACTTGTAAAAAAATCAAGGAGTATTGGAAATAGTAAATACAGCCTTTAAGGGCTGCTAAAGTCAAAATTTGTCTCCGAGTTGAAATATCCAGATACAGGCATATAGTCTCGTCATCTTTATAAAATTATAAGTCGAAAATCTTTAAACGAATTATAATAAACCAGTAATCACATGAAGGCCAGATAAATATTTTACTTGTAAAAAAATCAAGGAGTATTGGAAATAATAATTACAGTCTTTATGGGCTACCAAAGTTAAAATTTGTCTCTGAGTTGAAATATCCAGATACAGGCATATGCTCTCGTCATCTTTAAAAAATCGTAAGTCGAAAATCTTTAAACGAATTATAATAAACCAGTAATCATATGAAAGCCAGATAGATATTTTACTAATAAAAAAATCAAGGAGTTTTGGAAATAATATTTGCAGTCTTTATGGGCTGCCAAAGTCAAAACTTGTTTCTGAGTTGAAATATCCAGATACAGGCATATAGTCTCGTCATCTTTATAAAATTATAAGTCGAAATCTTTAAACGAATTATAATAAACCAGTAATCACATGAAGGCCAGATAAATATTTTACTTGTAAAAAAATCAAGGAGTTTTGGAAATAATAATTACAGTCTTTATGGGCTACCAAAGTCAAAATTTGTCTCTGAGTTGAAATATCCAGATACAGGCATATGCTCTCGTCATCTTTAAAAAATCGTAAGTCGAAAATCTTTAAACGAATTATAATAAACCAGTAATCATATGAAAGCCAGATAGATATTTTACTAATAAAAAAATCAAGGAGTTTTGGAAATAATATTTGCAGTCTTTATGGGCTGCCAAAGTCAAAACTTGTTTCTGAGTTGAAATATCCAGATACAGGCATATAGTCTCGTCATCTTTATAAAATTATAAGTCGAAATCTTTAAACGAATTATAATAAACCAGTAATCACATGAAGGCCAGATAAATATTTTACTTGTAAAAAAATCAAGGAGTTTTGGAAATAATAATTACAGTCTTTATGGGCTACCAAAGTCAAAATTTGTCTCTGAGTTGAAATATCCAGATACAGGCATATGCTCTCGTCATCTTTAAAAAATCGTAAGTCGAAAATCTTTAAACGAATTATAATAAACCAGTAATCAAATGAAAGCCAGATAGATATTTTACTAATAAAAAAATCAAGGAGTATTAGAAGTATTAATTACAGCCTTCATGGGCTGCCAAAGTCAAAATTTGTCTCTGAGTTGAAATATCCAGATACAGGTAAATGCTCTCCTTATCTTAAAACAATCATAAGTCCTAAATCTTTAAACGAATTATAATAAACCAGTAATTACATCAAATCCAGATAAATATTTCACTTGTAAAAAAATCAAGGAGTATTGGAAATAATAATTACAGTCTTTATGGGCTGCCAAAGTCAAAACTTGTTGAAATATGCAGATACAGGTATATAGTCTCGTCATCTTGTCTATCTTTTCATCCTTGCAAATCTTGAAGGATGTTTTTCCCTAATAACTTGTAGGGCTTTCAAATTGGTTTGTTTGACAAGTACATTTATAACTTGATCATTAACAAATTTATTGCTGACTTGAAAATTAGTTACTTAGATTTTCTGGGTAGTAATCCACATAGTTATTATAAACCATGTATGTACCATTTACCATGTTATTGTACCTTATCAAGTCTAAATCCGGTCCTGCCAATATATGACAATAACCAATTACGCCATAGGTAGAGTAGCAGTAGGGATTATTATTATTATTATTATTATTATTATTATTATTATTATTATTATTGTTACGCGTCAATAATTTCGATTTTCCTGTATCTTCCCGCTTTGCTCCAGTAACGTTTATTTACACAAGTCAGCACATTCCTGTGCGTCCTCGCTACAATCGAAGGGGCCTCTGTAGGAGACCGGGCGCTTATGTCATTCATTAGTAGGCATTGATCCAGCAAGTTAAGTAGTTGTATATAAAAGTATATAGTGCCTGCAGCCCATAGAATTAGATAATGTAAGTACACCTTCGTAGATTGCACGGTAGAATAAGGTAGAAAAACTAACAAGTAGAGAGACTTAAATGCCATCGTCGTATATGGGATCCTGCACTCTACAATTATGAATCGCACATATGTTGCGGGATGTGTCTAGGAGGAGGTTGGGGACGCCGGTGTTATTGCCAGCTATTTTCGGATAGTAAGACCCCATCTCTTACTCCTGGCCGGGCATAGGTTCCGTCCTCATGCGGTGAGTTTGAGTAGTCCCTGAGGAGCATTCGTTTATGGCAATATTGCCCACCGTGCATATGGGATCCCCAACTCTACATTTATGAATCGCACATTGTTGCGGGATGTGTTCAGGGGCATCTTGGGGTCAACGGTATTTTTACCTACTATTCATGGATAGTAGACCCTAATTTTCATAACTCCTGGCCGGGCATATGTTCCGTCCTCAGGGGTGAGTTTGAGTAGTCCCTGAGGAGCATTCGTTATATGGCAGTCTCAATAGGTATATATGATTGCAGGATGTGTTCAGGGGCATCTTGGGGTCAACGGTATTTTTACCTACTATTCATGGATAGTAGACCCTAATTTTCATAACTCCTGGCCGGGCATATGTTCCGTCCTCAGGGGTGAGTTTGAGTAGTCCCTGGGGAGCATTCGTAATATGCAGTCTGTGTACATGTATATGTATATGTAGATATATGTGTATGTGCATGTATATATTCATCACTTCTTCGCAAGGGTGCTTACTGAGCTTTGGCTCAGGAATATCTTCTCTTCGTTACAGAATCGTGCCGCTCCCGCCAAGCCTTGACACGTCCAAGCCCACCTATGTGCCCCAATTATATTCATATAATAATAATTAATGTATTTTAATAATAAATATGTTTTAAGAGTTCGTCTTGTATTAATGACGTATTAAACTTGCTCTTAATCACGTCCCTTTTCACCACTCAAATTATCGGCCTGACATTATTATTATTATTATTATTATTATTAATACTATATGATAAAATAATAACTATGTGATTACAGAAATTCGATTCAATAAAAAGACCTCCTTACAAAGGCAGAGTATCGTGCATGTAATCTATGAGCAATTAGCCTTATTTCCACCGCAGCTCTTTTTGCAGACCTTAGAGCAAGCAAACGTAGCGTTTTTCAGGACGCTGAGGATGACACCCAGGCTTTCAGCCATTGACATGGCGATCGAACATCGCAGGCGATAATGTTAAGGGCCGCTCTTAGTGCACTTTTTTACATCTGCAGCCGATGCATTTTCTCTGGGGAGCCGCAAGACTTAAAGATTTCCGCGATGGCAAGTTTAAAGCTGACGGCGAGGATGTCAGACATGGTTTTTCAACTGCTCGAAACAGATACGAGATTTTTATTTGCCCAATTTATAGTATACAAAGTTGTCATTATCTTTTATCAGTTGAAGTATTTGGAATTAAAAGTATGAGATATAAAATTTTCACCTATACATTATTAAGCATTGTACTATTGAGATCATATTATATTATATCATTAATATAAGGTAAGATATCATGTTATATTATATCATTAATATAAGCTAAAGTTAAACAATAAATATGAGGCTATGTTATGTTTACTTACCTAAGTGCAGGATAATATTTTATGTTTTTGTATAGTAGGAGTAATTTATAAAAAAAATCTCTTAATTTTGGGATGCTAATTAATTTATAAATACTTTCCGCATTTCGATGGTAATTAGTTTAATAGCCACACGCCTTTTGTCTGCACGTTGTTGTTTTTAAAGGTTGCAGAAGATGTTTGCCCCCATGCAGGTTTATAAATTTCCCCATTTATATTTTTAATAAGTCCTCCTCGCGCTGTTATCCGCCCAAAGAAGTTAATTAGGGCTCCCTGATCCCCTCCGAGGAATTTTTACGCCGTAATCCGGGACTGGGAGGAGATCCTGGATTACGTGCGACGCCCGTAATTCATATTTATCGCCGACGCTCCGCGTCTAATTAATGATTTTAATGGGCAATTTCGGGTGTAATGCGCCGCGCCGTTTAGCCATCGTTACGCGTCCTCCACCGCCCCCGAAGACATGCGGTTATTTACGGCCGCGTTATTGGGCATTAGCATTCAAGCTGACCGGCCAGACTGCCCCCCATTAATTCCATCATCCAGGAACGCCGAAATATCCACTGGCGGGTCATCTGGCGTGCAGGTGAATGGCATCATTGGGGGGAGTTCATGGCCGCCACGTACGTGCCAGATTTCCTAATTGAAAGTGCCACGGTGACATATGGCCGTGTAAATATTGTGAGATATTTTGAAATATGCGGTTTCTCCGCATCCATTAAGCCCACAGTTTGCTCTCGAGGTAAGCGCTTTGAAAAATCGACTGTCAGACTTGAGAGAAACATGATAGTTTGCTCGTGCAAGGATCGGTTTAACTCTAACACAATCGCAATTTTAATTGATTCTGACATAGATCAAGGGCGATTAGTGGCCTAGAGTGAATGCAGCGCAATCAGTGAACGACGAATGCGTGCAATATGTCTCTGCATACGTATTTGTTCGAGAACGGTGGTTCCCAAACTTTTAGTTTATAAAACCCACAAAAATCAAGTTACTTCGGAATCAGCTGGCAGCTGTCAGTTCCCAAAACAAAAAGCATTTGAGGTAATTTTCGGAGAAATTTAAAAGCCCTAAAATAATGTTGTATCCCATTAGGTCAATGAGAGACAGTTGTGTGTTACATTAATACATTTTAGGGGCATATGACTCTAGTAAAAATAATAATAATAATGATAATAATAATGATAATAATAATAATAATAATAATAATAATAATAGTACCTACGGAAGTAATAACTTTCCATTGATTTTTTTTTTTCGTTGTTGTTCTATATGTTTCCCCAAGTATTCCAGAAATTCTGCATAACATTGCTATAAAGCTTAACCAACAACCATGGCTTACACAAAATGGTTTAAAAATTCCCAATTATTCCTGAAATTATGAATATATGTATTTATAAAGCTCAACAAAAAGTTAATTTTTTCTCATCTTTCATTATTGGCCGAATAGCCAATTATTAGTCGAATAGTGCAGAATTTCTGGAATACTTGGGGATTTTTAAAGCTGTTGGTTGAGTTTTACATCGAGATATGTAGTTGCTAATTTCTGGACGAAGCTAGTGGTTGAGCTTTGTAGCTAGATAGTTATATTTAAACGTATTATATGACAAATTTGACAAATAAATAAATAAGTTAAAAAGTCAAAACATTTATATAAATTATCTAATATCGAATATAATAAACTAAAAGAAAAAAATTAACCTCTGAAGATGAAAAATATATACGAAACTAGCTACTGAGGTCAAGAAGACACGATAAGAATAATAAAAACAAGAAAAAAGTAAATTTTTATATATAAACTACCAGTAAGTACTCCATAATTAAGAAAACAATAAAACAATTATCAAAATTGATATGTGTTGTGATCCATCTTGATTTTTATTGATTTGGATTTTTTTATTTATTTGATTTGGAAGATTTAATTCCCATTTAACCTAAGAGTCCAGGTTAATCATATATTTTGATTAATCGAATATTTTAGCTGTATACCAACAAGTATAATATATTTAGAACACTCTAATTTCCTGAAATATCCTGAAGACGTTTTGCGTGTCATATTGAAATTGTTTACCATTCCGTAAAACTTTAAAATTAGTATTAGTATTATAGCATTAATTTAATAACAACGTTGGAAACACATTAAATTTGGTATTGTGTTCAAGATTTAATGAAATTTCTGGAAATATTCTTGTAATGGAAGAAATTTTGAAAAAAAATCTACAATAATTCATGAAATAATCCTGATAATATAAAATTTCATGTAATTCTCTAATGTTTCTAGAAATTAAGAGCAACAGTACATCAAATTTCTGCCAATTCACGAAAGTTGTCAAAATGTTTTTGAAATATGACGAAATCGTATTCGTAAATCGTATCGGGTTTCCTTAAAGTTCTAACAATCGTTAGATAATAATATAAATATAATAATATAATATAATAGATAATAATATAAATTTCATGTAATTCTCTAATGTTTCCAGAAATTAAGAGCAACAGTACATCAAATTTCTGCCAATTCACGAAAGTTGTTAAAACGTTCTTGAAATATGACAAAATTGTATAGGGTTTGTTTAAAGTTCTAATAATTTGATGAAATTTAATTAAATCGTTAGGAACTGCACGAAATTTTGGAAAATATTTGACAGTTCATGAAATTCTTATAAATGTTCTTAAAATGAACCGAAATGATGCACGATTTTCTAAAAATTTCTGGAATATTGGCGAATAATTTAACAAATCAATTATGGAACATTATTAAAATTGATATGTGTTGTGATCCATCTTGATTTTTATTGATTTGGAAAAAGATTTAATTTAGATTTAACCTAAGAATGCAGGTTAATAAAATATTTTGTATAGTTATATACCAATTATAGACAATATTTCATTAACCTGAGAGTGAAGAAATTCAGGATTACTATTCTGTAAAACTTTAAAATTAATTGAAATGTATTTAAATTTAATAACAATGTTGGAAAACATATAAAATTTCAGGAAATATTCTTGTAAAGGATCAAAATTTGAAAAGAAATCTACAATAATTCATGAAATAGTCTTGATCATATAAAATTTCATGTATCTCTAATTTTTCATTTTCTCTAGTTTTCAGAAATTAAAAGCAACAACACGTAAATCAAATTTCTGATAATTCATGAAAGTCGTTAAAATGATCTTGAAATATGACGAAATTGTAGAGGTTTTAGGTACTTAAGTTGTAACAATTTGCTGAAATATAACTGCTGAAATATAGTGAAATGATGCCTAAAAATTCTATAAAATTTGCGAAAAATTTAACAAATTATAACACAGTATTAAGTATACAATACTCTACATTTTTGGAAACTTTCTGAAATATGCTGAAGAGTGAAGACATTCTGCGTATCGCCATACTGTACCAAACTTTTCGAAACTAGGTGAAATATAATTAAATTTAATAACTTTGTTGGAATGCACATGAAATTTGGTACTGTGTTCAAGATTTAATGAAATTTTAGCAAATATTCTCAAAATGGAACGAAATTTGAAAAAAAAAACATGTTTTACAATAATTCATGAAATGATAATATGACTTACAACTTGAAAATATGATAATTTTATTATATTGATAATATGATAATATGAAATATTGATGACATGAAATATTTATAATATAATAATATAAAATATTGATAATATAAAATTGTATGTAATTCTCTAAGTTTCTAGCAATTAAGAAGAGCACGTAAATTAAATTCCTGTAAATTTATAAAAGTTCGTAAAATATTTTACATGTCCTAATATTATGTGTAATGTCCTTAAAATATTAATAAATTGTTCAAAATTCTTTAAAAAATTAATAATTGTATGGATCCTTAGCCTGAGTTAATTTGATGTGAAACAATGTATGCACCTATCTCAGGTAAACAATTTATATTCACTAATGTGAAATCATAAACTACAAAGTTGTTTGAAAAATTACTAATAATATTTTTTTTTATTGTATAAATTTCATGTAATTTAAAAAAATATTTAAATTTCAGGAAATCTTCTTCGAATAGTATGAAATTGTTTGTGTGTACGTCTCCAATATGTTTATAAATTTCGAGAACGAGTATACGAAATTCAATTGAATGCTGAAAATACACCAAAGCTGGTAAATTATTTAACATTTCATAACATTGTGTTTAATGGTCTTGAAACTTTTGAAATGTCTTTGAATTTTTATGAAATGTGCTTGAAGTTTTATGGAATGTCCTTAAAAATATCTAAATATATTAACTTTTGTAATCAAAATGATTAACATTATGTCTTCATTTATGTCTTCATTTCACAAAAACTTAATACAGTCGTTCTGAAACCAGAGACTGAAATTCTGTGTTATGTCCTTGCAATATTACGAAATTGTGCAAGCTCTTTAAAACTTATATATATATATATTTTCTGAAATTTGAAAAAAACTTTACATTTCATTAAATCTTCTTCGAATAGTATGAAATTGTACGTGTATAAGTCTACAATATTTTTGTAAATTTAGAGAACTAGTGCACGAAATTCAATTGAATACCGAAAATTCACGAAAGCGGGTAAACTATTTAACATTCCATAACATTTTCTTTAATGGTCTTGAAACTTTTGAAATGTCCTTGAATTTTTATGAAATGTGCTTGAAATTTTATGAAATGTACTCAAAACTTTCTAAATATTTTAACTATTGAATCAAAATGATTAACATTGTGTCTTCATTTCAATAACTTAATACAGTCGTCCCGAAACTGGAGACTGAAACACTGGAAAATTTTACTGATGTTGCATAAATATGGTTTATATGGTAAAAATTCGATAAATGCAACTCCATAAATGCAATATTCCTATTAGCAAGTCTCTATAAGAGCAACTATATTTGATTAATTTTTTTCAATAAGTACTTAGCCATAAGCCATACCAAATTGTTTATTTCGTCACTATAATAGAGTTGGTTCAGAAAATTAAAACAATTAAAACAATTAAGTTAAAATTAAGTCCATAAGTACTTGGCACGTCTATTAGCAACTCTCTATAAGAGCAGCTATTTTTGATTCATTTTTTCCATAAGTACTTATGCCATAAGCCATACTTAATTGTTTATTTCATCACTATAATAGAGTTGCATTAGAAAATTAAAACAATTAAAACAATTAAGTTAAAATTAAGTAATCTCACGTTAAGTTGTTTTAATTTTCTAATCCAACTCTATTATTGTGACGAAATAAACAATATAAGTTTTTACAATATAGTAATAAGTATGAAGCTTATTAGTATGAGCTGTTGCATTTATCGAATTTTTACTGTGTATTATCAAAATAAAATGTTATTGAAGTTTTATTAAATGTCCTTGAAAGTTTATTAAATGTGCTTGAAATTTTATTAAATGTCCTCAGAATTTTCAAAAATTTCTTAATATTTTTACCATTTTAACCAAACTTCTGTCTTCATTTCAATAAATTAATACATATGTTCCGAACCCGAACAATGTGAAAAACTCGAAAATTTGACTGATAAACTTTTACTTGCATAAAACATGTTGCTAACATGATAATATAACTAATCAAAATACAAAAATACAAACAAACATGTTAAATTTCAGCATTTGTAATTCTCTTATGTTTCCAGAAATTAAAAGAAACAGCACGTAAATCAAATTGCTGTCAAAATATTTTACATGTCAAGAATTTCTGTGTAATGTCCTTGCAATATTACTAAATTGTGCAAAACTCTTTAAAACTTATTTAAATTTCCATTTTCAATCAAATATGATGAGTTTCAATGGGTTACGTTAGGTTAGGTGAAAGAATTTCCTTCCTCTCTTCCATTCATCCTCCTTTTGTATACTCGTACATCGAGATGTGGAGATGTTTGCATACATTTGCTGACGATACACAGCATATATTTTGTCGTAAATTTGATTCCTCCACTATTAATGGTTCTTACTTATTAGAATATAAACTCTCGTTAGAAGTCTTCATTTTAAGAATATAAGTTCCTAAAAATAAGGGTCGTAAAATAGTTGGTTTTTTGAGATACAGATGTATTTTTGTTTTAAATTTCCGACTGGGTGTAACTTTTTTTCACAAATTGATTTTACATTTTAAGAATCCATGTGACCTAATCAAAACCAGCAGAGTCTGCAACCGATGTTTAATAACAATAAATTACGAGCAGGTACTCCGTTTTTCAATTTCGGCACATTCACTGTACGTAGTTTAGCTTTGTTCGTGCTGGTGGAGGCGCCGGGAGCGTCCCATTTAAATCGACGGGGGGCGGCTTAATAAGGCGCCCTTTTAAATAAACACATTGCCTCCACCGGCAATACACACAACTTCTTCGCCCTGGGAGGGTTTTAATAAAAAAGGAGCCCGGGAGTCCCGGCGAGAGGACAACAGTTGAGCACGGGCGTGCGTTAGGTCTGTAAATAAGATCTGGATGTTGTTTCAGAGGGACGTGTTTTTCCATTGCCCTGTGCGTTTCAGAGGTGAACGAGTTTTAACAAATAAACAACGGCCGGAGCTCCGGGAATCCATATTTCATGACGTGGCCGCCCTGGGAGTACGTATTCGCATATTTATTAAAATTCGAGGGTCGTGCACCGGGGCTGGTTTAATAAGTGGATGCTTTTTATGGTGATTTTAAATTTATTGAAATTAGGAGATTATGCGGACTCCGGGGGCGGCCTAAACAGACTGTTGTCCTTTTTTCAAGAGCCCCGGAGGATATGAGCGAAACATATTTAAAGCGGAGCACAATTTCTGTTTTAAGAACCTCCGACGACTGTTTGAAAATGCAAATGAATTTACAAACAACAGGGCACAGAATTAGTTCCGTGGGGATTTCAAAAATATATAAAATATAAATGCGACATAAATAAAGTTTAAACATATTTTTTTATTTCTTAGATATTTACTGTGCACATTTTTTTTTCGATATTAGAGAAGTATAAGGAACTAAATTTTATAACGCCATTTAAGGTCACGACAATATTAAAAATATTTATCAATATTACCAATACTGACATTTGATTACCAAAAAATTTGCCCCTTATTTATTTTTCCAGAAACTATGTTACCAGAGTACAGAACAAATTATTTTAATCCTCTCTATCATTACTCATATTTTAAAACGTAGATGGCTGGACACAAGTTTAGCAACAACAACCTAGAAAGCAAAACAAAAACTAGAAAACTAGAAAACTAAAAAAATTGAAAGAACTAACAAAGTAGAAAACATTGTAATTAGCTTCTTATTGTTAAACTTTATGATGTGTCCAGCCATCTTAATTTCAAAATTACAATGTTTTCTAGTTTGAGAATTAACAAGGGTCAAATGTTAATTCTCAAACTCTCAAGAACTATTTAAACATTTCTCAGAAACTATTCACATTCTGAAATTATTTTTATACATGAAAAATTCGCGAGGAAATGAAAAAAATGTGCAACAGTTTTTAATAAACTCGAATTTCTCCATTCAAAAACCGATCAAGGACAGTGCTAATTTAGTTGCTTTAAGTATCGCTAATGAGATATAAACAAATCCAACGCGATTGTCACCAATCGAGTGCAGCTCGCAGATGAGCAACGGGTCAGCTGATAAAACCGAGAACTGCGGTTATTGCACTTGCACGATTTCAGGATTTCGGACCGAGAATTTTTAATCTGCAATCCCCGTGGAACAACGGCGGAATCGCGATCCGCGCGCTTAATAATTAAGAGCGCCTAGCCGTAATTTCGTAATTAAGGCCCTTCACGTGCTGAAATATTAATTAATTATCGGAGGGGCCATTCGCCTTACTTATTTCGAATTTAATTCCGTCCTCGGGGCTGCTGATTTGCATACGTGTGCGTGCTCACTGCGCTCACCTAGCGCTCCGGAGGCTTTAATTATGGCGGTAAAACTCCGGGAAAAACACGGAGTATGTTAATGAAATGAGCGGTAATTGCGATCCGTATGGTGTGCGATGGCCCAGTTCACTTCAGTTGCAACTTAAAAAGGATTGTGGCATATGAGTGTTATAAGGGCAGTGGTAATGTGTATCCAGTTAATTTTCGGATGGTGAATTGTGAAGGATTTTAGCGTCTGAGCGTTGGATGTCATCACATCAACGTCATCTTCGTCGATCTCATCATCTTCGTCGATGTCATCACCTTCATCATATTCATCATCATCACCATCGACACAACCACCACCATCACCACCACCACCATCATCATCTTCATCCCCATCATCATCATCATCAACATCATCATATACAACATTTCGTAGCTTTCGTAGCATCAACACAAACAACATTACGTACCTTACAAAACTATGTGGGTACTAATTAACTGGATGACCAGCCTCCACTCAATACAGTATATTATCATTGGGAGGTCATGTTCTTTATCTAACGGAATGATAAACCTGAATCATCATCAACATCATCATAAACAACATTATGTACCTTACAAACCTATGTGGACTATTTCTAACGAAATGAAAAACCTTAATCATCATCAACATCATCATAAACAACATTTTGTAGCTTTCGTAGTATCATCATAAACAACATTACGTAGCTTACAAAACTATGTGAGTACTGGCTAAATAGACAAACCTATGTGGACTATTTCTAACGAAATGAAAAACCTTAATCATCATCAACATCATCATAAACAACATTTTGTAGCTTTCGTAGTATCATCATAAACAACATTACGTAGCTTACAAAACTATGTGAGTACTGGCTAAATAGATAACCAGCCTCCACTAATTACAGATCTTTGGGTGATCATATTCTTCATGCTAACGAAATGGGAAACTTGAATCATCATCAACATCATCATAAACAACATTTTGTAGCTTTCGTAGCATTTTCATAAACAACATTACGTAGCTTACAAAACTATGTGGGTACTGGCTAACTAAATGACCAACCTTCAGTCATAACAGACCATTGGGGGATTATATTGTTTATGCTAACGAAATGGAAGACCTGAAGCATCATCAACATCATCATAAATAAAAAAAAATAGCTTTCGTAGCATCGTCATAAATAACATTATGTAGTTTACAAAACTATGTGGGTACTAGCTAACTAGATGACCAGCCTCCACTTATTACATAGGTATCATTGAGAGATCATATTCTTCATCATGCTAACGAAATGGGAAACTTGAATCATCATTATAAACAATATTTTGAAGCTTTCGTACCATCATCATATACAACATTTTGTAGCTATCGTAGCATCACCATAAAAAACATTACATTGCTTACAAAACTATGTAGGTACTACATACAACTAGATACTAGGCTCCACTCATTACAAATCATTGGGAGATCATATTCTCCATGCTAATGAAATGGGAAACCTGAATTATCATCAATATAAAATACATCATAAACATCATCTTAAACAACATTTTGTAGCTTTCGTAGCATCATCATAAACAACATTTCATATCTTTCGTAGCATCATCATAAATAACATTACGTAGCTTACAAAATTATGTGGGTACTTGCTAACTAGATGACTAGCATCCACTCATTATAGATCATTGGCAGATCATATTCTTCATGCTAACGAAATGAGAAACGTGAATCATGAAAATCATAATAAACAATATTTTGTACTTTTCGTAGCATCATCATGAACAACATTTCATAGCTTTCGTAGCATCATTATAAATAACATTACGCAGCTTACAAAACTATGTCGGTACTAGCTAACTAGATGACTAGCCACCAGTCATAACAGGCCATTGGGAGATCATATTGTTCATGCCAACGAAATTGAAAACCTGAAGCATCATCAACATCATCAGAAACAACATTTTGTAGCTTTCGTAGCATCATAATAAATAGCATTACGTAGCTTATAAAAGTATGTGGGTACTGGCTAACTTGATCACCAGCCTCCACTCATTACAGATCATTGGGAGATCATATTTTTTTATACTAACAAAATGGGAAACTTGAATCATCATAAACAATATTTTGTAGCTTTCATAGCATCATCACAAACAACATTACGTAGGTAACGAAACGATGTGGGTACTGGCTAACTAGATGACCTGCCTCCAGTCATAACAGACCATTGGGAGATCATATTGTTTATGCTAACGAAATGGAAAACCTAAAGCGTCATCAACATCAGCATAAACAACATTTTGTAACTTTCGTAGCATCATAATAAATAGCATTACGTAGCTTACAAAACTATATAGGTACTGGCTAACTAGACTACTAGCCTCCACTCATTACAGATCATTTGGAGATCATATTTTTTATGCTAACGAAATGGGAAACCTGAATCATCATCAACATCATTATAAAACATATTTTATAGCTTTCTTAGCATCATCATAAACAACATTACATAGCTTACAAAACTATGTGGGCACTGGCTAACTAAATGACCAGCCTCCAGTCATAACAGACCATTGGGAGATCGTATTGTTTATGCTAACGAAATTGAAAACCTGAAGCTACAATATTTTGTAGCTTTCGTAGCATCATAATAAATATCATTACGTAGCTAACAAAACGATGTCGGTACTAGCTAACTAGATGACCAGCCTCCAGTCATAACAGACCATTGGGAGATCATATTCTTTATGCTAACGAAATGAGAAACCTGAATCATTATCAATAACATGATAAACAACATTTTGTAGCTTTCGTAGCATCATCATAAACAACATTACGTAGCTAACAAAACGATGTGGGTACTAGCTAACTAGATGACCAGCCTCCACTCATTACAGATCATTGGGAGATCATATTCTTTATGCTAACGAAATGGGAAACCTGAATCATCATCAACATGATCGTGAACAAGATTTTGTAGCTTTCGTAGCATCATCATAAACAACATTACGTAGCTTATAAAACTATGTAGGTACTAGCTAACTAAATCACCAGCCCCGACTCAATATAGTCTATTAATATAGTCTATTATCTTTTAGAGATCATATTCTTTATTCTAACGAAATGAGAAACCTGAATCATCACCAACATCATCGTAAACAACATTTTGTAGCTTTCATAGCATGATCATAAACAACATTACGTAGCTTATAAAACTATATGGGTACTAGCTAACTAAATCACCAGCCTCCACTCAATATAGTCTATTAATATAGTCTATTATCATTGGGAGATTATATTCTTTATTCTAACGAAATGGGAAACCTGAAGCATCACCAACATCATCGTAAACAACATTTCGTAGCTTTCACAGCATCATCATAAACAATATTGCGTAGCTTACAAAAGCTAACCTTATGTACCAGCTAACTATATGACCAGCTTCAACTCAATTTACTCTATTACCATTGGGAGATCATATTCTATATGCTAAAGAAATGAGAAATCTTAAATTAGTAATTTTGGGGTTTATATCTTCTACAATTTACACATATGCTTTGATAAGATGACAATTGGACAACAAATAATGAAAACGCAAACAGTTAGATTAATCCTACCAATGGCTAACAAGGAAGGTCACTGAATCATATTGAAATTTGGAAATAATTATCATTTTTTTTATTTGTGCCTTTGTAGCTTTTGGTAGTTTCAGTTTTTTTTTAAATTTGATATTCAGGTTCATTTTTATCGATAGAATTTTTAGTTAGTTTTGGTTTTTAGGTTTTTTATATTTTTTCTGATTGCATACATTTTTTGCGATTTTTTTGTGTTAGATGTATCAGAAAGTTAAGTGATTAAATTTCAGAAAATTGAGCAAATTTTTAGAAACTACTAGTAGACTCGTCGTAAACTCTCTACTTTGACAGTTTTATTAAATTTTCGGTAATAATATTACATTATATGCATAGATTTTTCAAAATTTTAATTATTTATTATAAACTTAAAGCGAGTCGCGTGTTAACTGACTGATCGATTAATACTGAGAGATTATGACTTTTATGCCTTTCCTACTCATTGAGCTGGTCACTAAAAACTACTAAACTACGTCAGTACTAAAGTTTTAAATTTCAATCGTGATTTTGAAATTTTCTATTTGACCTTCTCTTTATATGTTTCTCACACCTTGTAATGAAATAATTGTGGATATTTTAATTGTCACTTTTAAAGTTTTAATTGTGATTCTGAAATTTTCTATTTAACCTTCTCTTTATAAGTTTCTTACACCTTGTAATGAAATAATTGTGGATATTTTAATTGTCACTACTAATGTTTTAATTGTAATTCTGAAATTTTCTATTTAACCTGTTTACTGATCGATTAATACTGAGAGATTATGACTTTTATGCCTTTCCTACTCATTGAAATCGGTTAACACTTAAAACTACTAAACTACGTCACTACTAAAGTTTTAATTGTGATGCTGAAATTTTATATTTAACCTTCTCTTTATAAGTTTCTCACACCTTGTAATAAAATAATTGTGGATATTTTAATTGTCAGTACTAAAGTTTTAATAGTGAATCTGAAATTTTCTATTTAACCTGTTTACTGATCGATTAATACTGGGAGATTATGACTTTTATGCCTTTCCTACTCAATGAAATCAGCTAATCACTAAAAACTACTAAACCATGTCACTACTAAAGGTTTATTGTGATTCTGAAATATTCTATTTCACTTTCTCTTTATTCTCACACCTTGTAATATAATAATTGTGGATATTTTAATTGTCACTACTAAAGTTTTAATTGGGATTCTGAAGTTTTCTATTTAACCTTCAGAATATAAATAATTGTGCTCAAAATTACGCTGTTTGCTAGCCAATTGCAGCCAATAATGTGAAAATTTAATAATTGCCTGAATATTGCTAATAATTACTACATACATATTAATGTGTTCATCGTTATTTTAATGAATTTATTCAATATTCTCACGAAATTTTAAGAGCTTTGGAATTTTTGCAGTGATATTTTGACAGTAATCACTCATCTTGTCGTCCCAACAAATAGACTTCATCTTACAGATCCAACATCGGTGGGGATAAAAATTCTGAATCATCTTCCAGTACAATGGCAGCACCAGAAAATGCACAGTTTCAAAAAGCAACTCAGCGAACAGTTAAAAGAGCATGCTTTCTATTCAGTACAGGATTATTTTCTACATAAAATGAAGTGTTTTACTAATTTATATTGTCTTGACCTCACATGTAATGTATGTATAAAATAAAATAAAATAAGTTTGAAGTTGAAGTTTGATACATCATCAATGTGGCATTAGTACCCCCAAAAAGGGGCCAATATCTCTCAGTATTTTTTTGCTGAGGTCTAGAAATTGAGATGAGCCACTGATTGGTAACACAATTAAACACCAGATCATACTTTTTCTCATTGCAATCCCGTATCCTTTCTCTCTCAAAGTTTGATGTTTGAAGTTTATACGCCAAGTATAAGATTGCACATATGCAACACAATCCACGTTTTAGCAGCATTTTAGCAGCTTGTATTAGTTTGCATTCCGTGCACTTCGCTGGACCCCAGCTTCCCGCAAAGAGCCGCGAATCCGTCTTTGATGTCTCCCCCGATCGTCTCTGATGCATGTACAGCTGCTTGCAAACAAATCCCCGATGGAAATCAATCGAGTGGCAGCTTTCCCCGCAGAAAACCCCACCAGTCAGGGGGCGGTTTCCCGAAGAACGCAAATCGCGATCGTTTCGAGGGGGCACACCGTAAACGCTGCGCAGGCCGTTAGGAAAAAGTTTTCGCGAGCAATTACCCCGCCCGAAATTAACCCCGGTGCCGCCGCGAAAATTTGACTCAAGAGGCGGCGGTCTCGTTTAAAGGCCCCCGGGCGTAATAATAATACTTTTTTTGCGGTTAATAAGTAAAAACGCGGCAATGCCGTGGTGTATCGGTGTGCGGTGATCCCCGGATTATGGCAATAACGCGCTTAATCCGCTGCGGGGGCGGCGGTTTAATTGCCCATAAATATGCAAATCCGCCGCTGTTTATTAATATTTATTTAGACCCGCGCGAGCTCAAAGAAGCACCACCCGCACCACCGATGGATCGCTCAATTAGCGTGAAAGCGAGCGTGGAGGTGCGAATCAATCACCACCCCCAACCCTTCCGGGACCGCTCCATCTTTCCGCCCGGGCCGAATCGAATCTGCGTAACTTTCCCGGGGGCCGCCTGGGGGCGGCGTAATTAAGCCCGCCCGCCCCCACAACGCACAGGTTTAAAATGTAATTACGCTGATTCGGGGCGAAAAGGTTTTTAAGATGAAATTATGCCTCGCGACCCCTTTCAAGCGCAATTAAACGGGCTATGTTTCCCAATTAGTGCGAATACACACTGCCAGGTCGTAATTAAATCCGTGGAATCACCGACTGATTCAAAAAGTAATCGCATTCGCCCCACATCAAACATGTTTGATGATCACGGTTGGAACCGGATACACGTGCAAATCTCGTTAAAAATATTACATTTTTAATCAAAATAACAACGCTAATTTAATTTATGTACTTTTACAAAATAAGTACAACAAATTATAGTATTCCAAAACACCAATATATACTATACAAAACAGGCTCGGTTCGACTCAATGTTGAAATTGGGGGTGTTTTAATTAAACTTAGGAGCATTACCCTGATTGCTATCTGGCGTCTATCAAGGATTGAAAATTTGGGGAAATTGTAATCAAATTAAGGGGAATTAATTAATTAATTAATGTGATTGGTTTTTGAAAACGAATAGCCTATGATTTAAGGCTGTTCTAATCAAATTAGTGTGAATGATTGATTTTGGTGACTGCAAGGTGATTATAATGTGTGTGGTATTTATTACGCAATTGGAATGATTAGAGCAATCACTCAGGGAATAATTACAACAAATCGGGTGAATTTGGGGACAAGTTATGGATAATAAGATGTAATTAGCAGTGTACACAAAAGGTAAATATACTTTAATTTCACTGTAGGTATACGTAATAAATCAATTTAAGATTAGTATAATTTGTGTGCTGTGCTTTCAATTGTTTTGTAATAAATCAAACTGTAATCATTTGTGAGGAGGATTGTTTATTTTCGGTGCCAATAAGTGATCCATAATTGAATTGCAATTTTCGAAAATCTTGGGTAGGATTCAAAATTGAATCCTTCCACCTTCAACATCAGAATAATGAAAATAATCTTTTTCCTTTAAAATCAAAATATTATAAATTATTTTTGAAAATTGATAAGCCCTGCTCCTCTACAATAAGAATATTGAAAATTATTTTTGAAAATTAACTTTTTCAACTTTAATCGTCCACTCGCCCTCCCGGATGATCCGATTGCGGAACGTCCCGTTTCGTGCCTCCGGCGGGATAACTCCGGGAGAGCCCGTCAAACACATAAATACCCATTAAAATGTTTCCCTGTTGCCGCACAAATCGATCCAAATCGGGCTGGCGGACGCGCCGTGCAACTGAAATCCGCAGGATCCACTCGTGCGGCGCGGTCGGCGAGGGCCAAGGGGGCGGAGGGGGCGGGTTGCGGGGGCGGCGGCCCTCAAAAGCGGGCGAAAAAGGGCCGGTAATTAATCGATTGTGGGCGGGTGATTGCACATGTCGCTCGTTGGAAGTGGAATTTGTTGACTTCGCAAAGTGTTTTCGAGAGTTCATTTTGCCTGCCTGAACGCAGGCGGGGGAAAGCCGCCACATATTTACTAGGGTTAATAGTTCTGCCATAAACATTTCACCAACGCAATTTATAAAACAGCAAGTAAAATGAGATTAAACGAACGTTATAGCCAATAGTTTCAAAGACAGTAGCCTAATTCAATAATATACAATTTTAGATATAAAGTACGACAACGTTATCTCTTTAGCAAGCCGTCATTTTCGCCCTGGACAATAAACTTCAATAACCCGGTTACTCAACTCATAAATCACGAGCTAATGGCGGTCACAATCCCGGTATTTAAGAAAAGGCGAAAAAGTTTTATCAAATACATTATCACACATGAACATCCATATTCGTAAAGATATTATCTATGCATGCATTTTTTGTTTTATTTATTTTAGTGGCTTCGAATATTTTTTTTTATCCAAGGAATATGATTATAAACAATTTAATAGGTCTTCTGACTGTTTAGTAACTTTGCTTAGGTCTATATTAAAATCTTCAGCAACCACAATATTTATTTCTAAATCAAAATTCGTGAGATATAAAGATATAAGATATAAAATGCCTGCAATATATTTTATAATTTAAACATATTTATTTGGATGTTTGTTTGCATTTCTCCATTTTCAGTGACGGCTACAAATTATAACTATTCACATTTCGTATAACGTTCATATATCGTGGGTTCAGAATTATAATTAGGTAACTCAAAATTTGTCGAATTTGAGTTATCTACCCTAGTAGACTGTTTTAGTAGGTAATTTTGAATACTAAAAGAGGATAACTATGAGTTGAATGTAGATACCAGTGGTGGCCAATTTCCAAGCTAGACAAGTAGAAAAATGGAGAGTGTTTTCAATGCAATATTTAGGTAACTGAAGATTCTTTCTGAAGAGCAACTGTTATTACTAATTTAGTTTCATCTGACAATTTCTAAACTACAAAAGTAGAAAAATGAAAAGTGTTTTCAATGCAATATTTAGGTAACTGAAGATTCTTTCTGAAGAGCAACTGTTATTACTAATTTAGTTTCAGCTGACAATTTCCAAACTACAGAAGTAGAAAAATGAAGAGTGTTTTCAATGCAATATATAGGTAACTGAAGATTCTTTCTGAGAAGCAACTGTTATTACTAATTTTGTTTCAGCTATTCCTTATTTAGGAACTAGAATTGTTCAATGATTATGAGGAGGATTTGCAGTTGACAATGCAACCCTAACACGATTTTGTACATTACATTTCCTTCTACCTAGTTTTTGTAATTGGAAGTTTGATTTTTCTCAAAGAAAAAAATGGATAACTACGAGTTATCCATAAAATAGCAGAAGTTGAACTTTTTTGGGGAAGGTGAAGAATAAATCATTTTGGTACTTGACCTTTACTAAGATTTGGCATTAGAATAACTTCTCACGATAGTAGAAGAGAAAAACATATTAAAGAAGTTCTAGCCCAAGGTTAAATGAAGGAATAGAAGGTCATATTGAATCTTTCCCAGCTGTGCCATCCCTTTGTCTGTTTGCAGACATCTTCAGTAATAAATGTGAATTTCAACCTGGTGAGAGCAGTCAAAGTGATCCAAATAGTTCTAAAGAGGTTTCGTCTTCTAATCTTCAGCCGGTTCTGGAAGGAATGCAAGAGCATCCTGAAGTTACCGAGAAGTCCAGGAAGCGAAAAAAACAACCAGAAGAGTGGAAGAGAATTCTGAAAACATTTAATAATGAAGTGTGTTTTCACTGCAATATTTAGGCCACGGAAGATTCTTTCTGAGGAGCAACTGTTATTACTATTTTAGTATTAGCTATTCCTTATTTAGGAACTAGAATTGTTCAATGATTATGAGGAGAATTTGCAGTTGACAATGCAACCCTTACACGACTTTTTACATTACATTTCGTTCTACCTAGTTTTTGTAATTGGAAGTTTGATTTTTCTCAAAGAAAAAAATGGATAACTACGAGTTATCCATAAAATATCAGAAGTTGAACCTATTGGTGGGGAAGGTGAAGAATTAATCATTTTGGTACTTGACCTCTACTAAGATTTGGCTCTAGAATAACTTCTCACGATGGTAGAAGAGGAAAACATATTAAAGAAGTTCTAGCCCAAGGGTAAATGATGGAATAGAAGGTCATATTGAATCTTTTCCAGTTGTGCCATCCCTTTGTCTGTTTGCAGATATCTTCAGTAATGAATGTGATTTTCAATCTGGTGAGAGCAGTCAAAGTGACCCAAATAGTTCTAAAGAGGTTTCGTCTTATAATTTTCAGCCGGTTCTGGAAGGAATGCAAGAGCATCCTGAAGTTACCGAGAACTCCAGGAAGCGAAAAAAACAACCAGAAGAGTGGAAGAGAAACCTGAAAACACCTAATAATGAAGTGTGTTTTCCATGCAATATTTAGGTACCTGAAGATATGTTAGGCGAATTTCTATATAAGGTTAAATAGCTTTCATGCTACTTAAGAACATAATATCTATTATCGTTAGGTTTTAGACATAGAATTCATATGCTTTTCTTGAAATGGAAGAATGAGTGCATAAGACCAGTCTGTTCATTCGTGGAACAGAGATCTTCTCAGTACAAACTATCTGTAGGTTAACTATAGGTCGGAAGTTTTATGCTCGGTGTGGCGGTTGGGAGGAAATGTTAGGCCTATGGCTAATTGCTTTATGAGGTTAAGTAGCTTTCATGCTACTTAAGAACATAATAGGTATTATCGTTACGTTTTAAACATATAATTCATATGCTTTTCTTGCATAGCGAAAATGAGTGAGTAAGATCTCTCTGTTGATTCGTACAACATAGATCTTCTCAGTACGAACTATCTGTAGATTAACTATAGGTGCGCAGTTTTATGCTCAGTGTGGTGGTTGGGAGGAAAAGTTAGGCCAATGGGCAATTGCTTTATGAGCTTAAGTAATATAGTATTTCTTTGTATCTGTTTAATTCAGCCTTTAGCATTCATTTACTATTCTTGAAAATAAGAATATTAGTATCGCTAGAGTACTTAGGACGCGTGCGAAGGTCATTTAGTCGTCCCATCCCAGTGCAGCATGTAATGTCAAAGAAGGATGTCGCTTGAGAAATGACAAGAAATGTTCACTTCATCCTGGAATCTGGGAAGTTATCAACCACAACAAGATTTTATCAACAGCAACGCGGATAAAGTTGAAACAGAAATAAAGAGTGCTTCATCCTGTAGTAGGAGAAACTTTGGCGCACCACAACAAGATTTTATCAACAGCAACTCGGATAAAGTAGAAACAGAAATAAAGAGTGCTTCATCCTGCAGTAGGAGAAACTTTAGCGCATATTTATATTTGCCGATTCATGAGATACGTGAGAAAGTATGCGAAACTATGTTTCTCAACACGTAAGGCATCAAAAAGGGTGTTGTTGACATAGCCCTGAAGTAAAGGTCATCTATGAATACTTCTCACGATGGTAGAAGAGGAAAACATATTAAAGAAGTTCTAGCCCTAGGTTAAATGAAGGAATAGAAGAACTCAGGCGTTTATTTGTTAGAGTGTGATGACTGCAACAAGTCTACGTCGGCCAAACAGGAAGAAAATTCGAAGAAAGAATCAAGGAGCATAAGAAGGCATACCAAACGGATAAAACATGGTCCACATATGCAACCTATCTTCTAGAAAAAGGGCACAAATTTAATTAAGTTGAAAGTATGTGTGGATACCACTTGGTGAAACATGATAATTAAGGTAAATCAAACACTTGGTTGAAGTTTCACTATATTAATATAATTAATATAGTGAAACGTCAACCAAGTGTTTGATTTACCTTAATTCACAAATGTAATGATAATTTCCGCATCCTTCATTCAATGGAAAAAAGTATTAAATTAAATTTATCAGAAAGTCTGGAAATAAATCGTTTCAATAAACTGGGAATTTTACTAAATGAACGAACTGAAGTGAGCAAATCCCCACTATTAAATTTAAAACTATAAAAACCGTTCCTTTATCCCTCTCCTGTGTTTAAATTATACTCCCCCGCCCCCCCCCCCCACCGCCAACCAACTACAAAACTATTAGGTATTAAGCTATTTTTAAGAATGAAGTACATTTGTAAGATCATTATGCATCTGCCTGTTGAAGACACTGTGTGTCGAAACATGTCGCAGACAATATAATATTTTTTTTAAACTTAAAACGTGCGTTATTTACCCTGTTAGAATAGAAGGTCATATTGAATCTTTCCCAGTTGTGCCATCCCATTACTCCCGATCAGATTCAGAACGGAAGTATCTGCATCTAGATCTAAACATTGTAGTCATTTACCGACTGTATGTTAATGCTGCGAAAAAAAAATCATCAACCAATAGCTAAAGAATCAGGCTACAGAAATATTTTAGACAAAAGATAAAGAGGAGGTTTTCGGCGTCTGAAAAGCTCCCATGTAATTCTTATGGAGCTTTTGGCCCGGGACTGTCTTAGCTTATCTACTTCTGTTCTTGGAGGGAAAAGCAATTTTGATAAATGTATATCTTCGGCAAGTACTAGTGGTGCCTAGTGCACCATGCACATTTTTATAAACGTAGGTTTGGAAGCTATAACTTTACTGTGTATGATGTGGCTTCTAAATAAGGGATTTGCTTCACGTGGCATGAGAGTGAAGGAGATAGGGGTAGTTGTGAAATAGTTGTGGAGATAGGGGTAGTTATGAAGGGAAAAAAAGACAAAAGATAAAAAGGAGGGTTTCAGCGTCTGAAAAGCTCCCATATAATCCTTATGGAGCTTTTGGCCCCGGACTGTCTTAGCTTATCCACTTGTGTTGTTGGAGGGAAAAGCAATTTCGATAAATTTGTATCTTCGGCAAGTACTCGTGGTGCCCTATAAAAGTAGGTTTGAAACCTATAACTTTACTGTGTATGATGTGGCTTCTAAAGAAGGGATTTTCTCCACGTGGCATGAGAGTGAAGGAGATAGGGGTCGTTGTGAAACAGTTGTGGAGATAGGGGTAGTTATGAAGGGAAAAAAAGACAAAAGATAAAAAGGAGGGTTTCAGCGTCTGAAAAGCTCCCATATAATCCTTATGGAGCTTTTGGCCCCGGACTGTCTTAGCTTCTCTACTTGTGTTGTTGGAGGGAAAAGCAATTTCGATAAATTTTTATCTTCGGCAAGTATTCGTGGTGCCCAGTATACCATGCACATTTTTATAAAGGTAGGTTTGGAATCTATAACTGTACTGTGTATGGTGTAGATTCTAAAGAAGGGATTTGCTTCACGTGACATGAGATTGAAGGAGATAGGGGTAGTTGTGAAACAGCATCCTGTCAGTTCCAGTACTTAAAAGCCCTTTGACATATAAATGTTGAAGAAATCCGCTGTTTCAGTGATCAAAATTTGAATCAATTTGTGACCTGCATGTGTATGCATGCTGTTATCAAATTAAACTTGAAGACAATTGACCTTACATGTCTGATGTCAGGGCATTCAGAAAAGGAGTGTGATTTGATATACCTACCTATTAGGTTGGAGTACAAGCGTATAAGAAAGGCATATTGGCCTGGTGATTGGAAAACTATAGCCCGCAGTGTACGCAAAAAATGGGACAAACCTTATACGGTCATTGACAACATTTTATTCTATGACTGGAAAAAGTTTCCCGAAACAAACTTTACGATTAGAAAGAATAACATAAGTGGTCAATTGGCAGAAAATGTGCTTAATCACTTGACGATTAGAAAGAATAACATAAGTGGTCAATTGGCAAAAAATGTGCTTAATCACTTGACGATTAGAAACAAACTTGACGATTAGAAAGAATAACATAAGTGGTCAATTGGCAGAAAATATGCTTAATGACTTGACGATTAGAAAGAATAACATAAGTGGTCAATTGGCAAAAAATGTGCTTAATCACTTGACGATTAGAAACAAACTTGACGATTAGAAAGAATAACATAAGTGGTCCATTGGCAGAAAATGTGCTTAATCACTTGACGATTAGAAACAAACTTGACGATTAGAAAGAATAACATAAGTGGTCAATTGGCAGAAAATGTGCTTAATCACTTGACGATTAGAAAGAATAACATAAGTGGTCAATTGGCAAAAAATGTGCTTAATCACTTGACGATTAGAAACAAACTTGACGATTGGAAAGAATAAGATAAGTGGTCAATTGGTAGAAAATGTGCTTAATCACTTGACGATTAGAAAGAATAACATAAGTGGTCAATTGGCAAAAAATGTGCTTAATCACTTGACGATTAGAAACAAACTTGACGATTAGAAAGAATAACATAAGTGGTCAATTGGCAGAAAATGTGCTTAATCACTTGACGATTAGAAAGAATAACATAAGTGGTCAATTGGCAAAAAATGTGCTTAATCACTTCACGATTAGAAACAAACTTGACGATTAGAAAGAATAACATAAGTGGTCAATTGGCAAAAAATGTGCTTAATCACTTGACGATTAGAAAGAATAACATGAGTGGTCAATTGGCAAAAAATGTGCTTAATCAGATTTGATGGAAATACTCCTTACATATTCAAATATAAGGAAATAATGTTAAACTTTGATTGTACTGTCCAAAAATAAAATTAGCTTTAAGTGTTAATACAGTTTTATTTCAGTCTGACCTTGTAGCTAATTTGCAAAAATCTGTTTTGTTGAGTGCTAAAACTAGGTATCTCAAGTTTGAATAATTATTTATTAATAATAATAATTTTTTATATAAAATGTATGTTTCCAGATCTCCGTATACAACTCTTCAACATTATTAAATTAAAAAAAAAAAGAGTACGATGCACCAGATGTGTCGGTAATTGTAAATAATTCTGAAAACAATTTGTGCACTACTCAAAACTCTACTTTTTGAGTTACCTAATTATAATTTTAAACCCACGATATAATTTTTTCTTGAACTTGAACGAAATTAACAAAATATGAACACACATAGCAACTAAAGGCTTTGGCTTACAAACTATAGTTTCCATTGACCCTACGAAATTTTGAAGAAACATCATTGGAGTTATTTCATACTATAATTTTAACAGTAGCAGTGAATACGGTGAAAATGCCTGCAATATATATATATTTTTTAATTTAAACATATCTATTTGGATTTTTGATTGCATTTACCCATTATCAGTGCAATATATTTTATTATTTAAACATATTTATTTCAATTTTTGTTTGCATGTCCCCATTATCAGTGGCGGTGACAAATTATAACTTTCCATATTTCGTTTAACGTTCATATATAGTTTGTTCTTGAATTTGGACAAAATTAAAAAAATATATATGACTGTAATATCTGACACAATGACCACACATTATAGCAACTAAAGGCATTGGCTTACAAACTATAGATTCTATTGACCCTACGAAATTTTGAAGAAACATCATTGGAGTTATTTCATACTATAATTTTAACAGTAGCAGTGAATACGTGAATACGGTGAAAATGCCTGCAATATTTTTAAGTTAAACCCTCTGATTTGTATTTTGTTAATATTTCTCCATTACCGCAACAGCCCCAATGTGGCCGTCCCATAACATTTTATCATGTGAGAAGTATACGGTCTGCGGCTCTCAACAATCCTTGGCCCAGTGCCCGGACATTCAATTCGCGTTCATTCGCCGGCGCTTAAGAGTTATTAACAGTACAGCGTCCTTCCGAAAATAACGCAGAATTAAGGACTTAAGGCCCCCGAGGAAAGCCGCCCTCCCCCCGAGTTCGCGCCCTTCCCGAATAAATGGAAAACATCATCCCCAATTAACGCATCCCCGATTAACGAATCTCCGATTAACGAATCTCCGATTAACGAATCCCCGATTAACCAATCCCCGATTAACGAATCCCCAATTAACGAATCACGATTAACGAATCCCTGATTAACTAATCCTGGATTAACCAATCCTTGATTAACGAAACTCCGATTAACGAATCCCCAATTAACGAATCCCCAATTAACGAATCCCCGCTTTTTCGCCGGCGCATTCTAGGCGCTGCTCCATTATTAACAACGTGATAATTATTAAGGAGGGTGCGTCAGGATTATCTTCTGGCGCACCGAGGAGCTGCTTCCTGCTCCTTCTGTATGCGCTGAAAAGGGTTTGCGGGGGCTTGGGGTGCTCGTGGGGGCCGGAAGAGGTGTCTGCGCGGGGGGCGGCCGACACTAGCGCCTCTCCATCAGCCGGGGCCCCCTCTTGATGGAGGCGCTCTTAGTCCGACAACATTGTTCCCCTGTTATCTGTCGAATCCCTTTGTGAGAGCCGCCGATTCCGGCCCGCATTGTTTGTTTTACGGTGGCGGCGTTAAAGTTTGCCGCCCCTCGGCGAAGAAGCAGGGCGGCGGCGGCTTGAGGGATTGCCGGACGGATTTTTCGCGATGGGGTAATCTCGGCAGTCGCCCCTGGTTAAATTATTAATCAATTTGGCACACCTCGCGTGCGATGTGCTCAGCTGAATTCCGCAAGGAAATCTGCCGCATTTACGGCCGTTATGTAAGGGAGCAAATATTTGGGGAGCAAACAGGAAAGGGCATTGGATAAACGAAGCAAGGGTTGTTTGGGCTTTTAATTAGTTCCCTAAATTTTATACATTTACTTGTCGCATAACATGCGCAGCTGCTGGGTTGTACAGCAGCGAACTTCCCTCAGGGGATGAGCTGAAGTTTTAATCTGTTTTAATCGCAAAGAATATTGAGGCATCCAATCAGCAACGCTAGTAAAGCCGTTCTCAATTTTTATTAAGAAATAGTTTGCAGGAGAAAATTTGCAATTTTTGTTTCTTAAAAACTAACGTATACATTTTTGCTGCTTCAATTTAAAAAGAAAACGTACAAAAACGTCTACAATATCATATCAACATCATATCATCAACAATATCATAAAGTCATGTATAGCCAAATCCTTGTTCTTCAATAAACATCAGAGAATTTTTCGATATCGCCTCTGTAGTTCGAATAGTCTCGTTGTAAAGGTATATATCGTCACCTTAATACTACAACTTGATAACTTTAATAAGCACATTGCTGAGAAAACTGATTTGAAAATTTGCATAAAATTGAGTGCCTTACAGCTAATAAACATTCAATATAATTTTTATTGTGTTTTTCTGACTTAATCAGAAAGGATGTATATTTTTGAAATATTTATAAGATATTTTTTGACATAAATTTTTGAAAAAAACGAGATACCTATTTTTTGCACTAACTTGAAAATTGGATTAAAAGGAGTTATTCACTTTTGATTTTGGAAAGAAAACACAATTTTCTTTTTCCTTCATAAGGAATTTTTTTCTCCATAAGAGGCAATGGGTGAGACGGTGATTTTGAGGCGATGAAAGAGTGGGACATGTGCATGACGTTGCATATGACATACTACGCAATATGCGGGAGACAGATAATTTGTTGCGTCCGCAAAAAGAAGTAGCTATGTTTACAGGATTGAATTTGAAATATAATTATCATCCCCCTCATGGAAATAAATTTTTCCTGCATGCGCCTGGGTTCGCTTACGACTCCCCCGTGCCGAAATGTTTGCAAAGCCATCGATAAATATTTAATCTGGCCGCACACCGCCGCTCGCGCCGCCGCCTTAATGGCTTTTCTTTCCCAATAAAAAAAGTTTTATTGGGCAGAGGAACTTGTAATATGAAAGCAAACAGCCGGCCGTTTGGGTCATTTTTCATCGGTAATTGCGGGGGGGCGATCTGTCCGGCCCTGCATGCATGATGTACGTCCATAAAATTATGCCCCCGAAAGACGGACGTTACGGCGCAAACACGCAATAACATTAAATTTAATCAACAAGTGGCCGCGTTCGGCGAACACCATAAAATCCCGATCTATAACCGTAAATACTTATGAGGGAGAGGTGGGGGAAGTCTCATGCAAATTCGAATCAATTTCCCGCCCGCTTTTGCTGCCAATTACTGGCGTTACGGCACGTGTAAACAGGAAATAAGGAGCAAGGTGGTTATATGAGGGCACTCATCCCATTCGGAGATGACACTAGGCCTAGGCAACAGAAGCATCCACAAATAATAATAATAATAATACTCCGTACTACTCATCCACCTATGGTGGGTTCCTTTTGCACCTGCAAAGGTGAAGTATGCACATGTGTCCGAATACTTAGGCAGTGCTTCGAGGGTTGTTTAAGCATACGTGGGACTTATACTGTTATTGTTGGTATTGTTGTGTATCGTGGTGGGTTATTTTTGCATCATTCTTGCTGATGCGGGCATTAATGCAAAGCGTGTTTGCTGCTTTCAAAGAGGCCCATTGGTTGTTAACACTTTCCCGGGCGGCAGCGCGCCTGGGCTTCTTGCGGAGGGGTTAAGTACCGACTCTGGCTCATCGTAAACCCTCTCTGAAACGGAGGTAGTCAGCTTTTACGAAAGAGTCAGGTATATACAGTGCTGTGGTTGGGAAAGTATTAATAATGATGGGTCATCACTGGTGAGTAACATGCACGGGTTTCATTTTCCACTGCAAAGGTCCAGAATGTGCATGTGACCGTATAGTTGAGCCGTGCTTCGAGGGCTGTTTAAGAATACGTGGGACTTCATACTGTTGTTATATGTATTGTTGTGTATCCTGGTGGGTTATTTTTGCATCATTCTTGCTGATTCGGGCATTAATGCAAAGCGTGTTTGCTGCTTTCAAAGAGACCCTTTGGTTGTTAACACTTTCCCGGGCGGCAGCGCGCCAGGGCTTCTTGCGGAGGGGTTAAGTACCGGCTCTGGCTCATCGTAAACCCTCTCTGAAACGGAGGTAGTCAGCTATTACGATAGGGTCAGGTATATACAGTGCTGTCGTTGGGAAAGTATTAAAAATGATGGGTCATCACTGGTGAGTAACATGCACGGGTTTCATTTTCCACTGCAAAGGTCCAGAATGTGCATGTGACCGTATAGTTGAGCCGTGCTTCGAGGGCTGTTTAAGCATACGTGGGACTTCATACTGTTGTCGTTGGTATTGATGAGTATCCTGGTGGGTTATTTTTGCATCATTCTTGCTGATGCGGGCATTAATGCGAAGCGTGTTTGCTGCTTTCAAAGAGGCCCTTTGGTTGTTAACACTTTCCCGGGCGTCAGCGCGCCAGGGCTTCTTGCGGAGGGGTTAAGTACCGGCTCTGGCTCATCGTAAACCCTCTCTGAAACGGAGGTAGTCAGCTATTACGAAAGAGTCAGGTATATACAGTGCTGTCGTTAGGAAAGTATTAAGAATGATGGGTCATCACTGGTGAGTAACATGCACGGGTTTCATTTTCCACTGCAAAGGTCCAGAATGTGCATGTGACCGTATAGTTGAGCCGTGCTTCGAGGGCTGTTTAAGCATACGTGGGACTTCATACTGTTGTTGTTGGTATTGTTGTGTATCCTGGTGGGTTATTTTTGCATCATTTTTGCTGATGCGGGCATTAATGCAAAGCGTGTTTGCTGCTTTCAAAGAGACCCTTTGGTTGTTAACACTTTCCCGGGCGGCAGCGCGCCAGGGCTTCTTGCGGAGGGGTTAAGTACCGACTCTGGCTCATCGTAAACCCTCTCAGAAACGGAGGTAGTCAGCTATTACGAAAGAGTCAGGTATATACAGTGCTGTCGTTGGGAATGTATTAAGAATGATGGGTCATCACTGGTGAGTAGTATGCGTGGCTTTCATTTGGTTGTGAGAGGTGTAGTCCCTTCACAGATATACTCTGCTTTTTCTGAAATTTCTGATACATCAGAGGAGCTGCAATAGGAATCTGAGAGTAGAGCTTCTTTTAATAAAGCTGGTTTAGTTAGCACTGGAACCCAGGTAGTAGTCAGGCGTAGTCCCTTCACAGATTTATTCTGCTTTTTCTGTAATATCTGCTACATCAGAGGAGCTGCATGAAGAATCTGATGGTGGAGCTTCTTCTAATGAAGCTGGTTCAGATTTCACTGGAACCTCAGGTAGTAGTCCGGCGTAGTCCCTTCACAGATATACTCTGCATATTCTGCAATATCTGCTAGATCAGAGAAGCTGCAAGAGAAATCGGATAGTGTAGCTTCTTCTAATGAAGCTGGTTCAGATGGCACTGGAACCTAGGTAGTCCGGCGTAGTCCCTTCACAGTATTTCTTTTGCTGCATTATCTGCTACATCTGTTAGGTATCAAATTGTATATATAACGATCTTTGTCAAATCTCTGTAAAATTGTATTATCGGCTAATAATTGATTAATTAATAATAGAGGCGGGATATGTGCCTTCCTTTGCATATATAATCTGGTTTACAGTGTTTATATGGTTCCTGAAGTACGTACTGTTGGGGTTCTGAAACATATTTTATTTGTAAAAAAATCTTCAGAGGAGCCGCATTTGCTAGAAAATTACTTGCTTCTCTGAAGATGGCTATTTACGATAGCCGAAACTAGTTGGGACACTCTTTCAAAACCATTTTCCCACCTTATTCCCGCCCCCACTTTCATCTTGCTTACCTATTGCCACAGTGTGTCTGCCAAAACTGCGTCTCGCATAAACCTCACGTAATTCCGGAAGTGGAATAAAATTGGGCATTAGCCGGGGTGCGACTGGGGGGTGGCGGCAGTTTTGCAAACTCCAACCTGGGCCGCCGTCACGTACCTCTGGGGGTGGCGTATGTGGGGCGGCTGGAACCGCGCCGCGACGCCGTGCCGGCGGTTTAGCGCCGACTTCCGGCGGAAGGGTGAAAAATTAATGTCGCTCGGGCTGGGGGTGGAAGTTTGTCCGTGTGTACGGGCGGCCCGGGACCTGCCCCCCGGGGTGTCCGGATTGACTAATTCACGTCGTTAAGGGTTTAGATTGGGGCGCAATGAACCTGGGCATGGAGGGGTGGCTTTGACTAATGCAACGTGAGGCGAAGTCAAGTTGAAGATGAGGATATTGCGGAAAGTGATTGGTTTCTAGTTTAAAGAACACTTTTACTTTATAATAGTAATTGTGGAAAAATAGATTAAAAATGTTTACACTCTGTTCGATTTTAACTTCCTGTTAAATTAGATTTTAAATTTGATAATATTATGGCAGAAAATCTGTTTTAAAATCTGTTATAAAATTTGCTACAAAATGTGTTTTACAATTTGTTATCAAATTTGCTACAAAATTTGATACAAAATTTATTACAATATTTCGATTCAAAATTGGGCACATTATGAATAGAAATAACTAAAATTTTACACAAAATTTGAACAAAGTTTAACATGTATCAATAATGTTGGCTAAACAACAATTCTTAAAACCACAAAGAAATGTAGGTACAGGAAATTCTAGATATTGCTACTGATCAGAACGTGATCTAAACTATAGTCACTTGATAACGAGAAATTGCACAAAAATGGTTAAAAGTAAAGAAGAATGATTATGAAAGTAAAAATTGTAGACATATCACAGAAAAAATCAAAAATTCTAGACAAATGATTGAAAAATTATACAATTATGATTAAAACTTGATAAACTGTAGAAAAATTATTAACAAATTGGAAAATTGTAGGCGAATTATTGAAAAAATCATCATTTATTAATAAATCATTAAAAAAATGTACAGTAATGATGATTACAAATTGATAAATTGTACAAAAATTGTTAACAAATTGGAAAATTGTGGATGAATCATTTAAAAAAACACCAATTATAGATAAATTATTGAAAAATTGTACAATAATGATGAATTAATGAATAATATCAATTTCTCAATCAGTATTCTATAGTTACAAAATAATTATTCTTCATTGGGGTGTAAAGTTAGTTCGCCTCCTCGTGGTGCACCCTGGATAACGCTAAATGAACTAACATTTAGTGGTAGTCAGATAATCTTAAGATCACCCGAGTAAGACATATTCTATAATGACAAATGATAAACGCAACCATAATGATAGTGACTGCGGAAATTCATCTCACACGAAGCAAGACATTACCACTAGACTAGACCATCGATGACATTATGACATTAGCTATTGATGCAGTGCGATACTTGGATGTAAAATTATAAATTAACAACTTGGAATGTAGTTTAGTGTAATTGTGCCGTGCCCTAAATAAAATAAATATTCTTCATTTACCAAATTTATTAATTATACTACCAAAATTTCTTAGATTTTCTTCTTAGATTTTATCATTTTTGGCAGTAACTTTTTTACAATTTCTGAATTGAACAAGGATTCTAATTAATTTTATAAATTCTTCAATCATTCTTTTCTAATTTTCCAAGAATTCATCTGATTTCCTCAATTTCGCTATTATTCTGCCACAATTACTTAATTTTGCAATTATTCTTGTTGTATTTGGTCATTTTTGCCAATAATCTTCAATAATTTCTTAATTGCATAAAGGTTCTTCTTAGATTTCTCAATTTATCTTCTACAATTTCTTATTTTTTCAATCAATCTTTTTGTATTTTGCAGTTTGTCAATAATCCTTCTTCGATTTTTCAGTTGCACGAAGATTCTTCAAAAATTTATTAATTTCTTGATTACTTTTTTACATTTTATTACGCATTAATCTACATTTCCTCAATTTCGTTACTATTCTTTCATAATTTCTTAATTTTCCAATAATTCGATTTGTATTTTACCATTTTTGTCAATAATCTTCAATAATTCCTTCATTACATAAAGATTCTTCTTAGATTTCTCAATTTCTTAATAATTCTTACACAATTTCTTAAGCATAAATCTACACTTCCTCAATGTCATTGGTATTCTTCTATAATTTCTTATTTTTTCAATCATTCTTTTTGTATTTTGCCATGTTTGTCAATAACCCTTCTTCGATTTTTCAATTGCACAAAGATTTTTCAAAAGTTTATTAATTTCTTGATTATTTTTCTACATTTGATGAAGCATTACATTATATTTTCTCAATTTCGTTATTATTCTTCCATAAATTCTAAAGTTTTCAATTATTCTTTTTGTATATTGCCATTTTTATCAATAATCTTCAATAATTTCTTAATTGCATGAAGGTTCTTCTTAGGCTTCTCAATTTCTTAACCATTCTTCTACAATTTCTTAAGCATTAATCTACATTTCCTTAATGTCATTGGTATTCTTCTATAATTTCATATTTTTTTAATCATTCTCTTTGTATTTTGCCTTGTTTGTCAATAATCATTGTTCAATTTTTCAATTGCACGAAGATTCTACAAAAATTTCTTAATTTCGTGATTATTTTTCTATATTTGACTAAGCATTAATCTACATTTCCTGAATTTCGTTATTATTCTTCGACAATTTCTTAGTTTTTCAATTATTCTTATTGTATTTTGTAATTTTTGTCAAAAATCTTCAATAATTTCTTAATTGCATAAAGGTTCTTCTAAGGCTTCTCAATTTCTTAACCATTCTTCTATAATTTCTTAAGCATCAATCTACATTTCCTCAATATCGTTAGTATTCTTCTATAATTTGTTATTTTTTCAATCATTCTTTTTTGTATTTTGCCATGTTTGTCTATAATCTTTCTACGATTTTTCAATTGCACGAAGATTCTTCAAAACTTTCTTAATTTCTAGATAATTTTTCTACATTTGATTAAGCATTAATCTAGATTTCCTCAATTTCGTTATTATTCTTCGCCAACTTCTTAATTTTTCAATTATTCTTTTTGTATTTTGCCATTTTTGTCAATAATCTTAAATAATTTCTTAATTGCATAAAGGTTCTTCTTAGGCTTATCAATTTCTTAACCATTCTTCTACAATTTCTTAAGCATTAATCTACATTTCCTTAATGTCATTGGTATTCTTCTATAATTTCTTATTTTTTCAATCATCCTTTTTTGTATTTTGCCATGTTTGTCTATAATCCTTCTTCGATTTTTCAATTGCACGAAGATTTTTCGTAATTTCTTGATAATTTTTCTACATTTGATTAAGCATTAATCTACATTTCCCCAATTTCGTTATTATTCTTCGACAATTTCTTAGTTTTTCAATAATTCTTTTTGTATTTTGCCGTTTTTGTCAACAATCTTAAATAATTTCTTAATTGCATAAAGGTTCTTCTTAGGCTTATCAATTTCTTAACCATTCTTCTACAATTTCTTAAGCATTAATCTACATTTCCTCAATGTCATTGGTATTCTTCTATAATTTCTTATTTTTTCAATCATTCTTTTTGTGTTTGGCCATGTTTGTCAATAATCCTTCTACGATTTTTCAATTGCACGAAGATTCTTTAAAAATTTCTAAATTTCTTGACAATTTTTCCATAATTTCTTAATTTTCCAATTATTGGATTAGTATTTTACCATTTTTGTCAATAATCTTCAATATTTTTTTCATTACATAAAGATACTTCTTAGATTTCTCAATTTCATAATCATTTTTATACAATTTCTGAATCAACATTTCCTCATTTTCAGTATTTTTTTGTATGTCGTCATTGTTGTTATTAATTTATTAATTGTTCATTAATACTAAATTATATAGATTCTTCTAAGATTTCTCCGCAGCCACTCCATTTTGCTATGCATTGGGTAACTAGTAACGAGTAGCTAACAACTAGCAAACGATAACGAAATTGCCATTTCTCTATTAATATTGCATGGTGACTATTAAATTTTCAAATCGAGATTCGAACCGTGGACCTTCGAAGTTCGTGATTTTCAAGTTCTAGGTTCACGTATAGTTGGGGCTATCGTGCTTCCAGAATCCAGATGTCCTCGTTAGCTTGATAATACAGTAACGCAAATTGCCATGTATATGTGCCCCTTAATGTCTTGTTTTTCCCTGAAGATGTAATTTGGGTTAAACGTTATCAATTAGCACGGGTCCCGATGTGATCCCATTAGACCGTATCTCCTCGCATATAAGCCGTTGGGCGCTCCCGATTTGATACTTCGGGTCCCAATAATGTCCCCTTGCGGCCGCGGCCCGGGTCTGCATAATCCTCCGTGTGTGGCGCGTCCAGGAGCCGCCCCCCGCGGCCTCCAGGAACGAGCAGGACGTGGCAGGAAAATTAAGTCGTCTTGTAATCCCGGCGTCGGGAATAGCACTGGTCTATGTGTGTGCCTGTGTGGCTCCCAAGGATCGCGATACATCCTGGAAGTGGATGAGGTTTTCGGGGGACGGCCGGTCGTTTGTTGCGGGCACGGGAGGGCGATTTATCACGCCGCCCCCAAGAAGCATTTGAATCCAGGGAAGTGTCTGCAGATTTCCGGGCGGGGAAACCGACGGCGGAATCCGTCAATGAGGGCGTTGCGTTGGCCCGACTAGGGTTACCGGAAGTACCGAATGTAAGAAAGGCAACCATTTCAATTAAAAATGAGAATGAAAGGAGAACAAAGAAAACTGACGAATTTGCAGAAAAAAAACGAAGGACTAAGACCGGAGCGGCAAAAAAGCCGAACATGATCTCTTTAGAAGAGAGATGCTGGCAACCCTAACTCAGCCTCGCCCAGTTTTCGCGATTTTTTCTTCGGCAAACCCGTTCCTCCGCTCGTGCAGCTCGCGAGCTGCTCTTGAGCGCCAGACGGTTCGCCTCGCGTTTTGTGATTTATTTTACATTCCCGTTTCGACTTCAAAACGTCTCGTGCTCAGCGCGGCGCTGTGTATTTAAGGAATTATAAGTTGCCGACGGCGAGGAATTCTAATCCGAGGAAACTACCTCCGGAATTAATTCCCCACTAGGGGAAAAAACACACGACGTGTACAAAGAAAACCGCTGGAAACAGAGCAAATATGAACAGAATACTTGCACCGGAACGAATCGTTATATTTCTATCGTGATATTAGTTTTTATGTCTCCATGGCAAGCCCCTGCAGAATTAAGGGGATTACGTGGAGATGAAGAAGTAGGTTAGAGAGGAGCTCAGTTAATATTTAATCAACTAAGTAAAACATATTGCTACAACTAGGCCTAATTAACGTTATAATACGGTAGTAAACTTCTTATTCTTCGAGTGCTCTTTGATCAAGGCTTTGGTGACTTCCCCGCGTGCGTTGCGTACGTGGCGAACAAAGCAGTAACGAGAATACACAAAATAAGAAGCACAACAATAAGAGAAGATTTAGACATAGAGCCAATACAACAATACATGGAAAAACGACAGCTCGGATGGTGGGGACATATGCAAAGACTGGACAACCAAAGCATAATGTAAACGGGTGGGAAGCAAAGCCAAACAAAAAGAAATGAAAGGAAGACCAACAAAGACATGGGATGACAGAATGAAAACAATAATAGAAGAGGGAAAACATGGAAAGAAGCGAAAGAACTCGCGAAGCTCGGGACAAAATGGAAGAATTTCATGGACGACAAACAGTAACAGAATAAGAAAAGGAGGAAAGAAAACAACACACCTACACCATTGTGGTAGAAGGTGCACTGATATGGTTAAGGATATCCAGGTATTTTAGAGATTGTACATATTATTGTAAGATTTGTATGTGAAATCGAGTAATTGGCCATAGGTTTAAACATAAAAGTTTCAGCAGTTCGCAGTGAACTTGGCATCATTCATTATTCAATGCATAGTTTCAAAGTGTTTCTCATTGATCCTTTACAGGACAATTGAGGAAGTTTAATTTCAGGGCAAACCCATCTCTACCGACCACTATCATTACATCGACCACTTCATCAGCTATCGGACGATCGTCTCCTCCTCCCATGCACACTGCACCTCCGACATCGGGTTTCTCATTAGCGACCTGCACGGCAATTTGCGTCCGCCTTTGGCGTCCGATTGTTAGCCGGCGCCGCTGCCGGCGGGCGTCGCCGTCGGCGTCCACCGGAAGTGGAAACAGTGAGCCCGCCGGCCGGAAAAAGTCGCCGAGTGTGCAAGAGTGGCTCATTACGATATTTGCATCGTATAATTTATTAATAAACATGGAAATGAGCCGGTGTAGTTGAAAATGTGTTTTATGATTATGCATGAGATCATAGGTCCTGCGCGTAATGGACGCGAGGCGGAAGGTAATGCGGACGCCGGAATACCATTGCGATTTTTCCGGTTTTCCTAAGAGGCCGGGGGCGGGGGAAAATTCGAGATTTTCCGGAAACGGGGACGCGCTTAATACAGTGGAAGGATGTAATCTTTATTTAATCCGCTCGGGAAAAATTAAATCATCTCGCGGCACAGGAGACGCTGCGGGGCGAATGCGTGCCTTTCGTCGAACGAGAATGGAAATTGCGTTTTAAAAAATCCACGTCGCTGTAAACCCTCTTACTGGGCCCTTTTGAAACGACGTAATGTCTAGTTGCCCTATTTTTCATGTGATTTAATAAACGTGTTTCATATATACTTGAAACTCTCGTGTTGGAACAAGTAATTTTTATGCTATAAATTACAAAGTAGGAGAATTATAGGAGCACAATATTTAACCAGTTGGTGTGACTCCATTTGTTTTTTAATTCAGAGAAGTCCAGAAATGAATCCAGGGACATATATCTTGTATATTTCTGCATTTCTCTGAATTAAAACAACAATGAGCTAAACTTACGCTAAAAAAAATCCTTACACGGAAATTTCTGAAAATTTAAGCTATTTATATATTGAAAATTTTATGCCAGATCTGTATACAGTATGCCTGAAGATAAATCCTCTAAAAATTTGACAACTTATATATGTAAATTAAGTGAGAATATCGAGTTATTAACATTCCGAGTTGACCAGTATAAGTTATCTGTACACTGAAATTTCTGAAAATTTATTCAATTTATATTTTGAAAATATTATGCCAGATCTGTATACAGTATGCCTGAAGATAAATCCTCTAAAAATTTGACAACTTATATGTGTAAATTAAGTGAGAAAATCGAGTTATTAACTTTCCGAGATGACCAGTATCTAGTTATCTGTTCACTGAAATTTCTGAAAATTTATCTAATGGAAATTTTGAAAATTTTATGCCAGATCTGTATACAGTATGCCCGAAGATACTTCCTCTGAAAATTTTACAACTTTTATATGTAAATTAAGTGAAAAAATCGAGTTACTAACTTTCCGAGTTGACCAGTCTAAGTTAGTTGTACACTCAAATTTCTGAAAATTAATCTAATGGATATTATAATTTTTTTATGCCAGATCTGTATACAGTATGTCTAAAGATAAATCGGCTGAAAATTTGACAACTTGTATATGTAAATTAAGTGAAAAAATCGAGATATTAACTTTCCGAGTTGACCAGAAAAAGTTATTTGTACACTGAAGTTTCTGAAATATTATCTAAAGGATATTTTGAAAATTTTATGCCTGATCTGTATACAGTATGTCTGTATAAAAATCCTCTGTAAATTTGACATATGGTCTATGTAAATTAAGTGAGAAAATCGAGTTGTTGACTTTATGAGTTTACCAGTATAAGTTATGTGTACACTGAAATTTCTGAAAATTTATCTAATGAATATTTTAGAAATGTTGTGCCAGATCTGTATACAGTATGTCTGAAGATAATTCCTCTGAAAATTTGACAACTGGTATATGTAAATTAAGTGAAAAAATAGAGTTATTAACTTTCCGAGTTGACCAGAATAAGTTATCTGTACACTGAAACTTCTGAAATTTTATCTAAAGGATATTTTGAAAATTTTATACCAGATCTGTATACAGTATACCTGAAGATAAATCCTCTGTAAATTTGACAAATGGTATATGTAAATTAAGTGAGAAAATCGAGTTATCAACTTTCCGAGTTGACCAGTATAAGTTACCTGTATACTGAAATTTCTGAAATTTTATCTAATGGATATTTTGAACATTTTATGACAGATCTGTATATAGTATACCTGAAGATAAATCCTCTGAAAATTTGACAACTGGTATATGTAAATTAAGTCAGAAAATCGAGTTATTAACTTTCCGAGTTGGCCACTATAAGTTACCTGTATACTGAAATTTCTGAAATTTTATCTAATGGATATTTTGAACATTTTATGACAGATCTGTATATAGTATACCTGAAGATAAATCCTCTGAAAATTTGACAACTGGTATATGTAAATTAAGTGAGAAAATAGAGTTATTAACTTTCCGAGTTGACCAGTAAAAGTTATTTGTACGCTGAAGTTTCTGAAATATTCTCTAATGGATATTTTGAAAATTTTGTGCCAGATCTTTATACAGTATGTCTGAAGATAGATCCTCTGAAAATTTGACAACTTATATATGTAAATTAAGTGAGAAAATCGAGTCATGAACTTTATGAGTTGAGAAGTATTAGTTATCTGTACACTGAAATTTCTGAAAATTTATCTAATGGATATTTTGAAAATATTATGCCAGATTTGTATTCAGTATGCCTGAATATAATTCCTCTCAAAATTTGATAACATGTATATGTAAATTAAGTGAAAATATCGAGTTATTAACTTTCCGAGTTGACCAGTATAAGTTATCCTTACACTGAAATTTCCGATAATTTATATTATATATTTTGAAAATTTTATACCAGATCTGTATACAGTATGCGTGAAGATAAATCTTCTAAAAATTTGATGACTGGTATATGTAAATTAAGTGAAAAAATCGAGTTTGTTGACTTTCCGAGATGACCAGTATAAGTTATCTGTACACTGAAATTTCTGAAATTTCATCTAATGGATATTTTAATTTTTTTATGCCAGATCTGTATACAGTATGCATGACGATAAATCCTCTGAAAATTTGACAACTTATATATGTAAATTAAGTGAGAAAATCGAGTTGTTAACTTTCCGAGTTGACCAGTATAAGTTATCTGTACACTGAAATTTCTGAAATTTTATCTAATGGATATTTTAATTTTTTTTATGCCTGATCTGTATACAGTATGCCTGAAGATAAATCCTCTGAAAATTTGACAACTTATATATGTAAATTAAGTGAGAAAATCGAGTTGTTAACTTTCCGAGTTGACCAGTATAAGTTATCTGTACACTGAAGTTTCTAAAATTTTATCTAAAGGATATTTTGAAAATTTTATGCCAGATCTGTATACAGTATGCCTGAAGATAAATCCTAGGAAAATTTGATAACTAATATATGTCAATTAAGTGAAAAAATCGAGTTATTAACTTTCCGACTTGACCAGTTTAAGTACACTGAAATTTCTGAAAATTAAATTAATGTTTTGAAAATTTTATGCCAGATCTGTATACAGTATGCCTGAAGATAAATACTCTAAAAATTAGACATCTTGTATATGTAAATAAAGTGAAAAAATCGAGTTATTAACTTTCCGAATTGACCAGTATAAGTTATCTGTACACTGAAATTTCTGAAAATTTATATAATGGATATTTTGAAAATCTTATGCCAGATCTGTATACAGTATACCTGAATATAAATCCTCTTGAAATTAAACAAATGGTATATGTAAATTAAGTGAGAAAGTCGAGTTATTAACTTTCCGAGATGACCAGTATCTAGTTATCTGTTCACTCAAATTTCTGAAAATTTATCTAATTGATATTTTGAAAATTTTATGACAGATCTGTATACAGTATGCCTGAAGATAAATCCTCTAAAAATTTAACAACTTATATATGTAAATTAAGTGAGAAAATCGAGATATTAACTTTATGAGTTGAGAAGTATTAGTTATCTGTACACTGAAATTTAAGAAATTTTATCGAATGGATATTTTGAAAATTTTATGCAAGATCTGTATACAGTATGCCTGAAAATAAACCTTCTGAAAATTTGACAACTGGTATATGTAAATTAAGTGAGAAAATCGAGTTATTAACTTTCCGAGTTGAGAAGTATTAGTTATCTGTACACTGAAATTTCAGAAATTTTATCTATAGGATATTTTGAAAATTTTATGCCAGATCTGTATACAGTATGTCTGAATATAAATCCTCTGGAAATTTGACTAATGGTATATGTAAAATAAGTGAGAAAATCGAGCTATTAACTTATTTTGAGAAAATTGAGAAACTTTTCGTATATAAAATGTTCATAGACTTTCTAATTGCAAAATCTGATATTTTCGTCCAATTTTATGCAATTTGCCCACATTTTACCAATGATAAACTAACCCCTTGTTAAAATTTATTCGGAGACGTGTTTACCTACACGTTCATTTCCAATCAAATCAAACAAGTAGTAGTCAAGTATAAAACTATCTAATATAAAACCTCGTTCTCACGAATCAAGTTTAATTGATTAAACTTGTAAGTTTAATTGATCAATTGTAGTTGATCAACTAAAGTTTAATCGAAACCATAGTGGGAACCTTTGTTTTAATAGAGTTGATCAACTTTAAACTATACTTTTCATACAACTTTTGTTGATCAACTACAATCGATCACTTATAGTTTTCGTACATATTTTGTTGATCAACTACAATCGATCAATTATATTTTTCATACAACTTTTGTTGTTCTACTACAATAGATCAATTATAGTTTTTATACAACTTTTGTTGATCAACTACAATCGATCAATTATAGTTTTCATACAACTTTTGTTTATCTGCTACAATCGATCAATTATAGTTTTCATACAACTTTTGTTTATCTACTACAATCGATCAGTTATAGTTTTCATACAACTTCTGTTGATCAACTACAATCGATCACTTATAGTTCTGGTACAACTTTTGTTGATCAACTACAATCGATCAATTATAGTTTTCATACAACCTTTGTTGATAAACCACAATCGATCACTTATAGTTTTCGTACAACTTTTGTTGATCAACTACAATCGATCAATTATAGTTTTCATACAACTTTTGTTGATCAACTACAATCGATCAATTATAGTTTTCATATAACTTTTGTTGATCTAGTACAATGGATCATTTATAGTTTTCATACAACTTTTGTTGATCAACTACAATCGATCACTTATAGTTTTCATACAACTTTTTTTGATCAACTACAATCGATCAATTAAACTTGATTCGTAAGAACGCGTATTAAGATACACAGATTTTTCGGTTTTAAAAATAACAACTGATTTCGTTGCGAATTTATCAATAACTGGTTAATGCAAATGCAAAAATTGCGCCAGGCTACACGAGTCTGTAAATAAACGAATTTTCGGTGGACGTATTTTGCTCTACATTTTACAAATTGGAGTTGTCATGCGATGACTGCGAAAAATAATGGGGGACGAATTGTGTCTGAAGCGGGCCAGGTGAGCTCGCGCAGTCGAGCAGAATTAAAAAGTGACACTTTTACGGCAACACATCGATCTGGAGCCCGGAGCTAATTTGGCCCAATTGCGCGTTCGTGGGGCTTTTTGCGAGCTGCATTTTATCAGCGTGTCATATGCGGACGTCGGCGATGCGAGCTGATAAATTCGGCCCATCAAATCGCGCAATTTATAATCTATTGGATTAGATATTTTTGTAGGACAAGATAATTTGCGATGACTTAATCAAGAGAATACAAATTACACGCCCCATTAGCCTAACCTAACCTAAAAACTAACAATCTAAGAAACTAAGAAGTAACCTAAAACAACCTAACCTAACGTAACCTAAACAAAAATCATCCATTATTTACATTTTTTTAGAATTACATTGACATTTTTTTTTAAATCTAAGAAACTAAGAAGTAATCTAAAATAACCTAACCTAACGTAACCTAAACAAAAATCATCCATTATTTACATTTTTTTAGAATTACATTGACATTTTTTTAAATCTAAGAAACTAAGAAGTAACCTAAAATAACCTAACCTAACGTAACCTAAACTAAAATCATTCATTATTTACATTTTTGTAGAATTACTTTAACATTTTTTTTTTAATACTACTAATATTTAATTTATAAAATATCTACAGTAGCGATCTTAAATCCGCTTTTACGATTTTACTAAATATACTTGTGGTTAATAATGCATACCATTATTCGCTGAGAAAACAGCGCGTTTTTTTTTATTAAATAGGTAGAGACGTAGAGGTTTCATTAAAGCGAAATGGAAGGGCGGAGACTGTGTAACCGAAGACGCGCTCCTTTTCAAAACTTAATTACAGTCATTAATAGGAAATTTCCGCATTTCCATGTTAATTAATGTACGCGTTACGTGCCATTATTTAGCGCGGTTAAATTAACGTTGTGCGGTGCGCCCGCGCCGCCTCCTTCGATTGATCGGCCTTAATTGCCCCCGACCGCCCCCGCCGATGGCGCAATTTCACCTGCGAGGCAAACACACACACCGAAATTAAGCCGCCCCCTTGCCGCGGTGATTTACGCCGGCGGCAGTAAATCAAATTAATAGGGTGAAAAAATATTTCCCCCATGAATTTCCATTATCCGCGGGCGACGTAATTAGACTGTGGTATTCGGCGGTTGATGGTGGCGGAGGTCCGCCCGTATTTTACCATTTAATTCCCATCGATTAGCCGCCCCTGGAAGTTACAATTCATCGGGGAGCGATATTTATGCAAATGTCGAACTCGTGGGGTTGATCTATTAACCCGCAGCGGGGCGCGATTCTTCTGGCCCGTTGGCGCGGAAAAGTTGGCCTTATTGAAATGTGTTTAGGGGGAGCTCACAGGAAATCGACTCGCGATTTTATGGGGGGCGGCGGACGGAGGCGGCTCGCAATTATAGTTACACTGGGAATTCGGAATTCTGCCAGTAAAACGTGGGGCTAGATAACAGCCCCCGAGGAATGAAGGCGTCTATTTAAATAATATGTAGTGTTACGTAAATGGCATTTTCCTTTCACCTAAAGGTAACATTCGTACGCATTAAACGAACTTTATTGGTTTCGGTTTATGGGTAGCTTAAGGCAAGTTATTTGGTTTAAGAACCAGCGCATATTAACTAATTAATAAAACTTGGTGGTTAATGTGATATTTATAGTAAAATATAATAAATCGCCTCTGCAATATTTTATATACAAAAACTTATATAAACTGTAATTATATATTAATAGAGAAAACAAGAGAAACTAAAAATTTATATTCCTTCATAAACTCATTCATTCCTGGAAATTTCCTGGTAATCTGGATATTTATAGTAAAATATAATAAATCGCTTCTGTAATATTTTATATACAAAAACTTAAAAACTTTTACAAACTGTAATCATGTATTAATAGAAAAAACAAGAGAAACTAAAATTTTATATACCTTCATACACTCATTCATTCCTGAAAATCTCCTGGAAATCTGGATATTTATAGTAAAATATAATAAATCGCCTGTGCAGTATTTTATATACAAACACTTATATAAACTGTAATCATGTATTAATAGAGAAAACAAGAAAAACTAAAATTTTATATTCCTTCATAAACTCATTCATTCCTGAAAATCTCCTGAAAATCTGGATATTTATAGTAAAATATAATAAATCGCCTCTGCAATATTTTATATACAAAAACTTACATAAATTGAAATCATGTATTAATAGAGAAAACAAGAGAAACTAAAATTTTATATTCCTTCGTAAAATCATTCATTCCTGGAAATCCCCCAGATCGTTTTTTTATTTCGATTTAAAAATAAATCACTATTTGGACGTAGATTTAGATTACAAACATTCCGTAAGGAATTTTGAGAATTGTTCACGAAAATTGAAAATTCAAGATAAAATAACTTTCTAGATTCTTTTAGGAATTTTAAGAATAGTCCTCATAAACTGAAAACATTTAAAGCTAGATTATTCCGATTATTTTAGGAATAACGAGAACATATTGGCGCAATCATTAACATCCAATGCGTGAATTTTTGCATGTCGTCGACTTACAAGTGAAATCACTTAAGTCAAAAACTATAAAATGCGAGAAACTGCAATTAAAGTTTTATATTCTACTGTTACCTTTCCTAGTCAGTCATTTAATGAATTAAAAATTTTGGAAGTTCGACTATAGGACCCTTTACTATACCCCTGCTGACTTTGAGATTTGTTACAATTTAGTAAACCATCAAAATAAAACTTAACTAAAAATAGCCTAAAATTGACTTAGTGTATTTCACGTGTAAGCCGACGATATTTACTATTTAGTGTATTTGTCATTGTTATTCAGTTACATTCTTAATACATTAATTAGCGATTCCTCAAAAACTAGCGTATCAATATGAGTGAAAATGTATCACTCATATTCAGTGATATGTTGATATCTAATATATTGCATTGGATTAACATCCAATAAGTGATTTTTAAGATATTTGCTTCTCACTGTTAGCATGTGTATTTCATTGATATTTTGAAATATTTTCATTTTTGGAAACTTTACAAAAGTATCAATATGATACTTATATCAATATGAATGAAATTTAACACTCATATTCAGTAATATGTTGATATCTAATATATTGCATTGGATTAACATCCAATTAGTGATTTTTAAAATATTTGCTTCTCACTGTTAGCATGTGTATTTCATTGATATTTTGAAATATTTTCATTTTTGGAAACTTTACAAAAGTATCAATATGATACTTATATCAATATGAATGAAATTTAACACTCATATTCAGTAATATGTTGATATCTAATATATTGCATTGGATTAACATCCAATAAGTGATTTTTAAGATATTTGCTTCTCACTGTTAGCATGTGTTTTTCAATGATATTTTAAAATCCAACGAAACTGAACATTCTAAACGAGGATTGGAGTGATTTAAATCAACTGATTTGTTTTAAATAAATCATTGATTGAATCTAAATTGTTTTTTTTAGATTGTGTGAATCGGTGGTTAATACTTGATGAAACATCTTTATGCAGAAAGATGCAAAATGCAGAAAGTTAAGTGTTTGATTTTATCCCTTATTTATTACTGAAACTTTGTCCAAATTTCAGCAGAATTAGTTTCGGGTTCACTGTACACGAATACAAATTTGCAAATAATAAATTATCAGAAATTTCAGTAATAGCTAAGCCATACTTGTCAATGCAGAAAGTTATATGCTTGATTTTCTCCCTTATTTAATACTGAAACTTTGTCAAATTTTCAGGCGAATTCATTTCAGGTATACTGTACACGAATATAATATCAAATTTGCAAATAATAAATTTTCATAAATTTCAGTAATAGCTAAGCCATACTTGCCAATGCAGAAAGTTATATGCTTGATTTTCTCCCTTATTTAATACTGAAACTTTGTCAAATTTTCAGGAGAATAAGTTTCAGGTGTACTGTACACAAATCTTATATTTGAATTATATACAAATTTGAAAATAATAAAGTTTCAGAAATTTCAGTAGCAGCTAACTTATACTTGTCAATGCAGAAAGTTATAAGTTTGATTTTTTCTCTTATTTAATACTAAAACTTTGTCAAATTTGCAGAAGAATTAGTTTTATGTGTACTGTATACGAATCTAATATCAAATTTGCAAATAATAAATTTTCAGAATTTTCAGTAGGAGCTAATCTATACTTGTCAGTGCGGAAAATTAAGTGTTTGATTTTCTCCCTTATTTAAAAATTAATCTTTGTCAAATTTTTAGAAGAATTAGTTTCAGGTGTACTGTACACGAATCTAATATCAAATTTGCAAGTAATAAATTTTCAGAAATTTTCGTAATAGCTAACCTATACTTGCCAATGCAGAAAGTTAAGTGTTTGATTTTCACCCTTATTTAATATTGAAACTTTGTCAAATTTTAAGCAGAATTAGTTTTAGGTGCACTGTATACGAATCTTATATCAAATTTGTAAATAATAAATTTTCAGAAATTTCAGTATATACTTGTCAATGCAAAAAGTTAAGTGTTTGATTTTATCCCTTATTTATTACTGAAACTTTGTCAAATTTTCGGGAGAATTAGTTTCAGATGTACTGTACACGAATCTAATATCAAATTTGCAGATGATAAATTTTCAGAAATTTCAGTAATAGCTAACCTATACTTGTCAATGCAGAAAGTTAAGTGTTTGATTTTATCCCTTATTTATTACTGAAACTTTTTTCAAATTTTCAGCAGAAGTAGTTTCAGGTGTACTAAATAGAAATCTAATATGAAATATGCAAATAATAAATTTTCAGAAATTTCAGTAATAGCTAAGCCATACTTGTCAATGTAGAAACTTATATGTTTGATTTTCTCCATTATTTAATACTGAAACTTAGTCAAACTTTCAGGAGAATTAGTTTCAGGTGTACTAAATACATATCTAATATAAATTTGCAAATAATAAATTTTTAGAAATTTCAGTAATAGCTAACCTATACTTGTCCATGCAGAAAGTTAAGTGTTTGATTTTCTCTTTTATTTAAAACTGAAACTTTGTCAAATTTTCAGCTGAATTAGTTTCAGGTGTACTAAATACATATCTAATATAAATTTGCAAATAATAAATTTTCAGAAATTTCAGTAATAGCTAAGCTATACTTGTCAATGCAGAAAGTTAAGTGTTTGATTTTCTCACTTATTTAATACTGAAACTTTGTCAAATTTTCTGAAGAATTAGTTTCAGGTGTACTAAATACAAATATAATATCAAATTTGCAAATAATACATTTTCAGAAATTTCTGTAAAAGCTAAGCCATACTTGTCAATGCAGAAAGTTATAACTTTGATTTTCTCCCTTATTTAATACTGAAACTTTGTCAAATATTCAGGAGAATTAATTTTAGGTGTACTGTTCATGAATCTAATACCAAATTTGCAAATGATAAATTTTCAGAAATTTCAGTAGTAGCTTACCTATATTTGTGAATGCAGAAAGTTAAGTGTTTGATTTTCTCTCTTATTTAATACTGAAACTTTGTCAAATTTTCAGTACAATTAGTTTCAAGTGTACTGTACACAAATCTAATATCAAATTTGTAAATAATAAATTTTCAGAAATTTCAGAAATAGCTAACCTATACTTGTCAATGCGGAAAGTTAAGTGTTTGATTTTCTCCCTTATTTAATACTGAAACTTTATAAAATTTTCAGCAGAATTAGTTACAGGTCTACTAAATACAAATCTAATATCAAATTTGCAAATAATAAATTTTCAGAAATTTCAGTAATAGCTAACCTATACTTGTCAATGCAGAAATTTAAGTGTTCGATTTTCTCTCTTATTTAATACTGAAACTTTGTTAAATTTTCAGGAGAATTAGTTTCAGGTATACTGTACACGAACCTAATATCAAATTTGCAAATAATAAATTTTCAGTAATTTCAGTAATAGCTAACCTATAATAAGAGAGAAAATCAAACACTTAACTTTCTGGGTTAGCCCTTAGATAATACTGAAACTTTGTCAAACTTTCAGGAGAATTAGTTTCAGGTGTATTGTACACGAATCTAATATCAAATCTGCAAATAATAAATTTTCAGAAATTTCAGTAATAGCTAACCTATACGTGTCAATGCAGAAAGTTAAGTGTTTGATTTTCTCCCACATTTATTACTAAAACTTTGTCAAATTTTCAGCAGAATTAGTTTCAAGTGTACTGTACACGAATCTAATATCAAATTGTTAAATAATAAATTTTCAAAAATTTCAGTAGTAGCTAACCTATACTTGTCAATGCAGAAAGTTAAGTGTTTGATTTTCTCTCTTATTTAATACTGAAACTCTGTGGGTTGGAAATTTACATCGGAGTGCTACCTGGTTCTCTGGGGTCACGAAAAGACTGGTGAGCGTTTGCGTGTTTATCATGTGCCAGAGCGGAGAACTCCGGCCGGAATTTACGAGGTGCCGGATCTCCCCCAGATGCGCCACTTGCGGAACGAGCCTCCACGTCGAGGGGGCGCGTGCAGCGTGCTTGCATACACAAAACGCGAGCGCTCCGGCGATTGCGTGTCCGAAACCTCTTCCATATCGGAAATATAAATAACTAAACCGTCTGCAAAGCTGCAACTTTTATCATCCATAATTCCATTCATGGGTCAACGACTCCGCGTCTGGGTATCGGTCGTGCGCGGTGCAGCGCGCGCCGGCGACATTTTTGAGCCTTAACCTATATGAATTAGTAAGAAAAGCACGGAAGAGAATTACCTTCCCAGAAGGGATCGATAAGCCCCCAGGCCCCGGTAATGAACGGCCGTATAAATATTGCACGGCGGCGCCCTGTGAATTAACAACGAGAGCAAAATGGGGATGCACTTACTCCCTGTTTATTCTGTAATGATTTCGTGAACTTTAATGGGGTCCTAAGTTGGGGGAGAAGCAGGAACGTACGCCCCCATTAAAAATTGAGCCCAAGTGGGGAACACGGCCCAATAAATCGTGAATTATCACAAAACGCAATCCCAATCAAAAACTCTCTTATCTCCTCATTACTCTCCATTCACGTTTCGAAACAGGTCGTTGCTCCTGCATCAGCTCGCACTCAGATCACTTGCCGAGCTCACAAATATTTGCCTAGCTGTGCAAACGCGGCCGGCAATAAAGGTAAGGGCCGCGTGCGTCACGTAAATAATTCGAATTAATTACGTTTTAATAACGCCGCCATATCGCCGGGTGTATTGTGTAATAAATTAAGGCCCTAATTAGGCACGTGCAGCCCTTAAAACCGACCCACTGCACTCATTCAATTGAGCAAAATGCGAGCTAAGAAATCTCGTTAAGCCCAGGAATTGATTGGACCTTTTCTAATCAGATTATTAACAACAATGGGCGAGGCACAAAGGGCGAAAAAACGGCGATAACAATTAATTACCGGCGTGTATGGGAGGGTGGCAGCACGTTGTGAGACACGGTAAATGTGTCAGTGAGTTGATGAGGAGGAGGGAAGTTCAAGGACGAGCCACGTTCCCCCAAGTCTTCCCCGGTGGTGCATTAAGCGCAATTTGTGCGTAACTGCCCGTAATTGAAGTACAATTGAGTAGGGGAGACAATGAGGAGACCCATTGTACAGAAGCAATCGACCATTCACTATGTGTGTCTAACCTGAACGAAAAATAATAACAATTCGATATCAGAGTACAGCATCTGCAAAAACAAATAATAATTCCATTTCCATATTACCATTTTGAAATTTTTCCGATTTTTCTTATTCTTATATTTCCAAAATAAGGAGCAGACTTCCAAAATTCATTTTGTCCAAAACTTGGGAGATTTGAGCTAAAAATGGTTCTGTTCTAAAAACTGAGACGCATCTGATGAGATTGCTCTCGACATTTCAAACGCCTTTACTCCTATGCAAAATCTTGGGACAAACTTGGTTGGACTTTGAAAGTGAATTTTGTCCACTACATTTTGGAATCCTGCTCCTCAAATAATATTATTCATATTGTAACACTTACGTAGTACTTACAGTAGCAACAAAATTGTCTTATAATACAGAATTGCTTATTCAAAAATTAAAATTTTAACTGTATTTTGGTTTAGGTAGATTGGAATTTTGTAAAATCATTATTATCAAAATATTTAACAATTTATGAAATTTATAGCACTAGTACCCACAAATATTTTTCAGCATTCAATTACCAAATAAATAAATAAATTTAGGAAATTATAGTACTACTGTCCACAATTATTTTTCTACAATTAAGTACGAAATAGATGAATTCAATTCCCCAATTAGCAAAGATCCCATGCCCTGTTCGTCATCCCCATTCACGCCCCACATTGTCATCCGGCTTTCTCCAAACTCCATTACGAATCACTTTGCGATGAGGCGTCGTGCGATCATTCATCACAGTAATTACCTACACCAATTTTTATATACCTGCCGAGTGAATCAAGTCCTTCCAGGAAAGCGAGGCGTCAATTATTATGGCTCACTAATTCCCCGTCGCATCTGTTCCCTCCCAGAATCGGCGAATTTGAATTTCGCCGGTAATTGGTTTAACTTGTCGCTCCTCAGGCCCGGAAATCGACCCAAGTCACTGTCGGCCCCACGTGAGTCAATTAATTCTTCGCGCCGTGTGACGACCCTTTTCCCGATTTATCGCACCCCCCTTATTATAATAGACATTAGTAATATCTGGGAACGTGCTGGGTCGGCGGATTCGACGAGATCTGATGGTAAAAAATCAGCGACGCAGCGTTCACCCTTTACGCGACAGTCTCGTTATTTAATAAGAAAAATGCTACTCCGATCACGAGCCGTAAGTAATTTTATCACATTTTGATAAAACCGTTTCCAGAAATATACAAAACACATCGGCAAACACTTTCAAATTCAAAAAAAGGTGAAAATTATTACCTCCTCTTTATAAAAATAATTTATTTCACTCCATATGGGGTAGATAGCCAATAAAGATTGTATACATAATACAATATACATAATATGTTTCAAAAAAGATGGATTCCTTAAAAGATCTTCCTAGAAATCCTAGAAATCACTTATCGCAATCAACATCAACATGGCACATGAAGAAGACAAGATCTTCATAGATATGCTAGAAATTTAATTTGGAAACTCAAAAACGTTGTAATTTCCCCCAAAAAATCAAATGCAACATAAATTTCTGGATAAGAAATTCAATTTACAAATTCAATAAGCAATACATTAAAAATCCAAAAACAGCTTTGATCATTTTAATTACTATTAACGAAATTTCTGAAAATTTGTTATTTTGCAAATTAAAATTTGTGTACAGTGCATCTAAAACAAATTCTGCTGAAAATTTGACAAAGTTTCAGTAATAAATAAGGAATAAAATCAATCTCTTAACTCTCTGCATTGACAAGTATAGGTTAGATAATACTGAAATTTCTGAAAATACATTATTTGCAAATTTGATAGTAGATTTGTATTTAGTACATCTGAAACTAATTCTGCTTAAAATTTGACAAAGTTTTAGTATTAAATAAGGGAAAAAATCAAACTTGTAACTTTCTGCATTGACATGTATGGCTTAGCTATTACCGAAATTTCTGAAAATTTATTATTTGCAAATTTGATACTAGACTCGTGTACAGTACACATGAAACTAATTCTCCTGAAAATTTGACAAAGTTTCAGTATTAAATAAGGGCGAATATCAAACACTTAACTTTCTGCATTGACAAGTATAGGTTAGCTATTACTGAAATTTCTGAAAATTTATTATCTGCAAATTTGATATTAGATTTATATTTAGTACATCTGAAGCTAATTCTGCTGAAAATTTGACAACGTTTTAGTATTAAATAAGGGACAAATCAAACTTATAACTTTCTGCATTGACAAGTATGGCTTAGCTATTACTGAAATTTCTGAAAATTTATTATTTACAAATTTAATATTAGATTCGTGTACAGTACACCTGAAACTAATTCTGCTGAAAATTTGACAAAGTTTCAGTATTAAATAAAAGAGAAAATCAAACACTTAACTTTCTGCATTGACAAGTATAGGTTAGCTATTGCTGAAATTTCTGAAAATTTATTATTTGCAAATTTGATATTAGATTCGTGTACAGTACACCTGAAACTAATTCTGCTGAAAATTTGACAAAGTTTCAGTATTAAATAAGGGAAAAAATCAAACTTATAACTTTCTGCATTGACAAGTATGGCTTAGCTATTACTGAAATTTCTGAAAATTTATTATTTGCAAATTTAGTACTAGATTTGTGTACAGTACAACTGAAACTAATTCTCCTGAAAACTTGACAAAGTTTTAGTATTAAATAAGGGAAAAAATCAAACTTATAACTTTCTGCATTGACAAGTATGGCTTAGCTATTACTGAAATTCTGAAAATTTATTATTTGCAAATTTGATATTAGATTTCTGTACAGTACACCTGAAACTAATTCTCCTGAAAGTTTGACAAAGTTTCAGTATTAAATAAGGGAGAACATCAAACATATAACTTTTTGCATTGACAAGTATAGGTTAGCTATTACCGAAATTTTAGAAAATTTATTAATTGCAAATTTGATATTAGATTCGTATACAGTGAACCTGAAACTAATTCTGCTGAAAATTTGATAAAGTTTCAGTAATAAATAAGGGATAAAATCAAACGTATACCTCTCTGCATTGACAAGTATAGCTTAGCTTTTTCTGAAATTTCTGAAAATTTATAATTTGCAAATTTGATATTAAATTCGTATACAGTGCATCTAAATTTAATATTCCTTAAAATATGACAAAGTTTCAGTATGAAATAAGCGAGAAAATCAAAGATAAAACTTTCTGCATTGATAAGTATGGGTCAGCTGTTACTGAAATTTCTGAAAAATTATTATTTGCAAATTTGATATTAGATTCGTGTACAGTACACCTGAAACTAATTCTATTGAAAATTTAACAAAGTTTCAGTAATAAATAATGGAGAAAATCAAACACTTAACTTTCTGCATTGACAAGTATAGGTTACCTATTACTGAAATTTCTGAAAAATTATTATTTGCAAATTTGATATTAGATTTGTATTTAGTACACCGGAAACTAATTCTGCTGAAAATTTGACAAAGTTTCAGTATTTAATAAGGGAGAAAATCAAATACGTAATTTTCTGCATTGACAAGTATGGGTTAGCTATTACTGAAATTTCTGAAAATTTATTATTTGAAAATTTGATATTAGATTCGTGTACAGTACACCTGACACTAATTCTGCTGAAAATTTGACAAAGTTTTATTATTAAATAAGGGAAATAATCAAAGTTATAACTTTCTGCATTGACAAGTATGGCTTAGCTATTACCGAAATTTCTGAAAATTTATGATTTGCAAAATCTTTGTAAATTTTAACAAACACTAAAAGTGAACTCAAATGAGCACGTGGAATACTACAATAAATATCTATAAAATTTCGAATGAGTGTTACAAGTATTTAGCATTAAAACAAACAAAATTGAAAATGGCAACTGAAAGATTAAAACAAAAAACGAATAAAAAATCAATTAGTGTAAATAAAGCAGTTCACAATTTTTTGGCCATAGGTGGAGGAGTAGTAGGAATTATTATTATTATTATTATAATTATTATTATTATTATAGAAAAACTACAATTATTTCGGTCTCGCGATCATTATCAAGAGACAAATAAGAATAAAAATTCATGAAAGTATTTAGATTAGATATAGCGCCTTTTATTTCTATTTTTTTTTTAATTAGAGAATTAGAGTTTTTCTTTTAAAAATTTGTGAAACTTACCAAGTGCTTTATTGATACTAATTTAAAGATGTTTTATCAAGTATTAACCACCGATTCATACAATCTAAAAAAATCTATTTTAATTTGAATCAAAGATTTATTTAAAGAAAATAGGTTGATTTAAATCACACTAATCCTGGTATAAAATGTTCAGTTTCGTTCGATTTTTAAGTAAATTGAAATAAATCCTGGAAGTGCGCGGCATTCCTTAGCAATTGTATTTTTATGTATGTATTATGAATTATGATATACAGTCACATTAACATTGCTTCGTAGTAACAGACAACCTTGGCACTCGTCGTCTATCATTGCGAATGAAAGATGACTCATTGTTAGCTAAATGCCCAATATCTGACGCAATAACTTGTGTTTACGGCCCGCATTCTGAAGCAGATGTGAATAATTATGAAGGTTTTAATTCTTGTTTGTATGTCCGATAGGCTTGCAAATTAAATGCCAGAGCCAATGTGGGCGAGGGTCAGCGTATCTACTTGGCACGCCAGAAGGTGCAGGTTCGAATCCGTCAGGCAGGAAAATTGTAAATAACTAAGGTGAACAATCGTTGCACTTTAGAGAGGACAGATCTTAAACCAGTAAGCCAAACCTGTAAGCTTTAACTTGAAGGTTTTCTTAGCTTAGCTTAAAGAAATCTAAGAAAATCATAGCTTAAAGAAAGCTAAGACAAGCTTAGCTTATAGAAAGCTTAGGACCTCACAAAAGCGACCTGAGCAAAATTTGGTTGGTTGGTTTGGTTAACTTTTTTGGCATGCAACAAAATGCTATGAATGTGAATGATATAAATGTGGATGATGGAGAGTTTTCCCATATAAGTACAGCCATCGGAAATTCTAATGTCAGCTGTGTGAGAAGGATCTTTCTTTTTCGATAAGCTCCGTCATTGTCAGGCCCCCGTACATTTCTGCCGTCTGACAATGACGGAACTTATCCGTAAAGAATCCCTCTCGCCATACTGACATTAGAATTTCCGATGGCCGTAATGAGGAAATGTGGTATTCGTGATAACTTTCCAATTCCAGATTTGAGGTTGTCAAGTCAGTTAAGACAATTTTTGAAAAATGTCTGTGGGTAGATTTGTGACTTTGTGTGTTAATGTGTGGCTGTCTATTTCAATTTCTCTTCTGATGGCATTTCGGAGTTACATGAGTAGGAACGATTCTCAACCTCTTAAATATAATCAGGGAGCAGATAGGTGTCTCGCGAATAACCGAAGCTATTCCTGGAAAATCCTGCAGCGAAACTTTAACATCTCCCAGGAGCGAGTCGCCCGTCTTAATTCCGCGACTCGCTGAGCGCGTCCTCAGCGCATAAATCGCGACAATCGCGCTCCCACTAATTGACACGGCCCCCTAAATTGCCTCCACCGGGGGCGGTGAGGGGGCCGCCGCCAGGTGCTAATTTGCATGCGGCGCCGACCGGCGCGGCGGTTCATTAAGGGGGCGAATTATTTACGTCCCGGCCGTCTCGGGCACGTCTAATAAGCCCTGGAAACGCCGGCACGGGGGGCGGCTTTTTGCCGCCTTGTCGCCGGAAAAATCGCGGAAATTTTACGTGACGCGAATAACGCAGTTTTTTTTTATTTCCCGCACAAGGCGCAATTTTCACGAAAGAAAATCTCTCGAAGCTGCTCCGCAGAGCTTAATTGGTTTGCAAAAAAATATATGGACGTGTTTTATTTGCACTGGGAGCGATACTGAAATCCCGTATAATATTGAATGTAAAAACAATAAATGATGTTATTTTTTATAGCTCTGTCTTTTACTTTTTACTACGAAGATTTAATAAAATAAATGTTGCAACTAACAACTTTACGTTTAATTTTTTCAACCTTCAAATTTAGTCGTAGTCATAGCTATTTATATCAATATTATATATTTGAAACAAATGAATTAATAATTAATAATTATTTTCATAATTAGTATTTTTATAATTTAATAGTTTTATTATTAATACACAATTACAATTATATGATAAAATTATGTAAAGATTTAAAAATATTTATTACTAAATAAAGTATGCAAATGTCGGCTGGCCGGCGATCTCGCGCTGTTTCGCGCACAAGATTGAAAACAGTAATAAACCAGTCACGGGGGCGGCTGTTATCGCGAACATAATTATTATTGTGCCCGTTTTCACGAAAACCGCCCCCATCAGATGCCGACGTGACGGAAACGTACAAGCACGCTCGCCGAATAACAAAATAACAATGCAACAATAAAAACAGTCGCGACTTAAAAAAAAAAACGCGGCTCGCACGGGACGACACCGCCGCCCCCAAGCAGCCGCGGAACAATGGGGCCCCCAATTAGCCGCGACTTTTGTTGCGCCGCGCCACAAAAGGCGCCCCAAAAGCGCGCGGGGGGGCTAATTACTCCGCGCACGGAACCGGGGGTGGGGCCGATCGGCCAACAATAACCCACCCCTAATTCACGGTATTTATTCGTTATAATAACCCCCGCGGAAGCCCCGCCGCCCCCGTCATTACGCGGTGATAAATTGGGCGGGGATAATGCTGCAACCCGCATACATTTTCCTTAATAACCGCGATTTCCCCCCCGGAATTAATCCTGGCCGGGGATTAATCATTTGTCAGAGGGTTACTTGTGTGTTTATTAAGAACAGTCGTAAAACATCCCGCATATACCAGTCGCCCTCTTCAATCCATACAGGTAAGACTGAAACAGACTATTCATATTCACGCGTACAAAAGCAACAGACATTGAGCACGATAAAAGAGAAATAACTAACAGAGAAGTGCTACGAAAATATAAAATAGAAAGATTCAACAGAACAGAGCTACGAGAAGGAGTTATATAGGCAAGAAGGAGAGAGATACACACCAAGATGTAGAGAGATAGCGAGAATAGAGAACGGATACGACGAAAAGAGACAGTGAAGCAAAACACATGAGCTAAAAACGAGAAAAACTAAACAAGCAACAGAGAAATGCTACGAGAATTGTAAAAAGACAGATGAAACAGAACAGAGCTATGAGAAGACAGTTATGTAGGAGAGAGGAAGAGAGATACACACCAAGATAGAGAGAGAGCTAGCGAAAATAAATAACGAGTACGACGAAAAGGAATAGTGAAGCAAAACACACGAGTTAACAACAGAAAAGTGCTAAGAGAGAAAAGACAAGAAGAGAGATACAGAAAATACAGAAAGAAACACTTGGCAATACAGAAGAAGAATGATTGGAAGAAGTTTTTGTATGATTGATAAATCATGATGATATTTAGAGATATATATATATATGCATATAACATATTTAATTGGATTAATATCCAATGCGCCATTTATGAAACATCTGATTTTTAGTGTGATCATGTGGTATTTTCATATATTGTTATTACATTCATAGAAATATATCAAAAATTAGCGCATACATTTTAATAAAATTTGGTGATGATATTTAGAGATATATATGCATATAACATATATAATTGGATTAATATCCAATACGCGATTTGTGAAATATTTGATTTTTAGTGCAATCACATTTTTGAGATATAGCATTGAATTGGTTCTAGGGACATTGCTGATACTCAATTACTGATATCACAAAAACTAGTGTATTAATATTAATGCAATTTATTACTGATCTCTACCAACATATAGGCATCTAATAAGTTTTATTGGAATAATATATCCAATGCGCGATTCATGAGATATTTGATTTATAGTATGATGACATTGTTTTTATGTGCTATTCTCAATCTGTGCTCGTACTTAATTAGTGATATTTCAAAAACTGGCGGATCAATATTGATACAATTTATTGCAGATTTTTAGTGATATATAGATTCATGAAATATTTAATTGAGTCCATATCCAATGCGCGGTTTAAGAAATATGTGATTTTTAGTGTGATCATGTGGTATTTTTATTTATTGTTATTACATTATTAGAGATATATCAAAAATTAGCGCATACATTTTACTAAAATTCAGGAGTGATATTTAGAAATATACATGCATATAACATCTTTAATTGAATTAATATCCAATACACGATTTATGAAATATTTGATTTTTTGTGTGAACACTTTTTTCAGATGAAGCCATTGGATTGATTCTAGGGACATTGTTGATATTCAATTACCTATATCTCAAAAACTAGTGTATCTATATTAATGCAATTTATTACTGATCTCTACCAACATATAGGCATCTAATATATTTTATTGGAATAATATCCAATACGCGATTCATGAGATATTTGATTTATAGTGTGATGACTTTGTTTTTATGTGCTATTCTCAATCTGTGCTTGTACTTAATTAGTGATATTTCAAAAACTGGCGAATCAATACTGATACAATTTATTATAGATTTTTAGTAATATATAGACACATGGCATATTTATTTGGGTGCATATTCAATGCGCGGTTTATGAAATATTTTATTTTTAGTGCGATCATGTGGTATTTTCATATATTGTTATTACATTATTAGATATATCAAAAATTTGCGCATAAATTTTAATAAAATTTGGTGCTAATATTAAGGCATACATATGCATATAAGATATTTAATTAGATTAATATCTAATATGCAATTTACGAAATATTTGATTTTTAGTGCAATCAAATTTTTGAGATATAGCATTGGATTGGTTCTAGGGACATTGCTGAAACTCAATTACTCATATCTCAAAAAATAGTGTATCAATATTAATGCAATTTATTACTGATCTCTACTAACATATAGGCATCTCATATATCTTATTGGAATAATATCCAATACGCGATTCATGAGATATTTGATTTATAGTGTGATGACATTGTTTTTATGTGCTATTCTCAATCTGTGCTCGTACTTAATTAGTGATATATCAAAAACTGGCGGATCAATATTAATACAATTTAATATTGATTTTTAGTGATATATAGACATACTGCCTATTTAATTGAATCCATATCCAATGCGCGGTTTATGAATTTTTTTTATTTTTAGTGTGATCATGTTTTATTTATAAACGATTGAAAAGTTATTGACGAATTAAAAACTTAAAAATTGTTTAAAGGGCCCCTTACACGTCAATATTATTGTGTCAATATCAATTTTCGTCAATGTATTGACCGTCTGAGGGGTACATGTAACAATAATACTAACCGAAAAATATTTTCCACCTATCACATTGCTTCAATAATATTGATTCAATTAATTCAATAATAGAGATCGTGTGAGGCACGCTTTAACATGGCGAAATCAATGACAAAATGATTAATGAATTCATTAGGAGTATGGAAATGAATAGGTAAATAATTATATCAGGTTTCATTTCAGTTAGCAGAAATTATGATTGTAACTTTGATCAAATTGAAGGTTGAAGAAATGAAGATAAGACAAGAAGAATAATTGCAGATAAAATTAAAATTTGAAAAATATCCAAGGTCAAAAAGTAGCACAATTTTGGTTCACTTGACATATTCTTCTTTTCGTTTTCGTTTCTCTACAAAAAAATCGGACGCATCATATAAAATAATGCACGAAATAAGTAAGTGTAACAAACGCTAATAAATTATTAATTTATCCCGGAAATGGGGAGACTTGTACTTGTAAATTCCCGGATTTGAATAATTAAAATGGGAGTCATCCTTCAGCCGGCGGCATCGCGGGCCTTTCATCCGGCCAATTATTCCGCTACATTTGCATCGACCCGGCGAAGTGCAACATTAAAATCGGATGCAGCGGTGCAACAGGTGCAGCAGATTTTTAAAGCCCTTCGCGGGAAGTCGAAGTCTGCGCGGGCTTTTTTCCCGGCCCAAAAAGGGCCGATTTTTATTTGCTGTGTTCGCGCGCTAGTTGTTCGCCGTGTTTACACCCCCACGATCCCGCCCCCGCCATAAAGCATCCCCCGGCATTTGTACCCTTATATAAATGCCAGCGGTTCCCCTCGGATTCACCCCCCGACAATTTCCCGCGGAAGGAAATTTGTTTGTTCTCGGCGAGATGATGGTTCATTGGCGGCGTTTTGTTTCGATGCCTGCGATGAGAAATTGGTAACATCATTTCAAGACGAAGACGATAGACATTTTCTGTTTCATAATTACAATACTTTAGCACATTTTTATACATACATTTTTAATTGGGAATGGCAGTAGTTAATCTATGGGGATTCTAGACCACCCCGCAGAGATTGAGATTAAATTAATTCGCGGTTTTAATCGAAATCTCTGCAGGCGGTGGTCTAGAATCCCTATTGACTAACTACTAATGGCTGGTGTCTGAAACACTTGAAGGGCGTTGGGGTTTCTTGAGGGTGCCCCCAATAAGTTTCTTTTCCCCACTGATCTTTACGGCTGGTAATTAATGTCGACGCATCTCCCGGGCACTTGTTCCAATTTAAAAACGGCAATGCCACAAGTCGCCGGCAATTAACCCGAATAAAATGATTGAGCGCTCGCAAGTTGCGTCATCAATTTGGGGCTCTCCCCGCTCGGCCCGGCACTTACTCGGGGGCCTTCCCGCGCTGATGTATCGACCGCGCCGGGGGGGCCGGCAATAAGGACATTAAATCCACTTAAGCCTCGGGGAGCCGAGGACGCGAAAACGCCGCCCCCGCCGCCGCCCGGCCATCGATCCGGCGGGCGGCGAATTTTTTCCGCCCCCGCGGGCAAACTCAATTAGGGGCCGATTTAAACGGGATTAAGTCTGAACTTGAAAAACGTCGGACGCATTATTATATTAAATATGCATTAGGGTCTTCTGGCGACGGGAAAACGCCCGGAGAGTGATTGAATAATTCTTCGGCGCGATTTGGGGGTTGGGGAAAATCCACGCAACGCATCCGCGCGTGGAAAGTCGTGTGGAAATTCGAGATTACAATGCGGCGCGGGGGAAATGTGGAAACGTGAAAATGCGTGCGTGTGGGCGCCCGTGTTTTGATAATTTCCGCCGGGCTCTTGATTTCAAAGGGAAACCCAAAAACATTTCCACCGTCAAATGCACGCCTCGTCACGTGTTGATAACAGTTTTCGTATTCGGGCGGTGTATCGTGGATCGTCTGCGTAGCAGAAGGAGCGTTCCCGGATTTGCTTTTTATTGATAAACTTTCTCGCCCTCCCAGAGCTTGGGGGCCTCTTGATTTGTGGCTTTCATCTCAACAACTACAAATTGCAAAACAAAAAAAAATGCCACAGCAAATTTGTTAATAACGGCACCATACTTTTTACATAAAGTTATTGTGCCAGAAATAAAATAAAATAAATCCTGACAGGACATTATTAAAATTAGGCTACAAGATGCCACTCGGCCTGCCCTATTTTTCATTAGCACTCAAGGGCTGATTAATAAACGCCACACAGTTTTGTACATTTTTTTGTGTATCCTCAAAAAGTTATTAGATCCATATAAGTAATATTTTTAATACCTATAGGAATAATAGAATACTATAGGAATAGTCATCTCTGTCTATCACCTGTAATATGAATGAAACAAAACATTCGCAAAATATGTATATAAATATTAAAAATTCGTTAACATTATTTTTATGCAAATCTAATTTTCAAAAGAAGATCTCTGCACATATTCCTTATATATTTGTTTAAGATTGTATGGTTTATATTAGCGAAAATTTAAGAAGTCCATCAGTCTTCATATCCACGCAATATGAGTCAATGCAATACTGGTAAAATTATTTTGGGAATAAAACCTGCTGGTCATTGACAATGCCTGATGGAATCAAGAACCGAAGACATATTCAGTGCAAAAGATCTCTTGAGAATTGTCGATACCTGGATGCGTCTGAAGAGCTGCATTAACCTCATAATCTACGTATGGGTATCATAAACTTTCGGGTAACTGTTCGCAGCTTTATCATAGGATTGAACAACCATCAATCAACGCCAAATTAGTAAAAACTTTTGGGGATGATACCTGCTGGCCATTGACAATGCCTGATAGAATCAAGAACCGAAGACGTCTTCAGTGCAAAATAACTGTATGTCTTTGAACATACCCGAAGACATCTTTAAAACTGAAAACGTGTTTAGAACAGAAGAGGTACTGAAAATTTATGACGGTTGAAGAGATATATAAAACTGAAGAGCTGTGGGTGGTTGTCAAAACTGCAAATATAAGCGTTATCAACCGTCAGATAGCTATTCGTAACTTTATCAATGAATGGAAAACTCGATACATAATACTGTGTTGAGAAAAGGAAATCAGGTAAAACGAAGGTACAAAAAAATTGTCATAAACATAAAAGGATGGAAGTTGGATCAAGGCAGGGAGAGATTGACGATGTACCAGATAAAAATATGGCAGAAAACTCTTAACAACAAATATATTCTAAGATGAACTACTGAAGACTATAAATACAACGAAAAAGAACACGATGATAGAAAACAATACTAAAACAAAGGAAAAAAGGCAAATACGTGGAACGTAAGGAGCGTATCTGAGATAGAAAAGGTGTTATAAGATGAATTTGAAGAAATAGGACTGGCCATTTTTGCAATAACACATACAAAGAAAAATAGAGGACGATTAATGAAAATGGACTAGGATTACTAGTCTTTGACATCTTCAGAATGAAAATATTTTCAGAGATGTTTCAGTTGGTGGTTGTAGAAACTGAAAACAAGCGTTATCAACCATCACATAGCTATTCGTAACTTAATCAATGGATGGAAAAATCGACACATAATATATTGAGAAAATCAATTTTCGTGACTGAATGAGATTTTTTTTAATTTTTACCACTGTTATTATGCTTTCTTCGACGTTTTTCCACATTTGTTCTAAATTTTCTGTTTCGTTGCTTATTGTGTTGTATTTTTGTGTAGATCTCTCTCCATTTCTTCTTTGTATTCTCTTTGCGTATCTTCGTTGTTCAGCTTATAGTCCTTTATTTTGTTCGCTTTGTTTGCTTTTCTGTTTTTGTTACGTTGTTGTTGTTTTATCTTATTTGTGATATCAATTTGATGATTATATCTACCGATTTTATAAGTCTAAGATTGCTTCTTTGCGACGGTAATTAGCCACAGCAACAGAAATATGCCGTTCTTATATAAATAAAGCAAAATTACAAGTAACATCCACATATTTATGTACATCACTTCGTGATTTGTACGAACATAAGTCCCGTGCTGTCTTCCTTTATACGGCACCCCTCCAGAATAGCTCCTGATTTACGATCCAGGAAAACTTCCTGGAAGTTCGCCCCCGATGATTTGTATTAAGCGTCTTTTAATTTACGCCGCCAGCGCCGAGCTTCCCCCTCGCTCAGGTGGGCGAGGAACACCGAAGGACTATGTACTTCCCACCCCCGAGCCGGGGGTGGATAAAAATGTCGGGGGTCGTTAATGCGGCGGCGCGCGTCGCGGTGCATCGCGGCAGCGACCCGCACGTGTCCGCGACGCTTTTCACTTTCGGGGGCGGAAAAACGGACCCAATTTTACAGCGCGCCGGAAAATTTAAATTCATTGGGCGCGTTGGAATGGATGGGGCAGGTTAAATAATTGATATGCCTCCGAGGGGACCCACAAAAAAAAAACTTAGATTAACCTGTCGATTCGAATTGCCTCTCGCATCTCCCTGTACGCCGCGTGCGGGATTCAAGCCGAAATTGGACCCTCGCAACCAAAAAGTTCTGTTTTTATATTTGCCGCTTGAAATATATATAACAATACCACAAAATTTTCCACATCAAACGCATCTGCAAATATTTAACTTTCTGTGTATGAAGCTTTCATAAAAAAAATACAATTTCGCTTGTTGTTTCAGTAATTGTTCATATAGCGTGACAACCAAGTTCTAATAGACTCTGCATATAAATATTATAATAATAATAATTATATATTTTGAGATATACCCAAATATTGAACTTTCTGACTGCAAAGCTTTCACAAAATCAATAACTATGTCGCTTGTTTTTTTCAGTAATTCATATAGCTTGACAATAAAGTTCTAATAGACCCTGTATAAAAATATTACAACAATAATAATTATATATTTTGAGTTTACCCAAATATTGAACTTTCTGACTGCAAAGTTTTCAGAAAAACAATAACAATTTCGCTTGTTTTTTTCAGTAATTGTTCATATGGCTTGACATCCAAGTTCCAATAGATCCTGTATATAAATATTATAATAATATTTATATGTGCAATTATTATATATTTTCAGTTATGCCAAAATATTGGACTTTCTGATTTCAAAGCTTTCATAAAAAGAAAACAATTTTGCTTGTTCTTTCAGTAATTTCTTTTAGTTCTTTCAGTTCATGTAGCCTGACAACAAAGTTCTAATATACCCTATGTGTAAAAATAGATATTGAACTTTTATTATTGAGTGCGATACGTTGCTGAATAAATATTTAATCAAATCTACACAAAAGTTAAGTATTAGATTGTGCATTTTCGCACATATCTGGGGCACTCATTTTTAATGGGAAACGCGGCAACCTGAGCAATTTTTCGCTCAGTGCCTGCGAGGTGAGTTAATGAAACACAATTAAGTGAGCGCCTCAAAACAATCATATTAATATGCAAATTGGTGGCTTTATCAACAGGTAGCAATTTGTATTATCGCTAAATAAGAAGGCCACACCTAACAGCGAGGCGTTTTTTTTTGTGTGTGCAAGCAAACGTGCAAATATGTATCGTGCGAATTGCTGGCGTTGCGAAGAGTGTTGGGCAAACTCAGTCCAGTTTGTATTGAAACTTTTATGCAGCTTCAGTAAATATGACCACAATTATTAAACAACTCTTTGCAGTTTCAGCAACCTACAAGATGGGGTAATAGTTTACCTTATGTTGTACAATTTTACGAAAATTCCTGTAAAATTTAATCATAATACTGATTACTTGTATTATTATTACTTTATTTTGTAGAGTTTTAAGAAAATTGCTGTAAATTTGAATTACAATACTAATTACTGTTATTATTATGAGGGGTTATTTCTGCGGCTATGGCTAATTACCGTCACCATGGAACGACCATACTTGGAAATCTTTAAGGATTTTGCTTCATCCATAACTTGTACACAGGTTAGTAGCACATGGGATCGTCTGCTTTAGTTCCCCGTCAAAGAAACGTCACTTTAACGTTATGTTTTTTCTATAATTCTAACGTTTTCATCTCATTTATAGAATTTATCATCTTTCGAGAATGTATGGTGACTGCATTTCTAAGAAGTAAGTGACTATTTTATAAAATTTATACATACAAATTTTTCAAAATGCAAAGTATGAAATATTCCCAATGGGTGGAATATTTCATACTTTGCATTTTGAAATATTTGTCTTCTATATGAAATATATAGAGACTTGTCTACTAGTCGTCTAAAAATTATTCATTCCCACTTTCGGTGGGAAATTATCATAATTTTTGTTCCCAACATTGTACAAAAAAATCATGTCTGACTGGTTTCGGCCGTTATTTTGGTCTTTGGTCTTTGGTCTAAAATGTTCATTAGGCTTAATTGAGTTGCGATTAAATTTCCAACATCTGTAAATTTTGATACTTAGTATTTCAAAAATGCCAATCATTTACTTCAAACTTCCTTATTAGAAGCTATGCGTGCTTACAAATGCCCTTGATTCTTGACCAACGCCAGTGACATCTATACCTCTATTTGCGTGCGCATTTTAACGACCGTTTGCCCATAAATTCGTAATTTGTTTGTCTCGGTCGTCGCCTCGCCGCTACTGTTTACATTCCTCAGGTGCGAATTACAACATTCGCGGGCGATCCGGTAAACAATCCCTGTAACGAGCGGCACGTGCGGTGTTTGCCAAACCGCGGAGAGGACACTAAATGGATCGTTTTAGCAGTCCTGATGAGATCGGTCATAGATTTAATTTTGGCGAATTTTCATTTCGGAAATTGTGTAAATGTGCAATTTTTGGCTTCCTCAATGTTCATACTTAAAAAACATATAACTTATTGAGAATACATTGAGGAGAAAACATCAGAAACGACAACGGAAGTATACTGCTAAGCTTCTGCATAGTACACAACCTAATAATCACGAAGGCATTTTTCACAGGCAAAAATATATATAAGTTCATCAGAACAGAACAAGCCAAAGATAGAAAATCGATAATAGATTACATAATAACGGAAAAGACAAACAAAAAACAAATAATGGTCACAATAGTAGAAGAAGATTACAGAAGATAATCACTAAATTGCAGAAGAAGGATTACAGAAGATAATCAGTAGATTGCAGAAGAAATATTACAAAAGAAGACTACAGAAGAAAATTAGTAATCACATCTATATTGTATTTACATATTCCACGAAAATACATTCAGTAAATTCAAGAAAAAGTATTACATAGGAAGATTACAGAAGAAAATCAGTAATCACATTTATATTGTTTTTACATTTCTACAAAAACTATTACTGGTAATCTACTGATTATAGATTACAGAATAAAATCAGTAATTACGTTTATATTGTATTTACATTTTCCACTAAAATGTAATCAGTAGATTGCAGAAGCAGTATTACAGAAGATTATTACAAAAACAAATCAGAAATCACATTTATATTGTATTTACATTTTCCACGAAAATGCATTCAGTAGATTTAAGAAAAAGTATTACAGAAGAAGATTTCAAAAGAGAATAACTAATCACATTTATATTGTTTTAATATTTTCCACGAAAATTCATTCAGTAGATTACAAAAAAAGTATTACAGATGGAAGATCACAGAAGAAAATCTGTAATCGCATTTATATTCTTTTTACTTTTCCACAAAAACTATTACCTAGTGCTAATCTACTAATTATAGATTACAGAAAAAGTATTACAGATGAAAATCACTAATTACTTTTAAATTGTTTTTACATTCTGCTTTTTTCCACGAAAATGTAATCAGTAGATTGCAGAAGAAGTATTACAGATGAAGATGGCAAAAGAAAATCAGTAATCACATTTATATTGTTTTTACATTTTCCACGAAAATTCAATCAGTAGATTACAGAAAAAGTATTACAGAATATTACAGAAAAAAATCAGTAAACGCATTTATATTGTTTTTACACTTTCCACGAAAATGTAATGGTGAATTACAGTAGATTTCACAAGAAGTATTACAAAAGAAGATTACAGAAGAAAATCAGTAATCAAATTTATATTGTTTTTAGTTTTTCACAAAAACTATTACTACTAATCCACTGATTATAGATTACAGAAAAGGTACTACAAAAGAAAATCAGTAATTACGTTTATATTGGTTTTACATTTTCCACGAAAATGTAATCAGTAGAATGCAGAATAAGTATTACAGAAGAAGATTACAAACGAAGATCAGTAATCATACTTATATTATTTTTACATTTCATATCCACAAAAATGCAATCAGTAGATTGCAGAAGAAGTATTACAGATGAAGATGACAAAAGAAAATCTGTAATTGCATTTATATTGTTTTTACATTTTCCACGAAAATGCAATCAGTAGATTACAGAAAAAGTATTACAGAAGATTGCAGAAAAAAATCAGTAAACGCATTTATATTGTTTTTACACTTTTCACGAAAAATGCAATCAATAGATTACAGAAAAAGTATTACAGAAGAAGATTACAGAAGCAAATCAGTAATCGCATTTATATTGTTCTTATATTTTCCACGAAAATGTAATAGTGGATACACTAGATTTAAAAAGAATTATTACAAAAGAAGATTACAGAAGAAAGTTAGTAATCACATTTATATTGTTTTTATATTTCCACAAAAACTATTAATGCTAATTTACTGATTATAGATCTCAGAAAAAAGTATTACAGAAGGAAATCAGTAATTACGTTTATATTGTTTTTACATTTTTACCTTTTTTCATTTTGTTTTTTCCACGAAAATGTAATCAGTAGATTGCAGAAGTATTACAGAAGAAGATTACAGAAGATAATCAGTAGATTGCAGAAGAAGTATTACAGAAGATAATCAGTAGATTGCAGAAGAAGGATTATATAAGATAATCAGTAGATTGCAGAAGAAGTATTACAAAATAAGATTCCAGAAGAAAATTAGTAATCACATCTATATTGTATTTACATTTTCCACGAAAACTATTACTACTACTGCAGTGATTATAGATTACAGAAAAAGTATTACAGACGAAAATCAGTAATTATGTTTATATTGTTTTTACATTTTCCACGAATCGCAATACAAATTTTGACATTTTCACCAATAGCCAATTTGGAATAAAATTTTGGTAAAGGCTTAAGTATAAGTATAAAGCTCAGGTGAGGGAATACGTGTTCAAATTAATTGACTGTAAATAGAAAATAGTAGATCTACTAAATCGAATAAAAATATATGAGAACTGTATTTGCTATTTGAGTGCTTTCTATTGCATTTTCTTTTTGCTGTTTTGTTGAAATTTTGTATATTATGTAGCTTTTCTGCTAATAAATATTCTTTATTATTATTATACAGTATGTCCCTGGATTGAGTTTACAAAAGGGAATTTATTTTTATTTTTACTACTAAGCAAAAATGTTATACGAATTATAATTTCTGCTTGGTCTGAAACTACCAGTTCAGTTATTGAAACTTTGATTTATTTATACAGGGTGATTTATACAATCTCCTAGATGCAGAAAATATTACTGAAAATTTAAGAAATTCGCCTATGAGAGGCATTTGCATCGATAACTATTGAAGAAATACAAAGCAGATTTGTGCAGTTCCACATTAGCCACATTAGCCCTGAACTGTGTGAAAAAATGGTGGGGAAGTGTTTAAATGATGTTATTTTTCTAAAGTGTCAAAATTACATTTTTTTTAAATTTAGCCGACATCCTGTGTATATAAATCAATGTTTTTATAACTGAAATGGTATCTCTTCTTCATATTCTTCTTTTCTCGTTATTATTATTCTTCTTCTACTACTTCTTCGCCCTTTTCTTTTTCTTCTTCTACTTCTTGGTCTTTTTTTTCTTCATCTTCATGGAGGTCTGTAGATCTGTTAGTTCTGAAGCTGCCTGTGCATTATTTCCTGGGAGGTAGATTGTCAACTATCTCTCCATCTTTCTGGTGGTCTTCCGGACCGTCTTGGGCTGCCGGGTTGCTTTGAAGGACGATTTTCTGAAGTCTGTTCATCATTATAATCTGAATCTTATAGTCAGAATACAAATTTCAATACAAATAAATTCGGGCATAAAAATTATCATCCAGCAATTTTTACAACGAAATATATGAATGTATTTTTATAATTTTCATTCCGTATAAAAAAATTGCTCGCACTATTATTCTTTGCGATCAATTATGAACGCTGCGCTTGTATTTTCGCAGGAATCGCCCATTTAGTTCACAGATATGAAAGCAGCATTCCTCATCCAAAACTTCTGAAATTTACCATCAGCTGAAACCACAGCACGTTAATCCCTGGAATGGCTGGAAGCCAGTGGGGTCCTTAATCTCCACAATGATTTCTACTATTCATGCTTCATTAGCCCCAGCGAAAAACAACATCCCTCAGCATTTAGTCTGTCGCCATGCCTCTCAGGCTAACATAACTACTTACTGAAATTATATGGCATCATGTATTGCACTAATTGTAAGCCAGAACAATGAAAAAGAGGCTTTTGGGGTATTAGATTTTATTTATGCAATTATCGCATTGAAGCTTATAAATGTTTCTTAGAAATTATTATCATTCCTCCTCTTCAATATGTACCTGAAAACTTTTTGGGGTTGAGTCCGGAAAATACTCATTTTAGGTACTTAAATGAGTCTGTAAATAGCTATATTTGGGAGCATGTTCAAAAAAAACTGTTATGCATCTGTATTAATCAACCAACTATAACTATCAAAATAGCATTCCTCCTATTCATTTCTGAAGAAATTTTACAGACATTTGAAAACATGTAGAAAAATACATAGCGTTAATCCACTAACTATAACTACCAAAATCGCATTGCTCCTCTTCAATGTGTACCTATACACGGCCGAGACTCTCCCAATAAATTTAGAACTTCGAGACGTCCCCGGGGACTTCGCGGGGATAGACCCGGGGGCGGCGCTTTTTCATCGGGGTTATTGATGGCCGCCCCTTAACCCTCTGCCACCGCGAGCAGTCGCAATCGACTTCGAGACAAGTAAAAAAACGCGCCCCGGAGCCGCGATCCGGGGGACGACTTCGTTATCCGGGAACATGACGGATGAAATCCGGGAAGTCCGAGGCGGGGGCGGTGATAGATGTGTGCGAGTCGGGGGGCCGGACGTGAGACAATTCAATGCATCGAGGGGCTCTTGGATGGCTTCTGAAGAATCGGTGTGATCCAGGAGAGCACAATCGAATAGATTGAATACTGAATACTTAGATATTGAAAAGTTGAATGAAAAGTGCTACAAGTTAATATCTAAATACTTTTACATGAACTCAGTCATTTACCATGAAATTTCCAAGAAAATTTCACTGTAGCATAGAAATGCATAAACTTCCATGAGAAATGCAATGGAAACTAAACGAAATTTCCATGAAAATTCATTGTTGAATTAAATATAGAAACATCCTTTAGACATGCGATGAAAATTTAAACAAAGTAACGATTCGCTTCCATTGACTTAAATTTGACGAAAATTTCATACGTAATACATTGAAAATACAAGATATTTTCATGAAAATTCGATTGTTGTTAGAAAATTAACCAAATGTGATAATAAATACAACGAAAAATCAGAAATTCTTGTATTTTGACATGAATTTACCATGAAATTTCCTTGAAAATTTCACTGTTACATAGAAATGCATAAACTTCCATGAGAAATGCAATGGAAACTAAATGAAATTTCCATGAAAATTGCTTGTTCAATCAAATAAATAAACATCCTTAAGATATACAATGAAAATTTAAACAAATTAACGATTTGCTTCAATTTGCTTAAATTTGATACAAAATTTCATAGGATCACATTGACAATACAAGATATTTTCATAAAAATTCCATTTTTGTGCAAAAATTAACCGAATGTGATAATAAATTCAACGAAAACTCTGAAATTGTAGCATTTTTACATGAATTTAATCATTTTGGCATGAAATGTTCATGAAAATTTCCCTGTTGCATAGAAATACATAAACTTCCATGAGAAATGCAATGAAAACTAACTGAAATTTCCGAGAAAATAGCCTGTTCAACAAAATAAAGACATGTCCAAAAGGGATAATAAATACAACATATTGCAATCACATTTTTGAGATATAGCATTGGATTGGTTCTAGGGACATTGCTGATACTCAATTACTCATATCTCAAAAATTAGTGTATCAATATTAATGCAATTTATTACTGATCTGTACCAACATATAGGCATATTTTATATATTATTGGAATAATATCCAATGCGCGATTCATGAGATATTTGATTTATAGTGTGATGACATTGTTTTTATGTGCTATTCTTAATCTGTGCTCGTACTTAATTAGTGATATTTCAAAATCTGGCGGATCAATATTGATAGAATTTTGTATAGATTTTTAGTGATATATAGACACATGGTCAATTTAATTGCGTCCATATCCAATGCGCGGTTTATGAAATATGTGATTTTTAGTGTGATCATGTGGTATTTTCATATTTAGTGTGAACACTTTTTTTAGATGTAGCCATTGGATTGGTTCCTGGGACATTGCTGATACTCAATAGATTAGGCAAAGAATTATGTTCTCATTTTTAACGTAATTTAGGTATATAATTGGTGACACAGTTCTTAAATTTGTCGCTTGCAAACCACATAATCTGTCTTTTCATGAAAATTGCACTGTTGCATAGAAATACATAAACTTCCATGAGAAATGCAATAAAAACTAACTGAAATTTCCGTGAAAATAGCTTGTTTAACAATATAAATACATGTCCCTAAGATATGCGATCAAAATTTAAACAAATTAACGATTTGCTTCAATTGACTTAAATTTCATGAAAATTTCATACGTAATAAATTGAAAATACAAGATATTTTCATGAAAATTTCTTTTTGTGGAAAAATTAACCAAATGTGACAATAAATACAACGAAAAATCTGAATTTGTAGCATTTTTACCTGAATTTAATCATTTGGCATGAAATTTTCATGAAAATTTCACTGTTGCATAGAAATACATAAACTTCCATGAGAAATGCAATGAAAACTAACTGAAATTTCCGTGAAAATAGCTTGTTCAACAAAATAAATAAATGTCCCTAAGATATGCGAAGAAAATTTAAACAAATTAATGATTTGCTTCAATTGACTTAAATTTGATGAAAGTTTTATATCTAATACATTGAAAATACAACATATTTTCATGAAAATTCCATTTTTGTGGAAAAATTAACCAAATGCGATAATAAATAGAACGAAAAATCTGAAATTCTAGTATTTTTACATGAATTTAATCATTTCGCATGAAAATTTCACTGTTGCAGAGAATTACGTAAACTTCCATGAGAAATGCAATGAAAACTAACTGAAATTTCCATGAAAATAGCTTGTTCAACAAAATAAATAAATGTCTGTAAGATATGCGATGAATATTTAAACAAATTACCGATTTGCTTCAATTGACTTAAACTTGATGAAAATTTCATACGTAATAAATTGAAAATACAAGATATTTTCATGAAAATTCCGTGTTTGTGCAAAAATTTACCAAATATGATAATAAATAGAACGAAAAATCTGAAATTCTATTATGTTTACATGAATTTAGTCATTTACCACGAAATTTCCATGAAAATTTCACTGATGCATAGAAATGCATAAACATTCGTGAGAAATGCATAAACATTCATGAGAAATGCAATGGAAACTAAATGAAATTTCGATAAAAATTGCTTGTTGAATAAAATAAATAAACATCCTTAAAATATGCAATAAAAATATAAACAAATTAACGATTTGCTTCAATTTACTCAAATTTGATGAAAGTTTCATACGTAATACATTGAAAATACAAGATATTTTCATGAAAATTCTATTTTTGTGGAAAAAATAACCAAATGTTATACAACCAATAAATTAATTAACCAATAAATACAACGAAAAATCTGAAATTGTAGCATTTTTACATGAATTTAATCATTTGGCATTAAATTTTCACGAAAATTTCACTGTTGCATAGAAATACGTAAACTTCCATGAGAAATGCCATGAACACTACCTGAAATTTCAGTGAAAAAGCTTGTTCAACAAAATAAATACATGTCCCTAAGATATGCGATGAAAATTTAAACAAATTAACGGTTTGTTTCTTCTTCTTCTTCTTCTTCCTTCTTCTAAATAGGCGGATCGCCTGTTCTTCGTCGATTTTGCCCGGTCCTTTTATTGTACGTTGAGGTTGTCGTTCCACCGTTTTCGTGGTCTTCCGGTACTCCTTTTCCCTGACGGCGATTTGTCTCTTGAGATTTTTACAATTCGGTCACCTGACATTCTGCTAATGTGTTCGTTCCACTCGGTTTTTCTTCCCAACACCCAATCGTTGACATTATTAATATTGCATATTCGTCTAATGTTTTCACTTCTCTCCCGGTCTCTCAATGTTTTGCCGGTTATTTTGCGAATTACTTTCATCTCTGTTGTTTCTAAGATCTGCTTAGTTTTACACGTTTCAGGTCTTGTTTCTGCTGTATATGTTAATATCGGTCTTATAGCTGCCTTATAGATGCGGGTTTTGGTTACTGTTTGTAGGTGTTTGTTTGTCCATATCGTGTCGTTCAGTTGGGCCGCTGTTCTTGCTGCTTTTGACGCCTGGTTTCTGACTTCGTTTTCAATGTCTCCAAAGCTTGATATTTCTATGCCCAGGTACTTAAATTGCATTACTTGCTGGATGATTTCATCGTCTACCGCTAACTTACATCTGATTGTATACGGTTTGTTTCAATTGACTTAAATTAGATGAAAATTTAATTCGTAATAGATTTAAAATACAAGATATTTTCATGAAAATTCAATTATTGATCAAAAATTAACCATATCCGATAATAAATACAATGAAATTCTAGCAATTTTACATGAATTTAGTCATTTACCATGAGGAAATGTATTTTTTTCCGTACAGGCATGGAATCTTTGGGCCTTGTAAACCGAAAAAAACATGCCTTATACCGAAACAAAAAAAATGGATTTCTTACGTGTTGCACACATGATTTCTACTAGTGTTTGGAAAATAAATTAAATTTGGATAATTTAAATTTTTTATTTAAAATAAAACCTTGTATACCAGTGTAATTATCAGCCCTCGGAGTGCATCTCAGCTCCACTCTAGTCTTATCTGACATGTTGAAATAAATCTTGGCTTGAATTCACCCACATCCTCAGCATAATAAATTGCCAATTTACCTGTAGGCCTTTGTTTCCCTCGTTTAATCATAGAATATTTATACACAATAGAGATCGAGTCCGTGCGCAATTAATAACTGCTCGTTGTACTTACGTGTTACAAAAGATTCGTTCTTAATATTGTTAAACACGTGTGCGTGTGGATTTCTAAGAAACCTTTCATGCATGTTTTATCAATACTTTCGTTTGATCAATTGCGGATTTTTAATGCGTAGCGCATTGTTATGGATCACGGCCGGCGCTAGAACAATGTAAAAACTTATCGTCCGCGTGTAGATAATAACTGCAGCTGTAAAGTTCGCAAATAAGCGCCGGCATTTCAGTGAATCACACTCGACCCAATTGCGCCGCGTGATTAATTAGGCAAACACGGATTCGCTTTCGTCCGCGCACGTAACGGTGATTAAGCCGCGAACGAAAATAGTGGAAAAAGCCTGGTCGCAGTTTAATCTGGAATTAAATCGGCGGCCGTTATCGATGGCGTACGCTTTTCCGGCCGCGGAAATTGAGGCGTCTGCGTCCAGGGATGGATCTCGCTAATTCCGGGCGCCGATTGAGGGATCGGGGGGAGCGATTAATTACTTGAATGATACAATAAAGTGGATTTAATAACCTTTTGTTTCGTTTAATAAAACATCTTTATGGGCGCGTTAAGAGGGGCGGAGTTAACGAGATGTTTTAATTAAGTATCGATTCGACTTCTGCCGGGGCGAAAAATCCCGACTTTGTTACGCGCCTTGTGAATAAATTATTCGTCGCGGGGGCTCGGGGGCGGCTGACGGAGGGTGGAAAAAACGGACGCATAAATCAGGGGCGTCACAAGGATGTGCGTGTTTTATTAGTTGCGCGGGGGTGCTGGGTGCAGACGAGCACCGCCCCCGCCTAGGCGCCGGTATTTATTGCAATTACACGTCATTGTGTTGCGCCCGCGTTCGCGCCCCATTGTGGATCATTTGAATATTCGCAGGTACACGCGAGGAGGGCCCCCGCCCGTATTTGAATAAATAATGTTTTGGAAGCGATTTATGTTTTCCTCCTTTTTTGCCCGGACGCTGGAGAGAGAAAAAAAGATAACTAATGTGCATTTTATGTAGCGCACCCCGCTCAGCCCCGCCGCAGCACGAAGAGCGTATTCCGCACGAAGCCATCATGCAACATTGAGTGGAATATTTATGACGGCAGATAATAGTCCTCTCCGGCCGTGATTTGAATGCGCAAGAGGTGGCGAGGGGTCAGAATTAAAACACGCATTCAGACGCCTCTCCCCCACACTACATACCTCGCTCCATCCGTTGTTACAACATAACTACAAGAAGATTCAATGTGAGATCGTGTTAAGAGAATTCTTATCTACTACAACCATCATCCTAACAAAATTATAGCCAAAAATGTATCTATGGCGAATTCAATACCAAAATTTTTACAAGGGATCACATATGGAACATGCACCATATGTGAGCCCTTGTAAAAATTTTGACAGATGCATGAGAGAAACAATTTAAGAAGTATGTCAGTAATGTTATATCTCTTATATCAAAAAATCGCCAAAATTATATCTATAAAACATACTAACATTTTTGAAATGGGGCTCGAACACATATTCTATACAAATTTGAGTGCGATTCTGCAGTTGGTAAAAGAGTAAATTGAAGAAGTACGTCACTAATTTTATACCTACGAGTATGTAGGTACCTACGAGTATTACCTATATCTATACCTACTAGTATTAAATGAGGAAAGAGCATATTAAGAGCGTATGCGAGATATGCTTTTGTTTTTTTTTAAACATAGTTTTTGAGTTATAACACAAACTTATTTTTTTTAAATGGCAGTCATAGTAGGCTTTGAAATTTTTCAAAAGGACAATTTATAAAGATATAAAGTTGGCTATACTTACTTTCACAAATAAATGAGATGCGGGAATTTTCGTTGTATAATTTGAATAGAATTTAGTATAATTAGAATAGAAAAATTAATAGAATTCTCGTGGTAAGAGGGAAAAAAAGTTGTCCATGGCAAACTCTTTATTTGCTGCTCTCAATAATACAAATTGTCCTGTATCGTGTCAAAGTAAGTAATATTTTTCATAAAATTAATTTTCGAAGATTGCCTTTATTTATCAAAGTAAGTATTGCAAACCTTGTATCGCTACAAAGAGAAGAATTTGTCCTTTTTAAACATGTCTAAGCGAACTATAACTGCCATTTAAAAAAAATTAAGTTTGAATTATAACTGGAAAACTGTGGTCTTTTTTCAAAAAACAAAAGCATATCTTGCATAAGCTCTTATCTAGAAGAGCTAGCTCTTATCAAATATAGAGGTGTAACTCTCTGTGTTACATCTCTATGTCTTATCGCTTTCGAGATCCCAATGCTTAAAATTAAAAAAACTCACCCTGTATACTATACAAATTTGAGAGTGATTCTAGAGTTGATAAGAGAGAAATTTGAAGATGTGTCTCTAATTTTAAACCCTGTATTATATAAAAAATGATTATACACCAAAAATTAATCTTAGACAAATATCATGCCAGAATTATTAAAATGGGACTCAAACGCTGATGTTTCATAAACTTGAGGAACATTGGACAATGTTCTGAAATTTATGGAGCTAACATAGTTGCCTATTGTATTGTATGTGCCTATTGTAATAGAAAGAATTTCTCCTAATTATTTTATCAAATGAATTTCTAATATAAGAGAAATTGTATGACTCATAAGAGAAAAAACAAGTGTAAATTATATAGTAAATTCTTTCCTCAGTATTTAAACTACACTACTCAAAAGAATGATCGCATATTCCAAAAAACACCATTATTATTTTTTTAAAGTTGTTATGTGATTTGTGTTTGTAGGTAGAAACAAAAAAATGAACCATATGCAATAATTTTTTGTAATAGTGGATTTCAGAAAGCATAGCCTTTCAGATAAAAATGGTAACGTTTTATTTGGAACATTTTACTGCATTCCTGTATTTCGGTATACCAAGAATAAACCATACTTTCAAAGAGATTCGAACCCAGGACCAGTGCACCGAAATGTGTACCTTGATTTCTGGTAAGCAGCAGCAATTGAAAATAAACTCAGCCCGTATACTATACAAATTGAGAGTGATTCTAGAGTTGATAGAGAGAAATTTGAAGATGTGTCACTAATTTTAAACCCTGTATTATATAAAAAATGAATCATGAAAAATTTATCTTTGGCAAATATCATGCCGGAATTATTAACTTAAAAAAAATTAAGTATGTATTATAACTCAAAAACGATGTTTTTTTTTTCAAAAAAACAAAAGCGAATCTTGCATAAGATATTTAAACGACGACTCTCTATATTACATCTCTACGTTTTATAGCTTTCGAGATCCCAATGCTTAAAATGAATAAACTCACCCTGTATACTATACAAATTTGAGAGTGATTCTAGAGTTGACAAGAGAGAAAATTGAAGATAGAATACAGAATCCCGGTATTATATAAAAAATGAATATTCACTAAAATTTAATCTTTGACAAATATCATGCCAGAATTATTAACTTAAAAAAAATTAAGTTTGTATTATAACTCAAAAACTGTGTTTTTGTTTCAGAAAAAACAAAAACATATCTTGCATAAGCTCTTAGAACGGCAAGTCTCTATGTTACATCTCTATGTCTTATGACTTTCGAGATCCCAATGTTTAAAATTTAAAAAAAAAACTCACACTGTATACTATACAAATTTGAGAGTGATTCTAGAGTTGATAAGAGAGAAAATTGAAGATGTTTTACTAACTTTACACCCCGTATTATATATATATAAAAAAATATATTCACCAAATATTAATCTTTGGCAAATATCATGCTAGAATTATTAAAATAGGACTCAAATGCAGATGTTCCATGAATTTGAGTAACATTGTATGACTCATAAGAGAAAAAATATGTGTATATTATATAGTAAATTCTATTCTTCAGTGTTTAAACTACGAGTACACTACTCAAAATAATTATCGCATACTCCAAAAAACCCCAAAATTATGTTTTTCAAAATGCCGATGTGATTTGTGTATGTCTCAAAAACTCCAAAACTCAAAAACGATCTTTTTTTTTAAAAAAAAAAAAAAACAAAGCATAAAAAACATCTCTATGTCTTATGGCTTTCGAGATCCCAATGCTTAAAATTAAAAAACTCACCCTGTATACTATACAAATTTGAGAGTGATTCTAAAGTTGATAACAGAGAAATTCGAAAATGTGTCACTAATTTTAAACCTTGTGTTATATAAAAAATGAATATTCACCAAAAATTAATCTTTGGCAAATATTATGCCAGAATTATTAAAATGGGAATCAAACGCTAATGTTTCATAAATTTGAGTAACATTGTATGACTCATAAGAGAACAAATAAGTGTAAATTATACAGTAAATTCTATTCTTCAGTGTTTAAACTAGGAGTACACTACTCAATATAATTATCGCATATTCCAAAAAACACCATTATTATGTTTTTAAAGTTGTCGATGTGATTTGTGTTTGTAGATAGAAACAAAAAAAAAACATATGCGATATTTTTTTGTAATAGTGTATTTCAGACAGCATAGTTTTTCAGATTAAAATGGTAACGTTTCATTATGGACAATATTTCCATATTCCTGCATTTCGTTATACCAAGAATAAATCATACTTTCAAAGAGATTCGAACTTAGGACCAGTGCACTGAAATGTGTACAATTATATATGGTAAGCAATAGAATTTGAAAATAAATATTTTTTTTTCGAATTTCTTATGAACCTGCCATATTACTTGATAATTCAATCAAACTTTTGTATTTGTGTATGAGATATTAATTAACAAATCATCAAAATCTAGATGAGCATACAAAGAATTAATCTTCGTACTTTCAAATATGAAATAAAGAAATATTGACCATTAGCAAATCTTATACTTTCGTATCTTACATAATAGTCCTACTTGATGATTTAGGTACTAAATAATAATAAAACAACCTTAAATAAATAAATGTTGGCCTTTAGCAAATCTTATATTTCCGTGTCTTAATTAATACTTTTCTTTTCTTCTTCCTTATTTTTAATTCCATTTTAATTCAGTAACTTACACAAAATCTTCTTCTTAAAATGTCTTACTTTATTCGGAGCCCTGTAAAATACGCTTTCCTGACCCTTCAGTAAATAACTATTTTAGAAAACACAGTTTTTCAGAAAAAAATGGTAATGTTTTATTTAGGCAATGTTTCTGTATTCCTGTATACCAAAAATAAACCATACTTTCATCGGGTTTCGAACCCAAAACCAGTGACATATGTACCATGATTTCTGGTAAGCAGTAGAATTTGAAAATAAACAATTTTTTTTTCGAATTTCTTATGAACCTGCCATATTACTTGATAATTCAATCAAACTTTTGTATTTGTGTATGAGATATTAATTAACAAATCATCAAAATCTAGATGAGCATACAAAGAATTAATCTTCGTACTTTCAAATATGAAATAAAGAAATATTGCCATTAGCAAATCTTATACTTTCGTATCTTACATAATAGTCCTACTTGATGATTTAGGTACTAAATAATAATAAAACAACCTTAAATAAATAAATGTTGGCCTTTAGCAAATCTTATATTTCCGTTTCTTAATTAATACTTTTCTTTTCTTCTTCCTTATCTTTAATTCTATTTTAATTCAGTAACTTACAAAAAATCTTCTTCTTAAAACGTCTTACTTTATTCGGAGCCCTGTAAAATACGCTTTCCTGACCCTTCAGTAAATAACTATTTTAGAAAACACAGTTTTTCAGAAAAAAATGGTAATGTTTTATTTGGGCAATGTTTCTGCATTCCTATATGCCAAAAATAAACCATACTTTCATCGGGGTTCGAACCCAAAACCAGTGAAATATGTACCATGATTTCTGGTAAGCAGTAGAATTAGAAAATAAACTTTTTTTCGAATTTCTTATGAATCTGCCATATTACTTGATAATTCAGTCAAACTTTTGGATTTGTGTATGAGATATTAATTAACAAATCATCAAAATCTAGATGGGCATACAAAGAATTAATCTTCGTACTTTCAAATATGAAATAAAGAAATGTTGGCCATTAGCAAATCTTATATTTCCGTATCTTACATAATATTTCTACTTGATGATTTAATAAAACTTTTGGATTTGGTTATGAGATATTAATTAACAAATCTTCAAAATATAGGTAGGCAATAGAAAAAAAAATCTTCGTATTTTCAATTATGAAATAAATAAATTAAGTTTAAGGTTTTATCCATAAATTACCAGTTACATATTTAAGGTTGTTATATTATTATTCAGTACATACTGGTAAAAATTTAGTAAGTAGGTACTAAATAATAATAAAACAACCTTAAATAAATAAATGTTGGCCTTAAGCAAATTTTATATTTCCGTGTCTTAATTAATACTTTTCTTCTCTTCTGTCTTATCTTTTATTCCATTTTAATTCTGTAACTTACACAAAATCTTCTTCTAAAAATGTCTTGCTTTACTTGGAGCCGTGTAAAATAAGTTTTCCTGACCCTTCAGTAAATAACTATTTCAGAAAGCACAAAGGTTTTCAGATACAGATGGTAACTTTTTTTTTGTACAATATTCTTGTATGCCTGTATATCTGTATACTAAGAATAAAACATACTTTCATCGGGATTCGAACCCAGAACCCGTGCACTGAAATATGTACCATGATTTCTGGTAAGCAGTAGAATTTCTTATGAACCAGCCATATTACTTGACTATTTAATCAAACATTTGGATTTGGCTATGAGATATATTAATATCTCATAATATTATTACTTATTAATATTAATATTATTATTTATTTGTTAATTATAACAAATCTTCAAAATATAGGTGAGCAACAGAAAAAAAATACCTTTGTACTTTCAATTATGATATAAATAAATGTTGGCCATTAGCTAATCTTATATTTCCGTATCTGATACAATATTCTAATTAGTTTTTAATTCTATAACTTACACAAAATCTTGTTCATCGGCATATTAGCATATACAGGGTGTCCCAAACTGAGTAGGCTACCATGGGTATCTCTCTTATTGTTGAAGATGGAGATTCGGTTAAATGGGCAATGATGTGCAGTTTTGAGCGTTGGAACTTTCTCAATTTTGAGCGATGGAACATATGCCGTTGAGAAAGTTCCAATGCTCAAATCTGCACATCATTGCCCATTTAACCGAATCTCTATCTTCAACAATAAGAGAGATGCCCATGGCAACCTACTAAATTTGGGACACCCTGTATAAAGCAGTTAAATTATGCCATGTTCTTGAGCAGCGTTTCACCAAAGTATCAATGCAGAAGTAGACTCACCTGAAACAACGAAAAAATAAATTAAATAAATTGTTGATATCTCATCTAATCTTTAAATAAAAAATCCACATTTATAACATATGGGGATGAAGAAAACATTTAAGCACCTGTTAATAATTAGTCGTAAACGTGGCGCTCAGATCTACCAATTATCAAATATTGCCACATTTTCCAGAGGTCTAAAAAAACTCTTATTGATACTTAAGTATGACCTCTAAGAGATCCTCTGATCGGGAACCCAATGAAAATTGAATTCAACATTAATAATTCTTAAGTATTACTAATTATTAAATTTGAAAATAGGATTGCAGCAAGAATAATTATATATGCAATTACCCTCATTTATAATATTGTAAGCTCGTACTTTCTGGTTCAGCACATGAGTGATAAGTTATCATGTATTGTTCGTTCTCACTGATAACGAACAATACAAAACATTGGATTATTTTTTTTCATCATGTTTACAGGATCCCCATTCTTTGGAATGATATGTCCATCCCCTCGCTCCCTCCCTGTTGATCTCATCGCCCCATTTCTGGATCATCTCTCTCGGCAAACGTAAAAAAGCGGTTGTCGCGCTGGAACAATGGCATTTTTACTGGAGCCGCGGTCGCGGTTAATTAACTCCGCACAAAGGCCGATTGTTTACAGAACGCCGTGATAAATCCGGGGAGCGGCATGGGGCCCGGCGGGGGCGGCGAGACGCACCGCCCAAAAGGGGGCCTAATTGCTGTTAATTTACAGCGTCCTCGCCGTCGTCGCAGTTTTTTCGGGCCCCCTTCGGCCGCGGCGCGGACTCCGCCTGATTGAATCACCCCCGTGATTTCATTAGCCCGCGTCCTCCAAGTCTGCAGGAAATAAACAATGGCCCAGGGCTTCCCCGGCCCGCTCTTGAACGGTTTCTTTCCCCGGCCAGCAAAGGGGTTTTTTCCGTCCGCGGCTCAAATAAGCCTTTGTTCCAAGGCTCGTCTCCGAAACGCGGAGTTCTCCTTCAATTACTTGGGTACTTGACGTTTCTTACAGTTATAATCGAGCTTTAATGTAGCTAACTTTTTTTAAAACTTTTGATATTTGATTTCTACTTTTTTTTTGCCCCTTGCCCTTCGATTACTTATTAATTATTATGCCTCTGCAGTGGTTAATTTATTTTTGTAATATTTAACGAGATTATTCCCGAAGCAATTAAGAAATTTTAATTTCAACCTTTTCCGCGAATTTCCATTTCGATCATAACAAACTGTTCGTCCCCGTGATGAGCACACGAGTTTCCGCCTCAATCAAGTGTCTGGCCGTAATTGCAGAGCGTATCCTCGCCCATCGCTTAACCGTCCCTAAGTGAAATTACATGCGCCGTCGCGCGATGAATTCGACATGAGCCGGGGACGTTCGCGCCAATTAAGCGTCGCGACGCCGCCGCCGGGGGCGAAATCCCGAGACGCCCACGAGCCCCACCTCTTAATATTTCAGGCCCATACATTATTTATCAGGAATAATAATGCGCGAACGCTGCGGAATTTGCTTACTAAATTCCTCGGAGCTGCCGAGCAACTCGAAATATGGTAAATCTTGCAAATGAAATAATTCGATGGGGAGTCATTTTGCAGATTCATGTTGAAAACTAAAACAACGGAAATCGAAATTCGAGACTTGGATGTGTTTTACGTCTATAACTATGAAGCTTTCGATCAGCTATGAATTATTATTTTTTGTTAATCTTGGTTTCTAGGAATGTGCAGAATTTCAAGAAAAATATTTGCAAAATTCAGGAAATTTGAATTTACACAACTATTAATTACTTGCACAAACCTTATGGTGAATTGCCAATTTGTGGTGGTTTTGCTTCAACGCCATGCCAAATATTTTTAGCTTTGTGGTCTACAAATATATAGGGTAGACCATTTTATCACACACAAATCACTCCGAAGGTATGTGATTGACCCTAACAAAAGTTGTATGGCTACAAAGGAGACATCTGATGATGACATGACAGTGTAAATACAAATTTCTTGAAGTTTGCAAATATTTTCTCAGAAATTCTGCACATTCTTACAAACCAAGATTAACAAATAATTATGTATATAATTTTCAAGTTGGCCTTGAAATGACCTTGATAGTCAACTTCAAAGTCAAGCTAAAGGCCATCATCAGATGTTTCCCTTGCAACTTTTGTTAGGGTCAACTTTCGCTATCGCACATATCTTCGTAGTAATTTGTGTGGATTGATTAAAATGGCCTACCGTGTATAACGACGATTCTTGCAGATTGCAAGAAAATTACTGTTTGAAGTTACCACCATTTATTCGTGAAGGTTATATTTGTTGATTGCAGAAGTGCAAAGTGAAATTCTTAATAATGTTGCGGTTTTTATTGATGGACTGATGTATTGTAACTACATATTATTATTATAAATAAAACACATTACCTTGTTAGGATCACATAAAATTATTTATTGATTTGTTACTAGTTTCGACTACTTAAGTAATCATTATCAAACAGAGTATACAGAGACAGAGAAAAATTTAATAATAGCCATGAATCGTCAAATAACAAAAATTAAACTTTGAATTTTATTACTGATACTCAATGCATTTCAATTCCTTTTGTCAATTTTCCAATTATTTATGTAAAAATTTTAATTATTTCTACCTAATTTGCAATTATAATCATTAAAATTTCAATTCTTGCCAAATTATGAATTTTGTTCATTACTTAGTCAATATTTCGATGATCAATAAATGAACCTGCAAATATCTAAAATTTAAGTTTATATGTATTACTGAGAACCAATGCTTGTCAAAACTGATCAATAATTATCAATAATTGAACCTGAAAATATCTAAAATTTAAGTTTAAATGTATTACTGAGAACCAATGCTTGTCAAAACTAAGTATTTCTGCCAAAATTTCAATGGTTTTTAGCAAATTTTCGGCAATTTTACCAAATTTCCGATTATTTTTGTCATAATTTCAATAACTTTCGCCAAATAATCAATTAATTGTATCAAAATTGTAAAACTTTCATTGGATATTTGGTTGATCAATGATTACGTATGCAAATATCTAAAATTAAAATTTAATGTTATCACTGATTTTCAATCAGTGATAACTGTGATAATCAGTGATTAAGTTTTCATATGAAAACTTAATGTTTGTCAAAATATGAATGGTTTTTTCAATTTTCATATTTCACTAACAGCGACCAATCATCAAATATCAAACTAAACTTTATTTTATTACTGATACATTTTTTGTGTCGAATATTCAGTGGTTTTTATCATTTGTTTCTGTTTCTGTCATAATTTCAATGGTTTGTTGCAATTTTGTTATCATATTTACCAAATTTTAAATTAGTTCAGTAAAAAATTCAGTAATAACCATGAATCGTCAAATAAGAAAAATTAAACTTTGAATTTTATAGCTGATACTCAATGCATGTGAAAACTTCAATGTTTCTGTAAAAATTTCAATTGCTTTTGTCAATTTTTCAATTATTTTTGCCAAAGTTTCAATTATTTCTAATTAATTTTCAATAATAATCATTAAAATTTCAATTACTTGCCAAATTATGAATTAGTTGTACCATTTTTTTTTTCCAGTACTTAGTCAATATTTCGATTATCGCTAATTTAGCATGCAAATATCTAAAATTAAAGTAAAATTTATTACTGAGAACCAATGCTTGTCAAAACTAAGTATTTCTGCCAAAATTTCAATGGTTTTTAGCAAATTTTCGGCTATTTTACCAAATTTCCACTTATTTTTGTCATAATTTCAATAACTTTTGCCAAATAATCAATTAATTGTATCAAAATTGCAAAACTTTCATTGAATATTTGGTTGATCAATGATTACGTATGCAAATATCTAAAATTAAAATTTAATGTTATAACTGATTTTCAATCAATGATAACTGTGATAATCAGTGATTAAGTTTTCATATGAAAACTTAATGTTTGTCAAAATATGAATGGTTTTTTCAATTTTCATATTTCACTAACAGCGACCAATCATCAAATATCAAACTAAACTTTATTTTATTACTGATACATTGTTTGTGTTGAATATTCAGTGGTTTTTATCATTTGTTTCTGTTTCTGTCATAATTTCAATGATTTGTTGCAATTTTGTTATCATATTTACCAAATTTTAAATTAGTTGCACCAAAAAATTCAGTAATAACCATGAATCGTCAAATAACAAAAATTAAACTTTGAATTTTATAACTGATACTCAATGCATGTGAAAACGTCAATGTTTCTGTAAAAATTTCAATTGCTTTTGTCAATTTTTCAATTATTTTTGCCAAAGTTTCAATTATTTCTAATTAATTTTCAATAAGAATCACTAAAATTTCAATTACTTGCCAAATTATGAATTAGTTGTACCATTTTTTTTCAGTATTTAGTCAATATTTCGATTATCGCTAATTTAGCATGCAAATATCTAAAATTAAAGTTAAATATATTACTGAGAATCAATGCTTATCAAAACTAAGTATTTCTGCCAAAATTTCAATGGTTTTTAGCAAATTTTCGGCTATCTTACCAAATTTCCAATTATTTTTGCCATAATTTCAATAACTTTTGCCAAATTAATTGTATCAAAATTGTAAAATTTTCATTGAATATTTGGTTGATCAATGATTACGTATGCAAATATCTAAAATTAAAATTTAATGTTATCACCGATTTTCAATCAGTGATAACTGTGATAATCAGTGATTAAGTTTTCATATGAAAACTTAATGTTAAGTTTTCATATGAAAACTTAATGTTTGTCAAAATATGAATGGTTTTTTCAATTTTCAAATTTCAATAACAGCGACCAATCATCAAATATCAAACTAAACTTTATTTTATTACTGATACATTGTTTGTGTCGAATATTCAGTGGTTTTATCATTTGTTTCTGTTTCTGCCATAATTTCAATGATTTGTTGCAATTTTGTTATCATATTTACCAAATTTTAAATTAGTTGCATTAAAAAATTCAGTAATAACCATGAATCGTCAAATAACAAAAATTAAACTTTGAATTTTATAACTGATACTCAATGCATGTGAAAACGTCAATGTTTCTGTAAACATTTCAATTGCTTTTGTCAATTTTTCAATTATTTTTGCCAAAGTTTCAATTATTTCTAATTAATTTTCAATAAGAATCACTAAAATTTCAATTACTTGCCAAATTATGAATTAGTTGTACCATTTTTTTTACAGTATTTAGTCAATATATCGATTATCGCTAATTTAGCATGCAAATATCTAAAATTAAAGTTAAATATATTTCTGAGAACCAATGCTTGTCAAAACTAAGTATTTCTGTCAAAATTTCAATGGTTTTTAGCAAATTTTCGGCTATTTTACCAAATTTCCAATTATTTTTGTCATAATTTCAACGACTTTTGCCAAAAGATCAATTAATTATGTCAAAATTGTCCAATTCTGGATTTAAATCAAAAAATCAATGTTCTTATCTCTGCAGTCGCAGACAATTTCCACTACTTTGCAAGAGCAGTTGCAGTAATCATAGATCTTTCAAAAGTGTGTCATTTAACAACTAACTGAAAAAATGCGTTTACTGAGGGCGATGAAACAGAATTATTTTTATCTGTAGCAAAAATGATTGGGTTTAGAACAGGAAACATAATTTCTGGTTTTGTGTAAAAAAATCATTGTTCTTATCTCTGCAGTCGCAGACAATATCCATTACTTTCATTGAATATTTCGTTGATCAATGATTACGTATGCAAATATCTAAAATTCAAATTTAATGCTATCACTGATTTATAATGTAAGTAGTCGAAACTAGTAAGAAATCAATCAAGTAATAATTATCAAACAGAGTATACATGTTTGATAATGATTACTTAATTAGTTGAAGTAGTAAGAAATCAATCAAGTAATCACTATCAAATAGAGTATACAGAGACGGAGGCCATACTCTGTTTGATAATGATTACTTAAGTAGTCGAAACTAGTAACAAATCAATAAATAATTTTATGTGATACTAACAAAGCAATGTGTTTTAGGTATTTATAATTAATAAAATGTATCACGAAGTAGAAGCCACCACCATTCAAAATACATATTTACAATAAATACAATTTATATATTTTTATTTCCATAAATTTTAGATGGGCACACAGTTTATCTGTTTGATGTTATACTCGCCATATTAACAACAACCTCCATAAAATATAAATCCCCATTACATTGGTATCAAAATGCTGATTAAAAAAGCACAACACTGACAACTCGCTCATTAATTGTGCGATTCTGCACTGATGCGTGTAAATGTTAGCGGAGATGATTATTTATTGTAGTGGGCGCACGATATATAAACAATTTCCACGTACATTGTTAGCTCCCTCCTCGCTAATGCGGAAAATATGAGCTCGTTTCTTGTTCATACGCAGCTAACAAAGGGCTTTATAAAGTTGCAATGCATGCGGAAGTGCAACTCGCTGGATATGATTTATACATTTGCAGGAAATGTGAAAATCATTATTTCTCTAGATTGAAATCATTTCCAAATAAAGATTATGTACCAATGTAGATGAGAATTCAGTGAATAAATGACTTCAGTCATTATTTCTGTAGATTAATATAATTTCGAAATAATGATATTGAACAAATGTAGAAGAGAATTTTCATGTATATTTCTAAAAACTTGTTGTATTTGTATTTGTAAACCTTGCTTGTTTGAATAATTACACAGGCCAACAAAAACAAGGTTTCAAAAACTTTTTAAATCTTGATAGCTGTTTTTGATAGTTTTTTGGGTGCTAAATCCGTATCTGAACTCTGATAGTTTCCATCACCCACAGTTTAGTCACAATTTGACCTAGTAAGATATGGGAAAATATGTAAAATATGCAATAAATATGAAAAGTAAACGACTTTTAAAATACCAACAGAACTTTATTTAAACATAAAGATGGCTTTATATTCTTAACATTACATTCTTCAAAGGCTTTGTAACGGGCCGGTTTTGCCTCCGACGGAAACTGTTTTGATTTTTAATTGCACGCCTGGATCGCCAACGTAGGCAACCGTTACGCAGACGTTTTTTTTAAACGTGACGTGTTTCCGATATGCGTGTGATTTTTAAATCGTCGGCGAGGCGCCGCAATGAGGTAGAAGCTAGTCAACTTCCCTGGAGTGCAGAAGTGTCACGAGGTCACAGTTTTTCTTTGGTCTATCGACAACCGGTTTCCGGGATTTAAAACGTGTCCTCCTTTAACCGCCCTAAGAGGGATTGACGGCACCAGGCACAAGGCAAGGGAGGGTACTGTACTACTCAACTCTACATGCTCAAAACATCAGAGTAAGTGATTAAACCCGACATCCTTTTTTTCGTAAAGACACGTGTCCGGCCATTGTTAATAAGGCCATGTGCTTTACAGGCGTTTTTTTTGGTAAGGGCTGAGGTAACCCAGCCAGCCAGGTTCTTGGCTAGGGGCAACGACCATCGTGGAGAGTTGTTCTGAGGACTGGAATTTAGCGACGGCGTCCCCGACGATTGCCGGCCGCCGCCCGTCCTAAGCACCGAGCCCAGAATCGCCAGTGGAGTCGCCACGAGGAACACAGGCCAGATCTATATATTTTTTTTGTTCTCATTTATTGCTTTAATTTCATTTGATATATCGTTTATTTCTTTTGTGTAAAATTTGCGTTGCGTGTTTCGTGCCGTACGTGTTTTGCGCTTTTGTAAGGAAAAGGTGGCTCCGACAGCCCTTCGCATCGCGCGTTACGTGTTTGCGGGATTCGGCCGAGTCTGGTGGACGCAGCGTGATATAGTTGCGGACGGAGGTATTTCTTTCAGGAAGCGTAGGCACGGTGTTCTGTCTTTTGGGTGAATAAACGCAGATATTTTACACCACAAAATTCACACCTGTTATTTTTTGTTCCCCCCCCCCCACGTTTTCTCAATCGGACATTCTTTTCAGTTTAACTTCCTATTCTTATTGCGAGATTTAAATCTGGTGGTGTGGGCGCCAGATGGTCAGCCATTGCGACAGTTCGTAATTTCTGAACTTCGCTGACTGTCTGCCGTCAACCCACGCAGATAGGGTGGAGCCCCCCCTTTGTGACGAAGTAGTGGCGAGGTAAAAATTACGTGGAGCCTTTTTTTAACCCCCCCACTCTTAGACACCGAGAGCCTGGCCCTCGTCGCTGCTTCGAAGGGACCCTCCACTCGCTCCGCGGCCTAACGCGCTGATAGCCCTTCAGGCACGTCACAGCTCCTGATATAGCCAGTAACCAACAGTAATCAACAGTATCTGAACTCTGATCGTTTCCATCACCCACAGTTTAGTCACAATTTGACCTAGTAAGATATGGGAAAATATGTAAAATATGCAATAAATATCAAAAGTAAACGACTTTTAAAATACCGACAGAACTTTATTTAAACATAGAAGATGGCTTTATATTCTTAATATTAGATTCTTCAAAGGCTTTACATGTCCGTTGATGTATATTTTCTATGTCTCTTTTCTTTAAGGCTCCTGTTATACCCAGTAACCAACAGTAATCTTCCATCGTGTTGGTGTTCCAGCGTGCCTGATAACGTTTTTCTGCCACTACACCTAGCTATCACCTAGCTATACACCTAGCTGTAACTATCACCTAGCTATCACCTAGCTAGACAGAGAAATTGTTAAAATGTGAATAAATGGTGGGTAATATGGCATTTTTAATGTTATTTTTTGAATAAGCACACTTAAAACGACAATAATTAGGTAAACACACACAAAAAGTTTTTTGGTGGTTGGTCTCTGTTATTAACAAACAAAAATTTAAAAAATGTCTGGAAAAGAGAAGGATGTTTTCCAAGTAATTTGGGTGCGTAAAATTCAAATTTTAGTTTCGAGCTATTTTTATGTCACATGGTTGGTGCTACTGTAAAGTAATTTGATGGAAACCCACATTTATTCTCTATCTTCATAATAATAGTGCTTAAATATGTCAAGTAGATCGTGTGTTACTAATTCAAGCTATTTCTGCTTTATTTGTGGTAAATATATGGTTGGAAAAAAAGGATATACAATAACAGAACCGTTAAAATATGCATATTTACATTACTTTGGTTTTGCTGTCAGATATTTAGACAAAACGTGGACACCGACATTATTTTGCAATAGTTGCAGAGCTATTTTATACAAGTGTTCGAATGGCGAGAGGAAATATTTCAACTTTTCAGTTCCAGTAATATGGGGAGAGAAATTAATCACCAAAGCGATTGTTATTTTTGTTTATCAAAACTTGTTGGGGTCAATATGAAAAATTAAACAAGTGTGCAATACGCAAATGATCCATCTGTTTCAAAACCAGTTCAACGTTTACCAAATAATCCATTGTCAGTTGTTCCTGGTACTACAAGCAGTGATTCGGAATCATCTTTCAATGACATTGTTCCCAGCAGTGGTAGTTTGTTAGACTCTTACAAACTACCACTGCTGGGAACAATGTCTTTGAAAGATGATTGCGAATCACTGCTTGTAGTACCACGAATGACTGGCATGGATTGACATGCATCATTTGATAAACCTTGAAATGGTTTTGAAACAGATGGCACATTTGCGTATTGCACTCTTGTTCGATTTTTCATATTGATCCCAACACCTTTTGATTAACGATTTTTTATTAAAAACATATGAAAACATTGATTTTTTATATCTCGCAAACCAGACCTGATAGAAAAAAAAACAGTTACAGTTTCGAAATAAGCGCAGCAAATTACCTTAAAAATACTATTTGGTTGCTCCAGTCCAAAACCTTGTATACCAGTGCAATAAATGCAAAAAAATCATTATATAAACGAGTATTATCCACCGACACGAAATCATTGGAATCATTGGAATCATTATTTTAATCCATTCATCTTCAGAAGTGCGATCGCATTTTTCGAGAATTATTTTTATCAGAGCTTATGAGAGAGACTCATTACCTCTAATTTTCCTCTCAAACGCGTTTTCATCAGACAAGTGTATGGCCACAGCATCATTGCATTAAAATAAAATAAATGTTTTTTTGTAGTTTTCAAAGAAATTACGTTTGGAGTAGTTAATTTGAACGTTTACAAATGCATTGATGTGGATCTAGCGAAGGTTTTGTGAACACCAACACTACCATTCACTAAATCCGGACGCTTATAATTAGGCTACGGTAGAGGAGAAGCAGATACTGTTGGCCCCAGCCTTGAGGAGAAGAAAGTAACAAAAACCAGGCCTATTTGCGGCGCATACCATCGCGACCAGGCTCACACTGGAGCACACATATTGTTAATTGGGGCCTACCAGCAGTCTCCGAAGCCCCGGCACGCATCCAATTTATGTCTTCCATAATAACTATGACCTTGCCTTTGAGAGAGGAACGTGCACGCGACAATTAAAGCACAGACATCGACGGCGCCGATTTCAATAACGCTTAATTGCAGCGGAAAAAACTTCATTAGAACCTCGACGAGAGCGCCAAGGAAGAAAACGCGATAATTGGGATTCAATTAGCGGGCTGCTATCGACGTCGTTCGCAAAAATAAACACCGCCAACCATCGAAGTCACGAACGATAATTACACAGAGGAAGCACTTTTTTTTATGAAAGCAGCAACGTAAGAACCATGAAGGGTTGAAGTTACAAGGGATTGAAAAACGCAAAGTAAGCAAGCGCCTATACAGCGGATAATCGCAGCGAGTTTAGTTTTATTAGAAAATTACGTACCTTGTTATGCGACGGATGCACATATAAAATTATTAACTAGTTTGTTGAATCATAAAAAATCTAACTGTATCTTTAAATTGGTAAGCGACTTTGCGTGCCCGAGATTAAGATATGCTCCGGCCTGGATCATAAATGTTAGCTCCTGCTCTTAAATGTAATCAGGAGTATCGAATAGTTAACAACAACAACAACAACAACAACAACAACCGAACTTATGAAATCCTCTCCAGGGCACTCCATAATAGCAACCAAGGAACACCACAAGGATTGGTACACACGAATTAAATCTGGGTCGCAATAATACGCTGATGTCGCCTATGTTGATTAGGCTCAAATTAGATGAGGTATGAATTTACACTTCGACTTTTAATTAGATGAAATGGCGTACTTAGTGAAGACTTAGATTTTTAATTGGGTTTAATTGCATGAAAAACATCATCTTTTAGGAAAGACGAAGTACGCCATAATTAAAAGTCTGTGTAAAAAAAATATCAACTTTCTGAGGACTGCTAAAAAAAATCATAAATATAATACATGTTCGTATTATTACACGTATTCTATGGCCTATCATTAATAACTAGAAAACCAGTGAACACAGTAACCAATGCCTTTGTTTCGGCGCTATTGCACAGCGTCGAACCCCAAATCGGTTAAAGTGTAATCGCATTAGTCGGCCTTTATTGCAGCCGATACATTTGTAGTATTAAGATTGTAAAGACAATTTATTGGGGTGGCTATTATTTAGCCATTATGTTCACCGAGAAGTGCTTAAGTAAAGTACGATGCGCATGAAGATCAATAGGCACATTAAGCCGTTTATTGAGCAAGGATTGCCACTTCGGCAAATACAATTAGCGACCAGGAAATCCCAAATATATTTATTGGACGGCATTAGGAATCCTCAGAAATGCCAGATAGAGGAATTAACCAACGCTTGTGATAACCAAGTGTGGCAACATGGCTTACCGAAACGAAATGCCGCACCAATCAGGAAGCATCTTCAAGCCACCCATCGCGGTGTACAATTCAAATTGCACCCCACCCCAATAACTTAAAGATTTAATTGTAAGAATGCAGAGCAGACGACACTTCAATTCGTTACCTTCACCGGTGTACATCGCTGTGTATTAATTATTGTTACGCATTAAATTATAGTCCACATTATTTCCAAAACGACGAGTTTTAATTACCTTATCATTTAAATTGGCGAACACCCGCCTGGTTCTTCGATTACGTAACAGCCTTTTTAGTTATTTTATTGTAGATTTTTTTGGGGCTTTTGACAAACGAAGCCTAAGGCCTAGTTGTACGATCGTGGATCATCCTTGATCGTGGTTCAGTTTCTAAGGCCCAGTTGTATGAACGTAGATCAGTTTGACTATGGTTCAGTTACCTAGGATACCATTATTGACACAATTGTATCCTAGGTGACTGAACCACGATCAAGCTGATCTCCGTTCATACAACTGGGCCTAAGGATGCCATTGAATTAACAATTGTATCCTAGATAACTGAACGGTGATCAAGGATGATCTACGATCGTACAACTGGGCCTTAATCAAATAAAATACAAATAGCAGAATTTTTTTATAATTTTGAAATTGCTCTAGATAATAATCAATATTTATCTATGCATATTTTATACCTTAGTTATAGGATTCTTGTAATATTTTTTTAAGAGCTCTTAAATCAATAAATTTCTACACTAATTATATGTGCTGTTCTATAGAGTCTGCATTGATTTATCTTTGTAGTCTACTTTTGAGAACACCCAGGCTGTAATTTAGATGGGTGTGAATTAGAGCATAGATAATATTTGTATTTGCGAGCGTAGCCGAGTGTGCAGTCAACAAATCAGAGTTTCGCGCTAGTTTATTGCTAATGGGCACGCCCAAGCCGAGAGCTTTTATAAGTAAGTGCGATTATTACATGCTTGATACAGACATTCTCCAGATTGCAATTGATTTATAAACTAGAGCTCGTGGCAGCTGCAACAAAATCATCTTGAAACGTTTGTAATTTGCTATTATATATTATATACCTCCAAATGAATTAAAAACAAATACAAAAATTAACAAAATAATTGTTGATTATGTAACAGTGGGGCCTAAGTATTTGATCGATGGATCACCCTCCGAACTATATCCAGAATCCAGAATCCAGAATTATGTAACAAAAATTGCAGATCATGCAATATTGTGATATAATTGATCACAAATTCAACAAATCATGTGGATTAAACTATAAATACGTCAAAACTGGTCGATCTTTGAACAAAAAATAATGATTTTGGATTGATGAGACGGATACTTGATGAAACTCCGTGATAAATGCAAAAAAACAATCAACACGAGTTGTGCAGTATTCACTTTTTAATGTTGTACTGAAAAATTTTATATTTTGACCACACAGTGGCTTCATCAAATCATCTTGAAACAAATATTGCATTCATTTGCATGCAGTTTTCTATTATGTAAATGTAAGTGTGCAAATGTTTAAAAAATAAGGTTTTAAGATGATATTGAATTTGTATTTTAGATACTTAATCAGACTTCATGATAAATGTAACCCAAACAAAAATAAAACAAAAGTTGTACGATTTTCAGATATTTAATGTTGTACTGAAACAATTGTTTTGCCACACAATCCGTCAAATCATCTTCAAACAATTTTGTATTCATTTCTCAAACACGATTTGTGCAGTATGCACTTGTTTAATGCTGTACTGCAACAATTTTATATTTTCACCACACAGTGGCTTCATCAAATCATCTTAAAACAAATGTTGCATTCATTTGCATGCAGTTTTCTATTATGTAAATGAAAATGTACAAAGGTTTAACAAATAAGGTGTTTTAAGATGATATTGAATGAGTATTTTAGATACTTCATCAGACTTCATGATAAATGTAACACAAACATAAATAAAACAAAAGTTGTGCGATTTTCAGATATTTAATGTTGTACTGTAACAATTGTTTCGCCACACAATCCGTCAAATCATCTTCAAACTATTTTTGTATTCATTTGCATGTATGCAGATTTCTATAATGTTTATGCTTAAAACTAAATTTAAAAAAAGATGATTTTGGATTAATGATTGATATTTTGGATCAATGATTGACGGTTGGCTTGATACATCTTCATAAACACAACAAAAATAAAACTGTAACAATTGTGTTTCGCCATACATATTAAAAAATAACGAAGATTATAAAATAAAATTAAAATGATACATATTTCTGCGATTTTAAATCAGCAGAAAGTGGATTTAAATCCACTTTATTTAATGTTGTACTGCAACAATTGTTTCAGCATAGAGATAAAAAAATTGAAAAATTGTGTCAGATTATAAGAAAAATAAAAATGATACACAACTTATGCGATTTTCACATATTTAATGTTGTAGGTACTGCAACAATTGTTTCGCCATACAGATGAAAAAATTATGAAGATTGTGTTAGATTATACTCCATACATACAAAATCGGTGACTTTTTAAATTGTTTGGAACGGAGATACCAGAACAAAAATTGATCCCAACTAATTAGTCACTCATCGAGATTTCTAGAGATTTCTCAATCATTAGGAAGATTGTTCAATATTGTTCGAGATTTCTAAGATTTCTTTCTCAATAATTATTAAGATTTCTAGAGATTTTTCAATAATTCTCAAGATTTCTCATTAATTCTCAAGATTTAGAAAAATACTTCAACAATTTCGAGATCTTTAATATCGAAAAATCGAAATTTGTTCATACATTTGACACGATTATTATATGGATTTATTCATTCTACAAATTTCAATTTCAATTCTCAAAATAAATTAACATTTAAATTTTATCAAGATTCTGACAGATTTTCCAATAATTTTCACGATTTCTCAATATTTTTGCAGATTTCCCCATAATTATTGTGATTTCTGGAGAGTTTTCACTAATTTTCAGATAAAAAATTCTGTTTTGTTCACATTTTTCAATAATACCCAATATTTCTCAATACTCTCGAGATAAGTATTGTGATTTCTGGAGAGTTTTCACTAATTTCACGATAAAAAAATGCTGTTTTGTTGCCATTTTTCAAAAATTCCCAATATTTCTCAACAACTCTCGAGATTTCCACAGATATTCCTGTAAATATCATTAATTCCAGAGATTATCAAGATTTTCCAATAAATTTTGTGATTTCTAGAGATATTTCAATAATTCTTAAGATTCTGAGAGTTTACCTAATCATTTCGTGATCATAATAATCAGAAATGATTGGAATGATAATTACATACATTTTCCATTCTCCAAATTTGTCGATAATTTAAAAAATATCAAGACATTTCTAAATATTGTCAAATTTCTAGAGATTTTCCAATCATTTCCCCAATTTCTCAATTATTTTTTGACAATTTGACAGATTTTACAATAATTGTCAAGTTTTTTTGAGATTTTACAATAAATCGAAAAATTTCCCTATAAAAAATTGCTATTAAAAATGCCACTTTTCAAAGGAAAGGATAAGTATAAATATTTTTTTATGTGAATGCAAAGAGAATTAAGAGCTCTAAAAAGTTATATTGTAAAATTTCGAGAGATTTTTCAATAATTTCTCCGATTTCTCAATAATTTTTAAAGACCTCCACAGATTTTGCAATAATTATCAAGATTTTTTGAGATTTTTTAATAAATCGAAAGATTTCCCTATAAAAAATTGCTATTAAAAATGCCACTTTTCAAAAGAAAGGATAAGTATTAAAAAAAAGAAAATATGTGACTGCAAAGAGAATTAAGAGCTCTACAAAAGTTATATTGTCAAATTTCGAGAGATTTTTTAATAATTTCTCCGATTTCTCAATAAATTTTAGAGATCTTCACAGATTTTGCAATAATTATCAAGATTTTTGGAGATTTTTCAATAAATCAAAAGATTACCCTATAAAAAATGCTATTAAAAAAAATAGAAAAACTTATTGAAAAAATAAAATATGTGACTGTGAAAGAGCTCTTCAAAAGTTGTAAAATAAAAAAAATTGAATTCCATTTAAAAAAATTGAAAAAAATTACTGACGTGATAATTTTTCTAAGTGCGTCAGAAAATGGAGAATAAATAACAAAAATCCACCAGTGCGAGTTTTTTTTTTAAATTTTCTAGATATCTCTGTAGGAGCGCTGGGGCTCCATATTTAAAAAAAGGCTCCGTATAATGAAGTATAATACCTATTCTTGTGTAAGTATATATATATATATAATATTTATATAATATAAAACTCCTGTAATATAGTTAATATTTCTGAGAAATATTGGGGTTTTGAAACTTTCTTAAGGAAAATACAGGTAGAAATTGTTTATCAAGTTGTTATTACTCCGTTATCATTTTGTTATTATTAATTTTAACGAATGAGTAACATGAGCAATATGTTGTTATTATTTTGTTATCAATTTTTTTTTATTATCAATTGGAATTAATGAGCATTAATGTTGTATTACGTTGTAGACGTAATAGGTTTATTTCTTAACGAGGCTATATATGTTTATGATACCATTATGCAGCTGAACACTGTTTATCTGTTATCTGTTATCTGTTTATCTTATTTTTGCTGTTCATATGTTTCGATGTTTAATAATTAATTTCAACTAGTGAGTAACATGTGGTTATGCGTTATTTTTGTTTTGTTATTCATTTCAACTGATGTGTAACATGTGTACATCTAAATAGAGCATATATTATTATTGTTATTATTGTTTTTTAATCAAGTTTTTAAAGTTTCTTAAAGGTAATACAGGTGGAAATTGTTCATCCAGATTGTTGTTATTACTTTGCTATCATTTTTTTATTATTAATTTTAATGAATGAGTAATATGAGTAATATGTTGTTATTACCTTGTTATAAACTTTTTTATTATCAATTTCGATTAATGAGCAACATGTTAGTAGATAATAAGAGTGTTTTGCGACAATTTCCCATAAGGATTTACATAGGGGTCTAAATTCACATTTTTTAGCTACTTGAGCTGTTTAAATAGCTGTTTGAGCTGTTTAAAAAGCTGCTTAACCAGCCTAAATACCTGCTTAACTAGCCTAAATAGCTGCTTGACTTGCTTAAATAGATGCTTAAGCTTCTACCTAGCTACTTGAGCTGACTAAATGGTTGCTTGAGCTGCTTAAGTAGCTATTTAGACAGCTCAAACAGCTATTTAAACAGCTTAAGTAGCTAAATAAAGAACTAAATTTAGACCCCTACGTAAATCCTTATGGGAAATTTCCGCAGAACTGTTTTAGCATACCTACTCATCACAGCCTATCACATTCCAATATCTACTCATGTTGTAGACCTAAAAGGTTTGTTTCTTAATCAGGTTTTAAAAGCTTCTTAAAGATAATAAAATGCAGCTGAAAATTGTTTATCAAGATATTAATAATAATAGTTTAGTCGCCTCTCACACATTTCATGCAGTTATGATTTTGTTGTGATCATACAAACATACATAATGAGCATGTGTGTCAGACACATAGATCAAAATACAGCGGACGAACTAATTGCTTTTAATTAGTAAATATTATGATGCATAATTCCTATATACGATTGCAATTTACAAAATTAAACAGAATGCAATTAATTGAATGCATGTTGGCAGTTTGATTATGTTTACGAGAATCGTTATTCGTGGTGTGCAACTAATAAGATAATTTATTTTTCTTTTTTTTATAACTCCAGTTATTACTGTACAAATTGAACTATTAATGACGAAGACAATCTATTTAAAAAAAAACTGATTTCTCAGATTACATGTAAGTACAAAAAATATAATCGAATTACATGGTAAGAAATTAGTTTAGATGTCTTCCATTCCAGTAATTTGTTAGTAGTATCGACAAGTAAGGAATAAGAATAATATGCTGATCAATAATAATTGATAATGGTATCGATGTGATCAAATATGCACGAGTAAAATAAAATTGCAGCCTACATGAAATTCGTTAATGTTTTTGAACCCTGGTGTTATTTATCTGGTTCTCGCTGACTTGTCTGTTGGTTGTTATTGTTGTGTGTGCATAAATTTCGCAGTAACGAGGTGTAATAACTGATTTATGTTTGCAGTTCAATATTTTACGTTTTATGAAGAGCTCTGTCGAAAGCTAATGGACGAAACTAGCCCGGTGCATGCACACACTCAGCGGACAATACGTTTCCATTCCATTTTCGATTAAGCAAAGTGCTCGCACCTAGTTGCACTGCATGATTCCCGTCCGTGCTCAACTCTCGGGCAACTAACGAGCAACAAGATTACAAATTGCGTAATAAAATCATACACTATGCTTGATTAAAAGTCGCGTTCTGTAATTCCTGGCGAGTCTCTCGGAGGCGAGAGACTTGGGACAATGGCCCGGGGGCTTGCCAACTATATCTTTTATTAGTGGAAATGTCTGCGTGAATTACGTTATCGCTTTCCCATCCCGGATTTAAATATAAATAACTTTTTCCCCGGCGCCGGATCCCATCGAGGGTTCGCATTGTTCGGAGTAAATTATATTGTTGTCACTGTCACTGTGTATCTGGCATTAGGTCACACAAAGCGACTGCTAATTTCCATGCTGCGACTCACGGTTTCACGAGATAAGACACGTTTCCTCCGGCACGGTTTTATTTCCACCCCTTTTGTGCGTCCGTCTCTCCCCCGTGGATACCACAGCGTCGAATTGATGTATATCCTGGCGGACGCCCCACGGATCAATGCACTGCCCAGTGGAGGATTTCCTACTTAAAAGGTAGTTCTCGTAAGTTATAAATATTTTTAAGAGATTAATAACTACAAGTTTCAGAAGATATCACACTATTTTTTTAAAAAGATTCACCAGAAAATAGTAGGTCCTATTGATCGTAGATTTCCTGTAAATTTAATCCGTTAAGGAGTGATATCAAATGTTTTTTGCAGTAAATCCCCATAATTATACTGGCTTGTACTTTACTTACTTTTTATGGATCTGAAATTTTACGATAAATAAAAACTTAGGAATAGCCTCCAAAATTTCGGTAAAACGAAAGCTTTGAACTTGATTTCTTGTATTAATTCTGAAATTTAGATTTTCTTGAGATCAAAAACTAGAATTTCGAAAAGATATCACACCATTTGTCGAAAATGAAGCCTAGTCAGAAAATATAATTTTGTGATCAAAGATGTCCTCTAGAATATTTCCCCTAAGTCATAAACATTGCAGTTGATTTCTCGTATTAATTCTGAAATTTAGATTTTTTTGAGATCAAAAACTACAATTCCGAAAAGATATCATACCATTTGTCGAAAGTGAAGCCTAGTCAGAAAATATAATTTTGTGATCAAACAAACATGTCCTCTAGAATATTTTCCCAAAGCCATAAACAAAAAAATCTGATTGATCTGTTGATAACGCACAATTAGTTTGAATTTCACAAAAGTATTTAATCTTGTACTGCTACAATTTTTTCGCCATACAGTAGCTTTATCAGGCAGATGAAAACTTAGTTTAAAAATAGAAAACTCAGTACAAGATTCTCAGTACAAGAATTCTCAGTACAAGAACTCACACTAATTGTGTTTTTTTTATACCGGGTGTACATTTAAAAACTGGCCAGTCTCAATAACTTTTGAATGCAAGCTAACTTCATAAAAATAAAAAACACGTCGATTGACTTTTGCAGGGGGAAGTTTAAAAACAATGTCAAATAAATTTTAAGTGTCACCCCCTCCTCCCTAGCCGCCCCCACTTAAAATGAGGTATGGCAAGGTGGGGGTACCATTTGAAATTTCAAAGTGGGGGTGGCTAGGGTGGAGGGGGGTGACACCTAAAATTTATTTGACATTGTTTTTAAACTTCCCTCTCCAAAAATAAATCGACGTGTTTTTTTGTTTTATCAAGTTAGCTTGCATTCAAAAGTTATTGAGACTGGCTAGTTTTTAAATGTACACCCGGTATATTATCATGGAGTTTCATCATGTATCAAGACTCATCAATCAGATCATTGATCTGTAATTTCCAATGTATGCCCAAATTTTGGTTGACACGGTCGAATTTTTCGCTTCTTGTTAATTACAGGCCATTAACAAGGAGCGAAATATTAGACCGTATAAACCAAAATTTAGGTAATAAATATTACTAAATTTAAGTAGCTGCTCCATTTGGAACCACAAATTTTAGGTCTGTTACACTCAAATTTCAATTTTCCTAGTGTAACAGACCTAAAATTCGCGACAAGAAATGGTTTCCTTATTGCAAAAAAAAAATCCTTGTATTTAATACACGGTTTTTGAAGTTTTGCTATAGTATGTTGACATACAGGGTGGTCACTTTTACGACGCCCACTATTAGGATCTATTAAACGGAGATATATACAGAGTGGGTCAAATGGGATGAAAGTTTCCCATTTTTGTGCCTTTCAATATAGTGAAACGAAATCCGGAATATCTTCTACAGTTCCTGAAATATTGCTGAAAAACTGAAAAAGTGAACTTTCCTTTTCCTCTAATAACTTTTTTACTTTTGAAGGAAATATTACGAAACTTGGCACTCTTACATTTTTCGATGTGAGCTTTCTGATGACAGTGCCAAACATTTTCTGCGCCAACTAGATGCCTAAATTTTCTTAGTCAACTTTTGATTTTATGATTTTTTTATTATGGCCGTAATATTGGATTTTAATAGCATTCAAAAGTGCAAAAAAATCCGATTTCAACCATGTATAACACATGGGTATTATGACATTATTTACCACCAAAAATCGATAATTTCTAAATGTGTTGCAAAAATCAAACGGCTGTGAACTGCTCTAAAAATTAAGTTGCCATGGAATAAAAATTACCATTTTGACATTTCTTCATACAAAGAAATTAACTTCTGAGTAATTGTGTTATGTATAAAATGCAAAAAATGAGATAATGTCTTTGATTAGTAAAACTGGCAGAATATTATCCTCAACATGAAAAAATTGGCATGTACAATCTCTATGTAAGGAATTTCAGAAATGTGACACATTTAGAATTTATCGATTATCGATTTTTGGTGGTAAATAATGTCAGATTACCCATGTGTTATACATGGTTGAAATCGGAATTTTTCACTCTTTTGAATTCTATTAAAATCCAATATACCGGCCATAAGAAAATCAAAAGTTGACTATGAAAATTTGGACATCTACTTAGCGTAGAAAATGTTTGCCACTGTCATCAGAAAGCTCACATCGAGACATGTAAGAGTCCCAAGTTTCGTAAAATTTCCTTCAAAAGTAAAAAAGTTATAAAAGTAAAAGGAAAGTGCACTTTTTCAGTTTTTTAGCGATATTTCAGGAACTGTGCAAGATATCCCGGATTTCGTTTCAGTATATTGAAAGGCACAAAAATGAGAAACTTTCATCCCATTTGACCAACTCTGTATATATCTCCGTTTAATAGATCCTAATGGGAAATGGGAAATTTCATTTGCCTGCAGGCACGCAAAAATACGGTTACCAATGAGTTATTTTTAAATTTCACAATAGTTATTTACCACGAAAAGGAGACATTTAACTAGTCCTCTAAAAAAATCTCCATGTGGGTGAAGAGCTAGAGGCCCTCGAAACCTTAGAACCTTATGGATCACAAATCCATATTATTTTATTATTTATTATTATTTTTTAATTTATTATTTCGTTATTTATTATTATTCATTTTCAATTATTGATTAAAATTTTCAGCATTTCATAATATTCTTGGGGTTTGGAAAACAAGCATTTTTTTTTTGTAAACAACAGAATTTTCGAAAACAAAAACATATATACGGGGGTCCAAGATAAGGATCGTACTGCACCAAAATGTTCGAAATGTATTAACAAGCCTCTTTTCCGAATAAAAACATGAGAAACCATACTGTGATATAATTCGTTGAATTCGAAATAGGAAATGCTATTTAATACAGGGTGTACTTTATTTACGAGTCACATAAAAATATAAGGTTGATGATGGTTTCTTCGAAACGAAACTTTATATACGTCGTCTTGTAGAGCTAAAAAAGTGGGAATGAGAAAGTGCCTTTTGTATTTTTACACCTTTTCATATAACTTTAGAAAAACATAAAAACGATATCGCAAAATTTCAGATTTTGTAAGATATCTCCGGAAGTAAGTGGAATTTTTAGTTATAGTCAACAGAATGTTACTGACCTATAAATTTCCAACTTTTTTCTCGTATTTAATACAGGGTGTACTTTATTTTCGGGCCATATAAAAATATAAAGTTGACGGTGGTTTCTTCAAAACGAAACGTTGTACTGAAAATTTATAAAAGCTGTCTTGTACAGCTAAGAAAGTTGAAATGAGAAAGTACCTTTTCTATTTTTACACCTTTTCAAATAACTTCAGAAAAACATAAAAACGATATCGAAAAATTTCGGATTTTGTAGGATATCTCCGGAAGTAAGCGGAATTTTCAGGTATTCTCAACAGAATGTTACTAACCTATAAATTGCGCAACTTTTTTATCGAATTAAATACAGGGCGTACTTTATTTACGGGCCATATAAAAATATAAAGTTGACGGTGGTTTTTCAAAACGAAACGTTGTACTGAAAATTTATAAACGCTGTCTTGTACAGCTAAGAATGTGGAAATGAGAAAGTACCTTTTCTATTTTTACACCTTTTCAAATAACTTCAGAAAAAAATAAAAACGATATCGAAAAATGCCGGATTTTGTAGGATATATCCGGAAGTAAGCGGAATTTTCAGGTATTCTCAACAGAATGTTACTGACCTATAAATTGCGCAACTTTTTTTGTCGAATTTAATACAGGGTGTACTTAATTTACGGGCCATATAAAAATATAAATGGAGAAGTATTTCTTCTACTTAAAATATGTAAATACTTCTCCATTAACCAAAAACTCAGGATGGATCCACACACATTAAAATAAAAAAATAAAATTGACGGTGGTTTCTTCGAAACGAAACGTTGTACTGAAAATGTATATATAACACTTGTATGTACAAAATGTATATATGATATATACGAGGGCTGTTTGACGGAAGAGTGACTTTTTAATGAAAACGTTATTTTTCTGTTCAAAATATATTTTATTTGTCAACATAACACCCTTTCAAGTGTACACACTTAGCCCGGCGAGTTTACAATTTTTTTAAACCTTCCAAAAAGTAATCTTTCGGAAAGTCTTCAAAATATGCATTTGTGTCGGTTATCTCCTCTTCATTTGCCTGAAATCTTTTTCCACACAGCCATTTTTTTAAATTTGGAAATAATAAGAAATCACTGGGAGCCAGATCTGGCGAATATGGCGGATAAAGCAGTAATTCGTAATGCAATTCAGTCAATTTAGTTGTAGCAATTGCAGACGAATGAGAGGGCGCATTATCGTGATGGAACAACACTTTTTTTCTTCATCAAATGCGGTCGTTGTTTTTCAAGTTCGGCATCAATACATGTCTGCATAATTAGCATAATACTGGCCAGTTATGGTTTTTCCTTTTTGTAAACAATTAATAAAGAGTACACCTTTAGAATCCCAAAAAACTGTGGCCATGACCTTATTGGTCGAAAAAAGTGTGTTTGCCTTTTTGGGAGCATATTCGCATGGAGAAATCCAGTATTTAGACTGTATTCTTGTTTCTGGAGTATAATGATGTATCCAAGTTTCATCTACTGCGACATATCGACGAAAAAAATCCTTTGAGTTACGTTGAAAACGGCCAAACATTCTTCTGAATTCTTAATGCGAGCGCGCATTTGATCACCATTAAGCAAACGCGGCAACCATTTCGCGGATAGCTTTTTCTTATTGAAATGTTCATGCAAAATATTGTATACCCGTTCGGTTGAGATGTTTACTTCATTAGCTATCTCACAAAACTTTATTCGACGATTGCCAATTACAAGGCCATAGAGTTTATTAACCATTTCTGGAGTAGTCACAGTAAATGATGGTTTCGGACGATCTGCATCAACCGTGCTCATATGGCCACTTTTAAAAGCAGAAACCACTTACAAATCATTCCATGGGACGGAGCAGATTCTGGATAATATTTACGTAACTTTTCCTCGGTTTCTTTAATTGTTTTTTCACGTAGAAAATAATGTTTAATCAACACTCGAATTTTTTTTTTACATATTTACAAAACAACGAAAACAGTTTCCTTCAAATAAGTATAAAACATAATCTATCTGTCAGATTGGTGCCAAATTTTGACAGTAGACCTCCGAAAGACCTCAGGAGCTAGCAACATAATCATTATAACGAAAGTGTTACCAACCTTTGAAAAGTCACTCTTCCGTCAAACAGCCCTCGTATATGACAGAAATGCCAACAGCAAAAAAATCAAAAATAACCGTATATCAAGATTCTTCTGAAGAAGCCACAGTGTGGCGAAACAGCGAAAACAGCGAAATGTTGTAGTGGAAATTAAAAATAAATAAATACTTGAAAGTAATAAGAAAATATTATTAAAGTAATGAATATGGAGTTTCAAAAAATAACGGCCAAATCTATTAATTTATAAAATATCTTTGTAGTATTGTGTATCATAGGTGCGTAACCTGAGAGAATGGTATGATACCACATCCCAAGAGTTATTCCGAGCTGCCGCCTCCAAGGTGAAGATAGCGATGATTATTGCAAACCTCCTGAAAGGAGATGCCATATAAAGAAGAAGAAGATTGTATATCAGTGTTTATCTCCATACGTACGTTGAAGAGCTTTCCTAATAACATTGCTTTGCAAATTAATTAACAAATCTTTAGATTAAAGATTGAGAGACTAGTGGTGATTGTTTGAATTTTAACAAATCTTCAGCTTTTGAATCAAAATTGAATTCCCTTGAATTTCTGTACTTTTCATTATTAAAACGAAAATCCAAAATTTTGGCTAAAAAGCTCAAGATTTATGAAAAATTGTTTTATGAAAAAAAGGTTTTTATCTACTGGTGGAACACTTCTGCACTTCCACTGGAATAAATCGCAGCTTGTTGCGAGGACCCCCCGAATGGTGCCCATTATTCGCTTTATTGCCCCATCGGAATCGCGGGGGCGTGAGGCAGTAAAAAGCTAATTGTCGGCAAAAAGCGATCGAAAGCGTGGGGATGGATGTGCGAGGAAAAACCCTAATGGCCCTCGGACGGCGCCTCCACAATTTTTTCCTCCGGCGATTATCTCCCCCTCGACGGTAACGAGAGCCGAACGACTTCCCATTCGTTCCCGGCTGCATTATGCAACTGCGCGTGGGCCAGCTTAGGGCTACGTCGATACTTTCTAGCTGGCACGCGGAGTGCTCCTTCCACCAGGTGAACAAACACGTAAACAGATAGTTTGATGTTCCCACTAATTACTCGCTTAATTCACGAAACAGCCCCGAGCGAAATGTGCAACAGACTACCGGGGAGGGTCCCGGCATTAATTATTTGCGCAATTTACGACTCGCATACCAACCCACACATCACAGACACACACACACGGTAACCCTGCTCCTCTACAGAGCCAAGAAAACACCTCCAGAATTGTTTGCTCTCTGGCCTCTCTCGTGGCGGTAAACACGAATTTCGGTGACTCGATATCCCCAGCCGAAAGCAGCGAATTTCCAATTAAAATATCGAACCGTAGCGTTAATTAATTTCCGAGGCGTGTGGGAGACTTGCTGCGGTTTTAATTGTCGATAAACAATAAATGCGCGCCACACACGTTACTCGCCCGGATAAATAATTGGCGCTGAGTTTTATTTACAAACGTCCTGAATGTTGGAAAATTTTTTCGGCAATATTTATTTACGGCTAGTACAAACATATTTTTGCAGCAGAAGGCAAAATAATTAAAACATCGAGCAGCGTTCGCCCAAATATTAAGTCAAATTCTTTATGTCTCCATTGTTCTCACACCTGGAGTAAATTTAGCACCCCAAAGAATTCAGTAATATAAGATGAAAATATTTTTTATAGGTGCAAGTTATTACTTACAAATTCACTAATTCTTTAGTTCGGGGGCAACTTTTTTTTCTAACAATGACATCACCTTTCATCTGTCAAAGGAAAGGTGATGTCATTCTTAGAAAAAAAAGTTATATGAACATAGGTCCCATTCATCTTAGTTAAGAAGTTGCAAGCCGTTAAAAATAGATAAGGTTTATTTTAAAACTTCATTTTTTTTTCAGAATGACAACACATTTCATGTGTCAAAGTTTGTCCCCGAGCTAATAGATCACCCTGTATATGAACAGCATTTAATACAAAGTGAAATTCCATTTCAAATTTATTCATGTCAATACTACAGTCATGTTTGTTTACATAGGCATTAAGTTAATTGTAGTAAAGTGTTATATAATAAATTATATAACTATAGAAAGTATCAGTCATTCATGTCAATAATGATTATTCATCTATTTATATACATGATTGATAAAAATTAAACATTAAACATTAAAATTAAAAAAATTGTCCCAAGTATAAAATGCATTTAGAATTAGAATCAATTTTAGTGTGGACCTTGGAGAAACAGCTCCTTTATACAGGGTGTCTCTAAATTATGTAAACATGGCTTAACCACAGATTACTGGTATCAAAAAAAGGCGACTTAGTCTAAATAGTCTTCTTTTGATCCCAGTAACCTGTGGTTAAGCCATGTCCACATAATTTAGAGACACCCTGTATAATGGGGAAGCTTATTTGTAAACTTATGCACAGGTAGGTGAAGCCAGTTTGTGATCTTGTAAGTCTAAGTTGTTCGAGACAGCTTGAATTTCGTTCTTGTGTCATGATCATATTTGGCTGCAAACTGCATGAAAGAAATCAAGTTGTTCTTGATATGGATAAGACACTTCAAAATTTCAATTGGATAAAGTCAATATAAAGTGCTAAAAAGTTTACTGCATCGATGCTGGCATAATTTTTTGCTGATGGAATGATTGGTGATGGACTATTCTCGTGCCATCAAGTGGCTGCAGTATTTTGCTTGTTCAAGATATTTATCTGATTTACGGATACTGGTATCATCTGAAAAAATTGTACAATCATCTTCATCTATATAACCAACAAATTTATTTGCAAATATGATGTATAGAAGTGTCACAAGTACTGACCCTTGAGGCATTCCCTCACTTTTCCAATTTTCAAGTTGTTTTCTACGAAATAAGCCATTATTTGACCGAAAGGGATTCTCTCTATGATTTTAGAGAGAATTCATGAATTCATGAATTCATTCAAAGTAATCGTCACGATCCAATTTTAGAAAAAAATGTTTCAAGCGATTTTTTCATGTTAACGCGTTTGACCTTAAAGTTTTCTCAAAATCCCATGAGGCCCATTTTGATCTGGCAGTTTCAAAATCTATTTTTTTTTATAAGAACACGTTTGTTTATAATACCTTAACGGCGCTTATATTTTGCTGATGGATGATTGGTGATGAACTATTGTCGTGCCTTCAAGTAGCTGCAGTATTTTGACTGCAGATATCATCTGAAAAAATTGTACAATCATCTTCATCTATATAACCAACAAAATTATTTGCAAATATGATGTATACAAGTGTCACAAGTACTGATCCTTGAGGCATTCCCTCACTTTTCTAATTTCCAAGTTGGTTTTAGATTAAAAAAAAAACGCCTGGATTATAATTTTCTAAAAATTTCAACGTTAACCCCTAAAATAAAAAAGTTAGATGTTTCTATTGTTTAATATGGTTTAAAACTGATATCTTTTAGCAAATTCTTTAAATTCCAATAACATTTAAAGCACGTCCTGATGGCGCTATATTAAAAAAAATGCTGATTCATTTTTTTCCATAAGTTTCGAAGTAAAATATCTAAACAAAAAAGCATTATTTCGATTGATCATTTTTAATTGAAATTGATATTTTCAAGTGGACGTTTTAAAACCTCTAAAAATACTGAATTTTATCAAGTATGGGACAATGCTGAAAGACAAATAAGACCCACAAGTGCTCTAGAGCAGTAATTCCCAATCTGTGGGTCGCGAAACCCGGTGAGTTTCATCTAGCTTTCAAGGGGATCCTGAAATTCCCCAAATTTTGTTGTTTTTTTTGTTTCAAAGTCAAACATCTAAACAAAACAGCGTTAGGTATTTCGATAGATAATTTTTGATTGAAATTGATATTTTTAAGTGAGCTTTTTAAAACCTCTAAAATACTGAATTTTGTAAAGATGGGACAATGCTAAAAGCCAAATAAGACCCATAGGTGCTCTAGAGCAGTAGTTCCCAATCTGTGGGTCGCAAAACCCGGTGAGTTTTTCTCCAAATTCTCCAAATTTTGTTTCTTTTTTATTGTTTCAAAGTCAAACATCTAAACAAAACAGTGTTAGGTATTTCGATTGATCAGTTTTGATTGAAATTGATATTTTCAAGTGGGCTTTTTAAAATCTCTGAAGATACTGAATTTTATCAAGTATGGTACAATGCTAAAAGCCAAATAAGACCCATAGGTGCTATAGAACAGTAGTTCCCAAATGTCGGTCCCAAAACCCAGCGAATCTCACCTAGCTTTCAATGGGATCCTGAACTTCTCCAAATTTTGTTTTTTTTAATAATCCGCTAGAAAATCTGTTTGATCAAAATCAGATCAAATTCTGTTGAACGTTAGACTTTAAAATGTTTAGAAAAAAATGATTCAGGGGATTTATAATGTTATTTTATTTGTATTTGTATTTTATTCTAATATCAAATACATTATATTTCGGTTTCGGTTAATAGTGGATTGCTGTTTCTTAATCTAATATCTACTTCTAATAATTCTATTATATAAGCGTACATTATTTGTACTTTATAAGGTAAGTAGGCTAATTAATTTAGTAAATTATTGATTACATATTTCATTCTCTGCTACATATTGTTAGATTATAATAATTATTTGTCGTATATTAATTACATGTTAACGCGTTTAAGTTTCCTTAAATTACGATGAGGCTCATTGTGATCTGGCAGTTTCAAAATTTAAATTTTCTTAGTGGATTTCATACATAAAAAGTAGCAGCTACTTGAGCATGTGATTAAAATCTGGAGTATAGACCGAATAATGTTTCTACACAAAGTTTCCAACAATTTTAATTATGATTGACTGATATCAATCCCGTTAGATATAGTCCATGCCAGATAAGATGCCACTTTTCACATCAAACTGAAGTCCCTCCTCTGTCCTGTCGGATTCGTCAACAGAAATGCAAATGCATCTCTTGGAGCATCCTAGTTTATTAAGGTACGATAGTGAGCTGTCCCTGAGTAATACTGTTGCTTATTCCAAAGCACCTCCTTTCTAAATAATCAAAGGAATAAATTTCTTAATTTCTTCTTTTATTTAAAGGAATTTAAAGGCATACATGTATGCTGTATGGCTATATGGCTCAAAACAGCTCCCACGGTTTTGGGATGTGTTTTCACTAGTCCAGTTTCACCAGTGGAAAGATTTCGGTTTTATGTGAAAAGTGATATCTTATCTGGCATGGACAATATCGGGACTATTTTGCTCTTCCTTAAGTATTTTGTACTTTTTCTGCCCTTGGTATATGGCCTAGGCCTAAGCCTAGAAAGAAAAAAATGCATTACAAACATCTTTAGAATTCTTTACACACTTCTGGCAATTTCCTGATTCTACGCCCTTAGAGGCATACCTTTAAGGGCGTAGAATCAGGAAATTAGCAGAAGTTTGTAAAGATTTCTAAAGATGTATTCTTTAGATTTAGATTTTCTTTTACTTTTATTTTTCCCATCCTCATCACCTTATTTGTCTCACCATGTTATACATATCTCACTGGTGACCAAACCAGTAAATCTACATTTCAGGAACCTTACTAATCCATTATCCTCCATTCCTAATTATATCTTTAATTTCACTATTCCTGAATTTGAATGCCCTATTAAACTTTGTGCGTTTCCTTCAAATTAAATAGATTTTAGTGTGCATAAAAGCGCACAATGGTTTCTTTATGCGCCCGTTCCTTGTTACAGCGCGACATCCTTAATACATTTCTAACGACTCCCGGAGAGGGCCGTAATTAACGTTTAGGACACATAAACGGGGCACATCAAAAAATCAGTGTCCGCACCTTCACGGGTCATCGGGCCACCTTCGCAATAAGCAGTAAAAAGTATTTACAGCGTGTTAAAAATCGCCATTACCAGTTTTACAGCGGATGCAGTCATTAATCCTCCTCGAAGGATGCGGCGGATTTGACAGCGGCTCCTCGGCTCGGGCGCGTAAAGAAGACGTCCGTGATTATTTTTACGCTTTTTTCACGCCGCGAAGACAAGAGGCGGAGAGGACGTCTAATTTTACCAGCTCGGAAATAGTTGGGCAAAGAGAAAGACATCGAGGTTCACGGTTGACAATGTTATGGGAGAACTTGCCAAGAGGCCAAGGAAAATATGTTGACTGAGATCAGGATATAATTTGTAGCTATAGTCCATGCCAGATGAGATGTCTTTTTTCATATAAAACCGAAGCCCCTCCTTTATTCTGTCAGACTGGTCAACATAAATACCAATGCATCTATTGGAGGATGCTAGTCTCTTGAGGTACCATAGTGACCTGAGTAATTCAGTTTCTTATTACTCTTTTCACACTTTTCACATAAAACTGAAATCCCCCAATGGTGGAATTGGACCTAGGCAGAATTTGAAATCTAAAATTCTTACAGGTGATTGCCTCCTCTATATAAGTATATAGAAAAGGTATAGTTTTCTTGAAAATTTTCGGGATTTCAAATTCGAAAATTTTCAGTATACTTACAGGAAAATATGAATACATTATATGGAGGAAGCTATCGCCTGAATGGTTATGCATATAGCTATATCAGTTATGTATATGTCGACCAATAAATCGAAATATAGGAAAACAATATTTCCTGTATAGTTTCAGGAAACATCAGTTGTTATGTATATGTTGACAAATAAATATTTATTGATCTATTATAAAAAGTACCACTTGAACGGTATAGCTTGTGATATACTATACTCACTATTTATATTTCTTGAAAATGTATATGTATTTCGACACGCAATGCGATCATCTTCAGTAAATACCAAATATTATTATGTACTGCGATAACTTGGAGGTATAAAACACCGTAATAATGGCATATCTAATAACGATGTTGTGCAAATATTATAGCAATTATTTGTAATCTATAAATTTTGTTGACACACTGTGTGGCACTAAAACCAAACTGCCGCATAAACCATGACGAGTTTAATTGCGTTTAAATATTAACAGCTCGACAACGAACTTTATGATTCCGCCGACAGCAATTTCGTTCGTTTTCTTCAATCCGCCGGAGCGCTAAAACGCTTTCATATAAAGTTTATATCCCGGGATTTGCATAATAATGACGCATTATAGTGTAACGGTTTATTTAACGTGCATTTTTCACTCCGTGATTGTCTCCAGTCTCATTTTGTCTGGCGTTTAAGCCAATTTTTTACGACGACTAGAAGAGGTCAAGACGTAAATATTAACTGCCGGTGCAATATAAAGTTTATTATGATGATGCGATGCAAGAAATTAACAAATTAAACTGTTTTAATCAAAGAATTATTTCACATATAAACAAATTATATTTTATCGAATTCAATTGATGAAAGAAAAATGTAAATACGTATAAGTGGCTACATTTAATGTAAAGTATTATTTTGAGCTGTGGTTCTTCAAATGTAGTAAACCATTACTCCAACGTTTTACCAATTTTCCTGAAAAATTAAAATTTTATTGTATAAAAAGAATGTATAATGTAAATTTCACTAAATTTTATAGTCAGAATTTCTCATACATACACACTTCTGTCAGTAAGATGCCTGAAAATTATTATGATTCAATAATTTTTACAAAAATATTAAGATTATTTTGTGATATTGTTAAAAACGATCAGAGTCCACTATATGTTATAAAAAAAAAATTATGGTTTTATTTATGTGTATTTTATATTTTGCTCAATATTTCAATGTCATTGTCAAAGCTGTTCAATTGTCAAAGTTAGTCAGTTGATTTTTAATTTATTATTTCTGTCGTTTATTAGACTATAAACTTAGAATTTAGTTTTCTGAAAAATGAGCAAAATTGGTTCTAATCGTTTTACCCAGTAGCAAATCAATTGTGTATAAATATGTATCGGCAAATTTCATGGTCTTAAAATGTTCTGAGACACATATATACATTCGGTGAGCTCTTTTGTAAGCAATGCAGGGAATGTAAGCCGCGACTGAGGGATATCCACAAGAAGGTAAAGCGTATGAATAAAATATCGACGATATCCGCACACGACGTGGACAAATCACGGGGAAACTTCAATAAATACGTCCTCATAAATCCAGTCGAAGTTTTGACGCGCCCCATCACCCCCCGCGAACGTGGAAAATTAAAACTTTCTATAAAGAGCCCGATAAAAAATGGGATTATTTATATCACGTCCGACGCGAAATGGACCGATAAACATCGCTCTTCCGCAGTGAATTCCGCTTTCTTTTCATCCGCCTAATTCGCCCCCGGCCCGGGAAATATTTGTGTGTGTGCAACTTATACCCCCCGATGCCCCGTCAATAAACGAGGGCGGATTTTCAGAACCAATTGCCAGGATAAAGCATGATTGATGATAGCGGCAGCCAGAGAGCCCTGCCAATCTCCTGCTCACTTTATATTAATTTATCGATTCATATGTTTAGGTAAACAACATAACATCCAAAAATATCTTCATGATAATCATCATAATAATAACACACGCACAAATCAAGGGGATGAAAATAGAATTTCCCAGTTATATGTTATAAGTACATGTTAATCAATTAATGTTATATACTGAAACCAGAAGAGTGAGCTAAATGTAACGTTTTATACCTAGTGATCATTTAAATATCAGCTCTTGTTATCCATGAAAATTTTCGCAGCCAATTAACCAAGTCAAAAAAGAAAATTTCGAGATACACCATTTTGAAAATTCGCCACTTCATTCAATGTGATAAATCTATTTTCCAATATTTATTGTTCTTGCAAAGTTTGTATTAACATTCCAGTGGACCATGATACAACTTTTTCCTGATAAATACAACGAATATTTATGGTACCTGATCATTTCAACACGACCAACAAAACTTGGTCCCAGCAGAATTTAGAGTAAATAGGTAATTATGCCAGGACCAAGTTTTGTATTTTTTCCTAATTTTTCCATTTTAAATCTTCAATTATGCCAAATCTATATTTTGATGCACTTTCTTTAATTGATCTTCCAACACCCTGAAATATTTCAGCTTGATGACATTTTGGCTCATTATTATGACTATGCCTAGGAATCCAAATTATTTCTGAACTATTTTAGTCACAATGCCACTATCGTAGTTCCATTTCTGTTTTTTTTTTAACTTTTAATTTCATTTTCAGAGTTTTCTAGATATATGAATCGCTCATTACATCAAAACTACCTTTTTTTATTTGACAGTTTTCTATTTTTAACTTTTTTGTCAAGTTTTGTAGCACATGAAGCGGTACCAATTTAACTCCTCAGTTATACCAGAACAAATATATTATTGGACTCTTCTACCCCTCAATTATGTGAAATTCAAATTTTATACCACTATTACCATAGTTTACTAATACTATACCAAACGGGTGATATGATGTCATTCTGTAATGCCAGCTCTTCTTGTTGTACTCTGGTTGTAGATATTAGTCGATATATTTGATAAGTAATATTATAATAATACTATTATTCAGGTTTATTATATAATGTGTTCCAATCAAGATGAAACAAAAGACAGCAGATTGCTAAAATATATATTTTAACTCGAAACCAACGTATGTTGTACTCCTCAATTATGCCAATATCAACTTTTGAGGCACTTACAGCACGTAGTTCTTGCTTTTGTTTTGATTATTGCTGATGTTTTTATTCATGGTTTTTATGTATGTTGGGTAATCATTAAAATTTTGACAACAATTGTTATTTGGACACAAATAATTGAAATGAATGCAGCTAACAACACTGTCTTCACTCAGAACCCTTTGGCATTAAGTTGAATTTGAATATGTATATATATGTGTTTGAACATGTTCCGGGTCTTTGAACTTCCGTGTATTGTTTTGTGTGTCCTGAATAGGACCTTTTTACTCTTTTACCCTTGCAGGTAAAACACTGAAACCCGTGGACCCGGTCATTAAGCTTCCAAGAAGACCGACGCAACGGATTAACAACTCCTTGAATAGCTCATTCAGTCGGATTACGAAGCCTCAATCTCATCCGCACCGACTATCCAAGCCCCCCGTTGATCACGTAAACCAACAACACACAACCGGCCCGATGACCAGAAGCCGCGCCAGAAAGGAGGTATAAAAGGACACAGCAATCGTAGCTCTTCAGTTGTCTCCTAACACTCGAGAAGAATCCACCAGAAGATGGCAAATGCGATTTTGCCGAAACGTCGTGAAAAAAGTCCTATTCAGGACACACAAAACAATACACGGAAGTTCAAAGACCCGGAACATGTTCAAACACATTTCGTCCGTGAAAACATACACATGAACATATATATATATATATATATATATATATATATATATATATATATATATATATATATATATATATATATATATATATATATTTATAAGTTTGAATTAAAAATTAAAGCTTCTGATAATCGAAAATGTTACGGATATCACTGAAATTTCGATAAAATCATTGATATTTTGCAAAATATAAACAGATAATCTTTCCTGTAGAATTGAATGCAGAATTGATATCAATTTCAGGACTTTTTGTTGTAATTTTTTAATGTTTCTTGACTTTTTGTATTTGTTTTTGATGTATCTTGAATTTTCTTTATTGTTATTTTTATGTTTCTTGACAATGTCTTCTTGTTTCTGATGCCTTTTTGTTTTTGTTTTTGATGTTTTATGCCGCATTTCTTCTTGTTTTGTTTTTTGTTTGTACCTTGTTTTGCATCATAAACATCAAGAAGAGGTGAATTTTTGATGTAATGATGTGCCTTGATAATTTCTTCTTCTTTTTGATGATACTTGTTAACATTTTATTTTTGTTTTGCTATTTCTGTTCTTTATTGCATATTATTTATCAAGTACTTGATGTGTCTTTCTTTTGATTTGATTATTGTTGTTGTTTTTGATGATAGGTTTGAATTTTTGATTTTGACAATACTTGATGTTTCCTTCTTTGGTTTTGATTATTGTTGTTGTTTTTGATGATAGGATTGAATTTTTGACAATTATAATAAATACTGTATTTTTTTAAGTTGTCATTAATAATTCAAGTTTATATTAGAATAATTGGAAATTTTAAGGAAATCATTGAAATTTTAACGATATAATTGATATTGTGAGAATAACTTTTCTTTAGAATTGAATTCAGAATTGATGTTAATTATAGTACTATTTTTGTTATTTTTTAACGTTTCTTGACTTTTTGTTTTTGATGTTTATTGAATTTCTGAAAATTAAAAATTAACAAATGAATGTGGCTAAGATCACTGTCTTCACTCAGAACCCTTTTGCATCTCGTTGAATTTTATTGCTGACGATGTATCTAGCAGGATTGATGTTTTCACAATTGAGGGGTCTAGAAGAAAATTTTGGTAGTTCTGAGATAAATGGCTTTAAAGTTAACATGAATTTCAAAATTCCAGGAATACGTTCAGAAAACTGTTAATATTTTAGTCTAAAATATTACCCGAATAAATAATTTAAAACCTCTATTAGAATAATTGAAATTGTTACGGAAATCATTGAAATTTTTACATAATAATTGATATTTTGAGAAATGTTGACAGATAATATTTCCTGCAGAATTGAAATTAATGTCAGGATATTTTTTTGTTATCTTTGAACGTTTCTTCACTATTTGTTTTTGATGTTTCTTGAATTTTCGTTTGGTTATTTTTATGTTTGTTGATTTTTTTTTCACGTTTTGATTTATGGTGCCTTTTTCTTCTTGTTTTTGATGTATGGTGCCTTTTTATTCTTGTTTTTGATGTTTGATGCTTTTGTTTTTCTTGTCTTGGTGGTTTGTTTATCTATTCTATATGTTCGTGATGTCCCTTGGTGGTTTTTAATACTTTTTGTTGACGCTTGTTGACATTTTATTCTTGTTTTGCTGTTTCTGTTGTTTCTTTCATATTGTTTTTGAAGTTCTTGATGTTTCTTGGTGGTTTTTAATGCTTTTTGTTGATGCTTGTTGACATTTTATTCTTGTTGTACTTTACTATTTCTGTTCTTCCTTTCATATAGTGTTTGAAGTTCTTGATGTTTCTTTCTTTTGTTTTGAATATTGTTGACGTTTTTGTTCATGTTTTTGATGTTCGTTGACATTTTCTTCCTTTTTTTGTTGATTCTTGTTGATATTTTATCCTTGTTTTACTATTTCTGTTGTTTCTTTCATATTGTTTTTGAAGTTCTTGATGTCTCTTTAGTTTTGATTATTGTTGATGTTTTTATTCATGTTTTTTATATTCTTTGACGTTTTCTTCCTTTTTTGTTGTTTGTCGCGTGTTTACTTATTGTTTATATTGTTTGTTTAGTCGCTTTTGATAGTTTCTTCTACTTTTTGTTGTTGGGTTTTTTATTCTTGTTTTGATACTTTTTTGAGGTTTCTTGACTTTTCTTCTTGTTGATGTCTCTTGATAATAATAATAATAATAATAATAATAATAATTTATTTGTATGTCGACTCTCAGTGGAGTATTACATTGTCAATAAGAAAAAAAATAATAATTGAATAAAATCTTCTTCTTGGTTTTGATGTTTGTTGACATTTTTTTGCTCATGCTTTCATATTTGTTGACTTAATTGCTCGTGTTTTTGGATTTTGTTTACCCTTTCTTCGTAATGTTTTTGATATTTATTGATGTTTTCTTGATGGTTTGTTCTTGCTATTTTTAGTATCTGTTGATTGTTTTTATTTTTCGTTTGTTATTGATCATATAAGGTTTCTTGAGTTAAATATGATGTTACAATTTTAGTATAGTGACTAATGTAAACATTGTGATGGTATTAGTAAATATTATTACTTATTTATTTTATTATTAGATCATTTAACGAGATTGATTTTAATATTAGTTGTGATAATGTTACTGGTAATTAGATGAGTGACGCTTAACAGCCCTACTTTGTTATATAGTGTGAAATAGGTAATAAAAATATACACAGGTTACTTTGGTAGTATCATTTATGTTTAGGTGTATCACCTAAGTGATAGTAACAAAGTAACCTGTGTGTGTTTTTTACCTATTACTGGTAATTGTTTGGTATTTGTATTGTAGCAGACCTAAAACAAGAAGTGATTAACATCAATAAATCTCCATATATCTAAAGCCCGTATCTATAGTATCAAGACGTATATTTGCTTGTGTATTTTCTGCAAACGTTTATGCACCAAACGCAACCAAATATACGCAAATATACGCAAATATACGACTTGAGTCGAACTCATGCTCAAGTACGGACTATAGATATGGGAATAGATATTGTCAGTACTAATAACCAATTCAATAACCAATTCTCAAGTTTCAGCACAAGCTGAAACTGCGGCGGTAGGTGCTATTTTCAGCAAATTCGTTTTCAGTTCCCGAATTTTAGAATCTGTATCATTGCTCTTGAAAAAAAAAGTTTGTATATATTCCTCCAGAAATTCCTCCCTTTGCCGTACTGATTACCCTCATACGTTGGGGGGCGGCGGGCCACGCCGCCGTGGATCCCCGCAAAAAGGGCCGATCTCCCTTGCACCCCAACCCCTGCGGAGCGCTGTTTAATTCCGGGTCCGGAAAAAAACCGTCGCTCCACTCCGGGGATTCTGCGGAGCGATGCGCTTTTTCGTTTGGTTTGCGCTCCGGGTCGCGATAATTCGGGCCGGTCAGCCGTTTTACTGCAAATATGGTGGGAATTATTGCCGGCGCCGGTTTTGCCCCGATCTCCCGGTTAAATGCACGCTGATAATTTAATGCAAATTAGCGCGGGCGGACTTTTTACTCCACGCAAATTCGGGCACGGAAGCGATAAAGTTCCTTCGGCTTCCTTGAACGAAAAACGTAAAAAAAGCGCAATAAAATTTCTACGAATTAATTACGGTTATGAAAGGTGAAAACCTCGAGGGCCTTGATTTATGGATTGTTGGGGAGCCAAGTAATACTTTTAGTGGTGCTCCCCGTATCTGCGCGTCAATCTCGATATAGCTGAGTTGCACTAAAACTAATCTCAAATTAAAACTTTCGCATAATAATTAGAACGCAATATTTGTTTTGTGTGGCACGATAGGAATAAAATTACACACCTTAATAAAATGCACTAATAATTTCGCCGGCATCTCGTCTTTATTGAGCTTTATTCTTTGAGCTTGTATATGTGTGTTTGTTATGTAAGACTTATTTTGTCATGCTTTCTGCATGTGTACTGTTCGCGACACGCAACCGCATCATTTTCAGCGTTCATATGACGCCTAACGAACCGAGTCTCCTGCGATTTCTTCGCCGGATCCCCGGAACGTTAAACGCTCCCGGAGCGAGACAAAAACGGCCCGCGATTTCGCGGGTCCCCGGAGTCGGCGCTGCGCTTTCCCGGGGAAAACTCGCCGGAGATTGCACGTAGCGAGACGGACGGACGGACGGCGGAAAACTCCGGTGCCAATAAAACGGGGAAGCCCCCCCATCCGGGCCGGGGAAAATGCGGCTCCGGCGCGAGGCGGAATCGATTACACCTCATTGATATTTAAAGATCCCGTTTCGCCTGATAAAAACCCGTCCGTTCCGTTCCTCCGGTTCGAAAATTGAAACGCGAGCGGAGAGGCGAGCGCACTGAGTGGAATCGGAGTGCCCCGCGTGTTCGTTTTCTTTTCCAAATTACCGATTGATAAAGGGAGCCGGGAATTATTTGCGAAAGGTGGATTTCGATGTGGGAATGAACACGGCAAGGGACCTACATACATTCAAGCAATACTTTCAACACGAATATGGAATAACTTTACAGTGCGTAATATCTTATTCCAATAGAACTGTATAATAACAGTGTGTATCTAATAATAACACGAATTATTCTAAAATCACTACTAAAATGAAAAACCCTAAATATCATTAAACCTGTAACAATTCTATAATACACTTTACATCAAGATTACCTTAACAAACCTTCATTTTTATTTCATTATTTCATTTTATAAATTTTTTCAAATATTTCTTAGAATTACCCTCAAAAGGACTATTTACTGGTGATTAGACCAGTGCCTCTCAATTGTCTTTTACCCGTGGCATACTTCGAAATATTATTCGAATTAATCATTATATCAAAATTGCCTAAACGTTTATGAAAGTTTCTTCTGCAGTTTACCCCTGGACTAAGATTGAGCCGCAAGACGACGTGTTTATTTTCAGGTTATTCAATACTATAAATAACGTTTGGATGGATGCCACACCACTAACAACTCAATTAAACGGATTAATGAGCGAATGCTGTGAGAAATGTTACCATTAATTTGTAAATTGGTTCCATTAATAGCACTCAGATTTTTGAACCAGAAAATGTTATACTTATACTTTGGTTTACAATGTATTTTATTTTGTATTGATAAATAATTGATTGATTGATTGATAATAAATTATTCATTATATCAAAAGGGTGTTCCACGCTCTTGGACCATTAAAAGTTTATGGGGTTCCTGATATCTATACGTAACCTAGAGAGTTACTCTAAATAAACAAATAATAATTTAAAAAAAAACAATAAATATAAAACAATGATAAAAATAAATAACCTAAATATTTACTCTAAATCCACTTGAAACAACTTAGAGTAGAAAAAAAGCAATTACAAATATTATAATATTATTATAATTTATATTCAAACATTGTTACAATTTGAGTGCTTGGACAAAACTCCTTGCTTACTTTCGATGGTGTGCTAAATGAAACACTTGTTTGTGGACTGTATTTTTATTAGGTGTTTAAGCTGCAGTGGTCAGGCAGGATCTCTCGTCTCTACAGACTCGGTACATACCTCCACGAAGGGTCGGTTTACCGCTCGCACCCCGCGCAGGGGGCGGCTAGTATTTAACAAATATTTTTATAACAAACTTAACGCTAATTTATATTTAACATAATTATTGTATTCTTTGTAGAAATATCACGCCTCTAATGATTGATAGTTTGCTAAAAAACTGAAACTAGTCAGGCAAAATAAAATAAATAAATAATAAAATAAAAATAACTCTACCAGTAAGTACAGAATAATAATACTTTAAATAATTGTTTAATTCTAGATACCTACAAGGCTGATAATGATTTTTTTTTCTGTTGGAGTCAATATACTCGTATAACTTGATATTACAAGTTGAGTGTTTTTTATCTCTCGTTTAAGCACCGCCGTTTTTAATTCCGTTTGCGTAATCATGCATTATGGAGCCTTGGTGGAGGCGCCGGGCCATAAAATTTTGTAATTTCCTGCTGCCGGGATCCGCATCGGTGTGGACCTCCATGCCTCCGGGGTAATCGTAAATACGGCATATTTAAACCCCCCTAAAAAAAACTGAAAAATATGCACGAATGTTTATGAAATTGCTTATACAAATATTGATGTATCACACAAATGAACAGTGATAATACATTTGCTTTTGATTAATTTTGTTTTTAATTTTTTTTATAATAATAGTATATGATACCATTTATGCTAACCGCAATAATTCATGTTTCAGTCTTATGGTTTTCACCAAAAATTATATGTTTTTTAAATGCTTTCTAGTCAAAATATAAAAATATAACCATAAAAGAGTATAACATTATTTTTCTTTAAGAAAGAGCTCAACTATTTGACCAATAACTTAGAAAATTGTTTAAGAATAAATCCAAAATATCCAAAAAGAGGCAATAGAAGAAGAAGGATTTCCTGGCTCAGAAATTTAAGAGAATGGTTCGGATTGACATCAAGCCAACTATTTAGAACAGTTGTTAATAAAGTTAAGATTGCCTTGATGATTTCCAACCTCCGATAGGGGATGGGACTTTAAGAAGACGAAGAAAAAAAAACTCAACATTTTGACCAATAATATACAATATTACTAAAGATTTCTGTTTTCAATAAAGTTGATACATTTTCCTTCCAATTATTTGAACTAGGTACTTCAGATGTGTGATAAATTTACCTTTACCAATATAATATAACCATAAAAGAGTATAACATTATTTTTCTTTAAGAAAGAGCTCAACCATTTGACCTATAACTTAGAAAATTGTTTAATAATTTTGGATTTATTCATTTATATCCAAAAAGGATATAATTTCGATTTCTGCCAAGCAATATTTGCTTTAATGATACCCCTTGCAAATCCATAAAGTTAGAAAATTGGAGCGGCTTACTTTTGTTGTTTTAGGGCAGACAGCCGCAAAATTTTTACTGGAAACACATTTATGATTTATAATACAGAGGGCATACATGTGTTTTTTAAATGAACAAGGAAAATGTAAATCAGTTTTAGTTTATTTTGTCAAGAGTGAAGATTTCGCAACAAAACGACATATTTTGATATCAAATTGACCTGAACCTCAAAACGCGAGAAACAATAATTGTAATGAGCTTCTTGTCATTTTTCTTTGGCAGCCTTTCACAACCCACTTCTGGATATAGGCCTCCCCTACTGAGCTTGAACGCTGAACAAATTAAATATATATATATATATATATATATATATATATATATTAAGCGAATATATTTTTTTGTTAATATTAATTCTCGGCTGCTTATTAATTATCGTTCGAGCTTATTCATTATGTCTGTTTATATTTTTTATTCGTAAGCAGTGTTAACATTAATAATCTCAACTGCTTATTAATTATATTTTGTAGGTACTTTTTCTTTGAATCTGCATATTTTTCTCGATTTCTGAAGCAATAGATTTGTGTTTAAAACTTTATTAAGTTTTTTTTAATTAAAATCAATAATCTCGACTGTTTATTATCTACCTTTAAGGTTCCTTCATCAAATGGGGATAAACTCGTGTTTTAATCATCGGCTCCCTTGGTGATTTTTACGCCTTTTAATTATCGGGGTTTATTGCTGGAGAACTTTTACGCCCCTCGATTGGGCCATTAAAATTCCATTTGGATCGCCGCCCGCTAGTGCCTTGAAGTCGCTTATTAAATTTTTAATCACGATAGAATTAATCCCCCCCTCACGATGCACGCCAACAATAACGATGATTGCGTGGATGGGGCTCGGCGGCGCGATCATCCCTAATTGCAGCGATTCATCCCTGCACAATTCAGATGTAAATAGGGCATCCCGTGCCCTATCAGACTTTCATTACCTCCAGGCACAGGTGATTAATGGGGCTTGTGCGATCGAATGCGCATCGCCGAAGTGATGACTCCATGGCAAAAAGCGCGTGTGTCGTTTAGCCGCATTAGTTTTGCGAACCGGGATTGGATTTTTTCGCCGTGTTCCAGGCCCGTCCCTCGGGAACCCCGTTCGGGATATAAATAATGCATCCATCCCTGTGTGTGCACAGCGCGTCTATTTATTTACTCGCGCGCTGGAATCGTTTTGACCCCAATAACATCACCATGCGATACCCTCCTCAGTGTCTGCGGCTTTGTAGGGCCCTGAAAAACGAAGGCAAACAACCGCCGCCCCCCACATTCCTGCTGTCGTCGCAGGGCGGCGGTGACCTATTAATTAGCTCGTTTTCACCTGGATTGCAGCAGGAGGCGGCGAGAGACACGGCGCTACGCCAGGAGTTTGACGCTCACTTAATAGGCAATTTTTCATAACCACCGACCTTATAAGCTCCCTAAGAATGCAAGGAATTTCAATTAATGTACTAATAGGCACATGTAATAGAATTATGAAAGTGCCAACAGGATTAAGCCTGAAATAACTTAATGAAGTTAAAAAACTAAATTCGTCCTGAAATATCCATGGCAACTTGATTTTTAGAGCAGTCCACAGCAGTTTGATTTTTGCAACAAATTTATAAATTATCGATTTTTGGAAGTAAATTATGTCAGATTTCCCATGTGAATTTTTCGCTCTTTTGGATGATATTAAAATCCAATATTGCGGCCATAAGAAAATCAAAAGTTGACTATGAAAATTTGGGCATCTAGTTGACACAGAAAAATGTTTGGCACTGTGATCAGAAAACTGCCGTTAAAAAATGTTTCAAAAGATTGCCAAGTTTCGTAAAATTTCCTTCAAAAGTAAAAAAAGTTATAAAAGGAAAAGGAAAGTGCACTTTTTCAGTTTTCGGCGATATTTCAGGAACTGTGCAAGATATCCCGGATTTCGTTTCAGTATATTGAAAGGCACAAAAATAAGAAACTTTTATCCCATTTGACGAACTCTGTATATATTTCCGTGTAATAGATCCTAATGGTGGGCGCCGTAAAAGTGACCACCCTGTATAATAGAGCAGTCACTTTAGAGTATACAAATTAACATTACTCAAAGTTTAATAACTAAGAAAGTTGTATTGTATAGAAAAATAAGAAATCTTAACTTTCAATTTTCGTATCGTATTAATGACGAATGCCTAATCATATATCTCTAATATAATATCTAAAATATTAAAATTTGTGTTTCTGAAACAGGTATTTCTGAATATGAATGAAAAAAATTGCGAACATGAGAAATATGATCGAGTTAAAGCTGGCTGAAGACGTACGAAGCCAAAGTGGATTGTTCCAAGTGGACATCGTTTGCTCAATCCAAGGATTCAATTAATATGTAAGTAGATTGAATTTTTTTTAATTAATAATTAAATATTCGTATCATACTGCATACCATTTGATTGTTATTAGTTTCTCTATTACATGAAATTGCAAGAGATATATTTTTGTATTTGAGGTTGTTGTATTGAGTACTTACTAGTATTTACTTTTATTTTATTATTTATTTAAATTTATATATTTAATAAATAATAATATAAAATACTAGTAAGTACCTAACACAACAACCTCAAATACAAATAAGTGGTAATTATGGATAAAACCTTAAATATATTTTTCTATTCAAGTTATTTTTAAATTACACAAATTGTACAATAATAAAAGAATAGGTTCTCAATAGACAATAAAACAGATATCGAATAATACCCCTAATCTAGTAATCCCCCTCATAATCCAACCGATTTTACAGTTTCTGGAAATTGCATAAAAATATAACATGATTTTTGTAATCTATAAAGTATAAAAGTAGTAAAAGTACATCATTTTGCATTTTATAGTGAAAATTTGGCATTCACCATTAAAAAATTATATTTGCTACTAGAACTTTGCAAATTACATGTACGAGTTTTGCTTAATTACAAGTTTTGCAATTCCCAATGATAGTTTGCTATTTTTAGTGAAACATAGCAATTTTCCACATTATTTTCATAATTGCTGTTGAAATTTTGGTTTTTAGTGTATAAAATTTGCAATTCCCAACGATAGTTTGCTTTTTTAGTGAAATGTAGCAATTTTCCACATTATTTTCAAAATTGCTGCTGAAAGTTTGCAATTTATTATATAAATTTTGCAATTGGCAATAATATTTTGCATATTATACTGAAATTTGGCAATATACAATAAGATTCTCATAATTGCTGCTGAAATTTTGTAACTTATAGCAAAAATATTGCAGTTGCCAATGATTGTTTGCATTTCATAGCGAAATTTAGCATATTTTCACAATATTTTGATAATTGCTGCTGAAATTTTGTAATTTATTTATAAATTTTGCAATTGGCAATGGTATTTTGTATTTCATAACTAAATTTTGCAATTCTCATAATTGCTGCTGAAATTTTGATCTTGCTGCTGTGAAACATATAACAGAAATTTTGTATTTAGCAATTTTAAACTCATATTTTTGCTGTAATTATATCACTCTCATGATATAATTTATTACAAAGCTTATTCAATAGTTCAATAATTGAGCTGTTGGTTTTGAAAGTCAAGTGGTGAAAGTCAATAGACAAGTCTTTTTTTTAAATTCAGATAAGTCCTGAAATACACAAGAAATGTTGTCCCTTGTATATATCTGGACTTTTCTCAATTAAAAAAAAAGGAAAATCAACGGCTCAATTATAATAATTGCATTGTAATTTGTAACGTTAGGATTTTAGCAAATTATAGCAAATGACTGAATCGGTCAAATACCTGCTTGAGTCATAATAGTAATTGCTTTTAAATAAAACAAATTACATGTACGAGTTTTGCACATTACATATTTTGTAATGATAAAGGGTTTTCCAATAAGAGGTGTTATTTTGATATTCAAAGAAAAATGCCATTTTTTATTATAAATCATCAGATGTTTATTTCATTACAAAGAGGAAGGTATGCCGTTAATAGTGGAAAATAACATCAAGCAAATGACCACCACGGCCACGCTTACAGGACAAAATCCTTTTCATGAAATTTTCCATAACTAAATCGCAAAGTGGCTGCTGTATGTCCTCGATAGCCTCACGAATTCCATCTTTGAGGTCTTGAATCGATACTGGGCTGTTGGCGTAGACCTTCTCCTTCACGTGGCCCCAAAGAAAGAAGTCGCAAGGTGTTAAATCACAAGATCTCGGTGGCCAATTGTGATCACCTCTTCGAGAGATAACACGGTCCGGAAACTTTTCCCTTAAAAGATCAATGGTTTCGTTGCTTGTGTGGCACGTAGCGCCGTCTTGTTGAAAGTGAACGTTGTCCAGATCAATACCATCCAATTCCGGCCATAAAAAATCGTTAATCATCTCTTGATAGCGCAATCCATTCACCGTAACTGTTGCGCCAGCCTCATTTTCGAAAAAGTAAGGTCCAATGACTCCGCCGGACCATAAACCGCACCAAACAGTCACACGTTGAGGATAGAGAGGCTTTTCAACAATAACTCTTGGGTTTTCTGAGCCCCAGATGCGACAATTTTGCTTGTTGACGAAGCCACCGAGGTGGAAATGGGCCTCATCACTGAAGATGATTTTTCGATGGAATTCCGGATCATTTTCATGCATTTCGACGACCCAATCAGCAAAGTCACGACGTTGTTGATGATCGGCCGGCTTGAGTTCTTGTGTTAACTGGACTTTATAAGCCTTAAGACCCAAATCTTTATGCAAAATACGGTGTAATGACGTTTGTGGAATACCTAATTCCAAAGAACGACGAGGAATGGACAAACCTGGGTTTTCTTCAACACTTTCGGCTACAGCAGCAATATTCTCGGCTGTTCTTGAGCGACGTGCACGGGTTTTATTCTTCTCATCACTAACTTGTCCCAACAGCTCGAATTTTTCCACCAATTTCTGTATTGCGGTCCGACAAGGTGCTTCACGACGACCCAAAAATGTTCGAGTTTTACGAACCGTCTCTGCCAAATTTTCACCATTTTTATAGTGAATTTTAATAATTTCAATGCGTTGTTGAAGCGTGTATCGTACCATTTTTATTAATGGCGTAGTTTCTACTTGTCAAATGCCAAGAAATGACAGCTTCAAAAGTGACATCTACCGAAATAGCGGGCTATTCAAAATAACACCTCTTATTGGAAAACCCGTTAGTTTGCTATTTTTAGTGAAATATAGAAATTTTCCACATTATTTTCATAATTGCTGTTGAAACTTTTGTTTTTAGTGTATAATTTTTGCAATTCCCAACGATAGTTTGCTTTTTTAGTGAAATGTAGCAATTTTCCACATTATTTTCATAAATGCTGCTGAAAGTTTGCAAGTTATTATATAAATTTTGCAATTGGCAATAATATTTTGCATATTATACTGAAATTTGGCAATATACAATAAGATTCTCATAATTGCTGCTGAAATTTTGTAACTTATAGCACAAATGTTGCAGTTGCCAATGATTGTTTGCATTTAAAGCGAAATTTAGCATAGTTTTACAATATTTTTATAATTGCTGCTGAAATTTTGTAATTTATTGTAGTTATAAATTCATTTCTTTATAAATTTTGCAATTGGCAATGGTATTTTGTATTTCATAACTAATTTTTGATTTTGAAAGTCAAGTGGTGAGAGTCAATGGACAAGTCTTTTTTTTTAATTCAGATAGGTCCTGAAATACACAAGAAATGTTGTCCCTTGTATATATCTGGACTTTTCACAATTTAAAAAAATGAAAAATCAACGGCTCAATTATAATAATTGCTTTGTAATTTGTAACTTTAGGATTTTAGCAAATTATAGCAAATGACTGAATCGACCAAATGACTGACAGTCATAACAGTAATGGCTTATAAATAAAACAAATTACTTGGTTAGTATCACATAAAATTATTGATTGATTCGTGATTATAGTTTCGACTGCTTAGTAATAGACTAAAGTAATTGCTTTTTTCTGGTTTGCTATGTACTCTAGGTTGCTCTAAACTGCTTCATAGTAAGCATCTAGGCTAATGTACAGAGTGCGTATAAAAAGTATCGGGAATTTTTTTTATTCTGACGCTACTGCAACACCTTGTCCTGTCCTTTGAAAAAATCTGATATTTTGTAGCGATATCTTTGATCAATCTCTTTTTCCAAACTTATTCCAAACACTTTATATACGCACCCTGTATATCATCTTAGATCTTCAAGTGTACGAATGAACAAAGCTGTTCGATGATATTAAGATATACCCGATACTTTTAATAAGCACCCTGTATATCACCTTAAGCCTCGTTTACATTTGGAGAGTTTACTGGTGGAAAGTACTTCCACTTTATTCATTCGTACAGTCGAAGATCTAAAGCCGCGTTTACATTTGGAAAGTTTACTGGCGGAAAGTACTTACTGCCAGTAAACTAACGATGTGTAAACCAGAAAAACGTCTTACTTTCTTGTTTAGTTTCTTTCTCGACTGCCGTTTTTCTGGTTTACCATCGTAAGTTTACTGACGGTAAGTACTTTCCGCCAGGAAACTTTCCAAATGCAAACGAGGCTTTAGATCTTCGAGTGTACGAATGAAAAAAGTTGTTTTTGCGATATTAAGGCTCTAGATTACTTTTGGGCAAATAACAGCAACTGATTGAAACGAACACATTACTGCGGCACAAAAGTGTTGTTAGAAATTACATTGCAGTAAAAATGTAGCTACTGTAGGTCAGTGCATATGAATAAACAGACCAAATGGATTACCACTCGACCCAGTGCGTCCAATACATTGGACTCGACTCATCTTAATAATGATTATAAGTATATGTTTACTCTCACTGAAATCCAAGGTTGTAAAATCTATAATCATAAACGCATATATAATGAATTATTAAGTACAAAGGTCACTGCGGCCTGAAGATTGCGAAAAGTATATATAAGCTATTAAAAATAATAGATGTGTACATAAATTTAGTGCTGATAATGCTTTTAATGTTGCTAATAGCACTTCGTAATTTCTAATTATTGACAGCTGAGATGCTGTGAGATAATTTGAGCAATTCGTAATTATGAACAGCTGAGATATTTTAAGATAATTTGGGCATTTACGTTCGCTGCCACTAAAAGTCTTATCTCACCGTATGACTGGCCAGTACTGGGCATTGCTCTGTCAGTACTGGCCTTTACATGGCTTATTGGGGTATGAATTATGTTTTTGGTGTGATTTACATGCCATTAATGTAGAAATTTTAGTCGATTTGAATAATCAGGGCGTTATTATCGAACTGCTGAATCGAATTCTAGTCATTTGGTTTAGTTTTCACTTCAGTTTGTTTGTAATGTTTTAAGTAGACGTGATGTGTGTTCATAACCATCGCGAATTAAAATGAATTATTGACCGGCAGCATTTGAATAATGCAAATTAATCCCGTGCATACATGTTTCAATTTTCGCATGCACAACTCAATAAATAATCAGAAACATCATCGCTCACACAAAGTTCTGCGCGGATTGCGCAACGAATCGTGAACGTGCATAACTTTCGTTCCCACAAACCGGGCCGATTGAAAACGTGAAGTTGCATAAAAGGCTCGCATACATTACCGTTGTTAATCGAATCTGTTTTTAATGAAGTGTGCGCGAGACGGCGGCGAAAAAATCGAGCGCGCGTTCTGAATGGGCCACTAATTTATGCGCGGCTAATCCGGTGCCCCCTGTGAATGAAGTTGTGGGCGAAATTTTCGCATTCGAGTGCAGCAGACGTGAAAGAATCGGCCAAAGAGTGCCGTACGATTTATATTTAAATATTATCGCGGCCGGAGAAAGCCGCGTTCGCTGGCATTAAGGTAATTGCAGGTGTTCATCGCGTGAGGCTTGTTTTGTAATGTATATTTAAATTTAATTTTGGGCCCAATAAAAATAATGTCCAATAACACAGTAATGTTACCCAAGAATAATATACATATTTATGCTTTATACATATTGATGCATAATGTATTTTTCATATAATTAACTGCAGTAGTAGGTTCAAAAAAACTACATTATGTAAATATGATGAAATTAATTTCGTACTTTCAGAAATTCTAAGGTTCATTTGAAATGTTTTTTTAATTTACTAGGATATACCTTACCGCTTTTGTATATAGATTCATGAAAAATGTATTCCTTTTGAAAGCAAACATTAATTTTACGTCCAAGCTAACTTCACGTAATAATAATAATAATTACAATAATGATAACAATAAAGACCATTACTGACATACTCCTGCTGTATGCGAAGATAACATTATCGCGCTTAGATAATCATATCACACATTTACATACATAACCATCGACATGATATTTACTTCAGAGTGTTGTAATCCATGACTTGACGAGCAAAAGATATTACTGTGCACTTCAATAAAACTCGTTGCATGAAATGTTCCGGACACTTTATCGTCGATGTTATCATGCAGACAGAATATATAGAATATTGATTCGACGGGTATTAGTGCTCGTCAGGTCATCTATAAAAGCGCGTACGATTTAATGTATCATGAAATAAAATGCCTTGATGCAATAACGGGAAAATTGAATTTGTTTTCACTCATTTCATATGCGATGCATAATAAAATCCAACCGTCGCAAAATCGGCGCGGGCTTTATGCGAATTTAAATAAAACATATTGTTATTGTCCACCAGTTGAAATTTCAAATAACCATAACACAAATGAACGTTTATAATTATATTGATTTATATTGATACAATCAAACGAATTGCAATATTGATTGTAATACATAAATTAGTTTTCTGTAACATGGAAATATGCAGGTCATACTTTTTGTGTAAAAGAAAAAATATCAAACATTATGAAATAGGTGTGTTCCCTACACCATTCTGTGGTAAAAAGGAGTATGATTATATATAGGAAATTGGAATTGGAAAAGAGATTTTTTCTATTATTAATAATTATAAATAATAATCCTAAAACATGGTGATAAATGTAATGATCATTACGAGTCGCTATATCAGATTTTGAAAAATCAACGTTTTTGCAGAGTTGTACTATTGTGATGATAATAATAAATATGACTTTAACGTTATGTCTGCTTCTAAGATAACAAGACTTTTGGAGATTGACATGCTTTTAATTATAATCATATTAATGATTATGATGGAATTGATAAAGTTGCTGATGATGTCCTAATAAATTTTATATAATAATTATTTAATAAATATTGTCGACGAAAATCTGGTAATAATTTCTGATTCTGGAGAACAACATTTTTGAAGAGTTGTTCAATGTTTATAAAAGTATGAAATTATTGTGCCACAAAATCATTAAACTTGTGACTTTAATCATTCATTAAACTTTCAAGTTTAATCGTTTCAAGCGGTTTCAAGCGGACTCTCAAATTTTTACATTTTTAAATCACCAATTGTCAAGATTGGCAGCTGTCCTATTGATAGATGCATCTATTCGGTATAATTTAAGATGAATATCTTGTTCCTACGAGAAGTTATAGCCATTATTTCAAAACGTCTTTTCGAGTTTTAAAAAGTTTACCAATTATTTTTTATCTCAAAAACTATAAAAGACAAGTAGACATACATGTATAAAACTATATTTGAAATTTGGATCAATAATTCTGGAAAGTTGAAAGTACTATTCTTAAAAGTTTTATTTTAACTTAAAGAATTATTTATCCGAATTTATACAGTATTCAATAGTATCAAAGTACAGTTTTCAACTATTGATAGTAGTTTATCCAGTACGAATGAAAATGCATTGACTGTCCTGTTATAATTTTATATTAATTATTTCAACCAATATTTATTATTTAACGTCCACATTTTCAGGCCTCCAATTTTCAGGCATTTTTAGTCATCGCGAATTCTAAATCCAAGTTATTCTGTAACATTATCCGAGTGCATTAATTCTAAATGAAAAATTAACCCCAGCCTTTATAAAAATCCCATTAATATGAATATTCGAGGGAGTATTCCGTGGTCGCCCTCAGAGAAGGTGCGAATTTTAATTAGGTCTGCTTAATGGGGGTTTGTGCTAATTACTCGGCGACGATCGATAAAGCTCTTAAACCATTTTTGAGGCATGAATAATTTTATTACGGAATTAACAAACACGGTAAGGATTATTCGTTTCGAATTTACATCTTAAAATTTAAAAAAAAATCGGGCAAAAAATTCGTAAAGAGGAAATTGGAAACTTCATATATTATTTTATACTGTTTTAAATTTATCTTATTATACAGAACTATGGGAGTATATTTTTTTGCAGTTTTACGCGCACTTTTAGTTTGTAGGTCGCAGTTTTAGTAAAAATTTACAGGACATTAAATGGTTTCATAAGATTTCTATTACTTATTTTTAAGTTTCTATTACTTTCAGTAGTTTTCAAAATTTTCAGTACCCTGAGTGGTTTTATAAGATTTCTAGTACTTATTTCTAAGTTTCTATTACTTTCAGTAGTTTTCAAAATTTTCAGTACCATGAGTGGTTTTATAAGATTTCCAATACATTTTCTTTCTATTAAACAAATACATATGAAGGATCTAATTTTTTTGAAATTTTATAAAATTTCCATTTCTTTTGTCACTTTTACAAAATTTTAAATTCTGAGGACCGCTGAAAACCACTGAAAACATAGCCGAAAACATACATGATTACAAAATCTACTACAGCAATTCTGTGTAACTTAGCGAATTAAAGCTCTCACAAACCAATACAGTGCATTAGATTTATTACGCCTAGGGTCAATATCATATCCAATATGTCAATTCCAAGGCATACTACAAACAACTGGTAATTAATAAAAACAACCGAAATCAACTAAAAACAACTGAAATTTAAGAAAAAAGCAACTGAAATCAACAAAAAACAACTAAAATCAACAAAAAACAACTGAAATAAACTAAAAACAACTTAAATCAACAAAAAGCAACTGAAATCAACTAACAACAGCTGAAATCAACTAAAAACAACTGAAATCAACAAAAAAAACATTGAAATCAACTAATAAACTGAAAACAATTGAAACACCTACAGAAAACCTCAACTTCAACAACCTCAGCAACAGTTTTCTGATAAATTTAGGAACATTTAGATATAATAATCTTAAAATTCTTAGAAAATTATTAGGAGTATTAATATAGTAGAGTAATATAGCGAAATCCAGTTTGTTTCTTTAGTTGGATAAAATTTTCTTTGTAAGTTTTACAGTAAGTTATTGTAAATTTCATGTAATTCTCTGGAACAATTTTTGCCGACTTTTTGAAAACATTGAAATACTTACACATTTTCTGGCAAAAAAACTAAAAACAACTACAAACAAATGAAAAAACCATTGTACACATCTGAAAACCACTAACATAACTAATAAACAAACGAAATTACGTTCTCTGGCAAAAAAAAACTGAGAACAACTATCTTATAAGTGAAAAAAAAAATTGAACACATCTGAAAACAACTAACAACAACTGATAAACAAACGAAAATACATTTTCTGGCTAAAAAAAACTGAAAACTACTACAAAAAACTGAAAAAACTATTGAACTCATCTGAAAACATCTAACAACAACTGATATACAACCGAAAATGATCAGAAAAGTCTGAAAAGAGTTGAAAATATAACTGAAACTCTTCAGGTTGACAAGAAACTTTAACCAAAAAACTAAACGTAAAAAGAATAATGTTTTGTGTAATATAGAAAACTCCAGTTTGTTTGTTTTGTTAGATAACATTTTCTTCTAAAGATTTACAGATGTTTTTATAAATTTTGTAATTTTCTGAAATAATTTATGCAGACTTTTTGAAAACATTGAAACATTTACATTTTGTGGCAAAAAATAACTGAAAACAACTGAAAAACCTATCGAACACATATGAAAACAACTAACAACAGCTGATAAACAAACAAAAATAAATTTTATGGCATAAAGACTGAAAACAACGACAAATGGCCGAAAAAAACTTTTTAACACATCTGAAAACAACTAACAACAACTGATAAACAAACAAAAATACATTTTCTGGCAAGAAAACTAAAAACAACTACAAACAACTGAAAAACTATTGAACACATCTGAAAACAATTAACAACAACTGAAATACAAACGAATATCACCGGAAAAAGAGTTAAAAAATTACTGAAAACTTTTCAGGTTGACAAGAAATCACACATAACTGAATGAATATTTTAATTATTTTTAGTGGAGGTGCTCTGTATTCTACCTATACTTTTTATAAATTTTAGCAGTATTTTTCGACAGCTGCAAGAAGTACTCGTCAAGGGTTATAGGTTCGAACCCCGTGGAATTTTCGAATTAAAATTTTCTGACATCGACGTTGCGCTTCATTTGGAGGGAAACTGAAGCATATGATTTTAACTTTCCTTTTTAAAGAATCGTCATCAAAGTAGTGCCTTCTTAATAAATGCAAGAATGATAGTTACTTTTTCTATGCCCTATTAGATCTATAATATTATAAACCATGACACTGTGAAATTCATTAATTTTGTAGTTTTTTTTTTGTATGCACTACTGCAGATAATTAATGCTTTTGTAAATTTCATGTAATTTTGTGAAACAATTTTGAAGACTTTTTAAAAACATTGAAACACATAAAAACAACTACAAACAACTGAAAATAACTATTGAACACATCTGAAAACAACTAACAACAACTGATAAACAAACGAAATTACGTTCTCTGGTAAAAAAACTGAGAACAACTATCTTATAACTGAAAAAAAAATTGAACACATCTGAAAACAACTAACAACAACTGAAATACAAACGAAAATGACCAAAAAAGCTGAAAAGAGTTGAAAAAATAACTGAAAACTGAATAAAACTAAATAAATAACTGAAAAAAGTAAAAAGAATAATGTTTTGTGTAACATAGCGAAATTCAGTTTGTTTGTTTAGTTGAATAACATTTTCTTCTAAAGTTTTAGAGATGTTTTTGTAAATTTCATGTAATTTTCAGAAACAATGTTTGCAGACTTTTTGAAAACATTGATACACTACATTTTCTGGCATCAAAAACTTTGCATAATATAATTATGTAAATTAAGAGTAAATATTTTGTAAATTAAACTTCAGTTAATCAATTTTCTAAGCTTTCATCTGAAACCACAACTGTTCCACATGCTATATTGACTTAGAAACCAATAAATAAATAATGCAGAAACCACGCCTTATATATATTAGACTGTTTCAAAACATCTTGAAACACTTACATTTTCTGGCATACAAATTTTGCATAATATAATTATGCAATTTAAAAGTAAACATTTTGTAAATCACTTTAACTTCAATTAATCAATTTTCTAAGCTTTCATCTGAAACCACAACTGTTCCACACGCTATATTGACTTGAAAACCAATAAATAAATAATGCACTAACTACGCCTAACATATATTTATATATTCAAATTATTAATTATTATATTTTCATTAAAAAAATATATGTTGAATTGTAGTGGCGTTTACTTCGAGATACATTTTATAAATTATAAATAAAATTACAAAAAAATACTTTATGAGTATTACATACATTTATTTATTTGTGACTATATTTTCGACTACTTAGGTAATCACTATCAAACAAAGTTATGTGATACTCACAAAGTAACCTGTTTTATTTTATATATAATTAAAATATGTGTTTATTGCTGCTCGTATGAAATAATTTAATCACAATATTGAATCGAGAAAATATTACACATATATCTTCGTTAAAAATGATAAATGGTGTGCAAATGTAAATTGATGAGTTGTAGAAATATTCTGGATAAAGTTTAAAACCTGAATGCTAGATTTATAATCCCAAGAGCATAACGATTGATCCAATAGATATGATATTTTTAAATTCGTTCATTGGCAATATTCGTATAAAATCTTTTTATTGTACTCTAAGAACCATTTAATTCATAAGAGCAGAAGGACTAATAATAATAATAATAAAAATAATAATACTAATAATAATTGGAAGGTGTGGAGATCCATTTCTGAGTAATGTTTTTTATAAGATGGGATTTTTTTAACTTTCAGGTAACAATCATTTGAACCTTAGAGTGCAAAAAATCCCATCTTATAATAATAATAATAATCCCCACTGCCCCTATTATATTTATAGCCACTGCCACTGCTACCACTGTCTGCTGCTTTAAATAATAATAATAATCGCCACTGCTACCTATTATATTTATTTCTCAGAGACATCTCTTCATACACTTACTATACTTATGTTTCCTCAACTATAATAATAACCATTAATCACTACCAGATTAATTAATCACTACTAGCAGTGATTAATAATCATTATTCACTACTGAAATGTCATTAGGACTTGTAATTTTAAAATAATATGAATTTAGCATAGTATTTTTACATTAAACATTAAAAATCAAACCAGGTACTCGAGCAATATATCGCATATAATCCGCCGGTTTAGTCTAGTTAATTATATAGTTATGATTGTTGATATGCGAATTAATCATAACTAATAAGGTTTATGTGGGTCGTGAGTTTATCAATTACACATTTGTTCGTCGTTTCGTTGGAGCTGCTGTGTGCGGAGGGAAAAAATAGGTCGCTCGGGGAATGATAGCAGGCCATCAAATGCCACAATAGAAGCGACAATATTTTATGTAATAACGGCCAGGACGCCGTTTCGCCCATTGCTTTTATAGGCAAGGAGGCAGTCGATAAAGGGCAGCGACGTGTTAGTTTGCGCAGGAGTGCGGGGCCGTAAATTTGTTTCCTCGCTGCAGACGATTCGGAGGGGATTACCACGGGTCGTCACTTTAATATCCTGCATAACCGTTCGGACGGAATGATCAGGTTTAACAATAGTTACATCAGAAATGGAATTGAATCAGCAGATTTAAAAATATTCGCATTGTAATTTTAATAGATTGTGTATTTAAAAATAGAACAACTGGCCTTGTAAGTTTGTATTAAAAAAAAATGGTATTAGTATACGGACTAACCAAGTGTAAGCTATATATCGTCGCCCCAATAAAAAATGCATACATTTACTACAACAAAGTGCACACTTATGTGTGCACTTAATTGTAGGAATTAAATAGACACACATTTATGTGTGCACTTAGTTGTAGTAATTACGGATGTTTGTCTACTAACAAATACAATGTATATGAATGCCCTTGTCATTATGGCTTTATGAAAAACAAATGTAAAATAGAACTACTAGGTACATGAAAAATACTTTATAATCCTTAAATGCACGATTTTTTATTTAATTTTGAAAAAATATTTTTAGTTGTGACAATGTATAAGCAAACAGGAAAAAATATAGAAAAAATGTTCAAAATTCAATTTATTTAGGGAAAAAAATGAACAAATATGCAACTTTGTGCAAAAACACAAATAAATAAATTGTTTTATCAACCTCCAAAATATTTTGTCAAAAATAATTAGAGTTCGATTACTCTTGCCCTTTTAACAAATTCAAATTCAAACGTAATACAAACGTTTATTTTTATTTTAGATCCACACTTTGCGCAAAGTTATTTAATTAATGGTAAATATTGAAACAAATAAGTACTATTGATAAAAGGCCCAATCCGCCCTTAGGCTTCTTGGGGAAACTTTCGTAGCGAAACAGTAAGCGTTCTTAATTTATCAATTTCTCGTGGGAATCTTGTAAATTCGCCGACGCCGATGCGAAAAAAAGAACCGGCGTACGTGAGGCCCACGCCCTGCTGCCGGCGTATCAATTTGTGGAGTTTAAAAGTTACAGCAGGAGTCGCTCCTGCGAGCACCCACCCGATTTTTCCGATTCCGGCAGAAATTGGGGCGCGCATTTGCATAACAGCAGGTGATTGACGCCTAATTGGTTTCCATTTAGACCAGAAGTGTAGCGAAATACGTTATTCTAATTACGGAAGAAAAAGCCGAGGCTGCCTTTCTAAACATTGGTTTTTAAGTATTGGTGGTTGCGTAGTTGATGGTTTTCGTGGTTTTATTGTTTCGCGGTGGATGGAAGTGAAGTTTGAAGAGTATGGAAATTGTTGGAGGGTCCAAAACCCTCCAAAAGAAATTGGTTGCTAGTTGATGGTTATAATGGTTTCATAGTTATTTTATAATGGTTACATTCCTTAACATTAGTTTTAAGTTGTTATCGTTTTAGAGGTTTTATTGTTTTGCGACGAACGGAGGTGAAGTTTGATAGGTATGAAGAGTTTTTGAGGTTCCAAAATCACCCTCCAAAAGAAATGGGTTGATGGTTGATGGTTATAATGGTTGTATTTTAGTTTTACTGTTTTGTGACGGACGGAGGTGAAGTTTGTTGGATATGGAGAGTTTTTAAGGCTCCAAAACCCCCCAAAAGAAATTTGGTTGCTTGTTGATGGTTATAATGGTTTTATATTGGTTTTACGTGAAAGACAACATTAAAACATTAGTTTTAAGTAGTTATGGTTTTAGAGGTTTTATTGTATTGCGACGAAAGGAGGCGAAGTTTGATGAAGAGTTTTTGAGGTTCCAAAATGACCCCCCAAAAGAAATTTGGTTGCTGGTTGATGGTTATAATGGTTTTATATTAGTTTTACTGTTTTGTGGCGGACGGACGTGAATATGGGTATGGAGAGCTTTCTAAGGTCCAAAACCCTCTAAAAGAAATGAGTTGTTGGTTTATGATTATAATAGTTTTATATTTTTTATAATAGATACATTTCTAAATGTTAGTTTACAAGTAGTGATTGTTTTAAGGTTTCACTGTTTTTCGTTGAACGGAGCTGAAGTTTGATGGGTATGAAGAGTTTTGGATGGTCTGCATGAAATTTGGTTGCTGGTTGATGGTTACAATGGTTTCTTCATATTGATTTTACTATTATGTGGCGATTATTTGGAGGTGAAGTTTGACTGGTAAGGAGAGTTTGGGGGGGTCCACAAGCCTCCACAAGAAATTTGGTTGCTGGTTGATGGTTATAATGGTTTTACATTTGTTTTACTGTATTGTGGCGGGCGGACGTGAATATGGGTATTGAGAGCTTTGGAGAATCAAAAACCCTCTAAAAGAAATTAGTTGCTGGTTGATGGTTTTAATGGTTTCATAGTTCTTTTATATTGGGTACGTTTCTAAACGTTAGTTTTTAAGTAGTGGTGGTTTTAGAGGTTTTTCTATTTTGCGGTAAACGGAGGTGAAGTTTGATGGGTATGATGAGATTTGGAGGGTCTGCAGGAAATTTGGTTGCTGGTTGATAGTTATAATGGTTTTATATTAGTTATACTGTTTTGTGGAGAACGGAGGAGAAGTTTGATGGGTACGGAGAGTTTTAAAGGCTCCAAAACGCCACAAAACAGTAAAACCAATATGAAACCATTATAACCATTAATAAGCAACCAAATTTGTTCTGGGGGAGAAAAAATTTTGTTGCTAATTGATGGTTATAACGGTTTTATATTAGTTTTACTGTTTAGTGGCGGACCGAGGTAAATTTTGATGGGCATGGAGAGTTTTGGAGTGTCTAAAACCCTCTAAAAGAAATTGGTTGCTTTTGATGGTCATAATGGTTTTGTAGTTCTTTTATAATGGATACATTTCATCCAAAATCCTCCAAAAGAAATTGGTTGCTGGTTGTTGGTTATAAAGGTTTTATAGTTCTATTATAATAGATACATTTCATCCAAAATCCTCCAAAAGAAATTGGTTGTTGGTTGTTGGTTATAATGGTTTTATAGTTTTTTTTAAATAATTTGTACTTTTCTAAACGTTAATTTTTAAGTAGTGATGTATTTAGAGGTTTTACTGTTTTGCTACGAACGGAGGTGAAATTTGATGGGTGTGAAGAGTTTTTGAGGTTCTGCAGGAAATTGTTTGCTGGTTGATGGTTATAATGGTTTTCTTTATTTATTGTTATAATTGGTACATTTCCTGCAAAGCTTTCAATACATTCATAATATGCATGAAAAGATGCAGAACATTGTTTTGTTGTAAAAGGTTTTCTATTTTTCTATTCGAGGTATTATTAAGTATATATGGATAGCTTTGGTAGGTTTGCAAGAAATGGTTTACGTCTTGATGTTTGTTTTAATTTTCGGTGGAGGTGAAGAAAAGTGTGTAATGTGTATGGAGAGTTTTGGAGGGTTTGCAGAAAATCCTTTACTGGTTGATGGTTTTAAACGTTTCATTTTTTTTATAATGGTTAATGGAAACCTTTGCTGGTAATGGTTATATAGTTCTTTTATAACGAGTAAATTTCTAAACGTTAGTTTTTAAGTAATAATAAAATAATAATAATCCCTACTATTCCTCCACCTATGGCGTAATTGGTTACTATCATTATTTGACACAGAAGTACAGATGGTTTAAGAGGTTTTACTGTTTTGCGGTGAACGGAGGTGAAGTATGAAGAGTTTTTGAGGTTCTACAGGAAATTGTTTACTGGTTGATTTTTATAATGATTTTCTTTATTAATTTTTATAATTGGTACATTTCCTGCAAAGCTTTAAATACATGCATGATGTGTATGAAAAGCTGCAGATAATTGTTTGTTGTTGATGCTTTAGTTTTTTTCTATTTGTATAGGCGTCGTATAGTTACATAATTGTTGATGGTTATAATGGTTTCCTTTATTTACTTTTATAATTGGTACATTTCCTGGAAAGCTTTCAATACATGCATAATGTATATGAAAAGCTGCAGAAAATTGTTTGTTATTGCTGTTTTTTTTTTCTATCAGTATAGTCGAGTTATTATTAAGTATAGTGTATTTGTTTGAGATACGATGCTAAGTTGTAATGTCTGTTTGTTTCACTTCAGCACGAATAACCAAGCAAACTAGATAGATAAGTAGATAGCTAAATAGATATAGATATTTGTTTCAAGTGATTATTACAAAATAATAATAAATTGAAACATGTTAAAGGTAATAAAGTAGTAGTAGTATATTTCACAGTATTGTGATCCTTGTAGATGTTACAGTGTCAGGTTGTTAAAAATAAATAAAATAATATTACAATTAATAGTAAGTACTAAAAATATGACAGTAACTGAAATTTTCACTGTAAATTTTGAAGAAATAATTCAAATGGTTACAGAACTAATTTGGCAGTGTCCATTAAAAAAAAATTACAATATTTGATATCCTGATTGAAATAATTGAAAATTTTATATTGAGCACTGAAAATATCTCAATAATTGAAATTTTGATAGAAATTGTTCAAATTTTCAAAGTAATAATTAAAATTTTGATAGTTATTGACCTTTTCACAGAGTAATTGAAAAGTTAACAAAAATAAGAGGCAAATTTAACAGTAAGCATTGAAAATATGACATCAATTTTGGAAATCATTACTGTAATCTTTAAAATTTGACAGTCGAAATTTCATTTGATAGTAATTGACAAAATTGACAGTAAGCACCGAAAATAAAAACATAATAATCACAAGAATGAGCGCTTATCGATTACAGGATAATCTTCCACTGAATACAGTTCTGATCTGATCAGTACTCGGCTAATTTTTGTCTTAAAAACTTTCCTATGAAGTTTTCGTACACTTTTGGGTAAGTGGTTGTAAAATATCATAGTATGCGTCAAGAAGGATTTGCTCGTTTTGTCTAGAGTGTGGTGGAATTGTACGGAAAATTAACATTTAACAACTTAGCGTCATATCCCAAAGAAACACTTTATAGAATAGAATAGAATATATTTTCATACCTGTCATCATATGAAGTCAAATTAATAAATTAATTACACATTAAAAAGAAGAATTACGAAAAAAGAATATAAATGGATAGCTTTAAAGGGTTTGAAGGAAAATGTTTACTTCTTGATACGTTTTTTTTTTTAAATAATCGGTGAACCTGAAGTAGGGTGTATAATGTGTATGGAGAATTATGGAGGGTCTGCAGAAAATCATTTGCTATTTGATGGTTTTAAGGGTTTAATTTTTTATATTATGGTGTCTATGGAAACCGTTGCTGGTAATTGTTTGCTTGTTGGTGGTTTGTTGGTGTTTGCTTGTTGCTTTGTTTTTGTGTACGAATTGTGTTTGTGTTTTAGTGGATGTTATTGGGTCTCCAAAAGGTATAGAGACTGCAGCAAATTGTTTACATCTGGATTGTTTTTTTTTTCGTTTACTGGTGGTGCAATTTGGTGAGTACGGAAAGCTTTAGAGACTAAAGGATTTTTTTTTACTTCACGATAATTTATTTTTCCTTTGGATGGAGGTGCAAGTAATTTGCTTGTTGATGGTTACGATGGTTATCTATTTTATTTTGGTGAACATTTGGCGATTCTTCTTGTTGATGGTTGCGAATATTATGCGTACTTTGTGAGTACGCAAAGATTTAGAGACTGAAGGTTTTTTTTTAAATTTGGGTGGAGGTACAGGAATTTGCTTGTTGATGATTACGATTGTTATATATTTTATTTTGGTAATCATTTGGTAATTTTGCTTGTTGAGGTTGCGATTGTTATCTATTTTATTTTGGTGAACATTTGGTGATTTTGCTTATTGATTGTTGCGATTGTTATCTATTTTATTTTGGTGGACATTTGGTGAAATATAAGAATGGATAGTTTTGAAGGGTTTGCAGGAAATTGTCTACTTCTTGATCGTTTTTTTTTTGCTTATTGGTGGACCTGAAATAGGATGTGTAATGTGTATGGAGAGTTTTGGAGGGTCTGCACAAAATAATTTTCTATTTGATGGTTTTAAAAGTGTTTTTTTTTGTAGTGGTGTGTATAAAAATGTTTGCAGGTAATTGTTCGCTTGTTGGTAGTTTTGTTTTTCCGTGCTTTTTTTGTCTTATTGGGTTTCCAAAATCTATGGAGACTGCAGCAAATTGTTTACATCTAAATTGTTTTTTTTTCCGTTTGCTGGAGGTGCAATTTGGTGAGTACGGAAAGCTTTAGAGACTAAAGGATTTTTTTTTACTTCACGATAATTTATTTTTCCTTTGGATGGAGGTGCAAGTAATTTGCTTGTTGATGGTTACGATGGTTATCTATTTTATTTTGGTGAACATTTGGCGATTCTTCTTGTTGATGGTTGCGAATATTATCTATTTTATTTTGGTGAAAATTTGGTGAAATACACTATATGAATAACTGAATAACAATAACACTATAAGCTTTAAAGGGTTTGCAGAAAATTGTTTTCTTTGTGATAGTTTTTTTTTTAAATTATCGGTGGATCCGAGGTAGGGTGTTTAATGTGTATGGATAATTTTGGAGGGTCTGCACAAAATCATTTGCTTTTTGAAGGTTTTTTTATAGTGGTGTGTATGGTGAAATCACTATATGAATGGATAGCTTTGAAGGTTTTACAAGAAATTGTTTACTTCTTGATAGTTTTTTTTTTAATTATCGGTGGACCTGAAGTAGGGTGTATAATGTGTATGGAGAATTTTGGAGGGTCTGCAGAAAATCATATGCTGGATGAAGATTTTAAGGCTTTCTTTTTTTATAGTGATGTGATGGAAACCTTTGCTTGTTTGCTTGTTGGTGGTTTTGTTTTTCTGTACTATTTTGTTTGTGTTTAAGTAGGTGTTATTGGGTTTCCAAAAGTTATGGAGACTGCAGAAAATTGTACATCTGGATTGTTTTTTTTCCGCTTGCTGGAGGTGCAATTAGGTATGTACGGAAAACTTTAGAAACTGAAGGATTATTTTTTACTTCGGGATTTTTTTCCCTTTTGGTGGAGGTGCAAGTAACTTCCTTGCTGATGGTTACGATTGTTATTTTGGTGAATAATTTTTATTTGGTATGGAAGTACTCCGAAGTACTTCATACAATTGCACCAATTCGGTGTGTATGAAGGACTTTGGAGGACTTTCAAGTATTGGCTTGATGATGGTTACAATTGTTCTCAATTTTATTTTGCTGGGGCTGGTTTTTGGTGTGTTTGAACAAATGGGGTGTGTATGAAGAACTTAGGAGGGCGTGTAGAATTTGATGGTTACAATTGTTTCTCTATTTCAGTGTTTGAAGGCGTTAGACGAATTTTTTTTATAGTATGTTTTTTTCCGTTTCTTTGGTGGAGGTAAATTTGAAGGTATATAGTTGCTCATTCATAGCTATTTTGGGTGTGTTTCAAAGCATTAGAGGAAAATTTGTTTGATTGTTGATGTTTCTTTTAAATTTTTTTCGGTGGAGGTAAAATTGAAGGTCTATAGTTGCTCATTCATAGCTATTTTGGGTGTGTTTCAAAGCATTGGAGGAAAATTGTTTGATTGTTGATGTTTTTTTTAAATTTTGTTTGGTGGTGAAATTGGGTACGGAAAATTTTGGAGTGCTTGCAGGAAATTGTTTGATTGTTGATGGTTTTGTTTGTTTTTGAGGAGTTGAAACTGGGCGTGTTATAATGGTTTTCGCCGGCCTGCAGGAAATCTGTGGTGAGTGGGTGAGGCGCCCATGAATGGGTTTGGTAGTAGTGCATTCATCCCGGTGTAGGTACTCCTGCATATGCATGCATGCACATAAAATGGCTGCGAGTGGTGGTCGCTTACCTACCGGCACACACTAGCAGGTAAGAGCACAGTTAGGAATCCTGCACAATCCGAGAACCCTCCAACACCTGCCGCTAGCACAACCGCGGCGTCCTGCTCGGAATAACACTCACATGCACTGGGGGCCCCCTTGGTCCCTTTTTCGGGGGGTGCACGAGAAAAAAAAACAGCACACACTCTCTCGCGTGTATCTCGCAGGATCCTCGACTCGCGGCCGCGACACTCCCACGACAAGAGCGCTCACGATACTGGAAACTGGTCGGACGGGTCGGCGGCGGCAGGCGGCAGGCGGCAGCAGGCCTGCGGAACGCGAACGCTCGTCGCGCCCGACATTCGACGAGCCAGAGGTAATGCACTACCTGTTCAATCAAACGTCCACCTTCCGCCCGCCGCACGAAAATTAATCCATCTTTATTTAATATTCTGCCAAATTAACGCACGATTAATCATCCTTCGAGCAGGAGAAACAAAAGTCCTGCTGCCTGCCGCGGCTGGGCGGCGGCTGAGCGGGGGCTCGATTGATGGGCGCCCATCAGTCCAGTCATTAGGCCTCTAAATGGAGTTGTAATGGCTCAGTTGTCACTTCATTAATTGCCCGATACACAAATATTGGCCGTCCGATGTCGCGTGACCTCAATGATGGGCTAATGTCCCGAGCATGTAAGCGTGCCTCGCAAACATTGCTCCAGCCATGAAACCTGCAAGCACTCCTGAAAACTATCCACAAAGAAACACGATCGCAAGAGAACCAAGTTCCCCGCTGGAAACTACTCAGGAACTACTAACTAACAACTACTAACAGTAACAGTACTAAAAATTACCAAGAAACACCACCGCAAAAAGATTCACCTGCAGGTTACTAAGCGGTGAAATGAAAAACTACCAAAAGCTATGTACAAGGAAAACAGAAAATTCCCTCTGCGAGGTAGTAAGTAGTACCACTGAAAACTGTTCAAACACACTACCATGAAAATCCTGCAACATTCTAAGTACCTCAAACGTACGTACGTACGTAAGGTTATATGTTTGATTTTATCCATTTTTAAACTTTGTCAAAATTTCAGCAGGATTAGTTTCAGGTGTACTGTATACGAATCTAAAATCAAATTTGAAAATATTAAATTTTTAGAAAGTTCAGTAACAGCTAACCCATACTTGTCAATGGTGAAAGTTATATGTTTGATTTTATCCCTTATTTCATTCTGAAACTTTGTCAAATTTTCAGGAGAATTGGTTTCAGGTGTACTCTACACGAATCTAATATAAAATTTGCAAATAATAAATTTTCAAAAATTTCAGTAATAGCTGACCCATACTTGACACTGCAGAAAGTTATGTCTTTGAATTTCTTCCTTATTTAATACTGAAACATTTTCAAATTTTCAGAATATTTAGTTTCAGGTGTACTGTACACGAATCTAATATCAAATTTGCAAATACTAAATTTTCAGAATATTCAGTAATAGCTAACCAATTCTTGTCAATGTAGAAAGTTATATGTTTATTTTTCCCCCTTATTTCATACTGAAACTTTGTCAGATTTTTAGGAGTATTAGTTTAAGGTGTACTGTACACGAATCTAGTATCAACTTTGCAAATCAGATATTTTCAGAAATTTCAGTAGTAGCCAAACCATACTTGTCATTGCAGAAAGTTATATGTTTGATTTACTCCCTTATTTAATACTGAAACTTTGTCAAATTTTCGGCAGAATTAGTTTTAGGTATATTGCATACGATGCTAATATCAAATTTGCAAATAATATATTTTCAGAAGTTTCAGTAATAGCCAACTCATACTTGTCATTGCAGAAAGTTATATGTTTGATTTTCTCCCTTATTTAGTACTGAAACTTTGTCAAATTTTTAGGAGAATTAGTTTCTGGTGTAGTGTATACGAATATAATATCAAATTTGCAAATAATACATTTTCAGAAATTTCAGTAATAGCCAAACAATACTTGTCAATGCAGAAAATTATATGTTTGATTTTATCCCTTATTTAATACTCAAACGTTGTCAAATTTTCAGCAGAATTAGTTTTAGGTCTACTGTACACAAATCTAATATCAAATTTACAAATAATGAATTTTCAAAAATTTCAGTAGTAGCAGAGCCATACTTGTTAAGGGAGAAAGTTATGTCTTTGAATTTCTTCCTTATTTTATACTGAAATGTTATCAAATTTTTAGGAGAATTAGTTTCAGGTGTACTGTACACGAATCTATTATCAAATTTTCAAATAATAAATTTTCAGAAATTTCAGTACTATCTAACCCACACTTGTCAATGCAGAAAGCTATGTCTTTGAATTTCTTCTTGTTTAGTACCGAAACTTTTTTAAATTTTCAGGAGAATTAGTTTACACACCTGAATAGTAAACTAATTCTCCTGTACAACTGTACACGAATCTAATATCAAATTTGCAAATAATCAATTTTCAGAAATTCAGTACTATCTAACACATACTTGTCAATACAGAAAGTTAAGTCTATGAATTTCTTCCTTATTTAATACTGAAACTTTTTCAAATTTTCAGCAGAATTAGTTTCAGGTATACTGTACGGGAATCTAATATCAAATTTGTGAATAATGAATTTTCTGAAATTTCAGTATTATCTGACCCATACTTGTCAATGCAGAAAGTTATGTCTTTGAGTTTATTCCTTATTTAATACTGAAAATTTTTCAAATTTAACTTATTATTAATAAGAATTAGTTTCAGGTGCACTGTACACGAATCTAATATCAAATTTGCGAATAATAAATTTTCAGAAATTTTAGTAATAGCCAAACCATACTTGTCAATGCAGAAAGTTTTATGTTTGATTTTCTCACCTTATGTCATACTCAAATTTTGTCAAAGTTTCAGGAGAATTAGTTTCAGGTGTACTGTACACGCATCTAATATCAAATTTGCAAATAATACATTTTCTGAACTTCTGGTGATAGCTAACCATACTTGTCAATGCAGAAAGGTATATGTTTGATTATTTCCCGGATTTAATACTGAAACTTTGTCAAATTTTTAGGAGAATTAGTTTCAGGTGTACTGTAGACAAAATCAATATCAATTTTGCAAATAATAAATTTTCAGAAATTTCAGTAACAGCTGACCCATACTTGTCAATGCAGAAAGTTATATGTTTTATTTTCTCCCTTATTTAATACTTAAACTGTGTCAAAATTTGAACAGAATTAGTTTCAAGTGTACTGTGGACGAATCTAATATGAAATTTGCAAATAATAAATTTTCAGAAATTTCAATAATAGCCAAACCATACTTGTCAATGGAGAAAGTTATATGTTTGATTATCTCCCTTATTTCATACTGAAACTTTGTCAAATTTCTATCAGAATTAGTTTCAGGTGTACTGTACACGAATCTTATATCAAATTTGCAAATAATGAATTATCAGAAATTTCAGTATTATCTAACCCATACTTGTCAATGCAGAAAGTTATGTCTTTTAATTTCTTCCTTATTTAATACTGAAACATTTTCAAATTTTTAGGAGATTTAGTTTCAGGTGTACTGTACACGAATCTAAAATCAAATTTGCAAATAATAAATTTTCAGAAATTTCAGTAAAAGGTAACCCATACTTGTCAATACAGAAAGCTATATGTCTGATTTTCTGCCTTATTTACTACTGAAACTTTGTCACATTTTCAGTAGAATTCGTTTCAGGTGTACTGTACACGAATCTAATATCAAATATTCAAATAATAAATTTTCAGAAATTTCAGTAATAGCCAACCCATACTTATCAATGCAGAAAATTATACGTTTGATTTTCTCCCTTATTTCCCTCTGAACCGTTCTCAAATTTTCAGGAGGATTAGTCTCATATGTACTGTACAGGAATCTAATATCAAATTTGGATAAAATTAATTTTCAGAACTTTCAGTAATAGCCAAACCATACTTGTCAATGCAGAAAGTTATATGCTTGATTTTCTCCCTTATTTCATACTGAAACTTTGTCAAAATCTCAGCAGAATTAGTTTCAGGTGTACTGTACACGAATCTAAAATCAAATTTGCAAATAATAAATTTTCAGAAATTTCAGTAATAGCCAAACCATACTTGTCATTACAGAAAGATATATGTTTGATTTTCTCCCTTATTTCATACTGAAATTGTGTCCAATTTTCAGCAGAATTAGTTTTAGGTGTACTGTACCCGAGTTTAATATCAAATTTGCAAATAAGAAATTTTCAGAAATTTTATTAAAAGCTAACTTATACAAGTCAATTCAGAAAGTTATATGTTTGATTTTCTCCCTTATTAAATACTGAAACTTTGTCAAATTTTTAGCAGAATTAGTTTTAGGTTTATTGTACACGAATCTAAAAATATGTTTCATAAGTTTATAATACTTCTATTTGTTTTTTTTACTTAGTAAAACTGTCATCAATTTGTCATGTTGTTTCCTTGGTTTATAATATTTCTGTTTGACGTTTATTCTTTTATTTTTTACTCAGTAAATTTATTATTTTAATAATTAATTAATGTTCATAATTTGCACATTCTGCAGTAATCCAAGATGATTAACTGATAGTCCTCGGTACACTAGTCGTGGAAACGATCACTTGCACAATTGAGTGGAGGATTACGCGTAATCCTGGTTCAATTCAAACACCTGCCAGCGCAGGATTTCGATGAGGCTGCAGCTGCAGACAGGATGGAAGGATTATGGCAATTATTTGCAATTAGAAGAATAAGTACCACTGGCTGGCGCCGCGAATGATGGGCTCATCTGTATATTTTTATAATACGTCCCTGAAGTAAATTATACGCAGCAGTAACTTATCGGACCTGATGGGAGTACCTGATGGAAGAAATTTCAAAAAATTACACAAGAATATGATAGAATATTTTGTATTTGGTAATAATGGTATGTGTGTCGATCCATCCTCAGTTTTTTATTTTCGGTTTTAGCTTTTGACACTCTCAGGTAATAAGTAAAAAGGCAGATCAGCTATTTACAAAAACATTAAAATAACTGAAATTGTTTATTTTAGGCATTAGGCAATATAGGCAAGTATTAGGCATTTAGATTTACAACTTTGTTTCGCATTTATTCAAGATGATTAAAACGGTGATGTGTAGTCCCTCAAGATGCGATACAATAAATAAACGGAATTGAACAATAAACTTAATGGTCCGCAAACGGGCGATATGCGGCTTTTAATGCCCATCTTCGGATGCGGAGGTGTTTGTTATCGGGTGAAAGAGTTTACTTATTTAAGCCGCCCTCGTAGCGAGCTCGCCGCCCTCAATTATTACCTTGTCACGGTGGAAGGGGCGGCGGCAGTGACGTGTTTCCCACCCCTCCAAGGTTTATACGTTCTGATACAGAACAAACAGCCCCACTCAGGAGCTGAAACGCTTCTGATGTACCAGCGATTCAATTAGGCTGTTATCAGGACAAACAGAATCCGAAATTTACGTGGGGGGCGGAAATCGGCATAATTAGACCCCAATATTCATTAATGGCCGCCGTTTGTGGCCGCCGGTATTCGCAGTCCGTTTAATTTTTGCGCACGTTAATTTGATTAAAATTTAATTGGGACTTGTTGAGCCGTGAGGCTTAACGGCGACGCGCCCCGAACCGGGGGCTGGCCGCCTCTTTCGCGCCGAAATCGCCCCATAAAGGGCCCCCCTCGGGCCCTTTGCGTTAGCCCCGGGGGAGGCGGCGAATGCGTAATCCGCGTTTACATATGGGCCCCCGGGTCGGAGTTCGGCCGGCGGGTACTGCCGAATCTGGAGGGTCCCCATTATCCTACGGGATCCTAACGACGCACTTAGCGCGCCGGGGGCTGCACGTGGACGCGCACACATGGCGATTTATGCCTGGGGGCGGGGGGCGCAAAAAATCATTAATCACTGCATATTAAAGGTTTTTAAAATTACTAGGGACGTCGTGTAACGGCGCACGTCACATGTTCATTCCGGGGGCGGCGGAAAAAAAAGCGGGGGCGACCCAATTAAAGTCCCTCCGGGGGCCTGCGAGATTAATGCTCCGGTTCACCGCACGAATCAAATGAAACATTAATAATTCACTTTGCAACTTTTCCAGCGTCCCAGTCGCAACTTCAAACGGGAGGCTTCTCCTGAAACAGGAAACGTCTTCCATATAAAATCAATCCTCGTAATATTCAGCGTTATACATTCTTTATTTTTTGTACGGTATTGAACTGAAAGCCGAATTGAATTGTCTTCGGAGCATTAATATCACGCGACGTCTACATTTCATTTGTATTTCCCTTTATACAACGAAAGCGGAGATAATGCAGAATTAATATTTACACAAGTATAGTTCAAAAATTTCAATGTACCACACATTGTTAGTGTAACCACTATTTAGACAGATATTTTCGTCGTTTGTATTTAAGTTTGCTAAATGAAATATTAATGGAAAGTAGTTAGGCTGTGGGGATTCCAAGGCACCCCCACCAGAATATCGATTAAATTGATTCGCGGTTTTAATCATATGTTTTAATCGGCGTGGCGATCTTATCACCGCGGGCAGTTGCAATAGGATAATTGCGACAATTGTAAGTACGCTAATTACAATTCCAGCATTTACAATTGGATAATTATGAATAAATGTACCTACCTTTTTTCATGGAAATTTTCGTGCCTGGTCTTACAATTCATTAGTAACACACTTGTTACTCCTCACTATCTCCAAACTACAAAGGCGAACATTTAGTCATAGTAATGTTTATATTTTATACCAAATTTGTATAGAGTATACCTAAAATAATTCTCCTTAGAAATATAAGTTAAATGAACTTTTGTAAAGAAAATATGTGAAAATTAAAAAAAAAAAAGTTTCTGAAGAAATTGAGATAATAATAAATATTTTGGATGGTACGTACCTACTCACACAAAAATTTCACAAATACAAATATATAATATACAGCGTGGTCACTTTTTCGACGCCCACCATTAGGATTTATTGAACATAAATATATACAAAATTGGTTAAATGGTACAAATGTTTCTCATTTTTATATATTTTGCACAGTTCCTGAAATATCGCTGAAAAACTGAAAAGTACTTTCCTTTTCCTTTTCCTTTTATAACTTATTTACTTTTGACGGGTATTTTACGAAACTTGGCACGCTTAGATTTTTCGACGTGAGATTTCTGATGAGTGATGACAGTGCTGCTATGAGAACTAGATTTTCATAGTCAACTTTTGGCTTTCTTACGGTCACAAAATTGGATTTTAATACCATTCAAAAGAGCGAAAAATTCCGATTTCAACCATGGTTAATCTGATATTTTTACCGCCAAAAATAATTATTAAAAAAATGGAATTTTTCGCTTTTTTGAATGCTATAAAAATCCAATATTGCCTTAAGAAAATAAAAAGTTGACTATGGAAATTTGGGCATCTAGTTGAAGCAGAAAATGTTTGGCACTGTCATCAGAAAGATCACGTCGAAAAATGTAATAGTGCCAAGTTTCGTAAAATGTCCTTCAAAAGTAAAAAAGTTATAAAAGAAAAGGAAAGTGCAGTTTTTCTGTTTTTCTACGATATTTCAGGAACTGTGCAATATATCCCGGATTTCGTTTCAGTATATTGAAAGGCATAAAAATGAGAAACTTTTATCCCATTTGACTAACTCTGTATATATATATATATATATATTTTTAAATTTGTTCATTGATGAACTATTTAGAATTAGTGATAAAGAAAATGTCGAAGAGATTTTATAAAAATTGAAGATAACTGAAAATTGCCTAAATAGTGGCATACAAATTGAAGAAATTTTTAAATTTCCTCAATTTTGCTATAATTTTTTAGAAGATATTTTAATATTTCTTCAATGTTTCTATAATATCGTTACCATTTTTTATGTCCCTTGAATTTTGATATGATTAATTGGGAAATTAACACAATATCCTCGCCAATATTCACTTATCTGAAATATTAATGATTTTTTAAGAAAATATGTTTATGTTTCCTCACATATTACAATGTTTTATTAAAATCGATTTCAGTTTCTAAGGCAATTCCAATATTGGTCAAATTATTTTCGCCATTTTTTTAAATTGTGGATCACATACAAATTGTTATATTTCATTTCGAGATTGCCACAAAAAGCTAATGGCTATTAATATCGCAGTACTGAAAATTGATTGAAAATGGCATACAGATTGATTTTTTTAAATATATCATAATTTTTCCATATTTTTTTCTCCAATATTTATGTCCTTTGAATTTTGATATGATTTCATTATGAAAATAAAACAATTTCCTTGCCAATATTCAGTTTTCTCCGAAAATAATGATTTTTTTAAGAACATAATTATAAATATATGAAGAAATTTTAATATTTTGATATGATATTATTTGGAAATTAAAATAGTTTTCTCGCCAATATTCAGTTTTCTCCAATAATAATGATTTTTTTTAAACAATTGTATTAAAATGGACGTCAGTTTTCAACACAATTGCAATTTTGATCAAATTTTCGTTGCCAAATTTTATCAATGATGTAAATTCAGAACCATTTTTGTGTCGCTTTTATTTAATTTTGGATCACATAAGAATGATTTTATCTTGAGATTGACACAAAAAGGTCAAAAAGTTAAAGATCCATAAATATCGTAGCACTGAAAATTATCTATAAAACGTTAGAAAAATTGATTATCGAAATGGATGTCAGTTTATAACGCAATTAAAGATTGGTCATATTTTCTTTACATATTTTATCAACGATCTAAATTCTGAACTATTTTTGTGTCGTTTTTTATTTTATTTTGGATCACTTTAGAATTATTACACTTCATCTCAAGATTGACACAAAAAGGGTAAAGAGTTAAAAAGCGATAAATATCGCAGCACTGAAAATTGCCTGAAACATAATGTCATAAAAATTGATTATAAAACATAATGTCAGTTTTTAACGCAATTGCAATTTTAGTGAAATTTTCCGTGCTAAATTTTACCCTGCAAAGTTGACGATGAGGTTGTTGCAAATATGTAAGAAAATCGTGTATATTACTTTCTTATTATTATGAAGAAACCATCCATGTAAACAAAAAAAATGGCAAAGGAATATTCGTCTTCATTTTGCACCCTGATTTACCCTTAGAATGTTTTCGGTTGACTTCCCTAACACCCTGTATGGCCACCCCTCAATTCCACCCCAATTCGGTGGAAGTCTTTTAACTTCATGTGTTAGCTTTGTAATATACAAAAATAATAATATAAGTTTCATTATGTCCAAAGAAAACAACGCCAAGTTTAATTCTGCGGATTCGTGTAAATATTATCTATTTTTTCAGCACCCCAATTTTCTCCTGCCCCATGTGTCGGCAGAGAGCGAACGAAATAATAAAGGGCGCAAAAAGCGCGGAATTAAAACCAACCATGCGCGCACACGCCGCTTATGCGGGGCCACCCGGACGTGATTCACGCCACCCCCGTGCGCCTAATTTCAATTGTTTACAACAATGCGCCCCGCGATGTTTTTTCACGGAGCCGGGGGCGGCGGAATTTGTGCAGCCGTCTCGCTGCGTGCGCCAAACTTTTCCGGGGGCGGGGGTTTTGTTTTTATGTAAATTTGTTGACAGTTGCCGAACGCATTTTTATTGTTTACGCCTCTCGGATATGTAGATTGGGGCCCGAATAATTTCGGAGATGTGTTTTTTCCCTGCCCGTCTCTACCCCTCGCAGTTTCAATTGAATCCGATTTGAATAATTGGGGAGAAGTTGCGCCCCCCTGCAGGTCCTCGCAGGGCGTGCAGGGCTCATCGAAGATGGTCACATTAATAATTCACGTCCGCGATTTGTATTTTTGAGCCAAAAAATATTAATTATCTACATTTCAGCCGCACTGATGAATAATGTAAGATTTTCGATTTTCGTTCACAAAGTTATTGTCAAAAGTTTTCACTGGGATGGCTATTCGAATATCTAAAAAAATATATATGTTTTCATTACCAAATTACCCACTGGGTGTATGGTTAAACAATCTAACATTTCAATCATTTCATAATTTCAACTAAGGGTAATCAAGTAAACATATCCAACTCTAAAACTATAGCTAGATATTAAAAATAATGCAAAACCATCACAAAACTCTTCGATCTCGTATGATCTCGGTTGGTGATATACCAAAGAAAAACTGTGACCTCGTGGCACGTCTGCACTATAGGGAAGGTGACCAGCTTCTCTTTCATGGTAGCGTCTTGCGACGATTTTTAAAAATCACACGTAGAACGGAAAACACGTCACGTTTAAAAAAACGTGTGCGTACGGTTGCCTACGGTAGAGGTCCATGCACGCAATTAATAATTAAACGACAGTTTCCGTCGGAGGCAATACCAGACCGTTACACAACCCTTGGCCCTCTTTCCATTAATCAGTTACTGAGGTCGACTACAAATATTCATCTAACTTCTGATTTATCAGTCCCTTGTTTATCTGGCGTCACCAAAATATAACAAATATGACAAACTGACACTATTCTAACTTCAATTGAAATAGACTCGTACCTACCTTTGTTTAAGCATATGGCACTTGAATTCACAAATCATACAAAATCAATTAAAAATAAATATTACTGATAGATAAACTGCCAGTTTGAAGCAATTTCTCAATCGATTGACCACAATTAAATTACACACGCGTCAATAAATACATTTGCCCAGATTTCGCACACACATGTAACAATTAAAATTAATATTTGCGAGGAAAATTAATTGCGCAGTGTTCCATTATTCATGAACGCTCGCAAATGAAGTAACAATTAAAATATTTACGCTGGTAGGTAAATAAAATTAGAATTCATGAATAAGTTAATTACAAATTGTTTCAAATTTCAAACAAGTAGAATACACGTTCTAAGATGTAAAACAGTTTAAGCCAGCAGAAGTGTGTTGGAGAAATCAGGCACCATAAGTTATTTACAAATACAACCCAAAACAAATAGTGCAAGTAGAAAAATATTTTCTGATGTATAAAATATTTTGAATTGGAACATTTAATAGCATAAATTTTATGAAAGATTCAAATTGTAAGTACAAAAATTGTAATTAAGGATTAGTGCAATATTATTATAATGTATCTAATATTAAAAATAAAATAGTCACGATGAGTAGAAAAGTCTACTTTAAAAAAAGTTCACGTTAAAATGTCAATATCTAGCAGAAGGTTCGAATCAAAAATCAAAAAACAATTGATAGAAAAGTCTACTTTAAAACAAAGTTCACGTTAAAATGTCAATATTAAGCAGAAGGTTCGAATCAAAAATCAAAAAACAATTGATAGAAAAGTCTACTTTAAAACAAAGTTCACGTTAAAATGTCAATATCAAGCAGAAGGTTCGAATGAAAAATCAAAAAACAATTGATTTAAGAAAAGTTATAATTGAGTATATTTATTTTGAATGGTGGTGGCGTCTAGTTCGTGATTCATTTTATTAATTATAAATAAAACTCATTACTTTGTTAGTATCACATAAATCACATTTATGTGATACTAATAAAGTAATGAGTTTTATTTATAATGAGTATATTTAATTAGTTTTTGAAAGCAAGTACAAAATTTGACGATTTGAAAAACTAAAACATCAAAATAGATACAAATAAACAATGAAGCAGTATTTATTATTACATGTACTATTTTTAAAAGTATCCAAGCTTGGATGTTCAAATATTGAATATTGAGGACTGAAAATCCTTGCCAACGTTGACATCCCCAGCAGTCATTCACGAAACCCTTCCGATTAGGGGTCCTATTGGGGGGCTTGGGGGTTCCGATAGGGGGGCCCCCACGTCCGTGGGGACGTGGGGGCGGCCGCCGAGAATTACAATATTGAATTTTAATGAGATGCCGAAATTGCGTCCGTTCGGGGCGTAATGCTGGGGGTCCATGCATGCAGCACGTCTGGAAAAAACTCGGCGGGAAGCGACGTTCATAATTTTCCCCCCTTTAATGGGACGCAGTGCGCCATGTACATGTGGGAATTTACGAGCACGGAAAGGTTCTCGAAACGGCGGAGTTCCACGGCGAGCACGCGACGCGCGTGTTTCGAACGCAACCGTAATCATCCTCAATGGCGAGAGAGTTCCAACTCGGGGGGGCAATCATCTGGGATGTGGGTCATTATTGGCACGTCCGCACTTTGAAATATTTACGGCCGATAGAGAAATCGGGCTTGAAAAGTGATAACTCTTTGCGTAAATAATTGATCACTGCAGAATCTCCTGAAGTTAACAGATCAATTATGTTCAAATGTCAATTTATCTATTATGGTAAATAAATTTGCAATTCAACAATGATATAAGAGAAATCTAAACAGAAACCAATAAAATAAATCTGAATAACAGAAATCGCGTTTGATAGAGAGGATAGAGAGGAGAGGATTAGTTCATTAGTTCTATTATTATGTAGGTATTAAATATACTATCAGAAAATCGATATCATGGTTATGCCCAAATTTATCAGTTCTATTGTACATTGCTCAGCATTTAACAAAACCATTTCTCAATATATGTTGCGAATTTTCTGGATTCTTTCCTGGATTCTTTCTATATGTGGAAGTCTTCAAGTCTCAATGAAATAAATAACATAAAATAGACAAACATCATCAAAATTTCATAATAATTGTAGCATTTTCCATATTTTTTATGGAAGGTTTGATGTTAATAGCACCCCCGAAGCATTTAATAATAAACTATAGGACATTTTTATGGAATTTTCCACAATTCCATGGTGTACAATCAATTACATCAAAAGTATCGTAATGATAGAAGAAAATATTTGTGGAAGTCTTCAAGTGTCATAATAATATAACTGACATAATAATGAAAATCATCATCAGAGTTTTATAATAATAGGGACATTTTTCGTATTTTGTATGGAAGGTTTTATGTTTATAGCACCCCCCAAGCATTTAATAATTAACTATAAGAAATTTTCATGCAATTTTACACAATTCTATTGTATACAATGAAGTAGTAGTACATCATAAATATCATAACGATAAAAAAATATTTGTGAAAGTCTTCAAGTATCATAATAACATAAATGAGATAATAATGAAAAATATCATCAGAGATTTATAATAATTGGGACATTTTCCGCATTTTTTATGGAAGGTTTTATGTTTATAGTACCCCTGAAGCATTTAATAATATACAATAGGAAATTTTCATGGGATTTTCCAAAATTGGTGTACAACTTAGTACATCAAAACTATAATAATGACAGAAGTGCTTTACCGTAAATTAGAAAAACCATTAGCGTTTTCATGTTCTTCAAATTTTCTAGGCTTTTCTGGAATTATTCTAGTTTAATGTAACCAAAAGTGTTATTACCGAAATTAAAGAAAATCTTCAGCATTTCATATTAATCGGCATGCCATATTTATTGAAATAAATAACAGAAACATGTTCAAGAGGTGCCATTTCGTAGTGAAATCCAATTAATATATCAATCTTATTCATTAATATACTATGGTTAAAAAGTCATTAGTGGCGTGCATTTTGATAAATACATTCGGAGGCACAGTACTGATGAGAACCACCATATCGAAATCGGTCTATAGTTGTCCACGAAGGTAGTGATTAAAAGCACACCATATATTATTATTATTAATGGAAAGCTTGATCTTCAAAGTTTCGCGATAGATTGCAGTGCTATTTCATAAATCTCATTTTAATAATATGTTGGATAATTTCTGAATTGTTTTCTGAAAATGCTAAACGATACAAATTTCAGAAAATTTTGTTTATTGTGATATTCATAGAAGACTGGCACGGTTTAATCTTTCATGATATTTTGTATATAAATTATTTTTGTTGTTTTTTTCTTACTTTGGAGTTTAAATTTTTCATGCACAGGAAATGTGACAGGACTTCCATGCACCAGAAATGTATATGGAAGTTTTCAAGTATCAATTTATGACAGAAGTATGTTATTGCAAATCTGGAAAATTTTCAGCGTTTCGTAATAAAATAGTCCAAATTTTATAGATTTGTTAACAAAAGTATGAAGTTTACTGAAGTATTGTTAAAGATATTAAGAAAATTGCCAAAATTCCATAAAAATCCACAGGAATTGTTTGTGTAAGTTTTCAGTTCTCATGATGATATAAGTATTATGATAACTATGATTATGATAATCATAAATCAGGAAAATAATCGGCGTTTTAAAAAAATACATACTCGAAATTCTGAATTTTCATTCACTGCTTGATATTTAATATGACTATACAGACTATAGTACTCTAGTAGATAGTACTCTAGACTAGTAGTATATGACTATACTTAATATGAAATACAGAAATTTAAAAAAAACAGCATTCTATATAAATAATCGATAGCAAATGTTTATGCAAAATCTTCAAGTTTCATGGTAGACTGACGTGTGTTTTTCATAAATCAGAAAAATCTTAAGAAATTTCACAATGATATGGTCAAATTGGTTTGCATTTCTTAAGAAATGTATTAGGTATAATGTAATCTAAAGTATTATTAAAGTAATTAAGAATTTTTTTTTGGACTTTGGTCTAAAAAGCTACAGCTCTAAAAAAAATCAGCGTTCTATATAAATAATAGCCAACAAATGTTTCTACAAAATCTTCAAGTTTCGTGGTAGACTGAAGTGTGTTTTTCATAAATCAGAAAAATCTTAAGAAATTTCACAATGATATGGTCAATTATGTTTGCACTTCTTAAGAAATGTATTAAGTATAATGTAATCTAAAGTATTATTAAAGTAATCAAGAAATTTTTCTAGACTTTGGTCTAAAACCTACAGCTACAGCACATACAGCAATATTTCAGCAAATTTCGCACATCCCATAGTCATAGAAGAGATGGTCATATAAGATAGAGGAGATGGCCATAGAAGATAGAAGATATCATAGACCACTGATGAAGTATAACGATTCTGAAGTTTCAGAACGTTTTGGGAAGTACAATTTGAATTATTTATTTTGGTGTTCTCATTTTAATCTTAGTTTATTTTAACAATTTTGGAGCTCAATTTTCCATACAAGGGAAATATTTATGGATGTTTCTAAAGCATAAATTTATGACAAAAGGTTGTTATATCATAAATCAAGAAAATCTCAGCACTTTCACAATGATATGCTTGAAACTTGTTGCATTTCTTATAATAGGTTTAAGTTTAATGTAATCTGAAGTATGTATTATTAACGGAATCAAGAAAATCACCAGCATTCTATAATAATCTGCAGGAAATGTTAATGGAAATCTTTAAGTGTTTAAAATGAATTGTTATTCCAAAAATCCACATTAAGTAATTTAAAATAATAATTAAAGTATTTTTAACGTAATCACAAAATCTCTAGCATTCTATAATAATCTGCAAGAAATGTTCTAGGAAACCTTTAAGTGTTATGTTAAAATTAAGGTTCCATAAATCGGAAAAATCTCCAATTTTTCGCAATATGCTGCAAATATTCTCATTTTTTTCTGGAAAAATTTAGCCATCAAATTTCCAGAAGTAGTTATTAAAGTATTATTAACGTAATCCAGAAATCTCCAGCTTTCTATAATAATCTGCAGGTAATGTTCATGGAAACCTAAGTGTAATGTTAAAATGAAGTATTATTCCATAAATCGGAAAAATCTCCAGTTTTTCGCAGTGTGCTGGAAATTTTCTCATTTTTTTTCTGTAAATATTTAGCCATCAAATTCCAGAAATTTTGCACGTGCAGTAATATAAGTAATTATTAAAGTATTAGTAACGTAATCAAGAAAATCTCCAGGATTCTATAATAATCTTGAGGAAATGTTCATGGAAATATTTAAGTGTTACATAAAAATTAAGTGCTATTTGATAAATCGGAAAATCTCCAATTTGTCGCGATGTGCTAGAAATTTCCTCCATTTTTTCTGGAAGTCTTTAGCAAAAATTCCAGAAAATTTTGAAAATTAAGTAATTTAAAGTAATTACTAATGTAATATTAACGTAATTCAGAAAATATCCAGCATGCTATAATAGTAATCTGCAGAAAATGTTCATGGAAATCTTTGAATGTTATGTTAAAATGAAGTGTTATTCGTTAAATCGGAAAAATCTCCAATTTTTCGCAATGTGCTGGAAATTTTCTCGATTTATTCTGAAAGTCTTTAGCCATCAAAATTCCAGAAAATTTTGCAAATGAAGTAATTTAAAGTAATGATTAAAGTATTAGTAATGTAATCAAGAAAATCTCCAGAATTCAGTAATAATCTGCAGAAAATATACTTGGAAATCTTTAAGTTTAAATGAAGTGATATTCCATAAATCAGAAAATCTCCATTTTTTCGCAGTGTGCTGGAAATTTTCTCGATTTATTCTGGAAATCTTTAGCCATCAAAATCACAGAAAATTTTGCACATTAAGTAATTAAAAGTAATTATTAAAGTATTATGAACGTAATCAAGAAAATCTCCAGAAATTAGTAATAATCTGAAGGAAATGTACTTGGAAATCTTCAAGTGTTATGTAAATATTAAGTAACATTCCATAAATCAGAAAAATCTCCAAGTTTCCGTAATGTTCTGGTAGTTTTTTCTGCAGGAAATATTCATGGATATCTTCATGTTTAATGATAGATTGCAGTGTTATTTCACAAATCATCTATCTATAACTATCTGTTGACCGTGTATTAATCCTTAGCGCTCCACAGTGTGGTGTGTAATAGCGCCCATTGATTTTAAACTGTGAACCTTTATAGTTTTAATGTATTAATCTGAATGTATGGTATATTTGAATCTCTATTATAACAGATACACAGTTATACATAGATGATTTGTGAAATATCACTGCAATCTATCATTAAACTTGAAGATATCCATGAATATTTCCTGCAGAAAAAACTACCAGCACTACCACGAAAACTTGGAGATTTTTCTGATTTATGGAATATCACTTAATTTTTACATAATACTTGAAGATTTCCAAGTACATTTCCTGCAGATTATTACTGATTTCTGAAGCTTTTCTTTCCGTTTGCACGCAAATTAATTCTTCTTCTTCTTTTTCATAAATATCTCCAATCTTTATCAATGACATCCTGTATATTTTCTTTTCTGGAAATATTGATTGATAAAAATTCCAGAAAATTGTGCACATTCGAATGATCATCATAAAAGTCTTCTGAGGTTTAACTTTTCTGAATCGTTTGTGGAAGTACGTAGGTACGATTTCTATTATTTATATTTGTTGGTTACTTTCAATTCTGTATTTTAAATGAACCTAAATGTTGTTAACTTTTATTCAATTTCTATTATTTATATTTGTTGGTTACTTACAATTCTGTATTTTAAATGAACCTAAATATTGTTAAAACCTTTATTAACAATAATATAAAAATAACATTAATCACCTTTTAACAATATTATAAAATATTGTTAAAAGGGTAAGAAAATATTAATTTTAACTGAGGTAAATATCGTCAAAATAATTTAAGTGGTTCAAAATTGATATGGCGATTATTTTCATTTAAAGATTACAGAATCTTTTAATTAATCCATTATTCCTGGCGGCGATCGCTCCTCTTTTAATTGGCACTCAGCGTATTTAATCCGTTGTTGTCTGGAGGGGGCATCGTGAAAAACGCTCCGCTTTTAATTACGCACGCAAATATTTGCCGATCAATTTTTGGCGCCTGCCGATAGGACGACGCGATTAAATCGCATCGACCCGCGCCGCCCCCAAGGGTCCAGGTCCGTCCGGCAAAGTTCGAGCATGTCTACTTCAAATGCTTCCACTGATGTCTCCATCGGAATGCAGGCAACTGTACGCCCAACTATCTCGCAAATTACCGAATTAATCCGGGCCGCTGCCGCCCCCGATACTGGAAACACCGTTAATTGATCCGGGCGGCGGCAATTGTTTAACAGCGCGTTCTTTTGTCTCGCCTTTTTTCGCGGCCCGGGTGATTAATGCCCCGCGGGGGTACGTACGATCCGCTGCCTCCCCCGTGGGTCTGCCACCCCCGCGCATTCATTAGCGCCCGCTTTTATCAATTCCCGCGGCTATTTGTATCAATAAATCAAACGAGTTACAGGGAATTGTCACGGAGCGCGTCGCGCGACAATGAAGGATCAATTATGATTGATTGCAGGTGCGAGGCCCCCTGCCGCAGGCCCCCACGCCGCCCCCGGCCCGGAGACATCGCCGCAATGGCGTCGCCGAAATTAAATTCGCACTCCGCCGCCTCCGCGCGCCGCCCCACAAAGAAAATTTAATATTGCGCTTTCAATTGCGCTCGGTGTTCTATAAACGCGTTAAATGTTACCGGGGGATGAAAAAGTTTGGAGCGAAGCGCCAAATTGCTTCATCCCCCACTTGTTTAGCTTAATTGAATGCGGGAATAATGGCATGTCTTGCCGATATCGCTCATATCCTACAGGCGGGGTCACAAATCATTTTGACATTCATTACGTTTGCACATCTAAGTGCTCTAAGTGAGAAGCTTGATCAAAATAATTTGATAAGATTTTTATTAACGCATGAACAGGTTTATCTTTAAAACGGTTAATAATCTCAGAATTTGACAGTGCTTCGACAAATATGTTTGCACATACTCTAAAGTACATGCACATTAATATATTGCTAAAACTTATGACTTATGACTTATGAGAAATTGCGAGACGTAGTCCATTGATTAAAACTTCAAAGAGTACAGAAACGATATGCTTTGGAAATATGTAGGAAAATTAATGCAATTTGGAAATTTTTAGATTGAGATATTAATACAAGAATGTGTCCTGAAAAAAAAAAGCTCTAAGACAAAATTAAGCAAAAAAACGCTATCTTAATGACGCTATTGAATTTACACAAATAAATTATAAAGAAATATCCGAATATATCAGTAAGTTATGCTCTCTGGTGTAAGAATCGTCCTTTTGTATTGTTCCAAGGAAACTTTCAGCGAGAGACACTTGCGCAACTTGCGAATTGTGACATGAAAGGAGTTGAAATTGTGTTAGGTAGTCCTCTCACAATTTATTGTAAGAGAAATTTTAGAAAATTCATTATTTGCAAATTTAATATTAGATTCGTGTACAGTATACCTGAAACTATTTCTCCTGAAAATTTAAAAATATTTCAGTATTAAATAAGGAAGAAATTCAAAGACATAACTTTCTGCATTGATAAATACGGGTCACATAATACTGACATTTCTGAAACATTATTAGTTGAAAATTTGATATTAGATTCGCGGACAGTACACCTGAAACTAATTCTCCTGAAAATCTGAAAAAGTTTCAGTATTAAATAAGGAAGAAATTCAAAGACTTTCTGTATTAATAAATATTGGTTAGCTATTACTGAAATTTCTGAAAATTAATTATTTGAAAATTTGATATTAGATTCGTGTACAGTACACCTAAAACTAATTTTCCTTGAAACTTGAAAACGTTTCAGTAATAAATAAGGAAGATATTCAAAGACATAACTATCTACCTTAACAAGTATGGGTTAGCTATTACTGAAATTTCTGAATATTTATTATTTGAAAATTTGATAATAGATTCGTGTACAGTACACCTGAAACTAATTCTCCTAAAAATTTGACAACGTTTCAGTATTAAATAAGAAAGAAATTCAAAGACATAACTCTCTGCATTGTCAAGTATGTGTTAAGTATTACTGAAATTTTTGAAATTTGATTATTTGTAAATTTGATATTAGATTCGTCTACAGTACACCTGAAACTAATTCTCCTGAAAATTTGAAATTATTTCAGTATTAAATAAGGAAGAAATTCAAAAACATAACTTTCTACATTAACAAGTATGGGTTAGCTATTACTGAAATTTCTGAAAACTCATTATTTACAAATTTTATATTAGATTTGTGTACACCTAAAACTAATTCTTCTGAAAATTTTACAACATTTCAGAATTAAATAAGGAATAAATTCAAAGACATAACTTTCTACATTAACAAGTATGGGTTAGCTATTACTGAAATATCTGAAAATTAATTATTTGCAAATTTAATAATAGATTCGTGTACAGTACACCTAGTACTAATTCTCCTGAAAATTTGAAAATGTTTCAGCATTAAATAAGGAAGAAATTCAAAGACATAACTTTCTGCATTGACAAGTATGGGTTAGCTATTACTGAAATTTCTGAAAATTCATTATTTACAAATTTGATATTAGATTTGTGTACACCTAAAACTAATTCTTCTGAACATTTTACAATATTTCAGAATTAAATAAGGAATAAATTCAAAGACATAACTTTCTACATTAACAAGTATGGGTTAGCTATTACTGAAATTTCTGAAACTCATTATTTGCAAATTTGATATTAGATTTGTGTACACTACACCTGACACTAATTTTCCTGAAACTTTGACAACATTTCAGTATTAAATAAGGAAGAAATTCAAAGACATAACTTTCTACCTTAACAAGTATGGGTTAGCTATTACTGAAATTTCTGAAAATTTGATATTTGCAAATTTGATATAAGATTCGTGTACAGTACACCTAAAACTAATTCTCCTGAAAATTTGAAAAAGTTTCAGTATTAAATAAGGAAGAAATTCAAAGACATAACTTTCTGCAGTGACAAATATTGGTCAGATAATACTGAAATTTCTGAAAATTTATTATTAGCAAATTTGATATTAGATTCGTGTACAGTACACCTGAAACTATTTCTCCTAAAAATTTGAAAATATTTCAGTATTAAATAAGGAAGAAATTCAAAGACTTAACTTTCTGTATTGACAAGTATGGGTTAGCTATTACTGAAATTTCTAAAAACATATTATTTGCAAATTTGATATTAGATTTGTATACACTACACCTGAATCTAATTCTCCTGAAAATTTGAAAATGTTTCAGTATTAAATAAGGAAGAAATTCAAAGACTTAACTTTCTGTATTGACAAGTATGGGTTAGCTATTACTGAAATTTCTGAAAATTTATTATTTGCAAATTTGATAATAGATTCGTGTACAGTACACCGGAAACTAATTCTCCTAAAAATTTGAAAAAAATTCAGTATTAAATAAGGAAGAAATTCAAAGACATAACTTTCTGCATTTGTCAAGTATGGGTTAGGTTTTACTGAAACTTTTGAAATTTCATTATTTGCAAATTTGATATTAGATTCGTGTACAGTACACCTAAAACTAATTCTCCTGAAAATTTGAAAATATTTCAGTACAAAATAAGGAAGAAATTCAAAGACTTAACTTTATATATTGACAAGTATGGGTTAGATCCCATAGTTAGTCTGAAAATTGATTATTTGCAAATTTGATATTAGGATCGTCTACAGTGCACCTGAAACTAATTCTTCTGAAAATTTTACAACATGTCAGTATTAAATAAGGAAGAAATTCAAAGACATAACTTTCTATATTAACAAGTATGGGTTAGCTATTACTGAAATTTCTGAAAATTATTTTTTTACAAATTTGATATTACATTCATGTACAGTGCACCTGAAACTAATTCTCCTGAAAATTTGAAAAAGTTTCAGTATTAAATAAGGAAGAAATTCAAAGACTTTACTTTGTATATTGACAAGTATGGGTTAGCTATTAATAAAATTTCTGAAAACTCATTATTTGCAAATTTGATTTTAGATTTGTGTACAATACACCTAAAACTAATTCTCCAGAAAATTTTAAAAAGTTTCAGTATTAAATAAGGAAGATATGCAAAGACATAACTTTCTACCTTAACATGTATGGGTTAGCTATTACTGAAATTTCTGAAAATTAATTATTTGAAAATTCTATATCAGATTCGTGTACAGTACACCTGAAACTAATTCTCCTGAAAATTTGACAACATTTCAGTATTAAATAAGGAAGTAATTTAAAGACATACCTTTCTGCATTAACTAGTATGGGTTAGATAATACTGAAATTTCTAAAAATTCATTATTAGCAAATTTGATATTAGATTCGTCTACCTGAAACTAATTCTCTTGAAAAATTGAAAATGTTTCAGTATTAAATAAGGAAGAAATTCAAAGACATAACTTTCTGCATTGACAAGTATAGGTTAGATAAAACTGAAATTTCTGAAAATTCATTATTTACAAATTTGATATTATATTCGTGTACAGTGCACCTGAAACTAATTCTCCTGTTTTTTTTTTTTTTTTTATAAATTAACGATTTATTTAATAAGAACATACGAAAACAATGGTATTTTATATTTCGCAAACCTGTGTGTCCTACATCGAGTTGTATAACTTGTCTCTCGCCGTGACTGACAATGTTAAAAAGCCGACTGGGCTCTTATACCGTTTCTTTTTTTTTTGTACGAATTTGATGTAATTGCTGCCTCTGGAGGATGTATTTATCTTATCCGTATCGTGCATTATTTCTAACGCGTTCTGGGAGTTCGCGCGACATGTATCCAAAGCATCAGCGGCGAACAAGGAAACCGAAACTTCTTCGGGCCTTCGAAGACCAACTTTTCCCGAAGCTCATAATTTATTAAAAATTAATATCGAGTGCTCGCAATTTACTGGCGCGCGGTTCGTCAAAAGTTCGCCTAATTAAACGGCGACCCGAAATGGCAAAGACCGTGCGCTGGAGAGAGCGCGAGAGCTTTTTACGTCCGCTCCCCGGCGGCCGGTAATTTCAGCGGTGTCGTAAAGCTCATCCTGCATTGCGTATAAAGCTTGTAAGGAGAGGCTCATGTGTGTTTGTCCAATCGGCAAATGTAGTTTTATTATCTGCTGGCCCTCGCCCACGGGCCGGCTCCTCCATAATATCGTGCTAAGGATGGCTTTATTTATGGTGCTGCTTTATTACCTGTCAGCATATAGGAAATTCCCATTGTATTTCGTCGCAAATTTATTACCATATGATTACTCCTGCAAAACGCAAAACGGCAGCCTCCAGGCGAAAAGAACGCCGAGAGCGACAATGCATGCTAAATAATATTAATGATAGCAGGCAATTAGACGTGATTATATGCCAGTTACAACAAAATAGTCTAAATTTTAAGATTGATAATTTTTATAATACACTGCTGGACAAAATTAAGGGACCACAAGTAAAATTAAAATAAATTTAAAACCAGATGAAGACATTTAATGAACCGAATAAATATATAAATGCAAGTGTTTCCTAACAAACAATAATAGTGATTAAAAAACGTCAATTTAAGACATGTGAAAAATATATTGAAAACAACTTATAAATTGAAAAAGTTCTTTTAAGTATATGTGGTGGTCCTTTAATTTTGTCCAGAAATCATAACTTATAAATTGGAAAAGTTCTTTTAAACATGTGGTGGTCCTTTAATTTTGTCCAGAAATAAATGGGTCATTCTCCAGAAATGATTATTTTGTAGGGCAGTAAAATTTGTAAACCAAATTTGTTTATTTTTGCTTATAAATTTCAGGCTGACGTTAGTTTAAATTGATATAATACACTTGCCTACGGATCAAACTGTTTTTTTTAATTCTAAAATTTTTATCGGACTCTAAATAAATAGTAGTGCCAGAGGAGTGATGGTGAGTGAAGAGGAATGGCGCAAACCTTTTGCTCCAAAGTTTTTATTGCTCGATTTTCGACTACATAGATTCAAAGAAGATATTAGATATAGAATGGGTCAATCTGTTTTGACAATGCCAGTTTTAATTCTTCACCTGATTTCGTGTACATACCGACAGTATGAAGTGATATTTGTTGTCTCGATGCTCCAAAATGAAAAGATTGAATTTGTTCAGCATACTTCAAATTATAGTTTTCGCTTAAATCCATCTGTATCAATGCCTCATTAATTTTCAGATTCTCTTTTAGCTTTGTGTTCCTTTTGTAGTGGTGACGTTTTCTGCCTCTGTGCTTTAGATACGTCATAAAATTGATTTCAAATTCTTCCACTATCTCAGCTACAGGGCATTGAAGTTTTTGTTTTGTGGTTTTAACAATGTTCTTTTGTTTTTTTTTTTTACAAAATATGTATCTTTCTGTAAAATTCACTTAAAAACATGACCATTGAAAGGGCGATTGTGATCTTTATATAAAATCTTTATATCTTTAAATCTTTGCAGTCGAGACAATCTCATAAAAGACATTTTTGCTGTTTTATTTGCACAACAAAATGACGATACGACTGTATTTGGATCCTTTTCGCTGATCACCTTTAATTGAGAGAGAGAGAGACCTTAATTGAGAGATATCTTAGTGAACTGTTATTATTAAGATAGAGAATAAATGTGGGTTTCCGTCAAATTACATTAGCTATAGGTTAGCTATTACTGAAATTTCTCAAAATTTTCTGATATGCAAATTTGATATTAGATTAGTGTACAGTACACCTGAAACTATTACTCTTGAAAATTTGACAATGTTTCAGTATTAATTAAGGGAGAAAATCGGACACTTAACTTTCTGCATTGACTAGTGTGGGTTAGCTATTACCGAAATTTCAGAAACTTTATAATTGACAAATTTGATATTAGATTCGTGTACAGTACTCCTGAAACTATCACTCCTAATAATTTGACAAAGTTTCAGTAATTATTAAGGGAGAAAATCAGACACTTAACTTTCTGCATTGACAAGTATGGGTTAGCTGTTACTAAAATTTCTTAAAATTTATGATTTACAAATTTGATATTAGATTCGTGTACAGTACACCTGAAACTAATTCTCCTAAAAATTTGACAAAGTTTCAGTATTAATTAAGGGTGAAAATCACACACATAACTTTCTGCATTGACAAGTATGGGTTAGCTTTTACTGAAATTTCTGAAAATTTATAATTTACAAATTTGATATTAGATTCGTGTATAGTACACCTGAAACTATTATTTCTAATAATTTGACAAAGTTTCAGTATTATTTAAGGGAGAAAATCAGACACTTAACTTTCTGCATTGATTAGTATGGGTTAGCTATTACTGAAATTTCTGAAAATTTCTGAATTGCAAATTTGATATTAGATTCATGTACAGTACAAGTGACACTATTACTCCTGAAAATTTGACAAAGTTTCAGTATTAATTAAGGGAGAAAATCACACACATGACTTTCTGCATTGACAAGTATGGGTTAGCTGCTACTGAAATTTCTGAAAATTTATGATTTACAAATTTGATATTAGATTCGTGTACAGTACACCTGAAACTATTACTCCTGAAAATTTGTCAAAGTTTCAGTATTATTTAAGAGAGAAAATCAGACACATAACTTTCTGAATTGACAAGTATGGGTTAGGTATTACTGAAATTTATGAAAATTTATGATTTACAAATTTGATATTAGATTCGTGTACAGTACACCTGAAACTATTACTCCTGAAAATTTGACAAAGTTTCAGTATTAATTAAGGGAGAAAATCACACACATAACTTTCTGCATTGACAAGTATGGGTTAGCTATTACTGAAATTTCTGAAAATTTATAATTTACAAATTTGATATTATATTCGTGTACAGTACACCTAATACTATTACTCCTAATAATTTGACAAAGTTTCAGTATTATTTAAGGGAGAAAATCAGACACTTAACTTTCTGCATTGACTAGTATGGGTTAGCTAGGCTATTACTGAAATTTCTGAAAATTTCTGATTTACAAATTTTATATTAGAATCGTGTACAGTACACCTGAAACTATTACTCCTAATAATTTTACAAAGTTTCAGTATTATTTAAGGGAGAAAATCAGTCACTTAACTTTCTGCATTGACTAGTATGGGTTAGCTATTACTGAAATTTCTGAAAATTTCTGATTTGCAAATTTGAAATTAGATTCGTGTATAGTACACCTGAAACTATTACTCCTGAAAATTTGACAAAGTTTCAATATTAATTAAGGGAGAAAATCAGACACTTAACTTTCTGCATTGATAAGTATGGGTTAGCTATTACTGAAATTTCTGAATATTTGATATTTGCAAATTTGCTATTTGATTCGTGTACAGTTTACATAAAACTAATTCTCCTAAAAATTTGACAAAGTTTCATTATTATTTAAGGAAGAAAATCAGACACATAACTTTCTGCATTGACAAGTATGGGTTAGCTGTTACTAAAATTTCTGAAAATTTCTGATTTACAAATTTGATATTAGATTCGTGTACAGTAGTACACTTGAAACTATTACTCTTGGAAATTTTACAAAGTTTCAGTATTAATTAAGGGAGAAAATCACACACATAACTTTCTGCATTGACAAGTATGGGTTAGCTGTTACTAAAATTTCTGAAAATTTCTGATTTACAAATTTGATATTAGATTCGTGTACAGTAGTACACTTGAAACTATTACTCTTGGAAATTTTACAAAGTTTCAGTATTAATTAAGGGAGAAAATCACACACATAACTTTCTGCATTGACAAGTATGGGTTAGCTGTTACTAAAATTTCTGAAAATTTCTGATTTGCAAATTTGATATTAGATTCGTGTACAGTACACCTGAAACTATTACTCCAAATAATTTGATAAAGTTTCAGTATTAATTAAGGGAGAAAATCAGACACTTAACTTTCTGCATTGACAAGTATGGGTTAGCTATTACTGAAATTTCTGAAAATTTCTGATTTGCAAATTTGATATTAGATTCGTGTACAGTACGCCTGAAACTATTACTCCTGAAAATTTGACAAAGTTTCAGTATTAATTAAGGGAGAAAATCAGACACTTAACTTTCTGCATTGACAAGTATGGGTTAGCAATTACTGAAATTTCTGAAAATTTGATATTTGCAAATTTGATATTAAATTCGTGTACAGTTCACCTAAAACTAATCCTCCTGAAAATTTGACAGAGTTTCAGTACTATTTCAGGGAGAAAATCAGACACACCAACTTTCTGCATTGACAAGTATGGGTTAGGTGTTACTGAAATTTCTGAAAATTTATGATTTACAAATTTGATATTATATTTGTGTACAGTACACCTGAAACTATTACTCCTGAAAATTTGACAAAGTTTCAGTATTAATTAAGGGAGAAAATCAGACACAAATAATAATAATAACAAATAATAATAACCCAGTAACCCAATATATTCTCAATATATACAGCGATAAAATATTTACTAAAAAATATTTCAAACAAATATTACGTGTAGAACGAATTCATTTATAAAATGAAAATACCTAAAAAAATCCAATTCGAACCCTCGACTTGCAACAAAACGAATTCAATTAAAAAAATTACACCCCAATTTTCCGAAGCCAATAACGGAAATATTAATGGAAAGTTGCGGCTTTCTCCGCTTTCATTTGCTGCCCCTTCGCAGGACGCGTTTCCCCCTGGTTTTATTTACAATTGCCGATACGATCGTTCGCCTCTCGGTTTCGAAATGTACACGGGAGCTTGTCAGGCACAGGAGCAGTAATCATACAGTCATTACCGATTTACCTTGAAGACATAAATATAGTAATGATCTGCTTTGTGGGTGGAAAAGCGAGGCTCGCTCGTTCTTCAGGGCACAGCCCTGGAAACTCCGGCCTGTAATTTAGGTGTCGATTTGCTTGATGAAATGTTCTCTTCTGTGGGCAAATGGAAAATATAATTTGCATGTTGTATTTTTTGAATTGCTGGCATTTGTGTATTAAAAAGAAGTACGAGTAAATTTTGCATGTTGCATTTTTTGAATTGCTGGCATTTGTGTGATAAAAGAAGTATGAGTATATTTTGCCGTAAGAGAAATATTCCGGGGCGATCTTCTATAAATCATGTTGCACAGAGAAAGTAAAAAGCGCAATAAATTGTATGGATCTGTGTGTGATGGTCTTGAGTTCTTCAATTGCCGATCTTGTAGTGGTTTATTAAAACATGTTTGTGCGTCCGATGTGAGCAGTTTTCGAAAGTATACCAGGTCGTTGCTTATCGCGTTATAAATCATGATGTATAGGGAAGTCAATATCTGGTAGATTGTGTGTTTAATCCTTTACAAGTGCGCAAGATGAATGGATTCCCGAAGTAACGCTACTAATTCTAATCCGTGTTCGTGTCCGCCCGCCCGGCGGAGGCGATCAATCAGGGGGGCGCAGGCCCCCGGCCCCACAAAGCGCCCCCGAAGACGCGGGAACTTACCCGCGCCCGGCGCCTCCACCAGAAGTGCCAACCCGGCGCCTCCACCAAAAGTCGCGGCGGGCTCGCGTTCCCCCGAGGGGCAAAAATGCGAGCCGCCCTCGCTGCTTATCAATTATTTATGAAGCCCCAGGTAAATTGGACTGATAACGCTCGTAAAAGTGGCCCGTGCATTCCGCTAGATGTGTTCAGAGATTAAGGGCGCTTATTACGGGGCAAAAATTTTAACGGCCGGTAAAATATTTACTGGGGGCGGGGATAATTTAGTGCCGACCGGAGGAATGCACGGTAAAAAATAAACTGCATAATATACCGCCCATTAACGACGTTTACAACCGCCACAACTTATTTATTGCCTCTTAAACGGCGTCATCACTTTCCTGCAGTGATTGCGCACAGCCCGAACGCTCCTGCAACAAAACAAGGTAATTACTTAGGTGTACAATACGACGCAGCCAAGGGACATATGTAAAATTACAGCAGCCGGTTGTTAGCACCCTTGTGCAGTGATAAAATTTAATAAAACAAAACACTGCACACAATTATTCGCTCCTAAAAAAGCATCCCTGAATAAATGCATACATATTTTTTTAAATTTAATTAAAAAACACATTTAAATACATATTTGGATATAGAAGCAATTAATTTTATTGGGATTGACATTGCATTTATAATTTTTTAACTTTTAAAAATATTACTCATACTCATTACACTGGTCTACAAACTACTGGTATACAAAACCTTATATACCAGTGCTATTATTATACTATATTATTACTCATTGATGCGATACTTCTTGAACATTTCGCATTTACCTCAGTACTGAATCGCGGTTATTAATATTATTACGTATTAAACACAATTTCAGTGCCAATTAGTTTTCCCCGAACAAGGCGGCAAACTTATTACACAAACCATCAATAACTGCGAAATAAGCACGCCAATCGGCGAACGGCTCGCGAATCGATCGCGCGAGTGAACAGAGCCACAAGTTTGATATCAATTCCCATTGTCGTCCGACGTATTGGTAAATAGACAGAGGCAACAACTCGCCGGCCACAATGGCCAAGCTGGCCCGCTCAAAGTTTGAGGCGCGCGCGAGTATCTCAAACGCGATCTCTCTGCGGGAACAATGCGCGCAAATCATACGGTTTGCACATGACATCGTTTGCGCCTGCTGCGTCGCCACCTCGAACATTAACGGCCGGCAAAGAACGGACGCCCACGCAAGTCATGGACGGTGTTTGCCCACGTTTCGGAGCAATTGAAACCTGCGGATCGATTGAACAAATTTGCGCCTGGACGGTGATTCGGAGTTGCAATTAATCGGCTGCTAACTATCACACGGTGCCCAATAAAACACCAGCTTAATCCGGAATGACTTACACCATACGGATAGTTTCTCCGAGTTAAGGCCAAAGACAAAATTATACAATAATAAATAATAAAATTTTAATTATAATTATCAATACAGCAAGCAAGTAGCAGTAGTAGTACAGTAGCAAGTAGTATCTTGGAGCTTGCGAAAGGTTCGTAGAAATAAGAAAAACACAACACATTTTTCCCAAAACACATTTATTCAATCTAAATGTACATTTCAATCGCTACGCAATCATCTTCAGTAGAAACATTACATTACAGTAAAGTACATGACACGTGTTTTTCTTAATACAGCAAGCTGCACATTTATAATCGAACTGAGCTGAAAATATTTACCAAGAAAATATTTAAAAACAAAATAAATATTAGGAAGTTTGATGCATGCATTCTCATATAGTGTTAAGGCTACGATTATCTCGATAAATTTTCCTTAAAGACAATATTAGAAATATTAATTTTTACTCTTATTTAACAAGCAAATTTAAAATTAACTCGGCCAACGATATTAACCGAGTTAATTATCCGAAGAAAATATTTAAGAACGGAAAAAATATATATTACACTTTGACAGATATAGAATACAGTTAGGGTTCCGATTATACCGATGGATTTGCCCAAGGTGATATAAGGAGAAACAGAAAAAAAAGTGAAAATATTACTCTTCATCGTCTCAATTATTTATTATCGATGAATATTAATTACAGTAGAAAAGTAATTATTTAAACTAGTAATATTAAATCGAATTCCTGAAACTGCGAAATAAATTTTCACGATTTAAAAGGTGAAAGGATTCCCAATAGATTTCACTAATGAGAATGTGTGAGTGAGTTTATTATTTGATTTATAATCTGTAGTCATGGGTTTGTGGGTTAAAGGCAAATAACAATTGAATTTAATTTGAAAAATGCTATATTTTAATTCTCAAGCTAATGTGGTCTGACAGGCTCTGACACTTAATTTATAGTTATGATATTGGTCTCGCCCAGGACAATATTAGAATGGTTCAATTTAATTCAGCATTTGTCCCATGTACAGAAAATTCTACGAAATTATCAGCGTCTTGGCAAATCGATGACATATTATTAACAACAAAAGAGAGTATTTAACGCATTTATAAAAATCTTTAAACTTGAATATATCAATTTTTGATTTGTAAAAGTAAAATTACTGCGAAGATCAGGGCAACCATAAACATAAATTCAAGTAAAATAAAAATTTCGCCCTAATTCAAATTCATTCAAACATCAAATTACTGCCAAGATCACAGTAATCAACGACATAAATTAAATAAAAATGCAAGTTTTCCCCATAGTAAGACAAAAAAAATTTAAATGTTTTGAAAATAAGTGTAGGTATACAGTTAAATAAATGTTTAAAATTATTCAAATATAATTTAATGATTAGCAAACTTCGTAGATATAAACAACATGAATTAACTGAAAATAAATATTTTCCCCAAAGGTGGACGAAATTTTGATCATATTTAAACATTAGAAGCATTTCTTTACAAGACAAAAAATACAATTATATACAAGACAAAATCTTCTGGAAATACTGTAATAATCATTCAAGAAATGTGAAATTGTAAGAGAATAATTGAAAATTTATAAATAATGATTCAAAATTTAAACGCAATCATTGAACAATTGAGAAATATCATAAAATATAGCAGAAAATAAAAAAAATTGTAGACGAATCATTGAAATAATGTGAAATTGTAGGAGAATGATTGAAAAAATAATAAAAATAAAACTTTTGGAAATACTGTGATAATCATTCGAGAAATGTAAAATTGTAAAAGAATAATTGATTTTTTTTAAATAATGATTCAAAATTGAAAAGCCATCAAAGAACAATTGAGAAATATCATAAAATATATCAGAAAATAAAAAAAATTAAGACGAATCATTTAAATAATGTGAAATTGTAGGAGAATGATTGAAAAAATAATGACGATAAAACTTCTGGAAATACTGTAATAATCATTCGAGAAATGTGAAATTGTAGAAGAATAATTGAAAATTTATAAATAATGATTCAAAATTGAAAAGCCATCAAAGAACAATTGAGAAATATCAGAAAATATATCAGAAAATCAAAAAATTGTAGACGAATCATTGAAATAATGTGAAATTGTAGGAGAATGATTGAAAATATAATGACGATAAAAATTGAAAACCTGTTTATTGTTAGTGAGAAATTATGGACAAATCATTGAAAAAAACAGAAATTCTAGAAAAAATGTTGAAAAATTGTATTGCTATCTAAGTGTATCCAAAATATAGATCATTTTACATAATTCTGCCCAAAAGTCAGAATTCAGGGAAAATTGACAATTTGTAGTAAGTAGAATGATAAAAACATTGGTAATCATTCTTTCATCACGCTCAAAACTGCTTAAAACTGCAACCCACTTGTGAAGTGATAGTATAATAATAAAAAATAGAAAATAGAAGAAAAAATAGTAGAAAAATACTACAATAATACTTAAAAAATTATGAACTGTAGAAAATTTATTAACAAATGTAAAAAATGCAGTTGAATCATTGACAATATTGTCACTTGTGTGACAATGAGTCAATAATGATTCAATAATCATTAAACAAAAATTGTTCAAAAATTGTAAACAAATTGAAAAATATTTGACGAATCATTGAAAGTATCGTCAATTATAATCAAATGGTTGATAAATTGTAAAATAATGATAAATAATTGATAAACTCTGGAGAAATTATTTACAAATTGACAAATTGTAAACGGATCATTGAAAAATAAGGCGAGTTGAATCATTAAAAGTATCGTCAATTATAATGAAATGGTTGATAAATTGTAGAATAATGATAAATAATTGATAAACTCGGGAGAAATTATTTACAAATTGAAAAAATTGGAAACGGATCATTAAAAAATAAGGCGAATTATATAAGAATGATGAAAACATAGCGGAATAAGTATTAAAAATTGAAATACTGTGAAATAATTATGTATTGAGAAGTTAAAAAGTACAATTACTGCAAAAATGGGAGTTGAAGAATGGTTGGAACATTGTAGAATAATGATTACAAAATTGAAAAACTACGAGAGAATATGTAAGTGAGAATTGGAAAAAAAATTGTTGACGAATGATTAAGAAAAATGTGCATACATATGGGGCTGTCCCCACAGTTCAATAAATATTTAAAATTAAAATACTGTAAAATAATTATGTATTGAGAAATTATAAAGTAGTAAACAATTACTGCAAAAGTGGGAGTAGAAGAATGGTTGGAACATTGTACAATAATGATTAAAAAAATGAAAAACTATGAGAGAATAAGTGAGAAATGGAAAAATTGTAGACGAAAGATTAAGAAAAATGTGCATACATATGGGGCTCTCCCCACAGTTGAGCAAATTTTTGAAAATTTTCGAAAATAAATAATACAATTTTTTTAGTTTGTATACGTTAAATAATTGCCAACATCAAGCAATCAACTTCATAAATTACACAAAACATATACGTTGTTCGAATAGAAATGATAATTAAAACTAAAAATAAAACATAAAAATTGATTTACTCAAAATCTTCTCTTATAATCGCATAGAAAATTTTATAATGAATAATATTATAAAAATAATTGTTATCATAAAACTCTGAAAGTCTCCTTTCACAGTTGAGCAAATTTTTGAAAATTTTCGAAAATAAATATACAAATTTTTGTTTGTATAAGCTAAACAATTGCCAACATCAAGCAATCAACTTCATAAATTAAACAAAACATATACGTTGATGGAATAGAAATGATAATTAAAACTAAAAATTAAATATAAAAATTTATTTGCTCAAAATGTTCTCTTATAATTTCATAGAAAATTTTATAATAAATGATATTATAAAAATAAATTTTATCATAAAACTCTGAAAGTCTAAAAATAATCCTCAATAATAGCAAATTACGCTTTAAAGCTGGTAAAATATTAGAATAATTTATTACTTACATTAGATGAATTAGATATTTTTTGGAGATTTTTAAACATAAATTGCTGTGTGATTTCCACCATCAGAGCCAATTACACCTTAACTATTATATTTTAATTTTATTAAAAACTTCCGTAATCTTTTGACTCTTAACATTAAGTTGTAAGTCTCGGTGGTTACCCCTTGGTGAAACATGTTTGAATTAAAGGAAAAATTAAACACTTGGTTGAGTTTCACTCATTTTGATAGATATAACTACAATTCTTTCGGCCTAACGACTATTTTCATGAGTTAGGCATATAACACTTTTTATAGTTAAAACTTTTATAGTTTTATATGTATAACTATTGAAAATTGTCGTGAGGCGAGAAATAATTGTAGAGAAATGTATCAAAATCAGTGAAACTCAGCTAAGTGTTATATTTTTTCTTTGACCTCGACCTTTGACAATTTGAACGTTAGTTTGGATGACAATCGCACATACGACTGTTTATTAGTCAGAGCCTTAACTCACATGGACTCATTTCTTTTTTTTTTAAATTTGATCAGATTTCTTCAGTTTTTAAGAAGTATTGGTGGATTTTTTTAGATTTGGGCATGTTTTGATGAGATATCCGAAATTTTTACTGTAACTAATAAGCATAATGGACTTATCTAACTATCTCTAATTATATAATTTATGTCAAAACGTTCTCTATTTTGCATGAATGATTGACAGATTCAATTTCACAATATGAATATTGCCTTGTGTGATAATCAACCCCATAACCATTGATTCGTCGAGCCTCAACTTACAACCCTTATTTCATTTTTTCAACTCAATAAAATCTTCTTCTATTAAAACATGTTTTATTTCGTTTTTTAAGTTTTTGGAATTACGATTTTTTGTATGATGGTCACCCAACAAAAAATCTGAAAAATTGCATTTATTTACGCAAGACATGCTCTTCCAAAGGAAATTGTTCGTAAGTTTTTTTTAGTTTTCATAGAATTATCCAATTATTTTAGAAATCGCTTCGGTTTGACTTAATTTCTGTTATAAACTTCCTGACTCTTTATGAAATCATGACAAGATTCAATTAAACACTTTAAATAGAGGAGAGAATCTAACCTATGGCTATAGATCATTCGCAGCGAATTTGCAGGCTTAAGTAATTTTTTTCAAGCTCTAATAAGAACGTCTTCCATTTAAAAAAATATATATTGATACATTTTGTGAGTTTTGGGAATAATATTTATATTCCCACAGCAGGAATTTTGAAGAACAGCAGGACATTTGAAAGAACCCTGAACCTGTACGCTACAGAGCAACCTCTTATTCCACCCATCTCGAATGACCCTGCTCCCGTTCAAGGTGCACTGGGGCGCGGCCATCCCTCAGCAGCCCCGCACGCCTCCCTGATTAATGGGGCGCTCCACCCCTGCGAAAATCCACAATTACTGCACGAGAGCGTGTTCACGGCCATGTGTGCGTACGTCCCGGCCGTACGTGTACGCCTACGCGCGTGCACGTGTGAGTGCGGGCAATAGATTCGCGGCCTCCCCCTGGAAATGGCAATTGATTACAACCCTCGCCCGCCTGCGACTTAATGGTGAACTGTTCAATTCCGCGCCGCGTCCATAAACACCCCCAAGACATGGCGAGGCGTGATCGGGCCCATCCGGAATGTAGAGGGTCTGCTGGGTTCTGCAGTAAATTCGGGGGGTAGTAAATTTCGACGGATTTATATGCAGGAAATAACATAGAGAGTCATTAATGATGTTGTAACAATTAATTTTATGATTATTTTCATTGCACATATACATTTCTAAGCATCGCAGAGAATCATCAATAATCTACACTACCATTCGATTATTAATCGATTATTAATCGATTCATATAAATTGAATAAATATTTTTCTCTATACAATACTAGTAGATGGGCTCTGTTACTTCTTTAACCACTTCTCGTAAGGATTTACATAGAGGTCTAAATTCATTCCATACAGTTCAAACAGCTTTACATACAGCCCTAACAGGGTAAAGCTGTTGGAACTGTGTGGAAAGCTGTATGTAAAGAGTTGGAAGGGCGATATTTGTTCAGCTTTCCATACAGCTGAAACGGCTTTCCATACAGTTCAAACACCTTTCCATACAGAGCTTAAATGCAGCTCTGTTTGAGCTGCATTTAAAGCTCTTTGAGCTGTATCATATCTATCTAATCTATCTAATCATTTTTATTCGGAATCAGTTAATAGTCTGATTCAGTATAAATCTGCATGCTCCATTTTACCATCCAAAATCTCAACTTACAGGCTTAACCAAACCGTGATCTCACGTCCGTATTTTTCCTTCTCGCCTCTTCCCGACTTATCGCTATTTGAATAATTTGATAAGACTCAACTTAGCGCACGTCGACAGATAATGCTCTTATACTTGGCACACACTTCAAGCTATCATAATTATCGGAGAAAGAGGGGAGCAGATTTTGCCGGGATTTCCGCGACATAATTACGCAACTAATTAGGGAACGCTCGAAGGTATTACACGTATTTGCGTTTTAATTATCAATTTGTTATCAATAATTAGAGGTGCGTGGAGCAATATTTGCGGCCCATATAATTATAACAGGCCGTTAATCACGTCGCTCTTAAATTGGTAATTATAAGGGGCGGAATTAATTACGGGGGGAAATTTATGAGTAAGTACGTGAATATTTGTGCAAAATTCTCGGATTTCTACTAGTATCAGTACGGAAATTCGATCATCCTGCTCTTGTAATTGTTGCAATTTTCAGATTTTTCTTCATGAATTCTATCAGCTATAAAAAAATCTAATATCTCTAGAAATTGTTTATGTAATAATAAAATAGCAAATTAAAAAAAAAATTTATACGATAACATTCTTTATGACAACAGATTTGCAAAGAGATGCAAAGAAATCTTAAATGTCAATTTTCTTGGATTATAATTTTTTTATGTTAACCACATAAAAAATCTTCTGCATCAGAAATTTACAATCCTGTAAAAAGTTTATACGATGACTTATTCTTTATGGCAACAAATTTGCAAAGAGATGCACAGAAATCTTATATATCAATTTTCTTGGATTATAAAATTTTTATGTCGATCATACAAAAAATCGTAACTTCTGCATTATAAATTTATAATCCTGTAAAAATTTAATAAATTTTCTTGGTTTTATAAAATATCGGGGCGGTATTTTAATTTACTTTCCTACTTTATGATGGATTGTGTTCCCGCATTAATTTATATGTGCAGAAATGGCACGTCAGAAAAATCCGTCACGCCGCTTTGGCATACTAATTCCCTTGAAAAATTGGGGCTGTCCACCCTCTGCCGTATAGATACCTATCGCACGCAACCCCGTGCCATCCACCACCGTACGCTCTTTATTTATTTAATTAATTTTCCACTTTTTTTTCAGCTGTGCACACATTTCGCATCCGATTAGGATCTGCAAATATTTAATTTGGGCTCACACTCACAAGCACACAGCAATAATTAATCGCACGATTCATCTCCCTCTTTACGCAATTTATTACAACAATACGGTACACAATTATTAAAATTTAAAAAAAAAAAGTTGCAGTCAATTGGAGCTTTCGTTTAGAGGATATTAGTTATATCGTCAGCATACTAGAAAAGGTAATTCAGTCAAAATATGATAAAAATGACTTAAAATTATCAGGTACCATATAAGTTTGTTGTATTTATCGGAAAAAACTTTCTTCCACGATGGTCAGGTTAGGTTAGGTTAGCTTAGGTTAGGCAAACTAAATGGATGAGCTGATTATATCGTGGGCTTACAAGAAAAAGTGACCAAGTCAAATTAGACAGTTTCGAGATATATGCGTTTAATAGTTCAACACTTTTTGATACATCTTGTGGAAAGTTATTGCCGTGGATAGGTTAGGTTAGGCGAGGTTAGGTTAAGTTCCAGTGGACCATGCACTGAAATATTAATAAAAACTGTGCAAAAATAAATTTTCAAAATCTATTGTTTTTGCATAGTTATTATATGAGATGTAATTATCACGTACCATTAAAGTTTGTTGTATTTATCTGGAAAACGGTTTTATCATGGTTGGGTTAGTATAGGTTACGTTAGGTTAGGTTAGGTTCCATTGAACCATTCACTGGAATGTTAATAAAAACTGCAAAAATATTGACCAAGTGACCAAGTCAAATTAAACAGCTTCAAGATAAATGCATTTAAAAGTTCAACACTTTATGATACATCTAGTGGAAAGTTACTGCCATGGATAGGTTAAGTTAGGCTAGGTTAGGTTAGGTTCCAGTGAACCATGCACTGGAATGTTAATAAAAACTGCAAAAAAATTGACCAAGTGACCAAGCCAAATTACACAGTTTCGAGATATATGCATTTAAAAGTTCTACACTTGATGATACATCTAGTGGAAAGTTACTGCCATGGACAGGTTAGGTTAGGCTAGGTTAGGTTAGGTTCCAGTGCAGCATGCACTGAAATGTTAATAAAAACTATGCAAAAAATAATAAATTTTCAATATTTATTGTTTTTGCATAGTTATTATATGAGTTGAAATTATCACATGCCATAAAAGTTTGTTGTATTTATCTGGAAATCGTTTTTAACATGGTTAGGTTACATTAGTATACGTAACCATGGATAGGTTACGTTAGGTTAGGTTAGGTTCCATTGAACCCAGTGTATGGTTCAATGGAACCTAACCTAACCTAACGTAACCTATACTTACCTAACCTAAGTATAGGTTACGTTAGGTTAGGTTAGGTTCCATTGAACCATACACTGGAATGTTATTAAAAACGAAAAAAAAAATGACCAAGTGACCAAGTCAAATTAGACAGTTACGAGATAAATGCTTTTAAAAGTTCAACACTTTAAGATACATCTAGTGGAGAGTTACTGCCAGGGGTAAGTTAGGTTAGGCTAGGTTAGGTTAGGTTCCATTGAACCATGCACTCGAATGTTAATAAAAACTGCAAAAACAATAAATTATCAAAATTATTTGTTTTTTGGATAGTTTTTATTAACATTCCAGTGCATGGTTCACTGGAACCTAACCTAACCTAGTCTAACCTAACGTAATCTATTCTAACGTAACCATGGTAAAAACATTTTCCAGGTAAATACAACAAACTTTTAAGGTACGTGATAAATTTCAACTCATTTTTGTCAACAAATTTTCAATATATTTTTTTTGTATAGTTTTTAATAACATTCCAGTGTATGATTTACTGGAACCTAACTTAACCTAGCCTAATATAACCTAATCTATACTAACCTAACCTAATTTATATCAACTTAACAATGGTAAAAACTTTTTCTAGATAAATACAACAAACTTATATGGTACCTGGTAATTTCAATTCATATAATAACTATGCAAAACCCATTAATATTGAAAATTTATTATTTTTGCATACTTTTTATTAACATTTCTGTGCATGGTTCAGTGAAACATAACCTAATCTAGCCTAACGTAACCTAACCTAGCCTAACATAACCCAACCATGGCCTAACCTAATATAAATAACTTAATTTTATTAGATACATTTTCTTACTACTCCTCGTTTACGATGAAATTTTTTTTTTTTAATTAAAATTTTTAAAAATAAATATATCCACGATATGCAAAAAAACGGTTCAAGGTAATTGAATAAAATTTTGAAATAAAATATTTATAAGCAAAATCCAGATATGAACAGAGGTTTTTTGAAAACAAAATTACCACTAGATATGGATATTAGCTCTTCCAATTATTTTTTTTAATAAAATCTGATAGATATTATCTATAGGTGTATAGAAAATTATTGTATGCAAGTTAAAGATATCCTTAAATTAAATATTTTTTTGTAAACTTGACAGTTTCATACAAAATTTTCGGAATGTAATTTTATTTTAGCGAAAGGTAACCAAATTAGTAGATTTATAACTTTCAAACCTCTGCTCGTTTATGAAGAAAATATAATAGAAATTTTGTTTGTATCTATTTTCGGTACAAATTCACTCAATTAGTGCTCGAATTGTTTGAATTTTGAAATCAAACTTCTATAAGACAGATCTAGAGGTGAAAAGTGTTCTTAGAAAAAAAATTACCAACAGTTGTTGATATTTTGATATATTATTTTGTGTAAACATGACAGTTGCGTACGAAATTTTCGAAATGTTAGTTTTATTTTACCGAAAAGCTACCAAGTTAGTAGGTATTCAAGGAACAAACTTATACTCCTCGTTTACGAAGAAAATTTAATTGAAATTTAGTGTTTATTGATTTTTGGGCATAGTCTACGATAAGTCAAAAACTGCTCAATGGAATAAAACTTTGAAATCAAACTTTTATAAGAAAAATTTAGATATTAAAATCGTTTTTTGGAAAAAAAAATGCTAACAGTATTGATTTGTATATTGATTTTTGGGCATAGTCTACGATAAGTCAAAAACTGTTCAATAGAATAAAACTTTGAAATCAAACTTTTATAAAAAAAAATTAGATATTAAAATGTTTTTTTTGGAAAAAAAATGCTAACAGTAGTAGATATTTGCTCTAAGAATTTATTTTCATGAACTATGTCGCTATATGAAAAATAATTGACTAATTAAAAATGTTAGAGATTAGTTTCGTTATTTTAGATAGTTTATTAGAGATTAGTTAAAGTTTAAGATAAACTTAAATTGGATATTTTTTTTTTGTAAATATAACCAATTTCATAAATGACATTGTTAATTTAACAAAAACCAACCAAATTAGTAAATTTATAAAGGAAACCTAACCCAACCTAACCTAACCTAATTTATACTAACCTTGCCATGGTAAAAACTCTTTCCAGATAAATACAACAAACTGTGATGGTACCTTATAATTGGAACTCATATAATAACTATGCAAAAATAATTAATATGGAAAATTTATTATTTTTGCTTACTTTTCATTAACATTTCAGTGCGTGGTTCACTGGAACCTAACCTAACCTAGCCGAACGTAACCTCACCTAACGTAACCATGGCATTAACTTTCCACTAGATGTATCATAAAATGTTGAACTTTCAAATGCATTTATCTCGAAACTGTCTAATTTGACTTGGTTACTTTTTCTTGTAAGCTCACGATATAATCAGCTCATCCATTTAGTTTGAATGAGGTTATGAGGTTAAGAAAAACCTTAAAGACCCTCTCAGAAATTAGTTGAAACGAGATGCAGATTTTTAAGGCCCAGAGATTTTTAAGACTTACGTGATGTAATGAGCTTTTATCAAATGAAAATTGCAAATGGCTCTAAGTCTAAAGCAAATACCTAGTCTTATGTCACTTTTTCTTGTAAGCCTTGTAAGCCTTTTTTTCTTGTAAGCCTCTTCTTATAATTTTGAATATAATCAGCTCATCCATTTAGTTTGAAAGAGGATATGTAAAATAAACCCTAAAGACCCTCGCAGAAAATAGTTGAAACGAGATTCAGATTTTTAAAGGGCATAAAGTTTTAAGACTTACGTGATGTAATAAGCTTTTATCAAATAAAAATTTCAAATGGCTGTAAGTCTTAAGCAAATGCCCTGTCTTGTGTCACTTTTTCTTGTAAGCCTTGTAAGCCTTTTTTCTTGCATGCCTTTTCTTGTAATTTTCCATATAATCAGCTCATCCATTTAGTTTGAAACATGTTATGTAAGAAAAACCCTAAAGACTCTAGCAGAAAATGGTTGAAACGAGATTCAGATTTTTAAGGGGCAGAGAATTTTAAGACTTACGTGATGTAATGAGCTTTTATCACATAAAAATTGCAAATGGCTGTAAGTTTTAAGCAAATGCATAGTCTTATGTAACTTTTTCTTGTAAGCCTTCTAAGCCTTTTTTCTTGTAAGCCTTTTCTTGTAATTTTCAATATAATCCGCTCATCCATTTAGTTTGAAAGAGGATATGTAAGAAAAACCCTAAAGACCCTCGCAGAAAATAGTTGAAACGAGATGCAGATATTCAAGGGGCAGAGAGTTTTAAGACTTGATGTAATGAGATTTTATCAAATAAAAATTGCAAATGGCTGTAAGAAAATTATGTAAGTCTTAAGCAAATGCCTAGTCTTGTGTGTTCTGCTTACTTTAACCTCGAATATCTCAGAAGCGCTGTTTTCGAAGTTCAAGAAGTATACCTTTTTTATCACAATAAAGCTAATTCATCGAAAAATGGTATACGATTTAAAAAAACTGTAACCTCAACGTTTTTATATATCAATAACCATAGAAGGCTGTTTCTACGGAACTGTATTTACTCAGATGGTAATTATTTGTGAATATGTGTTATGATAGTGGGTGACAAATATCAAATTTCCAAGTCTACTCTAGTAGAAATGATAATAAGAAAATTTTTTTACTAAGTAACACTGTAAGGTCCATATTTTGGAATCAAAACTGATTACATTTTCATTCAATTTTGCCCTTCTTAGCATGCTCCTAAATTTATGTCACGAAGTTGTGGGACACTTTGTATATTCGTTGTCACGAGGAAAAAGTTGGTAAAATTATGAGACCTGTGAGCACGTTGACAACTACAAATTAGGAAATACAATTATGTACCTGTAGGTAAATTTGTGGGTGCATTTTCAGTGCCCAGCTGAATTTTGGAGCAAATGATAATTTTTGAGCTTCATTCTGCTTCTCAAATTTACCCATTTATGAAGAAGTTAACTTTTGCGAATGATTTCCTCTAAAGTCTGCTTTGTATGGCTTTTTCGATTTATGAAGAAGTTAACTTTTGAAAATTATCTCCTCAAAAGTTTGCTTCGTATGGCGTTTTCGTTTGTCGATTTATGAAGAAGTTAACTTTTGAAAATGATCTCCTCTAAAGTTTGCTTTGTATGGGTTTTTCGCCCTACATATTGATACTACGTTATAATTCTGTGCTTGCAACGCAAAGGGTGTCAAGTCCATAATTACTAATTTTGGGAAATCGTAATTCAAAGTTTGGCGATTTTTGCTAAATCAGGACGCGCATATTTTTTTAACTTAAAATACTCACCAGGTTTTTGACTTAGGGCCAGTTATATAATCGTGGATTATCTTTGATGGTAGTTAGAAGCAGATCTAGTAGTAGACTAGATTAGTAGCAGTTTCTTTGGATACCATTGTGTCAACAATTGTATCCTAGGCAACTGAACGATGGTCAAAGATAATCCACGTTTGTACAACTGGACCTTAATAAATACTATGTAACATGTGTTTTTTGAATTTCACATCTCACCTACAATCTCTTATTTTGAAAAACGTTCAATAATTGATGAACTAAAAGATAATAAAAGAATAATAACAATAATAATAAAATTAAAATCTAATTATCTTCTCCTCAACTGAAGCAGGATAAACTTCAGTCGCCTTTTTAATGGTGGCTAAGTCATCGTAAAATTTATGAAAAATAGGAGATTTGAAGGGCACAAATCAAACAGGTCTTTTTTTTCTCTGTAGAAATTAAATTTGGTGCATCTTTTTTTTGTGGTAAGAGTTTACCACAGAGTTAGCCACCATTAAAAAGGCGACCGAAGTTTATCCTGCTAAACTTCAGTCGCCTTTTTAATGGTGGCTAACTCATCGTAAAATTTACGAAAAATACGAAATTTGAAAGGGCACAAATCCAACATTTTTCTCTGTAGAAATTAAATTTGGTCCTTCGTTTTTTTTTGTGTGGTAAAAGTTTACCAAATTTTCCTCTTTTCTGAAGTTCACGGACCTAAATTCTATCCCACATCTAACGTGTATTTGAAGTAAAGAATTCCAGGCTGTTCTTTGATATATCGAAGCCATCTCACGTTTTTCCAACTCAACAGATTTTTATGTTCGTCTTGTACGATTAACCAAAGTGGTTTTTAATACAGCAGCAAAATCAAGAAATTTATGTTGCTCCATTTCGACAACTATGAATGGCTTTTTTTTCGAATTACGAAAAGGAGAGGACATAACACTCTTTTCGCAAATGGATCGCTACATAGTTTTGTGAAAATGATGATATGTCATTTAAGATGAACATAACACCCTTTTCACTGTCATTTTGAAAACATAGCTCAAGAGCCACTGGTAAATCACTTAAAAATGATGATATGTCATTTAAGATGAACATAACACCCTTTTCACTGCAGTCACCTGGATTTTGAAAAAATAGCTCAAGAGCCACTCGTAAATTACTCCGTGAAGAATCGAGGAAGGACTTGGCCCTCTATACCCACTTGAAGAGGAAAAATACTTATATTCGAGCGCACATAACTCAATTTTCATAAATTTGGACTTAACATTTACTTAACAATTTATTTATTGTGATTAGTTTTCATGCCCATTGCCCATGGAGTTTATGTCTACTTTAGGATATTTTCAATAGCCATCTTGTCCTTGGAAGTAAACAATTGCTAAATAATAAGAATATTTATTTCACAATCTTACAAAGTAACATATGTGGGTTATGATTAGTCATCGTCTTCTTCGTAATGCTCGGACTCCTCACCATCGCCCTCATCCTCAGCTCCGAATGTGTATCCGGCACCTGCGGTGTAATCAGAGCTGCCCTTCTTGGAGCCCTCATCGTCGCTGTCTGCAGATGGAGACAAAACAAAGAGTTCGATTACTTTTACAGCTTGATTAGGGTGATAAATGTTCATGGGCGATTAATTGCCCCCGCATTAGCCCATCTAATGGCTTAATTTTTGTAATTCTTAATTAGAATTTAATACGTTAAGTGTGATGGACACAGTTTTTGTAAGTGGTAGACAAATTGATTAACATTTATTTCAAAATATGATAACTAATTGTACAACACTGACCAAAATGCACCGTGGCAAGCAATTTCTAACGTCGCTTCGTAACTTCGTAATTTCCTGCAGTTAAATTTTACAGCCAGATTTAATACCGTCCTCAAACTGTCGTGTCCCTTTCAAACTCCTAACTACTCCGCAGTTCTTCCATATTGGAAACGTTTCATCATCTTTATCACTTAAACCGTGGCCATACGCTCGCCGTCGTCTTAGTGAAGTGCATCAATTACCATCAGAGCCGAACATCGTAAAGTGGATGTGAATCCGACGGCTGCCTTATTGGGATAATATGTGGGGACGATTGGGGATGGCCACAATCCACAGCCGCCTCCTCAGGACTAATAAAAATTAGGTTTTATGGTTGGCACGCTTCAATTTCCGACAATTTATTACAATTAAGTTAGTAATTACTTTAGACAAATTTTATTAATCATGCTGTTTTATATTTTTTGTGGTGAATAGCAAACAGGCTGGGTGACGAATTTTAATAAAAACTACATATCTCTACTCCAATCGCGCTAATGCTTTAGCAGAATTCCTCTTACTTTGCTGTTTTTGACAAATATTAATATCTATTAAAATTATTACTCTGCTATACTCGAGAAAATATAATGCATAACGAGAAGTGGGTATGGCCAGCTCAAGAGTTATAAAAGCTGCCATGATCTCCAGTCATTCTCATGCTTCTGTACAAAAGTCTGAATTATTAAAGTATATCCTTAGAAAATTTATAAATTTGCAAGAATAATCCCTGAAACAGTCGCGTTCCGGATGCGATAAATTTTCACTTTCGCCGGCTGCTCGTTGCTCCCCAGCGCCTGGAAAATTAATCCGGATTTTTCGCGATTTTCCGGGCTCGCCGTGCCCGCCGGACTGCGGATGTAATCTAACTTTAAAAAGGGGGCGGCATCCGTTACGGTGCCACCGCTTCAAGTGCCGCAAGAAAATGAAATTCCTGTGTGGGTGTGTGTGTGTATGTGCAGTGGGGGCGGTTTATTTTATTACAATCTCGTCCGGGATAAACGATATCCGCAGAGAGGAAAAATGAGGCGGCTTTGATTTGCTTCCGCGCCCGGGGCGCTCGTTAATTTCGCCCCCCACCCCCCTCGGGGGCGGCGAGATGAAACGGGAGGGCCCCAGGTATTTATTAAAGCGAAAATCAAATGTGAGCGAAAATGCTGCGTTTTGTCTTCGGCTTGGTGAAGACGTGTGAAGAAATGTCCACAACTTTTTTTATCATGTAGAAACTACTTTTTATTCTTTCGTCATATCAGTGAAACTAAAAAAAAACTACTATTTGTATACATACACATAATAGCTACATACATTTGTATACATAATTAAATTCTAAATATCGTTGACATACAATTAACAGTAAACAAGCCAATTGTTCAAACTGTCAGTTCTAACTTTTTTGAGCGAAATATTTCTGTAATAAGAAATAAGTCAAATTTTCAAAATTTAGCACAAATGAGTTGAAATTTTCAGGTACCATAAAAGTTCGTTGTATTTATCAGCAACAAGTTTCTATGTTTTATCATGGTTCATTGGGATGTTAATAAAAACTTTTTAAAAGTTCAAAACAAAAAAAGGAAAATAGTTTCTCTAACCAGCCTGTACACTAACCTGGTAAAATGACATTTGCCACACGGCTTATTGATACAACAAGCTTGTTTTATAAGTTGATCTACACAGGAGAACCTTAGAAAACCTTAGAAATGTGATTAATGCACATAAAGTTTTACATAAAGTGGTAGTTTGAAAATACACAAGAAGATTCACACAGGATAAAAACCTTACAAATGTGATTAATGCCCATAAAGTTTTACATAAAGTGGTAGTTTGAAAATACACAAGCAGATTCACACAGGAGAAAAAAATTACAAATATGATAAATGCACATTAAGTTATACTCAAAATGGTAGTTTCAGAAAGCACAAGAAAATCTACACATTAGAAAAACCTTACAAATGCGATGACTGCACATCAAGTTTCACATCAAGTGGCATTTTGAAAAAGCACAAGAAGATTCAAGAAAACAATCTTACAAATGTGTTGAATGCACAGCAAATTTCACAGAAAATGGTAGTTTGAAAAAATACAAGAGGATCCACACAAGAGAATAACCTTGCAAATGTAATGAATGCATAAAGCTCCACTGAATGTGAGAAAAATCTTGAAAATGTGATGGATGTACATCAAGTTTCACTGAAAATTATAGTTTGAATATGCACAAGAGGATTCACACAGAAAAATAACCTCACAGATGTAAATAATGCACAGCAAGTGAAAGTTTGAAAAGTTGACAACTTGCAAAAGTAACATGGGCCAGTGTAAAGATTTTGTCAACTTTTCTAAGCTGTCAACTTTTCAAACTTTCACTTGCTGTGCATTATTTACATCCGTGAGGTTATTTTCCTGTGTGGATCCTCTTGTGCATTTTGAAAAAGCTCAAGAGGATCCACACAGTAAAACAATCTTACAAATGTGTTGAATGCACAGCAAGTTTCACAGAAAATGGTAGTTTGAAAAAAATACAAGAGGATTCACACCGAAGAATAACCTTGCAAATGTAATGAATACACATAAAGTTTCACTGAAAGTGAGAAAAACCTTGCAAATGTGATGAATGCACATCAAGTTTCACTGAAAATTATAGTTTGAAAATGCACAAGAGGATCCACACAGAAAAATAACCTCACAGATGTAAAGAATGCACAGCAAGTGAAAGTTTGAAAATTTAACAGCTTGTAAAAGTAACATGGACCAGTGTAAAGATTTTGTCAACTTTTCAAAGCTGTCAACTTTTCAAACTTTTACTTACTGTGCATACTTTACATCTGTGAAGTTATTTTCTTGTGTGGATCCTCTTGTGCATTTTGAAAAAGCACAAGAGGATCCACACAGGAAAAAAATCTTACAAATGTGTTGAATGCACAGCAAATTTCACAGAAAATGGTAGTTTGAAAAAATACAATAGGATCCACACAGGAGAATAACCTTGCAAATGTAATGAATGAACATAAATTTTCACTGAAAGTGAGAAAAACCTTGCAAATGTGATGAATGCACATCAAGTTTCACTGAAAATTGTAGTTTGAAAATTCACAAGAGGATCCACACAGGAAAATTATCTCACAGATGTAAAGAATGCACAGCAAGTGAAAGTTTGAAAATTTAACAGCTTGTAAAAGTAACATGGACCAGTGTAAAGATTTTGTCAACTTTTCAAAGCTGTCAACTTTTCAAACTTTTACTTACTGTGCATACTTTACATCTGTGAAGTTATTTTCCTGTGTGGATCCTCTTGTGCATTTTGAAAAAGCTCAAGAGGATCCACACAGGAAAAAAATCTTACAAATGTGTTGAATGCACAGCAAATTTCACAGAAAATGGTAGTTTGAAAAAATACAAGAGGATCCACACAGGAGAATAACCTTACAAATGTAATGAATGCACATAAAGTTTCACTGAAAGTGCGAAAAACCTTGCAAATGTGGTGAATGCACATCAAGTTTCACTGAAAATTGTAGTTTGAAAATGCACAAGAGGATCCACACAGAAAAATTACCTCACAGATGTAAAGAATACACAGCAAGGGAAAGTTTGAAAAGTTGACAGCTTGTAAAAGTAACATGGGCCAGTGTAAATATTTTGTCAACTTTTCAAAGCTGTCAACTTTTCAAACTTTTACTTGCTGTGCATTCTTTACTTCGGTGAGGTTATTTTCTTGTGTGGATTCTCTTGTGCATTTTGAAAAAGCACAAGAGAATCCACACAGAAAAAAAATCTTACAAATGTGTTGAATGCACAGCAAGTTTCACCGAAAATGGTAGATTGAAAAAAATCAATAGGATCCACACAGGAGAATAACCTTGCAAATGTAATGAATGCACACACAGTTTCACTGAAAATGAGAAAAACCTTGCAAATGTGATGAATGCACATCAAGTTGCACTGAAAATTGTAGTTTGAAAATGCACAAGAGTATCCACACAGAAAAATAACCACACAGATGTAAAGAATGCACAGCAAGTGAAAGTTTGAAAAGTTGACAGCCTGTAAAAGTAACATGGGCCAGTGTAAATATTTTGTCAACTTTTCAAAGCTGTCAACTTTTCAAACTTTCACTTGCGGTGCATTCTTTACATCTGTGAGGTTATTTTCCTGTGTGGATCCTCTTGTGCATTTTGAAAAAGCACAAGAGGATCCACACAGGAAAAAAATCTTACAAATGTGTTGAATGCACAGCAAGTTTCACAGAAAATGGTAGTTTGAAAAAAATCAATAGGATCCACACAGGAGAATAACCTTGCAAATGTAATGAATGTACACTAAGTTTCACTGAAAGTGAGAAAAACCTTGAAAATGTCATGAATGCATATCAAGTTTCACTGAAAATTGCAGTATGAAAATGTACAAGAGGATCCACACAGGAAAATAACATCACATATGTAAATAATGCACCACAAATGAAAGTTTCAAAAGTTGACGGCTTGTAAAAGTAACACGGGTCACTGTAAAGATATTCATTATCCTGTATCAGAGGACAATGAAAACTGAGAATAGTTTGATTCTACAAACAAATATCTAACTTTCAATTGTTTTTTGAGCGAAATATTTCTGTAATAAGAAGTAAGTCAAATTGACGTCAGAAATAAGAAATAAAGGAAATAAGTCGAGATCACATTTAAAAATATTTTAGAAAAATCCTTGAACACGTTGATTATAGTTTTCACATTTTGTTATGAATCTAAAAATTTTATCTTGGGAAAACTGAGAATAGTTGGATTCGATAAACAAATTTCTAACTTTCAAATGTGTTTTGAGCGAAATATCTCTAAAATAAGAAATAAGTCAAACAGACTTCAGAAATAAAAAAATAAGTGAAATATGTCGAGATCACATTTAAAAATATTTCAGAAAAATCGTAGAAAATCGCTCCATTAATTATACTCCATTTCTAGTATACAAACATTAATTACACATTTCAGACTAATGGAACCTGTAGCAAATACTTAAATATTTAGTATTCAGTTTATTCGTATTATGACTCTTTACAGAGTGTATAACTTTGAATGTATACAGGGTGTGAAATGAGTCGAGAATACTTTTAATTTTGTTTTTAGAAAAATCCTTGTAGACGTCGATTTTAGTTTTCAAAAAGATACATTTTGTTATGAATCTTGAATTTTTGTCATGGGAAAACTGAAAATAGTTGGATTCTATAAATAAATGTCTAACTATCAATTGTTTTTTTGAGCAAAATATTTCTGAAATAAGAAATAAGTTAAATAGACTTCAGAAATAAGAAATAAGTGAAATAAGTCGAGATCACATTTAAAAATATTTTAGAAAAATCCTTGGACACGTCGATTTTAGTTTTCAAACATACATTTTGTTATGAATCTAAAATTTTTGTCATGGGAAAACTGAGAATAGTTGGATTCTATAAATAAATTTCTAACTTTCAATTGTTATTTGAATGAAATATTACGTCGATTTTAGTTTTCAAATCGACTCATTTAGTTTTAAGCCTAAAACTTTTGTCATCGGGAAAACTGAAAAGTGAAAATTATTTGTGGTTTGTATTTTTTATGTTTAGATTTAAGTATAATTTGAGTGGTTTCTAGATTCGCTGAAACTAATCAACTCCATTTGATTTTACTGAAGGGGAATCTGAATTAGTTTAATACTTGGATTTTATAAATAAATTTCTAACTTTCATTTGCTATGTGAGATTTTTTTTTCTTAAGTAAGGTTTAAAAAAAATGTATACCGTCATATCCAGAAAAAATATCGGTCTATCAAATAAAATTACGTCATAACTCAAAGCAAATGATGACAAAATTTTTAGATTTATAACAAAAGAGAGTATTTTTGAAAACTAAAATCCGAGGATTTAACTAAAATATTTTTAATTTCTGTAATAATAAATGTATTTCAGCTATTTTCACACCCTGTATAATACAAGTTGTTGTATTAAACTTCTATTTTATGATTTTATGTTAAAACAATTTCCTATGTTACCATATTAGTGCTTTCAGATGTCAAAACTGTGATATTTTTGTTGGTATTTAAAAATAATTCGATGACGTCATAACTCAAAAACAAATGATGACAAACTTTTAGATTAATAACAAAACGTGTATTTTTGAAAACTAAAATCAACGTGCCTGTGGATTATACTAAAATACTTTTAATTTCTGAAATACTAAATTTATTTCAGACTATTTTCACACCCAGTATAATACAAGTTGTTGTATAAAACTTCTATTTTATGATTTTATGTTGAAACAGTTTCGTATTTTACTATATTTGTGTTTCCAGATGTCAAAATTGTGATAGTTTTCTTAACTAGCATACTTTACAAACTATAATTGACTTGTGTATGCTGTATAGCTCTAACTACAATTGGTATTAATTACGTTATTGGGGTATATCTAAATACTTAAACGTTTACACGCAGAAAACTGATGATTGCATTAGGTAATAATATTTTGTAATTAATATTTCTACAAACACAGAAATGAATAAACAAAAATATTATGCAGTAATGGCTATATAATTTCTAAAATATTAATTGCTATATAATGACTAAGTATATTATTTACTGCAAATAAACCAAATAATTAATAACTACGTAAGTACTATAATATTGATTAATAGATGTAATACATACTTACAAAGTTGAAAATATATTTGATCGATACACATGTAATTACATACATCTAATAGTAATCGATTTATAATTTAGTATAAAAAAATCTCATATTCCGTAAAACTTCCATAATTAATCAATAATTCATTTTGCTGTGCTTTAAATATTTTAACTATCTATTGGGTTTAATGTCTGGATCAATCTATTTGGCTGTTTACTTGATTTTATGCTGGGAGAAAATAGCTAAAGTAAATTTTCTCGGAACGAAAAAAAATCGAAGTCTAAGTCAGAATTTTAAAATTAATATTTCATGAAGCTTAATTTTAACATAAACACTAAGCTTAATATCTAAATTTTGTTTGAGAATGTAATTGATAAATACATAATAGTGTACTGGTTTTTAACAACTTATTATCTAATAAATGGTTATTATAAACAATTAAACTTTTATGTTGTACAGCAGTAAGATGATTATTAGAACTGTAGTTATACACTGTTAATGTCTGGATCAATCTATTTCTAGCTAAAGTAAATTTTCTAGGAACGAAAAAATTCTAAGTCTAAGTCAGAATTTGTCAATTTTTGTGATTTTAATTTTAACATAAACACAAACCTTAACATCTAAAAATTCGTTTGATAATGTAATTGATAAATAAATAGAAGTGTAATGGTTTTTAACAACATATTATCTAATAAATCATTATTATAAACAATTAAACTTTTATGGTGTTAGAGCAGTAAGATTATTATTAGTACTGTTGTTATTATTGTTAGTATTATTAGTACTATTATTATTATTATTAGAATTATTAGTACTATTGTTATTATTATTAGTATCATCAGTATAAGTTTTCTGTTACTAATATTCCTGTAAATTTATCTAATGGATATTATGAAAATTGTTTGCCAGATTTACAGACAGTATGACTGAAGATAATTCCTCTGAAAATTTGACAAGGCGTATGTGTAAATTAAGTGAAGAAAATCGCGATATTAACTTTCCCAAGTGATCAGTGTAAATTATCTGTCACTAATATTCCTGAAAATTTATCTAATGGATATTATGAAAATTTTATGCCAGATTTTCAGACAGTATGACTGAAGATAATTCCTCTGAAAATTTGACAAGAGGTATGTGTAAATTAAGTGAGAAAATCGCGATATTAACTTTCCCAAGTGATCAGTGTAAATTATCTGTCACTGAAATTCCTGAAGATTTATCTAATGGATATTATGAAAATTTTATACCTGATTTACAGACAGTATGACTGAAGATAATTCCTCTGATAATTTGACAAGAGTTAATGAGTAAATTAAGTGAGAAAATTGCGATATTAACTTTCCCAAGTGATCAGTGTAACTGTAAATTATCTGTCACTGAAATTCCTGAAAATTTATCTAATGGATATTATGAAAATTTTATGCCAGATTTGGAGACAGTATACCTGAAGATAATTCCTCTAAAAATATGTAAAGGGGTATGTGTAAATTAAGTGAGAAATTCGAGTTATTACCTTTCCCAATTGACCCAGTACTAATGTTATTATTATTAGTATATATTACATTATTACCAGTTGTATTGTTAAATTGTAGTTTTTTATTTATATTTAGTGCTTACTGGTAAAACATATTAATAATTTAGGATAGTAAAGAAAATAAAGAAATAAAAATATACAACAATTTACAATCTTTAATATTTTTAACCAGTAAGTACTAAATATAAAGAAATAACTGCAAGTATTATTAGTACTATTGTTATTATTATTAGTAATATTAGTACTATTGTTATTTTTCATAGTATTATTAGTACAATTGTTATTATCTTAGTATTATTAGTATTATTGTTATTATTATTAGTATTATTAGTATTATTGTTTTTATTATTAGTATTATTAGTATTATTTTTATTATTATTAATTCTATTGTTATTATTATTAGTATATTATCCATTAATATCAGTTGTATTGTTAAATTGTAGTTATTCTTTACATTTAGTACTTACTGGTAAAACATATTAATAATTTAGGATAGTAAAGAAAATAAAGAAATAAAAATATACAACAATTTACAATCTTTAATATTTTTAACCAGTAAGTACTAAATATAAAGAAATAACTTCAAGTAATATTAGTACTATTGTTATTATTATTAGTATTATTAATATTATTAGTACTATAGTTATTTTTCGTAGTATTATTAGTACTATTGTAATGATTCTTAGTATTCTTAGTATTATAGTCATTATCATTAGTATGATTAGTATTGTTGTTATTATTATTAGTATTATTAGTACTATTTTTATTATTATTATTATTATTATTACTAATAATAATTGTTATTACTATTAATACCGTTAGGCATATTTTTATTAAGTTTAATGTTTTATGCATAATTACCAGATATATTTATTAAAGGTTGTTTTAATCACACATCTATCAAATTTCAAATTACATTTCATATAAGTTTCATATCCTGATATAAACATTAAATACATATGCCTCTAAAGATGGTTTTTCATAACCAAAATTAGTCAGGCGATAAAAATAAGTAATAAAATAAATAATCATATAGCAGTAAGTAGTTATTAAAACAACCTTAAAAAAATAACAATTTTTATTATTGTTATTATTGTTATTATTATTATTATTATTATTATGATTATTATTATTATTATGATTATTATTATTATCATTGTTAGTATTAGTCATATATTGATTGAAATGCAGCAATGCATTTAAAATTAGCTTATAAACTTGTTTGCATATATAAATTAGCAGCTAATGCAATACTTCGCGTTAAAATGGCAGCAGAACATAAACATCAATTATGAATTTCCACTGCGCACCGGAGGTCTTGCGAGTTATTTCTGCAGAGAATTTATTACGGGAACCAAGAAACGTAAGCACTCGGCTGGGCAAAGTTGGATTTTATAACTGCATTTTATAACGGTTTCAAACTGTCGTGTTCGCGCAAACTTTCAACTTCTCAGGCAACTGCGTCTCGATTATTTCACATTGAAAACGTTTCGTCACAGGAACACGAAGCCCTGCGCAAAAGGGCTTTATAGAGGAATGCATCACTCACTCGATTTCAGTGAAAGGCTCGCAAAAATTTTAGTTATGTAGTATGTAGAATGCTGATGCAAGGCACCAGTTAAAAATTACTAGCAAGACTTATGAGAAATACAGTGGAGAAATAATATATAAAAGGAATGAAAGGGGAAGGAAAAACTAAAGTTCATAGTTCATAGACCCTTTAGGTCTAACATACATAAGTTTCATTGAGCGACAATTAGATGCACACTTTTTATGATATTTTTAAATATTCTGAATGTTAAACTTTCCGAGTTGAGGTTATCAGTAACTGAAATTTCTGAAAATTTATCTGTTGCATATGTTTGGAAAGTTTCTGAGTTAAGGTTTTTCACAAATTTTATTTACGGAGAGACTGACGTTAAAAAGAATGGGGAGAAGTTAGAAGCCCTATTTTATATATGAAGCAGTTCGAACGTACGTTTTTGGGTAGTTTTAAGTTGACAATATTCAGATTTTGTATTTCCACCCTTCAACTAGTAATAACATTCATTACAATACCTCAATACTGATTACTATAAACTTCCCGACCCTCCTTCCACCTTTCCCTTTTATAATTCATGAAATGAAACTTGTAACTTTGCGCTCGTCGTATCAATAACCTTGGCCAGATTTTAATTCAACCGGCACACCGGAAATAACGTTCCATGGGCGAACTTGGCTTATCACCTTCCGCCCCTTCTTCGACGGCTCGCTCGCTCTGGCACATACACACACCCCGTCCAACCCCTGGACTCGTGATTAAATTATAATTCGAGGAGTTCATAAAATGTACATCCCGTGTATCGTGGCCGCGCTGCTTATGTTAACGAAGGGTAACGGTGGCAACTAACCGGCCTAATTTGCATAAAGTGACCTAACATACCTTCATTAGAGATGCCGGCCGCACTAAATGAAACTTTGTGTATTAAACTAAGTGATATGTTGTGTAGCCTGGCGATCGTCAGAAGTCAACTTCTGGATTTTCACCAGAAGAAGGACTGAGTTTAGGGGCGAGATTTTTATTCATTAATTTTCTTGGGATCAAAAACAATTTTATGTTAGACTGCCTTATAATTACACAGTTTATGATATACTTTAGAATCCATAAAGTGGTACATTATTGTACTAGTACTATAATATAAATAGTCAGTGTCCAAAATTGTATTGATCAAATATGTGAAAACATATAAATGATAATGAACAAAACCTTGAACAGGCTTTGACACACACAGTCCTTCGTGTGTGAAGGACTTCACACAGTTTATGACATACTTTAGAAACCATAAAGTGGTACATTATTGCATTAGTAGTATAATGGTAACAGTCAGTGTCAAAAATTGCATTAATCAAAAATGTAAAAACAAATAAATGATAATGAACAAAACCTGTCCCTAGCGGTACACATAGTTTATGACATACTTTAGAAACCATAAAGTCGTACATTGTAGCACTAGTAGTATAATGGTAACAGTCAGTGTCAAAAATTGTATTAATCAAAAATGTGAAAACATATAAATAATAATGAACAAAACCTGTCCCTAACAGTATACAAGATCGGAAGCTATAATAGTACTATTTATTGAAATATACCATTTTTTTCACAAATAGATCCAAATTAAACTGCAGCACTGAAAATCGAACCAGTTTTCAATTGCATCTATCAAAATTGTCACGTTTTTTATTATGAAAGCCTGTGGAAGTTATTATTCAGAAAACGTGTTTTTGAAATGGTGTTTATCCGTCTGTCTGTCTGTTCTGCTCCTGTGTTGTCTGCTTTTGCCCTTTTTACAATCCAGGTGAAGTACTAAAGTACTAAGTATTAAAAACCGGTCCAGTTTTCAGCTGAAACTATCACAATCGTCATTATTTCCAGTAAAATCTGTTTTACTTGAAATATGACGATAAAAGAAGTTTTTAGCACCAACTGTAAAAACTTGTAAAATGTCAACGCCAACTGTCGCAAATGGCAACTGCCACAAGCGTCAAATTTTTGAAATTGACTTCAAATTTGTTAAATTTTCAATTGAAACTGTCTTGTCGACTTTCCAAATGCAACTATCCAAATCTGCCAAAGTTCCATCTGTCGCAATTTGTCAAATTGTCCAATGTAACTCTTTAAACTTATATTTTTTATTGAAATAATCAAAATTTGTCCAATTTTCAAATGCAGCTGATCAAATGAGGCACTTGTTTAACTACAGCTATGAAATCAAAACATTAAATTCCATAAGTTTTTTGTACTGTCAAAGTTTCAATTGCAACTATCCGTAAATTTTTGGCTTTTGAAACTATCCTAAAGTGATAAAAAAAGTTTCTAGCACCAGCTGTAAAAACTTGCAAAATATCAACGCCAACTGTCGCAAATGGCAACTGTCGCAACTGTCAAATTTTCGAACGTGTCTTCAAATTTGCGAAATTTTAAATTGAAACCGTCATTTCGACTTTCCAAATGCAACTATCTAAATCTATCACAAAGTTTCAACTTCAACTGTCGTAATTTGCCAAATTGTCGAATTTAACTCTTTAAACTTATATGTTGTATTGAAACTATCAAAATTTGATAAAATTTTCAAAAGCAGCTGATCAAATGACTCACATGTTTTAACTACAAGTATGAAATCAAAACATTAAAACCATAAGTTTTTTGTACTGTCAAAGTTTCAATTGCAACTATCCGTAAATTTTTGGCTTTTGAAACTATCATAATGTATCAATTTTTTAACTGCAATTTATCAAATCTGTCGAATATACGGCCCAATTTTGGACGGCATGTCCCAAAATTTTACAATTTTTCTACCGCCTCCGCCCGAATTTGTCAATATCTGTAATTTTTATTAGGTGCAAGTGATAAAAAAAGTTTCTAGCACCAGCTGTAAAAACTTGCAAAATAATAACGCCAACTGTCGCAAATGGCAACTGTCGCAACTGCCAAATTTTCGAACTTGACATCAAATTTGTTAAATATTTTGTTGGAACTTGTCAACTTTCCAAATGCAACTATCCAAATCTGTCAAAGTTTCAACTTCAACTGTATAATTTAACTGTTTAAACTTTTTTTTTTTTAATTGAAACTATCAAAATTTGTCCATTTTTCAAATGCAGCTGATCAAATGAGTAACATTTTTGAACTACAGTTATGAAATCAAAACATTAAATTCCATCAGTTTTTTGTACTGTCAAATTTTCAATTGCAACCGTCCAAAACTGTACCTTTTGGACTACTATATGAGTCAATTTTCGAACTGCAATTTATCAAATATTTTCTATTGAAACTCTAAAAATTTGTCCTATTTTCAAATCAAGCTGATCAAATGAGTAACATTTTTTAATCACAGCTATGAAAGCAAAACATTAAATTGAATATATTTCTTGTACTGTCAAATTTTCAATTGCAATCATCCAAATTGTGGACTTTTGATACTACCACATTTAAACTGCAATTTATCATATATTTTTTACTGTGAAACTATCAAAATTTGTCCAATTTTCAAATGCAGCTGATCAAATCAGTTAACAGTTTTTAACTACAGCTATGAAATCAAAACATGAATTATATAAGTATTTTGTACTGCCAAATTTTCAATTGCAACCGTCCAAAAATGTAAATGTTGGACTTTTGATACTACCATATTTGATTTTCAATTTATCATATATTTTTTATTGAAACTATCAAAATTTGTCCAATTTTCAAATGCAGCTGATCAAATGAGTAACATTTTTTTAACTACAGCTATAAAATCAAAACATTATATTCCATAAGTTTTTTGTACTGTCAAATTTTCAATTGCAACCTTTCAAAACTGTAATTTTTTTGACTTTTGATACTACCATATTTGAACTGCAAATCATCTTATATTTTTTATTCAAGTTATCAAAATTTGTCCAATTTTCAAATGCCGCTGATCAAATGAGTAACATTTTTAACTACAGCTATGAAATTAAAACATTATATTCCATTAGTTTTTCGTTCTATCAAATTTTCAATTGCAACCGTCCAAAACAGTATTTTTTTTACTTTTGGTACTTCCATATTTGAACTGCAATTATCATATATTTTTTAATGAAACTATCAAAATTTGTTAAATTTTCAAATGCAGCCGATCAAATGAGTAACATTTTTTAATCTACAGCTCTGAAATCAAAACATTAAATTCCATAAGTTGTTTTATACTGTCAAAGTTTCAATTGATACCGTCCAAAACTGTAAACTTTGGAGTTTTGGTGCTAACATATTGTGTCAATTTTCTAACTGCAATTTATGAAATATTTTGTATTGAAACTATCAAAATTTGTAAAATTTTCACATGTAGCTGATCAAATGAGTCTGATACTTTTAAATTTCCAGTTGCAACCGTCCAAAACTGTAAGTTTTGGACTACTATATTGTGTCAATTCTTGAACTGCAATTTATCAAATATATTTTATTGAAACGATCAAAATTTGTCCAATATTCAAATGCAACTGATCAAATGAGTCACATTTTTTAACTACAGTTATGAAATCAAAACATTAAACTAAATAAGTTTTTTGTACTGTCAAATTTTCAATTGCAACCGTCCAAAACTGTAAATTTTGGACTACCATATATGTCAATATTTGACCTACAAATTGTTAAATATTTTTTATTGAAACTATCAAATTTTGTCCAAGTTTCAAATGCAGCTGATCAAATGAGTAACATTTTTTAACTACAGCTAAGAAATCAAAACATTGAATACCGTAAGTTTTTTGTAGTGTAAAATTTCCAATTGGAACAGTCCTAAACTGTAAAGTTTTAATATTTGAAACTATCATATTGTATCAATTTTTCAACTGCAATTTATCCAATCTGTTGAATACTCAATACGATATATTGATACCAATTGCCAATGATTGATACTTGAATACCAATTTTGGACGGCATGTACCAAAATTTTACAACTTTTCGCCCGAATTTTTCAATATCTGTAATTTTTATTAGGTTTAAGTGTGAAAATGCGATATCTGTTACATTTTGAAACGAATTGTTAAAATTTTCAATTGCAATAATTTGCAGTAAAAAATTCAATAATCTCTATTATATCTCACATCTCACCTTCTTCTGTGTATTTGGCACCTTCACCATCACCTTCCTCCTCATCCTTATCTTCGCTTTCCGCCTGGTAGCTCCCATAACTTTCGACTCCTGTGTCATCCTCCTGATAAAGTCCACTATCTCCATCCCTAAAGTAATTAAACACTTCTAACTGAAATGTATTATTACAAATCTTTAATCTACATTAACATTTTTTTCCTTATGTGGGTTCAGTAGCACAATCTCCAGTTAACTTTATTCGGCGATTATTTGCCTTCTATACGATTGTTAATACCATGACACTATAATATTAATAAATATAATCGTAGATTGTACTACTGGACCTTAATATTAATCAAATTCTCAAATTTGTTTTGAGGATTGGGTGCTCTCTCAAATTTAGTAAATAAATATTTAGCTCAATTGTCGCATTTTCAAGTTCGCATAAATTTTGAGCTTATTTACTAAACCTGCGAGTGCACTCAATCATCCAAGTATAAACAATCTTCTCAGAAAAGAATCTATATACAAACATATGCAGACATTAATCTATCAAATGATTTAACTATTTGTTGATCTATTAGTCTTATCGTTAAGGTCTCTTCTTGTCTTTTAAAGTTATTTAAGCTTTTTAATTTAAAGATAAAATTCCGTTGCTGCAATTAGAATTTTTCATTGAAGATTCGCATATAATAGTATATTGTACAACTACAACAATATGGGTATTGTGTCATATTGTGACACAATATGTGCAACAATTATTAGGTGCAATATAAACAAGCCAAGAAAAGTTACTTCATGTATTGTATCTTCTTTCATTCATTCTATCATCTGTTCAAAAAGCAATAATTTATATGTATAAAACTTTTACAATCTCAAAATTTTGGCGAGAGAGAGAAAGAGAATAACCTTTAATCTCTTCTCCTGGGCCTTTCGGTTTTCCAAATCTTCGATTACTAATCATTTGTTGCAAATTTTAATATTCTTGATGTAATTTGAAGAGCATATTAAAATTTTATTATCATCACATAATAAATATGTCGCAAGTTTGAATATTTTATTGTAAATCAATGATAGACTGAATAATGTTTTATATTATTTTTCAAGGAGGATATGACACTTAGCTAAGTACAGAAAAAAATGTTTGTTTTACGGGATTTCTCAATTAAATTTAAAAAAAATAATGTAGCACTCACTCATCGACTTCCTCGATGACCTTATACGTGTTCTTGGTCTCTTCCTCGTCCTCGCCCTTCTCCTCTGCGTCGTCCTGGGCCTCGTAGCTCTCTTTATCTACAATAAATCAAACGAAGCACATTAAGCCGTGTAAAATATGCCATTATTAAATTCCTGGTGTCGCTGCCCACGTGTTTATTAAATATCTACTGGGGGCGGCGGCCTGGGGATGTTTACGGCGCGGAATTTAATTAACCCCAAACGCGCTGCTGCGGCTGTTCACCGCCCGCACGGACATTTCGCCGCAAACGATTTGCAATCAGGGGGACTTAACGAGCTCCATGTCTACCCACCCCCATCAGATTTTTCCTCCTTCTTCTTGTATTTGCCGGAATGTCCCCCGGCGTCGGCGGCGTCGTCCTTGTATTTGCCGTAGGCGGAGTGCGTCTCGAAGCCGTATTTGTCGCCGTCCTTCATGTGGAAGCTGTCGAAGTGCTTGTAGCCTTTGCCACCTTCGTCGTCGCTGCGTTTGTGGTAACCACGCTCGTTGTCATCGCCATCAGAGTCACTGAAGGTGTGGAGGAACGCCTTTTCAGTATCTACAAGAAAAAAAAGAAAAATTTAACTTTTATGGAATTAATTTTATAACTTAATTGTAAGAAATAAAACGAAAGATATATGCACTCTCAGGCAACCAGTTTAGATTCAGTAATGTGAAATCGTAAACGACAAAGTTAATTGAAGTGGTGGGTACATCTAAGTCTACATTATTAATTGTAAGACTTTGTGATTAACTTTTGGTGAAACATTTTTAACACAATAAAATAAACATATATAAACCACATATTTTTTTCTTTCTTGTTTTGTGAATTTTTTATCTTATTTTTTTTGAAAAATAATTTGAAAAACCTTGTATGCCAGTGTTATAATTATTATAATAAGTTTATAATAGATTTCAGTGTATTATATAAATGGGTCTTATATTTTATTGTTAGTTCCCGCAGAATATTTCTTTGCTCTTCACACGACGTTCATCTCTGCAACACGTCGATTATGTAACGTACATTAACAGCACATCGAGTGCTCCAGTTCAAACATAATTACGGTTTCATAAACACGGGGGGCTCACCGCCGCCCCCAGGATGCGGCTGGGCCCCCTCATCGAACTTCATTTCGGGACGTTCGTGGCTCGGGTTACACGGGGAACGCCGCGATAACTACTGGGGGTCCACCCCCAGGCCCCCGGGGGTGGGATATTCGCGGAGGCGGCGATCGATTCAATGCAGCGCTAGTGGAGAATTATTAAAATACATAGTGCGGCTGTTCGAGGTGGAGGGTCGAAAATTAAGGGTTCTGGGCAAACACGACGAAGGTGGACTGCTGGTTGGGGTCAAGGGTGAGGGAACTGTTTTTGGGACTAATTCGCAGCCCTGGGTCGTGTTTGCAGCCGGGGTGATTACTTAGAATGGAGTGGCGAGTTTAATTAGTGAGTTGTGTTTTGATACTTTGAAAAGAATTACATAAAATTTCGTTCAGTATTAAAGTTGAATGCAATAAATTCACCTAGATGTATTAAAGATTCAGAAACATCAATTCAAACAATATAAGTAAAGAAATAACAAAGAAAAACAATTAAAGCTACTACTTACTTGTAATAAATTTATTTGTTAAATTCAATATTTGCACAGTATTAAGGTGGAAAAACATCAATTCAAACAAGAGAATTAAATAGACACAAGCAGGAAAAATTAAACTTGTAATAATTCTTCATTTGTAAGGTACTAATTTTTTCTCATTTTTTGTATTTACATAGGCTATAAATTCGTGTGTAAAAATACATAACCGATGTGTATACAAAATAAATAAGCTCCCAGTATATTATCATGTTTGTTTTCCGAGCGATTCTTCTGAAGACAATGTAATATTGAGAAAAATAATGAATAATTCAGGAAAAACTGGTATAAAAGATATTTTATGTTATAAATTATTTCTTTAGTATTTTTATTGAATACACACATTCTTTTAACACAACTTTTAACACAATTCTTTAACACATTCTTTTAATCGTGGGTAGAAATTATGTAATTATGTAATTATGTAATTATGTATGTGACATTGGAATATTTTCTGCTCTTAGTAGTTTTAGTTTGTTTAATTTTCTCAGTTGGTTTTAAGAAATTTATTTATAAAATCCAACCAAATACACATGAACACCAACAAAAATGATCTGACAGTGAAAAGATTATTAAATGTTAGATTTGTAATAACGTTGCCTAATTCATATATTAAAATAATTAAATTATTGCTTCAATCATTCAAATCGTTAATTAATTAGATTTAGGCTTGAAGTAAACCAATCATCAACTATATTTTTTATTATAATTGACTGATTTGTTTTTGTAAAACAAAAATAGCAAATATATTCTGTACTCAATATAAGAAATAAGAAATATTAATTACAAAACGTAATTAATGCAATCATCAGTTTTCTAGCAGTTCCTGCGTATATACGTTTACGTATTTAGATATGCCCCAATAATGTAATTAATACCAATGAAATGTATAAATTGACTTGTAGGTATAAAATTGAATAGCACATAAGTATTAGAAATAGAAGTATAATACAACAACTTGTATTATACAGGGTGTGAAAAAAGTGTGAAATACATTTATTATTTCAGAAATTGAAAATATTTTAGAAAAATTCATGGACACGTCGATTTTAATTTTCAAGAATACACATTTTATTATACCTCTATTATAACTTCGTTATAGATTTTTTTCATCATTTGTTTTTGAGTTATGACGTCATCGAATTATTTTTAAATAACAAATGTTTTAATCATCAGGATGGTTTCGACATTTACTACGTGGTAGTCCATATTAAAAACAGAGAAACTACATGGTAGATTTTTACCACAAAATGTTAATTTTACCACATTTTGTGGTAAAAACATAACAAGTAGTTTCTCTCTTTTTTTGTTTTTAAACTGTTTTAACATAAATTCATAAAATCGAAATTTAATACAACAACTTGTATTATACAGGGTGTGAAAAAGTCTGAAATACATATATGATGTCAGAAATTTAAAATATTTTAGTAATATTCTCGGCCACGTCGATTTTCAAAAATACACTATACACAATTTTGTAATTTAGCAACAGTAATATTTTATTATTTTATTTGACAGGAAGTTTTTTCCTTTTTCTGGATATAACGAAATACATTTTTTATACCTTATTTAAGAAAAATTTTGCTCAGAAAGCAGTTGGAATTACACTTGTTTTGTTTCATATATTTTATCGTGATTTGGAGGAGCTCGTTTTGATTATTCATAATGTTTTTTTCCATTCATAATAGCTAATTTGATCAATATCCCTTAAATTTGACCAAGAATATTTTTTCTTCAAAATCCATCAAATATATTTCTGCACTGGTGACATTGGTGATTCCATGGTAAGGCCTTATTATTGAATATAAAAGTTGATATTAAATCTGAAGTAGTTTTAGTCTAGACAGGTGGGTACTAAAGTTATCATTTCTGCTGTATTATATGTTGAGCTTTGTGTTTATAGACTTTTATTGATGATATTCTTTTAGTTAAAGTACTGGTATAGATGTAAAAGACTCTTTACGTTGAAAGATACAATTGTTGCATTTTTATTTATTTCAAGGTTTATGGTTTTTTTCAATAAATTCTAATGAATTTTTAATTGATTATTTTGATCTACAATTTATCATTTTTGGATGTGTTTTGTTAATCATACCGCAAATTTTACATGTTGGAGCATTAATGTATGAGGCAACTGACCTTATTGGAATATCTTCTTTGTGGATTTTGGGCATTCCATAAAATATTGGTGATTTTGGTTTCATGACTTTAAATTTGAATATTTATGAATGATTGATTTTACTGATTTCATTGCTTCCATTTGTTTTTTTTTTTTGAAATTTACTAGTTGGATCTTCCATGTTGGTGTGGATTATTGGAATATCTTTTTTACGGATTTAGGGCATTCCATAAAATATTGGTGATTTTGGGTTCATGACTTTAAATTTGAATATTTATGAATGAATGATTTTGCTGATTTCATTGCTTCTATTTGATTTTTTTGAAATGTACTAATTGGATCTTTCATGTTGGTGTGGATTATTGGAATATCTTTTTTATGGATTTTGGGCATATTTTAATATTGGTGATTTTGGGTTCACGACTTTAAATTTGAATATTTATGAATGAATGATTTTGCTGATTTCATTGCTTCTATTTGATTTTTTTGAAATTTACTGGTAGGATCTTTCATGTTGGTGTGGAAGTTGTTTATCTTCACTAAACTTGTTGACTTTATTTATATATTCTTCTTTTTTCATAATAGTTATAGTATTACCTTTATCTGCTTTACAATTTATTAAATTTCTGTCTCTGCATTTTGTTCTAATATTATTTTTTGTTTTTCCATCTCTATTATCTTTTTTTTTTATTCCCTGTTCTCATTGATTTATCAAAACCTTGTTTGATAATATTTGAAAAAAGAATTTTTTCCATGTTTGAATTAACTTTTATTCGTTGAGCGATAATTCTGTTTCTAATGCAAGTATTTCTAAATTGGGAATTTTATTTCTAGGAGTTGAATATTTGAAGCCTTTATTTAAAAGTGATTTCTCGTGCCTATTAACATCAATATTTGTTAGATTCTTTAATCGTGGAAATTGTGTAATGGCTTTGACATTATTAAACAGATTATTAAATTTCCGTCTCTGCATTTTGTTCTAATATAATTTACAGTTTTTCCATCTCTATTATCTTTATTCTCTCTTCTCGTGGATTTATCGAAACCTTTTTCGGTAATATTTGCAAAGAATTTTTTCTATGTTTGAATCAACTTTTATTCAATTGGGCGATAATTCGGTTTCTATGCAAGTATTTCTAAATCGGGAATTTTATTTCTAGGTGTTACTGAATATTTTAAGCCTTTGTTTAAAAGTGCTTTCTCTTGCCTATTAAAATCAATATTTGTTTGATTCTTTAATCGTGGGTAGAAACTATGTAATGTCTTTGACGTTGGAGTATTTTCTTCTCATAGTGGTTTTAGTTTTCCTAATTTTCTCAGTTGGTTTTTATAATGTTCATATTTTCGAGCATTCTTACCATATCATAAACATTCGAGATGAAATAGTCGAGTGTTATGTTATGTAGTTGTTTTGTTAGTTCTATGTGTATAACTTTAAGATGTTCTCCTAGATTAAATCTTCTTGTGTACCACTTTCTATTCTCTAACTGTAGCCAATATATTGTAGCTTTTTTCAATGATCTTTTAGCTTCTATTGACTTGTTTGAGCAGTTGATTTTCATAAAAAATAAATTCTAATCTTAGTAGTTTTAGTTTGTTTAATTTTCTCAGTTGGTTTTAAGAAATTTATTTATAAAATCCAACCAAACTCTGTTTCATTTTTATTTCTAAGAAGGATGTGGTTTTATTTTATAAAGTTTTACACATGAAGACCAACAAAAATGATCTGACAGTGAAAACATTATTAAATGTCAGATTTCTAACAACGTTGCCTAATTCATATATTGACATAATTAAATTATTGCTTTAATCATTCAAGTGTGCTGGTTCTTTTAATTATTACTAAGTAAACCAACCATAAACTATTATTTTTATTATAATTTGACTGATTTGCTTCTGTAAAATAAAAATAACAAATAATTTTTTTTTCTGAATAGATGATCAATTTGATGGCAACATTGCCCACTGTCGTAAAATATAACCTCGTTTTTTTTTAATATAACCTATTTTTTCAGGTCTAGTGACTTTTTACATTGGCCATCAATACTGTCACCCTAACAGAACCAACTTAGTTAAAAATAAAAATGGAACAGAGTTTACAAACTTCCCAGTTCGTATATCTTATATGAAATAAATTAGAACTTGGCATACAACTTCATACAAATTGACCAATATAGCGTATAGTTGTCTCTCTGTATCATTCCATATGCAAAATATATCGTCCACATATCTGCACCTAAACGTCACATTTTTGCTTATTGCCTTAAATTTGTCCAAGAATAATTTTTCTTCAAAATACTTCATGCATATTTCTGCAAACATCGGTGATTTTAACTTAAATACGTATAAATTGAAATGTGCATTTTCCTCTGAATTAGTATGTTTAATAAATATTTTTTATGAACGATTTTTCAGGGGTAGGTTGTTTTTAAATGAAGGATTAATTGTTTATAAATGTTTATTTGTGGCAAACGTGTTTCAATTTATGTTAAAATATCTGATTAATATACGTGTGATTAAACTTCTGATGAATAATTGACCAAAACAATGTTAAAGGACAGAAGCCTCACTTCAAACTACGTACCCACATGTAAACCTACACGAAAAATGTAATTAACCTGCTGTATATAATAATTAGTTAATTTGTATCTTGTTAACGTTGTTTGGGTTTATATTTGAGGTGTATTTAATGCATCCATAATGTAGTGGTTCCAAGCGTTGCATGAAATGTGTTTATAACGATGACACTGATCGTATCGCTCTGCGGCTGCTGGTGAATATATAAATAAATATTAGGCTCGATGCACGTTTTCCATTACGTAACTGCCTCTCCCGTATGAAAATATTCAATTAGCGCTCCACAATTATGGCCAATACGACCGCACGGGGATCTAAAATGCATCCACCATAAATTGGACTGCGGCGGATTCCGCTACAATATCGCCCGACTTCCGCAACAATTAATGATTTATTTACAGCCAGCCTTCCTTCAAAAAGTCAGAATTGTTTGTACTAGACACACATCCGCCCGCGTTATTAATATCGCGGCGGGGACAAAAAGTGGGGCTTGTTTACAGCGGGATGTCCCGGCGCATCCACCATAATTGCACCCCGCTGAAAAACCGCGGAAAAACCTGTCACGCACCGCGCTCTTCGGCCCCCGAAACGCGGATGCGCCGGGGGGTTGCGGCCCCCTTCCCCCACATACTCAGCATATCATCACCGCCGAGCCGCATTTCGTACCGCTGCAATTCATAAAACAATCGGATATTGTCGAGGGGCCCAGCTTCAGGATCGATACGAATAATTCGTTTACTTCCGAACCACCGGACGGACAGTCGGATTAACCTCGGTCGACGCAAAAAGAGTCCGCATTTCAACCCTCCCCCTCGCCGGGGCACGTGCGGGGGCCGTGGGGGGTGGCTGCGAATAAAATTCAGGGCGTGAAAGTTCCTCGCAGGGCTTCGCTCTCCGCAGTGTATTTCTTGTTGTGCCCTCTCCTAAGGGCGCAATTAAACCTAGCCGCATCCGTACGCGCTTCGGGGATTACACAGAGGGATTACTACCATTGCTCGTGTTACTGGAAATATTAGAGGATCTTCGGAGCGAGATTTTTCCTGGGAAGGCGCCGTTCAGGAATTACGCGATTAAACGTCCCACTGCCACCCCCAAGCATCGTGCGGCTCCTTTATATAAACAAGTTGATAAATAATTAATCCTTGCTCTCGTTAAAAGTGGAACTACAAATAATATAAAAAGCAACCAATCCAAGGACTGTGTATAAGTTTTAATTAACAGAAAACTTTCTTAAGATAAGTTACAACTTTTTATTTCTCTTCTTCTATTTCTATCAAGTAGGTACTAATTTTTTAAATACATTTAAAAATGTATGTGGCTATTAGAACATACTACGAACATGGCTATTGGATATAGTGGTTAGGTTATATTAAATTGGGTTAGATATATGCATAAAATTTTTGCTCACCAGCAAACTTTGAGAGATGAAAATTCATGTAATTTTACAAATGCAAATTCTGGTTGAACATTTCTAAAATTCCTCGTTTGGTTACGACGTATAAAACTATCGCTTATTAGCTAAAAATTTCTTAATTGATGAACTAAACAATTTGTTGCAATTTCTGCAGTCTTCATTGCTCGTTTTTTTGCTCACCAACAAACTTTGAGAGATGAAAATTCATGTAATTCTACAAATACAAATTCTTGTTGAACATTTCAAAAATTCGACGTTTGGTTACGTCGTCTAAAACTATCGCTTATTAGCTAAAAATTTCTTAATTGATGAACTACACAATTTGTTGAAATTTCTGCAGTCTTCATTGCTCGTTTTTTTGCTCACCAACAAACTTTGAGAGATGAAAATTCATGTAATTTTACAAATACAAATTCTTGTTGTACATTTCAAAAATTCCACGTTTGGTTACGTCGTATAAAACTATTGCTTATTAGCTAAAAATTTCGAAATTGATGGACTAAACAATTTGTTGAAATTTCTGCAGTCTTCATTGCTCATCAATTCTTTAACTCAATTATTTTAAATCAATGAAGTTGTCTTCAATTCTTGTACAATAGTTGAAAGTTTGATGGAACACATAGTATTTATATCACACATATCACATATCAGTAGTTTTTTTAATATTTTTATTATGGGTTACAATATTCTGGCTATTGGATATAGTGGTTAGGTTAGATTAGATTGGGCTAGATATATAGGGTGATTTTTTAGCTCACGAACAAACTTTGAGAGATGAAAATTCATCTAATTTTACATATACAAATTCTGGTTGCACATTTCTAAAATTCCACGTTTGGTTACTACGTATAAACCTATCGCTTATTAGCTAAAAATTTCATAATTGATGAACTAAACAATTTGTGGAAATTTCTGCAGTCTTCATTGCTCGTCAATACTTAAATTCAAATATTTTAAATCAATTAAGTTGTCTTCAATTCTCTTACAATAGTTGAAAGTTTGATAGAACACATAGTATTTATATCACACATATCACATATTACATCAGTAATATTTTTTTAATATAATTTCATTATGGGTTAGAATATTCTATATTGGTAGAATTTTACAGGCCACAGCATGAAACTTTTACCAAAATTCTCAATAAACATACGAAATATATCATATTTTATGAAATATTATGTTAAATTGTGCACGATATTGGCGCTAAATATTCACCAAAATTCTCACAAAAACATAACTATTAGACTGCTAAAACTGTTAGAAATTTATCAGAGAAAGTTGACTATAAAAAAAACAATCAACAAACGTAAAAAAATTCTTATATTATGATTCTTTTTCCGTACTTGCTGGTAAAGTAATAAATTCTTATAGATTTTTAATGTTTTTCTTTATTTGTTTGCCTGTCTAATTTCGACCGATTATGGCCATCTTGAGAGGCCATCTAATTTGTATGTTTATATTTCGTTTCCTTCAATGTTAAGTTCATTTGAATTGTAATTTTTGAGTGACATTAACTGACGTTTTTTTAAATAATTAAAATTATGGCCATCTTCAGAGGCTATTGTATATATTTATATTTCGTATTATTCAAATTTAAGTTCATTTGCATTGTAATTTTTTATTGACATTGAGTGACGTTTTTTAAATTATTAATTTAAGATGGCCATAATAGGCCGAAACTAGTCAGACAAATAAATAAATAAAAGCATTAAAAAAACTATAAGACCTTATTACTTTATCAGGAAGTACGAAAAAAGAAACATAATATAATATATACAACTGGTATAATGGATGAAACTGTAATAAGAACTAAAAATTTCCATTTACTATTGAAACATTTCAGAAATTTAGAGGGACTAAAATTATCTTTCTACATGAAATTTATAGAAAATCTATCATATTATTACATTTTGTATTATATTATCTAATACAGGTAAATTATGCACACTGAAGGATATTTTTTCTTGGAACAGTTAATTTTGCACAAATTTAAAGATTTCTACAATTTCTAATTTTCAAAAAAATAAAAATATTGATTTAAATATTTCTCAAACTTTCGACTTTCTTTCACACCATTTAAAAATATGTTTTAGTACATGGTAGATAATGTTAAAATTTCTGCAGTTTGCGTGCAACATTTGAAAGTATTGAAGATATTATTATTAGGTACATACTGGTAACATTATTTTTATTTTAATTTATTATTTATTTATTTTATTTTGATTGACTAGTTTCTGTTTTAAAAACTATCATCAGAGACATAATATGTATTTTAATATGTATATATCCTGATCTTATTTTTATGATACATATTTGTAATTAATTCGAATTTTGATATTTGAAAGTTGCCTCTGATGATGGTGTTTTAAAAACCGAAACTAGTCAAGCGAAATAAAATAAATAAATAATAAAATAAAAATAATTTTACCGGTAAGTACCTAATAATAATACCTTAAATACATAACTGGTAATTTTTGGATAAAACCTTAAACTTAATTTGAAAGTATGTTGGAAGTATTGCTGTAGTAATTCCATTTTGGGTTACATTATTCACAATTTATAGAATTTTGGATGTCATAACTGGAAACTTTTACCAACATTCTCAATAAACATACGAAATATATCATATTTTATGAAATATTATCTAAAACTGACAGTGCTGTGTGCTGTTAAATTATACACGACGAAAGAGCTCAATGTGAATAAGGTGAAATGCTTACAGGCACAATTCCCAGGTGTAGCAAATACGATATTTGCGCAGAGGAGTGAAATATGTTGTTGAAAAATAGGCAAAAACTATAAACAATAACTCTTTTATGGTCTGGTAAGTTAAGGCTCTGGTAAATCGATCCCATAGTTCTATTTCTTCTTATTTCTAATAAATTGTTCTTAATAATAATAACAATAACTATTTTATTGTACGATAAATAAATGAGTTAAAGCTCTGACAAATCGTTAGTTGTAGGATCGATTCGCGCCTAAGACAATATTAAAATTTGTACACAAAGGTTTTATGTGGAAAACCTACCCGATTTTAAAATCTCGACTATTGATTATGAATCCTTATCTTACTACCCAATTATTTTGTGTTTATTTTAAAAAACCATGAAAATGTTATTTCAGGAATAACTGCATGTGATTCAAATCTCAACTATTGATATGTGGAGTCTTATCTTACTATGCAATACTATTATTATTATGTAGTTATGATGCCTAGCACAATCTTAATATTGTTACACAAAGGTTTTATGGGGAAAAACTACACGATTATCAAATATCGACTATTGATGGTGAAGCCTGAACTTACTACCCAATAATAATATGTTTATTTTAAAAATGGATGTAAATGTTATTTTAAGAAGAACTGCTCGTGATTCAAATCTCAACTATTGATATATGGAGAGTCTTATTTTACTATGCAATACTGTTATTATTATATTACTATATACTACTGTATATACTACTACTACTACATATACTATATAATATTACTATTGTTACACAAAGGTTTTATGGGGAAAAACTTCACCATTATAAAATCTCAACAATTATTATTATGTAGATATTCGCGCCTAGCACAATATTAATATTGTTACACAAAGGTTTCATGGGGAAAAACTACTCGATTTTCAAATCTCGACTATTGATTGTGAACCCTTAACTTCCTACACAATTGTGTGTATTTATGTTTAAAATAAATGAAAATGTTTATTTCAGGAACAACTACACGATTTTCAAATATCAACTATTGATATGTGGAGCCTTAACTTACTATGCAATATTATTATTATGTGGTTATTTTAAAAATCAATATAAACGTTATTTCAGGAAAAACTTCTGGATTTTCAAATATCAACTATTGAGATGTGAAGTCTTATCTCACTATACAATACTATTATTATTATGTAGTTATTCGCGCCTAGCACAATATTAATATTGTTACACAAAGGTTCTATGGGAGAAAACTTCACGATTGTCAAATCTCGACGATTATTATTATGTACTTATTCGTGCCTAGCACAATATTAATATTGTTACATTAAGGTTTTATGTGGAAAGACTACACGATTATCAAATCTTGACTATTGATGGTGAAGCCTTTACTTACTACTCAATAATAATGTCTTTATTTTAAAAATAAATGAAAATGTTAATTCAAGAATATCAACTTAAAAGCAATAATCATGTACACAAAAGGTATTAAAATCCGTTAACTCTACAATAATTTGTTATTTTTTACACAATTTTCAAATATCAACTATTGATATGCGGAACCTTAACTTCTATGTAATATAATTATTATTATGTGGTTATTTTAGAAATGAATATAAAGGTTATTTCAGGAAAAACTTCACGATTTTCAATTCTCAACTACTGATATGAGGAGCCTTAACTTACTAGGCAATATTATTAATCTTACGTTTATATTTTGCGAGTTAAATTTTATTATTATTGCGAATCATGTGTAAACCAATATTTTTATTTATTTATAGTTATTTACTTTAATATTTTATTGAGTCAATTTAAGTAATTATACAGTTGTTGGTAAAAATAATAACAATATCTTAATAATATATGGGAAAAATCATGGGAATATAATAAAATTGGCTCAATTCTGTATATATTTTAATAAAATAACGCTTTAACTTTAGCTTTAACTTTAGCTTTAACTAATTGCGCTTTAAAATAACCTTTTAACCAATCACGCTTCGAGTATTTCAAATATTACCTAACAACGGTCAAAATACTACGTATTAATTTAATCCCCAATTAACAAAACACTAAAAATATGGCTGCCGAAACCAGGGATCGAACCAGGGACCTTTAGATCTTCAGTCTAACGCTCTCCCAACTGAGCTATTTCGGCTTATATATAGTCGCAGATATTACGTAACCACCTAACGGTCGTTTCTGTATTATATTCTGAAATATAGACTTACTATATGCAACTTATATTTCACTGCAATGAACATTTAGTTGTCTAATTAAACATTTCTTTCAAAAAATTAAGATTTCATATTATAAATTTCTTTTAACTGAAGTAATTTTAATTATATTTTTATCTATATAGTTTCCTACATCGAAATTGCTTATAATTCTAAAACGCTAAAAGAAACAATTAATGCAGATTAAGAGTTGATAAAAACACTTGATGAACGTTTTTCACCAATTATATTAAATTAATTACAATTATATTAAATGTAATGTACGTGCACTAAGTGTTATAATCTATCCCTTTCATTTTGAAAATATTTTACCAAGTGATAAATGAGATAATATCAACAAAAATATAAAAGCTTAGAGCAGTTTTAAAATAAATTCAGGAGAACATAATCAAAATAACATCTAATTTTCATAATAATGTACACGAAAGGTCTTAAAATCCTATAACTATAAAATAATTTGTTATTTTTTAGGTTATTCTGCTAATAAAAGTTGACCCACATTACAGCAGTTTTAAAATAAATTGAAGGAAACATAATCAAAATAACATTTAATTTTAATAATAATATACACAAAAGGTATTAAAATCCGTTAACTCTACAATAATTTGTATTTTTTAGGTTCTTTGTAAATGCTAAAAAAAGCTGACCCACTTTTGAGCACTTTTAAAGTAAATTGAGGAAAATATAATCAACAAAAACATTTAATTTTAATAATAATGTACACAAAAGGTTTTAAATCCGTTAACTCTATAATAATTTGTAATTTTTTAGGTTCTTCGTTAATGCTAATAAAAGCTGACCCACTTTAGAGCAGTTTTAAAGTAAATTGAGGAAAATATAATCAAAATAACATTTAATTTTAATAATAATGTATCCAAAAGGTATTAAATCCGTTAACTCTACAATAATTTGTTATATTTTACGTTCTTCGGAAATGCTAATAATAGTTCAACTTTAGAGTAGTTTTAAAATAAATTAACGAAAACCAAATCAAAATAACATTTAATTTTAATAATAATGTACACAAAATGTATTAAAATCCGCTAAATCTACAATAATTTGTTATTTTTTAGGTTCTTTGGAAATGCTAAGCTTTTAAATGCTATGAATTCTAAATCCCTATAAGCCATTTAAATGCTATGAATTCTAAATCCCTCTAAGCCTTTTAAACGACATGTGTTCTAAGTCCTGCTAAGCCTTATAAATGCTAAGGATGCCTCATTAAAAATTGGCAGCTGAAGAAACAGTTCAAATGGAAAATTTAACATTTATTTTTGAACTTAGGATTCAAGTTCATTTTGGTAATTCCAAATTAGATAATTATCCAGCACTGTCTCCTGATGATGAAGATTTGTAGTCCAATTTTCATAACCAAGTAGTTCAAATTTGTTTCAAATTTGTTTTATATTTCATACTTTTATTAGTTGCCAATATGAAATATAAGCAAATGTACTATAAATTGCTAATTCCATAGGATGTTCATTAGGCCAATTCCAAATTATATAATTATCAAGAACGGTCTTATAATGATGAAGATTTGTAGTTAAATTTTCATAACCAAGTAATTCAAATTAGTTTCAAATTTTTATTATATTTCATACTTTCATTACTTGCCAATATGAAATATAAGCAAATGTACCATAAAAATTACTAATTCCATAGGATTCCACAGAAGTGTTTCCTAAAGAAGTGTATCAAATTGCATCAATTTAACTCAAAGACAATCGAAAACAATTTATAACTGGGAATTGAATGGTTTCGGCCAATACACAATTGTAAGTGAACTTTTATTTATAATTTTAACTTAAATTTGGGAATAAAACTTATTGTTTAGGATCTTCGGAAATGCTGAGCGTTTTAAATGCTATGAATTCTAAATCCCTCTAAGCCTTTTAAATGCTATGTATTGTAAATCCTGCTAAGCCTTATAAATGCTAAGGATCCCTCATTAACAATTGGCAGCTGAAGAAACAGTTCACATGGAACATTTTTAACTCAGGATTCAAGTTCATTTGGCGAATTTCAAATTAGTTAATTATCCAGCACTGTCTTAATGTCTTATTAATATTGCTTAAAATGGTGAAGATTTTTAGTTATTTTTTCATAACCAAGGATGGGATTCAATTTTTTTTCAAATTTATTTTATATTTCATACTTTTATTAGTCGCCAATATGAAATATAAGCAAATGTACCATCAAAATTGCTAATTCCATGGGATTCCACAGAAGTATTTCCTGAACAAGTTGACAACAAATTGCAACATGTTAACTCAATGAAAAACAATTTATAACTGGAAATTGAATAGTTTCGGTCGGTAAGTGAACTTTTATTTATAATTTTAACTTAAATTTGGGAATAAAGCTTTAATAGATTAATTGATGTGGCTGTTATTTGTTGAAAATTCATAATCAAATTGTATGAAATAGAGTAAAGCACTATAAAATATTCCAAAACTGTTTTTATATATTCGTAACACTTCGCAGATGTAGCAAAAAATAATGACAACCGTTTTGAACATTTTAAATCTGCTTTACTTTATTTCATACTTACTTTACTTCATTTCATACAATTTAATGAAACTTAGGATATATCAATGATTGAGAATCGAATCTGTTACATTATGTTATATTAAAACAAAAAGAGTTTATTATACCTTACAAACTATTTTTTAGTCTAAAATTTATGCGAGTAGATTTGATAAATATTTCTGAACTATACAGTTACTAGACTATACTATAGTGTAGTATACTATTACATATCTGTACTATAATATTGTTTAACTTAATTTAAAGAGACGTAAGACGTTACATGTAGCAGGGATCATGATTTGATTCTACGATTTTACATTAAAGGAAAATTAGATTATTATCCCATTACACCAATTCAATACGACATATACAGGTGATTACGAAAATTACGTCATTATTATCCATTCAAACTGACCCAACAGCCCTATAATTTACGTGCTGCAGTGGTGTTTATCGAAACTACTTCCTTGATTAATTCAAGAATTCCCACAACCGCGTCTCGAAGTCTTCGACAGCGCACAAAAACAGCCCCCATTTATATTTATTGCCCCCCGTCTCGTCATCAGTCATCTATACACTTCCCCGGATTTATGTCTTCTACGGAAAACGTGTAATTTCACTACGGAAAAATAAAGGCCCCGGCGAATAGACCCGGAAGCCGGAACACACAAAATCCAGGGCGCGCACGCGACCCCTGTGGACCTGGTGGTCAGTGCCCGGAGCCATGGGCTCCGGGGTGCCCCGGAAGCGGCTGGTCCACTGCCGGGTCCGGCACGCCATGCCTCTGCAGGAATGGGGCCCATCATTATTCGCAATGTGGGCCATAGAAACGCGTTAATGGGAAGAGCTGCAGTTAGCAGTTTTGTGTTGCAAGTCCTTCCGGAAGTATTTCAAAGGGAAATAAGTGGTGAAAAGGAGCAACGAGCTGAAGACAGTTCATCACACTTTGGTTGACTGAGGAGGTTTTAATTTAAAGAAAATAACCCCATTCAATATCATCTAAAATTAACTTATTATGTTTTCTAGGTGGAAATTATCCTGCCTAAGAACTGTTAATTTTTTTTTGCTGCTGCTGAACTGATCACTAAGCACGCTATTATCAATAACTTTCTATAACACAACGTAAATCAATTTGTTTCAATCTCCGTACACGTATTTATATCTAAACATGTCTATGCAAACAATAAAAGAAATATCAAACCTTCGTAAGTAAATCATTTTCACCGTAGCTACTTTCTCCCTGTGATTCGTCTTGCTTATGATTTGAAGCCAAACTTTCATACAATTTTTTTAAGGCAATAAAAATAATTGCTACGGTTAGTTTGGGTGAAATCTTCAAAACTACTCTCTAGAATGTTTAATGTTAATAAAAGCAGACATAAAAATGTATTACATAAAATGAGGTAATTAAATTAACTTGGATTAAATTAAATATTTTATAGTACGCTTTACAAGTATGTATTACAATTAAAGGCATCACTTGATATAACTTTCTTGGTATACACTTGGTATAAAAAAAGTGAAACTTATACCAAGTGTCTTATTGCCTTTTGTGCCTTCATTTAATCAAAAAAAGAAAAAAAAATTGTAATCACCAAGTGATTACTAAACCAACTATCAATTCAATAAAATTATATAATTGCAACAGATTTAAAAAGAAAATAGAAATAGAAAATGAAAAAAATAGTATTTGTACAGAATCAACAATATTTTGAAAAGCAATATTGGCTACAATGATGTACTGTGAACTATTTTACTTGGGTGATTAAGCTCGAATATTAGGTTTCCATTTAAGAGTATTTTCATAAATAAATTAGATTAATTAACAAAATTATTGCAAACTTTACCATTCAAGGTATCAAAATAAATAAGGGGGACTTGAACATCTTAAAATGGAAATATAATAGGACATTATTATAGAAAAATTATAGTTTTCACTGCATGTATAATTTACTGTCACAATTTCAAATGAAAATTTATTATATTCAATAAATATTTTATCATTTTCTTTTAAAAAGATGTCATTGCCGTGAAAATTTTATAAACCCCACTGCAATGTATAATTTAGAATCAAAATTTCTCAATTTCCAATGCAAATTTAAAATGAATATTTTATCATTTTCCTTTAAAATGGTACCAGTGCCCTTAAATTTTAAATACGTGCTGAACATTTTATAAATTTCACTGCAATGTATAAATTACAATTAAAATTACTCAATTTCTTATGCAAATTTTGCAATTTCAATTGAAAATTTAGAGTTTTCATTAAATATTTTATCAGTTTCTTTTAAAAATGTGCCATTGCCGTTAAATTTTATATACATGCTAAAAAATTTATAGACCCCACTACAATGTATAATTTAGAATCAAAATTTCTCAATTTCCAATGCAAATTTCAAATGAATATTTGTTATTTCCAATGAATATTTTATCATTTTCCCTTAAAATTGTGCTATTGTCGTTAAATTTTAAATACGTGCTGAAAAATTTATAAATTTCATTGCAATGTATAATTTGCAATCAAAATTTCTCAATTTCTAATGCAAATTTTGCAATTTCAAATGAATATTTGTTATTTCCAATGAATAGTTTATCATTTTCCCTCAAAATGGTGTCATTGCCCTTAAATTGTAAATACGTGTTGTAAATTTTATAAATTTCACTGCAATGTATAATTTACAATCAAAATTTCTCAATTTTTAATGCAAATTTTGCAATTTTAAAAGGAAATTTATTATTTTCAATAAATATTTTATCATTTTCCCTTATAATTGTGCCATTGCCGTTAAATTTTAAATACGTGCTGAAAATTTTATAAATTTCACTGCAATGTATGATTTACATTCAAAATGTCTCATTTTCTAATGGAAAATTTGCAATTTCAAATGAAAATTTATAATTTTCATTGAATATTTTATCATTTCCTTTTAAAAATGTGCCATTGCCGTTAAATTTTATATACATGGTGAAAATTTTATAAATGTCACTGCAATGTATAATTTACAATCAAAATTTCTCAATTTACAATCAAAATTTCTTAAGTTCCAATGAAAATTTGTACTTTCCAATTATTATATTTTCATAATTATTCAAGTTAAGTTTTAGTTCATTAACCATGTTATTGAAAACTTTAGAATTCAAGGTACCAAAATAAATGAGGGGGACTTGAACATCTTAAAATGGAAATATAATAGGTCATAATTATAAAAAAAGTATAGTTTTCACTGCATGTATAATTTACTATCAACTTTTCTCAATTTCCAGCAAATTTCTCAATTTCAAATGAATATTTGTTATTTTCAATGAATATTTTATCATTTTCCCTTAAAATTGTGCCATTGCCGTTAAATTTTATATACATGCTGAAAATTTTATAGACCCCACTGCAAGGTATAATTTAGAATCAAACTTTATCCATTTCCAATGCAAATTTCAACTGAATATTTGTTATTTGCAATGAATATTTTATCATTTTCCCTTAAAATTATGCCATTGCCGTAAAATTTTAAATACGTGCTGAAAATTTTATAAATTTCACTGCAATGTATAATTTGCAATCTAAATTTCTCAATTTCTAATGCAAATGTTGCAATTTCAAATGAAAATTTATAATTTTCAATAAATATTTTATCATTTTCTTTTAAAAAGGTGTCATTGCCGTTAAATTTTATATACCTGCTGAAAATTTTATAAATGTCACTGCAATGTATAATTTACAACAAAATATCTCAATTTACAATGAAAATTTCTTAAGTTACAATAAAAATTTGTACTTTCCAATTATTATATTTTAATAATTAGTCAAGTTAAGTTTTAGTTCATTAACCAAGTTATTGAAAACTTTCCAAGGTACCAAAATAAATGAGGGGACATAAAATGGAAATATAATAGGACATAATTACAATGTTCCATAATCTTATCATTACTTTGCAAAGCAATACTTACTAACAACGATGTGCTGTGAACTATTATGAATTAACATCCGATCTATTAAGCTCGAATATTAACTTCTCATTTGAGAGATTTTTCATAGAAAACGATACGTTTTAATTATATTGCCTCATCTGTAACACAATATATTTTTATATTCTTTCAGATTGTTAGGCTTATGGCAGACATGGTAAGTTTCATTTTGGACAAGTGCAAGTGTAACTGCAAACCTAATGATTTTTCTAAACATTTCCTTCATGGTGAGTTTCATTTAGGGCAAGTGCAAGTTAACTTCACACCTAACCATTTTTCTAAACATTACCTTCATGGTGAGTTTCATTTAGGGCAAGTGCAAGTGTAATTTCAAACCAAATAATTTTTCAAAAACATTACGTTCATGGTGAGTTTCATTTAGGGCAAGTACAAGTGTAACTTCAAACCTAATCATTCTTTAAAAACATTACGTTCATGGTGAGTTCATTTAGGGCAAGTGGAAGTTTGACTTATAACTTAATCATTTTACTGCAAATTACCTTCGTTGACGAGGTCCTGGAGTTTATCAGGAACTGCAGCGCGCACCTCACGTACCATTGATTCTACGATAGCAGTATCCTTGCCATCAAAGACAGTCAATTCATCCCTAGCAGGAAGGCCACACACTGCTTGAGCAACAATTACCAGAAACATGAAAGCACGCATTTTGCTATTACTGGGACGATTTTGCAAAGATTACACGACTTCTAAACGCTTCAAACAGATCACAGATTATTCTCAAGCTAATATAACTCTTTAAGCAATAATTGCAGAGTATTTTACAGCACCAAAACTCTTTCAAAATGTTTAAATACTCTCAAACAATACTTTAAGTTCAATAATATTGTTAAGATTTTACGTGTCTACAAAATGTTTCAATCTTTTAAATTTTCACAAAGATCTTAATCTTGTATCTAAAGAACAATGATTTACTTAACAATTTAGAAACAAATGAAAGTCTTGCCACAAGGTTTACAATATATTTGGAAAGACTGTTCTCAACTAAATAATTCTTAACTAAGAAGAACAAAAAACTATTTTTTATTAATAAACTGTGAAAGAACTCTGTTCAATTTAACCCTTCCAATAAACTTTTGCTTTCTTTGACAAAAATAAATGTTGCGAAGACGTTTTCAATTAAGCGTTTTGGAAGAGTCTAGCTTTGAGTTTTGCGCGTGCAATCTACCAATATGTTCAGCACTGTTTGAAAGTGTTAAAATATCTTCAAAGACGTCTCAGTGCGTCTCCACGACGAACTTTTTGCTTTTAGATTTCTACTTATTGCACACAGACTTTGAACGTTTATCACAATACGCTTTCACGAGTAACTCTGCATAAAATCACACTCTCCTGCGTATTTATAAAGTGCAGCGGTCCATCTACTTTTCGAGTAGGAGGGCCTCCTGGTGTCTTATCCTGCGGTCGGCTGTTATCCAATCTTTGCGCACCGCAGAGATTGGATAACATCTCTAATGCGGGATGACTGTGGATGATTGTCTGCGTTGCACTTCGGGATTCAGACCGTGAAATCCATGTAACTGTTTTATGTAAATGGCTGTAATCGATTTCGCGTTACGATCTCGCCCAGGCCGGTGAATACCCAATTATGTAAAGACGCCATTGGGACTGGATCACTGCGTTGCTGCTGGTGCAAGCAAAAAATCAGACCAGAAAATCGATCAGCAGTTTCTTAATCGGATTTTATATTCCCATGAGGTTTCGATTAACCAAATCCTTGTAATATGCAAGAAACGCGTGTTTGATCACATTTTGGTTAACTTATTATCGTATGTAATCAGAAGCAATATTCTGTATCCATAATTTTATTATTACATTACTATGTTTTCACATCCAGTTATAAATGAAATTTTGCATAAATTAATACCAAAGCCATTACTTTTTATAGATGCTCACTATAACTTGTAAACTTATGTAGATCCATCATCATGATAATAAAATATACATACATTTACGTATTGCATATATAAAATACATAAAATAATAAACTGGGACTTGGTAAGTTACTTCTTATTAAAAATCATTTATTTTAATAGTTTTACTTATGTGTATTTCATGTTTGGCTCAATATTTCAATACACCTGCAGTCAGAGTGTATATATTATAATAACTTAGTCTCTTTATGTATCCTTTGTGTCCTTTATTAGACTTGAAACTTTCAATTTAGTTACGTTCGTCATTAAAACACGAATTAACCCTTTTTCACAAAAAACATATATTATCTTAACTGTAGATGTGAAAAATGTTAATTCGTGTTTTAATTATATTTCAATTTAGTTATCTGGAAACAACCAATATGGACTGCGATAGTTTTCCCCCGCAGCCTTTCAATTGATATCGTTTTAAAATTTCCAATCCAATTAAACATATTAAATATCTTTTGAAGGTAGTTAATATAAATATATTGTTCATAATTCTACAGTATAATTGAGGAAATTTTAAATGAATGCAAGTGTATAGAATACCAATGGCCTAAATACAATTCAATGCAATTAAATGTATATATCTATTGGTATATATAGAGAAATATTGAGTTGTGACATTTCACGCAGCATGTACATTACAATAATTATTCTATATTGGGTATGCAGTGTGTATAAATACTTATAATAACTATATAATTAAATTAACAATTCAAATTTTAGCTGCTGAGTGCTATGTTGGTTGCCTGGGTAACCCATGGGGTGCGACAGTAGCGACAAAGTGCTTGAACTTTATACCTATAAAAAGCTGGCGCTAAAAATGCATTTTCAGGGCAAATCAATGATTATAGATGAAAGGCCGGCTTATTTAATTAGTACCCACGCACTTTTTAAGTAATAATAGTGCGTATATACCGAGATTTAGGCCGTTTTATTAATCACAAAAAACTAGGCAACTCATTTAACAATTTGGATCATATTATTTTGCACACGCCACTCAACTTTGGCTATTCACTCACAGAGGTCGCCCCAAAGAAATCCACCTCGTTTTCAATAATTCTTAATCTATTTAAAAGTATTACACGTTAAATCAATCATTAGACTAGATATTGTGCTTATATTGAACTGTGGATATATATAAATAAACTAAAGTAATAAAATTAATATAATTGGGCGAATAAATGTGGCAACGCTTGTGAGAACTGTCAAACTACTGGTTTGTTTCAGGGTGTCAGTTTCAGCAAATTTTTGTGTTTCGACTGGATTAGAGGGCCCCAAAGTTAATCATGGCTCTCAAGAACCAGGTGGGACAGAGTGAGTACCATTTAAAAGCCCCCAGGGCGTCCCATGCGATTGTACGAGGAAAATTCGAGCTTTGACAGCTGAGTTTTGTTTAAGAATGGTTAGGGCCCCCTTAATCGGCCCCAAGCTTCCCACACAGTCCCCAAAGCACTTGCACTGATTGCAGGCGATTGTGTGCGGGATTTCCCGTTTCCACATGGAATTGTGCAATTTATTTGTTATTGATTAGTTGTATCCCACATCCCTGAGGCAGTGGAGGGGCGCCTGACGTCACGAATGTCAATATTAGGCGTAAAATTGCCTCACGAACAAGGAACAAGGAACAAGGAGGAACATATTCCCTTCAATGGATGCACATGTTACGGCACCATGAATGAATAAGTTATGGGGAATCAAACGGATGACGGTGGGGTGTTTACGGGGGCTGGGACGTTGGGAGCAATGCGGCGTTGAGTCATGACAAGCAATTAGTGATCATTCCCAGTAATTGTTGCGTTGGTAATCTCTATTTATAAATTATGCATGGATTAGTTAACACAATGAAAAGCATGGTTTTAAGTGTTTTGTACTTAAAATTGTTAACTTCAATGATTAACTATGCATAGTTTCTCGTAATCAAAAACTCATTCTTACAATGCATTATCTAGGTGAAATCAGGTGGAACCCAATGCTACGCGTTTCAATAAATCAATGATAGTGGCCGATTAATGTCAGACAAATAAACCATAAGATAAAAATTAATTAAAACATTGATTGTCCTAGACAGTAGAATTAGGGAATTAATAATTATTATATATTTAATTAATGTAATAATTTATTATATATTTAATAATTATATAATTATTAATAATAATAGGGAATTATTTAAACAATTAGGCAATGATTCATAGCGGGGAGATTACATATTTTTTTCATTGCAGAGATCATGAACGAGGTGATAAAGCACAAACCGTCAAAGAAAAACGGTCCGGCAGCCGCTGGACCCCATGTAGAGTGGAGGGTGCTAGTGGTTGACCAGCTCGCCATGCGAATGGTTTCAGCCTGCTGCAAGATGCACGACATATCAGCCGAAGGAATAACACGTGAGTAAAATAAATTACTGCATTATTTAATCATTATACATCTACCCCATTTAGATGTATGTCCTTTATTGTTTCGCTTTGTATAGTTCTCTCCATTTATTCCTGTCTTGTGTTTGTTTTTTAATCCCTTCCCGTTTTATCCCCTTTCTCTTTTAATATTATTTTACTCTATCATTCCAGGTTTTTCTAATTTTCGTCCGTAGTTCGTTGTCTATTGCTCTAGTTTTATATACTGTCTTCTTTCATTCCTCACAGAAGTCTAAACCAAAATCACTTACTAAAGATTCAAAAATGCACATTTGCTACTACTAATAACTTTAATTAATATCTTAACTATAATGTACGAAAAGAAATTGATGACACTGATCACAAAACATCTTCAAGTTCTAATTACTGCACTACTATTTGATTTTCAACGTGTTTTTTTTAGTTTGAAGGTGTATAAGTAACTGCAAACTTTCTGCTTGTAGTCGTCGAGGATATAAACAAGAAACGTGAGCCGCTCACCACGATGGAGGGCGTGTACCTGATCACCCCATCCGAGAAGTCCGTGCGCTCGTTGATGATGGATTTCGACAGCCCGCGGCCGATGTACAAGGCCGCCCACGTGTTCTTCACAGAGGGTGAGTCCCGAACGATCCGTACCGTGGATACCGACGGCTGCCCAGATGATTATAGTTTTGATTATTTTTTATTTGCAACCGCCCCGATTTCTTTTGTGTTACATCTTGCTGTTTTTCATTGAAGCGTGTCCCGAGGAGTTGTTCAATGAGCTGTGTAAAGGACGGGTGGCCAAGTTTGTGCGGACACTGAAAGAAATCAACATAGCTTTTATACCGAGCGAGCAACAGGTACGAGTGTGGCCCCGAGTGGCGCTCCTCCGTGAGTCTAACTAACCTGGGGGGCGCGGGTGGGTTTGCCGTGCGACTGTGTGAACGCCTGCCTTGTTACTTGCCTGCACCGTCTCTTTCCGTCGGCCTTCTGGCGTGCTTTTACCTAACTCTCTCTTGTTCTCTCTCTGTTTTATGCACAGTCTGTCCCGAGGAGCTCTTCAACGAGCTGTGCAAATCATGCGCCGCCAAGAGAATTAAAACGTTGAAGGAGATTAACATCGCTTTCTTGCCGTATGAGTCACAGGTTTGAGATGTTCCTTAAAAACAAAAACAGAATAGAATTGTGTTTCCGACGTTGTCTGCAGTGCTATGGGTGCTTTGTGTTAATTAATATTAAGAGTTTTGCCTAACGAATCTAAATAATTAATCAAAATTCTATGTAAATAAAAAAAAAAATGTTCATTTTATAATATAAATTCAACTAAAAATTACTATAACTTCACAATTGGGTATTATAGTCAACACAAGTTTTTATTTATTTTTTCTGTAAGAAGTTTGTTTTACACTTGAAAACTTAATCTACTGCACATTACTAGTTAATAATATCTTGAGCAACTTTAGGTACAATAATTTTTTTTTATGTTTGTAGATATTCTCTCTCGATTCACCAGATACATTCCAATGTAGCTATGCACCGTCATTTGCTGATTTGCGTAATGCTAATATGGAACGCATGGCTGAACAAATCGCCACTTTATGCGCCACACTTGGAGAATATCCATCTGTCAGATACAGAACGTAAGTAAACATGTTGTATTAAATAATATATTAATAATGATAAATAAAATACATTACTTTGTTAGTATCACATAAAATTATTTATTGATTTGTTACTAGTTTCGACTATTATGTAATCATTATCAAACAGAGTACCTTCTGTTAAGATTATTTAAGTTGTCGAAACTAGTAACAAATCAATAAATAATTTTATGTGATACTAACAAAGTAATGTGTTTTATTTATAATTAATAAAATGTATCACGAAGCAGATGCCACCACCATTCACAATATATTAATAATGATTTCTGTGCGTTTTATATCGGGATAATATGATTTCTGTCAGCTGCCACGAAAATTAGTCTTGCTGATTATATGAAATTGTTTTAGCGATTGGGAGCGTAATGTAGAATTGGCGCAACTAATCCAGCAGAAACTGGATGCTTATAAGGCGGACGAACCAACAATGGGTGAGGGGCCTGAGAAGGGACGTTCCCAGCTCCTCATCATAGACAGAGGCTTTGACTGCGTGTCTCCGCTGCTGCACGAACTCACCTTCCAGGCCATGGCCTACGACTTGCTTCCAATTGAAAATGACGTTTACAAGTAATGACACGTAACATTTTAGGAAAACAAATTTAATGACAGTTTCAGAACTAATAAATCTGAAAGAATTTTTCTAAATAGCATCATCAATTTGTTTTCAGTTACCATAAAAAACTCAACTAGTTTATCGATTGAATGAAGAGATATGTGTATTTAAAATTACACATTGATTGTTCCTAGGTATGAAGCCACACAAGGCTGTGTCAAGGAAGTCCTCCTCGACGAGAATGACGAGCTGTGGGTTGAATTGCGCCACCAGCACATCGCCGTCGTCTCCCAGATGGTGACGAAAAACCTGAAAAAATTCACAGACTCGAAGCGGATGACGGCCGGGGACAAGCAGTCGATGAAAGACCTGTCGCAAATGATTAAGAAGATGCCCCAATACCAGAAGGAGCTCTCGAAATACGCGACACATTTGCATTTAGCGGAGGACTGCATGAAAGCGTATCAAGGATACGTCGATAAGCTTTGCAAAGTTGAACAGGTACGAAACACAATCTGATTATGATTGTGTTGTTAAACGAACATTGTAATACTTACTTTTGAACTATTCCTGCTTAGTTACTTAACAACACAATCACATTCATTAGGTAGAACACTCAACAATTCAATCTTCAACACAATCTGATGATATTAACACTCAATAATTCAATCTTCAACACAATCTGATGTTATTCTCCTGAAATTAATGAATGTTCTATTTCAAGGATTTGGCAATGGGGACGGACGCTGAAGGTGAGAAGATTAAAGACCACATGAGGAACATCGTTCCCATCTTGCTTGATCCAAAGATCACCAACGAATACGACAAGATGCGCATCATTGCTCTGTACGCCATGACGAAGAACGGCATCACCGATGAGAACCTCTCTAAACTGGCCACGCACGCTCAAATCAAAGACAAGCAGACTATTGCCAACTTGCAGTACCTGGGCGTAAATGTGGTTACAGATGTATGTCGGCAGGTTTGGATGTTTGTGAAATGAATTATTGCCGGCTGTTTTTTAGGGCAATGCACGCAAGAAGTCTTATTCAGTGCCCAGGAAAGAAAGAATCACCGAGCAGACGTATCAGATGTCACGTTGGACCCCGGTTATTAAAGACATTATGGAGGATTGTATAGATGACAAGCTGGATCAAAGACATTTCCCGTTTTTGGCCGGACGTGCCGAATCTAGAGGTTACCATGCAGCACCAACAAGGTACGGTTGATAAATTATGTAAATAAATAGACATGTTACTTGGATGTGTGCTCTATCTTCTCGTTCTTCTTTCTACTTGCTAATCTAACATAAATTGCTCACTAAGTACATAAAATAACGCTGATTAAAATGAAAATCTTGTAAGTTTTCTATATTCATCATCAATGATTTGGTCATATGAATATTCAGACTTAATATTGAATTTGTTCGTACATAATTCTCTATAACGAAGCAAATGCATTCAATATGTTTTGTTTTAGTGTACGATATGGTCACTGGCACAAGGATAAGAGCCAGCAGACACTGAAGAATGTGCCCCGCCTGCTGGTGTTCATCGTTGGCGGGATGAGCTTCTCAGAGGTGCGGTGTGCCTACGAGGTGACAAATGCTGTCAAGAATTGGGAGGTAATAATTGGATCGTCGCACATCCTGACGCCGGAGGGCTTCCTGAGCGACCTGGCCACTCTGGCCGGCTAGAAAAAAGCCGTCTCATTTAACGTACCCTAAGGTCATACGTGAAATGAGTGCGTCACAATTAATCCCGCTTGAACTTCCATCTGTCTTAGCGGACACTTGTGCATTTCATTGTTTTTTTGCCCCCGGTGGCCTGGGGGGGCTGTACCGGCGCGAGCACCTGTCCGCTACCCGTTGCGGCCGCCCCTTGATTGGTTTTCCAGTTTTTTACGTAGATTTCATATGGTGTACATTGGAGGGTGAGACGAAGCATCTCATTTTCGCTTAAGTGCATTTGTGTAGAGGTGGAGCGCGTAGAAACTGTAAACGGTAATTAAATTGTACTCTAACTGTGACGTTTTACATTACAAATATGTTCTATAGTAGGGCCTACTTAGATGAAGCTTTGTTCATCCTGTATTTATTAAGCAGCACTTGCACTTAAGCCCCGTCTCAGCTCCGCTTGTAACATAAGAGCACTTCACGCAGAATTTGTAAAAATCGCATGCTGGTCTTGTAGCCAACCGTGGTCGTAGTTTGTTCTAGGGAGTAATTATTCGCTTGCACTGCCAGGCTCTGAACGGCTTAAACGAGCAGTTTCTTGCGGCGACGCCACTAGGTTTCTGTCTCTTACTTTCCGAGAATTGTGATTTAAACTTTTTAAAAATAATGAAAATTGAAAGAGTACTGATATCGGTAACGCAACTTTTTCCAATTTTAATCTATTAATGTATACATATTACTTGTAAGCAATATGAAAACTGTATCCAAGTGTAATCAAAATATTTCAAAGGAAATGAATGAATTAAAAGATATATAAGATGTAGTTGAATTAGCATTGTTAATGAACTTAGCCGACAATATTTGAGATATGTTTAAACTTTATTAAGGAAATAATATATGAATATATCGATGTGTTATTTATTTATAGTTATTGTATAAATATGATGGTTAGTTGCTCTCATTTTTCTTAAATATTGTAGTCATTATCTATAAAAAAATGTCAATTGAAAATGTTTAAAAAATGTAATAAAAATATACTAGCATTTGATATACTGTTTCATTATCATATATTATTAACGAACTTTTCTATAATTACCATCCAAGTGAGGTGTAATTCACTGTAGTTATAATTTGATTACTTAATAACAGTTTTAGATTTATTTAAAATTGTACAATGTCTTTATATATTTGCAAGCATTACTTTTTACATTGCATTCTCTTGTATTCCTTAAGACGGATGGCTTGAATGTTGATAAACCCTGTGGTGTCTTCGGGACTGAAATCTGCATGTTGGTCCATCGACACTAGAGCTTCATTGTAAGTTGATTCTTCAGAGGATCGGCCCAAAACGTGCACTGCAATGAAAATATATAATCACCAAATATGCAGCAGAAATTAATGCAAAATGTCCACAGATTGCATGGTTGTATTGATCATATCTGTTAAACTATGTACAGCTCTGTACCATTACTAAAGTGTTCTCTCTAAAGTATTAAGCCCTACAAATTATCAATACATATATTTTTGTGGAAACTGAGTCGCAGGAATCAATTATAAAATTTAAATCCGTTGATTCTCCAGAGACGGATGTCTGAACTGCAATAAAAATGTTCTCTGGAGATACATTTTTGCACATTTTCGCGAGCCTTGTGCAATTAGACATTGCCAATAGGAGATTAAATTGAATAATTTGCCTATTTGCAATAGTATTTAAAAATTCTTATACTTATCGATAAGTATGTAGGCAACTTAAATTACACCGAAATTAGAAAACTAGGGTAAAATGTACATTGGGCTGCCTAGTTATAAGTGCATTTATAATTAAGCTATATATCAATAAATACAGCGTATTTCCGAAAAAAAAAGCACAATTCATGATAAATTAAGATGCGCTTCCTCGTCATATGTCTGTTTTGTCCGTTTATTGCAGTTTAATTCATAAGTATAAAGTTCACCAATTTCTGCGCTGGCGTCGCCATCACTTCGAAATATAGGCAACCCAATATGCGCATACATATAATTTTTAAATTTATACAATAGCTGTTTTAAATATTTGTATATGCATGTCTTCATAAAATGAACTACTGTATTGAAAAACCTTGATGAAAATAAAAGTTATAACTATTTTCTATTATTTCGCCTGTTAATAAATATAACAACCTACATACTTTATCTTAACGTGTATAAGATCAAACTGAGTGCACAGCAGGATAGAGTGGTAAATGCTGAATCCAAAAATGCAAACCAATAAACTGTGCGAAGCTTAGTTACCGAGATAAAAATTAAAAACCAATAAACGATCTCTTGCAACTTCTGTGATCCTGGTACGAGAACCGAAAATTACAAAGTATTGTTGGAAAATTTCTAATTACACCGAATGGGCTCAGTGAGTGGGCAGTATAATAGGGAAGTTGATGCTGAATCCAAAAATGCAAACCGCATTGCTGTGAGGTCCTTAGTTATCGTGAAATAAAATAAAAACCATATGAAAACTTACACACAAACTAACAGAAAATCAGTCAATTTATCTTTTGGAAACGATAGACTAATGAATGCTGAATCCAAATATGCAAATCGCATTGCTGTGCGATCTCTAGTTATTGAGATAAAAATTATAAAAGATATGAAATAAGGCATATTAAATTCTCTCCCACGCAAAAACTAGAAGGATGTGCATGGAACTGTTTTGGGAAAAGTCTTACATAATGACCCTCTATCGATTGTCCTAGAAAATTTTCAAATCCATTTTTCTCACGAGAATTCCATAAGGTCCCCTTGGAACTTTTCACGAAATCGTTGAATTTTTTTGATTCAATCTGAGTGCACAGCACGATAGAGTGGTGAATGCTGAATCCAAAAATGCAAACCGCATTGCTGTGCGATGCTTAGTTACCGAGATAAAAATTAAAAACCAATAAACGATCTCTTGCAATTTCTGTGATCCTGGTACAAGATCCGAAAATTACAAAGTATTTTTGAAAAATTTCTATTTACACTGAGTGGGTTCAGTGAGTGGGCAGTATGATAGAGAAGTGAATGCTGAATAAAAAAATGCAAACCGCATTGCTGTGAGGTCCTTAGTTATCGAGAAATAAAATAAAAAGCGTATGAAAACTTACACACAAACTAACAGAAAATCAGTCAACTTTTACGTTGGAAAGGATAGACAGGTGAATGCTGAATCCAAATATGGAAATCGCATTGCTGTGCGATCTCTAGTTATTGAGATAAAAATTATAAATATATGAAATATGGCTAAATAGTTGGAAATAGTTGGATGATTATAATATGATAAGTTGGACACAAATCCAACTTAAAAACGATATGAAAAATGTCATATTATCTTAACTGCTACAGGATTTCATCTATTACTTCATAAGTATCTTTTTCAGAATTGCGGATTGCATGTTTAGATTCTTTATTTAATACTTAGTCGTTCTACACTCAATTTGAATATAAATATTCAATCAAGTTCAAAGGGTTCCTTACGGTATTGTTTGTAAGAAAATGAAATAAAAATTTCGAAAGGCAATCGTAGTTCAATTCGATTGAATTCCTCATGCCAGTTTCTGTGTATCACTGATATTAATATGACATTTTTCGTTTTGTTTTTTATTATTCCTCGATAACTAAACATCTCTCAACATTGCGGTTTACATACAATTTGGATTTTGCGTTCACTAATTAATCTAAATGTGTTAAAATGTTAAATAACTCTTGCTATCTTGAGGATTTCGATCGCTGTCTCTTAGATCACCAAAAACTCAGATGCAGTGACGTGATATAAATTAGTAAAACGTTTATTAACAGGCTGAATAATAGACAATAGTTTAAGCACTACGTTTATCAAAGTTTTTCAATACAGTCGTTCATTTCCATACACGTACAAATAGTTAAAACAGCAATTAAATTTAAAAAAATAATCTATAAGCGCATATTGCGTTGCCTTCAGTTTGAAATCACTGCGACGCCAGCGCAGAAACCGGTGAACTTTATACCTATGATTTAAATTGTGATATTTGGAAAAACCGAGCACGTGGGTAATATGGGGCACGTTACTAATTACGTCTAGTACAATTTTTGGTCAAAAATATTGTACAGATATTGATTTATAAGCAATTAAAAGTGCGCTTAAAATTTAGGCAACTTAATGTACATTTTGGCCGAGTTTTATTGTGATATTTTTTTAATTAAGCTGAGATAGCAGTTAGATAGATATTTCTCTGCTGAATCCGAATCTGCAAGAATTATTTATAGCAAATGCATAATAACGTCAGAATCAAATATTTTCAAAAAAACACTAATTTTTAAAATGTCTAATTCAGTTATTTCGGAAAAACTAAATTAGGGATTCGATAGATTTTTTTCTTCTGAATCTAGATCTGTAATTACTTTTTCTATACGTTGCTTAATAACGTCAAAAAAAGTAAAATAAAACGTAAAACATGTTTCGAACCAGACAGTATTTGGACGGCTGCGGATAGAATAATACCCCACACTAATGAAATTTACCCTGCTGAAGCCGAATATGTGCTTTATTTTGTTCTGGGTGATATAATAACTTAATAAACGGCAAATACAAACGTAACTCAAATTTAGAGACATCTACCGGATAAATACCTGAACTAGCATTACCAGCTGTAGTAAATTTGGTTGCCTAGATTTGCAGTAATTAGCATGCAAACTTTAATTGCATATAGATCGATATTTGCACATTATTATTGACTACAAATAGTGCTGTACGTAGTTGAAAACGTGCCCTATCTTCCCTACGCACTCGGTTTTTCAAAATATTAAAGTTTAAATCATAGGTATAAAGTTCACCAGTTTCTGCGCTGGCATCGCCCACCACTTGATATGTAGGCAACCAAGCAAACACGTGTGATTGTTTAGGTTGCCTAGGATTATAATAATATTCTATTCTTTAACATTTACGTTAGAATTTAAGTATTTGGTTGAACTAAGTAAGTTTAATTGATCTATTTACTACATTAGAGGTGAGTGCAGTATCAGTTATTTATATTAAATGAGTAGTTTGTCATCGAGCTTGCAAAATTCAAGTGTAACCTAGTTTCAAAATAATAATATGAACTCTAGTGAAAAACAGCTTAAGAATCACGAAATACCCCGAAAAGAACACTTTATGCACTAATAGTAAGTTGTGTAAGTATTAAATGCATTGATAATGTTTCTGTACGACAAGAAAATTATCTGCTATGCTATGTTAACGAAACGATATTTGTCTTCGTTGTGTTAGTTTTCTGTCCAACTGACACAATATTCATGTTTCCAGGTATTGTCACTAAACAGGAAAGCAATGTTACATCAATTGGTATCAGCGGTCCTGAAAAATTTAACTGTGTGGACAGTGATGCAACGGCCAACCTTAAGAAGCTATCTACGCCCTCGAAGATGACTCCGAGGGATGTTCCGCAGTGCTTTATGGTACCGGTGGCAATTTCTGTGCCAAATACTGTGCGGCAGTGAGCTTGCAAATGTAGCAGATTCCCTGAAACATTGTCTAAGGACGCAGGAACAATGGTAATAATAAATATACAAAAAAAAATTCTTAATATTCAATTCTAAAAGTCGTAATATATGGTTGTAATTATTTTGTTATCTGCTTAGGTTCCTGCACAACGATACATTAAAATACTAATCGCTGCAATATCATCCTTGAAGCAATTCCGTGCTTCAGCGAAAATGCCCAACTGAGGTTGATGATACAGTTGATACTAGATTCAATAGATACCTGGAGGGGTTCTGAAGCCATAGAAATGGTTACTAATGAAAAGGTAGCAATGGAAGTAACAAGCAATTAATATTAGTGTTGCACGAGTGACGCTTTAACTACAAGTTGTTACGATGTTATCTATTTTATGGTGTTGTCAGTAATTTATATGTAAAGTTTTTAATTTCTGCATATCACTGAGAATTCATCAATTATATCTCCATATTGCATAGTCTTAGCACACACACATAGAATTCATAACTTCGTAGGATGTTATAGTTATTGTAAAATTTCTACTTGTTAAATTTTTGCTACGTTAAATAATCATTGAAGGATTTATTGGTTACTTTAAATCTTCTTAAATCTATCAATTATATCTTCATTGGGGATTGTTTTCATAGAAACATATATTCCTTATCTCAGTTTATGTGAATTATTAACTTTCTAATTTTTAAGCCAGTTCGCATGTTTTTACAATAACAAGCCCCTCATTGCTTACTGCATTTCAATTAAGTCTTAACAATGGGTATCACTGGCAATTAAACTTATACTTATAATTCATTGATAATGTTTCTGAACATCACCAAAATTATCCGCTTTATTATTTCTTAGCGAAACGATATTTGTCTTCGTCTTGTTAGTTTTCAATCCAACTGGCACAATATTCATGTTTCCAGGTGTTGTCATTAAAAAGGAAAGCGATGTTACAACCATTGGTATCAACGGTCCTGAAAAATTGAACTTTGTGGACAGTGATACAACAACCAACCTTAAGAAGCTATCTACGCCCTCGAAGATGACTCCGAGAGGTGTGCCGCAGTGCTTTATGGTATTGGTGGCAATTTCTGTGCCAAATACTGTACGTCAGTGAACTTGCAAATGTAGGAGATTCCCTGAAAACATTATGGACGCAGGAACAATGGTAATAATGAAAATACAAAAAAAAACCTCATTATTGAATTCTAAAAATGGTAATATATGGCTGTAATAATTTGTTTTATCTGCTTAGGTTCCTGCATTTCGTTACATGACAATAATTATCGCCGCAGCAATTTCATCCCTGAAGCAATAACACGCTCAACAAAGATGCCCTGCTGAAACTGAGGATACAGTTGATACTATATTCTATAGACACCTGCTGGGGTGCTAAAGCTATAGAAATGCCATAGAGCAGATGAATGCTAGTTATTGGAAATGCAAACCATTTGTTGATTGCTCACCTAGTTTACGAGCGACACTTGTTTCAAACTACGGCGATAGTGTCTTTAAATGATTAAATTGAAACTTCATTTGTTACTTAACCGTTAATGTCACCGCTGCTTTCTTTATATACATATAGAGCAGATGATTGCTAGCTACTATAAATGTATACTAATTGTTAATTGCTCCTATAGTTTGCGAGCCACAGTTATTTTAAATTTATGGCGTTAGTGTCTGTCAACGATAAAATTGAGAATTGATTTGTTATTTAACCGTTAATGTCACTGCTGCTTTCTTTATATACATATAGAGCAGAAGATTGCTAGTTACTATAAATTTATACCATTTGTTAATTGCTCTTATAGTTTGCAAGCTACAGTTATTTTAAATTATGGCGTTTGTGTTTTTCAATCATGAAATTGTTGAATTTGATTTGGTGCTTAACCGTTGATGCCATCGCTGCTTTCGTTGTACACATATAGAGCAGATGATGGGTAGTTTCTGGAAATGCAAACCATTTGTTGATTGCTCTTCTAGTTTACAAGTGAAGGTAGTTTTAAATTATGGCGTTAGTGTCTTTCATTTGTTGAATGCTCAATTGTTTGTTTCGCTTATAAATATTGTAATTGTTTTTGTATTATCAATAAAAACTTGTTATATATGTATATGTTGCTTCTATTTTCTGCACTTTTCTATCCGGTAATGATACATTTCCATACAAACATTTTTCCCATTTTGCAAAGCTGAGCAAAGCAAATCTAAATTCCCTCCCACGCAAAAACTAGAAGGATGTGCACAGAACTGTTTGGGGAAAAATCTTACATAATGACCCTCTATCGATTGTCCTAGAAAATTTTCAAATCCATTTTTCTCACGAGCATTCCATAAGGTTGGTACTTTTCACGAAATCGTTGAAATTTTTTGATTCAAACTGAGTGCACAGCACAATAGAGTGGTAAATGCTGAATCCAAAAATGCAAACCGCATTGCTGTGCGATGCTTAGTTACCGAGATAAAAATTAAAAACCAATAAACGATCTCTTGAAACTTCTGTGATCCTGGTACAAGATCCGAAAATTACAAAGTATTGTTGGAAAATTTCTATTTACACTGAGTGGTCTCAGTGAGTGGGCTGTATGATAGAGAAGTGAATGCTGAATCCAAAAATGCAAACCGCATTCCTGTGAGGTCCTTAGTTATCGTGAAATATAATAAAAACAGTATGAAAACTTACACACAAACTAACAGAAAATCAGTCAATTTATCTTTTGGAAAGGATAGACAGGTGAATGCTGAATCCAAAAATTCAAACCGCATTGCTGTGAGGTCCTTAGTTATCGAGAAATAAAATAAAATCCGTATAAAAACTTAGACACAGACTTACAGAAAATCAGTCAATTTATCTTTTGGAAACGATAGACTAGTGAATGCTGAATCCAAAAATGCAAACCGCATTGCTGTGCGATCTCTAGTTATTGAGATAAAAATTATAAAAGATATGAAATAAGGCATATTAAATTCCCTTCCACGCAAAAACTAGAAGGATGTGCATGGAACTGTTTTGGGAAAAGTCTTACATAATGACCCTCTATCGATTGTCCTAGAAAATTTTCAAATCCATTTTTCTCACGAGAATTCCATAAGGTTAACCCCTTGGAACTTTTCACGAAATCGTTGAAAATTTTTGATTCCAACTGAGTGCACAGCACCATAGAGTGGTAAATGCTGAATCCAAAAATGCAAACCGCATTGCTGTGCGATGCTTAGTTACCGAGATAAAAATTAAAAACCAATAAATGATCTCTTGACACTTCTGTGATCCTGGTACAAGATCCGAAAATTACAAAGTATTGTTGGAAAATTTCTATTTACACTGAGTGGGTTCAGTGAGTGGGCAGTATGATAGAGAAGTGAATGCTGAATCAAAAAATGCAAACCGCATTCCTGTGAGGTCCTTAGTTTTCGAGAAGTATAATAAAAACCGTATGAAAACTTACACACAAACTAACAGAAAATCAGTGAACTTTTACGTTGGAGAGGATAGACTGGTGAATGCTGAATCCAAATATGGAAATCGCATTGCTGTGCGATCTCTAGTTATTGAGATAAAAATTATAAAATATATGAAATATGGCTATATAGTTGGAAATAGTTGGATGATTATAATATGATAAGTTGCACACAAATCAAACTTAAAAACGATATGAAAAATGTCATATTATCTTAACTGCTACAGGATTTCATCTTTTACTTTATAAGTATCTTTTCCAGAATTGCGGATTGCATGTTTAGATTCTTTATTTAATACTTAGTCGTTCTACACTCAATTTGAATATAAATTATTCAATCAAGTTTAAAGGGTACCTTACGGTATTGTTTGTAAGAAAATGAAATAAAAATTTCGAAAGGCAATCGTAGTTCAATTCGATTGAATTCCTCATGCCGGTTTATGTGTATCACTGATATTAATATGATATTTTTCGTTTTGTTTTTATATTATTCCTCAATAACTAAACATCTCTCAACATTGCGGTTTACATACAATTTGGATTTTGCATTCACTAATTAATCTAAATGTGTTAAAATGTTAAATAACTCTTGCTATCTTGAGGATTTCGTTCGCTGTCTCTTTGATCACCAAAAATTCAGATGCAGTGACGTGATATAAATGCGTAGTTATGTTTATTAACAGGCTGAATAATAGACAATAGTTTAAGCACTACATTTATCAAAGTTTTTCAATACAGTCGTTCATTTCCAAACACGTACAAATAGTTAAAACAGCAATTAAATTTAAAAAAATAATCTACATGCGCATATTGGGTTGCCTACAGTTTGAAATCACTGCGACGCCAGCGCAGAAACCGGTGAACTTTATACCTATGATTTAAATTGTGATATTTGGAAAAACCGAGCACGTGCGTAATATGGGGCACGTTTCTAATTACGTCTAGTACCATTTTTTCTCAAAAATATTGTACAGATATTGATTTATAAGCAGTTAAAATTGCGCTCAAAATCTAGGCAACTTAATGTACATTTTGCCGAGTTTTAATGTGATTTTTTTAAATTAAGCTGAGATAGCAGTATGATAGATGTTTCTCTCCTGAATCTGAATCTGCAAGAATTATTTACAGCAAATGCATAATAACGTCAGAATCAAATATTTTCAAAAAAACACTAATTTTCAAAATGTCTAATTCAGTTATTTCGGAAAAACTAAATTAGGAAATCGATAGATTTTTTTCTTCTGAATCTAAATCTGTAATTACTTATCCTATACGTTGCTAAATAACATCGAAAAAAGTAAAATAAAACGTAAAACATGTTTCGAACCAGACAGTATTTGGACGGCTGCATATAAATTAATACCCCACACTAATGAAATCTACCCTGCTGAAGCCGAATATGTGCTTTATTTTGCTCTGGGTTATATAATAACTTAATAAACGGTAAATACAAACGTAACTCAAATTTAGAGACATCTACCGGCTAAATACCTGAACTAGCATGTACCAGCTGTAGTAAATTTGGTTGCCTAAATTTGCAGTAATTAGCATGCAAACTTTAATTGCTTATAAATCGATATCCGCAAATTATTATTGACTACAAATGGTGCTGTACGTAGTTAAAAACGTGCCCCATCTTCCCTACGCACTCGGATTTTCAAAATATTAAAGTTTAAATCATAGGTATAAAGTTCACCAGTTTCTGCGCTGGCATCGCCCTCCACTTGATATGTAGGCAACCAAGCAAACACATGTGATTGTTTAGGTTGTCTAGGCTTATAATAATATTTTATTCTTTAACATTTACGTTAGATTTAAAGTATTTGGATGAACTAAGTAAGTTTAATTGATCTATTTACTACATTAGAGGTGAGTCCAGTATCAGTTATTTATATTAAATGAGTAGTTTGTCATCGAGCTTGCAAAATTCAAGTGTAACCTAGTTTCAAAATAATAATATGAACTCTAGTGAAAAACAGCTTAAGAATCACGAAATACCCCGAAAAGATCACTTTATGCACTAATAGTAAGTTGTGTAAGTATTAAATGCATTGATAATGTTTCTGTACGACAAGAAAATTATCTTCTTTACTATTTGTTAACGAAACGATATTTGTCTTCATCGTGTTAGTTTTCTGTCCAACTGACACAATATTCATGTTTCCAGGTATTGTCACTAAATAGGAGAGCAATGTTACATCAATTGGTATCAGCTGTCCTGAAAAATTTAACTGTGTGGACAGTGATGAAACGGCCAACCTTAAGAAACTATCTACGCCCTCGAAGATGACTCCGAGGGATGTTCCGCAGTGCTTTATGGTACTGGTGGCAATTTCTGTGCCAAATACTGTGCGGCAGTGAGCTTGCAAATGTAGCAGATTCCCTGAAACATTGTCTAAGAACGCAGGAACAATGGTAATAATGAATATACAAAAAAAAATTCTTAATATTCAATTCTAAAATTCGTAATATATGGTTGTAATTATTTTGTTATCTGCTTAGGTTCCTGCACAACGATACATTAAAATACTAATCGCTGCAATATCATCGTTGAAGCAATTCCGTGCTTCAGCGAAAATGCCCAACTGAGGTCGATGATACAGTTGATACTAGATTCAATAGATACCTGGTGGGGTGCTGAAGCCATAGAAATGGTTACTAATGAAAAGGTAGCAATGGAAGTAACAAGCAATTAATATTAATGTTGCAAGAGTGACGCTTTAACTGCAAGTTGTTACGATGTTATCTATTTTATGGTGTTGTCAGTAATTTATATGTAAAGTTTTTAATTTCTGCATATTACTGAGAATTCATCAATTATATCTTCGTAGGGCATAGTCTTAGCACACACACCTAGAATTCATAACTTCGTAGGATGTTATAGTTATTGTAAAATTTCTACTTGTTAAATTTTTGCTACGTTAAATAATCATTGAAGGATTTGTTGGTTACTTTAAATCTTCTTAAATCTATCAATTATATCTTCATTGGGGATTGTTTTCATAGAAACATGTATTCCTTATCTCAGTTTATGTGAATTATTAACTTTCTAATTTTTAAGCCAGTTCGCATGTTTTTACAATAACAAGCCCCTCATTGCTTACTGCATTTCAATTAAGTCTTAACAATGGGTATCACTGGCAATTAAACTCATACTTATAATTCATTGATAATGTTTCTGAACATCACCAAAATAATCCGCTTTATTATTTCTTAACGAAACGATATTTGTCTTCGTCTTGTTAGTTTTCAATCCAACTGACACAATATTCATGTTTCCAGGTGTTGTCATTAAACAGGAAAGCGATGTTACAACCATTGGTATCAACGGTCCTGAAAAATTGAACTTTGTGGACAGTGATACAACAACCAACCTTAAGAAGCTATCTACGCCCTCGAAGATGACTCCGAGAGGTGTGCCGCAGTGCTTTATGGTATGGGTGGCAATTTCTGTGCCAAATACTGTACGTCAGTGAACTTGCAAATGAAGGAGATTCCCTGAAAACATTATTTAAGGACGCAGGAACAATGGTAATAATGAAAATACAAAAAAAAGCCTCCTTATTGAATTCTAAAAATGGTAATATATGGCTGTAATAATTTGTTTTATCTGCGTAGGTTCCTGCATTTCGTTACAAGATAATAATTATCGGTGCAGCAATTTCATCCCTGAAGCAATAACACACTCAACAAAGATGCCCTGCTGAAACCGAGGATACAGTTGATACTATATTCTATAGATACCTGCCGGGGTGCTAAAGCTATAGAAATGCCATAGAGCAGATGAATGCTAGTTATTGGAAATGCAAACCATTTGTTGATTGCTCACCTAGTTTACGAGCGACAGTTGTTTCAAACTACGGCGATAGTGTCTTTAAATGATTAAATGATTAAATTGAAACTTGATTTGTTACTTAACCGTTAATGTCACCGCTGCTTTCTTTATATACATGTAGAGCAGAAGATTGCTAGTTACTATAAATTTATACCATTTGTTAATTGCTCTTATAGTTTGCAAGCCACAGTTATTTTAAATTATGGCGTTTGTGTTTTTCAATCATGAAATTGTTGAATTTGATTTGGTGCTTAACCGTTGATGCCATCGCTGCTTTCGTTATACACATATAGAGCAGATGATGGGTAGTTACTGGAAATGCAAACCATTTGTTGATTGCACTTCTAGTTTACAAGTTAAGGTAGTTTTAAATTATGGCGTTAGTGTCTTTCATTTGTTGAATGCTCTATTGTTTGTTTCGCTTATAAATATTGTAATTGTTTTTGTATTATCAATAAAAACTTGTTATATATGTATATGTTGCTTCTACTTTCTGCACTTTTCTATCCGGTAATCATACATTTCCATACAAACATTTTTCCCGTTTTGCAAAGCTGAGCAAAGCAAAGCTAAATTCCCTCCCACGCAAAAACTAGAAGGATGTGCACAGTACTGTTTTGGGAAAAATCTTACATAATGACCCTCTATCGATTGTCCTAGGAAATGTTCAAATCCATTTTTCTCACGAGAATTCCATAAGGTTCCCTGGAACTTTTCAAGAAATCGTAGACATTTTTTGATTCAAACTGAGTGCACAGCACCATAGAGTGGTAAATGCTGAATCCAAAAATGCAAACCGCATTGCTGTGCGATGCTTAGTTACCGAGATAAAAATTAAAAACCAATAAACGATCTCTTCAAACTTCTGTGATCCTGGTACAAGATCCGAAAATTACAAAGTATTGTTGGAAAATTTCTATTTACACTGAGTGGTCTCAGTAAGTGGGCTGTATGATAGAGAAGTGAATGCTGAATCCAAAAATGCAAACCGCATTCCTGTGAGGTCCTTAGTTATCGAGAAATATAATAAAAACCGTATGAAAACTTACACACAAACTATAAGAAAATCAGACAAATTATCTCTTGGAAACGATAGATAGTGAATGCTGAATCCAAATATGCAAACAGAATAGCTGTGAGGTCCTTAGTTATCGTGAAATAAAATAAAAACCGTATGAAAACTTACACACAAACTAACAGAAAATCAGTCAATTTATCTTTTGGAAACGATAGACAGGTGAATGCTGAATCCAAATATGCAAATCGCATTGCTATGCGATCTCTAGTTATTGAGATAAAAAATATAAAAGATATGAAGTAAGGCATATTATATTCCCTCCCACGCAAAAACTAGAAGGATGTGCATGGAACTGTTTTGGGAAAAGTCTTACATAATGACCCTCTATCGATTGTCCTAGAAAATTTTCAAATCCATTTTTATTACGAGATATCCATAAGGTTGGAAATTGGAACCTTGGAAATTTTCACGAAATCGTTGAAAATTTTTGATTTAAACTGAGTGCACAGCACGATAGAGTGGTAAATGCTGAATCCATAAATGCAAACCGCATTGCTGTGCGATGCTTAGTTACCGAGATAAAAATTAAAAACCAATAAACGATCTCTTGCAACTTCTGTGATCCTGGTACAAGATCCGAAAATTACAAAGAATTTTTGAAATATTTCTATTTACACTGAGTGGGTTCAGTGAGTGGGCAGTATGAAAGAGAAGTGAATGCTGAATCCAAAAATGCAAACCGCATTGCTGTGAGGTCCTTAGTTATCGAGAAATAAAATAAAAAGCGTATGAAAACTTACACACAAACTAACAGAAAATCAGTCAACTTTTACGTTGGAAAGGATAGACTGGTTAATGCTGAATCCAAATATGGAAATCGCATTGCTGTGCGATCTCTAGTTATTGAGATACAAATTATAAAATATATGAAATATGGCTAAATAGTTGGAAATAGTTGGATGATTGTAATATGATAAGTTGGACACAAATCAAACTTAAAAACGATATGAAAAATGTCATATTATCCTAACTGCTACAGGATTTCATCTTTTACTTCATAAGTATCTTTTCCAGAATTGCGGATTGCATGTTTAGTTTCTTTATTTAATACTTAGTCGTTCTACACTCAATTTGAATATAACTTATTCCATCAAGTTCAAAGGGTTCCTTACGGTATTGTTTGTAAGAAAATGAAATCAAAATTTCGAAAGGCAATCGTAGTCCAATTCGAATGAATTCCTCATGCCGGTTTATTTGTGTCACTGATATTAATGTGACATTTTTCGTTTTGTTTTTATATTATTCCTCAATAACTAAACATCTCTCAACATTGCGGTTTACATACAATTTGGATTTTGCATTCACTAATTAATCTAAATGTGTTAAAATGTTAAATGACTCTTGCTATCTTGAGGATTTCGTTCGCTGTCTCTTTGATCACCAAAAACTCAGATGCAGTGACGTGATATAAATGCGTAGTTATGTTTATTAACAGGCTGAATAATAGACAATAGTTTAAGTACTACATTTATCAAAGTTTTTCAATACAGTCGTTCATTTCCAAACACGTACAAATAGTTAAAACAGCATTTAAATTTAAAAAATGTATGTATACGCGCATATTGGGTTGCCTGCAGTTTGAAATCACTGCGACGCCAGCGCAGAAACCGGTGAACTTTATACCTATGATTTAAATTGTGATATTTGGAAAAACCGAGCACGTGGGTAATATGGGGCACGTTTGTAATTACGTCTAGTACCATTTTTTCTCAAAAATATTGTACAGATATTGATTTATAAGCAGTTAAAAGTGCGCTCAAAATCTAGGCAACTTAATGTACATTTTGGCCGAGTTTTATTGTGATATTTTCAAATTAACCTGAGATAGCAGTTTGATAGATGTTTCTGTCCTGAATCCGAATCTGCAAGAATTATTTATAGCAAATGCATAATAACGTCAGAATCAAATATTTTCAAAAAAACACTAATTTTCAAAATGTCTAATTCAGTTATTTCGGAAAAACTAAATTAGGAAATCGATAGATTTTTTGCTTCTGAATCTAAATCTGTAATTACTTATCCTATACGTTGCTAAATAACATCGAAAAAAGTAAAATAAAACGTAAAACATGTTTCGAACCAGACAGTATTTGGACGGCTGCGGATAAATTAATACCCCACACTAATGACATCTACCCTGCTGAAGCCGAATATGTGCTTTATTTTGCTCTGGGTGATATAATAACTTAATAAACGGCAAATACAAACGTAACTCAAATTTAGAGACATCTACCGGATAAATACCTGAACTAGCATTTGCCAGCTGTAGTAAATTTGGTTGCCTAGATTTGCAGTAATTAGCATGCAAACTTTAATTGTTTATAAATCGATGTCCGCACATTATTTTTGACTACAAATGATGCTGTACGTAGTTAAAAACGTGCCCCATCATCCCTACGCACTCGGTTTTTTTGGATATTAAAGTTTAAATCATAGGTATAAAGTTCACCAGTTTCTGCGCTGGCATCGCCCTCCACTTGATATGTAGGCAACCAAGCAAACACATGTGATTGTTTAGGTTGTCGAGGCTTATAATAATATTTTATTCTTTAACATTTACGTTAGATTTAAAGTATTTGGATGAACTAAGTAAGTTTAATTGATCTATTTACTACATTAGAGGTAAGTGCACTAGTGTGCAGTAGAGTGCAGTCCAAGGGGTCAAGGAACTTTTCAGGAAATCGTTGAAATTTTTTGATTCAAACTAAGTGCGTGCTGTGCACTCAGTTTGAATCAAAAATGAAATCTTACATTCAAACTAACAGAAAATCAGTCAATTTATTTTTTGGAAACGATAGACTAGTAAATGCTGAATCCAAAAATGCAAACCGCATTGCTGTGAGGTCCTTAGTTAACGAGAAATAAAATAATAACCGTATGAAAACTTACACAGAAACTTACGGGAATGTAGTCAATGTTTATGTTGGAAACGATAGACTAGTGAATGCTGAATCTAAATATGCAAATCGCATTGCTGTGCGATCTCTAGTTATTGAGATAAAAATTATAAAAGATATGAAATATGGCATATTAAATTCCCTCCCACGCAAAAACTAGAAGGATGTGCATGGAACTGATTTGGGAAAAGTCTTATATAATGACCCTCTATCGATTGTCCTAGCAAATTTTCAAATCCATTTTCCTCACGAGAATTCCATAAGCTTAACCCCTTGGAACTTTTCACGAAATCGTTGAAATTTTTTGATTCAAACTGAGTGCACAGCACGATAGAGTGGTAAATGCTGAATCCAAAAATGCAAACAGCATTGCTGTGCGATGCTTAGTTACCGAGATAAAAATTAAAAACCAATAAACCAATGTTCCAATGTTCCAATAAGCAAAAACCAATAAACCAATGAAGGAACCAATGTTCCTTCAGATAAATGTTACCATGGAATGGTAACCATGATAAATGTGTTCAACTAGATAAATTTAAGTCGAAATATAATCGGCAATGTTCAAGCCACTTATTATAATACTTCTGAAAATATGTAATATTTTTATATATAAATACTACCAGTAAGTAGTCCTATAAAGAAGAAAGAAAACAATAAAAAATACTTCTGAAAATGATTGTGGTTGATAAATCGTTTTGAAATTAGGCGGTTCAATATTAGTAATTTCTCATTCAACGACAATATTTAAGCAAGATTTGTATCTTACCTGCACCTGCTTGCAGCTCTAACTTTACAGATCCTGTAACATTTTCTTCGGCCATTTCAATGCATCGACTAACGTAATTTCCTTCTGGAGAGAACCAATAACCATTGTAGACGAAATCCGAGAGTTTATCACGGAGACTCTGCTTAACTCTGTAGACTTCCTTATCCAAGCAAAATACCTCAAGGTCCGTGTGAGCTGCATGCAGGATTGTACCCGCAGGTGTCTCATAAACACCCCTCGACTAAAAATATAAGTGCTTATAGTACGATTCTCATGCGATTCTTCTTACAAGTAAAAAATACTAATAATTTTCGAAATTCAGAAAAATATACAACTCAAATGTTATACTTCTTATTACAAAGAGAACGTAAAGATTGCCTGTTCATAACTAACAATTTTCGAAATTCAGATAAAAAGAAAAATATACAACTCAAATGTTATACTTCTTATTACAAACAGAACGTAAAGATTGTGTGTTCATAACTAACAATTTTCGAAATTCATATTAAAAAAAATATATACAACTCAAATGTTCAACTTCTTATTACAAACAAAACGTCAAGGTTGTGTGTGCATAGGTAGTAGTAATTAGAATCTATAAATGTGACTAAAATAAGAAATCATGAGTTAAATACAAGTTTTCAACAAATTATGAATGTTGATTATATTCATTCAATCATTCAGTGGCACTACAACTCTATGTGTGTCTAGGCCATCTCCACTAGCTTCTTCTAGGATGCTGTGTCCTTGATAACCTCTCTCCAACATTCTGATTTAATACTACTTATTCTTAATAATAATATTAATAGTTTTCTTAATTCCTATTTAAAGGGTAGTAGTAATTAGAATTTATAAATGTGACTAAAATAGGAAATTATGAGTTTAAACAAGTTTTTCACAAATTATGAATGCTGATAAAATTCATTCATTCATTCATTGGCACTACAACTCTATGTGCGTCTTGGCCATCTCCATCAGCTTCTTCCAGGATGCTCTGTCCTTGATAACCTCTCTCCAACAATCTGATTTAATACTTCTTACTCTTAATAATGAGATTAATAGTTTTCTTAATTCAGAAAAAAATACGATGTTAAACTTCTAAATTTAAACAGAACGCACAGGTTGTGTGATCAATAGGAGAACAAACTAGGAAATAATGTGTTAAGTACGTTATTAACAATTTTTTTAAAATAAAGTTTGATTCAAAATGCCATACCTTTAGTCCAATATATCGGTTCTCAACAATATCAATCCTTCCGATGCCGAACTCACTTCCAACCGTATTCAGGTACGTGAACAACTGAAGGCCGTCATTGATGAAGCACTTGGTGCTCCTCACGAAACTGGGCTTGCCTTTGTGAAACCCAATCTCCAATTGAAGAGGAGCGTGCTTGACCATCCTGGGGTCAGCAGTCATCGTGAAGAGGTCACTCGGAGGAGGAATCGCTGGGTTCTCCAGAATCCCCGACTCGTAGCTGACGTGCATAAGGTTAGCATCCATGCTCCAAGGGGCTTTAGGGGTTACAGGCACAGGAATCCCGTTCTCAGACGCGTATTTGATGAGGTCCTGGCGACCCTGGAACCTGGAGCAGAACTCCGACATGCGCCAAGGAGCAATTACCTGGAATTGTTTGAAGAATCAGATGGAGGTTGTTTACATCAATGGGATGTGATGGGAATGGTTTGAATCAATTGGATGCGTAGCAGAATATTTGTTTGTAACAAAACCAAAATAAATGATTTGAAGATGTAGTAAGCAATATCAGGTAATGAAGATTCACTCTGTAATTTACATGGACTAGTTTAGACCTGGGGGTCATCATCAGCAGAGTTCAAATCTTTTATTATCTAGTCCATGTAAATTAAAGACTGAATCTTCATAACCTGATAGTGCTTACTACATCTTCAAACCTACTTAATTAGAATGGATCTTAACACATTTAAAACAAAAGAAATGAGAAGAAATATTTAGGGCACATATAGTCACGTGTTGCCAGAAGCCATGATAATGTTAGAATGCCAGGGTATGGACAGGCGGACAGATATACAGACAACTATACAATAATAATGAAATAATCCTAGATTTGCAGGTGAAAGTGCTAGACAAATGGCAGGAAGATTAGTCTCAATCAACAAACCGTCCCACCAGCAAAACATTGTTCCTGACTATTAAATACAAAATTCAGGTACAATTCTTTATCTTGTCAGAAATAGCTACCATTCTAACAGCCCATGGTAATCAAATAGCTTACAAATTCTGATTCAAAATCACACATGACTCAGTATGAGTGCAATATTTTAGAGATTACAAAATATGAGACAATTTAACTGTGAGTGTGATTTCAAATATTAATAAAAGCCAGATCAAAATAAACTATGTGCAATGAAAAATCGGTAAATTTTTATTTTAACGTTTACCTTAACTTCTGGCCAAAGGTAGTAACAAGACAACTCGAATCTGACTTGGTCGTTGCCTTTGCCTGTTGCTCCGTGTGAAATGTACTTAGCTCCTTTATCCTTAGCGCATTTTATCATTCCAACAGATATGCAGGGACGTGCCAAGGACGTTCCTAGTAAATATCTGGACTCGTAGAGTAAACCGGCTTGGATTGCAGGCCAGACATACTCTTCCACAAAGTTATTTCTAACATCATCGACAATTACCTGGTAAAAAAGACTTGTATGATTATCAACTACTTATATGTTTTATAAAGACAATGGTTTGGTTTGGTTAGATTCGGCACTACTTTACTTTGCTTTAACAATAGAACTCAAGAAATTTATGTATGGCAAACATTGGCATAACTCTTCCAGTTTGCCAAAAATATCAAGCAATCTTTAACATGATAGAAATGAACACAACTTGTATGATTATCAACTACTTATATGTTCTATAAAGACTATGGTTAGGTTTGGTTAGATTAGGCACTACTTTACTTTGCTTTACTAATAGAACACCAGAAATTTATATATGACAAACATTGGCATAAGTATTTCAGATTGCCAAAAATTTCAAGCAATCTTTAACATGGAAACCACATCTCAATCAAGTATCAATTTAATTTGTTTAACTCGTTCTAATTGTTAAGCTAACCTCTTTGGCTCCGATCTTAAGGGCTTTCTGCCTGGCTGCTTCGAAGTCGTCCACTTGGCCTATATTGGCCATATAGCAGATAACCTCGTAGTCTTTTTCCAGAAGCCATTGCAGAATGCAGCTGGTGTCCAATCCACCAGAATACGCGAGGATAACCTTCTCCTTAGGCATGGTTCGTGAAACTGGGCGGTCATAATCTTGACCTCTGCATAATCAGTATCATTTAGTGACCTCACTATACGATACAGATAACTACATAAAATTGTTTTGAATAAGTTTTTCGTGTTAGATTATAACATAGTTTAGTAATAAATTGGGTTAAAAGAAAATTAAATCAATCTCTTATGTATGTAATTATGATTTATTAAAATACATCACAAATTAACTATATAAATATCAAGCTCACACACTAATAATCAACTACATTAAAATGTTTTCAATAAGTTTTTTATGGTAGATTATATTATAGTTAAGTTACAAATTGGGTTAAAACAATCTAAAAACAATCTGTTATGTATGTAATAATGAATTATTAATAGCTATTTACGGTATAAGTGAATAAAGTCGAATTTTATCCACGAAAAAACTGTTTAGCGCAAGAGGCGAAGTCGAGTGCAATAATGTTTTCAAGTGGATAAAATTGCTTTATTCACGTGTATCATACAAGATTTTTTCCAATTCGTTATCAGAATTGAACAAATTCAACAACAGGTGACAACGAAAATTTCAAGGATAGTGCAAATTTACTTATTTTTTTCATTCACGTTGTCAATGGTTATAGTGAATAAAGTGAAAATGTAAACATTTTATTCACCCATAAGATTAAAGTGTAGTTGTAACTATGGGATTCAATATACATAATTAGCATTTTAATAATGCGAATTGGAAAAAATACATTACAAATAAACTAAATAAATATTGAACATAAACACAAACTAAACATCAACTTTGTATTCCAGCACAGGCACAGTTCTCAACCTCAGCAACTCCAGCTCGGCTTGCAGCACCAATATCTCTTGGTGATTGGCTTGAATCTGCGAAACCAGTTTGGCCCTTTTCGTGAAAGCAGCCATCCTGAAAAACCATTAGTACAGATAACTACAACTCTCCATCGTCAGCACTCACTTTATTTTCAGTAATCTATCGTTCTTCTTCACGAGCTGTGAATCAAGGTTTAGGCGGAGCTCGTTGACATCCACGTTGATTTCCGTTATTTGGTCACTCAGTTTTACATTTTCTGATTTAAGAATCGCCAAACGCTGGTCGATTTCGGCAATCTTTTGCTTGCGTTGATTAATGATTCCCTGGTATCTGGCTTTAATTTTCTCGACCTCGAGATCTATAATCAATGCCTTGTCCACATTGTCTCCACGTAGTCTATTCTTCAGGTAACTCTGGACTTCCATTGTTACCTGTAACAGAGGTATGGTTTTTGAGTTAAGAGACTTGATTAATATTTCCACCTTAAAATATTGGCATATAAACTAAAATTCTAGATATGTTTATATCCGAAATTTATGATTTGATAGTTACGAGCAAATTTCCAAAAAAAAATTCAATACACAAAAAACTGAATTTTTGTTGAAGCATTTGACTTACTTGAACAGTTTATTTTCTTCTAAAATTACTCTCTTGCCACTATGCACCTTTTTCGCTCATAAAATATCGGTCTGTATGTGTATATGAAAAAAAAGAGCGATAATGTCTATTTTTAATAATCCGCGAGATTTTTCGAAATTTGCAATTCAAATAGTTTTGCTCGTAAATATTTTCTCGTAAATTCTATACCAAATTGATACCTTTATCTTCGTGACATCCTCCATGAGCACCTTCAGATCCTGGATCTCCATCTCCTTCTTCTTGTGCTCCCACTCCTTCATCTGGATCTCGCGCTTGAAGGCCATGGCGCTCTTCATGGCCTTCAGCTTCTTCTTGCCGGTGGCCTGCAACCAACACGCGTCAATTCCTGCGAAATCCAGGAGCCAACATTACCCACAATGATGACCTCGTTGACCTGCTCCACCGTCTTCCTGGAGATCATCACGGCGTCCTCGAAGTCCGACATGCGACCGGTGCGCGGGATTTCCACGAAGCCCTCCTTGAGGACGATCTGCAGGTCCATGTTGATGACCATGTCCTGCTGCTTCTTCCTGATGGCCCCCAGGTTCTGCACCAGCCGCTGGGCCTCTTCCTTCGAGTGGACCAGAGCCTTGCGGAACAAAGCTTCTGTGCTCTCGGCCTCGGCAAATTCCATCTGGTAGGCTCTTAACTGAATGTGTACGGTATAATCATTTTCATGTGAATAGGTAGACAGATCTATATAACTAAAATCGTAAAATATAACTAAACTGTGAGACTTCGGTACATGTATTGTCATGCTCACATAAATCTAGTACAAAATGTTAGTTTCGATAGCAATTTTATATAGCAATGTTAATATATTTGTACTAGATTTATGTGAGCGTGACTGTACAAATATGGAGTTCAGATACTTGTGCTAAAAAGTATCACTTTACGCACATCGAACAATGCGTAAAAACTTAGTTTACGCACTGCGAACGTGCACAAAAACTCAGTGGGTAAAACAGTTACCCACTGTTTTTACGTAGGTAGACGTCTTTTTTACGCACTGTTCGCAGTGCGTAAAAACTTAGTTTACCCACTGTCATAGAAACAGTATATTGTATCTAAACCAAATACCTTCCAATTGCCAGTTTACGTCTGCAAATTTTATAGTTTGAATAACATCCGCTAATTTTATAAAACTTACTTTAATTTCGCTTTCAATTTTGATTCTCCTATGCTTGCAGAGCGCAGCATACAAATTGGCATCTATAGGAGGCGGTATACCAATGTACTTATCCAACTGATCAAGCATCTTTAAGTACTCCACAGCATCACTAGTCAAGATGATTGACTTTGTATTGTTAATCACGCATCTCGATAATTCCCAAAGAACACTGATGGAAGTGATGGTCCGCATGTTGAGTTTTGGGCGCTTCCTGAAGAATTATTTGAAAGCAATAAGTTTGATACAAATTGATTAAGATAATTATAGTTGGAAAGTTTTAAACAATTTTGAATTACGAGAAAATTTAATTTTTAACCCTTCACTTAGCTAAACATAGAAGGAAAATGAGAAACATTCAAAGGAAATATAATAGAAGCGACAAGGGAGACCTGCGGAACAACAAAAATTGGAAGCAGGGAAATGAAAACGACAAACTGGTGGACAGAGGAAGTCAAAAAGGAGATAAAAGATAAAAGAGGAGACAAAAAAGAGAAATGGAAAAGATATCTACAAACTATAAAAAATAGAAAATTATGAAAAATACAAAGAAAAGAGAAACAAAACGAATTCAATAATAAAAGAAGCAAAACAAAAGTCATGGACGAAATTTGGTGAAAGAACGAATGAGAATTTTGGGCAGAACCAAAAACTATTCTACGGAACACTGAAGCAACTAAAACAACAAAAAGAACACATCATGATGAACATAAAAGATAAAAATGTAACAATTATTACGAATGAAGACAAGATAATGGAAACATGGAGAAAGAGAACATGAAAATAAACTACGAAAAGACAAAAACCATGATAATTGCCAAAGAGAAAAAGAAACACGAAATAAAAATACAAGGGAAAAAAAATCAAACAATGGACCAATGGAAAATTAGATAATGAAATAGAAGATAAATTAGGAAAAACAGCAAAACTATATAACATGTTAGAAAACACCTTCTTTGCAAGAGGGAGATATCAAGAGACACAAAAACAGAAATAGTCAAAAAAGTAATTAGACCTACGCTAACTTACAGCAGCGAAACATCGACGATGACAGGAAAACAAATAAAAAGAATAGATGTCATTCAGATGAGATTCCTAAGAAAAATAGAAAACAAAACAAGAAGAGACAGAAAAAGGAACGAGACGCACAGGAAAAACTTAAAAATAATACCAATACAGGAAAAAATAACAGAAGACCAAATGAGGTGGTATGGACACATGATACGAATGAGAGAAGAAAGAAACACTAAGAAAATATACGAGACAAGAGCGACAGGAAAACAACAAAGAGGAAGACCGAGAAAAGAGTGAAACAGCAATAAAAGAAGAGGCTACAAGAAAAGGGAATACATGGGAAGAAATAAAGGAAGGCAACAAGAAAAGGGCAAACATGGAAAATGAAAGAAGAGGCAAGGGAACAAATAGAAAGAAATAAAGGAATTAACAAAATATAAGAGGAAGTGGAGAGAATATTATAAAAATTAATAATATATGGCTTACACCGAAAGGTAGAAAGGCAAAGGAATACATAAATAAAGTAAAATACTTGTATAGTTTGACGAGGATCTCCAACTGCGTTGGACTGGTCTCTTGAAACTCCTTTTTAAACCCTTTATCAATATGCCTCTCTTTGGTCTGGGCGGTCTCCATGTTAACGCGCACTTCAGCGATGAACTCATTCAATGATGAAGAAATCATTTGGAATTCCTCTGTCTTTGCATTATTCTCCTCAATAAAATTACTGCAAAATATATAAAGTTTCGCAAACATGAACATTTAGGCCCAGTTGTACGATCATGGATCACCTTGACCATTGTTCAATTACCTAGGATTCAATTGTTAATACAATGGTATCCTAGGCAACTGAACCATGGTCAAGGATAATCCGCGATCGTACAACTGGGCCTAAGAATACCATTGTATTAACAACTTTAGCCTAGGTAATTGAACCATGGTCCAGGATAATCCAGCATCGTACAACTGGGCCTTAGGATACAATTGTTAATACAGTGGTATCCTAGGCAACTGAACCATGGTCAAGTACAATCCACGATTGTACAACTGGGCCTAAGGATACCATTGTATTAACAATTGTAGCCTGGGCAAGTGAACCATGGTCCAGGATAATCCAGCTTCGCACAACTGGGCCTTAGGATACAATTGTTAATACAGTGGTATCCTAGGCAACTGAACCATGGTCAAGGATGATCCACGATCGTACAACTGGGCCTAAGGATACAATTGTATTAACAATTGTAGCTTAGGTAACTGAACAATGGTCCAGGATAATCCAGCATCGCACAACTGGGCCGTAGGATACAATTGTTAATACAATGGTATCCTAGGCAACTGAACTATGGTCAAGGATGATCCACGATCGTACAACTGGGCCTAAGGATACCATTGTATTAACAATTGTAGCCTAGGCAATTGAACCATGGTCCAGGATAATTCAGCATCGTACAACTGGGCCTTGGGTCCAGTTGTATGATCGTTGATCATCCTGGATCATCCTTAAGGATGAAACTGTTAAAGGAAATGAAAAACTGTTAAGGAGAAAAGTTAAGGAAAAGTTGTTAAGGAAAAATTGTTAAGGAAAAGTTAAAGGAAAACTTGTGCACTTATTTTTTAGTTTACCCTAATACTGACAGGACTAATATATCGATAATTTAATGATGCTAGTCAAACTTCTTACATTGCGTAAGCCTCTTCCGCGTCCAACTTAGACCTAGCTCTATTCCAATTTAGTAGTCTATTAATGCGTAGGCTCTCTTGTGTAATGGCAGCCTCCACCTGGAACTTGAGCACCTGGAGATCTTTGAGCCTTTCGTTGAATTTCCTGACACCCTCGCGTACGAGGTTGGCCACTTTAGCGTAGTCTGCTGTAAGAATGGTCTTATAGCGCTCACGTTCGCTTTTCAATAAGTCAACCTTCTGTTCGTAGTCTCTGATGGTCCTCAAGTCTTCTTCATTGTAATCCTCGGGATCTTTATCCGTCTAGAATTTTTGTGTATTATGTTAAACTTTGGATGTTTCCAACAACCAAATACCCAATATGATATGAAAGGTATAACCCAAAGGTTAGACTATATATATTTTGAGTAACAAAAATAATGTGGCTTGTAGAGTACAATTTAACAACAATGCAGACAAATTAACATTACGTGATATTTCTCTATATGGGTGGTGACAATAATAAAGGACATGGGTTTCTTACCATGCATTTGGGTATAGGAACATCTTTGCGGAGTTCATCTTCCCAGCGAATCTCCAGAACCCCATTCATCATTACCATCAGTGCACGTTCCTTGAAATCGTCTGCTAGAAGTGCTAGACGAATCCTCTCTGCTTCAGCTGCTTTCATATCCAATATTGCTTGCTCACTGGGAGATATGTAAGGGCTAATACCCACCTGGATAAAAATATAGAAAATTACAGCACATATTTAAATTTTTTGGCCATATTATTTATTTTTCTTTTATTTTTTTATGCCCTCCTAATACATAAAATTGTAATAAGAGATGATTCATATAATGCCTTCAAATATCATCGATATGGTCTGTTGAGGTCGTCAAATTCCGTTAATTTCTATGAAATCGTCCAATAAGTACTTGGTGTTCTTTTTTTTTAAAGGTAGTAAAGGTCAAAAGATCTAAATAAGTTTATTATTATTTTCAATTAAATTATTAAAAAAATTAAAATATTAAGTTAATTCAATTTTTTTATAAATTAAGTAATAATATTTTAAGCTTTTTTTTAAGCTAAAAACTTAGGAAGTTTTAGTTTTAAATTATACCTCATTATTTTCCACTACGGTAAGCTTCTCAGGAGTCTCATCTTGCTTCCATTCAGGATCAGGTATAATGATGGATATATGTTCCTCAGGTGGAGAGAAGTAGTTCATCTCTGATAATATGTACCTCAGCTTTGCGTTCCTCTCAATGATGTTGCACATCTCACGTACCTTTTGTTCCATAATTGTGTCGAACTCCTTGTTGAAGTAGTGCTGCAGCTTCTTCTGGTCGAACTGTGAGAGGCTGATTTATACGAGCAGTTCCTCTTCAAAATCGATGGATACTTACTATGTCTACGATGAACTCACAGGCGTGCTGATAATAGCACTGCAGCTCAAATTGAGAGTAATGGGATATGTTGGTTTCCACGAAATTATGAGCTGTACTTCCCGCATAAGCTGTATAATTCTCCATTTCGGCGCGGTACCTCTCAAGCATCTCCTGTTTGCGCTCCTCAGATATTCCCTCCAAGTCATCATCTTCGTCATCTATGGTAATCTTGGTTTGCAAGCTTGATATCTTCGGACGCTGTGCCAACTTCTCCGTGAGCTCTCTATAAGAGTTTACCTTTAACGTAATCAATAATTGAGGGCTAATCTCTCACTTTTTTGTGCAGCAAGTCCACAGCTCTAGCATATCATCCTTGGCGAGCATCTTCTCTATGTTCCTGTACTCCTCGATCCTCCTCACATGCTCCTCTTCCTCAACATCTCTGGGCAGCATGGCGTAGCTCTGCACGTCGTAGCTGCCGAAGATGGCCCACATGTTGCGCATCGGCTCGCTCATCTTGTCCCAGAAGTTGGCCTTCAGGAGGAGAGCTATGCGGTTGTTTTCGGCGATCCTCTTGTTCAGGTATAGCTTGGTGCGATCGCAGAGCTCCTTCGAAGCGCGCTTCTTCTCCTCGGCATCGGCCAGGTTCAGGTTGAACTCCTGGATGTCGAGGTACTCGTTCTCCGGGCCATTTAGATTCTTGGTGAGGAGGGCTACGGCTTTGGAGCGGATTTCTTTGATTTTACTTACTATGGCCTTCCGCTCTTTCTCGTGGCGAATTCGCTCCATTTCGTTGCGCATCAGATCCTTGCACTCCAACCAAGACATACCTTCATAAATCCCTGAAATGAAATGAACCATTAATTTTGAGGAGCCATTTTGTAGTAACCTACTGGTGTAATCCTACGGGTAACACCAATAAAGATTATTATTAAATTGTAAGAGGTATTGGTTAATTCTTGGTGAAACCAAGCTCTAGTGGTGAAATTCTTAGGAAGTCCGGAGCAGCTGGGCAAAACGAATTAACTGATATACATGATAATGATTATTGGTTATTGAAACATTTTGATAAGTTGAATAAAGGAAACACTTGGTATAGTTTCATAGGTTTATTAGATTGCTCTACAATTGTTTCAACCTTACGATCATTCTCATGAGAGATATAAACCTAAATTTGTAATTTGTGAATTTGTATTCAGTTTTAAATCTCTCTTGAGAATGACCGTCAGGTCGAAACAATTGTAGAGAAATCTGTGAAACTATACCAAGTGTTTCCCTTATTCATCTTAAAGATTATTATTATTAGAAACGAACAAGGACAAGAAGATTTTGGTTGATCTATTGATCTAGCTCGATTGTTTTATTAGGTATAAACAAAACTCTATTTTATCAGTTTTTAGCAGGAGCAATTAATATTCTACTCACCATAAGGTATTGATTCGCAAATATCTTTTGAAAACATATTTTTGTACTCTTGCATCTTCAGCTCAATGCGTGCTTTCAAGCTTGAGCTCTCCTTTACATCCGTTAAAATTGTACATGCCAAGATACCATCCCTTCCCAATGAGACAATTCGTTTACCATGAGGATCTGCGAAAGCAACTTTGACACCAGCATGTTTTCTATGGTGGGGCATGATTACGTGGCGAATGGTTTGGAAGTCGGGACTTCTAACCATCACCAGGCCATCATAGGCGTAGGTCACCGCATGGTTATCACTCCACTGGACCCTTATCAGTTTCATCATGTGTTTAGTCGTTAGTCGGTTCACAATTCTGGCATGAGTGTCCTAAATGATAGAAATGAGCGAATTGAGAAACGCAATTTATAGAAATTATAGGAGGAAAAATGTTAGATGTTGTACTTTTGTACTCCTTTGTTACTAGATTTTGTAAGAAAGGAGCTACATGGTAATAAACATTGAAGAAAGAAGATATACAAAGAATTGGTGCATTTTAAAATGAGTAGTAGTACTTTTGTACTCCTTTGTTACTAAATTTTGAAACAAAGGAGCTACCATTAGCTCCTTTGTTTTTCCCTAATGATAGAAATGAGCAAATTGAGAAATGCAATTTATAGAAATTATAGGAAAAATGTTACTAGATTTTGTAGATTTGTACTCCTTTGTTACTAGATTTTGAAACAAAGGAGCTACATGGGGATAAACATTGAGGAAAGAAGATATATAAAGAATTGGTGCATTTTAAAATAAGTGGTGGTACTTTTGTACTCCTTTGTTGCTAGATTTTGAAGCAAAGAAGCTGCATGGTGATAAACATTGAAGAAAGAAGATATACAAAGAATTGGTGCATTTAAATATGAGTGGTAAAGGTTTGGAGGAGAATTTTGAGGGCCCAGAGGGCACAGACTATGAAAAGGCATAAGAAAATTAGCATAAATCACTGAATGGTAGAAATTAGACAATTGAAAAATGCAATTTAAATAAATTATAGGAGGGAAAATATTACTAGATTTTGTACTTTTGTACTCCATTGTTACTAGATTTTGTAACAAAGGAGCTACATGGTGATAAACATTGAAGAAAGAAGATATACAAACAATTGATGCATTTTAAAATGAGTGGTAGTACTTTTGTACTCCTTTGTTACTAGATTTTGAAACAAAGGAGCTACATGGTGATATATATTGAAGAAAGATATACAAAGAATTGGTGCATTTTTAAATTTTAAAGGTTTGGAGGAGAATTTTGAGGGCCCATGAGGCAAGGATTACGAAAAAGCATATGATAAATAGCAAGAGCATAAATCACTAACGATTTTGCAGGAATGGTAGGAAATAATGAAATATGAAATAGTAATTGGTGCATTTAAAAATAAGTGGTAAAGGTTTGGACGAGAATTTTGAGGGCCAAGAAGGCGCAGATTATGAAAAGGGATAAGAGAAATAGCAAGAGCATAAATCACTAACGATTTTGCAGGAATGGTATGAAATTATAAAATATGAAATAGTAATTGGTGCATTTAAAAATGAGTGGTAATGGTTTGGAGGAGAATTTTGAGGGGCCCAGGAGGCACAGATTACGAATAGGCATAAGAAAAATAGCAAGAGCATAAATCACTAACGATTTTGCAGGAATGGTACGAAATAATGAAATATGAAATAGTAATTGGTGCATTTAAAAATAAGTGGTAAAGGTTTGGAGGAGAATTTTTTTGAGGGACCTACGAGGCACAGATTACGAAAAGGCATAAGAAAAATAGCAAGAGCATAAATCACTAACGATACTGCAGGAATGGTACGAAATAATGAAATAGTAATTGGTGCATTTAAAAATGAGTGGTAAAGGTTTGGAGGAGAATTTTGAGGGCCCAGGAGACACAGATTACGAAAAGGCATAAGAAAAATAGCAAGAGCATATATCACTAACGAATTTGCAGGAATGGTAGGAAATAATGAAATATATAATAGCAATTGGTGCATTTAAAAATGAGTGGTAAAGGTTTGGAGGAGAATTTTGAGGGCCCAGAAGGCACATATTATGAAAATGGATAAGAAAAATAGCAAGAGCATAAATCACTTACGATTTTGCAGGAATGGTATGAAATAATAAAATATGAAATAGTAATTGGTGCATTTAAAAATGAGTGGTAAAGGTTTAGACGACAATTTTGAGGGACCAGGAGGCACAGATTATGAAAAGGGATAAGAAAAATAGCGACAGAATAAATCATTAACGATTTTGCAGGAATGGTATGAACTAATGAAATATGAAATAGTAATTGGTGCATTTAAAAATCAGTGGTAAAGGTTTGGAGGAGAATTTTGAGGGCCTAGAAGGCTCAGATTACGAAAAGGCATAAGAAAAATAGCAAGAGCATAAATCCCTAACGATTTTGCAGGAATGGTACGAAATAACGAAATATGAAATTGTAATGTATTGTATGAAATGGTATATTATATGTATGTTCGAAATATCTTACACTTCTCTTCGTCTCCAACTCGTGGAGGTTCTTGTTGTCCAAAGGTACAGCATAGAATTGCCTGTCACGATTATCCTTATTTTCCAAGGCATACAATTTGCTGTAGTACCGATTCGGGTTCTCCAGCTCGTACTTTTTCAGTGTAGGTGGGGTGTTCTTGATGATACAGTATCTATGAATATTGTTGCCTGCTATGTACTTATCTGATGTTACGAAGATTGCAAATAGCCTGAGGCACGTTTTTGATCCAACTAGCATAAAGTCTGCGATCTGATGGTACGCTGTCACTGAAGCTATGACCTTGAATTTACCACCAGGAATTCCCTATTAAATTAAAGGATATGGTTTATACGGCCCAAAATAATACGCTTCTTACCTCAATGACGAAGAACTGCCCGATTTCCATATCGGCAGCCACGATTATCCTGCCCTCCTCCGCAAACGAAATCCGGCCCACCTTTGTCCTGCAAAGCTGGAAGAACCAAATCTTGGTCATTCTATCGTCCAGGCAGGCATATAACTCCGCAGTACCATCGTTGAACCCCACAGCAATATACGGATAGATGGGGTTTGAGCAAATCCTCAAAGCAGATTTCGATGCGAATGCCAACTTATCTACCTGTAATTAATAATGTATCCTTGATAAACGATATCATTACATGGCTTAATTAAATATAACTAATGGGAAGACAGATACAGTAATGAAAAAAATCGAGGCATTCGAAATGAGGGCCTAATGAAGAATATTGAAAGTTAACTGGGTAGATTGAATTACTAACGTAGAGATCCTATAAAGACTAAACAAAGATAAGGAACTGGGAAACACCATCAAAAGCCAGAAATTAGAATATTTCGGACACATCACGTGGCATCCGGAAAAGTATGGTCTGCTACATCGTATTATACAAGTAGAGATAAGTGAAGATAAGATACAAGGGAAGATTGTAACGGTCCGAAAACGGCTTTGGCAGAAACTGCATTTTAATAATTAATTGGCGCATGGACCTGCACTGTAGACCACCGTGCTCGCACTTTTTTGTTGTGGTGACGCGTTTCCCCTGTGAGCGATTTTTAAATTCGCCGGCGAGACGCCGCCATTGAGCAGACTTCAGCTGACTCGTGCCCAGTACGGTGTGCCAGAAGAACCGTTGAAATAAGGTGTACCACCATCCGTTTTCCGGGATAACCAACGGGGACTCAGTTGACCACCCTTGAGGGGATTGAGGCACCAAGTACAGGGCAAAGGACTAAAACGCTCATAACACCTGAGTAAGTAGTTAAGCCCGAGATTATTTTTTTTCTTTTCGTGAAGCCACGTGTCCGGCCATTGTTACTAAGGCCATGTGCTTTGCAGGCGTTTTGTTACGGGCTAAGTAGCTCGGCCAAACCATTCTTGGCTGGAGGCCGCCATCATCCTGCGCTGAGGCCAGAATCGGGTGATCAGCGTCCACGACGCAAACCGCCGCCATTCAGGAGCTGTAGCCAGCCGCCAGCGACGACCACCAGGAACACAGGCCAGATAACCAGAGATATATATATAGATATTGATACATTTTTTTGTGGTCTCAATTGAGCCAGACCTCCGTTTAATTCCTTATTGACATATTGTTTATTCTTTTGTGTAAGAGTTGCGTTTACGTGTTGCGTGCCGTACGTGCTTTGCGCTTGTGTAAGAGAAAGGTCGCTCCGTCGGCCCTTTAAATCGCGCGATTAGGAGCTTGCTATATTCGGCCGAATAGAGTGAACCCTGCGTGAAAGGGTTGCGTGCGGAGGTATTTATTTCAGGAGCGCAGACACGGTGTCCGTCGTTTGTGTGAATAAACGCCGATATTTTACACTACAAAACTCACACCTGTTATTTTTTTGTTCCCCCCCCGTTTTCTCGATCGGGCATTTATTTCAGTTTCAGTTTTTTTAATTCTCACTGCGAGATTTAAATCTGGTGGTGTTGGCGCCAAATGGTCAGCGTTGTGACAGTTCGTGATTTCTGAACTTCGCTGACTGTCTGCCGTCCACCCACGCAGGTAGGGTGGAGCCACCCTTTGCGACGAAGTAGCAACGAGGTTAAAATTACGTGGAGCCTTTTTTTTAACCCCCCCACTCTCTGACACCGAGAGCCTGGCCCTCGTCACTACTTCGAAGGGACCCTCCACTCGCTCCACGGCCTAACGCGCTGATTGCCCTTCAGGTACGTCACAAGATACAAGGCAAAGAGAAGTATAGGAGGAAGGACAACCTCATGGTTAAATAACTTAAGAACATGGTATGGCAAATCAATGGCCCAACTGTTTCGAGCAGCAGTTGATAAAGTGAAGATTGTCAATTTAATAGCCAGCATCATTTTCGACGATCGAATCGGTCAAGGCACTTAGAGAAGAAGAATGGCAAGAGTATGAATAAATAAATTAAGCTGATATGAGATTGCTAAACATACAGTCCTTCCATCCAAAACTCTTCTGAGGTTGAGTTTACGGTGGTGCGCCAAAGTGACCACGTACTCTCCCTTGGGCTTGACCATGCAAAACTCTGTGATGTCACTGTCATCAGATCTCAGCAGATGCAGCTCTCTTGTATCGTTGTCCAACAAGAGGAGGTCATCAGCGGTAGATACGGCAATGAGGTAGTCCTTGGATGGAGATGGAACCAGTGCCTTAATGATCCAGTCGGGTTTTATGGTCCAGTCACATACCCAATCACCAGACTTCTTGTAATGCTAGAAATTTAAGGATCTGAAAGCTATGTTGAGGATGCTATTTACTGTATTCTATTTTGAAGTTATAGGATAATGTTAAATATTTCTTATGAATCACCAGAATAGTATTTGTGGTTGTTTGGTTGAGTATTCTATTCTGAAGTTATGAGATAATGTTAGATGTTTCATATGAATCACCAAAACAGTATTTGTGGTTGTGTGGTTGAGTATTCTATTCTGAAGTTATGAGATAATGTTAAATGTTTCATATGAATCACCAGAATCGTATTTGTGGTTGTGTATTCTATTCTGAAGTTATGGGATAATGTTAAATGTTTCATGTGAATCACCAGAATTGTATATGTGGTTGTGTGACATATGTCGTTATGGTTGGTGCTGAACTACATGAAGAGATGAAAAGTGGCAGATGATATACTACAGAAAAAATACGGTGTCAAACATCTTACGAGAAGACGATGAAGAAAAATCAAAGATGTTTGTAATGGCTATACCTTGATTTCTCTGCCAGGGCCGCTTACAACCAGACCTCCTTGATACCAACAGAAGTGAGAAGGAGTCTCCTTGTCATCGTTCTCCCATTTTATGACCAAGTCCAGCATTTTGTCCTGGGCCATCTAGAGTCAAAGCTATTTGGTCTTATTTCCATTACAAATGACGTAACGTACCGTGTATACATGACCTTTGACGTCCACGACGAAGAGACCACCATCAGTTGTCCATAATATTCTTGATATGTTATTGTTGTTACTCCACTCTCTATACCGCAAATGGTCCTTGACAACGATGCACTTCTTCCCACACATGGTGATCTCCCATAAGAGCAGCTGAGTTGTGTTGATGGCGCATTGGGCCATGTACACGGTGGATCCATAGTTCGTCCTGCGGGATGATATATATTATTTATATGTGGTAGAGTCTAAAAGTTCCTGTCAAAAAGTTTTGGAAGTTTTCCCCAAAAGCTCAAAAAACTGGAGCCTAAAGCTAGGCCAGATGATCACCGGTCGGTGATATTATTGTTTTTACTCTACCACGTATAAAAGATTTATATGCCACTCCAAGTACCATTATTGCAATCATCAATTATCTGGGGTCGTTGAATGGATGACAAAGTTAATGGACACAGGTCATATATGTCGTGAACTTTTGAGTCCTTAAACCTAATCCTTTGTCCTTTGAGTACTACCCTAACCTAATACACATCCAGATGAAATTTATTATTAATACCTACTATAGTTTGTGTGAAGATTTGTACCGAGCGATCAACAATTAGTTAGATAAAAGAAGCTCTTGAGATGTTGGAAGTATGTCTGGTAGGGTACAAGACGTCTGTTAAAATCTGGTGGAAGCAATTACTATAGTCTGTGTGAAGATTTGTACCGAGCGATCAACAATTAGTTAGATAAAATAAGCTCTTGAGATGTTGGAAGTATGTCTGTTACGGTACAAGATGTCTGTTAAAATCTGGTGGTAGCAATTCATGATAGGCCTATATTTTGTAGGGATGAATATCTAAGTCCTTCGTCTAATGAGATGTTGGAAGTATGTCGGGGAAGGTACAAGACGTCTGGTAAAATCTGGTGGTAGCAATTCATGATAGGCCAATATTTTGTAGGGATGAATATCTAAGTCCTTCCTCTAATGAGATGTTGGAAGTATGTCGGGTAAGGTACAAGACGTCTGTTAAAATCTGGTGGTAGCAATTCAAAATAGGCCTACATTTTGTAGGGATGCGCATCAAAGTCCTTCTTCAAAATTTGTGGGCAGGTTTCATAACACTGACATGGTCATAGCCGCCCCTTATCTAAGTAATTGTTGATCACACGGTAGTTATACATTAAGTAAATTATAACAACTGCATAATATGTTTATCTTCCAGTTTCTAATACCTAAGAATTTGATTGCTGTACAGAAGATCCGTAGGCACACATGTCAGCTTCTCTCCTGACCTCCACTTCCAAATACACAAGGTGCAAGAAGGACATCCACTTAGGGATATCATAATCTCGGTTTCCGAGAAGGTTAAGCACAAGTAGTCAGGCACGTGACCTAAAATTCAAACATAAAATTGTGATAGCTTAGTTCTAAATTTAATCAGGTTTCCGAAAAGGTTAAGCACAAGTAGTCAGGGACGTGACCTAAAATTCAAACATAAAATTGTGATAGCTTAGTACTAAATTTAATCAGATACTTGACCTAAAATTGAAACATAAAATTATGACAGCTTAGTTCTAAATTTAATCCAAGACCCTCCAGAAAATTTTCTATGCACGCTTCTACAAATACAATTATTATATCTGACTTGCCTTGTAGTATTGATACATGCCCAAATTCTGGGTAAGTCTTAACAAAGATTCTTGGATTTACGGAGAGGTCCGAGTAGGCGAATACCTTGAGAGACTTATGACCAGCCAAAGAGCCAATTCCACAGCCCATATGGTCATCGTTTGCACGTAAGAGCTTCTCTTCTTTCGTGGCCAGATTGGCGAAGAGTATGTGGCATCCAGCTGCCATGCAGACAGCTTCTTTGCCTACGAAGGTGATGTCTAATAACTTGGCAAGTTTTATCCATCTGGAAAATAGGATTTCGTCGATTGGAGGAATGAAGAAAATGGAGCAAATTCATTATTTTTGTTATTTCATACATATATATGTTAAGTATTCCTGGGCTATGGGATTGAAGTACTCAAGGAATAAAACCATCAAGAAAAATAGTTATATTTTGGCAACCATTTACAATGCTTAGAAGGAACAAGAAGTATCAAGACAATTGCATTTATGGTTAGTGAATGTATTGGTAGGGAGTAGAATTCATTATTTTTAAATTTATTTCATACGTAAATCCGTTCAGTATTCTTGTGCTATGGGATTGAAGTACTGACAGAATAAAACCATCAAGAAAAATAGTTACATTTTGGCAACCAGTTACAATGTTTAGAAGGAACAACAAGTATCAAGACAATTGCATTTATGGTTGGTGTATGTAATGGTAGGGAGTAGAATTCATTATTTTTGGATTTATTTCATACGTAAATCCGTACAGTATTCTTGGGCTATGGGATTGAAGTACTGACGGAATAAAACCATCAAGAAAAATAGTTAAATTTTGGCGATCGGTTACAATGTTTAGAAGGAACAAAAAGTATCAAGACAATTGCATTTATGGTTAGTGTATGTATTGGTAGGGAGTAGAATTCATTATTTTTGGATTTATTTCATACGAAAATCGATTCAGTATTCTTGGGCTATGGGATTGAAGTACTGACGGAATAAAACCATCAAGAAAAATAGTTACATTTTGGCAACCAGTTGCAATGTTTAGAAGGAACAAAAAGTATCAAGCCAATTGCATTTATGGTGGGTATTGATATTGGTAGGGAGTAGAAAATCTAATTCTCTAAACTGAAGAAGAACAGGAAAAATATTTATATTTTGACGAAGGCAAAATGATTTAATCAACTGAAGGAATGATGAAAATATGATATAATACTTGTTTTGTATAAAATATATTCTTAACTGAAGGAAGAACAAGAAAAATATTTATATTTTGACGAAGGCAAAATGATTTAATCAACAATTTAATCTACATTTTGGCAACCAGTTACAATGTTTAGAAGGAATAAAAAGTATCAAGACAATTGCATTTATGGTTGGTGTATGTATTGGTAGGAGTAGAAAATCTAATTCTCTAAACTGAAGAAAGAACAAGAAAAATATTTATATTTTGACGAAGGCAAAATGATTTAATCAACAATTTAATCTACATTTTCGCAACCAGTTACAATGTTTAGAAGGAAGAACAAGTATCAAGACAATTGCATTTATGGTTGGTGTGTGTATTGGTAGGCAGTAGAAAATCTAATTCTCTAAACTGAAAGAAGAACAGGAAAAATATTTATATTTTGACGAAGGCAAAATGATTTAATCAACTGAAGGAACGATGAAAACATGATATAATACTTGTTTTGTATTAAATATATTCTTATATATCAGTAGTGTTATGGCAAAATACGTTTTCTGTCATTTTTGTTATTTTACAGGTGAAGCAGAAACAGTTTTGTATTTATTATTGTGAATGTAGATTAGCACGTATCATTGCACATAATTGTTTGTAGAAGTAATTTTTGACAATACTAGATTCTTTGATCAACTTAAAGTATACTTTATTTGTGACCACTTAATGCCAAAAAGTGTATTTTGAAAAAAAAAAGCAGATAGCATGTTTTGCCATAGCACTACTGATATCACTACAGACTACCGACCATCTAGAAAATCTCTCAAGAAATGAAGAAAGTGCACTCTAATCTAAATGAAGGAAAAATGAGGAGTGAAACATCGATGGATGAATAAATGAAGAAATAAATGTGAAGATACAAAAGTAATAGTTGTGCAGTATTAAATACATTCTTCTATATCAGTACAGACTACTGACCATCTGAAAAATATCTCAAGGAATGAAGAAAATGCAGTCTTATCAAGAAAAAGAAAAAAATCAATTATGCAAATATTACTCTTCATAAATATTTATTTGTGTGGAATACGTTTTCTGTTACAGTTGTAGAACTCAGGAATATAAGTTAGTAGACACTCAAATTCCATTATTGTACTCACAAATTATCTGAAATGTTCCAATGGACGAAATAATGAAGAAATAAATACCCTAAATGCTTTAATTTTGAAGATATAATTGGGCAAAAATGAGGCGTAAAACATTGATGGCTGAATCGATGAAGAAATAAATGTGATAAATTCATTCGCAATGAACGATAAAAACAACGATAAAAATAATGAAATAATACTTGTTTAGTATTAAATATATTCTTCTATATCAGTACAGACTACTAACCATCTGGAAAATCTCTCAAGGAATGAAAAAAATGCACTCTCATCTAGAAAAATTATAAATTCAATTATGCAAATCTTACTCTTCATAATTATTTATTTGTGTGGAAGAGGTTTTCTGTTACAGTTGTAGAACTCAGGACTAGAAGTCAGTAGACACTCAAATACCATTATTGCACTCACAAACTATCTGAAATGTTTCGAGGGACGAAATAATGAAGAAATAAATACCCCAAATACCCTAATGTTGAAGATATAAATGGAAAAATGAGGCGTAAAACATCGATGAATCAATAAATGAAGAAATAAATGTGAAGATACAATAATAATAGTTGTTCAGTATTAAATATATTCTTCTATATCAGTACAGACTGTTGACCATCTGGAAAAAATCTCAAGGAATGAAGAAAATGCACTCTCATCTAGAAAAGTTAAAAATTCAATTTTGCAAATCTTACTCTTCATGATTATTTATTTGTGTGTAATACGTTTTCTGTTACAGTTGTAGAACTCAAGAATCGAAGTCATTATACACTCAAATACTATTATTGCACTCACAAACTATCTGAAATGTACCAATGGACGAAATAATGAAGAAATAAATAACCAAAATACTCTAATGTTGAAGATATAAATGGAAAAATGAGGCTTAAAACATCGATGGATGAATAAACGAAGAATATGAAGATACAAATCCATTAATGAGAGCCCAAAAAAAAAATCCTGTTCAATTTACATACAATCTGAGTGGTTTTAAATATCTTGGGGTTGCATCTATATTATTGAAAAACTACATTTACTCACCAAGAATTAATAAGAACTCAGTTGTAGTTATTCATGCAGGTACATTTGTGTTACAGAAGTGACCCTTGAAAATTCAGTCCAGAATTCATAATCGAAGGGGAATATTTGTTATTTCAGTAAATAGGTATTGTGAGTAGGTTACTACCTACTTACTCTGGACTACTTACTACTTACTACAGTACTTACTCTGGAGTGCTTGGTGATATTTTGAGGTTCATTCTTGTAGTTTTTTTGATACAAGATTTGTTTCCTGACAGAAGCGTCAGTATCGATCAAACTAAGTAAACAAGAAAGGTTGCTAAGGACACTTGTTGATCTGGAAGATTAGGGAGTTTTGAAGCTTTAAAGACTGGGATTATTATTGTCTAGTTACTCTAATTTGATATTATCATTAAATGTAATTGGTGGCAGAATGATATCAATTCTTACTGCTGTTACAAGTTTTTTTTTCATATTTACTGAAATATGAAAAATCTTTAAATCGGTAAATATGTATTGTGAGTAGGTTATACACTTACTCTGGAGTGCTTGGTGATATCCTGAGGTTCATTCTTGTAGTTTTTTTGATACAAGATTTATTTCCAGACAGAAACGTCGGTATCGATCAAACTTTTAGTAAACAAGAAATGTTGCTAAGGACACTTGTTGATAGCTGGAATATTAAGGAGTTTTGAAGCTTTTGAGATTGGGATTATTATTTTATAGTTACTCTAATTTGGTAATATCATTAAATGTAATTGGTGGCAGATTGATAACAATTCTTACTGCTGTTACAAGATTTTTTTCATATTTACCGAAATATGAAAAATCCTTAAATCGATAAATATGTATTGTGAGTAGGTTATACACTTACTCTGGAGTGCTTGGTGATATCCTCAGGTTCATTCTTGCAGGTTTTTTGGTACCAGCTTTGTTTCCTGACAGAAACGTCCGGTGTTGTAATGTATCCTGGTACATGTATCTAGATACATTTCAAGTATCTAGGTACGTATCTAGATACATTCTTGCGTGAGTACCTAACGTTGTATAGATTGACAGATTGGCAACAATTCTTACTGCTGTTACACGAGATTTTTTGTATGTTGTTTTATTTGTTAAAAAGTAATCATTAACAAATGGAAATAAACAGATGTATACCATTTATAAACAATTTTGTGTTATAGATTTTCATGTTAAAGATACCAATTACATGGAAAATAGGTCTTAGCAGTTTTTAACAGCTCTTTGTATTTTTGAAAATGTAACATTTTTTTTCAACAGGCTAGTCTCCTATTACAAGTTACAAGCAGAATTTGGTACAAGGGAATTTTCATTGACCTAAATCTTTTAGTATAGCTTCCATAGCCTTTTTCAATAGCTCTTTGTATGTTTGAAAATGTAACAATTTTTTGCAACTGGCTAGTCTCTGATTACAAGTTACAAGCAGAATTTGGCACAATGGAAATTCAAATTCGAAATTGGAAATTGGCCAATGGAATTAGGCAAATTCTTTAGAATAGCTTCCATTATGGAAGCTATTCGTTATGCAAAATTTTGGTTTTGTAGAATTCTCGTTGCTCGTTAGTTAATCGCAATTAGTAGCCAATTAGTTCAATGAGACTGTGAACCTATAATTGGATATAAGTATATGAGTCTTTTGTGATTACAGCCATTTAGAGATTTTCTGGTACCCAAGTAAAATATTAGTGGTTCTTGTTGTACGAACCGATTATAGTATTAAAACTGCATTTGTTGGACGTGCACATAAATTATCTATGGGGAATAAGATCCGAAAGGATTTTTTTTCACGGCCCGTGAAAGGACTTTCCATTTTCGCTCCATTTCCGAAAACAAAAACGGCGACTGCTGCTCCTTAATTGCTTCTGATTGACACGAATTTATCGCCTGCTCGAGGAAACGAGATTAATGGCGCCCGTCGAAAATTTTACACTACACAAAATCGCAATTAACCAGAGGCCAGGTGAGTTAATTGGCGCCTGCCGACACGCAACCTGGGCCCGATCCGCGACCTCGGCACAATACGCCTAATCGGTTTCCCTCGATTTTTCCGCGTCGCAGTCGATTGTTCACGCGCGGAGAAATTAGCACAGATTTCCACGCGGCCGATCGAAAACCGCGCGCTCCATTTTACAAGAACAATTAGCACTTATAGGACAAACAAAAAGCCGCAACACGCGTGCTAGCGTGGGAATATTCCAAATGATTTATTACAAAACAAACAGAAACACCTAGAAACAACACTTACATATGTAATTTACAGCTCTATTAACACAAATACGCTTACTAATCTGGCAATTAAGTTATTTCTTGCGCTCGGCCCATTTCGACATCGACTCATTTCGATGGGGACTTTTGGGGCTGCACCATGTCGAAGTATGACCTCGTGAGGTTCTCATCCGACTTCTGGCTCCTGTCGGGTGATTTTGACTCGGCCTTCATCCGCACGGGCTTCACGTTGCCTTTGAACTTGAAGTAGAACTTGATCTCCTCCTTGAACTCGTCTATGAAGGTCGCCTTGTGCTTGATGGACTCCTTAGCCACGTGCAGGATCATCTCCAAGTAGACGAAGACGCAGGCCAGAACCGTGCCTCCGACAGTCACCCAGAAGACACCACCTACGTTCTTCAAGTTCAGAGGTTTTGCTTCCTGGGATTCCGTTTCTCCCTAAGAAATTAGTTCAGTAGTTCAATAAATGCGTATTGTGTATGTTGAATACTTGGATATGTGTCTCTGAATGTATTGGTGTATTTCTTGTATCTTGACTTGTGCAAGACTTTTCAATTGTAAGCCTAAATAAAATGAATCTCAATCTGATTCTGAATCTGGCATGCCTCTTATAACGAGTGATCTTTTAAATTTCAGTTCTTGTTATCCATGGAAATTTTCGCAGCCAACAAGAAAGGCGAGATTTTTGATATCGCAGTTTTGCACAAGTCTTGCACAAGTCTTGCACAAATCTTGCACAAGTTGCACAAGTTTTGCACAAATCTTGCACAAGTCTTGCACACGTCTTGCACAAGTCTTGCACAAGTATTGCACACGTCTCGCATAAGTCTTGAACAAGTCTTGCACAAGTCTTGTACACGTCTTGCACAGTCTTGTACAAGTCTTGCACAAGTCTTGCACAAGTTAGTGTATATCAAATACACTTAGAGGCACCATTTAAATTTCAGCTCTAATTATCTATGGAACTTTTCGCAGCCAATAAGAAAGGCGAGATTGGTGACAACGTGAACTCAATTTTCATGGATTACTAGAGCTGAAATTTGAGTGACCACTCGGTACATGCTTCTCTACAATTTGATGGAATATTAATCGGTGTAACCATTAATGGTTGTAGCCATTAATGGATGTAACCATTAGTGGTTTTAATGGTTACATATTCTAAAAATTACCTTTACAGCTTGAGCAATACAAATTTACGTACCGTACATTGCCCACCACCATCTCTCTCTTCCCACCATTTACGCTTCAGCTGAGCAATTTTTCCCGATTCCTGAAGCTTCAGAACTGCAGTACTCAAGATATTTCTGTAAGGCGAATCTGCAAACATTGTTTTTATTGTATTGCATATTGATATCTAGGGCTCAGAAATCTGGCACCAGTACCCCCAAAAGGTGGCCAAATCTCCCAACCTATTTCTTTGGTCTAGGAATTGAGATGAGCCACTGATTTGTAACATCATTAAACACCAAATTCATACTTTTCCTCATTGCGATCCCGTATCCTTTTTCGTCCAGCATCCCGCCAATCTGCGTTAGACTGCAGTGCCTCTCCATCTCGTACTCGATGGACGTCGACTCCATGAAGAATGCGTAATGCTCGTCCTCGGACTCTGCTCTCAGCACTCCAAAACTGTTATCGGTCACCATTACGTCGTCCACGTGCTCCTCCATGAACGCGGAGATCTTCTGGTAATCCTCAACCATTGAACCCTGGAAGATGAGAAACATAGTGCCTTTGCTGTATAGCGAGCTAAGCCTATTGGATTGATAAAAGGATCGACATAAAGTGATTGGAGGCTATCGAGCTATGAATATACCGGAGAATACTGAGGATTTCATGGGTAGAGAAAATAACCAACGCAGAAGTAATGAGACGTATGAGCAAAGAAAAAGATCTGACAACTAAGCGAAGAAAACTATTATAAACGAGACATATCATGAGAGGACAAAAATATCAAATCCTACAACTAATTATGCAAGGAAAGATCAGAGGAACGAGATCCATAGGAAGGAGACGAAACTCATGCCTGAAAAACCTTAGGGAGTGGTGGAGAATATTGAGGATTTCATGGGTAGAAAAAATAACCAACGTAGAAGTGATGAGACGTATGAGCAAAGAAAAAGATGTAATTCTGACAACTAGGCGAAGAAAACTATTATATATGGGATATATCATGAGATGACAACAATATCAAATCCTACAACTAATTATGCAAGGAAAGATCAGAGGAAAGAGATCCATAGGAAGGAGACGAAACTCATGCTTGAAAAACCTTAGGGAGTGGTTTGGCTGTACTAACAACCAACTATTTAGAACTTCTGTTTCAAAAATAAAAATCGCCTTAATGATTGCCAACCTTCGGAACGGAGACGGCATCTAAAGAAGAAGAGCTAAGACTTCAACTAATCAAAAGTCATTGGTATCAAAATGATTCTAACACGATTATTGTTTAGTTTTAAGTTGAATATTTGTGCTGTGGTAGTTTTGAGGAGATATAGCTTACCTTGAAGAAATTAGCTGTGGCACCGTTCTTCTTGGCGCCATACTTGATGCCAGCCTTATGCTGCCTCTGCACCAGCTCATGGATATTGGTGAAGAGGGAATCTGGGCTTTCCGTTGTTAAGAAGGCGGCTAAATTGGCTGTGTATGAAGAAACCATGATCAGGGTGAAGAACCACCACATGCCTGCAACCATTCGAGTTGAAACAGCTCTGAAACAAAAAAACAAATATTCTTCATTTTGATCAAATAAATCATAATTTGAACATCATTTGTTTTCAGGACATGAACATCATTGATTTAACTTACATGGGTGCGATTTCTGTGCCTTGCTGCATGAGACTTCCGATGGTGAACCAGAAGGAGTTCCTCAAGCTGAATTGGTTGACGAGGAACTCCGGTTCTTCTATGCATGGGTAAGGGTTGGTCCATTCGCTGGGGCAAAGTCTGCCCATGATGAAGAGCGATATGGAGACCACGAAGTAAGCTCCTGCCAGCCACAGCCACACTTCGATGGCGAATGGCTCGGCGAAGGAGAAGAAGTTTGGAGGTGCCTTCTTGGGCTTCTTGAAAAGAATACTGATACCTGCAGGAAAATATTGCACATGTAGATGAAAACGAATAGTATGGGCAAATGACACAAAACTAAAATTTGTTCTGATATAAGATCTTTTGTTTACGGAGAAGAATAATTACTGATTTTTGCTTATAATTAATAAATAATAGCTACAACAATAGTAATTTTGAAATATTTATTGTAGATGGTATAAAAATATTAAATTAACTTAATGTTAACTTATAATTACTTAACTTAACTTATAACAGATTTCTCAGAAAATAGGTGTATTCTGAAACATCTGTTATAAGTTAAGTAATTATAAGTTAACATTAAGTTAATTTATTATTTTTATATCATCTACAATCATTGTTTCAATATTAATGTTGTTGTAACTATTATTTAATAATTATAAGCAAATATCAGTAAAAGTCATATCGATACTTTTCTCCACAAACAAAAGATCTTGTTTAGTGTGAAAATATGCAGTTCAGAATTATTATTTTTAACTTTCGTTAAAATATTTGTTGTTGTATTTTCGAAATTATTCATAAAAATACGAAAACTTTGATGACCTAACATACACTTCTAGATATTGATTATTTTGGAAAAATCTTTTTAAAACTAAATAACTCTTCTTGTAGATAAGAAGAAATGGGCTAGATTTAGGCCAAAAATTGCAATTTCAAAATGATAGAACCATGTATTTTGAATAAAGTTAAATAAGGAATATAGATCAAGTGAATTTTTATAAGCTTTCAGTTTCTGAAGTACATTTTTTTGGATATTTTGTTAATTTTTTGATTTTTTAAAGTAGTTTGTAAGAATAAATGGGCTAGATTTATTCCAAAAATTGTTTTTTCCAAAAAGTTACAACCATGAATTTTGAATAAAGTTATAGAAGGAATAATAGATCAAGTGAATTTTATAAGTTTTCAGTTTCTAAAGTACATTTTTCGATGTTTTTCGAAGTTTTGATTTTTTGAAGTGCATTTATTAGAAAATGCAAAAGTGTTTGTTAGTTTTTTCATCATTTTCAATTGAAGTTTGAATATTTTTGAAAAATCGTTTTAAAACTAAAGAACTCTTCTTATAAATTAGAAGAAATGGGCTAGATTTATGCCAAAAATTGTAATTTCAAAATGTCACAACCATGAATTTTGAATAAAGTTAAAGAAGGAATAATAGATCAAGTGAATTTTATAAGTTTTTAGTTTCTGAAGTACATTTTTTGGATATTTTTTAAAGTTTAGATTTTTTGATGTGCATTCATTAGAAAATGCAAAAATGTTTGTTAGTTTTTTCATCATTTTCAATTGAAGCTAAATATTTTTGAAAAATCGTTTCAAAACTAAAGAACTCTTCTTATAAATGAGAAGAAATGGACTATATTTAGGCCAAAAATTGTAATTTTGAAGTGTTAGAACCATGAATTGTAAATAAATAAGTCATATTCATCAAATACATCATTTTTTTCAGTCTTCTGTAGTTTTCATTCCTAGTTTTTCCAATTGTAAAATCAGAGCAGTACTTTTATATACTGTACTTATTACATTATAATGATAACTGTGGTAGACAGGATAAGTGGCTTAAGCTCCTCTTGTCAGAGAATCAATGCAGCTCACATTCATGATATCTCTTCAAATCTCTAGCAAATTATTTATATTAAAATTATAACCAAATTGGTAAATCATTTTCAGGGTTGAAATTTATTAATTACCTAATAATAATCAATGTACATTGAAGTGATTGATGTTTAATTTTCGAGTGGTAGACTTTATGTGTATCTTATACCATCTACATTATCAGCAACTTTATCAATGAATAAGATAGATAATGCAATTAATTGTTAATTTAATCTTTTAGCTTCAGGTAAATTAAGGAATTTATGATCAAATTGAAATATTGTGTGTTAAAATATTTGCTCATACCAAGATTCATGAATGGTGAAGTGAAGTCCACGGCTTCCTCTCGCTCTGAGGTGATGGTGAGATCTGTGATAGCCAAGTCTGCAGTCTAGAAAAGTTGAAACTTTGTTATTTTGGCATGCAAATATCTAAGCAAACAACGTTCAGTAGATTTATCATCTTTGCTTATCAGTTCATGTATGAGCTTATGAGTTCACCAAACCTAGCCTAACCTGAAATAATCTAACCCTCGCTCACAATAACCTAAAATAACGTTACCTAACCCAATCCAACCCAGCCTTTTTTTGGTCAAGAAACAAATAATAAATTATAAAAGGCAAGCAAGGAAAGAAAATAAAATCACATCATTTAATACCGAGACTTTGAAAATTATAAAAAAAATCTAATAATTTGGTCATATTTGTCATTAATTATAAATTGGACATCTAAAATAACGTTACCTAATCCAATCTAACCCAACCTTTTCTTGGTCAAGAAACCTATAATAAATTATAAAATGGCAAGCAAGAAAATATTGTAAAATCATATCATTTAACACCGAGACTTTGAAACATAATTATAAAAAACTTCTAATAATTTGGTCATTTTTGTCATAAATTATAAATTAGACATCTAAACTATTATTACCTAACCCAATTCAACCCAACCTTTTCTTGGTCAACAAACAAATAATAAATTATAAAATGGCAAGCAAGGAAAGATATTAAAACCAAATCATTTAATACAGAGACTTTGAAACATTATTATAAAAAACTTCTAATAATTTGGTAATTTTTGTCATTAATTATAAATTGGACATCTAAAATAACGTTACTTAACCCAATCCAACCCAACCTTTTCTTGGTCAACAAACAAATAATAAATTATCAAATGGCAAGCAAGGAAACATATTAAAACCACATCATTTAATACTCAGACATTTGAACATAATTATAAAAAACTTGCAATGTTTTGGTCATATTTGTCAGTAATTTTAAATTGGACATCTCTTTCAGATCAATAGCACAATTACGATCATTGCAACTATAATTATTTTGCATATTCAGATGGTGTAAATTAAGATAAGCAACACAATTGAATGCAATTGAATTGCAAATTTTGAAAATAGCTTATCTCGAAAAATTAAAGTTTTTCAGGAGACACAAAAAACTGAAATTTTGTTTAACCATTTGACTTATTTCTGCAGTTATTTTTTAATTTTTGAGATTTTCTTGCTCATAAAATATGGGTTTATATGTCTACATGAAAAAAGAGCGAATAAGTCCATTTTGAATCCCAAGATAAGCCCTTTTCGAAATTTGCAATTCAATTAGACATAGCAGCTTAAATAAACTAGGGGCCTGCCTATATTTTGTGTTATGGTTAAATACAGATAAACCTGCATAAATAACAAATAAAACTGTGCCAATGTCAGCAGTTTTTTTTTCTTTAAAAACTACTTTTGATTACCATCATGAAAACCATATATGAGCTTAACTTGCTCATAAAATATGGGTATATATGTGTAGATGAAACAAGAGCGAATAAGTCCTTTTTGAATCCTAAGATGAGCCCTTTACGAAATTTGCAATTCAATTAGACATAGCAGCTGAAATAAACTAGTGAGTATGCATATATTTCGTGTGATGGTGGAATACACATACACCTGCATAAATAACAAATAAAACTGTGATAATTTCAGCATTTTGTTTTCAAAAATTACTCTTTCAACGGCATGAAAAGCAAATATGAGCTTTACTTCCTCATAAAATATGGTTCTACATGTGTACATTAAAAAAGAGCGAATAAGTCCATTTATATTGAATCCTAAGATGAGCCCTTTTCGAAATTTGCAATTCGATTAGACATAGCAGCTGAAATAAACTAGTGAGTATGCCTATATTTCGTTTTATGGTTCAGTACAGAAAAACCTGCTCAATAACAAATAAAACTGTGAGAAGGTTTGATATCAATAACAAACTTTCTTACACAAGCAATGAGGTAATTTATCGAAAATTTACTAAAATAAACTACCAAAATGACGGCAAGAAAATATTCTACATCTACGTTCTTACAAAATCCATGAGGTCGCCTATCATTCCAGACCATTTTCCTGTGACATCATCTTTGGCTCCATTCGATTTATCCTCTCTAATGATAAACGTATAGTTAAAGCCCTCCATCAACGCCAATTCGTGGATCAAGTCGATACCAAACCCCTCAAATCTGTCGTTTCCTGTCAGACTTGCCTGCGACTTCTTCAATTGACCATAAGGCGAAGTCTGTAATAATAATTGTAATAATCAAAATAACAAACTGTAATGTTAATAATAATACTAAAAATTAAAACAGTAGTGATGATAATAGTAATAAAGTTGGTTACAATGCTAGCGATTACTACCATCATACAATTGATGGTTCAGATCAATTCAATCTGAACCATGTGGTTCAGAACTTAGGTTCAGAACTGTGGTTCAGAACCTGAACCATCAATTGCATGATGTAATTGATGGTTCAGATCAATTCAATCAGAACCATGTGGTTCAGAACTTTGGTTAGTAGTTATACAACAAGAGTTCTGGATCGCCACCCGCGAAGATTTCGATTAATTTAATTCGTGGTTTGATTCGCGTTAATCGGCGGATAATTGTCGCGATTATCCCATTAAAGCGCGAATCCGCCACTTTAATGATGTAATTACCCGCAAATTCCGCCGATTAACGCGAATCAAACCGCGAATTAAATTAATAGAAATCTTCGCGGGGGGCGATCCAGAACTCTTGTTGTATAACTACTTTGGTTCAGAACTGTGGTTCAGAACCTCGCATAGCTTCTACTTACATCGACCATAAAAGTCACAAACCCAGAAAACGAACTAAATTAAAATAAAATCTTGGAAGATTGTCAGACCAATAATTTATCTAATTCCATTAACTGTTCAATCAGTGAATGGAATTAGGTTAGATAGAATTAGATAAATTATTGGTGTCACAATCTTCGAAGATTTTATTTTATGAGTGATTATTAAGTGAGTGAAGTGATTCAAGTAGATTTCGAAAACCTCATCAACGTGAATTATCATTCTATTTTGGTTGTCTCTTTAAAACGAAACGAATATAATCTTTTTCACGTTTTCCATGAAACGATTTCTTGTTACAAATTTGGCACTTACTCAACTAAATTACCCGCAGGTAAATATATAAAATAATTTTCACGCTTCAAGGAATTATCATTCTATTTTGGCTGTCTCTTTAAAACGAAAGGAATTTTCATTTTTTCCAAGAAACAATTTCTTGTTACAAATTTAGCTGTTCACCTAAATTACTAGCAAAACCATAACATAATTTTCACGTACCAAAGCTGTAATCACGACGAACGTTTTATTCCTCAAACTTAGTTCATCTGATGGCATTGGAGGAGGAACTGGCCTGGTGATGTTGAGGCCATCGGAGGCGTTCCAGTTCCCAACTTTGATGATCCCGCCTTCCCTTAGCTCGATGATGTCCACGGTGAAATCGCTGCGGAAACCTTGGTTGTCAAACTTTATCATACCAGTCAACCCTTTAAGGGTATTCTAAAAGAAAGCAAAAATAAATAGGTTTGATTTACTTTTGTTGGATTTGTTTTGCTCTATATTGCCTTAGTTTGATTACTCTTTCATTGCTTTAGTTCGGCTTGCTATGGTTTGATAAGACTTTATTTGAACTATGCTGGGGAGATACTTTTGAAGTTTAGTTAACTAAATCAATCAATTTTGGAGCTTATTTGATTTATGCTAGGGACTATTTGCTATTATTGCAGGTAGTACATGATTTCCTTTATTTACCGGACTAACGTTAACTAAATTCAATTTTTGACTGGATGGGCGGGGTGGGGGGGGGGGGGGGGGGTCCTACTTATACCACCATTTATTTTGATTTCTTGAACATCCAGAAGTTTATATTTTAATCTTTTGGAATCTTATTTTATTTGCTTTTGTTTAATTGTACACCTACAAAACGATGGTTCGGTAACCTCCTCATAATCATTGAATAATATCTGTTCCTTAATAAGGAATAGCTGAAACTAATTCGAAAAGGTATTCTCATTAAAGTTTTTGTCGTAAAGGTCCAAAATTAATATTGGCAATTTTTGAACTGAACTATTTTGTCCATGCATAATACATCAATAAACAAAGACTAAGAAGGTAATTTGCAGTACATCGCTCATTAAAGTTTTTGTCGTAAAGGTCCAAAATTAATATTGGTAATTTTTGAACTGAAATATTTTGACCATACAATAGGCATAATACAAATACTATGAGGGAATTAGCAGTACATTGTAACGGTCCAAAAATAGCGTCGGCAGAAACGGCTTTTTAATAAATTAACTGGCGTGTAGACCTGCACGGTAGGCAACCATGCTTGCATTTTTTTTGTTGTGGTGACGCGTCTCCCCGGTGAGCGATTTTTAAATTCACCGGCGTAAAGCGCCACCACGACGCAGAACTACATTGACTCGTGCCCAAGATAGATCGTGCCAGAAGAACCGTATCAGATAAGGTATTTCACCATCCGTTTTACGGGAATAATCAACGGTTCTCAACTAACCACCCTTGAGGGGGATTGAGGCATCGACTGGAGGGCAGAGAACACGCTCATAACACCGGAGTAAGTAGTTATCTCCTCTCCTCTTCGTGAAGCCACGTGTCCGGCCATTTTGATTAAGGCCGTGCGTTTCTAGGCGTTTAGCAGCGGGGTAGGCAGCTCACCCGGAACATTCCTGGCTGGAGGCCGCGAGCGAGCTTCAGGTCTACGACGCGAGCCGTCGGCTTCCAGAGCTGTAGCAGTCACCAGCGACGACCACCCGGAACGCAGGCCAGATATAAATTCCAGATAATATAATTCTTTTTGTGTGCTCGATTGAGCCATTTTTGCTGATTATTGTTTTGTGTGTAAATTGCGTAAACGTGTCTCGTATCGTACGTGTTTTGCGCTAGTGTACGAGAAAGGTCGCTCCCTCTGCCCTTTAAATCGCGCGATTAGGAGCTTATTTTATTCGGCCGAATAGAGTAAACCCTGCGCGAAAGGGTGGCGCTCGGAGGTATTTGTTTTCAGGAGCGCAGGACACGGTGTCCGTCTTGATTTGTGTGAATAAACGCCGACATCTTACCATACCAAACTCACAGCTGTTATTTTTTGCTCCCCCCACGTTTTCTCTTTACAGTTTTCTATTCCAGTCATTTCAGTTACAGTTTTACAGTTTTCTATTCTCACTACGAGATCTAAACCTGGTGGTGTTGGCGTCAAGCGGTCAGCGTTGTGACAGTTCGTGATTTCTGAGCTTCGCTGACTGTCTGCCGTCCACCCACACAGGCAGGGTGGAGCCTCCCTTGCGACGAAGTAGCAACGAGGTAAAATTACGTGGAGCCTTTTTTTAACCCCCCCACTCTCTGACACCGAGAGCCTGGCCCTCGTCACTACTTCAAAGGGACCCTCCACTCGCTCCACGGCCTAACGCGCCGACTGCCCTTCAGGTACGTCACAACATAATGCTACCTTCACTCGATTGATTGTAGTTGGTTTGGTTTTGTTACTTTGGCTAAATTTGTTTTTAATAATATTGCCTTAGTTTGGTTTGGTTTGGTTAGGTTTTAATTTTTTTATTTCGGTTTATAATGGTTTGGTGAGACTTTAATTTAACTCAGGTTACCTTAGTTTAGGTTAGTCATTTTATTTGCGTTTGTTCAGTTATACACTTACAAAACGTAGGTTTGGTAACTGAACTATTTTGACCATACAGTAGGCAAAATACAACAATTTTTCCTTATATGAGGTTATCAGAGGAAGAGTGGCCGAACCATTAAAACGTAAAGATTCCAAAATAATTATTTTTAGGATTTTGCAATCTACAGCGCACTTTCTTGGCATTTGATGCATTTGCAAAATATCTAACAAAAATAGTATGAGGTTCTAGAAAATCGCATTTATGTTCATTGGGTATGCAGCTGGGTTAGGCCAGTATTGCTCTCATGGCCTCATATATTGTTCAATGATTATGAAGGGAACTTGCAGTACATACCTTCACATTTCTTGAAAAAGCTTCTTGAAAATGCTTGAAAGCTTCTCAAATGGCTACCTTCACTTGGTTATTTGTAGTTACATGTATATATTACAGTTACTAACAGTTACTGTAGTTTTGTGGCTTACTTTATATGTTTTTGTGGTTATCTTTTGTGGCTTAACTCGTTTTGTGGCTTCTCAAACACTTACAGATTTCATGAAGTTGATGACACTGTATCCATGCTCCCAGTTATCTGTTGAGTTGCAAAGGAACGGACGCACGTTGAACTGGTGGCTCGTCTCAAGCTCTCCCAAAGCTGTGGCGAAGAGGGCCACAGCATCCACCATCAAGGCCGTTTCGACTTTAAGCTTCCAGGCTGCCACGTACTCGCTTTCCTGGTGATCCTTGCCAGCAACCTCGCGATCCTTCTCCAGGATGCCAGCGATCTCAATCACGTAATTATCATCAGGATCTACCAATCGAATCTGCCATACAAAATAGAGCATTGATATATTTGAAGCAAAATAAAAATACATTAACGTACCACTACCAGGATGATCCATGATGATCCACGTTCATACAACTGGGCCTAAGGCCTAAGACCCAGTTGTACGATGCTGGATCATCCTGGACCATGGATTATCTTTTTAACAATAGCAGGATGATTAGGATGATCCACGATCATAAAACTGGGTCTAAGGCCTAAGGCCTAGTTGTACGATGCTGGATCATCCTGGACCATGGATTATCTTTTTAACACTACCAGGATAATCCACGATGATACAACTGGGTCTAAGGCCTAAGGCCCAGTTGTACGATGCTGGATCATCCTGGACCATGGATTATCTTTTTAAGACTACCAAGATGATCCTGGATGATCCACGATCATACTACTGGGCCTAAGGCCAAAGGCCCAGTTGTACGATGCTGGATCATCCTAGACCTTAGATTATCTTTCTAACACTACCAGGATGATCCAAGATGGGCCTAAGGCCTAAGGCCCAGTTGTACGATGCTGGATCATCCTGGACCATGGATTATCTTTTGAACAGTACCAGGATGATCCAGTATGATCCACGATCATACAACTGGGCCTAAGGCTTAAGGCCCAGTTGTACGATGCTGGATCATCCTGGACCATGGATTATCATTTTAACACTACCAGGATAATCCAGGATGATCCACGATCATACAACTGGGCTTAAGGCCTAAGGCCCAGTTGTACGATGCTGGATCATCCTAGACCATGGATTATCTTTTTAACACTACCAGGATGATCCAAGATGGGCCTAAGGCCTAAGGCCCAGTTGTACGATGCTGGATCATCCTGGACCATGGATTATCTTTTGAACAGTACCAGGATGATCCAGTATGATCCACGATCATACAACTGGGCCTAAGGCTTAAGGCCCAGTTGTACGATGCTGGATCATCATGGACCATGGATTATCATTTTAACACTAGCAGGATAATCGAGGATGATCCACGATCATACAACTGGGCTTAAGGCCTAAGGTCCAGTTGTACGATGTTGGATCATCCTGGACCAAGGATTATCTTTTTAACACACGGGGATAATCCAGGATGATCCAGGATCATACAACTGGGCCTATGGCCTAAGGCCCAGTTGTACGATTCTGGATCATCCTGGACCATGGATTTTCTTTTTAACACTACCAAAATGATTCACGATTATAAAACTGGACCTAAGGCCTAAGGCCCAGTTGTACGATGCTGGATCATCCTGGACCATGGATTATATTTTTAACACTACCAGGATGATCCAGGATGATCCACGATCATACAACTGGGCCTAAGGCTCAGTTGTACGATGCTGGACCATCCTGGACTATGAATTATCTTTTTGACACCACCAATATGATCCGGGATGATCCACCATCATACAACTAGGCCTGAGGCCTAAGGCCTAGTTGTACGATGCTGGATCATCCTGGACCACGGGTTATCTTTTTAACACTATCAGGATAATCCAGGATGATCCAGGATCGTACAACTGGACCATTTGGGCTAAGGCCCAGTTGTACGATGCTGGATCATCCTCGACCATGGATTATCTTTTTAACACTACCAGGATAATCCAGGATGATCCAGGATCATACAACTGGGCCTAAAGCCTAAAGCCCAGTTATACGATGCTGGATCATCCTGGACCATGGTTCAATTACCTAGGATACAATTGTTAATACAATGGTATCTTTAGGCCCGGTTGTACTATCGTGGATCATGCTTGACCCTGGTACAGTTACCTGAACCAGTTACCTGAAGATGATCCTTGATCCCTTTCTAAGGTTCACTTTCTAAGGATACCACTGTATTAACAATTGTATTCTTAGAAACTGAACCTTAGGCTCAGTTGTACCATAGTGGATCATCCTTGACCATGGTTCACTTGCCTAGGATATCATTGTATTAACAATTGTATCCTAGGTAATTGAACCATGGTCAAGGTGATCCACGATCGTACAACTGGACCTTAGGAACTGAACCTTGATCAAGGATTATCCACGATCTTACAACTGGACCTTAGGCCCAGTTGTAGAATCGTAGATCATCCTTGACCATGGTTCACTTGCCTGGGATATCATTGTGTTAACAATTGTATCCTAGGTAATTCAACCATGGTCAAGGTGATCCACGATCGTACAACCGCACCTTAGAAACTGAACCACGATCTAAGATAATCCACGATCGTACTGCTGGGTCTTATGGCATCCATGTATCAATAATTGAAAAGCGAATTTAAATTAGTGGGCAATAACAGAATTAGGTCGAAAATGTTCTATGATTTTCTGGAAGCTACTTTTTATACAAATTTGAATTAATAATTTGTGTATCTACGTACACCTGTGATGTTGGTCTCGCTGTATTGGTAGGGGTTCAGATCAATGGTGTGCATATCCAAATTGGTGATGATGTACTTGTCCTTATCGGTCATCATGCCCACTTGCTGTGCCTGCTTCAAAATCTCCTCCAAATGGTCTACGGAGCAGTCAAGGACGAAGTGAGTTTCGCCGGACATCCAAACCTCTTTTAGCACAGGCCTGAGGTGCAAAATATAGAAGACAAATGAAGTTATTTCAAATATTTGCAAATTACACATGTTTGATGGTATGGTTTTGATGGACATCCAAACCTCTTTTAGCACAGGCCTGAGATGCAAAATATAGAAGACAAATTAAGATTTCAAATATTTGCAAATTACACATGATTGATGGTATGGTTTTGATGGACATCCAAACCTCTTTTAGCACAGGCCTGACGTGCAAAATATAGAAGACAAATTAAGTTATTTCAAATATTTGCAAATTACACATGATTGATGGCATGGTTTTGATGGACATCCAAACCTCTTTTAGCACAGGCCTGAGGTGCAAAATATAGAAGAGAAATTAAGTTATTTTTAATATTTGCAAATTACACATGTTTGATGGTGTGGTTTTGATGGACATCCAAACCTCTTTTAGCACAGACCTGAGGTGCAAAATATAGAAGAAAAATGTGATGATATGGTATTGAATTTCAATTAAGATACACGTATGAAATGGATTCCTTTAGATTTATAACTATAAAAAAAGAGAAGAAACAGTTATCTGCAAGCAAAATGAATATCATAATACCTATAAATTCTATTAATAGAACTTTATTTTGATCCAATATTAACAATTGTAACTATTTTAACATGAATTGGAGCTCGTCCAGTTGAAAACTTAGTGTGGTCATGAATGGACCTTGACTTTATTAATTATGATATACTTGGTCACCTTCTTCGTGGGAGAACTGAAAACCGGTTTCGATCTAGTGAGGCTCGTGCTGGTAGTACTTGATATTACCCCATAAAGTTGATTTCAGTTATTATTAAAAAAAAAGTAGCAATGTATAGCTTTTGGATTCCAAGGAAAAACAAGAACAAACAAGAATAATCGAAAATAGTATAACATCATGATGACTCAATATTGCAGTTGGTTGAGTGTGCTTTTGGATTCCAAAGAAAAACAAGAACAAACAATCATAATCGAAAATTGTATAACATCATGATGACTCAACATTGCAGTTCATTGAGTGTGCTTTTGGATTCCAAAGAAAAACAAGAACAAACAAGTATAATCGAAAATAATATGATGACCCAACATTGCAGTTCGTTAAGTACCTCAAGTTTATTTTTCTGCTTTTCAAAATTTATCGTTACCTGATGTGGGTGGTGGAATTTTGGATAATTTGAAGATCGAAGATTTGAAGATTTGAAGATTTGAAATTTTGATTTGAAAATTAAAGATTTGAAGATACTTTGAATAAGATGAAGATTGAAGATTCTGTTTTCTTGATAAACCTAAATCTCGTCTTTCTAAATGTATCATTACGGGGGGATAGACCATGAGGTTTTGAGTTACCTGTAGTTTCCAGTCCTGTGCTTGTCCAGCTCCCTCATGACGACGGTGTACCCGTGGCTGTCGTAGATCTTGAGCAGCTCGGTGATCCGGGAGAAGCCCTCGTAGCTCTCGTAGAGTATCGTGAAGCTCTTCCAGTCCCAGGCCTTGACGATGTCGACGAAGACCCTGGCCAGGACCGGCGGGTACGGGTAGAGGTTCACCAGGCAGGAGTCTCTCACCTGGTGGGCGTCGAAGCGGGTCTCAATGTGCGGTATCTCCTTGGTGTCGCAGATGGACTGCACCCCGACCGAGTTCTCGTCGCTGACCGGGCCGAAGATCCCGATGACCCCCATTCCCATCAGGTTGCAGGCCGTCTGCGACGCCTCCAGAGGGTTGTCCTGCTCCACGTGCATCCGGACCGGCATCAGCTTGTAGTTCTTGAGGATCTGCTCGGCGTTGACCAGGTTGACGGTGAGGCCGAAGGCCAGCTCCTTGTTCTCGTCATCGCTGTCGAAGATGCCGCCTGCGGACAACAGGATTCTCTCTTTAATGCCCCGCTCGGATTTTTCTGGGGCGCTCCTCCCCAGGTGCTAATTGCGATGTTAATTGCGTGTTCCGTTGCAGTCTGACGTGACTTAAGCGCAACTCAGCGGGTGTGTGTTGGTTGGTGGTATGAGGATGGTGTCTGCTGTGTGAGTGTGTGTATGGGCGAGTGTGTTTGAGAGATGATGTAGCGTGCGCACACCTCCTTACCTACGTTGATGTATTCCGAAGCACCAGAGGCGATGAATAATATAAAGATAATAAATATAGGTCTGATCATCGTTGTAAATATTATGGTGCGAACATGTTGACTCTGATGCGCGTTCGAACGACTGGGAGAATGTCGCACCGGCACGGCTATAATTAACTCACAACTTCCCAGGTTTATTTCAGGCACAGAAATGCTTCCAAGTATATTCTACGAATCCAGAAAAATTGAAACAAAATAACTGGACAGAATTGCACTCGCACCTAAAATATCCACAATTACAAAACATACAAAGTCATAAAATAGTTACATGACTATTTCAGCTTCATATTGATAACCAGTGGTAAAAACGATTGCAACTTTGTATCATAAGAATATCACGTGGGAACAGGTAAATACTGCCAGTTTTAAAACACATTCTTTTAAACCTAAACCAGTTAACTTGAGCCAACTGGGTTTCCAATTCAGTAGTGCGCTTTAGATTTAAAATAATGAATATTTAGATTTAAAATAGTGATTTTTTTGTGGAACGAGCTTAGGAACCTGAACGAGGATACAAATGGTGTAGTACACAAATGTTGTTACACGTTGACAAAGTTAACAACGTTGTTGTTAATGTTAAGTACACGTTACTGGACTTGTTTTACCTGTATCCATTTAAAATTAGTAATTTCCTCAAATTGTTCGACCCATAATTCTAGATAAGAAACAATATTGGTATAAACATTTATAATTTGTTAAATAAATCAATTTTTGTCAGGTGTTATTATTTTTTTCTTAGTTATAATATTTTTTAATTATTATTATAAATACAATTAAGACTAGTTGTACAAATCTAATGATTAATTTAATTCTAACTTAGATTGGTTAGAACTTAAAGATGTTATATTAAATTTTAATGCTTTCTATTAACATTTCAAAGAATAATGTCTACATTTCAATTCAATATTTTTGCATACATTTTAAAGAGAGTGTAATAACTAGTCTTGAAAGATCAATAAAAATTTCGAAACTACATGATTTTTTTCAATAATCCTACAAAATTCAAAGAATTACAAGATAATTCATTTGCTGAAAACTTCTATCAAACATTGCCCAAAACTTCCATTACAAACTGCATATATCTCATAATTACTTCCACAAAACTAAAGATAATTGCAAAAATTGTGTAACAACTGAAAACCAGCCATATCTGTATTCACAGAAAACAGATATTGTAATATTTCTATAAGAATTGCAGAAATGTACAAATATTTACACACATTTAAAAGAAAGTGTCATGAGTAATAATTATTCTTTAAAGAGCAATTACAATTTTTTATCTACATAAACTTTTTCAAAGCTTTTTCAAACTTTTTCAGGACATTTTAAAGAAAGTGTAATAACTAGTCTTTAGAGATCAATGAAAATTTCAAATCTACTGGATTTTTGTTTCAAAAATCCCACAAAATTCAAAAGATTAAATACAAGAGCATTAATATTGCTAAAAAACATCTATCAAAAATTGTTCAAAACTTCCATTATAAACTGCATATATCAAATAATAACTTTCACAAACCTAAAAACAATTGCACCAATTGTGTAACAATTGAAAACCAGTTATTATCTGCATTTACAGAAAACAGAGTTTGTAACATATTTATAAGAATTGCAGAAATGTATAAATATTTACACACATTTAAAAGAAAGTGTAATGAGTAATAACCATTCTTTAAAGACCAATCACAATTTTTTATCAACATAAACTTTACCAAAGCTTTTCAGGACATTTGAAAGAAAGTGTAATAACCAGTCTTTAGAGATCAATGAAAATTTCGAATCTACATGATTTTTTTTTCAAAAATCCTACAAAATTCAAACGAATAAATACAAGATCATTAATATTGCTGAAAACTTGTATCAAAAATTGCCCAAAATTTCCATAACATACTGCATAAATCTAAGAATAACTTCCACAAAACTAAAAACAATTGCAACAATTGTGTAACAATTGAAAACCAGTCATTATCTGCATTCACAGAAAACAGAGATTGCAACATTTCTATAAGAATTGCATAAATGTAAACATATTTACAGATATTTACAGAATGTGTAATAACTATTCTTTAGAGACCAATTAAAGTTTCGAATTGACCTAAACTTTTTCAAAACTTTTCAGAACATTTTAAAGAAAGTGTAATAACTAGTCTTTAGAGATCAATGAAATCGAATCTACATGATTTTTGTTTCAAAAATCCCACAAAATTCAAAGGATTAAATACAAGAGCATTAATATTGCTAAAAACATCTTTAAAACACTGTTCAAAACTTCCATTATAAACTGCATATATCTAAGAATAACTTCCACAAAACTAAAAACAATTGCAACAATTGTGTAACAACTGAAAACCAGTCGTATCTGCATTCACAGAGAACAGAGATTGTTATATTTCTGTAAGAATTGCAGAAATGTACAAATATTTACACACATTTAAAAGAAAGTGTCATGAGTAATAATTATTCTTTAAAGACCAATTACATTTTTTTATCTACATAAACTTTTTTAAAGCTTTTTCAAACTTTTTCAGGACATTTTAAAGAAAGTGTAATAACTAGTCTTTAGAGATCAATGAAAATTTCGAATCTACTGGATTTTTGTTTCAAAAATCCCACAAAATTCAAAAGATTAAATACAAGAGCATTAATATTGCTAAAAAACATCTATCCAAAATTGTTAAAAACTTCATTTACAAACTGCATAAATCTAACAATAACTTCCACAAAACTAAAAAGAATTGAAACAATTGTGTAACAATTGAAAACCTGTCATTATCTGCATTCACAGACAACAGAGATTGTAACATTTCTATAAGAATTGCAGAAATGTAAAAATATTTACAGACATTTCAAAGAAAGTCTAATGAGTAATAACTATTCTTTAAAGACCAATTAAATTTTTTTATCTACATAAACTTTCTCAAAGCTTTTCAATATTTCTGAAAATTTGTTTATTTTTATAAAGTAACTTTTATTGCATTCAGCAAATATTCAACACAAAACCCAGAAATATACAAAATGTTCTCAAAACTTGCATGGAAAAATTTCGAATCTACGTGAACCTTTTCAAAACTCCAACAAAATTGAAACGATTCAATATGAGATCATTAATATTGCTGAAAATTTGATTAATTTTTTAAGGAAACTTTTATTGCAAACTGCAAAGGTTCAACATAAAACCCAGAAATATACAAAAATTTGTCAGCACTTCTATGGAAAAATATACGTACCTATTGGCAAAAACTTCACAATAAGCACATATATTAAAAAAAAAATGTTAAAACTTCGAGGACAAAAATAGATGATTGCAAAACGTCTGAAAGGATCGCAGTAATTCAGAAAATATTCTCTAACCTTCTACAAAAAAAAAAACAAAAGAATTGAAAATGTTCAAAAATTGAAGAATATGTAATACTTTCATGACTATACATTCAGGGTAGGCCATTTTAATCAATCCACACAAATTACTGCCAAGGTTGTTTGTTAGCGAAAATTGACCCCAACAAAAGTTGTATGGCTACAAGGAGGAGATCTGATAATGACTTTGGAATTGATCTTGAAGTTGAATTTCAAAGTGATTTCAAGGCGAACTTGAAAATTTTAAATAGTAACCCTACACTTTGAATTTTTATTTTGAAAGAAGGTTATTATACAAGTATGGTTGAATAACACCTTACATAAGAAAATTTTCGATTAAAAAATGAAACAAAAGTTTACTACAACAATAATTCAGAAATTCTCTATAGAAAACCAAAATTCTCAAAACCTTTGTAATAATTTAGAGAAGTGCAAAGAGTGTAATAACAGCAGAAATTAAAAAATATATCTGTATGATCCTAAAAATGTACGTAACATTCTTAAGCTTGAAGTAACATGAAGAATTACAAAATTTCTACAAGAATTGGAAAAAATATACGAAATTGTACAGACATTTAAAAAAGGTGTACAAATAATCCTTCAGAAATCTATCAAAACCAGAAGTAAGAGAAATAAAAAAACATTAAAGAATTGTAAGTTTTACTAAAGTAGCCGACTTTTTTCAAATATCCTTTAAAATTAGTTTCAGGTGTACTGTACACGAATGCAATATCAAATATGCAAATAATAAATTTTCAGAAATTTCAGTAATAGCTAACCCATACTTGTCAATGCAGAAAGTTATGGGTCTGATTTTCTCCCTTAATCAATACTGAAACTTTGTCAAATTTTCAGGAGTAATAGTTTCAGCTGTACTGTACACGAATCTAATATCAAATTTGCAAATCAGAAATTTTCAGAAATTTCAGTAATAGCTAACCTATACTTGTCAATGCAGAAAGTTATGTGTCTGATTTTCTCCTTTAATTAATACTGAAATTGTCAAATTTTCAGGAGTAATAGTTTCAGGTGTACTGTACACGCATCTTATATCAAATATGCAAATAATAAATTTTCAGAAATTTCAGTAATAGCTAACGTATACTTGTCAATGCAGAAAGTTATGTGTCTGATTTTCTCCCTTAATTAATACTTAAACTATGTCAAATTTTCAGGAGTAATAGTTTCAGGTGTACTGTACACGAATCTAATATCAAATATGCAAATAATAAATTTTCAGAAGTTTCAGTAATAGCTAGCCCATACTTGTCAATGCAGAAAGTTTTGTGTCTGATTTTCTCCCTTAATTAATACTGAAACTTTGTCAAATTTTCAGGAGTAATAGTTTTAGGTGTACTTTACACGAATCTAATATCAAATTTGCAAATCAGAAATTTTCAGAAATATCAGTAATAGCTAACCCATACTTGTCAATGCAGAACGTTATGTGTCTGATGTTCTCCCTTAATTAATACTGAAACTTTGTCAAATTTTCAGGAGTAATAGTTTCAGGTGTACTGGACACGAATCTAATATCAAATATGCAAATAAAAAAATTTCAGAAATTTCAGTAATAGCTAACCTATACTTGTCAATGCAGAAAGTTATGTGTCTGATTTTCTCCTTTAATTAATACTGAAATTGTCAAATTTTCAGGAGTAATAGTTTCAGGTGTACTGTACACGCATCTTATATCAAATATGCAAATAATAAATTTTCAGAAATTTCAGTAATAGCTAACGTATACTTGTCAATGCAGAAAGTTATGTGTCTGATTTTCTCCTTTAATTAATACTGAAATTGTCAAATTTTCAGGAGTAATAGTTTCAGGTGTACTGTACATGAATCTAATATCAAATATGCAAATAATAAATTTCCAGAAAATTCAGTAATAGCTAACCCACACTTGTCAATGCAGAAAGTTATGTGTCTGATGTTCTCCTTTAATTAATACTGAAATTGTGAAATTTTCAGGAGTAATAGTTTCAGGTGTACTGTACACGCATCTAATATCAAATATGCAAATAATAAATTTTCAGAAATTTCAGTAATAGCTAACCCATACTTGTCAATGCAGAAAGTTATGTGTCTGATTTTCTCCCTTAATTAATACTGAAACTTTGTCAAATTTTCAGAAGTAATAGTTTTAGGTGTACTGTACACGAATCTAATTTAAAATTTGCAAATCAGAAATTTTCAGAAATTGGATTAGGAATTACTAGCAAAAATAAGCGCACCTTATGCCACATTAGTAAAACACCAATTCTCCACTCTTCCAAATCTACTTTAAAAACTACAAACGAATTCTGTCCAGTACGATTCAAATATCCAAGCGATTATTTTTTCAAAAACAGGTTTCCAAGTCAAGAAACGTATCAAAAAAACTGTGGAAGGTTGATAAAAGCTTATCTGGAAGGAGTGAAAAAACAAACAAACTGAGATTGCAATTGAAATACAAAATAAACTAATAACCGAACCTGCCGAAGTTTCTGAACACCTACATAAATACTTTACCTCAATTGTTGATAAACCAATTTAAGGAATAAAGCCTCTATAGTACTGTAGTGACTTCGTAAGAAATTTTAATAAAAGCTACAATGAAGAATTATTTTTTATGACTGTCACAAGTCAAGAATTACATGAAATTATATCCCCTCTTCACAAAGGTGGTTCTTTTACAGAAGCTAATTTTCTTCCCATCAGTTTGTTGTCAACCTTTTCGAAACTTCTGGAGACTATTGATTAAAATAAGCGCACTTTATGTCACATTAGTAAAACACAGATTCTCCACTTTTCCAAATCTACTTCAAAAACTACAAACGAATTCTGTCCAGTACGATTCAAATATCCAAGCGATTATTTTTTTAAGAACAGGTTTCCAAGTCTAGAAACGTACCAAAAGAACTGTGGAAGGTTGTAAATAGCTTATCTGGAAGGAGTGAAAAAACAAATAAACTAATATTGCAATTGAAATACAAAATCAACTAATAACAGAACCTGCTGAAGTTTCTGAACACCTACATAAATACTTTACCTCAATTGTCAATAAACCAATTAAAGGAATAAAGTTGATATAGTACTGTAGTGACTTCTTAAGAAAATTTAATAAAAGCTACAATGAAGAATTATTTTTTATGACTGTCACAAGTAATGAATTACGTGAAATTATGTCCCCTCTTCACAAAGGTGGTCCTTTTACAGAAGCTAATTTCGTGCCCATCAGTTTGTTGTCAACCTTCTCGAAACTTCTGGAGACTATTGTCAAGATAGTGTCTAGCGCTACTGGTCCTATGTTTTTTAGCATCTCTGTCTCAACTTTGTCAATTCCTGGTGCCTTTCCCATTTTTAGATCCTTGATCGCTTCTGTAAGTTCTTCTATATTTATGTTTTTTGTTGTCATATCCATATTTATTTGGTTTCCATTCTCTTCGTCCTCGTCCCGTTCTACGTTGAGCAATTCTTCTAAGTATTTTCTCCATCTTTCCATTATTTCCTCTATTTATTTAAAAATTTTGCCCTCTTTTTCTAATATGTAGTTCTTGTATGGTTTCCATACTCTTCGTCCTCCTCCCGTTCTACGTTGAGCAATTCTTCGAAGTATTTTCTCGTTTTCTTTTTTCTGCTGGCATAAAACTTGCAAGATATGCATTAAATAAATTTTGTGAAATTTCGGTGACTGCTGCAAGTCGGAAATATAAATACTCGATTTTCTCACATATTTTAAACACAGTCTTCATCAAGTTTTCGGAGGAATTGAGCGTATGCAAATCTGTGAAGTGGAGAATGAACTCAGGTCTGGGCCATACAATGGTTACATTTGAGGCGTCCGCCTGGGCATCGTAAATCTCTTCTGGGACGTTTTCAATTACCGATTGTTATGCGATAGGGCGGTTAAATGGTGCGGCGCGCCCTGCCGCCCCCGGCCCACGATGACGTTGTCATCCCAGTGACTCCACGGGCGTGTGGGCGCCGCACTTTCACCGCACCGACGCACAATCCATCATCCCCCGCACCCGAAGGCTCCTTCTGTAAACCGGATGGATTGAATTCACGAGCAAATCACACGGGAAGTCCGATACAGTTACTCTGTCGCACGCGCGCCACTAATTAGGAAGTGGCACGTGACGAGACACGCTGCGCCCCCTTTGTGATCGGTTGGATCACAAAGGTGCGTCGCGACGCCCTCAACCAGCAGATAATAAAGGCGGCAATCAGAGTGTGCACCCGCGAGACAATGCAGCGTCCGGTATTTGGGTTTGTGTGATAACGAGATCGCTATCGCCATCGGGACCACAAGAGAATCGAGACAACAGACAAGTCATGCCGGCCCAATTAACAGGACCTGCGGAAAAACGGTGATGTGCGCGCATTGTGCACGCGGCCCATGCCCCCGGGCCGATTAATAATAACAAACCGCCCGATTATTTTTACTGAGAAATCGATTATTACGCTCCAGAAATGAAAATTGAACTGTGCTATTGTAATTTTCGGTCGCACGGAACGATTTTTTTCTCTCTTGAGGAGCGCGCGAGGAGCTACGCGATCCATTCGAGGCCCGCGTAAAAAAAGTGGAATGATTGCTTTCGATCGATGGCCATCGCCCGGCGGGTATTAATCATCGATCGATGCCATCGATTGATTCTAATCTGCAACAGCGATGACATATCTGCAAATTTATTGGTAACTCTCGACAACCATTCCCATCTAAATATAATCCTCAGATCCTTAACCCTTCTTGAAGGTTTGGTGACATCATCGATGTGCTGGTCCTATTTCTGCCTCCCATATGTCCCTATATTGAGCAGCCCGAGCAGCCTCATGCAGATTAAACATAATACAACTTCAATTATTAGTTCTGTGGTCGGCACTCAAAAAGACATACGTCTTTTGGAGGACTTATTTTCCTGCTAGGAAACGAAAAATCAACTAAAAGCTTTTATTGATGACTCACCTTTTTAACTCATTTAAAAAAAAAACAAAATTATTTAATTTGTTTGCATTAAGTTAATTAAGTATACATAGATGCCATTGCAAAGCAGAATAAGTAGATATCCCAAATAATTATTCTTCTTCGTGACGGATATTCCCGAAGAGAAGTTGTTGGGATTCTAAATACCAACGAATCTGTGGTACAGATGGCCGCAGCACGGTTCAGAGGGACTGGTAGTTTCAAAAGAAGTTGCGGACAAGGTGTTAAAAGAAAAATACAACACGCAGAGAAGATCGTATTATCGAACTTCAGGGTTTAAGAAAGAAGTTTGAACATCTAGCATCTGGTGAATTAAAAAATGATCTTCGATTAGCCACTGCAACAGAAATTTCAACCAAAACAGTAAGAGGAAGACTGAAAGAAGTCAATGTGTCAGCTAAAAAACAGCAACCGGTCCAATTCTCACAGCTACACACAAAAACATCGCGTAAACTTTTGTCAAAATCATCAAGGTTGGGACTAGGGGCAGTGGAACTCCGTTTTGTTTTCGGATGAGTCCAGATTCCTCCTAAACAAGAATTATTGCCGTGTTATTGTCTTACGAAAACCATGTGAGCGAACCATGTACCATTCGAGAATTTGACAAATTTGGTGGGGGGTCTGTAATGGTTTGGGGAGGGATACAATTTAATGGTCATACAGAATTGTCTTTGATACGAAATGGGTCGCTAACAGCAAGAAGATATACATGCGAGATTATTGCACCCCATGTTCAACAATTTTCCGAAAATTTCGGCATTGGTTTCATTTTTATGCAAGACAATGTCAAACCTCATACAGCTAACATTGTCACAACTGCACTGAGAGATGCAAATATCCTATATTTGGAGTGGTATTCCAAAAGCCCTGACCTCAATTCTATTGAGCATCTCTGGGATCAATTGGGCCAAAAAATTGAAAACGCACCGAGACCGCCAGTAACTCTTCATGAGCTCTCTAACATGCTTGTTCAAGAATGGGATCAGAAAAAATACGAACCATAATCTCAAGCATGCAGAGAAGATTAGAAGCTTGTAGTTCTGCAAGAGGAGAGCACACACACCATTAATAATGTTACTTTTTATTACAAATTAGATTTCAGTTCATAAGAAGACCATTGGCATTTTGTGTTTTTAACTTTATTTCTTCAAGTCTATAAAAGTAAAGTTTGTTAATTTGAATTGCTCATAAGTCAACTAATCAGTAAGGAAACACTTGGATTTATATATTTATTCGTTTCATTAAATTTCGTTATCTGGTTTTAAATTTATTTTGAATTTTACGTGTGGTCCCTTAATTTTGTCCGGAAGTGTACATTATAAATTGAGAAATGTGTGTTGTTTAGTGGCCATTATCCGAGATGCCCAAAACACGTGGAGGAAGAACAGAAAGAATAATGTTGGCCGCTTGCAGAATAAATAATGTGACTTCAAAAGGTAAGCAAGTTAATAATACTACTCGCAGGGCGTTAAGTAAGTAGACAAACTTCAACGGGTGATTCCTTGATTAATTCTAAGATAAAAAGTTCATATAAACATGGGGTCTCAACGGGTTCGTTTACAAAATATAGTTTAGAGAAGTTTAAAAAAATGTGATTTAATGACAACGCGCTGGACCACAATCGTGGCCCCCTAGGTCATATTAGTCCTTTGAATTTCTTCATTTGGGGGAACCTAAGATTGTTGGTATATCCATCTTCAATTCTTAATGTGGAAAATTAGGATTAAGAAATCGTGAACGACTCTGCCAGTTGATGCCAGCATAAAAGCATGCATTGAAGTCGGAAGTGGTAAATTTCTACAGTTGCATGAGGCAATGTGTTTTTGTAAATTATTTCTATAGCAGTACAGCATTCATGTTTTGTATCTATTGTAAGATTGTTTCTTATTAAACTTTTTTTTTAAACTTCTTTACATTTTATTTTCCAAATGAAGCAGCTGAGACCCCATGTTTATATGAACTTTTTATCTTAGAATTGATCAAGGAATCGCCCCTTTAAGTTTGTCTACGTACTTAATTAACACCCTGTATATTGAAAATAGCATTCAAAATCGATCACGGCGATAAAACTTCAGAAACGAAATTTAATGAAGTTAGGAAGCACATATATTCATTCCCGGCATATCAGAGCCACTATTCGAGAAGACATACTGATAAGAAGTATTTGCCATCAGATTTAACTTTAAATAAAATGTACAACCTTTATTGTGAGCCATACAATGAAATTCCGGTGTCAATTAAAATATACTCAAAAGTTTTACACACTTTGGGATTGAAATTTAAAAAAACCTAAAAACGATACTTGTTCTAAGATGACACTTTAGTTGCGCACGAAAAGTATTCTACTAATGAAGAAGAAAAACTCTACTACTTTAGGGGAAACTAAATTTTCTATCCTGTACCATGACCAACAAGTTGACTTCTAATTAGAGTAGTGGTATTACACACACAGACAAATGTGGAACTCATACACCGGTTCATAAAACTTCAGAAACGAAATGAGATGAAGTTAGGAAGCACATAAATTCATTCCCGGCATATTAAAGCCACTATTCCAGAAGATATACTGATAAGAAGTATTTGGCATCAGATTTAACTTTAAATAAAATATACAACCTTTATTGTGAGCAATATAATGAAATGCCGGTGTCAATTAAAATATACTCAAAAGTTTACACACTTTGGGATTGAACTTTAAAAGACCTAAAAACTATACTTGTTCCAAGTATGACACTTTAGTTGCGCACGAAAAATATTCTACCAATGAAGAAGAAAAACTCTACTACTTTAGGGGAAACTCAAAAATTTCTATCCTGTACGATGATCAACAAGTTGACTTCTAACAGTGGCATTACACACACAGACAAATGTGGAACTCATACACCTTTTAATAAAACTTCAGAAGCGAAATTAGATGAAGTTAGGAAGCATATAAATTCATTCCCGGCATATCAAAGCCACTATTCCAGAAGACAATCTGATAAGAAGTATTTGACATCAGAAGGCAGAAGCTCATGTTGCTTCTGCCGATTTGGCATATATTTCAAAAAGTCGTGATAAAGCTAGAAGGTTAGAAGATCCTTCCTACGTTGCATTTGCGATTGATCAACAACAAGTTCTGCAAACACGTTCTTCATCAACGAACAAGATGTTTTATCTAAGACAGTTAGCAACGTACAATCTAACAATACATAATTGCAGCGCAGGGGACTCAAGTAACTTCATGTGGCCTGAATGCACTTCCGGTAGAGGGGCAAACAACATCGCTTCTTGCCAAAACCGTTTTGTGATGGAAATACCAAGTACTGTAAAACGTGCTGTGTTTTACTCAGACACTTGCGGTGGGCAAAACAAAAATTCATATGTGTCTTCCATGTTCCAATACATTGTCAACCAACATCCTTCCATTGAAACTATTGACCACAAGTTTCTCGTTCTAATAGAAAAACGTAGAAAACTCGTTCATTTGACATCCACATTCCAAGGGACTGGTATAACTGCTGAAAACAGCTAGTAAGAAAAAATATTTAAAGTTGTTGTAATGGGTGCATTTATTGCATTTTCTGATATTGCTGGAAAATGTCCGCTTCACAATAAAAATAAGGCCTTCAAATGGCGCTCAGTTTGCTGGCTACGCTGCAGAAAATCTTCAACAACTGTGCAATATAAACTCAGTGTGAATGAAGAAGAGTTTGATGAAAACAGCTTTTTCAAAAAAGGTCAGAAACTGAATCATTTGCATAATCTCAAGCTGAGATTGATGTACAATGGTCCACGACTAATTTCTAAGAAGAAAAAGAAAATTTATTAGAAATAGTCCAGTTGCTGGATAAAGATGTGCAAGATAATTACATAAATCTGAAAGTAGACGCTGAACTTAAAAGATACTGACCCTGATATTGATAGGTGCTTTACAGATGAAGAAGACACGTAAAATTAGTTATAATTTTATTACTGATATCTGATAGCCATGTTTATCTTATTTTTGATTTTTGTGGAATGAAATATTGCCTAACCTATTCTTAAGTCTATACATAAATGTAGGTTTTTAATACATTTAATTAATTTTATGTAAAATTTATTGGCATTAAGTTAAAGTTTTTAAATTTTTTTTATAATGTTTCTGGACTGTTTCCTCAGAAACAGTCCTTCTGTTAATTATCAAACCATTCTGTGAGGTTCAAGTATACTTAGTCCCATTGTTTCAAGATTAGGTACTACGTGATAAGTTGACTTGTATCCTTTTCACTGGTGAGCGCAGAACGTTTAGTAATCATTATGCTATTATTGTTATTGGAATCATCTTTCACAACAGTAAATAGACTTACGTCCTTTTAAGGGTGTCAACATGAAAACTAATTATTACTTAAAAGGCTATAACTTTTGGTTTTCTGCCAAAATAAGTAGTTTCGTTCAACAAAATATATACAGCGTCATTAAACATAAAAATTAATTAAAAGCAAGTAAAGCAATGTTTCGACCCACATTTACAGATTTGAGAAATCAAGTCAAATTTTCAACCTTGATTTCCAGTAAACTTTAAAAATGTACTTATCATCTTTTGAGTGCCCACCACAGAATTATTATGGTATAAATATGGTTTATGTATGCAAAATGCGACATGTCACACAAAACTGAATATCGAGTCTCGCATGCCTTTGGATTTGCTGGTTTTTCTAAACGGACGTCTTCTCGCTGATTCACTCCAGATCCGGATCGGCGAGCAAACCACGGATGACATATAAGGTTTCCCCCTCGCAGTGAAAGTGTTATTAACACCTACCTTGTCCTGTTACGGCGTCGCACTCTTACCCAACACCGTAATTGTCCTCGCGAATTATGTCACGCCGCTTGCGTCCGTGTCGGCTGATCCCGATTCTGGGTGAAACCTCTTCTCTTCTTGCGCAACTGTTGAGCGGCCGGCGATCGCCTCCGTTAATTGGAATCGAGACAATGGGGGGAAATCCCGGCCGAAAAAATGTCAAGGCGCAAATTGCCCGGCCTGCGATTACCGGGCACTGTTCCAAAACGGTTTCTGGGCCGCGGACGATTTTTACGGCCGCGGGTAACTGTTCCTCTTGTGTTGGCGCCTTCGCGGAACCAATGCTCTCCGGGACCCGGTGAATAGGTCCAGACAATGGAGAGGAATTGCCAGCGGACCGCCGAGAAATTGAAAACCGACGCGAAAAAGCGTCGTTTTTGCCAGAAGCAACGTTACTTCTAAGCGACACGTACTGTTCTGTTAGCGGCCTATTTTATAGAAATTACTGTACATTGGGAAACAATAAATATTTTTTATTGTAATTGAGTTATACAACCACTCAGAAACGGTTTTCCTCACTAAAAATTAGCACGGTTATTAATTAATTTATAATTAGATTCGAATTCTGTTTTTGCTATAAATTCCAAATTAATTGCATGTTAATAAATTAATGGGCTGTGTGCATTTACATACACATTACGTATTAATAATTGGCTATTTGCACATATTGGATGTGTTAATAATTACCATAATATTGATGGAATAATTAATATATTACCAACTATCTTCATAACTTTTAGTAATCTAACTTAACCTAACCTTAACAACAATAAAAAAGAACCTCTATATGCAAGAGGACCATTATTAATATCTACACTAGGTGCAAATATAGTACATAAAGAATGATAAATGATAACATTTCAATTAAGTGTTAGTTATGACGTCAAGCAGAAGCGGAACAACAGGCTCAGGATAGAGATACATGCAAAGAAGCAATTCGACAGTGAGGCACCAACACATCCTTTGGAAGGATCAGGTACAGAAGAGGAGGATGACTATAATCAATTACTCCACAATGGGATATTTATTATAAACAAATTCTGATATATTTTTGTACTACCATATCAACAAGATCAGTTTTTGTATATTACTAAGTCCCAGTTGTAAGATCGTGAATCATCCTTGACCATGGTCCAATTACCTAGGATACAATTGTTAATACAATGGTTTCTTTCGAAACTGAACCACGATCGTACAACTGGGCCTAAGGCCCAGTTGTATGATCATGCATCATCTTTAACCATGGTTCAGTTACCTACAATACAATTGTTAATATAATGGTACTGGAACTAACTAAATTTGATAAATCATTAAATCATATCAAAAAATATTGGATAAATTTATTAGCCTCAAAAGTGGGCAAATTAACAACAACATACAAATGTATACAAAAATATTGGATAAATTTAGTAACTTCAAAAGTGGGCAAACACTAAGAACAACATACAAATGTTGTTCTTAGTTTTCCCACTTTTGAGGTTACTAAATTTATCCAATATTTTTGAGTAAGTAGTTGATAAATTATTCTCAACTGTTGAAAATTGTACTTTAATACTATTGCATGCTGTACAAATTCGGATAAATAATTTTGCGAAATTGATACACTGTTTCTAAAAGTTCGATCAAACTTTTAAGAATAGTACATTCCACTTTCCAGAATCATTGACCAAATTTCAAATATAGTTTTTTCGACTTTCGCTAGTTGTGTATTCATACTCAAAACTATAAATCAAACTTCTAAAATAGTATCAAAATTTGCTTTAGTCAGCTAAATGCTAAACATATCAGTAATCTCAAAAACATTTTGGAAATATATCAATATTTTTTTTATTTTAAATCAAAATTTTGAAATATTCATGCGTTTACCAGCAATATTAAAAAGTTTTGGTAATACAGGGTGTTCCACGCAAAGCGTCCATTAAAAGTTTACGGAGTTACCAATATATTTAATAAGTTTTTCAAAATTTTAAAATATTTAATCATTTTCAAGCAATTTTACATAATTTTGGTAATACAGGGTGTCCCACGCAAAGCATCCATTAAAAGTTATATATACAGTATGTTCCCCAATAGGATTGAGTTTACATGAGGGATTTAAAAAAAAAAAACTTCTAAGTAAAAATGTTATAGGAATTAAAATTCCTGCTTGGTCTGAAACAACCATGCAGATCTGCATGACATAGTTGATATCTGTTCTCCTCATGGGAATTATTTTCAACTTTCTATCGCTGGTTATTGATTCATATTTAAAACTGCTAATCAAACTACTAAACATTAAAAAAACTTAATTAGTTCTTCAGAATTTTGAAATATTCATGCATTTACAAGCAATTTTATATATTTTTGGTAATACAGGGTGTCCCACGCAAAGCGTTCATTAAAAGTTTACGGGGTTCCCAATAGAAGAAAAATTAAAAAAAATCTGCATGACATGGCTAAATCTGTTCTTCTCATGGGAATTATTAGCAACTTTCTATCGCTTCCGGTTCTCTCGGAAGAAGCCATCAACTTTTAAATAGAACACCGTAAACTTTAATGTACTTTAATAGTACATTATTATATTTTTGAATTTCCCGTTTAATTATTTATATCCCCATATGTCTACTTGTCGTTTATAGTTTTTGAGATAAAAATTAATTGGTAAAATTTGTAATTCTTGAAAATACGTTTTGAACATATGGCCCTAACTATTGATTCTGCAAAATTGATACACTTTTCTTAAAAGTTAGATAAAACATATAAGAGTGGTTCATTCAACTTTCCAGAATTTTTGATCCAAATTTCAAATATAGTTCTCTCAACTTTCGCTAGTTGTGTATTCATACTTAAAACTATTAATTAAAGTACTAAACAAAAAAAAAACACTTATAGTTTTGACATAGGAATTTCAATTTTTGAGAACATCTAAATTTCGTTCACTCTGCTGAATGCTAAACATATATCAGTTTACCAGTAATCCGAAAGAACATTATGGAAATATATCAACATTTTCATTGATTTTAATTAGTCTTTCAAAATTTCGAAATATTTATGCATTTACAAACAAATTTAGATAGTTTTGGTAATACAGGCTGTCCCACGCAAAGTGTCCATTAAAACTTTACGGGATTACCAATATAGGACAAATTTGAAAAAAGTCTACATGACATGGCTAAATCAGTACTCCTCATGGGAATTATTATCAATTTTCTATCGTTTCCGGTTCTATTGAAAGTAGCCATCAACTTTGTTGGTTTAAATAGAACACCCTATACATTATTATATTTATGAATTCCCCGTTTAATACTTTACATCCCCATATCCATATATGTTTACTTGTCTTTTATAGTTTTTGAAATAAATATTAATTAGTAAATTTTTTAAAATTCGAAAAGACATTATGAACAAATTAACCTAACTTATAAATTTGCGAAGTTGATACACTATTCTTAAAAGTTCAATAAAACATTTAAGAGTGGTACATTCAACTTTCAAAAATTATTAATCCAAATCCCAAATATACTTTTTCAACTTTCTCTAGTTCTTAATTCATATTCAAAACTATTAACCAAACTACAAAACTTAAAAAAAAAATCACTTATAGTTTTGACATAGCAATTTCGACTTTTGAGAGCATCTAACTTTCGTTTACTCAGCTAAATGCTAAACATATCAGTAATCCGAAAGAACATTATGGAAATATATCAACATTCTCATTGATTTTAATTAAATTTTCAAAATTTTGAAATGCTCATGCATTTACAAGCAATAGTATAAAGTTTTTGTAATACAGTGCGCCCACGCAAACGTCCATTCCAAAAGTTTACGGGGTTCCCAACATAGGTAAACTTTGAACAAAAAAATCAGCATGGCATACTTGAATTTGTTCTCCTCATGGGAATTATTTTCAACTTTTTATCGGTTATTGTTAATTCATATTCAAAACTATTAATCAATCAAAGTTTTGACCTAGGAATTACAACTTTTTATAGCATCTAATTTTCGTTTACTCAGCTAAACATATCATTAATCTGAAAAAACTATGAAAATATTACAACAATTTCAATGATTTTAATTAGTTAAAATTTTGAAATATTCATGCATTTATAAGCAATATTACAAAGTTTTTTTAACACATGGTGTTTTAAATTACTTTGTTAAAATAATTTTAATATAAAAAAAAACTATACCAAGCAAAGCCTCCATTAAAAGTTTATGGGGTTACCTACTAATACAGGAAAAAATTGAAAGAAGTCAAGACATGACATGGCTGAATCTGTTCTCCTCATGGGAATTATTTTCAACTTTCTATCGCTGGTTGTTAATTCATATTCAAAACTATTAATCAAATTACTAAACATTAAAACATTTTCACATATAATTTTGGCATAGGAATTACAACTTTTTATAGCATCTAAATTTCGTTTACTCAGCAAAATGCTAAACATATCAGTACTTACATAACTTACATAACAAGATTTGGAAACGGTGCGAAACATGAAATAGAATTTCAACTTTAGAGCTGTTTTTTTGAAACAAGATGTGCATGATTTTTTATTATTTAGTCTTAGGCTATTCATCACTAGTAAGCATCTATGTTTCTATACCCATGGTAGTGGGAAGATATGCATCCATTGCATGAAATCAGCTCAATTGGTTGAATCGGTGAAGTAAGGATGAAGTGAGGTTTTTAATAATATGTTACTTATTTTGCAGTTGAAATTTTGCACTTATAAATAAGAAGTACGATAAGTTTCAAATATACATAAAAAGCATGTGGAAGTTTTTCACTTCTTGTAGTTCCTAATGGTACTTGCAAACCAACACACCATCACACCGTCATACCATCATACCATCATTACTTCATTCATTCTTGCATAATTTAACTAATTACTTAGAACATCACAATATCATTAATTCGTTTATTCTTGCACAATTTAACTAATTACATACTTCACACCATCATTACTTCAACACTTCATTGATTGTTGCCGAATATTGACCAAATCACTGATTTTTATGGGTAAGTCGATTTTACCAATATTTTTCTATAAGAATATTTGTAAACCCAAATGTTTTGTGTCCTACAATATCTGTAACTATTTTGGCATAGTTTTAGTACTATTAGTTTTAGTATTAAGCACAAAATAACACTAATATTTATATGGTTCTTCATTATTGCATTTTTTCTCTTGCTCGGAATAACTTTTGGTACCTATAATAATCGGTGCACCAAGTAGTCCATATCATAATCTTGATCAGCACACCTACGTGATTGCTCGAAAGCCTCTTGCCCAAGACGTGAAAGCGGGCGAGAAAAACGCTCTGGAAAACTTTCCTCGAAAGTTATAATTTAGATTGAGATACCCCTGGGGGTCGCCAGGCCCACGGGCATCCGTCACGACCTGCGGGCCCCCGTGGTCTCGGGCCGTTTTTCACCTGGTGTATTCAGTTAAGAGCCCAGAAAGCACGTGAAGGGCGGCAGGACGTGCCCCGAATAAGGAAAGGCGCAGTCGTGCCCGATGAAAGTGATGGCCGCAATTAAGATGCGTGCGTTCAAGTACGTGCATGGATTTGAATACCCAGTTTCTGCCCGACATCCATCTCCGCGTATCTACAAAGCACGAATCTTTTGAGGTACTTCTAAGTGGTAAGTTAAGAACTACAAAGGGTACGACGAGAGTTTTCACGCCCTAAATATTGATAGGTGCGCACGTTTTCTACTGGAAATCGGCAAAAGTGAACGCTCCGCTGAATAGCGATTAGCTGCATCGAAAGTGTCGTATTCCGTTTTGAGGGAAATCACTTTCGTTGATTACGCCTTGCAAGCTTAATTGATGGCACGCGCCTCGCGGCCAAACATTTTCTTCTCATAAATTTCAATGGTTTTCACATCAAAGAAAGGCTCAATGAATACAACAAACACCACCAACAAAATTTTATGTACCAATAAACACAGAGAAATGCCCAATCAAGTCAGCAGACGCACTGTAATTTATAGGCATTTTCTTTGTCATCGATCACTAATAAAATTGCAATTACCGACGATTCAATACAAATGTTCAATTAATAGGAAGGCAAAAGAAATTCTGAAAGCAAATTTAATATCAAGGTTACGCAAAAAATCGATATCAAATTTGCAACAAATTTTGTTCTCAAAATTGTATGTACCATTGGATGTACCAAAAGTTATTCCGAGCAAGAGAAAAAAATACAAAAATGAAGACACATTTAGTCTTATTTTTCTAATTCTTATTTTTCAAAATACAAAAATGAAGATCCATAAAAATGTACTTTTATTTTTTCTTATATCTTATATTTTCAAAATACAAAAATTAAGAGCCATAAAACTGTACTTTTATTTTTCTTATTTTTCTTATTTCTTATTTTTTCTTGTCATTCTGATCGGTTGATGATTGACAAAATTCAGTTATAATTCAGTTGAAAATTACATGACAATATGTATGTGGCACAGTCAAATGCAAGTCATGTAGTGGTGACACATCTATTTTTTTGTCTTTTGAGCTACAACAAAATTCATGAACCATTGAAACCACACCATATACTTACTAAACTTTCCACTTCCTAACACTTTTCTTGACTTCGCATAGGAGTATCTGCAATTTTTTTTCCATAATCTTCTTTCCACAATGCTTATGGTGTATCCCTCGTCGGTCTTTCTATGTAGGTAAGTGTGCGCTGTAAGAAGTGGAACGGCGGAATTAATCAAATGGGAAAACGCGCGGACCTCGTAATTAGCCGCTCAGAAACATTTAATTGCGATTAATGTTTTCGTCGACGGTTCCCATTAGGCTCCAGCCCATCCGTCCGGATCTGGGCCGTGCTTTACCATTGCCCATGCGATTTGAATCGCAAATCAGCGCGAGAACCGCAGCACCATGACAGTGTGCAAGTAAAAACTGGAATGGATTTCATGCAAATGCATGGAAATGGAATGGTATCGCATTTACAAGCAGATTATTGAAATGAAACAAGTACAGCAGGTATGCACAGGAAAAACACCCACACAGATATTAATTCCCAGCTGCAGACTACGGAATTTGAAACTACTAATTAAAGTGCTTCTAATTTTTTTCTCGCCACCGTCAAAATCCTGAAGAAACTTCATGCAATTGTCATGTTTTAGTAAGTATCAAAGTAAAATCGTTACTTATTCCATATTCGACTACATTTCTTATTACTTCTGGTACACCATTTACAAATGTTAATAATTAAAAAGTGCATCGGTCGACGTCATGCTTTCCCAGATTAACGACTATATTCCCAGCAGTAAAAAGTCTTTAATGGTAACACGCATCACGAGTTAATTGCAATATGGAACCCACATCAATTTACTCCGCCAGATGCAGTTGCACTAAAATTAATGAATTATTATTATGAGAGGTTTCTTTTTACGACGATTATGCATGCTTTCGCCGTTTCTCCGCAGATTCGCATCTCAAATTCGCGATGTATCCGCGAAACTGTATCAGGCCTAAATCGAAAGTTGAAAGCCATTATCGATGTTGGTTGACCTGCTAATTCCAGGAAAACAGATTAACACCCAGATATATTTTTTTGGAAAGAAACACAGAATTGCTTCTGAGAAGGATAATTGAATGACACACGTTAACCCTTTTCACCAAAAAATCTTAATAATTTCTCCTTTCAAAAGATCAAAGTACAACTAACCTCAGAAGGATATTTGTCCTCAGGGTAAAACATATCCTAAACATGCTGTTGCTATTACTGCAAAATGGATTGCTAAAGTTTTCGGCTACAAAAAGGTATATTTTCGTAGTATTGACATGTTTGTTGGAAGTATGATTCCTGAAAGTAGAAAATCACGTGGTGTGAAGAGTTAAGGCTTCAATGGCCAGGACGATTGTTGCCTGAGACAATATGAAGATCATTCAATCTACATCCGATTTAAATGTTCTATTGCATATTCTGATATATGAGGAGGTGAGACTAGATTTGTAAAATTTAAAAAAAACGTAACAGAAGGTTTTGGTTCAATCCTTCAGTGGAGTTAATTACCTTGTCGTAAATAATATAAAAGCAACAATTTGTTGCTTATCACTCATTCAATTGCTTAAAAGTTTTTAGGATTTCGAAAATATACCATCCATCTCAAAAATCCAAAAATCCAATTCATCATTAATTTTCAAGGGCAATCATTTTTTTCGACAATTTAGCAGTGATTCCGAAAATCAATGATTTCAATTCCAGAGTATTGTTTGATTTTCAGAGGCATATTTTTTTTTCGAAAATTTAGCAGAATTTCCGAAAATCAAACAATAATTGTCCGGAGTATCGTTTGATTTGCAAAGGCAATCACTTTTTTTTCGAATATTTCGTACTGATTCCGAAAATCAAACAATACGATTCCAGAGTATTGTTTGATTTTAAAAGGCAATGATTTTTTTTTACGAAAATTTAGCAGTGATGCCGCTAATCAAACAATAATATTCCGAAGTATTGTTTGATTTTCAGAGGCAATCATTTTTTTTCGTAAATTTAGCACTGATTCTGAAAATCAAGCAATACAATTCCAGAGTATTGTTTGATTAGTAATAATATACATTTCTTCAATGGGATTGTAACCCAGACAAAAACAGACATTTTGAAAAAAAAAACAAAAATTATAAATATAAAGGGTCTCATCTTCAGGAAATGTACATTTCGTCAATGGAATTACAACGACAGACCTAAACATATAATTATAATTGCAATTCTGATGAAAACTAGTTTCAAAATGGCCACAAACATGTATAAATAGTCTTATTTTTAGAAAACGTAGATACATATTGCCAATAAGATTTCCACATCTGACCTAATAACTAAAATAACAGAAAGTTTAATATTTTTTGTGGATTACCTTGTCGTAAATAATAAAAAAGCAATAATTATCATCCCGAATTTGTTTAAAAGTTTTTAGGATTTCGAAAATATAGCACCCATTCCAAAAATCGAGAGTATTGTTTAATTTTCAAAGGCAATAATTTATTACGAAAATTTAGCACTGATTCTGAAAATCAAGCAATACAATTCCAGAGAATTGTTTGATTAGTAATAATGTACATTTCGTCAATGGAATTGTAACCCAGACTATTTTGATAAAAAGGCAACAAATATACATATAAAGGGTCTCATCTTCAGGAAATGTACATTTCGTTAATGAAATTACAACGCCAGACCAAAAAATATAATTATAATTACAATGCTGATACAAACAAGTTTCAAAAAGGCCAAAAACATATATAGTCTTATTTTTAGAAAATGTAGATACATTTTGTCAACAAGACTTCCACATCTGACCTAATAACTAAAATTTTGAAAACAACCAAAAAATCATTGAATAGTAGAAAATAATGCACAATTCAACAATGAAATAATTGTACCTATGTCATAAATAATAACTTTTCACGAAATTATACACTTTTTTAGTTGTAGTAATAATATATATTTAGTAAATGTGATTGCAATACAGACAAAAACAGAAATTTTGCAAAAAGCCAAAAATCATCAATATAAAGGGTCTCATCTTCAATAAATGTACATTTCGTCAAAGGAATTACAACACCAGACTACAAAATATAATTATAATTACAATGCTGATAAAAACAAGTCTCAAAAAGGTCAAAAACATGTATAAATAGTCTTATTTTTAGTAAATGTAGGAACATTTTTTCTATAAGATTTCCACAACTGACCTAAAACAAAAATTAAGCAACGGAACAGAAAGTTTTGGTTCAATATTTTCTGTTGATTTAATTACCTTGTCGTAAAAAATAATATAGCATCAATTATCATCATGAATTTGCTTAAAACTATTTTGGATTTCGAAAGTTCAGCACTAATTCCAAAAATCAACCAATACAATTCCAGAGTAATGATTGATTTTTAAAGACAATCATTTTTTTCCGAAATTTAGCACTGATTCAAAAAATCAACTAATACAATTCCAGAGTAATGATTTATTTTCAAGAGCAATCATTTTTTTTTTCGAAAATTTAGTAGTGATTTCGAAAATCAAACAATACAATTCCAGAGTATTGTTTTAGTTTGAGAAGTAATAATTTGTTATGAAAATTTAGCACTGATTCCGAAAATCAAACGATACAATTCCAGAGTATTGTTTTATTTTGAAAGATTATCATTTTTTACCAAAATTTAGCAGTGTTTTCGAAAATCAAACAATAATATTGCGGAGTATTGTTTAATTTTCAGAGGTAATATTTTTTTTCCAAAATTTAGCACTGATTCCAAAAATCAACTAATACAATTCCAGAGTAATGCTTTATTTTCAAGGGCAATCATTTTTTTTTCGAAAATTTAGCAGTGATTCCGACAATCAAACAATACAATTCCAGAGTATTATTTGATTTTCAAAGGCAATCATTTTTTTTTGAAAATTTAGCACTGATTCCGAAAATCAAACGATACAATTCCATAGTATTGCTGTATTTTGAGAGGTAATCATTTTTTACAAAAATTTAGCACTGATTCCGAAAATCAAACGATACAATTCCAGAGTATTGTTTTATTTTGAAAGGTAATAATTTTTTACCACAATTTAGCAGTGTTTCCGAAAATCAAACAATAATATTGCGGAGTATTGTTTAATTTTCAGACATAATTTTTTTTCCAAAATTTAGCACTGATTCCAAAAATCAACCAATACAATTCCAGAGTAATGTTTGATTTTCAAGGGCAATCATTTTTTTTTTTAAATTAAGCAGTGGTTCCGAAAATCAAACAATACTATTCCAGAATATTGTTTGACTTTCAAAGGGAATCATTTTTTACGAAAATTTAGCACTGATTCTGAAAATTAAACGATACAATTCCAGAGTATTTTTTGAATAGTAATAATGTACATTTCGTCAATAGGATTGTAACCCAGACATTTTGAAAAAAAAAAAAATTTAGCACTGATTCCGGAAATCAAACAATACAATTCCAGAGTATTGCTTGATTTTCATAGGCAATCTTTTTTTTTGTAGAAAATTTAGCGCTGATTCCGAAAATCAAATAATATAATTGCATTGTGTTGTTTAATTTTCAGAGGCAATAACTTTTATTTTCTAAAACCAAGTTTGAAATTGAATGTTGAATCAATGAAAGAGAATGCCAAACATTATAAAATCTTTTTTATTGAAAATCAAGATTTGATTGACCAAAGTTCCTTTGGTTACAGAAATTAATGTTTGTTTTATACCAAACAAAAAGAGCTACGAAATCGAAAGTTGAAAGGCATCATCGATGCTGATTGACCTGTTAATTCCAGGAAAACAGATTAACCCCCAGAAGCGATATCTTTCTTTGGAAAGATACGCAGAATTGCTCTTCAGAAGGATATTTGTCTTCAGGGTAAACGGTATTCTAAAAATGCTGTTGCTATTACTGCAAAGAGGATTGCAAAAGTTTACTGTTACAAACAGTTATATTTTTATAGATAATTGTTTGACTTTCAGAGGCAATCATTTTTTTTTAAATTTAGCACTGATTTCGAAAATTAAACAATACAATTCCGGTTGTTTGAGGTACTATTCCTGAAGGTAAAAATCATGTGGTGTGAATAGTTAAGGCTTCAATGGCCAGTACGATTGTTGCTTGGGACAATTTGAAGATCATTCAATTCACATCCGATTTAAGTGTTCTATTGCATATTCTATTATATGAGGAGGTAAGACCAGATTAGTAAAATTAAAAAAACAAAACAGAAGGTTTTTGGTTCAATATTTTCTGTGGATTTAATTACCTTGTCGTAAATAATATAAAAGCAACAATTTGTTGCTTATCACGTATTTCCTTAAAAGTTTTTAAGATTTCGAAAATACAGCACCCATTCCAAAAATCTAGAGTATTGTTTGATTTTCAAAGGCAATCATTTTTTTTACGAAAATTAAGCTGTGATTCCGAAAATCAAACAATAATATTCCGGAGTATTATTTGATTTTCAAAGGCAATCATTTTTTTTTCAAAAATTTAGCACTGATTTCCAAAATAAAACAATACAATTCCAGAGTATTGTTTGATTTTCAAAGCCAATATTTTTTTACGAAAATGTAGCAGTAATTCCGAAAACCAGACAATACAACTCCAGAGTATTGTTTGATTTACATATGTAATAATTGTTTACGAAAATCTAGCAGTTATTCCGAAAATCAAACAATGCAATTCTAGAGTATTGTTTGATTTTCAAAGTCAATAATGTTTTCGAAAATTTAGCACTGATTCCGAAAATCAAACAATACGATTCCAGAGTATTGTTTGATTTTCAAAGGCAATCATTTTAATTTTCTAAAACTACAATCTAAAAACAATCTAAAATTTAAAATTTAATAGGATTCCAAAATTCTAAAATTTTTTTTCTTGAAAATCAAGATTTGTAAGTCCATTAGTCACAGAAATTAGAGTTTTACATCAAGCAAGAAGAGCTAAAGCAAAAAGTAAATGTTTTGTGGTGATGGTGTAGATTCCTGGGATACTTCCTAGGAGAAGGTATCCCCCGCATGAGACTAACGTTATCTCTGCGTTTTTCCGGTGCCCCCGCGGAGAAGACACCCACGTCCTGCGGTGACCGTACCTTCTCCCGTATCATATATCAGCCGATTATTGTTATTAATAATTGACTCGCTTGTAATTTAGCCGAGGATATTTACGAGCTGCGCTCCGGCCGCTCGTATCACTCGATGATCTATCGCCGCGATCATTCTATTAATCCGCGGAGAATGTTGCCCGGAATCAATGTTATTATTTCATATTTATGTTGAGCGGTATTTAGGTTTCAATTAGCCGCAGCCATTCCGCGAGAGAAACCGCGGCGGGCGGAAAATTTTTGCTGATAACGGTCAAAAACGCGAGAATACTATCACCTACGGTACACCGCACGCCTCGCTGGAACGGGATGATGAGTTATTAGCCTGTCGAAAAATTTAGGATTCGAGGAAGACTTTTTGTCGCGGTTTTGGCTTGGTTTTTCTAATCTGATACTTCCATTGTGCGCTGATTTGGTAGGGGTCCGTGGCGGGCTGCACCGTGCAGATACTGCACTGGGGTGTCTGGGAGAGAGTGACCCACTTGTCTGCAAGATGTATGCCATCCTCACCAAGAGCCGCCAGTCGGTAGCCAACTCGCGAGCCTGCCTCAGCACACCAGCAGTCGAGCGCCTTCGCCAGCGTGACCCTCACACGGACCGAAAAGAGAGCCGGAGGAGCGCGAGAGAGGTGTCCGATTTTTCGACGCGCTCCGCGTGTCCAGGGGGCCAATAACCCTGCCCTGGGGTACACCCGATCGCGCCGGATGGAATTTGTGGCGGCGCCGATAAGTTAATTTCGCGGACGGATTTGGCCTGAAGGGCGATAAGTGTCCCTGGGTTCGCCGGAGATGCACGGGCGTCGAGGTGCACGCCGCTGCTAGTGGGATCCCAGAAAACGAAAATTTGCCAAAATTTCGCGAAATTTTGGAAAACCGTAGGGTAGTGCGCGCAGTATCGCGGGACGCGTGCGTTCGTCAGTGTCTTTTTGGTGAGTGATTGCCAGGCGAATGGAATATATCGTCAAAAAGTTTCTACCCTGACGACGAACTTTTCTTTCAAATGGGTAAGTCCAAAATCAAAGAATCAATGCAAATAATTCGTCGTTGATGGTATCGGTAATTTCACCGCTTTTAATCCAAAAACATAAATAACCAGATACGTTAGCAGAGCCAAAGGTGCTTTGGTACACAGGTCCTATGAACCAAAACCAAATAAAAAGCCAAAAACCCTAGATATAAAAATTCTTAGTTTTACTTAAAGTACAGATCATTTGGCCAATGAGATTGCACTTGGTCCAAATAACAAAATTAATAAATACAAAAATCATAGATTATAGTCTTTTTGGTGAGTGATTGCCAGGCGAATTCTACCCTGACGACGAACTTTTCTTTCAAATGGGTAAGTCTAAAACCAAATAATCAATGCAAATAATTCGTCGTAGATGGTATCGGTAATTTCGCCGCTTTTAATCCAAAAACATAATATAACCAGATACGTTACCAGAGCCAAAGGTCCTTTGGTTTACAGGTGCTATGAACCAAAATTCAAATAAAAAGCCAAAAACCCTAGATACAAAGATTCTTATTATTACTCAAGTACAGAGCATTTGGCCAATGAGATTGCTCTTGGTCCAAAAACCAAAAATAAAAAATACAAAAATCATAGATTTAAACATTCTTAATTTCAGTATATAGTGCACATTTAGCCAATGGGACATCGACACCAGACCTAGAAGTAGGACCTAGAAGTAGGAATATTTTGCTATTTTGGAATTCTACTTGGCCCAAAAAATAAAAATAATACATATAAACATTCTTATTTAGAGTAAATAATGTAAATTCAGCCAATGGGACTTCAATACTAGACCTAGAGAGCATTTTTTTCAAAAACGCCAAAAGTAATAAAAAGTAATATCAGAACGTACACTTATCATTTTTTATGGTTTAGTATACGTTTCATCAATGGCCAAATATCATAAATACAAAGTCTCATTTTTAGTAAACGTATATTTCGTCAATGAGATTGCAATACCACAATACAATACAGAGTTTTGAAAAGTGAAAAATCAGATATTAACTTTTTTATTTTTAGTAATTTGTACACAATTAGCCAATGGGATTACAAAAACAGAAAAAAAAACTGCATACAAAAATGCCAAAATTTATAAACACATAGTAGAAGTAGACAAAAATCATAATCATTTTTAGTAAAGATAGACATAAACCGAAATTTTGAAAATATAAAAAAAAATCATGAATATAAAGAGACTAATTTTTATTAAATGTAAATTTCGTCAATGGAATTACAACACCAGACCTAAATATAGGACTAAAACTATATTGCTGATAGAAACAGAAAAATTCAATCAGGCCAAAAACAAATATAATAAGTCTTATTTTTGATAAATGTACAGTCATGCTCACAAAAATCTAGTACAAGAAATTAGGTTACAATAGCAATTTTATATAGCAATGTCAAAATTTTTGTACTAGATTTATGTGAGCATGACTGTCCATTTCGCCAATTGCATTGTCACAACAGACCTAATAACAAAAAATTTTCAAGAAAAATACTAAATAATGTACAATTCATCAATCAAATTGTAAATTGTACCTGAAAAACGTTAACTTATCAGGTAATATAAAACAACTTGTTACACTTGGAGCATAATTTTAGATAAGCTCAAAGTGGCCCAAATTCATAAATGTAAAGAGTCTCATTTTTTGTAAAGGAACATTTCTTAAATCATTTTGCAGCATCTGACCTAAAAACATTTTTTTTAATAGAAGCAAAAAATGATAGCCATTTTTATTTTCAGTATATAATGTTCATTTCAACAATGCGATTGTAAAACCACTTATCACAAAATATACAAGAAAATAACTGTTTATAATAAAAGAATAATTTAAAATCTATGAAATCTATAAAATAATCATATCCTCTTTAGAATTACATAGCTGATAAAAATAAAATTGTTCAATGGCCTGAATTGAAAATTTTCAAAAAAGCGAAAAATAATGTAGTAAATGTACAATCAATGTGATTTTAACACCTTGTATATAAAAAAATATTAACTTTTCAGGAAATACAAAAAACGTTTTACAATAGTAGCATAATTCGAAATAAGTTGTATTACTTCTCATTAGAATTTTAATGCTGATAAAAACAGACATTTTCAAAAATGCTTAAATTCATAAATAAGTATTTTGACATTCATTTCTAGCAAACGTACATTTCGTCAATAAATAGAAATGGACTTGTAACACCATGTATCTCAAAAAGATTAGCTTTTCAATTTCAAAAAAAATTTTATAATTGGAGCATAATTTGATTTAATTTGAACAATACAAATTAAATCAAAATTTAAAATTATAATGCTGATAAAAGCAGAAATTTTCAAAAACGACAAAATTCATAAGTATAAAGTGTAGCATCAACATCTGTCAAATAATTTAATAAAAGCCAAAAATAATAAATGTCTACAATATTTATTTTCAGTATGTTACATATGCATCAATGGTATTGATAATCAATAATCAATAATTGTAATCAATAATAATCATTATTCAAAATTGTAACACCATATATCTCAAAAATCACGAAAAACAGTTTACAATTTAAAAAAAAAAGGAATTTTGTTGGATTCTTCTCCTTAGAATTATGTACATAGCTGATAACAAAAAACTGTTTATAATAGGAGCACAATTTAAAATAAATTGTATTATCTTTAGAATTGCATAGCTGATAAAAACATAAATTTTTAAATTCATAGATACAAATTCCCATCTTTGAATACATACATTTCATCAGTTAAATTGCCATATGTGACTTAAGAAAACAAAATTTCAAAAAAGACCTAAAAAAAGTTTTCAAACAAGCCAACAATAAAAGTAGTACTATTAGTACTATTAGTACTATTATTACTATCAGTACTATTATAAGCCAAAAGTAATAGTAGTATGTACTATTAGTACTAATGGTAGTACATACTTTAGTAGTATGTGTCTGAGAAATATATACCTTTCATGTAATAAAAATATTTTTTTTCAATAGTGCATCATTTGATATAAGTTGTATTAGTTCTCATTAGAAGTATGTACGAGAAAATTTCTGTCAAAATCAGAAATTTTCAAAAATTAGTAAAATATAAGTATTAACAGTCGGGGACACCTAACCTAAAAACTTTTTTTTTTTTAAAAGCTAAAAACAATAGTCATGAACATCATGTATCTCAAAAATACTAACTTTAGACTCCTAAGGATAATTTGAGATAAATTGTATGAGTTCTCTTTGAGATTACAATTCTGCAAATAAACAAAGACGAAGATAACAAATTTTAACAATTGAAAAGCTTCTCTATAACTCCCTTAGTAGGTTATAAACTTTTGTGAAATTTTTATATATATTGAAGATTTGATAATAAAAACATTGAACTAATATTATTATCACTACCAATATTATTTGTACTTGTATTTAAGTACAGACAATTTACTTTGCTATCAATAATTACCGTCACAAATTAGCGATCTACAACCCTTAAAATTCGGAATTTGAGATTATTATTGCCAGAAATGTCTAGAAATTAGAAATTAGAAATTACTATTGCCAGAAACATTCAAATGTCTAAAAATTCGAAATTTGAGATTAAGATTACTCAATAAATGTCAAGAAATTATAAATTTGAGATTAAGATTAGTCAAGAAATGTCTAAAAATTAAAAATTTGACATTATTATTGTGTCCAGAAATGTTAAGAAATTCGTAATTTGAGTTTATTATTGCCAGAAATGTCAAAATATCAAGACAAATAAAAATTAGTAAGATATTTGGATACCTTTTTCGTACGAAAGATACTCTAGCTGAATAGTGACTAATTTCACCAATCACTACGGGAACACTTTATGCTTATCTATTAAAATTATTATTGCCAAAAAAGTTAAAATGTCAAAAAAAATGAAATTTGAAATTAAGATTAGTCAAGAAATGTCAAGAAATTCGAAAGTTAAGATTAAGATTAGCCAAGAAATGTCAAGAAATTATAAATTTTAGATTATTATTGCCAGAAATGTCAAGAAATTCGTAATTTGAGTTTATTATTGCCAGAAATGTCAAAATATCAAGACAAATAAAAATTTGTAAGATATTTGGACACCTTTTTCGTACGAAAGATACTCTAGCTGAATAGTGACTAATTGCACCAATCACTGAAGTATCACTTTATGCTTATCTATTAAAATGATTATTGCCAGAAATGTTAAAATGTCAAAAAATCGAAATTTGAGATAAAGTCAAGAAATGTCAAGAAATTCGAAATTTGAAATTACGATTAGTCAAGAAATGTCAAGAAACTATAAATTTTAGATTACTATTGCCAGAAATGTAAAGAAATCGAAATTTGGGATTATTATTGCGAGAAATGTCAAAATGTCAAGACAAATTAAAATGTTTGGACACCTTAGTACGAAAGATACTCCAGCTCAATAGTAACTAGTTTCACCAATAAGTACACTTCATGTTTCTCTATATAGGTTCTCATTTTTTTTTCATTTTGTACTACACATATAAGAATTTAAAAAAATATATGTAACACCGCAAAAGCACCTCCCGATAAAAAATTAATACATGCATTTTTTAGCAATCGTTTCTTTAAGTTTTTTAGTAATTTTTTAGCATTGAGCTTTATCAATAATTGATATTCCAAAATTATTCCAAAAATGATTATGCCTGTTTTTGAAAAACATTTAAACAATTGGTGTTTCACTTATCTTGAACTACTTTTACTAACAGAAAGAGGCCGTCGTTAAATAAATAAACAAATAAATAAATAAAAGAAAGACTCATAAACTGAAAATGAAAACTTAAACAATTACACGTTAATACGCGATAAGTTTGGAGAGTAGAGTGAAAATTAATTACATTGACTGTGAAAAACCAAAAATTTCTCTTATCCCAAGATAATTCGCCATAGCAGTAAAATAGAATGTGGTTAATTAAGCTCGCCAGCAAGCAGACAATAATTTTATCTGATACGCTACCAGTGTTCTGTCTCTGTGTCCTATTGGCCTATAATTCATTTGGGACACAGTTTAAAAACCCGCGCATTGATAATTATGCGGTTTGTACATTCGTCGTTATCATCCAATCTCGATATCAACTGCGGTTTGAGATTCCTTCGGTTCCTCATTAAAGGTCGCCTCCAGGACGGAAAAGTGCCCAGAAATTGGGTTTATGGTACCGTAATGAGGTTTACTGTCTTCGTAATAATTTAACGGATTAATTTAAATTGAATACTTAACACCGGCATTCTCCCAGAGAAAACCTATAAAAAAAACACAAACCGCACTATAAGCATTTTTCACTATAAAATCGAACCGTAAAAAATCCATCAAATGATTATTCACATAGGAAAATCTTGAAAAGTTAATGAATTAAATTAATATATTAGTTAACAGTATTTTTGATCATAATTAGTTGGATCATATTCGTCAAATTAACTAAAGTTTATGGGTAGAAAGTAATTAATCGTAAATTAATTAATAGTAAATAATCAAATTCTGTTTTAAAGGTTGAAAAATAAATATTATCATCCATCATATTTTCTATAAAATAAATTATCCAAAAAGGGCCGAAAACACTTTTTAATAAACACAATTCTATTATAATCAAGTATGTACTTAATAATTGTAGATTATTAAAATAAACTCATTCTACATGTAGTCAAAACGTATAACGGTAACTGTAGGTATATAAATATTGTAATAATATTGATTGTGTGACCCACAATATGTGGAAACAATAATTCACTTGAGTAAATAAATTGTTTAAAGCAATTCTGTTTTACAATCAATTGTATTGCAATGTATTGCAATCAATCAATCTTATTAATCAAAGTATAAATCAAGTTGTTTAAATCAATCCAATGAATCCAAGTTTAAATCAAGTTGTTTAAATCAATCCTTCACGTGCTCAATATATATATATATATATATATATATATATATATATATATATATATATATATATATATATATATATATGTTATACAAAATATGTGTGTTGTATCCATAGAAGAGTATTTCTTACTCCAATTAGAAAATTCTATAAAATTAAAACTGAACTCCTAGCATGTAATTATATGAACAATCTTTATTGTTTATATATACACTATTAGTAATTCTATATAGACCTATATAAATGGCTAAAATTAATTCATCAAATTCTCTTTTAAAGGTTGAAAAATAAATATTATTAACCATAAAAGTTTGTATAAAATAAGTTATTTTCAATAATTTGTTTTAAGTTCATCCCTATTCATATGTCAGTAAATTTTATAATGGTAGCTAAGTTTCTATAATTCTTCATTGAGTTTATCTTTTAAAATTCTGAATTTTATATTATTTCAAATAGCGCACTTTCAATGTAATTTGCATTTTTAATTGTTTTACGGTTGTATCTTGCTTCACAGCTGAATGAGGCAATAAATCATCTACATCTTTATGAAACCTGTTCAGTTTCAAGTATACAATTTCATTCACACCTGGCTTTAAACGCGGCTATAAAGAGTACCCGCCGGTTAATTATTTTCATTTACTCCATATTAATTAGTACGCCATTCATTGTCTTAAATGTTACGCCGAACTTTCTACGCTTCTTAATTGAGATCGCTGATCTCGCTGAAACGCGAAAGAACACCATAAAAACCCCGCGACGAGCAGATGTCACGAGTGAGGTCGTCCACTTCAAAAACCATTTTTTAATTAATTAATTAATTGCACTTCAAAGGCAGCGTAATTGCGAAACCTTAATTATGTCATAATTAACTGCGGAACGACAATCACGGCCACGTTTACTACAGTCGTAAATGGTAATTTTCTTGCATTTTTCGTCCGCCGGTTTTATTAAGTTACATGTTGGGTAATTCGCCAGCATTGCAATAAATCGTGTTACAATTTTTTTTTATTGCTACTTGGACAGGATTATTTTGTAATTACATTGTAACTCAAAGCTGTGTCGCTTTTTATGGGTTTCAAACTTAATCGATGTACCAATTAGAACAGCTCTTCATTAAAATAGCAACAATAACAATAATAATAAAAACGATAATAAATGAAAACTTGTGGGGTGTAGTTGAAGACAAAGACAAGTTTGAAGCAAAAAATAAAAATGCTAAAAATTGGATGCTGGAAAATTGAGATAACAAAAATAGCAGAACTACTTTTCGCGGATGACATGGCAATAATTGCAGAAACAGAGGAAGAAGTGCAACACATCATGGAAATAATTGAGAAAGAGATTAAGAAAATAAACATGAAAATAAACAACGAAAAGACAAAAACCATGATAATTGCCAAAGAGAAGAAGAAAAACGAAATAAAAATACAAGGAGAAAAAATGGAACAAGTAGAGCAATACAGAGAATTTAATTTAGAATTTAATTTAGAATCATAACTTTTTGAAGCCAATTTGCTAACTTCCAACACCATCCAACAAGATGAGGAGCTCATCAAAATAAGATACAATATATTTGCTACAAATAGAGAATAGAAAGTGGTACACAAGAAGATTTAATCTAGGAGAACATCTTAAAGTTATACACATAGAACTAACAAAACGATTAGACTAGACGACTAGACTAGATAACATAACGACTCGACTATTTCATTTCGAATGTTTATGATATGGTAAGAATGCAGTCATATGAATATTATAAAAATGAACTTAGAAAATTAAACAAACTAAAACCACTAAGAGAAGAAAATATGCCAAACGACAAAGACATTACATAATTTCTACCCACGATTAAAGAATCTAATAAATATTGATTTTAATAGGCAAGAGAAAATACTTTTAAACAAAGGCTTAAAATATTCAGTAACACCTAGAAATAAAATTCCAGATCTAGAAATACTTGCATTAGAAACAAAATTATCGGTCAATCGAACAAAAGTTAATTCAAACATAGAAAAAAATCCTTTTGCAAATATTATCAAACAAGGTTTTGATAAATCAATGAGAACAGGGAATAAAGATAATAGAGATGGAAAAACTATAAATAACATTAAAACAAAACGCAGAGATAGAAATTTAATAATTTGAAAAGCTGATGAAGGTAATACTGTAACTATCATGAAAAAAGAAGAATACATAAATAAAGTCAACAAGTTTATAGAAGATAACATCTTCCACACCAACATGAAAGATCCTACTAGTAAATTTCCAAAAAATATAATAGAAGCCATGAAATAACTATCATGAAAAAAGAAGAATACATAAATACAGTCAACAAGTTCATTGAAGATAACAATTTCCACACCAACATTTAAGATCCTATTAGTAAATTTCCAAAAAAATATAATAGAAGCCATGAAATCAGCAAAATCCATCATTCCGGAAAAGGAAATATTGAAATTTAAAGTCATGAACCCAGAATCACTAATATTTTATGGAATACCCAAATTCCATAAAGAAGATATTCCAATAAGGCTAGTTGTCTCATACATTAATGCTCCAATGTATAAAATTTGCTGTATGATTAACAAAACACTTCAAACAGAAAAAATCCTGTTGCAAATATTATCAAATAAGGTTTTGATAAATCAATGAGAACAGGGAATAAAGATAATAGAGATGGAAAAACTATAAATAACATTAGAACAAAACGCAGAGACAGAAATTTAATAATTTGTAAAGCACATGAAGGACTATAACTAGCATGAAAAAAGAAGAATACATAAATAAAGTCAACAAGTTCATTGAAGATAACAACTTCCACATCAACATGAAAGATCCTACTAGTAAATTTACAAAAAAATATAATAGAAGCCATGAAATCAGCAAAATCCATCATTCCGGAAAAGGAAATATTGAAATTTAAAGTCATGAACCCAAAATCACCAATATTTTATGGAATATCCAAATTCCATAAAGAAGATATTCCAATAAGGCCAGTTGTCTCATACATTACTGCTCCAATGTATAAAATTTGCTGTATAATTAACAAAACACTTATCAATCAAAATATTGAATTTATTAGTATTTATTGAACAAACGGTAATCCTTAATACCAATCAAAATGCAACAATGGTATCTTTCGACATAAAGAGTCTTTTCACATCTATACCAGTACCTGAACTAAAAAATATAATCAATAAAAATCTACAAACACAAAGCTCAACATATAATACAGCAAAAATGATGACTTTAGTACACACCTATCTAGACCAAAACTGCTTCAGATTTAATAACAGATTTTATATTCAAGAAGAAAGCCTAGCCATGGGATCACTAGTGTCACTGATGTTTGCAGAAATATATATAACGGATTTTGAAGAAAAAATATTCTTGGACAAAAATAAGGCAATAAGCAAAAATGTGATGTTTTGGTGCAGATATGTGGACGATATATTTTGCATATTGAATGGTACAAAGAGACAACTAGATTCGTTCTCAATAATCTTAAACTCTATAAACACAAAAATTCAATTCACAATTGAAAAAAGAACAAAATGGTAAAATTAATTTTCTAGACCCAACAACAAAAATTGAAAACTGCCAATTAAAATTCTCAATATATAGAAAATCAACAACAGCAGATACAATAATTCCATCTGACTCGTACTAATCGCAACATATAAAACAATCTGCTCTAAATTGATATACATCCTTCAGAGTTAATAAAAAAAATAATATAAAAAAAACTTCAGTTCTTGCTGAACTGAAAGTAAAAATGATAACTTTAGTACACACCTGTCTAGACCAAAACTACTTCAGATTTAATAACAAATTTTATATTCAAGAGGAAGGCCTAGCCATGGGATCACCAGTGTCACTGATGTTTGCAGAAATATATATGAAGGATTTTGAAGAAAAATTATTGTTGGACAAAAATAAGGCAATAAGCAAAAAATGTGATGTTTTGGTGCAGATATGTGGACGATATATTTTGCATATTGACTGGTACAGAGAGACAACTAGATTCGTTCTTAACAATCTTAAACTTTATAAACACAAAAATTTAATTCACAATGGAAAAAAGAACAAAATGGCAAAACTTATTTTCTAGACCCAACTACAAAAATTGAAAACTGCCAATTAAAATTCTCAATATATAGAAAATCAACAACAGCAGATACACTAATTCCATCTGACTCATACCAATCGCAACATATAAAACAAACAGCTCTAAAGTAGTATAGCTAGGACAGTTCTGGCTTAAATTCCCATAAGGTTTACATATATATTCATATAAATCTTTCAGGGTTAATTAAAAAAAATAATTAAAAAAAAACTTCAGATCTTACTGAACTTTAGCGGTTGTGGGTATACCTACAAATATCAACCTATGCGACGTGGTCTAAAGCAATCACTTAATGAATGTGTCAGTTCAGTTGGTATCGAGCTTATACTGTTGTAGGTATACAAATGTCAACCACGTCATATAGGTTGACATTTGTAGGTATACCTAGAACAGCTTAAGTTCAGTAACAGAAGATTTTTTTTTTTTATTGGCACTGAAGGATTTTGTAATTACATTGTAACTCAAAGCTGTGTCGCTTTTTATGGGTTTCAAACTCAATCGATGTACTAATTAGAACTGCTCTTCATTGAAATAGAAATCTATTTCAAAAATCATCATTTCATGATGCATTATTTAATGAAAATATTTAATTCAAAACTCAACCTGTCTATTATAAAGGCCAAATTTTAATAAAAAATCATTTTTACAAATTCCATGTAATATTCTTCGTTTGACAATACTTGCAAAATGTGCAATTTTTGTTTTATATATTTTCTGTATTCCATAGCCTACATATTCCGACGCCCACGCTTTTCTCTGAAGTAAAAAAATGTGCCCACTTTTAGCTGCCGATTCAGAAAAACCCGTACCCTACATACCTGCTATACTGCGATAATTATACCGATAATTAATTGAATAGCGTCCACTTCCCTGGTAATTAATCAAGCGCGATGTTTGCACGCTGAATGCAGCCTTACACTCGGACCTCATACGCACGCCACATATTAATTCGTTATTTAATAACGAAATTAATTGCAGAGTGAACACCCAATTCAATTAACCGCATAAATACAGGCCGACGATTAAATCGGTATTAAGCCCCGAGGTCCGTTACGTTGAGGAAGGATTTCCGAGGATTCTGCACATCAAAGAAGCGATTATAGCTAAAATGCAGTTTTTAATGTGCTTGTGAAGTAACAGCAGTCTTATTAGCTCTAAAAATGGCCTCATGCACCAATACACAGTACATTTTACTTTACATTTGGCAATGCCCACAGGCCAAACAGGCCTGTATCTATAATCTGTACTTGAGCACGAGTTCGACTCAAGTCGTATATCTGTGTATATTTGGTTAGAAAAACGCAACCAAATATACGACTTGAGTCGAACTCATGCTCATGTACGGACGATAGCTACGAGCCGTAGGCTCGTATTTATAGTCCGTACTTGAACTTGAGTACGACTCAAGTCGTATGTTTGGTTGCGTTTCGTCCATAAACGTCTATAGAAAATACGCAACCAAATATACGACTTGTGTCGTACTCATGCTCAAGTACGGACTATAGAACGGGCCTAAGTATTGTAAGGGAGTAAAAACATTTTTCATCAAAGGCAAGAACTGCAGAAGAAGGTATTACCCGCTTTTGCAATTCCTTGCAACACAATAACGTACGCATTGAATTACATCAAAGCGTATTAACAAATTACACCGAACAATCAGAACAGACGCTTCCGCGTTTACTTTTCAATTTCTGAACAATCCTCATCGCCTTGCATTACTTGTTCATTTTTTGCCCGCACGAAACGTTGCGACACGCCAGTGAAACCGCACGATCCTCTTCTCTTCCTTCGCCTCTATTTTGGTCAGCGATTCTCGATTTCGAGGAAGACGAACGTTCGACCTCAAATTACGCGGCGACAATTACGAGCGATGATTAAATTAATAACAACAACCGTAACGCTCCTCATTACTTTTCGTGGAGAGGTTAATTGCGGAGATTCTTCTCTACGTGCCGTCCGAAAAACGCGAAAAGGTAACGCACGTAGAGACACCGCCGAGTTTTTCAGCGAATTGGGACGTTTTTTCGCGCACACAAGACACGCAAGTGAAAATTTGATTACAAATCATAATTCACGGTAAAACAATAAAATATGCTTATATTGATAAAATTAAAAAAAAAACTGCTGAACTGTAAAGTAAGACAGAAGCTCCTCATCAAGATTTAGAACCGATGCTCTTGAAAAAACAAATGCTGAAGAACCATTAACAGATCTTGCTGGAAGGTTTTGGAAGTTATGAAATTGGCTTCAAAAAGTTATGATTCTATATTAAATTCTTGATTACCAATACTGGTTGCTTATAAGGATCTACAAGCCTGTGGTCAAAAAGTATTCATATGATATTAAAATGTGAGTTGGACCTTCATTGAAGATGTCTGACTAATACTGATGTAAGACCAGATATCCTCATCGAGATTTAGAAATGATGCCAATGATCCAACACCATCTTGTTGGATGGTGTTGGAAGTTAGGAAATTGGCTTCAAATAGTTATGATTCTATATTAAATTCTTCATTACCAATACTGGTTGTTTATAAGGATCTACAAGCCTGTGGTCAAAAAGTATTCATATGATATTAAAATGTGATTTGGACGTTGATTGAAGATGTCTGACTGATGCTGATGTAAGACCAGATCTCCTCATCGAGATTTGGAAATGATACCAATGATCCAACACCATATTATTGGATGGTGTTGGAAGTTAGGAAATTGGCTTCAAATAGTTATGATTCTATATTAAATTCTTGATTACCAATACTGGTTGCTTATAAGGATCTACAAGCCTATGGTCAAAAAGTATTCATATGATATTAAAATGTGATTTGGACCTTGATTGAAGATGTTTGACCAATACTGATGTAAGACGGAGCTCCTTAAGAGTATAAACTTTTGAGAGAATGGCTGACAGGCCGAAACAATTGTAGAGTTATTTTCTATATATATACTGTGAAACGTCAACCACGTGTTTTATTATTCCTATACCAATATTTTTCACCAGGTGGTAACCACTCATACATACAAATACAAATAATTTATCAAAGGTCTTTCATCAGTTACGTATCAAAGTTTTAGGTTTTATGCGAAGCTGAGTTCAATGAAATGATCGGTTTGCTATTGAATTACTAATGGGCCGTCAAAAAGTTCGGTCTTAGGTATCGGCGTTGATGTGAAACAGGTCTTTCTCGATTGATCATTAGCCGAGGCTCAGGCGTTCAGATAACTAATGGAGCAGACGCGTCGCTTATGAATAATCAACTGGCGAGCATCTGTAATCGGCTGTGAGAAACGCATTTGCATCCCACGATTACGAATAAAGTAAAGGTGATAACGTCAAGGCTCGGAAGCTGGAGATCGCACTTTCACTGTTCAGCTTCCTTTTATTTGTTGCGTCTGGAAGGCGAAGCCTCGAGTGTGCCTTCGATGGTTCTTGTTCTGCATGATATGTTATATGAGAGGAAATACTTTTTTGGCAACGTTTCACTATAAATAATTGCAAATTTTAATTCGATCTCTTCTTAGAATAAATGAATTACAAATATCATGAATCCCTTATACCTTGTTAGGCGTCAGGTGTGTGATACATTCTATCTTACATTTTAATTTTTACTGATTTTTTTCACTCTCTTCTGTTTCTTGCTAATTCTTCTGCTTCTTTCCCTTCTTTCGTTTTTACCCTTCTGCTGTAGAAGCTTACTTATTTGGTTGTTCAACGTCTGGTTTGGTCTTCCCCGGTTTTGTTTTCCTTGCGTTTTCGCTTCGTATAGTCGTCTCACTTGTCTTTCTTCCATCATTCTGTAGATGAACCCCACCAGCTGAGCTGTCTCTGTTCGATGTACTTTAATATTGGCTGTACCACTATCTTGTCTTATTTGTTCACTTCTTATTTTATCCATTATTGGCCCTCCTTGGTCCATCCTAAAGAACTTCATTTCAGTAGCTTGTATTTTACTTTTTTGTCTGTTTGTCAGCGTCTAGGATTCTCAACCGTATGTTAGTATTGGTCTGTAAATTGATTTAAATACTTTTATTTTTGTTTCTTTCGTTATTTCTTTTCTTATTTATAAATTTGTTTTTCATATTGTAGTATAAGTTAATGACTTTTTGTACTCTTTCATTAATCTCGATGTCTTGTTTTCCCGTATCATCTAAAATTACTCCCAAGTATTTAAATTCTTTTACCTGTTCTAAATTGTTCTCTCCAATTTTTATGTTTAATTTTTCCTAATCGTCATTTAGGAATAAAAAATAAATCGATAGGAAAATAATTTCCTATCTTCCTTATTTTGGTCTTATTTATTTATATAAATATATTTATTTTCATTCCTTCTTCATTAAGTACATCAATCCAGATGTTTATATTTTCCTGCAACTTTTCTGTACTTCCAGATATTAGTACTACATCGTCCGCGAACACTCCTTCTGATATTTCTATTCTCCTTAGTTTTCGGTATCCTATACACGTTTTTGTAGTTTTTTGTTCACACTTCTTTATTATTTCATCCATGTATATATTGAAAAGTGTCGGGCTTAGGCCTTGTCTCAATCCTGTCTTTATTCCAAACTCTTCTGATAGCAAGTTGTTTTTGATAACACATTGTATATTGTTATTGTACATACCTACTCTCTATTATTATTATTATTTTCTTGCTAGTACCCTTCTTCTCCATACTTCTCTATACTTTTGTTCTTGGCACTTTATCAAATGCTTTTTCCATGTCTTAGAAGGCTAGGTGTAACTTTTTGTTAAGTGGTTTTTTTTTCTATTATTTGAACAATAACAATAACATTGTATATTGTTATTGTACATAACTACTCTCTATTATTCTTATTATTTTTTTGCTAGTACCCTTCTTTTCCATATTTCTCCATACTTCTGTTCTTGGCACTTTATCAAACGCTTTTTCCATGTCTTAGAAGGCTAGATGTAACTTTTTGTTATGTGGTTTTCTTTTTCTATTATTTGCTTAATGGTAAATATGTGATCTTGTGAGCTTCGACCGGATCTAAAACCACTTTGTGCTTCTCTTAATTGTGGCTCTGTGATTACTGTTAATCTGTTTTTCAAGATTTGTTCGTATATTTTGACTATTGTATTAAGTATCGTAATTCCTCTATAGTTAGTGCAATCTTTGTGATCCCCCTTTTTATAAATTGGCATAATGAGTGCTACTCCCCATTCTTCTGGTAATTTTTCTTGCTCCCAGCTTGTGTTTAGTATATGTAGTAGAACCCCTTTGGCAGTTTTGCTTATATATTTTAGCAACAACAACAACAACAACAACAACAACAACAATGTTATCTCCGATAACATCGGAGATGATCCGATGTTATTTTGTCCTTTCCAGGTGTCTTCCCGTTTTTTAAATTTCTGATGACTTCTTCGAGTTCTTTCATTGTGATTTATGATGCTTCTTCTGTGTCAACATTTTCTGCTTTATTTTCTTTTCCCTGTTCTGCTTCCTCTCTGCTGGGTTTTTCTGTGCCTAATAGTTCTTGGAAATATTCGCGCCATATTTTCAATATCTCTTCTTCGTTAGTTATTATTTCCTTTTCCTTGCTTTTGATACATATTTCTTTGGCTGGTTTTTTCTTTTATAAATGATTTTTGTATCTTATAAAATAGTTTTTTGTCTTCTTTGCTGTTTGTTTCCATTATGTTTCCAAATTCCGTCCATGATTTTTTTTTGCTCTTATCATTTCTTTTACTATATTTCTTTTCTCTTTAAATATTTGGATTGATCAGGTGTGTTCAGTTGTAAGTATTTTTTCCATTCTATGTTCATTTTTAAATGTGACATTTTTATATTTCTGACTTGTTCTTTAATTTCATCGCTCTACCACGATGTCTGTAACCTTCTATTGTTTGTATTATACCTTCGAAAACTTTAATTGTGGAATTTATTAGCGTCTCTCTGAAAATCTTCCATTTTTGTCCAGCTCAGTTTCATTTTCAATTACGTATTTCTCTTTGCATATAATGTTTTCATAATTATTTGCTATCTCCTCTTTTCTTAGTTTATATGTTCTTATTGATGTGCGTTTACTCTTTTGTATCTTTTCCTCTTTTGTTATTTCCTCTTTGATTTGTGCGACTACTAGGAAGTGGTCACTGTGTATCTATGTTCTTCTGTTTATTCTCACTTCGGTTATTGCCGATTTTTTTCATTCTATTTTACTTTTTCTTATGAATTACAAATATTAAAATCTGAATACTGCAAGGATTACAATTGACACTTTGTATCGGTTTATAACATTTTCTATTGAGGTATGTCGACGAGTTCATCTAAATTATAAAGTTCTAATGAACAATTCTTCGAATTTTTATACTACACCAAAAGTAATTTAACTTCGAGCAAATATAGTAAAAATATTTCCAAAATTGCTGTTATGTTATATTTTATTTTTGTACTTTATTTCCAAATTGAATTTGTTTTCGTTGAATTCACTTCCACAAAACTATGTTTCGAAGAATTTGTTTTCGACTACTTCATGGTGACAAAATCTAGGTCAAATTTTTATCTTTGAGGTTTTCAGGAAAAATGTACTTACATCTTATACAAAATACAAACTCTTGGAAGATACTCTGAATGCAGACTGTGAATATAGTTATCTATTTATCATATTTTGACGAGTCTTCCTCGATCCTTCACCCTTCTAAAATCTGAATACTATAAGGATTACAAATGACACTTTGTATCGTTTTATAACATTTTTTGTTGAGGCATGCCGACGAGTTCATCTAAATTATAAAGTTGTAATGAACAATAGTTCGAATTTTTGTACCACACTAAAATTAATTTAACTGAAAGTAAATAGAGTAAAAATATTTCCAAAATTGCTGTTATGTTTTATTTTATTTTTGTACTTTGTTTCCAAATAATTCGTGTTCGTTGAATTCACTTCCAAAAAACTATGTTTCGAAGAATTTGTTTTCGACTACTTCATGGTGACAAAATCTAGGTCAATTTTTTGCCTTTGAGGTTTTCAGGAAAAAATGTACTTACATCTTATACAAAATACAAACTCTTGGAAGATACTTCGAATGCAGACTGTGAATATAGTTATCTATTTATCATATTTTGACGAGTCTTCCTCCTCGATCCTTCACCCTTCTAAAATCTGAATACTGTATGATTACAAATGACACTTTGTATCGTTTTATAACATATTTTGTTGAGGCATGTCGACGAGTTCATCTAAATTATAAAGTTGTAAAAAACAATTTTTCGAATTTTTATGCTACATCAAAATTAGTTTAACTCAGAGTAAATAGAGTAAAAATATTTCCAAAATTGCCGTTATGTTTTATTTCATTTTTGTACTTTGTTTCCAAATCATTCGTTTTCGTTGAATTCACTTCCACTAAACTATGTTTCGAAGAATTTGTTTTCGACTGCTTCATGGTGACATAATCTAGGTCAATTTTTTGCCTTTGAGGCTTTCAGGAAAAAATGTACTTACATCTTATACAAAATACAAACTCTTGGAAGATACTCCGAATGCAGACTGTGAATATAGTTATCTATTTATCATATTTTGACGAGTCTTCCTCCTCGATCCTTCACCCTTCTAAAATCTGAATACTGTAAGATTACAAATGACACTTCGTATCGTTTTATAAAATATTTTGTTGAGGCATGTCGACGAGTTCATCTAAATTATAAAGTTGTAAAGAACAATTTTTCGAATTTTTATGCTACATCAAAATTAGTTTAACTCAGAGTAAATAGAGTAAAAATATTTCCAAAATTGCTGTTGTGTTTTATTTAATTTTTGTACTTTGTTTCCAAATAATTCGTCTTCGTTGAATTCACTTCCACAAAACTATGTTTCGAAGAATTTGTTTTCGACTGCTTCATGGTGACAAAATCTAGGTCAATTTTTTGCCTTGAGGTTTTCAGGAAAAATGTACTTACATCTTATACAAAATGTAAACTCTTGGAAAATAATCTGAATGCAGGCTGTGAATATAGTGATCTATTTATCATATTTTGACGAGTCTTCTTTCTCGATCCTTCACTCTTCGTGAGGGTTTGCTAATCCTATTTCTGCTGCCCATGTGTCCCTATCTTGGGTTCAGTCCCTATCTTGAGCAGTCCCCTATCTTTTGACGAGTAGAAAGTGCTAAATAATTCTAGTATACTTGACTACTCTTATTGTCTGCGATTTTTTAAATTTATTTGAAGCAATATTGTTCATTTAATTTAATTTGTAATAATTTTATTGAAATATATATAATGATCTTTATTAAGGCTATCGACCCCAGAAGGGGTCTTTCCACCCTTTCATTGAAATTTTGATTGAAATCTATTTTTTTCAATTGTTGTATTTCAAATGTTATTTGCAATAATTTCATTGAAAATTCACTGAAATTTTGATTGAAATTTCATTGAAATTTTGATGGTCATTAATTAATAATGAATGCACATATTACGATTTACAATGAGAATTTCTCTTAATGCCATTTTTGACGGATATTTTGCATATACATTTAGATGCTACTATTTAAAAAAGAATTACCATTTTATCTACTGAATGTCCAACCATTAACAAAACGCCGCTTAAACATTGAGATTTCCCACAGCTGAACCATTTTTTTAATAGATTTTTTTAATGTAAGCATACATTTAGAATCTACCCATTCAAATTGAATTAAAATTTTATCTAATCAACATTTCGCCATTAACAAAACGCCGCTAATACCGTTATGGTTTTCGCCTCTGCAATTAGGATTACGGCTACTTTAACAGCGAGATTAATTATTTTCTTTAATTGACTAATTAATTAAGTGGCCGCGCTGCGTCGAATTCTCGCGGTTTTATCTTCAAATAATCAATTACTAGAACGGCAGGCCAGATTAGAGACGCGCGATGGGAGTTCTTGTATGCCAAAATTTTGCCAAATAATTAACCCAAATCGAGACTAATTATATTAATATTTCATTCGGCTTGAGTGCATGCCATAATTATTTTTAATGTTTTGACTTAAACGAATTATATAATTAATTAATGTGATTTATTTATTTGTGTAATTAATTTTTTTTTTTATTAATAATAAAATATAATAATGTGTATTGGGGATATATGTGTATTGGGGATAAAACATTACATATGGATGATCCATCCATATGTAATGGATGGATGGATGAAACAAAAATATTATTTTTCATACGGTTGATGTTAGTTGTGCAAAATTTTCCTATAAACCTATTTATTGTGTATTGGGGATAAAACATTACATATGGATGGATCATCACACCTACCTATAAAACCTATATATGTTAAACGGTCATTTGATGAGTTTTCACATGATTTTCACATCGCACACCTTATTTACTAGCAATTCTGTATAAGATTTCTTCACCAATTTGCTATTAAGTCCCCTGAGTGGGCAGAAACCTTCCTCCATTTTCGTCTTCGCCTCGTCTCATCAGCGTACTTATTTCAGTAATTACTTTATGGAGGCATTAGAAAGTACCTAATGCAAATAAAAACGAGGACCGTGCTGTAAATTGACGCGGAACGCACGAGCCTCATAGCTCGTGACTTATTGAAGATTAACTGGCCATAGGCGAAGATTTGACGACGTAATCATCTCGATTATACGTCTGGCGTGATTGTTGACAATTTGAGTGTTTACCGTGGTAATGAAACGGCGGACGGGAATTCAATTGTGCTCAATAGGGAAAAAATGTGTAATAAGCGATACCCACATTCCACATATCACGAAACTGGCGTATAATTTCTAATCATTAAATTGTGTTTACAATATATGCGTGCAACGAACCTGAAACGAGGTTAATAAAATTATTATTGGTATTAAAATTGGTATAAAGATCTTATCTTGCAGAATGCCATCTGGGAATTGGGCCCGTCATTAAGGCCCACTGTACGAAGTCTTCGGCAGGATACAATTAAAACTTTAAAACTGATCAACTTTAAGCTTAGTATTTTTTTAGTATCTCAACTGATTTTAATAAATCGATGGCTGTTCGATCTTTCAATCATTATTAACAGGCATGAAACCTTGAAACTTATTAGCGAGAGAAAACTTTTACACCCATATTATTGTTATTGTTATAGTGTATACTATATTGTATACTTATATACTATTGAAAATAGTTTTTTTAAATTAATTATTGCTATACATATTTCACTTTACAATTTTGTAATTTCTGATAAAGGGCTGTCGCCATTCTGCCATACAACCAATTCTTGTTATTAATAACTATTTGTTACTTATTAACAATTACTTGTTAACATTATATTTTGTTACTTACTTTGGTACTTATTAAGTACAAACAAATTTATAGTTATAAGTTATAAGTATAATATTTTTGATCTAGTTATAAAAAATGTGCTCATATCCTACTTCAGCTGCCAAGACATGTGTACACTTTAATTGTCGCAATCCGCGCCTACACACCAATATTTTGGCAAAATCCCATTCGATCACGACCAATTAAGCAATCCTATTAAAAAAAAAACTCCCGTTCTCTTTCTAACGCACGCTCGCGTTCGCGTCGTTAATTCAATGAAGGCTCTTGGCACTATTTCATAACAGTAACACGAATATCGGCCGTCGAATTTGCATATTAATTTAATTAAGTCCGAATCCGCGGCTCAATAAAGTACGGATTACGGCCGATCGGTGCGCTTTGATGGTTCGCGCTGAATTTCTACGCGGCAAAAAAGTTAAGACGGATTTTATCGATTGGCGATTTTGCCTCGTATTGTGTGGACCTGATGAAGGATCGGTGTTAATCCCCCGGCGATAAATGTGGTGACAAGTGTATTAGAGGCTCCATTCGTAGGCAAATTCGAGGCGTTAGAATGCGAATCCGTATCTTTATCGATTATAATAATCTCGTTTTACGTGCAGACGTGTGTAACAATAAAATCCTGAATGACGTCGTAAATTGTGTGTTTATCTAATTTAGTCATAAAATTGTGAACTGTGCGGTAATAAAATATCAAATTATGGCACAATTTATCTTTTAGGCCCAATGTTACAGCCAGAAAAAAATATTTGCATTGCTTAAACATAACGTTACAAAATCTCTAATCTTGTCCTCATTAATGGCGGACTAGATTTTACCACTGAAGTTTTAGACTAATCATGTGGTCAGTAATAAGTCCCATTCAGGAATATTTTGAAGCCTTTTTGCAATCTCTCATAAAATAAAATAAAAAAAACTGCCAAATTTGGATACCTAATCCTGTTGGATGGAAAAAAATAAATTAAAAAAAACAATTCCTAATGAACATTTTACTAGTGAATATTTTGAGTATTTAGCGTCAATTTGGAATAATTTTCTACGCCGCCATAAAATTTTCGAAAAAATCCCCAATCCTAAGGGTCGTATTTATGGAAAAATGCCAATCATCAATTCTTGAGACGACTACAAATGAACCCCTTTTTAAAGAAAACGTTTAAAAATTTTACTTCCGCTACAAAAGTAATTATCTTTTCTTTTTCTTTATATTTAGGAAAAAATAATGTATACACTTCTATATATCAATAAACATATTGTGGTTAAAACATAGGAAGTTGTTTCTCTGTTTTTTTTAATATGCACTACCACGTAGTGAAGGTCAAAACCATCCTGATGAGTAAAATTTTTAGTTGTTTCTAATGATTGATTGATTTTACCAATCAAACTAAAAAGTTCGTTCAGATTTTAGCAGTTTTGAGAGTAATGCAGGAACATTATTAAAATCTCATCGCCACAGCAAGTAGTAATCGTCAATTGTTTCAATAATCCTAGTGTAAGTTCTCAATATTCCCTTAATTCTGTACATTTTTTCAAAAATTGTACTAGAATATCCATTTTTTTCAATGATTTGTCCAAAAATTTTCAATATCTCAACAACTCTTTTGCAGTATTTCATTTAATGATTAGGAATTATTATAAATAAATCACATTACTTTGTATGTATCACATACAATTATTTATTGATTTGTTACAAATTTCGAAAGTTAGTCGTAACAAATCAATAAATACTTTAGGATTGTTTTATTTATAATTAATAAAATGTATCACGAAGTAGACGCCGCCATCATTCAAAAAATCTTAATCATTATTCTATCAATTTATTACGCAAAATTATTATATTTCATTAATTCATATTATCCGTAAATTCATATACAGGGTGTCCAAAAACTCTCATGCCAAACGGAAATTCCACAGACTAGACGTAATTTTATGTCGATTTAACCTTATACAAATTACCTTAATCCAAAAATGCTTCATAAGGGATCTAGAGCTCTTTGCAAAGTACAATGATTAAGGCGCTAATGACATTTACAGATATTTACAAATTATTTTGATTTCAAAAAGTTATTGTTATTTGTGTTAACTTAGAAAGATAAAATAAGTCCAACTCTTATTCAAAATGTTTAACTTTTCTAATGATTGTTTCCCTTAGGAAGCATATTTTATTAATGTAATTTAGGCTCAATCGACATAAAATGAGGTCTAGTATGTGGCATTTCTGTTTGGAAGGAAAGTTACTGGACACCCTGTATATAAAGGATCTTTACTACGCCAGCGAGATTTTAAATAATTGCAGACTTTTGATTGGAATTGATTGAATTAGTATGTCTTGAATTTTGAATTTATGCCATTCATTCATTTCCATTGATTCTTCTTCAATGTGTCAATCATTCTACTGTAATTTTTGTAAAATTTCACAATTATTCTTTGATAATTTCTTCATCATTCTTCTATAATTTCTAAATTATTCTTTACAAGTATGTCAATTATTCAATCGTCTTTTACAATTTATCGAATTTTCCATATTTTCCAACAATTTCTTAATTTAAGTAGTGCATTCAAAAAAACTCAACATATCTCAAGAATACTTTCTCAATTTCATAATTATATTCTAAAATTTATAAATTTGTCTAATATTCTTCTAATATTTGCAACTAAGTATTCTCTATCAATTTCCCAATTCTTACTACTTTTATCACTTCATTTCTCACGTTCTCTTATGATTTTTAATTGTTTTTAACCATTCTTCTTTTATTTTGCTATTTTCGTCAATAATTAATTTAAACTTTCTAAATTTCATAATTATTTTCTACAATTTCTAAATTTGTCATTTATGCTTCTACAATATTTACAATTTTAATTGTTCTCTATCAATTTCTAAATTCTCACTTCTTTTCTCACTACATTTGTCACTTCTACATTTTTTTTTTCAATTTTTTTTATAATTATTATTATAAAATTTCTAAATTTTTCATTTATACTTCTACAATATTTACAATTTTAATTGTTCTCTATCACTTTCTAAATTCTCGCTTCTTTTCTCACTTCATTTGTCACTTCTACATTTTTTCAATTTATTATTATTATTATTACACACGTTATCAATCATTTTTCTACATTGCGATTTTTCAGCAAGCACTCTTTAAACACTCATTATTTTACTTTGTAAATAGTTTCATTAAGTTTTCTAGTGGTACTAACAATTTTTATTCGCAATCGACCAGAGGTTTTTCTGCTTTTACAGTAAGGTTATAATTATGAGTTACTTTTATGTATGAAATATTGAAATTAATAAATAATCCAAATCAAAAATATTAAACAAAAACAGATTTTTTTCAAGTACTTTCCAATTTTTTCAATGATTTGTCCATAAGTTTTCAATATCTCAACAACTCTTTTACATTATTTTAGTTTTTAATCATTACTCTATGATTATTTTTTTTATTTGTTAGTTTAAGGATTTTGTCAACTGTTCGGTAAGTTTCAAATTATATTTTTCGCTTATCATTTAAGTTTTACGTGTTTTAATTAATTTTTCACTGAGTGACATTAAACGCCAACCTGACTTGCACTAAACTATCTTTTTAAATGCCTAAGCAGTGAAAACATGATACCATGACTACCCAGTAAAAGAGATAGTTTGGCGCTCGTTAGTTGTCATTAATGTTTGGCTTCTAATTTCTATCGTCGAAAAAGTATTTGAATTAAAGTTACAGATGATTAAAAATTGAATACTTTTTGCAAAAAAAAAACAATCATAGGACTCTTGGTTTACAGATAATTTTCAAATTTTCAATCATTTGTCAAATTCATCACAATTTTTGCTGATGAAAATTGCTGAGACAATAATTTAATCATTCTTCTTCCATTTCATCGACATTCTTCTACAATTTCTAAAATTGACTAGGTGCGAAATAGCGCAGATTGAGAAATATTTACCCAAAATCTAAAGAAAATTGAAAACTGTGCTTTTTATACGAAATAAATTTTATATCACTTAGTTTACAGAAAAATGTAATATTTAATTTGAATATTTTGAATGTAAGCATCTATTCTTCTACAACTTTTTAGTCAGGCTTCCAATATTTCGCAATTATTCTGTGACACATTATAAGTCATACTTTTATAATTTCTGAATCAGCAATTTTTCAACTATTCTTTAAAAATGTATACTTTTTTTTTTCAATTTTCGTCTTCAATTTCTCAATTATTTTACAATTTCTCAATTTAGGCAGTTCATGGAATAAATTTCAAAACCTCAAAATCATATGAAATCATTTATAACTTATTTACTATTTTTCCAAATAAAAACTCAAATAATTGTAGCACACGCATTTGGTGCCGATTAGTTTTATTTGAAAATAGCTAGCAGAATTTCTCAATTGAAGCAGTTCACAGAAACACTTTCAAAAACTCAAACATATGAAGTCATTTTTAACTTTGAACTATTTTTCCAAATAAAAACTCAAATAATTGTAGCAAACGCATTTGGTGCAGATTACTTTTACCTGAAAATAGCTAGCAGTATTAGACGATTACTCTTACTAGTATTTGATTACTTATGAATATTTTTTGAAAAAGAGTAGGTGCGTAATTATCGATTTTACCAATCAAATTAGAAAGCTCTTTCAGCTTTTTAACAGTTTTGAGAGTAATGAAAGAACATATTAAAATCTCATCTCCACAGCAAGTAGTAATCGTCAATTTTTTAATAATTCTAGTAAATTTTCTCAATCGTCCCTTAATTATGTAAATTTTTTCAAAAATTGTTTTAGAACATCCAATTTTTTCAATGATTTGTCCATAACTTTGTAATATTTCACCAAAGCGTTTACAGTATTTCAATTCTTAATCATAATTCTATCAATATTGTTTTTATTAGTTAGTTTCAGAATTTTGTCAACGGTTCAGTCATTTTCCAATTATAATTTTTTCGCTGATCATTTCAGTTTTACAGTTTCAAAAACTCAAAAACATATGATGTCATTTATAACTTTGAACTATTTTTCCAAATAGAGACTCAAATAATTGTAGCAATCGCATTTGGTGCCGATTGCTTTTACCAGAAAATAGCTAGCAGAATTAGACGACTACTCTTACTAGTATTTGATTACTTACTATCATAATTTTTTGAAATAGAATAAGTGCGTAATTATTGATTTTACCAATACTAAACTAAAACGTTTTTTCAGTTTTTAGCACTTTTGAGAGTGATGAAGGAATATTTTAAAATATCATCTCCACAGCAAGTAGCAATCCTCAATTGTTTAATAATTCTACTATAGAATCTGTAAAAGAGTTGTTGTACTGCAAAATTATGGACAAATCATTGAATAATTTTGGATATTCTAGAAATGTGTTTGGAAAAATGTACAGAATTAAGGGAAGATTGAGAAATTATTTTCCTTTAATTCTGTACATCTTTTTAAAAATTGTTCTAGAATATCCAATTTCTTCAATGATTTGTCCATAATTTTGCAATATCTCAACAACTCTTTTACAGTATTTCAGTTCATTATCATTATTCTATCAATATATTATTATATGTTAGGCCATAATCAGATTTATTTATTTGTGCCTCAGTGTAGGTTATGTCATGGTGTTCACTTCTGTGAATTACAGATTACTGATTCATCTTGGCAAGTGCAATAAAACAGCAATTTGTTTTGCCTTCACTTCGCCTCCAAAGGAACAGCACTTTGAAGTAATAAAATTTTAATGATCCGAAAATTCTCGGGCTCACTTGAAAGTGGCTAACAGTATTTCGTATGGTGCAGAAAGATCGGAGTGTAATAACCATAGTATGCATTATCATCGCTTGCGAATATAAAGTGCAAATCGTTTTTGGGCGTTTTTATGTGAAACTTGTTACTGTTGTTGGTGCTCAAGAAGTATGTTTTTCTGGATTTAGAATTTAGTGGCGAGATTTTTTGCATAAAATTTTATTCGCAAAAGTGGACCGTGGCTCAGATCGGCGATAAATATTTATTAATTCCGCCATCCAGTTGTTGATATTTTATAGTTAAAAATTCGGCGAGCATTAATTCCATCCGGTGGGCCACTTCCATCTCGCTAACTCGTTTAAAGCGGCGTTTTTTCTCCTTTTTCCGCGCTCGCCGCACAAATTGGACGGAAAAAACGCATGCACACACAGAAACGCAGAAACATACAGAGCAACAGGCGGACGGTATAGTTAGGCTGCAATCACGGTTAATAATGTATTTGTTACAGCTCGGTAGTCCGCGAACCGGTATAATAGCCTTATATAGCGAAATAAACCGAAATATTAGCGTACCGTTAGGAGTATTCGCGCGAGCTCCGCGCTCCGGCGACTCCGGGACCGCCCGGAACGGGGCGTCCGGCCGCGAATTAACCCAGAAACACCCGAAGAGAAGAGGCACCGGATCGAAAATTCGCGTCCGGAGCGCGATGGCCTAGAAACACCATCGATTTCGTAATGGAGCGATGAAGACGTTGATGAAGGAGCGTGAAAAAAAATGGGAGAGTGAGAAGTAATTGTGAAGCGCTAGGTCGAACCAGGCCCGGAGCGCGAAACAGATCTAGAAATTTTGTACGCGTTACGTCTTCGGATATGTACAATTTTTTCGCAACTGTTGCCCAACGCGTATTATTTTTTTGTTTCCACACGGGCGCTCCTGATAAACGCTGCAGTTTATACGATGGGGCGAGGTAATCATCTCGCATTGTCTCCTGATCGAAATAAAGAGGCGAAAGCAGGGAATTGTGCAAGCAATTAGCGCGCGTTACGCAACCGGGTCCTCGCTGTCTACCCGCAATTTGGGCCGATTTAAGGGCGTTCGATCCGTATTAAAACGTTCTAATACGATTTTAAGTGGAGAAAGTGAAGCCCGGGCTGTTGACACGCGATGTAACAATGGATATTAAAATGTTCACGCAATACGACAAACATTTATTGTTTCGGACCATAAAAGTGTGACCGACAGCGTGGGGGGGCTGCCCAGGATTCCCCAGCGTGTCGTAACTGCCCCCGTGCCAGCACACACTACCAAACACACTTAAACACGTCGCTATCATTTTCAGTACGTCTGCATGTAGAAACTGCTGCCATTGTTCAAATAAATGGCGACACGCGGACGCATTGTTGTTCCTCCACCTCTTCAGCCTCGCACAAGCCGTTAAAAATTGAAGCCCCACCGCCGTCTGCCCCAGAGGTAATTGGAGACGTTTCGATACCGCCTAATTGGAGCGTCACTAATTTGCGGCTCTCGTAACAGCCACATTATCTCGGTGCGATAGAGTAAAGTGCACTTGCATTATCGCCTGCCCAAGTACCAACCTCGTATGTTATCGCAGCATTGAGAGTGAAATCCGGCACTTTCACACGCCACAAAAAACGTCGAAAACAGTGGGAACTAACTTTTTGACACAAACCAGCCTAATGATGGCTCTCAGACGGGCGGCAAGAAACGGATACGAATTAGTGCCAAATTGGCCCCCAGTGTAATGACCACCGCGCCGCATACTGCTAATAAAATCGCGAATGTCTATACTTAAGATTTTCGCTGCGAAGCACGGGAAGTTGGGTGTGAATTCGATTTAGACACGCCTCGGAAACGAGAGTTTCCGTGTAAAATTAAGTTAAAAAGTGTTGAACTATTTACTAACAGAGTTGTACAAATGGCAACCTGATAACGAATCAAACTGACAGAAGTAATATGATCAAAAAAATATTCGCTCACACAATTCACCCAATCAATGTGTTAATAATTTTTCTAAACTTCATCAATTTTCAATCATTATTATTCAATTTTGCAATCATGTATCTGTAATTTTCCCTATCAAACTAAAAAGTTTTGGGCGTCATGAAAAATCGATCATATCCAATTCCCATTACCACAGCAAGGAGTGCATAGCAAGTAGCATACTCAATTTTTCTATCATTCCTGTACAAATTCTCAAACTTCTCTAAATGCTTTATAAATTTTCAATAATGAGATCACAAAGAGTGCATGGCAAGTAACATTCTCTATTTTTCAATTATTTTCTACAAATTCTCTATCTTCTCTAAATTTCATAGATATTTTCAATAATCTTCCAGAATTTCAATGATTCGTCCCAAATTTTGCAATTTCTCAATAATTTGTTTTAAGTTTTTTAATTTTTAATCGTCATTCTACAATTTTTCAATCATTATTCTATAATTTTACATTTTGTCAATGATTTGCCAACAATTGTTTTAATTATTTCTCAATAAAACTTTAGTCATTTTTCAATGTTTATTATCCTACATTTTATCTGAATTCAGAATCTTCTCAGAATTCTCTACAAATTTTCAATAATGAGTGCACAAGAAGTGCATAGCAAGTAGCTTACTCAATTTTTCAATCATTCTTCTACAAATTCTAAATCTTCTCTGAATTTTCTACAAATTTTCAATGGTCTTCTAGAATTTCAATGATTCGTCCAAAGTTTTGCAATTTCTCAATAATTTGTTTAACGTTTTTTTATTTTTTATCATCATTCCACAAATTTTCAATCATTCAATACAATTTCACATTTTGTCAATGACTTGTCAACTTCTAAGTCTTCTCTGAATTTCTACAAATTTTCAATAATCTTCAAGAATTCCAATGATTCGTCTAAAATTTTGCAATTTCTCAATAATTTGTTTAAAGTTTTTTTAATTTTTAATCGTCATTCCACAATTTTTCAATCATTATTCTATAATTTCACATTTTTTCAATGACATGTCAATAATTGTTCCACTTATTTCTCAATAAAACTTTGGTAATTTTTCAATGTTTATTATCCTACATTTTTTCTGAATTCAGAATCTTCTCTGAATTATCTATAAATTTTCAATAATGAGTGCACGAGGAGTGCATAGCAAGTAGCATACTCAATTTTTCAATCATTCTTCTGAGAATTCTAAATATTCTCTGAATTTTCTACAAATTTTCAATAATCTTCTAGTATTTCAATAATTCGTCCAAAGCTTTGCTATTTTTAAATAATTTGTTTAAGTTTATCATCTTTAATCGTCATTCTACAATTTTTCAATTATTATTGTACAATTTCACATTTTGTCAATGACTTGTCAATAATTGTTCCACTTATTTCTCAATAAAACGTGGGTATTCAATGTTTATTATCCTACATTTTATCTGAATTCAGAATCTTCTCTGAATTCTCTACAAATTTTCAATAATGAGAGCACAAAGAATGCATAGCAAGTAACATTATCAATTTTCAATTATTTTCTGCAAATTCTAAATCTTCTCTGAATTTTCTACAAATTTTCAATAATCTTCTAGAATTTAGATGATTCGTCCAAAATTTTGCAATTTCTCAATAATTTGTTTAAAGTTTTTTTAATTTTTAATCGCCTTTCTACAATTTTTCAATCATTATACTACAATTTCACATTTGACTTGTCAACAATTGGTCTATTTATTTCTCAATAACACTTTGGTAATGTTTCAATGTTTATTATTCTACTTTTTTTCTGAATTCAGAATCTTCTCTGAATTTTCTATAAATTTTCAATAATGAGTGCACAAGGAGTGTATACCAAGTAGCATACTCAATTTTTCAATCATTTTTCCACAATTTGCAAATCTTCTCTGAATTTTCTACAAATTTTCAATAGTCTTCTAGAATTTCAATGATTCGTCCAAAATTTTGCAATTTCTCAATAATTTCTTTAATTTTTTTAAATTTTTAATCGTCATGCTACAATTTTTCAATCATTATTCTACAATTTCACATTGTGTTAATGACTTGTCAACAATTGTTCCACTTATTTCTCAATAAAACTTTGGTAATTTTTCAATGTTTATTATCCTACATTTTTATCATTCTTTTTCAAATTCCTCTGAATTCTCTACAAATTTATAATAATGAGTGTACAAGAAGTGCATAGCAAGTACCTTACTCAATTTTTCAATCATTCTTCTAGAAATTCTAAATCTTCTCTGAATTTTATAGAAATTTTCAATAATCTTCTAGAATTTCAATGATTCGTCCAAAATTTTGCAATTTCTCAATAATTTGTTTAAGGTTTTTTAATTTTTAATCGCCATTCCACAATTTTTCAATCATATACTACAATTTCACATTTGTTAATTAATGTTCCACTTAATTCTCAATAAAACTTTTGTAATTTTTCACTGTTTATTATCCTACATTTTTTCCATATTATTCTTCAAATTCCCCCTTCTTCTCTAAGCGTGTATGTATGCAGGTATGCACGTGTACATGTACGTATTCATTTATGCAGGTATGCTCATGTATCTTAGGTATAATTAATGACTAAGTATAATCTTACACTACATATTTTAAATATCGTATATAAATGTTGATATTTTATGTTATTGTTAACATTTCTATGCTGAAGATGTAAACGATGTAATTTTCCATAATGTAATCACTTACAAGAATCTAAATATATAAATAAATTCTTTTTTAGGGTTTTAGAAGGTTTTAGTGATTTGTTCACTTCTTTTGAAATTTACATTTCTTCAATCATGTATCTACAAATTTTCTATTTCTCAATAGTTCAGTTTACAATTTTTCAATCATTCTTCTACAAATTATTCCGATTTTTTTCAAAAATGCTCGTTACATTTTAATGTCTCGATTATTCTTTACAGTATTTCCAATTTTATTATTATTATTACAATATTATTATTACAATATTATTATTACAATATTAACATTACAATATTATTATAATAACTACAATTATTTTATTTATCACACATTTCTCATTCGTTTTCAATTTGTTAGCAATTTTTCTATACTTCATCAAGTTCATCATCGTTATTGTACAATTTTTTAATTGTTTATCGACAATTTTCCAATAAAACCTCATATTCTTAATCATTCTTCTACACATCCTCATCCTTCGCCCAAACCAATTTTCAAAATTTCTTAAAAAATTTCAATATTTTTAAATAATTCGTCCATAATTGGGCAAATTCACAATAACTCTTTTAAGTTTTTTTAATTTTTAGTCGTAATTCTACAATTTTGCAATCATTCTTCTACAATTTCACATTTTTTTAAAGATTCGTATATAATTTTTCTATTTCTCAATAATTCTCTTGAAAAAAATCAATTTTTAATCGTAAGTCTACAATTTTACAATCAATTTTCTACAATTTCACATTTTTCTGATGATTCGTCTACGATTTTTCTATTTCTCATTAATTATTTGATAGTTTTATCAATATTGAATCATTATCTACAAATTTTCAATCATTCTTTTTAACATTCCAATTTTTCAGTAGGTAATTGTTCACAACTTTTTAATGCCTTAATTATTCTTGTACATTATTTGAATCACGTCATCAAAAATCACCACAGCAAAAAGTGATACTCAATTTTTCAATCATTCTTCTACAAATTCTCAATCTTCTCTGAGTTCTGTACAAATTTTCAGGTAAAATTTCCAATTCTGTCAATGATTCGTGCATAATTTTGAAACTTTTCAATAACTCTTGCTGTTTTTCAATATATAATCATCATTCTACAAATGTTCAATCACTTTTCTACAATTTCACATCTTTTTAGTGAGATTCGTCTTCAGTTTTTAATATTTTAATAATTATTTGATAACTTTTCAATATTTTTTAAAATTATTCTACAATTTCACATTTATATTTATTATACGTCTACAGCTTTTCTCTTTTAATTAATTCTTTGAACGTTTTTCAATTTTGTATCATTATTCTACAATTTTTCAATTATTCTTTTATAAATTCCCATTCTTTCAGTTATTTAGTCACTATTTTTGAATCTCTCTATATTGAATTTTCTGTGTCAAATATCTGCCTACAGTTATTCATTTTGTTAATCATTTTTCTGCAGTTCATAAATTTTTAATCAGTGTTCTACATGTCTCCATCATTCTTATACAAACTCTTATCTAAAATTTTCCTTTTTGTCATCGATTAGTTTACAGATTTTCAATAATTTTGCAATTTTGAATAATTATTCTTCAAGTTTTTAATAATTTTTATACAATGTCCCATTTTTTTATGCTTCGTCTACACTTTTTCAATTTGTTAATCATTTTCCTACAGTTTCCCATTTTTTCGATGATTCGTCTACATTTCTTCAATCAGATTTCTACAGTTCATCAATCTTAAATCATCTTTATTGTATAATTTTTAATTATAGTATTAATTTTTTAATCATCATTTTCCTTTTTTTTTGTGAAAAATTGTTCTACAATTTCTCAACTTCATAATTATTCCGTTAAAATTTTGCAATTTATCACTTGTTCCTTTACACATTTCCATTTTTATTATTTTTCAATTATCTATAGATAGATAATCTATATTCTCATCTAAGATTTCTTCTAGATTTCTTTATTGTCGTAATAATTATTCTCCAAATTTTGAAGAATGACACTATATTTGTTAATTTTCTTACATTGTTCTATTATTTTTCAATTAATTCTTCAATTACTTTCCATTTTTAATTATTATTCCTCCAGTTTACCTTTTTTGTCGAAAGTTCTTCTCCAATTTCTCAACTTCATCATAATTCTTCTAAAATTTTTCAACTCATCACTTGTTCTCCTATACTTTACCAATTTCGTTATTATTATTCTACAATTTATGAATAACTCTTCTAGATTTCTTGAATATCGTAATCATTCTTCACTAATTTCCTAAGAATGGCACTATATTTGTAATGTTTTCTTAAATTGTTCTATTATTTTTCATTTAATTCTTCAATTACTTTTCATTTTTTAATCATTATTCTTTCATTTTGCGTGTTTGTCAAACATTCTTCCACTATTTCTCAACTTCATAATAATACTTCTAAAATTTTGCAATTCATCACTTGTTTTCCGACACTTTTCCAATTTTGTTATAATTATTCTACAATTTATGAATAACTCTTCTAGATTTCTTCAATATCGTAATCATTCTTCTCGAAGTTTTAAAGAGTGACACAATATTTGTCAATTTTATTTAAATTGTTCTGTTATTTTCAGGTTTAATTATTTTGCTTTCATTTTATGTGTTTCTTGTCAACAATTTCTCAACTTCATAATAATTCTTCTAAACTTTTGCACTGTATCACTTAGTTTTCTAGACTTTTCCAATTTTTCAATTATTCTTGTTCACTCTTGAAATATTTCAGCACTAATGATTGAAATCTAAATGACTAAACAATCAATTTTTACACTCAAATTTGGCAACGAACTTACATTATCTCAATGACTCAATCACATGAGCAACATATAAAGTGAATGCATTGAGGAGACTTCAATTTTTATGAATACTTACGTATGATGGATTACTCAATTATTCTTGTATAAATAACAATACAATATTTTGTTTTGTATACATCATATTATTGATTATCTATATTATGTATGCAGTATATTATCAATATTCCTTTAAACCTCATGGGTACACGATGAAATTTGATGTGTATCAAATATTTCTATTTCCTTCATTTTGCACTCAGGAAATTGTATTCTGCAGGGTTTGACATGGAGACTGTTCTCATGTCGAACCGGAATCTATTGATTTACTGCTGATCTGGAGTGCAAAGGTCAGTAGGCAGTGTAGTTGACGACGTTCCCGTTCCGTTACGATGAATAGTAATTCAGGTGTAATTAATATAGAACTTTTATACCCAATAGGCTACCAAGGTGCCAATTATAATAAATCTAATTTCGCTAAGATTATTAATTATGCTTCCATAAGTAATGAAATAAAAGTAATAATATTGTAGGTAATAATTATAATAAAATACAATTGTAATAGATAATAATAATAATTATAAAGAACAGTTATTAGCAAAAAAGCTACATAATATACAAAAGGTAAATATATACATGACACCAAACAACACAACAAAACAACGTTCTTTGGCATAATATAATAATAATAATAATATGAATGAATATTTATTAGCAGAAAAGCTACATAATATACAAAAGGTAAATATATACATGACACCAAACAATACAACAAAACGATATTTTCTAGTCAAAATTTTATTTTTTTTCGGAAAAATTGCTGCAATTGATAGTATACTATACTACTTTTACTATACTACACTATACTACTGATATAATTGTTAACTACCTACTACATAAATATAGACACACCTATCGTAGGCTCAATGTTACAAGGTTGTATGTGTAATTTGTAAATTTGTAAATTAGGATTTTAAATATTTTTGTTATTACAGAAAATGATGTATTGTACACTGTAATTTGATTCTTTTATCACAGATCTTTAATATTCCTATTTTAACCATCCAAAAAGTTGCAAGGTAATTAGATCTGATTACAGTGATTAGATTACTACACAACTACACCACTACACTACTACACTACACTAAACTATACTACTACACTACTACACTACACTAAACTATACTACTACACTACTACACTACACTAAACTATACTACTACACTACTACACTACACTAAACTATACTACTACACTACTACACTACACTAAACTATACTACTACACTAATTGGATTACACTGTAATTCGATTTTTTCATCACAGATTCTTAATATTCCGATTTTATCATTCCAAGAAGTTGAAAGGTCGTGCTTTGAAAACATAGAGCTCTGTAAAAGTATAGACCTAAAAATTGAAAAATTGTTACATTCAACCTTGTAACACTAAACCGACCATATCTATATCGTAACTAATTGTCATTTATTTTGTGAAATCATTGTTATAAATAAGGAAATGCCCACTCACATGCACTGCATTAATTTCTGTTATATCACTCTTAAAACAATAGGCATCACTATTCCACCAGTAACTTCCTGGCTCACCCAACAATCTCCTAATCCAAGAAACAAGGCCATCCCCGATGTGCGCACCTACAAAAAAACTTACATGACCCACATATACCTGCCCCTATTAGCCTTTACATTGTCTCCAGATAACGTATGCAAAGGAACACAAAGCAAAACGTTCGCCTTATCGGGACTGCCGAGATTTCAAGAAACATCTGAATCGCGTGGCACTACGTCTTGTACGCTCATAATGCAGGCATTAACATTTACACGATGTGACACCTCCACCTCTGCAGAATATGGTAATGTAATGGGAAGACGAGAAAACGCTAAGCACCGCAATCCATCAATTATTGAAATCAGCGAGATAACACTTTTTTCATTGTAGGTGAGATGTTTCATTATAAATATTTTTTTTGTAATATAGTTATTTTGTAGAACATTGAATAATTTGTTTTTACAAAAAATCTGCAATCATCTATTTAAAAAGTATTAAATTTAATTACACATTGTGATTACATTATAAGCAGAAGAATATCTTCAAAAACGTCTTGAACAAATTGCAGAAGTACCATTAACAGATCTTGTTGGATGCGTTGGAAGTTAGGAAATTGGCTCCAAAAAGTTATGATTCTAAATTAAATTCTTGATTACCAATACTATACTCTACAAATACTAGTTGCTTATAACGATCTATAAACATATGGTCAAAATGGTCAAAAAGTATTCATAAGGATCTTAAAATGTGATTTGGACCTTCTGTTACCTGAACTTTTGCCACTTCTGATATTGTTAAGCCAATTCAGATATTTTTAGGCCGGCGAAATTGAAGATGTCTGACTAATCAAACTATCATACAATCATACTAATACTGACCATGTAAGACCGGAACTCCTCATCAAGATTTAAAAACGATGCTCTTGAAAAAAATGCAGAAGAAGCATTAAATAACAAATCTTGTTGGATGGTGTTGGAAGTTAGGAAATTGGCTTCAAAAAGTTATGATTCTAAATTAAATTCTTGATTACCAATACTAGTTGCTTATAGGGATCTACAAGCCTGTGGCGAAAAAGTATTCATATGACATTAAAATGTGATTTGGACTTTGATTGAAGAAGTCTGACTAATACTGACCATGTAAAACTGGGGCTCCTCAACAAGATTTAGAAACGATGCTTTTGAAAAAATTGCAGAAGAAGCATTAACAGATCTTGTTGGATGGTGTTGGAAGTTAGGAATTTGGTTTCAACAGATGTAGTTATTTGTAGTTTGTAAGGTATATCTTCAGTAGAAGATGATTTATAAAATTTCTGAAGGTACCAAGTGTGGATCTTGGATTGTTGCAGTAAAATATTGTAGGATATCATTAATGGGTTGTAGAATGCGTTTCTTGTAAGTTTCCAATTTGATGTGGTTCCGTAGCATTCCAACGCATCAAGATGAAATTGTGGTTTTAGAAAAGGCCGCTGCTTCGACTCCCCTGCGTCCGATCGAAATCCTTTTGGAGTGATCCCGTGCTATGAAATTGCCAACAAAAAGAGCCGCCGATGACCTACTGCGCGGCCGATCAATTAAACAGCCGAGGCTCCTCTTCGACACTCTTTTTGTCCGCGCGGCGAGTTTCCTCGCCTGGGAAATGCGCGCTCTCCGGATAAGGCCGCGAGACGCAATTAAACTCCTTCTCGCTGATTGACATTGATAAATCGATTAGTTTTATAGGTTTCCACACCAATTACGCGTTTCTTCTGCGGCGAGGATTTCTACTCGGAGGCGGGCGGAGATGAGCCCGGAATTTTCGCGCCGAGAAAACGCACTTTCCCGGCCGGCGCGCGGCGGAACCAGATACGGCGCGGCCGGCCCGGCAAAAGGAAAAGGGAAACGCTGATTTTCCGATTTTCCGCCGCCGCGGAGACGGTCAAGTGCGCGCACGTAAATGAAAACCCGCTCGAGTGCATGGAAACACTCATGCATGAAATTGACCTCCATTTCAGTATATACTTAGCGAGTTAACGCATTACATGACATTAATATTTTTCGCGATACTCAGATAATGCAAATTAGAATTTTAGCTCAAACACACAATATACACAATATTATCATGAAATTTATAATTTTGTTAAAAAAAAATGTTTTCGGATATTTTACCCAATTTTAGCACATATAGAGAAAAACAAAAAAAAAATCTTAGTGAAGATGGATCCGCAAATGAATTGTTTATCACATATACAGGGTGGCTGATTTTTCAGTGTCAGAATTATATCTAGGAAATTGTCATAAATGCAAAAAAAGTTTCTCAAGAACTTGTCATACCTGGTCTACAAAATTTTCTCTCTTGTGATCGATTGCGGTGAGGTTAGGTTAGGATCGTTGCGAACACTCTTGACCATTAGCACCCCCTACGATGCATGACCCTTCCTTCCCCCTTCGGTAGCCGATTTGATTTTCGGAGCAATTTACATCAAAGATTAAGGAAAACCCTTAACCATTGGCATGAACCATTTAGTTCGTACGTGGCAATTATTTGTATACGTTCCCGAAGAAAACGTTCTCAAAAAATCGTTTTCGAAGAATTTTCTTTCGAAAAATATGTTTTTCGAAGTATTTAGTTTCGAAAAATATATTTTTCGAAGAATTTACTTTCGAAAAATATATTTTTCGAAGAATTTACTTTCGAATAATATATGTTTCGAAGAGCTTACGGCGACTTTTCCACAATTTCCTCAGTTTTTCAAACCCTGGATCTGCCCATGGACGACACCTTTCTCAAAGAATCGTTTTCGAAGAATTTACTTTGACAAAATATGTTTTTCGAAGAATTTACTTTCGAAAAATATGTTTTCCGAAGAATTTACTTTCGAAAAATATATTTTTCAAAGAATTTACTTTCGAAGAATTTACTTACGAAAAATATATGTTTCGAAGAGCTTACGGCGACTTCTCCTTAATTTCCACAGTTTTTCAAACCCTGTACCTGCCCATGGACGACACCAACCGCCGTTCCACCGATTAAATTTCTCGGTGAGAAATTTGCGGCGTGACTTATCCACAATCGGGGGCTATAAATCATCGCCGTCCGGCGTTAATAGACGATTAACGGCCGCCGATTAATCGCGGCGGTCCTGCGTCCTTCTTCCTCTCCGTCTTCGCGGATCGTCCGTCCTCACCAAAGGCTGCTTCCTCACCTCTCACTTTCGCAAGACGATAAGGCCCGCAATTATCAGATCATGATCGCGACCGCGGATAATGGCCGTTCCCGATGCGCGCTGCCGCCTCACTGCCCCCCTCCCCACCCACTCTGCCGCCCCCAATTAATGTTTCTTCGTAAGTTTTCCAGGCCGTTAATTCGTCTCAGCCAATTAATTAAACTATCAAATTAAAAAGGATTACTAATTAAGTACAATGCCATAAAAATATCAAAACAACATTAAAATACACATCTGAAAATTCTTAACGCTTCATCATATTTCAGTCAACACTAATGTCAGCGTTAAAATATTATATTGTAAAATGTAATGTGAAAAAGAAATCCCAATAAAAATATTATACACTTAACATGTTTTCATATTCTAATATTGCCATAAAAATATCTAAATATGGCACATGAAAAAAATTCCTGAAAATTCTACATATTACTAAAAAACATCTAAATATTTAAACAATGCTATATACTTTTAATGCAGCAGTGAAATACCAATAAAAATATTATACACCCAATTTTTTTTATATTCTAACGAAGTCATAAAAATATGCCGTATAAATAATGCTATAAATCCCAATAAAAATATTATACACTTAAAATATTTTCATATTCTAATAATGCCATAAAAATATCAAAATATGGCACATGAAAAAAATTCCTGCAAATTCTTAAAACTACTAACTAAAGACTAAATACTAAAGATATCTAAATATTTAAACAATGCGATAAACTTCAAATGCGAAACATAAATCCCAATAAAAATATTATACACTTAAATATTTTAGATATTCTAATAGTGAGAAAAATATCAATATACAGGGCGAGTCGAGAAGAACCGATCAAACTCCAGGAGTGTATTGTACACGTGAAAATAATTTAAAAAAAATCATATGTTGTTATCCGATCTTCATTTGTTTTCAAGTTATAGTTTCAAATCTTGAATATGCAAATGTGGTGTTTGTCTATGGTTTTTGTAATGGGTGTGCTACAGCTGCTGTTGAAAGATATCGTCAACGGTTTCCACGTCAGAAAACTCTGGATACAAATGTATTTATCCGACTTTTCAACAAACTATTCGAAACTATCACTTGAAAACAAATGAAAATCGGATAACAACATTTGAGTTTTTTTAAATCATTTTTACGTGTACAATACACCCCTGGAGTTTGGTCCGTTCCTCCCGACTCACCCTGTATAGCAAGCTCATAAAAAAAATTCCTGGACATTCTAAAAGTTACAAAATAAACTATAGATTTAAACTATGCTATACAACTTTTATTGCAAAAAATAATTCACAATAAAAATATTACACACTAATGAATACATAAAAATATGTTAAGCACATCAAAGAATTTTCTGAAAATTCTAAAAATTACAAAATATCTAAATATTTAAATAATACTTTAAAACTATCGAAATGAAGAAAAACTTTCGGAAATTTCCGGAAAATTCACAAAATTCAAGAAAAAACTAACCATTCGAACATTATGTCGAGAAAATTCCAAAAATTACAGAAATGTTATTGGAAGTTCAATAACTTTTGCAATGCCACAAAGATGTCAAAACAACATTAAAATAAACCAATGCCATAGTGTTTAAAATATATATTAATCAATCACTTAAAATTTGTTGATATTCTAATAATGTCATACAAATATCAAAATATGGCAAGCTCATGAAAAAATTTTTTGAAATTCTAAAATTTACAAAAGAAACTAAAGATTTAAACAATGCTATAAAACTTTTATGGCAAAAAAGAAATCCCAATAAAAATATTACTCACTAAAAATCTTTTGATATTCTAATAATGCTATAAAAATATCAAAATATGGCAAGCTAAAAAAAATCTAAATAATTTAAACAATACTATAAAACATTTAAAGCAAAAAAGAATAGACAATAAAAATATTATTCACTAAAGGTTTTTGATATTCTAAAAATGCGATAAATGTATAAAAATATGTTAAGCACATCAAAGAACTTTCTGAAAATTCTAAAAATTACAAAATATCTCAGAATGAGGAAAAACAATTTTCGGAAAATTTACAAATTTAATAATAATAAATACATTAAAATATCAAAATATGATAAATGGAATAACTTCCTGAAAAATATTAAAATCTGCATTTCTAAGGATTAATTTTGCCTGAGAATAATAGCTTATTAATATTTATTACTTATATAATAAACATATAAAAAATTATTCATTTACTAACACATTTAATGAACATTTAGAGTTATTTACTTACGTATTTTAATATGTATATATCCTGATCTTATTTTTATGATAAATATTTGTAATCAATTTGAATTCTGAAATTTGAAAGTTACAGATGTCTGCTTGAAGTTTAAGTTAATTAACATACGTAATTAAATAACTCTTAAACTTAACTTAAACATATAACTTAAATATATACTTATAAAATAACTAAAACACTTATTTAAGAATTGATTATACTTTCTATTACCAAAATTAATACCCAAATAAAAGCTAGTTTCACACATTTTTATTTATCTCAACACTAACAAATTACATAAATACTAAATAATTTATATATACTACAAACGCATAACAAATATTATTATAATTTAAATTAAATTTTTTTTATAACAAACTTAACTCTAATTTATATTTAACCTAATTATCGTATTCTGCGTAGATATCATGCCTCTGATGATGGTTTTAAAAAAACTGAAACTAGTCAGGCGAAATAAATTAAATAAATAATTAAATTAAATTAAAATAATATTACCAGTAAGTACCTAATAATAATACCTTAAACAATTTTTTTGTTCCAATTTATAAGCTAGTTGGTATACAGGGTGTTTCAGGAGGAAGTGCAAATATTTTGGAAAGTGATAAAAAATAATAAATAAAAAAAAAATCTAATACACCGAGGTTCAATACTCAATGGTTTTCGAGGTTAGGTTAGGTATTGAATTTTGTAATTTTTAGTTGCGATATAGCGTTTCTAGCAGTCTTTTTAACAAATGACATATAATCATAATTGACAGTTGTTATTGAAGAGTAACGAGCAGCATTACTAATAGAATTACTAAATGTATTGAGATTGGCGGTGGAATTTGTGAACCAACAAAGTAAATTTGTTTAATTTAAATTGATTTTATTACTTTAATAAATCTTATAATGACCCTATCTCAGTATCTATTAACGATGGGACACATGCTCATATGACTTTTTTACTTAGAATCATCCATAGTACAACTTCCCTGAATATTTGCACTTCCTCCTGACACACCCTGTATAAACTCATCCGTTGTAATAACCAAAATAGAATACTCGTAAGTGCCATCAGTAACACTGATGTTCTATTTCGTTCATTTTGAATCGGATGAAACAATTGGTTTAACAATGCCATATCGTATAATAATAGGTAATTATACATGACATCAGTTATGCTGATATATTCCTTTTTGTTTTGGATGTATCTAGTCAGGTATAACCAACAATACTAATACAATCAGTAATAATGATATTCAGCTTTAGAATTTCGATAAAACATCTGGAATTTATATATAAAATAAGTGGTTACTTGATTATTTTAATATAATAACGTGTTATTTAATTTTTTTCAGTTGGGTTCGTCGCTTGACCTAGCATAGGATCTCCGGCATCGTCATATATAATCACTTGTAATTTTTTTTCTGGTAATTATTTAAAAAAATTCTAAATGGAATCTTAAAGAGGACTAATTGACCTCTCAATAGTTGTATTGAAAATATTATAAATCATATTATTAACAATAATGGAGGGGCATAAAGTTAGAATATTATTTTTATGAAAACCTGTGTCATTTATCATTTGCTACAATTTTACCAAGGCATTAGTTAAGACTCTATTACCTATAGTTTAAACAGTATTAACATATTCTTTAAAAATATTTGTTTCATAATAATAAGTACAGTTTTAACAATAATATAAGTTACAACAAATCATGTAATTCGAATCATTTCTAGGTCCCTATTAATTTTCTGCATCAAGACACAAAGATCAGATTTTTTATAAAAAGTTCTGGATACTTATTACAATATACGTTTGTACTACTGTTTATCTTTTTTTTATTTAAAAAAAATGCAGTATAGATTCACCTACTAATCAGAACATTTCAAAGATCAGATTCTTCAGGTTCCAAATATACGAATGTTTTTCATAATTCATAGTTATAAAAAGTTCTAGAGACTTCTAAAAATATTGTTTTAATTCCAAGAGAAAAGTATTGAATTCTCACATTATAACAGAAAACTTCAAAGAACGGATTCTTCATTTTCCAAAAAATTTGATTGTTATAAAAAGTTCTACAGACTTCTAAACATATTGTTTTAATTGCAAGAGAAAAGTATTGAATTCTCTCACTATAACAGGAAACTTCAAAGAACGGATTCTTCATGTTCCAAAAAACGAATATTTCTAAAATTTGCTTACATGCATCACAAACTTAATGAGGTTGTAATGGCACGAGGCCCCGAAAAACTCCCAACGTAATTTATTAACACAATTAATAATCCGGCACTCTCCTCACTTTTTCTACCAATTTTTCATCAGGACCATCAACGGCCGTTTCATTCCGCTCCTCGCAACTTTCTAAGAGGCATCGAGGCTAATTATCTCCGACTCTTAATCGCCTGTAATTACCGAAGAGCGCCCTCCACGGGTTTCCCACGCTGCGCCGAAAATTAAGCCGTCACGCCGGCTCAGGGACGTCTGGGCTTTTCCCCAGCGACTTCCTGCCGGTTTCACTTTTCGGACTTTTCGGACCGCTCTCCATGCACTGACCCAGTTGATAAGGAGATGAAGGTGGACCGTGCCCGCCCACGTATTAAATTCGTGAGTGATAAGAGTGAAAGTCGCCGGACCCAGTAATTAACGATAATGCGTCTGTTTTAACAGTGGGTTTACGAGGAGAAGACAATGTGAGGCACATTAGCACTGTGTGAAAGTATGAAAGTATGTGTGGCGAAAAAATATCTAATGTTTACATTTTTATTACTCTATTAACTTTAGTGCTGTTTTTTTACTGCAAATTAATGAATCATATAATAAACAATTTCTAACGTAAGAAATTTACATCCACTGCAATGAACATCTTAATAACCTAGGTAATTAACAACAATTAATACAGGAGTAGCTAAGAATTATCATCATTTTACACCTACACTACATATGCAATTTGAAATTTCCCAATTTCCCAATTAAAAATTTCCTATTGTGGTAGATATTAATTAGACACAAATGCAGAAACAGGCCGAGGTAAAACAGATAATAATAACATTTCAAAATCGAACGACGTATCTTCCCGATGATTTGTGTTGCTTGCGAAATCTCTTCGTGGTGACGATGTGTGTATATGCAAAGCGCGTCGGGCAATTAAACGCCGCGCACACATGTCGAACACGCATTAGCCTCTCGATATTACGCCCAGATTTGCATAATCTTCTGAGCCGTGCGACGCTCTTGTTTTCTTCGGCCCGGGTACAATGAACCCTCGCGGGCTTCCACTTTCGGACGAGGCCGAAGCGATGTCCGCAAGCTCATTAGAAGATAACCAGCAAACGAAATACATTGCACAGACACTTTTGATTTATATCAAATTTTGTAGAATACTGATCTACGAAATTCTTCGTAATGTAAACTGGTGAACAAATCTGGTGTATTCCTAAATATTAATATAGCAGAAGTTATTATTCTGACATTATTCTGACACAAAGGTCTAAGTTTTTAAATAAGTTAAAATAAATACTCGTACAACAGAATAGCTTGATTTATTTTCCCAGTACTTTTACTATAACTTCCACTGTAACTTTTTTAAATTTCCCACAAAACTGATTTTTGGACATTTGCACTTTTTAAAATAAACGCCTCAATCATTTAGATTTTTTGTAACTTTTGGAATTTTCAGGAATTTTTTTCATGAGCGTTTTAAAATAAGCGCCTCAATTATTTAGATTTTTTGTAATTTTTGGAATTTTCGGGATTTTTTTTTTCATGAGTTTGCCATATTTTGATATTTTTATGGGATTATTAGAATATCCAAATATTTTCAGTGTATAATATTTTTATTGCGATTTCTCTTTCGCATTAAAAGTTTTATAGCATTGTTTAAATGTTTAGTTTCTTTTAAATTTTGAGAATGTTCAAGACATTCTAAAAATTGTTATAACTTTTTATAACAAATTTTAGAAATATCCCTATTTTTGGAATCTGAAGAATATGTTCTTTGAAGTTTTCTGTTGTAGTATGAGAATTTCAATACTTTTGTGTTGGAATTAAAACAATGTTTTTTTAAGTCTCTAGAACTTTTTATAACTTGCAAATTTTAGAAATATTCGTACTTTTAAGACCTGAAGAATCTGATCATTGAAATGTTCTGGTCAGTGTGGAAGTCTATACTACATATTTTATTAAAAACAAGAAAAATATTGGCAAGAAACAAATATTATAAGAAGTCTCTAGAACATTTTAATAAAACAATCTGATCTTTGTGCCTCATAAACGCCTCAATGATTTAGATTTTTTGTAATTTTTTGAATTTTCAGGATTTTTTTTCATGAGTTTGCCATATTATGATATTTTTATGGCATTATGAGAATATACAAATATTTTCAGTGTATAATATTTTTATTGGGATTTCTCTTTCGCATTAAAAGTGCTATAGCATTGTTTAAAATTTTAGTTTCTTTTGCAATTTTGAGAATGTTCAGGAAATTCTAAAGATTATTATAACTTTTTATAACAAATTTTAGAAATATCCGTATTTTTGGAATCTGAAGAATATGTTCTTTGAAGTTTTCTGTTGTAGTATGAGAATTTCAATACTTTTCTGTTGGATTTAAAACATTATTTTTTTAAGTCTCGAGAACTTTTTATAACTAGCAAATTTTAGAAATATTCATTTTTTTGGGACCTGAAGAATCTTATCATTGAAATGTTATGATCAGTGTGGAAGTCTATACTACATTTTTTATTAAAAAAAAAGAAAAATATTGGCAAGAAACGAATATTCTAAGAAGTCTCCATAACATTTTTATAAAACAATCTGATCTTTGTGTGGCTTTGTGTGTTAATGCTGTATAAGATTCTCCAATTATTTTTTTGTTAAAAAAGAAATTTTTAATAGAAAGTCAAAAATCATGCAATTATAACCTCGATTATATGGTAAATATGGCTTCTTTTTCCCATTTATTTAAATACTAAATGTATAATTAAGAAGAAGGTATAGTACCCTTATTCTTAAACACGGTCATTGCTTCTTCTTCCCTTTTATTAAAATACGATTATTGCTTCTCTATACCTTCTTCTTAAATACTGTAATTGCTTATGAGTTCAGAACTTATCAGAATTTCTACAATTTATCTTCAGATATTCAGAAGTTCAGAAGACAACATTCTTCCAATCGCTTTCTCTTTCCTTTGCTTCTTCTTCCCATCGCTTGTTCCCATCACTTCTTCCTCCCATCGTTTCTTCCTCCAATCGTTTCTGGTTCCAATCGCCTTTTCTTTCTATCGCTTTTTATTCCCAATATTATAAATCTACAAGTATACCTTCTTCTTAAACACGGCCATTGCTTCTTCTCCCCATCTATTAAAATACGGTCATTGCTTCTTAATACTTTCTTCTTAAATAGTGTGCTTGCTTATGAGTTCAGAACTCATCATAACTTCTACAATTTATCTTCAGATATTCAGAAGTTCAGAAGACAACATTCTTCCAATCGCTTTCTCTTTCCATCGCTTCTTCTTCCCATCGCTTCTTCCTCCCATCGTTTCTTCCTCCCATCGTTTCTTATTCCAATCGCCTTTTCTTTCTATCGCTTTTTATTCCCTACATTATAAATCTACTAGTATACCTTCTTCTTAAACACGGCCATTGCTTCTTCTCCCCATCTACTAAAATACGGTCATTTTACCTTCTTAATACCTTCTTCTTAAATAGTGTGATTGCTTATGAGTTCAGAACTCATCAGAACTTTTACAATTTATCTTCAGAAGTTCAGAAGACAAAATTATATCCTCTAAGAAGTGATTTTGTCGTTTTTATTCTTCCCATCCAAATTTCTACAGCCCATCTTCTGTTTTTGATTGAAAATTCAAATTTGTGAAGAAAGGTTATAATTTACTTTTCCAAGATCGATTACTGTAGTACATATTCTTCTGAAAGGTACACCTTTCACCAAATGAGAAGAAAAAAAAAACGACAAAATCACTTTTTAGAGGATATAATTTTGTCTTCTCAACTTCTGAAGATAAGTGGTAGAAGTTCTGATGAGTTCTGAACTCATAAGCAATCTTTAACCTCATCAGATTTAACCACCAGACTGATTTTTCCAGTCATCAATTTCTACAGTCCATATTCTTCTCGATTGGGTTCATATCTTCACGTTATTATGAGAATTTCTACAATTCTTCTTCAGCTTGAATATGGTCATAACTTCTGAACTTCTGAAGATAAATGGTAGAAGTTCTGATGAGTTCTGAACTCACAAGCAATCTTTAACCTCATCAAATTTAACCACCAGACTGATTTTTCCAATCATTAATTTCTACAGTCCATATTCTTTTCGATTGGGTTCATATGTTCACGTTATTATGAGAATTTCTACAACTCTTCTTCAGCTTGAATATGGTCATAACTTATTTTTCCAATTTCTATTTCTACAATCTATATTTTTACTATTGTGTTCATATCTTCAAGTAACCTTCAGAATGTCTTTAATCCATCTGGTCTTTAACTTATACACGGTCATTTCTTCTTCCCATTGTCTTTTCTTTCCATTGCCTCTTTTCCCCATCACTTCTTCTTCCAATCGCTTTTTCTAGAAAGTAGGCACATCTTCTTTTTTCCAAAATCGAGCTATACTGTTTAATTTTACTTGAATTAGATTCCCTGTTAGAATTTATATGATACACTTGAACAAGGTCATAAGAATTTATATAATACACTTGAAAAAGGTCATAGCTTATCTGCCAATATCGATTACCATAGTGCACCTTCTTCATATCCCAATTTCTAAAAATCGATCTTGGAAGGTGGTCACACCTTCTATTTCCAATATCGATTTCTACATTCGATATTTTTCTTGAATTCTGATTTTCAATAACATTTTTTACAATTTTTCAGTCTTCAGCCAGAATATGGTCATAGCATCTTATTTCAATATTAAATTGTACCTACAGCCTCTCATAAGTAGCCCAACTTATATAATCCATCCTTAGTTTGAATATGAACATACTGAGCTATCATTTCCCATATAGATTAAAAAAAAAATCTTCATGAATATTTTAATTCTTATATTTATACAACCCATCTTCAGTTTGAATGTAGACATAGCTTCCGTTTCCCATATATGTTTATACGGTTTTTCTTCTTCTTGAATATTTTACATCTTCGAGTAGACGAAGATGTAAAGATGTTAGAATTTCTACAATTCATCTTCAGCTGATTGTTATGCTGGCTCCTTCTTCCTATGTAGATTTATACTGTCAATATTCTTCTCGATTCTCTCGTTTCTCTTCTCGATTTTTCTCGATATTTTCGATTTCCCATAAGAATATTAACAGTCCAGTTTCAGCTTGAAAATTGTCATAGCATATTCCTTCAATATTATATTGGGCATTATGCGTTGGGCGTTAGAATTTCTACAATTCATTTTCAGCTTGATTGTTATGCTGGCTCCTTCTTCCTATATAGGTTTATTCTGTCGATATTCTTCTCGATTCTTTCGTTTCTCTTCTCGATTTTTCTCGATATTTTCGATTTGCCATAAGAATATTAACAGTCCATTTTCAGCTTGAACATTGTCATAGCATATTCCTTTAATATTATATTGGGCATTTTGCTTTGGGCGTTAGAATTTCTACCATTCATCTTCAGCTTGATTGTTATGCTGGCTCCTTCTTCCTATATAGATTTATGCTGTCGATATTTTTCTCGATTCTTTCGTTTCTCTTCTCGATTTTTCTCGATATTTTCGATTTCCCAGAAGTATATTAACAGTCCATTTTCAGCTTGAATATTGTCATAGCATATTCCTTCAATTATATATTGGACATTTTGCTTTGGGCGTTAGAATTTCTACAATTCATCTTCAGCTTGATTGTTATGCAGGCTCCTTCTTCCTACATAGATTTATACTGTCGATATTCTTCTCGATTTTCTCGTTTCTCTTCTCGATTTTTCTCGATATTTTCGATTTCCCATAAGAATATTAACAATCCATTTTCAGCTTGAATATTGTCATAGCATTTTCCTTCAATATTATATTGGGCATTTTACATCATAGTCATTCAATCCCAAATTGACACCTAGGAAAGTAGACATTTAGACAAATTGGCCCAGATAGGTAACTGCCTAGACAAGTAGAGTTTTTACAATCCATCTTCAGTATAAATACGGATCTAGCTTCCTTTTTCCATAAAAATTTATACAGTTTTTCTTCGTCTTGATTATTTTCTATATTCGACTTGGTGTTAGAGTATAGACACTCTTCTCATATTAACCACTGCTTCTTCTAAGTGTTAGAGTATAGGCATTCTTCTTATATAAGCTACTGCTTATTCTTCTCATCATTCAAGAAGGAATACGTCTTCTTCTTAGTTGTCGTCGCGGCTTCTTCTTCCAATCATTAAGAATTGATTATAGATCCTCTGCTTAAACACCATAATTGCTTCCTGAATATTTTATATCTTCGACTTACTATGAGAGAGTAGGCTTTCTTCTTGAATATGCAAGTGTAATAAAAAATCTTCTTTCCATAATACAAAATGGAATATAGGTCTTCTACTTAAACACCATCATTGTTATGAGAATTTCTATAATTCTTCTTCAGCTTGAACATGGTCATACTTATTGTTCTAATAAGTAGCGGATTTCAATATCCAGAATCCATATTCTTCTGGAATGTGTTCATATCTTCAAGTTACCATCAGAATGTCTCCAATCCATCTGTTCTTCTTCTTCTTATATACTTTCAACTATTATTTCAACTTCCCATTGTTATTTCTTTTCATTGCTTCTTCTAATCATCGCCTCTTCTTACCATCGCTGAATCTTCCTATTGCTTCTTATTTCCATACCTCCTTCTTACCATCACCTTTTCTTTTCGTCGCTTCTTATTTTCCCAACAAAAAAATGAACTAGTACATACCTTCTTCTTAAGCACGGTTATTGCTTCTTCTTCCCTTCTATAAAAGTACGGTCATTGCTTCTTTTTACCATCTTTTAAAATACATTCCTATTTCTTGCCATCTTCTTAAATACTATATTTCTTCCGTCTTCTCACTATTTAAGACGGATTATGGGTCTTCTTCGTCTTCTTCTTGAACACGACCATAGCTTCTTCTTCGCGCCTCAATTTATTTGCGGTACCAAACGAGAACCCGGCCGTCTATTTTCCTCCTCGTCCTCCGCCAGCGTTCGAGCTCAACACTTCTTCGCCGCCTTCCCAGCGGCCAGGAATCCGCTCGTTCCTCTCGCCGTCCATCATGGGCACGGTGTCACATTAATAACACGTCTCGGTGCGCGCGACATGCATTATTTACCAGCTCCGATTGGGATGAATGGGCGCAGCGAGTGGCCGCGGACACGCGCTCAATTAACGCGGCGCGCCGCGAAAGTGGGCGATGGTATCCCCCAGGGCTTCCATCGGTAGCCAGAGCGCCGTATTTGTACGAAAATCGGCCCGTGGCCATAGCCATTTGCAAAACACGAACAGCTATTAGGAACCGAATATTTTAAACGTATAGGATTGATAAGTTATAGAGGAAAAAAAATCCATACTATGTCGTAATAGATAAGTTTACGGTCGCTTTTTTAGGCCGGAAAAAGGAATATTACATCTCAAGTCCGGAAAGTGTTGCTAAGTAACATTGTTGATTTTTATTACTTATAATGTTTGAAGCAGGAAAGTTTGACAAACGTCAGTTTGACAAACGCCAGTTTGACAAATGTCAGTTTGATAAACGTCAGTTTTTACAAACGTCAGTTTCACAAACGTCAGTTTAACAAACGTCAGTTTGACAAACGTCAGGTTGACAAATGTCAGTTTGACAGACGTCAGGTTGATAAATGTCAGTTTGGCAGACGTCAGTTTGACGTCTGACAGACATCAGTTTGACGTTTGACAGACGTCAGTTTGACAGACGTGAGTTTGACAAACGTCAGTCTGACAGATATATTTTTAAAACATAAAGCGTTAAAGCAAAATAAAACATGTACAGTAAAGTAAGTATGTAAAGTATTTACATGTAGGTAATACGTGTAAAGTATATGACATATGATATGGTTCTCTATGATTATCTACGAAATAAGTAGCTGATTAAGAATTAAAAACTATAGAGGAGGGACTTCGGTTTTATGTGAAAAGTGACATCTTATCTGGCTTACATGCGTTATTATCGAGTTTTGGTGTCTCGTGAGCTTCTTCATTTCTGTTCTCAAAAATAGCCATCGCATGTTTAATAATAATTAATAGTTGCACAAATATGCACTCCTCTATCAATTAATAACTTCTTATCAGGTTTTGGTTACCGATCGTTGTTGCATTGAATCGCAAATTGGCATAGTTGATGTTCTTACGTGCAGATTCTGGCAAGGCCGCAGATATACGTGGAACTTAGCTGCGATTTGCAAGGCACCTGAGGCCTGCAATTAACGGCGTTTGGCTCGTAAATTCCGAACGGCGCTCTTATCTGCGCTCGTCCGACTCGCAGGAATTAATTTCTGCAACAGGATAACGGCACCAGTTAATTGATAATAGTGAAAATTAAGAGATACGTTTACAAACCATTAATCTGCCGCGATAATTCCGCTAAATGCCGATGAAAACCAACGTTTCTTATACAATTGTTGCTCAAGAGTAGGTAATTAAATTTAAGTTACAATAATTTATAATTCACATTTTAAGATTTGTTTAGACAGATTAATTATGCTTATTATTACCATTATTATTTGTTTTTTTATTGATGGCCTTTATTTACTCCTATGGCTAATTAACATTGCTAAGGATAGATTCAGAAGTAAATTGGAATTTCAGTTACTTCAATCTTAATTTTTCAGTAACTCTTTGTTGTCACTTTCAAATTGTCAATTGTTGATTGCAAATTGTCGATTGTTAATTGTCATTTACTTACTGTGTAAGTTTTATTAGATTAATAATGCTGATTATTATTTATTTGTTTATTGATGGTCTTTATTTACTCAATTGTTGGTAAATGAACAGTGCCAAGGATAGATTAAGAAGTAAATTGGAATTTCAGTTACTTCAATCTTAATTTTGCAGTATGTCTTTGCTGTCAATTTCAAATTGACTATTGTTGATTGTCAATTGTCGATTGTCAATTGTCAATGTCAATTGTGAATTATCAATGTCATTGTCAATTGTAGAAATCAATTTTTATATGATTTTAATTAAGTTTTGAAATTTAAAAAGTTTGAATTAATTAATATAATAATTTGCAATGAAAAAATTTAGAAACTCTTAATTTATTTACAATTCGCGATAGATTATGATGTCTGGCATTCCGTGCCATCAGATCCTTATCTATCAAGGCGGGAGCTGCGGAAACCTCTGACCTCCAATGTTTCAGCTGAATCACTCGACTCTCTAAACAAGCGATAGCATCTCGGTTTCGGGGACTTTCCCCTGCGCGTCATGGTGATCGAAAAAATTTCTATGGTGGTCCAGCCTCCGATTTTCTCGCGGTAGAAATTTATTGGTCTCAATTTCGATGGGAATTTCTACGTTGCGGGTCCTGTCGGTGCTCATTGTGCAATTATCGCACCGGTGCGATGGGGGCTATAAAGGCTAATTTATGGCCGCTAATTTAGAGCGGGCGTAGAAAGGTGTAAAGTATGCAATTGAAGTTCAAGGAAATTCAAGATATTACGAGCATGAGATTTATTAAGTTTAAGGTGCATTTTGCAGAAGTGACAAATTACCTTAAATCAGCTCTTCTAACTTATTCATGTTTGTTTTCTTTTCGTTTTCTATAAAATTTTTAAGAGTAGTTCAAATATTGATGCAGATATTATAATATCCGATTAAGGTAATTATTAAAACATATAGTTTGTGTATATATTATCATGAATTCATGACTTCTATTTTGATTTTGATTACTAGAAGGTAAACAATGGGTCCAAGGATTATCCATATTGTAGGAAAAACTTATTTATTTTTTAATGAGAGAATTTTTCCTGAATGTTTTCATGAGAAACTTTTTCATGTTTCTTTTCCTTTCGGTTTTTTGTAATTTTTTTTTAAGAGTACTTCAAATATTGATGCAGATATATATTGCAATATCACATTTTGGTAATTATTAAAAAAATACAGTTTTTGCATATATTATCATGAATTCATTACTTCTATTTTGACTTTGATTACTAGAAGGTAAGCAATGGGTCCAAGGATTATCCATATTGTAGAAAAAACTTATTTATTTTTTAATGAGAGAATTTTTCATGAATGTTTTTATGAGAAACTTTTTCATGTTCCTTTTCTTTTCGTTTTCTGTAAAAAAAATTTAAGAGTATTTCAAATATTGACGCAGATATTGCTATATCAGATTCTGACAAAAATGTTCCAATTTTAATGGAAAATGTTCTACACTTTCATTGCTCAGCCACATATACTAGTCCCAACTATTTACCACTCATTTAATTTGGTCTTTTATTTAAGGTCGTTGATCCTTGCCACACAAAGTGAAATATTTTTGCGTTGAAATCAAAGACTTTTACAAAAGGCTCCAATTAACGAAACAATTTTACGACCTTTTGTGCACCACCGAATCTCTCTTCCAAGAACCCGCCGATTCACAATCTGGAAGTAACGACCCGAGGTCTTTCAAAGTGTGATTTTTATGGGCAGTTACTTTCGCATTTCATTATTCGCTCGTCTACAATAAGTGTGACTTTTATAGCTGTAATAACGGACTTAATATAATCGCCTTATTTTTATTAGTGGGATTTTTTTTAGCAACAATTCAGTTATTTTTTATAGTCCATGAATATCAATGTAGGCTTATTTTTATTACTGAGATTTTTTTAGCGGCAAATCAGTTATTTTTCATAGACCATCAATATGATATATTTTGTGTATTTGATCAATTATGAGGCTGCTTGATTTTTTTTTCTGGCAGAATGACAACAGTCTACAGTATTAATCTGCATATATTTTGTTTTGTTATAAACATAAACTCATAGCTCTCTTGATTTGGGGATGAAACTATGCTGATTTTTTTTCCATAGAGAGAGAGAGAGAGCAATATTTGTTAGGCTATTGGCTGGTTTTGCTTTTTATATCATTGTGTTCGTTTTACTGAAAAAAATAACTGTTTACATATCATATTATTATCATATCATATATATGATTATCATATTTATTGTGTTTATTCACATTATGTTTATCACATTTTTAGTAGTTTAACAACATTTTATTGGTTATCGACCTGTGGACTTTCCGCCTCAAATTATTATTATCAATATAATTATGATTTAATTCAAGCATCTCGTATCTACAAGTGTACTCACCTTCACATGATTCAAGTCTTTAGAATTTTTATGTCGCGGCTTCTTGCGGCTTGACCACCTCACGATACATTCCTTCAAATTAGCACCCATTCCAAAGCATCCTTACTCATACCAAAGCCACTTCACGTGGAGTACTCTAATTGGAAATCGAGTGAAGTGCTCCTTAACACCTTCGGCAGCATCTGACTCAACACCTTCTCCCAAGAAATTTCTTTCGTAGAACAGTTTTGCAACAGTTTCACTTTCATGACCCATCGAGGAACTCGCACTGTGATTCATAGGCAGGTTGTTGTTACGAAGTAGGGTGTCTCCTGGACTCGTTAATATTACTCACAAGCAGGTTTTTCCATTATCACTGGATTCTTTGAGGTAGTATCCTGAAAGTTCACTTTCGACGCCCATTAAGGCCCAGTTGTACGATTGTGAATCATCCTTTGCCATGGTTCAGTTATCCAGGATACAATTGTTAATACAATGGTATCCTTTGAAACAGAAGCATGGTCAAGGATGATCCATGGTAGTACAACTAGGTCTAAGAAGTATTAGTAGCTTTGTTACCAGTGGGATTATTTTGAAGTGGTGTACTGCGATGTCTTTAAAAATTAAATTCCCCGATGATTCTATCGGCACTTCTACTATTTATATTCACTAATAATCAGAATTTATCATTACTCAATCTGATAAAATTAAAACAGTCAGTACAAATAACTATAAACTTGAATTTTATCTACACAAAACCACAAATTAACGAAAATATCCCCGCAGACATAAAAATCGCACTTTAAATTTGAATTGGTTCATAGTACCTATATTGTATAACAAGTGCAGTAAATAGGCCATTGCAACACAATTGTTAATTACCGACCGAGCGAAGTGAGTAACTTTTGGTGAAAGAAAAAAAGAAAATTGTGAAAATATTGGTAAAGAAATTCCGAAAATCTCCTTTTAGTAAAACAAATGAAAATTTGTGTTAGTTTCCGACAAATAAATGAAAATATCCACACAAATATAAAAATCGCGCTATTAATTAAAATTTGTTTAAAAAGTGTTACCCTAAAAAACAAACTTCCATTAAATATTTATGAATGGTGAAAAAATAACCACATAAAAATCCTCATTTATTAAAGGAACTCAAAATTTTGGTCAATATTTGCCAAGATTGCCAAGATTGCCAAGATATCATATTTAAACAATAATGGAAAATATCCATATTATAGCACTATTATGAGAATTGTTTAAAATTCCTCTGTAACAATATGGAATAATAATTATATAAAAGTGAAACATACATTTTTTAAACAATAAAAGAAAATGTCCAAATTATTGAACTATTATCAGAATTGTTACAAATTCTTGTTACAAGTCTTCACCTGAAAATGCCACATTGTGGCGAAACATTGTAGTGGAACATAAAATGAATATTTGAAAGTTATATAGAGTATCAACACAAATTTCAAAAATCTTTTTTTTAGTAAAAAAAGGGTAAATTGTGTTTCTCATAAATTAATGAAAATCGCTTATTAAGAGCTTATTAAAAAATACAATTTAGGCAAGACAACAATTATAAAATTGTGTTCAAACAAAAAACGTTATTTCTCCAATTGAATTAAGTATAGTTTAATGAGAAACGTAGAAATTATTATTCAACTTTGTTAAATGTTCCAAATTTTAGGCACTGAATTTTTTTTTATAAGTATCATATTTAAACAATAATGGAAAATATCCATATTAAAGCAGTATTATGAGAATTGTTTAAAATTCTTCTGTAACAATATGGAATAATAATTCAATAAAAGTGAAACATACATTTTTTAAACAATAACAGAAAATGTCCAAAATATTGAACTATTATCAGAATTGTTACAAATTTTTATTACAAGTCTTCACCTGAAAATGCCACATTGTGGCGAAACATTGTAGTGGAACATAAAATGAATATTTGAAAGTAATATAGAGTATCAACACAAATTCCAAAAATCTCGTTTTAGTAAAAAAAGGGCAAATTGTGTTTCTCATAAATTAATGAAAATCGCTTATTAAAAGCTTATTAAAAAATATAATTTAGGCAAGACAAGTCTAAAATTATGTTCAAACAAAAAACGTTATTTCTCCAATTGAATCAAGTATAGTTTAATGAGAAACATAAAAATTATTATTCAACTTTGTTAAATGTTCCAAATTGTAGGCACTGCAAAAAAATATAAATATCATATTTAAACAATAATGAAAAATATCCATATTATTGCACTATTATGAGAATTGTTTCAAATTCCTCTGTAACAATGTGGAATAATAATTCTATAAAAGTGAAACTTACATTTTTTAAACAATAACAGAAAATGTCCAAATTATTGAACTATATTCAGAATTGTTATAAATTCTTGTTACAAATCTTCACCTGAAAATGCCACAGTGTGGCGAAACATTGTAGAGGAGCATAAAATAAATATTTGAAAGTAATATAGAGTATCAACACAAATTCCGAAAATCTCGTTTTATTAAAAAAAAGGGCAAATTGTGTTTCTTATAAATTAATGACAATCACTTATTAAAAGCTTATTAAAAAATACAATTTAGGCAAGACAACTAGTCTAAAATTATGTTCAAATAAAAAACGTTATTTCTCCAATTGAATTAAGTACAGTATAATGAGATACGTAGAAATTATTATTCAACTTTGTTAAATGTTCCAAATTGTAGGCACTGAATTTTTTTTATAAATATCATATTTAAACAATAATGGAAAATATCCATATTATAGCACTATTATGAGAATTGTTTAAAATTTCTCTGTAACAATATGGAATAATAATTCTATAAAAGTGAAACATACATTTTTTAAACAATAACAGAAAATATTCAAATTATTGAACTATTGTCAGAATTGTTACAAATTCTTGTTACAAGTCTTCACCTGAAAATGCCACATTGTGGCGAAACATTGTAGTGAAACATAAAATGAATATTTGAAAGTAATATAGAGTATCAACACAAATTCCGAAGATCTCTTTTTAGTAAAAAAAGGGTAAATTGTGTTTCTCATAAATTAATGAAAATCGCTTATTAAAAGCTTATTAAAAAATACAATTTAGGCAAGACAACTAGTCTAAAATTATGTTCAAATAAAAAACGTTATTTCTCCAATTGAATTAAGTACAGTATAATGAGATACGTAGAAATTATTATTTAACTTTGTTAAATGTGCCAAATCGTAGGCACTGAATTTATTTTTATAAATATCATATTTAAACAATAATGGAAAATATCCATATTATAGCACTATTATGAGAATTGTTTAAAATTCCTCTGTAACAATATGGATTAATAATTATAGCCACATTATAGCACTATTATGAGAATTGTTTAAAATTTCTCTGTAACAATATGCAATAATAATTCTATAAAAGTGAAACATACATTTTTTAAACAATAACAGAAAATGTCCAAATTTTTAAACTATTATCAGAATTTTACAAATTCTTGTTACAAATCTTCACCTGAAAATGCCACAGTGTGGCTGAACATTGTAGTGGAACATAAAATAAATATTTGAAAGTAATATAGAGTATCAACACAAATTCCGAAAATCTCGTGTTAGTAAAAAAAAGGGTAAATTGTGTTTCTCATAAATTAATAAAAATCGCTTATTAAAAGCTTATTAAAAAATACAATGGAGGCAAGACAACAAGTCTAAAATTATGTTCAAACAAAAAACCTTATTTCTCCAATTGAATTAAGTATAGTTTGATTAGAAACTTAGAAATTATTATTCAACTTTGTTAAATGTTCCAAATTTTAGGCACTGATTTTTTTTTTATAAGTATCATATTTAAACAATAATGGAAAATATCCATATTAAAGCAGTATTATGAGAATTGTTTAAAATTCCTCTGTAACAATATGCAATAATAATTCTATAAAAGTGAAACATACATTTTTTAAACAATAACAGAAAATGTCAAAATTTTTGAACTATTATCAGAATTGTTACAAATTCTTGTTACAAATCTTCACCTGAAAATGCCACAGTGTGGCTGAACATTGTAATGGAACATAAAATGAATATTTGAAAGTAATATAGAGTATATCATTACAGTAAGATCGAAACAGCTAATGATTTATTAAGATCAATTTTTGTAACAAAAAACTTTTTATAAAATAACATGTTATTTTTAATTTAATTCAATGCATTCTTGCTATGATTACCAGCAATGTCATGAGTAGTTAAATATGCTGTAGAAAAAAAATTATTTGGAAGGAAATTGAAACATTTATTATCAAAATTTTTCGACCTTTAAATTTAAGTCTATAAAGTTGTATCAGCAATCTCAATGCTGAGATTCAAATGCTTCAAAAATTGAGCATAATTCAGACAGAATAAATACGGCTGAACAAATTTGGTTAGTAGTATTTCTAATATTTCATTTCGGCTAAAGTTAAGTTTCGGCAAGTATTTTGGGATTTCTGAATGATCTAATGAAAGCACAATTCAGGCAAAATAAATAAGGCACAACAAATTTGGTTAGTAGTATTTCTAATATTTAATTTCGGCTGAAGTTAAGTTTCGGCAAGTATTTTGGGATTTCTGAATGATCTAATGAAAAATCTAATTTTTTCCAATAAATAAGTAATGGTTTTTTTCAAAACACCTATTACATAAGTTTTAGGAATTTTTATGAATGTTTTACGTGACATAGTAAAACTATTACATCTGGTCAACTACGGAGGAACATGTGGCTAGGAGTCTTGTCAATTTGTTAGACATTTCACATTTTCTCCTTGCCATTGCAAAATGGTGTATAAAGTAGATATTCAAAAATTCATTTACAACTTAGTTGGAGAGCCGCCGAAACGAGATTTTGGATTGCACGGTTAGTCTATTGACCTGAAATTCTGTTAACTTCTGAGGATGACCTGTGTATGGTGGGTTTACACATGGAATTCACTCTTCACATTCCCGAATTGTCCGATATACAGTATTTTTCGAAATATTTTGCCCACAATAATTGTTCACTATATCTCGTTTCGGCAGCTGTCCAACTAAGTTGTAGATGAACTGTTGTCGAATATCTAATTTATACGCCACTTCGCAATGGTCAGGCGGAAATGTGAAATGTCAAACAAATTGACAACACTCCTAGCAACATGTTTTTCCAAAGTTGACCAGATGTAATAGTTTTACTATGGAAGGATTAAAAATTAATTAATTAAAAAAAGGATTAAAAAAAATCCCAAAACTTATGTAACAAGTGTTATTAGAAAAATCAACATGGCACCAAAAATCAATATGTATCTTTATCGAGATATCTTTATATATCGATTATTTAATAAACAATTAATAGAAAGTCTTCAAGTCACTTATGATTTAATATTGTTTTTTTTTATTGATTTAATGCATTGGCTGCTATGGTAACTAGCATTGTCAGAATCAATTTTTATAAGTATGTATTAATTATCTGCTCAAATCATGACCCAGTTACTTTCTGAGTGAGTACTTTGAAAGTAACTGGTGTGATGGATGCGTGTCGCACTGTCTGGGGCACGTCGTCCAAATATTTATAAAGGGCTTGCGTGATGGGCTTCTTCTGCTGGGTCCAACGGGCGGACCTCGATTTTGCCAAAGAGAATTCGCGACTGAATGAGCCATCAATCATCTCGGTTTTTTCCGCGTCGTGCATTCCATGGATCGCAGCCAGAGATTGAGGAGATAATTGAAGGCAGCCTAAATTTTCGCGTCGTCTTACTTCTGAACTGTCTTCAGGGAATGCAGTTACCTATTCGCCACGGAATCTCGCACGGAATTATTTCTGCAGTGATGACTTTCTAATTATTGAATTTATGGGAATCGGTTTCATAGAGAGATACCTATTATAATATGTATTTTTATAATAATAATAATATGTATTATATGTAAGGGCCATAATATTGCTGTATAATATAATATTGCTCTACGCAATAATTACAAAGATATAATTTGATATTGTCAATAATTGGAAAGTTATAATCTAATTATTGAATTTTTAACATTAGTTAAAAAAAATTCAAAAGACGTTAGATATTTGTTGTAATATATGTCCCAAGTGTATAAATCAACACAGAGATCTCTACTCACCAACAACACCTAGTACTTCAATAATTAGTTTTTTGAAATGTATGTTTCATGTGTATAAATCAACATAGAGATTTCTGCACATTGAGATCTAGATACTTCGATAACACTTGTCGACAAATAAAAATTAAAAAATTGACTGGAAAAGAGGAGGACGTTTTCCAAGTAATTTGGGTGCGTAGAATTCAAATTTACTACCAAAATTGCGCTATCAGGTCTAGTTCTTTTTATGTCGCATGGATGGCGCTACTGTAAAGTAATTAGACGGAAACCCACATTTATTCTCTATCTTCATAATAATAGTGCTTGAATATGTCAAGTAGATCGTGTGTTACTAATTCGAGCTCTTTCTGCTTTGTTTGTGGTAAATATATGGTTCGAAAAAGAGGATATGCAATAACAGAACCGTTAAAATATGCATATTTACATTACTTTGGTATTGTTGTCAGAAATTTAGACAAAACGTGGACACCGACATTTGTTTGTTGTAAAAACTTTGCTCTGAATAAAGAAGGTGTTGCTTTTAAACATTTGTTAGCAGTTTTTCCTACAATTTCATATGCTAAAGTTAAAGAAGGCATATTAGTTGGTCCTCAGATCAGGAAGTTATTGAATGATGATAATTTCTCACAATGTTTATCAGAGAAAGAAGCTGCAGCCTGGCAATCTTTCAAAAGCATCGTAGATGGTTTCTTTAGCTGTAGAGCTTAATACCCTCTTGGATGAAAATGATTTTTGCTCGCACGATATCAATATTTGAAGGTTTCAAACTTTTTTCGTTTACTCCCGAACTTTGAAGGTCATACTTTGCAGCACCACTGCTATGTCGTTGCAGTTACGATAGCGATTCGAAATTCTGGTATCTTCATGAAGATCTTCTCCTCGCATCTCGTCCCCGTCGGCCCGTTAATTAGAGTCGGTAATTGAGTTTTATTGGCCTGCTACCTGGCGTGCGACCAGCCTCTCAGCTGGAGTCGCTAACAAGACGCGTGTTTATTCAAATGCGTCCGGCATGTCGTGCCAGGATCCCCCCATTCTCCTCGCCAGAAATGACAAAAGCGATAGGCGATCTCCTCATTATTGGCTCAATTATCGGCCGGGCTCCTCATAAATAATGTAAAACCAGCTAGGAGCAATGGCACGGATCGGGAAGAGTTATGATCGCCGACATCCGCAGACTTCCCATGACGCACTGCGAACTGCCGTTAATCAAAGAGATTTTGTGGAAGAATGGTGCGGATTTGCGGAATGGTTTCGAAGGTTCATCGAATTTGGATGAATTCTTTATAAATGAAATTATTGAGGAATTACAAAGTGTTGGTGGAAATTTGAGAAAATATTGAAGACAAATGAAATTTGAAACAAATTTGAAAGGATATCATGACAAAAATTACACACACATCAAAAACCCAAATTTTTTGATAAGTCTGCTGGGGAACTGATCCTTATTACGCGTCGGAGGAGTAAAAGTGAGTTGCGCAAGAGTTCGTTGGTGTCGGGCGGCGCTCTTGAACTCTGACACCACTTTCTACGCGAGGCAGACCAGGAGAAGATGCAAGAGGTGGCCAACGGTGCAGGCAATTAAACCGGGAGTAAAAGTAAATGAGACGGCGAGCGCACGACTCGAGGATCGAGTGATAACCGCCGGATAGAGGTGTCCGAACGGCGATCGCCAGCGCAGCGGGCGAACGATGTTAATCGCCCATAAACCGATATCGATGCCAATCAATGAGAGAAGATGGGAGCATCTTCGGTAATCAGCCTTTGTTCATACAACTTTCAATTGTCGCGAATAACGCGAAATAAAATAAGATATGGAAATATGGTGTACGTTTTGGACACTACTTTCGTGGACAACTATAGTGTAGTGCAAGAAGAACGAGGAGATGGAAGAGAATACTATGTTGAGAAAGGTTAAAGCTTATAAGTAAAAGAGGAAGATTAACTAGAACAGGAAAAAAGAGGAAGAGTAACAGGAACAGGAAGAGAAAAATGCAGAAGTAGTAGTAGTAGAAGAAGAAGAAGAACGGTAGACCGGTTTCGTCCTGGTGGGTCTCAACACCACAGTACCCAGTAAACGCACGAAATGATTGTCGTTGTATTTGTAGTGACTGAATTTCACACTGATGCCAATCAATAAGAGAAGATGCGAGCATATTTTCTAATCAGCCTTTGTTCACAGAACCTGCAATTGTCGTGCAGTATGCGAAATAAAATAAAATATGGAAATATGGTGTGCGTTTTGGACACTACTTTCGTGGACAACTGTAGTATAGTGTAAGAAGAATGAAGAGAGAGAAGAGGAGAATATGTTGAAAATGGTTAAAATTTATAGGTGAAAGAGGAAGATGAAGCAAAACAGGAAAAAAAGAGGAAGAGCAACAGGAACAAGAAGAGAAAAAGGCAGAAAAGGTTAAAACTTATAGGTGAAAAAGGAAGATGAAGTAGAACAGGAAACAAAGAGGAAGAGCAACAGGAACAAGAAGAGAAAAAGGCAGAAAAGGTTAAAACTTATAGGTTTTAATAATAGTAGTAGAAGAAGAAGAACCGCAGACCGGTTTCGTCCTTGTGGTTAAATAAAGGAATTCGGCAAATTTACTTTTCGCCTGTTTATAGTTTTCTAAGTTTTCTTTAAACTATTCATTAAAATCAATAGATTATTTGAAGTTAAGTTTATTTTTCTTTCTCAACAGCACAGTATGTAGTAAGCGCATGAAGTGGTTGTCGTTGTCTTTATAGTAATTAAATTTCACCACGAGATAGCATTTACATGCTCCTCTCATTCATTCACGAAATTAATTAAATAATGCGAAATAACGAAATAATAATAATAATAAAATTTTGGACTGACATAACTGAGCTTGCAGCATATCCGAAGATTTTAGGAACAGATTATCCTGAGCCTACTGGCCATCTAGAATTCGTATCCAATATCCGACATCTTATTATATCTTATCTGGATCATAATATCTTATCTGGATCTGGATATCTTATGATATCCAGATCCAGATATAAATATTCGTAAAATTTAAGATCCGGATCACAATGTACGGATAACTTAAGATCCATATCCGAATATTCGGATAGTTCAAGATCCGGATCCAGATATTCGGATAGTTTAAGATCTGAGTCCGTATATGCGGATAATTTGAGATACATATCCGGATATTTAGATAGTTTAAGATCCGGTTATGGGTATTAAGATAGTTAAAGATTCAATCAGAAGTAAGTCCTCCAAAGCCAAGGGTCGTAGGTTCGACCGTCTTTGTGGGAAACTTTTTAAATGATTCAAATCTTCTTACATCATAGTGGCAATACATTGAAGGGAGCTGAAGCATATTATCCGATATTCAGATAGTTTAAGATCCGAATCAGGATATTCAGATAATTTGATATCCATATCCGGATATTTAGGTAGTTTAAGATCCGGTTATGGGTATTGAGATAGTTAAAGATTCGAATAAGAAGTAAGTCCTCCAAAGCCAAGGGTCGCAGGTTCGACCATCTTTGTCGGAAACTTTTTAAATGATTCAAATATTCTTATATCATAGTGCCAATACATTGGAGGGTGCTGAAGCATATTATCCGATATTCGGATAGTTTAAGATGCGAATCAGCATATTCGGATAATTTAAGATACATATCCGGATATTTGGATAGTTTAAGATTCGGATATAGATATTAGGATAGTTGAAGATCCGAATCAAAAATAAATCAGCTAAAGCTAAGGGTCGTAGTTTCCAATATCTTTGTCCGCAATTTTTTTAATTATTCATATTTTCTTGTATTGTAGAGCCAATACTTTGGAGGGGGCCGAAGCATATTATCCGATATTCGGATAGTTTAAAGTCCGAATGAGGATATTCGGATAGTTTGAGATCCATATCTGGATATTTGGATAGTTTAAGATCCCGGTTATGGATAGTTTAACTATTATAACTTTCCAACTATTAGGATAGATGGAAGACCCGAATCAGAAATTAATCGGCCAAAGCCAAGGGTCGTAGTTTCGAACATCTTTGTCTGCAATTTTTTAAAAGATTCATATTTTCTTGTATTGTAGAGCCAATACTTTGGAGGGAGCTGAAGCATATTATCCGATATTCGGATAGTTTATGGTTCGAATGACGATATTCGGATAGTTTGAGATCCATATCTGGATATTTGGATAGTTTAAGATCCCGGTTATGGATATTAGGATAGTTGGAAGACCCGAATCAGAAATAAATCGGCCAAAGCCAAGGGTCGATCATCTTTGTCCGAAATTTTTAAAATGATTCAAATCTTCTTATATCGTAGTGACAATACTTTGGAGGGAGCTGAAGCATATTATGCGATATTCGGAAAGTTTAAGATCCCAATCAGGATATTCGGATAATTTAAGATCCATATCCGGATATTGGATAGTTTACGATCCGGATATTGATATTAGCATCGTCTACGATTAGTGTACAATCCGGATATTGATATTAGGATAGTTTAAGATCCGATCAGAAATAAACCGGCCAAAGCCAAGGGTCGTAGGTTCGATGATTTTTGTCCGAAATTTTTAAATGATTCAAATTTTTTAATATCGTACTGTCAATTTTTTGAAGGGGCAAAAGCAGGCGATTCCGTGTGCAGTTATAAATGGTGCATGGACTTTAAAGAACATAATATGGATGAAGTAAAATCAGTAGGAGCAATAATTCGAAGTGGCCTTGATCGTACCTTGATGACGGTAATTAGACATACTTAAATAAAGAGCTAGTAATAATATTCAACATAAAGTATTATTTTTTTATGGTTTCCTTCCTTCTTCATTGGAGAACTTACTGGTAGTTTATATGTTTAGATATAAAGATGTTTTGTAATTTTTATTATTTTTATTATTTCTTCTTCACCTTACTAGACTAGTTTCGGGATCTTCAAAGATTCTACAATAGACAGGGTGTTCATCTATTCATATTTCGAAAATATTACAAAAAATAACGATTTAAAAATATATTTCAATACCCCTTAGCAAAAAATTTAAGCCGTTGTGGATATATGTTTATATGAAATTTTCTTTATAAAAAGATCTGAGGAATTACACCCTTAAATATTAGCCCGTCATTAAGGAACACTCTGTATATATTTAAATATAGAAAGTATATTAAAAATAAGTTTGTGTTTTATGTGGTGCATGTATTATGTCTTTGTGTATTTAATTTAGTTTTACTAACTTTTTGAGTTTAATATATATGATATTTTATCTAATAAAGATATATGATAGTTTATCAAATAAGGAAGGAAGAGTACAATAAAAAATATAATAATAACTGGTATCCAAGATGGGCGAAACTATAACAAAAATAAAGTATTAAACTTATATTTTCAATCATCAATTTCTTCATTCGATCCTTGTTAACTACTTAATATTTTGTTTCGTCGTCCACTATTTCTATTTCACTAAGTTTTCTCGAAGGTGATCATCCTGATATATTTCAGTTATTTAATTTCGACCACTATTCAAGATTTTTTTTTCAACTAGTCTGTACGTAGTTGCAATTTTCTATTAATTTTTCGTTCTCGTCACCATCTTGGCATTTGCCCTGCTTTTCTCAGTAATACCCAATTTTCCATTTCCTGTTTATATTAATGAGTCCATATATCCCTTATAGCCATCACATTTCTCCTCTTTCTTTTTTCCTTTCTTCATCGCAATTATCTTTGTCCAACGGTACGTTATCGTCATTTTTCTGATATAATATATATGTGTTTTCAATATAAATGTTTATATTCATTACATTCATTGTTAATCCTCCTGCTCCTCCTCCTCCTCTTCCTCTTCTACTACTACTAATACTTCTGATGTTATCTTTTCCGGTTCCTGTTCTTTTTCCTTTTTTTTCAGTTCTGTTCATCTTCCTCTTTTACTTATAAATTTTCATCTTTTTCAACATATTCTCCTCCTCCACCTTCTCACCTACACTTCTTACACTTTTCTTACACATCTTCCTATTCTTCTACTTCTTTGTCTTCTTCACATCAATACAATTCTGTGTAGAACTTAGCAGCTTCCAGCATCTTGCCCTAGCATCTCTAGCAAATTTGCCTTCCAGTTGTTTATGTTCATTAAGATGTTCATCTGATGAGCAGACATAAGCCATGGTTAAATATCACGTAATAATAACCACTCTGCGTATCATCCCTGGAAATTATTCTAAGTAACATAATTCTCATCATTACTTGCTCTTTATCGTCAGGTGTTCTCAGATAGGTCTTCGTACATCTTCCTCTATGTATACGCGATCTTTCACGGTCGGCGCACGCCTTGGCTAAGTATGTTATACTTTGCGGAGCATGTATTGTTCGGTTTGCATAACCTACATTTTAACAGCACAGCACACCGCGGCAGCTCTTATCGGTAGTACCCATAAATAATGGCCAATGCAAACATGCATTTAGCACGATACACGATGGATACGAGCGAAGGCAATCGTAGAGTGCACTCAGTTACAGCTAAGTAGAAATCGCAAACAATCAGAAAAATATATACACAAAACGAAAAGATTTTTAAGACAGATATTATATTTCAATGTATGTATAAAAAATTATTAATTAGATTTATCTCGCATAGGTACAGTCAATATTAACAATTTCTGATGATTTGGTAAGTCTGGATCCTTTTAATAGTGGATATTTTGAGTAGTAGATTATGTAAATGACAGTAACTTGAAAACTTTTAACCGTTCTACTGAAAATAGATATTTTTTTATTTGTGTCGTTATTGCAGAGGACCATCGAATGTACAAAATTTCAGCTCAATTTGTAAAAGAATATTATAAGATATTTGCACTGATAGTACTGGTTAAACAAGTTAAAATTGGTTAAAACAAGGTTTTGTTGAGGGTGTTTCTTCTTAATAATTATTGTAAATTTGAACTCTGCAGTAAGTAATATATTTATCAGAAAATCGCGGCACTCATTAAATTTTCTCTATAACTAATTGGTATTCCTATCTGCAACCAGGAGTGGCAAAACCAATAAACCATGCAAATACATCCTCCGCTTCTTTGCACAGGGAAAACGCCTTCTACATCCCATCGAGCTACTTGCTCTTTGTTATCAATTAATTACGGAAGCGGCCGTCGTTGACCCTAATTGTTAAAATAAACCGACCGGAGGAGGAAATTTGCCCAATCAAAAACCCGATTGAAATGTTTGCGTTTCGATTGCGAACTGGCGAAATCGCCGTTGTCTTCCTCGTCGCAGGAGAATGCAGAGCCCAGAGTCCCCCAAGACGAGTACAAGAGGTGTTATTATACGCCATTAGCCGGGCCATAAATATTTACGAGAAGCATTAAGACTGATGAGTTTTTTTCTGCTTGTTTATGCACACTGAAGGCTCAATTAAATAATTTTCGGCCCAACAACACAAACACATTCGAAAGTGTAAAAATATGCGAAAACAAGTTTTAAAAGATTGTAGGAATTTAAGAAATAACAAATATTTCGAATTGACAATGATTTTGACGAATGACAATTAAGACAATGCATTTTGTTTTAAATGTTTCATAACGAATATAACATCCTTATCCTTCAGCCTTTATCTTACTATAAATTGCCAATTTTCATAATAAAATGCAAAATATCATTGCGAATAGCAAAATATATGCAATAAAGTACAAAATTTGACGTGTACTTATAACAAAATTGTGGAATTTTCAAAATATGGGTCATAAGTTACTAAATGTTAGTAGTGATTATGAAAATCTTAGTGTAAGTTGTCAAATTTCATTATTAAATGCAAAATATCGTTTCCAATTGCAAAATTTATACAATAATGTACAACATATCAGGTTCAATTATAAAAAAATTATGGCATATCGCTAAAAGTCACTATAAAATGCAAACTATCATTGAAATTTTCAAAATTTGTATCATAAGTTACAAAATGTCAGCATTAATTATCAAAATCTTGGTGTAAATTGCCAAATTTCTTTAAAAAATGCAAAATATCGTTGGTACTTGCAAAATTTATACAATAAAGTACAAAATATCCAGTGCAATTATAATTTTTTTTTGGCATATTGCTACATTTCACTATAAAATGCAAACTACCTTTGGCAATTGGAAAATTTGTGTTGTGCAAAACTCGTACGTGTAATTTACAAAATTCCAACAGCAATTATGCAAATCTTTGTGTAAATTGCCAAATTTCATTATAAAATGTAAAAAATATTGTTGCGAATTGCAAAATTTTTACAATATAGTACAAAATTTGACGTCAAATTAGGAAAATTATGAAGCAAATTGCTAAATTTCGCTATAAAATACAAACTATTATTGGAATTTTCAAAATATGTGCCATAAGTTACAAAATGTCAGTAGTGATTAAGAAAACCTTAGTGTAAATTGCCAAGTTTCTTTATAAAATGCAAAATATCGTTGCCAATTGCACAATTTATACTATAAAGTACAACATATCAGGTGCAATTATGAAAATTATGTGGCATATTGCTAAAAGTCACTATAAAATGCAAACTATCATTGAAATTTTCAAAATTTGTATCATATGTTAAAAAATGTCAGTAGTAATTATTAAAATCTTGGTGTAAATTGCCAAATTTCCTTTAAATATGCAAGATATCTTTGCCAATTCCAAATTTATACAATAAAGTACAAAATATTAGGTGCAATTATGAAAGTCTTGTGGAAAATTGCTAAATTTCAGTATAAGAGGCAAACTATTTTAGGCATTACTAAAATTTGTGCTTTGAAACACTCATTCGTGTAATTTTGGCAGAAAATATGAAGTTTTGATTGTAAATGAACCAATTTTCACTATAAAATACAGAAAATCTTTGCCAAATGCAAACTATGTGATATTAATTCCTCAAAAACCACAAATCTACAAAATTCTCAAATTTTCTGTAAAAATTTTCAAGATAACTATTCCAATTTTTAATATCTCTATCAAAATTAGAATAAATATATCCAAATGAGAATCAGTTTTGTGGAAATTGTAGTAGTCGTTACCAAATTATTGACCATTTTATCAATCATTAAAATTTCAATAGATAGGTATTGGTTTGGTTAAATTGGATAGAATAATTGAAAATTTAGTAAAAATCATTGCAGTTTTGGCAATAATGAAGGACATGTTAGAAGAATAATAGTATTTTCTGTCAAAATATCAATTATTGCTATGTTATGTCAATACAAAAGTGTTCTGAAGTTTTGAAGTACAGATTCTGTCAGTTTAATAAAGATTCTATCACTAGAGTACATATTTTGTCTGTACAGTACAAATTTGGCATACTACAAATTTTGCTAAAAGGCTAAACCGTATTGCTAAAAGTAACTATAAAATGCAAACTGTCTTTGAAATTTTCAAAATTTGTATCATATGTTACAAAATGTCGGCAGTAATTAACAAAATCTTGGTGTAAATTGCCAAATTTCCTTTAAAAATACAAAATATCTTTGACAATTGCAAAACTTATACAATGAAGTACAAAATATCAGGTGCAATTATGAAAATTTTGTGGCACATTGCTAAAAGTCACTATACAATGCAAACTGTCATTGAAATTTCCAAAATTTGAATCATAAGTTACAAAATGTCAACAGTAATTATCAAAATCTTGGTGTAAAATGCCAAATTTTATTTAAAGATACAAAATATCTTTGCCAATGGCAAAATTTATACATTAAAGTACAAAATATCAGGTGCAATTATGAAAATTTTGTGGAAAATTTGCTAAATTTCAGTATAAAAGGCAAACTATTTTAGGCATTGCTAAAATTTGGCCTGTGAAACACTCATTCGTGTAATTTTGGCAGAAATAATGAAATTTTGATTGTAAATGAACCAATTTTCACTATAAAATGCAAAATATCATTGGGAACTGCAAAATTTATGATATTAATTCTTTAAATTCCACAAATCGACAAAATCCTCAAATTTTCTGAAAAAAATTTCAATATAACTATTCAAATATTTAATATTTCTATCAAAATTAGAATTATTCTATCAAAATGACAATCAGTTTTGTGGAAACTCTAATAGTTGATACCAAATTTTTGACCACTTTATCAGTCATCAAAATTTCAATAGATTATTATAGGAAATAATAAATTTGTCGACAAAAAAAGGTAATTAATGAAAATTTGACAGAATAATTGAAAATTTAGTGAAACGCATTGCAGTTTTGAAAATAATATGTTGACAGAATAATAGCATTTCCTGTCAAAATATCAATTATTGCTATCAAAATTTTATTTATTTATCAAGTCTCCAATTATTATGTCAATTTTTTTACAATTTTAAGAGGTTATGTAAGCTTTGCTAGTAATCATTAAAATTTTGACAGAATAATTTCTTTTTTTTTTTACAGAAATACTAATATTTGACATTAATCATTGGCAATGTTCTGGTTTATGGTTGAAATTTTGATTAAATGAATATGAAAATGTAATTTGAAATTGATTTTTAATATGAAAATTGAATAGAGTAGGTAAATGCAAATTTGGCATATTATAGTAAATTATAGGTTTTGTTAGTATACTGCAGATTTTATTAGGTGACTACAAATTTTATAAGTACACATATATTTTGTCAGTACACTGCAGATTTTGTCAGTTCCAAATTACTACCAAAGCTTACATAACCTCTTAAAATTGTAGAAATTTTGACATAATAATTGGACACTTGACAATAATAAATAAAATTTTGATAGCAATAATTGATAATTTGACAGAAAATACTATTATTCGGTCAACATGTCCTTCATTATTGTCAATACTGCAATGATGTTTAGTAAATTTTCAATTATTCTGTCATATTTTCAATAATTACTTTTTTTGTCGACAAATTTACAATTACCTATACCAATCTATTGAAATTTTGATGACTGATAAAGTGGTCGAAGATTTGGTAACAACTATTACAGTTTCCACAAAACTGATTGTCATTTTGATTGAATTATTCTAATTTTGATAGTAATATTAAAAATTAAAACAGTTATATTCCATTTTTTTACAGAAAGTTAAAGGATTTTGTCGATTTGTGGATTTTGAGGAATTAATATCACAAATTTTTTAGTTGCCAATGATATTTTGCATTTTACAGTGAAAATTGGTTTATTTACAATCAAAATTTGATAGTTTCTGACAAAAATACACGAATAGTTTGCCTTTTATACTGAAATTTAGCAATTTTCCACAAAATTTTCATAATTGCACTTGATATTTTATACTTTGTTGTATAAATTTTGCAATTGTCAAAGATATTTTGCATTTTATAGTGAAAATTGGTTCATTTACAATCAAAATTTCATCATTTCTGCCAAAATTACACGAACAAGTGTTGCACAACACAAATTTTAGCAATTCCAAAGATAGTTCACCTTTTATACTGAAATTTAGCAATTTTCATAATTGCACCTGATATTTTGTACTTTAATGTATAAGTTTTGCAATTAGAAAAGATAATTTGCCTTTTTTAAGGAAATTTAGCAATTTAAACCAATATGTTAATAATTACTGCTGACATTTTGTAACTTATTTTACAAATTTTGAAAATATCAATGACAGTTTGCACTTATAATTTCTGCAAATTTTAGCAATGCCAAAGATAGTTTGCCTTTTATACTGAAATTTAGCAATTTTCCACAATATTTTCATAATTGCACCTGGTATTCTGGTATTTCGTACTTTATTGTATAAATTTTGCAATTGGCAAACATATTTTGCATTTTTAAAGGAAATTTGGCAATTTACACCAAAATTTTAATAATTACTGCTGACATTTTGTAACGTATAATACAAATTTTGAAAATTTCAATGATAGTTTGCATTTAATAGTGACTTTTAGAAATATGCCACATAATTTTCATAATTGCTCCTGATATGTTGTACTTCATAGTATAAATTTTGTAAATGGCTACGATATTTTGCATTTTATAATGAAATTTAGCAATTTGCACTATGATTTTCATAATCACTACTGACATTTTGTAACTTATGACAAATATTTTGAAAAATCCAATAATAGGTTGCATTTTATAGAGAAACACAATAGCAGGTCTATTTTCATAATAGCAGGTCAAATTTTGTACTTTATTGTATAAATTTTGCAATTCGAAACTATATTTTTTGCATTTTATAATGAAATTTGGCAATTTACACCAAGATTTGCAAAATTGCTGTTGGAATTGTTACACTACAACTGTTACACTACAATTTATGTCAATACAAAAGTGTTTTAAAGTTTTGAAGTACAGATTTCGTCAGTTTTATAAAGAATCTATCAGTAGAGTACGTATTTTGTCTGTGCAGTACAATTTGGCATACCTACTACAAAGTTTAACAGTACTATAGATTTGATTAGAGGACTACACATTTCATAATACAACCACACATTATTTTATCAGTACAGTACAAATAATTTTATAAAAGGACAGCGGATTTATGATACTTAATTATTGAATAAATTAAACATTAAAAAATATGATCCCCCCCCCCCTCCCCCCCTGAAAAACATCTGTGGACGCCCATGCTTCAGCAGGACTCGAATCCTGGTTCATGAGCGAGCATATAACTTAAACAACGCAATATTTATATATGTATCTTATAAATGCGCAATTTGGGTTCGTCGCTTGACCTAGCGATCTAGCATAGAGTCTCCAGCGCCATATTATGTAAAGGCATATAATTTTTTTCTGATTAAAATTTTTTGAAATCTGTTTGCGGATCTTGAAAGCTACATTATTGATTGCTATGGTGTAAAAAAATTGTTAGCGCAAATTGTTAAATTACCGAATTATTAATATGTCAATTCAAAATATTGAGACACGAAGTACTGCATACGTAATTAAATTCATGCATATCACGTAATGACATACAATTTATTTCTGCTTACAAAACCGTAGTTTGTAAACGATATATTTGCGTTTTACACTGTATACTCTCTTTTACATGCCTAACACTGTACCTTACATTAAAAAGGGGAGATATGTATTTAGGATTAAATAAATTATTTGTGTTTTAAGTTAGTTGATCGAGCTAGGCGATATGAATTAATTGCAGGAACACGTTCGTCTTCTCGTTTCGATTTCTGTTCCGATTTCCGACGTGGAGGACACCTGGGCGTTTAGTATAATTAATACGTACGGGCCGCGTAATTGAGTGGCCCACATTTGTCTGCTAATTCGTTTAAAATTGTTGCCCCGAAACTGCCAGGGCCGGCGGTCCGTCCGTCCGTCCGTCGGTGGGTAATGAAACGTTGTGGGTAATGATACCCGTCTCAGGACGACGGGTGTGTGTCTTCAGGACTGCCGGCCTTCGCGAGGAAAAGAGGTAAACACGCGGGCGGCGGTCTTCGGGCACGCAGACCAGAGGACGTCTCTGACACCGTTCCCCAGGTTAATTGCAGGGCGTCGAGGCCCGCGCCCGATTACTTTCTACGGCGTCGCCCGCAGCCAACCTGGTGGGGTCCACCGTTTGGTAATTAAATTTTCATTAAACTAAAAACCTACTGAACAAGCTCGAGCTCGACATTGAAAGCGAGACGATGGAGACCCATACAAAGATATCTAAAATTTTTCGAGATCATTGCAGCATTCGACAACACATTAAAATGTAAATAATTTTTGCACAGAATTAAAAATTTCTACGACAGTGCGTAAACAAAGTTTTTGGGCACTGTTACATTGCGTAAAGTAACACTTTTTAGCACTAGTGCACAAAAAAAAATACATGTGCGCAAAAACATCAACTGACGCCAGGATACAGTTCAAATAATTGCACATTCCATATAATTCTCATCCCTATTGTTTGTTTCAAATGAAGTCTTCAATCCTATACCTCTCGCTAGCATTTGCAATCGCTTAATTATTCGCGATGGTTGACTTCGTGATTAACGTTTTGTTGATGGTCTAAGTCGGATGTGGTGGCATGACCTGGCAGGTTGCTTCGGCGCTCTCGAGAAGTGTTAGAAGGGGCGCTAATAACGATAATCGCCGCAGAAGAATGCCGCTTTGTTCCAAACGAAATCGATGTGTTTATTAGCGACGTGGCGAGGAACAATGCGGGTTTCACTGGGACACAATGGCCAGCCTGCGGCTCGATCGCGCCTCTGTGCGCTTCGCCAGGAGAGTTAGAAAGTCGCGGACGAGGAGAACTCCCGAATTCCGGCCTGAGCATCTTGCCCGCAAAAGTAAACGCGAGGTAAACGAGAATGTGTAGGTACAAAGACTAGCAATGGAAGTGTTATGTCTATTTTATCCAAAAATATAAAGAAAAAAAAGCTCCAAGATTGTCTGAAAACAATAGGCAATCTTGCGGGTTTTTTTTTACATATAGATGTTCATAACTACTTTATACATATACATGTTCATAAATAACGCAGGTCAGCACTAACCTTTTTTCCTGAAATTTAATGACAAATAGTGAAAATTACAAAAATAAAATTGTTTTTTCTTCTAGCAGCTCTACTTTTTGACATAATACAGTAACAGTTTTTGACATGAAGGCAATTTGTTAACACAGATGTTCATAAATACTTTATACATATAGATGTTCATAAATAACGCAGGTCAGCACTAACCCTTTTTCCTGAAATTTAATGACAAATAGTGAAAATTACAAAAATAAAATTGGTTTTTCTTCTAGCAGCTCTACTTTTTGACATAATACAGTAACAGTTTTTGACATGAAGGCAATTTGTTAACACAGATGTTCATAAATACTTTATACATATAGATGTTCATAAATAATGCAGGTCAGCACTAACCTTTTTTGCTGAAATTTAATGACAAATAGTGAAAATTACAAAAATAAAATTGGTTTTTCTTCTAGCAGCTCTACTTTTTGACATAATACAGTAACATTTTTTAACATGAAAGCAATTTGTCACCACAGTTTCTTTAAAAATATCTTCAAAATCACAGCAAAAGTTCATAATCCTACAAAATCTTTTGTAGGATTTTTTCGAATGCATGGCTTGAGATTTATCTCTTCTTCTAGCAGCTCTACTTTTTGATATAACACAGTAACACTTTTTGATATGAAGACAATTTGTTATCACAGTTTCTTTAAAAATATCATCCAAAATCATAACAAAACTTCACATTCCTACAAAATCTTTTGTAGAATTTTTTCGAATGCATGGTGTGAGATTGATCTCTTTGTATACCCCAGCAATAATCTGCCATAATATAGATGTCCCAGCACTTACCTGGTTAACGCTCTATTGTACGTATACTTGGTACATTCTTTCATCTAGATGTGAAGCCAAGTAATGAAGATTAACGCTACCTTTTTCAAATTGATCAGCATACTCTCAACTAACTGAAAAAAGTCGTCCGACTTAGAGTTTCCCAAAAAAATTTGAACCACCGAAAGAAAATATTTACAAATTTTGATTTGTGATGCATTTTAAAATGTTCCTCCACAACATTTACTCAGCATTTAAAAGGATTGGTATTGTAATTCCATGACTGCACAAATGTGGAAGACAGCATACTCCCAACTAATTGAAAAGAGTCGTCAGACTTGGGGTTTCCCAGAAAATTTTGGATGACCAAAAGAAATTTTATTCAAATTTTTATTTATGATGCATTCTAAAATGTTCCTCCACAACATTTACTCAACATTTAAAAGGATTGGTATTGGAATTCAGAGAATGCACAAATGTGAAAGACATTATAAAAAAAAATCGGTCAAATTTTTGCCAAATATCAAGTTTGGTTAAGCAGTATTATCAAAATATTTCAAAACCTGGACAAAAACTAATGTCGCATTGACAATTAGCACATTAAAATAAAAGAAAAATGTTAAACAAATCCTAGAAAAAAAACAAAAAAAAAATGTTGGGTAGTGTAATTACTCAACGCTGAATTTGCTCCAAAAACATGAAATATAAATATTAGTTATTTATATAACAAGTGAGTTAAGTGGATGTTGCCTACGACAATAAAATTTAGGCCCTGGCGGGCGAGTGGACTAATTTATTCGATTGAAAAACATCCTTAATTCACGTGTTTTAGTTCAAGTTCAAGTTCCATGAGATTTTGCAGGTAGACAATGTTAGAAAGTTCAGCATTAGAAATGTTATCTCAATTATTACTGAAATTAGCAGAAAATAAGATAACGCTGAACTGCCTGTTTGTCTTACAACATTGCAATTTAAATATACCTATGTATCATTTTGTCATTCATCAAAGATAATCTTGTATCATAAAGTAAATTAAAGTAAATTAAAGTAAACAGGAATTTGCTAGAAAGATCAGCAAATTGTTACGTAAATTATGGTAAATTGAGAGAAATTACAAAGCTGTTATATAAAAATAAAATCGAATCCGGAAAATTCTTTGAATGCAATTGGTCGGAATCAGATGTCTTACCAAAATCAATTACTTACTCGAAAACATAATTGGTCAATTGTAACTTTGCTGGAAATACTAATTTATTTAAAATGGTTAGGTTATATTAGGTTAGACTAGGTTAAATAGGTTAGTTTCAGTTAGATTGGTTTAGGTTGGGTTTTGTTAGGTTATATAATTTGAGCAATATACATTCGAGTAATCGTGTTTACCAGGAATTTGCAGGTTCTTAAAACAATTGCAAATTAAAAATTTATTCAAAATGGTTAACTTATGTTAGGTTACGTTAGGTTAAATAGGTTAGTTTAAGTTGGTTTAGTTTAGGCTAGATTTTGTTGGGTTATATAATTCGAGCAATATACATTCAAGTAATTGTGTTTACGAGGAATTTGTAGGTTCTTAAAACAATTGCAAAATAACAATGTATGCAAAATGGTTAAGTTATGTTAAGTTACGTTAGGTTAAATAGGTTAGGTTAGGTTAGGAGTAATTGTGTTTACGAGGAATTTGCAGGTTCTTAAAAAAAATGCAAACTACAAATTTCTGCAAAATGGTTAGGTAATGATAGGTTAAAACAGTTAATCTAAGTTAGTTTAGTTTAGGATAGGTTTTGTGAGGTTATATAATTCGAGCAATTTATATTCGAAATATTGTGTTTACCAGGAATTTGCAGATGCTTAAAAAAATGCAAAATACAAATTTCTACAAAATGGTTAGGTATATTAGGTTATGTTAGGTTAAATAAGTTAGTTTAAGTTAGTCTAGTTTAGGTTTGGTTTTGTTAGGTTATATAATTCGAGCAATATACATTCCAGTTATTGTGTTTACGAGGAATTTGCAGGTTCTTAAAAAATTCAAATTTCTGCAAAATGGTTAAGTAATGTTAGGTTAAAACAGTTAGTTTGAGTTAGTTTAGTTTAGATTAGGTGTTGTGAGGTTATATAATTTGAGCAATTTATATTCAAGTTATTGTGTTTACGAGGAATTTGCAGATGCTTAAAAACATGTAAAATACAAATTTCTACAAAATGGTTAGGTATATTAGGTTACGTTAGGTTAAATAAGTTAGTTTAAGTTAGTCTAGTTTAGGTTTGGTTTTGTTAGGTTATATAATTCGAGCAATATACATTCCAGTTATTGTGTTTACGAGGAATTTGCAGGTTCTTAAAAAAATTCAAATTTCTGCAAAATGGTTAAGTAATGTTAGGTTAAAACAGTTAGTTTGAGTTAGTTTAGTTTAGATTAGGTGTTGTGAGGTTATATAATTTGAGCAATATACATTCCAGTTATTGTGTTTACGAGGGATTTGTTGATTCTTAACAAAATTGCAAAATATAAATCTCTTCAAAATAATTAGGTTATGTTAGGTTAAACTTTAGGTTAGTTTAGTTTACTTTAGGTTTTGTTAGATTATATAATTCGAACAATATACGTGCATTCGAGTAATTGTGTGTACGAGCAGAATGCAGATTAAAAAAATGCAAGTTAGATATACGTATCTCGACTGGTGATCGATAAAAGCAAGGATATTGAGAATTTGTAAGCAGATGATGAAGAACTATCAGTAATAGATATTTTATGTTACTTAAAATTTTAATTGGGAGAAAATTTAATCCTAAAATATGTCTACCTAATAAAATAAGAGCAATAGAAATACTTAACGCTATAATTGAGAGAGGAAAAGAAACGAAAAATATTTGTTTGCCTTAAATAGAATTTTCACATGTCATCACTAATAATTAATAAACGAAAAGTAAACGAGAATTGTATACATATATTAAAATGATTATCAATAGAAATATCATTTCGGTTTCTCATATTGAGGCAATTATCTTAGATAAACGTGAAGTTTGGCGTTATCTTATTTCTTAATTAAAATTATAATCAGAGTAATATTTCTATTATTGATAATGTTTGGGGAGAAATAATGTATTTCCTTAATTATCTTTTGTATTCTTTATTTATAATTTACTTTTATAAAGAATACAAAAGAGAATTAAGGAAATACATTGTTTCTACCCCAAGCATTATCAATAGAAATATTACTCTGACTATAATTTTAATTAAGAAATAAGATAACGCCAAACTTCACGTTTAACTAAAAAAAATGCAATTTCATGAAAATTACACAAAATTGCTTGAAATATTAAATACTAAAATGACAAAAAACATTGCCGCACACATACATACACACATAGCATCGTCTCGTGGCTTTTAGTTCGTTGTATATAGAAAGCTGACTCATATTGGTATGATCATGATTCGATTTTCAAAGATTTAGTTTACACCATTGTTAAATGTAATTTGGCGTTTAGTTCATAAAAATACAAAATGTTTACTAATGTGGATAACAATGAGCGTTTTGTTTGAATATATTCAGTTCATTGAATTACGCAGTATTAACTGATCCGGACAAAGTGAAGAATTTCCTAGATACATGATTTTTATCCCATGTGGCACTAAGTTAATTTTTTTAGGTTTTCTTTGGGTTTAAATCGGCGACCTTGGGTCAGATTATTATTATTGTTATTGGTTGTGTTCTTGGTTCTTTAATATTCATAGCCTTTGATGTGTGAATATTTAAATCTCTCAAAATGATTTTGGTCTGAATCGGTGACCCTAGGGTCAAATTATTATTATTATTGTTATTACTTTGTGTTGCTATTTTGTTTTGTTTTCCCTGGAACAGTGCCATTGCCGGCCGGTACTGTTTGAACGAATGCTAATTAGTCTACTTTCACATGGTCTGATTGCCTTCCTGGCAGAATTTCAAAATCAGGACTCGATCGGGCCAATTATCGTGTCGCCGGTGTGTCCTTTGAGCGTGGAATCTGCAGGTCACTTCCCGTCCTCGTCGGAATCGTCGGAATTTTTGAGGCGAGAGCCGCGGCCGAGCTCTAATAGCCGCGCTCGAGCTGCTCCTCTTATTCATTCCCATTGTTAATTGATAAAGAAATATACTCTCGAAACCTCAATAACAATGCAATTATAGGAAATCCATTAACCTAATATTTAGTAAATTGATATTGCTAATGGAAACACTCGAATCTCGACCGTCGAGGAGCGCTCGGGTAATTCGTGTGTAGCGATGGAGATTAATGAAAAAAAAGACGTAAATTGGGGCTCTTTCGATTGGGTGCTAATTGTGTTTTTCTTGTTTGTTGCAGGTGAGTGTCTCGCGGGTTGTGATTGTGAGTGACCCGTCATTCCATCGGCGCGCTCTTACGAAACCCGAAGAGGCGACTTATCTTCGCATCTCCATTACATAATGATCGAACAGGTATTGTTGGGTCTGGGCTATTTGCCTGCCTTTTACGACACGCCGAGGCGGGCGTCTATGCCTGTTCTTGTAGCGGCACGCGGAGCAAATTGCAGGCAATAAAGAGCTACATCATCGGCTACCTCCATGCCGTGCACTTTACGTGTTACTTATGGCTGGGCGCCCAGCAGACGGGGAAGCGCGTCATTCGTGCACCAGGTCGAGTGCATCAGCTGTCAAGCATCGACCCCGAGGCCTTCGGCTGCGCGAAGTTAGCGGAAAGTTGGAAGCAGTGACGATCAAATTTGTGCTAATGAGAGCAGAACATTGAAATTCTAATTAAAACAAAAAAATATGATCATGAGAAAACAAAAATTGTTACAATAAAACTACAATGAAGCTACAATGAACAGAACTTCATTTTAGAGAACCTAATGAAGTTCCTTTTGTAGCTAAAATGAACTTCTTTACTGAATTGAAAAAGTTACAAAGTATTCCTATGGAACACGTGGGGAAGAAGGAAAAGAGGCAGACTCAGAAGAAACTGGAGAAAAGGAATAGATTCCAAGATGAAAGATAGAGACCTTCAGGAAGGATACTAGGGACATCAAGACCAGTGGAGATTGAGAATCGGAAAACTAGGTAAGAAGGAAAAGAGGCAGACCCAGAAGAAACTGGAGAAAAGGAATAGATTCCGAGATGAAAGATAGAGACCTTCAGGAAGGATATTGGGAACATCAAGACCAGTGGATATTGATAATCTAAAGACTAGGGAAGAAGAAAAAGTGGCAGACCCAGAAGAAACTGGAGGAAAGGAATAGATTCCGAGAAGAAAGATAGAGACCTTCAGGAAGGATACTGGGAACATCCAGACCAGTGGAGATTGAGAATCGGAAGACCAGGGAAGAAGGAAAAGAGGCTGACCCAGAAGAAACTGGAGAAAAGGAAGAGATTCCGAGAAGAAAGATAGAGACCTTCAGGAAGGATACTGGGAACATTAAGACCAGTGGAGATTGAGAATCGGAAGACTAGGTAAGAAGGAAAAGAGGCAGACCCAGAAGAAACTGGAGAAAAGTAATACATTCCCAGAAGAAAGATAAATACCTTCAGGAAGGATACTGGGAACATCAACACCAATGGAGATTGATAATCGACTGCAGAGAACGTTATAAACCGATTATATATTAAAAAAATTGTAAAAAGTTGACAGAAACAATTGAAAGCTGGATATCATCAATTAAAAATTTTACATCATTCAAAAAATAATTAAAAATTTAGAAGAGATTGGAACCGTGACACAAAACAATGAAAATATAAGAGCAGCTACTTATAGTTGGAAACATTTGAACTTTTTTTGAAACAATTTTGTTTAGCAATAATGGTCTAAAAATTGATATTGGCATATCTCAATTCACTCGACAAATCACCGGCTTAGTGTTACAATGTTACATGTCATATTTTTTTCAAATTCTACGTTATAGGTATATTTTACGTTATAGGTAACATAGGTATCTATGTTTTCAAAGCGGGACCTTTGATTGTGATTTGTATGAACCTGTAACAAAAAAAATCTTATTACAGTGCAAAATACATTATTTTCTGTAATAGCAAACATATGTATAAAGCGTTATAGAAAGTGGTGTCAACTTTTACGCTGGATACTAATATATGACATTGTTGAAGATGCAAATCGAATAAGTTTTGCAAAATTGCTCGAATGTTTCCGATGAAAGATAAAAGCAACTCAACAAATAATGAAAATTTAACAGTAAAATTTAAAATTGAAAGGAATAATAATGATAGTATAACAGAAAAATAAAAATAACATTCACAAAAAAATAATAATAAATAATAATAGGCAGAAAGACCCCTTGAGGAGTCAATAACGTAATAAAGATGAATTCTCTCTCTATATCTAAAGAAATAACAATAAAATTAGCATAACTATTTGAAAATTTTCAAAGCAACAAATATAAAAAAATATATAACAGGACCATTTTAAGTACCAAATTTTGTTAGCCAACATTAAGCCAACGAAATATTGAGAATTTGACATAAACCTTTGAAAGTGTAATGGCAAAATTAAAACTTTAAACAATATTATTAAAAATTTGACACTACAAAATCGAAATTTTCAAAGCAACAACGAAAATGTATGAAGCACTTGATAATATAACAGAACATTTATAAGCATGTTCGCAAATTCATATTGAAAATTTAGCTAGAATTGAAAATAGGAAAATATGAATTTCAAATTTTTCACCAAAATTTACAATTAGATATTTGGGATGTTAGGGAAAAGAAGCATAGGAACAAAATGGAAATTTTCAAAGCAACAGTCGTTGTTGCTTAACCTAACCTAACCTAACCTGAACTAACCTAAGTTAATGAAATAGGCATAACTTATTCAAACAGCAAGTCTTGAGAACACTGTGAATTTCTAATTTAAAAGAGTCAAAATCCTGAAATTTAAGAAACTGAACGCCACGTTGTCCATATGATACAAAATTTATAATAAGTCACATTGTCGTAATGTAAGAAGCAATAAAATTTACAATTTGATAGAAAAAAAAAAACGAAAAGGGCGAGGGCTAATAGCCCAATAAAGATATTTCTCCTCTGATGAAAAAAATAAAATTGGAAAGGTTGAATTACAAATTTTACAGCAAAATTGAAATTTTCTCAAAGAAACATGAAAATTAGAAAGCATCAGTTAAAGTTTTTTCAGCAATATTGAAAATTTGAGATCAATTAATACTTACTTAAAAATAGGAAGCAATACCTTCCAAATTGAAAATGTGAGACTGTTTAAGCACAATTTTTGCTAGCAATAAGAACCTAGAAACAGATATTGGCTGACAAATAAACGAAAAGGGCGAGGGCCAATAGTCTAATAAAGATTATTCTCCTCTAATGAAAAAATTAAAATTGGAATGTATAAATTACAAATTTTACAGCAAATTTGAAATTTTCTCAAAGAAAAATGAAAATTATAAAGCATCAGTTAATTTTTTTTTGCAAAGTTGCAAAATTTGAGAGCAATTAATGCTTACTTAAAAATTGGAAGCAATACCTTTTGAAAATTTGACTTTTCCAGCACAATTTTTACTAGCAATAAGAAGCTAGAAACAGATATTGGCTGATCTGTTCTCAGCTCAACAAGTAATAAGAATTTGTCTAAAACAATTGGAAATGTAGTTAGGTACTACAACAACTACTACAAATTTAAAAATTTGAAGCCAACGAAATATTGAGAATTTGACATAAACAATTGAAAGTGTAACAGCAAAATTAAAACTTTGAACATAACAACAAATTTGACACAACAAAATGGAAATTTTCAAGGAACAACGAAAATGTATGAAGCAATAACTGAATCTTTTAAGACGACACATGAAAATATAACAGAACATTTATAAGCATTTTCGGGAATTCGTATTAAAAATATACCTACAAATGAAAGTTGGAAAGTATTAATTTTACACCAAAACTTACAATTTGATAGAAAAGAAAAAACGTAAAGGGCGAGGGCCAATAGCCTAATAAAGATTATTCTCCACTGATGAAAAAATTAAAATTGGTAAACATAAATTACAAAATTTGTAGCAAAATTGAAATTTTCTCAAAGAAATATGAAAATTGAAAAGCATCAGTTAAATTTCTTTCAGCAAAATTGTAAATTTCAGAGCACTTAAAAATTAGAAGCAATACCTATTACAAAATTTGACTTTTCCAGCACAATTTTTGATAGCAATAAGAAGCTAGAAACAGATATTGGCTGATCTGTACTTAGCTCAACAAATATTAAGAATTTGTCTAAAACAATTGGAAATGTAGGTAGGTACTACAACAATTACTACACATTTGAAAATTTGAAGGAAACAAAAATATTGACACAACGAATTGGAAATTTTTAAAGCAATAGCGAAAAAGTTTGAAGCACCAATTGAAAATATAACAAAACAATTTCTAGAATCACATTTTCTAAGCAGTAAGAAGTTAGAACTGATATATTATATTCAAAATTTTACAGACTTTTTCAGCACAATGTTTGCTAGCAATAAGAAGCTAGATACAGATATTGGCTGACCTGTAGTCAGCTCAACAAATAATAAGAATTTGTCAAAAACAATTGGAAATGTAGGTAGGTACTACAACAAATACTACAAATTTGAAAATTTGAAGGAAACAAAAATATTGACACAACAAATTAGAAATTTTTAAACCAATAGCGAAAAAGTTTGAAGCAACAATAGGAAATATAACAAAACAATTTTTAACATCATATTTTGTAAGCAGTAAGAAGTTAGAACCGATATATTACATTGAAAATTTGACAGACTTTTTCAGCACAATTTTTGCTAGCAATAAGAAGTTAAATACAGATATTGGCTGACCTGTACTAAGCTCAACACATAATTAGAATTTGTCAAAAACAATTGGAAATGTAGGTAGGTACTACAACTACTAGAAATTTGAAAATTTGAAGGAAACAAGAATATTGACACAACGAATTGGACTTTTTTAAAGCCATAGCGAGTAAGTTTGATGCAACAATTGGAAATATAATAAAACAATTTTCAGCATCACATTTTGTAAGCAGTAAGAAGTTAGAATCGATATATTATATTGAAATTTTTACAGACTTTTTCAGCACCATTTTTGCTAGTAATAAGCTAGAAACAGATATTGGCTGACCTGTACTCAGCTCAACAAATAATAAGAATTTGTCAAAAACAATTGGAAATGTAGTCAGGTACTGTAACACAACACCTACTACAAATTTGAAAATTTTAAGGAAACAAAAATATTGACACAACGAATTGGAAATTTTTAAACCAATAGCGAAAAAGTTTGAAGCAACAATAGGAAATATAACAAAACAATGTTTAGCATCACATGTTATAAGCAGAAATAATTTAGAACCGCTACTTGATTAACGTTTATTTGGAATACTGAAATGATCAAGTTTTCAAAAATAATTTAGAATATAACAGGATCAATTGCAAATATAACAGATTCATTGAACATTTTGGAAATATTGAACATTAAGAGTTAATAAACAAGTATCTATGTAAATCAAAAAGACAGGTTTGTAAAATTGGTTTTGGTTCACTTTGCTATCTTCTTTCATCTTCTTGCTAAACTCGTCCTATGATTCCTTATTTGCCTGTTTTAACATTTCCTTCACCTCAGCCCTTTGATCTTTATGCTCCTTGAAACTTTCTTCTGACCTGTTTGACAGATAGTTTTTTCATTTCGTCTTCTTTGTTTTTATCTCTTCCTTTATTTCAGGGTAATTTTGAGTATCAAATTTTGTTAGCAATAAGAAGTTAGAACTGATTTGTGGTTGACTTCATTCTCCTTTTTGAAATGGTTGCAACTAAGTACAACAGAAACATGATAAAGTTACCAAAAATAATTAAAACTTAATAGCGTCAATTGCAATTATAACATAAAAACTGAAGTACCTATTGACCTATTGGTCAATAACCTATTGAGAAAATTGGAAATTACAAGTTGCAAGTTAATCGTGGTAATCCAAAAAGATCTGCCGCTGGGAGATCAAATTCAAGCAGCAGTAAAACACAATTTTTATTATATTTATCTGAAAACACTTTTCATCCGTTTACTATGACGTAAAGGTGGCATTTTCCGAACAGCACACGGAAAACTTTTTCCGATTTCCAATATTTTTTCGTGCGCTACATAAAAAAACAATTAAATGTTGTAAATTATATCTGTCACAAAATGTATAAAGAAAGTGCACAAATCTAATTCACCACTTTGCCTCCTGGAGGCAAACTCTTCACCGATAAGGTCCCAGCCACGGGATTCCTGAGCGCATTCCAGTGGACGCTCGTAAATTACGGCGCTTATCTCCAGGAGTCGATGGTAAATTACGTGGGCAATTGGAAGCGCGATGCCGGACGTTTCCAGCGGCAGGTTATCGCGGGCCACCTGTAATCCGTTGCGCTCGGATGCGCCGGACACCGCGGAAGCGTCTTCGGGAAACCACCAGCTGCCGGGAAAACTGCCGGCGCCGAGCTTCTCCCGGGAAAACTGGTGCTACCTGTTTGATGACAATCCGCGGCGCGCAATTTGTTCGGTCTTGAGGAATGACCTCGGCGGATCTTGCGATCTTGCCAGCGCGCACCAGGAGGCTCCGACTACCGTTCCGACGGTGAATCAACGGAGGACTTACCGGTTCTTGGCGTGGTGAGTCTACGAAATCGCGCGCTAATGGGAAACTGGTACAAGCGGAGATCGGATCGCTGATAATTCGAGGTTTGTTAAGAGCCGGTGGAAACCGGCGAGCGCAATGAGCACTAGTCCAGTTCTAATCCGTGAGCCAGCTCATCGTGAAGGCATCAAAAGTTTCTAATAAATCATCTCCAATGTCGTTAATGAAAACACCTAATTTATCTTCACCTGCTCATCATGAAGGAATCAGGATTTGCCTACTAAATCATCTCGTATATCCTTAATCAAAACACCTAATTTATCTTCACCAGCCCATCTTGAAGGCATCAAAAGTTTCTACTAAATCATCTCTAATATCCATAATGAAAACACCTAATTTATCTTTACTTACTAAAGGCATCAGGATTTTCTACTAAATCATCAAATAATCTCCAATATCCTTTCCAATAAAGTGTGGCTTAGCTATTACTGAAATTTCTGAAAATTTATTATTTGCAAATTTGATATTAGTTTCGTATACAGTATACCTGAAACTAATTCTTCTGAAAATTTGACAAAGGTTCAGTATTAAATAAGGGAGAAAATCAAACACTTAACTGTCTGCATTGACAAGTATAGGTTAGCTGTTACTGATATTTCTCAAAATTTGTTATTTGCAAATTTGATATTAGTATCGTGTACAAGATACCTAAAACTAATTCTCCTAAAAATTTGACAAAGTTGCAGTATTAAATAAGGGATAAAATCAAACCTTAACTTTCTGCATTGACAAGTATAGGTTAGCTATTGCTGAAATTTCAGAAAATTTATTAATTGCAAATTTGATATTAGATTCGTGTACAGTATACCTGAAACTAATTCTCCTGAAAATTTGACAATGTTTCAGTATTAAATAAGGCAGAAAATCAAACACTTAACTTTCTGCATTGACAAGTATAGGTTAGCTATTACTGAAATTTCTGAAAAGTTATTATTTGCAAATTTGATATTAGATTTGTAGTTAGTACACCTGAAACAAATTCTGCTGAAAATTTGACAAAGTTTTAGTATTAAATAAGGGAAAAAATCTATTATTCTATTACTGAAATTTCTGAAAATTTATTATTTGCAAATTTGATATTAGATTCATATACAGTACACCTGAAACTAATTGTTCTAAAAATTTGACAAAGTTTCAGTATTAAATAAGAGAGAAAATCAAACACTTAACTTTCTGCATTGACAAGTATAGGTTAGCTACTACTGAAATTTCTGAAAATTTATCAATTTCAAATTTGATATTGGAATCGTGTACAGTACACCTGAAACTAATTTTGCTTAAAATTTAACAAAGTTTCAATATGAAATAAGAGAGAAAATTAAACACTTAACTTTCTGCATTGACAAGTATAGGTTAGCTATTACCGAAATTTCTGAAAATTTATTATTTGCAAATTTGATATTAGATTTGTATACAGTACTTTTGAAACTAATTCTGCTGAATATTTGATAAAGTTTCAGTAATAAATACGAGAGAAAATCAAACACTTAATTTTTTGCATTAACAAATATAGGTTAGCTATTACTGAAATTTTTGAAAATTGATCATTTGCAAATTTGATATTAGATTCGTGTGCAGTACACCTGAAAATAATTCTGCTGAAAATTTGACAATGTTTCAGTATTAAATAAGAGAGAAAAACAAACACTTAACTTTTTGCATTGACAAATATAGGTTAGCTGTTATTGAAATTTCTGAAAATTTATCATTTGCAAATTTGATATTAGATTTGTATACAGTACTTTTAAAACTAATTCTGCTGAAAATTTGATAAAGTTTCAGTAATAAATACGAGAGAAAATCAAACACTTGACTTTCTGCATTAACAAATATAGGTTAGCTATTACTAAAATTTCTGAAAATTTATCATTTGCAAATTTGATATCAAATTAGTGTACAGTACACCTGAAACTAATTCTGCTGAAAATTTGACAAAGTTACAGTATTAAATAAGGGAGAAAATCAAACACTTAACTTTTTGCATTGACAAATATAGGTTAGCTGTTATTGAAATTTCTGAAAATTTATCATTTGCAAATTTGATATTAGATTTGTATACAGTACTTTTAAAACTAATTCTGCTGAAAATTTGATAAAGTTTCAGTAATAAATACGAGAGAAAATCAAACACTTGACTTTCTGCATTAACAAATATAGGTTAGCTATTACTAAAATTTCTGAAAATTTATCATTTGCAAATTTGATATCAAATTAGTGTACAGTACACCTGAAACTAATTCTGCTGAAAATTTGACAAAGTTACAGTATTAAATAAGGGAGAAAATCAAACACTTAACTTTCTGCATTGACAAGTATAGGTTAGCTATTACTGAAATTTCTGAAAATTTATTATTTGCAAATTTGATATTAGATTCGTGTATAGTACACCTGAAACTAATTCTGCTCAAAATATGACATAGTTTTAGTATTAAATAAGGGAAAAAATCAAACTTATAACTTTCTGCAGTAACAAGTATAGGTTAGCTATTACTGAAATTTCTGAAAATTTATCATTTGCAAATTTGATATTAGATTTGTATTTAGTACACCTAAAACTAATTCTGCTGAAAATTTGACAAAGTTTTAGTACTAAATATGGGAGAAAATCAAACACTTAACTTTCTGCATTGACAAGTATAGGTTAGCTATTACTGAAATTTCTGAAAATTTATTATTTGCTAATTGATATTAGATTCGTGTACAGTACACCTGAAACTAATTATTATGAAAATTTGACAAAGTTTCAGTATTAAATACGAGAGAAAATCAAAGACTTAACTTCTGCATTAACAAATATAGGTTAGCTAATACTAACATTTCTGAAAATTTATCCTCTGCAAATTTCATATTAGATACGTGTACAGTACACCTGAAACTAATTCTCCTGAAAATTTGACAAAGTTTCAGTATTAAATACGGGAGAGAATCAAACACTTACCTTTCTGCATTGACAAGTATATGTTAGCTTTTACTGAAATTTCTGAAAATTTATTATTTGCAAATTTTATATTAGATTCGTGTACACTACACCTGAAACTTATTCTGCTGAAAATTTGACAAAATTTCAGTATTAAATAAGACAGAGAAAATCAAACACTTAACTTTCTGCATTGACAAGTATAGGTTAGCTTTTACTGAAATTTCTGAAAATTTATTATTTGCAAATTTGATATTAGATTTGTATTTAGTACACCTGAAACTAATTCTGCTGAAAATTTGATAAAGTTTCAGTATTAAATAAGGGAGAAATCAAACACTTAATTTTATGCATTGACAAGTATAGCTTAGCTATTACTGAAATTTATGAAAATTTAATATTTGCAAATTTGATATTAGATTTGTGTACAATACACCTAAAACTAATTTTGCTGAAAATTTGACAAAGTTTCAGTAATAAATACGAGAGAAAATCAAACACTTAACTTTGTGCATTAACAAATATAAGTTAGCTATTACTGAAATTTCTGAAAATTTATTATTTGAAAATTTGATATTAGATTTGTATTTAGTACTCCTGAAACTAATTCTACTGAAAATTTTACGAAGTTTTAGTATTAAATAAGGGAAAAAAAATCAAACTTATAACTTTCTGCATTGCCAAGTATGGCTTAGCTATTACTGAAATTTCTGAACATTTATTATTTGCAAATTTGATATTAGATTGGTGTACAGTACATCTGAAACTAATTCTGCTGTAAATTGGACAAAGTTTTAGTATTAAATAAGGGAGAAAATCAAACACCTAATTTTCTGCATTGACAAGTATAAGTTAGCTATTACTGAAATTTCTGAAAATTTATTATTTGCAAATTTGATATTAGATTTGTATTTAGTACACCTGAAACTAATTGTGCTGAAAATTTGACTAAGTTTTAGTATTCAGTAAGGCAAAAAATCAAACTTATAACTTTCTGCATTGACAAGTATGGCTTAGATATTACTAAAATTTCAGAAAATTTATTATTTGCAAATTTGATATTAGATTTGTATTTAGTACACCTGAAACTAATTCTGCTGAAAATTTGACAAAGTTTTAGTATTAAATAAGGGAAAAAATGAAACACTTAACTTTCTGCATTGACAAATATAGGTAAGCTATTACTAAAATTTCAGACAATTTATTATTTGATAATTTGATATTAGATATGTGTACAGTACACCTGAAACTAATTCTTCTGAAAATTTGACAAAGTTTCAGTATTAAATAAGGGAGAAAATGAAACACTTAACTTTCTGCATTGACAAGTATAGGTTAGCTATTACTGAAATTTCAGAAAATTTATTATTTGATAATTTGATATTAGATGTGTGTATAGTACATCTGAAACTAATACTGCTGGAAATTTGACTTGAGAGTTTTTAATGGACTGGTTATAACGAATTCAGATTTTTGATAACGGTATTAGGGCACATTAAAGTAATAGCCGTCCGCACCCACAGATTTCAGATCATCGTGATAATAAATACCAAAATTAGCGAGAATGTGGGTGCGCGAATGAGTTTGCAAACAGGATCATTGCAGCTAAACCGTAAAGTTGCGCACCATTACGTAAATTCGCACATTACAACACAATGAAATGTAAATTATCGATTAAGCCGAGATCGATGCTAATCCCGCCGATGCGGCTTCCCTGCACTGCTCACAACTCCTACTAACTGTACATTACCATCACAATAAACGTTAAATCACCGATTCGATCTGTGCGGCTCGATCCGTTCGATCACGCTCACGCTCTTTACGCTCGCGATAAATCAAGCCAACACCCACACGGGCGCAAAAAGCGTTTCCACCTGACCAATCCCGCACTTAATTAAATCATCCGCGCGCGCAAAAAAGTTTGCGGATTCGGGTTTCCTTATTTGATGGACGTCCGAAATTAAGAGCGGCCAGATGATAAATCTTCCGTGCGCGATTAACGCGAGGAATGCGGCCGAAGAACCGCGGACGAGGCGGACTTTTTGGCGGCGATAGCGATCGCGGCCTTGGCTGTCGATGGTCATGAACTCCTAGAAGTGTCAGGTGCCCGCGATCAGCCTGGGTGAGTTATGCGCAGGTCGGGTCGTAAATTAAAGTTTACAAGTGAATTAAGACAGCTGCGCGATTAACTGTATTGTGAGAGTGAGGAATTGGCGGGGATGCGAGGAGATCGGCGAGGCACTGGGCTTGACCTAAAACTAAGCAACTATTCAATAAGATAAGATGTATTGGACATTCGTTAATTTCATTAATTACCAACAGGTTTATTAGCAGATTTCATTAATTTATATTTTAAGCATATTATCTACTTTTCACCACTAGATAGCTTCTTGGCAATAGTAATTACAGCACCATAGACAATTACAGTTTACATTTCATACCAATGTTAAATTTTTAATTTTGCCCTATTATTGCTTCTATGGCAAATTATTACTGCCAATTAATCAACTACTTATTCTTGTCATTGTGCTTTAAATTCAAGTGAAATGTAACCATACTTAGAAACTTCAGGAAAGCGTCCATAAGATTTAAAGGTTCTAAACAGAAATGTGTCAAAAGCTTCTTAAAATTTTGTTTATCTTTTACTCGGCCATCCAATTGTTTATTTCTATTTTTTTTCTTGTATAAACAATCTATATAGGCCATATATGGCCACCACATGGAGTCTTTAGTGTAAGTCAGTAATAAATCCTCCTGTAATAGATCTGTAATAGTCCTGCAATAGTCCTGTAATAGTCCTGTAAATGTCCTGTAATAGTCCTGTAATAAATCAAATAATTCAAAAAAAGAAAACAATCCAAAATACAAAAAAGTTATAAGACATAACTATAAACTGAGATCCACTGATCAAAATTGCTTCTCAACTATCTTAAAATACACGGCCCAAATCCAAACATCTTACTTTGAATATTAAATTTCACACGTATCTCGTTCAGTTCATATATTGGCCTGAAAGTGGCAACGTTTTTATCCAATTAGTTTGCAAGTGCAGCATTAGCGATTTCTACGTCTCTTTTCTGTTGTCCTGCTGAACATTTTAGGCGAAAGTTGCGATCGGTTTTTGCCGCTTCTGCGATGGAGAGCGTCGCTCTGTGCGATTATATGACTTTCGCCTAAAAATGCATCAATTACCGACGACCCAGATCTGGAGATCTCTTACGCACAGCTGTAATTTACTTGGCAGTCTCTCTCCATGGACCGCCCGTTCTTCGCACAATGGGCCGTAGATTAATCTCCGTGCAAGTAAAATAGTCGTGGCACAAAGAGATTAGCTTGGTCATAATATCAGCCATAAATTTAAAATCTATTAATGTAAGTTGTAGTATGGGCAGAAAGAGTGATTGGTTCATAAATATTCGTTTGTGTTGATTTTCACTCAGGATAATATACAGAATGTTCAATTTCTCAAATTCTTTCCGATTATGGCTTTTCTATGGCATGTTAAAAGAAAATTAACATTATAAGGCCAATGGTCACAGAAGTCAAAGCCTAAAAAATTAAACACCATTTTGTGTTTTTATATTATTATGGGTAAAAAATAGTGTGATTTGCACGGTTAATAATTGTTACTTAATCGTTAGTAAAATTTTTGAATAAAATTGCTTATTACGTCCTCTTGTGATTTTACACAAGTCACAATTTGACTTGGGTAGGTCATATGACGACAGGCATGAAAATATATTCTATTTTATAAATTAAAAAAAGTTTGAAGATAATATATAAAGATTTGGCCTTCATTTGGGCAATATACTGAACTTTGAACTAACTACGAAATAGAAATGTCTAAAAACAGAAAGATCTCCCATAATTGCATCACTAAGTAACGAAATTTTCTGAAAATTCAACAAAATTGAAAATTGATAAATCGACCCTCACCGAATAGTCTTTGATGAAACAACTTTAAAACCTGAATTGTTGTTGCTGTTGAATAGAATTGTTGAAATTTGACAATTTATTACAATTCGTTCTACAACGAAATCAAACTAGCTTAAAAACCAACCGATCTACGATAATTGCGTGAATAATCAATGCTATTTTGTGATCTTTCAATAAAATTATCTGAAATTTGACGGAAATTTCCCTAAAATACTATGAAATTTCCTGAAAATTCAATAAAATATTTTGAAAATTCAACATAAGATGGAACATGGATGAAGATGCAATTTCCAAGTAGTCTTTAATGAAACAAAATTAAAAAACTGAATTGTTGTTATTGTTAAATGGAATTTGTGACATTTGAAAATTTACTAAAATACGTTCTACAACGAAACTAAAATACGTTCTACAACGAAACTAAAATATGTATTTAAAAAACCAAAATACCAAAATATCTACGATAATTGCGTGAATATCCAATGAAATGTCTGATATTTTAATTAATTTTTTTAAAAATACAATGAAATTTCCTGAAAATTCAATGAACTTTTCTGTAACTTCAATGAAATTTTCTGAAAATTCAATGAACTTTTCTGTATATTCAATGAAATTTTCTGAAAGTTCGATGGTATTTTCTAGAAATTCAACATAATTGACAATTATTTGAAACTTTGGGTAACAATGAAATAAAAATGTCTTACAACTAAAAGAATATTGATTAATTACATGAAAATGCATCAAAATTTCGTGAAAATTCAGCAATATTTCATATATGAGCCATCACCTTTGACAAAATACATTGAAAACAAAAACAGAAAAGTGGAAAAGTGACAAATTACTGAAATACGGACTAACAACGAAATGGAAATGTCTTAAACTAATTGATCTTCGAAAACTGCACAAAAACGCAATGAAATTTACAAAACAAATCCACAAAGCTTTACGACAATTCGACCCTCACCAAATAGTGCTTGTCGAAACAAATTTATAAGACTGAATTGTTGTAATATTTGACAATTTTCTAAAATTGATTCTATACAAGAAAATCATATCTCAAAAACCAAAAGATCAACGATAATTGCGTCATATTCAATGTAATTTTCTGAAAATTCAATGAGATTTTTGGAAAATTCAACGAAATTTTCTGTATATTCAACAAACTTTCATGAAAACTTAACCCTTTATCCTGACGCTTTATATCTGTAACACTGCAGCAATTTGAATAAACGTTTTATTATTATTATTATAACCCTTGCCGACAATTATTTGTTGAAACAAATAAAAATATATATATTTGTAATAAAATTTCAGAAATAGCTGTAAATTTCCACTACACTAAATCTAAACATCTCGTAAACCAAAAAGTCTAAGGTAATTACGTGATAATGCAACGAATAGTGACGTAAATTTTGAAAATTCATCACCGAAACGTGTTTGATGAAACAAATTGAAAAAAATTATAATAGTAACATATGAGAATTTACAGAAATAACGACTAACACAAAATAGAAATGTCTAAAAACGAAAAATATGTGTGACAATTGCATTAAAATGCAACAAAATTTTCAGAAAATTCAACTAGATTTTACGAAAATTTGATCCTCACCGAAACGTATTTGATAAAATAAATGAAAAATATATAATAGAAGTAAAGTTTGAAACTGTACTCAAATAAAGACTAACACAGAATAGAAATGCCTAAAAGTCAAAAATATGTTTGACAATTGCATTAAAATGCAACAAAATTTTCAGAAAATTCAACAAAATTTATCGAAAATTTGACACTCACCATAATTCTTTGAGGAAACAATTAAAAAAAAATTGTTTGAAAAATTTGAGTTTGCTAAAATTAGGACAAAGACGAAATATAACTTTTTAAAAATAAAAAAAATCTTAGATAATTGCATGAAAATTTAACACATTTTTCAGAAAATTTAAGTTTTTGCACAAATTTGGCCCTCATCTTTCTCTCTGTCAATTAGCCTTTGACCAAACACCAAACGAATTGACCAAACGAAATGGAAGTGTCTGAAAACCAAAAGATAAACTTCAAACTTCATTTATTGAACATGGATCAACACATTCCTCACATGTAGGTAAAAAATTTGACAATTTACTGAAATTCGAACCACAACGATATCAAAGTATTTCAATAACCTAAAGATCTGCGATAATTTCATGAAAGTGCAAATACATTTTCTGAAAATTCAACAATATTTAACCAAATCCGAGAAAAATTAAGTTTTTACACAAATTTGGCCCTCATCTTTCTCTCTGTCAATTCGCGTTTGACCAAACACCATACGAATTGACCAAACGGCATGGAAGTGTCTGATAACCAAAAGATAAACTTCAAACTTCATTTATTGAACATGGATCAACACATTCCTCACATGTAGGTCAAAAATTTGACAATTTACTGAAATTCGAACCACAACGATATCAAAGTATTTCAAAAACCTAAAGATCTGCGATAATTTCATGAAAGTGCAAATATATTTTCTGAAAATTCAACAATTTTTAACCAAATCCGAAAAGTCTCTGACAACACAAATAAAACAAACATAATTGCGGTAAAATTTAATAAATTACTGATATTAGGGTTTATTTGAACTAGAAATGTAAGAATGTGCCTCAAAATAAGAAAATCTTCAAAAATTTAATGAAAATAGACTGAAATTTTCTGAAAATTCAACAAAATATTCGAGTCACCTATTAGTCTTTGACCAAACAAATTTGAAATTACTGAATTGCAGTAAAATTTGCGAATTTGGTGACTGACATCAACAAGTAAAGGTGTAAAAAACACACACAGGTTACTTTGTTAGCATCACTAAGGTAATAATTTCATTAAATTAAAAAAAATTACCATAATTATGTTTGCTTTATTTCTTTCGTCAAAGACTTTTCGGTGAGGGTTGACGTTTTGTTAATTATTGGTGAATTTTCAAAAAAAATCATTGCACTTTCATGAAATTATCGCAGCTCTTTAGGTTTTTGAAATATTTTGATATCGTTGTGGTTAGAATTTCAGTAAATTGTCAAATTTTGCCTCAAACGTTCTTTAAGTTGATTTTGTCGCAGACCAATTGTTGATGGTACATTTTTGAAATATTTCAGACAATTGTGCATTTTCCATATAATTATCACATATTATGAGGTTTTGACTTCACATGTAATCCATGTTCAATAAATTAAGTTTGAAGTTTATCTCTTGGTTTTCAGACACTTAAGGTTTTCAGACATAAACCTAAGTGATACTAACAAAGTAACCTGTGTGTGTTATTTTTAATCTATTTCACAATGTATCACAAAGTAGAGTTGTCAAGCGTTACTCATCTAAATGAAAGTGCCTCAAAACCAAAATTCTACGATAATTGCATGAAAATGCATTTCAGACACTTAAGGTTTTCAGACTTAAACCTACGTGATACTAACAAAGTAACATGTGTGTTTTTTTAATCTATTTCACAATGTATCACAAAGTAGAGTTGTCAAGCGTTACTCATCTAAATGAAAGTGCATAAAAACAAAAATTCTACGATAATTGCATGAAAATGGTACGAAATTTTCTGAAAATGATACAAAATTTCATGAAAATTTGACCCTCACTGAATAGTCTTATCGAAAATCGAGAACTTATTATATGCTCGAAATCGAGCATATAGAATATATGCTAAAAAGTTTAATGGTGCAAATCTCTAGTTTATATTTAAACAATTCGTTCTAAAATTACCTCATAATTTAAAAATGGTACCATCATTTTTTAATTATAACCACCTACCAGAAATCATATTTCTAAAATTCTACAACAATGTAGATCTAGGAATGTGGTAACTAACAAAATTAGTTAAATTTTCAAAAATCCTTCTTGGGGCTATATAGTATATAAACGAGAAACATTCTATTCTTATAGTTCACCTCTGGATGAATGACGTTTCATGTTACACCCTGTACATAGAATAGGAAGACCAGTCGGTCACGGAATTTCCTCTGAGAACTTCTTCTTCCAGCAGCACCGCAATCACTGCCATTACAGTAGGCAGGGAATGCGTGACTTCGTGACTGCATGTGTATCTCCGTGTACATTTGTTGGTGTTTGTGGGTTCGCCTCTTCTCTTCGTTTCGTAACATGACGAGAAGACGAGCCTGACGGATGCGTGCATGTACATATGCCGCACCATAATTATACCTGTGCGTTAAGACTCAAACAACTGATTTTATTAACAATGTCAGCAGCAGACATGAAGCTCTTCCAATTTTATTAATTGGAATTAAGAAATTTATCTTAATAAAAAATGAAGGCCGGAGTTAAATATATCTTAAAATTATCTTGAATACAATAATAAATGAATAATAAATATATTCATTTAAATGACAAGTGACCATTGATCTAGTAATAGACCATTGATCTAGTAATGAAACCACACAGCTATCACTGGCTTCATCAATCTATAGTCCATGCCAGATAAGATGTCACTTTTCACATAAAACCGAAGTACCTCCTCGGTTTTATGCGAATAGTGATATCTTATCTTCCATGGCCTTTATTAATAGATCTAAATAACTATCCAAAATAAACTTGCATCCACCATATCAAAAATTGATGTGGTTTCTAAGAAAAGATTTTTCTTTATTCGTTGCTTGTTGGTGATGAGATATAACTATTTACATAGAACCGAAGTACCTCCTCAGTTTTATGTGAATAGTGATATATTAGCTGGCATGGAGTATATCAATAGATCCAAATAACTATCTTAAATAAACTTGCATGAACCTATCAAAAATTGATGTGATTCTTAAGAAAATATTGTTATTTATTTGTTGGTGCAAATTTCTCGCGAAAACCTGCAAACTTATTTCCATTGGCTACTTATGAAAACCTCGCCGACTATTGCAGATTAGCACGTGAGGATTTCAATTGAGAAGAGCGACGTGCGCAGCCACGGCTTATTTGCATTTCCTCCTCCTTGCTCTGCGGTCGGGCAACGGAACCGGCTGGAAAAGTGAATTAGAAACCGTTACGCAACGAGCCGGCCCTGCCGTTTTCCGTTAACGCCTACGCGTCCATCCAGGGCCGGACCGCAGCTGGCGGGCAGGATAAAATCTGCCGGGCAGTCAGGTGTGCGGGAGTCGGTCTTCGGCGAAGAAAAACTTATCAATTACCATTGAGGAAGTCCGGTGATGTCTCGGTCTCTTAACGGCGCGGTGGATAGCTTAAATCAGCGGCTCAAATGAGATGCAAGATCTCGAGGATTGGTTGCCTTGGGATGCATGAAGGAAAAAGATGCGATTTATTTTGTGTTACCTTCTATTTAACTAACTTTGTTCTTCTTTGGGTGCTTATGCAATTTTGGTAGGTGACAGGTCTTCACAGCTGAAGCTAAGAATTTGACATATTTTGACAGTTGCAATTGAAAATTTTGGTGCTTATGCAATTTTTGCAGGTCACAGGTTTTCACAGCTGAAGATAAGAATTTGACATATTTTGACAGTTGCAATTGAAAATTTGGGTGCTTATGCAATTTTGGCAGGTCACAGGTTTTCACAGCTGAAGCTAAGAATTTGACATATTTTGACAGTTGCAATTGAAAATTTGACAAATTTCGACGGTTTTAATTGATAATTTGACGTATGTGAACTGTTGCATTTAAACATCTGATGGAAATTTACATTTTAAAACTGGGATATCAAAAATTGACCAAATTTAACAAATTCAGGCAGCATCTATTGAAAAGTTGACAGATTTTCACAGCAGAAGCTTTGAATTTTATAGATTTTGAAACTCCAATCCTGGAATGTCTCCAATCTTAGATTGTTAACAATCATGGCGTTTCAAATTTTACAAAAACAGGATTCGGTTGAAAAGTTTTTCTTTTCCAACTGTTGCTCTAGAAGTGCACTTTGATTTTCTACATACGCTCACGCATATGTGGCCGCATGCACGTGGAAAACGCGCCAGATGCGCGGCCTCCATTTTTTGCGCCGCTTCGAAATCGAAGCCAGCAGGAGATTTCCATTGCCGCGGTATATCAGAGTCTGAGGCGCGTTTTGTTTTGAGAAGAAAATTCCGACTCCACGGCCTACTATGCCAGTTTTCACGGGCGCGTCCGATTGTCGACCGGCCAAAGTTACAATGGGGCACTTTCCACGCAGGTGAAAGGTTTTCCCGGCCGAGCAGGTTAATCCAGAACTAAAATACTTACGATTAAAGCTATCGGTTGGCGATGTACGGTTCTTGGATTAGAAAGTAATCTGGTCAGTCTTTTACCACTATAAGTAGATTTTTGTGGAGCGGAGTAAAACTTTAGAAGTATCAAAGCAATGATTTATTAGTAATCTGGTTAGTATTTTACCACTATAAATAGATTTTTGTGGAGTGGAGTAAAACTTTAGAAGTATCAAAGCAGTGATTTATTAGTAATCTGGTTAGTCTTTTACCAGTATAAGTAGATTTTTGTGGAGTGGAGTGAAACTATTAGAAGTATCAAAGCAATGATTTATTAGTAATCTGTTTAGTCTATTAGTACTATAAGTAGATATTTGTGGAGAGGAGTAAAACTTTAGAAGTATCAAAGCTTTGTTTTCATAATAATCTGGTTAGTCATTTGCTACTATAAGTTGATTTATGTGAAGTGGAGTAAAACTTTTAGAAGTATCACTGCAATGATTTATTAGTAATCTGGTTAGTCTATTACTACTATAAGTAGATTTTTGAGGAGTTGAGTAAAACTTTAGAAGTATCAAAGCAATGATTTATTAGTAATCTGGTTAGTCTTTTACCACTATATGTAGATTTTTGTGGAGTGTAGTAAAACTGTAGAAGTATCAAAGCAATGACTTATTAGTAATCTGGTTAGTCTTTTACCACTATAAGTAGAGTTTTGTGGAGTGGAATAAAACTTTAGAACTATCAAAGCAATGATTTATTAAAGAAGAATTTTCTGCAACAACTAAAAAGCAGGTACATACAGCATGACTAATGAATCATTGTAATTTATGAAAATTTTGGTATTTAATAATAAAAAAAAAATAATGAAAATTTTTGCAAATTTAATTTACAATTGACATGACATAATTTGAATAAGGATTTTGTGGTTTTATTAGGTTTTTGCAATGTTTTTTTTTTATTTGCATGAAAAATGTGGATGTAGTAAAACTTTGGAATTAAAATAAGAATTTAATAATTTATAATGAAAATTTTGTAACCTCTAATGAAAAGTTCATAATTTCAAACTTGGTTTACTTTCATTAAATTTTCTACAAATAACTTTAAATATTTTAACATCTTGATATAAATTTTGCAAATGCAAATGACATTTTGCATTTTATAGTGAAATTTTGGCAGTTTCAACATTTCAGCAGCGATTATGAACATATTTTTGTATATTTTCATAATCGCTGCTGAAATGTTGTAATTTATAATACGAATCTTGAAAGTGCCAATGCTATTTTACATGTTATAGTCAAATTTATCAATTTACAATAAAATTATCATAATGCTATTGCAATTTTGGAATTTGGAATGATGAATGATGAAAGTCATTAAATAATCCCAATAAAACTTATTTATTTGTTGATGATGGTTTTCTAATTCCATTGAAATATTGTATTTATAATAAAAAAAATGAAATTTTCACTACAATGTTTCAATTTAAATGCAACATTTTACAAATTCTACAAAAAATTGTAATGGTAGTAGTATTTATTGGTGTTAAGTACTAATCGGTCTTGGCATGTTCAATTTACAATTGTATATCGCAGAAATCTTTATTAAAATATTTATCACTTAGTTAAACACACTATATAAAATAAAGCTGTGTACAGCTTTAATTTACAATTAATATTCTATAATTTCTATTGAAATATTGAAATCCATCATACAAATTTCGTGATATTAATTATGTTATTACTATATATATATAATCGATCTTTATTGGGCTATCGACCCCATATGGGGTCTTTCCGCCTCGTTATTACTATGTATTGGGTTTTCGAAGAAATTTTGTAATTTGTAGTTAAAATAACGAAAATTACATAGCTTTTGTTGAATTTAAAAAAAAATTAGAATGGACACCAGTTTTACACCTTCCGTTATGTTTTTTTTTCCGAATTTCTATGAAATTGTTAATAACTTTGCAAGGAATATTATTTCTGGGGAAAGATGTTATAATTTTCAATGAAAAAAAAAAAACTCGCAATGCAACAATAAAACAATGAAATGAAACAATTGAACTTAAAAGGTTCCATTGATCTTTTCAATTTACGAAAATTTCGGTAATTATATTAAAAAATTGTAATGAAAATTGAGTAATTTCCAATAGAAATGCAACATTATTTGTAATTTACAAGCGAAATGATATCATTTGATTGAGATTGATTTTGTAGTTTGATGAACTTGCAATTTGTAATAAAATTGTAGGGAATGAGGGAAGGGGAATATTATATATCTTAATTTGTAGGGAAAATGTAGAAAATTTTCATTCAAAATTAGCCATTTGCAACGAAAACTTCATAATTTATATATATAATTTTATAAATAATTTTGTATTCTCCATTAAAAGTTTTGCAAATTTCTATCAGAATATTAAACTTAAACTTAGGGAGTTATATGCTTTGAGGATAAATTCTTTATAATTTATACTAAAAATTAGAGGTTTTAATGAAACATTGAAATTTATAATTAATAATTTGGTATTTATAATAAGAATTTCACAATTTCCAACTAAATTCTATCATTTAACATGATAATTTGTGTCTTATTCTAATTTATAGTGCAAATTTTGTACCTTCAATAGAAAAATTGCAAATTCATTGTAATTACGTTGTAACTTACGTTGTAAGTACAATTTTATATTTGTTTATTTATGTGTATATTATGTAAGTTCTCCCGCTAAAAAAAATATTATTTACAATATAAGTTGTATAATTCAGATGACGATTTTGTGTTTTGATTAATATTTCGCCGTTTAAAATTGAAATTTGTAAGTAATAATGTTGAAAATTACATTTTAATTTTTTTAATTATTAAAATTTTTTCATTTTTAATAAATTTTCTGCATATAATTATGATCATTTTAACAAATTTGTAAGGGAATTGCTTTCTAATAATAATAATAATATTATATTTATTGATGCCATCACAGAGATAGTGTCACATCAGTCACAGTATGAGTCACAGTATGTCTAGGAAGCTGGCAAGTAAATATTTACCATCATCAAAGCATTGTTTAACTAAGTTTAGTTTTGCATCGTTTGTGGATTTTCCTTTTCTGAACCCAAATTGAGTTTTGCAGAGTAGGTTGTTTACCTCGAAGAAATAATAAAATTGATTATTAATTATTCGTTTTAAGATTATCGATAATATTAGTAACAGAGCAATGGATCTAAAATTGTTACAACTATATCATACTACTGATATACTGAAGTGGTTACTATCACCACTTTTATGTATGGGTATGATTTTAGCTATCTTTAGGCAATCGGGAAAAATATTACCTTCAATGCACATGTTTATAAGTTTGGTAATGGGTACAACTATACGGTTTTTTATACACTGTAGTAGTGCTACATTCATTCCGCAGATATCTCTTCTTTCCGTAGGCTTTAGACTATCAATAACATTTCGGACTGTTACACAAGACACGGGTTGGAAAAAAAACAAACCGGTACATTCATATACGTTTAGGTATGATAATGGGTTTGTATCACTATACGGAATATCACTAACAATTTCTTCCTCAATTGAAGTAAAAAACACATTGAAGTTCTCCGGGCTTATGTCATGGGTTTCATGTTGGTTTTCATTGTTTCGAACCGAGTTTATAACCCCCCATAATGCCTTGGGAGTATTGGACGATGACTTAACGTAGTCCTCGTAGTAGTTAGGTTTAATCTTGGCGTGTTTGAAGGCCTCTTGGTATTTCTTGCGATAGCTGCATCGCTACATTTTGAGATCTGCGTCATCAGGAATACGGAGAAGGTGTTCATTGATGAGTTCAAGGTTTTACCGCATGTATCTCAGATTGTCGTTAAACCATCGTACCAATTTATTCTTATGCTACTAGTTGTGATCATGATTTAAGGAAAAGTCGACTCCATGCAGGATGTTAGCATATCCGTGAATGTTGAACATTTAATGTTTACATTTAAATTGGTGTCATCCAAGAAATTCCAGTTAAGTTGTTCAAAATTTTCATGGCCCAATCAATACTATATGATGTATAGGACATACATATGAGTGATCCGCTATCGTAGTAACTAGATTAACGCTGATTTGATCTTTGTTCATAGTTGTAAAAATGTTATCCATGCAGTTGTCCTTACGTGTATTGAAGCTGACCGTTGATATCAGCTCGTAGCTCAGCATTAGAAACATTCCTTTCGCCGTACTGACATTCGAATTTCGGATTGATGTACCTCAAAGCATCATGAAATTTTCTACAATTTTTAGAATTGTAGAAACTTTTTGATAATATATAATGTTAGCACTCTTATTAGACTATTATGAAATTTTCAGGAATTTTATTATTTCCTTGTGGTTCAAGTGATGCGTTGAGTATCTTGTAGTAATCTTGTGGAAACTGAAAGTGCATCAATATGCAGAACGACAGAAAAAGAGACTTATAAGTTCCCCTTGCATCACCATTTTATTGTAGTCCTCAAGTGCTGGAAAACCAGTCGCATTAGCGATTGTTTTTATTGCCTTATGCAAAGCGACTTCCTTCTTCGCACCTCTGGTAGTGCCCGCCGGAGGAGGCATTAGCGCTGCCGGTAATTTGCCGCACTTGTCGGCATCGCGAGGAAGCGCCGTCGCCGTTCCTCACCGTCACCTCCTGGAGCTCTTCGGCCGGCGGGGCACCGCGAAACTGCCGTACGGTCGTACGCGACCGCGGCGAGGCAATAAGGAAGAGACGGCGGTTGCGGTAAAAGGACCAGTTTTTATCCCCGTCCTCGTCCGCGCAACTGCACCGGCCGGAAGGGGACGCCGTCCAGAAAAACGCAGCACCTGCCCAAGGTCAACGAGAAAGACCGCCGCGGAGGACTCGCGGGAGCTCGCGGCCTTCGCAGGAGGCACGGGGAGGAAGACGGACACCCAATTACGCCGCAAAAACGGACGGCCGCGTAATTAAAAGTACAGTTAGCCGCGCGACAATACGCTGTTATAGATTCCTGCGCCTTCCTCCTCTAGGTCACCAACAATTAAGAATCTGGAACGGTGATAACTAAGTCTCTGGACTCGCGGCTTCCTGCCGAAGGAATCTGCCGCCTTCCTGCTGGCGATAATTGCCGCGGTACCGTGCGGCACTGTCGGCGTTCGTAGGCCCAAAAGAAAATCTCGACATGCACTTCTTCAACTTCTGCGTAAAAATTGCCACGCACGCATCTTACATTTCCTCAGCAAAATAACTAACACCACACCAGATACGCCAAGTTAACGGAAAGTTGGAAGAAGTAACGATCAAATTAGAATTACAGTATAACGCTCTTTACTACCGTTATTGCAAAGATCAGCAGACATCTCTATTAAAAGTTAGTATTTCAAAATTTCCTGCTGACTCCTCCCAGAGGAATTTTTGTTATATTTTAAGTTAAGTAAGAAATATTTTCATATATCTATGGAGTTAGTGCAATTTACTGTTTTAAAAAAATCAAGCAGCATAAAGCCAACTGAAGGAGTAAAGCGGAGTAAGATAAGCTACAAACTAAGACTATAGGAAGTGAGGGACAGGTACGCAACAAAAGTTGAAGAGGCAATCGCCAGATATCCGAGAGAACAGTTGGAGGACGTACAAAAAAAATGGGTAAGACTTAAGAGTAACTATCATAAAAGCAGCAACGGAAATCTGTGGATCGACAACGAAAGGAGATATCAGGAACAAAAGAAGATAGTGGAACACAGATATCAACACTGAAGTAAAATTGAAAACAAGTTATGAAGGTGCAACATACAAAATAGAACACACAATAACGAGATATACAACATTCAGAATCTTAAAGTCTCGGAGATGGCAAGGAACGCAAAACAAACAACATAGGACGAGTTTGGAAGGAAACTGGAAGAAAATAGCAGAGAGAACAGCAAGCTGTTCTACAAAGCATTGAAAGATATGGAAAAAACCTCAAGACAAGGTAAGAACAATTAAAGATAAAGAGCGAAAATTGTTACTTTCAAGAGTAGAAATAATGAAGAGATGGGAGGAATACTTGTACAAACTGCTGAATAACGAAGAAGTAAAACAAAAACAATAAAAGGCCCGGAAGTAGGCAAGGGATGAGATGAACTAAACCAAACCACAGGTAAGAACATTGATGAGGAAGATCTTGAGCAGGCCTTGGCTAAGCTAAAAATATGAAAAGAACCTTAAGTGGATGGGTCATCTTTGCAGAATGGATGAAAGAAGACAGGTCAAGAAGATTGGGAAGGCAAAGAAAAGCGTTAACAATTGTTGAAGAAGACCACGAGCTTCGTGCGACAATAGCATTGCTGAAATACTGAAGAAGAAAGGAATAAGTTGGAAAGGAGCTAAGGACCTGACAAAAAATAGAAGAAAATGGCGATTTTTTGCTGAAAAGAGTAATTAAATCTAAAAAAACCTCTACACCTGTATGATAAAAGAGAATCTTTAATACTCTTTTATCGTACAAGTATAGAGGTCTGTTACAATTAATTACTCGAGTATCTTTAATACTCTTTTATCATACAAGTGTAGAGGACTGTTACATTTAATTACTCTTTTCAGCAAAAAATCGCCATTCTCTTCTATTTTTTGATGATAATGAATCAATATTTCGAAAAATATATAAGTTACAACAACTAAATTTTCAATAAAATGGTACAATTTTGGACAGATCAAAAAAATCCTATAGAATCTAGATATTATATACTCGATGTATAATCGGAAAATTTTTGTGTGTGTTCAAGGTGTCCCAGAATGGCATTTTAGCAGAAACTTTTATTCTGAATGGAATTCTTATTATTATTCTTTCGAGCTATGGCTCTTATCAGCGCAGTGTCTCCGAAGATTTAATTCCGAAGTGTTTAAAGTCAAGTTCTCCCAAGTCACAATTTAAAGTGACTGAAAGTAAACAAAAAAAATGTAATACGTATCAAGTTATGTAAGAAATATTTGCATATACATATGTGTACAGTTTGTGCAATTTACTGTTAAAAAAATTAATATTTTGAAAAATATATAAGTTGCTACAACACAATTTTCAATAAAATGATACAATTTTGGACAGATAAAAAAATCCTATAGAATCTAGATATTATATACTCGATGTATAATCGAAAAAGTTTTGTGTGTGTTCAAGGTGTCCCAAAATGCAATTTTAGCAGAAACTCTTTTTCTGAACGGAATTCTTATTATTATTCTTATGTGCTGTGACTCTCATCAGCGCAGTGCCTCCGAAGATTTAATTCCGAAGTGTTTCAAGTCAAGTTCTTCCAAGTCAGATTTTAAAGTGACTCTGAAAGTCAAAAAATAAATATAATACGTATCAAGTTTTGTAACAAATATTTTCATATATATGTATACAGTTTGTGCAATTTACTGTCTTAAAAAAATCAATATTTTCAAAATATACAAATTACTATAACTAAATTTTGAATAAAATTGTACAATTTAGCACAAATCAAAAAAATGCTCTAGAATCTAGATACTCTGTGTATAATCAAACAAAAATTGTGTGTGTTCAAGGTGTCCTAAAATGGAATTTCGGCAGAAACTTATTTTCTGGATGGATTACTTATTAATATTCTTTCGAGCTATGGATCTCATAAGTGCAGTGCTTCCGAAGAATTAATTCCCATGGAATTCTTATTATTATTCTTTCGAGCTATGAATCTCATAAGTACAGTGCTTCCGAAGATTTAATTCCCAAGTGTTTCAAGTCAAGTTCTCCCAAGTCAGAATTTAAAGTAACTCTGAAAGTCAACAATGAAATGTAGTAAGTATTATCATATTTGCTTATAGATGGTAAAATTGTTTGGCAAAAAAAGAAAATATGTTAAAAATATACAAGTTACTACAACTAAATTTTGAATAAAATTGTACAATTTTGGACAAATAAAGAAAGCTCTAGAATCTAGGTATTATATACTCGGTGTATAATCGGAAAAGTTTTGTGAGTGTTCAAGGTTTCCCAAAATAGAATTTTAGCAGAAACTTTTTTTCTGAATGGAATTCTTATTATAATTCTTTCTTTTCTAGAGAAAAAAAAGTAACACCGAATCAATTTTGCTAAAATTAAAAAAAAAACTTTGATTTTCATATTCAACACTGTGTATCTCATAAGCGAAGTAGCTAGGGCTAAGTCATAGATTATATTTTTATATCAGAACGAGGCCTTCTACCTGCTATTGAAGTCCTAGTTGCAAAAAGTAAGATTTCTTGCATATATCTTATATTATACATATCTTAATGATGAGGTAGAGTACTTGTGAAAGTATTGAAGAAAATAAAATACGGAACACATTTTTCACAAAAAAACATTTATTTACTAAATGCACATTTCGGCCGCAATGCAGCCATCTTCAGTAGCAATACAGTACTATTGGGAACATTTTTGTGCATCTTCTTAAATTTCCGGATTTTATTTTCTATACATATCTTCATTACTCTGTAGCATCGTTTCTCAAACTTATAAGTGTCGCGACCACCAAAAGAGCCCAAAAATAAAGTAAATAACATCACAACCCCCTTAATAATTAGGGGCGGATTATACAAGGTGTCCCACAGAAACCGTCTATTAAAAGATTATGGGGTTCCCGTTATAATAAAAATTTGAAAAAAATCATAAAAACAGCAAATTCCGTTCTCCTCAGTTGTAATATTTTCAACCTTTATCACTTTCAGTTCTACCGGTACAAGACATCAATATTTGTTTCCTTCTTTTTAAATGGACCACCTTGTATATTATTATGTTGCTTGCCTTCCCGTTTAATTTGGAACATCTTATGTAGAGATGTATGTACACGTATCTCCTATTAATTTCTGAGATAAAAATTCCAAGATTTTGACCTTGAATAAGTAATTGTTGAAATATTTCGAATATTTGAACTTCTGCACAATTTTTGCGAAACATGCTTATTTTTCGTCAAACATGCTTATGTTTTGTTAACAAAGATATTTCACTTCTGAAAAGTTCACTTCAAATGTGTTAGTATCGTTGAGTACTTCTTGGAATTAACATTTTTAAACAATAAATATATACACATATCAATAAATTATGAATTTATTCTTCATAGATAGCAACTGCGACATATTTGTTGATCAAACTTATAGAGTATTTAACGAAACTTATCTTCATGGTGGGCATGCTTGTATGGTAGCAATGACAACTAAAGCGTCTTATGTCACTTTCATAATATACTTCAGTATGTTTTCAGTAAATATCCATTTGTAAAAAAAACCCAAGTGTCTATTTTAACTTGAAAATAATATACTTCTGTGTATTTCCAGCGTCATCTACTTGTAAAAAAACTTTTAAGGCACACAAACCCAAGTGTATTATCACTTGAAAATAATATACTTCTGTGTGTTTCCAGTGTCGATCCTCTTATTGAAAAACTTCTAGGTGAAACACAAACCCAAGTATTCATTAATATATGTTATATCTGAATATCAAACTAAATGATAATTTATTAATTAATTAATGATTTTTGTTTGTACATGTGTACTTTTATTTTTCTGACCGATTGCGACCCCCCGAATGTCTAATCACGACCCCCCTGGGGGTCTCGACCCCCCAGTTGAGAAACTATGCCCTATAGACATTGGTTCTGCATTGGATTGCAACTTCTTCATCATTCACTGTGGATCGGTGTGGAAAATGCGCCTGTTATGATTCCGGGCACGCTTTTTCACTCGACAACAATGGAGTGTTGTTTCACACATTTCTTTTGTTAAGTGGCCCGAGGAATCCGTAATGGGCTGTAGTTTTTAGGCGAGCATTGTAAATTTCACTTTCTACGAGCGATTCTGCACCTCGAATTAGACTGGCTTGCGAAAATTACGACAATTTTTTAAACATAATTATAACTATCTACTTGAAGCTTAATATAGTTGCTCAATTTGTAGCCAAGCTTCAGAGATAAATTAATATTATGCCAATGTGTGTATTGTGTATTCAGGATTGCTGAATTCTAAAAAAAATATGCAAATCAATTTTACATCCATAATAGAATAACTTAATTGATTCAAACATTTTTTTGCAATTCAACAATCCCAAACACACAATTTGGCTTAAATTTTAATCCGCTTAGAATCCCAATACTTGTCACATTTCTAATCCTCGATCGCTCACCATTAAAATCAGGGACCACCAGCGCAGTTTAGCCGAAATTCTTGCAATTAACGACTCGACACATCCTCCTGTGGTGATGAATACCTCCGTGTCTTAAACCTCCTCATTACGATCGGAAAAAAGCGTGTACCTACACGCGTACCTCACAGGTGTCACCGATTTGTCAGAGTCTTGCATGATTTTCGGCTTGGCATTGGCACACTTTCCCACATTGATCTTCGGATTCTCCGGAAGAGTAATGTTCTACGTATCAGGCATTTGAATACAATGATGAAGGACGTGAGCGCGCCACGATGCTCCAAGTTCCCACGCAAATGTAAAATATTGATTGATATGTATTTTTTATTTATTAGAAATGTATATGGCAGCTGTTTATACAGACAAAATGAGCTAATAAGTATTTTGACCAGGGATACTTTGTAAAATTTTTAGCAGAATTAGTTTCAGGTGTACTAAATACAAATCTAATATGAAATATGCAAATAATAAATTTTCAGAAAGTTCAGTAATAGCTAACCCATACTTGTCAATGCAGAAAATTATATGTTTGATTTTATCCATTATTTAATTCTGAAACTCTGTCAAATTTTCAGCAGAATTAGTTTCAGGTGTACTGTATACGAATCTAATACCAAATTTGCAAATAATAAATTTTCAGAAATTTCAGTAATAGCTAACATATACTTGTCAATGCAGAAAGTCAAGTGTTTGATTTTCTCTCTTATTTAATACTGAAACTTTGTCAAATTTTCAGCAGAATTAGTTTAAGGTGTACTGTACACGAATATAATATCAAATTTGCAAATGATAAATTTTCAGTAATTTCAGTAATAGCTAACCTATATTTGTTAATGCAGAAAGTTAAGTGTTTGATTTTCTCTCGTATTTATTACTGAAACTTTGTCAAATTTTCAGCAGAATTAGCTACAGATGTACAGTACACAAATCTATTATCAAATTTGCAAATAATAATTTTTCAGAAATTTCAGTAATAGCTAAGCCATACTTGTCAATGCAGAAAGTTATAAGTTTCTTTTTTCCCTTATTTAATACTAAAACTTTGTCAAATTTTCAGCAGAATAAGTTTCAGGTATAGTAAATACAAATCTAATTTCAAATTTGCAAATAATAAATTTTAGTAATATCAAACCTATACTTGTCAATGCAGAAAGTTAAGTGTTTGATTTGATCCCTTATTTATTACTGAAACTTTGTCAAATATTTAGCAAAATTAGTTTCAGGTGCACTGTACACGAATCTAATATCAATATTCAGAAATTTCAGTAATAGCTAACCGATACTTGTCAATGCAGAAAGTTAAGTGTTTGATTTTCTCTCTTATTTAATACTGAAACTTTGTGTTTGAAACTAAGTATCCATACAACATCATATTGGAACTATGTAAATTGAAACAATTAATGTATAACAAAAGTTTTGGACAAGTTGATTTTGATGAAAAACGATAATAATAATCTTTACTCTTTTTTTATCTATAGCGTAATTGGTTACTGGCATTATTTGGCAAGATACAATTTTATAGTAGTCATTATATAATCATCATTTGTTTTGGACTAATGATACACAGTCATGCTCATATCAATCTAATACAGAAATTAGGTTACTATAGCAATTTTATATAGCAATGTCAATTTTTTGTAGTAGATTTATGCGAGATTCTACCTAATTGATAGTTTTTTTTTTCAAATAATAGTCCCTTATTTTTTGAAATATATAATAATATGATTTTTAAATTCTTTGAGTTATCATTTGTTTTTGACGAATGACATATTCAACAATTCAATTTAATGGTACAGTTGTTCATTTTTCACATAAAACATAATTTTTATATTGTTTAATTCTTCTATATACATTAAAAGAATCTACAAATTACTAAAAGGTCTAAATATTTTGTTAAAAAAATTATGAAATTGAGAAGATTACAAAATGTTGTTAAATATTTTAACAACGATAATATTTTAAAATATTTAAAAACTTTCTGTAAACGACTAAAAGTAGATAAATATTTAAACCCTAAGAACGACCAGGATCATAGTTATTTATTTTGGTTGTCCATAATTAATATTTTTATATTATTATAAATGTATATTTGGTATAATTACACTTGTTTATGAAACAAAACAAATGTAATTATACCTAATATACAATTATAATAATAGTAAAATGTTTCATCAAGATATTAGCAACGAAAATATTAATATTTTTATACTTAAATTGCGTTTTGGTATTCTCAAAGTATTGCTAAAAATATGTTATTTTGTATGTTATTGGGCTATTACATAAGATATTATAAACCGAATCATATTTTTATTTATTCTTATATTCTCTTGTTAATTTTATATACAAAGCTCTAAATCTCAATTTGGTTTCATCAATATTTACAACTTTCACAAAGATATATTGGTTTTGTGTATCCTAAGTATGTCGGCATTAACTTTTTAAAATTGTAATTAACTTAGACCATAAATGACTATGTAATATTCTTCACACAATTTGTTTACAAATAAAGAATATTTATTATTGTAATAAAATGATGTGTAATATAACGTAATGTAATAATAAATAATTTAATGTGATATGATATAATAATGCGCAACATAAATAATCATTAAGTCGAGAACCCAATATGGTTTAGGTTTAAAAATACACAAAACCAATATATCTTTGTGAAAGTAGTAAATATTGATAAAACTAAATTGAGATTTTGAGCTCTGTATATAAAATAAACTAGAAAATATTAGAATAAATAAAAATATGTATTGGTTTATAATATTTTATGTAATAACCCAATAACATATCTACATAATTTTGGCAATAATTTTAAAGTACCAAAACCCAATTTAAGTATAAAAAACTGACAGTTTTGTATTATTATTAGCGTAATTGTAGTTTGTTTCAGATTTGGCTACTTATAGATATGTAATTGACTAACAATACAGTTTATATTGTTATAAACCTTATAACAATCTCTATAGCAATTTCTACAAGAAATATCGTAAATATCATGCGAATTTTGCAGAAATCTATTTCCAATTTTATCAAGACACTTTAAAAGTCCATCTTAAATCTTCAGCATCCTTCTTTAAAATTGTAATTTCAGGAAAATACTTCGTAAATTCCATGCGAATTTTGAAGACATCTATTTCCAATGTTATCAAGATACTTTAAAAATTCATCTTAAATCTTCAGGAATACTTTTTAAAATTGTAATCTCCAGAAGCAACTTCGTAAATATCATGCAAATTTTGAAGAAATCTATGTCCTATTTTATCAAGACACTTTAAAAGTTCATCTTAAATCTTCAGCATCCTTCTTTAAAATTGTAATTTCTAGAAGAAACTTCATAAATTTCATGCGAATTTTGAAGACATCAATTTCCAATTTTATCAAGACACTTTAAAAGTCCATCTAAAATCTTCAGGATTCCTCTTTCAAATTGTAATTTCCAGAAGCAACTTCGTAAATTTCATGCGAATTTTGAAGAAATCTATGTCCTATTTTATCAAGACACTTTAAAAGTTCATCTTAAATCTTCAGCATCCTTCTATAAAACTGTAATTTCTGGAAGATACTTCGTAAATTACATGCGAATTTTGAAGACATCTATTTCCAATTTTATCAAGACACTTTAAAAGTCCATCTAAAATCTTCAGGATTCCTCTTTAAAATTGTAATTTCCAGAAGCAACTTCGTAAATTTCATGCGAATTTTGAAGAAATCTATGTCCTATTTTATCAAGACACTTTAAAAGTTCATTTTAAATCTTCAGCATCCTTCTTTAAAACTGTAATTTCTAGAAGATACTTCGTAAATTCCATGCTAATTTTGAATACATCTATTTCTAATTTTATGAAGACACATTAAAAGTCCATCTTAAATCTGCAATATATAATATCTTATGTAATAGCCCAATGACATATCTACATAATTTTGGCAATAATTTTAAAGTACCAAATCGCAATTTAAGTATAAAAAAAATCACAGTTTTGTAGTATTACTAGCGTAAATTTTGTTTGTTTATAATTTGGCTACTTATAGATATGTAATTAACTAACAATACAGTATATATATTTTTTGTGAATAATAAATTATTAGATGTGTAAGGTTTCAAATTTCCAAGAGTGATAGATTGCCCCTTAAGGAATAGGCATTGATTAAATCATAATAATAATAATAACAATAATGACATACATTACAGTAACTACGATACAAATACCCATATTTCATCATGTATGCGAGTAGATAAGCTGACGGAGTTCTGGCTCATTTTCCCATAAGGATTTACATAGGGGTTCAAATTAAATTACCTTTTCCGGTCGTGCGACAGGTGTGAGACTTCTGTGTGATGGGTGTGAGGCACATATGAGACATCGGTGAGATAGTCGTGGGACGGGTGTAAAGCACATGTGAGACATATGTGAGACAGCCGTAAGACAGGTGTGCGACACCTGTGAGACAGTTTTGCAATGAAGATATACAGGGGTGTGAGACACCTGTGAGACAGTTTTGCATTGAAGATATATAGAGATATGAGACACCTGTGAGACACATGTGAGGCACCTGTGAGGTACCCTTGAGACACATGTGAGGCACCTGTGAGGCACCTTTGAGACACATGTGAGACAGTTGTTAGACACCTTTCGCACGACTGGAAAAAAAATTATTTATGCCCCAATTTTATAATATTATTTATGTAAAACCTTATGAAAAATAGCCAGAACTCTCTTAGCTCATCTACTTATGCAGGGAAATATACAGGGGTGTGAGATACCTGTGAGACAGTTTAGCATTGAAGATATACAAGGGCGTGAGACACTTGTGAGACACATGTGAGGCACCTGTGAGACACATGTGAGACAGTTGTGAGACACCTCTCGCACGACCGGATAAAAGAGAATTTATACCCCAATTTTATATTATTTATGTAAATAATTATGGGAAAATGAGCCGGAACTCTCTTAGCTTATCTACTTATGCGGGGAAAGAGCCCGAGCATAGCATATCAAGAAATATTCAATACAATATACAATCAAACAATATTATATATTATTAACAATAATATATTTTTTGTGCGATATTGTTGATGTATCTGAAGGTGAAATTTTGTTTCATGATGTTTCATAATTTTGTACCTTTGTTGTCTATTTATTATGACTGCTCTGTTGCAACCTAGACTTTTTGGTTCGTCTTTTGACCCTTCTGAGCTTTTTATATTTTTGATTCTCTGCACTGTGATGTACTTGTTTCTATTCTAGATTGTTTTGACCTATGAAAACATTTTGTCTAACATTAATAAATTTGAGTTTGAATTTGAATTTAAATGATACAATTATACAATAAAAATAATGATAATAATAGTAGTAATAGTGAGGTCAAATGACTGGTGGACATCTTCAAAAACAGAATCCCAAAATTTATCTCATATATCCTTCATTCCAAAACTAACAACAATAATTCAACAACTTCAAATAAAATTCATTCAACTTCTTTTCTAAATAAAAAAAATTTGCAAAACATCTTCAAAACAGAATCCCAAAATGTACCTCATATATTGAGGCTTCATTCCAAAACTAACGACAATCATTCTAAATTTCAAATAAAATTCTAAAAAGATTACAAAATCTATCTAAAAGTATTGCAAAACGTTTAAAAGAATTACTAAAAAGTTCTAAATAATGTATCAAAAAATCAGGAAATTCAGAAGATTCCATAATGTTTTCAAATATTTTAACTCTCTTAACTTATCTACTTATGCGGAGGAAGAACGCGAGCATAGCATATCAAGAAATAATCAATACAGTATACAATCAAACAATCATTCATTTATACAATCAAAATAATAATAATATTAGTAGTGTTATTGAGGTAAAAAGACAGGTGGACATCTACAAACACAGAATCCCAAAATTTAACTCATATAATGAGGCTTCATTCCAAAACTACCAACAATAATTCAACAACTTCAAATAAAATTCTAAAAACTGTACATATTGAAAAAATATTGAAAAACATCTTCAAAACAGTATCCCAAAATTTACCTCATATATTGAGGCTGCATTCCAAAAGTAACAAAATTAAAATAATATAATATAATATTACACATAAATTAAATTATAAAAAGATTACAAAATCTTTCAAAAATAATAATAAAATATTGCAAAACATCATGAAAACAGAATCTAAAAATATACCTCATATATTGAGGCTTCATCTCAAAACTAACAACAATAATTCTAAAGTTCAGATAAGATTCTAAAACGATTACAGAATCTTTCTAAAACGTATTACATAAAGTTAAAAAACATTAAAAAAAATTGCAAAACATTTAAAAGAATCTACAAATTACTAAACAGTTCTAAATATTGTATAAAAAAATCTGATTTCAATTTTTTTTTTAATATTTTAACAATGATAATATTTTAAAACACTTTTTGCAAATTACTAAAACTAGATAAACATTTTAACCCTAAGAACGGCTAGATCCATAAGTATTTATTTTTTATGTCTATATAATGTAACGTGCTATTTTGAGGAGTTTAATAACATTAGAACATATTCTGCACTAACAGAACAAATATTTTTGTATCCCAAAATGATTATCTTATACTTACTTCGTATTAAAATACAGGGTGTCCCACCTAATAGTAATAATTAATAATTTAATAATATTAGAACATATTTTGCACTAACAGAACAAATATTTTTGTATCCCAAAATGATTATCTTATACTTACTTCGTATTAAAATACAGGGTGTACCACCTAATAGTAATAATTAATAATTAAATAATATTAGAACATATTTTGGACTAACAGAACAAATATTTTTGTTTCCCAAAATGATTATCTTATACTTACTTCGTACTAAAATACAGGGTGTCCCACCAAATAGTAATAATTAATAATTTAATAACATTAGAAAATATTTTGGACTAACAGGACAAATTTTCTTGGTTTCCCAAAATTATTATCTTATACTTACTTCGTACTAAAATACAGGGTGTCCCATCTATCCTCGCTCGGACCATTGCTGCTAGACTAATGAAAATTGAGAAAAAAATTTGATTGAAAATTATTGGACACTTGATGAACTAGTTTTTAAAATAATTTTCGCGTGTACAGAGTGTACCACAAATCCAGGACCCAATCGGGGATCCGGCACCCTGTATATTTTTTCATTTTTAGAATCTGTTTCATGTAGGCTTCACAAATCAATTTTATATTTTGGGATCAGATGCAACATTGCCAAATTGACATTTTAATCTGATCCCAAAAAATAAAAATGATTTGTGAAGCCCGTATGAAGCATATTCCAAAAATGAAGGAATATACAGGGTGCCGGATCCCGGATTTGTGGTACACTCTGTTCACTTGAAAAATATTTTAAAAAGTAGCTCATCAGGTGTCCAATAATTTTCGAACAGAATTTTTTGTCCATTTAAAAAAGAGATCAAATGTTGTGTCCAGGATTTATGGTACACTCTGTACACTCAAAAATAATTTCAAAAAATGGCACATCATGTGTTCAATAAGTACCAATCAGATTTTTCCACTAGTCTACCAGTAATGGTCTGAATGATGATAGGTGGGCCACCCTGTTGGTACAGCCATGGACTCTGAGAATATCGCAGTTCGTAAGACCAAGCAGTCCGCTATCTCTGTCTCTACAGTGCAGGACCAGACTTACAGACAAGGACAGTGAACTGCTCAGTCTTACGGACCGCGACATTCCCAGAGTCCGTAGCTGTACATTCGCAAATATTTGTCATTGAGAACTTGTAATTCTTCTGGAGAAATAGATAGATAGATAGATAGATAGATAGATAGATAGATAGATAGATAGATAGATAGATATATAAATACAAATGGTCTACTAATCCATCCTCAACGATACTAGTCCACTGATACACAGAATCCCAGCATTGACTGGAGGATACTCGGCTTCCGGTGTTTGAACAGCTCCAAGATACCAGAACCAGCTGCAATTAATCACATCTCGACTGCCAACACCAATAACGGTGCAGTCTCAATTTCGATAATCCCACCGATGAATTTACAAGCTGCGATTTGTCTCGCTCAATTGCTCGGTAATCCTTCCGCCTCCGATATCACAGATAGCAGTTGCAGAAATACGCAATCTCAGAGACTTATTGAGAGGATTAAGTTGCTAAATTAATTACTCCCGATGGAGCCACACTCCCCATCTTCAAGCCAATAATATATACCATGTGATCAACAATTATTTAGATATAAGGCAGCTATGACTGAGTCCGTGTTTGGATCCAGCCAAAAAAATTGAATCCCCCCAAAGAGGACTTTGAAGGACTTGGATATGCATCCCTACAAAATACAGGCCTATCATGAATTGCTGCCACAAGATTTTAACAGATGCTAGAGTAATTGATATAGCAGTAATTGTTATAACAGATATAGCAGATCATACCAGATATACTTCCAACATCTCCTCTTCTTCTTTCATCTAAACAATTCTACTTCTAAATTCTTCTTTCATCTTTCTTCTTTTTCTTCTTATTCTTCTTCTTTTTCTTCCATCTTTCATCTAAATAATTCTTCTTCTTTCATCTTCCATCTAAGTAATTCTTCTTCTACTTCTATCTTCTTTCATCTAAATCATTGTTGATCGCACGGTATACATAAGTCAGGACTAGCGCTAAATGTAACACATATTTTGATAAATCAGTTTTTGATCAGTTTTTTGGTGCATTAATATGATATCCACATAATTTGAAATATTTTAGCGTTTAATTATACCTTAATTGGCCCAAAGTGAGTGTGAATTCACTTTTAATTTCAGTAGAAATCGAAGCGTTGGCACCCGAGAATCGCCAATTAAAGAGAGCGATAATTGATCGCACACGATCGCTCCTCGCCAAATCCAATCAAGGCCCGATCACGAAAATTCGGCGGTCTCCAATCACCTCCGATGACTGTTGCTTTCTTGGATGGAAACTGGCGGAAGCTTTCACGTCTTCCAATTAAAGTTCCCGCCATGGAACTCGGGGTGTCCGGATGGAAAGTGAAAATTGGACCGGCACACTTTTGGCCGTTTCGAGTTTTTTTTTCTCGTCGATCCTTGCTCGCGTCGGAAGCAACTGTGAATTAATTGGCCTCCAAGAGGAAATCCACTCGTGTGAAATATGTCATGCCTCCAGGGCAAGTGGTTTCGATTGCAAAAAAAAAACTGATTTGGAAAGAGCTGCGAAGTGATAATGGTTTTGAATGGAGAAAAGCACGTTGAGCAAAAGATCATGTGCCAAAATTTTAAGCAATTTTAGGTGATTTATGGACAAGTAGCACCACTGTATTGCTACTGAAGATGGCTGCATTGTAGCCGAAATGCACATTTAGTAAATAAATGTGTTTTTGTAAAAATAGTGTTCCGTATTTTATTTTCCACCTATATTTTGTTTTACTTTATTGTTAGATGGACTTAAACAATTTTTATATCAGTTTCATAATGAGCAACATTTTTTAACATATATTAAAAAAATGGAACAGTCAAATTTGCAATTCATAGAGATTTTAGGTTTTTGATATATAAAAAAATACTATCAACAAAAAATCATTAATAAGATAATAAGAGAAATAAGAAAACAAAACACCTCTTCACAAAATACATTTATCCAATATAAATGTTAAAATGTACATTTAGATTGAATAAAAGTGTTTCGTGAAAGAGGTGTTTTTTTTAATTTCTCTTATTTAATATTATTAATCAGATTTTTTGTTGATATTATTTTTTTATATTTCAAAAACCTAAAATCTCTATGAATTGCAATTTTGACTGTAGCATTTTTTTAAATTATATCTAACAATGAAGTACACTAAAAAAATGTTATTTATTTATGAAACTGATATAAAAATTGTTTAAAATTTACAAAATTAGCAGCAAATATGCAAAAATTTGAAAAATTTCACTATAAAATGAAAAATTATGGAATTTTACTACTTTTATACTTTATACTTTACAAAAATCATGTTACATTTTTATAGGATTTTCAGAAACTGTAAAATCGGTTGGATTATTATTCGATTTCTGTTTTATTGTCTATTGATTACCTATTGTTATTACTATTGTACAATTTGTGTAATAATGTACATTTTAACATTTAGATTGAATAAATGTCTTTTGTGAAAAGGTGTATTTTTTTTATTTCTCTTATTTATTCTTATTACTCAGATTTTTTGTTGATATTATTTTTTTATATTTCAAAAACCTAAAATCTCTATGAATTGCAATTTTGACCTTAGCCCTTTTTTAAATTATATCTAACAATGAAATATACTGAAAAAATGTTGTTCATTTATGAAACTGATATAAAAATTGTTTAAAATTTACAAAATTCTAGCAGCAAATATGCAATTTTTTTGTAAATTTTAAAAATTTCACTATAAAATGAAAAATTATTGACTTTACTACTTTTATACTTTATACTTTAGAAAAAGCATGTTATATTTTTATAGGATTTTCAGAAACTGTAAAATCGGTTAGATTATTATTCGATTTCTGTTTTATTGTCTATTGATTACCTATTGTTATTACTATTGTACAATTTGTGTAATAATGTACATTTTAACATTTAGATTGAATAAATGTCTTTTGTGAAAAGGTGTATTTTTTTATTTCTCTTATTTATTCTTATTAATCAGATTTTTTGTTGATATATTTTTTTATATTTCAAAAACCTAAAATCTCTATGAATTGCAATTTTGACCTTAGCCATTTTGGAAATTATATCTAACAATGAAATAAACTAAAAATATGTTGTTCATTTATGAAACTGATATAAAAATTGTTTAAAATTTACAAAATTCTAGCAGCAAATATGCAAAATTATATTGTAAATTTCAAAAATTTCACTATAAAATGAAAAATCATGGACTTACTTACTACTTTTATACTTTTTACTTTACAAAAAGCATGTTATATTTTTAATGGATTTTCAGAAACTGTAAAATCGGTTGGATTATTATTCGATTTCTGTTTTATTGCCTATTGATTACCTATTGTTATTATTATTGTACAATTTGTATAATAATGTACATCTTAACATTTAGATTGAATAAATGTGTTTTGTGAAAAGGTGTATTTTTTTATTTCTCTTATTTATTCTTATTAATCAGATTTTTTGTTGATATTATTTTTTTATATTTCAAAAACCTAAAATCTCTATGAATTGCAATTTTGACTATAGCCCTTTTTTAAATTATATCTAACAATGAAATACACTTAAAAAATGTTGTTCATTTATGAAACTGATATAAAAATTGTTTAAAATTTACAAAATTCTAGCAGCAAATATGCAAAAATTTATTGAAAATTAAAAAAAATTCTCTATAAAATGAAAAATGATGGACTTTTACTACTTTTATACTTTATACTTTACAAAAATCATGTTATATTTTTATAGGATTTTCAGAAACTGTGATTTTCTAATAATTTAACTAATAATTTTTTAGGTTGGATTATTATTCGATTTCTGTTTTATTGTCTATTGATTACCTATTGTTATTATTATTGTACAATTTGTGTAATTTAAAAATAACTTGAATACAAAAGTATATTTATGGTTTTATCCATAATTATTTGTATTTGAGGTTGTTGTATTAATCACTAACAGATATTTATTTCTATTTTATTTTATTATTTATGAAATATATAAAATTAAATAAGTAATAAAATTAAATTAAAATAAATACCATTAAGTACTCAATACAACAACCTCAAATACAAAAATATATCTCTTCCAATTTCATGTAATAGAGAAACTAATAACATTCGAATGGTATGCGGTATGATACAAATATCTAATTATTAATTTAAAAAATATAAAAAAATCAATCTGCTGACATATTAATTGAATCTTTGGATTGAGCAAACGATGTCCACTTGGAAGAATCCACTTTGAATTCGTAAGTCTTCAACTCGATCATATTTCTCGTGTTCGCAATGTTTTCATATTCAGAAATACCTGAAACACAAATTTTAATATTTTAGATATTATATTAGTAGTTAGGCAACAAGAGTTCCAGACCACCCCCCGCGAAGTTTTCGATTAATTTAATCCGCGGTTTAATCGAACTTTTGATTCGCGTAAGTAGAGCAATTTGGGGGTAATTAGAGCATTAAAGCGGCGGATTCGCGTTTTAATGGGATAATCGCGGTAATTATCTGCGGTATTTGCAAACAATTGCTCTAATTACGCGATTATCCGCGGTATTTGCATACAATTGCTCTAATTACGAGAATCAAAAGTTCGATTAAACCGCGGATTAAATTAATCGAAAACTTCGCGGGGGGTGGTCTGGAACTCTTGTTGCCTAACTACTTATATTAGAGATATATTATAATTAGGCATTCGTCATTAATAGGAAACGAAAATTGAAGGCAAATATTTCTTATTTTTCTATATGTATAATACAACTTTATTAGTTATTAAAGTAATTACACTTTGAATTCGTAAGTTTTCAAATCGATCATATTTCTCGTGTTCGCAATTTTTTCATATTCAGAAATACCTGAAACACAAATTTTAATATTTTAGATATTATATTAGAGATATAATATAATTAGGCATTCGTCATTAATAGGAAACGAAAATTGAAGGCAAATATTTCTTATTTTTCTATATGTATAATACAACTTTTTTAGTTATTAAAGTAATTACACTTTGAATTCGTAAGTCTTCAAATCGATCATATTTCTCGTGTACGCAATTTTTTTTTATATTCAAAAATACCTGAAACACAAATTTTAATATTTTAGATATTATATTAGAGATATAATATAATTAAGCATTCGTCATTCATAGGAAATGAAAATTGAAAGATAAAATTTCTTATTTTTCTATATGTATAATACAACTTTATTAGTTATTAAAGTAATTACAGAAACAGGGACCACCCTGCTTCCAAATCCGCTCTGTTGGTCATGTAATGTTTTCTTTATTAGTTTTCTTAACGTTTTGTCTATGATTTTTTCAGATATTTTCATCGCTGTGTTTAACAGGGTTATCTTCTGTAATTTTTACGTTCCTTCTTGTCCTCTTTTTTTAAATATCGGTTGTATGCGTGATGTCTGCCAGTCACTCGGTGTTTTCTCCGTTTTCCACGCTTTCCTTATTATTTTCTGTAGGTTATCTTGCCATTTTATGCTCATGTGTTTGATGATTTCACTGGTGATTCTGTCACTTCCTGCCGCTTTTCCGATTTTCAGTACCTTTATTGCTGTTTTCACTTCCTCTTCTGTTATATCGTCTCCCTCTTCTTTATCTGTTTTTGTTCTGTTTGTCTCTTTGTTCTCCTCCTCTTCATCTTCTGTGGTTCCCAAAAGTTCTTCATTACACAAAAGTACAAAAGTACTCAAAAGTATTCCTTCCATCTTTCTGCTATTTATTTTTCTTCCCTTAGTACTTCTCCGTTTTTGCTTTTTATGGCTCTCTCTGTTGCTTTTTTGTCATTGTTCCTTTTGATTACTCTGTACAATCGTTTTTGGTTTTCTATCCAATTTATTTCGAGTTTGTCTCCAAATTCTTCCCATTGGTTCTGTTTGTTCTTGAGAAATATCTGCTTTACTTTGTTTCTTGCGTTTTTGTATACTTCGTATTTCTCCCTTGATTTTTTGTTGTTATACATGTAACTGTTTGCAGTTTTTTATGATTTCGCAACATTTTGATACTTAATGAAGATTTAGCAATATTTTGATATTCTTGAAGATCTTGAAAAAGTGGACTAAAAACGTGCCAACTGCAGGAGGTTATAAAAAAGAAATGTGTGCTAATATATCCAAAACCCTTTGGCTATATTTGCCAAATTTCGGGAATTTGTTAGTCGGTTGGCCTCCTTTTATTTTGCGTTGTAGCCATTTGGGCTAGAAGCTATGGAAGACAAAATGCGAAAAAAGGCATAAAAATATCGCAAAATGTCGAAAACTGGACTAAAAACGTGCCAACTTCAAGAGGTTATAAAAACAAATGCGTGCTAATATAGCCAAACCGATTTGGCTATATATGCCAAATTTCGGAAATTTGTTAGTCTTTTGGCCTATTTTTATTTCGTGTTCTAGCCATTTAGGCTGGAAGCGATGGAAATCAAAATGCAAAAAATGTCACAAAAATATCGCAAAATGTCGAAAAACTAGACTAAAAACGTGCCAACATCAGGAGGTTATAAAAAACAAATGCGTGCTAATATAGCCAAACCCCTTTGGCTATATTTGCCGAATTTCGGAAATTTGTTAGTCTGTTGGCCTACTTTCATTTCGTGTTGTAGCCATTTGAGCTATAAGCGATGGAAGTGAAAATGGGAAAATTGTCACAAAAATATCGCAAAATGTCGAAAAACTGGACTAAAAACGTGCCAACTTCAGGAGGTTATAAAAAACAAATGCGTGCTAATATAGCCAAATCCCTTTGGCTATATTTGATAAATTTCGGGAATTTGTTAGTCTGTTAGCCTACTTTCATTTCGTGTTGTAGCCATTTAGGCTGGAAGCGATGGAAGTCAAAATGCGAAAAATGTCACAAAAATATCGCAAAATGTCTAAAAGCTGGACTGAGAAGTGCCAACTTATGATATTTTCCTGGCATTTAAAAAATAAAATTTAGGCATATTTTCGTAACATTTCTAGAACTTTCAGGAAGTTTTTGGTACATTGTGATGTCATTGTTACGTTTAATTTTCATATATACCTACAAATGAGAGAACCTAGGTTTGACTCGGGGCATAACTAATCGATCATATTATTAATTGAGAATCTCACTCGAGCATTTAATTGATACGAATCGAGTGGCAATAATTGCGGCCAGTTTTTGCTCGCTCGGGCACTTACAGTCTCACAAGTTCATTAATTAAGTCACCGAATTGGAGATAATTGAAGGCGAGTCTGCCACTGTGATTGCCTGAGGAGCATTTCTTGATTTCAATCAGGAGAATGTATGAGTATTTTTTTTTTAATTTCTTAATTTATAGATTTATGTGATATGTCCGTCCTTGGTTTCGATCGAGAGAATAACCAAATACAATTTTTTTTATATTTCTTGAATTATTGATGTACGAGATGTACGAGGATGAACAGGATCAAACAATATCATTTTTCTAATTTCTTAATTTATAGATTTATGAGATATGTTCGTCCTTTGTTTCGATCGAGAGAATATCCAAGTACAATTTTTTTTTATATTTCTTGAATTATTGATCTACGAGATGTACGAGGATGAACAGGATCAAACAATATCATTTTTTTAATTTCTTAATTTATAGATTTATGAGATCTGTTCAAGTTTCGTCCTTGGTTTCAATCGAGAGAATATGCAAGTACATTTTTTTTATATATCTTGAATTATTGATGTACGAGATGTACGAGGATGAACAGGATCAAACAATATCATTGAATTGGTATTACTAAAATGTTCTAAAATGTTATAATTGCATTTATTGGCACCTACTCTTTCGGAAGCTTTGGAATATTGATATCTTGTTGCGTAAGGTTCGTATTCTCATCTAAGATCGTTTTGCTTGAAGACCTGTGACGAGATTTCCCCGCGATCAATTCATGTCACAGGCTCTCGCCGTTGGCACGGCTCTGAGCACGCTAATGGCAATTAGCATGTGCCCGGCATCCGATCGCCTCGCCGATAGCATTAGCCGATCCTCCTTGGTCATGTGGGTCACTCCTCGCACTAATTGTATCATTACGTGCGCCCGTTCAACATATCTTGCTCACCCGCGCACAACTAAGCAGAGAATACTGAGCATGTGAGAGCCGCAGCTGAGAAAATGAGAGATTTCTAGAGAATAAATCAAACATCTCTACGCACTCACTGTACGGCAGTTCGTTAAGGCTCTGATCATAAAATAGTTAGATTTCTCCATGTATATGAAGTTTCTAAAAAAAAATAAGAAATTCGTAGTGCCACAGCCAATAACTGTAGTATCAACTTTAGTGGTTGATGTTAATGCCCAAAATCAATTCACATCTTCTCACATTATTGAACATGGTTTTTCTCGAAAAAGTTTTCCAATGGTGTTTGGCATTTCAAAATGGGTTTTTCCCAATAAAGTTTTCCAATGGCGTTTGGGATTTCTAAATGTCAACCTTTCATAGAATTTTGTAAATAGTGGAGGCGTTTACTTCGTGATAATTTATGTATAAATAAATAAGTTTGATAATAATCAGCTGATGTGGTCAAAATTATAGTCACCATATTTATTATAGTTTATAAAGTGTGATACCAACAAATTAAAAAATGCATTATTTGTTTTATAGAATTGATTCAAAAATTGTTGATTTCATAAAATTCATTGTGCCACAGCTCATAACTGCAGTATCGACTTTAGTGGTCGATGTTAGTGCCCAAAATCTATCCACATCTTCTCACATTATTGGACAGGGTTTTTCTCAAGAAAGTTTTCCAATGGAGTTTGTCATTTCAAATTGGGTTTTTCCCAATAAATTTTTTCAATGGTATTTGGAAATTCAAAATTTCAACCTTTTATAAAATTTTGTAAACAGTGGAGGCGTCTACTTCGTGATAATTCATGTATAAATAAATAAGTTTGATAATGACCAGCTGATGTGGCCAAAACTATAGCCACCACAATTTTATACAGTATGATACCAACAAATTAAAAAAATGCACTATTTGATTTATAGAATTGATTCAAAAATTGTTAATTTCATGAAATGACATATGCCCTTTATTGGCTTTTTCTCAATAAAGTTTTCCAATGGCGTATGGGATTTAAAAATTTCCATTACGCTTTTATAGATTTTTTTAATTAGTGGAGGCTTTTACTTCGTGATAATTCATGTATAAATAAATAAGTTTGATAATGACCAGCTGATGTGGTCAAAACTACAGTCGCCATAATTTTATAAAGGGTGATACCATCAAATAAAAAAAATGCATTATTTGTATAATAGAATTGATTCAAAAATTGTTAATTTCATAAAATGACTTATGCTGTTTATTGGGTTTTTCCCTATAAAGTTTTCCAATGGCGTATAGGATTTAAAAATTTCCATTAGGCTTTTATAGAATTTTGTAAACAGTGGAGGCTTTTACTTCGTGATAATTTATGTATAAATTAATATGTTTAGTAATGACCAGCTGATGTGGTCAAAACTATAGCTACCACAATTTTATAAAGTATGATACCAAAAAATTCAAAAAAACACTATTTGATTTATAGAATTGATTCAAAAATTGTTAATTTCATAAAATTCATTGTGACACAGCCCATAACTGCAGTATCGACTTTAGTAGTTGATGTTAATGCCCAAAATCTATCCACATCTTCTCACATTATTGGACATGGGCTTTTCTCAAAAAAAGTTTCCAATGGTGTTTGGCATTTCAAAATGGGTTTTTCCCAATAAAGTTTTCCAATGGCGTATGGTATTTAAAAATTTCCATTTAGCTATTTTAGAATTTTGTAAACAGTGGAGGCTTTTACTTCGTGATAATTCATGTATAAATAAATAAGTTTGATAATGACCAGCTGATGTGGCCAAAACTACAGTCGCCATAATTTTATAAAACGATAAAACGAGATACCTACAAATTAAAAAAATGCTTTATTTGTATTATAGAATTGATTCAAAAATTGTCGATTTCATAAAATTCATTGTGCCACAGCTAATAACTGCAGTATCGACTATAGTGGTTGATGTTAATGCCCAAAATCTATCCACATCTTGTCAAATTATTGGACAAGGGTTTTTCTCAAAAAAGTTTTCCAATGGTGTTTGACATTTCAAAATGGCTTTTTCCCAATAAAGTTTTCCAATGGTATTTGGGATTTAAAAATTTCCATTAAGCTTTTATAGAGTTTTGTAAACAGTGGAGGCTTTTACTTCGTGATAATTCATGTATAAATAAATATGTTTGATAATGATCAGGTGATGTAGTCAAAACTATAGCCACCATAATTTTATACAGTGTGATACCAAAAAATAAAAAAAAATGCATTATTTGTGTTATAGTATTGATTCAAAAATTGTTAATTTCATAAAATGACTAAACGACTTATAGTAAGTGATCATTTAAATTTCAGATCTAGTTATATGCAGAAATTTTAGCGAAATATTTTTTCTTCGAAAAAAAAAACGAATTTTTAGAAATACGAGTCTGGTGATCTCTTATTGGTTCCTTAAATTTCCATGGATGACTAGAGTCAAAATTTAAATGATCACTCAGTATCATTAATAATGAGTTATAATGAGCATTAATAAAGTATCATCGTTTTACTTAAAAGAAGCAAACTCTTCCTGTTAAATAAACTCTTAGATCTAAATCTTAGAACTTACACAATTTATGTACTTCGAGAGGTTTTTAGGTAGGTCATAAAATACAAATTATAATCACACTGTTGTATTACGTTTAGTTTGGAAAAATATGCTTTTGGTATTTTGTAAAATAAAGATATTTACTGTATTATAAATATTGTACAAATTTTACCATGTATCTTTATTGTTTCAGAAAGAAGTATGCTTTGGTTATTGAGCCCCATGCTGCTATGGATTGGTTCTTTGGGCGGCGCCTTACAGCGTGGTCAAGGTAAGTTCGTTCCATTAACAATAAATAATAGGATTTTGTTCGAAGAAAAAGGACTAACAAAAAGTTAAAATGTTCACAACTATTGGATTATATTATTGTCTAATGTGCATTCAATAATTAACACATTGTAAACAGAAATAACTTCGCCGTTTAGTTTTCAAAGAAACTTTTAGAAAAGCTTTAAAGAAAACTAAACGAAGAATCTAAAAGAAAGAACTAACAGAAAGTTAAAATTTCTACATTGATCGTCAACCTCCGACGGATAATCTGAACTGAACGAAGAAAAAGACAAGAATAAAAAGATGTCTCAATGTGTGGAATAATTCATGCCTATAACAATAATATAACAATAAATAATAGGATTTTGTTCGACGGTTCTTTATTAGGTAATAAAAAAATTAAGAATACTAAAATTGTGAACTGTAATCAGTACACCTAATAATAATGTGTATTAAATAATTAACAAATTGTAAACAGAAATAACTTCGCCGTTTAGTTTTCAAAGAAACTTTTAGAAAAGCTTTAAGGAAAACTAAACGAAGAATCTAAATGAAAGGACTAACAAAAAGTTAAAATGTCCACAATCATATGCAACTTCCGACGGAGAATCTGAACTGAACCCAGAAGAAGACAAGAACAAAAACATGTCTCAATGTGTGGAATAATTCATGCCTATATCAATAATATAACAATAAATAATAGGATTTTATTCGACGGTTCTTTTTTACGTAATAAAAAATAAGAATACTAAAATTTTAAACTGTAATCAGTACACCTAATATTAATGTGCATTCAATAATTAACACATTGTAAACAGAAATAACTTCGCCGTTTAGTTTTCAAAGAAACTTTTAGAAAAGCTTTAAAGAAAACTAAACGAAGAATCTAAAAGAAAGGACTAACAGAAAGTTAAAATGTCCACAATTATCTCCAACTTCCGACGGAGAATCTGAACTGAACCGAGAAGAAGACAAGAATAAAAAGATGTCTCAATGTGTGGAATAATTCATGCCTATAGCAATAATATAACAATAAATAATAGGATTTTGTTCGACGGTTCTTTTTTACGTAATAAAAAAATAAGAATACTAAAATTTTAAACTGTAATCAGTACACCTAATATTAATGTGCATTCAATAATTAACACATTGTAAACAGAAATAACTTCGCCGTTTAGTTTTCAAAGAAACTTTTAGAAAAGCTTTAAAGAAAACTAAACGAAGAATCTAAAAGAAAGGACTAACAGAAAGTTAAAATTTCCACATTGATCTGCAACCTCCGACGGAGAATCTGAACTGAACCAAGAAGAAGACACGAATAAAAAGATTTCACAATGTGTGGAATTATTTATGAATATAACAATAATATAACAATAAATAATAGGATTTTGTTCGACGGTTCTTTTTTACGTAATAAAAAAACAAGAATACTAAAATTTTAAACTGTAATCAGTACACCTAATATTGATGTGCATTCAATAATTAACACATTGTAAACAGAAATAACTTCACCGTTTAGTTTTCAAAGAAATTTTAGAAAAGCTTTAAAGAAAACTAAACGAATAATCTCAAAAGAAAGGACTAACAGAAAGTTAAAATGTCCACAATTATCTGCAGCTTCCGACGGAAAATCTGAACTGAACCAAGAAGAAGACAAGAATAAAAAGATTTCACAATGTGTGGAATAATTTATGAATATAACAATAATATAACAATAAATAATAGAATTTTGTTCGACGGTTCTTTATTACGTAATAAAAAAAATAAGAATACTAAAATTTTAAGCTGTAATCACTACACCTAATAATGATGTGCATTCAATAATTAACATATTGTAAACAGAAATAACTTCACCGTTTAGTTTTCAAAGAAACTTTTAGAAAAGGTTTAAAGAATACTAAACGAAGCATCTCAAAAGAAAGGACAAACAGAAAGTTAATATGTCGACAATGATCTGCAACCTCCGACGGAGAATCTGAACTGAACCAAGAAGAAGACAAGAATAAAAATATGTCTCAATGTGTGGAATAATTCATGCCTATAGCAATAATATAACAATAAATAATAGGATTTTATTCGACGGTTCTTTATTAGGTAATAAAAAAATTAAGAATGCTAAAATTTTAAACTGTAATCAGTACACCTAATAATAATGTGCATTAAATAATTAACAAATTGTAAACAGAAATAACTTCGCCGTTTAGTTTTCAAAGAAACTTTTAGAAAAGCTTTAAAGAAAACTAAACGAAGAATCTCAAAGAAAGGACTAACAGAAAGTTAAAATTTCCACAATGATCTGCAACCTCCGACGGAGAATCTGAAATGAACCAAGAAGAAGACAAGAATAAAAACATGTCTCAATGTGTGGAATAATTCATGCCTATATCAATAATATAACAATAAATAATAGGATTTTATTCGACGGTTCTTTATTAGGTAATAAAAAAATAAAAAAACTAAAATTTTAAACTGTAGTCAGTACACCTAATAATATGCATTAAATAATTAACAAATTGTAAACAGAAATAACACGCCTTTTAGTTTTCAAAGAAACTTTTAGAAAAGCTTTGAAGAAAACTAAACGAAGAATCTAAAAGAAAGGACTAACAGAAAGTTAAAATGTCCACATTGATCTGCAACCTCCGATGGAAAATCTGAACTGAACCAAGAAGAAGACAAGATTAAAAAGATGTCTCAATGTGTGGAATAATTCATGCCTATAACAATAATATAACAATAAATAATAGGATTTTGTTCGACGGTTCTTTATTAGGTAATAAAAAAAATTAAGAATGCTAAAATTTTAAACTATAATGAGTACACCTAATAATTATGTGCATTAAATAATTAACAAATTGCAAACAGAAATAACTTTGCCGTTCAGTTTTCAAAGAAACTTTTAGAAAAGCTTTGAAGAAAACTAAACGAAGAATCTAAAAGAAGAGACTAACAGAAAGTTAAAATTTCCACATTGATCTGCAACTTCCGACGGAGAATCTGAACTGAACCAAGAAGAAGCAAGAATAAAAAGATGTTTCAATGTGTGGAATAATTCATGCTCATAACAATAATATAACAATAAATAATAGGATTTTGTTCGACGGTTCTTTATTAGGTAATAAAAAAATTAAGGATACTAAAATTTAAACTGTAATCAGTACACCTAATAATAATATGCATTCAATAATTAACAACTTGTAAACAGAAATAACTTCGCCGTTTAGTTTTCAAAAAAACTTTTAGAAAAGCTTTAAAGAAAACTAATCGAAGAATCTCAAAGAAAGGACTAACAGAAAGTTAAAATTTCCACAATAATCTGCAACCTCCGACGGAGAATCTGAACTGAACCAAGAAGAAGACGAGAATAAAAAGATGTCTCAATGTGTGCAATTAAAAAAAATTAAGAATACTAAAATTTTAAACTGTAATCAGTACACCTAATAATAATGTGCATTAAATAATTAACAACTTGTGAACACAAATAACTTCGCCGTTTAGTTTTCGAACAAACTTTTGGAAAAGCTTTAAAGAAAACTAAACGAAGAATCTAAAAGAAAGGACTAACAGAAAGTTAAAATTTCCACATTGATCTGCAACCTCCGACGGAGAATCTGAACTGACCAACAAGAAGACAAGAATAAAAAGATGTCTCAATGTATGGAATAATTCATGTTCTAACATTTTTTTGTTTGTTATGTAAATACGTAATTGTACCCCCTACATCTTGTGTTGCACAAACTGTCTTGCACAAGGTACTGAATAGAATTATGGAATTATAATTGATTCAAAAATTGTTAATTTCATAAAATGACTTATGCCAGTTTTCCAATGGCGTATCGGATTTAAAAATTTCCTTCAAGCTTTTTTAGAATTCTTCTGCCATTTTTTTTTTGTCTTGTTATGGAAATACGTAATTGTACCCCGTACATCTTGTGTGGCACAAACTATCTTGCACAAGGTACTGGATAGAATTATAGAATTATAATTGATTCAAAAATTGTTAATTTCATAAAATGACTTATGCAAGTTTTCCAATGGCGTATCGGATTTAAAAATTTCCATTAAGCTTTTATAGAATTTTGTAATAACAGCAGTGGTACTGCTTGTGTTACAAGGTTTGAATCTGATGTCTGTTGAATTGTAGTATCATAGACGATTTGAACCAGAGACCTCGACTGAACCAAGAAGAAGACAAGAATAAAAAGATGTCTCAATGTGTGGAATAATTCATGTTTTAACTTTTTTTTTTGTTTGTTATGGAAATACGTAATTGTACCCCGTACATTTTGTGTTGCACAAACTGTCTTGCACAAGGTACTGAATAGAATTATAGAATTATAATTGATTCAAAAATTATTAATTTCATAAAATAACTTCTGCAAGTTTTCCAATGGTGTATCGGATTTAAAAATTTCCATTAAGCTTGTATTGAATTTTGTGGTACAACAGTGGTACTGCTTGTCTGTCTGATGTCTGTTGAATTGTACTATTATAGAAGGTTTGAACCAGAAACCTCGTGGATATGTACCAATATCTATATTAACTATCTACAGTCTGTATATTTATGAATGTGTCAAATTCGTATGGAAACATGAAACATACTTTAAAATTAACTTATTGTCTAGCAACTGCAGTACAAGGCACTGTCAGACTTTCAGTTTTCCAATACATCTCCGTGCTAAATACGAACAAAGTGCTTACTATTCTGCCAGCAAAATTTATAATGCTCTCCCTAAGTTAATAACAGAATGTATTAATTATAAAATCATGAAAAAAAAGCTGTATGAATATTTATGTGATCGTGAACTTTATTCTACGTAGGATTACTATTAGTAGCAATATATTGCCTTAGTATATATAATTTCATGTATGTACAATACATATGTTTCATGTACAATATGTACATTGTTTCATGTACGTTGTTTCATGTACAATATATATGTATATGTCTATGTATCATGTACATCTGTACTGACAATGAAAAATAAGGATCATTATTATTATTATTATTATTATTATTAATAAAGCTTGTAAGACGATTTGCATGGTCAGCTGTGTTAATAATGTAGACAGAAAATACGCAAATTTGTTTAAAGTGTGCACACGTTTCAATGTCAGTCAAGTGCACCAAAAAACTATTGTGAATGCGATCTCGGCCGCTATCAGCTCCTCGATTTAAATTCCAATTGAGCACAGTATTTTGATAGTGCAAAAACATACGTACGAATAAAAACTCGTTCGCTGGAATATAAACCATTAGACGTAGATAGAAATGCAGAGGCGGACTGGCCATAATTTATCAGTTGCAGAAATATAGATTTCTTTAAGTAGGAGCAGGTAAATAATTGAAATGAAAGCGATATAAAATGATTGAAATGATAATTGATAAAAATTACTTGGAAAAAAAAAACAGAAATGACACAGCATGTGCAAAATTGTAATAATAAGAATATAACATTTATTGGAAAACATTTTTGGAACGTTAATATCTGCTTATTCTTCTGTAGAAAATCCATACATTTTTCAGTTGGTTCAGTATTGATGATAGTATAATAAAAATAATAATATTGTAACCAATTGCAAAATATATGTACATGTATTTGTAATTTTTAATTATTGTTTTGTTTAAAAACTTCTTCTCAAAGATTTCTTTCAGTTGGCAGGTAAATAATTTAAATAAATGATAGTATAATACGAATGTAGCAACCAATTGCAAAATATATGAAGTATGTATTTGTAATTTTTAATTATTGTTTGGTTTTAAAACTATAATGTCATTAAGAAATAAACTATAGTCACCATAAGACAATAAAGTGTGATACGAAGATAGTTGAAAATGCATTATTTATTTAATTTTTTTGTTGGGTTTTGTCTCTCTCAAGTCATAAGGGCTGATAGTGGTTGTATAAACTATATATCCTGGTATAAGATATAAGCCTGTAAGGAGTTCAATTATATCTGCCTATAAGTACTTATATTCTTTTATGGAAATTAGTAAGAAAAACTATAAATTGTTTCGAATAACTATACAGGGTGTTCCAAAAATAGTGGACAAACTCAACAGTATGCTACCCGAGGATGGTAACTGAATCCTAAAAAATCACCAAAAACATAAAAACAACTTAACACATGATTAGCATATCATTTCTTCTAGCAGACGTTCTAATCTTGCAGTAATGTGTCTGATTTAGTTTGACTAGCTAGTATGACTAGTTTGACTTATTTGATTTGAGTAGCAATAAATCACACTTCAAATATATATTTTTATTATTACTATTACTATTATTATTATTATTTTTAACCTTGTGAGTTTAATTCTGATATAATCAGTTTATCAAATAATTTTAAGTAATATGTTCGTGATGTTTCAATTTTATTACAACCAGAATAGAGCTCGAAATAATACTTCGACAGGTGTAAGATGAGGCAATTCTACGAAAAATATGTTTAGTGAATATAAGTGAGATTAGCTTTTGTTTTGAAGTAATAACACTTTAATGATTAAGCAAAAACAGGGATCGCTTTGAAAACAAGACAAAAAGTTATTTAATTACTGCATAGTGGCATTAATTTGATACGTTTGTGATTCTCTATATTAAAAATAGGGAGCAAACTTGAAAAATGTATCCATTCTCTACAGGAGAATAAGCAGATATTAACGTTTACTATATATTGTTGTTTTATCATTACATATTATATATTTTTATACATATTATGACATTTCTGGGTTTTTTTAACGCGATTTTTGCGATTTTAAACGATTTTAAACTTTATATTGTACTGTAACTATAACTACTCCAAAATAAAATAAATCAGATCGATTTTCATATAACATCTATCAAAATCTTGTACATACTTATTAGATTACTACCAAAATAGAGTTTTTTTATTCTATATTCATAAAACATATATTAAAATATTGCACATAGCCAGTAGATCACTCTTTATACCAAAATATTTTTCCCCCATTTTTCTAATCCAAGTGATATAGTGTACCAATGGTACCAATACAATGGTGTTGATTCAGTTTGACTAGCTAGTTTGCCTAGTTCGACTAGTCCTGGAAATAATATCCTGGAAATTCAGTTGTTACAGTGTGTATCAATTGTTTATAACAATTTTTTGTTATAAAAAGAACACAAATCGTCGTACAGGTGGCAAATGACTTTTGAATTCATTTTTGTACTTTACTGAAAAAATGTTTTTCTTGTGTTTTTGCAACTCTTTGCATTAATTGTTTTTGGATAATTTATAGTAATACCTATAAAAAATGTAATGTGGGCACAATAATTATGTTTTTTTTACTTCAATATAAATATACATATGAAGCCTTGAAAAGCTTAAATAATTAAGTTAAAATATAAAAATAATTTTGTAGCTTTGTACTTATTATTATTATAAATTATATGTGACTATAATTACTATATTATGAATTGAAATTCATGTTACATTAGCTTATAACAAATTAAATACAAAAAAATAATAAGCGCAAATCATTTTTTGAGTTAATAATCCGTTCTAAATTAGTCCTGGGTCCATTTTTTTGTTGTTAATATTTCATTCTACATTAGTTATGGGCTTTTATTTAATTTGTTTTAATATTATTTTGACTCGATTTTCGGTTTTGAAAATATTTGCATTAATTATTTTCAAATTAGCAGTACTTGTGGCTTTGAAATAATACCAACAAAAAATCTAATTTGTATAGAATATGTATTTTATTTATTATGCAAATATATAAATGGTATAAATGATTTATTAATAAAACTGTAACGGCCATATTCATAGTGAACTATCTTTAATGACACTGATACGATTCTTTACGAATCGTTCTTCAGACTATTGATGTACTACTGATCTGATTCCAATTATCTTATCTACTGATCCAACTACTGATCCACAATTATTTATTTAGATTTCAGGTATTGCAGACTACAGATCTAATGACTCTAATGCTAATTAGAGTCTTCTTTGCGAATAGTATTTCAGACTACTGATAGAATACTATTCTGATTCCAATTATCTTATCTACCGATCCAAATACTGATCCACAATTATTTATTTAGATTTCAGATTTGGTATTTCAAACTACTGATCTAATGACTCTGATGCGATTCTTTGCGAATGGAATTACAGACTACTAATAAAATACTAATCTGATTCCAATTTTCTTATCTACTAATCCAACTAGTGATTCACAATTATTTATTTAGATTCCAGATTTGGTATTTTACGATTCTTACGATTCTTACGATTAACGATTCTTTACGAATCATTCTTTAAACTACTGATATACTACTGATCTGATTCCAATTGTCTAATCTACTGATCTACTAATAATCCACAATAATTTAATTAGATTTCAGATTTGGTATTTCAGGCTATTGATCTAATTACTCTGAGGCTATTCTTTGCCAATGATATATCAGCCTACTGATATACTACCGATCGGATTTCAATTGCCTTATCGACTGATCCAACTACTAATCCACAATTATTGATTTTGATTTCAGATTTGGTATTTAGGATTACTGACTCTGATGCGATTCTTTGCGAATGGTATTTCAGACTACTGATAAAATACTAATCTCATTCAAATTGTCGTATCTACTGATCCAACTACTGATGCACAATCATTTATTTAGATTTCAGATTTGGTATTTCAGACTACTGATCTAATGGCTCTGATGCGAGTTTTTGCGAATGGTATTTCAAACAACTAACAATTACTACTGATATTATACTGATCTGATCCGAATTATCTTATCTACTGATCCATAGTTTTACTCCGAATTTAATAACAGTAAACTGATTTATTAGTTCTGATGACGTTCCTGTCCGAATTGCTTTTGCTGACGTTATTCATGCCATTTTTTTTCCTTCTTACATTGGATAATTTATCTTTTGTGGATTGCACCATTCTTGATCGGATTTTTGCAAGCAAAGTTTTCTAATTTGCGGGACCAGACTATTGATTACTGACTACTGATTACGGTACTGATTATTGAATACTGACTACTGAAGGATAGCAGACTGCTGGGTCTTACGGATGCATCATTCTCAGAGTCCATGGCTGTTCAAAAAATATTGAGTTTATATTTTTGACTAACATAAGCTTCAAGTAATTGTCCAAAACTCCAAAAATCCAAAATTCAACTAAAACAACAAGAAGTCTAAAACAAATTTTCGCGATACATTATCTCAATGTCACAGCAAAATTATTTTTACGTAAATAAAACATCAATAACATATTTTGCACGCTTACACGATAAACATGAGACTCTAATGCGAATTAATACTGTAACGAATTAAACCCGCAAATCTTTACATCCATCATCTTTTCATCGTGTCTTCAGTTTCGCTTGAGCGTCGTAAACCACTTTGGCCGTTTATCGGCCGCTTGCCGTGTATCTGTGTCGCCTCTCGTATTTATCGTCCGCTATTTCCATTAATACCGAGCTAAACGGCGGTTCCGTGCGAACCTGTTCGCCTCATGTTCAGCTCGCTCCTAAATTCGCCTGCTGAGCCCAGGAATTTGTCCTCGAGGTCGTTAAAGAGCGCCCATCTCTTCGTGATTTGCGAGGATGTCTTCGCAAAGACCTGTTTCAGGCCTGAAACCGATCGCCTCGCTTTGATCCACAAAAAGTGAAACTCCGGATCTCCAAGTTGAGTAATATTTTTTAGGTAGAAATTTTTGGAAACGTCCATAGAATTATTATAAAATTTAATATTTCCAAGTTTTCAGAAAGTCTGAAAGAATTATTATCTTTCATTATTCGACGTTCATATCTACAAAATGTATGTATTTATTGATATGTCAATGTACTGTGGCTTAATTAATAATTTTTTATTAATTATATAAATAATATAATTACTTCATTTGTTTGTTCATTTAATGACGACCTATTTCCACTGCTATTGCTAATCACCGTCGCCAATTCATTTACTTATATTACAATTTTTCATTACACTTAAAACGTCATCATTATAATGATTTTCATTATTTGTACTATAAATACTTTGTACTTAAAATATGACTGTTGATATTATTACTAGTATGTACTACGTTTACATATACAATGCTATTTGTATAATAGTTTTAAGTATGTATTTCATTGATCTGATAATTCGTATCACGGTTTTTGGTCTCCAGCTGGGTCCAGTTATCCGCGTACAAAGTCGAATCGAGCTGGGTGTAATTAAATTATCATGACAATGGTTGCAGCTGGGGCCTAAATTTCCTGAATCGAATGCACAGGAGAAAGTCTCGGTTTCCTAATTTTGATTTATTTTATCCGCCTGTGAGGCGATTTTCGGTGCCTCTGTGCCCAGGAGCGCAAAATTTCTCAATTAAACAATGGACTTGGGACCCCAGGAGGTCTATGCGTGTAAACACCTGCAAGGTCCGGTCCAATTATTGAATCCGAGATAAGACAGCTTATAATCCTGCACGAGGAATTATTAGAAGATTTAAATTCTTAAATGAATTCTTAGTTCATTTTTATTCAAGATATATACGTACATTGTAATGCTGTGGCTTCGGTATATTTTACAGGACTTTGTAACAAAGTGATCTAAGTGAAACTAGTGATCAAACTTCTGATCAACAATTATGTATTTAGATTTCAGATTTCAAATTTTGTACCTTGCTACTAGATTATTCTATATTCCAAAATATTGTTTATTTTCTACTTTGTTTGTGGCGTCATATTTATAAAAACTGAATGAAAAATTCATAAGCCATCTTAAAATGATTGCATTTTTTTTTTGTATGCACGGCTCTGCAAAATTTGGCCTTGTCATTTGATTACAGTTTTTTTCAGATGTTCCTTATTTGCAGTACTTTAGTGATGTACGTCACTTTCAAGTATATCACTGTACATCACTATACTGCTTCAAGATCGTCATGTTGATCATCAAGATTAAAATTCTTGACATCAAGATTAGTATTAGTAGCTACTAAGGTAAAAAACTCTATTTTGTGGTCTTGTATTTATAAAAACTGAGTTATAATAACACGTTACATTAGCCATACCAATAAATGAAATACATCCATTCTAAATTAGTTTTGGGGCATTTTGAAAATTTATTTAGAAGCGTTACGATCTACAAAATTTGGCAATTTCATTAAATTTCATTGTGTTTTCAACTCGTCTTTCCAAACAACTTACATTCATTTTATGAAATTAGTAAATCATAGTAAATCAGTAAATGTATACTATACAGTGTATAGTAATACCAATGAAAAATCTAATATCAAAAAAACTTATTTTTAATTTTTTTGGTACCTACAACAACAAATTCAAATCCGGACAGAATATGTATTGTTTGCAATGTATGCTACTACATTGTCTACTAGATGATACACTATGATACACTAGAATGATACTCTAGAAGTCTTAAAAAGTTAAAAAAATTACAGTCATATGCATAGTCGACCCTGGTAGCTAATGAAGCTTAGTAGCTACTAATGCTAATTAGAATGTGATTTATCCTGCAGAAATAACATTCAGTGATGTACTTTCTAACCGCATTTAGTATCTACTAAACTTTAGTAGCTACTAGGGTTGGTTATGCACATGGCTGTTAAAATTAATGAAAACTTATTAAGATGTTTGTTAACAATTTTACCACGAATTGAATGTCGATCCATTGATGTGATGAATGTCACTGCAATTTCACTCCAAAATCACAAGTAGTGAAATCAACTGATGTCACTGACGGAATTTTTCTCCGTAATGGGCAAGACTTATTTGTGCTGCAGCTGCTGATGCAATTCCACCTTGAATCATCATTACTGATCTAATGACTCTGAAGCGATTCTCTGCGAATTGTATTTCAGACTACTGCTAAAATACTAATCTGATTCCAATTATCTTATCTACTAATCCAACTACTGATCCACAATTATTTATTGAGATTTCAGATTTGGTATTTCAGACTACTGACCTAATGACTCTGTTGCTATTCTTTGCGACTTATATCTCAGACTATTGATAGACTACTGATCTGACTCTAACTCCCTTATCTACTGATCTAAGTACTATTCCAGAATTATTTATTTAGATTTCAGATTTGGTATTTCAGACCACTCTTTGTGGTTCGTAAAGAATCATATCACTGCTATTAGATCAGTAGTCTGAAACACCATTCACAAAATCAGTAGTGGGATCAGTAGATAAGACAATAGTGTGTAGTGATTTTGGTATAGAATTGTAACAACATTCATCACATCAGTGGATCGATATTGAATTCATGGTGAAATCGAGTCTTTGTAACTCAAGAATCTCCTGTGCTTGCATCATTCTTTCTTAACGAACATCTTCATAAGTTGTTGGCCCCTGGACAATCAGGTTCTCTCGGGTGCGAATTTACATGCGCTCGTAAAGCTTTTCTTTCATTTTTACGTTCGAAATTTCATGGCTTCGGAGCTCTTCGCTGTGCATACAGGAGGCACACACAATGGTGAGCGGAAAGGCGTGGACGCAATAAAACCATAAATCTCACTCGAAAGTGCATTGTTGAATTTAGTGCTCATTAACGTTGCGACGGGAGCTCTGTTTTAATTGCAGGAGATGAAGAGGTGCCGTTACACAGCAGTAGCTCGTCGCGAATTGTTTTAACACGATCGGGTGCTCAATAAATTATGCTGGAGGTGTTAAGAACAACTTTTATACTGCAGATGGGAGATGTTAATCAAGGAAATTCTTAGACAACTTTTATAATGTAGATAGGAGATGTTAATAAAGGAAATATCTTAGACAACTTTTATGCTTTATGATATATTATAAACAGAAATATAAACAGCACATAATATTATGTAGATATGAGATGTTAATAAAGGAAGTATCTTAGATACAACTTTTGTGTTTAAGAAAGAAGAAAGAGATTTCTTATGGATAACTTACATAAACCAGAAGAATTTGTTAAAAATTGTTATATTTAAGATCAGTATTTTAATTGAACTGTGCTTTTTGTTATTTTACATTTTTTTTTGTTTTTCTTCTTTTTTTCTATTGAATTTTTATATTATTTTTAAATATATTTTTCTGTTTCAGGTTATCAGATAAGTCCAAAGCCCTGTTGGGTTGACGGCATGGAGGGCACGTGCATGTTCGTCTATGAGTGTATCAAGTCGGAGGGCTTTCACATAGGTATGTGTGTGGACTCCTTCATGTTCGGCTCGTGCTGTGCTCACAATGCTACAGATAACACTGTGCTTCCTGCGTCGTTGGCGTCCAATAGGCCCTCGGTGCTGTACACACCTCCTAGTCAGGCCCACAAGAGGCCAACAACTAGTCGACCGAAACAAACAAGGTAAATAATTTTCATAATGATAATACGTGCCATCCCAATAATCCACAAAATAATCCATCACAGAGTTTTTTTGGCAATTTTTGAGAAAAACATTATTTTTCTCAAAAACTGTGAAAATTGATTTGAAAAGTCGTTTATGAATCATGTTCAGTCATGCTCACATAAATCTAGTACTTAGTACTTATCTTAGTAATTAAATCAAATCAAATCAAATCAAATTCGTTTTGATTTGAATTGATTTGAAGAAATTAGGTTACAATAGCAATTTTATATAGCAATGATAAATTGTTTGTACTTGATTTATGTTCTGTACATAGAAACATTTTAATAAGCCAAGCAATCAGCTCTTGAAATATTTTGCAATCATTAGGGAACACCCTGTATATAATGTTTTGAATTGTTATTCATTTTTGTAATGCGGAAATGTTTAATTCCTTGAACATTCAAACTCTAACATTTTGGGTTTTATAGTTTTTTTGCAGTAGAATTCTTTTTGTATATCTTTAGAAGATTCAGATAATTCCGGTAATATTTTGCCATTGTTGAGAAAATTTGTTCAATTTTCTTCGAATTGTACCATTTTGCAGTAGACACTTTCAGATACTTCTAGCAACAATTTGGAATTATAAAGAATATTTATTTTTTACTTTTGCACCTTGCTCTAGAACCTTTCAGATAATTCTAGTTGCCACCTTATTATAGAAACTTTCAGATAATTCAAGTAACATATTAGTAGGGTCAGGAATAATTGTAGAATTTTCTTACCATTTACTACTTTTCTGCAGAAATTTTCTTGTTTTTTATGTTTTCTTTGAAGATTGATTTTAGCTTTATAAATCTTTAGAAGTTTCAGATAATTCTAGATGCCACCTTACTCTAGAAACTTGAGATAACTCAAGTAACATATTAGTAGGGTCAGGAATATTTGTAGAATTTTCTTACCATTTACTACTTTTCTGCAGAAATTTTCTTCTTTTTATGTTTTCTTTGAAGATTGATTTTAATTTTATAAATCTTTAGAAGTTTCTGATAATTCTAGATGCCACCTAACTCTAGAAACTTTAGATAATTCTAGTAACATATTAGTAGGGTCAGGAATATTTGTAGAATTTTCTTACCATTTACTACTTTTCTGCAGAAATTTTCTTCTTTTTATGTTTTCTTTGAAGATTGATTTTAATTTTATAAATATTTAGAAGTTTCTGATAATTCTAGATGCCACCTAACTCTAGAAACTTTAGATAATTCTAGTAACATATTAGTAGGGTCAGGAATATTTGTAGAATTTTCTTACCATTTACTACTTTTCTGCATACATTTTCTTATTTTTTATGTTTTCTTTGAAGATTGATTTTAACTTTATAAACCTTTAAAAGTTTCAGATAGTTCTAGTTACCACCTTGTCCTAAAAACATTCAGATAATTCTAGTAACATGTTGGTAGGGTCAGGAATATTTGTTGTTTTTTTTTACCCTTTACCACTTTTCTGCAGAAATGTTCTTGTTTTTTATGCAGAAATCTTATGGGTTGTTGATGTTTTGATTGAATATTGATTATAACTTTATAAATCTTTGGAAGTTTTAGATAGTTCTAGTTACCACCTTGTCCTACAAACATTCAGATAATTTTAGTAACATGTTAGTAGGGTCAGGAATATTTGTTGATTTTTTTTACCCTTTACCACTTTTCTGCTGAAATTTTCTTGTTTTTTATGCAGAAATCTTATGGGTTGTTGATGTTTTGATTGAACATTGATTATAACTTAATAAATCTTTAGAAGTTTTAGATAGTTCTAGTAATCGCCTTGACCTAGAAACATTCAGATAATTCTAGTGGAATATTTGTTGATTTTTTTCACCCCTTTCCACTTTTGTGCAGATATTTTCTAGTTTTTTATGTAGAAATGTTATGGCTTTTTGATGTTTTCATCATAGATTGATTTTAACTGTAAACATTTTGCAACATTTTGGCATTGTCAGAAATTGTTGTTGCACTTTCTTCTAATTTTTCCATATTTTCTCTAGAAACTTTCAGATACTTCTTGCAACAATTTGGAATTATAAAGAATATTTGTTGATTTTTTTGCAATCTTGGAATCATGCTATAGAAACTCTCAGATAATTCCAGTAATATTTAACTGTCAGGAATATTAGTTGAATTTTCTTTTATTATTACTTTTACTTTCACCCTTATCAGCATGTGTATATTTTCTTGCTTTTTCTGCAGATATCTTATGGTTTTTTTTTATGTTTCTCTGAAGACTTTACTTTTACTTTTACTTTCATTATTTACCACTTTTCTGCACATATTTTCTTGTTTTTTATGCAGAAATCTTATGGCTTTTTGATGTTTTCATTGAAGATTGATTTTAACTGTATACATTTTGCTACATTTTGGCTTTGTCAGAAATTGTTGTTGAACTTTCTTCAAATTTTGCCATTTTTCTGTAGAAACTTTCAGATACTTCTAGCAACAATTTGGAATTATAAAGAATATTTGCTGATTTTTTTTAAACTTTTGCAATCTTGCTATAGTAACTTTCAGATGATTCCAGTAATATTTAACTGTTTTTAGGAATATTGGTGGAATTTTCTTTTACGATTACTTTTACTTCCACCCTTATCACCATAATGTGGATATTTTCTTGCTTCTTCTGCAGATATCTTATGGTTTTTTTTATGTTTCTCTGAAGACTTTACTTTTACTTTTACTTTCATTATTTACCACTTTTCTGCACATATTTTCTTGTTTTTTATGCAGAAATCTTATGGCTTTTTGATGTTTTCATTGAAGATTGATTTTAACTGTAAACATTTTGAAACATTTTGGCATTGTCAGATATTGTTGTTGAACTTTCCTAAATTTTGCCATTTTTCTGTAAAAACTTTGAGATACTTCTAGCAACAATTTGGAATTAATTGTTATTTTTTTTAACTTTTGCAATCTTGCTATAGAAACTTTTAGATCATTCCAGTAATATTTAACTGTTGTTAGGAATATTTATTGAATTTTCTTTTACTACTTTTACTTTCACCCTTATCACCATAATGTGTATATTTTCTTGCTTTTTCTGCAGATATCTTATGATTTTCTGATGTTTCTTTAAAGACATTACTTTTACTTTTACTTTCACTCTTTTCCACTTTAATGTGGATATCTTCTTGCTTTTTCTGCAGATATCTTATGGTTTTTTATGTTTCTCTGAAGATTATTTTTTTACATTACTAATCTTTTGAAATTTTTGGTAATTTTAGTAACATTTTGGCATTATTTGGTATATTTGTTGAATTTTATTTAATTTTTACCGATTTGCTGTAGAAACTTTCAGATAATTCTAGTAGCAATTTGGAATTATAAACAATATTTGTTGATTTTTTTAAATTTTTGCCACTTTGCTCTAGCCTTTCAGTTAATTCAAGTAACATTTTAGTTCAGTCAGAAATATATATTTTTATATTTTCTTTGAAGATTAAATGTTAACTTTATAATAATACCTTTATGTTTAATTCAAATTCTGCATTAGATTGTCATTTATTTTAAATTTATGAGGATTTTTTTACATTACTAATCTTTAGAAGTTTTTGCTAATTTTAGTAACAATTTGGCATTATTTGATATATTTGTTGAATTTTCTTCAGTTTTTATCGATTTGCTGTAGGAACTTTCAGATAATTGTAGTAACAATTTGGAATTATAAACAATATTTGTTGTTTTTTTTTTAAATTGCCACTTTGCTTTAGAAACTTTCAGTTAATTCAAGTAACATTTTAGTTTTCAACATTTCATATTTTCTTTGAAGTTTAAATATTAATTGTATAATTATACCTTTATGTTGAATTCAAAATCTGCATTAGATTGTCAATTGTTTTAAATATTGTCATTTATGAGGTTAAAATCTGCTGAAAACTTTTCTGTAGACGTTTTGAGGTATTTTGTTATTATATAAAATAATAATAATAGTTAACTGGAACAATATAAAAACTTAGTGTTTTATATACCAGTTATAAAATTATATTTGTATGGTTTTCCTAGTACTTACTAGTAGAAGAATTAAAGGCTTTTATTTATTGTTATGATGTTTTATTTACTTTGTATATTTACTTATTTATTTATGCCTAACTAGTTTCGGCTTATTTAGGCCATCTTCAGAGACTTATTGAGTAAGTAAGTACTTCAAAAACCAAATCCTAAAATATAATAATAACCTAACCTAACCCAACCTAACCTAACCTTACCAAACTCTAGACTAAACTAAATAATCCGAAACTAGTTAGGCCATCTTCAGAGATTTATTGAGTAAGTAAGTACTTCAAAAACCAAATCCTAGAATATAATAATAACCTAACTTAACCTAACCTCACTAAACTCTAGAATATAATAATAAAAAATATTAGCATATTTTAAAAATCTTCTGTAATATTTTCTGTAATAATAACAATTCACTTGGATAATAATATTTTTATAAAAATTTTAACCTTAAATTAAAATTGTTTATACTTTTATACAGCTATTTATATTATTAGCACTAGATCCTTTATATAACTTCAGAATTTTGAAATTTGAATTTATTAAAAGTAGGTATTTTTTTAAGTATTAAATATATTATCTGCAGCTTTATGGTGAGTTCGTTCTTTGTTTGCAGTTTAGCTTCACATTTCCAACTAGCAATACAAAATATTAGGATATTTTAAAAATCTTCTGAAATATGTTCTGTAACAATAATAATTTACTTGGATTATAATATTTTTATAAAAAATTTAACGTAAAGTTCAAATTGTTTATACTTTTATACAGCTATTTATTACTAGGACTACATTCTTTATATAACTTCAGAATTTTGAAATTTGAATTTATTCAAAGTAGGTATTTTTTTAAATATTAAATAAATTATCTGCAGCTTTATGATGATTTAGTTCTTTGTTTGCAGTTCAGCTCCACATTTCCAACTAGCAATAGGAAAAGCAATAGCAACACCAATATCAATACCAATAGCAAAAGCAATAAGAATTTGGTATTAGGTATTTGCAATCACTGCAATATTACTATATCACTGTACTCTACTCTGTACTCTATCACTGTAAAAACTATAACATCTCCGTTTTTCCAAAAATTGTAATCGAATTTTGTTTACCTCTGAGAATATAATTATTTGTAATTTTTCAAGAATATTCTGTCGAGATTTTCAGGGGTTTTCGTTATAGGTTTGGAAACTCCTGAAAGTTTACTGAAATATTTGCTTAATATTTCAAAAACAACCTAACTAACATATTTGATTTAATTATCAATGTGGTTTGAATATATTTTAAAATTATTTGATTTTCTGTATAAAACTTTCTGGGACTTTTCTTTATCTTTTTAAGCCTTTTATAAAATTTGAATTATTTTCAGAAATACTCGTAGTAGTCGAAAACGTTATAATTATTTTCTTTACTTCATTGTTTGTAGTGTAACTTTACATTTCCATACTGCAATTCGAGTTGGATTCAAAATATAATTTTTATTTAATATTATGATTATCATTAGTACTTGTTTTATATTTTATTATTCGATATCTCTGGAAAAACTTTTGACGATTAGGCTTATTAATCTATAACAGTTTTGTATGTTCAAAATATTCAGTAAAACTTTCCTAACTTTCAGAATAATAAGATTCGGAAATTTTTCTGTGGAAAAACTTTTGACTATTAGGCTTATCAATCTAGAACATTTTTGTATTTTCAAAATTTTCACTAAAACTTTCTCAACTTTCAGAATAATAAGATTCGGGTAATGAAATATTTTGTGCAAACATTTTGACTCGTTTTTGTTGAAGTTCTGGAATGGCCTGAAATTTTATTAAAATGTTTGTTGAATAAAAAATAACCTTCCAAATAAATTTGATGATTTGATTTGATTTCAAATGAATAATCAGTAATTTTAATAAGCATTGTTTTGATAATAGTATCAAAGTAGTTATTTTTTTTATAAAACCAGATTTTTTTTCCTAATTCTCAAAATTGCATGTTAATTTCTCGTTTTTCTTATTTCTGTATTTTCTTTCTTGTTCTTATTAACAAGATTTTACGTTCTCCAAGTATTGATAATAATTTTTCAAATAACTATACTTAGCCTGACAAATGAATTAGAAAATTCCATTATTATTGTGACAGTGTTAAAATTATTCATTCATAATTTTTTACATAATTATACTGAGCCTGAAAAATGAATTACAAAATTCCATTATTATTGTGAGTGTTAAAGTTATTTATTGATAATTCATAACCATCAATACATTATTATTCCTACGTTTTTTTTATCTCCATCGACCTGCATTTCTGAAATCTCTCTTACTTCCTGGATAAGCCTGTCGCAGGCTTTGTATGCAAATGACCGAAACCAACAATCTAATTAGGCGAGAGGCGCGGGAAACTCTGTCCTCTGCGACGCGTGTTTTATTAATAATGACTATAATGGCCCGATGCGAGGATGACCTAGAATGGTAAGAACATCCGACAAAGAACACGTAGGAAAACAAGCATGATTTTAGGCATACATTAGTAAGATTGCGACGGATAATTACGGATAATTAATACTTACAGCATAAGTGTGAGAAAGTTTTTTTGAGATGTCAAAGGTTTTAATGATAGGGAGGTGATAATTGTTGGTTTCCAAAATGACAAAGACAAAATACTTATTTTTGTTATTAATAATTTTTATACATAATGTATCACGAAGTAAAAGCCTGCAGTGTTAATAAAATTAATAAATTGAGTGATTGCAAGCAAAAATTGCTTAATTTTTTACTCTCTATTGATTCAATTGATCTATAGAAGTCTTGTGATTAAAAAAAAAAAAAGTAGTGTAAAGTATACTTTTTTTTTCATTTTTACTCTTTGCTACTATACAGGGTGTCCAAGATAAGGAAGATAAAGAGATTTCTCGGAAACCGTAAAAGTTACAAAAGCGGTTAAATTACAAAAAACAGTTGCGCAATTTAATGGTCAGTAATATTCTGTTGAGAAAACCAGAAATGTCCGCTTACTTCCGGAGATACTCGACAAAGTCCGAAATCTTATTGGTTTTTATTTTTTTCTGAAGTTATTTGAAAAGGTATAAGAAAACTAAAGGCACTTTTTTATTGCCACTTTTTAAGCTCTTCAAAACTACTATATTGCCCAATCGTTTTGTAATTTAATGGCCTTTGTAACTTTTACGGTTTCCGAGATCCCCGTGCTGTTTATCCTTATCTTGGACACCCTGTATAGTGTTAATAAAAATTTCATATGATGTTAAACTTTCTACAACATTGTCTATTATTTATTACTTACTTATATAATTAATTACTAAAAATATGTGTGAACAAACAAGAATTTTCAGTTCGTCGACAAATCATCGTCGCATTTAATTAATAAGTTTCAGTATTCATAAACGTGTTGGTTTCTGGCCATCTGTCACGTTATGAATGTGTTTGTTAGCTTGACACCTGCAGGACTACTAAATATGAGGATTAAGTAGCTGTTCATGTGTAGAGTTCTAGCGCGGAATGCTTAATGTACGGATGAATATTCAGTAGCCGTGTTTCTCTAAAATATGCACCATTTAACGCTGCACAAGAAATAAATTATTTCCAACACAGGGAATATTGTAATTAACCGCTGTGATTGAGAGCTCGCGCATTTATCATCGCTGCTGGCAATTATTAATTTATGCACGGCTTTGAATTTATTCATGTAATAATTAATTGCGGAATAATAATGGTTATCATTTTAATACATTTATTAGTGCCAATGAATATACAGTTTTAATGTTTATTTATCGAATTAATTGTTGAATAACAGTAATGGCAATAATAATTTTATTAAGTAATATGTTATTCGAATACTTATTGCATGTACTAAGGATAATCCGAAGATCCTGTTTGGTGCAATGACAAAAAAAGTTCAAATATGCATTCAAAAATGCATATTTTCCAACCATATATTTTCCAGAAATAAATCAGAAATAGCTTGAACTAGCAACACAGGATCTTCTTGACATATTTAAGCACTATTATTATGAAGATAGAGAATACATGTGGGTTTCCATCAAATTACTTTACAGGAGCGCCATCCATGCGACATAAAAAGAACTAGACCTGATAGCGCAATTCTGGTGGTAAATTTGAATTCTACGAACCCAAATTACTTGGGAAACATCCTCCTCTTTTCCAGTTAAATTTTTAATTTTAATTTGTAGGCCAGTGTAATCGGCGATTTATATATATTTTTTTAATGTTTCAGTCGACCACAACCAAATAGGCCATCATCGACGCGTCCGAGGCCGTCGTTATCGGCGAGCGTCGCGACGTCGCGGCCGCACACGCTGTCGACATCTCTAAACGTGCGGCCGAAGCCTAGGCCGTCCACGTCGCCTCCAAGGCACAGCATCCGCCCGATGAGCACGGACTCCCTCCAGCCGGCCAACAGCATCTCTATAATCCACTACACGAAGCCCGGCTGGAGCACGAAACCTGGGTTCACCACCAAGGCCGGGTGGCAGGCGACCACCGAACCAGGGTTCGTGACCGGGCACAACTCGATACACCACTCGTCGCACGCCTCCAAACCTGGGGCGCAGTGGCAGGTGACCACGGAGCCTGGGTTCGTCACCAAGGTGAAGACGAGGCCCGGGTCCAGCTACAAACCCAGCAGCTACAAGCCGACCAGCTTCAAGCCGAAGCCGACGAAGAAGCCGTTCCCTGTAACCACGGGGAAGAGCACGATGAAGTTTTCTAGTAAATCGACGACGACGACGTCCACGACGACCACCAGCACCACCACCACGACCACAACAACTACACCTAGGTGAGAACTAAGTTTTATTATTAAAAATCATACATTATACAGTAAACTTATTCCATTACTTATTAGTAAGAGAAATCTACAATTACTAATTACAAGCTCCTAGTTCTAGGCCTAATTACAACATCCTTTAGTTTCAGTTTAGACTTGTTGAAACTGTTTCATTATTCAACTGTTTCAGTTGATTACTGGTGGATACAATTTTTTTTTGTGAAGTTTATAAAAACACTTAATAAATAAAGTACTTTTAAACCTCTACGAAAAGCTATCCAACTCGTTGTATTAGGTATAATAAGAAAATCAAAAGCAAATTGGTAGACACAAATACTAGTAATTTCACGCGATAATGGACACTTGACAGTTGGAGTTAAAAAATGGAAAGATTTTCATAGTGGGAATTGAAAATTTGCAGATTCAGATAACAATTTTACAGTTTTGATAGTTGTAGTTAAAAATTTAGGTACAGTTGAAAAGTTTACAAAGTTTGACAAAGTTTGGTGGACAATATGAGGTTGGGATAGTTGTAGTAGGACATTTGATAAGTTTGATGAAAATTTTACGGCACAGTTAAAAATTTTACAACGCTTGATAGTTGAACTTGAAAATTTGAAAGAATTTGCTAGTGGGAGTTAAAAATTTAGAATCTCGGATAACAATGTTACAGTTTTGATAGTTTCAGTTGAAAATTTGATAAGTTTTGATAGTTATTGTTGAAAATTTGAAAGATTTTGCTATTGGGAGTTCAAAATTTAGAATCTCGGATAACAATTTTACCGTTTTGATAGTTTCAGTTGCAAATTTTACAAGGTTTGGCAGTTGGAATTGAAAATTTGAAAGATTTTGCTAGTGGGAGTTCAAAATTTAGAAACTCGGATAACAATTTTACAGTTTTGATAGTTAATGTTGAACATTTTATGAATTTTGATAGGCACAGTTGATAATTTTACAAGATTTGATAGTTGGAGTTGAAACTTTGAGAGATTTTGACAGTGGGAATTGAAAATTTGCAGATTCACATAACAATTTTGATAGTTGTAGTTAAAAATGTACGTACAATTGAAAATATTACAAGACTTGACTGTTGGAGTTAAAAGTTTGAAAGATATTTCTAGTGGGAGTTAAAAATTCAGAAACTCAGATAACAATTGTACAGTTTTGATAGTTTCAGTTGAAAATTTGATAAATTGTGATAGTTAATGCTGAAAATTTTACGGTGTTCGATAGGTACTGTTGAAAATATTACACGACTTAGGTGTTAAAAATTTAGAAACTCAGATAATAATTTTACAGTTTTGATAGTTTCAGTTGAAAATTTGCTAATTTGTAATAGTTAATACTGAAAATTTTACGGCTTTTGGTAGGTACAGTTGAACATTTTACCAGGCTTGCCAGTTTGAAATGAAAATTTGAAAGATTTTTCTAGTGGGAGTTAAAAATTTAGAAACTCAGATAACAATATTACAGTTTTGATAGTTTCAGTTAAATAATTGATAAGTTGTGATAGTTAATGCAGAAAATTTAACGGTTTTTAATAGGTACAGTTGAAAATTTTACAAGGCTTGACAGTTGGAGTTGAAAATTCTAAAGATTTTGTTAGGGAGAATTAAAAATTTAGAAACTCAGAAAACACTATTACAGTTTTGATAGTTTCAGTTAAAAATTTAATAAGTTGTGATAGTTAACACTGAAAATTTAAAGGTTTTTAATAGGTACAGTTGAAAATATTACAAGACTTGACAGTTGGAGTTAAGAATTTGAAAGATTTTGCTAGTGGGAGTTAAAAATGTATAACTCAGAAAACAATTTTGCAGTTTTGATAGTTTCAGTTTAAATTTGATAAGATTTAATAGTTGTTGTTGAAAATTTTACGGTTTATGATAGGTACAGTTGAAAATTTTACAAGGTTTGACAGTTGGAGTTGAAAATTTTAAAGATTTTGTTAGGGGGAGTTAAAAATTTAGAAACTCAGAAAACACTATTAGAGTTTTGATAGTTTCAGTTAAAAATTTAATAAGTTGTGATAGTTAATGCTGAAATTTTAACGGTTTTTAATAGGTACAGTTGAAAATTTTATAAGGCTTGCAGTTGGAGTTGAAAATTTGAAATATTTTGCTAGTGGGAATTAAAAATTTAGAAACTCGGATAACAATTTTACAGTTTTGATAGTTAATGTTGAAGATTTTACGGGTTTTGATAGGTAGAGTAGATAATTTTACAAGATTTCATAGTTGAAATTGAAACTTTGAGAGATTTTGATAGTGGGAATTAAACATTTGCAGATTCACATACCAATTTGGATAGTTACAGTTAAAAATGTACGTACAGTTGAAAATATTACAAGAATTCACAGTTGAGGTTGAAAATTTGAAACATTTTGCTAGTGGGAGTTAAAAAAATAGAAACTCAGATAACAATTTTACAGTTTTGATAGTTTCAGTTAAAAAATTGATAAGTTGTGATAGTTAATACTAAAATTTTAACAGTTTTTGGTAGGCACAGTTGAGCATTTTACAAGGCTTGCCAGTTTGAAATGAAAATTTGAAAGATTTTTCTAGTGGGAGTTAAAAATTTAGAAACTCAGATAACAATTTTACAATTTTGATAGTTTCAGTTAAAAATTTCATAAGTTGTGATAGTTATTGCTGAAAATTTAACGGTTTTTAATAGGTACAGTTGAATATTTACAAGGCGTGGGAGTTGGAGTTGAAAATTCGAAAGATTTTTGTAGTGGCAGTTGAAAATTTAGAAACTCAGAAAATAATTTTACAGTTTTGATAGTTTCAGTTGATAATTTGATAAGTGGTTATAGTAAATGCTGAAAATGTTACGGTGTTTGATAGGTATAGTTGAAAATATTACAAGATTTACCAGTTGGAGTTAAAAATTTGAAAGATTTTTCTAGTGGGAGTTAAAAATTTAGAAACTCTTTTAACAATTTTACAGTTATGATAGTTTCAGCTTAAAATTTGATAAGAATTAATAGTTTTTGTTGAAAATTTTACGGTTTTTGAGGTACAGTGGAAAATTTTTCAAAGCTCGACAGTTGGAGTTGAAAAATTTAAAGATTTTTCTTGTGAGAGTTTAAAGTTTAGAAACTCGGGTAACAATTTTACAGTTTTGATAGTCAATGCTGAAAATTTTACGGTTTTTGATAGGTATAGTTGATAATTTTAATTCTACTATAGAAAATTTGATAAGGTTTAATAGTTTTTGTTGAAAATTTTGCGGTTTTTGATAGGTACAGTTGAAAATATTACAAGACTTGACAGTTGGAGTTAAAAATTTGAAAGATATTTCTAGTGGGAGTTAAAAATTTAGAAACTCAAATAATAATTTTATAGTTTTGATAGTTTCAGATAGAAATTTCATAAGTTGTAATAGTTAATGCTGAAATTATTTGCGATTTTTAATAGGTACAGTTAAAAATTTTACAAGGCTCGACAGTTGGACTAAAGAAATTAAAAGTTTTTATAGTGGGAGTTAAAAATTCAGATACTTATACATATAACAATTTTACAGTTTTGATAGTTTCAGTGGAAAAATTGATAAGTTGCGATAGTTAATGCTGAAAATTTTACGGTTTTTGGTAGGTACAGTTGAAAATTTTATAAGGCTTGCAGTTGGAGTTGAAAATTTGAAAGATTTTGCTAGTGGGAGTTAAAAAAATAGAAACTCAGAACACAATTTTACAGTTTTGATAGTTTCAGTTATAAAAATGATAAGTTGTGACAGTTAATGCTGAAAATTTAAGGGATTGTAATAGGTACAGTTGAAAATGTTACAAGGCTCGACAGTTGGAGTTGAAAATTTTAAAGATTTTGCTAGTAGGAGGTAAAAATTCAGAAACTGGGATAACAATTTTGCAGTTTTGATAGTTAATGTTGAAAATTTTATGTGTTTTGATAGGCACAGTTTATAATTTTACAAGATTGGATAGTTGGAGTTGAAACTTGGAGAGATTTTGACAGAGGGAATTGAAAATATGAAGATTCACATAACAATTTTGATAGTTGTAGTTAAAAATGTACGTAAAGTTGAAAATATTACAAGACTTGACAGTTGGAGTTAAAAATTTGAAAGATTTTTCTAGTGGGAGTTAAAAATTTAGAAACTCAGATAACAATTTTACAGTTTTGATAGTTTCAGTTAAAAAATTGTTAAGTTGTGATAGTTAAAGCTGAAAATTTTACGGTTTTTAATAGGTACAGTTGAAAATATTACAAGGATCGATAGTTGGAGTTGAAAATTTGAAAAATTTTGCTAGTGGGAGTTTAAAATTTTGAAACTCGGATAACAATGTTACCGTTTTTATAGTTAATGTTGAAAATTTTACGGTTTTTGATACAGTACATTAGGTACAGTTGATAATTTTACAAGATTTTATAGTTTCAGTCAAAAATTTAATAAGTTATGATAGTTAATGCTGAGAATTTAAAGGTTTTTGGTAGGTACACTTGAATATTTTACAAGGCTTGGCAGTTGGAGTTGAAAATTTGAAATATTTTGCTAGGGGGAGTTAAAAATTTAGAAATTCAAATTACAATTTTACTGCTTTGATAGTTTCAGTAAAAAACTTAATGGTTGATGTTGAAAATTTTACAGTTTTTGATACATACAATTAAAAATTTTATAAGGGTCGACAGTTGGAGTTGAAAATTCGAAAGATTTTGACACTGGGAGTTGAAAGTTTGCAACTTCAGTTAGAAATATGACAGTTTTTGATAGTTGTAATTGATAGTTTGTAGAAAATTTGCAGGTTGAGTTGAATATTTACCACATTTTGACATGTTTTGTTAAAAATATGACAGATTTTGACAGTGGGAATTAAAAATATCGAAGATATTAATACTGGGGGTTCAATATTTGCAGATGTGTTAAAATATTGACAGTTTTTTAGAGTTGTAGCTGAATTTGAGTATTTAACAGTTTCAGATCTAGGAATATCTGCAGGCTGCTATCGTTCTCTGGTCTCGTGTGGTAGGGGCACCTTACATAAGGATAGCAGACTGCTCGGTCTTATGGAGCGCGTCATTCCCAAAGTACACGTAGTATATAGACTGTACACGTAGCATGTAGATATTCTTACATCTACAACTGTTAAATACTCATATTCAACTACAACTCTTAAAAACTGTCAATGATTTTGAACACATCTGAAAATTAACCCCAGTGTTCATATTAGATTTTGGATAAAAATCTATAAATGCTATACTTTATAAAGCTTGAAGGTTGTTTTTACAATTAATGGTGAACTTTTCAAACCGTGAAATTACTCTCATTTGTGTCTACCAATTTGCTTTCATTCTATTATTATACTTAATAATACGAGTTGGCTTTTCGTAGAGGCTTAACAATAATTTATTTATTTAGTATTTTTGTAAACTTCACGTATTGAAAATCATAATTATTAAATTAATAATTGAATTCATATAATAAATAATCTAGAAGGTATAAATGTGTTTTTTAAATGTGAAAAGGGTGTTTGTTATCTTATTGATTTACAAAGATTTTGACTTTCGTCATTAATTTTTTTTTTTCAAAATAAGATATCGAGTATAATATAAATAACATATTTTCCGTATATCTTATGCTGAGTGCCCCTATAGTGACAAACATATTTGCCTACCCTGTACAAGAGGAAAACCATTTTCATTATTTGCATCTGTGCGTGAAAATTTATTTTCCATTTCAAATTACGTATAAATTAATCAGAAACTCGCGTCCCAAATTATTGCATCCCCATGAATATCATTCCCGTTTTCAGGCTTCGCCGTTGAGCCCTTATTTTAGCAGGTTTTCTGATGAAACGGCCCCTGCTTTAAACACGCCCCCGCATTAAGCCCAAGCCGGCTTTCGGGGTATTGAAAACAACAAGCCCCACATCATAAATCTCCCTTCTCTCCTCGCGCTCACGTAATTAACCTGGGCTGCTCCATGGCGCGGCCTCATTGCGATTCGTTCTTGTATTGCTGCGAGGGATGAGACGGGAGAAAAAACTTGGCCGCTCTTGAAAAGTTCCCGGAGCTTATTTATGTTTTCCAGGCAACTTTCCCCAGTCAATTACTCTCTCCTCGCGACCTCAGAACGGGGGATGAAAAAAAAAATCGCTGAATTATTAAGTCCCCCCGCGGTGGGAAAATAGAGCGCTAACTGAATTTATATGTCGTCGGAGATTAAACGGGATTATAAAATCCCGTCTTTCCCCCGATTTGAAATATCGTCTCTTGGGGGCGTCCCTTTATTGGCGCAGGAATCTGTATTGCCGCTCGTTTATCGCCCCTAGGGGTAATAATAATTTGGGGGATGTTTCCCCCCTCACCATCTCCGCGGACGTGCAGATGGTAATCTTCGATTGTGTGCGGGGGTGGATCGCGGCGGCGGCGGCTTAACGGCCCCGAAATTCTGGAGTCACTGATCCGCAACGTTTGAGTTTACGCGCCGGCAGTAAAAACATCGGCGTTTTGACGACGACAAAGTAATGAAAATTTGATCGGCCGATAAATTCCCAGTAACTGTCGTTTAACGGGGTCAGCTCTGGGGGTCGTTTACATCTATTGTTTTTCGTCGGGCTCGGGGCAGCGTGTAGTAAACTTCTGGACGTCGAACGGTGTCATTTTAGACGGTTTTATGGCCCCGGGGATTCATGTCTTCCCAGCGGATCGTCCATAAAAATTTCCTTGATTTTCCACCACTCACGATGATTGCGCTCTAAATCTGCATGTAGATACAAATCATCATATCAGTTTGTCATTTCGCTATTTGATCGATTAAAAATCGGATCTCGCGGAATTAATTTTGTTTATTTTTTTTAAATTAATTTTTGTTTGTATAAGTACTAAACTGTCATCTGATGTATGTAATTTTGGTGTCCGTATTAAATTGAGACGTATCATAAAATATTAAATTGTACCTTTCAGTGTTTTCGTATCTTACCACACCACAAACTTTCCGACTGAAATCCCAACACGCCGCGCCGCAGCGGTGTCAGGGAAAATCGCGCCCCCGTGAAAAACCATCCCCCCAAATTGGAGATGAAAGCCCGACGACACACCGAGGAGGCGGCTGCAATAACCCCCCCATCCCCCCGCGCGCCACACAATCCCGCGGCTAATGCCGCCTCCGAGCGCGATACAGTGCCAACAAATTATTCACCATTACGTATTCAGGGGGAAAGTTGCGCCATCCGGGGGTCCGGGGGCGGCGCCGGGCGACGTCGGCGGGCGCCGCCCGTGACGGATTTCCGCGTAATTTTTTTATAAACCCCCCCGGGGACGGCAATAACTTCCACAATAAAATAGTCTGAAACTCTTTGGGCAGGTGATTGATGGGGCCGTAAAGTGTAATTTTGTCGCGCTCCCGGCGCTCCGCGCCGCCCCCGCGGGGGGCATAAAGCCTGCCCGGGCGCTGGGGCGAATTAATTGGGGGGCGGCGCCCTCACCTTTACAGCGGGGCCTCCGCTTTTGATGACGACGGGAGGAATTAAAAATTGCCTGCCAGACGTAATGCTGCGCGATCCTTGCAGAAGTCCTGGTGGAGGCGCCGGGCACAAGGACATTAAAATGGAGTTATTACTACAGCAGACTGGCAAATAAAATAAATATGTCTTACATTAAGTCACTGTCTTCTTCTTCTTAAAGTCCCATCTCCTATCGGAGGTTGGAAATCATCATGGCAAACCTAACTTTATTAACAACTGTTCTAAATAGAAGGCTTGATGTTAATCCGAAACATTCTCTTAAAGTTCTGAGCCAGGAAATCCTTCTTCTTCAAATGGACACTTCCTATGGACTTAAGACACTGTCATAATTTTGTTATTAATAGAAATTTTTTTACGGTTGCTGTATCTTCAATATTATGCTCTATATAACCTATTTAAATAAATTAATAATAATTTTAATATTGTTACTAAAATCATAATATTAAGTTAAATATTATTACTTTTAAATCCATCTATATAATTATTTTTCAAATAATTATATGGAGCTCTTAGAGCTATAATTACTAGTAGTAGTAGTAGTATATTTATTTACTTCAACATAAAATGTGTGCAAATATAAAAATTCAATATACATCAATATACAATATGATCTCTAATTTCTATATCTAGTAATTTTTTCTTATTATTTATTAGTATTAAGTACTTACTGTTGTTGTTTCAACAATTAACTAAAACTTCAATTCAGACATCTGTAACTTTCAAATTTCAAAATTCAATTCAAATAAGATCAGGATATTTTTCTTCTTAAAGTGTCCTATCTGCTTAACGTTAGCTATCATGCTGGCAATCATCACTCTATGCATCAGGATATATACATACTAAAATATGTATGCCTCTAAAGATGGTTTGTTAAATAATAAAATAAAATAAAAATAAATATTACCAGTAAGTACTTAATACAACAACCTTAAATATAAATAACTGGTCAATATGGATAAAACTTTAAATGTAAAAAAAATATTGATAGACAATTCTTAAGTAATGAAATACTTTTACTATTTCCAATTCATTTGATTTCTTAATAAAATTAATACTTTCCTTGCTAATATTTTGATGAAACATTTTATTATTATTATAAATGTATATTATGTATAATTACACTTGTTTTGTTTCATTTATTTTATCAGTTTCCTGACACGTGATTCCGCTTATTCAGCCATTTTTAAAGGATTATGTTTACAATTTGATTGATGACTAGTCGAAATACGTGCCAGGAATCTGTTAGAATATATGAAACAAAACAAGTATAATTATACATAATATACATTTATAATAGTGATATTTTTATTGATTATGTGACTATTTAGTGTCTATTTAGGCTTCTATGGCAAATTATCTAGGATAAATACAGACGTAAAGTACAAGTAGGGTGAGTTTCATAAAAGTTTATTTTAATTTTACATTTATCCTGGACTTTCATCAAGTATCCTCTACATTGATACAGGGTGTTTCAAAAGTGACGCCCGTGCTTTTGGGATTCGATTCAGGTGGCTAAATCAAATTGAAAATTAGAAGTGGAAAGTTTTCCTCTTATCCCTCGTTATGGAGTTATTGATAAAAAAAGAAAAAAATAACATTTAACATTAAATATTATTAAAATCTAATAATATAAAAAAACGAGATATTATCCACATCTGTCTAACTAGACTAAAATTAACATTTCAACTTTAAACTTTATTAAAATCCAATAATATTAAAAAACAAGATATTGTCCACATCTGTCAAACTAATTGTCAAATCTGACACTTGACAGTTGAGAAATTTAACAAATGCAAACCTTAAATCTAAGAAAATTTATTGATAAGCAATTCCTAAGTAATGAAATAATATTAAGATTACCAATTCATTTGTATATTTAACGATTATTTGACTATTTAATGTCAATTTAGGGTGCTATGGCAAATTATCTAGGATAAATATAGATGCAAATGATTATTTAATAATTATTTGACTATTTAATGCCTATTTAGGCTGCTATGGCAAATTATCTAGGATAAACACAAACGTAAAGTACAAGTTGGGTGAGTTTCATAAAATTTTATTTTAATTTTACATTTATCATGAACATTTATCAAGTATCCTCTACATTAATCTTATACAGGGTATTTCAAAGTGACACCCGTGCTCTTGGGATTCGATTCAGGGGACTAAATCAAATTGAAAATTAGGAGTGGATTTTTTTTCGTTTGTCTCTCGTTATAGAGTTATAGACAAAAAAATAACATTTCAACTTAAACTTTAATAAAACCTAATAATATTAAAAAACAAAATATTGGCCACATCTGTCAAACTAATTATCAAATCTGATAGTTGACAGTTGACAGATTTAAGAAAATGCAAAAATCTAAATCATGTTCGGTGCAGTGACCGAAAAAGTTATTGTTTACATTTATATCAATGACTCTATTACGATGAACGATGAACTATTTGACTATTTAATGTCTATTTAGGCTACTATGGTATATTGTCTAGGATAAATATAGATTAATTTGATTATTTAATGATTATTTGACTATTTAATGTCTATTAGTGGTCTATTATCAAGCAGTGGTCAAATTAGTGGTAATACTGACAAATTTTTAAATATTTTGTGATGGACATTCATTCGGTCAGCACTTGTCCGAATCACCACAATGTAATTATCTGCGCAATTACCTGCAAATTCAGCCGATTAACGCGAATCAAAAGTTCGATTAAAACGCGGATTAAATTAATCGAAATCTTCGCGGGGGGCGATCCAGAATCCCCACAGTTTAACTACTCATTGCATATAAACCCATAATTATTAGATTTTTTAAACTTTTGCTACTGGTTTTCAACAAACAAAACGACGTAGGTATATGACTATTTGAATATTTGAACACCTCTTCTTCAAATTGAAATTGAATATAAAACATGTTCTGTTATTTATATTTGCAATACCTACAATTATAATTAAATTCATCTAAACATAATAGTTTATGTGATATTGCTAAATTAAAAACTGTTTGAAGTTACAGTTTTTTAGATTTAGTTTGATTATTTTTTTATTAACTTTTCAACAGATCAGTTCAAAGTTTCGTGTAAATTTTCTGAAAATTTGGGAAATATTCTGAAACTATATTCATACAAATTTTGAGACATTATTCTGTCAACTGTATCTGCTTGTTCAAATTTTGGCAAAAATTTTCATTGTTTGTCAAATTTTCAAATATTATTGCCAATTGTTACAAATAACTTAGTAAAGACTAAGTTCTTCTTAACTTAGTAAGTACGTCAAATGCAGGTAGCTTTCTACTGCTTGCGCTAATTAACTTAGTAAGTACAAAAATAATTTATTATTATAATTTAATATGATTGTTGCCAAAATTTTAATTATTCTGTTCCAATTTAAATGGTTACTGTTAAAGTTTTTATTATTTCTGTGAAAACTCATGTAAAACTTTGTTATTAGCACCAAATAAATATTATTATTATTATTAAAAGTTATTATTAATATGATATGTCATATTTCAGCTATTCTGCTGAAAATTCAATTATTTGAGGGAAAATTTTAATTATTTATATCAAGACATGATGTATTACTGTCGAATTTTGTTTACTTTTGGAATAATTTACATCATTCGGTCATATTTCAATAATAACTTTCAATATTACAATGATTTCTGTAAAAATTTCAATTATTACTATCGAAATATCAATTTTTATAAAAATTTCAATACTGTCAAATTTTTAAATATTCTGTGATGATGGCAATCATATTATTATTATTCTGCATCTGCCAAAATTTCCTAAATTTGTATTTATCAAATTTTCAGTTATTAATGCCAATTAATACACATAACTTAGTGAAGACTCAGTTTTGTATGTCAAGTTCTGGGCATTTTCTTCTGCTCTGGCTATTTTCTGTATCAAGTTATATCGTATGCAGATTAATAGTATGATCAGTATTTGAAAAATGAATAATTTGGAATAATTTGGAATAATTTACATCATTCTGTCATATTTCAATAATAACTTTCAATATTACTATGATTTCTGTAAACATTTCAATTATTTCTACTGAAATATCAATTTTTATAAAAATTTCAAATACTGTCAAATTTTTAAATATTCAGTTATGATGGAAATCATATTATTATTATTCTACATCTGCCAAATTTTTCAAAATTTCTATTAGTCAAATTTTTAATTATTACTGCCAATTGATTCACACAATTTAGTGAAGACTGAGTTTTGTATGTCAAATTCTGGGCATTTTCTTCTGCTCTGGCTAATTACCTATGTCAAATTATAGCGTATGTAGATTAATATATATATATATATATATATAACGATCTTTATTTAGGCTATCGACCCCAGAAGGGGTCTTACTGCCCTTATATTAATAATATGATCAGTATTTGAAAAATTTTAAGATAACATAAACCTGCCTGTTATTTTTTGTTGAAAATAAAATTCCATTTAATTTTGGTTCATAGATTTATAAAGGAAGTTTTATCAATGTTTGAGTATAATTATTAATAAAGAATAGGTACATGAATTTTATTCAAAGAATTGTTAGTGAGTGTTTATTCTTTAAAGTTTTTCATATTTTAGAAGTAATATCGATAGATAATAAATAATTGCAAAAGTTGATGATAATCTTTTGCATGTTCTGTCTGCATTTTTTTATGTGGAAAACAATATTTCATTAAACTTTTGTTTTATGGAAAAATTGAAAAAAAAACTTTCAAGCATAGCTGATTCCATTGTCCTTGATGAAATACTTTAAACCTTCTATCACTTCCGGTTCTACCAGAAGTAGCGATCAACTTTTGTTTTTTTTAATGGAACACCCTATATATTATTATGTTTCTGGCTTTCCCGTTTGATTTGAAACATGCTTTGTAGAGATGTGTGTACACCTATTGTTTTTTACTTTTTGAGATAAAATTGAATTCCAAGATTTTGGCCTCAAAAAGACGTTATTAAAAATGGCTTCAATTTCTCTTACAATTAATAAAAACGAAATATTTATTTCGAATAATATCGGAAATGTACTCTTCAACTGATATATGTTGCAGCGGAAAATTTGGACAAATAGTGATTCAAAAATGTCATCAGTTAAGTACCTACTTAAATTAAGCGTATTTCCTTTTGTTTAACAGAATACAATACTTTTGTTCTCATAGAGCAATTGGCATGACAATTTACTACAAAAAAGTATTTCATAACCATTATCTTGAAATACGTAGGTTTTGAAATATTTCGAAAATTGTAATTTCGCTTTTGCTGTTTACACAGCACATTACATTAGAATTAAATATATAAACGAAAACAAAACAAACAAAAAATAATGCAGAGATATAGTTGTCTATAACATGACACAACAAACTTTTAATGGATAATGATAAAGCTAACAGTAATGATAATGATAAAGATAATGAAATTGGATAATGGACAATGGATTTTTTTTAAATAAATAAATATGATATAATTAACCATCATTAAGATATTATTATTAGTAAAATAATGCAGAGATATCTCTACACTGTGACTGTGACTGACACAACAAACTATTAATGGATAATGATAATGCTACTGGTAATGATAATGATAACGATAATGGATAATGATAATGGATAATGATAATGGATAATGATAATGGATAATGATAATGGATAATGATAATGGATAATGATAATGGATAATGAATAATGATAATGGACAATGATAGTGGATAATGATAATGGACAATGATAGTGGATAATGATAATGGATAAAGGATAATGATAATGGATATTTTATAAATATAAATAAATTTCATATAATAAATCATCCTAGACGGAAAGACCGCAGGTCGATATTCATTAAATATTGTTACTAGTACTAAATCATCCATTATTGATATGATTAATTTAATCTAGACAAACAATTTTTTTTTCAAATAAGGATTCTTATGCATAAATATTTGATTGAGCTATATTTCATTTTAATTCTTATACACAATTTGGAGCGCAAATTTATTTGACTATTTGAAAAAATTACTCATAAAAATTTCTAACACTTTCAGTGTTAGCTTATAGGCAATAGCAGACATCCATCCGTGCGGACGGCAACCGAATCACTTCACATACCGCGAATAACCAAAACGATTTAACCGCCCCCATCCCGCGTGCCTTCCTCTCGGCCATAAATCCGACGCCCCCGCCTCCGCCGGTGGTGGAGATTTTTCATCCCCGTGGCGGAAGCGCGCTTCGACAATTAATTTTTCAGCAATTGTGCGCCGTTTCAGCCGCCCCCAGCCCGTCACCTCTCCGGCAGCCACCACGGTGTGTAATTAATTTGTTCCGTTCCAGGCCGACGACAAAAGGGCCGCCTCCGAGCACAATGGCGGCGCACCAGGGGCAAAAAGGGACGCCATCCCCCGTCGCCCCCGAACTGCTGCCCACGTCCACCTTCAGCACGGTGTCGGCGGCGAGCGCGGACAGCATAGGTGAGTAAGGGAGAGAATGGGGGCTGAAGTCGTTCAAGAGGGGAGCGTGTGAAGAATGAGGTGGGAAAGTCAAGGGAGTGTAAAAAACGAAAGAAATTGCGGGAGGAAAAAAAATGTTGCCGGATTTTATTACTAGGTATAGCAATAATAGGTATTTACGATACATGTTTGTAAAGTAGTGCTTTTTTGTACGAGCGAGAATTTTGTTGTACGAGGCACAGCCGAGTTTAACCAAACACGCGAATGCAAGAATGCTCTTTACGAAAGTGTGTCATACATTTTTTTTTCTGGGAAAGCTATTATGAAAAAAAAATGAATATCTAACATTGTATCAATAACTTGAATATTTAAAGTTTTCAACTTCTTTCTATTATTGAGTGTCTAAATAAAATTTCATGCAAAATACTATATATTGCTGTTTTTTAATTGTTGAGTGAATGAATTGCCTGTAAAACTTATTTTACGCGCAGTTGATGTTTATATGTACTGGTGTTTTTTACGCACTTGTGCTAAAAAGTATCACTTTACATACTGTTCACAGTGCTCAGTTCATTAGCGCGATATTGAGATCCTGAATGTGTGATTTATAGTACGAAACTTTCAATTATAAACGAGATAAATATTTATGTTCTGAGGGTGAGCACTGCAATTCACTAGAATCAAACGTTTTTGGTAGAGTTAGCGGATATATCCTTGAAATGCAAGCGTTTTTGTGCTGTTTGTGGCGAGGGCAGATGATAGGGTGAAGAAGAGGTGCAGCATGTGGGGTTGATTAATATCCACGGGTGGTCTTCCGATCCTGTGGAATAATGAGGAGGGATTGAGGAGACGAGGGGACATAATTGCGCGAGCTGTGGAAATTTTAATCTCGAACGGAAAATTAAATTTTGCAAATGGATGTTAAAAAATTTGGCATGTAAATGTAATTACAAAAAGAATCGACGTTGATTGAAAAACGGATTATATCGCAGTTTTGTAATCACTAGTTATAGCAAGAACAATTGAAACTACGTACTTATTAACATATATAAATAAAACACAATTGGTGTGAGTTTCACAAAATTTTTGTGAAACTCACACCAAATGTGTTTTATTTATATATTAACATGGAGTTTCATCTAAACAATGCAGCTACATATTTATTAGTATTACTTTTAACTTTTCCGTTTTTTTCTTTCTTATATTGTATTTATTGTTTTAAATTTTCTGTTTTCATAATTACCTTGATCGGTTACCGTTGGAAATCGTCAAGAAATTATGCAAGTCAATCCAAGCCAAATCCGTGTTATTAAAATATTCCTCATAACCCTCACCAAACCAGCATCCCTTAGGCTTCCACAGAACGTAACGACCGGGGGTGGCAATTTGCATACAAGTGCGCCCTTTTTTCTCGTCCGGCGGGGCCGCGCATGGAAATGGCCCCATTTGGGGCCGTCGTCTGCAAAGTTATTCGCCTCCTTGTAATTTCGGACATCCCCGCTTATGCCGCCCCCGGAGGCGGTGCACTAACCCTACCAAACCGCGCACCGGCGCTTCATATGATGAGTGCTAGATTTACCGCCCCCAGGAAAAAACGCGATCGACTCTGCCTACGTTATTGAGAAAAACAATATTATCATCAGAGTGGAACTTTTGCAGCCCCCAAGTAAGAAAATTTATGTTAGTTAGAATATTATTAGTTATTTTGGCAGATTAGTGCATTCGATTTAGAATTTAATTATGTATATTATACAAATAATAATTTTTAAAGTTTTTATAATTTGTTCAAATAATAATTGTTTTTGTTAGATTTTTACTCAAGTACACCACTAACTTGAATATGTGCAAAATGACTGAAGCATTGGTAAATTTAATTATTGGCAAAAATAATGTACGATAAAAAATATGATCAATATAATAAAATATCAAAATGGGATTTTGATATAATCAGTATATGGTGCACTTTTTTTTTTTTAAAGTAGTGTTGATGAATTATTGATAGAATTAGAAGATATGATAAAATATATAATTTTTGATGAAACGAAAAAAAAAATGTTTAAAATTAGGCCTCAAAAATAAAAATAAACAGGAAAAGAAGGGCTCTGCGGAATCACCCCCATCCCTTGCTTGAACGTCGTTGCATTCCACCGTCGAGTTGGGGGTGTGAATTCAATTAGATCTCATGAATTAAAAATTTCCAGAACGAGGAACACCGAAATTGTATTTCAGGTGATTACTTGGATTCCCGTAGAGCATCTTCCTCGCGAAGCTTTACCTGGCGGCCGTTTAATAATTCACCTCGTCCTCGGGAAATGACGTGCAATGTGTAATAGTGAAGGAGTTTCGTTGCTTACAGGAAACATTTCTGAATTTCAGCTTGAGATAATCGCGTGACAAATATGCCACGAGCTAACTAGCCAATACACTGTAGACAACCATTACATGCACCCATGTAAAAGTGACACGAGCCAGTGTAAAAATTTTACATGTCCCCTGTCATATTTATATTCGCCTTTGTCATTTTTATATTATTTTAATTGACTTGATATATAAATTAATGTTGATAAAGTATTTAACTAGCCTGTACACTGTACACAACCAATACATGCACCATACATGTATAAGTGACACGAGCCAGTGTAAAAATTTTACATGTCCCCTGTCAAATTTATATTCGCCCTTGTCATTTTTATATTATTTTAATTGACTTTATTTTCAATCAGTATTATTAGGTATGATTGTTTCAACCTTGCCGTCGACCGATTTAAATATAAATGTTCAATCATGATACTGTGTTTATGAAAATTTTGACACTGACAGATATTATGTTTTATACTGTCATGTTATTATCTTAATTTAACTGTTTACGCGTATTTAACAAATAATATATTGTACATTATACAGCAGGTAAGAGGGTTTTTACTGGCTCTACAAGGTGACAGACTCGCCTGCGGCTCGTCAGTCATTTCCTTGTATTGCCAGTAAATACCCGGCTTATAATGTAAGATTTTTAATATAATTATTTATTGAAAAATGAGTCAGGAATATAACCATCTTTTTTGGTTTGGTAAGTTAAAAAATCTAACTAGTTAGAATCCTGTAACAATTTTCTTCTTTAGAATAACTCTTCTATATTGAAGCCACAAAGTCCCTCTCTTTTCTCACAAAAAGAAAGTTCTGCATTTTTATTACATCACGATTTTTATGTTTTTACTAAGAAGCTAATCAACATTTTTTTTTTCTAATTTTCATATTTTTGTGACTTTTATTTAATTACAGGATCTAACCAGTTAAAGAAGAAAATTGTGCTGTTCTTAAACGTTTTTTTTTTTGTGAAAAATGAAAATTATGATTTATTTCAATGCGTGTGTTTATTTTTCTTAAAGTTAGTAAGTAAGTTTGTTCTTTGTAAGATCGGTGTAAGAAGATTGTAACGTTTGTAAGATCTACTACAAATTTAGTTACTACAAAAAGTTAAATGATGGAGATTGAAAATTTACAAAATATGCAATCAAAATATCAAGAGAGGTTAAACCAGGGTTGGTGTGATATAAATCATGATTAAAATTAACTGATATTTGTAAATTAATCATTGATTTAAATCAAAATTGATTAATTTTTAAATGAATCATTGTTTTTTTGTTAAAATTGATTGAAACTGAGATTGGAAATTTCCAAAATGTGCAATCAAAATATGAAGAGAGTTAAAACCAGGGTCAGTGTGATTTAAATCATGATTTAAATCATGATTTAAATTAACTAATATTTTACCATTAATCATTGATTTAAATCTAGATTGATTAAATTTTAAATTAATCAATGTTTTTTGTTAAAATTTCCAAAACTTGCAATATAAATATATCAAGAGAGGTAAAATCAGGGTTAGTGTGATTTAAATCATTATTTAAATTAACTGATTTTTTGAAATAAATCATTGATTTAAATCAAAAATGATTTATTTTTAAATTAATCATTGTTTTTTGTTAAAATTGATTGAAACTGAGATTGAAAATTTCCAAAATGTGCAATCAAAATATCAAGAGAGTGAAAACCAGGATTAGTGTGATTTAAATCATGATTTAACATTGATTTATATTTAAATTAATTATTGTTTTTGCACTGTTTGTGCATTTCAATAAGTGTACAGTTAAAAATGTAGCGTAACTATAGAGTTAGCATGCTTTAAAACAGATAATTGGAAGTAAGCAAAATTATTTTTTTTCTTCCATTTTTGGTCCATTACATATTACAGATTCACTGTTTTTTTTAATCATCAATTCTTGTTCAAATTCAAGAATCTATTAAAATAAATCATATGATTTAAATCGTGAAGTAAATCAATTATAACTAGTCATGATTTAAATCATGATTTAAATTAACTGATTTATTAAATAAATCATTGATTTAAATCAAAATTTATTCATTTATAAATTAATCATTGTCTTTGCACTGTTTGTGCATTTCAATAGGTGTACAGTTAAAAATATAATGTAACTATAAAGTTAGCATGCTTTAAAATAGATAATTGGAAGTAAGCAAAATAATTTTCTTTTCTTCCATTTTTTGTCCATTACATATTACAGATTCACTGATTTTTTTCTATCATCAATTATTGTTCAAATTCAATAATGTATTGAAATAAATCATATGATTTAAATCGTGATGTAAATCACATTTAAACTGGCAAAAACTTGATCATTCGATCAATTTCGAATATTTTCTCGTATTTCAATGGTTACACCAAAAATTTCAATTTATTTCTATACAAAAGTTTCAATTATTGTTTTGAAAAATTATTAGTCATATGTCTAAAAATCATATGATTTGAATCGTGACGTAATTCAATTGTAACTAGTCATGTTTTAAATCATGATTTACATTAACTGATTTTTTTAAATAAATGATTGATTTAAATCAAAATTGATTTATTTATAAATTAATCATTGTTCTTGCACTGTTTGTGCATTTCAATTGGTGTACAGTTGAAAATATAATGTAAGTATAGAGTTAGCATGCTTTAAAATAGATAATTGGGAGTAAACAAAATAATTTTCTTTTCTTCCATTTTTGGTCCATTACAAAGTACAGATTACAGATTCACTGTTTTTTTTTATCATCAATTTTTGTTCAAATTCAATAATTTACTGAAATAAATCATTAGATTTGAATGATGTGATGTAAATCAATTGATTTAAATCCCATTTAAACTGGCAAAAACTTGATCATTCGATCAATTTCGAATATTTTCTAGTATTTCAATGGTTACACCAAAAATTTCAATTTATTTCTATAAAAAAGTTTCAATTATTGTTTTGAAAAATGATTAGTAGGTAATCATTGAGATATATTGAGTATATTTGAAATTTTAAAACAAAACATTTAAAAAAATACAATAACAATTAAAATGTTAGTGTTATAATTATTACTGCAAAATATTTAACTTTTGGTGTTAAAATTTCAAATATACTATTATATCTTAACGATTACTAATCATTTTTCAATCATTTGTGCCAAAATTACAATTATTTGTACTAACGTAGATTGAAACATAAATGATCAAATGCCAAATTTTGAACTATTTTTGTCAAAATTTCCATTGCTCTTATAAAGATTTCAATGATTATTGTGAAGTTTTGGTGTACAGTGGAACCCTGCAGCAAATAATACTACATATATAACTGCCAAAATTACAATTATTTCTACCAAAATTAATTGAAACTGAATTGATCAAATGTCAAATTTTGAAATATTTTTATCAAAACTTCAATTGGGCTTATAAAGATTTCAATGATTATTGTCAAATTTTGGTGTATAGTGAAATCGTGTAGCATATAATACTACATATACAGGGTGTCCAGAAACTCTCCTGCCAAAGGGAAATCCCACATACTACACGTCATTTTATATTGATGAAACTTAATTCTTAATTACCTTAATCTAAAAATGCTTCCTAAGGCATCTACAGCTCTTTAAAAAGTACAATGACTACGCCGCTAATGAGAAATACAGACATTTACAAAAGTTAAAAAAATAATCTAGAACTCATGTAAGTGAGAACAAATCCTTCAAATAATGAAGGAATCACAATATAATATTTTACAAAGTGTATTTTATCTAATTCTATTCAAATCAAATGCATTCATTACACAAATCCTAAGCTCTGGATTTCTGGAGAATTCCAGTGTGGCTTAGAACTTGGAGAGGCATTTAACTGCACCGTCTGATTGGGAATAGTTAATTGTGTAGTTCGACGCGTCATGAAGCAATGATCGCCCAGACATCAATTGTTTGGAGTTGGATCTCTGCAATAATTATCAGCAATCGCATTTAATTAAATCCAGTTTCATTGTTAATTAAAATGTTTGCGGGACTGCAGAATTGATAATTTATAGGCATGTACGTGCATCAGTAAATACTAATTGATTTGATTTTAAATTGCACTAATAAATTGCACATGAAAAATTTCATTAATTTTATAGACATGCATGATTTTTACGTTTTCCATATACTTATTATACAGGAAATTTCAATTGTGAGAAATAACATAAATAAAATCGTTGAGAAAAATGTTTGACACAATGCTCGGATTTAAATTGTCATTTGAAAATTACATCTCTAAATGACAATTTAAATATATAAATCAACCAGTCAGAGCATTTGTTTGCTGTAAAAAAAAGCTTAACAGCTTAAACATTGTTTTGATTTTAAATTACACTAATCAAATTCACATGAAATATTTCATTATTATAAGGCGGAAAGACCCCATATGGGGTCGATAGCCCAATAAAGATCGATTATATATATATATATATATATTTCATTATTTTTTAGTCATTATTAGTCGTACATGTTGTTCACGTTTTCCATATATTCTTCAGGAAGTTTCAGTTGTGAAAAATGAACTTAATAAAATTTGACTTGATGGCAAATAGTTGCCGAGGTAAAATAAAAAACCAAGTAAAATCGTTGAGAAAAATATATGGAAAAAGTGCTCGGACAGGTCGATTTTTATTTTGAAATTGTCAATTGAAAATTGCATCTCTAAATGACAAATTAAAAATATAAATCAACCAGTCCGAGCATTTTTTTGAAATATTATATAAAACGACTTAAAAAATTATTTATTAAAAAAAAATGAGTAAAATAAATTCTTCAATATTAAAAAAAAAATCTCAACTATTTTATTGATTTTATCCATATTTATAAAGTCAAATTAAAATTTACAGATAATTAAAGACATAGTCAATTTTTTTTAAATAAACTATAAGAAACAGTTATAACTATACTGTGTTTTAGTTACTGATCAAGAAGAACATCTTTGAACATTTTTTTTTTTACAAATAAGTGATTTCAATTTACTTTTGTCCATATCAGATTGTGTTTTGAAGTGTTTTACACTTTTGTTTTCATTGTGCCGATGTTCAAATTAAACTGGACAACGAACGCCAAATATAAGTTTCTCTTTCAATGCTATTACACAATTGCGCCGATTTCGTCATGTCACGAAGCCGAAACAATAACACCTACGTGACGTGAAAAGTGAAACTGTAAACGCCGCTTTGTTCCTCGTAATCGATTAATGAATTCGTCCCATTACGGAATTTTATCGTTTAAATAGGCGAACGAGCAGATTTCGCTTTCCAGTAGGCTCTCCATGGAGTATGAGCGATATAAAATGTTTCAAAGTTCATGCACCTTAATCATTACTTTTACAGTTATATTACGAAAGGCTTTGGATGGGTATAAGCGAGCATATGTGAGTTTCATTACTGATTTATCCCATGATTGCCTCTTCACACTCCCACCACTTATACGGTATTAAAATTTCAGTTGATTTAGCTACTCTCCTTTGTGCTAAAATTAACTATTCACGTTCAATAATCTAAGATTTAGGATTTGTTATTTTATAGTATCAGGGAACAAATTCGATAAAATAGTTATAATAATAATATTTATTATTTATGTGTATGTCGACTCTCAGTGGAGTATTACATTGTAATAGTTTTATTCGGTAGTACTTCAGTAATAGTTCATTGTGGGTAAGAGTCCGGTAATAAATAATTATTCACCTTAAATAATTTGAGCTTCAGGTTTTGTCTCTATATAGTACCAGGAGTACTATCGCATATTATCGCGATAATGCAACTAGTTGCATTATCAATATTATTACTTATTAATACATACGTAACTATAGAAACCGCATTGTTATATTATCACTGTTTAAGGTATGAATTATATTCATAATTTAATGTTGCCATTTTTTTTTTCAATTTTTGAAAATATTTGGTGAATTGTAAATTTCCTTTTACAATTGCAAAAAGTGTAAAACTTTTTTGTAAGTTGTTATAACGTTATCACGTTATAATTACAAAAAATATTGTAATTGTTTCTATTTTATGCTAGTATTTTTAGGTACTACCACTAGTATTATTTAAATATTGATTATTGTGATATCTTACTAGAATTTGGTATTTCTGTTACTCTTTGGGACATCGTTTTTTCCAATTTTGTAAATTTCAATGAGATTTTTTTTACTATTTTTGTTAAATTTTGTTTTGAAAATTATACATTTTTATTAGATTTTTGTCAATTGCACTGTTCCATCCAGAAACATTCAAAATTCTTATATAACACAAAGTATTTTCTACGACAGCTATTATGAAAAACAGTAAAAATTTAATGTAAAATACATTTTTAATAGGTGAGTGAATGAATTATGTGTATACTTATTTTACACACAGTTGATGTTTTCACATTCAGGTGTACGATATTGAATATAATAATAATAATAATGATGATGGCAATAATACGTGGTAATAATAATTTCACAAGAAAAAACTTACGTTATGACTTTTTTCTATTATTTTGAGATATAGTTATTTCAAATTTTGTATTGTAAATTTCAATAAGAATGTTTTTACTATTTTTGTTAAATTTTATTTCGAATATTGTAAATTTCCATCAGGTATTTGTCAATTGCACTGTTTCATCCAGAATAATCCAAAATAGTTATTTATGATAAAGTTCGTAAAGGACTACTTTACTGACTTGTATAATGCAAAGTATTTTCTACGACAGCTATAATAAAAAACAGTTAAAATTTGATGCAAAATACTTTTTTAATTGGTGAGTGAATGAATTGTGTCTAAACTTATTTTAGACACAGTTGATGTTTTTTTACTTTCAAGAGTACGATATTGAATATAATAATAATGATAATAATGATGACAATAATACTTAGTAATAATAATTTGACAACAAACAACTTACTTTATTACTTTTTTCTATTATTTTGAGATATAGTTATTTCAAATTTTGCGTTGTAAATTTCAATAATAATGGTTTTTACTATTTTTATTAAATTTTGTATTGAATATTATAAATTTCCGTCAGATTTTTGTCAATTGCACTGTTCTATCCAGAAAAATCGTATAATCGTATATAATAAATAGTTATTTATGATACAAGTTCGTAAAGGACTACTTTACTGACTTGTATAATGCATAGTATTTTCTACGACAGCTATTATGAAAAACAGCTAAAATTTGATGCAAAATACTTTTTTAATTGGTGAGGGAATGAATTGTGTCTAAACTTATTTTACACACAGATGATGTTTTTTACTTTCAAGAGTACGATATTTAATATAATAAAAATGATAATAATGATGACAATAATAATTAGTAATAATAATTTGGCAACAAAGAACTTACTTTATTATTTTTTTGTCAATGTAATTTTGTCATTATTATTCCAATTTTTAAAGTATTTGGTAAATTGTAAATTTCCTTTAGATATTTGTAATAGTTTCTATTTTATGATACTATATTTGCTACCACTAGTATAATTTAAATATTGATTATTGTGATATTTTACTAGAGTATTCGTTTCTATTACTTTTAGAGGCATCGTTTTTTTTCAAATTTTGTATTGTCAATTGTCAAAAATGAGAATGTTTTTACTATTTTTGTTAAATTTTGTTTTGAATATTGTAAATTTTCATTAGGTTTTTGCTATTCCACTGTTCTATCCAGAAACATGAAAAATAGTAATTTAAGATACAAGTTCGTAAAGGAGTGCTTTACTAACTAATAATAATAATACACAATACAAAAAACAAAGTTATTAGACGTTATAATAGAAAAAAGTAATAAGGTAAGTTGTTTGTTGTCAAATTATTATTACTTAGTATTATTGTCGTCGTTATTATCATTATTTTTTATTGTTTTCTTCCTTCATTAATGCTGTAGTTACCGAATAATATACAATACAAATTATCGAAGTTATTAGACGTTAAAATAGAAAAAAGTAATAGAGTAAGTTGTTTGTTGTCATATTATTATTACTAAGTATTATTGTCGTCATTATTATCATAATTTTTTTATTGTTTTCTTCCTTCTTTATTGGTGTACTTACCGAATAATACACAATACAAATAAACAAAGTTATTACACGTGATAACAGAGAAAATAATAAAGTAAGTTGTTTGTTGTCAAATTATTATTACTAAGTATTATTGTCATCATTATTATCATTATTTTTTTATTATTTTCTTTCTTCTTTATTGGAGTACTTACCGAATAATACACAATACAAATAAACAAAGTTATTAGGCGATATAATAGAAAAACGGTAATATAGTAAGTTCTATGTTTTATTTAATATATTTAATACATTTAAATATTGATTATTGTGATATCTTACTAGAGTTTGGCGATTCTATTACTTTTTTAGGCATTGTTTTTTCAAATTTTGTATTGTAAATTTCAGAGAGAATGTTTTTTAAGGTTTTTGTTAAATTTTGTTTTGAATATTATAAATTTCTATTAGGTTTATGTCAATTGCACGGTTTCATCCAGAAAAATCCAAAATAGTTATTTATGATAAAGTTCGTAAAGGATTACTTTACTGACTTGTATAATGCAAAGTATTTTCTACGACAGCTATTATGAAAAACAGCTAAAATTTGATGCAAAATACTTTTTTTTATTGGTGAGTGAATGAATTGTGTCTTAATTTATTTTACACACAGTTGATGTTTTTTACTTTCAATAGTACGATATTGAATATAATAATAATAACAATAATACTTAGTAATAATAATTTGACAACAAACAAGTTACTTTATTACTTTTTTCTATTGTAACGTCTAATAACTTTGTTTTTTGTATTCTGTATTATTCCGTAGGTAAAAATCAATAAAAATACCATATAATTTGGTGTTCAAAATATGTTTTTTAAATATTGATCATTGCTGTTTTTATTTTTTTTTTACTATTTCTTGGTGCCTACAAAAATCTTATAAGAAAATATAGTTGGGAAAAGATAAAGTTGGGCGTAGTTAATCGCTGTTATTTGTAAATTATTCGGTAGATAAAAATAAATTAAAATAACATAAAAATTGGTGTTCTATTCTAGACCTGTTTTTTAAATATTAATCATTGTTTTTTTTTACTATTTCTCGGAGCCTACAAAAATTATAATATGAAAATATAGTTGGGACTGTTATTTGTAAGTACAGTTGTGGTTAAATAGATTTGTTGACTCCCTACTAACTTAAACTAGAGAATAACTCATCACGTTATTTATCTTTATATTAACATATATTAACTCAGTGAAAAATAATTTTAAGACCTATGGTTTACATGAATGAATGGGTTCAATAATTTGCGCTTAACGTTTAGTCTTTTTATAATACCAGAAGTATTGCCTATTATCGCGATAATGCAACTATTTATGGTTAAATAGATTAGTTTACTCCCTAGTTAACTTAACTTGAACTAGAGAATAACTCATCATGTCATTTATCTTTATATTCACATAACTCGGTGAAAAATCATTTTAAGACTTATGTTTACATGAATAAATATGTTCAATAATTTGCGCTTAAGGTTTTGTCTTTTTATATTACCAGGAGTATCGCCTATTATCCCGATAATGCAACTAGTTGCATTATTAATATTGCTACTTTTTAATATATGCGTAATTATAGGACCTGCATTGTAAAATTATCACTGTTTTAGGTATCAATTATATTCCCGATACAATTTTGTTGTTTTTTTTCAAATTAAAGTATTTGGTAAATTGTAAATTTCTTTTAGAATTTTGGAATCGTTTCTATTTTATTGTACTATATTTGCTACCACTAGTATAATTTAAATATTGATTATTGTGATATCTTACAAGAGTTTGGCGTTTCCATTACTTTTTGAGACATAGTTATTTCAAATTTTGTATTGTAAATTTCAATAAGAATGTTTTTTACAATTTTTGTTAAATTTTGTTTTGAATATTGTAAATATTCATTAGGTTTTTTGTCAATTGCACTGTTCTATCCAGAAACATCCAAAATAGTTATTTATGATACATGTTCGTAAAGTAGTGCTTTACTAACTTGTATAATGCAAAGTATTTTCTACGACAGCTATTATGAAAAACAGCTAAAATTTGATGCAAAATACGTTTTCAATTCGTGGTAGGTTTTCGTTAATTGCACTGTTCTGTCCAGAAATATCCAAAATAGTTATTTATGATACAAGTTCGTAAAAGCTTACTTTACTAACTTGTATAACGCAAAGTGTTCTTTACTACAGCTTTTATGAAAAACAGCTAAAACTTGATGCAAAATACTTTTTTAATTGGTGGGTGAATGAATTTATGGAAACTTATTTTACGCATAGTACATGTTTTTACGCACAGGCAACTTTTTTTTACGCACTTGTGCTAAAAAGTGTTACTTTACGTACTTTGCGTAAAAACTTAGTAAATGTACTGGCGTAGAAAAAATTACATGTGTGTTAATATAGATTGTACAAACTTCGTACCAGATTTGAACTTCATGTTGTTACCTCAGGACGTTATCTGTGTAAATATTTCCCATCAATGTGTCCCTCGTTACTGCAACGTTATCACAATCTACACTGAGCCGTGTCGCTTCGGGTTAATGTAGCCTCACATGCTCGCATAAATTCCCACCTCCCGTCCCGAATTCGCGTCTCCGCACATCACCGTATCCATCAATCCCCCCCGCCCCCAGCCCCACGGCCGCCCCCTTCCTGGGGGGTAATTTTTCGCGGATCCATTTCACTTTTCCCCACGCTCATCTACTCTCCCAGGACGAGGGCTCGTTCACGAGACATGTCGACATCGTCATGGTGACGGGAGAGGCCGCAGACACCTCCGCCGCCCCCGGCTTGGGGGGTGGTTCACACCCCCGCGATTCGGGCGGCATATTATGTGTCCGCACGTGAGCCCCAGAAAGGGGCTAATGCGGGCGTAAATAAACATCCTCGTCGGGAGCCGTGTGCATCTCGCGGACATTTGTCAGGATTTTCCGTGTCCTGGGGGCTTTGTTGCGAGGGGCGGCGGGGTGTGAGGACCCGGGGGTGGGTTTTTTTACACCAAAGGAAAATGAATACTTTTGTATAGAGATGATACATTTTTTTTATACGCGCACCCCAACCGGGACTACATTTTGCGATTACAATATTTCGCTTTTGGCTTTCAGCTTTAAAATTTCACATATTCTAGAAAATTCACCCTTACTCAAGTATTAAATTAATGATCGTCTACATATCAACATCTTCATAGACATAAAAATCATCCATTCCAATATAAATTCATTAACAATCCAAATATTTTACGTGAACCATAAATGTGTTAACTAAATCTACTCAAAAAAATTATTGCAAATTTTTCCTTCTTTCTTCCTACAAACACGAATCATCTCGACCATTAAAAAAATATTTATTATATTTTTAGAATATGCAAATACGAATCAAATCGACAAAACAAAACAAAAAAAATGTATATATATATATTAACAATCTTTATTGGGCTATAGACCCCATGGTAAAAAAAAAATTGTATATTTTTGGAATATGCGATAATTCTTTTGAGTAGTGTAGTTGCCCTGTCCGATCAGTTTATTTTAAAATCATCCCTTTAACGAAGGGATCATTCCTTAGAAATTTATTAATTATTATAAGATTACCCGCTACATACAGGTATGTGGAAAAAATAAAAATCATTATTATTGTTCCACAAAATCGGATCGCCACATATAAAATTCCAAATAACACAAACACGAGGGTCAAACGATTCGTGTACTGGGCAAATATTAATTAATGTACACAAACAAATATTACGAGCCAATGCAAACTGGAGGTAATAATGTGGGCCCAATTATATCGAGAAAAACTCCACTACAAATACCCCCATGCAATGGCGCAGGTTAATTGAATTGTTTACCCAATGAATGGAGACCAAACAATTAATTTTAATGACGACGGAACTCCAGAAATAAAAGTTACAGGAATACAAAAGCGTATATAAAGGTATAGAGGAAAACAAGAAAAAGTGACGACTATAATGCAAGGGCGTTGAGTGGACGTAGGTTAAGGTGAGATGTCAATAATACACACTACCAGGACCAAGTGTTTAACATAATATCTGATTTAAAATTGGTTGGTGCCTGTTTACCTTGTAATCAATTTTATGTAGCTAATAAGTCTACTTATGCATTTACTCTTTGCATTTCGTATATATGCATAGTAAATACTTTCCGAAAACGGCATTTGAATTGAAGGGGCAACACATTGTTCAAAATTTATCGACCAAAATGTTATAGTGACATAATTTGGTTACAGACCATATAGTGTTATCTAACAAAATAACTGAAAAAATATCAAAACTACGAAACTCTAACAGAATTCATTCATAAATTCATAATGCTGGATATTTTAAAAATATTTCTGAAAAATAAATAGGTATATATCTACTTATGGCAAAATGGTTTGCCAAAATAATGGAAAAATTATAATGAAAATTCAATAGTCTATATATTTAAAATATTACATTTAAAAAATTACTAAATTACAAAATATTATAGAAATTTACAATGTTAGTAGAAAAAAGAACTAAGAAATAATACATTTGTCAATATATTAAAAACAGAGACTTTTAATATAACATAACAACATATCAATTTTTATAGAATTTCTGACTAATGATTTTTTGATAAATTAATGCACGAAAGTCGATATTATGCTCAGGTATGCTCAATGCTGTCGTTGGGAAAGTGTTGATAGTTGATGGGTCAGCATTGGTGAGTATTATTGAATTTGTGAAAAAAATACGACTTTTACTACCCGTATTATTGTACAAATGATGCGTAAAAATCAAATTGTCAAGAAATTATTGAAGACATCAATTGTTTAATGAAATACAGGGTGTTCAAAATATAGTTGACAAACCACTCGGGGATGCCACATGAGCCCTTGAAAAATATTTAAAAAAAAAATTCTTCGGGCTATACTTTTTGAAATATTGCTAGTCAAAGGTATAACATTATAGCAAGTTTAGAAGGGCTCTTAAAGTTTCATTTTTTTTGTCTTAATTAAAAAAAAAACTACCTTCTAAGGTCTCAGTGGCTATCCCTGAGTGGCGTGCTTTTGAGTTTGTCAACTATTTTTTGTCACCCTGTAGATGTAGAAAATATTACTTTTACAACGCTTCACATACAATTTTGATATTTTATTAAATTTGTGAAGACTAATCGATATTTTGGAAATTTCTGTTCACAAGTCGATTTTATTTAAAGATTTTATGATGCTTAAGATAAGATAATGTATTTATTGCTGTTAATATACCTTATAGTCGTCTATGACTTAAATTTTTTTTAAGGTAATAATTTAATTTTTTTAATTTTATTTTATTATTTTTTATTACTTCCTAATGTCTCAGTGGCCATCCCTGAGTGGCGTGCTCGTGCGCTTGTTCACTCTATTTGGGATACTCTGTAGATGTAGAAAATATCACTTTTAAAATAACTTTACACAAAATTTCGATAATTTATTAAATTTGCAAAGACTGGTCGATTTTTTTGGAAATTTCCGCACAAAAGTCGATTTTATTTAAAGATTTTAATATGCATAAGATACGATAAGATATGATTGCTGGTAATATACGTCTGAGAATTTACACAGTCATTACTTAAATTTCTATGAAATTTATTAAGACAACTTACTTATCCACATAAAGTATAACGAAAACTTAAGTTATTAAAAAATTGACATATCTGTCAGATTTGACAACTGTAAGCTAAGACATACATTTTATATCTGTCTTTTTTTTTCATGGCAACTTTGATGAAAGTTTTTTTGAGTGCTCGATAGCTACGTATATTTAATATTCAAACTATTGTAAAATTGATAAAGAAAAATATAATATTAATTTATGAAGAGATATCCACTTCCATGGAATTTATAATACAATGTTAAATTTTTATTGAATATATGCAGAAAACTTAAATTTTAATACAACTTACGGCAAAATATCGATTTTTTATAGAGTTTATGTAGGATAACCAAATTTATATGAAATTTATCTAGAGAAGTGGATATTTTGTAGAATTTATAATTAAAAATCGTTTATTTTATGGAGTTTAGTTTTGAATGAAATACGTGTTGTAAGTACATAGATTAAAATATAAATTGATGCTTAACTCTTAAGAAAAATCAAATTATTCTTAAAGTAATGAAGGAAAATCTATTTTCTTTATGGTATAAATGAGGGTGGATGGAAAGTATATGAAATATATGTAGAAACATTTTTCACAGATTTCTTTTTTCACAATCACAAATCGATATGTGCAGAAAACTTTAACTTTAACAAAACTTATGGCAAATTATCTAGTTTATGAGGTATATTCAAATTTTTATATGGATTAAACTTGATGCTTAGTGCTTTTGGAACAATTTATAATTAAAAATCAATTATTTTATTGAATTTAGTTATTGAGAAATACATATTGTGTGTATATATATATATATTAAATTGATGCTTGACGCTAAGGAAAAATCCATTTATTTCCTAAAATATTGAAGGAAAATCAATTTTCCTTATGGAATTTGTTGATCGAAATTATATAAAACTTATGTAGAAAATTCCTTTTTTTCTAGAATTTCTTATTCAAATTTCATTTTATGATGCTACAGAAAATTTCTGAGGAATTTATTAAATACATTTTATGTTTATAAGAAAATATCAAATTAATAATTGGTCGAAACTGCAGTCGTGTTTCACGAAAAATAAAGTGATAAAGAATATAGTAACGTGTTTAATTTCTATATCAAATATCAAATTATTCGAATAGTAATGAGGGAAAGTCGATGTTTTGTGGGAGTTATTAAGAAAAAAATACTTTTTATTAAACGTTCTGTCTGAATAAGGTTCTGTTAAAAAAACTTGATAATATCATATATTACGAAAAATTTAGTCGATGTTATAGAGGTGTTACATTTGTCACACACTAATTGACGAAATTAAATGAAACAAACACTTTTCGTATATCTATTTCATTAAACAATTGATGTCTTCAACAACTTCTTGAAAATTCGAATGTTGGGCATAAATTTCGCAATAATATGAGTCGTAAAAGTCTTAAATTTTTTCATAAGTTCAATCAAACTTCCAAAAAATTTGACTATTCTTCATAAAATCAATAAAACATTGATGTTTTGCCTTAAATTGTATTAAAAAATTGTAAAAAAATACTTTCCTGCATAAAATTATCAAAAAATACCCCATTAGAAAGAAATTCTATAAAAAAAATGATATGTTGTCATAAGTTGTATTAAAAGTCTTTTTTTAAATATATTTACAAGTTTATTATTTCTTCAGCAATTTTATTGCTAACATTGTACATTTCTATTAGATTTTGTAATTTTTGCAACTTTTAAATTTAATATTTTAAATATATAGACTATTAAATTTCCATTATAATTTTGCCATTATAAGTAGATTTATTAGAAATTTATGGAAATATTCAGATTTAGGAATTTATGAATGAATTTGTGTTACAATTTCGTAGCTTTGCTCTTTGTTAAGTTATTTTGTTAGATAATTAGAATTTCTATTTTATTTTTGTATTCGATTTCATTTTTGTTACTATTGTTACCTAAATATTTTTAATTATAAATTTCTACTACAGTTTTGTCATTTTTTTAACTATTTCTTCAGATATTTTATTTTAATATTTACAATTGTAATGAGAATTTAGCCAATTTTACTTTTAGTACTAATTTTTTTAATGCATAAGGGTGAATTTCATTTATTTCGTGTCAATTTTACTATTCGATCTATTATTTTTTAATACTCATATAACATATTGAATTTATATTGTAGTTTGGTAATTTTTAATCTCTCAGGCAATTTAGGAAAATATTTGGATATTATTTGCTATTCGAAATGGAAACATCCAATAAGATTATTGAAACAAATTATAATTAAAGAACTTAACACATGATTTTCATTTAATTCCTACTAAAAGCTCTTCTAAACTTGGTATAATGTTAAGCGTGTTCTGTATAGCTATATAAGAACAAATGTGATATGCTTATGTACTGTTTTTATTTATATCGTTGAATACTGTAATCCATATGTACCTGTACATATAAATAAACAATATCTATCTATACCTATGATTAGCAATATTTCAAAGAGTATAGCCCGAGGAATTTTTGTAGTATTTTTTAAGAACTCAGTTGGCATCCCCTAGTGGCGTGCTGTTGAGCTTGTGCATTATTTTTGAACACTCTGTATTTTATTAAACAATTGATTTAATCAATAATTTCTTGAAAATTCGATTTTTGGGCATCAATTTTACAATAATATGAGTTGTAAAAGGCGTACATTTTTTCATTAATTTAACAGACCCACGAGTGCTGTGATCCATCGATCTATCAATACTTTCCCAATGATAGCACTGACCATACCTGAGCAAAATATCGAGTTTCCTGCATAAATTTGTCAAAAAATACCCCATTAGTCATAAATTCTGCAAAAATTGATATGATTTTATAAGTTATATTAAAAGTAAATTAAATAAAACAATTTTACTTTGTTACTTCCACTAACACATTTATTTTACAAAAATAATTTAGTGACTGCAGTTTCGACTACTCTATAGTCATTGTCAAACTAAGTTAGTTAGTGGAAGTAACAAAGTAAAATTGTTTTATTTAATTCATTTACCATGTTCCACAAAGTAACGGCTACCAGTATACAGTATATATTAAAAGTATTTTTTTTTCAATATATTGACAAATTTATTATTTATTCGGCTATTTTCATTTCTAACATTGTAATTATATATGAAAATTTCTCCTAATGATAAAATTTACTCCAAAAACATTCGGTCAAAGTCACAGTTTCCGTAATGTCAAAAGACAGTACAAACCATGATAGACCATGCTAGATCATGAAACTTAAAAAACGACTACATGGTGGTAGGAGTAAGTGTGAATGTTTCATCATGTATCACGAAGTAGTTGCCTCCAATATTGACGAACTAATTGACGGGTTAAATTTTTGGATATACAATTTTGACTATTTTGCCGAATATATTCCCTGGTACTATAAAAAGATAAACATATTTAGGGATTTTTATAACAATGCACTGTAATAATTATTTATGTGACAAGCGCTGTAAATTAATCTTTATGGGCGAGCTGGAAGTTTGTGGGGCGAGCAACATAGGAGCGAGCCCCATAATCCAGTGAGCCTAGTAAAGATTAATTGCAAAGCGTGTGCAGATTTGCAGTTATGTCTGTTTCTAACAAAAACGTGAATGAGGAAATTGAAAGTAACAACCAGAAAAAGGTTGCTGGAAATGTACAAGTGAATTTCGAAAATGAATCGAAGGGTATTATAAATGTGTATAATTATAAGTCTGATCCGTTATAGTTTTAAGGTGTTTGTAATAAAATTTTAATTGATTGGTCAATGTTAGAGGCATCTCTAATACATTGTATATAAATGTTGCTATTTTATTTTATTGTTAAATTTACTATGTAAACGATGTAATTTTACTTAATGGAATCACCGACATGAATCTAAATAAATAAATAAAATCTACTGCGTGATACATGATGAAATTATACAAAACAAATAACTTTCTTTGTTTATATCACACTATTAACAGTTTAATTAGTTTTCAATCTGTCTGCTTTTCTGCAAGCCCGTAAAACATTCAAGTTTTTGTATACAATCCCGTAAAATATTACAGGTCTGTTCTTATAATTTATCGTATAGTTTGTTACCTTAAACAACAAAATAAGTCTATAAAATGTCATTTACTAAGAAGGTGGAAATAAATTGGCTGCGTTAGTAAATTTTAATATTTTGCTTCGTATCTGTACTACTAAAATGTCTGTGCTGAAAAAAAATGTTATTTTATGAATTTCTCGCAATTTTTAAAACACTCCTGGCTAAGTTTATGATTGAGTGAAAGGTTGATGGACCCTTTGAACAAAGTTGCGAATCTCCGCCTGATTTCGTCTCTGGTTAAGCTGGCAGCTGGAAAAATACGAGGACATAATTCCTGCCGTCGGGGGCGGGTGGCGGTGGGACGCCTGGCGTCCCGGCGGTGATGTTTGCTCCGCACGGGCGTCCTTATTTAATAAAAACTAATCAGATTAAGAACTTTCCAAGTGCATTACGCCGTATCGTCGCGTAATTATGAAAGTTTGGAAATCATAACGCGCCGCCTCTGTTTCCGCCGGGGGCGCCCACCCGCCCCCCTCGAAATTTTAAAACCGACCGGGGGGCGGGGGCTGCGTGCCCCCAGCGCGGGATTACCGCCGCCCCACCGGATGTGTGCCATCAGGATTACTGCCCCAGTTCCCCGTTCCCCTTTCCAGAATTCCTCCACGTATGTGTGTGTCTCCTGGTGTGTCGGGATCGATGCCGGTTATCATCCCCGGACCAATTCATCCCGGCGGGGGGCGGCGCCCGCCCCCCACGGAAATAATCGCAGCAGGGTTAAATGTTATCTGTGCCTTGCAGGTTGTGGACAGCCCCAGTTGTTCCCCCAGGCCCAGACGAGGATCGTCGGCGGGAAGAACGCGCCCTTCGGACGGTGGCCCTGGCAGGTGAGCGATAAGGGGCGACCGCCCCCCTAGGGGGCATCCATCATCGTGGGCCGCACGTGGGGCAGATTAGTTCCATTCCCGCGGCCGCAGCTCGTCCCCCGCGCCGCCCCCGAGTTATCATCGCGGGGCGGGAAATTAAAATAAACAGCGGTTTTCGGGGGGCGGCCCGAGTTTTCGATTAGGACACCGCCGCCCCGGAATTAAACAACTTTAGATTAGTCCCCGAGGGAGCGATGAATTTTTCAGCCGCCGCAAAATCTGGCGCATTCCGCAGTCACAGGACCTTCCACGTCTGGAAGTTTACTGGGTCGAACTTCGCCCATTAAAGCCACGGTACTCCGGAATCGATGGTCTTGGGGCAAATAGACCGCACGGCCATCAATCACGTCAAGAGGGACATAAAAATTCACATCAAATCGGTGTTCGGGCGAAGTTCGAATTTTAATGGCTTTATTTTGGCAACAAAATAAGCACGAGGGCCAAATAAAAGTGTCGATCAAATAAATTATGTAGGTATAAATTCAACAAGTAAATACATTCAGATACATAACAACGGTATTTATTTTTATTGCCTTTGTATACGTTTGGCCTAGATTAATCAGATCAATACAAAAAACCTTCAAACTAAAAAAAAAAAAACACCCATTTCCAATCATGTCTTTGATTCTGATAATACATAAAAAACTAAATTCATTCATTCATTCAAAATTTACTTATTTTTGGCATTACGTTTAATACATAAAAAACTCAATTCATGCATTCATTCATTCATTAAAAATTTACTTATTTTTGCCACTATGTTTAAAGCCACTACCACGATCAATCGATTTTTGATGATGTCTTAGATTTTGAAAATAGACATAAAACAAATCAATCAATTTTTTCTATGTTTGTTACCCATTCCCCCACTAATGTTTCGATTTTAGATTATTTTTTACAATTTTACAATCGACTATATAAAACAAAAAATCAATCATTCAGTCAAAATTTACTTGTATTGTCTTTGGCATTGCGTTTAAAGTCATTCTGCCACTGATGTATCGATTTTTTTATTATGTCTTCGATTTTGAGAATAGACATCATAAAACAAATCAATCTATTTCTTCTGATTGTTACCATTGAGTTTGTTGATAGTCTGACACTAATGTTTCGATTTTCGATTATTTCTTGCAATTTTACAATCGACTATATAGGTACAAAAAATCATTCATTCAGTCAAATACTATTTGACACTTATACTTGTATTGTCTTTGGCATTGCGTTTTAAGTCATTCTGCCAGCGATGAATCGATTTTGGATTATGTCTTAGATTTTGAAAATACATATATATCATAAAACAAATCAATCAATTTCCTCTATGGAATTTACCATTGAGTTTATTGCCATTCTGCTACTAAGGTTTCGATTTTCGATGATTTCTTACAAATTTATAATCGACTTTATAGAAAAATCCAAATTATTTTATTCATACTTTTTAAAATTTGCTTATATTATCTTTGGCATTACGTATAGAACCATTCTACAAATGATGAATTGTTTATATACACATGCATATAGAGGATGTTAAAAAAATAATGTAAAATATTTAAAGGGCAGTAGTATAAACCACAGCAATGAAAAAAATCATGATATACTTGGTCCTTATAGTAACGGTTTCGGATATATGGAAGATTATTATTTTTTTCCTCCTTTTCTTTTATTTTGCTAAATTGTGAAAATTGTGAAAATTTTATGAAAACTTCTATGAATTTTAACGTAAATTGAGACATTTTATGTACAATTTCATGGAAAATTTCATAATTCCTGGAAAATTGCAACAATTTCATTTAAACTTATATAAATTTGACGAATGTATTAAAAATATATGCAAACCGGCAACCACTTTCCAGGCAACTTACATAATTCATGGGAATATGTAGTACATATTTAAAAACAACTGCAGAATTCATGGCAAAATGTAAAATATTCATATAAATTTCGTATGAAAATTGCGAAAATTTTATGAAGACTGCTACGACTTTAAATTAAAATGCTACATTTTAAGTATAGTTTCACAGAAAATTCCATGATTTCGGGAAAAATGCAACAATTTCAAAGAAACTTATGTAATTTTCACGAATGTATTAAACATATATGGAAACTGACAACAACTTTGATGTCAATTAACATTTACATTAACATAATAAATGGGAAAATGTAGATTTGCACATATTTCACGAAAATCTGCAGAATTGATGGCAAAAAGTAAAATTTTCATATACATTTTATAGGAAAATAGTGAACATTTTATAAAAAGTTCTACGAATTTCACTGTAAATTAGGACATTGTATGTATAATTTCATAGAAATTTTCATAATTCCTGAAAAATTGCAACAATTTCATGGAAACTTATATAATATTCACGAATGGATTAAAAATATATCGAAACTGGCAACAACTTTCCTGGCAATGTATATCATTCATGGGGAAATGTAGCACATATTTCATGAAAAACTGCAGATTTCGTGGCAAAATATAATATTTTCACATACATTTCATATGAATATTGTGATTTTTTTTTTAATACTTCTATGCATTTTAATATAAATTAAGACATTTTATCTGTAATATCATGGAAATTTTCATAATACCTGCAAAATTGCAACAATTTAATTGAATCATATGTAATTTTCACATATGCATTAAAAATATATGGAAACTGGCAATAACTTTCCTGACAATTTAGATAATTCATGGGGAAATGTAGATTTGCACATATTTCATGAAAAACTGCAGAATTCATGGCAAAACGTAAAATTTTATACAAATTTCATAGGAAAATTGTACAAATTTTATGAAAACTTAAAATTTGCATTGAAATTCGTAGATTTCAATGCAAATTGTAACATTTTATTATATTTTTATTACATGGAAAATTCACAATTCCTGGAAAATTGCAACAATTTCATGGAAACTTGTATAATTTTCATGAATGTGTTAAAAATATATGGAAACCTTCAACAACTTTCCTGACAATTTACATAATTCATGGGGAAATGTAACACATATTTCATGAAAAACTGCAGAATTCATGGCAAAATGTATTTTTTTTTTACAAATTTCATAGGCAAATTGTGCAAATTTTATTAATACTTTTATAAATTTCATTGTAAATTGGTACATTTTATGTATGATATGATAAATTCCATAATTCGTAGAAAATTGCAACAATTTCATAGAAACTTATGTAATTTTCGCCAATGTACTCGTATTAAAAATATATGGAAACTGGCAACATCTTTCCCGGTAATTTATATAATTCATGGAGAAATGTAGCACATATTTCATGAAAAACTGCACAATTCGTGGAAAAATATAATATTTATATATCAATTTCTTATGAAAATTGTAATTTGTTTTTAATATTACGAATTTCAATATAAATTGGGACATTTTATCAATAATATCATGGAAATTTTCATGATTTCTGAAAAATTCTAACAATTTCATGGAAACTTATGTAATGTTGACATATGCATTTAAAATATATGGGAACCGGCAATACTTTCCTGACAATTTACATAATTCATGGGCTAGATTTGCACATATTTCATGAAAAACTACTGAATTCATACCAAATGTAAAATTTTGTAGGAAAAGTGGAAATTTTTATGAAAAATATTTCCTGGAAAATGGCAACAATTTCATGGAAACCTATGTAATTTTCACGATTTTTTAAAAAGTTATTTTGAAAATGGCAACAACTTCCCTCGAAATTTACATAATTTATGGAGAAATATAGATTTGCACATACTTTATGATAATTTGTAGAATTCAGGCAAAATGTAAAATTTTCATATAAATTTAATACGAAAATTGTGAACTTTTTATGAAAACCTTAACGAATTTAAATGTAAATTAGGATATTTTATGTGTAATTTCAAGGAAATTTTCATTATTTCTGGAAAGTTGCATCAATTTCATGGAAAAATTCAGAATTTCTGGAAAATTGCAACAATTTCATGGAACTTACATTAAAAAAAATGCAGAATTCTGGGCACAATGTAAATTTTTTATTAATACATAAGTACTTAACTACTTATCATTCTCGATTACTACTTAATTTTTGTATGTCTTTATATATGATAAGCGACACTTATCACATAAAAATGTTAAAAAACTAAAAAAAACTCTTATACTTTACCTAGATTATGTTTAGCAATGTCAGTTATCATTCTGACACTGATATAAATTTAATGTTCAATTGTATCTTAGAATATCCTTTTTTTTTACTTTTTATCCTGAGACACTGGAAGTTACCATTAAAGTTTCAATGTTATCTTACATTTTGAAAATCGACATTTTACAAAATGAACTTAAAAAATGAACATAAATGAACTTCTATTGGTTTTGGCAATAGCTTTATCATTTTGACATTTTCAATTGTGTTGTAGATTTTTATTTAATAAAAACATTATACAAATAAAACTCAAATAATGAACTCAGATTTAACCTCTATTATTTTTGGCAATGACTTTATTATCATTCTGACAATGGCAATTATATTTGAATTGTAGATTGTTCCTTAAATTTTGTGAATCATCATTAGAAAATAGACTCAATTATTTCAGGCACAATTAACTTCTATACAACTAAAAGTAAATTTCAAATCAAGAAGTCAAAAAGACATTATACAAATAAAACTCATATAATCAACTCAGATTAAACTTTTATTAATTTTGGTATTATCATTCTGACAATGGGATTTATTTTTGAATTCTAAATTGTACCGTAAATTTTGAGCATCATCATTATACAAAATAAACTTGTAAACAACTAAAATTCAAATAATTAACTAAGATCATTAACTTGAATGTTTAAAGATTAAAAAAACTTAATTTACCCACTGTTATAGAAAAAATTCAGTTAACCCATTTGAAGAAAATAAAATTTATTGGAATGAAAGGGAAGTATAAGTATATGAAAGTAACCCTTTTGCTGCAATCAATTAGTTAAAATTTAAATTTAATTGAATTAAATTCGACTCATTTGTAACTTCGCCAATTCAATATAGATTTTTTTCTTATCAATTATCAATAATATATTATATTGTAGAAAAAGTTCAGTTTACCTATTTGAAAGAAATACAATTTCATGGAATGAAACGAAGTATAAGTATATGAAAGTCACCTCTTGTTGAAATCAATTAGTTAAAATTAATATTTCATTGATTTAAATTCGACGCATTGGTAACTTTGGCTATTCAATATAGATTTTTTTTCTTATCCTATTATCAATATTATATTAATACGTGGTAATGATAAAATATAACTTCTGTGTTAATATTTGGAATTTAATATATCTGTGTTACGTTTTGTGTTAAAATTTCGTGCTTTTAAATTCCGTGGAAAATAAGCCGTACAATGCAGCCCTTGAGCTTCAAATGGGGTGGAATTGTTTATGTGCTCTGAAGGAGGCTCGGACGGGCGATAAAACAGGGCTAATTAGACGGGCGCCCGCTCATCATCGGCTCCCCCTCTGCGCAAATACGTTTCTTTTTCAATGGGATTATGAGCAGGATCGCAGCATGATCGCTGTTTATTGGCGGAGCAAATTTGCATTTTTCAATTTACCCACGGGGGAGAATACACCGGCTTATAGGGCGATTGCTGTTATGATGCGAATTTCGTATTCATAAGAGTGTAAACGACCCATTTGAGGTGCGTAATCAATAGCTATTCAAGAGAGAAGATGACTTTATTCAGCAGAATTTAAATGTTACGTATAAGAAGTGGGACAATTCTATTTTATTACTTGGTGACTGACTGACAATTATTAAATTATACAATCTAATATTCTTGAACATTTTTTTATTACTATATTATTATTATTATCATTTTTTTCTGCCTAGTGTAATAATAGTATATTACTTAACGAGCACTTAATGTAGGCAATTATTTTCGCTGATAATATATTTTCTCTAAATATTTACTACCCTATTATTAGAGATTTTGTAGAGATAAATTAATATGTGTGCTATTTTGTGATTAAAACTTCACGTGCGTTACATAAGTGTATACTTGGGGAGGATTATATATTCAAGAGGTAACGCATGACAATAACTTACCTTTGCAAATTCCACTGGTTAAACGTGCTCTTTGTAAACATCGGCGCCAAGACGCGTTAAGTCGCGCATTACGAAAGCCTTACAAAAGGAACACGAACCAATGTAAAGCACAAAATTTAAAGCCCAACATTCCAAACTCTCATTAATATATTTTAGCTGCGACTGTGGAATAACACATTTGTTATTTGCGTAACTATTAATATTTACGTGTGTAAATTTGTAGACGTGTAATTCAGGATGGATCCCTACACTTATTATTAATACTTACTTAAAACACTCGTGATTTATGAGTTATAATACACTCAATTGTTATAAGTAATATTAGTTGCCTAGCTGCATTATTCATACAGTGTTTATTAATAATGATCATGTACTCATCGTGATAATGATCATGATAATCATGATAATGATCATGATGATCATAATGATTATGATTATGAGTTCATAATAATGATCATGATGATCATAATGATTATGATGAGTCCATGATCATTACGATAATGAATATTATCAGGATCATTATGATAATGAATATTATCATGCTCATCATGATCTGTTGATATAACATGATGTTGTGAAAAATACAGTTTTTCTTCACAACTTTGCAACCAGAAATCATTGCAGATGCACTTTGACTCGATCGTCTGCCTTTAGGTTTCAATGAGGAGGATGATCATCATCATCATGATAATGATCATGTCATATTGATGATTGTGATAATGATCATGTCATATCGATGATTATGATAATGATCATGATGATCCTGATGTTGTGAATAATACATGTTTTCTTCACAACTTTGCAACCAGAAATCATTGCTGACTCATTTTGACTCGATCGTTTACCTTTAGGTTTCCGTGAGGAGGACGTCGTTCTTCGGATTCTCCAGCACCCACAGGTGTGGGGGTGCTGTCCTCAACGAGAACTGGATAGCCACGGCGGGCCACTGCGTGGACGAGTAAGTAAAGTGTTTTAACTGCCCACCCCTAAGTCAACCCTCGCAGAAACCGCCCTTTAATGGTACAGTGAATGCGATAACGCTTGAAACTTAACAACGACGACTGTTTACCCTCCAGGCACGTAGAACGCAGAATTTAATTGCTATGATATTTCACACACCCGAAACCCTCGAGGGTACGTGTAAATACCGCAGGAATAAAATTATTTTAAAACATAGCGTTATCAGTGTAACTAAATCGTAAGATTTATGTCAAATACATAAATTGAGTAATTAATCGATAGGTTATTTAATAAAGTATTGGATTAATTAATTAATTATTAAATAAACTAAGAAATGGTAATGTATGTACCAATTTTTGGCTAACAAATCAATTTGAGTACGAGTCTTCTCTTTAGGATAATGTCATTGTATGTAAATAAGTAAATAATTTAATTAGATATATAATATCATTATTACTGCACGGCCTCATTAGCCTTCTTGTGCCTGAAAGTATGATAATTCGTCAAATTAGATGTACTCTTCAAATTAAGAAAAGGCAGTAGCAATTTTAATCTTTATTGAAAAATTTAAAAACAAAATTTTAATGAAACTATAGATTTCAATGAACAATTTAAAGAAAATTTAGAAAATTCTATCAAATATTAAAATAAAACCAAAATAACTACTATAAATTGATTATGTTAAAACTATGTGTGGATACCACTTGGTGAAACATGATAATTAAGGTAAATCAAGCACTTGGTTGAATTTTCACTATATTTCACTAAATATGGTGAAACTTCAACCAAGTGTTTGTTTTACCTTAATACTAATTGATATAAGTATCTAAGATGAAATTTCATATCTTTGATTTGCTTTTTGATTATATCTTGGATTTGGATTATCTGAGGATAAAAAAACATAGCCTTCATACAAGATTGATAAAAAACATATTGAAGAGTTCTTGGTCATAGACGATGCCTGACAACATCTTCAGGAGTAACCGAAGAGTTATTACTCGATACCCAAAGACGTCTGCGGAGCTGACGAGCTACCAGTTATGATAGTTCAGAAGATATAGCTATTGGGCATTGATAATACTGAAAACATTTTTAGAATGCCTTATTACTGTGAGGTAATAGTAGTAACCTCATCAGCATGAAGTTTTGTCTCCATGTAGATGAAGCAAAATACATAAGAAGTGTTAATAAAAGTGGGGTCTGCCAATAAATTTGCAGCTAATCGAACTCGACAAATCAAATATATAATTCTGGTTGGATGTAAATATGTAAATATTTGAAGGGTCAGAATTTTGAAGTAGTACGTATTGGTGATGGAACAACTGCATTAGCCTCATAATCTGTGTATGGGTATAATAAACCTTCGGGTAACTGTTCGCAGCTTTATCAATGGATGGAAATAATCATCAGCCAACGCAATATTGGTAAAATTATTTTGGGAATTAAACCTGATGGTAATTGACAATGCCTGATGGAATCAAGAACCGAAGACGTCTTCAGTGCAAAAGAGCTTTTCAGAATTGTCGATGCCTGGATGCGTCTGAAGAGCTGCATTAACCTCACAATCTACGTATAGGTATCAAATTTTCGGGTAACTGTTCGCAGCTTTATCATAGGATGGAAAAACCATCAATCAACGCCATATTAGTAAAAAGTTATGGGGATAAAACCTGCTAGCCATTGACAATGCCTGATGGAATCAAGAACCGAAGACGTCTTCAGCGCAAAAGAGCTGCTGAGAATTGTCGATGCCTGGATGCGTCTAAAGAGCTGCATTAGCCTCATAATTTGCGTATGGGTATCATAAACCTACGGTTAACTGTTCACAGCTTTATCAATGGATGGAAAAACCATCAATTAACGCTATATTGGTAAAAAAACTTTTGGGAATGAAACCTGCTGGTCATTAACAATGCCTGATGAAATCAACAACCGAATACATCTTCAGTGCAAAAGAGCTGTTGGGAATTGTCTATGCCTGAAGGTGTCTGAAGAGCTGCTGGTCTTTGACCATACCCGAAGACATCTTTAGAACTGAAAACGCCTTTAGAACAGAAGAGGTACTAATATTTTTTAAGGATGTAGTCATATATTAAACTGAGGACCAATGGTGGTTGTCTAAACTGCAAATATAAGCGTTATCAACCATCAGATAGCTATTCTTAACTTTATCAATGGATGGAAAACTCGACACATAATGCTGTATTGAGAAAATTAATCTTCGTTACTAAATAGCATTTTCCCTTGGAACTCTTAAAGCTTTAGCTATAGGTATGATATAATCTTCTTCTTCTTGTAGTTCTTATCAGCTCCGGATATTTTCAACCAACTTAGCTATTATTGACAGATGCTCAAAATAGCTGACTGGAAGTCATGGAAAACCATTTCCTGAAATGTTTTTGTGGGTGGTTGTCGAAACTGCAAATATAAGCGTTATCAACCATCAGATAGTTATTCGTGACTTTATCAATGGATGCAAAAATAGACACATGATATATTGAGAAAATCAATTTTCGTGACTGAATGGGATTTTTTTTAAATTATCGTTTGAAGCCCTTAGAACTATAGCCATAGGTACAGAGAGCATAGCTTCTAGTTACTCACGATGCCTGAAGACATTTTCAGAACAACAAACTTTATCAGTGCCTAAGAGCTACTTGGTATTTACCATGCCTGAAGATGTTTTCGGATAAAATACAAATACTAAAAACATTTATAAATACAAAGAATGACTAGCTCGACCACGAAGCAAATGGAGAAACAAAGACGTCAAAGATTTCGAAGAACAAAAAGTCGAAGATTTTGCCAAAAATGAAACGGCAAGGAAATGAGGTAAAACGAGGGTATAAAAAATTGTCATAAACATAAAATGATGGAAGTTGGATGAAGACATGGAGAGACATGGATAAAATAAAAATACTAAAGAGCAATAATAAATTCAAGGAATGACTAACTCGACCACGAAGCAAATGGAGGAATAAAGATGTCGAAGATTTCGAAGATCCATAAAGTCGAAGATTTTGCTAAAAATGAAACAGGGCAACAAATGAGATAAAACGAGGGTACAAAAAAATGTCATAAACATAAAATGGTAGAAGTTGGATGAAGACATGGAGAGACTGGCAGATGTACCTGATATAAATATGGCACAAAATTGTTAACAACAAGTATCTTCTAAGATATACTACTGCAGACGATGAATGCAATGAAAAAGGACACGATGATAGAAAACTACTGAAACAAAAGAAAAACACACAAAATACCACAAATGGAAAATGAGTTAGAAGATAAATTTAAAGAAATTGTACTGGATATTTTTGCAATACGAATACAAAGCAACATAAAGAAGAAAATAAGGAAAAATGAATGAAGGTAAATGGAAAATTAGAACGTGGTAGAACGTTAGGAATATAGCTAGCAGAGATAGATACTATGTTAGAAGATTAATTTGACGAAAAACGAATATACTTTTTTGCAATAACTACAACAAAGAAAAAAGGCATGCTACTGATAATTGATGATCTAGCAGCTAGATTCTAGCTAATAGAGGGGTAATAAACAGTAAGCTAAAAAATTCGCAACTTTGATAATAAAGGAATACATCGACCATTTATACCCTAATAACTAGGGCCTAGTTTTATAAAAACCCATATTGATAAAAGACATTTTCGGTGCTAAATAGCTAGTGTTTATAGATGTCGTTCAAAAACATTTTCGTAACGTACTGACTGAGGTAACTCCTGGTCTTTAACGATGTCCGAATACATCTTCTGAGCTGAAGATATTTTCACTGCTAAAGATGCCTTTAGTGACGAAGACTAAAAAAAAATTTTCAGAGCTGAGAAGGTTTTCGAACTACAAGAGCTAATGGTTATTGACTATTTCTAAACTTAACTATTCACTGAAGATAGTACTGACTGCTGTACTGAGTAACTGCTGGTCTTTGACAATGTCGGGAGTCATCTTCAGAGATGAAGATATTTTCAGAGCTGAAGACGCCTTTAGTGATGAAGACATTTTCAGAGCTGAGAAGACCTTCGATTTACAAGAGCTAATGGTTATTGACTATTCCTGAAATATATTTGATTATGGTCATTAATGAAACATATTTGTACTGAAGAGCCTATGGTTATTGCCTATTCCTGAAATATATTTGATTATGGTCATAATGAAACATATTTGGTACTGAAGAGCCTATGGTTATTGCCAATGGTTATTGCCATGGTGCCCGAAGACAGCTTTAAACCTGAAGATGACTTTAGTGACGAAGATATTTTCAGAGCCGAGAACGCCTTCATTGCAGTAGAACTAATGGTTATTGGCTATTCATATTTAATTATAAATTAAATAATTAAACAATTTTAATTATACTCATTAATGAAATATATTACGTGCTGAACAGCCTTTGGTTATTCACGGTGCCCGAAGACAATTTTAGAACTGAATATGGCTTAGTGACGAAGACATTTTCTGAGTTAACAACACCTTCATTGCACAAGAGTTAATGGTTATTGGTTATTCCTGAAACATATTTATTTATAGTCATTAATGAAATATATTTGGTGCTGAAGAGCCTCAGGTTATTGACAGTGCCCGAAGACATTTTCAGAACTGAAGATGCCTTTAGTGACGATGACATTTTCAGAGATGATAATGCCTTCGATGGATAAGAGCTAATGGTTATTGACAACCACTGAAACATATTTGATTATATTGTATGAAATATAGTAAAGCACTTTTAAATTTTTCAAAGCTATAAATTCAGAACTCAAAACATCAAAAGCTAAAGACATAAAGAGTTAGGAACGTCTTGATTGCAAAAGAACTACAGGATTTTGGCATTGTCTGAAGATTATTCAAACCTGTTTTATTGTTCATAGGCAACAATTTCTATAAAACCAACAGTTTTGAAAATTTAGCTTTAAAGTGCTACACATCATTTCATACAATTTGATTATGAATTTTCAACAAATAAGAACCACATGAATTAACAAATTTGATTAACATATTTGGTGTTGAAGAACCTCTTGTTGGTGCCCGAAGATATATTTAGAACTGAAACCGTATTTACTGATATAGAGCTGCAAAATATATGCAACGCCTGAAGACATCTTCAGAGCTAAAGACATCAAGAGCTAAGAACGTCTTCAATGCAAAATAGCTACTGATTTTTGGCATTGTCTGAAGATTTCTTCCGAGCCGAAGAGCTTCAGGTCATTAACGATACGGATGGTGCCGATGAACTACGAGTACATATTCACTTCGACTTCACATCGATGATTCTTTACTTCGATGACTAGAACTACAGAGTACTGCGACGCCTGAAGACATCTTCAGAGCTAAAAACATCAAGAGCTAAGAACGCCTTTAATGCGAAATGGCTGCTGGTTTTTGGCGTTATCTGAAGGTTTTTGGCATTGTCTGAAAATTTCTTCTGACCGTATTTACTGACGTAGAGCTGTAAAGTATTTGCGACGCCAGAAGACATCTTCAGGGCTAAAGATATCAAGAGCTAAGAACGTCTTCATTGCAAAAGAGCTACCGGTTTTTGGTACTGTCTGAAGATTTCTTCTGAGCTGGAAAGCTTCAGGTCATTAACGATGCGAAAGGTGTCGATGAACTACGAGTATATATTCACATCGACTTCACATCGATGATTCTTTACTTGGATGATTAGAACTATAGAGTACTGCGACGCCTGAAGACATCTTCAGAGCTAAAGACATCAAGAGCTAAGAACGTCTTTAATGCAAAATGGCTACTGGTTTTTGGCATTATCTGAAGGTTTTTGGCATTGTCTGAAAATTTATTCTTAGCTGAAGAGCTTCAGGTCATTAGCGATGTGGATGGTGCTGATGAGCCTTTACCTGTTCACTTCGATGATTAAATTATTCGTGATTATTAAATTTCATCAGCATTCTTCACTTCACTGGGATGAATCATTTATCGGATTTAAATTCTAAAATTTTAGAAAACCTTCTGTTAAGAAAATTGATATACATTATAAGACTGGCTGATTGAAAAGTCTGTAATTTATTTTAGGCTGCAGTCTAAAATTTCCATTTGTGCAACGTCAATGTGGCTGAGAGCCGTTCCTTGTCCCGCTCCCCTTAATCGCGATTTAGCCGGACAAACAACCCCCAGCCCAGGCCGGATGTTTTCCGCCGGAAAATTTATCGCCCCCGGAGTTCCCGGATGCACCCTTCCATAACGATCCTATTTTCCTTCTGCGATCGGAAAATTTATTTCCCCCGCGCGTTGTCTTGCAGCCTGTTGACGTCGCAGATCCGCATCAGGGTGGGCGAGTACGACTTCTCCAGCGTGCAGGAGGAGCTGCCCTACGTGGAGCGCGCCGTCGCCAGGAAGGTCGTCCATCCGAAGTACAACTTCTTCACGTACGAGTACGACCTGGCCCTGGTGCAGCTGGACAAGCCCCTGGAGTTCGCCGCCCACATATCGCCGATTTGCTTGCCGGCCAGTGATGACCTGCTCATTGGGGAGAATGCTACGGTGACCGGATGGGGGCGGTTAAGTGAAGGTGGCACCCTCCCCTCAGTACTACAAGAGGTACGTAAATATGCCAGATTATTATATTTGTATCAATCGCACAGCAATTTAGAAATAAAACCACGACTTCCAATGATCACTAGCAATATCATGACTAGTTAAATATGCTTTAGAAAACTATATATTTGGAAGGAAATTGAAACATATATATCATCATCATAAAATAAATCATCATAAAAATCCTTATACCTTGTTAGGTGTTGGGTGTGTGATAAGATCTATTTTACATTTTAAGTTTACTGAATTTTTTCCATTCGGTTCTGTTTCTGGCTAACTCTCATCATAATCTGTACTTTTTGGCTTTTCTTCGCCATTTTCACTAGTATCGGTCTTTTACTTTCTTTATTAAATTTTCCTCATAATTATAATCTAATTATACTCGTAATTAGATATTAAATTGCTGTTTTTACCACATATAAAAAAAATTAGTACAAACGTCGTAATTTAATATCAATTTATATACATAAACCACGTAGTTATGGTTAAAGCAATGTTAATGATGATATTTTATTTTTTTAATTTTCCTGCAGGAGTTTTAGTTTTGGTGGAGGCGCCGGGTTAATATATTTATTAGCTTGATTAATATATATTTATACACATTATATTTTTTAATTAAGGACGTAATTAATTTCTACACATATTTTTCTTGCCGTTTCAAGGTTCAAGTTCCGATTGTGAGCAACGACCGCTGCAAGAGCATGTTCCTCCGCGCTGGACGCCACGAGTTCATCCCGGAGATCTTCCTCTGCGCAGGCCACGAGAACGGCGGCCAGGACTCGTGTCAGGGCGACTCAGGGGGCCCCCTGCAGGTGCGTGGCAAGGACGGCCGCTACTTCCTGGCGGGCATCATCTCCTGGGGCATCGGCTGTGCCGAGGCCAACCTGCCTGGGGTGTGCACGCGCATCTCCAAGTTCGTGCCGTGGATCCTGAACAACGTGACGTAATGGCGACGGCCACGGCGGCCACCGCCAGGCCGCAGGGCCAGTCGCTCTCCGTCACACGTGTCATCGCCGCCACCGCCCCCCAGGTGGACGCCGGGGGAGGCGAGCGCCGCGACGCCTAGTCCACGTGATAAGTTAGTAAACGGCGGCGCTGCCGGGGAACTCTTCGCGCCCACCCCCAAGTCCAGTGCCGTGGAGGCCGTGGGGAGGATCGTTTCAGCCGCCCCCGCATGGCGCAATTTATGGCACGCGCGTTTTAATTGAATGCTTGATTACAGCATCGATTCGGATTATTGTACACCAGCATGAATGGGCTTGGAAATTAATGGTAGGCTAAAAGGGTGGCAACCATTTGGGGCGAGGTTGGAGGAACCAAGGGCTTAAAAACGCGGCGAAGACGACGCAATTTAAGGGCTTTCAGTTCATCGCAAATTTGTATGCACAATTACAGCAATCTCTACAGCAATACATTTATTGACCATGAAAACAGGAGCCTATGAAATACACTTTTGAAATAAGGAACAAATGAAGAATTACCTAATATTCTTAAAGAACAAATCAGGTGAATTTATTGTTCTCTAAAATTTAATCAACTCAATTACATTTTTTTTATGCACAATTATATCTCTACAACAATAAATTTCATTCAAATGCAAACAGGAGCCTAAGAAATACACTTTTGGGATAAGGGACAAAGTAAGAATTACCTAATATGCTTAAAGAACGAGTCAGGTGAATTAATTGATTTCCAAAATTTAATCAACTCCTCTTCTATTATATATTTTTATTGTTTTCTTCTTAATTGGAGTACTTATTATCCTTTCCTACTATTTGAGTTAAAACATATAGATCTTTGAAACAATTAAGCAACTAATCAAATTTAAAAATGCAGAAAGCACCTCATAAATTATTAAAATATAAATACACATTAATTAAAAATATAGTTATTTTGACTAAGTATTCCAAAATATAAATGAAGCACGTGCTGAAAATGAGGCAGATTTTTTTTTAATTGTAACTACCCTCAGTGTTTAAATCATAAATGAATTTATAATGTACACTTTTGGCACCTTAAATTCTTGAAGCTATTAATTGATCCTACTAAATTTTGTGAATGAGGTAACAATTTTAATCACCTGCAGATTAAAATGAAAATTGGTTTTAAAAATATACGTTTTTTACATAGATACCAAATAAATTCTTGGGAATAAATATAATAAATAAAATTAAGTATGTTCAACTACCAATGTAATTGAATATGAAATTAATTAATTGAGCATAAAATATAATTGAAGCATGTGCTGAAAATAAGGCAGATATATTTTTTAATTTAACTAACCACGAGAGTTTAAATAAAAAATGAATTTATAATGTACACTTTTGGTACGTTAAATTCTTGCAACCATTAATTAATTCTACTAAATTTTGTGAATGACCTATCAATTTTAATCACCTGTAGATTTAAAATCAAAATTGGCTAAAAATATATATGTTTTTGACAGATACCTAATAAATTCTTGAGATATATATACGTTTTTGACAGATAATGAATACATTATTGAGACCATTAATTAATCAAACAACATTTTTGTGAATGAGCTAACCATAATAATTCACCTGCAGATTTGATATCAAAGTTGGTTAAAAAATATACATATTTGGCATAGATACCTATTAATTCTTCAGACCAAAGTTAATAAAATTAAGTATGTTCAATTACCAAAGTAATTGAACACAAAATATAATTGAAAGCGTGTGCTGAAAATAAGGCATTTTTTTTTTAAATTTCAACTAACCTCACAGTTTAAATCAAAAATGAATTTATAATATACACTTCGGCACCTTAAATTCTTGGCACCATTGATTAATCCAAATAAATTTTGTGATTGAACTAACAATTTTAATCACCTGCAGATTTAAAATCAAATTAGTTAAAAAAATATACATTTTTGACAGATATCTTATAAATTCTTGTAGCCATTAAATAATCAAACAAAATTTTGTGAATAAGCTAACAATTTTGACCACCTGCAGATTTAAAATCAAAATTGGTTATAAAATATACGTTTTTGGCACATATGCCTATTAAATTCTTGGGACTAAAGTAAATAAAATGAAGTATGTTCAATTTCCAAAGTTATTGAACATAAAATATAATTGAAGCTTGTGCTGAAAATATGGCAGATTGTTTTTTATTTAACTAACCTCAGAGTTTTAATCAAAAATGAATATATAATATACACCTGTGGCACCTTAAAACCTTCGGACAATTGATTAATCAGACTGAATTCTATGAATGAGCTAACAATTTTAATCACCTGCAGATTTAAAATTAAAATTGGTTAAAAATATATACATTTTTGACAGATATCTAATAAATTCTTGGGACCAAAGTAATAAAATTAAGTATGATCAATTACCAAAGTGATTGAACACAAAATAGATGAATATTCTTAAAGAATCAGTCACAAGATTTTTTTTCTTCAAATTTTTATATATAAATTAGCCTTGGGATGAAAAAACCGTTTATGGAACCAACCGAATGAACATAAAATTAATTAATTTGCTTAAAAAACGAGTCACAAGATTTTTTTTAGATCTAAATTTAGACGTAAATTGTAAGAACGGTAAAAAAACCGTTTTTGGACCCATTGATTATTTCAAACATTCAATTTAACATTACCACAGAAGAATGGGTCACTACATTTTACAGTAAATAAAATTAAGTATGTCCAATTACCAAAATGATTGAACACAAAATTTATGAATATTCTTAAAGAATCAGTCACAAGATTTTATTTCTTCAAATTTTTAGATACACATAAGCCTTCCGATGATAAAAACGTTTTTCCGTTTTTGGAACTAACGTAATTCAACATAAAATGAATTAATTTGCTTAAAAAATAAGTCATGATACAAAAAACCGTTTTTGGTACCATTAATTCAATTCAAACATTCAATTTAAGATTACCGCAGAAGAATATGTCACTACAATTTACAGCATCGAAAATGCAGGATTTTGAAGTGACTCCACCACTTTCTTAATAAATTATTTTGAAACAAAAATTTCTGATATATATATATTTTTTCATATTTTTGAGTTAATGTTTGATCACAGTGCATCGCTTGGAATCATTATTTAATCAAACTAAATTTTGTGAATGACCTAACAATTTTAATCACCTGTAGATTTAAAATCAAAATTAGTTATAAAAATCTATGCCGTTTTTGGCATAGATACCTGATCAATTCTAGGGACCAAAGTAAATAAAATTACTTGATTTTTTAAGTAAATTAATTAATTTGATGTTCTATTACTTTGGTAATTTAATTTATTAATTTGCTAAAAAACTAAGTCACAGTAATTTAAAAAAAAATTGGTGCACAATAAAACCGTTTTTGGAACCATTTATTAACCAAACATTCAATTCAAGATTACCACAAAAGAATGAGTCACGAACATTTACCGTTTCGAAAATATGCGGTTTTAAAGTGACTCCGAACCACTTTTCTTAATAACATTATTTGGGAAATTTTTTTAGTGGTTTAAAAAAATGGCACTCCACAAAAATTGTTCAATTTTCCGATTTAAAACCTTCAATAATCCAACCTAACCTAACCTAACTTAACCATTTTTTTTTTAGCAATTCTGATAAATTCTGAAATTGGAAAAAAAAAATTGTATGACACACGTGAATAAAGAAACATTATTCAGTCAAAAACATTATCACTATTTTTTCGTGGATAAAATTCATTGTTATTAACTTTCTGAACTTTCTGTTTCTTCTATTAACTTTATGAAACAGGTGATAAGTGATTCATGGTTATACATAATTAAAATTTACATATAATAATAATAAAGAATATTTATTAGCAAAAAACGCTACATAATATACAAAATTTCAGATACATACTTAATTGAAGTACACTTGTAGGGGTTAGTTTAGATATTAAATGTATACAATACATTGCAATGCAAATTATAATCCCTTAATTATGAATATTAATCTAACCTAACCTAACCAATAGAACATTTTGAAAATTCTGATAACGAAATTGAAAAAAGTATTGTATGACACACGTGAATAAAGAAGCATTATTCACTAAAAAACATTCTCACTATTTTTTCGGTATACTGCTGTTCGTGGATAAAATTCATTATTATTAACTTATACCAAAAATAGCTATTTTCTGAAAAGGGTAATAAGTGTTTCATGGTTACACATAATTAAGGGGTAGGGGTTAGTTTAGATATTAAATACAATAATAATCCCTGGCACTGCACTGGGCACTGCATTGTTGTAAGGTTTTGAATAAAGATTTTTAAATGTTTTAGAAAATTGAGATAAAATTTAAATGGTTCTAAAAATATGATTATGAATAAAATGCAAATGGCTTACTTAAACATTTCCACTGTTACTAACTTCTATTCCAATTATCAATAGAATTTTGTAAATTAGCATTATTTCAATTGGAAAAAAAAGTTTTGAAAACCAAACTGTGCTTGTTTACTTTCAATTCTAACATCTTCAACTAGGTAGTTGTATTCGAATTTTCCAAAAACATATATTTTTGATTACTATTTTGTAAATATTGGTTATCTTCGATTAAAAACTAAACAATTTAAGTAAAATGAACATACTTTTTTTTAAATTCTAATCACTGTATTCATTATAATCTATAGTAAACTCTTTTTCTTCACATCTTGTCTTACTTACTAAAAAATACTAAAAATTGAACGATATTTTGTAAATACACTGTCCTACAAATGATAAATGGACCATTATATTATTTATATTTTTTGAAATTTTGTTCCAAACTGCTAAATTTTATTGAAGATCTGAAACGTTGCTTTCTCATTGCGATCAAATGGCATAACTGATAATCTTATCTTGTCTCACTTTATAAATTGATAAACATTATAATCTATAGTCAAATCTTTTTGTTCACATCTTGTCTTACTTACTAAAAATTGAAAGATATTTTGTATATACATTGTCCTACAAATAATAAATGGACCATTACATTATTTATATTTTTTGAAAATTTTGTTCCAGACTGCTAAATTTTATTGAAAATCTGAAACGTTGCTTTCTCATTGCTATCAAATAGCATAACTGATAATCTTATCTTGTCTTACTTTAAACATCGATAAACATTTTTCCAATGCAATGTAATGCATACATGTGCATGTACATATACATAATGAGCAATGCACATGTAATTGTAATGAACTGGCATCGGAATGCTACATAATACGTTATGTACTAAACTCTTCAGTTGATGTTCAGTTGGTTTAGTGGTTGTTCCTTATTTCAAAATGCGTATATTTTGAGTCCAAAATAGTATCAAGGTTGAAGCACCGTGCGCTAGCTGTTTAAAAAAATAGTTTTGTGAAATTGAGTTGAAATTTAAAATTTCTTTTTTTTTCTCAAACTGTGCTGGTCATAACTTATGGGGTTCTTGTGATGAGGTTGTATAATTTTGTATTGATTTATGTTATCAAAAACTCCTCATATTGTAAAATAATATATAAAAAAAAATGTTTAGTTTTATATTAACGTGTGTTTCGTTAATAAATTGCAGTTACGTAGTTTGACCTATAAAACGTTTTGGTGCAGCGCCAGTAACAATGAAACTAATTTAATGCTCCTGGTACAGTTAATAACTACACGAAAAGTTGTAATAACAGTTTTAGCAGCTGCAAGGGACAAAACACGTCACTTTCTTAATTAAGGCTGTACATGGTGAGGAAGCGATGCGTTCGCGGCTTGCATAATTGAAATAGCGAATAAGCGCCGCTTAACTATTGCGCGAGATGATTCGAGTTTGAGTTTTAATTAATCGCCGGAATTTACACCTCCTCGCCGTGTACAGTGTACACCGCCACCGCCACCGCCACCGACGTGACTTTCAACGTGGCGACATCCGGAAGCCGGTGCGCGGAAGCCGACCCAGTTTCCGGAAGGACCATAACTCTGGGGGCGCGAATAATCAAAACGTCGTCCCTTTGTGGAAGTTTCGCAAAAAAAACCGGCGATAAAGCCCTCCAGCCCCCGATGAAATTTTCAGCCGGGCGGCCCCCCGGGGGCGCGATAACCGCCGCGGGGGCCGCCCCAAGGAGACGTCCCCGCAGGAAGATAAAGTCCCAACCGTCCGCCCCCTGATTTATCGCGCTTTATTATTATGTTGTGCCCCGATTTTCTTCGCCTCGGTTAATGCAGAATTTCAATTCTCCGATGATGTATGGTGCACAAACACACGCACGGGTCTAAATTTTGCGGCACGCTCCGGTGGGCCGCAATAGCGCGTGAATTACGGCCCCTGCGGTTTTCATTAATTTATACATTTTGCGAATCCCCCTTTCTCTTTTTTTACATATATATCATACTAAGCATTGTGATTATTGAGTCATTTTATTAATTATTTAATAATCGTACTGTAATAGCGTTTTAATTTTTAAGTTGAGCAAAGTCAGGGTTAGTTTTTAATCGCTAAGTTTATGTATATACTACTCTAATATAATCATCATAGCTATTATTATTTATATGTTTAACTCTCCAAAGATGATTTAATAATTTTTATACTTATACATATATAAATATGAGTTGTTATTAATTACTATTATTGTTGTAAATAATCAAAGCGCATATATATTTTATGATAGCAGAGCAATGAATAAAATTAATTATTATTGTGCCCGTGTTTCTCTTTACCATTTTTACACCCTTAGATACCTTAATACCTGAACACTCAATATATAACAAATCATCCAAAAATACAGCATCACACTAAAATGCAAATATCTCAACAACCAACCACTGGATATTTAGTTATTGGATTATATGACATAAAAATATCAATATCAACATTAATTGTGATATATAACAATATATCACTCAACATCAATACCAATTTTTCCAAAAATTGATGGGCCAGTTATTGATATATTGCAAAAAAAGTGTTAGCTTATTTTAGAATATCATCAAAAAACCCGTAATCATACTAAAATGTAAATATCTTAACAAACATCCATTGGACATTGATTAATTTCAATGACTAATACACCAACATGTCACTTAATATTGGTGCTAAGTTTTACTAAAATTGATGCGCCCATTTTTACCCAAAACGTATCAATACTATACTATTAAAAAAATTGAAAATACTTTCCAAAATTTTACGTTAAGACTTGAATGGATGATTGTATTCTGCCATATAAATGTTAATATTTATATTAATATTAAAGTAATTTTTGATTAATTATTGTGCATATTAATTCGAAAAGTATTTATATAAAATTCAAATTCTGAATATCATCTGTTTTTGAGTAATGAAGTGATCTAATATCTCGACAGTTATTTAAATTACATTTTTATTGCTAAATGGCAACTCACAATTTTTCTCATTAATTTTGATTTCCCTTATGAGAATATAAATTTAATACACATTAATAGTCGGGCATGACAGGTGCATTATACAACCAAAAATAATTAATCAAGTTCCTTATTAACCGTCCTCCTCTTTCATCTTCCATTCGAACGGAAATTACAATGTAAAGTAGTTACAGATTTATGTCATTTCAGGCTTCGGATTCAATACGCCTGCACCGAACAAGGTATAGAAAGTAATTACAAATAACTTGCAAGTAACTGAATTGGCGGTGCTCGTCTGAGGTTGAATGGGTCGAACCATTCTACAGAGGCCGAACATTGGACACTGAGACAGACCTGCGAACGCTAACAAAGGAAATTTATTTATTGAAGGAGAATTTATTGAAAACGAAATAATATGTATAACTACACAATTCATGAATATAATCTTGAATAATAATAATAATATAAGTAAATAATATGATATATACAAAGAATGACTTTGGCATACCTGTTCTCATCATTCACATCACCACTGCTCACCATCATCATCATCATCATCAACATCCATCATATAGAATTTACAATGTATACAATATATAAAATGTAAAACCTAAAGGCGGAAGTACCACATAGGTCGAAGCCTAATAAAGATTGTCTACTACTACTATAAGTAAATAGTATTAATAAAAATCTGATCCACCCACCATATGACATCATCAACAGTTTATGAAGACAATACGATAATTATTAGATTATACATATAAGACAATATGGAAATTATATTATTTACCACTTATTTTATTTAAAAATCTAGACATATTAAACAACTAAACATTAAAATAAAATATGTATACAATTTTTTTGGGCTTTCTCCTCACTCGTCTTTCGAACATTTTACATTTCTGCACATTCGCTCCTCTCACGAATCACTTACCCGCTTGCCCCATTTCTCTTCTTTACACCCTCTGCGTATCTGGGGTGTCAATTGAATATCTGTAGCCCGGACACGGGCCGAAATCAAACACGGAGCTTTTGGGGGCTGCCCCAGCCTCCATCCGATAGCCCCAGCAAGTGCAGCTTAATCCCCGCTAATTGTTTTCCACTCTCGGACGACTCACCCCATTCCGGGGCTATTTACACGCGGGTAAAACAGTAGCCTGAGGAACAGGCAAAGTCCATTAGGGCAACGATATGATTAGAGACCGGATTTTAAGCATTACTCATTTTTTTTAAATATTGCATGAAAATGTCGTCGGTATATTTGCACGAATTGGAAAAACGGTGATTTTTTTGTGTTCTGCCTCTTTTAAATATTTCTCACGTGACATGGAAAAGTATTACAACCATGTGTTTTTGGATGATTCTTGTGATGATTCTCATAAATGAATGATGATGATGAATTCTCAAATTATTAATAGTATAGTATTGATACTTTTTTGGCGATATCTGAAAAACTTACTCATAAATTTTAGAAAAAAATGCCACAGATATTGAGTGATATATTGCTATATCACAGATTTAAATAACTTAATAACAAATGGCTGGTTGTTGAGATATTGGCATTTTAATGTGATCATATGTGTTTTTGGATGATATTCTCAAATAGTATTTATCCTCTTTCAGCAATATTTCAAAAATTAGCGCATCAATATTAACACAAATTAGCATCAATATTGAGTGACATATTGCTATATTATATATTTAAATAACTTAATGTCCAATGGCTGGTTGTTGAAATATTGGCATTTTATTGTGTTTAAATATTTCATATTAAAATGACATAATATCTAATGGGTGAGTCTTGAGATATTTGCATATTTTTTTAGTAATATCTCAAAAAGTAGCGCATCAATTATAGACAATTTTGTCATCTACATTTAGTGATATAATGTTATATTATACATATAAAAACCTTAATGTCTAATGGCTGGTTGTAGAGTTATTTGGTTTTTATTGTCACCCTATGTTTTCAGATTATATTCTTAAAAATTATTTATCCTCTTTCAGCCTTATTTCAAAAAATAGCGCATCAATTTTAACACAAATTAGCACCAATATTGAGTGATATATTGCTATATTATATGTTTAAATAACTTAATGTCCAATAGCTGGTTGTTAAAATATAGGCATTTTAATGTGATTCAATATTTCATATTGAAATGACATAATATTTAACGGGTGATTCCTGATATATTTGCATATTAGTGTGATTATGTGTTTTTGGATGATATTCTCAAATTATTAATAGTATAGTATTGATACTTTTTCAGCGATATCTAAAAAATAGGCGCATGAATTTTAGTTCAATGTAGCTCCAATATTTTGTGATATATTGGTATATCAATCTTTGAAATTAATTAATGTCCAATAGGTTGTTCTTAAGATATGTGTATGTTAGTGTATTTTTGGATTATATTCTCAGATAATGTTGAGATATTTTTAGCAATATGTCAAAAACTGACGCATCAATTTCAGCGAAATTTGGCAACATCGTGATATATTGTTATATTATGTAATCAATTAACTTAATGTCCAATGGCTGGTTGTTGAGATATTTGCATGTTATTGTGATCATGTGGTTTTTGGATGATATTCTCAAATTATTTATTTATTTATTTATTTATTTATTTAACGGAAAAAATACTCCATTTTTACATATATTACAAGTATTTGATAAAGTGTACATACCATTACCACTAAAACACTAAAATAACTAAAATAACAATAGTTGATAATAAGGAGACCAATAACCAAAGATATATAATATTAGTAAACCACAACAAATAATGTTGACACTTTTTTCGTCTTATCTCAAAAACTGGCGTATCAAGTTAAGAAAAATTTAGCACAAATATTAAGTGCTATATTGAGATATAACTTATTTAAAATTGTTAATTTTGTTAATGTATGGTTATTATTATATTTGCATGTTATTTGATCATGTGTTTTTAGATAATATTCTCAAATAATGTTGACACTTATTAAGTGATATATCAAAAACTGGGGTATCAATTTAAAAAAAAATGGCACAGCTATAATGCTATATTGGTATATAATTCGTTTAAATTAGTTAATTTCTAATGGGTGGTTATTATGATATTTGCCTATTATTAAAATCATGTGTTTTTAATAGCTAGTTGTTTATATATTGGCATTTTAATATGTTCCTGTGTTTTTGAATGAGATTCTCAAATAATGTTGACACTTTTTTCGTGCTATCTCAAACACTGGTGCATCAACTTTAGAAAAATTTGGCACCAATATTAAGTGATATATTAAGATATAACCCATTTAAAATTGATAATTTGGTTAATGTGTGGTTATTGTGATATTTGCATGTTATTGTGATCATGTGTTTTGAGATGATATTCTCGAATAATGTTGACACTTATTAAGTGATGTCTAAAAACTGAGGTATCAATTAAAAAAAAATGCACGGCTATTAAATGCTATATTGGTATATAATTCCTTTAAATTGGTTAATTTCTGATGAGTGGTTATTATGACATTTACCTGTTATTAAAATCATGTGTTTTTAAGGGCTGGTTGTTGATATATTGACATTGGCATGTGATCCTATGTTTTTGAATGATATTCTCAAATAATGTTGACACTTTTTTATTGATATCTCCAAAACTGGCGCATCAATTTTAGCACAATTTGGCACCGATATTGAGTGATATATTGTTAAATTATACATTTGAATAACCTAATGTCTAACAGCTTTTTATTGGGATATTTTCATTTTAATGTGATCCTATGTTTTTGGATATATTCTTCAATAATATTGATACTTTTTTAGCAATATGTCAAAAATTGGCATACAATATTAATACAATTTAGCACCAATATTGAATGATATATTGTTATATTACATATATAAATAACTCAATATCCAACGGGTGATTCTTCATATATTTGCAAATTAGTGTGATCATGAGATTATGGATGATATTCTGAATTTATTAATAGTACACTATTTACACCTTTTTAACCATATCTAGAAAACTGGCGTATGAATAGTAGTAAAGTTTATCACCAGTATTGTGTGAAATATAGGTATTTCAGTCGTTGAAATTAATAATGTCCAATCGGTGGTTCTTAAGATATTTGCATGTTAGTGTGATCGTGCGTTTTTTGGCAATAATCTCAAATAATTTTGAGATTATTTTAGTGATATCTTAAAAACTGGTGCATGAATTTCAGCAAAATTTGACACCGACGTTAAGTGATATATTGTTATATCATATATTCAAGTAACTTAATGTCCAATGGCTGGTTGTTGAGATATTTGTATGTTATTGTGATCATGTGGTTTTGGATGATCCCAAATAATGTTAACACCTTTTTAGTTACATCTCAAAAACTGGCGCATCAGGTTCAGAAAAAATTGGCACAGATATTTAGTGCTATATTGTAATATAATTAATTTAAATATGTTAATTTCCAATGTGTGATTATTATAATATTTGCCTGTGACATATAGGTATTTCAGCCGTTGAAATTAATTAATGTCAAATCGGTGGTTCTTAAATAATTTTGAGATTATCTTAGCGATATCTCAAAAACTGGTGCATGAATTTCAGCAAAATTTCACACCGACGTTAAGTGATATATTGTTATATCATATATTAAAGTAACTTAATGTCCAATGGCTGGTTGAGATATTTGTATGTTATTGTGATCATGTGGTTTTGGATGATCTTCTCAAAAACTGGCGCATTAGTTTTAGAAAAAAAGGCACAGATATTTAGTGCTATATTGAAATATAATTAATTTAAATATGTTAATTTCCAATGTGTGATTATTATGATATTTGTCTGTTATTGTGATCATGTGTTTTCGAATGAAATTCTCAGACAATGTTGACACTTTTTTAGCGATATCTCAAAACTGGCGCTTCCATTTTAGCACAATTTGGCACTGATATCGAGTGATATATTGTTATATTATACATTTATACACCTAACCTAACCTAACCTAAACTAACCTAACCTAACCTAATTTCTAACGGCTTTTTATTGAGATATTTTCATTTTAATGTCCCATCCAATGATCCTATGTTTTTGGATTATATTCTTCAATAATATTGATACTTTTTTAGCAATATCTCAAAAATTGGGATACAATAATAATACAATTTAGCACCAATATTAAATGATATATTGTTATATTACATATTTAAATAACTTAGTATCCAACGGGGGATTCTTCAGATATTTGCAATATAGTATGATCATGTGTTTTTTGATAACATTCTCGAATGAATAGCATAGTATTGATACTTTTATAGCGATTTCTATAAAAAAATGGCCTATTTTTGTAAAATTTGGCACCAATATTGTGTGATATATACGTTTAAATAAAAATTAAATAAATGTTTAAATAAGTAAATTTTAATGACTGAAATCATTAAAATTTAATAAGGTCCAATGGTTGGTTCTTAAGATATTTACATTTAAGTATGATCGTATGTTTTTGGATTATAGCCTCATATTATTTAATGATATCCCAAAAACTGACGCATCAATTTTAGAAAAAAATAGCACGGATATTGAATGATATATTGTTGTAAATCTCGTTGGGTATTTATAAATTAGGCAGCCTTATGTCAAAAAACTGGTCAATAGGAGTTCTATCTCAATAATTTTGTTTGCTTAGCAAATATTTTTGATTTATATTTGTTTTTAATAAAAAATCTCATTGTTTTTATTTTTCTATTTTCTTTTGCTATTAAGGTGTCAACTTATTTGAGATGATGTTTTGATGATCAAGGCAAGGATCGGTCAATAAAATGTAGAGCGTTGCCGTATATAAAATAATGACGATCTCTTTATTCCTAAAAAAATAAGTGATACTGATATTGATTTTGATTAACTTTTACAATTTTATTTGTTTATTTCAAAAAATTCTAATTCATCGTTAATAATACTTAGTTTTTCAGTTTTGCATTGTCAGTGTGATTTATTATCATAAATCTCGATGGGAATTTATAAATTAGTATGCCTGAATTAAAAATAACTGGTCAATAGTCGTTCTAGCTTAATAATTTTGTTTGCTTAGCAAATATTTTTGATTTAGTTTTGTTTTTAATAAAAAATCTCATTGTTTTTATTTTTCTGTTTTCTTTTGCTAGTAAAGTGTCAAAATATTTGAGATGATGTTTTGATGATTAAGGCAAGTATCAGTAAAAAAAAATGTAGAGGGTTGCCGTATATACAAAAATTACGATCTCTTCATTCCTAAAGAATAAGTGATACTGGTATTGATTTTGATTAGCTTTTACAATTTTATTTGTTAATTTCCACAATTTCTGATTAAACGTTAATAAAATTTGGTTTTTCAGTTTTCCATTGTCTCCACATTACCACATCTGACGCCCGCATTTTCGTTTTTACAGCCTTTTTATTTTTCTGTTTTCTTTTGCTAGTAAGATGTCTAAATATTTATGATGTTTTGATGATTAAGGCAATTATCAGTCAAGAAAATGTAGAGGGTTGCTGTATATGAATAAATGACGATATCTTCATTCCTAAGAAATGAGTGATGGTGATATTGATTTGGATTAAATTTTACAATTTTAATTGGTTATGTGCAAAATTTATATTTAATCGTTAATAAAACTTAGTTTTTCAGTTTTCCATTGTCTCCATATTACCACACCTGACGCCCGCATTTTCCTGAACATCCCAAACTGAATTTTCCTGAACTGAGAACTACAACTCTATACGCTCGCATTTTCCAGAACAACCCGAACTGAATTTTCCTGAACGTTCAGTAAGCTCCTTTTCCGACTCCGGAAAATTTCCTGCTGCAATTAACTTTTCCGAGCCGCCGTTTTTCCCCGGCCCGCCGTGCGGATCCTGTTACGGGGGCCGCGGCCCCCCTCCATAAATCCTGGATCCTCGGGCGGTGGCAACTTTTCCCAACATCTGCGACCGAACCCCCGGGAACTTTCGGGATCGTGGTCCTGGTAATCGTCCTGCCACGTCCATTTTCGTCTCGAATTACCGACCAATTAACGCAACAAGGTGTCCATTAGTGCTGCCGGTGAAGTTATATGTGTTCAACACGAACCTATCCGCAGGAATCACCTATGGCCCATGGGATATATATATATATATATATATATATATATATATATATACGGGGTGGCTCATGAAAACGCTCAAAGTTTATGGAATCTCCGATATAATACAAATTTTAGATAATTCATCAAAACATAGCCGATTACTTTATCCTTAAATGAAATAGTTTCAACCTTCTATCACTTCCGGTTCTACCGGAAGTAGCCGTCAATCTTGTTTTTTTTTTCTATTAATGGAACACCCTTGCATAAATTATTCCTAAAAGCTTCCTTTTTTCCTCTTTCTTTTGCTCTATCTATAAGTTATTTTGCTTTTGGTTTTTCTGTTTAATATCGAACATATTTTATAGAGATGCATGTATCATTCTTAATTTCTGAGAAAAAAATTAATAAGTTACCTATAAGTTATTTTGCCTTTGGCTTTTCTGTTTAATATCGAACATCTTTTGTAGAGATGCATGCATCATTCTTAATTTCAGAGAAAAAAATTAAATACCAAAATTTTCACGTTATTACCAAATAATAAAGAATGCCCTATTTTGTTGCATTTGAAGTTGAACTTAATAAACATTTTTCTATATTTATATTTTTGTATATCAAAGCAGTGAATCATACATAGTACACATTCAAATTTTAATATAATATTGTTTTTAATGTCATTTATATTATTGATGCAAATGTAATAATAAATCATACAGAAACAGCACAATTGTAATATTTAAAAAGTTAATCAGTTTATGGATCGTCCTGAGTTAATTTCATTTGATGTAAACGTTTCCTGCACTCTCAGGATAATTAATTTTAATCTCACAAATGTGAACCATTCAACATTCAAAAGCAATTTATTATACCCATTTGTGAGATATACCTGTAAATTAATTATCCTGAGAGTGCAGGAAACGTTTACATTAAATTTTAAAAGTTGTCCAAGTTAAGAATCACTTTACCAGTTTGTTTCAATAAATGCTTACAAATGTGTACATAAAAAAAATCCATATCTGATACATCTACAGTTGTGAATGATTCGAGTGATTGATGGCATATTTCTTTCTCGTCGAAACGCTTATTGAACACTCCACTTCACGCGCTCCATCACAGGCCAAATTTGATTGGCGATTCACGCGATTCATTACGCTTTTGTTGCGAAATGTGACACGGAATCGCACGTAATGATTCACTCCATTTCACCCAGCATCCGTGTAATGAATCTCTGTGAGCCGTGTGACTTTATTAAAAGGCGATTCTCTGGCAAACAGGAAGCACGAAAATATTTACGTCGTTATGCCACGAAAGGAAAGATGATGCAGAAAATGGTAAGAGGCAATGGTAATGGTAGATATGATTCCCATGGCTTCAAATGGAATAAGGAATAATAAGGATAAATCATTGATATTATATTTCTTTTCGGCAGCAAGTTGTGCACATATATCGGTGTGTGGGGTTCCTAGAATAATTATTATTACTATTGTAATTCTTGTTACTATTCTTATTATCATTTTTATTATTTTGGTTTTCGACGAGTGCTCCAATTCATACGAGTTATTATTTTTATTGTAATTTTTGTTATTTTCGAGTTTTCGGCATACATTCTCAGCGCGTATTATTAGCAGTTTATGCGTATTTTGGACCACAATATTTATTAGATAAGTTGTTTATTTTTACAATCATTGTTATTCATATTATTATTATTGTTTTAAGTATTAATTATTTCATGTAAATTATACGTACCCACAAAATATAACGTTTTATAAATATGGACGTGCAAATGTGTTTAATTATTCTTTTTGAAATTAATACGGAGCTTTTGAATATTAACTTTGCGTAACGAATATCGTATACCGTTTTATAATTTGACGGCTGTAATTTTAATTAGTGGAGAGAAGTCTCGGTGTGTGTAACTGAGGGGCAATTATTTAATTAAGCTGCGAGAACGTCGGACAACGCGGATAATTTCACAGACGAGCAAAAGATTTGCGAAGGTTGAAGATGAATTGTTTGTGTAACAAATTGGCAGGCACAGTTATTTAAAATTGGCGAGTTTAAATAATGAGGATTTTGAGGCGTTTCTAAGTAATTAAAATCGTGTTCGGGCTGGGATTGTGGATAGGATGTTTGTAATGTTAAAGGTTGGGTGTCTCCAAAATAATTCATACAGGCTTTGCTATGATGTACTATCGACGACAAAAAAAAGGAAAACTTTGCCCCAGTTCAACTTTTTTTTGTCGTCGATAGTAAAATGTAAAGTCTAAAGTTACTTTAGTTGAAAAAAGTAAAACTTTGCCCCAGTTAAACTTTTTTTGTCGTCGATAGTAAAGTCTAAAGTCTAAAGTTGCTATAGATGAAAAAAGTAAAACTTTGTCCCAGTTAAACTTTTTTTTTGTCGTCGATAGTAAAGTCTAAAGTCTAAAGTTGCTTTAGACGAAAAACTTTTACGAATGGCAATTTAAAACAGAGGTAAGTGCTCCATTCTTTGTATTCTTTGAATTTTTTGTATGTACAACAGTTGTAGTCCTACTTCTAAAAGTGAGATAATCTGTATACGTGCCCGTGTATGTATTTATAGGTGTGTAAAAAAAATCATAATTATAATTTAAATGTAATTGCATTTAAAATCAATATTTCACTTTTATTCGATACCTCATGATGGCACCCAATATAGGCAATAACGTCATAAATAATAAATAAATGAAACTCATTTCGATTGCACTAATTGGACATGTAATTGAATTTCTAATGCAGGTGAATTGAATACGACGAATGCACGTATATATGGGAATCAAATAAAGTAATCTTTTCTATACATACTATCCATTACTGGTAAGGTTATTTATGTCAATTAAATATTTACACAGAAAAATTCAAGACGTGTTTCAGTTTTTATTTATCTACTTGGGGTGAGCCAGGAGTTTTAAAATTTACGTTTTGTATATTTTGTATATTGTTTTTAATTAAAGTTCTTAATAAATTCTTAAGAAATAATGACTGTAGTACTCATACATTGATATATTGATATATGATATATTTCTGTATATATATATATATATATATATATATATATATATATATATATATATATATATATATATATATATATATATATATATATATATATATATATATATATATATATATATACTGATATATTATAGCATAATTTGTAAAAAAGAATAAGATTTTTACAAAATTGCAAGACTTTTACCGCCATTAAAACCAAATTATTGCAAGTATAACAATATAATCATATAATAACTCTAATCAATATTGTATCAATGTTGAGCATAAAATAAATAACTAAATAATTAAATAACCTTGATCAATTAAGTAAATAAAAACAACAATGAATATTTTAACTCAGTATTGGGAAACAAAATCAAGCATTAAAAAAGTTAACGAGAAAAATATATTGTGAGCATAAAATCAATAACTAAATTAATAAATAACCTTGTTCAATCAAATAAATATAAACAGCATTGATTATTTTTAATTAAGTATTTTGAAACAAAATCAAGTTATGAAAAAGATAACGAAAAAAATAAATGACAACTGGAAGTGAGTTTGTAGTGTCTTGCTAAAATTTTCGAAAATATGACATATTATTAGAGATATTTTAATAAAAACATGAAGATAATTTTGCAATGCGTACGTTGTGCTATAAATATATTCTTATGTGCCTCTCCATGTAACTATAGGTATACTTTTTCAGAGTTTCTAAGTTTTCTAGCTTTCTAAAAAAGTTATCAAAGTAGAAGCAAAGGAATCTCAGTACATGTATACTTCAGTCTCTAAATTTTCTAGCTTTCTATAAAAAATATCAAATTAAAAGTAATGGAATCGAAGTAAATACTTCTTATAAGTCTCTAAGTTTTCTAGCTTTCTAAAAAGTTATCAAATTAGAAGTAAACGAATCCAGCACAGATAAAGACTTTAAAGATGAAAGTTAACTTTAAAAGTAAAATTTTATACAGTAAATAAATCTTATTCGATTGTTCAAAATCAAAATGATACAAAATTGAGAATTCGGCAAAAATATAGTTATTTATGAATGACTGTAAACTTTGAACTTAAAATGACTATCATATAACAGTTCTTTAGTGAGACAAAGACATTCTAGTGAAAACTGAATAAAATTCAGCATACGGCCATTATATCTGATTTCTAAAAGATTTAAATTTTCTAAAAATGCACAAAAAATGGAGGAGAAAATTGTGGACAAGTAGGTACTCTGATTTTGCCTTTTATGAGTTTTTTGTAAAATATTGTTATTTTGTTACCCTAGTTGCAAATTAATATTTAAATGTACAAAAAATATAAACAAAAATATACTTACGTATAATGGCTGTAAATTATAAAAGTTTAAGTTTAAAAATTGCTATCATGTAACAGTTGGAAGATAGGCCTCTGATCAATGGTCATTTTTTAGTTATTAATACAAGGTGAGTGACAAAGAAAAGTAAAAATTTTAAGGAGCGTATTTTAAGGAGGTATGCGTCTAAATTTAAAAAAAATCATATGCTGTAACGTTATATTTTTAGAGTGCTACAACGATTACAAGGTTGCCTATGGTACCACTCCAATTGCAACAATTAATTTAATTTCCTGTTCTATGATATCACGATTTCAGGATATGAGGCTTCTGTATATGCAATTGCGGAATCTGCGTCGCGGTATTAGGTCATCTAACACCTATAAGTGTCTATGTATAATTATATGAGATATTTTCTTTTGTTTGATTCAATAAATTTAGGCTATGGTAAGAGATAATTTCAGTGACTGCGATCACTGCCTTTATCATGGCCATTTTTTTAGAATATGCTAAGATAATATTAAATAAATAATAAATAATTTTTTTCTAATCCTCAATAACGCGACTTAAACTTAACCATGGCTGTTTCCCCAGCCATCTATCTAAAATAAGGATAGTCCCAAATCCCCAATGCGAATGCAATGAGGGTGAAGGGACACTAAACCACATAATTTTTTCATGTCAAAAATATTTCTTACCTCGAAAAACCCTGATGAACGACCTATTAAATTATAATATCTCACTCCCCGTAAACATTATTCATTCACTTGCTTTAAACAATAGAAACATTTTCAAATCAATCACTACCTTCCTTAGAAATTGCCAAATAAAAAAATAAATATATAATCCTGACATCATTGAACTGGCTGTAGGCTCGTACCTTATGCCAGGGTTGGGAGCTCGCAGCCAAGCCCAATGGCTTGGAGGCGGGACTCCAAGACCCCACAAAAAAAAAAGTTTAAAAGTGAGAGTTTTTTTTTATAGTACAAGTTTAAAGTAAGCAAAATTTATAACACAAAAAGTATACATATCGGCTCTGTATACATTTATAAGAAAGTATACATTAAAAATATATCCCTGAATAAGATACTTACAAAGATATGGAGGATGGAAGATAAAGTCATTTATTTTACATAGGTAGTTCAGAAATTTGATTGAACTATTATGTATACAAGAAAACAGTAAAATTTAATACTCAAGATAAACAAATGGCACAATAATTCTAAAATTTCAAAAAATTTTTTTTTTAAAAATGGGTGATTTAATAGGTGTGGACATAAGCATAGCAGCTTTGATTAGTTATACAGGGTATCCAGAAACTCTATATACGACATTTTACGTCGATTTTACCGAAATTACCTTAATCCAAGGATAGTTCCTAAGGGATCTAGAGCCCTTTGAAAAGTACAATGACCAAGCTGCTAATGATATTTACAGACATTTATAAATGTCACATGAGTTTGATTTCAAAAAGTTAATGTTATTTGTGGACACTGGACATAATTTGGAGTTAAAGAATCATAATATACCTATGTCCAGTTCTCAATGGTTACTGAGATTATGATGAAAATACCCAAAACAAATTCTTTGAAATTATGTCTTTATCAAACAGATTGTGAGTAAGTTGATCCAAAAATATGTTATATTTAAGGCTTAGATTATTGCCCTTGTTATCTCTATCAATTTCTAAGAACAACCCAAAGTAACCTGTTCAGTCACTATTTACGGTGCTGCTGTTGTTCAAGCCTCTTCTCTGCATATATACGTTGGGACTACATGATGTAGATGGACCTATAGTATAATGTGGATTTAGAACCACTGGAGATGACCTGATATAATACACAAAACCATGCATCTAAGATATTCCATCGTAACATGCCGTTTAGTGAACGGTTATTTTTTAATATGTATTTTTTATTATATTATGTAATGACAATTGTAAGGCTGCAGAGCCACTAACATGAAATAAATTGAAAAAAAAACATACCAAGATTGGAAAAAAATAAAGAATAAACAAAGATATAAAACAACTTGATATGTTTCTACTACAATTTGTTTGTTGATATATAGACATATATCAATCTATATATCAATAAAAAAAATCTAGTAAAAACATAGAAAAATGTTTTATTTCTTTGTTTAAAATGAATTGCCATGCAAAGTTAGAAATAATCCTGAAAATTTAAGAATTCATCTAAGATATTCTATTGTAACACACAAAGATAGGAAAGAAATTGAAGAATAAACAATGAAATTGAACAAATTGCTATGTTCTTACCAAAATTTGTTTATTGATATAATAGACATATATCAATTTATATATCAATCAACAAATAGTTGTAAAACCGTAGAAAATTGTTATATTTCTTTGCTTAAAATTGATTACCACACGAAGGTCGAAATAATCCTGAAAATTTAAGAATCTTATAATTGGGATTAGATGATTAGTCGGAGCCTTAACCAATGTTGCATGGGCTACTTTTTTATGTTTGACATATGAATACTCTGAATTAAGATACATCCTATGAATATAGTCGTATAAAGTGTCTCTCGTCGTTTGAGTCAGAACCCTCCTTGGTTATCTACTGCTTTCTATGGCATATATGGCAATAGTATCAATAGGTGGTACTGGTGTTGGTGGTTATATTGTTGTTGTTAGTAGTCGTCAGTTGGTTAACGTGGTCACCACCACCATATTTGATGTTGGTGTTGTTGTTATTGATATTAGTTGTACGTGCGTCTCTCACACTTTTAAAGCGTCTCTGAACGCGTCTTTCACACTTTAAAAGTGTCTCTCGTCGTTTGAGTCAGAACTCTCTTTGGTTATCTACTCCTTTCTATGGCATATATGGCAATAGTATAGCATAGACTGGCGAGATATTGAATAACTTATTGGGAATCGATCGGTCGACTATTGATTTAGTCAGATTTAGAACTATAACTACGCAGTCTGATATACTCTTAAATGTTTGTTATACAAACGCCGTGAATTATTAAGATCATTGGTCATGTCGTAGTTAATTTCTTAGAACATATATGCCATAGAAAACAGTAGATAAGCAAGGAGAGTTCTAGCTCAAACGACGAGAGACACTTTTAAAGTGTGAGAGACGGGTTTAAAGACACTTTTAGGCTGATACTTTTGAATGTTTGTTATACAAACGCCGCCAAGTACTAAGAGCATTGGTCATATCGTAGTTAATTTGTTAGATTGCCATAATATTGCTATAGATTGCCATATATGCCATACGAATGGCATCACAGCAAAAGTGTGTCTCTCAAACGATGAGAGACACACTTTAAAAGTGTAACGCACGGACCACTAACATGTGCAACAACAACACCAACAACAAATATGGTGGTGGTGGTGACCACGTTGAATAACTATCGACTACTAACAACAACAATATAACCACCAACACCAGCACCACCACCACAAACAACACCACCAACAACAACACCACCACCACCAACACCAACACCAACACCAACACCAACACCAACACCAACACTATAGATTGCAATATAAGCTATAGAAAGGAGTAGATAAGCAAGGAGAGTTCTGGCTCAAACGATGAGAGACACTTTTAAAGTGTGAAAGACGCGTTCAGAGACGCTTTAAAAGTGTGAGAGACGCATGGACAACTAACATCAGTAACAACCACACCAACATCAAATATGGTGGTGGTGACCAGCTTGAATAACTGATGACTACTAACAACAACAATATTACCTCCAACACCAGCACCACTACCACAAACAACACCACCAACAACAACACCACCACCACCCACAACAACACCAACACTATAGATTGCCATATACCGGGCTTTTTTTTCGTTTTTACACATATGATTGACAATGTATAACTGGTTGCCTGCATCTGCCCGCAAGGAATTTCCTATGTGTAATTGTAAAAAAAAAATTGTCAACTCATTAGCGGCGTCGGTGCAAGCAACCTGTCAATTTTGGCATATGTTACACAGAGAGGTTATGTTATGAATAACTGACGACTACTAACAACAACAATATAACTACCAACACCAGAACCACCACCACAAACAACATTATCAACAACAACACCACCACCAACAACAACAACACCAACACTATAGATTGCCATATATGCTATAGAAAGGAGTAGATAAGCAAGGGGAGTTCTGGCTCAAATGATGAGAGACACTTTTAAAGTATAAAAGGCGCGTTCAGAGACGCTTTAAAAGTGTAGAAGACGCACGGACAACTAACATCAGTAACAACAACACCAACATCAAATATGGTGGTGGTGACCACGTTGAACAACTGATGACTACTAACAACAACAATATAACCACCAACACCAGCACCACCACCACAAACAACACCACCACCAACAACAATACCAATACCAACACCAATACCAACACCACCACCACCACCACCACCATATCTGATGTTGGTGTTGGTACCACACTTTAAAAGCGTCTCTTAACGCGTCTCACGCACTTTAAAAGCGTTTCTCAACGCGCCTTTCCTCTTTAAAAATGTCTCTCGTCGTTTGAGTACTTCTTTCTATGGCATATATGGCAATATATGCTCATCTTGCTTATCTTGCCTATCTATTGAAATAGCTTACGTCCAGGAGAAATTGAACAATTTATTTAATGTTGGCTTGGGCGAGAATCAAACAATGATAGTTGATTAGTCGTTACTGTAAATTACTTCGTCATATGCGCTAATTAATTTTTAATTCTTTTTGATTTTATATTATAGTAGGTAAGATATTATTTTACTTTCTGTAAGGATCTCTAAGATTTTTCTCTAATGAAATTGTTTTAATCATTATTCCCTAGTGAATCAAAGTTAACCATTTTTTCCTAGTAATTTTATGTTAATTAATCTCTCTACTGAATTTATGATAATTTTACTCTACTGGATTTATGTTAATAATGTTCTATACTGAATTTATGTTATTTTTTTCTACTGAATTTATGTTTTTAATTTTTCATTGCTGAATTTATGTTAATAATCTGTCTCTACTGAATTTATGTTAATTTTTCTCTACTGAATTTATATTATTAATCTGTCTCTACTGAATTTATGTTAATATTTCCCTATTGAATTTATGTTAATAATTTTTCTCTGTTGATTCTATGTTAATAATTTTTCTCTACTGAATATATGATAATATTTGTCTACTGAATTTTTGTTAATAATTTTTTACTTCTGAATTTATGTTAATAATTTTTCACTGCTGATTTATGGTACCTAATCATTATTCCCTAGTGAATCTGTGTTAATAGTTTTTCCATGGAGCATTTATATTAATCGTTCAGCTCTGCAGCGCAGCGTTTCGAGCCCTGGTAAGCACTTTAATCTTTCCACTTACCTTTATTACTCTATTGAGTAGGTGCGAACTCCAGCAACCCACTTATGGATCTCACCCGCACTCGTTAGTTTTCCCCATCCGTAACAGGGGGGACCCTTATATCCCCATGGAACCCTCAAAGGCCTGGAAACGCGATTTAAAATTCAAATTATTAAAATTGCTAGATTTCCATACAAATGCCTGGTCCGACGAATTAACGCGGTCCGGCCGTTCAATTCCAACCGGCGGGATAATACATATCAATTAGAGTATTGATTTGGCTCTGGATGGCCGATGGCACCCTCCAAAGCGAGTATCCGCCACAAACGCAATTCACCCCGGACGTGGAAAAAATCGCACTCCATATTTCCGTTTCAGTTGCGCTTTTATTCAGGGTAATGTGTGCTTGGGGTACGAGTTCTATGTAAAGAGATAAACATGGATCTTTATTTGTATACAAAAACGGAAAGGAATACAGATTGGGATGATTTACAAAGTAAACAGTTAGCCTGTTCAATATTTACAATAATCCCGGGGCCCCCGCGCGAGGGGGCCCCGGGCGAACGCAAACGATCTGAAGGCATTATTGTCGCGTGTTGCTTTACAAAAGTAAACTGAGGATGGCCGTGTGGATTCCGTAACAAGTGTCGACTATCGCCTCACAGGTACAACAACGAATAACGCTCTAGAGTTAAATATCTATAAGAAAATAACACGTTTAAATATCTATGGGAATAAAAAGTTTTAGGCCCTTTCGTATTCTCCTCTTCTGTTCCGCAGTTCTGAACGTTGTAGGCGAGACCGTGTGCCGCCCCCGACGCGGCGGGGACGCCCGGCGCCGCGCCTAGTCCCACTTCTTGCCCGCCTTCCTCGGCTTCTTCTTGTGGGGCTTCATCACGCGCCTCTTGTAAGGGTCCTCTCCGACGCTCGGGTCTATGATGGGGGTGATGAGGGTCGAGCACTGCAGGCTGACTACCGCCGGATTGGGGTCGATGGTTAATTGCTCGAGATCACCCTGAAAACACCACCGATCAGAACGCACATTCATTAGCCCACGTCCGGATGAACGACACTTGTCGCAGAACATATTAGATAATCACGGTAGCATATCTGTTACAGCGTCTTGGGGTTACTTGTATACGCCACGCCTTTAGTAGCGCACTGACGTCGCGCGAAAGTGATTTTGGCGACGTTTTAGTTTAAATGGTACCCATAGAATATGGATGAGATACATATAAATAAAATGTCCGTAAATAGGAAATTTCATAAATCGTACATAGTAGTTATAAGTAAAGTAATAATAGTGTTATTAGTATTGCAACTAAGGAAAAGTTCGGTCGAAAAGTTGGAAAAATTTATGGAAAAGTTCGCTAGTACCTTGGAAAAGTTGGAAAAGTAGGAAATGTTGGCATGCGAGACGTTATCATTGTCAACCCTTGTTTATATAAACAAAAGTCATCAACCAAAATATTATTTGTTCAATTCATACATTCAACTTACCATGAAAACAGTTTGAAACGATTTGAAACAAAAGGAATCAATAAGCAATTGTGATGAAGATATTCCTGAAGATGTTAGAATGGCCGCAGAGAAAATGCCATTACTGCCTTGGCTGATTTTCGGGCAATAATACAAATATACTGCCATGATTAATTCTGCGACAAAACTTGCTCATCGAGTCCAGTGCACTTAAGCAACACCAAAACTCACCGCGAAGAGGTATCCTATAATCAAGTCCGCGTCCTCGGGAATGTCCAGCGAGCCCTTCTTCAGTATATTCGTCCTCGACCATTCGCAGTCCACGTAGTTCTCCACGATGCTGTCGTCGCGGATGCTTAAGAGAAAAGTTAGTTGTAAATATTTGCGAGCATGAATAACATGGGGGCTTAATTGTTCCCGCTTCTTATCCTTGTGTTTTACTTTAAGCTCATTAACTCGCCGTATTTAAACTGGGGGATTTCGGAGATGCCCTGGGCTTGTGGGTGGGTTACCTTATGGAAACCTGATGCCATTTCCCGTCGTCGAGCTGCGCAGGGATGCGTACGACGTCGGTCCCGTTGGGGGCGGCGTGGATCAGCTTCAGGTCGGACCCCGCCGTCTCCAGCGAGAGGTAGGTGTCCTGGCGCCGCCTCGACCTCAGGCTGAATATCGTGCCCAGGGAGTTCTGCAACAAGCCGACCACATGAGGAAACTGTGGTTTCCCCCAGGGGGCGGCGGAAGGCAATCACGGGGCGCAGGATGCCGGAAAGCGAGATGTAAATAACGGGGGGCGCAAGATTTTCGCTCGTATCTCGTCTCTACTACGTTTTTTTTTTTAATATTCTGCAGCTGTCTGGTGGTGGCTCGTTTGTCTCGCTCGGTGCAGTCTGGGTTTATTTTTCTGCCGTCTCCGCTAAATTGGGTTATATACAAGAATTGCGGGAAATTGGGTGACACTTTTTTCGCCGTTTGGCCGCGCTTTATCTGGCGTTTTTAAAATTACATCGCCAAGGGGACGAGTTTTTCGTCACCCTGGGGGTTTCCCATTTCCAGAAAATTACATACAGCGAGAGAGCTGTATCGCACTTGGCTCATGTCTGCAACGACCAACAAGGCGAATCACGAACGAAATAATATTAATTAAAAATGAGAGCCAGCAAAAAGATTACAGAAATAATAAATTAACTGAAAGAACTAATCTTGGCAATAATGGTTTTAGTTCGGACAGCGAAAAGTTTTTAGAAATTCATTAAGAAAGTATCAAAATTATACAATATAGTAGGGGCTAGATTAACTTGGGTTTTACCCATTATTGATAGGGTGAGATATATTTCACTCGGAGTTGTTTGTGCACGAGGAAAAGTAGTGGTAAACAATATTTATGATGCTATCGACCGAAGCAGCCTTTAAGCGTTAGTTCCAAGAAGATTAAAACTCAATTTCTTCATCTGCAATGCAAAATGTAACTGAATACGTTATAACATCAATAGCAACAAATAAATCTGTTGCATAACATCATAATACAAACCTAGGGTCAAAGCAATACGAATAATTATACTGTAAATGAAGCCTCTTGCAACTTTTAAAGTCCTAGTCCAAAAAAGTAAATATTCGCTGAATTTTAGCATATTTAAAATTTTGAGAAATTGTTACCTAAGATATTCAAGCAAAGATAAATTTTACTAATTAGAATATTATCAGAATGATTCACGTAAATTTTGAAAAATGTATTGGTATCAAATTTTAATATATAGAAATAAGAGAAGCTAATTTTCACCATAGACATGGAAAAAAAATGAAATTTCTAGAATTTTCCAGACCCAAATGGCCTTCACGCCTTAGCTCGAAGAAGATAAAATCACAATTCCTTCATCTGCAATGCAAAATGCAACTAAATACCGTATCACATCAATAGCAACAAATAAGTCTGTTCCATCACATCACAATATTAAGTTATTGTTGAAGCAATACGAATATTTATACTTTGAATAAGGCCTCTTGCAACTTTTAAATCCCTAGTCCTAAAAAGCAAATATTCGATGATCCAAATTTTACCATATTTCAAATTTTGAGAAATGATTACCAAATATGTTCAAGCAAAGATACATTTGACTAATTAGAATATTCTCAGAATGATTGGTATAAATTTGGAAAACAGTTTTCGTTTAAAATTTTAAGATATAGAATTGTGAGAAACTAATGTTCACCACATACATGGAGAAAAATGAAATTTTCAGAAGTTTTGCACTGTACATCATATATTCACATGGGATTCAAAAAATCTTTCATCCACGCGTGCGATGAAAAATTAGGGTCAAAGCAATACGAATAATTATACTTTAAATGAGACCTCTTGCAACTTTTAAAGTCCTAGTCCTAAAAATCAAATATTTGATGATCTAAAATTTAGCATATTTCATATTTTGAGAAATGATTACCCTAGATATTGAAGCAAAGATAAATTTGACTTCCTTAGAATATTCTCCGAATGATTCGTATAAATTTTGAAAACAGTCTTCGTTTAAACTTTTAAGATATAGAAATGTGAGAAGCTAATGTTCACCACACCACATGGCGCTGTATATTTTTGCACTGTATATATATATATATATATTCACATGTTATTCAAAAAATCTTTCATCTAAGCGTGCCATGAAAAAAGTTACGTATGTCTGAATTACTTTTCTGCCGAATCTATCAAAGTGGACAATCACTTTTGGAAAAGTTTATTGGAAATCTTCAAATGCATTACGTGTCCAATAAACCTACTGCTCATCAATTTTTACACCGGTCATAACCATAACGCTAAGATCAATAAGATTTTACATTTAGAAATTCAAGCTTTGACAAATCTATCAGATTTGACAACTGTAAGACAGTACATTTAATATCTATCTTTTGTTTTTGTTACAACTGTGATGAAAGTTTTTTTGAATCAGTACCAAATCGTACCAAGTAGTACATTACTTGAACGATTTTCCGATGACGATGACGATGGGAATCGCTTTCTTGCCATATTGCCTCTAATTCTCAAGTCTTAATTCCCTTTACAGTCACTTAATATGTTTTTTGCAAAATTACTTACAGATAATTTTTATTGATTTCTATAGATTTCGCATTAATTATCACGGTTTCGTGAGATTTTCAATCATTTCGAGATCATTAATATCATTGAATGAAAATTTGTTGGCACGATTCACACGATAATTACATACATTTTTCATTCTCCAAATGCCTCGATATTCTAAGTAGTATCAAGTTTTCATGAGATTTTCCAACATTTTCCGTAACTTCTCAATATTTTTCATTAGTAACATTTCTAGAGATTTCTCAATAATTTCCAAGAATTTTCATTCTCATTTTTCATTCTCCAAATTTCTCGATATTCTAAGTAGTATCAAGATTTCAAGAGATTTACCAATATTTTCCGTAATTTCTCAATATTTTTCATTAGTAACATTTCTAGAGATTTCTCAATCATTTCCAAGAAGTTTCAATATTGTTGTTCCAGATTTCTACAGATTACTCAATAATTATCGAGATTTCAAGAGATTTTTCATTAATTCTCAAGATTTCTTAATAATTTTCGAAATCTATACAGATTTCTCATTAATTCTCAAAATTTTTATAGATTTTTCAATAATTTCGAGATCATTAAAATCAGAAATCCAAATTGATTCACACGTGAACAATACCAATCAAAGTTTATATTGTTCATGACATTTTTGATTTCATAAATCATAAAATTTCCTGCTAATGTTTAAATTTTAATAATGTTAGAACAAAAATTTAGTTTTTACATAATTTTGAAAATGATTTATATAAATTTAAAAAAAAATTAAAGAATTTTTTTATAATTTGATTGTATGAATCGGTGGTTAATTCTTATTCTTGCTAGGTCTTATGTGTCTGTTGATAATGGTCGTGAGACCGAAACAATTGTATAGTTTTTTTTAATAAATAATTTGTGAAACTTAAACTTATTTATATTAACGAAATTTTAAATTTAAAAAAAAAATAACACACCAAGACATTCTAACCAAGAAATATGCAGAGTTTTTTGTTTTATCAATTAAAATGTATACCTATACCAATTACTATGAAAAATACCAACCACAGTTTATATTTCCAATGATTGTGTTTTAAATTTTCTTATAGATGTTAAAATTTCAATAATGTGCAACAAATTTAGATATAACATAATTTTGAGAATGATTCACATACATTTTCTAAAATGTTCTCATCATTTTTTTTTTAATTTTAAGAAATGAACACCCAAGATATTTGCACAAAGAAATATCCAGAATTTTTCGATTTATCAAGTAAAATAATCATGTATTATAAAATATACTGTTTTTCATTCATTTTCCAAGATTTTTTTTATACATCAACCTACAGGATTTTTAAATATTTTTGGATCTGATACTATGCACTATTTTGAGTAAAACAGTTCATAATGTAAAATAATAATAATAAAAATATGTGTCCCATTTTCAATGGTACCTCAGATACTGATATACTGAGATGTTACTGAAAAGCCTCAGAAACAAAAATATGTCTCCCATTTTCAATGGCACCTCAGATACTGATATACTCAGACTCAATGTTTCTCAAAATCCTCAGAAAGACTTGATTATTGCATTTATTCATTATTTAAATTATAAACAAAATATTAATTAGCAATTATTCAAAGTTTGATGTTCAAATGCCCCCCAGTAACTTCAAAATAGGTACCTACTTTCGAATTTTCAATGGTACCTCAGATACTGATATACTGCGATGTTACTGAAAAGCCTCAGAAAAAATATGTTTCCCATTTTCAATGGCACCTCAGATACTGATAAACTGAGAGTCAATGTTACTCAAAGGCCTCAGAAAAATTTAATTATAGCATTCATTCATTATTTAAATTATAAACAAAGATTAATTAGCAATTATTCAAAGTTTGATGTTCAAATGCCCCCCAGTAACTTCAAAGTAGGTACCTACTTTCGAATTTTCAATGGTACCTCAGATACTGATATACTGAGATGTTACACAAAAACCTCAGAAAAAAAAATTATAAAAATATGTCTCCCATTTTCAATGGCACTTGAGATACTGATATACTGAGGCTCAAAGTCACTTAAAGGCCCTTTCACAAACTTTTTATTATTGCAGTTATTCATTATTTAAATTATAAACAAAAGATTAATTAGCAATCATTCAAGGTTTGATGTTCAAATGCCCCCAGTAACTTCAACGTAGGTGCCTACTTTCGAATTTTCAATGGAGATACTGATATACTGAGATGTTACTCAAAAACCTCAGAAAAAAAATTAAATATAAAAATATATCTCCCATTTTCAATGGCACCTCAGATACTGATATACTCAGAGTCAATGTTACTCAAAGGCCTCAGAAAAATTAAATTATTGCATTTATTTATTATTTAAATATAAACAAAATATTAATTGGCAATCATTCAAAGTTTGATGTTCAAATGCCCCCAGTAACTTCAATGTAGGTACCTACTTTCGAATTCTCTTGATAATAATAATAATCATTGAGTATTGGACACATGTTTATATAAACTTTTTCAATCTAAATGGTCCAGTCAGCCTAAAGATAGATCCTAAAGGTCCTAAAGATCCTAAAGAAAGGTCCTAAAATATTTACTATTCCTCTTAAGACACCATGTATTTTTCATACTTTGAGATCTGGTTTTTGTATTTTGAGATTTTACAACAAATTGCCTGAATCGGAGGTTAATACTTAGTGAAACATCTTTAAAGTGCACTTGGTTATGTTTGATTCAGTCTTATCTGTCTCTTAATAATGGTCGTGAGAGAGAAACAATTGTAGAGTTTTTCTATTAAAAAAATTGTGAAACTTAACTAAGTGCTTTGTATATACTACTTACTTAAAAGTAGTCATGAATTTTCTTTAAATTTAAAGAATTTTAAATTAAATTAAAGCAATTTTGAGAATGGCTCATCTACATCTTCGAAAGTTTTGTCCTAGTTTCGTTTGATATTAAAAAAATATTTATACTTGAGAAAAACATTGAAAGAAAACTTATTTATTTTAATGCAGTTATAAATGTTACAGATTTTATATTTTCAAAACAAAGTTTTCTCTACGGTTTGCTTCAAATTTTAAATATTTGATAAGAATTGAAACGATTGTTCAATTTTGGAAATCCATTCCAAAGATCCATTGAATCCATCCATCCTTTGGAGATCCATTCGAGTTCAATTTTTGTAATTTCAGACTCAAAAGGTTGAATTTGTCAATTTATATTTTCTTTTGGCATTTTGACATTTTGAAAAACTCCGAGCCACTTTATACTTAAAAATCCTAAAGTAAAAAAGGCTGCTATAGTCGAAAACTTTTGACTACTTTTCGAAAAATTTTGATTGCCAGCCTATTAGTATTTATAAGTTTTTGTACCAAAAAAAATGTACATAAAGAAAATGATTTGATGATTTGAAATGAGTAATTTTTCTGTGTAACAGGAACATATGGACACTTTTCCTGTATATTGCAGAAGTATGTAAAGATATCCAGAAAATGTTATAAATTTCTATGTTACTTTAAGTTTTGTTTCAAATTTTAATTTTGTTACTTCAAAAATATAAATTTAAGAGTTATAATAACAACTCTCCCTGGATTACTGAAAACTATAACTTCTTGGGATTGACAGCAATCTGAACATCTGTGTAATAAGATTTGTTTTTTTTTTACATTACTCATAAGTTAGATGTATGCAATGCCTGTATTATTAAAGGTTTATAATAACTCAAATTACTTGATGCCTTGAGTAATTGCTGTTGCTCTTCCCAACTATTCCTACCCCACGTATAAATCAAGGTATTAGAGTGGCGTATTAATTATTCGTAATTTTTATAACCCTCGTAACAGTAACCAGGACTGCGGCACGCCACTGTGATGTGTTCTGGGGGTGATTTGTTGCATCTGTGTGTGATTTAATGAAGCCCCAGCTGCCGCAATGACTTAATAAATCGGTTAATTGTCGGTCTGCATCCTTCCGGAGCTCTAAATTACGCCAAGCGATACATTACACGGCGAGGGAATTACCTGCAGCTGCAGATTCACTCACGCCGCAACTAACACGTAATCGACGTAAATGCAATTGCATTACCCCGCCCCATTCAGCACCGGAGCACAATTCCACCCCCGCATAAAAAGCGATTAAAAGGATCCGAGTGCAGCGAAAAAGGGCTCCGATGCAGTGATTTGTAGGTGCGAGTCGGGCGTGATCAATCACGGAAAAAGGGACGATAAGCGACGGTTTTCGGACGTACGTTGAGCGATCGCAGCGTGATGAAGAGGGCGAATTCCTTCGGGAAAGGGCCTCCAGTCGTTGTGTTGGCGAAGAGCTGCGCAGAAGGCAGCCAGATGTAGGAGTTCGGGGTCAGCCTCCAGGCCGTGGGCCTATCCGCCACCCTCTGCCAGTGGTCCTTCGAAGGGTGGAAGTATCTGGACTCCTCCACGGCCAAGGGATTCACTGTGTTGTAACACCTGCAAGAAAATTTCAAGAGTTATACAGGTTGGATGTATAGTGTTCAAAAAGGTTCACAAATCATAAATTGTCTCAATCTGTCAATCAATGATATGGTGCAGATCTTATAATTGGTGTTAGTGCCAACTCCAGATAATCTTGTAACACCTACAAGAAAATTTCAAGATTTATACAAGTTGGATGTATAACGTTCAAAAAGGTTCACAAATCATAAGTCGTCTCAATCAGTCAATCAATTATATGGTGTAGATCTTATAATTGGTGTTAGTGCCGACTCCAGAAAATCTTTCGATTATCTGATTACAATTAAATTTCGAATTAACTATCGATCACTTCAATAATTTATTATCGGAATCTACACTAATACTAGAAATTGTGTAAGTAAATAAAATAATAATAAAATGTAAGTACACATTACAGTAAATTGTATATGTTTTTATAACTGGAATAATATTATCAGAACTGTATTTTTGCAATTTCGATATTTCTCCGTCGTTCCTGGAATACCTTTGAAGTCACTTATCCTACGTCGAAATCAAATTTGCAATTGCATTAGCATGTAAATCGGGGCTTTGTGCACTTGGAGGTACGCGAGATGAAATGCATCTCGTTAAAATTGGAGCAGTATAAATACAGTTGCCTGTGTATCCAAAAAGCTGTAAGCTTTGTGCTTAATGAAAGCACCTGCATCGGGGCAGTATGGAAATCACACTGGTGTGCAATAAAGATTAACCGATGCATAATGGCTTTCTTTTTGTTCATTTCAGCTGCATTATTAACTTCTGACCAGTAATAAAGAATCTACAATAGAATATAATTGTTACTATTGCTGTTAGTTACTGGAATAATGGATACTGATATTATTGTTATCTGATACTGATATTATACGCAGGGCCGTGCCTGACCGGCGTTCATTACGTGCGCCGCACGCAGGCGGCCAAATTAAAAGGCGGCCTGACGACCAGAAAAACAAACAAAAATTAAAAAGCAAAATAACAATGTTAATATATAGTCATAGTCATATATAATCGAAGTAAATTGTAAAATAGTTGAGTGTTGTTGTCAATTCGTCAATTGTAATTTTATAATAAATTAATTTCAATATAAATCTTTATTGATATTTTTAAACACTTTAGTAAAAGGCCTAAGAATGACTGGAAAAAAACGAAAAGATTTTCTGGAGCACAGTATAAAAGAAAGCGAGAAGAAAAACAACATGTTGCTAAAAAAATCTTTGGTTCACTAACCAAATATTTGGAAAAACCTCCAGAAATGCAAAATGCTTGCAGTAGCCAAGCAAATCCAAGCAGTGAATTTTTTTCCAATGAAAATGAACTATCTGCCGAAAATACAAATGATAATGACAATATTAGTAGTAATGATGAAATAGGAGATATTGCAGTTACAAATATCGACGATATCACTGAAATTGATGAAGAATATTTTGCTATGTGTATAGAACTAAATGATCCAGCTTGCAGGCCTTTAACACTTACCAATAAAATGCTGGATATTTTAATTGAAAAAGGCCCTATTCAAAATATACAATCTACATATCCACTAAATGAATTTGGAAGATCATTTTCAAAGGTTTATTTCTATAGAAAACTGCCAAATGGTGAAAAATTTAATCGTGAGTGGTTAATCTATTCTCCAAAAAATGATGCCATATTTTGCTTCTGTTGTAAATTATTTGGCAAACAAGAAATAAAATTAGTTAATGAAGGCTTCAACGATTGGCAACACATATCTGACAACTTATCTCGTCACGAAAAAACATCGCTGCACATCGAAAATTGCACCTGTTGGAAAAAAATGGAATTAAATTTAAAAAGAAAAACTACAATTGATAAGAATATGCAACGGTATTACGACGCCGAGAAAAAACGATGGTGTCAAATTGTCAGGCGCATGATATCTGTGGTACAATTTCTAGTAGGACAGTGTTTAGCTTTTAGAGGTTCTTCCAGCAAATTGTACGAAAAAAATAATGGAAATTTTCTGAAAGCAATTGAAATGATAGGAAAATTTGATGATATAATAGCAGACCACATAAAACGCGTACAAGAACCAATCGCTTTAAAGAACCACATGCCACATTACCTGGGAAATCGCTTTCAAAATGAAATAATCACTATCCTTGCAACCCAAATTCAAAAATATATATTAACATCAATAAAAGAGGCAAAATATTCATCCGACTGTACGCCGGACACTGGACATGTCGAGCAAATTACAATGATTATTAGGTATGTACATATTAAAAATTATGAAGTTGAAGTAAGAGAAAATTTCATTGGGTTTTATCAAGCTGAAAAATGTACTGGAGAATCTTTTTACTTCTTAATTCAAAAGTTAAACTTTCTTGAATTAAATATTAACGATATGAGGGGCCAGGGATACGATAATGGGATACGAATTTTGGACAATTATCCACGAGCTCTGTTTATGCCATGCAACGCGCATATATTAAATTTGGCCATTAATGATGCAGCTAAAGTTTCGTTTTCAACGGTGGATTTTTTCAGTAATGTATCTGCAATATACAACTTTTTCAGTGGATCACCATTTAGATGGCAAGTTTTAAAGAAAAATGTAAAATCTTTAACATTGAAACAAGTTAGTGAAACTCGATGGGAAGCAAGAATTAAAGCGATTAGACCACTGCGAAATGAATTAGTTGAAATTTATTACAGCCTTATAGAAATAGCTGAGGAATCTTCAATGCCAACAGTTCGACATGAAGCTGAATATTTGGCAATGAAACTTAAATCTTATAAATTTATTTCTTCAATAATAATATGGTACGAAATCTTGGAAAATGTAGATTTTATTAGCAAAATGATGCAGAAAGTTTCTTGGAATATCAGTTCGTGTGCTGAATCAATTAAGGAAGTTTTGAAATTTTTCAAAAGCATTAGAAATGACGAAAGTTTTGAAAATTATTTGCAGATTTCTAATGAACTTTGTAAAGCACTTGAAACGGAACCGGATTTTCCTGCTGAAATTAGTGTACGTCGCCGACATCACCGAAAACAATTTAGCTATGAAGGAGATGAAAATATTCAATTTACTCCAAAAGAAGATTTTCAAATTAATTTTTCTATGTAATACTAGATACAGCTATTTCATCTCTTACCACCCGTTTTGAAACTTTGTCAAATTTCGAACAATGTTTTGGATTTCTATACAAATTTATTGATATGGAACATGAGGAAATAAAAAAAAAGTTGTTTCGATCTCCATAATAAATTTAAAGATGGTGAATCTTGTGATATCAGTGGCGTAGAATTATATCAAGAGTTAATTTCTCTAAAAATTATCATAAAAGACAGAAAGCAGCCCGAAGAACTCATAAAGTTTTTATACAAATACAACTTGGAGACTTCTTTTCCAAATGTCGCCACAAGTTTAAAACTTTTACTGACAGTTCCAGTATCTGTTGTATCTGGAGAGCGAAGTTTTTCAAAATTAAAAATAATCAAAAACCACCTGAGAACTTCAATGACTCAAGAACGTCTCAGTAATATATCAATTATTGCAATTGAAAGTGAAATTGCTGATTCCTTAAATATTGAAGGGGCGATTGAAGAATTTGCCTCTAAAAAATCGCGTAGAGTAAATTTTTGATTGTAATATCATAGATTTATAGATGTGCCAAAACATATTAATGTTTTATATTCAATGGTAATTGTACATTAGATATATGTATAATAATAAACATTAAGAATGAAAATTTGATTTTTTTCTTTGATTTTGATGTTATCTCAAAGGGCGGCCATGCATACTAGCACGCAGGCGGCCATATACCCAGGCACGGCCCTGATTATACGCGAGGTCTAAGGCCCGTATCTATAGTCCTTACTTGAGGTTGAGTTCTACTCAAGTCGTATATTTAGTTGCGTTTGCTGCATAAACGTTTATAGAAAATACGCAACCAAATATACGACTTTAGTCGAACTCATGCTCAAGTACCGACAATAGATTTGGGACTTCGATTTTTAAGTACAATTCAAGTAAGAACCTTTACGAGTGCAGATATGAAACCATCCAACAAAACCATCCACAACTAAACCAAAACCAAAAGTCAACCATGGCAGTGCAGTAGTACTTATCTAGTATCTAGTATCTAGTATCTAGTATCTAGTATCTGGTACTACTAAATAGTAGTACTAGTACTATTAGTCGATGTCGTCGTCTTGCCCGATTATCACAAGGCTGCCCTAATTTAATATAAAAAAGCTCCCCTGATGCAACCGAATTAGCCGATTTTAACGAACGCAAAATTCAAATCCACTTACGAATTTTTTGTCGTCTTCTCGCCGAATTCATTAAAAGTTTCCACTGCTGATTCCGGCATCTATCTCGGAGGTGATTTTGCGCCCCCCGGAGGACTCATTTATGTAAATTAATACCGCATGTGCTGCACAACGTGTAAAACTGCTATAGTGTAAAACGTGCACTCGGCGTTTTGCAGGAGATAAAAATCAATGCATTTTAATATCAGTTTTCCCGGGAGCTGTCCCGATTTATTGCCCCATAAAAATCGGGTTTATTGACGTGCGTCGACGTCCCAGTGTATTCGCAACAGGACAATGTAATTGGATTCCATGCAGATTCAGGAGTAATGAAATAGTGTTGCAAGTTACTGAATCATAAAGTGAACAAGGATTTTCTGATATTTATATATGTTTATAAAGACTTTCTTACGATTCGTAAGATTTTTATAAATTTGCTAAACTTACTTAGGTGGTACTTGAGCTTGAGTTCCTCTCAAGATGTATATTTGCGTATATTTGGTTGCGTTTGGTGCATAAACGTTTATAGAGAATACCCAACCAAATGTACGGCTTGAGTACAACTCATGGTCAAGTACGAACTATGGACTGGGCCGTAATCAGGTGTATTGCGTATCATAAAAATGTTGCAGTAACGTGTACGTTACTTGACATCACATTCGAATGTATACAGAGAGCGCATAAGGTATTAAGACCTGGCTTTATTTTTCTCCCTGTATAAATATTTGAAAAATGCTTCAACAGGTCAAAATGATTATTTTTCAAACAAATATTTTGAGACCATTTTCATTTTTCCATCTCTCTTCGATTTGAAGTTATGACATCAGAGCCATTTTTTTTTAAACGACAACCTATATTTTTTATTATTGATTTTGATAGTACTTTTTATTATGTTTTCAACAACATGACATTTTCAATATGTAACATTTGAAAAACAATGTTTTTTTTTCCTGATCCTCTCATCTTATCTCATCCTTATGACCAACTCTTAAGTAAAAAGTAAATGACATAATCAATTATAATACCAACACTCAAAATAAATTATTAACTTCACATCGCTTTGAATTTTCTCTTATTTGATATGCGTTGAGATTAATTACGCCTGTATGCGGGTCATGCGAGGTCTACATTAATACTTGACAGCGTTGAGATGAGTCCGTGACATGCAAGATTAATGTGAATGCTGATGTGATTTATATTCGATTTCATGGACTCATTGGGCCCCACGTGAAGCCAAGAATACGCTAATCCGCTGCAATATAATCCACTGCTGCAGGAGTGTGCTCATTGTGCACGAACGTACATAGTAATAATGAAGTGTGATGCGAAGAGAATTAGATGCCATCAATTGAGTCGCTCGCGAAATTTGTCACTGCATGCATGTAAATTCACATAATAATGTATTAGTGCGTTTGTTCAACACGTACGACTGATTTAGTGCGTTAATTTGTTATTAATATATTATTTGTACAAATCAAGAATTTATGTTCATAATTATTTATTAAATTGGATTATATAATATTATATTATAATAGTATTATTTATGAAATTACAATGTTTTTATACCAGTTCTTTATTGCTTTAAAATACAAAAGTAGTATAAATAAAAAAGTGGTAAAAAAACATTTAATAAATAATATTGAACATAAATTCTTGATTTGTACAAATAGCTGGAAGAAGCAAGAGAGAGAGACACCCAAAGAAACGTGGGATAAGGTAGTACTAGAAGACCCAGCAAAAAGAGAAAAGACGTGGAACGAGGCGAAGGAGTGGTAATGAATAGAAAAGAATGGAGGAAGTATATAGTAAAACAATTAGAGAAAAAAAACCCTACATCCTATGGGTAGAAGGGGAAACGATTATATAAATATTAAAGATTACCACGTACTAGAGGTCGAATCTGAATGATTAAATCTAAAATAATTTTTGGTTGTCAGTCGTGTTTGCTCTTCATATTAGCTATGTTATTGTTGCTCAGTTCGTGCATATGAATAAAACAATAACAAAAATAACAAACAGAGTTGTTAAACCTTCCCGAGTTGTGTTTAAATTCGAACAAATTTCCGGGAAATGCTCGTGGATTTGAATAAATTTATAAATATCATTCTATAAACAAAGCTAACAGCTATTGCAATTTGCTCACCGTCGCTCGTATAATGCAATTATAATTTAATGCATGTGCCCGTGGTTGTTTTAGTTTCGTTCATTATTATATATGTGCTGCCGATTCATATTTTATGTGGAAATTCTTTATTTATATGTATTAAATCGTGTCGAGTTACAAATATGTATAATACTGATAAATTACCAGTAGTCATATAAACATGTCGTAATTTGTCAAGCAGTATAATTAATTTAACGATATGTAATTAAAATTTATTGTAATATTCAATTGACAATATTTTACCTGAACAATACTGCGTTGTTAATATACTTCTAAAGTATACGAAAAGTTTCTGAACAATCATATTGCAGAAAAAGTGCACATTCTTCTAGAGTTCTAGAGTTCTAGTTCTAGCCTTCTAGTTCTACTTTCTAAGGTAACTGTATACAAAAAGTTTCTGAATAACCTATCATATTGCAGAAAAAGTACATATTCTTCTAGAGTTCTAGAGTTCTAGTTCTAGCCTTCTAGTTCTAGTTTCTAAGGTTGTATACAAAAAGTTTCTGAATAACCTATCATATTGCAGAAAAAGTGCATATTCTTCTAGAGTTCTAGAGTTCTAGTTCTAGCCTTCTAGTTTTAGTTTCTAAGGTATACAAAAAGTTTCTGAACAACCTATCATATTGCAGAAAAAGTACATATTCTTCTAGAGTTCTAGAGTTCAAGTTCTAACCTTCTAGTTCTAGTTCTAGACTTCTAGTTCTAGAGAACAACTAGATAAAATTTAATAAAAACTGTAGAAAATAGCATAAAAGGGTCATATGTCTTAACGAAATACAAAAATTCTAAGATTGTGTGTCAAAAAAACTTGCAATTGCAAAAAAAGCTGCAAAAGATTCAAAACAGTATGTACATTACTTAACAGCATCACATTCAAATGTCAAATGCATTTATTATAATGATCATTTGCATAATAATGTATAAATAAATCAAAGTTTCAATAAATGATCTGATAGTTTCAGACCAAGCAGGAATTGTAATTCCTATAACAATTTTACTTAAAAGTAAAAATTGGATTAATAAGCCAAACTCAATCCGGGGACATACTGTATGTTGAACTAAAAAAAAATAATACCTCTGATGATGGCTGAAAGATAGCCGAAACTAGTCTAGTAAGGTGAAGAAGAAATAATAAAAATAATAAAGACAATAAGAACATCTTTATATCGAAACATATAAACTACCAGTAAGTACTTCAATTAAGAAAAAAGAAAACAATAAAAAATATAACAATAACTGGTATCCAAAATGGATAAAACTATAAGAACATTTTTGTTAATAATTATTGTAGGTGTTAAGATCCATCCTGATTTACTCAGAAAAATTCATATTTTTTGTTAAATATGGATGATTATTTCCAAAATTTCTTAAAAGGTTTGCTGTTAAGTGTTTAGTTGTTATTACCAAAATTTCATTATTTCAGGCATAATTTTAACTATTCTGTCAAAATGTCAATGATTACTAATAAATTGTTAACCATTTCTATCAAACTGTCATACTAGAATTCTTAATGTTTACAGATAGAATTTTAATAAAAACTATTAAATTTTCATTTATGGGCGTCTGCTAAAAAAAATATCTCCACTAAACTTTAATTATTTCTCTTGAAATTTTAATTGTTCTCTAAAATTTCCATTTATTTTGTCACATTGTCAAAATTATAATATACTCAGAAAATTTCAGTTTTTCTGTTTGCAAATTTGATTGATTATTCCCGAAATTTTAAAAGTTGCTGTATTGTTTTTTCCAAAACTTCATTATTGCTGGCATCATTTTAACTATTCTGTCAAAATTTTGATGATAGCCACCCAATTGTCAATTATTTCTACCAAAGTTTCAATGATCAATGCAATGCTCAATGTTTAGAGTTTACAGTAATTTACAGTAATTTTCATTAAAAAAAAACATTCAAATTTTACAAATTTTTATTACTACCGTAATAATTTGAACTATTCTGTAAAAAATTCAATGATCTTGATTCTATCGTAATTTTAATTTTTTTGTCATAACTGTCAAAATTTTAGTTCACTAAATAAAAATTTCAATTTTTCTGTGCAAAGATTATATCAAAGTGCAATATTATTCTCAAAATTTCACAGGTTGCTGTCAAAGTTCGAAGTTTCTTACTAGAATTTCTATAATTCTGGAATAATCTCATCTTTTCTATCAAAGCTACAATGATTAGGATCAACTTTTCAACAATTTCTGTCAATATATAAATAATTTTTCTAAAATTTTTAATATATCTGTTCAGTGACAATTTTAATTATTCTCACAAAATTTTGCTGATTTACGGAAATTATATATATATATATATATATATATATATATATATATATATATATATATAATCGATCTTTATTGGGCTATCGACCTCGGAAATTATATTTTTCCACATTAAATATTAATAGGAGTACTAAAGAATGTTCTTTTAATAACTTAATACATACAGCATAGTAAACATAAATTTTATTTAAGATATTATTCTGTACATACTAGTAGAGTTATTTTTTATTTTGTTTTAGTATTTATTTATTTTGCCTGACTAGTTTCAGTACAACAAGTTTCAGTTTGTAACAAACTTAGCGTTAATTTATATTTAATATAATTATTGTATTTTTGTAGATATGTTACGCCTCTGATGATGGTTTGCTAAACAAACTGAAACTAGTCAGGCAAAATAAAAATAAATAAATAATAAAATAAAATAAAAAATAACTCTACCAGAAAGTACAGAATAATACCTTATATAAATAACTGGTAATATGGATAAAACTTTACATACAGCATATTAAACATAATTTTTATTTAAGGTATTATTCTGTACTTACTGGTAGAGTTATTTTTTATTTTGTTTTAATTTTTATTTATTTTTATTTTGCCTGACTAGTTTCAGTAAAACAAGGTTCAGTTTGTAACAAACTTAGCGCTAAATTATATTTAACATAATTATTGTATTCTTTGTAGACATTTAACGCCTCTGATGGTGGTTTGCTAAGCAAACTGAAACTAGTCTGGGAAAATAAATATAAATAAATAATAAAATAAAATAAAAAATAACTCTACCAGAAAGTACAGTATACCTGAAATAAATAACTGATAATATGGATAAAACTTTACATACAGCATATTAAACATAATTTTTATTTTATGAATTATTCTGTACTTACTGCTAGAGTTATTTATTATTTTGTTTTATTATTTATTTATTTTTATTTTGCCAGACTAGTTTCAGTAAAACAAGTTTCAGTTTGTAACAAACTTAGCGCTAATTTATATTTAACATTATTATTATATTCATTAAGATAGTTGAGACCTTTACTTTGTGGTAATCCATATTAAATTTAGAATAAAACACTACTATATTGTGTGGTTAAAATATAGTAGTGTTTTATTCTAAATTTATTATTATATTCTTTGTAGATATTTCACGCCTCTGATGATGGTTTGCTAAACAAACTGAAACTAGTCAGGCAAAATAAAAATAAATAAATAATAAAATAAAATAAAAAATAACTCTGCCAGTAAGTACAGAATAATACCCTCAATAAATAACTGGTAACTTATGGATAACACCTTAAACTTAATAATTTTGATTGTTAACAGGGATGCTTTGGCACAGAAGAGTTAGTTTCGCTCATCCCAGAATAGCTGTAAGGTAAGTAATTTGCAATTCTAGTCACGATTTTTAAATATTTAAATAGTTATCTAATGGAAGTACCTGCAACATATTCTTAAGAATAATAAACAACAGACAACTTTTAATATAAACTAGCAGTGCTAAAAGTACTAGAAAGTACAAGGAAATTATCCTAATGATGGTAATTCTACATATATTTCAAATGGGAGTTTAGCACTATAAGGTTATTGATAATTGATAATCTGATAGTGCTAAGAAAAATATTTGTTAATAGTGTGTAATTCATATATTACATTTATATAATATACAGAGAGCGCATAAAGTATTAAGACCTGGCATTATTTTTCCCCTGTATAAATTTTCGAAAATCGCTTCAACAGGTCAAAATGATTTTTTTTCAAACAAATATTTTGAGGCCATTTTCAATTTTCCATCTCACTCCGTTTTGAAGTTATGATGTCAGAGGCTTTTTTTAATGACAACCTATATTTTTTATTATTGATTTTGATAGTACTTTTTATTATGTTTTCAACAACATTTTCAATATGTAACATTTGAGAAAAATTGAGAAAAAGTGCGTTAAAGTAAAACTATTAAATTATTATTTCAATGTGCAGAATGCATCTAGTTACCATTCAAAATAACGTCAGTTAAAACAAAATTAGGAAAACAGGCTTGGATTTTAAATATTGGAATAAAACAATAATCAATAATAAAAAATATAGGTTGTCATTTTAAAAAAATGGCTCTGACGCCATAACTTCAAAACTGAGAGAGATGGAAAAATAAAAATGGTCTCAAAATATTTGTTTAAAAGAAAATTATTTTGACCTGTTGAAGCATTTTCCAAAAAATTATACAGGGGAAAAAATAATGCCAGGTCTTAATACTTTATGCGCTCTCTGTATATGTGTACATCAACGTCAAGCACTCATTTCTATTTTGTGCAAAGGAGCTTTATTTTTACGTGTTTGCCATTGCGAATAATTCGAATTTTTTTGTGTGCCTGAATTAATTGCCCCCATTAAGAAACAAGACGAGAAAATAAAAACCTCATTATTATCCCGCAATTGCTGAACATTTTGTCACGCTTAATGCTAGAGGCGTAATTCCCATTTCGCACATAAACATAATACGAAACTTGTGCACACTATTTGTGTTAGCATGAATAAACGTGTTATTATTGAAAAATATTTCATGTCTACTGGTTCCATAATAATGCAATGCAATGGTCAGCTAATAATGCACTTTCGAGTATAACACAGCACCAACGCTTCTTGTGTACGAATTGCTGTTATTGATTATTTTATGCACATAACGGTGTGCATGAATGATTTTAATGCGACCGTATTAAATCGGGTTTCATGTGGAATATAAAATCACACACATTGCATTTTGAAACGGTCATCGAAAATATACGGACATAATGCGATTATAATTTAATACCTGCGTTCGTGGTTGTTTTTGTTTCGTTCATTAATGTATCTGTGTTACTGCTTAATATTTTATGTAGTAATTATTAATATATTTCATAGTTATATATGAACGTTTTTATACAACCGATGAATATTGTTATAGTTATAGATTCATATTTGTATTTGCTTTCCGGTATTTGTATATATATTTGTATTTGTATTTCCTATTCCGGTACAGGTGGGTTAGTACAGGTGATTATTACAAGTTGTGAGTATATGATTAGTAATTCTTTTTACGACAATACTACAGTACAGTAGGTACTTACTTCATAATTAATATCTTGAAGAGGTACAATATACCTGCACACCTCTGAGATATCCCTGTGGAAATTTACAAGCGGAAGTCTTTAGAAAATTAAGGCACAATTGGCAACTCCAGAGGCCCCAAAACCCCTCACCCCCTAACCCATTCTCTGCCTCCTCCATTCCCACCAAATTCCGAACTTAAAACAACAGATTTCGCTACAATCGTAAACACGGACACCTCAATTAGGTCTCCTTTGCAGCGCCGTTCGAAGGGCCGGGGAAATTTAATAACCCGCCCTTCCACCCCCGCGCGATTAATTAATATAACGTCGGCGGGCTTTGGCCGGCCCTTCGGCGCTGCGAAGGTGCGTCCCGACGCTGGCCTAATTGTCCCAGCCAGTCGCAGTTTAATAGCGCCCCGGCGCTAATCTTTGGTATTGCGAGGGTTTTGGATTAACCCTCGTCCCCGGGTTTCGAGCAAAAAAGCGACTTAATCAAAGCGATTCACTCGTTAATCCCCAGCCCTGGCCTGGGCTGGATGTGAAAATAGTTAATGTTTAGTCGGCGTGGGCGGAATGGGCATCCTCCCCGCAGAGAGTGGAAAAAAATCGGCGCGGGTTTCGTGTAATTGCCTACTAAATTATTTAATGGAACTTTTGCATCATTAAATTAACTCAACTACGCTAACCAACTTTATTAAATAGTACTGTAAGCTGGAAACGTTTTGTTCACGTTTTGAATGCAGCGTGCTGGGAAAACTTGAATCTACGCGTTTGGTTTCTGCAAAATTTTTGCTGCTTGATGACCACCTTAATATAAGAACACGAAGAACAGGTTTTTAGAAAAAAAAACTCAAGTAATGTACAACACTGTATACTGGTAGCCGTTACTTTGTGGAACATGGTAAATGAATGAAATAAAACAATTTTACTTTGTTGCTTCCACTAACACATTTATTTTACAAAAATAATTTAGTGACTGCAGTTTCGACTACTTTATAGTCATTGTCAAACTAAGTAAGACTTACAAAGTACAAAGTTAACTACAAAGTAAAATTGTTTTATTTCATTAATGTACAACATGTTGTTAACAAAGTTAACATAAGTAAACATCAATTACAATTATTATTATTATTAGAAAAAAAATCTAATAAATATTATAATCTAGCAGTTGAAAAATAATTACACCTCTCAAATATAACATAAATGAAGAACAGTTACAATTATTATTGTTATTAGAAAAAAATCTAATAATAATAATAATTCAGCAGTTGAAAAGCAATTACACTGGCGAAACATGATGTACAAATAACGATACCGAACTCCTCTCATTGAAAATAGCTTTCAAACTCCATCATTACACCCTAATGGCATTGCTCCCTGCAACACGCTCGAATTCACTTATGTAAATTCGACGTATTTAATTTGCAGTTGCGAAGAGTACCGCCATATCCCTCGGCCCACGATTTACTCCGACATTTGTTTGCTCTGTTTCGCATTTGGAGGAGCTTTGCCTTAATGTGCAGCTGCTTGATTAAATAATAAACCTGATAAACGGCGCCCAACGAAACTGAACGAAATTAATTTTAACAGGCGGATTTACACCGTTAAATTTGGGGTAGTTTACTCGCGTTAATAAGCATAAGTGGATGACGTGATTTTCGCGAAGCGAGGGATTAGGAGCGCGGAATTTGGCGGTCGTGTAGCAGTTTGTCGAGGAAATTGATGCTGCATGTAATAATTAGCTCAAGTGCAGGAGAATGCGTTATTAATTTATACACTAACGCATGCACTATAATAATAGGATAATATGAGTAGTAATTAAATAACAAAATTAATAATCAACAACAAAAAAAAAGACCAACCAGTGTTACCAATTTGGTGGACATCATGCTATATCTAATATATTTAGCGACAGGAAGCCACCGTTTACCAGCTGACAGTAATTCCTGCTTAAAATTACATAAATATTATTGACAGAAAATCTGAGTAAATCTCAGTACATTAAATCATAATAACACAATATACCAATAAAACAATATGTCCTGATCATTGTCGAAATTGTTAAAAAAAAACTCAAATATGTGACCTAAGTATAAAAATAATTCATTCAGTAAATTCTAAATATAATGTTCTAGTTTGTCAAAATAGGTAGGTACCAATAATTAAAATTGAATAATTATTATAAATATTTTGTATTTCGTATCAATATAAAAGATAAAGAAAAGTAAAGATATCAATTTTGATATAAGAGAGAATTTAAATTAACAGTTTTAGATTGCTCCATTTGGGTACTTCCTTAAAGTTGTTTTCTATGTGATAAAGCTAACTAACCTGACCTAACTTAACTACCTGCTCCAAACGAAGCACGAATTAATTGCTCGGATTTGCTCGGTTCTACCTGCCTGTTCTCAACGTAATACAAATCAATCCATTATCCCAATAAAAACCTAACCTAGCCTAACCTACCCTAACTTAATACAAATTAATAGTAGTAGTAATGATATTTTATTGCCTATCGACCTGAATATTAATTCATTTATCGTTCAAATGAAATCTGACCTGACTTGACATATCTAGCTGTTCTAAGCAAAATATGAAGCAATACATCGGATAAGATTCAGTCAGGGCAGGTCAGTTCAGATCAGGTTAGGTTACATCTACCTACTTCCTTAATGTTGTTTTCTATGTGATAAAGCTAACTAACCTGACCTAACTTAACTGCCTGCTACAAACGAAGCACGAAGTTGTTGCTGGGGTAAGCTCGGTTCTACCTGCCTGATCTCAACGTAATACAAATCAATCCATTATCCCAATAAAAACCTAACCTAACCTAACCTAACCTAACCTAACCTAACTTAATACAAATTAATAGTAGTAGTAACGATATTTGATTGCCTATCGACCTGAATATTAATTCATTTATCGTTCAAATGAAGTCTGACCTGACTTGACATATCAGTATCTCCCTAGCATAAATGAAATGAGCACCCAATAAAATTCTAATTAAATTTGGCCTAATAATTAATAATATTATAGATAAAACAAATATTGAAACCAATATAATAAATCGATTTAAATTTATATCACCAAATATATAATCCTTTCTATAATAAATTATTGTTCGAAACAAAATATGAAGCAATACGTCGGATAAGGTTAAGTCAGGGCAGGCCAGTTCAGGTCAGGTTAGGTTAGATCTACCTGCCTGCTCTCAACAAAATACAATTTAATACATAAGACCTGGCGGAAATGTGGCTTAATTTTTTTTAGCACAATACTCAATAATTTGATTATTTATTCTAGAGTACTGATTTGTATTTATTTATGAAAATATTTAAAACTAGATTTTCCTTTTTTTTTTTTAATTTCTCGTTCAAATTTTTATTAATACAAATCAATCCATGATCCCAATAAAAACCTAACCTATCCTAACCTAACCTAACCTAAGGTTAACCAGGTTCTACCTGCCTGATATCAACGTAATACAAATCAATCCATGATCCCAATAAAATATAGAGAGTTTCCAGATTCCGTATATTTTATGAATTAAGAATGTAAGCAGAACTCAACGAAAAGTTGTCAAAATGTTAACAAACCTACCGAATCATAAAACATCTCTGTTGACAATTCTCACACTTATGCCAATATTTTTAATGCATTTACAGAATTTTCGGTGAATTTTGAATATTGTCACATATCCTAACCTCAACTAACCTATCCTAACCTAACCTAACCTGACCTATCCTAACCTAACCTAACCTAAGGTTAACCAGGTTCTACCTGTCTGATCTCAACGTAATACAAATCAATCAATGATCCCAATAAAAACCTAACCTATCCTAACCTTACCTAACTTAATACAAATTAATATTAATTGGTTTCGCCTTCAAATAAATAAATTGATTATTCAATACTTTTTAAATGCAAAATAAACAGAAATATGCAAATTTCCCATTAATTTTATGAAGAAATCTATAAACCTATAACCTATAGTCTTCAAACAAATTTACAAAAGTTCATTAAATTATTGGACATTTGTCTCTTAATTCTCAACTATTATTAATTATTGAAATACTTTAATATTGTTAGCTGACTTTAGAAATTTTCTTGATTTAAGTTTTCATATAGTTGTTATAAACCAGAATATTCTACAGGTACGGTAAAATTGACAAATGATTTCAATAAAATTTAAAATATTTGTTAGCTAATTGAATACATTTTCTTTCCATCAAACTATTAATAGTTCAGGGGTCTATGGTAAAATAAAATTTAATTGGGCCAGAATTCTCTGTCAAATAATGACAGTAACCAATTACGCCATAGGTGGAGGACAAGTAGAAATTGTTATTATTATTATTAAGCGTTTACATAGTAATTGTTATAAAAAAAAATCTCCAGTTGGTAAAATTTACTGATTTTATAATAAAACTTATAAATTGGTTTCCAGATTCCGTATATTTTATGAATTAAGAATGTAAGCAGAACTCAACGAAAAGTTGTCAAAATGTTAACAAACCTATCGAATCATAAAACATCTCTGTTGACATTTCTCACACTTATGCCAATATTTTTAATGCATTTACAGAATTTTTGGTGAATTTTGAATATTGTCACATTTTTAATAAAATGTATAATTTATGTGATCAGTACAGATTTTTTAGGTGCAAACATAGAAAAAAAAATCATAAAATATCTCTGTTGACATTTCTCACACTTATGCCAATATGTTTAATGCATTTACAGAATTTTCGGTGAATTTTGAATATTGTCACATTTTTAATAAAATGTAGAATTTATGTGATCAGTATGGTTTTTTTTAAGTGCAAACATAAAAAAATCAGTAAATTTAAAAAATATATATCAAACGTATAGAAATGTAATCATCAAGATGGTTGGGACCTTACTGTACGGACAAATCATCAGTACTGAAAAATCAGGCCTAGGTGGGAAAACTAGCAATATGCTATCCAGTTAGTTGTAAACTATTAAATTGATATTGAACTGTCTAAATTAGTCATATACTATAATAAAATGATATTGAACTCTCTAAATTAGTCATATACTATAATAAATTGATATTTAACTGTCTAAATTAGTCATATACTATAATAAATTGATATTTAACTGTCTAAATTAGTCATATACTATAAAAATTATCAGAGCTGAGGACATTATTCGCATAGTATATGAGTGATTTAGTCCGTCCAATATCGATTTAGTCAGTTTGATACAGATTCATTAGTGTACAACTAACTTGTTAGCAAATCACTAGTTTTGCTAATTAAACCTGATTTTTTCAATACCGATGATTTCCCAATACAATACTGTCCTGTCAGTACTGATAATATACTAACAGAATAGTACTGTATCGTTTCTCAAAATAGTACTTTATTGTCAATACTGATATTGTACTAATAAAATAAAATATATGATTTTTTCAATACCGATGATTTCCCAATAGAATACTGTCTGGTCAGTACTGATACTATACTGACAGAATAGTACTGTATCGTTTCTCAATGCAGTACTTTATTGTCAATATTGGTATTGTACTGACAAAACAAAACAGGACAGTAATTTTTATTTTCTTTACATTTTGTACTTTTACACTCGTAAATGACTATGTATTCTTATTATCACATAAGTGACTATATATTATTTCCTGTTCCAGGAAACAATCTCTGTAATGTACTGCTGACTTGTTAAATACTGTCTGGTCAGTACTGATATTATACTGACAGAATAGTACTGTATCGTTTCTCAATACAGTACTTTATTGTCAATACTGGTATTGTACTGACAAAACAAAACAGGACCGTAATTTTTGTTTTCTTTACTTTTTGTACTTTTACAGTCGTAAATGACTATGTATTGTTATTATCACATAAGTGACTAGAGATTATTTCCTGTTCCAGGAAACAATCTCTGAAATGAACTGCTGACTTGTATATCCATTTGTATGGCTGAATACCAAATATTTATTATTATTATTATTACTATTATCATTATTATTATTATTATTTTTACTGTACGGACAAATTATCAGTACCGAGATACCAGGCTCCGGTGGCAAAACTTGTAATATACTATCTAGTTAGTTGTAAACTATTGAATTGATATTAAACTGACTGAATTAGTCATATACTATAAAATTTATCAGTTTTGAGAAAATTATTCACATACTATATCACAGATTTAGTCAGTTCACTATCGATTTATTAGTGTAAAACTAATTTGATAGCAAATTACTAGTTTTGCCAATTAAACCTGATCTTTTTTAAGAACTGATTGATAGTACTTTCTTATCAGTACAATACTAATATATTCGTAGAGTACTATATCGCCAGTACTACTCCAAATCATTATGACTCATTTCTTAGTATTTTACAAGTTTTACCAATGCAGTCTGATTTGTTTAGTAGTTATTTTGTCAATTTCCAATTATTTTCAGTACTGATGGATAGTACTTTCTTGTCAGTACAATACTAATATATTCGTAGAGTACTATATCGCCAGTACTACTCCGAATCATTATGACTCATTTCTTAGTAGATTACAAGTTTTACCAATGCAGTCTGATTTGTTTAGTAGTTATTTTGTCAATTGCCAATTGTTTTCAGTACTGATGAACAGTACTTTCTTATCAGTACAATACTAATATATTCGTAGAGTACTATATCGTCAGTACTACTCCGAATCATTATGTCTCATTTCTTAGTAGATTACAAGTTTTACCAATGCAGTCTGATTTGTTTAGTACTTATTTTGTCAATTGCCAATTGTTTTCAGTACTGATGGACAGTATTTTCTTGTCAGTACAATACTAATATAGTCGTAGAGTACTATATTGCCAGTACTACTGCGAATCATTAGGCCCCATTTCTCAGTATAATACAAGTTTTGTAAATACTGATTTATTTAGTACTAACTTGGTGAATTGCCAATTGATTTCAGAATCAAGAATATCCATGAACTGATGGATAGTACTTTCTTGTCAGTACAGTACTAACATATTCGTAGAGTACTATATCGCCAGTACTACTCCAAATCATTAGGACTCATTTCTCAGTCTATTACAAGTTTTACCAATGCAGGGTGATTTCTTTAGTACTAATTTTGTCAATTGCCAATTGTTTTGTCAGTACCAATATATGTGTCATCTCTGCAAGTACATATTTTAAATATAGTACTGACTTGTTAAAACAGTGCAGTATCGTTAACATATTACCTTCTAAGTTGGCAATACAATCAGATTTTGTCAATGCTGGTAGTTTTTGTCAGTACAGGCAGATTTTGTCTATACAAATCTAGTGTCATCACACAGAGCTATTGTATAAAATAGTGCATCAGTATTATTAATATTACAATATTTGTATGTGATGATTTTGTTAGTACTGATTTTTTTGTTTTGGTACAGAATTGTGAAATTGAATTTTGTACATTTTGTGTATTTTGCATTAATAAAATAATTAAAGCGAAAAAAAACCACATGGGGTCGATAACCAAATAAAGACTGTTGTATATATAAGATAATTAATAATCAAAACAACATATTACTCAGTAGGTACTGTTTTTTTTTTTTGTATTGAATTATGAAATTACATTTGGTCTTTTTGGTAATATTAAATAAGAAAATAGTTCTAATGATTTGAGTTTGGTACTGACCATTAGTACTCTATGAATACATTGGTATTATACTGACAAAGCAGTGCGACATTGACAAATCATCGGTACAAAAAAATCAGGCTTAGATGGCAAACCCAGTAATATGCAACCCAATTTATTGTGAACTATTAAATCGATATTGAACTAAACCACTAAATCATAACTGATTCAGTCATGTACTATAAAAATTATCAGTACTTAGAAAACTATTCGCATAGTATTCGACTGATTTAGTCAGTTCAATATCGTACTGTTTCACAGTACTGATTATTTATTGTGTATTGAATTGTGAAATTGAATGTTGTGTATCTTTAATTAATAATTAATAATCAAAACAACATTATTTCTCACTACTGATTTTTTATTGTTTATTGAATTGTGAAATTGAATTTTGTGTATTTTGGATTAATAATTAATAATAAAAACAACATAACCTACTTATATTTTTTATGTATAGGCAGAAAGACCATTGGTCGATACCCTGAAAAAAAAACAGATATGACTAATAAATGCGCATAAATGCTGTTTTGTGTATTTTGAATTTATAAAATAATTAATAATTAATACAACATATTTTATCAGTAGGTACTGATTTTTTATTGTTTATTGAATTGTGAAATTAAAATTTGTGTATTTTGAATTAATAATTATTTATCAAAATAACATACTTTCTCAGTACTGATATTTTATTTTTTATTGAATTGTGAAATTGAATATTGTATATTTTGAATTAATAATTAATAATCAAAGCAACATAACCTACTCATATTTTTTATGTATAGGCAGAAAGACCACTGGTCGATAGCCTGAAAAAGACAGATATTCCTAATAAATGGCTTGCCAAATCAAAAATTATAGCTGAACGTAATGAAAATTCTGCACTTCATCAACGATTCCCAATAAACTGACACCCATATGAGATTATTAATTACAACCAATCGATCAACGCTCACACCACAAATTATAATCCCATCTGGTGCACACACAAGCACTTCACCTCTTAATTAGTCGCCACTCAATTATTTTCCTGTCTGCACAAGTAGGCGGAAATTATAGTAATTCTGCACAAACACAGCGGAAGATGCATGAATGCAGTAATCTATTGGTGCAAGCAGAAATGCGCGCATCTTCGATTTTGCCAATTGTGGATTAACTGTTCGTATCTGAAACGCTTGAGTGGCATCGCAATTGAATTGATGGCATGGATTAATATGTATGCAGGTAATTGGGAAGTGCAGAATTCACGAGCTCTGCTGCTTCCTACAGCTTCCGGTGCTGCTTTTTGTGGTTGTTGATGATGTAATTTAATTTATGCAGAGATGTATATTTCGCTTAATCAGCTGCAATCAGGCATATCTTAATTTTTTTATAAATTTATAAATTTTTCAAAATTTTAATCACATTCAGTAATCAAAAGTAATCAAAATTGTAACAAAACTTTAGCTATTTTCTTTTTTACAGTATGAAATTTTCCAAAACTGAATGTTATAAAATTCGGAGAGTTTGAAGGGAAAAAGTTCTGTATGGAAGAAAATTATACACAGTAGTAGACTATGGGGCACCTGGGCTCGTTTTTCTCCCATAAGAATAACATGGGAGTTTCCCCCTCCACTCAGAAAGTTTATAAACAGGCTGATATAAACAGGCTAGTATAAACAGGATGATATAAACAGGGTGATATAAACAGGCTGATAAAAACAGGCTGATATAAACAGGCTGATATAAACAGGGTGATATAAACAGGCTGATATAAACAGGCAGATTTAAACAGGCTGATATAAACAGGCTGATATAAACAGGCTGTGTGGAGGGGGGAAACTCACATGTAATTCTTATGGGATAAAAACGAGCCCAGGTGCCCCATAGTCTACTAGTCTACTCCTTTGTATAATTTTTCTTCCCTAGAGAACTTTTTCCATTGAAATTTTCCGAATTTTACAAAATTCAGTTTTGTAAAATTTCATGCTGTAATAAAGAAAATATCCAAAATGTTATTCTTATGGGAGAAAAACGAGTCCAGGTGCCTCATAGTCTACTCACAGTGAATTTGCAAATTAAATTTTCTCGAAAAGTACCATTTCTGCAGCTGTTTACGTATATGATTGATAACATTAAGAGTGGTTCAATTATGAATATATATGATTGATAAAATTATGATTGAATGAATTATGAATATTGATGATTGATAAAATTATGATTGAATGAATTATGAATTTTGATAAATGATAAATATTTTGTTTGAAAATTAATTGTATGTTAAAAAAAAAATCATGTGGATCATGATTAAAATTATATTAAAGAAATATTGAAATTTATATTAAAAAAATATATATTAATATTGACATTTATATTAAATATAAAATTATATTAAAGATGGAATTATAGCATCCCCTTGAATTCACAAATTTTCTTTGTATGGCTCAATATAGATAACTTTCCCGTATGTATTTCAGTCAAGCCCTAATGACTTCCACATCATCCAGTTGAGTAAACAATGCGTGGGTGTTTCTGTATGAAAGAGCGCGGCTCATGGAGTGGTAATTATTAGGAGTGAGATGGGGCAAGCCAACTTACTTCCGGTCTAACACACTGATGACCAAGAGCTAATTCGCCGAGAGTGGAGGCTGAGGAGGATCGCTGGACATTCATGGCGAATTTAATTAGTTAATTATCACGACAATTGATTCTACGGCTACTGTGATTGGTGTCAATCGATTCCTTAATTACCGGCAATTTAGGCCTAAACGGATAACTGATTACTGTAATTAATTAGAGTAATTACAGGTGTTTTGATAATCGCTGCCCTTTATCGGCGGCACAAAACTAAGTGTTAATGATTATAAATTGATATTTTAATTGATTTTGATTGATGATGTAATTATTGATTACATTCGTAATTTGACATTAAATTACTATATTTTTACCACATTAAATCTTATATATATATAATAATAATATATTATATAATATATATAATATATATATTATATATTATAATATATATATATATATATATATATAATATAATAAAATATATATAATATAATATAATAAATATATAATTATAAATAATAAACTCGAGTTTCGAAAAACGACAGTCATTTTCAAGTAAACATTTTTTTGTTGAAATTCTTAATTCTAACGATTCCTTTTAATATCAATTTCCGAAAAAAAGCTATTCTATAGTCTAGTTTAGCTATCTAGATATTCTATAATCTAGCTATATATAGTCAATTTCAGAAAAAATAAAATTTATTATTTGCAAATTTGATATTAGATTCGTGTACAGTATACCTGAAACTAATTTTCTTTCATATTTGACAAAGTTTCAGTATTAAATAAGGGAGAACATCAAACATATAACTTTTTGCATTGACAAGTGTGGCTTAGCTATTACTGAATTTTCTGAAAATTTATCATTTGCAAATTTGATATTAGATTCGTATACAGTATACCTGAAACTAATTCTCCTGAAAATTTGAGAAAGTTTTAGTGATAAATTAGGGAGAAAATCAAACACTTAACTTTCTGCATTGACAAGTATAGGTTAGGTATTACTGAAATTTCTGAATATTTATTATTTGCAATTTTGATATTAGATTCGTGTACAATACACCTAAAACTAATTTTCCTGAAAATTTGACAAACTTTCAGTATTAAATAAGGGAGAAAGTCAAACACTTAACTTTCTGCATTGACAAGTATAGGTTAGCTATTAATGAAATTTCTGAAAATTATTATTTTTAAATTTGATATTAGATTTGTATTTAGTACACCTGAAACTAACTCTGCTGAAAATTTGACAAAGTTTTAGTATTAAATAAGGGAAAAAATCAAACTTATAACTTTCTGCATTGACAAGTATGGCTTAGCTATTACTGAAATTTCTGAAAATTTATTATTTGCAAATTTGATATTATATTCGTATACAGTGCACTTGAAACTAGTTCTGCTAAAAATTTAAAAAAGTTTCAGTAATAAATACTGGAGAATATCAAACACTTAACTTTTTGCATTGACAAGTATTGGTTTACTGAAATTTCTGAAAATTTATTATTTGCAAATTTGATATTAAATTCGTAGCCAGTACACCTGAAACTAATTCTGCTGAAAATTTGACAAAATTTCAATATTAAATAAGGGAGAAAATCAAACACTTAATTTTCTGCATTGACAAATATAGGTTAGCTATTACTGAAATTTCTGAAAATTTATTATTTGCAAATTTGATATTAGATTCGTGTACAGTACATCTGAGACTAGTTCTCAATTTTTGACCGTGGGTATACAAGAAAAAGTGACCAGGTCTAAATTTGACAAAAATGAGATGTAATAAAAGTTTGTCGTAATTATCAGGAAAAAGTTATCAGGAAAAAGCTAAGTCAATGTTAGAAAATGTTCAATTTTGTACTGCGGGCATACAAGAAAAAGTGACCAAACCAAAAATTGATAAAAATGAGTTGTAATAAAAGTTCGTTCCATTTATTAGGAATATGTTTTGTATGCTGTACCATGGTTCACTGGAATTTTAAAAAATATGCAAAAACAGAAAATAATGAAAATTAGATGTATAATAAGATAAAAGATGGTTAGGGCACATAAACAGACTGAGTGAAGAGAGGCAAGTTAAACTAGTGTGGGAGGCAAGAACAATCGGAAATAGAGCAAGAGGAAGACTACAGGAAACATGGAAAGGTACAATATGCAAAACGCCGCAGAAAAATGGGAAGAGTTGGAAGCAAGCAAAGCAACTAACAGGCAACAGGAAAGAATGGATAAAATTCTATAAAAAATAGAATTACACCTCAACACCGAAAAGAGGGAAAGATTAAGAAAGAAAGAAAGAAAGATGTATAATAAAGTACATGAGAGAAGAACACGAGCGCCATCTCTTGTTTAGCAGTAGCTCTTGCCTAGTTTTAGTCTTCAGTATCATAAAGTGTTGAATTATCATATGAATTTATCTCGATACTGTTTTTTTTTACTTTATCAGTTTTTCGTGTAAGTTCACGATATAAAAAATGAAAATCTTATTGAATACTTAATAATCAATTAAAATTTAAGGTATTTGGGATTAAATTTATTAATAATTAAAGAATATTCAGATAGAATTTATGGACTATCTATTAAACATTTAAAATAAAGTATTATAAATAATAATAATTGTTATTATTATATTAAGGTAGTAATTGGGATTTTACTTGATGTGCATAATTATTTAACTTAAATTGTTAATGATCACTTTGCATTATTGTATTTTAACTTATAATTATGGTACATATTTAACTAATGTATGAAATAAAGCTACGCACTTTTTTAAAATTTTCAAAATTGTTTTTATTGTTCACGACAATTGTTTCGCCACACTGTATCTTCTTCAGGTGAAGAAATGATCAGATCAGAAAATGATATCAAACAATTCAGCGAAACAATTGTCGTGAACAATAAAAACAATTTTGAAAATTTTAAAAAAAGTGCGTAACTTTATTTCATACATTAGTAATTATGAATTTTCAACAAATAAAAGCCACATCGATCAACATATTTAACTACTTCTTGTAGAAGTTTTATAATAGTTAATACTTACATCAGGCGATTATACAACCCACAATGTTACCCAAGAGTCCTGGCGGCTTCACCAGACTGTCCTACAAAGTTACATAACTGGTTGTATAATGTGCACAACTGTGTGAGATGGAAATGCAGACTGCATCCATTTATTTCTGCATTATATACGTATAATATGTGTCCCTGGATTACCTGTTATGCAATCCAACTGTTATGCAATCCGATTCGAAGTAATCTCCTTGCAAAATGTACAGCTCTAATTCTAATCCAATTAATTCATAATATCAATAATATTAACTAATTCATAATTCATAATTCAATCAGGCAATCATAATTAGTAATATTAATGAATATTGAAACGTAATCCTCCCCATTGACACGTTACAAGTACAATAACAAATTTTGGATAAAAACTCATTTTTACTACAACAGTACGTAAAATAAGTTTTTTCAAAAAACTGAATGACATGAGTTCTAATTTAAAGAAAATAGAGACATTTTCTTTGTAACTTTCATAATTCTGACAAGTTATTGTACAGTGTGGTGATAAAGTTTGGAACAAAGTGCTATTAATGTAGGTATTTTATGTTTTTATAAAATCGCTCGAGTAGATCGATTTTAGAAATCGATTTTAATTTTCAAAATGCCATCATCTGACGTAAAAAATTGATTTATAACGTTGATTTTTGAACAATGATATTATCATAATTGTTTTTATTGGCAATTGAAACTTTTTTTACCTTCGTCAGTAGACGGCAATTTGAAATTAAATATTATAAAATACAGCAACTCGTCGGAATCACTGGACTGATGAGACCCACTAGGTCAAAACCGGGCTTCAAGTGTCCGTAGAGATAGCTACAAATGCTATTTATTTATGCTAAAAAATAATTCGAAACCTTATTCAAATATAATATTTACATTTTGTACATAAAATGCAGCATTATGAATTCTTTTTCAAACTTTATCACCACACATTACGCTAATTATTTTGTACTTATATACTATTTATTTCCATTTTTGATTTATTTATATATTTACTTGGTTATTCATGTAGCCCACTACAATATAAATATTAATAAAACATTAGATATATACACATTGATATATTTTGATATACAATACATATTTTGATATATTTTTTATAACTACGTTACTGCTCAAATTGATAATTATTAAGCCTGCATAATAAGATAATTGTTGGTGCTAATAACTCAGGATAATAATTAATTCTTGTCTTTTGGAGTAGTAAATTAAGGCTGCAACTATGCAGTCTTCAAAGTTTGTTTTTACAAAAAGCGACATATACCATCAGTAACAATTATCAGATTTGTTAAATCAGCAGGTTTTTCAAAATTTGCCAATTTCAACTACAAACCAATTGAGTTTCTAACATATTAATTGTGTGGTTACTTGCAATATGATTTGCACATTCCGACATGTATAAAACCCATTTAAATTGCTCTCCTCGTTGGAGTTCCAAAAAAAGCTAGATAACTTCTTCACCATCTGCTGCGTCGCAAATGATTAGTATTTTCTTTGGATGTACAGATAATTTCTTTAGATATGCAGATAAAGCGGAGAAACCACACGTGTTCGACAGGCAATTGGAACCGTCGGCTTACATTTATGTGTACTTATAAGTGTTAATTAATAATCGTGTAATTAATAAGCACAAGAAGCAGTAGGAATTATCTTCTGTTTCTTGTGCTACCGAGGCGTTCTAATAAAATTATCTATTTCCGCAAAATAGTCGATCAATTTAAGTTAAATTTCAAAACAGATGGCAAAAATTGAAAAACTCTCAGAGATGATCAGGTAATTTTAAAAAAAAATCTCTTGATTTCAAAAAATATGGCAATAATTTTCGATTAATAATATACATATTGCAATATTGTTAAACACTTAAATTGCATAAAACAACTTTGTTATTTCCACTCACACTTTTATTTTTGAAAAATATTTAGTGACTGCAGTTTCGACTATGGTATAGTCATTAACAAACTTATCACTTAGCTTAATCATAACTAGACCTTAGTCGAACCTGCAGTCACTAAATATTTTTCCAAAATAAAAGTGTGAGTGGAAATAACAAAGTTGTTTTATTCAATAACTGATAAGTTAGTTTGACAATGACTAGACCTGAGTCGAAACTGCAGTCACTAAAATTTTTTTTTGAATAAAAGTGTGATTGGAAATAACAAAGTAGTTTTATTCAATTTACTTGTCACTTAGTTTGATAAAGACTAGACCTTAGTTAAAACAGCAGTCACTAAATAGTTTTCAAAACTAAAAGTGTGAGTGGAAATAACAAAGTTATAATGTTCCACAAAGTAACGGCTACCAGGCTATATTGTATATTGTTAAACCTATACGTTAATTTTCAAAATTCCTTATCTACAGTTCAATGAAATCTAAGTATCTGCTATTGTGTCCAACACTTCATCATTATCAACAAAATTAACTAGTTTTAGATAAATTTTAAAAGATTGACGAAAATCATCATCAACAAAATTAACAAGTTTTAGATAAATTTGAGAAATTGACGAAAATTAATATGACAAAATTACTATTTCCACAAAATAGTCAAGAAAATCCAAATAAATTTTAAAAGAGATGGTAAAACTGGTTAGTGAAGATCAGGTAGTTATAAAAAAACTCTTGATTTCGAAAATTGATATAGTATTGGGAACCAATTCACTGAAATTTTGTTAAAGTTATTGTTATAATTAACAAATAATAATTATAAATAAACAAGTTATTGAATTTTAAATAAAACACACTGCACATAACACAGTATTTTCTCCATAAATCATTTTCTCTATAAATTCACAACAACAAAAAAAACAATTCAGAACGTTCAAAAAATTGCAAAGAGCATATCAGGCTTTTTCAACCTTTTTTTTTTTATTGCAAATTATTGTCTACAATCACTCCAAAATCTTGTCACAAATTTTATAGAATTTAAAAAAATGTACCAATCTATTGTGAAATTGTGTCTAACACTTCATCATTATCAACAAAATTAACTAGTTTTAGATAAATTTGAAAAGATTGACGAAAATCATTATCAACAAAATTAACTAGTTCTATATAAATTTGAGAAATTGACGAAAATAAATATGACAGAAAATTGAAACAAAAATACTATTTCCACAAAACAGTAAAGAAAATCGAAATAAATTTTAAAACAGATGGTAAAACTTGTTAGTGAAGATCAGGTAGTTATAAAAAAAAACTCTTGATTTCGAAAATTGCAATAGTTTTGGAAACCAATGCACTGAAATTAAAAGTTATTAAATTTTAAATGAAACACACTGCATATAACACAGTGTTTTCTCCATAAATCATTTTCTCTATAAATCAACAACAACAAAAATACAATTCAGAACATTAAAAAAATTGCAAAGAGCATATCAGAATTTTTCAATCTTCTTGTTTTATTAAAAATTATTGTCTACAATCACTCCAAAATCTTGTCACAAATTTTATAGAATTTAAAAAAAATTACCAATCTATTCTGCAATTGTGTCTAACACTTCATCATTATCAACAAAATTAACTAGTTTTAGATCAATTTGAAAAGATTGACCAAAAGCATTATCAACAAAATTAACAAGTTTTAGATACATTTGAGAAATTGGCAAAAATTAATATGACAAAAAATTGAAACAAAATTACTATTTCCCCAAAACAGCCAAGAAAATCAATCAAATAAATTTTAAAACAGATGGTAAAACTTGTTAGTAAAGATCAGGTAGTTATAAAAAAAACTCTTGATTTCGAAAATTACAATAGTTTTGGGAACCAATTCACTAAAATTAAAAGTTATTGAATTTTAATTTAAACACACTGCATATAACACAGTGTTTCCTCCATAAATCATGTTCTCTATAAATCAACAACAACAAAAATACAATTCAGAACATTCAAAAAATTGCAAAGAGCATATAAGACTTTTTCAATCTTCTTGTTCTATTGAAAAGTATTGTCTACAATCACTCCAAAATCTTGTCTCAAATTTTATAGAATTAAAAAAAATGTAGCAAAAATTATACCGTCACACCTAATTAAAATAATTAGCAACTAAATCTGCAGAAAATCCAAATAAATTTTAAAACAGATGGTAAAACTTGTTAGTGAAGATCAGGTAGTTATAAAAAAAACTCTTGATTTCGAAAATTGCAATAGTTTTGGGAACCAATTCACTGAAATTGAGTTATTGAATTTTAAATGAAGCATATAACACAGTATTTTCTCCATAAATAATTTTCTCTATAAATCAACAACAACAAAAATACAATTCAGAACATTGAAAAAATTGCAAAGAGCATATCAGACTTTTTCAATCTTTTTGTTTTATTGAAAATTATTGTCTACTATCACTCCAAAATCTTGTTACAAATTTTATAGAATTTAAAAAAAATGTAGCAAAAATTATACCGTCACACCTAATTAAAATAATTAGCATCTAAATCTGCAGAAAATCCAAATAAATTTTAAAACAGATGGTAAAACTTGTTGGTGAATATCAGGTATTTGTAAAAAAAAACTTTTGGTTTCGAAAATTGCAATAGTTTTGGGAACCAATTCACTGAAATTAAAAGTTATTGAATTTTAAATAAAGCATATAACACAGTATTTTCTCCAGAAATCATTTTCTCTATAAATCAACAACAACAAAAATACAATTCAGAACATTGAAAAAATTACAAAGCGCATATTAGACTTTTTCAATCTTTTTGTTTTATTGAAAATTATTGTCTACAATCACTCCAAAATCTTGTTACAAATCTTACCAAAAAAAATGTACTAAAACTTACAAAATTACTATAATTGGCAACTAAATCTGCTTATTGATTTAGAATTGAAAAATTATTTGAACAAAAAATGTATACCTGCAGCACAGAAAATATTAATACATTTTGCAGATTTGCATATATGAGGGATTGAGGGCAATCTTTTCACGCAATTTATATGAATGTAATTTAATTTAATCTGGTCGTATCAATATCACTGATGTACATCGTTACATTCATAAAGTAATCAGCGACTCTGTATACATATAAGCTATATTATTCTCGAAAATAAGCTTCTTGCAAACTACTGCAGTGCATCCAGCAGCCATGCGAATGTAATATTTCTCAATTTCATATTAATATGCGAGATGAAAATTACGGCTCCAGCATATAGCCTGGCATATTAAAATATGCAGCAATTGCATAAAATTGCATGATGATAATATGGTTTTTACTAGGTCGTCCTATTTTTTTTAATGGGCTACGAAATTAATTACATTGCACAAAAAACTCGGCTTTTAAAAATATTTCTCACAAAACGTTACAAAACATAGTGCGGTATTAATATCTCTTTATTAAATATTATGAGTACCACTGAAGTTGTAAGTAAATCACATAATCAGTTATATTATGTACACATTATTTGTATTCACTGGGCATTAACTATTAATAATTATTAATAGCTAATGAAATACTAATAATTTGGATGAAACAATTAGAAAAACTATTAATTAAACAAAATAAAGAAAACAGTAATAATAAAATTAGTTAAAGTTAAAGTTAACCAAATCAATCACTTTGGGTGTTTATTTCATTTATGGTGGGGAAATACCGTTTGAAGTTTAGTTAACTAAGTCGCAAGTTACATGCAACCATATGTATTATTTGTGCAATAAACTTGTAATATTATTATTATTAAGTTTAAGGTTTCATACATAATTTACCACTTATATATTTAAGGTTGTTATATAATTATTTAGTATTTACTGGTTAAAAAAAATTATTATTTTATTTTTCTGTGTCGAAACTGTAACAGATATCAAAAACTATAAAGATACAAGAAAACTTATTAATGAATGCCTGCGTCCGATTTGATTTTTTTTAAATTAATTTGCTTTTGTCATTAAAAAATATGAATGTATTAATGTTGGGCCTCACTTGTTTTATACACAACCGGTCTACTGATAATAACAATATTATGTCTAAATATGAGTTATACCAGTATTAAGTGTCATACTAAACAACATCCAAATCAATGTAAACGTTCTCTTTTCATAAGCAAATTTTGTTTTTTTTAAATAACTTGAAGCTGAATACTGGCTAAATCAAACGCATTTGTATACAGATAAGTTTTGTTATATCGTCTTCTTTTGATCCCAGTAATCTGTGGTTAAGCCATTTCCACATAATTTAGAGACACCCTGTATATTACATATATACTACTTTTATTAAAATTATTATTAAGTAAATCACATACAATGTCATATCAATGTACAAATTATTTGCATTGCCTGTACACTAATTATTAATAATTAAGTTGGACGTAAATAACATACAATTGCATTATTTGCATTCCCTGGGCATTAAATATTAATAATGTAGTTGCAAGTTAATCTCGCAATTATTTGCATTCCCTGCGGTCCACTTTTAATTTCCTCTTGTTTGATGTACGTCCAGATTAATTAAGTCTGTACGTCGGGCATGTATGGTCTAAATTAATTTTTGGCAGCGCTGAGATGGGCCCTTGACATGCAAGATTAATGCAGTTGTTGATGTGATTTATGTTCGATTTCATGACCCTATTCAGCTCCACGTGAAACCAAGAATATGCCAATGCGTTGTTATGCAATTCATCGCTGCACATTGTATACCAACGTACATGATAATAATAGAGTATGATGTGTGGAGAATGAGATGACATCAATTTAGTTGGTGGCGAAATTTGTCACATGCCAATTGATATCCTGATAATATCTTAATGACTGATGCTACTATATAATTTATGATGTCAATTTGGCCAATTTGTTACTAGAGAATGATTCTACATTATACAAGATGGCACACAGCTGATGTATTTCAAATGTTCAGAGCTGACGTATTGAAATATGTCATTTGAAATATTGAGTTATTTCAAATGATCATAGATTATGGAATGAAATAACAGGAAAAGTGAAATGAAACAGTCTATAAATGCACTGAAATAGGCCTTTCATTATCAAAAATACATTGATCATACATCCAATGTAGTAATGTATAGTTTATATATTAATTATTTTAAAGCCAGTAATATTTTTATTTTTAAAAATAATTTTTCCAATTTTTTGTCTAATTATGTTTTTATAAATTTTGAGATGTTTTAATCACTGCTTAATAATAGTTCACTATTATCAAAAATACATAGATCATACATCCAATGTAGTCATGTATAGTTAATTTATGAATTATTTTAAAGCCAGTTTCTAATTTAAAAAAAATAATTTTACAATTTTTTGTCTAGTTTTGTTTTTTAAATTTAGATTTTTTTAATTACTACTTATCAATAGTTCATTTTAAATATTAGTTGCTACTATTTTTAATATGAGAAGCTAATTTTAAATATTCATTTTTCTTCAATATTAAAAAATTCTAGCAGTTTCGACTAAGGTCTAGTCTTTATCAAACTAACTTATCACTTAGTTTGATAATGACTAGACCTTAGTCAAAACTGCAGTCAGTAAATATTTTTCAAAAATAAAAGTGTGGTGGAAATAACAAAGTTGTTTTATTTAATTTATTTATTTATAACGTTCCACAAAGTAACGGCTGCCTATATACAAAATATTGTTAAACCTATACGATTATTTTCCAAATTAGTTTTCTACAGTTCAATCAAATCTAAGTATCTGCTATTGTGTCTAACACTTCATCATTATCAAGAAAATTAACTAGTTTTAGATAAATTTGAAAAGATTGCCGAAAATCATTATCAACAAAATTAACAATTTCGAAAATTGCAATTGTTTTGGGAACCAATTCACTGAAATTAAAAGTTATTGAATTTTAAATGAAACACACTGCATATAACAGTGTTTTCTCCATAAATCATTTTCTCTATAAATCAATAACAACAAAAATACAATTGAGAACATTAAAAAAATTGCAAAAAAAGTAAAATGAAACAGTCTATAAATGGACTGAAATATGCCTTTTATTATCAAAAATTCATAGATCATACATCCAATGTAGTCATGTATAGTTAATTTATTAATAATTTTAAAGCCAGTTTTTTTTTATAAAATTAATTTTCCAATTTTTGCCTAATTATGTTTATATAAATTTTGAGTTTTTTTAATCACTGCTTATTAATAGTTCACTATTATCAAACATGCATAGATCATACATCCAATGTAGTAATGTGTAGTTAATTTATTAATTATTTTAAAACCAGTAAATTTTTAATTTCAAAAAAAATAAATTTTCCAATGTTTTGTCTAATTATGTTTTTATAAATTCAGATTTTTTTTAATCACTGATTATTAATAGTACATTTTAAATATTAGTTGCTACTATGTTTAATATGAGAAGCTGATTTTGAATATTAATTTTTTTATTAATATTAAAAAATTCTAGCAATTGTAATTTCTATAAATTCTATAATTTATTTTCGATTTCTTTCTATAATTCAAGTTCTTGCAGTTATGTTAAAATCATAAGTCTTCTACCCTTTCGGGTGTAGAATATTGTAGTTTTTCAATTTCTTGTATTTTCTTTCACTAGTAGGTTCCAGGTCTTCTTCAAATTGTAGAAGAATGATGAAAACATAATGACAGTAATGACAATGACATTTCGAAATTATAATAGATTGATTAAAATATTGCAGATTATTCGTTGCTGTGGTGATTGGAATTTGAGTATGTTCATTCCTTCATTTCGCGTTTTTTAATGGGAAAATTGTAGACGAAAGATTGAAAAGTTGTAGAACAATGATTTATAATTGAGAAACTGTAACAGAATGACTGAGAAATCAAAAAGTAGTGAATGATAGGAATATATAAAAGACTGATTGAAAAAATGAAAAATTATGATTGAAAATTGAAGAACTGTAGAAGAATTAGGTATTGGGAATAGAAAAATTGTAGCCAATATTTTTTATTTTCTATTATGCTTTGTGTGTATGTTATGCAGTTTTGTACTAATAAATATTCTTATTATTACATTATTATTATTATAAATATTGTAAAAATGTGTAGAAGAATTGATAAATTGTAGAATAAAGATTAAAAATTGAAAGACTGTAAAAGAGTTATAGAGTAAAAAGACACCAAGCATTATTGCAAATTTGTAGAAAAGATTGAAAATTTGTAGGAGGATGATTAAAAAATTAAGGATTACTCCTTGGTGTGGTGATGGGAATTTGTGTATGATCAATTTTTCATGACGCGCAAAACTGCTTAAAACTGCCAACTTTTTAGTTTGATTAAGCAAATTTCAGGCTAAATGATTGAAAAATTGTAAAACATTATTATTATTATAGTCATAATTCTTCTACCCTTTTGGGTGTAGAATATTGTAGTTTTTCAATTTCTTGTATTTTCTTTCACTAGTAGGTTCCAGATCTTCTTGTTTCCTGTGCTTTTCTTCATTTGGGCGTTAGATATACCTCTTCTTTCCATAACATTTTCGACATATTTGTCCCACTTCGTTTTCGGTCTTCCCACTTTTTTTTCCGGTTATTTTTGTTTGCCATATGATTTTTGTTTGATTGGTGTCTTTTCTTCTGTGTATGTGTCCCAACCATTGCAGCTGTCCGCCTTCTATTATTTTGTTTAGTTCTGTTATTTCTAGTTTCCTTCTTATGACTACATTTCTGATTCTGTCTTTTCTGGTTACTCCGTATACTTTTCTAAGATACTTCATTTCTAGTGTCTGTAACTTACTTTATTATCTCCTGTTTAGCGTCCACGTTTCGCTTCCATATATTAGTGTTGGTGTAAGTATTACTTTGTATATTGTTAGTTTTGTTTTTCTCGATATCTTCTTGTTGTTTAGTATTATCTTTTGGCTCGTTTGGAAAGTTCTTGTTGCTGCTTGCAGTCTATTGTTTATTTCCACTTCGAGAAATACTTCGTATTTAATTTGTTCGGTTGGTTATATGTTGGTGTTGCTTATTGTTATTGCTCATGTTTCTTTTCCTCCCCCTGTTTTCATTAATTTCGTTTTTTCTGTGTTGATTTTCAGTCCCGCTTTTGCAAGTTCTTCGCTCCATATCTTAATGTTTGCTTCTAGGTCTTTAATGCTTTTCGCTATTAGTGCTACATCGTCTACAAATATACACTCAGTGATTTCCATTGCTTTAAGGTTCCTGTATCCTATGTGTGTGTTTTTTTTTGCTTTCTCTTTTCTATCTTTCATTACCGCATCTATAGCCATTATGAATAGGCAAGGGCTTAACACTTCTCCTTGTCTTAGACCGTTGCTCGTTGTGAAATTCTTGACTTCATGTTACCCGTTCTTATACAGTTCTCTGTTTTGGTATATATACTTTTTATTGCCCTAATCAGTTTTTGACCTCTTTGTTCTTGTACTGCCTGCCATTCGAATTCTCTGTTTATTTTGTCAAAGGCTTTTTATAGATCTATGTATGCTATGTATATTTGTTTCTGGTGCTCTCTTAGTTCATTTATTAAGTTTTTGATTGTGAATTGTGCAATGTTCTCTTCTGAATCCGCTCTGCGATGGTTCCAGTTTCCCTTCTAGTTTTTGTCTTATTCTTTTTTCCAGTATGTCCTCGTATGTGTTTTCTGTCGCACATAATAGGGAAATTCCTCTGTAGTTACTACATTCCCTTTTATCTCCTTTCTTCCATATCGGTATTATCGCTGCTGTTTGCCAGTCTTTGGGTATTTTTTCTGTCTTCCAAACTTCGTTTAATAGTCTTTTTAGTCGCTCAGTTCCCCCATTTCCCATGTATTTTTTTATTAATATTTATGTACATAATTTCGCGAAAATAGTGTCAATCACTAAATCGTATTAGCGTGAATGGTCTACCCAAATCAAATGAAAATCCGCGCAGTTAAATTTTAATTTCGTCCTGTTTCGTTGAGCGCAGTTTATCAGGTTTATTATTTAATCAAGCACATGCTTGTGAAGGGCAAAGCTTTACCAAATACGAAGCTGGGCAAACAAATGTGGGAGTAAATCGCGAGATGAGGGATATCTGGTGTACCCTTCGCAACTGGGAATTAAATAGTTAAATTTACATAAGTGAATTCGCGAGTGTGGAGGAGCAGTGCTGTTAGGGTCGGTAAATACGGTTTTGTTAATTTCATATCGTGCTTCGGTTGTGTAATTATTTACTAATCAAAGCATTAAAGCTGAAATACTTCGCTATTGAAAAATGAGTGCGTAATGAATTAATTAAAAGCAAAATAATTAATGTACTGGACGAACTGGTAAAAAACTGGGACAACTCTTAATAAAGATTTTAGCATTATTTTGTTAACTTGAATGAGGGTTTAAACAATTTTGACAGATAAATACTATTTGCAGGCCTTAATCTGTAACACCTGAGAATTTAAATTTATGGTCATAAGCATTAATTTTACACCATCTTCGAGCTCCTAATTAAATGTAATAGCCGGCAATTAATCTATCGCAGCTGCTTCCAATATCACTTGCCACTTAATATCTATTATCCGCGCTTTTAGCCGTCTCTTATTTCCCCGTGCTGTGATTAAAGCGCGGCGTGAAAATAATTTAAAAAAAGCGCTCCGACTTAATTAATCAATTACTCCAGTACATAATGAAGGCAGACGTAAAGTTGAACAGCGCGAGATAAAATCCGGCTTTCATGAAAATTTCCTTCATCGCGGAATACATTAAAAAGTTTACGCGCGATTTGCCTAAAATTGCATATTGCCGCGCTGATAATTCGCCCCTTATGGGGCCCAAATGGGCGTTATTTATTCAAATTAATGCCCGCATATGTGATGAAATAAAAACGCCATGCAAGGGCGCGGGAAACGGGCGATAATAATTTATTATTAGTTTTCCAATCATACGGCGGTCAATTTATTGCCTCGTAAATCGCCGGTTGTTGATGTCCCGGGAATCGCATTACACCGCGTACAATGAAGCGAATCGTAATATTTTAATGTTTTATTATCTGTTTGCAGTGCCCGCGAGCGTTATGACTGCTCGGCCGTTAAAAAGATACGATTTATCATCGAGGCCCGGGCATAATCCGGTACCCCAGTTCACTCAAAAATTCAAATTTATTCATCCGTACGATAAGACCGGCGTTAAGAGCCGCGCTGGTGTAAACTATACGCGGCCGTAAAAACCTAGTTTTTAGTCTCCTTCGCGGCGGCTGTGCAAATATTGCCGCACGATTACCATGGGATAACCGCGACGCACTCTTACCACTTTGCGGCGATGCCCCGAGGTCCTCATATCCGATAATGCCAATTACAAAGCGCCAAAGATAATATTTGGCCTATCCTATCTAAACTTGCCCGCCGCTCACTACGTCGTTTCGGATCCGCCGCCCCCAAAGGGGGCTGCCCCGCATCGATCGCCCCCGACCCCAGCCCGATGTGGGGCTTTGTGCGTGCACGCACCCCATTTGTAATTGGATCCGCGTCTTTTTTTATCATTGCTCCCCCAAAACCGCCAGGATTTCGATGGGGGGAAAGTATGAATAATTGATAGCGTTTCCGATCGCAGGATTACAGACGTTTAAATACTACCAAAACTCCCATCCGAGAAATTCCTACCTATCGGATTCCCGAATATATTTATGTTGAATATGATAAAACACAATAACAAATTCTCATTCACAACCTATGAAATTCCCACTACAAAATCGCAAATGCAAATATTTTTTATAGTAGCAAAGTTCACGAGGTCATAAAGGTATAATAAAAACAAATATTATAATTTCGTTGAAGATAGAAAACAAACAAAAATGATATACCTAAACTCTGTTCCTTTTTTCTGTTTAACTAAGTTGGTTCTGTTAGGGGTGAGTTAGGGTTTTATACCACCCAAGTCACTAGACTTTTCACAAGACACTAGATTTTTTCAAGTCACTAGACTTGAAAAAATAGGTTATATTTAAAAAAAAAGAGGTTATATTTTATATGACATATGACATATTATAGATGAGTGGTAGAATCTTCAATTTAACTTAACTCAACCCATTCTAGGGTTGTTTGAAATTTCGTGAAATATTTTTTGCTTCAGAAAAATTCGAAAAATAATAGCCTGTGTGATATTTTATGACCAACCAAAGCGAGTGGGCTTATTATTTTTGAGAAGAAATAAATATTTCTCCCACTTTGGTCGCCCAGAAGTGCGCCGGTTGTCTTTTCATTGGCTCTTATGGTAACGGAACAGTGCCAGCTGTCCAGGCCCTCGGTTTCGGATGTGGGCTCGGTTTATCGCCGATTACTCGGCTCACAGAGGTGCCAGAAGTATTTTACTTGCACCATTCTACTCGGGAATAATGTGGGATTATCTCCTAAAAAGTTGAAGAAAATATATACACAGATAGCCCGTCAGCGTTGCTCTAAATTCGAGGGAGTTCAAATGGCTCAAAATGAAATGACCACTTTTCCGGCGGATTATCAAAAGAATATTTTTTTTATAGTGCTGAAATTTTGACAAGTTATTCTCCCATTCATTGGGAACATTTTGGTACAAGATGAAGTTATTTGGTGATTTTTGAGTTTTCGCCAAAAATCAACGTTTTTCCATACATTTACCTTGAAATTTCACACAAAAATTTTTGCATCAGAAAAATTTGGAAAAAATCACACAGCCTACTTATGACCAACCAAATTGTGCGGGCCAGTTAGTTTTGAGAAGAAACAATTATTTCTCCCACTTTGGTCGCCCAGAAGTGCGCCGATTGTCTTGACATTGGCTCTTATGAGAACGGAACAGTGCCAGCTGTCCAGGCCCTCCGTTTCGGAGGTGGGCTCGGTTTATCACCGATTACTCAGCTCACAGAGGTGCCAGAAGTTTTTAACTTGCACCATTTTACTCGGGAATAATGTTGGATTATCACCTCCAAAGTTTAAAAAAATCCATACACAAGTAGCCCATCAGCGTTGCTCTAAAGTCGAGCGAGATCAGATGGCTCAAAATGAAATGTCCACTTCTCCGGCGGATTGTCAAAAAAAAATTATTTTATAGTGCTGAAATTTTGACAAGTTATTCTCCTATTCATTGGGAACATTTTAGTATAAGGTGAAGTTATTTGGTGATTTTCGAGTTTTCGCCAAAAATCAACGTTTACCTTGAAATTTCGTGAATTTTTTTGCTTCAGAAAAATTTGAAAAAATCACACAGGCTATTTATGACCCACCAAAGCCCGTGGGCTAGTTAGTTTTGAGAAGAAAACAATATTTTTCCAAATTTGGACAGTTGTAGTTAAGGATATGAGAATTTGAAAATTTGATAATAGTATAGTATATACCGAGAGTTTTAAGAAGCACATTATGAAGACAAAGTTTATCGAGTGCGTAATTGCCTTACAACTCAATTAATGTACCTACGCTATTTTTTCTACTCCCAGTCGTAATGTGAGAAAGTTTTTAATATGCTCTCAAAATTTCGATCATTACGATCGAATCATTTATCATTACGATCATTAGCATTTATCATAATCATTATCATTATCATTTACGATAATTCGATCTTCCTGGACTTTTTAGCAATTTATCATATATTGTTTATTAATTTTTGACTTTATTGTCCAAATTTTATTATGTAGGCGAACTTTATTACTAATGTCTAGACATTTGAAGCAAGCAGAAATGATATTTTTCATAGCAACTGGCAAAGCAAAATTTGAAGCTTTGACATTTTTTTTAATTACATTTGAGTTTTTGGATTCTTTGGATTCTTTGGATTTTGATTGTTGCTCTCAAAATATGTGTCTAAATAATCTTCTTGAATTTATCCAATTAAATTATAACAAGTAACTAACACTTAAAGTCCATACTTATTTATTAGTTTCCAGACACGTGGATTGGAAAATAATAATAATAAACTCCTTGGACTTCATAACAATATATCACATATAGAACGGAAAAACGAACTTTATTAGTCTAATGACCCTCGGCCTTTCCACCCCGATCTTTTTCTTGTAAAAGATAGCAAGTTTCAAGTTTTCTCTCGAAATTAGTATCTTGAAAATCTTTTTGGACTCTTTAGCAATGTATCAGATATTTTTATATTAATATCAGACTTTATTGTCCGAATTTTATTGTATAGACAAATTTTATTACTGATATTTCTTCAGTTGAAGACGATATTTTCAAACTTGGTCTGAAAATTGTAAAGTTCAAATCCTCTGGGATTCATTAGTAACATGTTAAATATTATATGTTAGATTTACGAATGTTATTACCTTGTTTTGATATTTTATTCAAATGTTTCAAACTTTTGTTGCTTTTAAACGTTGAAACTTTGAAAGATTTTCTAAATTTTTCCCAAAATTTGTATAATTTATATTTTCTTGATATTTTATTCAAAACCTTTTAATCTTATATTGCTTTTAAACTTTGAAACTTTGAGAGATGTTCTAAATTTCTCTCAAACTTTGTATCTTTCAACTCTTCTTGGACTCTGTAGCAATTTATCACATATTATTTCTTAGTTTTAAACTATATTGTCCGAGATTTGTTGTGTAGACCAATTTTATTACCAATGTCTAGACATTTTATGCGATTAGAAATGATATTTTCTAAGTTGCTGTCAAAATCTGAAGTTTTGATTTTTTTGTATTGTTTAACTGTTTATCAAATGTTTCATCATTGTTTTAGATTTTCGTAATTATCCGAATTTTAAATTAAATGTCTACAAATTTGGAAAATATCTAATTTTCGTAGCCTAAAGTATTTTTCTTATAATTTGTAAATTGCTTTCAAAAACTCAAAAAGTTCAAAACTTGTACTCGTACTCATACTCTTTGGTTTTAGTAACGTGAGTTATAAGTGGTATAAAAAAGTGATCTTACATTATAAAATATAGAGAATTTCGCATTTGCTCTCAAATTGTTTATCTTTCAAATCTTATTGGGCTCTTTAGCAATTTATCACATATTGATTCTTAGTTTTAGACTTCATTGTCCAAGTTTTATTGTGTAGACCAAATTTATTACCAAAGTCTAGATATTTCATGCAATTAGAAATGATATTTTCTAAGTTGCTGTCAAAATCTGAAGTTTTGAATTTTTTTGTATTGTTTAATTGTATATCAAATGTTTCATCATGGTTTTAGATTTACGTAATTATCCGAATTTTAAACTAAATGTCTACAAATTTGGAAAATCTCTAATTTTAATAGCCTAAAGTATTTTTCCTATAATTTATAAATTGCTTTCAAAAACTCTAAAAGTTTAAAACTTATACTCGTACTCATACTCTTTGGTTTTAGTAACGTGAGTTATAAATGATTTAAAAAAGTGATCTTACTTTAAAAAATATAGAAAATTTCGCATTTGCTCTCAAAATGTGTATCTTTCAAATCTTATTGGACTCTTTAGCAATTTATCACATATTGTTTCTTAGATTTAGACTATATTGTCCAAGTTTTGTTGTCTAGACCAATTTTATTAGCAATGTCTAGACATTTTATGCAATTAGAAATGATATTTTCAAAGTTGCTGTCAAAATCTGAAGTTTTTAATTTTTTTTGTATTGTTTAACTGTATATCAAATGTTTTATCCTGGTTTTAGATTTACATTATTATACAAATTTTAAACGAAATGTCTACAAATTTGGAAAATCTCTAATTTTCGTAGCCTAAAGTATTTTTCTTATAATTTGTAAATTGCTTTCAAAAACTCTTAAAGTTCAAAACTTGTAGTCGTACTCATACTCGTACTTTGGTTTTAGTAACGTGAGTTATAAATGATATAAAAAAAGTGATCTTACTTTATAAAATATAGAAAATTTCGCATTTGCTCCCAAAATATGTATCTTTCAAATCTTCTTAGACTCATTAGCAATTTATCACATATTGTTTCTCAGTTTTAGACTTCAATGTCCAAGTTTTGTTGTGTAGACCAATTTTATTACTAAAGTCTAGATATTACATGCAATTAGAAATGATATTTTCAAAGTTTCTGTCAAAATCTGAAGTTTGGAATTTTTTCGTATTGTTTAACTGTATATCAAATGTTTCATCATGGTTTTAGATTTACGTTATTATCCGAATTTTAAACTAAATGTCTACAAATTTGGGAAAACCTCTGATTTTCATAGCCTAAATTTGCATTATTATAATTTGTAAATTGTTAAAAAAAAAAACGATAAATTCAAAAGTTATACTCATACGTTTTAGTTTTAGTAACGTACCTTAGTTATAAATTATATAAAAAAAACAATCTTACGTTATAAAATATTGACTTTTAAATTTGATCTCAAAATCTTTAAAATGACTTAGGCTCTATAGCAATTGATCACATATTATTTCTTAGTTTTAGACTTCATTGTCCGAGTTTTGCTGTGTAGGCTAATTTCATTACCAATGTCTAGATATTTTATGCAATAAGAAATTATAGTTTGTCAAAATCTTTATTATTTTTTATTGTATGACTATTTATCAAATGTTTTATCTTGGTTTAAGATTTACCTCGTTGTCCGAATTTTAAACTAAATCTGATTTTCTGATTCTCATAGCGTAATTTTCTTTACTTATAATATGTTTATTGCTTTCAATAAACCAAAAAATTTAAAAGTTGTACTCATACTCTTTAGTAGTAGTAACGAAAGTTATAAATTATATTAAAAAAATGATCTTTATACAATATTCAGTTTGGAAATTTCTCCAAAAATTTGTTTCTTCAAAATTTTCTTGGAATCTGTTAGAAAGTTTTAAATTTGCTCTCAAAATTTGTATATTTGAAATGTTCTAGAGCTATTTAGCAATGTCGCACATATTGTTTCTAAATTTTGGACTTATTTGTTCGATATTTGTTCTTAAGAATAATTTTGTTGCCAATCTAGATATTCCATATAATTTGAGATGATGTTTTACAAGTTACTATAAAAATATGAAGCTTTGAGAAAATTTCCAAGTATCTCTCAAAATCTGTACCTTTCAAATGCATTGTAATATTTGATTAGATATACCAATGTTGTTGCCTTGTTTTAATATTTTATTTAAATCTTTGCAACTTTTGTTGCTTAAACTTTTAAACTTTCAGAGATTTTCTAGATCATTTCTAGACATTTTCAGTGTAGACCAATTTCATTACCAATGGCTAGATATTTTATACAATTTGACATGATATTTTTCAAAATGTTGTCAAAATCGTCAGCTTATTATTTTTTTTATTGTATGACTATTTATCGAATGTTTTATCTTGGTTTAAGATTTACCTTATTGTCCGAATTTTAAACTAAATCTGATTTTCTGATTCTCATAGCGTAATTTTCTTTACTTATAATATGTTAATTGCTTTCAATAAACCAAAAAATTTAAAAGTTGTACTCATACTCTTTAGTATTAGTAACGAAAGTTATAAATTATATAAAAAAAACGATCTTTATACCATATTCAGTTTCGAAGTTTCTCTAAAAATTTGTTTCTTCTAAATTTTCCTGGAATCTTACAGAAAGTTTTAAATTTGCTCTCAAAATTTGTATATTTAAAATCTTCTTTTACTCTTTAGTAATTTCGTACATATTGTATCTAACTTTTAGACTTCTTTGTCAGAATTTTGTTCTGAAGACTAATTATATGTCTAGATATTCCATATAATTACAGATGATATTTTACAAGTTACTATAAAAATATGAAGCGTTGAGAAAATTCCAAGTATTTCTCAAAATCTGTACCTTTGAAATGTATTGTAATATTTGATTAGATACCTATACCAATGTTGTTTCCTTGTTTTGATATTTTATTCAAATCTTTTCAACTTTTGTTGCTTAAACTTTTAAACTTTCAGAGATTTTCTAGACAATTTCTAGACATTTTCAGTGTAGACCAATTTCATTACCAATGGCTAGATATTTTATGCAATTTGACATATTTTTCAAAATGTTGTCAAAATCTTCAGCTTATTATTTTTTTTATTGTATGACTATTTATCGAATGTTTTATCTTGGTTTAAGATTTACCTTATTATCCGAATTTTAAACAAAATCTGATTTTCTGATTCTCATAGCGTAATTTTCTTTACTTGTAATATGTTAATTGCTTTCAATAAACCAAAAAATTTAAAAGTTGTACTCATACTCTTTAGTATTAGTAACGAAAGTTATAAATTATATAAAAAAAACGATCTTTATACCATATTCAGTTTCAACATTTCTCTAAAAATTTGTTTCTTCAAAATTTTCTTGGAATCTTTTAGAAAGTTTCAAATTTGCTCTCAAAATTTGTATATTTAAAATCCTCTTGTACTATTTAGCAAAATTAGCACATATTGTTTCTAAATTTTTTACTTCTTTGTCCGAATTTTGATCTGAAGAATAATTTTGATGCCAATCTAGATATTCAATATAATTAGAGATAATATTTGACAAGTTACTATAAAAATATGAAGCTTTGAGGAAATTTCCAAGTATCTCTCAAAATCTGTACCTTTGAATTGTATTGTGATATTTGATTAGACATATCAATGTTGTTACCTTGTTTAGATATTTTATTCAAAGCTTTGCAACTTTTGTTGCTTAAACTTTTAAACTTTCAGAGATTTTCTAGACAATTTCTAGACATTTTCAGTGTAGACCAATTTCATTACCAATGGCTAGATATTTTATACAATTTGACATGATATTTTTCAAAATGTTGTCAAAATCGTCAGCTTATTATTTTTTTTATTGTATGACTATTTATCGAATGTTTTATCTTGGTTTAAGATTTACCTTATTGTCCGAATTTTAAACTAAATCTGATTTTCTGATTCTCATAGCGTAATTTTCTTTACTTATAATATGTTAATTGCTTTCAATAAACCAAAAAATTTAAAAGTTGTACTCATACTCTTTAGTATTAGTAACGAAAGTTATAAATTATATAAAAAAAACGATCTTTATACCATATTCAGTTTCGAAGTTTCTCTAAAAAATTGTTTCTTCTAAATTTTCCTGGAATCTTACAGAAAGTTTTAAATTTGCTCTCAAAATTTGTATATTTAAAATCTTCTTTTACTCTTTAGTAATTTCGCACATATTGTATCTAACTTTTAGACTTCTTTGTCAGAATTTTGTTCTGAAGACTAATTATATGTCTAGATATTCCATATAATTACAGATGATATTTTACAAGTTACTATAAAAATATGAAGCGTTGAGAAAATTCCAAGTATTTCTCAAAATCTGTACCTTTGAAATGTATTGTAATATTTGATTAGATACCTATACCAATGTTGTTTCCTTGTTTTGATATTTTATTCAAATCTTTTCAACTTTTGTTGCTTAAACTTTTAAACTTTCAGAGATTTTATAGACAATTTCTAGACATTTTCAGTGTAGACCAATTTCATTACCAATGGCTAGATATTTTGTGCAATTTGACATGATATTTTTCAAAATGTTGTCAAAATCTTCAGCTTATTATATTTTTTATTGTATGACTATTTATCGAATGTTTTATCTTGGTTTAAGATTTACCTCACTATCCGAATTTTAAACTAAATCTGATTTTCTAATTCTCATAGCGTAATTTTCTTTACTTATAATATGTTTATTGCTTTCAATAAACCTAAAAATTTAAAAGTTGTACTGATACTCTTTAGTATTAGTAACGAAAGTTATAAATTATATTAAAAAAATTATCTTTATACAATATTCAGTTTGGAAATTTCTCCAAAAATTTGTTTCTTCAAAATTTTCTTGGAATCTGTTAGAAAGTTTTAAATTTGCTCTCAAAATTTGTATATTTGAAATCTTCTAGTGCTATTTAGCAATTCCGCACATATTGTTTCTAAATTTTGGACTTCTTTGTTCGAATTTCTTTGTTTCTTTGTTTCTAAATTTTGGAGTTCTTTGTTCGAATTTTGTTCTTAAGAATAATTTTGTTGCCAATCTAGATATTCCATATAATTAGAGATGATATTTTACAAGTTACTATAAAAATATGAAGTTTTGAGAAAATTTCCAAGTATCTCTCAAAATCTGTACCTCTGAAATGTATTGTAAAACTTGATTAGGTATACCAATGTTGTTATCTTGTTTTGATATTTTAGTCAGATCTTTGCAACTTTTGTTGCTTAAACTTTTAAACTTTCAGAGATTTTCTCAATTTCTCTCAAAATTTGTAACCACGGCGGAAAGACCAATTAGGTCGATAGCCGAGTGAAGATTGGTCTACTACTACTACTTTGTAACTTTTAAATTTTCTTGATATTTTATCCAAATCTTTCAAACTTATGTAGCTTTGAATAAAACTTTGAGAGATTTTCTGAATATCTCTCAAAATTTTCATCTTTGAAATGTTCTTTGATTGTTTAGGAATTTAACAAATATTTTATTTCGGTTTCAGTATTACCATAAGGTTATAAGGTTCTCAGTGGCAGTTTCAGGTTTCAGTATTACCGTAAGGTTATAAGGTTCTCAGTGGTATTTTAGATCTAGAAATTAATATTTGCTGGAACTGAATGAAACTATTTTATCATACCCAAATAAATTGCAGTGTCTCTGCTCGACGTTGAATCCTGGGCAAGATGTGAGCAGGCATCGCCGCATCCTCTGCTGGATTCCTGCTGAGCAGGAAACGCTGCATCCAGACCACTCCGACCACGAGCTCCAGCCTGGAAGAAAAAGCAAACCGTGAGTACGTTATAAATTATTATTTAGCACGTAACACACAAAAGCGCCGCAAAGAACAACCATTTCTTTTTATTATCATCATTGTATACCATCACGAAGTAACGGCCTCCATTATCGATATTTATCACACACCACCACACAACAGGGCGAAATTTATCGCCCTGTACACATCATTAATTAATTACAGTTAATTAGCAGCAATTAAACAAATAATTAATTCGGGTGCATACAATAATAATTAGCCGGTTTAAACGAGTGCTGTTAAAATCCTTATTGCGTAATTACTATTTTGTAGAGCTACGCAAACGAGTTAATTTATTTTAGAATTTATTGCATAGGCTATTTATTTACTGATTACATAATACTAATTAAACTAAATAATTATTATATTATAATAATTAATAAAAAAATTGTTAGTAATTAAGCAGTTTTATCAGATTTTTTTTATTATTACTTGTTAATTGTCATTTTAGGTACTAGGTACCTAAAAGAGAAGATACATAAGATAAACAGAAGAACACAGAACATAAAAAGAAGATACATCTGGTATCTTCTAGTATTTATTTATTTATTTTTCCCTACTAGCTTATATAAAGGCTTCTACAAACAATTGCCTGTTTTCTATGAAGCAAATTATTTCCATCTATACACCATTCACGATCCATTTTAGGCAAATTTGCTTGTGGTATTTTATTTTTGCCAAGTTACATGCATATATTATGACGTATTTTTAAATGTATCTCAGAGAGGAATATGACAGATGTAATAGCAGTGTTGCCAAAATAAATTTTGTAATGAATTAAAATTATACCAACATTACAGTCTGATAAATTTCTGGCAATAATTATATCTTCGATTGGAAAATAGCATATTTTTTTGTTTCGTCTAGTTTTTTCATGTGTACCACTGTAACGTAGCAAACTTCGGCTGAAGTAGATCGTGAACGGTGTTTACGTGTTTATGCTCATTGCGTGAATGATAAACTATTGAAATAATCTTTATTTCGCCATCCTGCGTATTATTCAAAGCAAACAGCCGTATAAATAACGCCGATTGAATTATTGTCACCATTATAATATACAGCAAACTGGTACAGTTACGACTGGCTGTTCTGATTTGGTCAGGTGTTGCCAACATTCTCGTTACCGCGCTCCAGTAAACGCAATGATTGCGTTATCACGTGCTGTATTATTGCTATCGATTTTGTGCAGGGGGCGTGCAAAACCAGTGCACGGAGGGTCTGCGAATAACACCCCCATTCAACCCCCGCTGTTGACCGCAATAGGAACGCAATTCCGCTTCAGGCTGAAAGTGTGCAAGTACAAAGTGCAAACTGCAAAGTGCTGCAGGAGTCTCTTTGTACTTTTCGCCAGCACAGTAAGTTGCAATATTGGTGCTATTGAGTATTTCGCTCATTGTGCTCAAATCAAATTTAGTTTGCAAGAGGGTGTAACTTCAGGTACTTCAGAGTTGTGTCACGATTCTGCAGCTTAGTGCTTCTTTAGTAGGTACATAAAACTTCATCAGATGGCTATTGTGTCTTCTGCAGGACTTGCAAATTTTATTGGGTTATCTGCAGCACTTGCAAATTTTAAAGTGCAGACCTGTCTTGGAATATTTAGTTCATGTATACGTTTTACTGGTGATCAAAGTGGAGAATTAGAAGACCCCAAACGAAACAACTGAAAATAATTTTGAAAACAATATTTGTATTTTATATACTATAATGACAACTATACTGAAAAACTAAATTAAATAATTGTTAAATTACAATTTTAAAAATGACACTCAAAATATTATACAATTTTTAACATTGTACCTTTTTACTTTTAACTCACATATTTCAGTTACACATAATTATAAATTATTGTTACTGATACTCTAATAGCACATGCACATATCAAAATAATGATTAAATAAATTAGTCTTTACTAGTATTAAGAACAAAAAAATGTAGTCATGCTCACATAAATCTAGTACAAACAATTTGACATTGCTATATAAAATTGCTATAGTAACCTAATTCCTTGTACTAGATTTATGTGAGCATGACCATACAACAAAATATTTTTAGCACAAATGAGCTAAGTTATAAAACAATTATTCTTTAATCCGCGAACTAATAAACTAATAACTCAACTCATTTCTTCGTCGGTCCAAATTATTGCCTCTGAAAAGAAAAACCACCGCCTTTATTGGCAAACTTCAAACCAACTATTAAATCAATGCGAACAGGCGAACTCTCCTCCACTTACCAGGACAACTTTTACAATTTTAAATTAATTCTTAACCCGACGAGATTGTTCCCTCCTCGGATACAAATTCATCAAGTTTTTGCGCCCCCCCCCCCTTTTTGGGGGCGGCCCCGCCGCAGACCGCCGCCGGGAGCCCGCACTAAAATTTTCATTACTTTAGTGGCCGACGTGGAAATTCATTAGCGCATTTCTCCAAACAGCAATTAAATTATCCGGTTGCCGGGCGCAACACTCCCCGGGGGTGGGAATTGGATTCGTGCGGGGGCCTCGGGGACGGGATAATTGTGCGGTTTTCGTTTTCGCCTCCTTTTAACGTCCGAAGCGCCTCGACAAGTCGAGGCAAGTGCAAAGGAATCGACAAGGTTTTGAAAACTGAGAAGTGAGCACCATCAAATAATTGTCATTTCTGAAATATCAATCATCTTCATTGCTGTGCCATTTTTTTGTAAAAATTTTCATCTAATTAAGAATTATATGCAAATACAATAATATATGCATTTCCACATCTTCGTTTAACTATTGGATAATTCTAATACAATACTGATACAATGTTTTAGCTTACATCATTCGTCATAATTTTAAATGACTTTGAATGTAACTTATAGAATTTTGTAAAAGAAATATTATACCTTTTAATATTGTTTGCAATTACAACAATATCTGAATTTCCACATATTCTTTTAACTATTGGATAATTCTAATGCAACCTTATATATTTTCGTACAAATTATTGTGGTTTATAAAGAAAAAAAGTATAATACTGATACAATGTTTTAGCTTACATTATTCGTGATCATTTAAAATGAATTTGAATTAATTAATTTGAAATATTTTTTTTTATATTTTAATAATCTTATATGTAATTCATCCTGATATGGGTCATAACTCTTTGGGAATTTGAATTAGGGATCCGTACACTTATAATAATAAATATGATATCAACAATGACCATACAATATCTAATAATTTAAGAAATTTAGAATTATTTCAAAAATCTTAATGTAACTTGGAAATTCTTGAGATATAACTAAAAGGTCTGCAATTTATAAAGTGTAGAACAATTTTATATTCGTATAAACTTCGTGATTTTTGAATTTTTCACATGTTTTATACAATTTTCTCATAACTATAATCATTTGTACCAAAATTCTTGTAAGGATATTAGAATATTGGACAATTTTAATGGATTTTCATGTAACTTCTGGAGTTTTGTTATTTTTTTAATAATCTTTTCATTTTTATTGCCAACTTCTCAGAAACAATCAAATGTTGTCAAATTTCTAGAAAATTTCGAGAGAGTATCTGTTGAAGTTTCTAAAATTTAAATATTATGTTTGTTTTTTGTTAATAATTATTTAAAAATATAGAATTTTTAGAAAAATTTCAATGCAATTTGCAATTCAATGTAATTAATTAATATTGTAAAATAGTAAATTTTTACATTTTTACCAATGATAAGATAGTTTATGGTGATAAGAGATTTTATAATTTTAAAATTTTTGAAATCTTTGATACAATTATCTTTTCATTAATACCTTAAACGTATTCTAGAATCTTTTGAAATTTAAATGTAATTCTTCTCTATAATACAAGAACTGTATAAGATTAATAATCTTCTTAAAAACTTTTGAGATCTTTCAAGTTTTTACATGTTTGATACAATTTTCGTATAACTAAAATCATATCTACTTACTTGTGACGATTTTGAACAATTTATTTTTGATTGTTGAACAATTTTAATGGATGTAATTTCTGTGAAAATTTAAAAAATTTAGATATTCTGTTCTTTTTAGTATATAATTATTTAAGGACTCAATGTAATTTAGAGTACATATAAAATTTTAAATTTTGACGCTTTTACCAATAATAAGAGAGTTTATAGTGATTAGAGGTTTTATAATTTTAAAATTTTTGAAAATATTTGATATAATTATCTTTTAATTAATACATTAAACGTATTCCTGATTCTTCTAAGTAACTTTTGAAATTTAAATGTAATTTTGTAGAAGATAATAATACTCTTAATAACTTTGAGATCTTAGATTTGTTTAGATGTTTGATACAATTTTCGTATAACTAAAACTATATCTGAATACTTGTGAAGATTTTGAAGAATTAATGGTTGATTGTTGAACAATTTTAATGGATATTGATGTAATTTCTGTTAAAGTTTCAAAAATGTTAATATTATTTTTTTAAATATTTATTGAAGGAATTTAGCACTTTTAGAAAAATTTCAATGTAATTTAGAGTACGTATTATAAAATAATAAATTTTGACATTTTTACCAGTGATAAGAGAGTATATAGTGATAAGAGATTTTATAATTCTAAAATTTTTGAAAATATTTGATACAATTATCTTTTAATTTATACCTTAAACGTGTTCTTGAATCTTCCTAGTAAGTATAAGAATAATCTTATTAAAAACTCTTGAGATCTTTGAATTTTTTAGATGTTAATTAAAATAACTAATCATTATAATATTATTTATAACTTTAAATAATAACAAAAATCATGTCTGAATACTTGCGAAGATTTGGAACAATTGATTGTTGATTTTTGAACAATTTTAATGGATATTGATGTAATTTCTGCAATGTTGTTAAGAAGTTTTATATCTACATAAAACATTTATATTGATAGCTTTTCAGAAATAATATGATTTTTACATATTTTTACCAATATTAAGAGAGTATTTTTCAGTAAAATGGTAACGACATTTTATTGGTATTTTATGGTATCAGTCACAGATACATTGAAAGATGCCCTACACTCTCTGGTGGAGTAATAGGACCAAAGAAAAAGAAGAAGAAGAAGAGAGTATTTTTATAATTTTGTAAAAAATATAAACAATTTTCTTTTGATTTATAAATATTTAAGTAATTTAGAATTATTTGAAAATTTTGAATGTACTTTGAAGTAGTATAAATAAAAAAGTAATTAATATAGTACTTAAAATACTATAAAATAATAAAACTTCTCTGCACTTGTTAATGTGTAAGACATTTTCATTTCAATCTTCTTGTAAACTTAACAATTTTCGTATAACTGATATAATGTTTGAATAGTTATAAACATCCGTTAAACTCGGAAAGTTATTAACTGGAATTTCTCACTTATTTGAGACATTCACGTGGTCAAATTTTCAGAAGATTTTTCTGCAGGTATATTGTATACAAATCTGGCATAAAATTTTCAAAATATCCAACAGATAAATTTTCAGAAATTTCAGTGGCTGATAACTTATACTGGCCAACTCGGAAAGTTAATAACTCGATTTTCTCACTTATTTGAGACATTCTCGTAATCAACTTTTCAGAAGATTTATCTTTAGGTATACTGTATACAAATCAGGCATAAAATTTTCAAAATATCTAAAATATAAAAAATATCATAAAAAGTGTTCATCAAAATGTCGCTCGATGAAACTTATGTATGTGGATCCCCAAGGGTTTGTGAATATACACTGTAAGTGACACTTTTCCATTTGCCGTTGGAGGGTAGTAAATCAACCCTGAATAGTTATAAAAATCCGATCAACTCGGAAAGTTAAACATTTAATTTTCTCACTTATTTAAGACATACTCGTCGTCAAGTCTTCAATTTTCAACTTTTTAGAATAAATGTCTTCAATTATACTGTATACAAATCTGGTATAAATTATCCAAAATATCTTTAAACAAATTTTGAGAAATTTCAGTGATTGATAATAATGCATACTGATAAAATCATATAGGTATGTACTCGATTTTCTGACTTATTTAAAACAGACTGTTCACAAAATTTTCAGAAGAATTGTCTTCAGGTATACTGTATACAAATCTGGTATAAAATATACAAAATATGTCTATATGTATTTTTTTCTTTACTGAAGAGCGTCTTATTTTAAAGTGGTTGAACATAAAAATTACATCATTAATCTCGCGATCCAGTCAGAGACTGCTTACATCACATTACAGGAGCAGACGTGCGTTATTTTCTCACCCCTCGCCTTGGGGTTTCACTGGCATTGTCAGTTTCCATTAGACATTCCCGTGCCGGCTTTCTCCCCGCCTTCCCGACGCCCTCGCATTGATATCGCGATGAAAGACTCTCATCCCCAATGCCGATTGCGCCTCACGTGGGGGATGGAGGGTACATAAAAGTCGTGGCCTCGCTCCCCCCTTGCGAATTAATCCCATTTGTGAGGCAAAAATGCCCCCAATTAAGACGTTCGCCCGGGGCGCATCCTCGTGCCCCCCAACTCACACTTTTATCGAGTGGAAGTCCCCGGGGACGATCCAATTATCTTCGGATATGGGGCGCCCAATTAGCCCAGGCGGGGCATCAATTCGAGAGCGGGGGCGATTTTTCCAGGGGATAATCCGATACGTGCCACCCCCGCGCCCCGTCAGGTCGGCGGGGGAGTAATTCGATTCAGGGCGCAATTAATATTTAAAGCGTGAGCGATAATCGCGGATCCGTTGGGCCCGCTAAGGGTGGCTCCTCGGGGGATGATAATTGCCTCTCGTGCACAGTTGCATTTTTGCAGGTGGGCCCGGATTTATTGCCGGTTCGCATGCCGCACGGAATCCCCGGACAATCGGGAAAGCGCCGCGGGTTTTGCAGGGGATGCGCAGGATAAGGGGTTGGTAATTTATTTAATTCGCGAGAGTGCAGCGCGCACAGGGCGCATTAAATCCGTTCGCGGTTCACTGGCTGGTTTGTGCAGAAAAAGCGATTGCGGAGCGTTCGAACTATTATTATTGTAGCCATTTATCACAAACAACAAAACCCAGATAAATCTATTTAGTATTATAGATGTATTTATTACTAATAACCATTTGAAGCATTCTAATAATTATTTTCACATAATTCACATATTTCAAATCATTCCAAATTTAATAAATAATTATTAAATTATAAAATCACAAACCCACCTGAGAAGTGTATAAATCCAGTAATTAATTATGTTTTAAACATTATTTAAAAAAAAATTATAGGAAACAATTACAAAATTGAAAATGAAAATAATAATTTAATAAACCCCTCTTCAAATTGGTACAAAATTGTCCAAATTTTATGGTTTATCTGAGAAGTTAATAATAAACATACATGAGGCAGGGATATAAACAGGAGTTAAAGTGTGTGACGTACCTGAAGGGCAGTCGGCGCGTTAGGCCGTGGAGCGAGTGGAGGGTCCCTTTGAAGTAGTGACGAGGGCCAGGCTCTCGGTGTCAGAGAGTGGGGGGGTTAAAAAAAGGCTCCACGTAATTTTACCTCGTTGCTACTTCGTCGCAAGGGAGGCTCCACCCTACCTGCGTGGGTGGTCGACAGACAGTCAGCGAAGTTCAGAAATCACGAACTGTCACAACGCTGACCGTTTGACGCCAACACCACCAGGGTTAAATCTCGCAGTGAGAATAGAAAACTGTAAAACTGTAACTGAAATAAACCGAATAGAAAACTGTAAAGAGAAAACGTGGGGGGAGCAAAAAATAATAACAGGTGTGAGTTTGGTATGGTAAGATGTCGGCGTTTATTCACACAAATCAAGACGGACACCGTGTCCTGCGCTCCTGAAAACAAATACCTCCGAGCGCCACCCTTTCGCGCAGGGTTTACTCTATTCGGCCGAATAAAATAAGCTCCTAATCGCGCGATTGAAAGGGCAGAGGGAGCGACCTTTCTCGTACACTAGCGCAAAACACGTACGATACGAAACACGCCGACGCAATTTACACACAAAACAATAATCAGCAAAAAATGGCTCAATCGAGCACACAAAAAGAATTATATTATTGGAATTTGTATCTGGCCTGAGTTCCGGGTGGTCGTCGCTGGTGACTGCTACAGTTCCGGAAGGGCGACGGCTCGCGTCGTAGACCTGGAGCTCGCTCGCGGCCTCCAGCCAGGAATGTTCCGGCCGAGCTGCCTACCCCGCAGCTAAACGCTCCGGTGTTATGAGCGTGTTCTCTGCCCTCCAGTCGATGCCTCAATCCCCCTCAAGGGTGGTTAGTTGAGAACCGTTGATTATTCCCGTAAAACGGATGGTGAAATACCTTATCTGCAACGGTTCTTCTGGCACGATCTATCTTGGGCACGAGTCAATGTAGTTCTGCGTCGTGGTGGCGCTTACGCCGGTGAATTTAAAAATCGCTCACCGGGGAGACGCGTCACCACAACAAAAAAATGCAAGCATGGTTGCCTACCGTGCAGGTCTACACGCCAGTTAATTTATTAAAAAGCCGTTTCTGCCGACGCTATTTTTGGACCGTTACAAGTGTCTAGAATGTTCACTGAAAATATCACAAGTTTCAAAAATTGCGAACATTACAGAAAAACTCAGTAACATAACAAACGCAAACCAAAGAAATTGGAAAACGCAAAAATGTTTTTTTGCTTTCCTCATTTAACAAAATCTCTATGTCTTATGGTTTCCGAGATCCCAGTGCTTAAAATGAAAAAAATAAACTCACCCTGTATGATATTTCAGCCGATGTATCAATGATTACATTAAATTAGACAAAATTACATAAAGGTTTCAGAAATTGACAAACAAATGTGTGGAAATGTAATGACAAGGTATAGAATGTGCCAAAATATAAAAAAAAAAAAAAAGTTCAGAATATTTTATAAAAATATCAAAAGCATCAAAGGGTTCAGAAATTGTGAACATTACAGAAGAACTAGAAACATAACAAAAGCGAACCAAAGAAAGTCAAAAACCCAAAAAAAATCTCAGAAGTCACCGACAACTTAATCATAATATGAAAATATATACAATGTAATAGTCACTGGAGTTTGATACTAAATAAATTATTATTAATCTAATATTTCAGCTGATGTATAAATTAATATATAAAGTAGACAAAATTTCATTAGTTTTAGAAATTGACAAAAAAAAAACGGAAATTTAATGAAAATTTATAGATTGTGCCGAAATATAAAAAAATAAAAAGTTCAGAAAATTTAATTAAAATATCTAATGAATCAGAGAGTTCGGAAATTGCGAACCATACAGAAGAATCAAAGATAGATGATGAAGTGAAACACGCAAAAGTGTTGTTGATATTACCGCAAATATAATAAGTCATTCATTGGTATTTTATTATATATACATTATATGTTTTTAATCACCACTATGTGGAAATAAAGAGAAAATAAGAAACATTTAGATTTATTTTACAAGGTAGGTGCACGCGAATGTCAGTTTAAATCGTTACCATGGAGAGGGTTGGCATTTGTTGAATGAATGTCATTTGCAATACACATTAATGTCATCAACAAAATGCTTAAGGTTAAAAGTACTAGTTTCTAAATAACTAATAATAAGGAGATTCATTTTTCTGGTGTCCGGATTTCCAGCAAAGCTGCCAGACGTTTAATGTCATCAAAGTTGGTCAATAAATGTATTATTTTAGGCAATTTTAAAACACGCCGTGCTAGAAAGATGGATAATCGCACGCTTATTAGTTATAATCAATTATACCCATATTATACCAGCATTATGATGCAGATATGATATACAAATAAATAAACTCCATTTTGTTTTTTTGGATTTTGCATTAATACAGAAATACGATCTTTACGAAAACCAAAATTATAGAAATTACCTACATTCAAATTTAAAAAAAAAATGTTCCACGTTCTAAGATCCTTACAAGAATGGTTGTTGTGATTTAAATCATGATTTAAATCAACTGATTGTTTTAAATAAATCATTGATTTAAATCAAAATTGAGGTTTTTTTTTAGATTTAATCATTGTTTTTGCACTGTTTGTGCATTTCTATAAGTGAACAATGAAAAATATAATGTAACCATAGAGTTAGCATGTTTTATAGTAGATAATTATAAATAAGTCAAATATTTGTCTTGTCTTCCAGTTTTTGATCCAACACATGGTACATATACACTAAATATTTAATCATCAATTCTTGTTCAAATTTTAGAATTTGTTAGAAACAAATCATATGATTTAAATCGTGATGTAAATCAATCGATATAAATCACATCAAAACTACCAAAAACTGATCATTGATTTTGTTTTTTTTTTTGGATATAACACTGGATATAACCAATTATACCAAAAGATTATCTTGCAGGTTTGATAAATAATTAATTAAACTCCATTTTGTTTTCTTTTTGGATTTCGCATTCATAAAGAAAAAAAACGATCTTTAGGAAAACCAAAATTCCAGAAATTACCTACATAAAAATCCATTAAAATTGTTTCATGTTCTAGAATCCTTACAAGTATTCAGAAATGATTTAAGTTATAAGACATTTGTATCAAACATGTAAGTTTTTACGAAGATTATTATTTTTAGAGAATATTACATTAAAAATGTTCAACTTTATAAATTGCAGTCATTGTAGTTATTATTTTACAATATTCCAATTTAGGTATATTGAAAATTATATCAAAAGGTTTGATATAATAATGATATAATAATGGTAGAAATATGTCAAAATTTTATTGTTTCTACGAAATTATGTAATGGAAATATCAAAGAAATAATATTTCTTAACAAAATTTCAGAATATTTGACTACGAGTATGTCTCACATAAGTGAGAAAATCGAGTTATTAACTTTCCGAGTTGGCGAGTATAAGTTATCAGCCACTGAAATTTCTGAAAATTTATCTGTGGAATATTCTGAAAATTTTATGCCTGATTTATATACAGTATACCTAAAGATAAATCTTCTGAAAATTTGACCACGAGCATGTCTCACATAAGTGAGAAATTTGAGTGATTAACTTTCAGAGTTGGCCAGTATAAGTTATCAGCCACTGAAATTTCTAAAAATTTATCTGTTGAATATTTTGAAAATTTTATGCCGGAATTGTATACAGTATGCCTGAATATAAATCTTCAGTAAATTTTACCAAAAGAATGTCTCACATAAGGAAGAAAATCGAGTTATTAATATTTCGAGTTGACCTGTATAAGTTATCAGACACAGAAATTTCTGAAAAATGTTGTGTTAAATATTTTGAAAATTTCATGCCAGATTTGAATAAAGTATACCTGAAGATAAATATTCTGAAAATATGACCACGAGAATGTCTCACATAAGTGAGAAAATCGAGTTATTAACTTTCCGAGTAGGCTTGCATAAGTTATCAGCTACTGAAATTTATTAAATGTATCTGTTTGATATTTAAAAAAAATATGCCTGATTTATATACAGTATGCCTCAAGATAAATCTTCAGAAAATTTGACCACAATAATGTCTCACATAAGGGAGAAAATCGAGTTATTAATATTTCGAGTTGGCCAGTATAAGTTATCAGCCACTGAAACTTCTGAAAATTTATCTGTTCGATAATATGAAAATTTTATGCCAGATTTGTAAACAGTATGTCTAAAGATAAATCTTCTGAAAATTTGACCCCTAGAATGTCTCACAGAAGTGAGAAAATCGAGTCCTTAACTTTCCGACTTGGCGAAGTATAGGTTATCAGTCACTGAAATTTCTGAATATTTGTCTGTCAGATATTTTGAAAATTTTATGCCAGATTTATATACAGTATGCTTGAAGACAAATTTTCAGAAAATTCGACCACAAGCATCTCACATAAGTGTGAAAATCGAGTTATTAAATTTCCGAGTTGGCCTATATAAGTTATAAGCCACTGAAATTTGTGAAAATTTATCTGTTGGATATTTTGAAAATTTTATGCCAGATTTGTATAGAGTATGCCTGAAGATAAATCTTCAGAAAAGTTGACCACGAGCATGTCTCATATAAGTGAGAATATCTAGTTATTAACTTTCCGAGTTGGCCAGTATCAGTCAGTGAAATTTCCGAATATTTATCTGTTGGATATTTTGAAAACTTTATGCCAGATTTGTGTATAGTATACTTGAAGATAAATCTTCAGAAAATTTGATCACGAGCATGTCTCACATAAGTGAGAAATTCGAGTTAATAACTTTCCGAGTTTAAAGGATAACTATTCAGGGTTGATTTACTACCTTTCAACGGCAAATTGGAAATTGTCACTTACAGGGTATATTCACAAACCTGTCTGGACTAAAATACATAAGGTTCATTGAGCGACAGTTTGATGCACACCTTTTATGATATTTTTTAATATTCTGAATGTTTTACTTTCCGAGTTGGGCGATCATCAGTCACTGAAATTTCAGAAAATTTATTTAAAAAAATATTTTGAAAATATTATACCAGATTCGTATACAGTATGCCTAAGGATAATTCGTCTAAAAATGTGACAACGAATATGTCTTCAATAAGTGAGAAAAACGAATATTTAACTTTCCGAGTTTATCGGATTTGTATCCGTTTAGCGTATCCAATGAGTTATATGTATTAAAAAGGGTTTTTGTTATTAATTATTAGGTTTTCTAAATGATCAAGAAAGACGTTTGTTAGTATGTCACTAGGTGGTGAGCCCATTTAACTGGTAATTATGGATAAAACCTTAAACTTATTGAAATGTTTGCACAATGGAATCCAATGGGTTATTGTTGAAAATAATATAACTTGTCTACAAATCTTCAATACTTGGGTAGAAATTTGTGAGGCAATTTTGCTGCTGAAAAATACATCCCAGCATTCATTATTTACCCTGGAACGTAACAAGAAACCGCTTCCAGCATCGACGCCTGAAAACCATTAGTTTCCCTCCCTCCGTATTTTTTCGGTCCACCCCCGGCTCCGGCAAAGTTCCGGGTCGCCCGCGTTAATTCGATTCCGCGGCGTATGTCCCTCGTCGTCGAGGCGCCCCCTAATTTCTGGCGCCGGGGGCGGCGTTAATAAACAAGGTGGCACTCACCCAAAGCCGTCCAGACCCTCTGGTCGGTCTGCTCGTCCCACTTGGCGATGGCGAGGGCCCTCAGGTGGCCGTCGAGCACCTGGCAGAACACTATGTACTCCCTGGGGATGTCGTCCTTGGCCTTGCAGTCCGACACCGGCCTGCTGAATATCGTCACGTTGATCTGCCTGAAAAGCGAAAGCAAATTGTTGCAGGTTTAGATGCGTGGGGAAAGTGTGATCCAATTAAAACCCGAGCTACCTTTGTTTGATCACCGAGAATTCCCAGCAAAGTTATAAACACGCCTCGTTATCCCAAATAAACGTCCCCGGTTCTTTCAAACTTCGACACGTCCCCATCAAAAGTTCCCCCGGGAATAATCCTTCAAAAACATTGTCAACTCGGCGCTCGTACACGGGCCGATTCGAGTTTAAGGAGCGACACCGGAACTGCTCCCCCGGAATTAACCCCCACACCCCCGGAGTCGCCCGCCCCCCGCGTTATTAGCTCGCGCCGCCGCCACCATCGCAGCGCCTCCAGGGGGCGGTTCGACAGGGAGAAGAAAAAACCTCATGAATAATTCAGGGGCGGCTCGAGTAAAGGAGTTTCCGAACGTCCCGGCAGCGGCGGGACGCGACGCCCGGCGCCGGGACGTCGGGGAAAAATGGACGCGCTTCCGGCCGGAAAATGACGTCCCCTTAATGGGGTCCCGGGGAGGCTGCGAAAATGCGCGCACATCCTGTAACTGTATCCCCCCAGAAAAGTGCAAGGCGAGCGTTGGGTGGCATGGGGCTTTCGGGTAATCTAAGGGCGCTTAAAATTGATTCGATTGTTTTCTGGGGTCCACGGAGTAATAGCGCAGTTAGTGGAGTAATGGCCGAGGGGGGCGAATTCGCCACGGAACGGGAGAAGTTGCCAGTGTTTTCGGGGGTGGTTTTATTGGGCGCACATTAGAGAGTGGCGGAGTTCCGTGGGTAGAGCTTTCCCTAGTAATGCTTTAATCAATGGTCTTTGCCGGAAACGAGAGCTGCCGGCAGTTTTGTTGCTTTGGCTTAGCTTCTGGGCGGTCAGGCCAAGAAAACTATTAGGCAAATGAGTCAATAAACGATGAAGCCAAATGTCCTTACTGGAACTCTGCAGTGTAGAGGGATGGCAAGCGCTGATCCAAAGATTTGTAATGCTAATTGCCCTACTAAGCTTGTGCTGATACCATCAGACTCTCTTCATATTTATTACTATATTAAGTTGCATCTTTGTTTAAGCAGAACACGTATTACTCTCATGGTTTTTGTCGAAAATGGAACAAACAGAGTGAACTTCCATACATACATACATACTAGGTGCATAAATTGTTACACAAAGGTGACGAAAAAGAGCGATCTGTGTGTCAAAAGGTGTCATTTAGTGTGTGTATGCATATTTTTGAGTTTCCTGATCCACAAATAGTGGCAGGAATTTATTAGCAAGCTCGAGGTAGCACGTAATATAAGAAAATCATTGGGGATGGTTTTTGAGTAAATATGGCTGTGGTGTATTATAATAAGTGTCCATAAGGGTGCATTAATTAAATTTGAAGGTAATATAAGCAGAAATAATGCCAGGAAAAAATAAAACTTATTTAAAAAATAGGGGCTGATTGCGGGTATTAGGGGATGATCTCGTGCCAATGTGGCATAAGAATACCGTGGCGGGTGTTATTTAGTGTGTCTATGCCTAATTTTGAGTTTCCTGATCCACAAATAGTGGCAGGAATTTATTAGCAAGTTCTAGGTAGCACGTAATATAAGAAAATCATTGGGGGTGGTTTTTCAGTTATTATGGCTGTGGGGTATTATAATAGGTATCTATAAGGGTGCATTAATTAAATTTTAAGGTAATATAAGCAGAAATAATGCCAGGAAAAAATTAAACTTATTTAAAAAATAGGGGCTGATTGAAGGTATTAGGGGATGATCTCGTGGCAATATGGCATACGAATACCGTGGCGGGTGTTATTTAGTGTGTCTATGCCTAATTTTGAGTTTCCTGATCCACAAATAGTGGCAGGAATTTATTAGCAAGTTCGAGGTAGCACGTTATATAAAAAAATCATTGGGGGTGGTTTTTGAGTTATTATGGATATGGTGTATTATAATAGGTGTCTATAAGGGTGCATTAATTAAATTTGAAGGTAATATAAGCAGAAGTAATGCCAGGAAAAAATAAAACTTATTTTAAAAATAGGGGTTGACTGAAGGTATTAGGGGATGATCTCGTGCCAATATGGCATAAGAATACCGTGGCGGGTGTTATTTAGTGTGTCTATGCCTAATATTGAGTTTCCTGATCCACAAATAGTGGCAGGAATTTATTAGCAAGTTCGAGGTAGCACGTTATATAAGAAAATCATTGGGGGTGGTTTTTGAGTTATTATGGCTGTGGTGTATTATAATAGGTGTCCATAAGGGTGCATTAAATAAATTTGAAGGTAATATAAGCAGAAATAATGCCAGGAAAAAATAAAACCTATTTAAAAAATAGGGGCTGATTGAAGGTATTAGGGGATTATCTCGTGCCAATGTGGCATAAGAATACCGTGGCGGGTGTTATTTAGTGTGTCTATGCCTAATTTTGAGTTTCCTGATCCACAAATAGTGGCAGGAATTTATTAGAAAGTTCGAGGTAGCACGTAATATGAGAAAATCATTGGGGGTGGTTTTTGAGTTATTATGGCTGTGGTGTATTATAATAGGTGTACATAAGGGTGCTTTAATTAAATTTGAAGGTAATATAAGCAGAAATAATGCTAAGAAAAAATAAAATTTATTTAAAATATAGGGGCTGATTGAGGGCATTAGGGGATGATCTCTTGCCAATGTGGTATAAGAATACTGTGGCGGGTGTTATTTAGTGTGTCTATGCCTAATTTTGAGTTTCCTGATCCACAAATAGGGGCAGGAATTTATTAGCAAGTTCGAGGGAGCACGTCATATAAGAAAATCATTCCGGGTGGTTTTTGAGGTAATATGGCTATGGTGTATTATAATAGATGTCCATAAGGGTGCATTAATTAAATTTGAAGGTAATATAAGCAGAAATAATGCCAGGAAAAAATAAAACTTATTTAAAAAATTGGGGCTGACTGAGGGTATTAGGGGATGATCTCGTGCCAATGTGGCATAAGAATACCGTGGCGGGTGTTATTTAGTATGTCTATGCCTAATTTTGAGTTTCCTGATCCACAAATAGTGGCAGGAATTTATTAGCAAGTTCGAGGTAGCACGTTATATAAGAAAATCATTGGGGGTGGTTTTTGAGTTATTATGGCTATGGTGTATTATAATAGGTGTCTATAAGGGTGCATTAATTAAATTTGAAGGTAATATAAGCAGAAGTAATGCCAGGAAAAAATAAAACTTATTTTAAAAATAATGGTTGATTGAAGGTATTAGGGGATGATCTTGTGCCAATATGGCATAAGAATACCGTGGCGGGTGTTATTTAGTGTGTCTATGCCTAATTTTGAGTTTCCTGATCCACAAATAGTGGCAGGAAGTTATTAGCAAGTTCGAGGTAGCACGTAATATAAGAAAATCATTGGGGGTGGTTTTTGAGTTATTATGGCTGTGGTGTATTATAATAGGTGTCCATAAGGGTGCATTAATTAAATTTAAAGGTAATATAAGCAGAAATAATGCCAGGAAAAAAAATTTTTATTTAAAAAATAGGGGCTGATTGAAGGTATTAGGGGATGATGTCGTGCCAATGTGGCATAAGAATACCGTGGCGGGTGTTATTTAGTGTGTCTATGCCTAATTTTGTGTTTCCTGATCCACAAATAGTGGCAGGAATTTATTAGCAAGTTCGAGGTAGCACGTCATATAAGAAAAACATTGGGGGTGGTTTTTGAGTAAATATGGCTGTGGTGTATTATAATAGGTATCCATAAGGGTGCATGAATTTAATTTGAAGGTAATATAAGCAGAAATAATGCCAGAAAAAAATAAAACTTATTTAAAAAATAGGGACTGATTGCGGGTATTAGGGGATGATCTCGTTCCAATGTGGCATAAGAATACCGTGGTGGGTGTTATTTAGTGAGTCTATGCCTAATTTTGAGTTTCCTGATCCACAAATAGTGGCAGGAATTTATTAGCAAGTTCGAGGTAGCACGTAATATAAGAAAATCATTGGGGGTGGTTTTTAAGTTAATATGGCTGTGGTGTATTATTATAGGTGTCCACAAGGGTGCATTAATTAAATTTGAAGGTAATATAAGCAGAAATAATGCCAGGAAAAAATAAAACTTATTTAAAAAATAGGGGCTGATTGAAGGTATTAGGGGAAGATCTCGTGCCAATATGGCATAAGAATACCGTGGCGGGTGTTATTTAGTGTGTCTATGCCGCATTTTGAGTTTCCTAATCCCCAAATAGTGGCAGGAATTTATTAGCAAGTTCGAGTTAGCACGTAATATAAGAAAATCATTGGGGGTGGTTTTTGGGTTATTATGGCTGTGGTGTATTATAATAGGTGTCCATAAAGGTGCATTAATTAAATTTGAAGGTAATACAAGCAGAAATAATGCCAGGAAAAAATTAAACTTATTTAAAAAATAGGGGCTGACTGAGGGTATTAAGGGATGATCTCGTGCCAATGTGGCATAAGAATACCGTGGCGGGTGTTATTTAGTATGTCTATGCCTAATTTTGAGTTTCCTGATCCACAAATAGTGGCAGGAATTTATTAGCAAGTTCGAGGTAGCACGTTATATAAGAAAATCATTGGGGGTGGTTTTTGAGTTATTATGGCTGTGGTGTATTATAATAGGTGTCCAAGGTGCATTAATTAAATTTGAAGGTAATATAGGCAGAAATAATGCCAGGAAAAAATAAAACTTATTTAAAAAATAGGGGTTGATTGAGGGTATTAGGGGATGATCTCGTGCCAATGTGGCATAAGAATACCGTAGCGGGTGTTATTTAGTGTGTCTATACCTAATTTTGAGTTTCCTGATCCACAAATAGTGGCAGGAAGTTATTAGCAAGTTCGAGGTAGCACGTAATATAAGAAAATCATTGGGGGTGGTTTTTGAGTTATTATGGCTGTGGTGTGTTATAATAGGTGTCCCTAAGGGTGCATTAATTAAATTTGAAAGTAATATAAGCACAAATAATGCCAGGCAAAAATAAAACTTATTTAAAAAATAGGGTCTGATTGAGGGTATTAGGGGATGATCTCGTGCCAATGTGGCATAAGAATACCGTGGCGGGTGTTATTTAGTGTGTCTATGCCGCATTTTGAGTTTCCTGATCCCCAAATAGTGGCAGGAATTTATTAGCAAGTTCGAGTTAGCACGTCATATTAGAAAATCATTGGGGGTGGTTTTTCAGTTAATATGGCTATGGTGTATTATAATAGGTGTCCATAAGGATGCATTAATTAAATTTAAAGGTAATATAAGCAGAAATAATGCCAGGAAAAAATAAAACTTATTTAAAAATAGGGGCTGATTGCGGGTATTAGGGGATGATCTCGTGCCAATGTGGCATAAGAATACCGTGGCGGGTGTTATTTAGTGTGTCTATGCCTAATTTTGAGTTTCCTGATCCACTAATAGAGGCAGGAATTTATTAGCAAGTTCGAGGTAGCACGTAATATAAGAAAATCAGTGGGGGTGGTTTTTGGGTTATTATGGCTGTGGTGTATTATAATAGGTGTCCATAAAGGTGCATTAATTAAATTTGAAGGTAATATAAGCAGAAATAATGCCAGAAAAAATTTAAACTGATTTAACAAAATAGGGGCTGATTGAAGGTATTAGGGGATGATCTCGTGCCAATGGGGTATAAGAATACCGTGGCTGGTGTTATTTAGTGTGTCTATGCCTAATTTTGAGTTTCCTGATCCACAAATAGTGGCAGGAATTTGTTAGCAAGTTCGAGGTAGCACGTAATATAAGAAAATCAGTGGGGGTGGTTTTTGAGTTAATATGTCTGTGGTGTATTATAATAGGTATCCATAAGGGTGCATTAATTAAATTTGAAGGTAATATAAGCAGAAATAATGCCAGGAAAAAATAAAACTTATCTAAAAATAGGGGCTGATTGAAGGTATCAGGGGATGATATCGTGCCAATGTGGTATAAGAATACCGTGGCTGGTGTTATTTAGTGTGTCTATGCCTAATTTTGAGTTTCCTGATCCACAAATAGTGGCAGGAATTTGTTAGCAAGTTCGAGGTAGCACGTAATATAAGAAAATCAGTGGGGGTGGTTTTTGAGTTAATATGTCTGTGGTGTATTATAATAGGTATCCATAAGGGTGCATTAATTAAATTTGATGGTAATATAAGCAGAAATAATGCCAAGAAAAAATAAAACTTATTTAAAAAATAGGGGCTGATTGAGGGTATTAGGGGATGATCTCGTGCCAATGTGGCATAAGAATACCGTGGCGGGTATTATTTACTGTGTCTATGCCTAATTTTGAGATTCCTGATGCACAAATAGTGGCAGGAATTTGTTAGCAAATTCGAGGTAGCACGTCATATAAGAAAATCATTGGGGGTGGTTTTTGAGTTAATATGGCTGTGGTGTATTATAATAGGTGTCCATAAGGGTGTATTAATTAAATTTGAAGGTAATATAAGCAGAAATAATGCCTGGAAAAAATAAAACTTATTTAAAAAATAGGGGCTGATTGAAGGTATTAGGGGATGATCTCGTGCCAATGTGGCATAATAATACCGTGGTGGGTGTTATTTAGTGTGTCTATGCCTATCTTTGAGTTTCCTGATCCACAACTAGTGGCAGGAATTTGTTAGCAAGTTCGAGGTAGCATGTAATATAAGAAAATCATTGGGGGTGGTTTTTGAGTTATTATGGCTGTGGTGTATTATAATAGGTGTCCATAAGGGTGCATTAATTAAATTTGAAAGTAATCTAAGCAGAAATAATGCCAGGAAAAAATAAAACTTATTTCAAAAATAGGGGCTGATTGAAGGTATTAGGGGATGATCTCGTGCCAATGTGGCATAAGAATACTGTGGTGGGTGTTATTTAGTGTGGCTATGCCTAATTTTGAGTTTCCTGATCAACAAATAGTGGCAGGAAGTTATTACCAAGTTCGAGGTAGCACGTAATATAAGAAAATCATTGGGGGTGGTTTCTGAGTTATTATGGCTATGGTGTATTATAATAGGTGTCCATAAGGGTGCATCAATTAAATTTCAAGGTAATATAAGCAGAAATAATGCCAGGAAAAAATAAAACTTATTTAAAAAATAGGGGCTGATTGAGGGTATTAGGGGATGATCTCGTGCCAATGTGGCATAAGAATACCGTAGCGGGGGTTATTTAATGTGTCTATGCCTAATTTTGAGTTTCCTGATCCACAAATAGTGGCAGCAAGTTATTAGCAATTTCGAGGTAGCACGTAATATAAGAAAATCATTGGGGGTGGTTTTTGAGTTATTATGGCTGTGGTGTATTATAATAGGTGTCTATAAGGGTGCATTAATTAAATTTGAAGGTAATATAAGCAGAAATAATGCCAGGAAAAAATAAAACTTATTTAAAAAATAGGAGCTGATTGGAGGTATTAGGGGATAATCTCGTGCCAATCTGGCATAAGAATACCGTGGCGGGTGATATTTAGTGTGTCTATGCTTAATGTTGAGTTTCCTGATCCATAAATAGTGGCAGGAATTTATTAGCAAGTTCGAGGTAGCACGTAATATAAGAAAATAATTGGGGGTGGTTTTTGAGTTAATATGGCTGTGGTGTATTATAATAGGTGTCCATAAGAGTGCATTAATTAAATTTGAAGGTAATATAAGCAGAAATAATGCCAGGAAAAAATAAAACTTATTATTTAAAAATTAGGGGCTGATTGCGGGTATTAGGGGATGATCTCGTGCCAAGTTGGCATAAGAATACCGTGGCGGGTGTTATTTGTTGTGTCTATACCTAATTTTGAGTTTCCTGATCCACAAATAGAGGCAGGAATTTATTAGCAAGTTCGAGGTAGCACGTAATATAAGAAAATCATTGGGGGTGGTTTTTGAGTTATTATGGTTGTGGTGTATTATAGTAGGTGTCCATAAGGGTGCATTAATTAAATTTGAAGGTAATACGTGCTGAAATAATACCAGGAAAAAATAAAACTTATTTAAAAAATGGGGGCTGATTGAAGGTATTTGGGGATGATCTCGTGCCAATGTGGCATAAGAATACCGTGGCGGGTGTTATTTAGTGAGTCTATGCCTAATTTTGAGTTTCCTGATCCACAAATAGAGGCAGGAATTTATTAGCAAGTTCGAGGTAGCACGTAATATAAGAAAATCATTGGGGGTGGTTTTTGAGTTATTATGGTTGTGGTGTATTATAGTAGGTGTCCATAAGGGTGCATTAATTAAATTTAAAGGTAATACGTGCTGAAATAATGCCAGGAAAAAATAAAACTTATTTAAAAAATAGGGGCTGATTGATGGTATTAGGGGATGATCTCGTGCCAAGTTGGCATAAGAATACCGTGGCGGGTGTTATTTAGTGTGTCTATGCCTAATTTTGAGTTTCCTGATCCACAAATAGTGGCAGGAATTTATTAGCAAGTTCGAGGTAGCACGTTATATAAGAAAATCATAGGGGGTGGTTTTTGAGTTATTATGGCTGTGGTGTATTATAATAGGTGTCCTTAAGGGTGCATTAATCAAATTTGAAGGTAATATAAGCAGAAATAATGCCAGCAAAAAATAAAACTTATTTAAAAGATAGGGGCTGATTGAGAGTATTAGGGGATGATCTCGTGCCAATATGGCATAAGAATACCGTGGTGGGTGTTATTTAGAGTGTCTATGCCTAATTTTGAGTTTCCTGATCCTCAAATAGTGGCTGGAATTTGTTAGCAAGTTCGAGGTAGCACGTAATGGTAGAAAACCATTGGTGGTGGTTTTTGAGTTAATGGCTGGAGTTATGGCTGTAGTGTATAATAATAGGTGTCCATAGGGGTGCATTAATTAAATTTGAAGGTAATATATGCAGAAATAATGCCAGGAAAACATAAAACTTATTTAAAAATAGGGGCTGAAAAACGGTATTAGGGGATGATCTAGTGCCAATGTGGCGTAAGACATTAATTCCCCATGCAATTTTAGGCCTAAATATGAAATTTAGTAAGATTCTGATAAACAATAAAGTCGCAATTATTGTTTTAATTTTGCATAATTTGACATTTCATTTTCAATTGCAAATTATAATTTGCAGTTACTTCAGAAAATCATAAAATGGCAAAAAATAGGCGCCGGAAGTTTCCGAAGGGTCATCGGGAGCGGCCGAAGAGCTCATCAGTGTTCCCTTCAGCCTCCGCAGTTGCCCTGTACGCCTGTGCCTGGTAAGACGTACTTCGCTGGTCCGGAATTCTTCGGGAAACCGGGACCTTCGCCGCCAAATTTCATTACCCGGCTCCTGAGAGCGTTCGGCGCGTCTTTTGCAGTAACAGGTGGGTGGTAGTAAGCGCGCATGCTTGGATATAAAACACAGGCGCCGGTTCCTCAAAGTCGAAGAATTTATTCGACGCTTTACTTAATTTACTTTTTTTTTTACTTTATAAATTATGCCTGTGCTATAGAATCAAGCATACGCTTAATATACAATCATTGCTCCATATGAATTTATTGCGCCACATTATTAATATAATAATATTAATTATTATAATAATATTAATTTATATAATAATATTAATTATTGTAATATTATTAATTATTATAATAATATTAATTATTTTTATAATATTAATTATTATAATAATTAACATATTAAATCATTATTATTTGGTAGGTATTTACTGGTAAATAATTATTTTTATTTTATTTTATTATTTATTTATTTTAATTCGCCTGACTAGTTTCGGTTTTTCAAAAAACCATCATCAGAGGCATGATATGTATTTTAATATTTATATATACTGATCTTATTGTTATGATAAATATTTCATATCAATTTGAATTTTGATATTTGAAAGTTACAGATGTCTGTATTTTTTTTATTTTTATTTTAGAAACAGACATCTGTAACTTTCAAATATCAAAATTCAAATTAATAAGAAATATTTATCATAATAATAAGATCAAGATATATAAATATTAAAATACAAATAATGCTTCTGATGATGGTTTTTTAAAAAACCGAAACCTTGAGGCGAAATGAAATAAATTAATTAATTATAAATTAATAGATTATTTATTTATTTTATTTCGCCAGCTTAGTTTCGGTTTTTCAAAAAAACATCATCAGAGGCATGATATGTATTTTAATATTTATATATCCTGTTCTTATTTTTTTGATAAATATTTCATATCAATTTGAATTTGGATATTTTAAAGTTACAGATGTCTGTTTGTTTTTTTTTAAATTTTTTTGAAACAGACATCTGTAACTTTCAAATATCGAAATTCAAATTAATAAGAAATATTTATCATAATAATAAGATCAAGATATATAAATATTAAAATACAAATAATGCTTCTGATGAGGTTTTTTTAAAAAACCGAAACCTTGAGGCGAAATAAAATAAATAAATAATAAAATAAAATAAAAATAAATATTTACCAGTAAGAACATACCAAATAATAATATACGTAACTGGAATTTTATGGATAAAACCTTAAACTTAATATTCAATCATATCATAGCGTCTTAAAATAGTTATTTTAAAATAAAATAAAAATAAAATAATGGCATATGAATTTGATTACCATTTGAAATGTAAAGATTTTCTTGATTGGATTGAAACAATGTTTACAAGATTTACTGGAAGTGAAAACATGTTAATAATATTTTCTTGAAGTGAAAACAAGAACATATTTTTAACATATTTTCATTCCAAGAAAATCTGTAACATTTTTTAACACCAGAAAATATTTTTATCATATTTTCACTTTAAGAAAACTTTTTAAAAATTTTTTTACTACAAAAAAATCATTTCAACATTTCAAATGCATCATATGATGTAATTCGTGGGTAAGGTGATTCGTAACATCTATAATAAAAATGATTTTTAATTATACTAATTATTATTACCAATTTGTTACTTGTTAATTATCTTAATTATAATTAAAAAGTTGCCAGTATCTTGAGTAATAATAATTATAATGAAATAAATAACCCACGTCTTGATTCTTGATGGCTGCTATATATATATATTTTTTTAATTAATTTAATATCATTTTTATTATAAATGTTACGAATCACCTTACTCACGAATTACATTATATGATGCATTTGAAATGTTGAAATTATTTTCTTGAATTGAAAACAAGAAAATATTTTTAACATATTTTCAGTTCAAGAAAATTTTTTTAACATTTTTTCACTCCAAGAAAATCATTTCAACATTTCAAATGCATCATATGATGTAATTCGTGGGTAAGGTGATTCGTAACATCTATAATAAAAATGATTTTTAATTATACTAATTATTATTACCAATTTGTCACTTGTTAATTATCTTAATCATAATTAGAACGTTGCCAGTATCTTGAGTAATAATAATTATAATGAAATAAATAACCCACGATTCTTGATGGCAGCGATAAATATATTTTTTTAATTAATTTAATATCATTTTTATTAACGATGTTACGAATCACCTTACTGACGAATTACATTATATGATGTATTTGAAATGTTGAAATGATTTTGTTGGAGTGAAAAAATCTTTAAACAAATTTCTTGATGTGAAAACATGTTAATAATATTTTCTTGAAGTGAAAACAAGAAAATATTTTTAACATATTTTCACTTCAAGAAAACTTTTGTAACATATTTTCACTCCAAGAAAATCTTTTCAACATATATGATGTAATTCGCGGGTTAAGTGATTCGTAGCATCTATAATAAAAATGATTTTTAATTATACTAATTATTATTACCAATTTGTCACTTGTTAATTATCTTAATCATAATTAAAAAGTTGCCAGTATCTTGAGTAATAATAATTATAATGACATAAATAACCCATGACTAGATTCTTGATGGCAGCGATAAATATTTTTTTTATTAAGTTTAAGGTTTTTCTCCACATTACCAGTTATTTATTTAAGACATTATTTTGTATTTACTGGTATAGTTTTTTTTTAATTAATTTTATTATTCATTTATTTTTATTTTGCCTGACTAGTTTCAGTTTGTTTGTTTTTTTTTGTTGTTTGTTGGTCTGCTAAACAAAATTAAACTACTCGTATAGTTATTTTTTTAATTAAGTTTTAAGGTTTTGTCCACATTACCAGTTATTTATTTAAGGCATTATTTTGTACTTACTGGTATAGTTTTTTTTAATTTAATTTAATTATTTATTTATTTTCATTTTGCCTGACTAGTTTCATTTTTTTTTTGTTTTTTGGTCTGCTAAACAAAATTAAACTACTCGTATAGTTATTTTTTTTTATTTCATTTTATTATTTATCTATTTTTATAAAAAGTAAAGAGTAATTTAATTTGGTTTAGCAGACCAACAAACAACAAAAAAAAAAAAAAAAAACAAACTGAAAGTAGTCAGGCAAAATCAAAATAAATAAATAATAAAATTATATTAGAAAAAAAAAACTATACCCGTAAGTACAAAATAATACCTTAAATAATTTTTTTAATTCAATTATTCGAAATGTTATAATTTAATTCAAAAAATTATTATTATGGGTTGCATATACAGGGCATCTCCTAAAAAACACAGCAAAACATTACTTCTTTATTTATCGGCCTATTTCAATTTTTCTCTATGATGCTGTCGACATTTCTAAGTTTGCTACATTATTTGCTTATCTTAAAAAAATGGCTCCACATGTTCTACAAAGGCGCCCTAATTTTGTTTTTTATTGCAAAATCCACTTTTATTTCAGCGATAGTCAACTTTTTTTTAAATGGTTACTTCTCTTTTCTTATATTTTTTTTCTGGTAGAGATATTTTTTCTAAATTCAAAGATATCCAATAAGTTCACTTTGATGGAATATTCTTTACAGAAAAAATAATAAAATGTTTATTAACATAAGTTGTTATTTTATGAGATTATTCCAAATCCTGGCAGAATTAAAATATAAACTAATGAAATTTTGAAAAATGGTTTCAACGAAATAGCAAATGAATCAATACAGAACAAGTCAGTTGGGAAATTTGAAAAACCTAAAAAATAACTAAAAGCTAATGAAAAATAACTTCATGTTAATAAACTTTTTTTTTTCTGTAATGAATATTCCATCAAAGCTAACTACTTCGCACTATTAATAAAGAAAAAAACACCTATTTCACAAAACACATTTATTTTATCTAAATGTACATTTCTATCCCTAGGTGACCATCTTCAGTAGAAATATTACAGTAATATTTCTACTGAAGATGGCCGCCTAGCGATCGAAATGTACATTTAGATAAAATAAATGTGTTTTGTGAAAAAGGTGTTTTTTTCTTTATTAATACGAACCTTTCACAAGCTCCAAGATACCACTTACTTCGAACTATTTGGATTCACAAAAATAATCTTTACTAGGAAAAAAATAAGAAAAAATACGTAACCATTGGAAAAAAAAGTTGGCTATCGCTCAAAAATGAAAGTTGATTTTCCAAAAACCTAAATTATAGCCTCTTTGTGAACATGTCGGGCCATTTAATTCATTTTTGTTTGATTGAAATAGGCCAATGAATAAAAGAGTTATGGTAAGCGGAGTTTTTTAGCAGACACCCCGTATATACAAGGTGATTTTTTTTAAGTATCGACCTCGGATATCAAAATAAGGGCAAAATAAAAAAATACCGAACCACGTCGATTTTTAATTCGAGGGGGACATTCTATTTTATATATTTTTTTAAATTCCGGGTGGATACTTTTCAAAAAATCACCCTGTATTATAATTAAAATAGTAATTGCCCATATCTATTTTGCTTTTCACTGAAAATTCGATTACTCAATTTTCACTTCAGCAGAAATAGTTTAATTTTTTTTAAACATGAATTATTTATTTTATTAAAAGCAAATTGCTGCAAAGATTTTCTTGAAATGAAAACATGTTAAAAATATCTACTTGAAGTGAAAGCAAATTATGTTTAGCAATGATTTGGCAAATATGAAATATTTTTACTATTTATAAGCATGAAATAATGTTTTGATTAAAATTAAAAAAATCTGAAAAGATTTTCTTGAAGTAAAACCATAATAATATAATAATAAGAATATTTATTGGCATAAAGCTACATAATGTTTGAACATGTTAACATGTTAAAAATATCTACTGGAAGTGAAGCAAGACAAAAAAATTAACATATTTTCACTTCAGGAAAAAGTTTTCAACATTATTTCAGTCAAAGATTTTTTTCTTTTGATTAAAATAAAATTGTTGAAAAGAATTTCTTGAAATGAAAACATGTTAAAAATATGTACTTGAAGTGAAAGCAAAGTATGTATAGCAATGATTTGGCAAATATGAAATATTTTTACTATTTATAAACTAGAAATAATTTTTTGATTAAAATTAAAATTCTGAAAAGATTTTCTTGAAGAAACAACATAATAATATAATAATTAGAATATTTATCAGCATAAAGCTACATAATGTTAAAACATGTTAGCACGTTAAAAACATCTACTTGAAGTGAAAGCAAGAAAATATTTTTAACATATTTTCACTTCAAGAAAATCTTTTCAACATTATTTCAGTCCATTGCATCATTTCAAATGCATAATTTGTGATGTAATTGGTGATTTGTAAGGGCTTAAGCTGTATTATAATGAAATAATAATTTTTAATTATACTGATTAATTTTCAGTTGTAAATTATTTGATTTTTTATTACCAATTTGTTGATTTAGATATGCATAGATATATATAAAAAATCAATCGTTTATACATACAGTATTTATAAATATTATTTTGTGAATACACACTATATAAATACACAGTCCTATCTATACATTTAGAATGAAACGTGACATCAATATTAATTTACCCCAATATTGTTCGTTTTACAAACAGTTTAATAACGTCGGGTTTCATGATGTTAAATACGATTCATTTTAAACATAGTGGTTTCATATTATTAAATATTAATTAGATATGAAAAATATCAGCAATATTACATGCTACTAACAAAATTTGCATCACCTATAACAAAACATCACTACATAACAAAAAAGTTAAAATATATCACAAATATCTAAATTTTTAAATTCATTGACAATATTTTTATCCTTGAGGATAGCATTATTTAATGATTACATGTGTTTTTAGATACCTGTTGCTGCTGATGACTGCAAACCTCCACTACCTCGAGCCTAAGACGATCACAGACATTCGCAGCAGATTTCTGGATCTTTGCCAATATAACTATAAAGGAAATTTTAAGGAAGGTCTTTTTTTGAGATGAGCTTCAAGACATTTCGCAGTGAGTACAATTTTTATGCACTTCCTCGCTGTTAAATTTTCTAAATTTTCTTTAAATTATTCATTAAAATCATTAAATTATTTAAATTTAAGTTTATTTTTTTAGACTGCGTTTTCTCACTGCGGTGAGAAACCTTAAACCACCTTAAAAGTGAGAAGGTTAACCTTAACCTAAGGTTAACCTTTAACCTTACCGCGATCTCTCTTCTTCTGTGAATGTGTGTGTTGCACGTTTGCTTTAGAATAGCGAATCGTTGAATACAATCTATTAGCTACATTTAAAGTATGTAGATGCATGTGAAACTGCGCCTCGCTTGAGTTCCTGTAAGCAGGTACTCCAAAATTACTATGTATTCAGTACTTGTTTGTTGCAAGTACGACAATAGCAATATAATAATATAAAAATAGCAATTGCAATAGCTTTCATGTACTATACTAAAGTACAAACAATACTTAACAATACTGAACAATAGCAATATAATAATTGCAATACCAATAGCTTTCATGTACTATAACGTAGTACCAACAATCCTTAACAATAACAATATAACAGTAGTATAAGCTTTCATGTACTATACCTAGTGATCATTTAAATCTCAGCTCTAGTTATCTATGGAAATATTCGCAGCCAATAAGAAACAGAAACAGAAAGGCGAGATAATAATTCTCGCCTTTCTTATTGGCTGCGAAAATGTCCCTTGATACCTAGAGCTGAAATTTATATGATCACTCTGTATAAACTGCGCCTATATGTATTGGGGTTCCTCTAAACAGGTTGTCTTAAATTTTAATATAACCATAGCATTATTTATTTTTAAGTTGTTTTACATGAGAAAAATCTTTACATGAGTAAAATCCAGGCGATATCTCTCATGTCTAAAATATAAAGATAACAGCATCAGTGAATCGGATAGCTTCATTCACATGAACAAGTCAGTTGAGTTTCAAAAGTTAATGAACCGGGAGAGATTTCAGTAATTTTTATTTGTAATGTAAATTAGGTTGTCTATTCACAAACGGTACCTCCGACTCGAAACTGATGCCACTCAAGGTGATGCAGAAAATCGCATGAGTATTTTAATGAGTAAAGTGCTGACACTATTGTTTGTAGCTAAAATTAGTAGATCTCACTTACTCATTAAAATAACGTGCAAATACAAACATAATTAATATTCTTACTAATTATTTGTTTTATCCTTTTTTATTACGCCATCTTCTTATTTTCTGTACCTTCGTTTCTTTTTATCTGACTAACTGGCGCTGGACGGTTTGAGCTGAAACTTACAGTGCAGTGCAAAACAAATAGTGGCCATTTTTAGAAACGTTGAACTTTTACACGGCGCTTTTCAACAAAGTCGCTGATCAAAGGCGCAAAAACTGCGCCATTTAAAGGAACGTGCACACAACGAGATTATAAATCGCGACTGTGCCTCTCATCGTGCAAATAAGTGCTGGTCTCCATGGCAACGTTACAAATGTTATTTACCTATCGATTTCGCAAGTTGCTCAAACTAAGCGAAACTCGTAATTGACCGCACCACTTGATTGCGATTCAAATTGTAAATTCGTAACTAACTTCAGTCGATGATTATCTGTACATTTAGAGATAATTAAAAGCGGCTAGAGAAACAGTTTATTAGAGAACTTGATGAATTCACTCGGATAATTTAGTAGGTTTCGGCAGATACAGTTAATTTTACAGTTTTGTACAGCGCGGCTGAAGATACAAAGTCGTCAAAATTTGATAGTTAAAGTTGAAAATAAGTTTTCCAAAGTGCCATTAAAAAAAGTGATGATTTTGACTCCAAAAGTTGGAGTTGATAATTTGACATATTTGAATAGTTGCAGCAGAAAATATGACAGATATAAACTGTTTTAGTCTGAGGTTTACTAAAACAGATTATACTGAACATACATTATAACCAGATTAAATAATTATCTAAACCTAGATTTAGAGATAATTTCGGAGAGAGAAACCGTTTATTAGCAATATGAATGTTTGTCAAATTTTCATGAGACTTAGTTTCAGGTGTATTTTACACGAATCTAATATCAAATTTGCAAATAAACAATTTTCAGAAATTTCAGTAATAGGTTACCATTACTAGTCAATGCAGAAAGTTATATGTTTGATTTTCTCCATTATTTAATATTGAAACTTTATCAAATTTTCATGAGAATTAGTTTTAGGTGTATTAAACACGAATCTAATATCAAATTTCCAAATAATAAATTTTTAGAAATTTCAGAAATAGCTAACCCATACTTGTCAATGCAGAAAGTTATCTGTTTCATTTTCTGTCTTATTTAATGCTGAAACTTTGTCAATTTTTTAAGAAAATTAGTTTCGGGTGCAATGTATATGAATCGAATATCAAAATTACAAGTAATAAATTTTCAGGAATTTTAGTAATAGGTAACCATTACTTGTCATTGCAGAAAGTTATAAGTTTGATTTTCGACCTTATTTGATATTGAAACTTTGTCAAATTTTCAGCAGAATTAGTTTCAGGTGTACTGTACACGAATCTAATATTAAATTTACAAATAATAAATTTTCAGAAATTTCAGTTTCTAACCTATACTTGTCAATGCAGAAAGTTAAATGTTTGATTTTCTGCCTTATTTAATACTGAAACTTTGTCAAATTTTCATGAGAATTAGTTTCAGGTATATTTTATACGAATCTAATATCAAATTTGCAAATAATAAATTTTCAGGAATTTCAATAATAGGTTACCATTACTTGTCATTGCAGAAAGTTATAAGTTTGATTTTCGACCTTATTTGATATTGAAACTTTGTCAAATTTTCAGCAGAATTAGTTTCAGGTGTACTGTACACGAATCTAATATTAAATTTGCAAATAATAAATTTTCAGAAATTTCAGTTTCTAACCTATACTTGTCAATGCAGAAAGTTAAGTGTTTGATTTTCTCCCTTATTTAATACTGAAACTTTGTCAAATTTTCATGAGAATTAGTTTCAGGTATATTTTATACGAATCTAGTATCAAATTTGCAAATAATAAATTTTCAGGAATTTCAATAATAGGTTACCTTTACTTGTCAATGCAGAACGTTATATGTTTGATTTTCTACATTATTTAATATTGAAACTTTATCAAATTTTCAGGAGATTAAGTTTCAGGTATACTATACAGGAGTCTAATATCAAATTTGCAAATAATAAATTTTCAAAAATTTCAGTAACAGCTAAGCCATACCTGTCAATGCAGAAAGTTATAAGTCTCATTTTTTCCCTTATTTAATACTAAAACTTTGTCAAATTTTCAGCAGAATAGGTTTCAGATGTACTAAATACAAATTTAGTATTAAATTTGCAAATAATAAATTTTCAGAAATTTCAGTAATAGCTAACCTATATTTGTAAATGCAGAAAGTTTAGTGTTTGATTTTTTCTCGTATTAATTACTTAAACTGTGTCAAATTTTCAGTAGAATTAGTTTCATGTGTACTGTATACAAATCTAATATCAAATTTGCAAATAATAAATTTTCAGAAATTTCAGTAATAGCCATACTTGTCAATGCAGAAAGTTAAGTGTTTGATTTTCTTCCTTATTTAATACTAAAACTTTGTAAAATTTTCAGCAGAATAAGTTTAAGGTGTACTGAATATAAATCTTGTATCCAATTTGCAAATAATAAATTTTCAGAAATTTCAGTAATAGCTAACCTATACATGTCAATGCAGAAAGTTAAGTGTTTGATTTTCTCTCTTATTTATTACTGAAACTTTGTCAAACTTTCAGCAGAATTAGACTCAGGTGCACTGAACACGAATCTAATATCAAATTTGCAAATAATAAATTCACAGAAATTTCAGTAATAGCTAACTAATACTTGTCAATGCAGAAAGTTAAGTGTTTGATTTTCTCTCTTATTTAATACTCAAACTTTGTCAAAATTTCAGCAGAATTAGTTTCAGGTCTACAGTACACGAGTCTAATATCATATTGTCAAATAATAAATTTTCAGAAATTTCAGTGGTACCTAACCTATACTTATCATTGCAGAAAGTTAAGTGTTTTATTTTATCCCTTATTTAATGCTGAAACTATGTCAAATTTTAAGCAGAATTAGTTTCAGGTGTACTAAATACAAATCTAATATCAAATTTTCAAATAATAAATTTTCAGAAATTTGACTAATAGCTAATCTATACTTGTCAATGCAGAAAGTTAAGTATTTGATTTTCTCCCTTATTTAATACTGAAACTTAGTCATATTTTCAGGAGATATAGTTTTAGGTATACTGTACTCGAATCTAATATCTAATTTGCAAATAATAAATTTTCAGAAATTTCAGTAATAGCTAACCTATACTCGTCAATGCAGAAAGTTAAGTGTTTGATTTTCTCTCTTATTTATTACTGAAACTTTGTCAAACTTTCAGCAGAATTAGACTCAGGTGCACTGAACACGAATCTAATATCAAATTTGCAAATAATAAATTTACCGAAATTTCAGTAATAGCTAACTAATACTTGCCAATGCAGAAAGTTATAAGTTTGATTTTTTCCCTTATTTAATAGTAAAACTTTGTCAAATTTTCAGCAGAATAAGTTTCAGGTGTACTCTACATAAATCTAATATCATATTTGCAAATAATATATTTTCAGAAATTTCAGTAATAGCTAAGCCATACTTGTCAATGCTGAAAGTTATAAGTTTGATTTTTCCCTTATTTAATACTAAAACTTTGTCAAATTTTCAGGAGAAATAGTTTCAGTTGTACTGTACACGAATCTAATATAAAATTTGCAAATAATATATTTTCAGAAATTTCAGTAATAGCGAACCCATACTTGTCAATGCAGAAAGTTATCTGTTTCATTTTCTGCCTTATTTAATGCTGAAACTCGGTCAAATTTTCAGCAGAATTAGTTTGAGCTGTACTGTACACGAATCTAATATCAAATCTGCAAATAATGAATTTTCAGAAATTTCAGTATTAGCTAAGCCATACTTGTCAATGCAGAAAGTTATAAGTTTGATTTTTTCCCTTATTTAATACTAAAACTTTGTCAAATTTTCAGAAGAATTAGTGTTAGGTGAACTGTACAGGAATCTAATATCAAATTTGCAAATAATAAATTTTCAGAAATTTCAGTAACAGCTAAGCCACACTTGTCAATGCAAAAAGTTATATGTTTGATGTTCTCCCTTACGTAATACTGAAACTTAGTCAAATTTTCAGGAGATTTAGTTTCAAGTGTACTGTACACGAATATAATATCAAATTTGCAAATAATAAAGTTTCAGAAATTTCAGTAATAGCTAACCTATACTCGTCAATGCAGAAAGTTAAGTGTTTGATTTTCTCCCTTATTTAATACTGAAACTTTGTCAAATTTTCAGAAGAATTAGTTTCAAGTGCACTGTACACGAATCTAATATCAAATATGCAAATCATAAATTTTCAGAAATTTCAGTAATAGTTAACCCATACTTGTCAATGCAGAAAGTTATATGTTTGATTTTCTCCCTTATTTAATACTAAAACTTAGTCAAATTTTTAGGAGATCTAGTTTCAGGTGTACTGTACACGAATCTAATATCAAATTTGCAAATAATAAATTTTCTGAAATCTCAGTATTAGCTAACCCATACTTGTCAATGCAGAAAGTTAAGTGTTTGATTTTCTCCCTTATTTAATACTGAAACTTTGTCAAATTTTCAGGAGAATTAGTTTCAGGTGTACTAAATACAAATCTCGTATCAAGTTTGCGAATAATAAATTTTCAGAAATTTCATTAATAGCTAACCTATACTTGTCAATGCGGAATGTTAAGTGTTTGATTTTATCCCTTATTTATTACTGAAACTTTGTTAAATTTTCAGGAGAATTAGTTTCATGTGTAATTTACACGAATTGAATATCAGATTTGCAAATAATAAATTTTCAGAAATTTCAGTAACAGCTAAGCCACACTTGTCAATGCAAAAAGTTATATGTTTGATGTTCTCCCTTATTTAATACTGAAACTTAGTCAAATTTTCAGGAGATTTAGTTTCAAGTGTACTGTACACGAATATAATATCAAATTTGCAAATAATAAAGTTTCAGAAATTTCAGTAATAGCTAACCTATACTCGTCAATGCAGAAAGTTAAGTGTTTGATTTTCTCCCTTATTTAATACTGAAACTTTGTCAAATTTTCAGAAGAATTAGTTTCAAGTGCACTGTACACGAATCTAATATCAAATATGCAAATCATAAATTTTCAGAAATTTCAGTAATAGTTAAGCCATACTTGTCAATGCTGAAAGTTATAAGTTTGATTTTTTCCCTTATTTAATACTAAAACTTAGTCAAATTTTCAGGAGATATAGTTTCAGGTATACTGTACACGATTCTAATATCAAAAATGTAAATAATGAATTTTCTGAAATTTCAGTAACAGCTAAGCTATATTTGTAAATGCAGAAAGTTAAGTGTTTGATTTTGTCCCTTCTTTAATACTGAAACTCTGTCAAATTTTCAGGAGAATTAGGTTCAGGTGTACTAAATACAAATCTAATATTAAATTTGCAAATAATAAATTTTCAGAAATTTCAGTAATAGCTAAGCCATACTTGTCAATGCAGAAAGTTATAAGTTTGATTTTCTCCCTTATTTAATACTAAAACTTTGTAAAATTTTCAGAAGAATTAGTTTCAGGTGTACTGTACACAAATCTAATATCAAATTGGCAAATAATAAAATTTCAGAAATTTCAGTAATAGCTAACCTATACTTGTCAATGCAGAAAGTCAAGTGTTTGATTTTATCCCTTATTTAATACTGAAACTTTGTCAAATTTTCAGCAGAATTCGTTTCAGTTGTACTGTAAACGAATCTTATATCAAATTGGCAAATAATAAAATTTCAGAAATTTCAGTAATAGCTAACCTATACTTGTCAATGCAGAAAGTCAAGTGTTTGATTTTATCCCTTATTTAATACTGAAACTATGTCAAATTTTCAGCAGAATTAGTTTCAGGTGTACTTTACACGAATCTAATATCAAATTTACAAATAATGAATTTTCAGGAATTTCAGTAATAGGTAACCATTACTTGTCAATGCAAAAAGTTATATGTTTCATTTTCTGCCTTATTTAATGCGGAAACTTTGTCAAATTTTCAGCAGAATTTGTTTGAGGTGTACTATATACAAATCTAATATAAAATTTTCAAATAATAATTTTTCAGATATTTCAGTAATAGCTAAGCCACACTTGTCAATGCAAAAAGTTATTTGTTTGATGTTCTCCCTTATTTAATACTGAAACTTAGTAAAATTTTCAGGAAAATTAGTTTCAGGTGTATTGTACACAAATCTAATATCATATTTGCAAATAATAAATTTTCAGAAATTTTTGTAATACTTAACTATTACTTATCATTGCAGAAAGTTATATGTTGGATTTTCTCCCTTATTTAATACTCAAACTTTGTCAAATTTCAATGAGAATTAGTTTCAGGTGTATTTTACATGAATCTGATATCAAATTTGCAAATAATTAATTTAGGAGGTAAACTTGACCAAATGTCATCAATATCATAGCTGCAACTAAACATTTGACAGGTATTTTGACATTTGCATTTGAAATAATAAAAAAATTGTTGTCCAGTTTCAATTGAAAATTTAACAAATGTGGAGAGTTCAGTTGTCAAATCTGGCAGATTTCGACGATTAGAGTTAAATATTTTAGAGATTTTCACTGCCAGTGCCAAAAACTTTACAGTTAGGAGTATGACGAGTTTCATAAAACTTGGCACTTACAATTAGAATTATGACGAGTTTGACTATTGAAAACTGGTCAGAATTTTAATGCTAAGTTAAAGATAATTTAAAATAGAATTTTTAATTTAAAAAAAAATCGTTAATGCACTAAATTGTTAAACTGTAAATGGCACTAAAATAAATTGTTGGCATTAGAATATAGTGCATACTTCAAAGTAACAAAAATCTGTAAAACCTAAGACCTAAAAACCCTTGCAAACCCTAGACCTAGACTAGATAAGAGGAAAATGTGATATTTTGATTGCAAGAAATATCTTGATGAATATAAACCTATAAGAACCTAAACTGGAAGAAATTTTGATTGCAAGAAATATTTTGATGAATCTAGACCTATAAGAACTTAAACTGGAAGAAAGTGTAACCTATACATATTGTCTTGATGAAACCCTAGATAAAATAGAAAAATGAAATATAATGGAATGATAAATTTATTTGGTGATGGTGAATGCCCAATAGGGTAATAATGTTAAAAATTATAATATTGTTACATGTATTGAATAATTTATTATATTTCAAATGCATTGTAATCGGGTGAAATTGCACGTACTAATAGATATATTTGCAAATATTTTCATTGCAAATGAATCAATATCGTCAATCTTTCTACACACAAATCACTTGTCCTGCTAAATCTTACATCATTTATTACATCCTGGAAACCGCGTGACATCGTCGAAATGTGTGGAAAATCAATCGCATCCCTCTCCCCATTCGCTTTTCAAAGACATTCGCCTCGATAGTTGACCGCCGCCGCACAATACAGCCACGGGGGTGGCTTGGGGGTGGCTAGGGGGTGGTGGCTGCGAAGACGCCGGGGGCGCATTCACCCGTTCCCGGCTAATCCCGATATATAAAGCCATCATGTATATAAAGCCACTTAAGCCCCTGTGCGACACAATGCAAGCGCACAACTCACATAACTTCGTGTACACGTATAAACAAGTCCAATTTATTGCGGCGAGACAGTTGATCGCCAGCCATAACTTGGCCAAGATTATATTTCGCCAAATTTAGCGAAGAGTAAGAATAGGAAAATTATTGCAATGCTCAGTTAAGGTTTGAAACTACATAAATTTACTAGTTGATAGTTATAGAAGTAGGAGTTTGTAATAGCTTGTTATATTATACAAGGTGTTTCAAAATTTTATAAAAAACTACACGTGGTGATAAAATTAAAAAAAATTAATACCAAAATGTTGGGAAATAAATTTCAATTTGAAAAAAAATTTCAATGGCTAAGTTTCAAAGCTAGAAAACATAACCATACAAGTCCAAAGCAATTTTAACGTTGTATATGCTTAATTTACTGTCACTTCCATGTAATATAGTTGATATATAGTCATGTCCAAATAAAGTTGGTAGTGACAGATTGCAGTGAATGTCATTCATATTGCACATAACATGTTAATACAACATTTCTAATTGCTAGGTATCACACCCTAACTGATCTGGTTTCGACTATATACACCTAAATTTGCCTTCTCGATGCTATCATCGTAACAATATTTAACCCTTAGGCGTTGTAATGCTTACATTATAGAAAAGACGCGACCCAATATTCGATACTAACAAATAACTGCTGCGGATCACCCCCGACCCAAGTTAATCTGGTTTCGACTACATTACCCCCATTTGCCCTCTCAATCTTATCATCGCGACAATATTTAACCCTTAGGCATTGTAATGGTTACGCAAAAGAAAATGCGAGACGCAATATTCTGGAATAAGGGCGAGTGTGTGACTCGCAAGCTCGACGGGGGCAATCTTCACGTTTTCAATTTTCGAACCAAAATCCGCGTATCGAGGGGCGGAAGCAATCACGCGTGCCCGCATTACTTCCACACGCGACGCAATTTTCGTACTTTATCTCCTCTTTTTATTCCCTCCTGTGCTTAACATGCTTCGCCTATATTTCGTACTGAAATTCATCTGAGATCGGTAATCAAGTTTTATTTTTTCCCACATTTTTCGGCTCCAAAATATATATTTTTCATATTTTTATGCACTTAAAATGATTTTGCATATATTTTCCTTAAAAATATATACTGTTTAAAAAGTGGTCGCAATTATAATATAGTAATGCAGAACTGGCAGTGTCATCTACTGTTCATTGGATTATGTAAAAGTAAAAACGTGACCGCCCAAAACTATTCGATTTGTTTTGCTCTTCTGTGCTCTGAGGAGATAACGCCGCCCCCGACGAGGCCCCCCGACATGGGGGGTGTAATGGCCCGCGCGTGCAGGATAAGGGGGTGGAAATATATAGCCCACATTACGCTTTATTGTCCTGTAGGACGCCATGGGCGTGGGGGTGGGAATGCCTTGTGAGGACCAGGGGGGCAATTACGTCAGTGCCGGACAGGAATTGATGCTGGATTATGTTGCCGCCGACGGACGGAAATTATCCTGCCTGCGGGAAGGGTGGGGGGCAATATGGGGATCGGGAAACAGGAAAAACCGACCGACGCAATTTCCCGTCGGGCTGAGCGACGGCCAAGACGCTGACTGCCTTCGTGTGCGATGAAATCATCAACACGCGCTGACAATACATTTGATTCAAATTTCTTTTAAAGTATTGGTATTAAATACTTCAGACACTTTAGCACAATAGTTACATTATTAAGCAGCCAAATCAACTATTATTACTAGAAATATGCCATGTTTTTTCGAGTTCCAAAAAACAAAGAAATTGTTGCTACTTAAACTACTCGGAATAAATTATACACGTGTATGCATGGAAATATAATCGATGTGAAAACTTTAAGAGGCACATTTTGTTTTCATCAACACTAAATTTAATAAATATAAGTATACAAATGTAGAAAATGTGAAACAATATCTTGGATTAGAAATATTCAATCATATGGAGAAGTTAGTTTAAATTATTGACAATATGTAATGAAAGGTTTCAGTTTAACGTTTTTAAAGTGAAAAAACCTTAACCCAAAGAAAAATGTGAAGGTATCGATAAAATTATTGGAAGTGCTATTTACATCGTATTTCATCTATTTGAAAGTATTGTTAAAGTTATTCTATGCATGGCAATATAATTGATGTGAAAACTTTACAACACACATTTTGTTTTCTTCAAACCATCATTTAAAAGTGTAAGTAGGTATACAAAAGTGCAAAATGTGTATATAAAAATTACGAGACAATTGTTTAAAATTGTAAGTAAACTCCGTAAAATTGCAAATATTGAAATAAAAATCCACTTATAAAGTTGATAAAAAAGTAAACAATAGTTAAACTTTAGAAATAATGAAATTTTTGAAGTTGGTTTTTCCAAAAATTATGAAAAACGTTAACCCAAATGAACATTTCAATCATTTTGGAAGCTTTTGTTTTCTACAAAACAAAATTTTAAAGTGTACGTAGGTATACAAAAAGTGCAAAATGTCTATACAAAAATTACGAGAGACAATTGTTTAAAATTGTAAGTAACCTCCATTATATTGCAAATATTGAAAAACTTCCACTTATAAAGTTGACAAAGAAGTAAATAAAAGTTAAAACTTTATTAACAATGAGATTTTGAAGTTGACTTTTCCAAAAATTATTAAAAACGTTAAATCAAATGGACATTTCAATCATTTTGGAAGCATGTTGTTTTCTTCAAAACAAAACTTAAAGGTGTACGTAGGTATACAAAAGTACAAAATGTTTAAAATTGTAAGTAAACTCCGTAAAATTGCAAATATTTAAAAGTATCCACTTATAAAGTTGACAAAGAAGTAAACAAAAGTTAAACTTTAGTAACAATGAGATTTTTGAAGTTGGTTTTTCCAAAACGTATGAAAAACGTTAACTCAAATGAACATTTAAATCATTTTGAAAACATTTTGTTTTTTTTCTAAACAAAATTTTAAAGTGTTCGTAGGTATACAAAAGTGCAAAATGTCTATACAAAAATTACGAGAGGCAATTGTTTAAAATTGTAAGTAAACTCCGTAAAATTGCAAATATTGAAACAATATCCACTTATAAAGTTGACAAAAGAGTAAACAAAAGTTACACTTTAGTAACAATGGAATTTTTGAAGTTAGTTTTACTAAAAATTATGAAAAACGTTAACCGAAATGAACATTTCAATCATTTTGGAAGCATTTTGTTTTCTTTAAAACAAAATTTAAAAGTGTAAGCAGGTATACAAAAGTGCAAAATGTCTGTACAAAAATTACGAGAGACAATTGTTTAAAATTGTAAGTAAACTCCATAAAATTGCAAATATTGAAAAAAATTCCACTTATAAAGTTGACAAAAGAGTAAATAAAAGTTTCACTTTAGTAACAATGAAATTTTTGAAGTTGGTTTTTCCAAAAAAATATGAAAAATGTTAATTCAAATGAACATCTAAATCATTTTGAAGACATTTTGTTTTTTTCTAAACAAAATTTAAAAGTGTTCGTAGGTATACAAAAGTGCAAAATGTTTATACAAACATTGTGAGCGACAATTGTTTAAAATTGTAAGAAAACTTCGTAAAATTGCAAATATTGAAAAACATCCACTTGTAAAGTTGACAAAGAAGTAAACAAAAGTTAAACTTTAGCAACAATGAGATTTTTGAAGTTGGTTATTCCAAAAATTATGAAAAACGTTTAAACATTTAAATCATTTTAAAGGCATTTTGTTTTCTTCAAAATAAAATTTTCAAGTGTACGTAGGTATACAAAAGTGCAAAATGTCTGTACAAAAATTACGAGAGACAATTGTTTAAAATTGTAAGTAAACTCCGTAAAATTGCAAATATTGAAAAAAATTCCACTTATAAAGTTGACAAAAGAGTAAATAAAAGTTTCACTTTAGTAACAATGAAATTTTTGAAGTTGGTTTTTCCAAAAAAATATGAAAAATGTTAATTCAAATGAACATCTAAATCATTTTGAAGACATTTTGTTTTTTTCTAAACAAAATTTAAAAGTGTTCGTAGGTATACAAAAGTGCAAAATGTTTATACAAACATTGTGAACGACAATTGTTTAAAATTGTAAGAAAACTCCGCAAAATTGCAAATATAGAAAAAAAATCCACTTATAAAGTTGACAAAATAGGGAACAAAAGTTAAACTTTAGAAATAATGAGATTTTTGAAGTTGGTTTTTCCAAAAAATATGAAAAACGTTAGCCCAAATGAAGATTTAAATCATTTTAAAGGCAAGTAAACCACAAAAAACAAGAAAACGTCTCAGTAGCGAAATAAGACAATATATGAAGGTTTGCCCAATTTTCCCAATTTTTGGAAATGTTTTATTCATTTCCTCTATAAACATTAGTAAAAAAAAACTAGTACCTACGTAGTAAATTTCGTCCAATTTATTTAATGAAAAATTATGTTTATTTAAACTATAAACATAAAAACACAAGAAAACGTCTCAGTAATGAAATGAGACAATAAAAATTGACATTTATGGAGTTTCGCCCAATTCTCCCAATTTTTATAAATGTTTTATTCCTTTCCTCTATAAACATTAGTAAAAAAAATAGTATTTAGTAATTTTCATCCAATTTTTTAATGAAAAATTATGGTTTTTTGCTACTATATACATTGTACAATAAACATTACATATTGATTATTTGGATTTCTCTCTTCGGGAAATAAAAATATAACTTAACTGCTACGAAAATTGAATCCTTTTTATTTCATTATTTGATTTTCACTCTTCGGGAAATAAAAATATAACGTAACTGTTACGAAGATTGAATCCTTGAAAATTAAGTTGTTTCATTTTATGTCTTGAGGCAATAAAAATATAACTTAACTGCTACGAAAATTGAATCATTTTTATTTCATTATTTGATTTTCACTCTTCGGGAAATAAAAATATAACGTAACTGTTACGAAGATTGAATCCTTGAAAATTAAGTTGTTTCATTTTATGTCTTGAGGCAATAAAAATATAACTTAACTGTTACAAAAATTGAATCCTTTTTATATGATTATTTGATTTTGTCTCTTCGGGGAATAAAAATATAACTTATCTGTCACGAAAATTAAATCCGTTTTATTTCATTATTTGATTTTCTCTCTTCGGGAAATAAAAATATAACTTAACTGTTTCGAAGATTGAATCCTTGAAAATTATATTATTTGATATCCTCTCTTGAGGCAATGAAAATATAACTTAACTTTTACGAAAATTAAATCCTTGAAAATTAAGTTCTTTGATCTTATCTCTTCAGGCAATAAAAATATAACTTAACTGTTATGAAAATTGATTCCTGTTTATTTCATTATTTGATTTTCTCTCTTCGGGAAATCAAAATATAACTTAACTGTTACGAAGATTGAATTCATGAAATATAAATTATTTGATTTTCTCTCTTGAGGCAATACAAATATAACTTAACAGTTACGAAAATTGAATCCTTGAAAATTAAGTTGTTTGGTATTATCTCTTGAGGCAGTACAAATATAACTTAATTGTTACGAAAATTGAATCCATTTTATTTGATTGTATGATTTTCTCTCTTCAGGAAATAAAAATATAACTTAACTGTTACTAAGATTGAATCCTTTTTATTTCATTATTTGATTTTCTCTCTTCGGGAAATAAAAATATAACTTAACTGTTACGAAGATTGAATCCTTGAAAATTAAATTATTTTATTTTCTCTCTTGAGGCACTCAAAATATAACTTAACTTTTATGAAGATTGAATGCTTGATAATTAAATTATTTGATTTTTCACTATTGAGGCAATAAAAATATAACTTGACTGTTACGAAAATTGAATCCTTTTTATTTCATTATTTGATTTTCTCTCTTCGGGAAATAAAAATATAACTTAACTGTTACGAAGATTGAATCCTTGAAAATTCAATTATTTGGTTTTATCTCTTCAAGCAATAAAAATATAACTTGACTGTTACAATTTTCTTTACATGAAGCTATCAATAACTCTCTCCTCGATCCTTATACCCTTCGTGAGGGTTTGGTGGCACAATGCCTAAACTATCAATAACAGTTTATGAATATTCTCAAATTAATTAGTCGAATGGTTCCCCAAAATTTAATCAATTATAACATTGGCATCCGAAATTTAGCGATATAGGCATAATTTGACCGAATATGGAGGTAGCAAAAAGGTGATGTGATAGGCAAAAACTAATGTGATATTTGTATTAAGAATCCCAAATTGACTAAAATACAAGGCTTGGATGTAGGTCAGTAAAAATCGTGTTCCCCAGTGTTATGATTAGATTTAAAAAAAAACACTTTGCTATTGGCGTTGTGATTAAGGCTGCGACTTGATGGTTTGATGATGGATTTTGATATCATCGAAAAATCATTATATGGAATTGATATTTATATTCTGAAATTCTGGTAAAGTAATAGTCTTGAAGGAGTATGTAGGAATTTGTGTATATTGTTAACAATTTTAAAAAAGTGTATATTCCAAGCGCAATTTAATCATCGAGTGTTAGTTTTCACATTGAGTTGGCGAGTAAATTTCCCCATAATCCTGGCAGTGGATTCGCTCCCTTAAACAAATGAAATATTCACGAGCGCCGAGGTGGAGTTTCATCAAAGAACTCTCCCGTTGTCTCTCTAAATATTTGCAGTGGTTTAATTTCCACTTGAAACGTCTCCGGGGCTCTCGTGGAGCGACGGAAATGAAAGCGCCCTGAATTTTTAACGCCCTCGCCCCACCCTGATTAAACGTGAAACCCCTTGGGCACGTACCTGTAATTGTTCACATCCCACACGTCCAGGGAGTCGCCACCCTTGTAAGTGTTGATAAGCTCGAAGTACGCAGTGAAGACGCCGCGGGCGTCGGAGAGGGCCGGCGGCGTCGCGGCGGCCGCCGCGTTCGTGCTGAGGGCGCGCACCACGACCGTGGCCTCGCGAGTGCTGTCCTCGACGCTCACCTGCTTCTCGCTGAAGAAGGCCTCCAGGTCACAGCACGCCGCCAGGGCGGCCCCGTAGAGCAGCAGCAGCGTCGTCTGCATGTTGGCGTGCATGTTTTCACCACACCATCGCCGCGGTGATCACTGCCAGGCCTGGCTTGCACCTGGAACGTAAAAAGCGGACGTGTGTGAGCGTCGCGTAATTGCCCGGCTTAACCTTGTAGACATTTTCGCGATTCGCGGAAATCCGCGGAAATCTGGCATGACGCGTGCCGCATAACTTGATAGAGCCGCAGCAATAAACGCGGAAAACGGTGGAAGGCCGTAAAAACGGAGGTTCGCTCCGCTTTGGGTACTCTTGGGCGCATTTCCTGCGCTGTAAATTTACAATTTCCGCCGGGCGTCGCGTAAATTGCACCGCGGAAATCCCGGCTCCCGGGCACAATGGGGGCCTTCGCCGCAGCGGTCGCCTCTTCATTACCGCGTTGCGGAAATTTCGAGGAAATGCCGGGTCGCTCGCGGGCGGCTCGCATGAGATGATTCAGTTTTATGAATTCTGGCGACCTTGTCCACCAGCAAAATGAAACATCATCGTAATTATATTCAGTCACATATTAGATCATCAAAAACAAACACAGAAATGTTGCTACTATAACATAATTATATTCCCATAACAATATGTATAGCCTGTGCCTTTTTGTTTATTGTTTTGGGTACATCCGCTTCCCAAAAATTTAATACTCAGTACAAAGTATATTTGAGTAAAATTTACCCAGATCCTCTAGAAGCGAAATCTCGTACGCACCTTACTACATGCAAACATTTTTTTTTCTATATTTTTTTAAAAACATTTATTTTAACAGAAATTACATACCAAATTTTTATCATACCCAAAACTGATCTTTAAGGACTCTATATTTAATTTCAATTTCCTGTGATATATCTGTAGAATCTGGTACTCGATCATTTTCCCCAAGATTTTGATGTTTTCTTCGAAACGAAACGTTGTACTGAAAATATGTAAACGCTGTCTTATAGAGCTAAAAAAGTCGCAATGAGAAAGTGCCCTAAGTTTTCTCATAGCTTCAGAAAAAATAAAAACGAAATCGCAAGATTTCGGATTTTGTCGAATATCTCCTACTCCTACTCTCCATCTGACCCATCTCCTACTGACCATTAAATTGCGCAACTTTTTTGTAATTTAACCGCCTTTGTAACTTTTACGGTTTTCGAGATCCACATGCTGTTGATCCTTATCTTGGACACCCTGTATACTAAAGTTACTTGACATATAATAAAATTTAACTCAAAACTTAATTGAACTTAAGAATATTTTTGAAATCTAAAAAGATGCCTTCACCGTTTTATGAAACAATTCACTAAAACTTGTTATTACCATAATGACTATTTTAAAACTTTCTATTAAAATTCAAAAATAAAATATTGGAAATCTAAAAGGATGTTAAGAAAAAAATCACTATAACTTGTTATTGCCATAATAACTACTATTTTAAAACTTTCTACTACAACTAAAATAAAAACCCACTCGTACTACTTCATTACATATTTGTCTTTAAGAAAATATAACAGACTAAAAATACCTCATCAAATTTTCCCAGAATTTCTAGTTGAACACGTATTATACTGCATATAATTTTCAATTGTTTGGGAAAAACTTAGGAATTACACGTAACCCTAGATTAAAGCCTTGTGTCAAACATAATAGCATTTAAAAAAATTTCGCGACCATAATTATGTAAAAAAATCAATTCTAAATGTTGTGAAATATATACATATATTTTATCTAAAGTTAGAGCACTGATATTGTAATATCACTGCTCTAACTTGAGCTTAAAATTCCTGAAAAACTATTCATGAAAACCGCCTCTTCAACCAAATAAATAAATTCCTTAAGAAATGTGGTGAAAATTTATACAAATTAAATATTTGCTTTAATTGACTAAATTTTGACATAAATTTCACAAGAATGCACTGAAATATAGAAGAAGTTTCCATAAAAATTATACTTTTGTAGAAAAATTCACAAAATTTAATAATATATACAACGAAAAATCTGAAATTTTAGTATTTTTACACGAACTATATTTTTTTGCATAAACTTACTCACTGCCACCAAACTATAATAAAAAATTGTATTGCGTTGTATAAATTTCCATGAGAAATTCTATGAAATCTAACCGAAATTTCCATGAAAATTGCTTGTTGAATCAAAAAAATAAACTTTCTTAAAAAATACGATGAAAATTTGTACAAATTAAATATTTGCTTTAATTGACTTCATATTGGCAAAACTTTTCGAAGTAATGCACTAAAAAATACAAAAAGTTTTCATGAACATTCAACTTTTGTAGAAAATATATTAAAATTTGATAATACATACAGCGCAAAATTTGAAATTCATGTATTTTTACATGAACTCTACTTTTTTTTGCATAAACTTACTCACTGCCATCAAAGTTTAATAACATTTGTATTGCCTTGTATAAATTAAGAAAATATCATGAAAAATTCAATGAAAACTAACCGAAATTTCCATGAATATTGCTTGTTGAATCAAATAAATAAACTTTTTTAAAGAAATGTGATGAAAATTTATGGAAATTTAAAATTTGCTTACATTGACTTAATATTAGCGAAACTTTACGAAGTAATCCACTGAAAAATACAAGAAGTTTTTATGAAAATTCAACTTTTGTAGAAAAATTAACTAAATTTGGTAATAAATACAACGAAAAATCTGGAATTCTAGTATTTTTACATGAACTCTACTATTTTTTTGCATAAACTTAGTCACTACCATCAACGTGTATTAACAAATTTATTGCCTTGTATAAATTAACAACATTTCATGAGAAATTCAATCAAAACTAAATGAAATTTCCATAAATATTGCTTAATTCTTATTAGCCATCAAAGTATAATAAAAATTTGTCTGCCTTGTATAAATTAACAAAATTTCATGAAAAATTCAATGAAAACTAAACGAAATTTCCATAAATATTCTTGTTTCTTATTAACCATCAAAGTTTAATAAACATTTTAATTAATTAAATCAAGAAATTTTCATGAAAATTCAACTTTTGTAGGGCAATTAACCAATTAACAAAATTTGATAATATATACAACAAAATATCTGAAATTCTAGTATTTTTACCTGAACTCTACTACTTTTTGCATAAACTTAGTCACTGCCATCAAATTTTAATAACATTTGTATTGCCTTGTATAAATTAAGAAAATATCATGAAAAATTCAATGAAAACTAACCGAAATTTCCATGAATTTGCTTGTTGAATCAAATAAATAAACTTTTTTAAAGAAATGTGATGAAAATTTATACAAATGAAAAATTTGATTTAATTGACTTAATATTGGCGAAACTTTTCGAAGTAATGCACTGAAAAATACAAGAAGTTTTCATGAAAATGCAACTTTTGTAGAAAAATGAACACAATTTGATAATAAATACAGCGAACAATCTGAAATTCTAGCATTTTTACATGAACTCTAATTTTTTGCATAAACTCTTTCATTGCTATCAAAGTTTAACACAAATTTGTATTGCCTTCTATAAACTAACAAAATTTCATGAAACATTCTACGAAAACTATACGAAATTTTCATCAAAATTGCTTGTTGAATCAAATAAATAAACTTCCTTAATAAATGTGATAAAAATTTATGCCAATTAAATATTTGCTTACATTGACTTAGTAGTAGCGAAACTTTTCGAAGTAATTCACTGACAAATACAAGAAATTTTCATGGAAATTCAATTTTTGTAGAAAATATATAAAAATTTGATAATAAATACAACGCAAAATCTGAAATTCTAGCATTTTCACATGAACTCTACTATTTTTATGCATAAACATAGTCACTGCCATTAAAGTTTAATAAAAAATTTATTGCCTTAAATAAATTTCACAAAATTTCATGAGAAATTCTACGAAAACTAAAAGAAATTTCCATGAATATTGCTTGTTGAATCAAATAAAGAAACTTCCTTAAAAAATGCGATGAAAATTTATACAAAATAATATTTGCGTTAAATGACTTAATATTGCGAATTGCGGACATTTTTCGAAATAATGCACTGAAAAATATAAAAAGTTTTCATGAAAATTCAACTTTTGTAGAAAAATTAACAAATTTTGATAATAAATACAACGAAAAATCTGATTTTTTAGTATTTTTACAAGAACTCTACTGTTTTTCTTTTGCATAAACTTAGTCACAACCATCAAAGTTTAATAAAAATTGTACTGCCTTGTACAAATTAATAAAATTTTATGAAAAATTCAATGAAAACTAAACGAAATTGTCGTAAATATTGCTTGTTTCTTATTAACCATCAAAGTTTAATCAAACATTTTATTGCCTTGTATATATATAACAAAATTTCATGAGAAATTCTATGAAAAGTAAACGAAATTTCCATAAGTATTGCCTGTTTTCATGAAAATTCAACTTTTGTAGAAATAGTAACAAAATCTGATAATAAATACAACAAAAAATCTGAAATTTTAGCATTTTTAGACGAACTCTACTGTTTTTTGCATAAACTTAGTCACTACCACCTAGTTTAATAAAAAAATTACTGCCTTGTATAAATAAATAAAATTTCATGAGAAATTCTATGAAAGCTACATGAAATTTCCATAAGTATTGCTTCTTTTCGTGAAAATACAACTTTTGAAGAAATATTAACAAAATCTGATAATAAATACAACAAAAAATCTGCATTTTAAAATTTTTGCATTTTTACATGAACTGTTTTTTTTGCATAAAATTAGTAATAAGTTTAATTTAAAAAAATACTGCCTTGCATAAATGAACAAAATTTCATGCGAAATTCGATGAAAACTAAACGAATTTTTCATGAAAATTGCTTGTTGAATCAAATAAATAAACTTCCTCAAGAAATGTGATGAATATTAAAACAAATAAGTAATACAGAGAAAATATAATAATAATACTAATAAGAAAATGTATTAGCTGTAAATTAAAAATTTTACTGCCTTGTATAAATAAACAAAATTTCATGAGAAATTGTATGAAAACTAACCGAAATTTCTATTCTACTTGTTGAATGAAATAAATAAACTTTCTTAAGAAATGCGATGAAAATTTATACAAATTAAATATTTGCTTTAATTGACTCAAATTTGACAAATATTTCATAAGAAATACATTGAAAATACAAGATATTTTTATGAAAATTCCATTTTGGTGCAAAAATGAACCAAATGAATAAAATACAACGAAAAATCTGATGTTCTAGTATTTCTACATGAATTTAGTCATTTACCATGAAATTTCCATGAAAATTTCACTGTTGCATAGAAAAGAATAAACTTCCATGTGAAATGCAATTAAAACTGAATGAAATTTCCATGAAAAATCTAAACTTCTAGCATTTTTACATGAATTCAGTCATTTTCCATGAAATATATTTTGGAAAAACATTTAGGAATTACATGTAAGCGTAAGTTAAAACCCAATGTCAAAAATTATAGCATTTAAACATTTTTCGTGGCCAAAATGATGTAAAAAATCAATTCTAAAAGTTGTGAACATGGTACAATATCACTGCTGTTATTTTAGATTAAATTTCCTGAAAAACTATTCATGAAAACTACCTTTTGAATGAAATAAATAAACTTACATAAGAAATGCGATAAAACATTTATACAAATTAAATATTTTTTCTACGAAAGTGTTGAAAGACACGTTTTCTGTCATAAAATTTAACCTTGAAAGTTGGTATTTGTTACAAGGAGTGCAGAAAGTACTTTCCGCACTTATATGAGTGCGGAAAGTACTTTCCGCACTCACTTTCCGCACTCCAATACCTCTCTTTTGATTTTTGAGGCAATAAATCGGACGAAACTGTGGATGCAATGGCCGCAAGTTCCGGCGGAGTGTTTGTTATATCGTCACTATCGGAATCCATTATTGATATTCTTCTACTTCCAGTATTAATGTATAAATTTCTAGTCTCGATTTGGTGACAAGCGATTTATAAATTTTCTGACGTTTAAATTAATGACAATGACATTTATTTTAAATTAATGATTAAATTTACATTAATCTTTAGTTTTCTACACTTTCGTAGAAAAAATAGTATGTAACACTCGTGCGGAAATGGCCATTGCAAAACTCGTATGAATGGAGCACTCGCTGGCGCTCGTGCTCCAACTTTCATACTCGTTTTGCAATGAAGCCCTTTCCGCACTCTTATTACAATATACTATTCTCTAATTGACTTTATTTTGAGGAAAATTTTCGACATAGTGCACTGGAAAATACAGGAAGGTTTCACGAAAATTCAACTTTTGTAGAACAATAAACAAAGTTTGATACATACAAAATGAATTGATACAAATAAATACAACGAAAAATTTCAAATTCTAGTGTTTTTACATAAACTCTCCTATTTTTTGCATAAACTTAGTCACTACCATCAAAGTTTAATAAAAGTTTTACTGCCTTATACAAATAAAAAAAAATTCATAACAAATTTAATGAAAACTAAACTAAATTTCCATGAAAATTTCTTGTCGAAACAAATAAAAAACTTCCTTAAGAAATGTGATGAATATTGAATCAAATTAAATAAGTAATACATTGAAAATATAATAATAATAAGAAGAAGAAGAAGAATATGTATTAGCATGAAGCTACATAATATACATAAAATAAAATATACGATATTTTCATGAAAATTCCATTTTTGTGCAAAAATGAACCAAATTTGATAATAAATTCAACAAAAAATCTGAAATTCTAGTATTTTTACAGGAACTCAGTCATATAAACTGAAATTTCCATGAAAATTTCACTATTACATATAAATTCATAAACTTGGGATAAACCATGGGAAAAGCAATTAAACCCAAGAGAAATGTAGAAAATTGCTTGTTGAACCAAATAAATAAATATATTTAAGAAATGCGATGAAAATGTGTACAAATTAAATATTTGCTTTAATTTACTTAATATTAACGAAAATTTCACAAGTAATGTACTGAAATATACAAGAATTTTTCATGAAAATTTAACTTTTGTAGAAAAATTAATCAAATTTTATAATAAATACAACGAAAAATCTGAAATTCTAGCATTTTTAGACGAACTCTTTTTTTTGCATAAACTTAGTCACTGCCATCAAAGTTTAATAATACATTTACTGCCTTATATAAAACAACAAAATTTCATGCGTAATTCAATGTAAACAAAACGAAATTTCCATGAATGAAAACAATAAAGATTGTTGCACTGTAATCGTGCATTTAAATTTCATTGCTCCAATAATTAACAATTTCGTTAATATCCAATTGTTCGCGAGCTGGTTAATTAACCTGCCCATTGTCGCACAGGTGACACATACATAAGCGGTTATTGCGAGCGCTGGACCAAGTTTCTCTTTACGGGGATCTCGCGCTTAATTAATTCCAAGCGACAGACAGGCAAACAGACAAAAAAAACTGATGCATCCGACCTCCACTTGATGCGCCCATCACCGTGAAGCATTACTTATTAGTTATTACTTGCGCGAAGTTCCGGGCACAAAAGGGCCCCGTTTTTGCGCGCCTAATTAAAACTCCCCCCCTAAACACGTAAGTACCTGAGCCCTCGGGGTTCCTGTGGGGGCGGGGGCGAACCGGAAGTGCGCACGGTCCGGGGATCCGGGTTCGAGGGTGTGGGTTCGGGGGTGCGGGTTGATCCGGGCTAGGTAGATACGTATCACCGGCGGGACGGGGTTTTATGCGGTGGGAGTAATTCCCGTCTCACGCATTCAGCCCCGGATGATTTTTCACGGTGATAAGTCCGGGAAAACCCTGTCTGCCTCGAGGATGCGTGGGCGACATCGGTTCGGCTTGCGAACCGATCAAAACATCCTGATTTATCTATCGGGATGCGAACCGTGACTGCCATCATTTGAAAACATATTTTCAAATTTGTTTTTACATTTTTCTTTGTGGAGATGCAGAAAGTAGTTTTACATGAGAATTCGTGGAGATGCAAACATTTTCAAGAATTTGAATATTTCCTAATGCCACGCCTCATTATGCTGCCCGATCTGTTTGTATCGCCAGTTTGTGCAAAAATACTATAATCTCAGATTTTTTCCTGTGTTTGTTATAAAAAAATTCCCCCAAAATGGAATTTTCATGAAAATATCTTGTATTTTCAATGTATTACGTATATTTTTTTAATCAAATTTAAGTCAATTGAAACAAATCGTCAATTAGTTTAAATTTTCATCGTATGCCTTAAGGACATTTATATATTTGATTCAACAAGCAATTTTCATGGAAATTTTATTTAGTTTTCATTGTATTTGTCCTGGAAATGAACAGTGAAATTTTTATGGAAATATCCTAGTAAATGACAAAATTCATGTAAAAATACTAGTTTCAGATTTTTCGTTGCATTTATTATAACATTTGGTTAATTTTTGCACGAAAATGGAATTTTCATGAAAATATCTAGTATTTTCAATGTGTTACGTATGCAATTTTCATCAAATTTAAGTCAATTGAAGCAAATCGTTCATTTGTTTAAATTTTCATCGCATATCTTAGAGCTGTTTCTTTGTTTGATTGAACAAGGAATGTTCATGGAAATTTCTGATAGTTTCTATTGCATTTCTCATGGGGAAGTTTATGCATTTCTATGCAACAGTGAAATTTTTATAGTAAATGACTATATTTATGTAAAAATACTAGAATTTCAGATATTTTGTTTGTACTTTTTATCACATTTTGTTATTTTTTGCACAAAAATGGAATTTTCATTAAAATATCTTGTATTTTCAATGTATTACCTATGAAATTTTCATCAAATTTAAGTCAATTGAAGCAAATCGTTACTTTTTTAAAAAATTCATAGCATTTCTTAAGGAAGTTTCTGTATTTGATTCAACAAGCAATTTTCATGGAAATTTAATTTAGTTTTCATTGCTTTTCTCATGGAGGTTTATGCATTTCTATGCAACAGAGAAGTTTTCATGAAAATTTCATGCCAAATAATTAAGTTCCTGTAAAAATACTGGACTATCAGATATTTTGTTGTATTTATTATCACATTTAGTTAATTTTTCCGCAAAAATGGAATTTTCATTAAAATATCTTGTATTTTCAATGTATTACGTATGAAGTTTTCACCAAATTTAAGTCATCAGATCATCAAATCAAAGCAAATCGTTAATTTGTTTAAATTTTCATCGCATATCTTAGGGACATTTACTTATTTTGTTGAACAAGCTATTTTCATGGAAATTTGAGTTAGTTTTCATTGCATTTCTTATGGACGTTCATGCGTTTCTATGCAACAGTGAAATTTTCATGAAAATTTTATGCCAAATAATTGAATTCAGGTAAAAATACTATAATATCAGATTTTTCCTTGTATTCATTATCACATTTGGTTAAATTTTGCACTAAAATTGAATTTTGGTGAAAATGTCTTGTTTTTTCAATGTATTACGTATAATTTTTTTATCAAATTTAAGTCAATTGAAACAAGTCGTTAATTTGTTTCAATGTTTCATTGCATATCTTAAGGATGTTTATATATTTGATTCAACAAGCAATTTCATTTAGTTTTCATTGCATTTCTAAGGGAAGTTTATTAATTTCTATGAAACAGTGAAATTTTCGTGGAAATTATTTGGCAAATGACTGAGTTCATGTAAAAATACTAAAATTTTAGATTTTTCGTTGTATACAGGTATATTATCAAAATGTGTTAATTTTTGTACAAACATTTAATTTTGAGGAAAATTTATTGTATTTTCGATGTGCTACTTATGAAACTTTCATCAAATTTAAGTCAATTAAGGCAAATCGTTGATTTGTTTAAATTTTCTGTTGATTCAAATCGTTAATTTGATTTACTCTAGTAGAAATGTTAATAAGAAAACTGATTTGCTAAGTAACAGTTTAAGGTCCTATATTTTGGAAACAAAAGCGATTAGACAAAAAAAAATACATTTTCATTTAACTTTGCCTGTCTTAACATCCTCCTAAATGTATGCCACGAAGTTGTGGGACACCTAGTATATGCAAAATCCCTTTTCCCCCAACTCGAAAACCGAAATGACCGGAAATGCATGTTAATTCATATGGTAGCTTACCTCTAAGATCCTCTTTATTTACCTAGTCATAGGAAGACAAATATATTTTTAATAATGATCTTAATCGACTCTGAGGACCTCAAAACTAGGGGGATATATATTTTTTCGCGATTTTTGTTTTATACGAAAACGGTAGGTACTTTCCCCTATGTGTCTAAGGAGAAAGTAAAACACTTGCAAGAACTGCTTTATATAGGTTAAGATCTTTTTTTTCGCATACGATTCAGCAGTAGGTGAAGTTAGTTCAGAAGAAAAATGAGACGTAATTATTATTTTTGTTGATATTGTTATCACTATTATTATCAAGTTTTTGTGCGGGCAACTTTATGGGCTGAAATGCTTTATGGGTTGTTTTTTTGCGGAGATAATTCGGAAGTTTTCTCATCAGGCGTCTGAATTATCGATTCCTTGTGGAGTGTCTGTGCGAGGCCGAGGATTTGTATGCGGCCAGCGGCGCCACGGGGAGGTGGAAACGGCGGTGCTAAGTGGACCGGGGGGCATATTGCACCCCCGCGGGCAACGGCGAAATTGAAGGTTCGGGTTCGAATATTAATTGGGGTTGGACAACATCTGCAGAAGATGCCAGCTAGGCAATTCTAGCATCTTGAATCCCAAGCTCCAGGGATATCGACGGCCATGACATGCACTGAAATTCCAGGGGGAAGGCTTAAGTTTAAGGCTACGACTTTTAATCTATAGTCGCAGGTTCGATTCTCGCTCCAGGTTGCATTAAAAATGATCAATTTTTAAAAACCAATAAAAGTCAGTAATATTTCTCATATTACGGTTCATTACCTCAATAATTTAAGTAAAAACTTTTGTACGTATTTAATCTTGATCAAGATTAAGGGCGTACAAAATTTTTTACTTAAATTATTGAACAAATGAAAACATCGAGGTATTTTGTGACGGCCGATTTTTTCCTCACTCACTAAAGAAATATTGTACCTAGTCCTAATTATAATTTTTATTCGTAACAACTTTATTACTCTTGCAGAAAATTGCGCTAACGAATGTATTTTGACCGACGATAATAATGAATATGTCCACAGTCCTCATAATAATTCTTCTTTGTAATTATTTTCGTTTGCTCTAGCTGCGTCTATTCATGATCGTCATTATTTTCATTTGGTGTCCTTTCTCCACTTTTCAACTCTCGCCAATTTTTCACGCACGGAATTACTCTGGGGATATTAAAATTTTAATCTGGTCTGTTCCCGCATTTCGCCAATTTGCGACACCCTTAAATTATCACGAGGCATTCCGCGGAATTGCCCAGCTGCGTCGTTTAATCTGCCAGTCGCGATTGCGAAAAATGTGCGTGTCCCGACCACAGTCCACGCAAATTGCCACGCACAAAGACGAGAAGAAAAAAAATGTGTGTACAAAATTGCGTGGTTTGTTACTGCTAAGTGTGATGAATATCGTTGCGGAACTTTGAGATTAAAATTTTCTGAGAATTCTCATTAGATTTGATAGCATTTTTTATTTTTTTGGGAATTAAGGAAAATATTGTTAACACGCGGAAAAACATACAATGGATATCCAACTTAAGATTGTGTTTTCGAAAAGTTCGTATAAAGACAGTTTTTCATTTTACAGATCCACTAACATTGCAGTTTCTATCGAAAGTATTATAATTTCGAAAAAAAAATAGTTTTTCGAGAAATTGTGACGTTTGTTGATTTTAAAAAAACTAGCTTTGAGTTCGGTAAACTTCCGCTCGTTTTTTGAATTCAGTCGTGCTTATCAAGAGAAACTATTTTAATGTTACTTTTAGGGATAGTTCTCAAATTTCGTTTGTCGTTTTGCAGAAGCTATAAAAACCGCGTTGAAAATTTGACTAATGGATATTTTGAAAATTTTATGCCAGATTTGGTTACAGTATGCCTGAAGATATATCCTCTAAAAATGTGACGAATATTATGAAGTAAATAGGTGAGAAAATCGAACATATATCTTTCCCACTTGAGAAGTATTACTATATCTGTCACTGAAATTTCAGAAAATTTGTCTAATGAATATTTTAAAAAACTTATACCAGATTTTTATTCAGTATGCCTGAATATATATCCTCTGAAAATTTGACGAAGATTATGAAGTAAATAAGTGAGAAAATTGAACATATAGCATTCCCAGTTGACAGGTTTTAGTATATTTGTCACTGAAATTTCTGAAAATTTGTCTAACGGATATTTTGAAAATTTAAGCCAGATTTGGTTACAGTATGTCTGAAGATATAACCTCTAAAAACTTGACGAATATAATGAAGTAAATAACTGAGTTAATCGAACAGTTAACTTCCGCTGTTGACGGGCATCGCTTTGTCTGTCACTGATATTTCTGGAAATTTGCCTAATGATATTTTAAAAAAATTATACCAAATTTTGATGCAAAATGCCTGAAGATATATTCTCTGTAAATTTGACGAATGTAATGAAGTAAATAAGTGAGAAGAACGAACATACAACTTTCCCAGTTGAGAGGTATTACTATATTTCTGAAATTTCTGAAAATTTGTCTAATGAATATTTTAAAACATTTATGCAAGATTTTTATACAGTATGCCTGAAGATATATCCTCTGAAAATTTGCCTAAGGTTGTGAAGTAAATAAATGAGAAAATCGAACATATAACTTTCCCTGGTGACAGGAATTGCTTTATATCTGTCACTGAAATTCCTGAAAATTTGTCTAATGGATATTTTGAAAATTTTATGCCAGACATGGTCCTCTGAAAATTTGACAAATTTAATAAACTAAATAACTGCGAAAATCGAACATATAACTTTCACAGTAGACAAGTAGTTCAAAATTAAAAAGTATAAAAAAAAATGACGTTTTTATAATTATTTTGACAAATAGAAAATTGCAAGTAAATTGAAAACAAAACACATGTGAGAATTTGTGTGAATGTTGTTTTAACCCATGCCAACGAGAATTTATCTAAAAAATAAATATAAAGATTACATTATTAACATTTGCAACAAATAGTTTGGTTTGTACCGTAAATATCAATTAAACTGGTATAAATAATTACTCGAAAAAGAGTACGGTAATAAGAATTAGTGCGGTAATATGTAGTGTGATAACCATATTTTTAACCAAAAAATCCTGAATATGTCAAAAACTCACAGAAGTATGGTTTTTATTAGATCGTCACTAATCTATTAAAAATCTCTGATATAGGTTAAAAATGCTGTTTAGTTAAAAAGCAAGGCGTGAGAATTTAATTTACTTATGAAAGTGCCAAAATGCCATAAAAATCGAATAACATCCATAACTTTCGATAATTTGTCAAGATTATATTCAAAATTCAATCACAAATTGTCAAAATAGCTAACTAATCTTATGCCTTATCTTCGAGTGATTTCCAACATTAACAGTTTTCAGTGATCAATTTTGAATAAAATCTTAAAAACTATAAAAAAGCATCAAAATCTTGAAAATGAATTTTTGACATTATAAGCAATAGTCATTTACTTTTGAACAGAATCCTAACAAAATGTACATAAAATAAAACCTTCAGTCATTGTTTCTTAATTTTGGTTATTATTTTGAACTATTAATTGATTATTGGAAATGTCTATGCCTTATTTTTGAGTTTATGGCATTGTTAGCAATTTTTACCTATTGTGTCTGGTATCTTAAAATGTTGGCCATTTTTGATCATTTCCATTGTAGTTTCAATGAAATATTTATGAACTTTCAGAAGCAAATTAAAATCTCATACATCTCATCTTTGAGTGATTTACAAGTTTAACAGTTTTCAGTGATTTTTGAATAAAATCTATCAAAAATATAAAAATATTGAAAACGAATTTTTGAACTTTTAAGCCATTGTCATTTACTCTTGAACAGAATTTTTACAAAGTGTATATAAAATAAAACCTTCAGCCATAATTGTTTAATTTGGTTATAATTTTGCACAATTAATTGATTATTTGAAATAACATTCACGGGCTACTCAAAGCAACTCTAATGCCTAATTTTTGAGTTTGTGACATTGTTAGCAATTTTTTACCTATTGTGTTTAGTATCTTAAAATGTTTGCCATTGTTGATCACTTTCATTGAAGTTTCAATGGAATATTGATGAGCTTTCAGAAGCAAATTAAAATCTCATACATCTGATCTTTGAGTGATTTGCAAGTTTAACAGTTCTTAGCAATTTTTGAATAAAATCTTAAAAACCATCAAAATGTTAAAATGAATTTTTGACATTTTAAGCAATTGCCATTTACTTTTGAACAGAATCTTAACAAAGTGTACATGAAATAAAACCTTCAGCCATAATTATTTAATCTGGTTATTATTTTGCACTATTAATTGATTATTTGAAATAACTTTCACGAGCTACTCAACGCAACTCTTACGCTTTATTTTTGAGTTTGTGTAATTGTTAGCAATTTTTACCTAATGTGTTTAGTATCTTAAACTGTTTGCAATTTTTGATCATTTTCATTGAAATTTCAATGAAATAATATTAATGAACTTTGAGAAGCAAATTAAAATCTCATACATCTCATGTTTGGGTGATTTGCAAGTTTAACAGTTTTCATCATTTTCATTGCAATTTCAATGATTTGCTAGTTTAACAGTTTGCAGTGATTTTTGAATAAAATCTTAAAAACTATCACAAACATAAAAATCTTGAAAATAATTTTTTTACATTATAAGCAATTGACATTTACTTTTGAACAAAATCTCAACAAAGTGTACATGAAATAAAACTTCCAGCCATAATTGTTTAATTTTGGTTATTATTTTGCACTATTAATTGATCATTAGAAATAATCTTGACGAGCTACTCAAAGCAGCTCTAATGCCTTATTTTTGAGTTTGTGGCAATTTTAGCAATTTTTGCCTATAGTCTTTGGTATCTTAAAATGTTTGCCATTTTTGATAATATTTTGAAATTTCAATGAAATATTGATGAACTTTCAGAAGCAAATTAAAATATCATACTGAACATTATGATATCAAAATATCAATTTGGAATGTGTTTTGAATAAAATGTTATGAAAATATTGAAATAAAATTAATATAATTGTGTAGATTTTGATAATCAACAAATCTTATAATAATCAAAATTTACGTAAAAATGCAAAGAAAAAAGATGCAAAGATTACATTATTAATATTTGCAATAAATAGTCCATACTTAAAAAATGGTGTGGTAATGAAAACTAGTGAGGTAATGAAAAGTAGTGTGGAATTGAAGTTGTTCTCATAAAAATCTCATACATCTCATCTTTGAGTGATTTGCAAGTTCAACAGTTCTTGGTGATTTTTGAATAAAATCTTAAAAACCATCAAAATGTTAAAATGAATTTTTGACATTTTAAGCTATTGCCAATTACTTTTGAACAGAATCTTAACAAAGTGAACGTAAAATGAAACCATCAGTAATATTTTTTTAATAAAAAATTGAAAATAAATATTTGACATTATAAGCAATTGATATTTACTTTTGAACAAAATCTCAACAAAGTGTACATGAAATAAAACTTCCAGCCATAATTGTTTAATTTTTGTTATTATTTTGCACTATTAATTGATTATTGAGAATAATCCTGACGAGCTACTCAAAGCAACTCTAATGCCTTATATTTGAGTTTGTGGCATTGTTAGCAATGTTTAGTTTTTGTGTTTAGTATCTTAAAATGTTTGCCATTTTGATCATTTTCATTGAAATTTCAATGTAATATTGATAAACTTTCAGAAGCAAATTAAAATCTCATACATCTCATATTTAAGTGATTTACAAGGTTAACAGTTTTTAGTGATTTTTGAATCAAAATTATCAAAAGCATTAAAATATTAAAATGATTTTTTGACATTTTAAACAATCGTCATTTACTTTTATACATAATCTTAACAAAGTGTACATAAAATATAACCTTCAGCCATATTTTTTTTTTAATTTTGCTTATTATTTTGCACTATTAATTGATAATTGGAATTAATCTCGTCGAGCTAGTCAAAGCAAAAGCGTATTTGCGCGCCAATTTTGAATCGCTCCTTCTAGTTTTTAAATAGAGTACTGCTCGAAGTATAATATCAACACCAGTATTATAATTTTACAAGCCGTAACCTTAACTCGCACCTGATGCCCCTCATTACATATTTACGCCGTTCCATATTTACTACCGTGTATTGTACGGCAACAGATAATGACTGCCTGAAATGGATGGTTTTGCTTGCCATAAATCCGTAATAAACTTTGATTACCGCACCAGCTCATCATTAATCCTGGAATGTGTTTCAATTCTGCGACACACGTCCTGAAAGCCCCGCAAAGCACGACGTGTTCGCGCCAAACCGCTCGCCGTCTGCAGACATCCCGCAATGGATTGCCACCCCCCGAAGATGAGAAATTGTCCGCCGCCCCCCAAAACGCGAAAATAATAAATAATTAGCGATCCGAGCTGCGGACCGCCGCTTTTTCGACCGCATCCGGGAAAACAACGGGCGCCGACGTTGACGGATGCAAAATTAATGTCACCCCCAAAAGTCACAAACAAAACCCACCCCTGGCCCACTTCACTGATGAAATTTTGATTGCCGGACGGGAATCGCTGTGTTTACTCGCAAATTGCCTCAATTATTCAACCGTCCGCGGCTCCATATTCCGGCAATTAATGCGCACCCATCGGGGGCAGCTCGGGGGCGGCTAGGGGGCGGCCCGGGGGAGGGCACGGCGCTTTAAAGCGTTCGATTAATGCCCCTTTTTTGCGGGCGGAATTGTGATATGTGATACGAAACTGTGATCAGTTGGGCCAAAAAACCTGATCGCTTATTATTTGATTTGGGGAAATTGGAGGATTGGTGTACCGTTACAATTCGTCAATTTTATTGCAGCTGAAAGGGGGCGAAATTAATTATTCACACGAGCGCCGTGCTGAACTTCATCGGGGATTAAATATAAATTTTAATTAATTATTAATTCCAGCGCAGTGATTGATACGAGTACATCGTGATTGATGTGTTTTACAATTTTAAATACTCAACAATTCGGCTCCCTTGATCAATCACGGTCCAATCTGTAAATTGCGAAAATTGTTGACAAAATCGAATCGCTTTAATTACCTAATGAGTGGAGATTTCATAAAGCTCCTTAATTCGTGCTTTAATTAAAACGTGAATAGATCCCGAGCAATTCCCAAAAGCACACTCAAGCGTTCACTTTCGTTGGCATTAATTTTTCGATTCCCTTTCATACTTCGTTCTTTTCCTCGCTTGATTACCTTGACTACCAGTCCTCAGGTTTATTATTGGCTGACGACTTTATATTGAACACACACAAAAGAAAAAAACTTACGTTGCCTAATTTGGAATATTAATCCAATGAATCAATGATTAACAACTTGACTATACTATATCAGAAAATATATGTACTCATATATTTACTACTCGTAAACTCGAACTTTTCATAACTGGTTACGAAAATAACTATTACATTACATTACATCTCATTACCTAAATATTTTGTTTGCATCACCTGTAACTAAACATTCATTCAACATTCAAGAAAATTTAAATGTATCATCAATACACTAAATTTTCAAATCCATTAACAATATTTTTAGTCTTAGTCTTAGTTTATTAGTTTTTAGTCCGAGACTTATTGATTTCCTATTTTTCCAGAATTGGCAGTCCCTACTTCGTTTGCAGACCTTCACTATTTCCAGTCTAAGAAGATCAGACACATTCTCCCTCTGAAGACGCCGAGAACTCATCACTTCGGAGAAAAATAAGGTAAATTTCTGCTTAATACGTTTCAATAGCACATTGAATAAATGGTTAGTCATTTTTAAATCCTGCACAATTAGTGCATTTATTGCCATGAAATCATCAAATCATTGCACTTTTTGCTAACTACATATCACCTCAATGTTATTAATCCCCTCATTAATTAACTGCATCTTGCAATCATTTGATGGCTATTCATTTACACGATTTAAATTTAATTATAGTAACTTACGTAACTTTTTGTTTGAAATCAATTTGATGAATTAATAATACAGAAATCAATTAATTTAACTTTCTCCTTCTCCCTCCAAAGACGCTGAGAACTCATCATTTCGGAGAAAAATAAGGTAAATTTCTGCTTAATATGTTTCAAAAGCACATTGAATAAATGACTAGTCATTTTAAAATCCCGCAAATTTAGTGTCAAAATGGTGCATTTATTGCAATGAAATGTAGAAGTTGAATTTCAGAAATCATCAAATCATTGCACTATTTACTAACTACATATTACCTCAATGTTATTAATGCCCTCATTAATTAACTGCATCTTTCAATCATTTGATGGCTATTCATTTACACGATGTATATTTAATTACTCTAGTCATGCAATTTTTAAAATCAATTCGATGAATCAATAATACCGAAATCAACTAATTTAAATTGTCTCCCCAATGTTGATATATGGGGACTATTTTTAAAAATAAACCAAATAATTGCACACATTACACACTGTTAACTATTAATGCTCTCATTAATTAACAGTATCTCGCAATCAATTGAACCAAAGTGGTATTCATTGACGCAATGATGCAATTACTGACTTTATTTAATGCAATTTCTTAAACCAATTGAAGGGTCAGAATAAAAAAGGTATAAGTTACATTTCAAATGAAGCCGCTCAAATTCGTTCATAATTTTTCTTCCATAAACATTCTTTCACATTCACATGTCTACTGATTAATTGTTATGTTATTTAAAAACCACTGGGATCCTTTTTATTCCCATAAATCGTCACCTTAACGCATCTCACCTTCTATCTACTTTACGCTATCTCACCTTACGCAAAACGCACTTGTATCATAAATTTAAAACCTTTACCTTTATTCTAACCTCTTCAATGCACCAAAAATGTTACCTGCAATGAATTTAAATTTTCCCGTCATTATTTCAGGGCAACTAGAATTTCCCAAGGTGAATCATGCGAGATGATCTAACTTTTGCGTTTCATCCTAATTTAGCATTTGCCGCCACTTCTGGGCCAAAGTTGGTTTGGTTCAAGTCTGGCGGTAGTATTTTGTATTTACTAATATGTAATTTCTTCCAGAAGTTTTTAATTCGCGACTATACTTTGGGATTACCTTCCCAAGTCAAACGTATACTTTTTAGTGTTTGCTTTGTCTCGTCTTCAATACATAATTAGTGAAAGTATTTTGAGCAGTTCAGATTACCTTCTGACGATAAATGTTTGCCCTTTCAAAGTAGAATCAGTGCGTAGTAGTGTCGAAAGTTCGGGTATGGTTGAGCCTGGGGATTGTTGCGTTTGTTTCGTGCTTTCCCCGCCCGCGCCACACCGTCAAACTCCGAACTCCGATTTGTTTTCCGAGTTCGGAGTTGCAGGGTACTGGATCTTCGCCAATCAACTTTAAAAGTCAATTTCAAGGTAGGTCTTTTTTTGAGAAGAGCTCCAAGACGTCTCAAAGTGAGTACAATTTTTCTACACTCCTTCCTCTGTTAGGGTCCCTCCTTGCGCCCATGCAACGAACTGCGCCTACAGTACTTGCTTGTTGCACGTACTTACTATGTATACAGTACTTGCTTGTTGCCAGTACTAATATGTATACAGTACTTGCTTGTTGCAAGTGCATACTATGTATACAGTACTTGCTTGTTGCGAGTACTACTATGTATACAGTACTTGTTTGTTGCAAGTACATACTATGTATACAGTACTAGCTTGTTGCCAGTACCTACTATGTATACAGTACTTGTTTGTTGCAAGTACATACTATGTATACAGTACTTGCTTGTTGCCAGTACATACTATGTATACAGCACTTGCTTGTTGCCAGTACCCACTATGTATACAGTACTTGCTTGTTGCCAGTACATACTATGTACTTGCTTGTTGCCAGTACATACTATGCATACAGTAATTGCTTGTTGCCAGTACATACTATGTATATTGTACTTGCTTCTTGCCAGTACATACTATGTATACAGTACTTGTTTGTTGCAAGTACATACTATGTATACAGTACTAGCTTGTTGCCAGTACCTACTATGTATACAGTACTTGTTTGTTGCAAGTACATACTATGTATACAGTACTTGCTTGTTGCCAGTACATACTATGTATACAGTACTTGCTTGTTGCCAGTACCCACTATGTATACAGTACTTGCTTGTTGCCAGTACATACTATGTATACAGTACTTGCTTGTTGCCAGTACATACTATGTATATTGTACTAGCTTCTTGCCAGTACATACTATGCATACAGTACTTGCTTGTTGCTCGTACCTACTATGTATACAGTACTTGCTTGTTGCCAGTACTACTATATATATACAGTACTTGTTTGTTGCAAGTGCATACTATGTATACAGTACTTGCTTCTTGCCAGTACCTACTATGTATACAGTACTTGCTTGTTGCCAGTACATACTATAAATATAGTACTTGCTTGTTGCCAGTACATACCATGCATACAGTACTTGCTTGTTGCCAGTACTCGCTATGTATGCAGTACTTGTTTGTTGCATGGACCCTTATACCGAGATCTTGCTTCCCTTCTTTTTAGTATTAGTAAAAGTGCATCGCCTGAGTGAGTAGGGTTTTTCTTTCAGGTGGGTTATTTATGTATTTGTGTACTGTCGACGCTATTTCTTACTCTGGGAGATGCACTATAAACGATTAGGGTTTGATTCCTCGTTAATGCGCCTTATTGTAGTCGTGGTTTTCGCAAATTTTCTCTTATTACATGCGCCAATACCAATTAAGTGCACACGTTGCACACTTAACCATTGAACACTATGTACAGAGTACTTGTTTGTTGCAAGTACTACGTGCACAGTACTTGTTTATTGCGAGTACACACTATAGAATTTTCTACAGTACTTGTTTATTGCAAGTGCAAACAATATAATTTTCTACAGTACTTGTTTGTTCAGGTACGAACAATATAATTTTCTACAGTACTTGTTTATTGCAAGTACCGCACTTAACCATAGAACGCTATGTACAGAGTACTTGTTTGTTGCAAGTACTACGTACACAGTACTTGTTTATTGCAAGTACAAACAATAACATTTTCTACAGTACTTCCTTATTGGAAGTACGACCAATCTTATTTTCTACAGTACGTGTTTAATGCACGTACAAACAATATAATTTTCTACAGTACTTGTTTATTGCAAGTGCAAACAATAATATTTTCTACAGTACTTGTTCAATGCAAGTACAAACAATAAAATCTTCTACAGTACTTGCTTATTGCAAGTACCAACAATATAAAAATCTTCAGTACATGTTTTTTGCATGTACAAACAATAGAATTCTTTGGGTACAGTAATCGCAAAATCTAATGTCAGTGCGATGAGAAGGATCTGCCTTTTGCGATTAGCTCTGTCATTGTCAGCCGCCGCATATTTGGTAAGCATATATCTTTTCTCCGACCGTACAAATTGGAAGAGGCTAGTACTGCCCCCATGTTATTGTACCATGACAAAAATTTCAGATTTATAACAAAAATTTTGAAAACAAAAACCCGACGATTTTTCTAAAATATTTTTAATTTCAGAAATAATAAATGTATTCCAGACTTTTTGCACGATACAAACTCCATTTTTTTTAAAAGCATATAAATTTTAAACAATCTGAATAGGTTTAAAGCTTACATGCATCCGTAGCACAGATATTTTCAGGAGAATAAATATACATATTATGGCAAAGGTAGGTACAGCCACGGATTCTAAGAATGACGCGTCCGTCCGTTCGATCAGTCTGCCATTCTTGTCTAGTCCCCGACGACAGAGGCACGCTAGACAAGGATAGAAGACTTATCGGACTGACGGACGCGTCATTCTTAGAGTCCGTGGCTGTACATACCAAGGATCCTGCATGATCGAAATTCGCTATTTCTTAAAACTTCCAATTATGTCTGAAAAAATCCGTTTACTAAATGTCTGATAATAACAGAGCATATTGGTAAAGAAATATTTTTCTCACCGTACTGACATCAGATTTTGCGATTACTGTACGCAAAAACATGAGTAAAATAGGGCTCCAGGCGAGATCTCTCATGTATAAAATAAAAAGATAACGGCATCAGTGAATTGGGCAGCTTTATTTACATCAACGACAATTGGAATTGCAACATATCGTGTTGTAAATCAATCTCTCCATTCACAGACAGTACCTACAACGTGCAACATTTTTCAGAATATTCTGAAAAAGAATATGCTGCAATTTTAGGTGATGCTGGTGATCTGTCATCATATTTTATTGAGTACTATGTTGTGTACTTTTGTACTCATTCTACTACTTGCTAAAATATGAATCATCAAAATATAAATTAATGTTCGGTATTAGTTCACTAATCAATATTTGTATATTGAGCCGTCAGAACTACTACTAGTACACTAATCAAAATTTGTATATTGAGTCGTCAGAATACTGATTTAGAGCAGTCTATTAAAATCTATTAGTCTATTAAATCTATTAAGTATATTTGTTGCAAGTACAATGTATACAATAATTGATTGTTGCAAGTACACACAATTGAATTTTTTACAGTACTTGTTGATTGCAACTACAAACAATACAGTTTTCTACAGTACTTGTTTTTTGAAAGTCCGAACAACATAATTTTCTACAGTACTTGTTTATTGCAAGTACCACACTTAACCATTGAGCACTATGTACAGAGTACTTGTTTGTTACAAGTACTATGTACACAGTACTTGTTTATTTCAAGTACAACCAAAATAATTTTCTACAGTACTTGTTTATTGTAAGTACCACACTTAACCATTGACCACTATGTACAGAGTACTTGTTTGTTACAAGTACTATGTACACAGTACTTGTTTATTTCAAGTACAAACAATACAATTTTCTACAGTACTTGTCTTTTGGAAGTCCGAACAATATAATTTTCTACAGTACTTGTTTATTGCAAGTACCACACTTAACCATTGAGCACTATGTACAGAGTACTTGTTTGTTACAAGTACTATGTACACAGTACTTGTTTATTTCAAGTACAAACAATATAATTTTCTACCGTACTTGTCTATTGCATGTACGAACAATATAATTTTCTCCAGTACTTGTTTATTGCAAGTACCACACTTAACCATAGAACACTATGTACAAAGTAATTGTTTGTTGCAAGTACTATGTACACAGTACTTGTTTATTTCAAGTACAAACAATATAATTTTCTACAGTACTTGTTTATTGCATGTACGAACAATATAGTTTTCTACAGTACTTGTTTGTTGCAAGTACCACACTTAACTATAGAAGACTATGTAAAAAGTACTCGTTTGTTGCAAGTACTATGTACACAGTACTTGTTTATTGCAAGTACAAACAATAAAATTTAACGAATAATTAAGTACGAACAATACTATTTTCTAGAGTAATCTTTTTACAGTTTCTGTTAAAGTCTATAAGTCTACTTTGTTAAAATTACGAATCCAATAAATCTAAAATTAAGGACGTAGAAAATACTCAATTGATGAAGATTACAGTAGATTGAGCAATTTAATTTTTTTCGTACAAAATTTATTAATTTTTTTATTTTGTATTATTAGTTTGTCATTAATAATACACCATTAAAAAAATAAAACTACAAAAAAGGTCATGAACATAACTCTATTTATATGAAAAAAAAAAAGTAGTTTCGATAATAATAATATACCGAGTGTCTGGGATAAGGGGCGAACATAGGAAATTCACATGTAAAATCAAATACGTACAATTATTAGCTCCCCTATTAATTTTAGAGAAAAGATGCAAAGGAATATTTATAGTATAGTAGTATAGTACAGTAGTATAGTAGAGTATTAAAAACTCTAAATGTATCATCCATTTAATTTACGTTTGTATCAGAATCCACCTCAGAAATAATAAAAATAAGTTGAACAATGTAATATAAAAACCCTTGCTATGAATTTGACAAATGCATGTTATAGTAAAAATAATATTGCTATTGTTAGATTAAGATATAGATAAATGGATTATATAGATTATAATATTTAACGGACCCCTAAATTTCAGATGATAAATTATATTGGATATTGCGCAAATAAAATTGATCAAAGAAAAATATTGTGCAATATTTTTATAAGGGAATCAATGTTACGTTGATATTATTTTATTTGTTTTGTATTACGATTATGTTGTTTCAACATTAAACAGTTTTCATTCATATCCAATATATTTCAGATTACATAAACAAGAATTCGAACTTATTTATTATTTTTTGTACCTTTTCTCCGCTACACTTTATCCTTTATACTCTTATCACGCAGAAGTTTATTTCTCTGGGTTTTATGTGTTTTTTGTGGAGAACAGATTCTACTATTCTGGCCACGTAGTTGTAGCTAACTTCATTGTTCTATTGGATGGGTAATTGTAATAAATAGGATATATCCAGAATTTATTACCCCCGGCCATTTCAAATAACAATAACTCACGATCCTAAATCAACACTGCGATATAATTCAGTTTTCAAGAGGTGATATATAATTCGTTATTATATGTTGTGTTGCTAAATCATTTTATAAGCGGAATTAAATTACTCACTATTGACACAATTAATATTAATACACCTCGTACAATAATATAATATACAAACATATAAACCAAAGCCCAAAACCATTATTATATTGATACTGAATAGAATTTCATTAAATATACAAACGTATAAACAAATAAAATTAGAATTATTTTATTGACTCTGAATGACATTTTCTGTGTAATATAAAAAATCAGTTGGATTATTATTCCTTTTTGGAGGCATTAATGGTGATAATACATTAGCAGAATAAATGTGTATAAGTAACTACTGATATTTATTTACTTAATTTTACTATCCTTTATTGGACAACATTTGTCACTAACTGTAAATTTGTGCTCTGTTATTCTTTAATTAGTTTATAGCTTTATACATTGTTGGATAATAATATTAAATAAATATCCACCCCGGAAATAATGATCTCAAAATTCCTCAATTTGTGGCGGTAGTGTTACTAGTAATCGTGTATCCTAATATAACCTAACCTAACCTAACCAAATATAACATAACCATTGAACATCTACCATATTGAAAATTTTTGAGAAAGAACTAATAAATTAGAATAAACATTGATATTTTGATAGCAATCCTTCAAATTTTGTCATTTAAAAAAATACTTAATGTCAATCTTCTGTAATACTTTTTAGGACATAGTGTTTTGTAAATCTCTATCAAAGTTTATAAAAAGGCGGTAGTGTAACTAGTGAGGCGTGCCTCATCCTAATATAACCTAACCTAACCTAACCAAATATAACATAACTATTGGGCATCTTCTACCATAGTGAAAATTTGTTTAAAAGAACTAATAAATTACAGTAATCATTGATATTTTGATAGCAATCATTAAAATTTGGAAAATCAATTAAAAAAATACCTAATGTCAATCTTCTGTGATACTTTTTAGGACATAGTTTTTTGTAAATCTCTTTCAAAGTTTATAAAAATAAAGTTTATACTCATGGAGGTCCATCGTTGATTTAGCTATTTATAGTCTTCATCTAGCTGGAATTTCTACCATTTTAGGTGCTGTAAATTTTATTATAACAGTAAATATAAATACTTTAATATAAAAACAAAACAAAAATACAAAAATCGTTGATATATTGACATCAATCATTAAAATTATGAGAGTCATTTTAAAAAATTCTTAATGTAAATCTTCTATAATACTTTTTAGAACATCGTTTTTTTTAAACCTCATTCAAAGTTTATAAAAATAAAGTTTACACTCATGGAGGTGCATCTGTTGATTTAGCTATTTATAGTCTTCATCTAGCTGGAATTTCTACCATTTTAGGTGCTGTAAATTTTATTACAACAGTAAATATAAGTAATTAAATATAAAAATAAAATAAAAATACTCAGCGAGAAACAGAGAAATATTGTTTTATAAAATTAATTCATTTGCAATCGCACAAATAGAAACTGTTATAATAACTTTTTAATGAAGCTTTGTGTTGTATTTATTAGCCGTGCTTTTATGTAAATATCAAACTTTTACAAAATTATCATTGTTGCTAATAATTTAGTTCTCTTTATATTTTTAACAGCAATTTCATATGTTGTTAATAACCGAGTAATCATAACATTCGCCACAAAGCAAATTTTATTCCACTGCAGTTTGTCAATATTACACAGGCACTATATTTCATTTCATATATGTGAATTAATGGTTAATATGATATTTGCAGAAGTTTCTGTAATAAATGAAAAGTCATTATTAGCATAATAAAATACATGTTCTACAACAGTTTTTAGTTTTAATTAGTTTCTGGCATTAATTTACCTTCACATAAAAACCACAATTGCACTGTGTTTAATTGTACAAATGTTTAATTAATTAAATAATTTACTTTTTCATTCTGTTTCTATAATTAGCTTGTTGTAATTTATAATAATAAAATAAATAAGGAATTAATACCGATATGTTATGCAATACTATATCAATAATTTATTGAATAAGTATAAGTGAGTTAAGGTTGCGACTAAACAATAGTAGTGCGTTTAATTTCATCTCTGTTTTGACAGTTAAAAAAACTAAAAACTGCAACTATCGCCAAAATATCAATTTCTTATATTATTATATTATTAGTATCACGGCCAGTTTTTTTCATATGTGTGCATCAAATTGTGGTAATATAATTTATAAATGGTGAAAATATGTATTCAAATGCATTTTTTGTGTACATATTTTGCTTTACAAATATATGATTTTGAATATTTTAGAAATTAAATTCTAATTTAAACTGCCATAACTGCCATTACTGCTTTTATACTTTTTGACATAAAAATACTTTTTTGTATATAACATTAACATAAATAACAACAATATATAACAATAATTCATATATAACAATAACATTTTGTATGAAATTTTTACCATCAATTGAAATTTGAGAAAATTTAACGTTTTGTTTTTTACAGTACATCAAATGATTGTTTATGTCTACAGTGTGAGTTTTTAAAATTGTAATTTTAAAATTGTGACAATGTAATACCAGTTTTTAAAAATTTGTGCATTGATACTTTTTTGTATTATTTTAACAATACAATTTTAAAAATTGTAGACATTTAACTTTCTGTTTCTAACAAAATTACATGAAATATTTTTTTGTGTACATTGAAACTAAATAAATAAAGTTGCCATTGAACTAACAAAAAAAGGTCGTTGATATTTTCAATGACCGATAGTCTTCATCAAATAATTTTTAAACATCGATAATATTATTTATAAAATGTCATTTTCATATTGTCAACAATTTGATTGTCAGTTTGATGTTTTATACATCATGATAATTATAATCAGTAATAAGATATTAAAAAAATGAAAAAAATCCTGGCTGTTTCTTACATTGTGTACATTTTTTGTGGGTAGTTCTTAGCAATATAATTTTGAAAAGCGGGAAAATGTTACTTGTAGTTTCTAAGAATTTGTGCATCAAATGTTTTTTTGTCTAGCAATTTAGTAATACGATTTCTAAGATACAAAATTGCAAAAAAAATTACAATTTCGGACCAAGTATAGTATACAGGGTGTCCCAAAAATAGTGGACATGCTCACATCACGTCACTCAGGAATGGTCACCGAGTGCTAAAAAGCACTAAACAAACATTCCATATTTTATGCATCATGAGAATTTTAATCATTAATAAAATATTAAAAAAATGAAAAAAATCCTGGCTGTTTCTTACATTGTGTACATTTTTTGTGGGTAGTTCTTAGCAATATAATTTTGAAAAGCGGGAAAATGTTACTTGTAGTTTCTAAGAATTTGTGCATCAAATGTTTTTTTGTCTAGCAATTTAGTAATACGATTTCTAAGATACCCAATTGCAAAAATGTTTACAATTTCGGACCAAATGTAGTATACAGGGTGTCCCAAAAATAGTGGGCAAGCTCACATCACGTCAGTCAGGAATGGTCACCGAGTCTTTAAAAAGCACTAAATAAACATTCAAATAACATAAATCATAGACGACTTAATTATTATCAGTATTATTATCAGTATTTTAATTGTACAGCTTATTATTGTCACGTTGATTTTTCTAGAATTTTATTAAGAAATCTGAAATAAATGTTTTATTGTCACGTTGATTTTTCAAGAATTTTATTAAGAAATCTGAAATCAATGTTTTGAAATATTTAAATGCGCTATTAGAAATGGAAATATCCAATAATATTGTTTAAAAAATATATAATTAAACAACTTAACACATGATTGACACTGAATATGTTCTAAGAAATCTTCTTAACAATATTTCGAAAAGTATAGCCAGGGGAATTTTTATAGTATTTTTTAAGGACTCTGTGCTATCAACGAGTGGCGCGCTGTGCAGTTTGTCCACTATTTTTGGGACATCCTGTATATCAAATTATTGTTTTTCAATCATTATTTTTATTGCAGATATACTCTTCTGAAAAATTCTAAAACATTAGAAACTAAAAACATAAAAATTATTAATGATCTTAAGAAAATAGATATTTTCTGCATCAAAAATAGTTTTGTACATCGATAATATGTGAAAATTTCACTGCTAGTTTTGACATTGTATAAATCATGATATTTTTTATCAGTAATAAATTTTTCAAAATTGCTGGGCCACTATTTTTGGGACACCCTGTATATCAAATTAGAGTTTTTCGTTCATTATTTGCATTGCAGAAATACTCCTCCGAAAATTTTTGAAAGATTAGAAAATCAATACATATAAGTTGTTAGTGATATCAAGAAAATAGTAGATATTTTCTACATCAGAAATATTTTTGTAACCACATTGATAATATGTAAAAATTTCACTGCTAGTTTTGACATTTTATACATCATGAGATTTTTTTATCAGAAATAAAATTTTGAAAATTAAAAAAAACCTGCCTGTTTTTTTTTAAATACTTTTCGGGGTAGTTTTTAGTAACATATTAGGTTAATATAACATGTTAGTGTTCAAGAATTCTTCAACATTCGTGAATACACGTTCTTTGTCAGAATAACTTGTTAATAGTAATTTCATGCATTCGTTTGAGGATTTAATCATAACAAATGTTATATATTTGGCATAATAATTAATTATTATATTATATAATTAATTATAAAATAAACTATTTTTTCGAATGAGAATAAAATTTGAAATTAGTATTTCAAGCGCAATATTGCAATTAATGTATAGCAAAATTGGCACAATAATTATTCAATGTGCAATCAATAATAAATAATAGTTTCAATAATAATAATAAAAATAATAATAATAATAATATTTAGGCGGAAATAGTGCATGTTGATAGCCATTCAAATATTGTTACTATAGCTAATAATAATAAAAATAATAATAATTATCATTTACTCACATTGCCATTATATGTATAAGTATAAACAGATGTGACACCTCAATAACTAAATAAAAATATACAGTATAAAAACTGTAACACTGTAATGATACTGTAACGATAAAAAAGTTGATACAGTTATCATTTATACATTCATGTGATAAGCAGAATGAGCAAAACGTAATTTCTAGCTTTATTCCTACATTAAAGCTGACACACAAGTGGTTACTTTTTATTAACCTACACTTCGGATATAACTTTATTCCATAAGTAATTTCAGCGAATACTCCTCGAGATTTCGCCTACGTTTGCGTACATTACTATTTTATTAACTCAAACTGATGTCTTTATGTAATACCATACGAGTATGTGATACTGGAGAAAATGTATTCACATTCTCTGAAGTGGTTTTTAATATTTGCTCTCATCAGTTGCATGTTAACTCCGAAAATACGAAAATTTCACAGGTAACACAAATTTCCGAGCCAAGAATTATCACCTGGCACCCAAACTAGCGTCTTAATTATTTAATTACGCATAGTAGTAATTAAATACACATTACAGGGTGTTTCAAAAATTGTGTCCATCCTTTATAATGCTACATTATTAGTCCCTATAAAGTACGAAATCGATTGCTGAAAAAGTATTACTTATAATGAATGTATCCATTATTACCCATTAAATACCCATTCTTTTCTCAACATTTGTGTTAGAAAATTAATTTCAACAATGTTTTATATAAACTTTGGACCATTTTAAATGTTTGACACAGAAATTTTTTGATAAATATTGTAAAGAGAGAATCTCTATAGACAACTCCATATGCTTAAAACTTCAAAAATAACCATCACAGGAAAATTTTGTGGTACCCAAACTAGCATCTTAATTAATTAATTACGCATAGTAGCAATTAAATACACATTACAGGTGTTTCAAAAATTGTGTCCATCCTTTATAATGCTCCATTATTAGTTCCTATAGAGTACGAAATCGATTGCAGAAAAAGTATTACTTATAACGAATGAGCATTATTACCCATTAAATACCCATTCTTTTCTCAACATTTGTGTTAGAAAATTGATTTCAACATTTTTTTTAAATTAAAGTTTGGACCGTTTAATTGACTGACACCGAAATTTTTGGGAAAATATGGTAAAGAAAGAATATCCATAGGCAACTTCATGCACTTAAAACTTCAAAAACAACCATCACAGGTAAATTTTGTGGCACCCAAACTAGCATCTTAATTAATTAATTACGCATAGTAGTAATTAATTACACATTACAGCTTGTTTCAAAAATTGTGCCCATCCTTTATAATACTACATTATTAGTCCCTATAAAGTACGAAATCGATTGCAGGAAAAGTATTACTTATATTGAATGTACCTATTATAACCCATTAAATACCCATTCTTTTTTCATCAGTTGTGTTAGAAAATTGATTTCATCAATTATTTAAATAAACTTTGGCCCGTTTTAAATGAGCGAAATTTTTGGAAAAATACTGTAAAGAAAGAATCTCCATAGGCAACTTCATACACTTAAAACTTCAAAAATAACCATCACAGGAAAATGTTCTGGCGCCCAAACTACCATCTTAATTAATTACTTACGCATAGTAGTAATTAATTACATATTGCAGGGAGTTTCAAAAATGGTGTCCATCTTTTATAATGCTACATTATTAGTCCCTATAAAGTACGAAATCGATTGCAGAAAAAGTATTACTTATAATGAATGTACCCATTATTACCCATTAAATACCCATTATTTTCTCAACATTTGTGTTAGAAATTTGATTTCAACAATGTTTTAAATAAAGTTTGAACCATTTTAAATGACCGAATGTTTTGGAAAAATGTTGTAAAAAGAGAATCTAGAGACGCAATTTCAACGCTTAAAACTTTAAAAATAACCATCACAGAAAATTTTGTTAGTATACTTTATTTTTAACTAAATTCTCTCTGTTAGAGTGACAGTATTGTTGGCCAATGCAAAAAATCACTAGACTTGAAAAAATAGGTTATATTATAAAAGAGTTTAAATTTCAGCTTTAGTTATCCATGGAAATACTTACAGCTAATAACGGAACCTATGATATCGCCTATTTTGTTTTCTGCGAGAATTTCCATAGATAACTAGAGCCGAAATTTAAATGATCACTCGGTATAACTAATGCAATTGAGAGTTAACTTATTTAAAAACATCCTATAAATGTGGCATATGACGATTGTGGATATTATAGATGGGGGGTAGAATCTTCAATTTAACTTAACTCAGCCTAACCTAACTTGAGCTAACCTAACCTAAGCTAACCCATATCCTAGCCTGACGCTTATCATGCAATGTTTGTTTATTAACTTACAACTAAACACTGATCTATTTTTGTTTTTAACCAAATTGCCTCTGTTAGGGTGACAGTATTGTTTGCTAATGTCAAAAGTCACTACACTTGAAAAAATAGGTTTTATTTAAAAGAAAGAGGTTATATTTTATGACAGTGGGCAATTTTGCCATCAAATTGAGTATCTATGGAGTACATAATTTATTTGCTATTTTTATTTTACAAAAGCAAATCAGTCAAATTATAATATAAAATATAGTTGATGATTGGATTAGTTCCAAATTTAGTTAAATACATGGAATAATGTAAGAAAAAGGTGCATAACCAGTTTATGATGCATAACCAGTCGTGATTCGTTTACTTAAAGCATAAATCTAATTACATGATTGATGCAATAAATTAATTATTTTAATATATAAATTAGGTTATTAGATGTCTGATATTTAATATTTTCTTGACTGTCAGATCATTTTTGTTGGTGTTCATGTGTAAAACATAAAATGAAACCACAACCGTCTTATTTAAAAATGAAAATGGAACAGAGTTTACATTAAGAGTCATATTAGTTAGTTTTATGTGACGTATAAAAGATGGACACATTTTTTAAGACACCCTGTATGTGCATATGTACTTAATAACATAAGAGAGGCTTCTCACATGCACAGAAGCATAGGCATAGTTAACATTTGTTGTATTATGTGTTATATCATGTTGTTTTATCATGTACTCATGTGATGGGCTATAGACGTCAACGTCATCAACGAAATTCTGAAGATTGAAACTGATAATTTTCAAATAACCAATAGTAAGGAGTATGAAGCTTTTGGGTTTCTATTTTCGCATTTGCAGTAATAGTAAGTGTGCATTTAATATTTATTTCAATAGAAATTTGTACAGACGTTTATTGTTGTTCTATTAATTAATAATTAATTCATTTGCAATCGCACAAATAGAAACTGTTATTATTGTAACTTTTTAATGAAGCTTTATGTTGTTTTTATTAGCCGTGCTTTTATGTAAATATCAAACTTTTACAAGATTATCATTGTTTCTGATAATTTAGTTCTCTTTATATTTTTAACAGAAATTTCATATGTTGTTAATAACCGAGTAATCATAACATTCGCCACAAAGCAAATTTTATTCCACTGCAGTTTAACAGAGTTTACTTTCAAGAAATGTGTTGTTGCTAGGCAACCTTAAAACACGTAGTGCCAGGAAAGCTGATCACTTTTTTGATCACGCTTATTAGTTCGATAACAATAATCTATGATGCAGGTAAAACAAATAATTATTGTGTTATCTCGTTTATTTGAGTATGCTAAAAAACTTTAATTGTACTAAAAAATATGAAATTTAGACTAAGTGTGTTAATATATCTTCTGAAAAAAAATGTTTGTAATGTAAATGCCGTTTATATTAGGTACGATAATTGGTACAGCAAACCAAGATTTTACGTAGGAGTTACCACATTTGCTATAATAAATTTTTGGTTATAGTTTGTATCGTAACAACTATAATTATCGCAGTTTTTATTATTGTAATTATTGCGATGTACTCACGTGAAATATCTGGTTTATGGAATAGTCTGTAGATTTAACAATCTCTGCTTGGCAAATTCTTGCGCACTGTAAACTAGGCCGCGTACGCCTCGTGCCAAAGTCCCGCGGGATAGGTATTGTGCAAATGCCTCCTCTCGCCAAGTCCGGACCGCGTTGACTGTCCGGACTCCGGAGTCTGCGAGAGCGTCCCGGCGTCGCGGCGCTGTGCACACATGCGCCGCGACGCCGCCGCCGCTGCCGCCCCCTGCCGCTCTCGTCCCGCGTGCTCCCTCTCCGCCCCTCCACCATCCACCTATTCCGAATTAATTGACATTCACTAGGTGTTAGTTGCGGGATAATGAAGTCGCCTCCTCGTGCAACTTATCCGGCGGCGGCGGCGGCGCCCCGACGCCCCCTCCCCGGAGGCGCGGCACCGCACGCAGTCGATCGATTCACGGTAAATAATCGGCCGCCCCTCGCGGAAAATTTTATTTTAAATACGCACGCCTGGCTGGGGGAAATCCTGTGGAGCGTGAGATTTGCAAATGCGATTTCGGGATGACGGCGGCGCCGGTGTGAGGCGGCGATGGGCGAAATGACTGAATGCATTACGCACCGGGGGCGGAAAAAAAATCCCGCAGGACCCCCTGGGGATGGGGCGCCGCATGGAGCTTTACATATCCACGGTAACGGCGCAGTTCCTGCGGAGATAATTCCCTTATCTCGCCCGCCCCGGCCCCTTATTTACTTAATTAAATAAAAAAATAGCCACCCCCAGGGGGCGGGGAAAACGTAATTTTCCCCGGACGCTGCGTATTCGCGCCCCCGCGGGCGACTCCGGGGCGCTTAATTTTCGCCTCCACCGCCGTGCAGCTAATTAATAATCGCCGGCCGTTTTTGCCGCAGTTTCTGCAAGAGCGATAAGCCCTTTCCTGCCGCGGCGTCCAATTTGCGAGGCGTCGCGGCGCCCTACGTGCTAAAGAGCAATAAGCGATGCTGCGCGCCCCGCAGATTTAGAGATTTGCGGATTTTGTCTCGCGAACGTCGCTGGGATAACGCGTAATTGCCCGGAAGGAGGACGCTCAGCGACGCCTGCCGCTTCTTTGTCCGGAAGCGTCGATGCGCGCAAATTCACTATCGTCGATTTTAATCGTGAAGTAAGGAGGAACGAACAGAATTACGTCCCTGATTCATGTTTTACAGCGTGAAACCAGACTTTGCGTTTTGATAATAGTATTGAAGATAATGACATTGTAAATCAAATCTATAATGACATTGCGATCTAAACCCATAACAGGAGAGATGACAGGAGTTAGAAATACCCTACAAGCTAATCATGTGATCAAGAGCACAGATGGCCGCATACTAACAGATGTGAAAGAAAAATAAAGAGATGGAAAACCTATGTGCAGGAGCTCTTTAATGATGAAAGATCAAATCAAGTACCTATAAGAGTAGAAGACGAAGAACCTAAAATAATAAAATATTAACTTGAATATGCCCTCAGCAGTATGAAGCCAAGAAAGGCTACTGGGCCGGATCAAATACCAGCAGAGATATTAAAATTATTACCTGATAGATAGTTTTCTAGACCTGTTTAACACAATATATGACTGCGACGACAATGCGCATTGTGGGAAAGATAAAATAAAAAAATAAAATTTGAAAATGGATGTAATGAGGAAATGTCTGTGTTAGGTTTGGTTTGCTATTTTTATGTCTTTTTTTATATATATTTTTATATATCTTTTGTTATGGGTTTCTAATTATAAATCATTGTTATTTTAGTTATAGTACCGTTCTAGTGGTAGTGGTATGTACACTGTATCAATTAATTGTAATATATATATAAATGGAGTCTTTTTTCCGTTAAATAAATAATTAAATAAATACAATGTTACTACGAAATTTTATTAAATCCCCGGCGACGACAAGGCGCATTATGGGAAAGATAAAATAAACAAAATATAACAAAATGTTACGACGAAATTTTAATAAATCCCCGGCGATGACAGGGCCCATTGTGGGAAAGATAAAATAAACAAAATAACACAAAATGTTACTACGAAATTTTATTAAATCCCCGGCGACTACAAGGCGCATTGTGGGAAAGATAAAATAAACAAAATAAAACAAAATGTTACTACGAAATTTTAATAAATCCCCGGCGACAAGAAGGCGCATTGTGGGAAAGATAAAATAAACAAAATAAAACAAAATGTTGCTACGAAATTTTATTATATCCCCGGCGACTACAAGGCGCATTGTGGGAAAAATAAAATAAACAAAATAAAACAAAATGTTACTACGAAATTTTATTAAATTCCCGGCGACTAAAAGGCGCATTGTGGGAAAGATAAAATAAACAAAATGTTACCCCAAAATTTTATTAAATCCCCGGCGACTACAAGGTGTATTGTGGGAAAGATAAAATAAACAAAATGTTACTACGAAATTTTATTCAATCCCCAGCGACTACAAGGCGCATTGTGGGAAAGATAAAATAAACAAAATAAAACAAAATGTTACTACGAAATTTTATTAAATCCCCGGCGACTACAAGGCGCATTGTGGGAAAGATAAAATAAACAAAATAGAACAAAATGTTACTACGAAATTTTAATAAATCCCCGGCGACAAGAAGGCGCATTGTGGGAAAGATAAAATAAACAAAATAAAACAAAATGTTGCTACGAAATTTTATTATATCCCCGGCGACTACAAGGCGCTTTGTGGGAAAAATAAAATAAACAAAATAAAACAAAATGTTACTACGAAATTTTATTAAATTCCCGGCGACTAAAAGGCGCATTGTGGGAAAGATAAAATAAACAAAATGTTACCCCAAAATTTTATTAAATCCCCGGCGACTACAAGGTGTATTGTGGGAAAGATAAAATAAACAAAATGTTACTACGAAATTTTATTCAATCCCCGGCGACTACAAGACGCATTGTGGGAAAGATAAAATAAACAAAATATAACAAAATGTTACTACGAAATTTTATTAAATCCCCGGCGACTACAAGGCGCATTGTGGGAAAGATAAAATAAACAAAATAAAACAAAATGTTACTACGAAATTTTATTATATCCCCGGCGACTACAAGGCGCATTGTGGGAAAGATAAAATAAACGAAATTAAACAAAATGTAACTACGAAATTTTATTAAATCCCCGGCGACTACAAGGCGCATTGTGGGAAAGATAACATAAACAAAATATAAGATGTTACTACGAAATTTTATTAAATCCCCGGCGACTACAAGGCGCATTGTGGGAAAGATAAAATAAACAAAATAAAACAAAATGTTGCTACGAAATTTTATTAAATCCCCGGCGACGACAAGGCGATTTGTGGGAGAGATAAATTAAACAAAATGAAACAAAATGTTACTACGAAATTTAATTAAATCCCCGACGACTACAAGGCGCATTGTGGGAAAGATAAAATAAACAAAATGAAACAAAATGTTACTACGAAATTTTATTAAGTCCCCGGCGACTACAAGGCGCATTGTGGGAAAGATAACATAAACAAAATATAAGATGTTACTACGAAATTTTATTAAATCCCCGGCGACTACAACGCGCATTGTGGGAAAGATAAAATAAACAAAATAAAACAAAATGTTACTACGAAATTTTATTAAATCCCCGGCGACTACAAGGCGCATTGTGGGAAAGATAAAATAAACAAAATATAACAAAATGTTACTACGAAATTTTATTAAATTCCCGGCGACTAAAAGGCGCATTGTGGGAAAGATAAAATAAACAAAATAAAACAAAATGTTACTACGAAATTAATGTTATTATTGCTTTAGTTTACCTAAGGGCTGATGTAAAAAGTCTGCAGTGTGTCTGTTTATAGATGTTAAAGTGTATACATACAGGGTGTATCAGCCAAATGGAATAAATTCAATAATAAATAAATGGGGGCGTGTTCGAAAAAACGCTCGGACACGTCGATTGTTATTTTTAGTTGCGCATTTTTTTCAACAAAAACTTTTTATACAGGGTGTGTCATGTGACCGTGGCCAATACCAACTTTCTTATTTTAAATGCAACACCTGGTATATTATTCAATTTTTGGATTCTTCAGAAAATTCTAGACATATTTCATGTACAAAGTCCAATACCTATCTTCAACTGTTTCGGATCATTACCAAATCAATGTCCGGAACTACCTCAACCGAATATTTCCAAATCGGTGGATAGGGAGGCGAGGATCGATGGAATGGCCAGCACGATCCCCTGATCTGACGTCATTAGACTTCTTCTAATGGGGATATGTCAAAAGTATTGTATACAAAACTAAACCCCTCGACTTAGCTGACTTAAGAAGACGAATAATGCTTGCGATTAGATCGGTCACGCCTGAGATGTTGAGTAACGTTAGAAGAAATTTCTATTTAAGATTAGGATGTTGCCAAGATGTTCACGGCGAGCATTTTGAACATCTCCTCCATTGAAATTTATTGTTTTTTTTTGTTTTTTTACATTATCAAGAAATAAACAGTAATACTTATTAGTTTTTGAGTGTGTTGTAACGAATTTCTGTAATCAAACAATTTTCTTTTATTAATGTTAATTTTTGCAATAAATCTGAAAACACTTAATATTTCCGAAACAGTTGAAGATAGGTATAGGACATTGTACATGAAATATGTCTAGAATTTTCTGAAGAATCCAAAAATTGAATAATATACCAGGTGTTGCATTTAAAATAAGAAAGTTGGTATTGGCCACGGTCACATGACACACCCTGTATAAAAAGTTTTTGTTGAAAAAAATGCGCAACTAAAAATAACAATCGACGTATCCGAGCGTTTTTTCGAACACGCCCCCATTTATTTATTATCGAATTTATTCCATTTGGCTGATACACAGTGTATAGTTGTAAGTTGATAAACGAACTTTGCATGGTAAGCGCACTTTACATGGTAAACTAACTTTACATGATAAATGAACTTACATGGTAAACGAACTTTACATCAGTAATCGTCATTAAAATCAAATTGTAACGCCGATTTAAGTTGTTTTTGCCAGAACGTATATATAAAATGTTGTTAATTTCATTATCCTGAGGATATTTGTGCCATGCGTGATTTTATTAGGGTGCTGCTGAATAATTCAGGACCGGCCGCTGTTCGCAATTGAGCGCTTTCGGTGCGCTTATTTGCCCCTGAAAAATGACGACACGAGCACCGCCATTTGTTCGTCGGCGATCCTTTATTTTTTCCCCCGGCTCCTGCGGAGTGATCGAGGATTTGTTTACAAGACGCGCCCCCGGCCCTTTGAAAAATCGCCCTGCGCTCCATTCACGCCCAGGGGCGAATTAATTAAGGGCCCCCTGAAGACAACTTTTTCTCCATGCATCCGAAACAAACCCAATTTAAGTAGTCACGAGAGTGGAGAAAATATATTCATAACACTATCAGCCCCACGGTGCCGTCGCTCGCTCCGTGGCGTCTTTATATTTATGAAGCAGCGTCGTTTTCGGGGTGGTTTGGGTTTTTCTTTCTCTTATACACCTCGCGTAAAAGGGTGATGGACGTGACGTGCCCGCCGGGCTTGTGAGCGTCGCGACGCCGCGCTGCTGGAAGCGTCGCTTCGCACCTATGGCTCTTCGGGGAACTAATTAAACTGGCGGGTAACTTAACGAAGGCGCACACGAAGACGTGTTGGCGGCTTAAGGCGGCAAGTGCCGCGACGAACTGTTTCACCTGAAGAGGATCGGTGAGAGGGGTATAGAGATAGGCAACTCGTGGGGCGTCATTTTTAGAAAGGGATGGCTAGCGGAATTTATATAGTTGTCTCTTTCAACGAAACTGGAGTGCGAATACAGGACAGTACCCAGGCCACCGCGAGTACAATATTAATAGCCCTTCATATGAAAATCGCATCAAAGGTAAAGAGCCGCAAATATCCGCTTCCCGTCGAACGCTGTTACGGATATATTTCATTATTTTTAAAAGTACAACACCAATATTCATAGCAAAGGATTTATGTAGGTATATATAGACTTCGCTAAAAATGATACAGTAATTAGAATATTAAAATTCGTGTTAAAAATATAGTAGTATGTAATTACATACAAATTTACTTCCTTATATTTAATCGTTTCTAATGCAGAAACTAAACGAGGTGAAAAAAAACTACTGCAGTTTTTTGTAGAGCATAACATTCTGCGTAAACAACTCCGCGCTGGCATATGTCTAGTGTTGTGAGTAAAGGCCTGTACTCTCGGTGCTCGCGCAAGAAGGTATTACAACTTCCCCTGCGAAATATCGACAGTAAATCGACACTAAAAGTGACTAAATATGAATGAACCGTTTTCGGACTATAGAAAAGGCACTACACGCCGACTTAGATCAAGCGCACATCGAATAAAGAGGAAGTGTTTTCCATCTAAAAGAAAGGTAAGTGAATTATATGAGTGACTGCTCATGATATATATTTATTTACTATTTTTTGCACTACTAGAACAATTAGAAGTGTTTTAAATTAAAAAAAGCGACTGTCAGATGTAGGAATTTGGTTGTCGCTTACTGTGGATCTGTGGATATTTTTTAACCAGTAATCAAATATACTTTTTCTTACCTTAGTAAAAAAAGAAAAATGTAGCCTCAGGCGAACATATATTTTTTACCTTGGTAAGAAAAAATTGTATTAACTCTACCGTACAAAATAGTACTACAAAAAAATATATTAACTACTAATCATAAACATCAACTTTACAGTACTTTGATACATGACACAATGATGTGTTTTATGGCTAGTAGTGCAAAAAATATGTTTTTCACAAACTTCTAGCTAAGACTGTCTCATTTAATAATAGATATGTTTACTGATGGTTACATAACAATTGAAGTTGATATAGTCTTGGGCTCTTTTTCTAGAACATTAAAAAATATATATAAGTTGTACTATTTAAATGCATTATAAAATTATATCATTCTTGTTTACAGAATGAGTACACCGATATAAATCAAGGTGACTTGAGGGTAGATGCAATTGAATCTCCCCCTAGAGAGATATTGAATAATAAGGAAGTATGAAAAATAATTATATACTACTATAATATTAGGTACTTTGAAAGAGATGCATTAACTACTATGCATATTTTTATATGAGCCGTTGTAAACGAAAGTGGTGTAAGTCTTTTTTTCATTAACTGAGATAAGTCCGGAAATATACAAGGTATGTTGTTTAGCTCTGGATTTATTTGAATTAATGATAACATTTACATTTAATTTAATTTAATGTATTAATTGATTAAATTTTATATAAAATTCAAAATTATTTTTTTTATTACTGAATAACTGAATAACTTAAAGTGGCAATATTCGGTCACTTGAAAATTGTTAATTTTTAATTGTCAAACGAAATTTAGACGACTATATCACTCATAATGCTTTCTGACCTATCCTAGCGACCGCCTAATAGCTGATAATCAGAACTCGAATTGACTAATAAGTAATAATCACACTTGATCTCTGTACATCTGGTGTGCTATGCTGTCAACTGAAATGTCACAATTATACAAAATTCGTGATATAATTATTTGCATTATTTTTGATTTAATGCAATATAATTATTGCATCTTTGGTGTGTGGACCCGCAAGGGTATAAAAACCGAAACAATTTTTAAAGATGATGTGTTTTGGACAAATAACATAGAAAAACCGTTAATTCAATTTTAAAATGAGTGTGTATTACCGGAACTCGTAGACTCTAGAAAACAGCGGAATATGCCTATAAGAGATCCTGTTTACATCGAAGAGGCTATTGCGAAACAAAAACAAAATTAAATCTATTTTATGTTGGTATTTAGTTAAATTTCACAAAATGAAAATTTATAAAAAACTTTCAAATATATATTGAGTTAATCACAATAATAGTTTAAATACACTAGTTTCTTCAAGTGAAGAATGGTACATTTTATATATAATATAAATAATAATAATTGGGGAAATATTGTCTTCTTAAAAAATCTTTAAGATTTAAATTTTACATGTAAATCCCAATGGTGCATGGTCCGACGCACCACCCTGTATACTATTTGTTGTAGTCGTGGAGGTCCGAGGGAAGATGTTGACAGAAACAATTGACTGTTTATTTCAGTTGACGTTGACTATCGACTTATCGACTATTTAAACTGTAAACAGTCAGTTTTTCTGTCAACATCATATGTTTACATATTTAGTATAGGTAGTGCATTACGTTTTTTGTTTTTTTATATTAGTATTTGTTGTGTGAATCGTTAAAAAATATATATCTTAGTTTTATTTTATTTTTACCCGTAACGTGATGAAAATGTTTTATATTTCTTGGTATATTTAATTTCATGTACTACATGTCAATATGTACTCTATATCGTCACAATTAGTAAAAACAATGTATGTTGGATCTCTTCGTCGTTGTAATCGTCTTTTTTTTTGTTTTCGGCTTAATATAACTTGTTTGACATATTTCCAACATCTATAGGTTACGGGGTTCACAGTTATTTATTTTAAAAATGCCAGACATTTACTTGCTCGCCTTACACTTTGTTTTGTTGAAACACAATAAAAAATATTGAAACTACAAACTACCTTGTGTAAAATACTGATATTGTAATAGTAGAGCGTTCCCACTACGTATTTACACACCTAAACCCCTCACACCAAAGTTTTCACGACTAAATATAATGGTGAATATACTTTTCATTAAAATTTTATATCGCAAAAGTTAACGTATGACAATTACAGAGATTATTAATTATCGTGGCGACATGGCGCCTCCTCTATGAAGCGCCATGTCGCCTCATAGAGCACAGCATGCACACCCCCACGCAGCGGTCCTGACTGAAAAATATGATCGTATAACACAATATTCTTCACAACGTTGGGGCCTCAAATTTCCTGAGTTCCTCTCGTGATCGTCAACGCCCCGTCGCCTAGCTGTAATGGATTTCATATAGGTGGCGACACACTACCGCGCTGGAAATTGATATAAAAACGTGCCTACAGAGGTGCCGAAAATAATTAATTACGACCAAATGGTACAAAAAGTTTGCATTTTATTTTTGGCATATTGTTTACTACACTATAAACTAGGTTCTTATAATGTTAGAATGTTCAATTTACGCATCGAACATTACAATATTACAACAGTAAAATGAACAACTTTCTATAGCAACTTTTGTAATGTTATTAACTGATTACTCAAATCTAATACTATAGGAACATCTATTGTAGTTTCATCTTTGAGTGTGCAAAATATGTCTTCCGTACTTTCATTATTAACTTGACCATTACTCAAACCATTACCATTACAAACAGTCAAAAACGCTACTTTTTTTAACAGGCACTTGCCCCCTTAACGGTCCACATGCGACGAACACATGCAACAGTTTGCGTGCCGACCCGCAAAAGTGTGCCCCCTGTGTGCGCTGCATTGCGATCTGTCAACTGCAGTGTGCTGCAATTAAGCGCAGAACCCGTGGCGAACATGTGCCTGAGTCCTCGTTTTATGCTCCGAGCCCATTACGAATTGGAATTTAATGGCATGGCGCGATTGTACGATTTTAACGTACGAAACACTGAGTGCCAAATGAAGACATCATCATCTATTAGGCATCGAGCCCCACTCTATTCATTCGCCAGCTTTCAAAGATGTCGTGTCAGAGATCCCGATTCTATCGCCCACAGAATTGGGTTATGGCTTGTTCTGCCACTCTTATGAAATGAATCATGATATAACAAATTTAAGTCTCCGACTAATCAATAAAGTGAGTACCATTGCTCCAAAATAACTCAATAATTGAGTTGAATTGACCTATTATGTATATTATGTAGCGTTTTTGGCTAATAAATATTCTTTATTATTATTATTATTATTATTATTCTACGTCAGCAATGGTAAACCAAGACCCGTGGGTCACACACTGACCCAAGTAACTATTTCAACTGACCCACGTATCCTGGTAAAGTTGAATTAACCATGTTTAAAAAAATCAACATAAGTATCACAAAACTTGATATTTTCAGTAATGATTTGAGAATGAAAATAGGTAATGCAATATTGTCCATGCCTACAATAGTTATTTTTGTATCTAGAACGCGAAATGCCACTTTTGCGTTCAAGAATCGAAGTTATTTTGCCGAGGGCTACCGAGGCAAAATATTCATTCGAGAACGCAAAATCATTTCGCGTTCGAGATACAAACAACATTTTTTCGAAAACTGCAGAAAACTGCAACAATTTTGTTATGCACAACAATTCATTTATATTTGAAATCGTTTGAACCGTGTTTGAATCCAGACGGTTTAGGTGCGGTGTCTTTCGTAATGATAGCGACGAAATAAGCAATAAAAATCAGTTGTTTTAAAAATTAGTTCCATTAATAATTATTCTAATTCGTGTGAAGAGTGTATAATTATTCAAAATGAGCTCGGAAAGCGAAGAACAACGTTTACCAGAAGAAGCACAAAGTGCTGTTGCACAATTGATCCCGAAGAAATCGTCCAGACAATATGAGATTGCATACAACGAATTTAAACGTTGGTGTAGTTTGAAGAAAGTTGAGAAAGTTACCGAAGCCGTATTATTGGCATATTTCGAACACAAAGTGAAGAAAATTAAACATTCCACTTTATGGTCGGTATATTCGATGTTAAAACTACATTGAATTCCAAAGAAAAAGTAGATGCCAGAAAATTTATGAAACTAATACCACATTTGAAAAGCAAATCAGTTGGAGACCGCCCGAAAAATCCCAAAATGCGAATGAAACAAGAAATTGAGAGATACTTCAAAGAAGCACCCGATAATAGATTTCTTCCAGAAAAGGTAATTCAAACCCAAATAAATCAATCGATTTAACTAATTTTGAACAACTTTTCAGGTAATTTTAATAATTGGTGTTTGTGGAGCTTTGAAAAGAGATGAGTTATTAAATATAACGATCGATGATATAGAAGATTCAATTATTATTATAAGAATTTCCGATTCCCAAACTCCGAGATGTTTCGTGATTTCAAGTTTATACCATATGAAGATATACCGCAAATACTGTACTTTACGTCCGGCAGTTACTACAAGTCAAATGTAAAAAATGTTAAAAAACTATTTTTATCGATGAATTTTATCAAATCTGCAAATGAATCCAATTTATGAAGTCTAAATGTGAACCCAGTATATGGAGGAGATATAAAGAAATTGTCTGAAAATAAACAGGAACAAATATTTCATGAAATAGTAGTAGTACCAATATTTTATTGGCTATCGACCTGCGGTCTTTCCGCCTTCATGAAATATTATACAAGATCTTTTTTTTAAATATTGAACATATCGATTTTTATTATTTATTCCGAATTTTCTGAGGCACTTGGAAAATTATAAATAAAAAAAGTTACTTCGTGAGTATCACATAAATGTATTTATTTGTGACTATAGTTTCGACTACTTAGGTAATCATTAATTATTATCAAACAAACTTTGTTTGATAATGATTACCTAAGTAGTCGAAACTACTTAAGTAATCATTAATTATTATCAAACAAACTTTGTTTGATAATTATTACCTAAGTAGTCGAAACTACCTAAGTAATCATTAATTATTATCAAACAAACTTTGTTTGATAATGATTACCTAAGTAGTCGAAACTATAGTCTCAAATAAATAAATTCATCATCAATTTATTATATAACAACGTTTGTTAGATAATGATTACCTAAGTAGTCGAAACTATTGTCACAAATAAATAAGTTTTTGTGATAGTCTAACAAAATAAAGTATATATTATCATGGTTATTTTCAATAACTAGAGATTTCTCAATATTTTTTGAGAATTCCACAGATTTCCTAATAAATATCAATAATTCTAGAGATTTTTTTAATAATGCTCAACATTATCTAATAATTTTCGAGATTTCTACTGATAATTCTTATGATTTTGAGAGATCATTTCGAAATCAGAAAAACCAAATTTGTCAATCATATTTGAGACCTCTACATATTTCGGAGTAATGATCAAATTTCCGGAGATTTTTCAATAAATCCAAATAATTCGCAATAAAAAATTAGTGTTAACTGAACTTTTTAAAGGAAATAATAAGTTTTTTACAAAAAAATAAAAATGTCTAATGAGAAATAAGAACTCTACTATGTCCTCTATGTTTTTTTAAAATCTAAAATGAAATATAAAATATTTCAATGTTTTTTTTATTTGTCCTATGACTCAAATATCAATACATTTCTAAACATGTTTTGTCAAATTTCGAGATATTCTTCAATCATTTCTATTTATATTTTTTAATGTAATATCGATTTAAAATGTAATGGCATGTTGTATGCTAAGATATCCCAATAAAAATTTATATTAAAAACTCCACTTTTTAAAGGACATAATAAGTACTTTTACGAAAAAATGTAAGTGACTAAAGAGAATTAAGAACTTTACTTTCTTCTCTATGTTTTATAATCTAAAATAAAATGTTAATTAAATAATTCAATCATTCAAAATATTGTTCAATTGTTCATGTAAGTATATTAAATGTAGTGGTCTGCTTTTGTAGAGGAAAAAAAAGATTTATTAAAATAAAATATATAATATTTCAATGTTTTTTTTTACTTGTCCTATGATTCAATTAATAGTTGATTCACGGGTGAGTTTAAAACTATATTTAATATATATATATATATATATATATATATATATATATATATATATATATATATATATATATATATATATATATATTAACTAAAGATTTCTCAATATTTTCGAGAATTCCACAGATTTCCTAATAAATATTAATCATTCTCAAAAAAAATTTTATAACACCCAAGATTTCCTGATAATTTTCGAGATTTCTACAGATAAGTCTTATGATTTTGAGAGATTATTTCGAGATCAGAAGAACCAAAAATGATGGACATGATTATTATTCATATTTTTTCAGTCTACAAATTTGTCGATAATTTAAAAAGTATCAAAACATTTCTAAACATGTATTGTCAAATTTCGAGAGATTTTTCCATCATTTCTATTCATATTTTTATATCTAATATCGATTTAAAATGTAATGACATGTTGCATACTGTGTAAGGAACAAAGTATATACAGAATAAAGTATATATTATTATCAATATTACTATTTACAATAACTAAACATTTCTCAATATTTTTTTAGATTTCCACACATTTGCTAATACATATCAATAATTTTAGAGATTTTTTTAATAACACCCAAGATTTCTTAAAAAATTTCGAGATTTCTACAGATAATTCTTAGATTTTGAGAGATAATTTCGAGATCATAAAAACTAAAATTATTGACATGATTATTATTCATATTTTTCCTGTTTCCAAATTGTAGATAATTTAAAAATATCAAAACATTTCTAAATATGTATTGTCAAATTTCGAGAGAATTTTTAATCATTTCTATTTATATTTTTAAATGTAATATCGATTTAATATGTAATGACATGTTCCATACTGTGTAAGGAACAAAGTATATACGGAATAAAGTACATATTATTATAATTATTACCATTTTCAATAACTAAAGATTTCTCTATATTTGTTGAGATTTCCACACATTTTCTAATACATTTCAATCATTCTAGAGATTTTTTTAATAACACCCAAGTTTTCATAATAACTTTCGAGATTTCTACAAATAATTCTTATGATTTTTAAAGATTATTTCGAGATCAGACAAACCAAAAATGATTGGCATGATTATTATTCATATTTCCACATATTTCCTTGTAAATATCAATAATTCTAGATATTTATTTTAATAACACCCAACATTTCCTAATAACTTTCGAGATTTCTACAGATAATTCTTAGATTTTGAGAGATAATTTCGAGATCAGAAAAACCAAAAATGATTGTCATGATTATTATTCATATTTTTCAAGTATCAAAATTTGTCCATAATTTAAAAATTATCAAAACATTTCTAAATATGTATTGTCAAATTTCGAAAGAATTTTTAATCGTTTCTATTTAATTTAATGAATTAATATTTAATGATTGGTCACTATTTTACATTTCTGGATTTCTAAAAAATGTTCAATCATTGCCCTGATTTCTCAATTATATTAGAGAACTCTAGAGATTTCGGAATAATGATGAAATTTCAGGAGATTTTTAAATAAATATAAAGATTGCCCAGAAAAATATTTGTTATTAAATACTCCAATTTTTCCAATGATCTCCAAAGATTTCCCAATAAAAATTGCTTTAAAAACTCCACATTTTAAAGGAAATAATAAATATTTTTACAAAAAAATTAAAGTGACTAATGAGAATTAAGAACTGCTCCAGTTACTCCATTTACTCCTCTTACTCTTTACTCCACTTTTTAAAGGAATTAATAAATATTTTTACAAAAATTAAAAGTGACTAATGAGAATTAAGAACTCTACTATGTTGTCTATGTTTTATAATCTAAAATAAAATATATAATATTTCAATTTTTTTTACTTGTGCTATGAATCAAATAATAGTTGACTCACGAGTGAGTATAAAAGTATATTTAATATATATTTCATTAACTAAACATTTCTCAATATTTTTCGAGAATTCCACAGATTTCCTAATAAATATCAATAATTCTAGAGATTTTTTAATATCACCCAAGATTTCTTAATAACTTCCGAGATTTATACAGATAATTCTTATAATTTTGAGAGATTATTTCGAGATCAGAAAATGATTGACATGATTATTATTCATATTTTTTCAGTCGCCAAATTTGTCGGTAATTTAGAAAAATATCAAAACATTTCTTAATACGTATTGGCAAATTTCGAGAGAATTTTCAATCATGTAGACAAGATAAGACAAGATGTAGATAATTTCGAGATCAGAAAAACCAAAAGTGATTGACATGATTATTTTTCAGATTTTTTCAGCCTCCAAATTTGTCGGTAATTTAGAAAAAATATCAAAACATTGCTAAATATGTATTGCTAAATTTCGAGAGAATGTTCAATCATTTTCCTGATTTCTCAATTATATTTAAGATCTCTACAGATTTCGAAAAGATTTTTCAATAAATCTAATGATTTCCCTATAAAAATTGTTAATAGAAACTTCACATTTAAAGGAAATAATACATATTTTTACAAAAAAAATAAGAGTGACTAATGAGAATTAAGAACTCTAATATGTTTTCTATCTTTTGTAATCTAAAATAAAGTATTCATTCAATACTTCAATCATTCAAAATTTTGTTCAACTGTTCATGTATGTACGTTAAATGTAGTAGTCTGCTTCTGTAGAGGTGATATAAAGATTTACTAAAATAAATAGATATTTCAAATAGAAACATTTATTTAAAATCTTCAGACATCTGTAAGTTTCAAATATAAAAATTCAAATTAACAACAAATATTTATCATAGGATCAGGTATAAGATCAGGATATATAATTATTAAAATACATATCATGATGAGTTAAAAAAAACCGAAAGTTGTCGAAAATGAAATAAATAAATAATAAAATAAAATTAAAATAATTATTTACCAGTAAGTACTTTTATAAAAATAATAATATAACAAACCTAAATATAATATTTCAATGTTATTTTGTTTTTACTAGTCCTATGACTTAATTAATAGCTGACCCACCAGTGAGTTTAAAAATATATGTATATTTAATTTTTACCAACTAGAAAAAAAAAAGATTCGCCATCGCTGTTCTAAGTAATTGAACAACACAAAGCTTTCAGCGCCTTAAATTAAAAATACAAAATACTCATTCACAATAAGTACGTATCAAGAAACTTCAATTACGTCTTTTTTTTTAACGTTTTGTATACAGGGCTTTTAGCCGCACCTGGCACGCTGCGGCAATCGCCATTTGACTACTGAAAACGGAAAATTCAATCTCTGTCCAATTGCATTTTTATTATTTCCACGTCCTGCTGCATGGAAAATGCAAATCGCGCAACTGAACCCGCGCGCTTATTGAAACTGGCCGGCTTTTAAACTGCGGCACGTTCCCCAAATTGCGCATTAGTTTCACATACACAGAAACCCCTGCAGCCGCGAAATTCCTGCCTGCCGAGGGCACAATAATTAGCCACTGACATCACAGATTACACTTAATACAGAACAAACTTGAACTGTCTGAAGTCTCTCGAACTATGTTGACTGTGATTATACACCGGGATAATTTTGTATTATCACACCGTGTGGTAATTAGAGGCTTATTAGTTTGTGTCAACGTTTTAAAAGTAATCAACTCATTAATGTAGGTAATTGATTCGTTCATAATTGATACCCTAATACATTTACCTTTTTCACAATAACAATAATTGAGGCTGTGTGAGCAACAGTTGACTAACCTACTAGCATAAGCAATGGAGATATAGGCGTTTTTTTTAAATTTAACTCACTTGGTACGAAAATGTGCTCAGAAATGCGAAAAATGAGTATCGTATACTAAAGTCTGCTAACATCTGCGAAATCTATGCCCTGGGTTAATTCGAGTTATAATTTCTAGTTTGGACGGAACGAGTTGTAAATAACTGTAGAAATTAACCATTTAGTTTTGTAAAATTGGAAGCTTGTATAACATTTGAACACGTATCGACGTGTTTTTTTTTCTTAAGAAAGAAAACTCAGACGTCGCTTTATATAATCGCCGCGATCTCAATTTGCGCAGTCTTCACCTGCAGAAGAGATGAACTCCCAGGTCGGTCGAAATTCACTTACCAAACAATAATTTGTTTACTCCCAGGGCGCGCACACTCCTTTTCGAACTTTTCTTCGGGCTCGCCGTCGTTATTTAAAGTAATCTGTTTATCTCGCCGCGCGGAACTTTGCCGGAAACGGGGGGAAAAATGGCGCCCCCCATGGCCCCGCGCAATTTCCGCCACCTTAAGGGTTTATAAATATTAATCGCCGCAATTAGCTCATCCTGGGGGCTGCTTAAGGGGTTGGGGCAGCCCCGGTATGGCCCTGGTATCTGCGGGGCTTAGCCGTGAGAATATATTGGATAAGTTTGGATCTAGCTCGGTCTGTGCTTAAGCCGCGCGATATCTCCACGTTCGGTGGTCTGAGTCTGGGGTTAGACCGCGGAGGTCGAGGCAAGATCGGGGATTTTTCGCTTCGGCTGGTCATGAAAACGCAGATGAAGCGACATTGTGGCTGTTGAAAACGAGAGAACACCATAAACCCGGCGCCTCCACCAAAACAATAAATATTACCCGGCGCCTCCACCATTTTTACAGTAACCTTAATCCTACTTATGCCCAACTTTACTCTATATAACCTATGTACCCAACTTAAATTTGATATTCTGGGTTGGGTTAAATTAGGTTGCTTACGTAATATTAATTGGTAATAAGTTAAATAATTCAAAATATTAAAAATAATTGCCTGAATTATTCCTATAATACAAATGTTGCCTAATTTATCCAATAATATAAATGTGTAATAATTCCGCCTATTTTTTACAATTTAGCTTCACCACGATACGCTACGTATATTGATTGAGAATAATCTATTCTGCTGTTTTAGCATTATATGCCCTAATTCTTCTGAAAATTTGACAACATTTCAGTATTAAATAAGGAAGAAATTCAAAGACATAACTTTCTGCATAGACAAGTATGGGTTAGATAGTAATGCAAATTTCTGAAAATTCGTTAATTGCAAATTTGATGTAAGATTCGTGTACAGTACACCTGAAACTAATTCTCTTGAAAATTTGAAATTGTTTCAGTATTAAATGAGGTAGAAATTCAAAGACATAACTTTCTGCATTGACAAGTGTGAGTTAGATAGTACTGAAATTTCTGAAAATTCATAATTTGCAAATTTGATATTAGATTCGTGTACAGTACACGTAATACTAATTCTTCTAAAAATTTGATAACATTTTAGTACTAAATAAGTCAGAAATTCAAAGACATAACTTTCTACATTGACAAGCTATTACTGAAATTTCTGAAAATTAATTATTTGCAAATTTAATATTTTATTCGTGTACAGTACACCTGAAACTAATTCTCCTGAAAATTTGACAACGTTTCGGTATTAAATAAGGACGAAATTCAAAGACATAACTTTCTACATTGACAAGTATAAGTTAGCTATTACTGAATCTTCTGAAAATTAATTATTTGCAAATTTGATATTAGATTCGTGTACAGTACACCTGAAACTTATTCTCCTAAAAATTTGACAACGTTTCGGTATTAAATAAGGACGAATTTCAAAGACATAACTTTCTGCATTGGCAAGTATAGGTTAGCTATTACTGAAATTTCTGAAAATTCATTATTTGCAAATTTGATATTAGATTCGTGTACAGTATACCCGAAACTAATTCTCCTGAAAATTTGAAAAAGTTTCAGTATCAATAAGGTAGAAATTCAAAGACATAACTTTCCGCTTTGACAAGTATGGGTTAGATGGTACTGAAATATCTGAAAACTCATTCTTTGCAAATTTGATATTAGATTCGTGTACAGTTCACCTGAAACTAATTATTCTAAAAATTTGACAACATTTCAGTATTAAATAAGCCAGAAATTCAAAGACATAACTTTCTACATTGACAAGTATGGATAAGCTATTACTGAAATTTCTTTAAATTCATTATCTGCAAATTTGATATTAGATTCGTGTACAGTGCAAATGAAACTAATTATTCTAAAAATTTGACAACATTTCAGTATTAAATAAGTCAGAAATTCAAAGACAAAACTTTCTTCATTGACAAGTATGGGTTAGGTATTACTGAAATTTTTGAAATTTCATTATTTGCAAATTTGATATTAGATTCATGTGCAGTACACCTGAAACTAATTCTCCTGAAAATTTAAAAAAGTTTCAGTATTAAATGAGGAAGAAATTCAAAGACATAACTTTCTGCATTGACAAGTATGGGTTAGATAGTACTGAAATTTCTGATAATTCATTATTTGCAACTTTGATATTAGATACGTGTACAGTACACCTGAAACTAATTCTCCTCAAAATTTGAAAAAGTTTCAGTATTAAATGAGGAAGAAATTTAAAGACATAACTTTCTGTATTGACAAGTATGGGTTACCTATTACTGAAAATTCTGAAAACTTATTCTTTGCAAATTTGATATTAGATTCGTGTACAGTACACCTGAAACTAATTCTCCTGAAAATTTGAAAAAGTTTAAGTATTATATAAGGAAGAAATTGAAAGACATAACTTTCTGCATTGACAAGTATGGGTTAGCTAGACTTAAATTGCTGAAAATATTTTATTTGCAAATTTGATATAAGATTCGTGTACAGTACACCTGAGACTAATTCTTCTGAAATTTTGAAAAAAATCAGTATCAAATAAGGGAGAAATTCAAAGACATAACTTTCTGCATTGACAAGATGGGTTAGATAGTACTGAAATTTCTGAAAGTTCATTATTTGCAAATTTGATATTAGATTTGTGTACAGTACACCTGAAACTAATTCTTATAAAAATTTGACAACATTTTAGTACTAAATAAGTCAGAAATTCAAAGACTTAACTTTCTACATTGACAAGTATGGGTTACACAGTTCTGAAATTTCTGAAATTTTATTATTTGCAAATTTGATATTAGATTCGTATACAATACACCTGAAACTAATTCTCCTGAAAAATTGAAAAAGTTTAAGTATTAAATAAGGAAGAACTTCAAAGATATAACTTTCTGCATTGACAAGTATTGGTTAGCTATTACTGAAATTTTTTAAAATTTATTATTTGCAAATTTGATATTAGATTCGTGTAGAGTACAGCTGAAACTAATTCTCCTGAAAATTTGAAAAAGTTTCAGTATTAAATAAAGAAGAAATTCAAAGACATAACTTTCTGTATTGACAAGTATGGGTTAGGTATTACTAAAATTTTTGAAATTTCATTATTTGCAAATTTGATATTAGATTCGTGTACAGTACATCTGAAACTAATTCTACTGAAAATTTGAAAAAGTGTCAGTATTATATAAAGAAGAAATTCAAAGACATAACTTTATGCATTGACAAGTATTGGTTAGCTATTACTGAAATTTCTGAAAATTCATTATTTGCAAATTTGATATTAGATTCGTGTGTGCTGTACACCTGAAACTAATTCTCCTGAAAATTTGAAAAAGTTTCAGTATTAAATAAGGATGAAATTCAAAGGCATAACTTTCTGCATTGACAAGTGGGAGTTAGATGGTACTGAAACTTCTGAAAATTCATTATTTGCAAATTTGATATTATATTCGTGTGCAGTACACCTGAAACTAATTCTGCTGAAAATTTGAAAAAGTTTAAGTATTAATTAAATAAAGAAGAAATTCAAAGACATAACTTTCTGCAATGACAAGTATGGGTTAGCTATTATTAAGACATAACTTTTCAGTGCACCTGAAACTATTGCTCCCGGAAATTTGACAAAGTTTCAGTAATAAATGAGGAAGAAATTCAAAGGCATAACTTTCTGCATTGACAAGTGTGAGTTAGATAGTAATGAAATTTCTGAAAGTTTATTGTTTGCAAATTTGATATTAGATTCGTGTACAGTACACCTGAAACTAATTCTCCTGAAAATTTGACATTGTTTTAGTATTAAATAAGGAAGAAATTCAAAGACATAACTTTCTGCATTGACACGTATGGGTTAGGTATTACTGAATTTTTTTAAATTTTATTATTTGCAAATTTGATATTAGGTTCGTGTACAGTACACCTGGTGGTAATTCTTCTAAAAATTTGACAACATTTCAGTACTAAATAAGTCAGAAATTCAAAGACATAACTTTCTACATTGACAAGTATGGGTTAGATAGTACTGAAATTTCTGAAACTATATTATTTTCAAATTTGGTATTAGATTCGTGTATAGTACACCTGAAACTAATTCTCCTGAAAATTTGAAAAAGTTTCAGTATTAAATAAGGATGAAATTCAAAGGCATAACTTTCTGCATTGACAAGTGTGAGTTAGATGGTACTGAAATTTCTGAAAATTCATTATTTGCAAATTTGATATTAGATTCGTGTACAGTACACCTGGTGGTAATTCTTCTAAAAATTTAACAACATTTCAGTACTAAATAAGTCAGAAATTCAAAGACATAACTTTCTACATTGACAAGTATGGGTTAGATAGTACTGAAATTTCTGAAACTATATTATTTTCAAATTTGGTATTAGATTCGTGTATAGTACACCTGAAACTAATTCTCCTGAAAATTTGAAAAAGTTTCAGTAATAAATAAGGTAGAAATTTAAAGACATAACTTTCCGCATTGACAAGTATGGGTTAGATAGTACTAAAATTTCTGAAAATTTCATTATTTGCAAATTTGATATAAAATTCGTGTACAGTATACCTGAAACTAATTCTCTTGAAAATTTGAAAGGGTTTCAGTATTAAATAAGGAAGGAATTCAAAGACATAACTTTCTGCATTGACAAGTATGGGTTAGATAATACTGAAATTTATGAAAACTCATTATTTGCAACTTTGATATCAGATTCGTGTACAGAACACCTTAAACTGATTCTCCTGAAAATTTGAAAAAGTTTCAGTATTAAATATGAAAGAAATTCAAAGACTTAACATTCTGCATTGACAAGTATGAGTTAGCTATTACTGAAATTTCACAGTACACCTGAGACTTATTCTCCTGAAATTTTTAAAAAGTTTCAGTAATAAATAAAGAAGAAATTCAAAGACATAACTTTCTACATTGACAAGTATGGGTTAGATAGTACTGAAATTTCTGAAAATTTAATATTTGCAAATTTGATATTAGATTCGTGTACAGTACACCTGAAACTAATTCTCCCAAATAATTGACAACGTTTCAGTATTAAATGAGGAAGAAATTCAAAGGCATAACTTTCTGCATTGACAAGTATAGGTTAGATAGTACTGAAATTTCTGAAAACTCATTCTTTGCAAATTTGAGATTAGATTCGTGTACAGTACACCTGAAGTTAATTCTCCTGAAAATTTGAAAAAGTTTCAGTATTAAATAAGGAAGAAATTCAAAGACATAACTTTCTGCATTGACAAGTGTGAGTTAGACAGTACTGAAACTTCTGAAAATTTATTATTTGCAAATTTGATATTAGATTCGTGTACAGTACACCTGAAACTAATTCTCCTGAAAATTTGAAAATGTTTTAATATTAAATAAGGAAGAAATTCAAAGACATATCTTTCTGCATTGATAAGTAAGGGTTAGATAGTACTGAAATTTCTGAAAATTTAAAATTTGAAAATTTGTTATTTCATTTTGGTACAGTACACCTGGAACTAATTCTCCTGAAAATTTGTAAAAGTTTCAGTACTGAATAAGGAAGAAATTCGAAGACATAACTTTCTGCATTGACAAAATGTCAATGATAACTGTCAAATTTTCAATTACTTCCAATAATTTTATATAATAATATATAATATTTTCGATATTCTATTATTTTATAGGGTATTATAATATTTGCGACCTATTTTAAAGCATCGTTTGTTATTTTTTTTTTTAGATTCTCAACTGATACTACGATTTTACTTCAAATTCTATGTAATGTAGTCTCATTTATATGAGATTCTATGATTTATAACGAATTCTACATTTTATTAGCAGATTTTCCTGTTGCGTTTCTTTGTTCTACTGTATTATGACATATTGTTCGGCTTTACAACAGATACAATTGTTTGCACTCCAGTAGTAGGTATAACAGAATGTTATGTTTTACAGCAGATTATATTGTTTGTAGTCCAGTAGTGTAACAAATTAAACTATTTTGTTAAGTAGGCTACAAAATAGTTGAATCTGCTACACTACTGAAGAACAAATAATTGAATCTATTGTAAAACAGAACAATGTGCTATACTACTAGCGTATTCTGTTATTTATTTCAAAATCTACAAAATCTAGTTTCTCAGATTTTTCTTTGTATCAATTCCAAGGCCAATCTTCTCTCGCACAAAATCTATATGCAAGCACGAAAATTGTTGGTTGTGTATTTGCATAAATTGTACATAAACTGTTATTTGGTAAATTTAATTACAAAAGCAAGAATACTGCTGAAAATCATTTCTACTCTCGTAACTCATTCAAACCATTGCAACCGCACTCATCCCGTCACTTTCTCGGCAAACCAATTCCGCGGTGGCACCTCCGCCATTTCTACGTCTCCGACATCGTGCACGGCTCTTTGGCCTCAGAATTCCGACAGGTATTGTTAGGCGACCGCACATATACATATTTGGTGGGATAGTTTGCGCACTACATCGTCCGTAACGAGGGGATTCCCCCCAATATTGCCCGCGCCCGAGTCGCGCAGAGACGTCCAAATTTATGCGGACCGATCCGTTTGGCATAAATATTTAGTAGCTTAGCCGTGGCCAATTTAAATTTCCACGGGAATCGGCGAAAATTTTCATGGGAGTTATGGAGATGACTTATTCTGAATGATGAATCGGATTTTGGCCCGCTCCGCATATGAGATACACGAATGTTTAATCAAGAGCTGCGAGGTTTTAAGGTTGACTTTTTTTTTAAATTAATTGGGATTATCAATATCTGGATGTTGCTATTGTCCCAGGCTCAAATGTCCAAAATATTATTTACTTTTACCTGACGTATGAGCTCCAGAACAAACCCGTTGGTACAGATCGGAGAATTTATCTAGAGATATCAGGGGTGGAGTCGTGCAGAGTGAAACGACAGCCACTATACATAATGTGGTCAGACTGTACATTCGTGGCATGCATTTTATTCAATATCCTTTTTTATATTATTTCAATTTATCCTATTGATCCGAGGAGATGGCCTTGAATCTTGGTTGGTAGTGAGTGTAATTCCCTATTAGGACTTGTTAAATTGAAAATTTAATCAAGAATTTCTGGGGATCCGGAAGGAATTTGCACGCAATATGTTCCGTTGTGAAATTTCATGTTCTCGTGAAAGAAGCTATAAAACAATATGTAGGTTCTAGGAAATTATGCGACGATTAAATGAGCACTGGAAGTTGGGAATAATTCCTGCCGTATTAAGCCCTATTTTCCCGATTCGTCTTCGCTGCGCTCGTTAATATCCTGGAGACTGCAGGCTGCATGTACAAACATCCCCCGCCTGTCCGGGGGGCGGCTAACGACCCGGGTAACAAGACCCCGAGCTCCGCCGCCGCCTAGGGGTTGAGATCCAATTTTTCCGATTGCTCCAGGCCCCCCAATCCCGGGCTAACAATAGGACTTTCGCGCAGTTTTGATTTAAGGGACGCGGAGGCTTCAATGAGATCGCTCCCCAGGAATCGTTCCGTGCGATTTCGCCCGCTTTTCCATCGGACGCATCCGGCGAGAAATGATTAGGCCGTTTCGTAAATTATATAAATTTTCCGAGACATTTGTCCGTGGAAATTCGGGCACGGGTCACCCGTCATAAATAAAATCGGAATATCAAAAGTGCAGATAAATCAGTGCGTCCGCCCCCCGTGCGGGGGGCGGGAAAAATCGGCGGCTCCGGCCGATAAATCTGTCCCGCCGCCCGAAAACTTACTAACTTACGGCGTCGATTAACTGAAAAATCACCTGGAGATTTATCGCGGCACAAACGAATGTAACCGATTATCCGCTCCGATCCGGACGAATTAGCCCCTTTTTCGGGGTGGGGAATTGGGAGCACACAGGACGGCCGTTTTTCTCGGACCGCCAATTTATATACGTGATACTGCATGATATGCCAAAAAAAAAACATCGGCTACGGAATTTATCTAATGGTTATTACAACGTAACTTACTAGTTATAAAGTTTTTAAAGATAAAATGGGGTTTAACTGTAAAAATGTGTCAACAATAAATAACAGCGCAGCCAAGCCGCTGCACCATCCACAGTGCATTATCAATCATGTGACAAATGAAAATTACAGTAACCACAAGTAAACGCAAGTCACCGCACTAATAACATCCCTGCTCGACGCCTCGGGGAATCTCTCTTTAAACTTCCCGTGCAATACCCTGCATGCGAGTTTACAATGCCGGGGGCGGCCGGCCCCCCAGGTCCCCGCTACGTCGACGAAATCGGACCTCAATTTCCTGCCGCCGCACTCAGCCGAGGGTCGCTCCTTTGTTGCCTCTCTTTCAACAGGCCCCCTTTTGTCTACGCTGGAATCTTAATTTCGCCCGCCCCCGGGGGCGGGAGTCGTCCCTGGGATCCCCCCACCCCCCGCAAGGACGCGCGCATCCCACGCGTGAGCTGAAATAACAGAAATATCTGCCCGGAGGATCCGCTTGCTAGTCGCAAATTAAAGTTCGATCGTCCTTGTAGCGAAAGGCGATTAGAAGCCACAGGAGCGGGCGGAAATCGGGGGTCGACGCTGAGAAGTTTGTACCTCGAATTACTGTTTGGGCATTGGCATTTGTATCTACCATTCGGATTCTGGCAATGGTGCCCCTCGGTCACCAACAAGTTTATTTTGATTATTCCAAATTCGAACTTTGAGAAGTTCTGTAGCATTAATGGTGTATTCTACCTGAGATCCATGTAGCCACGAATAATTAGCATACAAATACGAAATATGTAAATTCTAGAAATTTTTTCAGAAATAAAAAAGTTTAAAGGGGGGGGCCATTGTGACTTTTATATCTCTCATACGATTATTCCAAATTCGAACTTTGGGCTGTTCTGTAGCATTAATGGTGTATTCTGCCTGAGATCCATGTAGCCACGAATAATTAGCATACAAAGATCTACGAAATATGTACATTTTGTTCAATTCTGCCCAGAAATAAAAAAGTTCAAAACCATAAGGGGGGACCATTGTGACTTTTTCATCTCTCATACGATTATTAAAAATTCGAATTTTGGGAAGTTCTGTGTATTCGACTTGAGATCCATGTAGCCACCAATAATTAGCATACAAAGATCTACGAAATATGTAAATTTTGTTTAATTCTGCCCAGAAATAAAAAAGTTCAAATCCATAAGGGGAGACCATTGTGACATTTTCATCTCTCATACGATTATTAGAAAATCGAATTTTGGGAAGTTCTGTAGCATTATTGGTGTATTCTACCTGAGATCCATGTAGCCACGATAATTAGCATGCAAAGATCTACAAAATATGTAAATTTTAGAAATAAAATCAGAAATAAAAAAGTTCAAAGGGGGGACCATTATGACTTTTTATCTCTCATACAATTACTTCAAATTCGAACTTTGGGAAGTTCTGTAGCATTAATAGTGTATTCTACCTGAGATCCATGTATCCACGAATAATTAGCATACAAAGATCTACGAAATATGTAAATTTTAGAAAACAATACAGAAATAAAAAAGTTCAAAGGGGGGACAATTGTGACTTTTTTATCTCTCTTACGATTATTCCAAATTCGAACTTTGGGAAGTTCTGTTGCATTAATGGTGTATTCTACCTGAGATCCATGCAGAAACCAATAATTATCATACAAAGATTTACAAAATATGTAAATATTAGAATTTTTTTCAGAAATAAAAAAGTGCAAAGGGGGGACCATTGTGACTTTTTTATCTCTCATACGATTATTCCAAATTCGAACTTTGGGAAGTTCTGTAGCATTAATGGTGTATTCTACCTGAGATCCATGTAGCCACGAATAAGTAGCATACACAGATCTACGAAATTTTGTTTAATTTTTCCCAGAAATGAAAAATCTCAAAACCATAAGGGGGGACCATTGTGACTTTTTTATCTCTCTTACGATTATTCCAAATTCGAACTTTGGGAAGTTCTATAGCATTAATGGTGTATTCTACCTGAGATCAATGTAGCCACGAATAATTAGCATACAAAGATCTACAAAATATGTTATTTTAGAAAAAAAATCAGAAATAAAAAAGTTCAAAGGGGGGAACATTGTCACTTTTTATCTCTCATACGATTATTTCAAATTCGAACTTTGGAAAGTTCTGTAGCATCAATGGTGTATTCTACCTGAGATCCATGTAGCCACGAATAAGTAGCATACACAGATCTACGAAATTTTGTTTAATTTTTCCCAGAAATGAAAAATCTCAAAACCATAAGGGGGGACCATTGTGACTTTTTTATCTCTCTTACGATTATTCCAAATTCGAACTTTGGGAAGTTCTATAGCATTAATGGTGTATTCTACCTGAGATCAATGTAGCCACGAATAATTAGCATACAAAGATCTACAAAATATGTTATTTTAGAAAAAAATTCAGAAATAAAAAAGTTCAAAGGGGGGAACATTGTCACTTTTTTATCTCTCATACGATTATTTCAAATTCGAACTTTGGAAAGTTCTGTAGCACCAATGGTGTATTCTACCTGAGATCCATGTAGCCACGAATAATTAGCAATATGTAAATTTTAGAATTTTTTTCCGAAATAAAAAAGTTCAAAGGGGGGACATTGTGACTTTTTTATCTGTCATACGATTATACCTAATTCGAAGTTTGGGAAGTTCTGTAGAATTAATGGTGTATTGTACCTGAGATCCATGTAGCCACGATAATTAGCATACAAAGATCTACAAAATACATACATTTTAGAAAAAAATTCAGAATTAAAAAAGTTGAAAGGGGGGACCATTGTGACTTTTTTTTATCTCTCATACGATTATTCCAAATTCGAACTTTGGGAAGTTCTGTAGCATTAATGGTGTATTGTACCTGAGATCCATGTAGCCACGAATAATTAGCATACACAGATCTACAAAATTTTGTTTAATTTTGCCCAGAAATGAAAAATCTCAAAACCATAAGGGGGGACCATTGTGACTTTTTTATCTCTCTTACGATTATTCCAAATTCGAACTTTGGGTAGTTCTATAGCATTAATGGTGTATTCTACCTGAGATCCATGTAGCCACGAATAATTAGCATACAAAGATCTACAAAATATGTTATTTTAGAAAAAAATTCAGAAATAAAAAAGTTCAAAGGGGGGAACATTGTGACTTTTTTATCTCTCATACGATTATTTCAAATTCGAACTTTGGAAAGTTCTGTAGCATCAATGGTGTATTCTACCTGAGATCCATGTAGCCACGAATAATTAGCAATATGTAAATTTTAGAATTTTTTTCCGAAATAAAAAAGTTCAAAGGGGGGACATTGTGACTTTTTTATCTGTCATACGATTATTCCTAATTCGAACTTTGGGAAGTTCTGTAGAATTAATGGTGTATTGTACCTGAGATCCATGTAGCCACGATAATTAGCATACAAAGATCTACAAAATATATACATTTTAGAAAAAATTTCAGAATTAAAAAAGTTGAAAGGGGGGACCATTGTGACTTTTTTATCTCTCATACGATTATTACAAATTCGAACTTTGGGAAGTTCTGTAGCATTAATGGTGTATTCTACCTGAGATCCATGTAGCCACGAATAATTAGCAATACGTAAATTTAAAAAAAAAATCAGAAATAAAAAATTTCAAAGGGGGGACCATTATGACTTTTTTATCTCTCATACGATTATTTCAAATTCGAACTTTGGGAAGTTCTGTAGCATTAATGGTGTATTCTACCTGATATCCATGTAGCCACGAATAATTAGCAATATGTAAATTTTAGATTTTTTTTTAGAAATAGAAAAGTTCAAAGGGGCATTGGTACTTTTTTATCTCTCATACGATTATTCCAAATTCGAACTTTGGAAAGTTCTGTAGCATTAATGGTGTATTCTACCTGAGATCCATGAAGCCACGAATAATTAGCATACAAAGATCTACGAAATATGTAAATTTTAGAAATTTTTTCAGAAATAAAAACGTTAAAAGGGGGACCATTGTGACTTTTTTATCTCTCATACGATTATTACAAATTCGAACTTTGGGAAGTTCTGTAGCATTAATGGTGTATTCTACCTGAGATCCATGTAGCCACGAATAATTAGCAATATGTAAATTTTAGAAAAAAATTCAGAAATAAAAAATTTCAAAGGGGGGACCATTATGACTTTTTTATCTCTCATACGATTATTTCAAATTCGAACTTTGGGAAGTTCTGTAGCATTAATGGTGTATTCTACCTGATATCCATGTAGCCACGAATAATTAGCAATATGTAAATTTTAGATTTTTTTTTAGAAATAGAAAAGTTCAAAGGGGCATTGGTACTTTTTTATCTCTCATACGATTATTCCAAATTCGAACTTTGGAAAGTTCTGTAGCATTAATGGTGTATTCTACCTGAGATCCATGAAGCCACGAATAATTAGCATACAAAGATCTACGAAATATGTAAATTTTAGAAATTTTTTTAGAAATAAAAACGTTAAAAGGGGGACCATTGTTACTTTTTTTTCTCTCATACTATTATTCCAATTTCGAACTTTGGGCTGTTCTGTAGCATTAATGGTGTATTCTACCTGAGATCCATGTAGCCACGAATAATTAGCATACAAAGATCTACGAAATTCTACGAGAAATTGGTTAGTAAATCAGTAACAGAACCACTTACCAACTGTTTCCGTTTTTCATTTACATGCTGCCAAAGTATGGTAAAAACATCGCGCATTATAATTTTAAGACCACTTTGAGATTAAATTGTGACTGATGTATTGCTTTCTGAGTTTTGGTGCTACTTGTTTCGTATTCATCAGCAAAAGTTGATCTGTTGAGGGTTTAGTTTTAGCTTCATAGCTAATCTAGATCAGCAGTGGGAACACAACAAAATTCTCGCGGCAAATGCATTGAGTTTGGAGTGACCTCCACGACCTATGACCTATGGAGCCTCAAACTTTACAGAAGTTCCTTTCAAATACAGATATACAATATTAATTGCCATCAAAATTGGAGATGGTCGAGCGGGAATGACCTGGAATGACTTTTTGTTGTCATGTCATGGAATGACCTTTTGTTGTTGAAAACCACTTTTCGTTTCATAAAGTTATATATTCGATTTTTCCACGTACTTCAAACGAGGTTTGTAGCTCGTACTACTTTTTGGGCACTGGTATTTGTGGCATTTCTACCACTCGGATTCTGACAATTATACCACTCATTCTCCAACCCGTTTATTTCGATTTTCTCACTTATTTTACTTTCGCTTCGTGAAATTTCCAGAGGGACTGTCTTTAAGTATACTATATACAAATTTGTCATAAAATTACAAAATTTGTGATAAATTTTGAGAAATTCCAGTGATTGATAATCCATATCTACTTTTCAATTCAGAAAGTTATGAATGAATAAAATGTACAAAAGCAGGTGGAAAATATTAGCTTTTTTTTTCCTATAATGAATCCGGATAGCAATTATCATAAGGTGCATGTTTGCGATTTCCAATAAGCTATTCAGTTTGCCGACAGACAGGAGCTTGGAGGTTACAAATGATAAATGCTTGTAGTACTCGTACGGCATCCAATAACAATTATTTACAGAATACCCCTTTATCTCGTGAAAAACGCGCAGATTTACGGCGGCAGAGGCTGCCTGAAAAAATAAAGCCAGACACAAAACAACCTTTTATTTATATCCAATCGAACGCGAAAGCCGTGCCCCGGATCCCCACTAATCCGACAAATCATTTAATTTCGCCGTCGCCGCCGATCGATGGGCGCTTTTCCATTTTCCGAATCCTTCCCCCTGCGTTTTCCGCGTTTCCCCCCAATTCGGAGCGGCGGCACGCAAGGAATCCGGGAATCCTGGCTGCCGCTCGGACAATCGATACGTCTTCGCGTGTTTGTTTACAAGATCCGCTCCAATATCGCCCTGGAAGATAAAGGAATAGCCCCACGTCCCCCCAAGAGACGCTCGATCGTCGCATATTGATTGAATCCCCCCGTCGCTCCTTAAACGCCGGCACACACAATTCCTCGGGATTCCTGGATGGGGTCGCACGAGTGCAGGGATTAGGGTTGGGTCGGGTTGGGTTGGGTTGGGACTGTGTGTCGGCGGGGCCGCGGGATTGTCGCACGTTTCGGCCGCTTTAGTGCCTCGCATTTCGTCCGACGATCTCCGGCGGTTAACCGTGTGAATCGCCACGATTCCTGCAGCCCGCTAGGTAATTGAGATGTGAGGGATTTCGGGAATTACGTATCTAAATTCGTCGCCTGGAAGGTGTTAATTTTATCTACACTGCCAGCGTGTAATCTTAACACGCCGAACATGCAGGAATGCTTTATTCTAGGCATCGATTGCTGCCTATAACCGTACGAATTCGCGGGAAATCACTGTAGGCAATCTTCATGACGCAGACGTAGATTGCTGCGCTGATCACGCGATTATTTCCTGTCACGTAGCATTCAAGAAATGTAAGCGATAGTGGGCACATGTAGAATGTGGAACAAAGTGTTCGATGTCGTATAGTATTACCGAGGATGAACCACCAATGAATTGCACCCATCAAGCCTGGGCAATTGCGAACGAACGCACCATAACATAATGGCAACTTGTAGAAAAACACACCAATCAACATGCCTAACGTGGGTCCACAGAACTCTTCCTAGCAGCTGTGAATAAAGTCAAGATAGCCAATATCATAGTCAACATCCGGAATGGATAGGCACTTATGCGTCACAAAAGTGCGTTACAAATAAAGTATGAGAGAATCTAAGTTACTCGGGAAGTTGTGGGAATACAAGACTTAATAAGTCCTTGTGAAGATAGAAAAGATTGTTAACGATTGTCAAAGACAGATACATTTTTTGAAACGAATCTGCCAAAACCTGGTATTTTCTGCACTCGTTAAGTTTTGGAAAATTTTGACTAAATATTAACAAATTTAGGAGAGTTCAGTTTGGAAAAATTGCCACATTTCATCAGTTGAAGTTTAAATTTTTAGAAATTTTCACCAACATCTGTTAATAACTCCACCTGTTAAGTTGTGGAAAATTTTGACTAAAAATTAACAAATTTGGAATATACGGTTTGGAAGATTTCGCCAGTATACTGTATAGTTACAGTTTTAATAGTTGCAGTTAAATAACAATAAATAATAATCTATTATAATTTGTATGTTCCTTCATTATATCGCATATGGCATGGCCAATGTGCGAAAATATAAAATGCCAAAAAGTGTATATAATTAATGGTTGCACTGTTAAACATTCAGAATATTTAAAAATATCATAAAAAGTGTGCATCAAGTTGCCGCTCAATGAAACTTATGTATGTTAGTCCCAAAGGGTCTGTGAATATTCCCTGTAAGTGACACTTACCAATTTGCCGTTGGAGGGTTGTAAATCAACCCTGAATATTTATGAAAAGCTGATCAACTCGGATAGTTAACAACACGATTTCCTCACTTATTCGAGACACTCTCGTGGTCAAATTTTCAGAGGATTTATCTACAAACATACTGTATACAGAACTGGCAGAAAATTTTCAAAATATCCATCAGATACATTTTCAGAAATTTCAGTGACATAACTTATACTGGTCAACTCGGAAAGATAACAACTGGATTTTCTCACTTATTTAAAATATTCTGGTATACAAATTTTCAGAGGATTTATTTTCAGGCATAGTGTATACTGATGAGGTATAAAATTTTCAATATATTGATAAGAATTTCAGAAATTTCAGTAACAGATAACTTGTACAGGTCAACTCGGAAAGTTAATAACTTGATTTTCTCACTTATTTGAAACATTCTCGTGGTCAAATTTTCAGAGGATTTATCTTCAGGCGTACTGCATACAGATCTGGCGTCAAATTTTCAAAATATTCATCAGATAAACTTTCAGAAATTTCAGTGACAGATAACTTATACTGGTCAATTCGGAATGTTAATAACTCGATTTTCTCACTTATTTGAGATATTCTCGGGGTCAAATTTTTATAGGATTTGTCTACAAACCTACTGTATACAGAACTGTCAGAAAATTTTCAAACTATCCATCAGATAAATATTCAGAAATTTCAGTGACAGATATCTAATACTGAACAACTCTGAAAGTTAATTACTCGATTTTCTCACTTCATTTACACATACCCCTTGTCAAATTTGCAGAGAAATTATCTTCAGGGAAGCTGTATACAGATCAAGGATAAAAAAATTAAAATATTGTCCAGATTAATTTTTAGAAATTTCAGTCACAGATAACTTATACTGAACAACTCGGAAAGTTAATTACGAGATTTTCTCATTTAATTTACACATACCCCTTGTCAAATTTTCAGAGGAATTATCTTCAGGAATATTGTATACAGAACTGGCAGAAAATTTTCAAAATATCCATCAGATAAATTTTCAGAAATTTCAGTGACAGGTATATAATACTGAACAACTCTGAAAGTTAATTACTAGATTTTCTCACTAAATTTACACGTAACCCTTGTCAAATTTTCAGAGGATTTATCTTCAGGCTTACTGTATACAGATCTGGCATAAAGTTTTCAAAATAATTATCAGATAAATTTTCTGAAATTTCAGCGACAGATTACTTATACTGGTCAATTCGGATTGATTTTCTCACTTATTTGAGACATTCTCGAGGTCAATTTTTTATAGGATTTATCTACAAACATACTGTATACAGAACTGTCAGAAAATTTTCAAACTATCCATCAGATAAAAATTCAGAAATTTCAGTGACAGATAACTTATACTGGTCAACTCGGAAAGTTAATAACTCGATTTTCTGACTTATATGAGACATTATCTAGGTCAAATTTTCAGAGTATTTATTTTCTGGAATACTATGTACCAATCTGACATGAAATTTCAATATATCTATCAGATAAATATTCAGAAATTTCAGTGAAATAACTTATACTGGTCAACTCGGAACGATAACAACTGGATTTTCTCACTTACTTAAGATATTCTGGTAGTCAAATTTTCAAAGGATTTATCTTCAGGCATAGTGTATACAGATCTGGTATAAAATTTTCAAAATATCCATCAAATAAATTTTCAGAAATATCAGTGACAGATAACTTATAATGAACAACTCGGAAAGTTAATGACTCGATTTTCTCACTTATTTAAAACATTCTCCTGGTCAAATTTTCAGACGATTTGTCTTCAGGCATACTGTATACAGACCTGGTATAAAATTTTCAAAATATCCATCAGATAAATTTTCATAAATTTCAGTGACATAACTTACACTGGTGAACTCGGGAAGATAACAACTGGATTTTCTCACTTATTTAAGATATTTTGGTGCTCAAAATTTAAGAAGATTTATCTTCAGGTATACTGTATACGGATCTGGCATAAAATTTTCAAAATATCCATCAGATAAATTTTCATAAATTTTAATGACATAACTTACACTGGTCAACTGGGAAAGATAACAACTGGATTTTCTCACTTATTTAAGATATTCTGGTAGTCAAATTTTCAGAGGATTTATCTTCAGGCATACTGTATACAGATCTGGCATAAAATTTTCAATATATCCATCAGATAAATTTTCAGAAATTTCAGTGACAGATAACTTATTCTGGTCAACTCGGAAAGATAACAACTCGATTTTCTCACTTATTTAAGATATTCTGGTGGTCAAATTTTCAGAGAATTTATCTTCAGGGATACTGTATACAGATCAGGCATAAAATTTTCAAAATATCAATCAGATCAATTTTCAGAAATTTCAGTTTACCTATACTGGTTAACTCGGAAAGCTAAACATTAAGAATATTTTAAAATTTCAGTGAGTGAAGTTTCAGATTTATCTTCAGGCATGCTGTGTACAGATCTGGTATAAAATTTTCAAAATATATATCAGATAAATTTTCAGAAAATTCAGTGACAGATAACTTATACTGGACACCTCGGAAAGTTAATTACTCGATTTTCTCACTTATTTGAGACATTCTCGAGGTCAAATTTTCAGAGAATTTATCTTCAGGCATACTGTATACAGATCTGGCGTCAAATTTTCAAAATATGCATCAGATAAAATTTCAGAAATTTCAGTGACAGATAACTTATACTGAACAACTCGGAAAGTTAATTACAAGATTTTCTCACTTAATCAGCACATACCCCTTGTCAAATTTTCAGAGAAATTAACTTCAGGCATGCTGTATACAGATCTAGCATAAAATTTCCAAAATATGGATCAGATAAATTTTCAGAAATTTCAGTTGACCTGTCAAAAGTATCGCAAGATTCAGAAATTGCGAATATTTTAGTAAACCTCAAAAATATAAGCATTTTGAAATCGAAAAAAGTGAAAATCTAAAACATTTTATTGAAATAACAGAAACCTTAATAGTTATATCACAATTTGCAAATAACATTCCAAATTTTTCCGCAGCTTTAATACGAATATGACGAGTTACAATGAGTTTACAACATTTCATGGAGATATTAGAAATTGCTGAATAAGTGTTACGCAGTTACTGATTGAAACTGAAATTTGGAATTTCCATATATGAAATCAATATATGAAGAGAGGTAAAACGTCCAGAATGTTACAAACATATTAAATGAATCAGATTTCTGACATTTTTAATATTTTAGTTAACAACCTAGATTTTTTTTTCTTGATTTTATGATTGTAGGTATATTTTGTTCATAAAGCTTTTTAGTAATTCCACTATTGAATAACATATCTATTTATCTATCCAGGAAATTTATTGTAACTTCGACGATTATTTTATTAGAAATATATATTCTGATATTAATATATTCAACCACGTTTTCTGTAATTTCAATTAAAAAAAATATTTTTGCATATTCTTCTGCTTCATAAAGCTCTTGTTAAGTTCTACGAAAACTTAACAAAACCGTTTACTACAATGTTCGCAAAACTTTTGATATTCTAATTGAAATTCTAAATTTTTTAACTCTTGATTATTTGGTTCTTCTTCTTGAAGTTCGACCTCCTATCGGAGATAAGATATCAACATGGATATCATCATAGATATCATCATATCATCTTTACTTTATCGTCAACTGATTTAAATAGTTAGAGTAAGAATAAGAGTAATTTATTCATGTCAATAATACACTACTAAAAAGAATTATAGCATTTTCCAAAAAAAACAACATTATGTATTTTTTAAGTTGCCGATGCGTTCCATGTTTGTAAATAGAAACAAAAAAATCTGCGATAATTATTTTCAGTAGTGTAGTTAATTGGATGTTAGGGCGAAACATTATCTTAAATTTATTTCTAAGCCAGGAAATTATTCTTCTTTCTATACTTTTCTGTCTCCTTATATTTCCTTCCATAATTAGTCTTCACCCTGTAGCGTTCCCCTCTCATGACATGGCCCAGGTACTGCAGCTTTTGTTTTTTAATAGTATTTATTAGTTCTTCTTCTTTGTATCTCAAGATTTGTGACACGATCTACCCAAGATATCTTTAAAATTCTTATATAACACAATCGTTCGAATGCTACCAGTTTGTTTGTATCTGCCTGTTTTAGTGTCCGCACCGTATAACAAGGTAGAAAATACGCAGCAGCTTAGCATTTTTTGATTGCGCATCTACAAATTTCCATAAAACTTTGTGACAATTTCTAAAATATTTGTGAAATTTGGTGTAAGTTGTGTCTGTACATTTTGATATTGTAATTACATTTTGTGCAATTTTCTGGGTTTTTGGGGTTTTTTTCTTGAGTTTTTTAAATACGCTATATCAGTAATAAAAACGCATATTTTGTTGCATTATCGGTTTTACTGACATTCCTTTTTATGGGAAATTTAATTGAATATATAAAATATGAAAAGATATAGTGTTTTTCTTCGTTTCCCGAAAATTTAAATAAGTGACGGGTTTCTGAAATAAACGATTAAATTGCTCTGAAGGATAATAAATGTGCGAACTGAGTAGATGAAGTGTTTCAGTAATTCTTTATTACTGATGAGTTTCTTTGTTTGTAGTAGTTTGCATCTCGCGTATATATGGGTATCTTTAGCAAGGAATAAGAGCAGTAATGAAATTTGAAGTTGCCTGCAGATCCCCTTGTTTATCAAGCTGGTTATTGTGAGCTCCCCCCGAAGGAGCAACTCGCATCCGGCCTTTGTTCCTGGATAAGTTATTAAATTGGATATTGTGCAGCTGCATATATGAGTCCCTCCTTTGTGCATCAAAACAGAACTCCAAACTCAATCCGCTATATAAATCAGCCCCCACTTTATCCGCCCTCCGTTATTAATTTGCAAGGATACCCGTAACTCGCGATCCTGATAATTTGTTTATTCCTGCACACGTATAAATCAGAATATAAACCGATCTGCCGAACGTGGATGGTGAAAAACCAATCGTCCCAAACGCTTTTTCCCTATTGATCCCCGCCATAACCGCCCCCAGTTTTTCCATGTGTGTATACTTTATCCGCCGCCCCCCAAGTAACGGTCTCGGTGACAGTAATAGTAATAAAGTGGAGAGATTCGAGGGCCCCCCGAGGGGTGGCCAGTCCCGCGCCCCCCAATCGAACGTCGGAATTAATGCGGGCATAAATTGTGGCCCGGCAAAATGGAATACGGAATTTATATGGCGTTTGTGAGTTTTTCGTGCCGTCCCCGGCCATTAATCAAACGTGTTTTTGTGGGGGGGTTGGGGGGATGGGACCGCCGCCGTGCGGTGCAGCCCACGGTTATCATTGTCTATGCGCGCATCGACTGAGATAAATGAACCCTGGGGGGGTCACCTTTTACCGATCCACCCCACGGCCACCCCCGAGGGGGGAAATGTCCCGCGCGGGGGCGCACCGCGTCCGCTGATGTTGACAGTTTAATTTATTTTTTCGCACTACTGCGGAATTCAATCTGTATTAAAACGAAACTCAAAAACTTTGCGACTTCGCGTGAGCGAATCACTCTCCATGTTGGGGCGAAGTTTCGATGGAATCGAGGATCGGATTCCACAGAAGATATAGGCGACGCCTCCACCAGAAATTGAACAAGACATTTATTTTCCGTACCGTGCGTAAAAAAATATATTGCTTGCCACGTACATTTTTGAGGCGCTGACACCAGAACTTTACTGGTTATCGTTTATAGATAAACAAGATTTTATCACTTATTTAAGACATACTCGTGCTCAACTTTTCAGAGGAATTATATTCAGGCATACTGTATACAAATCTAGCATGAATTTTCAAAATATCCATTAGATAAATTTTGAGAAATTTTAGAAATCTGATATTTTGAAAATTTTATGCCGGATCTGTATACAGTATTCCTTGATTAAAGTTATGAACTTTTCAAGTTTTTTTGATATTTTGGTTCCACGTTGTAGAAATTTCTACAAATCTTTGTGGAAATTTTAGAATCTTAAATTTGGTGTAATTTGTATATTTCGATTTACTTATAATTAAATTTTCTGCTGTTTTCTCATTCATTTGGTTTCTTTAGTTTCACTGCACATTTGTTTAGTTTTTACAGATATACTGGCATGTTTCAGAAAATTTAGAAACATTTCTAAGACAGTGCTTCTATCTTTTATATTTTACACATCTTCTAACATTTCTGGTAGGTATTTATATGTATTTATAGGGGATTTAGTACTGCTACAGGTGACGCCCAAATTAATCTGGTCCCGACTACGTAATTGTAATAAGTTAGAAATATTTAAACGACGAATACTTCGAAGATAATTTTTTTCCGTGACAATTTAGCAATTAGTCGCCTCGTAGCAGCGCCTCGGAAACCTCATTAATATCTCCTCCGTTAATGACCCCGTTTCAGCCGAGGGCCAATTAGTCACAGAATTTCGTGCGCCGGCGGCGACCCCCAGGACCGCCCGAGCCCTCGGACATGAAGACCATGTGTGGTCAACTGGCTCCTAACCATTCACATCCTCAATTCTCGCTTCCTCTGTGCCGAATTCCGCGCCGCCGCCTCTTGTTTTTCGCCCTTTTTTTGGGATGTCCGCCTTTTTTGCCCGCTTTTTAGGGCGTAGGCGCGCGCGCGGGGGGAGGCGGCGGCGGCGGGGGCGACACACGACGTCGCGTGGTGAACGACCCCCCCGTGCCCATGGCACTTCCCATGCTAATAATAGCGGCCGGATGGGTAAATATATCGTTGGAGCCCCCCCGAAAAAGCGATTCTCTCTCGAGGCGTCGTGCTTCGTTGTCTGTCGCCTTGCGTTATCGCGATCGGAGGGACGCGTCGCGACGCCTCAGCATACCACACACACGCACACACGGCGTGGCACGTGCGCGGCTTAAGAGCGTTGTGCGCGGACAGTGCGGGTTTCGAACCTAGTGTGTTAAGGCGAGGGACGTGAATTATGTAAGTTGACCAAATTATTTACCAAATAATATTTCTGATAGCCTGAATGAGTAGTTAGATGTTGGAATAAATTTTCTAAGTGCCAATCTAAAGCAGTGTTCGGCAACATTTTTCGTATTTGTATCGCAAAAAAACTGAAAATATGAGTACCACCTCAAAAATAATATATATATATATATATATATATATATATATATATATATATATAAACAATCTTTATTACGCTATCGATCGAAAAATAATAATATGTGCGAATTCATAATTTTCATAATTTCGTGTTTCGAATTTAATTTACATATAAAAGTATATATAAAAAAATGTATCATATTTCATACATTGTGGTACATAGGTAAAATCGTCGCATAGCAGCTGAGAGGTCCTGGGCATCTCTGTAGAAAGTTGGTCGTTTGTAAAAGTAATGATAGTAAATTACAAAATATAAATTGTTTCTGGTAATTGTCTAATGGCTGATATCCAAATTAGGAAACAAAGTCGTAATTCACGTAAAATCTCACTAATCCTCTATTCTCTAATGAATAATCCAACTTTATATCAAACTAAGGGATAAAATATCACTAATCCTCTATCCTCAAATGAGTAATCCACGTTTATATCAAACTAGAGGATATCCAGATTAGGGGGAAAAGTGTCGTAATCCACGTAAATTCGCACGAATCCTCTATCTTCTAATGAGTAATCTAAGTTTATATCACACTAGGGGATATCCAAATTAGGGGAATAAGTCTTAATTCACGTAAAAATATCACTAATCCTCTATCCTCAAATGAGTAATCCAAGTTTATATCAAACTAGGGGATGTCCAAATTAGGGAAAAAAGAGTCGTAATCCACGTAAAATATCACTAATCCTCTATCCTCAAATGAGCAGTATTGTAATGTATCTAGATACATGTATCTAGATACAGTATCTAGATACATATCTAGATACATTCTTGCTTGAGTACCTAAAGTTGTATCTAGATACATTTTTTTCTGAAGTATCCGTATTTGTATCTAGATAGAAAAAAAATGTATCTGTTACAACACTGCACTTCACGTTAATCACATACAATTAGCTATTGATTCATTATTAAGTGCATTATTTTTTTATCTTTACCTTCGAGCTTCGATTAATTTTCTCGTATTTTATTTAAGTTTGAGTCAGTGATTTGCTATTTCATTGTGTATTTTTCTTGTATCTATTACGTAGCATTATTATTATTTGTTTTATTTTTACCTTGGGGCTTCGATTAATTTTCTCGTATCCAATTTAAGTTTCAGTCACAATTTAAGTTTGAGTCAGTAATTTGTTATTTCATTGTATATTATTCTTGTAATTATCACCTGGCATTATTATTTATTTTTTTACCTTTGGGCTTCGATTAATTTTCTCGTATTTAATTTAAGTTCAACTCAGTAATTTGATATTTCATTGTGTATTATTCTTGTATCTATTACGTATAGTAGCCCGTCGAAAGCTGACAATGACGCATGATTTTTCGAATAAACAATCGCGTTTTTAATACTGATTCATGTGCTTCAGTTAAATGCAATAGAATGAAATGAAATTAGAAACGTATGTCGAATTCATGCAATATGGATCTATGAGTCATGTCAGGACGGGACGAGTATACCAATAGTTATACCAACGATAAGCAGACTATAAGAAATAAATTTAGTTTTGCACGTTTTATTAAATATATATGAGCATTTTCTTTTGCATGTAAAATGCGTATATAAAAAGAAAACAATTTTTGGTTTGGTTTTCCGTGTATCTGAAGGGTATCTAGAAGTATCTAGATACTTTTCAAATGTATCTGTATCTGTAGCTAGATACATTTTCTAATTTGTATCTAGATATCTATCTAGATACATGTTTTCTAAGGTATTTGTATCTGTATCTAGATACAAAAACAAAATTATGTGTTACAACACTGCAAATGAGTAATCCAAGTTTATATCAAACAAGGGGATATATAAATAGGGGGAAAAGTCGTAATCCACGTAAAATATTACTAATCTTCTATCCTTAGATGACTAATCCACGTTTATATCAAACTTGGGGATGTCTAAATTAGGGGGAAAAGTGTCGAAATCCACGTAAAATTTCACTAATCTAATCTAATCTTCTAATGAGTAATCCAAGTTTTTATGAAACTAGGGGATATCCAAATTAGGGGAAAAAGTCGTAATCCACGTAAAATATCACTAATCCCGTATCCTCAAATGAGTAACCCAAGTTTGTAACAAACTAGGGGATATCCAAATTAAGGGAAAAATAATCGTAATCCACGTAAATTCGCACCAATCCTCTATTTTTTAATGAATAATCTAAGTTTATATCAAACCAGAGGATATCCAAATTAGGGGAAAAAGTGTCGTAATCCACGTAAAATCTCACTAATCCCTATCCTCAAATTAGGAATCCAAGTTTATATCAACTAGGGGATATCCAAATTAGGGAAAAAGTGTTGTAATCCACGTAAAATCTCACTAATCCTCTATCCTCAAATGAGTAATCCAAGTTTAAATATCAAACCAGGGGACATCCAAATTAGGGGGAAAATAGTCCACATAAACTATCACTAATCCTCTATCCTCAAATTAGTAATCCAAGTTTATATCAACTAGGGGATATCCAAATTACGAGGAAACGTCGTAATCCACGTAAAATATATCTAATCCTCTATGCTCTAATGAGTAATCCAAGTTTATATCAAACTAGGGGATATCCAAATTAAGGGAAAAGTGTCGTAGTCCACGTAAAATATCACTAATCCTGTATCCTCTAATGAGTAATACAAGTTTGTGTCAAATTAGGGGATATCCAAATTAGGGAAAATAGAGTCGTAATCCACGTAAAATCTTAGTAATCCTCTATCCTGAAATGAGTAATCCATTTTTATATCAAACTGGATTTTTTTTTTATTGACATGGGTCCTCCTATACCTATATGCTTTTATTTCAATAGTTAAGAATAAGTTGTCTGTGGGTTAAATAATAACACTGGTCGACAAATTTTGACGAATGAGTTGTCCCTTCACTATAAATGCATTTTTCGGAAAGTATTTACTATGCATATGAATGAAATGCAAAAAAAAAATTGAAGGTCATTTATTTTTTCATAGTTTTTGCACTATTTACTTACAAAAACACGTTCTCTGTTAAAGATTGGTTAGAAAAGTGATACCAGTAACTGTTAAACTGAAATTTGAATCCAGTATTACCATAAAAAAGAATCGGAATCGGTCTTTTTTGCAAAATATGAAATATCTCAAAAACCTGACATCATAGAATTTTTTTTAACGTTCCTAAAATCAGCAATAAAATGTCTTTCAGAATCAGCTATTTATGTTTAAGGGACAAAAATTGTGTTGACCAGTGTAATTATTACTATACATGGTGTTGCATGTCACACTGTACTGTGTCACACTATTCAAGCAGCATGTTCCTGAGGCCATTTTAAATAGAAAATGTACTTTAAATACGGGTCCAATTCGCAACGGTTGCCCAGTATGGAGCTAAGAGTTTTTTTGGAATGTTTCATTGATTGTCACACAAATTTGAAAATTGTATGGCCACTTTTTCATTTTTTATTTTAAGTTGAACACGTCCACTAAACCTGAGTCCAATTCGCGGTTGCCCAGTATAGAGCTAAGAGTTTTCTGGAATGTTTTATTGATTGCCACATAAATTTGAAAATTGTACGGACACTTTTTCAGTAAGGTTGATCAATTTCCCAAATTTAAAAGGTGACACACCACACTTACTTAAGTTTACAATTCTTAGGACCACAAAAAAATGCTCGAACACAATTGCTCGAAAACAATTGCTCGAAAGAAAATTGTTCGAATCAATTGCTCGAAAAGTAGTGTATCGAATGGAAAATTGCTCGAAAGCCGAGTTGCCCGAATACCAATTCCTCAAATGGAAAATTTCCCAATTGAAAATTGCTCGGAATAATAAAATAAGTAGGTAAAAGAAAGTTTATTAAATTTATATAAATTCAAAATATATAATTAAATGCATGTAGTTGTGAATTTCATAGCAACGTACGTTATTATTATAGCTATTATTATTATTATAGTATTGTTGCCCACAAGAAGGTTATAAACTAAATGGTATCTTCTCCTTTTCTTTCGAGCAATTGTTTTCGAGCAATTTTCACCACACCCAATTCTTAGCAGGTCAAAAACTAAAGTTTTAAATTTCATAGCAACGTATGTTATTATTATAGCTATTATTATTATTATTATAGTATTGTAGCCTACAAGAAGGTTAGACGCAAAATGATACCTCCTCCTTTTCTGTCGCAATCCTTCTAAATGATAATATAGTAAAATATTAATTTCCAATTTTGGCTTTACAATTATCTCGACCTTAGTTATCTGCTGGATAATGATCGAATAAATAACTTTCATGGTTTTATCCATGAACTAATATAATTAATAATATAAATTATATAATATATAAATTATAACTAATAGTTATGTAAATATCATATAAATACCAATTATCACAAAATGTGCGTTTTAACACAAATTTATCTTATATTTAAAAAATAAATACAATTTTCGAGCAATTCTCCATTTGAGGAACTATTTTTCGAGCAATTGATTTCGACCAATTGTTTCGAGCAATTTTTACCGAACTCAATTCTTAACAGGTCAGAAACTAAAGTTGTGAATTTCATAGCAACGTACGTTATTATTATAGCTCTTATTATTATTATAGTATTGTTGCCCTCTAGAACGTTAGACACAAAATGGTACCTCCTCCTATTCTGTCGGAATCCTTGGAAAGGATAATATAGTGAAATATCAATTTCCAACTTTTGCGTTCCAATTATCTCGATCTTAGTTATCTGCTGGATAACTAATAATTATAAACCTACTAGTGAAAAATCAATTTCCTATTTTGGGTTTTCAATTATTTCTATCTTAGTTATCTGCTGGATAACTATTAATTATAAACCTACTAGTTATACATCAATTTCCAATTTTGGCTTTCCAATTATCTCCATCTTAGTTATCAGCTGGATAATTAATAATTATAATCCTACTAGTTTAACATCAATTTCCAATTTTGGCTTTCCAATTATCTCGATTTTAGTTATCTGCTAGATAATTAATAATAAACTTACTAGTGAAACAACCATTTTTAATTTTGGCTTTCCAATTATGTCGATATTAGTTATCTGCTGGATAATTTATAATAATAAACCTAGTGCTCCTGAAAACCATGTTTCCACGATAGTAAGAGACTCAATTTGTTTCTCGTTGTGCGTTATTTAAACCATTAGAAAACTATTTAACACTTTATCAGTGAATTGATAGACCTGCCTCGTTAATATGCATTTGCACTTTGACGTAATTTCTTCTAATGCATAATAAATTATATAACTGTGCAACGTAGATTTTTTTTATTAATATCCTTGCGCAACACATTTTTTGTCCCTTGGACTGAAATAGTCGTTTACGATAGAAAACATTGCGCAGATTTCAGAAACGTCAAAAAATGTTGTTTCTACCACGTCAGGTTTTTGTGATATTTCAAGTTTTGCAAAATGTATAACTCATTTTTTTTCGGGATGCAAGACCGATTCCGTTGATTTATTATCACAATACTTGATTCAAATTTCAGTTTGACAGTTACCGGTATCACTTTTCTAACTTCTCTTTAACTGATGACGTGTTTTTCTAAGTATATATATTAAGATCTTTATTAAGGCTATCGACCCCTGATGGGGTCTTTCCGCCCTTTACTTTATAAGTAAATAGTGAAAAACTATGTAAAAAATCTTTAAAAAATGACCTCCAACATAATATTTTTTCAAATCGTACATATGCATAGTAATTACTAAGGGACAACACATTTGTCAAAATTTGTCAACCAGTGTAAGTTATCAGATGCACAATAAATACAACGATTGTCGTACAAAAGCACATTGAAATATTTTTTAAATCGTACAACCGTTTTGGTCAACTGACTACTATAACAATGATAAAATCTGGTTATGTGTAGGTTCATAATTACGGGCCTACTTCAGGTGCTGTGGCTAATTACCGCCGCCTTTGACTGATTAAGATACTTTTTTTTTCAAGAGTGTGTTTGTAGAGAAATATTATGATACATTTGATTTATGCTTTAATTTTTCAAATAAAAAGTCAAAATTTCAGCATGTATCGTCATAAATAACAGCCCTTGGGGGAAGGGTTCGCGCAGAGCTTGGCACAATATTTAGAATCCATTTTTAGAGATTATTATAGAAGATTAAAAAAAAAACATCTCCCTAGGGAGTACAATAGAGTATTTGTTTAATTTCCCAAAAATGTTGTTAACATTATTTTATAAGAAATATTTCTCAAGCCTTATTTGCCTCTCTGGAGGTAAAAATCTCTTAAATTTGTAATCTAATTTTAGATCTGAAATTTTATAACGATTTCTTTATGTTGAAGGTATTTTTAAATACCTTTAAAGACACAAAGAACACCCCATGAGGGGTCGATAGTAGTAGCATTGAATATAATAATAATTTAATTATAATAATAAGGGTATTGTAATCAATGGTACTAGTAGTAGTAGATATATTTATTGGTGTTAAGTGACATTAAAGTTTTACATAAGTCAAATATACACATTTAAAGTTCAAGCAGTTCTTAACACTAACACAAAAATTATTATAATCTGGTACAGGGCTAAAATTGGTGCACACATAGAAAATACCAGATAGCCTACGAAATATTCTTTATCTATTTAAAACAACTAAAAGAGTCAAAATAACCCAGTTTTATGAATTTGGTTATAGATTGTTGCCAGTAAAATTTATCTAGGACATCTATTAATGAGGTAATTGATTTTAGTTTCTCGCAATTTTTCGTGTTAATAATTACATGGAGAAAGTCACGTGCAGCGTCCAGATCAGATTTTTAGGCGTTACTTTTGTTTGTGGTGGAACTTATAATTGCGTCCTTATAATTAGCTCGAGAGATATTTAATAGGAATTATTACAGTGGCCTCAAGTACGAACTATATTAACCACTTTCGAAACTATCGTCTCGTATAACAGAGTACACCCATGTCTGGCAACCGCATCGAGGCCGCTAATCCATCAACTAATTGCCGCCCCCCCGAAAACACGAGCAATTCAAGACAATTTCCGAACGCTCGCAACAATCGAGTTACGGTCTCCCAGCACCGACAAATCGCGCCCCACGGGGTGGAAATTATCCCCCCGGGGGATGCGCGGGGAAGTCCCGACGGCGCAGAGGACAAGAGGAGCGGACATCAATCAGCGGCTCCCCGGTAATGATCCGTCTGCCCGTAATGAGAATCGGAACTCGATTTTGGCCAGGAAAAACAGACAGAACAGAAAAAATGGGGCCCTCGTAATTACCGGCACAAAGGGGCCGCCCCGATTGTCCCCCCCTCGCACGTGCGACAGGGGGATTAATTAAGAGCGCCCTGCGGAGCAGGAGGGGGTGGGATGGCCCCAGGACTATTTATACGACGGGGGCGGGAAGGTGGCGGCTCGCGTTTCACGCCTCGCGTGGGGTGTCGCGGGTTCAATGCCCTACCTACGCACCCCCCGAGTGTGCAGATGCCGGGGGCTTTTTTGTCATCCGGTGCTCCCACTAATGCGTGTAATGTCGGAACATATTACGGACAGATTTTTCTGGCGCGAAAGCTAAATTTAGACACGGACGTGGGGCTCGTGCCGTTGGGGGAGAGGGCGAAGCCCTCGCAGGGATTTCGTCAGATCTTCAACGACACGCAATTACTCATAGTACCGAAGAATATACAAGCAGTAACTGATTTTATCACAGTTTTGCTCAGTGTCTGCACAACCAATATCACTGACCAGCGATCATAATAATCGTCTGATGCTTAGCTGTCCAGTGTTGCAGGTGAAAGGGTAAATAAATAAAGATAAATAAAGTTAGAATAAAGGTAAAAGAATAGTTAGTATATATCAGTAATTCAAGCAAAAATTAACAACGTTAGAAATTCTAAACTTACCAAAATTAAAATTGTGAAAATGCAAATTATAGAATTTCAATTCCAATTAATTTAAAATTGTTACAATTAAATTGAATTAGAAAATAAATAGCAGATGTTGAAAAGCGATAATGACCAGAAGATCTTTCGTAGAAGTAACAGATGTTGAAGGCCGACATTAACCAACAGGCCTTTCTTAGAAGTAGTAGGACATGGCAATGACATGACCTACCAGAATATTTTCAGCATGGTCAAAAGGCAATCGCGAACATTAGTCAGAATGTCTTAAACATAAGTCTTCAACATAAGCAGAAGCTGTCCAAATCATCAATGACCAGAAGTTTTTTCACATGACAAACATGGTCTTCATGACAAGTTCAACAATTTCTCAAAAGTATACCTTCATTCTTCCCAAAAACTGTTGCCTTTTTCAATTTTATAAATCTTAAGATAAACTAAATAAAATCTGTAAGATATGTCCATGAATTCATTAACATGTTAATGCTAAATATTAAAAAATATTAAAAAATGCACAATTTTCTGGCTGTTCTTGGCAAAGTATACCTTCATTCTTCCCAAAAACTGTTGCCTTTTTCAATTTTATAAATCTTAAAACAAACTAAATAAAATCTGTAAGATATGTCCATGAATTCATTAACATGTTAATGCTAAATATTAAAAAATATTAAAAAATGCACAATTTTCTGGCAGTTCTTGGCAAAGTATACCTTCATTCTTCCCAAAAACTGTTGCCTTTTTCAATTTTATAAATCTTAAGACAAACTAAATAAAATTTGTAAGATATATCCATGAATTCATTAACATGTTAATGCTAAATATTAAAAAAAAAAATTAAAAAATGCACAATTTTCAGGCAGTTCTTGGCAATGTGTCTCTTGCAGTTGCACCGCGCCTCTTAGAATTGGCAATTAATGACCGCTTAATTTAGAATATTTTCACCCCTTCACCCCCCCTCTTTGTTTTTAATTAAACGACGGTTTTCGCGCGGAAATTCGGGTCGAGGGCGAACTAATTCGGAAGTGCCACGCGGACGAGGGTGGCAATTAATTAAAAAATCCTCCCCCGCCGGTTATTAATGGCGGCGGACTTCCGGAATTTATCGGCGCCGCAGGAATTAATCGGGGGATTATAAAGCGCGTCTTTTTGCTTTTGCGGCCCGGGGACCTTCTGTGCCGATGGATTGATGTAAAGGGCCCGCACCGTCGAAAAACCGACCCCAGAGCTGATCCAGGTTTTATGACGATCCCTCACTTTAAAAAATTAGCCGATCGCTCAGATCACCCCAGACAAATTATCGGAGCTATTAATAAGGATCGAAATTTGAGGCAGGTGCGGGTGTATATAATTGCAGTGGGATCAAGTTGAAATAATTGATCAAGGATCAAGCGACGGACTTAGAATGATTATGTCGATCAGTGGGATCAATTGGAAATAATTGATCAAGGATCAAGCGTCGGATTAAGAATGATAATGATGTCGATCAGTGGGATCAATTGGAAATAATTGATCAAGGATCAATGATTAAACGACGGATTTAGAATTATTATGATGTCGATCAGTGGGATCAATTGGAAATAATTGATCAACGATCATGCGACGGATTTAGAATGATTATGATATCGATCAGTGGGACCAATTAGATATAATTTTATCAAGGATCAAGCGACGGATTTAGAATTATTATGTCGATAAGTGGGATCAATTGGCAATAATTGATCAAGGATCAAGCGACGGATTTAGAATTATTACGATGTAGATCGTATTAAATCGAATTAAATCTATTCCAAATTTTGAATAAATATAATTCATGACGTTTTTCAATTCTTAATCATTAATTTATCAATATTTTTTTATAGTTACCAATTTGTTAACTGTTGAATTTTCCACTAAATTCTCATAAACGAAAATATTAATAAACTTTATAAATATTGCACCATATATTCAAAAATTCTTCTAGAACATCCAATTTTTCCAATGCTTTATCCATAATTTTGCAATATCTCAACAACTCTTTTACTTGTTGAGGTATTGCAAAATTATGGATATATCATTGAAAAAATTGGATGTTCCAGAAGAATTTTTGAATATATGGTGCAATATTTATAAAGTTTATCAATATTTTCGTTTATGAGAATTTAGTGGAAAATTCAACAGTTAACAAATTGGTAACCATAAAAAAATATTGATAAATTAATGATTAAGAATTGAAAAACGTCATTTTTTTTAATAATTCTAGTATAATTTCTCAACCTTCCCTTAATTATCTACATTTTTTCAAAAATTATTATTTATACCAATTTGGGACAATTTGTTAATCATTCTACAGTATTTTTTCTAATATTTTACAATTGAATCACCGATTTCAGTAACCCTCTAAGTTCACTTTTGGTTATATTTGAATTATGAATGGGATGGCGCTTAAAGGATGTAGTTATTTTGATTGAGTGCAAAAACAACCTTATTCTAATATTTTGAAGCAGTATTACACGCTCTGAAAACGCTCTGAAAATATCAAATGAGAGCAGACACAATCTAGTTCCGTGAATAATTAATTTGTATTTAATTATTAATTATTATTTGTAATACTGCATTTTTTTGTTTTATAATGTCATTTTCAAACATATAATGATATAGTTATTTGTTTGAAAATGTCTACTATTCAGTCGAAACTATAGTCACCATATTAAAATAAACTGTTATACCTACAAAGTTAAAATTGCATTATTTATTTATACATAATGTATCACGAAGTAAAAGCCACAAAGTAAAAAGAATTTGTATTTAATTATTTCAAAACTAGTTATGTGTAACTTGGGTTGTTCCTGAAATTAGTGATTCAATTATTCTTTAACAATTTCTTAATCGATTCGATTTCTCAATTATTTTTTTACAAATGTCTCATTGTTTTCAATCTTCTACAATGTCGATTTTTTTATTATTTTACAACAATTTCTTAACATATTTAGTGCTTTCAAAAAAACTCAAAGACTTAAACATATATGAAGTGATTTATATTTATTGTACTATTTTCTAAAATAGAAAATCAAATAATTACTATTTTTACTTTATTTTATAACAAAATTTAAAAATATACATTTCCCCAATTATTCTCCTTCAATTTCTCAACAATTTCTTAATTTAGGTAGTACTTTCAACAAAACTCAAAGACTTAAACATATATGAAGTGATTCATATCTTTTGTATTATTTTCCCAAATAGAAAATCAAATAATTACTATTTTTACTTTATATTATAACAAAATTTAAAAATATACATTTCCCCAATTATTCTTCTTCAATTTCTCAACAATTTCTTAATTTAGGTAGTACTTTCAACAAAATTCTAAGACTTAAACACATATATGTAGTGATTCATATCTTTTGTATTATTTTCCCAAATTGAAAATCAAATAATTATTATTTCTTTATTTTATAACAAAATTTTTAAAAAATCATTTCCCCAATTATTCTCCTATGATTTTTTAACCATTCTTCTTTTATTGTGCCATTTTTTGTCAATAATGATTTTAAACTTTCTAAATTTCATAATTATTTTATAAAATTTCTAAATTTGTCAATTATTCTTCTACAATATTTGCAATTAATTGTTCGCAATCAAAGCCTCAATGATTCTTTTACATTTTTGTCAATTTATTCATCATTCATTTGACGTTATCAATCATCTTTCTACATCGTGACGTTATCAATTATCTTTCTACATTGTGACATTATCAATCATTTTTCTACATTGTGGTTTTTTAGCAAGTACTCTTTGAAAATTCATTGTTCGACTTTGTAAATATTTTCATTAATTTTTCTAGTAGTGGTAACAAATTTCATTTCCTTTTGACCAGAGGTCTTACTGGCTTTACAGTAATGGTTGAAACTATGAGTGATTTTCATATATGAAATATTGAAATTAATAAATAATTCAAATTAAAAATATTAAACAAAAACATGAATTCATTTATGTGTTTCGTTCCTATCCACAAGGTGGCGTTGAAATACATTGGTAGACACAAATGCTAATGAATTTCTATGCAGTGATGACATGTGTTTAACGACCTTCTCTGCACACTTTGAAGATTTTGGTACAAAAAGTCGCTAATATCCTAATATCACTTTGTAATTCTAACAGCAGTATTAATAATTAACTCTAAAGTCAGTTTTCAAAATAAAATAAATCATTCAAAGTCAAAATATAAATATAAAGATTCAATAATTATTAAATTAAATCTATTCCAAATTTTGAATAAATATAATTCATGACGTTTTTCAATTCTTAATCATTAATTTATCAATATTTTTTTATAGTTACCAATTTGTTAACTGTTGAATTTTCCACTAAATTCTCATAAACGAAAATATTAATAAACTTTATAAATATTGCACCATATATTCAAAAATTCTTCTAGAACATCCAATTTTTCCAATGCTTTATCCATAATTTTGCAATATCTCAACAACTCTTTTACTTGTTGAGGTATTGCAAAATTATGGATATATCATTGAAAAAATTGGATGTTCCAGAAGAATTTTTGAATATATGGTGCAATATTTATAAAGTTTATTAATATTTTCGTTTATGAGAATTTAGTGGAAAATTCAACAGTTAACAAATTGGTAACCATAAAAAAATATTGATAAATTAATGATTAAGAATTGAAAAACGTAATTTTTTTTAATAATTCTAGTATAATTTCTCAACCTTCCCTTAATTATCTACATTTTTTCAAAAATTCTTTTAGAACATCCAATTTTTCTAATGATGTATCCATAATTTTGCAATATCTCAACAACTCTTTTACTTCTTGATATATTGCAAAATTATAGATAAATCATAGGGAAAATATATGGAATATATTGGAATATATGGTGCAATTTTTATAAAGTTTATTACAATTTTCGCTTACGAGAAACTATTGATAAATGACTGAACCGTTAACAAAATTGGTAAACTAACAAATAAAAAACTATTGATAGAATATTGATTAAAAATTGAAAAACTGTCAAAGAGTTGGTGAGATATTGCAAAATTATGGACAACTCAGTAAACAAATTGGATGATCTAGAAGAATTTTTGAAAAAATGTAGATAATTAAGGGAATATTTAGAAATCATACTAAAATTATTAAAAAATTGACGATCAGTACTTACTGTGGCTATGGGTATTTAATTATGTTCTTTCATTGCTCTCAAAATCGTACAATTTTTATAAAGTTTTTTTAAGATTTTCGTTTACAAGAAACTATTGGAAAATGACTGAACACCATAATTTAATATTCATGCAATTGATATTAATAATGCAACATCCTCAATTCGATTTTTTAATGCTCGAATTATTCCTGCATTATGAGATTTTACATTTTGATAATAAATAACAAAGCAATAAGAAACTAAACCTAACAAAGTTTTACAAAATTGGTAAACTAACAAATAAAAAAATATTAATAGAATAATGATTAAGAATTGAAAAACGTCATTTTTTTAATAATCCTAGTATAATTTCTCAACCTTCCCTTAATTGTATACATTTAAAAAAAATTGTAGAACATCCAATTTTTCTAATGATTTATCCATAATTTTGCAATATCTCAACAAGTTTAAAAGAGATCATTTTAGTATAATTTGTCAACCTTCCCTTGCTTATCTACATTTTTTTTTAAAAAATTCTAGAACTTTATTCTAGACTAGACTAGAATTCTAGACTTATACATATTTCTTCAATATCTGATCAAGTAAAAGAGTTGTTGAGATATTGCAAAATTGTGGATAAATCATTGGAAAAATTGGATATGCGAGAAGAATTTTTGAAAAAATGTAGATAAGCAAGGGAAGGGAAGGTTGACAAATTATACTAGAAATATTTAAAAAATGACGATTACTACATGCTGTGGCGATTGGAATTATTTTCTTACATTACACTAAAAACTGCTTAAACCTGCAAGAAACTTTTTAGTTTGATTGGTGTAATCAACATTTAGGCACCTATTTTACACCTATATTGTTTGTACCGATCAACATAGAATGACACCATTTCCTACATTTGAGAGTTGTCCCACCATTAGAGTTGTTGAGATATTGCAAAATTGTGTATAAATCATTGAAAAAATTGGATATTGTAGAAGAATTTTTGAAAAAATGTAGATAATCAAAGGAAAGGTAGGTTGACAAATTATACTGGAAATATAAAAAAAAATTACGATTACTACTTGCTGTGGCGATGGGAATTTAATTATGTTGTTTCATTATTCTCAAAACTGCTTAAAACTGCAAAAAACGTTTTAGTTTGATTGGTATAATCAACATTTAGGTATCTATTTTACACCTATGTTTTTTGTACCGATCAATGTAAAATGAGACCATTTCCAACATTTGCTTATATATGAATATGTGTATAGAAATATATAGGAAATAAAAATATCTATCTATCTATTCCATTAAAAAAATCATAAGTAATCAAATACTAGTAAGAGTAGTCATCTAATTCTGCTGGCTATTTTCAAGTAGAAATAATCGGGACCAAATGCTTTTGCTATAATTATTTGAATTTTTATTTCGAAAAATAGTTCATGTTAGAAATAACTTCACATATTTTTGAGTTTTTTAAATTTATTTTCGTGCGAAAATTGAAAATACGATACATTTTAAAAGAATAATTGACAAATTGGTGATTCAGAAATTATAAAATTATGATTCATAATTTGGCACAGAGTTACACTTCTCACCCCGATGAAAATTTGTTTTCGCCGCAAAATGACCCAATCCATGCGAATTTGTTTTCTTCACAAATTATGCAATCCCTGTGAAATATTTGATTCGGCAAACTGCACGCTTTCAATGCCGACTATGTTCATCGAGAAAAAATTATAAATCAGCATTATCTCAATATCCTTTTTGTTTTTAATTATATAAAATAATATTAAATATGGTTTAAAGTTCTTACAACTGAAAGTGGGATTTTATTACTATGTTATTTCAGGGAAAATTTGTAGTGCACTTATTTTTGTATTTCTTTTGGGTTTAATGAAACATAAGTTCGACGGATCGTGGCGTTGCGAAGGGGCTGTTTTTGCGGGCCGAAGTTTGAGGTCGTTTAACAGATGTTAATCTTGCGGATTCTGGAGGCACCGTGACAACGCGTTCACGGCCCAGAAGTTTTTAATAAGTTTTCTTGCCGCAATTAGACTCCGGCGGGCGGGGGCGGGATGAAAAATCGGGCACAGTAATTAAAGTTTCAGCCCGCGGAAACATCCCATCAATTAATTTAGCGGCGGCGACCCCCCGCCTGTTTTTTTTTTCCGCCGTCGTTTTTGGGGGGGCCCCATTAGGGGCCCTTCACTCCGACCGGCGGGCATGGCAGCCGAGCACGCGCTCCATTAATAAAGATAACAATTTATCGCGGCGCTGGGGCGCAATTACGTCTCTTTTCCCGGGGCCCTCGCGAGTTAATTAGATGCGGTCGGCGGAAATGGTCGTGGCACGTACAAAGTCGAATCTAAAGTGGCCCCTAAGTGCAGCATCAACTCGACGTGCCTTTCATTAAAACTAGTAGGTCAACTGCGGCGGGGATCGATCCCGACGTCGCGCTCTCAAAAGAACCGGGATGATTAATCAAATTTCGTGGGGAGCGGAGATTTCTCCTTTTATGCGAGGCTGCGGGGAGCTATTGGGTATTAATAGCAGCAAGGCTCATTCCCTCGTCGCTAATAATTTCCTCTTAGTCATGTGGAAGAAATAACTGCAGAAGGAATTTGGACAACTTGATATTTAGAATAGAGATAGATTGTACAGACATGGATTTCCTCAAAGTATCCTCACATTATCTTATATTACTACACAGGAAGTCATCAAACTCTACGCACATGTTTTATAGATTGATGAAGATATCGTCATTTTGTTTTGTAATCTTATATTTTTTTCTTTTTTTTTTTCTTAAGGCTTAGATTTACTCATTTATTATACATATATTATTTATTTTATAGTTGTGATTGATTCATCATTAGCTATATCAGCATTTCACAAACTACGACAGAACACATCAGGAATACTGAAAATATATACGGGGTGAGCATTTTTTAAAGTGTTAACCCTCACCACTCAGAATAGAGAAATAGTGTGAACCTCACCAAAATTTCATGAAAATATTTTAATTTGTTTTCGAGATATCGCCTGGTACGACTTTAAAAAACTCACCCTGAATATATTTTCAGCATTCCTCATGTGTTCTGTCGTAGTTTGGGAAATGCTATTATAGCTAATGATGATATCAATCAAAACTAAAACAAAAATCTAAGTACGTCTAAAAATTTCTGAAATCCTGAAGACTAATTACCTCACGTCCAAACGTCTCTAATCACCTCAACTCCGAACCCTCCCGGCTTTCTCCTACCCTCGAAGACGACGTCCTCCATTTGGGAATATACTGCCGGCCGGTACACGGCGGTGCACTAAGGCGCGGACCATAAATCGCACTGGACGCCAGAGCGCCCCGAGTGATTTATTTCCATCAGGGGGGCGAAACTTTAGACTCGATACTCTCGGGGGGCGCTCCAGGAAACGGTTTTAAATCCACGGCCTGGGGGAGATTTTATGAGTTCTTAAAATGAATTGATGCGTTCCCGGTGCCGCAGCCGCCTATTCCTTGTACAGCATGGGCGAGAGTGCGTGGAGATTTGTAACGGCGCACGTAGAAGTTTGTGATGAGAAATTGCAACATAAAATATTAGCTTGCACGCTTTTTTTAAATATTTATAATCATCCGTTATTGGACGTTTAAACATATTGAAATGTGAGAGAACCATATGAATGTCATCTCGTGGGGTAATCAATTATTACTGAGAACTGTAGCGCGTGGGTAAATGAATCAGGTTTTCGTTGAAGCAGCGTTTGAAATCCTTACGTTTGCAAATAATTAATTTTCAGAAATTTTAGTAAAAGCTAACTCATTCTTGTCAATGCAGAAAGTTATATGTTTGATTTTCTCCCTTATTTTAAACTGAAACTTTGTCAAATTCTCAGGATAATTAGTTTCAAATGTACTGTACACGAATCTAATATCGAATTTACAAATAATAAATTTTCAGAAATTTCAGTAATAGCTGACCTATACGTTTCAACTCATTATTGCATCGAATCAATTGGAGCTAGAAGCTATCATGGCAAAAGTTACAAATATAAGTAACCATTATGGGCTTAAACTTAACCACTCAAAAACCCAAGTCATGATAGTCGATCGAGCTAATAACAACTCCACTCACATTCGGCAAGTGGCAGGTTTCGAGGTTGTTGATAAGTTCATTTACCTGGGATCAATCATTACCAATGGTGGAGGAAGCGAAGCCGAAATAAGACGTCGGCTAGCAATTGCCAGAACCGCAACAACTAAACTGAGCCGAGTGTGGAAAGATAGCGCAATATCAAAAGCGACTAAACTGAAATTGGCGCAAACACTAATCTTCCCAATCGCTACCTATGCAGCCGAAACCTGGACCATGAAGCAGGCTGACCGCAAAAAAGTCGACTCTTTTGAGATGTGGGTATACAGGAAGATGCTTAAAATACAATGGACCGAACACCGAACAAACGTATCAATCTTAAATGAACTACGAATTACTACCAGATTGTCCAAAAGAGTGAACCAAAAATACCTACAATACTTCGGCCACATATCAAGACGAACTGACGGAATGGAGAAGCTCATGGTGCAGGGAAAGGTTAACGGAAAAAGATCAAGAGGAAGGTCACCATCACGATGGATTGACCAAATGCAGCCGCTTGTTGGACAAGGTCTACATGGGGCCACGTCAATGGCACAGGATCGGGAGACATGGAGGCATACCGTGCAAAGGGCCACAACATAATGCCACCAAACCCTTCTTAGGGTAGCTGGACTGAGAAGAAGAAGACGTTTCAATGCAGAAAGATATATGATAGATTTTCTCGCTTATTTAATACTGAAAGATTGTCAAATTTTCAGGAGACTTAGTTTCATGTGTACTGTACATGAATCTAACATAAAATTTGCAAATAATAAATTTTCATATATTTCAGTAATAGCTTACCTTGTCAATGCAGAAAGTTATGTGTTAAATTTTCTCCGTTATTTAATACTGAAACTTTGTCAAATTTTCACGAGAATTAGTTTCAAGTATAATGTACATGCATCTAATATAAAATATGCTAATAATAAATTTTCGGAAATTTCAGTAATAGCTAACTTATACTTGTCAATACAGAAAGTTATATGTTTGATATTCTCCCTTATTTAATACTGGAACTTTATCAAACTTTCAGGAGAATTAGTTTAAGATGTACTGTACACGAATCTAATATTAAATTTGCAAATAATAAATTTTCATATATTTCAGAAATAGCTAACCCATACTTGTCAATGCATAAAGTTATATGTTTGATTTTCTGCCTTATTTAATACTGACAGTTTGTCAAATTTTTAGGAGAATTGGATTTAGGTATACTTTACACGAATCTAATGTCAAATATGCAAACAATAAATTTTCAGAAATTTCAGTAATAGCTAACCCATACTTGTCAATGCAGAAAGTTATATGTTTGATTTTCTCCCTTATTTAATACTAAAAGTTTATCATATTTTCAGGAGAATTAGTTTCAGGTGCACTGTACACTAATCTAATATCAAATTTGCAAATAATAAATTTTCACAAATTTCAGTAAAAGCTAACCCATACTTGTCAATACAGAAAGTTATATGTTTGATGTTCTCCCTTATTTAATACTGAAACTTTATCAAATTTTCAGGATAATTATTTTCAGGTGTACTCTATATGAATCTAATGTCAAATTTACAAATAATAGATTTTCAGATATTTCAGTAATAGCTAACCTATACTTGTCAATGCAGAAAGTAAAGTGTTTGATTTTCTCCCTTATTTAATACTAAAACTTTGTCAAACTTTCAGGAAAATTATTTTAATGTGCACTGTACATGAATCTAATATAAAATTTGCAAATAATAAATTTTCAGATATTTCAGTAATGGCTAACTCATACTAGCCATTGCTTAAAGTTGTTTGCTTGAGTTTCTTCCTTATTTAATACTCAAACTTTGTCAAATTTGCAGGAAAATTAGTTTTAGGAGTAGTGTACACGTATCTATTATTAAATTTTCAAATTAGGAATTTTCAGAAACTTCAGTAATAGCTAACTCATACAGGTCATTGCTTAAAGTTATTTGCTTGAGTTTCTCTCTTATTTAATACTCAAACTTTGTCAAATTTTTAGGAGAATTAGTTTCAGGTGTACTCTAATCGAATCTATTATCAAATCTGCAAATAATAAATTTTCAGAAATTTCAGTAATAGCTAACCCATACTTGTCAATGCAGAAAGTTATATGTTTGATTTTCTCCCTTATTTAATACTAAAAGTTTATCATATTTTCAGGAGAATTAGTTTCAGGTGCACTGTACACTAATCTAATATCAAATTTGCAAATAATAAATTTTCACAAATTTCAGTAAAAGCTAACCCATACTTGTCAATACAGAAAGTTATATGTTTGATGTTCTCCCTTATTTAATACTGAAACTTTATCAAATTTTCAGGATAATTATTTTCAGGTGTACTCTATATGAATCTAATGTCAAATTTACAAATAATAGATTTTCAGATATTTCAGTAATAGCTAACCTATACTTGTCAATGCAGAAAGTTAAGTGTTTGATTTTCTCCCTTATTTAATACTAAAACTTTGTCAAACTTTCAGGAAAATTATTTTTATGTGCACTGTACATGAATCTAATATAAAATTTGCAAATAATAAATTTTCAGATATTTCAGTAATGGCTAACTCATACTAGCCATTGCTTAAAGTTGTTTGCTTGAGTTTCTTCCTTATTTAATACTCAAACTTTGTCAAATTTGCAGGAAAATTAGTTTTAGGAGTAGTGTACACGTATCTATTATTAAATTTTCAAATTAGGAATTTTCAGAAACTTCAGTAATAGCTAACTCATACAGGTCATTGCTTAAAGTTATTTGCTTGAGTTTCTCTCTTATTTAATACTCAAACTTTGTCAAATTTTTAGGAGAATTAGTTTCAGGTGTACTCTAATCGAATCTATTATCAAATCTGCAAATAATAAATTTTCAGAAATTTCAGTAATAGCTAACCTATGCTTGTCAATACATAAAGTTATATGTTTGATTTTCTCTGGTATTTAACACTGAAACTTTGTCAAATTTTCAGGAGAATTAGTTTCAGGTCTACTGTAGACGAATATAATATCAAATTTACATATAATAAATTTTCAGAAATTTCAGTAATAGCTAACCCATACTTGTCAATGCAGAAAGTTATTTGTTTGATTTTCTCCCTTATTTAATATGAAACTTTGTCAACTTTTTAAGTGAATAAGTTTAAGATGTACAGTACATGAATCTAATATAAAATTTGCGGATAATAAATTTTCAGAAATTTCAGTAATAGCTAACCCATACTTGTCAATGCAGAAAGTTATTTGTTTGATTTTGTCCCTTATTTAGTACTGAAACTTTATGAAATTTTCAGGAGAATTAGTTTCCGGTTTACTGTACACGAATTTAATATCAAATTTGCAAATCAGAAATTTTCTGAAATTTAAGTAATAGCTAATACATACTTTTTAATCCAGAAAGTTATATGTTTGATTTTCTCCGTTATTTATTACTGAAACTTTGTCAAAGTTTTAGAGAAATTAGCTTCAGATGTACTGTACACGAATCTAATATCAAATTTGCAAAAAATAATTTTTCAGAAATTTCAGTAACCGATACTAATCAATGCATAAAGTTATAAGTTTTATTCTCTTTCTTATTTAATACTGAAAGTTTGTCAAATTTTAAGGAGAATTAGTTTCAGATGTACTGTACACGAGTCTAATATCAAATTTGCATATAATAAATTTGCAGAAATTTCAGAAATAGCTAACTCATACTAGTCATTGCTTAAAGTTATTTGCTTGAGTTTCTCCCTTATTTAATAATCAAACTTTGTCAAATTTTCATGAGAATTAGTTTTAGGTGTACTGTACACAAAGCTAATATAAAATTTGCAAATAATAAATTTTCAGAAATTTCGGTAAAAGCTAACTTATACTTGTCAATGCAGAAAGTTAAGTGTTTGATTTTCTCCCTAATTTAATACTGAAAGTTTGTCAAATTTTCAGGAGAATTAGTTTCAGGTGTACTCTACACGAATCTTATGTCAAATTTACAAATAATAAATTTTCAGAAATTTAAGTAATAGCTAACACATATTTGTCAATACAGAAAGTTATATGTTTGATTTTCTCCCTTACTTAATACTGAAAGTTTGTGAAATTTTCAGGAGATTTAGTTTTAGGTATACTGTATACGAATCTAATATCAAATTTTTAAATAATAAATTTTCAGAAATTTCAGTAAAAGCTAACCTATACTTGTCAATGCAGAAAGTTAAGTGTTTGATATTTACCCTTATTTAATACTAAAACTTTGTTAAATTTTCAGCAGAATTAGTTTCAGGTGTACTGTACACGAATATAATATCAAATTTGCAAATAATAAATTTTCAGAAATTTCAGGACTAGCTAAGCCACACTTGTCAATGCAAAAAAAGTTATATGTTTGAATTTCTCCATTATTTAATACTGAAAGTTTGTCATTTTTTCAGAAGAATTAGTTTCAAGTGTACTGTACATGAATCTAATATAAAATTTCCAAAAAATAAATTTTCAGAAATTTCAGTAATAGCTAACCCATACTTGTCAATGCAGAAAGTTATATGTTTGATTTTCTCCCTTATTTGAAACTGAAAGTTTGTCGAATTTTCAGGAGAATTAGTTTCAGGTGTAATGTACACGAAACTAATATCGAATTTGCAAATAATAAATTTTCAGAAATTTTAGCTAACTCATACTATACCTTTTCAAGTTCAAAATGATACCAATCAATTTCATTTTGCGAAGTAACAAATTCAAATTGAGACCAATCAATTTCAATTTGGAAATAATCAAATTCAAGTTGAGTTGAAACAAATTCAATTTGAGATCTAACAATTTCTAGATGAGATTTTCAATTTCAATTTGAAATTAATCAAAATCAAGTTGACAATAAACAATTTAAATTTGAAAATATTACATATATGTATATTAACGAAATATTATTATAATATAATTTATGCATTCATGTAATATTAAATATTAACATTCTACAACAAAGATTAAAACAATCTAACGAATAAACTACTAAACTAAAAGTACATGTCTTCCAGCTACTACTCAATGCAATGACAATCAGAAAGTTAAGTGTTTGATATTCTCACTGAAACTTTGTCAAATTTTCAGGAGTATTAGCTTCAAGTATACCAAATAGATATCTGATAATAAATATGCAATAAATAAATTTTCAGAAATTTCAGTAGTATCTAACCGATACTTGTCATTTCAGAAATTTAAGTGTGTGATTTTCTCACTTATTTAATACTGAAACTTTGTCAAGTTTTCAGGAGTATTAGCTTGAAGTATACCAAACAGATATCTGATAATACATATGCAATAAATTATTTTTCAGGAATTTCAGTAATAGCTAATCGATACGTGTCATAGCGAAAAGTTATATATTTGTTTTTTTCACTTATTTAATACTGAAACTTTATCAAATTTACAGGAGTATTAGCTTCAAGGATGCCAAATAGATATCTGATAATAAATATGCAATAAATAAATTTTCTGAAATTTCAGTAGTAGCTAACTGATACTTGTCATTGCAGAAAATTAAGTGTTTGATTTTCTCACTTATTTTATACTGAAACTTTGTCAAATTTTCAGGAGTATTAGCTTCAATTATACCAAACTTATATCTGATAATAAATATGCAATAAATACATTTTCAGAAATTTCAGTAGAAGCTAACTGATACTTCTCATTGCAGAAAGTTAGGTGTTTCATTTTCTCACTTATTTAATGCTAACACTTTATCAAATTTACAGGAGTATTAGCTTCAAGGATGCCAAACAGATATCTGATAATAAATATGCAATAAATAAATTTTCAGAAATTTCAGTAGTAGCTAACTGATACTTGTCATTGCAGAAAGTTAAGTGTTTGATTTTCTCACTTATTTTGTACTGAAACTTTGTCAAATTTTCAGGAGTATTAGCTGCAAATATACCAAACAGATATCTGATAATAAATATGCACTAAATACATTTTCATAAATTTCAGTAGTAGCTAACCGATACTTGTCATTGCAGAAAGTTAAGTGTTTGATTTTTTCACTTATTTTATACTGAAACTTTGTCAGATTTTCAGGAGTATTAGCTTAAAGTATACCAAACAGATATCTGATAAAAAATATGCAATAAATACATTTTCAGATATTTCAGTAGTAGCTAACCGATACTTGTCATTGCAGAAAGTTAAGTGTTTGATTTTCTTACTTATTTTATTTCTGAAACTTTGTCAAATTTTCAGGAGTATTAGCTTCAAGTATGCCAAATAGATATCTTGTAATAAATATGCAATAAATAAATTTTCAGAAATTTCAGTAGTAGCTAACCGATACTTGTCATTGCAGAAAGTTAAGTGTTTGATTTTCTCACTTATTTTATACTGAAACTTTGTCAACTTTTTAGGAGTATTAGCTTTAAGTATACCAAACAGATATCCGATAATAAATATGCAATAAATAATTTTTCAGGAATTTCAGTAATAGCTAATCGATACGTGTCATTACGAAAAGTTATATATTTGATTTTCTCACTTATTTAATACTGAAACTTTGTCAAATTTTCAGGAGTATTAGCTTCAAGTATGCCAAATAGATATCTGGTAATAAATATGCAATAAATAAATTTTCAGAAATTTCAGTAGTAGCTAACCGATACTTGTCATTGCAGAAAGTTAAGTGTTTGATTTTCTCCCTTATTTAATACTAAAACTTTGTCAAATTTTCAGAGGAATTAGTTTCAGGTGTACTGTATACGAATCTAATATCAAATTTGCAAATGATAAATTTTCTGAAATTTCAGTAATAGCTAACCTATATTTGTTAATGCAGAAAGTTAAGTGTTTGATTTTCTCACTTATTTTATACTGAAACTTTGTCAACTTTTTAGGAGTATTAGCTTTAAGTATACCAAACAGATATCTGATAATAACTATGCAATAAATAATTTTTCAGGAATTTCAGTAATAGCTAATCGATACGTGTCATTCCGAAAAGTTATATATTTGATTTTCTCACCTATTTAATACTGAAACTTTGTCAAATTTTCAGGAGTATTAGCTTCAAGTATGCCATATAGATATCTGGTAATAAATATGCAATAAATAAATTTTCAGAAATTTCAGTAGTAGCTAACCGATACTTGTCATTGCAGAAAGTTAAGTGTTTGATTTTCTCCCTTATTTAATACTAAAACTTTGTCAAATTTTCAGAGGAATTAGTTTCAGGTGTACTGTATACGAATCTAATATCAAATTTGCAAATGATAAATTTTCTGAAATTTCAGTAATAGCTAACCTATATTTGTTAATGCAGAAAGTTAAGTGTTTGATTTTCTGACTTATTTTATACTGAAACTTTGTCAACTTTTTAGGAGTATTAGCTTTAAGTATACCAAACAGATATCTGATAATAAATATGCAATAAATAATTTTTCTGGAATTTCAGTAATAGCTAATCGATACGTGTCATTCCGAAAAGTTATATATTTGATTTTCTCACCTATTTAATACTGAAACTTTGTCAAATTTTCAGGAGTATTAGCTTCAAGTATGCCATATAGATATCTGGTAATAAATATGCAATAAATAAATTTTCAGAAATTTCAGTAGTAGCTAACCGATACTTGTCATTGCAGAAAGTTAAGTGTTTGATTTTCTCCCTTATTTAATACTAAAACTTTGTCAAATTTTCAGGGGAATTAGTTTCAGGTGTACTGTATACGAATCTAATATCAAATTTGCAAATGATAAATTTTCTGAAATTTCAGTAATAGCTAACCTATATTTGTTAATGCAGAAAGTTAAGTGTTTGATTTTCTCACTTATTTTATACTGAAACTTTGTCAACTTTTTAGGAGTATTAGCTTTAAGTATACCAAACAGATATCTGATAATAAATATGCAATAAATAATTTTTCAGGAATTTCAGTAATAGCTAATCGATACGTGTCATTCCGAAAAGTTATATATTTGATTTTCTCACCTATTTAATACTGAAACTTTGTCAAATTTTCAGGAGTATTAGCTTCAAGTATTCCAAACAGATAGCTCATAATAAATATGCAATAAATACATTTTCAGATATTTCAGAAGTAGTTAACCGATACTTGTCATTGCAGAAAGTTAAGTGTTCGATTTTCTCACTTATTTTATACTGAACCTTTGTCAAATTTTCAGGAGTATTAGCTTCAAGTATACCAAACAGATAGCTGATAATAAATATGCAATAAATACATTTTCAGATATTTCAGTCGTAGCTAACCGATACTTGTCTTTGCAGAAAGTTAAGTGTTTGATTTTCTCACTTATTTTATACTGAAACTTTGTCAAATTTTCAGGAGTATTAGCTTCAAGTATACCAAACAGATATCTGATAATAAATATGCAATAAATAAATTTTCAGAAATTTCAGTAGTAGCTAACTGATACTTGTCACTGCAGAAAGTTAAGTGTTTGATTTTCTCACTTATTTTATACTGAAACTTTGTCAAATTTTCAGGAGTATTAGCTTCAAGTATACCAAACAGATATCTGATAATAAATATGCAATAAATACATTTTCAGAAATTTCAGTAGTATCGGTTAGCTAGTAGTAGCTAACACTTGCTTGTCAATGCCGAAAGTTATTTGTTAGATTTTCTCCTTTATTTAATACTGAAACTTTGTAAAATTTTCAGGAGAATTAGTTTCAGGTATACTTTACACGAATCTAATAACAAATTTGCAAATAATAAATTTTCAGAAATTTCAGTAATAGCTTACCCATACTTGTCAATGCAGGAAGTTATATGTTAGATTTTCTTCTATATTTAATACTGAAAGTTTGTCAAATTTTCAGGGGAATTAGTTTTAGGTGTACTGTATACGAATGTAATATCAAATTTGAAAATAATAAATTTTCAGAAATTTCAGTAATAGCTAACTCTTACTAGTCATTGCTTAAAGTTATTTGCTTGAGTTTCTCCCTTATTTAACACTCAAACTTTGTGAAAGTTTCAGGAGAATTAGTTTAAGGTGTACTGTATACGAATCTAATATAAAATTTGCAAATATTAAATTTTCGGAAATTTCAGTAATAGCTAACTCATACTAGTCATTGCTAAAAGTTATTTGCTTGAGTTTCTCCCTTATTTATTACTCATACTTTGTCAAATTTTTAGGAGAATTAGTTTCAGGTGTACTGTATACGAATCCAATATCAAATGTGCAAAAAAAAAATTTTCAGAGATTTCAGTAGTAGCTAAGCCATACTTGTCAATGCAGAAAGTTATATGTTTGATTTTCTCCCTTATTTATAATAAAACTTTGTCAAATTTTCAGGAGAATTATTTTTAGGTGTACTTTACACGAATCTAATATCAAATTTTTAGATAATAAATTTTCAGAAATTTAAGTAATAGCTAACACATACTTGTCAATGCATAAAGTTATATGTTTGATTTTCTCCGTAATTTAATACTGATATCAAATTTGCAAATAATAAATTTTCATAAATTTCAGTAATGGCTAACCCATACTTTTCAATGCAGAAACTTATATGTTGGATTTTCTCCCTTATTTAATACTGAAACTCTGTAAAATTTTCAGGAGAATTAGTTTCAGGTATACTTTACACGAATCTAATATCAAATTTGCAAATAATAAATTTTCAGAAATTTCAGTAAGAGCTAACTCATACTAGTCACTGCTTAAAGTTATTTGCTTGAGTTTCTCCCTTATTTAATACTCAAACTTTGTCAAATTTTCAGGAGAATTAGTTTCAGGTGTACTGTACACGAATCTAATATCACATTTGCATAACCACATGCATAACGAAATATACGACTTGAGTCGAAGTCATGCTCAAGTACGGACTGTAGATAAGTGCCTTAGTTTGGCGAGGTTATGTTTGAGTTTAGTTAGATTGGCCTGTTTTGCTCATTTCCTGAAAATTCCCGCAAGTGTTTACATCCGTTTTAGCGCGAGGTGCTCTAACTCGTCCAGACGTTTTGTATGTAAACGGCGTGAAAACGCTGACGAAGAATTGTTCCCGATCGTTCCCTGCACACGTACAGGGGAGCTCCCCATCGGGATGGAATGGCTAAAAGCTGTGCGCCGTGCTATCTTTACTCCTAGTTATTCCGTTTCCACCCATTGCCCCCCGGGTGATCCCCACGGCGCGTCTGCGTCATTTGTTCCTTCCTGCCGCCGTCTCGGGGCGTCGCTTCCTGCTGTCCCCAGCGCCCCCGGCAGAAAGGGGCCCAAGACAGGCGCGTTACGAAATCAATCAGTACGCCGTTGTGCATTATTAAAAGCGCCGCGCGATCCATGCGGGGGAGTGACGTGCACACGTCCGGAAATAGCGGGGCTCCAGAGGACGAGGCCGAGATGGAGAGCTCCAGGTCCGTGACAATGTCGCGTTCCGGCCCGCGGGACGCCTACGTGTGTCACGGCCGTCACGTTCCCCTTCGGGGGGCCTAAAAATACACGTGCACTCCGCGCGGATGCCTCTCGCCTTTTCCACCGTCACCGGAGCAATTAGAGGTGAAAAATGTCTTTTATCGCCCCCCCAGCCACCGGCGCCACTCAATTATTACACCCCCTAATGGACGTGGCGCAATAAATTACGCGCCCCAATCAATCGGACCCGAAACGCACGTCACAATTTTACACCTCGCACGGCCGAGGAGATTAATGATGCCCCCACGGCTCCGTGCATAATGTAAGGGGGGCTTCCGCCGTTTCCGCCGGAAACGCGGTGATTTTTCAGGCCGCCGCCGTCGGCGGTCGCTTCCCGGAGGAGGGCGCTTCCGGCGGCGGCTTCCACGTACCTGGACGCCGTTTACGTCGGCCACAAGCACCGGATCCAGCTCAAGTCACTGGGAAGACTATTTATTTTTCGGTTTATTTCGAGGAGCGCAATTGTCGCCCTGCAGCGGGCGAACATCCGGGTCTCCCTGAACAAACACCAGGCGACGGGGAAATTTCATTATTAACTCTCCTGGGTGGATGTATTATGCCCGACTGCGCTACACTCCCTCGGAGAGAAACTGGGAGAATTAACTGCGGAAATGCATACAATTCAACAGCTCTGAGTTAATACGGACCCACTACAAGTTTACTTTGCGAAAAGGCTTATTATACCCGAGGGAACTACCTGAAGCAGGTGTTAAATTACTTTGCCGTCCTTACTTTAGGCACCAGCTTTGTATCTGGAGATTTCGCAGGATGCAAATTATCATATCGCACGTCACTTGCAAAAGTAGTGACACATCTCAAAACTTCCCCATTTTGAGCTGACACATTATTAATAATTGAGGCGTTCACAGCTAATGGAGTCTGTAAATTATAGTTTTAAGATAATGAAGAATGAAGTTTATTAACACTAGTTGAATCTTAACGTGATTTAGACGGTAATTTTCTTTTTATTGTTATAGTACCAGTTGTAGTACTAGACTAACTTAAACATGGGTTATAATTTAAAATTTCAAATATAATAATTAAAGTGACAATGCAATTTTAAATCAGAATTTACTGGACTTGATCCACTTTTGCCTCAAAAATGTTTTTTACATAAGGTCAATATACATCTACGTGCATTCTTGAAGAAACAAAATGATGGCTACATGCCAAAAAAGGCAAAAGTCCTAACTAAAGAAGAAATTGATAATTTTCTGTTTAATGCTCCAGATGGAAAATATTTGGGGATAAAGGTAAAATTATATTATGCCTAAAATTTTTAAATCATGCCTGTATTTTTTTAGGTTATTTTGATAATTGGGATATCTGGTGCCTGTCGGTGTGATGAGCTGGTAAAAATTAAAGTTCACGATATTGAGGACTTAGGATCGACTCTGCTAATAAAAATTCCGGATAGTAAAACTCCCAAGAAACAGTTACTGTCATTGGCGATGTATACATAAATACACATAGAAAATATGCTTCACTTAAACCAGCTGGTATGGAAGAGCAGAGATTTTTCCTAAGATACCATAATGGAGTCTGCCATCGAATAGTAATGGGAATGCATAAATTTGCAGAAGCAGCCAAAGAGGCTGCTAAAGGCTAAATCTTATTTAAAGTTAAGAAATTGGGAAGAATAAAATGGTGATTGCATGTTTGAAACGCCATAGTGGATGGAAATCTAGTAATGTGGCTGAAGGGTTAATCGAGGAATCTTTAACAAATAAGAAAGATATTGCAATGAAAATTCTGGAGCCTAACAACTACATTTAAACTGTGAAAACTTGTATAATTTTCATAAACGTATGAACTTTCAAACACGTTTTGCAATGAAGCCCTTGCTACACTTATATCGCAATGTACTATTGTTTAACTAGATCGATTGTCGTATTATAATTATTACATTGATTCTAACAAGTAACTTTAAAGTGTTGATACCTTAGTTAATTTGGCCCTGACTACACCAACTGCACCGAATATCACGTTATAACTATTACACTAATTCTAACAAGTAACTTCCATCAGTTCCACCCTAGTTTATTTGCCCCTTAATATCCGTGTTATCTTACTATTAATAATCACTGGACTATCCAGAAATATCACCAATCATTCCAGTTAATTCCAGACAAAATAACTCATAGATAAGAATGAGCGATTGCCTGGAATATCCCATCATTTCGGGAGACACCAAATGCGCCTTTGGCGTGCGGATTTGCTTGTGGATTCCACATCCTGACAATTAACGTGCAAATCAAACGCCAGCCGCGAATATCGGGAGCGACGCTTGTATCCCGTGGGATTTCAGCCAGCGGACTTTGCGCTATCACCCTCTGCTGCACTGAATCACTGCTCGAAGTTTCCACAAATTTGCATCGCAACCGTCGACTCGAGTCGAGCCCGGTTATTCGATTTAGCATAAAGCACCGCGATGGAGTCCTTTTTAGTCGCTCCAGGATGAAGTTATTAGCGGCGCCGCCGTACACCGTACCCAAACGTAATCAGGACAACAGGAATAACAAGAAAATTCGTCTAGGTACGAATTTATAATTCATGGTTTTAGTGCATATTTTGCGGATTTTATTCTCATTTGATCGGTAACACATACATTTCAAAAATAATATTTTATTCGTATAGTTTAAGGCGTCGACTACAAGCGGTCATCGGATTTTTTTTAATATGCTATTTGGAGAACATATTTGCATGCCACAATTGTATTGTTTTGGTAGTTTTGAAAACTACGAACTTATATCTTAATAGTTACAGATAGTAACAGTAAGTTAATAGCAACTTAATAGTAAGTGGAGTAATAAATTTCGAAGGAATATTCGAAGAAATTAGTATAATACTACTGTTAGTACTATTACTATTTACTGTTACCATTGAGTAAATATGCTAACAGTAGTATTATTAGCATAATACTAATTTTTGTAGTTTGCAGTTTATAGTTTTTTAATTGTACGACTACATAAAAAAATGTAGCACAGAATATTGAGGGAGAGATAAGTGATGTTCTTACAACCTATTGATAAGCGGCATGACTCGTGAGGAAAACATTCATGCAATGATATCAACCATAAAAACGTAAAAATATCGAGTAAGTTTTCTAGCGGATATGTTATAGATTTGAAAAATATTTGGAATATTTCTTTAAACTTCCAAAACTGCTAAAACATAGAAATGGATTTCTTACAACTTTAAGAAAATGTGTAAATTTTCAGTCAAAGCTTTAAAAACTGTAAGAAATGTAATACATTTCTTACTGATTTTCGTATAGTTTTAAAAGAATATTTTTAATTGTTGTCAAAACAGAAACAGTGTAAAATTTCAATCAAAACTTTGAAAACTATAAGAAATGCAATAAATTTGTTACTGGTTTTCGTATAGATTAAAAATAATATTTTCAGTTCTTGTCAAAACAGTAAAAGAGCTAAATTTCAGTCAAAACTGTAGGAAATGCAATAAACTTCTTGCTGGTTTTCGTATACGTTTAAAAGAATATTTTGAATTCTTGTCAAAACAGAAAATGTGGGATATGTTATAGTTTTGAAAAATATTTGGAATATTTGTTTAAACTTCCAAAACTGCTAAAACATAAAAATAGATTTCTTACAACCTTAAGAAAATGTGTAAATTTTCAGTCAAAACTTTAAAAACTGTAAGAAATGCAATACATTTCTTACTGCTTTTCGTATAGTTTTAAAATAATATATTTAATTGTTGTCAAAACAGAAACAGTGTAAAATTTCAATCAAAACTTTGAAAACTATAAGAAATGCAATAAAGTTGTTACTGGTTTTCGTATAGTTTGAAAATAATATTTTGAGTTCTTGTCAAAACAGAAAATGAGTAAAATTTCAGTCAAAACTGTAAGAAATGCAATAAACTTCTTGCTGGTTTTCGTATAGTTTTAAAAGAATATTTTGAATTCTTGTCAAAACAGAAAATGTGGGATATGTTATAGTTTTGAAAAATATTTGGAATATTTGTTTAAACTTCCAAAACTGCTAAAACATAAAAATAGATTTCTTACAACCTTAAGAAAATGTGTAAATTGTCAGTCAAAACTTTAAAAACTGTAAGAAATGCAATACATTTCTTACTGCTTTTCGTATAGTTTTAAAATAATATATTTAATTGTTGTCAAAACAGAAACAGTGTAAAATGTCAATCAAAAAGTTGAAAACTATAAGAAATGCAATAAATGGATTACTGGTTTTCGTATTGTTTTAATATAATATTTTGAGTTCTTGTCAAAACAGAAAATGAGTAAAATTTCAGTCAGAACTGTGAGAAATGCAATAAACTTCTTGCTGGTTTTCGTATAGTTTTAAAAGAATATTTTGAATTCTTGCCAAAACAGAAAATGTGTAAATTTTCAGTCACAACTTGGAAAACTGTAAGAAATGCAATTAATAATCTTACTGGTTTTCGAATAGTTTTAAAAGAATATTTTTAATGATTGTCAAAACAGAAACAGTGTAAAATTTCAATCAAAACTTTGAAAACTATAAGAAATGCAATAAAGTTGTTACTGGTTTTCGTATAGTTTGAAAATAATATTTTGAGTTCTTGTCAAAGCAGAAAATGAGTAAAATTTCAGTCGAAACTGCAAGAAATGCAATTAACTTCTTGCTGGTTTTCGTATAGTTTTAAAAGAATATTTTGAATTCTTGTCAAAACGGAAAATGTGGGATATGTTATAGTTTTGAAAAGTATTTGAAATATTTGTTAAAACTTCCAAAACTGCTAAAACATAGAAATGGATGTCTTACAACTTTAATAAAATGTGTAAATTTTCAGTGAAAACTTTAAAAATTCTAAGAAATGCAATACATTTCTTACTGCTTTTCGTACAGTTTTAAAAGAATATTTTTAATTGTTGTCAAAACAGAAACAGTTTAAAATGTCAATGAAAAAGTTGAAAACTATAAGAAATGCAATAAATGGGTTACTGGTTTTCGTATAGTTTTAATATAATATTTTGAGTTCTTGTCAAAACAGAAAATGAGTAAAATTTCAGTCAGAACTGTGAGAAATGCAATAAACTTCTTGCTGGTTTTCGTATAGTTTTAAAAGAATATTTTGAATTCTTGCCAAAACAGAAAATGTGTAAATTTTCAGTCACAACTTGGAAAACTGTAAGAAATGCAATTAATAATCTTACTGGTTTTCGAATAGTTTTAAAAGAATATATTTAATTGCTGTCAAAACAGAAACAGTGTAAAATTTCAATCAAAACTTTGAAAACTATAAGAAATGCAATAAATTTGCTACTGGTTTTCGTATAGTTTTATTATAATATTTTGAGTTCTTGTCAAAACAGAAAATGAGTAAAATTTCAGTCAAAACTGTAAGAAATGCAATAAACTTCTTGCTGGTTTTCGTATAGGTTTAAGAGAATATTTTGAATTCTTGTCAATACAGAAAATGTGGGATATGTTATAGTTTTGAAATATATTTAGAATATTTGTTTAACCTTCCAAAACTGCTAAAACATAGAAATGGATTTCTTACAACTTTAAGAAAATATGTAAATTTTCAGTCAAAACTTTAAAAACTGTCAGTCGTATAGTTTTAAAAGAATATTTTTAATTGTTGTCAAAACAGAAACCGTGTAAAATTTCAATCAAAACTTTGAAAACTATAATAAATGCAATAAATTTGTTAATCGTTTTCGTATAGTTTTAAATGAATATTATGAGTTCTTGTCAAAACAGAAAATGAGTAAAATTTCAGTCAAAACTGTAAGAAATGCAATAAACTTCTTGCTGGTTTTCGTATAGTTTTAAAAGAATATTTTGAATTCTTGTCAAAACAGAAAATGTGGGATATGTTATAGTTTTGAAAAATATTTGGAATATTTGTTTAAACTTCCAAAACTGCTAAAACATAGAAATGGATTTCTTACAACGTTAAGAAATGTGTAAATTTTCAGTCAAAACTTTAAAAACTGTAAGAAATGCAATACATTTCTTACTGCTTTTCGTATAGTTTTAAAGGAATATTTTTAATTGTTGTCAAAACAGAAATAGTGCAAAATTTCAATCAAAACTTTGAAAACTATAAGAAATGCAATACATTTGTTACAGGTTTTCGTGTTTTCGTATAGTTTCAATATAACATATTGAGTTCTTGTCAAAACAGAAAATGAGTAAATTTTCAGTCAAAACTGTAAGAAATGCAATCAACTTCTTGCAGGTTTTCGTATAGTTTTAATAGAATATTTTGAATTCTTGTCAAAACAGAAAATGTGTAAATTTTCAGTCAAAACTTTGAAAACTATAAGAAATGCAATAAATTTGTTACTGGTTTTCATATAGTTTTAAACTAAAATTTTGAGTTCTTGTGAAAACAGAAAATGAGTAAAATTTCAGTCAAAACTGTAAGAAATTTCTTGGTGGTTTTCGTATAGTTTAAAAAAAATATTTTGAATTCGTGTCAAAATAGAAAATGTGTAAATTTTCAGTCAAAACTTTGAAAACTGTAAGAAATGCAATTAATGTCTTACTGGTTTTCGTATAGTTTTAAATGAATCATTTGAATTCGTGTCAAAACCGTAAATATGTAAAATTTCGGTAAATTTAAAAAAAAATGCAAGAAATGAAATAAATTTCTTACTGGTTTTCGTATAGTTTTAAAACAATATTTTGAATTCTTATCAAAGCAGAAAAAGTGTAAAATTTCACTCAAAACTTTAACAACTGTAAGAAATAAATTTCTTACTAGTTTTTGTATAGTTTTGAAAGAATATTTCGAATTCTTGGCAAAACTTTTAAACTCTATCCGTAGCCATATCGTGATTTTGCTCATGGGTACCTTTTCATTTGAGACTATATTTGTTTTTTTTTTGTCAAAACTATAAAATCCAATACATTTCCTACTGGATTTCTCGTGAATTTTAAGAAATTATTTTTTATTCTTCGTCAAACTTACAGAACTGAGAGATACAAAAACATTCTTACTAGATTTTTACAATATAATAATTTATTAATTAATTACAAAACTGTTTACAATCGTCATAGGAAAATGTGAAAATTTCCTGTTGGATTTCTTACAAATTCAAGAGAATGTATTACAAAACTATTTATATTCGTCATCCGGAAAGGCCACAATAGGTTCATAAATTCAGAGAACATTATAAATTGTGGCAAAACTTGTAAACTATAAGAACAAACATACATTTTCAAATGGATATCTTAAAGTTTTGAGAAAAGTTTCAATTTATGATCAGTTGATCAATTTTCAGCTGCTGTAAGTAGGTGTTTGAGGTGATTGAGTACCACTAAGAATTAACTAAGTTTTGAAAACTACCTACTTATATGTTAATAATAACAGATAGTAATAATAGATAGTTAAAAGTAACTTAATATGTAATAATAAATAATAGAATAAATAAAAATAATAGATAATAGAAATAGTTAATAGTAAGTAAACACATGAATTACGAATGGTATACTCAAAAAGTTTTGCAGTTTTTGCAAATACTATTGTTAGCATATTTACTTAATAGTAACACTAAATTGTAATAGTACTAACAGTAGTATTTTGCTAAACCTTTTGAATGTACCATTCGAAATTTATTTGTTCACTTACTATTAACTATTACTATTAGTAACTGAATTGTAACAGTAAATAGTAATAGTACTAACAGTAGTATTTTGCTAAACTTTTTGAATATACCATTTGAAATTTATTTGTTCACTTACTATTAACTATTACTATTAGTAACTGAATAGTAACAGTAAATAGTAATAGTACTAACAGTTTTGCTAAACTTTTTGAATATACCATTTGAAAATTATTTGTTCACTGTCTATTAACTATTACTATTAGTAATAATAATAATAATAGTTTATTTCAATTCAGTACATGTACAATAAATATCTACACACAGTAATAATAGAAAAACGTCAACCAAGAGTATATTTGGACTAGACCACCACCCCATCACAGCAGGGGGAAGGAAATAATAATAACAATCATTAAACTCATAATAACTACTCAGGATACATCAGGTGCACTTGTACAAGAACATTAAGTAATCGTGGCTATTAGAATTTCTGCTAGTAACTGAATAGTAACAGTAAATAGTAATAGTACTAACAGTAGTATTATGCAAAACTTTTTGAATATATTATGAATTTTGAAATCGATTTTATAGCAGAAATAATAACAAACTAAAAAATCGTGTCATTCCTGTCGATTAGCCTTAAACATTTTCGGTACTTCTGACGTCGCCGCGTCCGTGACCGACGCTGGAACGGCGCCTTACCCCCGGCCCCCAGGTCCCCCTCGTCGGGCGCGGCTGGATGTTCGCGGGGGGCGTCTAAATTTAGAGCGGCCGATGCCAGGAATTCCCTGCCGCGTATTTATAGCCGTCTGGAGAGGCGTCGCGACGTCCCCGTCGAGAGGGGGGCGCAATCGCGCCGGAATTCCCCCGCAGGACGCACAGGGAGGCGGCGGCGGAGGGGCGTCGCGGCGGAAGGAAATTAACAGCGCCGAAGAAGAGAAGAGCGACGGCGAGTACCATCAGGAATCGAAACTTGCCCCCGGGGAAAATGGTGGAGGCGCCGGGCCAGTGGGGCTTTTAAAAGCTGGAGGCGGTTGGTTTTTACGACGCCGTGAAGGAAAGTGGTTTCTTTCCACGCCAAACCCTAATTTGATTATAATATTGATGGTAATGTATGATAAGATAATAATACATAACAATAAATCCTAAGTACATAATACTGCTGACAATAATACTTATAGTAATAATTATAATAATAGTTTTAACTGCGACATATTTTCTAGTCAATATATTCCTACCTAAATTTGATTATAATATTGATGGTAATATATGATAAGATGATAATACATCACAATAAATCCGAAGTACATAATACTGCTGGTAATAATACTTATAGTAATAATTATAATAATAGTTTTAACTGCGACATATATTCTAGTCAATACATTCCTAGCTAAATATACTTTAAAGTAAAACTAAACTATAACTTTCTCATTATCATGTAGTGATGAAGTACATAATACTGCTAATAAAATAATAATTGCACTAATAATAATACCAAAAGTAATAATTATAATAGATTTAACTGCGACATATTTTCTAGTCAAAATATGTTCTAAACTATTACTCTCTCATTGATTTTTAAGAACACTACGAATTTAAAGGTCCTATATTTTGCAAACAAAAGCGATTGGAAAAAATTATTTACATTTTCAATTAATTTTGCCTTTCTTAGCATGCTCCTAAATTTATTTATACTTTGTAGAGTTCTACACTCTACACTTTGTAGAGTTATTGTGAAAAAAAAATTAAATTTAAAACCTTTATTAAAAACTTGTAATATTAAAAAACAAAATATTGTTCATATCTGTCAAACTTTTTGTTAAATCTGACAGTTGACAGATGTAACCAAATGCATAAACAAAATCGTGCTTTACGTAGTGGTTGAAAAAGTTATTTTTTTATCAATTTCATCTATTTTGGATACCAGTTATTATTATATATTTATAAAGAAGGAAGAAAACAATGAAACAGTTTTGTTTACATTTTTATCAATAACTCTATAACGAGGGATGAACGGGACATTTTCTACTCTTAGTTTTCAATTTGTTTTAGCCCCCTAAATCGTAACCCAAAAGTGTGCACGTCGTTTTTGGGCCACCCTGTATATAATTCAATCAATTCATCATATTCACTTTCTATGTATAATTCGTAGTGTTATCAAAAGTCGTTTAATTTATAAGAAACGACCTCAATACAAACGAAACGACTTTTGTCACAAGAATTTTGGAAATAAGTGATTAGAAATTGTGGCAAATGAATTCTCGTCGCGAGCAACTCGCTCATGTGTAGTGGGCGTTCTCCGAAAGAGTCTCGCGGCTAAAAGCGGTGCAATTTTCATTAAATCTTCCTCCAGGAATTTCGGTGGATTTTTTTTTTTTTTTTACGTCCGTGCCTCTTCCCCACACGGGGGTCTTACTGGCGCGCTCCTTTTCTCCTCCTCTCCCCCTAGTGCTCCTCGAATTACTTAAGGTAATCCGAGGCGTTTCGTAAACAGCGCGCTGCGCCTAAATGACCTATAAATTTCGTGCGGAAACGGCGCTCGTGTTGCCCGTGGGGGACACGAAAATATACCAGCACGTGGGAGCTCTTCGGAGTGTTAAAGTTAAACCATTCAGCGGGCTTAATTATTCCGAAAGCTATCAATAGCAAAGTATTTTTAATTGTGTGCTTCTTATGAAAATATAGTGGTGCAATTGAAAAAGACTTGGAAGAGACAAGATGGAAAAGAAAAGTTAATTACATAATTTGGTAATGGGATTATACAGGGTGTACATTTCACAAGTAACCAGTCTCAATTACTTTTGAATGCAAGTTAACTTGATAAAAAAAATCAAATTTTCAAAATATCCAACAGATAAATTTTCAGAAATTTCAGTGACTGAGTACTTATACGGCCAACTCGGAAAGTTAATAACTCTATTTTCTCACTTATGTAAGACATGCTCGTGGTCAAATTTTCAGAAAATTTATTTTCAGGGATACTGTATATAAATCTGGCAATAAATTTTCAAAATATCTAACAGAGAAATTTTGAGAAATTTCAGTGGCTGATAACTTATACTGGCCAACTCGGAAAGTTAATAACTCGATTTTCTGACTTACGTGAGACATGTTCATGGTCAAATTTTTAGAAACTTGATCTTTAGGCATACTGTATATAAATCTAGCATAAAATTAAAAAAATATCCAACGGATAAATTTTCAGAAATTTCAGTGGCTGATTACTTATTCAGGCCAACTCGGAAAGTTAATTACTCGCTTTTCTCACTTATTTAAAACAATTTCATGGTCAAATTTTCAGAAGATTTATCTTCAGGCATACTGTATACAAATCTAGCATAAAATTTTCAAAATATACAACAGGTAAATTTTCAGAAATGTCAGTGTCTGATAACTTGTACTGGCCAACTCTAAAAGTTAATAACTCGATGTTATCCCTTATGTGAGACATGCTCGTTTTCAAATTTTCAGAAAATTTATCTTCTGGAATACTGTATACAAATCTGGCATAAAAATTTCAAAATATCCAACAGATAAATTTTCAGAAATTTCAGTGACTGAGTACTTATGCTGGCCAACTCGGAAAGATAATAACTTAATTTTCTCACTTATATGAGACATGCTCTTGGTCAAATTTGCAGAAGATTTGGCATCAGGAATATTGTATACAAATCTGGCATAAAATCTTCAAAATATCAAGAGGACAAATACAGGAAACTGTTTTTGTCTCCTTTTTTTTGCAAGAAACTGTACCATGTACGGTGACGCTCACATAAATCTAGTAGAAACATATTGACATTGCCATATAAAATTGCTATTGTAACCTAATGTCCTGTACTAGATGTATGTAGACATGACTGTACCTAGCTATAATTTCAAATGATCAATCAATGCAAGTAATTCATATATAAAACTTGCAAAACTGTAAGAAACAGCAAATTTTGTGCTGGACTTCTTACAGTACTTAGAGTTCGCAGAAAATTTTTGTAATTCTTTTACAAATCTCAAAACTGCAAAAACCCTATAAATTTCATACGATTCATAGTATTGTAGATTCTTGTCAAAAACCTACAAACTTTTGAAAGCATTATAAACGTCTTAATGAAGTTTTTACTTTAAAACTTTACACTGTGTAGTTTTGAGAAATATTTTTAATGATTGTCCAAATAGAAAAACTGTAAAAACGTATAAATGGATGCAAAATTTGCAATGGGTGCAAAATGGGTGAAAAACGTATGCAAAATTTGCAGTAGGTGCAAAACTTTAGTCGAAACTTTAAGATATGTAAGAAATGCAGAAAATATCTTACTGGGCTTGGAATGGTTTTGATTTTTTTTTTCTAATTTTTATGACAAACTTGTAAACTGTCCATATAGTGATTTTCCAAATGGTTTTCTTAGTTTTCAGAGTATCCTTTTCAGTTCAGTATTCTTTTCAGTTTTCAAATGTTTAACAAAGTAAATTTTCTACTGGATTTCTTATTTCTTCTTATTTCTTACTTCTTTCTTATTTCTTTCCTTATTATTCTTTCTTCTTTTTTCTCTCTTATTTCGTTCTTGAGAGATACTTTAAATCCCTATTAAAAGATGCATAAGAAATTTTGTACTGGACCTTTTACAGTAACTACTGTACAGTAATCAAGTAGAAAATTTACTAAAATATTTTAAATTCTTGTCAAAACTATCAAAATTACAAAAACAGTAAATTTTCTGCAGATTTTTTTTTTCTCAATTTATTAATTTCATATAAAAATATTTACTTTAATCATCAGTTAAGAGTACAATAGTCCGTGTACCTTGGACCTAGTTATAAGATCAAATAATTAATCAATAATAATAATAATAATCCGTACTACTCCTCCACCTATGGCGTAATTGGCTACTGGCATAATTCTACAGATAATTCTGACCCAATTACGTTTTATTTTACCATAGGCCAATAATAATACAATACAAGTAATTCACCTATAAAACTTGCAAAACTGTAAGAAACAACAAATTTTGGGCTGGACTTCTTACATGTAAGAACTGTTCGCAGAAAATGTTTGGAATTCTTTCACAAATGTCAGAAATGCAAAAACCCCATAAATTTCATACTTGATATCTTATAGATATGAGAAAGTATTCTAGATTCTTGTCAAAAACCTACAAACTATTAAAAGCATTATAAAGTTCTTAATGGAGTTCTTACTTTATAACTTTAAACTGCGTAGTTTTGAGAAATATTTTTAATGCTTGTTCAAACAATAAAACTGTAAAAACGTAGAAATGGATGCAAAATTTGCAGCAGGTGCAAAACTGCAGTCGAAACTTTAAAATATGTAAGAAATGCAGTAAATATCTTACTGGATTTGGAATGGTTTTGAATTTTCTTTTCTAATTTTTATGACAAACTTGTAAACTGTAAACCATATAGTGTTTTTACAAATGGTTTTCTTAGTTTTCAGAGTATCTTTTTCAGTTCAGTATTCTTCTTCAGTTTTCAAAAGTTTAACAAAGTAAATTTTCTACTGGATATCTTATTTCCTCTTCTTTCTTACTTCTTTCTTATTTCTTTCGTTATTATTCTTTCTTCTCTTTTCTCTCGTATTTCGTTCTTGAGAGATACTTTGAATCCCTATCAAAAGATGCATAAGAAATTTTGTACTGGACTTTTTACAGTAACTACTGTACAGTAATCAAGTAGAAAATTTACTAAAATATTTTAAATTCTTGTCAAAACTATCAAAATTACAAAAACAGTAAATTTTCTGCAGATTTTTATTTTCTCAATTTATTAATTTCATATAAAAATATTTACTTTAATCATCGGTTAAGAGTACAATAGTCCGTGTACCTTGGACCTAGATATAAATTCAAATAATCAATCAATAATAATAATAATAATAATCCGTACTACTCCTCCACCTATGGCGTAATTGGTTACTGTCATAATTTGTGAGAGAATTCTGACACAATTACATTTTATTTTACCATAGGCCAATAATAATACAATACAAGTAATTCACGTACAAAACTTGCAGAACTATAAGAAACAACAAATTTTGTGCTGGACTGTGTACATATAAGAACTGTTCGCATAAAATGTTTGGAATTCTTTCACAAATCTCAAAACTGCAAAAACCCCGTATATTTCATACTTGATTTCTTATAGATTTGAGAAAGTATTGTAGATTCTTGTCAAAAACCTACAAATTATTAAAAGCATTATAAACTTCTTAATGGAGTTCTTACTTTAAAACTTTAAACTTTGTCAAAAACCTACTAACTGTTTTACAAAAGCATTATAAACTTAATGGAGTTCTTACTTTGAAACATTAAACTATGTAGTTTTAAGAAATATTTGGAATTCTTGTCCAAACTGCAAAACTGTAAAAGCATATAAATGGATGCAAAATTTGCAATGGGTGTAAAATGGGTGCGAAATGGATGCAAAATTTGCAGTGGGCGCAAAATTTCAGTCGAAACTTCAAAATTAGTAAGAAATGCAGTAAATATCTGAATGGATTTGGAATGGTTTTGAAAGAATTTTTCGAATTTTGATGAGAAACTTGTAAGCCTTATAGTGATTTCCCAAATACTTTTCTTAGTTTTCAGAGTATCTTTTTCAGTTCAGTATTTTTCTTCAGTTTTCAAAACTTCAACAAAGTAAATTTTCTACTTTATTTCTTATTTCCTCTTATTTCTTACTTCTTTCTTATTTCTTTCCTTATTATTCTTTCTTCTTTTTTCTCTCTTATTTCGTTCTTGAGAGATACTTTGAATCCCTATCAAAAGATGCTTAAGAGATTTTGTACTGGACTTTTTACAGTAGTTACTGTATAGGAATCATGTAGAAAATTTACTAAAATGTTTTAAATTCTGATCTAAACTATCAAAACTACTAAAAACCGTAAATTTCCTGCAGATTTTTTTTCTCACTTTATTAATTTCTTATAAAAATATTTACTTTGAACATCGGTAAATAGTACAATAGTCGATCTACCTTATACCTAGTTATAAATACAAATAATCAATCAATTAAAGTAATTCACGTATATAAATTGCAAAACTGTAAGAAGCAGCAAATTTTGTGCTGGACTTTTTACAGTATGCAGAAAAGGTTTGGAATTCTTTCACAAATCTGACAACTGCGAAAACCCCATAAATTTTTTACTTGATTTCTTACAGATTTGAGAAAATGTTGTAGCTTCTTGTCAAAAACCTACTAACTGTTTTACAAAAGCAGTATAAACTTAATGGAGTTCTTACTTTAAAACTTTAAACTGTGTAGTTTTGAGAAATATTTGGAATTTTTGTGGAAACTGCAAAACTGTAAAAACATAGAAATGGATGCAAAATTTGCAATGGGTGCAAAATTTGCAATTGCTGCAAAATTTGCAATAGATGCAAAATAGATGCAAAATTTGCAGTGGGTGCAAAATTTCAGTCGAAACTTTAAAATGTGTAAGAAATGCAGTAAATATCTTACTTAATTTGGAATGGGTTTGAAAGAATTTTTCGAATTTTTATGAAAAACTTGTAAACTGTAAGCCATATAGTGATTTTCCAAATAGTTTTCTTAGTTTTCAGAGTATCTTCTTTAGTTCAGTATACTTCTTCAGTTTTCAAAACTTTAAAAAGTAAATTTTCTACTGGATTTCTTATTCCCTTTTATTTCCTCTTATTTCTTACTTGTTTTTTATTTCTTTCCTTATTCTTCTTCCTTCTTTCTTCTTTTTTCTCTTTTATTTCGTTCTTGAGAGACACTTTGAATCCCTATCAAAAGATGCATAAGAAATTTTGTACTGGACTTCTTACAGTAATTACTGTACCCTAATCAAGTAGAAAATTTACTAAAATATTTTAAATTCTTGTCAAAACTATCAAAACTATAAAAAACAGTAAATTTCCTGATAAAAAGATTTTTTTATCACTTTATTAATTACTTATAAAAATGTATACTTTAATCATCGGTAAATAGTACAATAGTCCATCTACCTTGTATCTAGTTATAAATTCAAATAATCAATCAATGCAAGTAATTCATGTATAAAACTTACAAAACAGTAAGTAACAACAAATTTTGTGCTGGACTTTTTATATGTAAGAAATGTTCGCAGAAAATGTTTGGAAATCTTAAACAAATCTCAAAACTGCAAAAACCCCATAAATTTCGTACTTGATTTCTTATAGATTTGAGAAAGTATTTCATGGTTCTCAAAATATATTTAGAATTCTTCGTCGAGCCTGCAGAACTGTGAAAAATAATAAATTTCCTACTGAAAATGTACTAAAACATTTAGAATTATTATCAAAACTGTAAAAAACCGTAAATTCTGCAGATTTTTTTTTATCAATCTATAAATTTCTTATACAAATGTTTACTGTAATCATCAAAAAAGTGTATAAATATGCAGTTATAAAATCAAATAATAATCAATCAATCCAAGTACCTAATACTTGTATAAAACTTGCAAAACTGTAAGAAACAGTAAGTTTTGTATTGTACTACTTATAGTGTTCAGAAAATGTTTGTAATTCTTGCACAAATATCAAAACTTCAGAAAACCTATAAATGATATACTTGATTTCTTACAGCTTCTAAATAAATCTTTTCGATTCTTATCAAAAACCTACAAAGTATTAAAAGCATCATTAACTTCTTAATGGAGTTCTTACTTTGAAACTTTAAACTGTGTAGTTTTAAGAAATATTTGGATTTCTTGTCCAAACTGCAAAAGTGCAAAACCATAGAAATGGATGCAAAATGTGCAATGGGTGCAAAATGGGTGCGAAATGGATGCAAAATTTGCAGTGAGTGCAAATTTTCAGTCGAAATTTTAAAATGTGTAAGAAATGCAGTAAATATCTTACTGGATTTGGAATGGTTTTGAATTTTTTTTCTAATTTTTATGACAAACTTGTAAACTGTAAACCATATAGTGATTTTCCAAATGGTTTTCTTAGTTTTCATCATCTTTTTCAGTTCAGTTTTCTTCTTCAGTTTTCAAATGTTCATCAAACTAAATTTTCTATTGGATTTCTTATTTCCTCTTATATCTTACTTCTTTCTTGTTTTTTCCCTATATCTCTTTCTTCTTTTTTCTTTCTTGTTTCGTTCTTGAGCGATACTTTAAATCCCTATCAAAAGATGCATAAGAAATTTGGTACTAGACTTTTTACAGTAATTACTGTACAGTAATCAAGTAGAAAATTTACTAAAATATTTTAAATTCTTGTCATAACTAGCAAATCTATAAAAAAACAGTAAGTTTCTTGCAGTTTTTTTTTCTCTCAATTTATTAATTTCTTATAAAAATATTTACTTTAATCATCGGTTAAGAGTACAATAGTCCATGTACCTTGGACCTTGATATAAATTCAAATAATCAATCAATAATAATAATAATAATAATTATAATAATCCGTACTACTCCGCCACCTATGGCGTAATTGGTTACTGTCATAATTTGACAGAGAATTCTGACACAATTACATTTTATTTTACCATAGGCCAATAATAATACAATACAAGTAATTCGCGTATAAAACTTGCAAAACTGTAAGAAACAACATCGTTTTTGCTGGACTTGTTACATGTAAGAACTGTTTGCAGAAAATGATCTTTCACAAATCTCAAAACTGCAAAAACCCCATAAATTTCATACTTGAATTCTTATAGATGAGAGAAAGTATTGTTGATTCTTGTCAAAAAACTACAAACTGTTGAAAGCATTATAAACTTCTTAGTGGAGTTCTTACTTTAAAACTTTAAACTTTGTTAAAAACCTACTAACTATTTTACAAAAGCTTTGTAAACTTAATGGAGTTCTTACTTTGAAACTTTAAACTGTGTAGTTTTAAGAAATATTTGGAATTCTTATCCAAACTGCAAAACTGTAAAAACATAGAAATGGATGCAAAATTTGCAATGGGTGCAAAATTTGCAATTGGTGCAAAATTTGCAATAGATGCAAAATAGATGCAAAATTTGCAGTGGGTGCAAAATTTCAGTCGAAACTTTAAAATGTGTAAGAAATGCAGTAAATATCTTACTGGATTTGGAATGGTTTTGAAAGATTTTTTATAATTTTTATGAAAAACTTGTAAACTGTAAGTCATATAGTGATTTATAAATGGTTTTCGTAGTTTTCAGAGTATTTTCTTCAGTTCAGTATTTTTCTACAGTTTTCAAAACTTTAACAAAGTAAATTTTCTACTGGATTTCTTATACACTCTTATTTCCTCTTATTTCTTTCATTATTTTTCTTCCTTCTTTCTTCTTTTTTCTGTCTTATTTCATTCTTGAGAGATACTTTGATTCCCTATCAAAAGATGCATAAGAAATTTTGTACTGGACTTTTTACAGTAATTACTGTACTGTAATCAAGTAGAAATTTACTAAAATATTTTAAATTCTTGTCAACAATATAAAAAACAATAAGTTTCCTGCAGATTTTTGTTTTCTCACTTAATTAATTTCTTATAAAAATGTGTACTTTAATCATCGGTAAATAGTACAATAGTCCATCTACCTTGTACCTAGATATAAATTCAAATAATCAATCAATGCAAGTAATTCACGTATAAAACTTGCAAAATTGTAAGAAACAACAAATTTTGTGCTGGACTTTTTACATGTAAGAACTGTTCGCAGAAAATGTTTGGAATTCTTTCACAAATCTCAAAACTACAAAAACCCCATAAATTTCATACTTGATTTCTTATAATTTTGAGAAAGTATTTCATGGTTCTTAAAATATATTTAGAATTCTTCGTCGAGCCTGCAGAACTGTGAAAAACAATAAATTTCCTACTGAAAATGTACTAAAATATTTTGAATTATAATCAAAACTGTAAAAAATCGCAAATTCTGCAGAATTGTTTTTATCAATCTATTCATTTCTTATACAAATGTTTACTTTAATCATCAAAAAAGTGTATAATATCCCATGCAGTTATAAAATCAAATAATAATCAATCAATCCAAGTACCTAATACTTGTATAAAACTTGCAAAACTGTAAGAAACAGTAAGTTTTGTATTGTACTATTTTTAGTGTTCAGAAAATAATTGTAATTCTTGCACAAATATCAAAACTTTAGAAAACCTATAAATGATTTACTTGATTTCTTACAGTTTCTAAATATTTTCGATTCTTATCAAAAACCTACAAACTATTAAAAGCAGCATAAACTTCTTAATGGAGTTCTTACTTTGAAACTGTAAACTGTGTAGTTTTAAGAAATATTTGGAATTCTTGTTCAAACTGCAAAACTGTAAAGGCATAGAAATGGATGCAAAATTTGCAGTGGGTGCGAAATGGATGCAACATTTGCAGTGGGTGCAAAATTTCAGTCGAAACTTTAAAATGTGTAACAAATGCAGTAAATATCTTATTGGATTTGGAATGGTTTTGAAAGAATTTGTCGAATTTTTATGTAAATTCGAATATTATGTAAATTCTAAATTTGTAAGAAATATAGTGATTTTCCAAATGGTTTTCTTAGTTTTCAGAGTATCTTTTTCAGTTCAGTATTCCTCAGTATTTTTAAGTTTTCAAAACTTCAACAAAGTAATTTTTTACTGGATTTCTTATTTCTTCTTATTTCTTACTGGTTTCTTACTTCTTCTTATTTCTTACTGGTTTCTTATTTCTTCTTATTTCTTACTGGTTTCTTATTTCTTCTTATTTCTTACTGGTTTCTTATTTATTTCTTCTTTCATCTTTATTATTTCGTCTTTCTAATTTCTTCTTTCTTCTTTCTTTCTTTAGAGGTACTTGGAATTCTCATCTAAACATGTAGAAGAATGCTGTAAGAATAATAGAAACATTCTAGCTGAATTTCATGTAATTTTAATAAAATATTGTAAACACGTACTACACGCAGTATATTTTCATATTTTGTGTTTGAATGCATGAATCTTCGTATATTTGAACTTATTTGCTGTATTATTTGTAACTCAACGATTGCCTGCAGCGGAGTATAAAATTCGTGACATTTTCACTGGCGACCGGCGGCGATCGCACAGACATTTTTCACTTAAATTACACTTCGTGGATGGCCCCAGATCGCCTTCGAACACGTATAAATCAAATATTTACCACATTAACTGGGGGTTCATTGATTTCCTCTGCGATTCTCAGCGCTCGTTCGCCGCCGAGCTCGTCCCCAAAGCAGTCTTTTCGGGCCGTAAAGCACCTCTGCGTCTGCTATAATTGGACAACACTGGCGCTCCATAAATCCGTGGCAACGTTAAAAGTCTCGAAATATTAAATCGCATAGATTACGACCGCGTATACTCCACGAGAGCGTGTGTTCTTATTTTCACGCCGCAGTGAATAATTGGCGTTTATGGCAATAAGGAGCGTCTGCAAATCATCACCGATCCGCTATGCGCTCGCCTGGGGAGAGGCGATTTATTTACGCGAAGAAGTAGATTGTTAGTGGTGCTGAGGGATGCCCTCAAAGATGCTAAGCGTGGAAAAATGAAACACATTTTTCTACTTTATGTATTATCTTCTTCAACATATTGTACTAAAATATGCTCGAATATGAATGAAAGTAATAATTTCATTATGGTTTGATTATATTTCAAAGGGCATAATTTTAATGGGATTTTCCTAATTAAAAATTCTCTAAATCTGCTCCCGCACCGCTTTATATTTATAACCCTAATGCTTCATTAAATTAATTTATACAATTTAGGTCTCAGGAAATAAGAGTTAATATTCCATTAAACACGTTATTACTTATGTAAAAATGCTTTAAAGCATTTGATGTAATTAGCTAATTAAAAACCAGCCCATTTATAAATGTAATGGTTTATTAACTTGATTTCAGCTTTTATGCGTAAATAAATTGAACTTAAATTTCATTAAAAAACGCTATTATACCCGATATTCATGGTGTTTGACTTTAATGTGCAGACTTGGGCGTTATTGGGTTTCGTGCGAGGCCTTATGATTACATCCCTTGCGCTTTTCTGCGGTTTAATTAGGCGTGAGCGCCGATCGGAAATCGTGCAGACGGCGCTGTACTCTTACGACCCCCAGGGGTGGCTCGGGGGTTGGGGCGGCGCGCTCAAAGGGACAATCCCGGACTAATCGTCATTTACATGTTAATACTTTTAATTAGAATTAAGGGGCGCGCTAGGGGGTGGCTTTCCGGCGCGCACGCGCTCGCCGATACGTTTCGATCGCAATAATCAGGACTGGCGCGGGGGTGGTTGAATCTGTAGAGCCGATTAGAGTGGAAGGCCCGGAATTTTCCGGGAAATTCTCCCGGAGTGCGGGCGCGTCCTCCGAAAGGAGCGGTACTCAACAGGTTACGGGGAAATTACTGCTGGGCGGAAAATTACGAGCCAGGGCCGTAAAGAAAGCGGCGGTTTTTTGCGTTTAATCGCAGTTTTTTTATTGCTGGAGTTTATATACCTCCCCGGTGAGGATTTGCTATCTCTTACATAACTCTTCACTGTTCGTAGGCTCTTAACACTTCAGATTTTATGTTATTGCAGATAAAGTATTAAGTCTGCACATTATTATTTTAACCATTATTTTTCGCATTATAAAATAAAATGAAACTGAATACTTTATGTCCTTAAATATTATTTTTAACAATAATATCATTTGATTAAAATCACACCAATCCTGAACCTGAATCTACATATATTTTTTTAAGTAACAAGCAAGAAAACCTTTCTGGATCCAATCTGCACTCATAATACTCATTTATGAAATGATTCCTTGCCATGTAGAATAATGATTAATCCCCACTGACTGTATCTTGGATGAGCTACTTGATAACGATTCAAACTTTTCCAACATAATTTTCTCTTGTCTTGTTGACTCGCCGGCTTTTAAATTTTTCACTTCCACCCTGAATAATATTCAACTTTTAACAAATTATATGTAAAGTATATCATTTAAGAATTAAGAGCTCCAAGAGCCTTTATTTAATTTACCACTAAGAAGCGGGCATTTCCCGCGCCTTGAAGCCGCGAATAAATTTCCGCAGCGCATCTCTGGCGAGAGTTCACTTTTAACTTTGCGTTTAAAATTCCGCAATTACGCGAACAATGAGGGCCGCTAATTATGCAACCGAGAAATATCGCGCGGCGAAACTGGCAATTGCACGTAAATTTCACGCCGCCCGTTACTCTCCTACGGTGGAAAGTTTCTTTAAAACGGAACGCAGACATATTTTAACGCGTTATTTACATAAGTGGATTCCGCGTTTCGCTCCACCCCGAAAAGGCGAAAGGGCAAAGGCCACGTTTATCCGCTCTCCTTAGGGTCACAACATATTTATACTTTCTCAATATCAAAATATGAGTTACGAAAGAATAAAATTGAAGGCGCAGTTTTGATAGGGCGTAGCCGGAAGGACGACGAAAAAATAAGTTACAGTTACAGTCATGAGAAGCAGGATGACAAAAAAAAGTACAAAATGCCAAAGTGACGATTTTTTTATTTTTTTAAACTTATTTTCTTATCTTTATAAATTTTAAATCGTACTTCTGCAAAATATTATGTACCGGGTGATTCAAGTATATTGTTGTGCTTTTGGGGGTCGGTCTTTGATAGTACTGATAAAGTTGAGGATAATTATCTTACAGTTTGGAAGACCTCTAACGAGGACAAGAAAAGTACTGATAAAGTTGCGGATAATTGTCTTACAGTTTGACGAGAGGTTTAAGAAAGGTATTTGATACATTTATGATTGCTTTTGGGGGTCGGTCTTTGATAGTACTGATAAAGTTGAGGATAATTATCTTACAGTTTGGAAGACCTCTAACGAGGACAAGAAAAGTACTGATAAAGTTGCGGATAATTGTCTTACACTTTGACGAGAGGTTTAAGAAAGGTGCAATTCGTGTAGTTTACAACAATGTAGGTATATCTAACTAGCAGGTAACTAATTGGCACTTCTTGTAATGTGCTCAAAAAGCCTTCAAATCCCCCAAAATGCTACAATTTCAATAATAAACGTAGAAATCTGTCAAATTCAAAGTTACAACTAAGACAACCTCTCAAATTTTCAGCAGTCACTTCCCGAATCCTTCATTTGTTTGATATCAAATGTGAATTTGGAAAATCTGTCAAATTTCAGCCTGAAGCAAATAGAACCTGTAGAATTTTTAACTTCAACTATCCAAATCCGTCAAACTTTCAACTGAAATAGTCCAAATCTGTAAAAAAATTAATTGCTACGATCTGTTTTTGTTAAATTTTCAAGTAAATCTGTCCAAATCTATCAAGTTTTCATTTGCAAACATCCAAATCTATTGTTTTTTTAATTGCAGCTGTCATATTTTGTAAAATGTTTTATTGCAGTCAATATCTGACAAATATTTAATTACAACAGCCCAAATCTATCAAACTTTCAATTGCAACTATCAAAATCTGTCATATTTTCAATTTTAAATATCTAAATCTATCAAATTTTTAATTGCAACTATACAAATATCAAATTTTCAATTTTCACCGTCATAATTTGACAAGTTAACACAATTTGTATGACATGTGTAAATTTTATGTAATAGCACGTAAATACACTATTCTATTCTATTCTATTCTAATTGTTTATGTCAAAATTGTCATATTTTTTAGTGCAACTGCCAAAATCTGTGACGTTTTTTTCACCAGCTATAAACCTCCGTACAATTTCAAACTGTAACTGCCAAAATCTGCCAAATTCTTTACATTTAAGGCCCATTCGTAGATTTCTTACGCTACGCTATGACAATGCTCATAGCGATAGCATTGTTATAATAGCGACTATCGTATTCTGTCAAATTCAAAGCTCGGGTGTGAAAACTTGTCACATTTTCAACGTATTTTTCTTTACTTTTTAGATCCATGTGCGTGCGAATATGTAAAAATATGTCAAAATTCCTACAGAAACTATCAAAATATGTCATTTTTAACCGCAACTGGACACATATGTCCAAACAAGGCAAAGATGAAACTAAAAACACGAAGAAAACTCATGCAAACATGGTTATTTTTCATATAAAGTTTAACATAATCATACAAAATTAATACACGGTTTAACGGTAGTTTAATCTTAGTAACCTTGGTAATCCTTTATAAAACACCGCTAAACCACCACTACACCACGGTTTAAATTTTTATGAATAACGCTGTACGGGTTCAAGTGTCATATCTTGTTAAATTCGACATTTCAAGTTTAAAATTTAATAGTGTTATTCATAAAAATTTAAACCGTGGCTTAGCGGTGGTTTAGCTTTGTTTTTGCTTACTAAGATTAAACCACCGTTAAACCGTGTCTTAATTTTGAATGAATAACACTGTATGAATAATACTGTATGAATAACACTGTATGAATAACACTGTTTTTCACAACTGACAGACTGATGATAAAATCTCCATTGATTTTGATAATTACAGTTGAAACTGGAAGAAATATTGAGAGCCCCAGTTAAAAATTTGACAACTTTAACAGTCACAGTTGAAAATATGACAAATTTTGACAATTACATTGGAAAATAAGTCAAATATTGACAGTTACAGATAAAAAAATATAACAAATTTTGACAGTTACAGTTGAAAAGATCAGGAAAATTGAGCCACATTAAAAATGTGACAAATTTTGACAGTTACAGATGAAAATATAACAAATTTAAACAGTTACAGTTAAAAAGATGAGAAAAATTGAGTCACATTGAAAATATGACAAATGTTGACAATTACAAATGAAAATATATCTAATTTTGGCAGTTATAACTGAAAATATCACTAATTGTTTGTTCCTGAAAATTTAACAGCCTACTAGATCAAATCAGTGTTTCACATTTTTTGCAAAAATTTCATGGTATAACCCTACTAAATATCTAATCCGATAAAAAGTACTTATAATTCTCTACAAGAATACACACAAAAATTAAACCGAGCAATAAAAAAAAAGTTGGTGACAAAAAATGAAAAATATAACAAATTTTAACTGTTATAGTTAAAAAGAAGAGAAAAATTAAGTCACATTGAAAATATGACAAATTTTGACGTACAAATGAAAATATAACTAATTTTGGCAGTTAAAACTAAAAATATCACGAATTGTTTGTTCCAGAAAACTTAACAGCCTATTAGCTCAAATCATTTTCACATTTTATGCAAAAATTTCATAGTACAACTCTACTAAACATCTAAACCGATAAAAAGTACTTAAAATGCTCTACAAGAATACAAACAAAAATTAAACCGAGCATTTAAAAAAATGTTGGTGACAAAAAATGAAAAATATAACAAATTTTGACAGTTATAGTTAAAAAGATGAGAAAAATTAAGTCACATTGAAAATATGACAAATTTTGACGTACAAATGAAAATATAACTAATTTTAGCAGTTAAAACTGAAAATATCACTAATTGTTTGTTCCAGAAAATTTAACAGCCTACTAGCTCAAATCAGTTTTTCACATTTTTTGCAAAAATTTCATAGTATAACCCTACTAAATATCTAAACCGGTGAAATGGTACTTAAAATGCACTACAAGAATACACACAAAAATTAAAACTAGCAACTAAAAAAAAAATGCCGGGTAACAAAAAATGAAAAATATAATAATTTTTTACAGTTACAGCTAAAAAGATGAGAAAAATGGGTCACATTGAAAATATGACAAATTTTTACAATTACAAATGAAAATATAACTAATTTTGGCAGTTATAACTGAAAATATCACGAATTGTTTGTTCTAGAAAATTTAACAGCCTACTAGCTCAATCAGTTTTTCACATTTTTTGCAAAAAATTTATAGTACAACCCTACTAAACATCTAAACCGATAAAAAGTACTTAAAATGCTCTACAAGAATACACAAAAAAAATTATACCGAGCAATTGCCAACAGAATCAAAACTCGTCGAAATGTTGACGATGAACTAAGATTGATCGAAATGAGAACAAAAATATATAAGAAAAAGGTTCGTATTTTTAGTACAAAAAAATAAAACAAACTACTTCAGTAAAATCATTACAAACAAAATTTAACAATCCTAATTCATTACAAAAGATTCTCACATTATTGTCCATTAACTATGGACAACAATATGCGTTCCGTTTTTAAACGTTTCCGTTAAACGTACCATAATTATTGAGCAGCACTTTCTAATACAGTTTAATATACAACCTTATTTTGAAAATAGAAACTGTTATTAGTAAATCGTATTTTTTTAACTTGTATGATATGTTTTTCAAAGCAGTCGTTCAATTTTTATTTTGAAAACATCCAAATATGTCATTTTTTGAATTGCAGCTGTCATATTTTGTGAAATTTTCAATTGCAGCTGTCAAAACCTGTCAAATATTTAATTACATCGGCCCAAATCTATCAAACTTTCAATTCCAACTATCAAAATCAATATTAAATATCAAAACCTGTCAAATGTTTATATGTTGTTCATTGACTATGGACAACAATATGCGATCCGTTTTTGTTAAACGTACCATAATTAATGAGAAGCACTTTCTAATACAGTTCAATTTACAACCTAATTTTCAACCTAAAATAGAAACTGGCATTAGTAAATCGTATTTTTTTTAACTTTTATATTTTGTTTTCCAAAGCAGTCTTTCAATTTTCATTTGAAAACATCCAAATATATAATATTTTGAATTGCAGCTGTCATATTTTGTCAAATTTTCAATTGCAACTGTCAAAATCTGTCAAATATTTAATTACAACGGCCCAAATCTATCAAACTTTCAATTACAACTATCAAAATCAATATTAAATATCAAAATCTGTCAAATGTTTACATGTTGTTCATTGACTATGGACAACAATATGCGTTCCGGTTTTGTTTAAGGTACCATAATTATTGAGAAGCAATTTCTAATACAGTTCAATTTACAACCTAATTTTGAAAATAGAAACTGGCATTAGTAAATCATATTTTTTTAACTTGTACGATATGTTTTCCAAAGCAATCGTTTAATTTTTATTTTGAAAACATCCAAATATATCATTTTTTGAATTGCAGCTGTCATATTTTGTGAAATTTTCAATTGTAGCTGTCAAAATCTGTCAAATATTTAATTACAACGGCCCAAATCTATCAAACTTTCAATTGCAACTATCAAAATCTGTCATATTTTCAATATTATATATCCAAATCTCTCAAATGTTAATTTGTCCATTGTTTTTTACATGTTGTCCATTAACTATGGACAACAATATGCGTTCCGTTTTTGTTAAACGTACGATCATTAATAAGAAGCACTTTCTAATACAGTTCAATTTACAACCTAATTTTGAAAATAGAAACTGGCATTAGTAAATTGTATTTTTTTAACTTGTATGATATGTTTTCCAAAGCAGTCGTTCAATTTTTATTTTGAAAACATCAAAATATATCATTTTTTGAATTGCAGCTGTCATATTTTGTGAAATTTTCAATTGCAGCTGTCAAAATCTGTCAAATATTTAATTACAACGGCCCAAATTTATCAAACTTTCAATTGCAAATATAAAAATCAGTGATATTTTCAATATTATATATCCAAATCTCTCAAATGTTGTCCATTAACTTGTCCATTGTTGTTTACATGTTGTCCATTAACTATGGACAACAATATGCGTTCCGTTTTTGTTAAACGTACCATAATTATTGAGAAGCACTTTCTAATACAGTTCAATTTACAACTTAATTTTGAAAATAGAAACCGGCGTTGGTAAATCGTATTTTTTTAACTTGTATCAATTGTTTTCCCAAGACAAAAATGATTTTTCACATTTTTGTCATCAGGCATTAAACTCGATTATCTCAGATATTTTTCTTATGCAACCTCATGATATTTTTAGATATTCGTGAAGAGAAAAATAAATGCTATCAAATTTGTTTATAGCAAAAATTTGGTTACCATTTAAAAAAGTCATTTTCAAAAAGTGACGCCGCACAAAAAAATAGAAACTGTCAAATTGTGTAATATAATATAATATAATATAATATAATAATATAATATATAATATAATATATAATATAATAATAATAATTAAATATTTATACGTCAAACATTTGTTCAAAACTTTTTTTCTAAAATTAATAATAAAGGCTCCAGAGAGGTGGTTCCTTACTGTTTGCTCATCCTGTATATTAATTTTCATCGTTTTAAGATGAAATTATATACACAGAAAAAAAATTGGTGTATAAATTTATTCTTCATGATACTTATCATCTAGTAGCTCATTTCCATCATGTCCTTTCTATGGGGGCGGTATTTGCTATATTAATATCAAATCTCAATATTTGACACCCCCCCCTTCCCAAAAAATTTATTATTTTTAAATTATTGTCCGCAATTTCTACAATTTTAAAATAATTTTACTAAAATGCTAATGAATCTAAACGTAGTATGTTCTACTATCATACGCTAGCAAACCGATATCGTCTACTGAATAAATCGCTGATTAATATTAATTTATGTTAATAATAATGATTAGTGATAGTAAAAAGTAATAATAATGTAAGTAATCATAATAACATATTTGTTATCTTATAATAATAAAAATTGCTGATTTATGTGTGTATCGAGGTTTGTTTTAGATGTGCTTGGTTTAAACCCCTCGGCACCCAAACATTTTTTTATTTAAATTAGTATCTGCAATTTCTACAATTTTAAAATAATTTTACTAAAATGCTAATGAATCCAAATGCAGTATGTTCTACTATCATACGCTAGCAAACCGATATTGTCTACTGAATAAATCGCAGATTATTATTAATTAATGTTAATAATAATTAATAGTAATGATTAGTATAGTTGGTAGTAAAAAGTAATAATGATATAAGTAATCATAATAATAGATATTTGTTATCTTATAATAATAAAAATTGCTGATTTATGTGTGTATCATTATCGAGGTTTGTTTCAGATGTGCTTGGGGGTGGCAGAGTGATACCAGCAGGATGCTGTCGAGCCTGGACTTCGACAGCGTGATGGAGTGCGACAGCATCGCCGCCTCCACGGAGGAGATCCTGTGGTCGGACGACGACACCATCGTCGCCGAGCAGGAGGTCGCCTGGCACGAAGGTACGTCTCTTAACGGACGCCGGCCGTAAATTAAGGATCGCAATTACGATGATTTGCGAGCGGCCAAGAGCGCGGTGTTAATTTATCGGGACGCCGGTAAATCATGGGAAGGCGAGAAGTGCGCAACAATAATAAGATAAATAAATCGCGCACGGAAGCGCCGAAATGGATATGATTTATCTCGCATCGGGATTAATTAGTCCTGCAGGATTAACGGGACCAAGTTGCGCGTTTTTTTGCGCTTTTATGTTTTGGCTTCAAGTGCAGTGTTTGATTAAAAGCGCCGCTTCGCACAGTAATGGCTTGAGTTGTGCACAGGTAAACTGCGGATGACATGTAAGCTTCGTCAGCGAATCGCCTCATTACTGGATTTAATCTCTATTAATTATACAACATCCAGACTTGCTCGTTTCGTACTTGGAGGATGCAGTGGAGGAAACGTATGCTGAAAAATTAGCTTAATGGGGCCTCGCGAACTATTCTTATCTCCACAAAAGTTTTCTTGTAACGTTAAATTGCGAGCTTTAATTAACTTCATGCAGAGTATACATTTTTGTATGTACCCGCAATTATTTGAGTTGCCAGTAAAAGTAAATGCACACAAATTTGACTCGCATAAATCCACTCCATAGGAGGAAAATTATTACTTGAAAGATAGCAAATAAGGTACTTGTATGACATTCGCTGCATACAAATGATGTATACAAGTCCTGCAAAATATGCATTAAATTTATTTTGAGAAATTTCAGTATTTCATATGTTCTATTCCGTGTCCTTGCTTTTTAGTTTCGGCAATTCCTAGTATTTCTATTTTATGTTTTCTCATCTCCTCTACCAGTTCACTTTCTTTTCCGATGTATCCTCTAATATTCCATGTCCCATGATTATAGGATATAATCAGGATTTATACGTGTAAAATGAATCACCTGTTCGCTTTACACGTAGTTAATTTATAGGCATTATTTGTATTGTATTGTGTTATTTCTATAAGAATAATGTTGAAAACGTGGCCCTTTTGTCGCACGCATTTGCGGTTATTGTGCTTACACAACGCCGCTCCAATTCACTTGCCATTTACCCGGTGCCCCCTTTACTTTCCCAAGCCCCAATTTATGCACGTTATCAATTGACTCGATCAAAAGCTTAACTGTCGCCTTACAATTTACCACAATGTGCCACTGGCATTGGCAGCGCCTGCAGACCTTTCTCCGCGCCGAAGAAAGGACCCAAGTCGCGGTCCCGCCGAGACCCGCGCGGGACCCATCATCGACCCCCCCACCACCGATGTGGACCTTTTTTGATCCATCTGATTTACGGCCGCAATAATAAGGGAATTAATGAAAAGCGCGCACCGGTCAGGCCGGCTCGCGCGCCGCAATTACCTGGCCCGTCTTGAGTAATAACTCTTGTAAGAGATTTGCTCTTTCGGAGAAAGCCGAGGCTTTTATTAATTGGCCATTTACGTGCTGCACGTGGAATTATATAAAAGATATGGGCGCATTGTGAGCGCCCCGTTTTAACGCGCTAATTGCAAAATTATTGACCTTTGCTTAAGTTAAGTCACTCGCAGACGGGCCACTATCACCGACGTGGAGCCAAACAATTCGACTCGTAAGGTGAGCCTGGAATCTGGATTAATTCGGGTGCGAGTTAATACGTAAGATGCAATTGAGTTCAAGGCGTCGTCTTGCACAGACTGCTTGTCTAATGTGCCTATAAAGCGACTCTGATTACCCTTTTAATGGAAATATTGTGTTACACATCCTTAATAGTCGCTTAAAATTTGTGGATACATTGTGAGCCAGGGCTGATTTATTCACAGGTCATCAGCAATGTCGATTTTTACCTTTAGCCATACTGTTAACAGATCTGACAAAAAAAATCAAAATATCGGATAATTGTAATATTTCGATCAACTCGGTTAAGTTAAGAACGCGATTTTTTAACTTAGTTGAGATGTACTTGTGGTTAAATTTTCACAGGATTTATCTTTAGGCATATTGTATACAGATCTGGCAAAAAAAATAAAATTTCCTACAGATAAATTTTCTGAAATTTCAGTAATAGCTAACCTGCTCATCTCGGAAAGTTGAACATTCAGAATATTTAAAAATATCATAAAAATGTGTGCATCAAACTGTCACTCAATGAAACTTATGTATGTTATACCTAAAGAGTCTGTGAATATACCCTGTAAGTGTCACTTAACAACTTGCTGATGGAGGGTAGTAAATCAACCCTGAATATTTATAAAAAACTGATCAACTCGGTTAAGTTAAGATCTCGATTTTCTCACTTATTTGAGATGTACTCGTGGTCAAATTTTCAGAAGATTTATCTTTAGGCATACTGTATACAGATCTGGCAAAAAAAAAACAAAATTTCCAACAGATATACTTTCAAAAATTTCAGTGACTTATAAATGGTCAACGCAGAAAGTTGACATGTGAAAGAATTTTGGGGACAAAAGCGATTAGAAAAAAAAATACATTTTCGTTACATTTTGCCTATCTTAGAATGCTCATAGATTTATGTCACGAAGTTGTGATATACCTTTTATATAAGCATGGTTATTTTGGACTGTTGTAATTCTTATGCTTGTATTTCGCAATGATTTTGACACTGTGTATATATGTACAGAGAGCGCATAAAGTATTAAGACCTGGCTTTATTTTTTCCCCTGTATAAATTTTTGAAAAATGCTTCAAAACGTCAACATGATTTTTTTTCAAACAAATATTTTGAGAGCATTTTTATTTTCCAATCTCTCTCCGTTTTGAAGTTATAACGTCAGAGTCATTTTTTTTAATGACAACCTATATATTTTATTATTGATTTTGATAGTCATTTTTATTAAAAAATATTCAGAAATTTCAGCAATACCTAACCAATACTTGTCGATGCAGAAAGTTATATGTTTGATATTCTCCCTTATTTCATACTGAAACATTGTCAAATTTTCAGGATAATTAGTTTCTGGTGTACTTTACAGGAATCTAATATCAAATTTACAACTAATAAGTTTTCAAGAATTTCAGTAATAGCTAACCAGTACTTATCAATGCAGACAGTTATATGTTAGATTTCTCTCTTATTTAATACTGAAACTTTGAAAAATTTTCAAGAGAAAAAGTTTCAGGTGTACTGTACACGTATCTAATATCAAATTTGCAACTAATAAGTTTTCAAGAATTTCAGTGATAGCTAAACCAATACTTGTCAATGCAGAAAGTTATATGTTTGATTTTCTCCCTTATTAAACACTGAAACTTTGTAAAATTTTCAAGAGAATTAGTTTCAGGTGTATTGTACTCGTATCTAATATCAAATTTGCAAATAATAAAATTTCAGAAATTTCAGTAATAGCCAACCAACACTCGTCAATGCAGAAAGTTATATGTTTGCATTTCTCCTTTATTTAATACTGAAACTTTGTCAAATTTTCAGGAGAAATAATTTCAGGTGTAATGTACACGAATCTATTATCAAATTTGCAAATAATAAATTTTCAGAAATTTCAGTATTAGCTAACCAATACTTGTCAATGCAAAACGTTATATGTTTGATTTTCTCCCTTATTTAACACTGAAACTTTGTCAAATTTTCAGGATAATTAGTTTCAGGTTTACTGTATACGTATCTAATCTCAAATTTGCAAATAATAAATTTTCAGAAATTTCAGTAATAGCTAACCAATACAGGTCAATGTAGAAATTTATTTGCTTGATTTCTCCCTTATTTAATACTGAAACTTTGTCAAATTTTCAGGAGAATTATTTTCTAGTGTACTGTACACGAAACTAATATCAAATTTGCAAATAATAAATTTTCAGAAATTTCAGTATTAGCTAACTAATACTAGTCAATGCAGACAGTTATAGGTTTGATTTTCTCTCTTATTTAATACAGTAACTCTATCGAATTTTTAGGAAAATTATTTTCTAGTGTACTGTATACGAAACTAATATCAAATTTGCAAATAATACATTTTCAGAAAATTCAGTAATAGCTAACCAATACTTGTCAATGCAGTAAGTTATATTTTGGTTTTTTCTCTTATTTAATACTGTAACTTTATCAAATTTTCAGAAGAATTATTTTCTAGTGTACTGTATACGAAACTTGTATCAAATTTGCAAATAATAAATTTTCAGAGATTTCAGTAATAGCTAACCAATACTTGTCAATGCAGAAAGTTATATGTTTTATTTTCTCTCTTATTTAATTCTGAAACTTTGTCAAATTTTCAGGATAATTAGCTTCAGGTGTATTGTATACGAATCCAATATCAAATTTGCAAACAATAAATTTTCAGAAATTTCAGTAATAGCTAACCAGTACTTGTCAATGCAGACAGTTATATGTTTGATTTTCTTTCTTATTTAATACTGAAACTTTGTCAAATTTTCGGGAGAATTATATTCTAGTATACTGTACACGAAACTAATATCAAATTTGCAAATAATAAATTTTCAGAGATTTCAGTAATAGCTAACCAATACTTGTCAATGCAGAAAGTTATATGTTTCATTTTCATTCTTATTTAACACTGAAACGTTGTCAAATTTTCTAAAGAATTAGTTTCTGGTGAACTGTACACGAATCTAATATCTAATTTGCAACTAATAAATTTTCAGAAATTTCAGTAATAGCTAACCAATACTTGTCAATGCAGAAAGTTATATGTTTGATTTTGTCCCTTATTTAATACTGAAACTTTGTGAAATTTTCAGAAGAAATAATTTCAGGTGCAATGTACACGAATCTATTATCAAATTTGCAAGTAAGACATTTTCAGAAATTTCAGTAATAGCTAACTAGTAGTTGTCAAAGCAGAAAGGTATATGCTTGATTTTCTCCCTTAATTAATACTGTAACTTTATCAAATTTTCAGGAGAATTATTTTCTAGTGTACTTTATACGAAACTAATGTCAAATTTGCAAATAATAAATTTTCAAAATTTCAGTAATAGCTAACCAATACTTGTCAATGCAGAAAGTTATATGTTTGATAATCTCCCTTATTGATTACTGAAACTTTGTCAAATTTTCAGGAGAATTAGTTTCATGTGTACTGTATACGAATCTATTATCAAATTTGCAACTAATAAGTTTTCAAGAATTTCAGAAATTGCTAACCAGTACTTGTCAATGCAGAAAATTATATGTTTGATTTTCCCCCTTAATTAAAACTGAAACTTTGTCAAATTTTCAGGACAATTAGTTTTAGGTGTACTATATATGAACCTAATATCAAATTTGTTACTAATAAATTTTCAAAAATTTCAGGAGTAGATAACTAATACTTGTCAATGCAGAAAGTTATATGTTTGATTTTCTCCCGTATTTAATACTGCAACTTTATCAAATTATAAAGAGAATTAGTTTCAGGTGTACTGTACACGAAACTAATATCAAATTTGCAAATAATAACTTTTAAGAATTTTCAGTATTAGCTAACTAATACTTGTCAATGCAGACTGTTATATGTTTGATTTTCTGCCTTATTTAATACTGTAACTTTATCAAATATTCAGGAGAATTATTTATAGTGTACTGTATACGAAACTAATATCAAATTTGCAATTAATAAATTTTCAGAGATTTCAGTAATAGCTAACCAATACTTGTTAATGCAGAAAGTTATATGTTTCATTTTCATTCTTATTTAATACTGAAACGTTGTCAAATTTTCAAGAGAATTAGCTTCAGGTGTATTGTACACGAATCTAATATCAAATTTGCAAAAAATAAATTTTCAGAAATTTCAGTAATAGCTAACCAATACTATTTAATGAAAAAAATTATGTGTGTGATTTTATCCTTTATTTAATACCGAAACTTTGTCAAATTTTCAGGAGAATTAGCTTCAGGTGTACTGTACACGAAACTAATATCAAATTTGCAAATAATAAGTTTTCAGAAATTTTAGTATTAGCTAACTAATACTTGTCACTGCAGACACTTATATGTTTGCATTTCTCCCTTATTTAATATTGAAACTTTGTCAAATTTTTAGGAGAATTAGTTTCAGTTATACTCTAAACAAATCTGAAATCAAATTTGCAAATAATAAATTTTCAGAAATGTTAGTAATAGCTAACTATTAGTTGTCAATGGAGAAAGTTATATGCTTGATTTTCTCCCTTATTTAATACTCTAACTTTATCAAATTTTTAGAAGAATTATTTTCTAGTGTACTGTACACGAAACTAATATCAAATTTGTAAATAATAAATTTTCAGAGATTTCAGTAATAGCTAACCGTAACTTGTCAATGCAGAAAGTTATATGTTTGATTTTCTCTCTTATTTAATACTGAAACTTTGTCAAATATTTAGGAGAATTAGTTTTAGTTACACTGTACACGAATCTAAAATCAAATTTGCAAATAATAAATTTTCAGAAATTTCAGTAATAGCTAATTAGTAGTTGTCAATGCAGAAAGTTATATGCTTGATTTTCTCCCTTATTTAATACTGAAACTTTCTCAAATTTTCAGGAGAATTAATTTCAGGTGTAATGTACACGAATCTATTATCAAATTTGCAAATAATTAATTTTCAGAAATTTCAGTATTAGCTAACTAATACTTGTCAATGCAGAAAGTAATATGTTTCATTTTCTCTCTTATTAATTACTGAAACTTTGTTAAATTTTCAGGAGAATTCGTGTCAGGTGTACTATATATGAACCTAATATCAAATTTGTTACTCATAAATTTTCAGAAATTTCAGGATTAGATAACTAATACTTGTCAATGCAGAAAGTTATATGTTTGATTTTCTCCCGTATTTAATACTGGAACTTTATCAAATTTTCAGGAGAATTAGTTTCAGGTGTACTGTACACGAATCTAATATCGAATTTGCAACTAATAAGTTTTCAAAAATTTCAGTAATAGCTAACCAATACATGTCAATGCAGAAAGTTATATGTATGATTTTCTCCCTTATTTAATACTGAAACTTTGTCAAATTTTCAGGAGAATTAGTTTTAGCTGTAATGTACACGAATCTATTATTAAATTTGCAAGTAAAACATTTTCAGAAATTTTAGTAATAGCTAACTAGTAGTTGTCAATGCAGAAAGTTATATGCTTGATTTTCTCCCTTATTCAATACTGTGACTTTATCAAATTTTCAGGAGAATTATTTTCTAGTGTACTGTGTACGAAACTAATATCAAATTTGCAAATAATAAATTTTCAGAAATTTCAGTAATAGCTAACAAATACTTGTCAATGCAGAAAATTATATGTTTGATTTTCTCTCTTATTTAATACTGAAACTTTGTCAAATTTTCAGCAGAATGAGTTTCAGTTGTATTATACACGAATCTAATACCAAATTTGCAACTAATAAGTTTTCAAAAAATTCAGTAATAGCTAACCAATACTGGTCAATGTAGAAAGTTATTTGCTTGATTTTCTCCCTTATTTAATACTGAAACTTTGTCAAATATTCAGGAGAATTAGTTTTAGGTGTACTGCACACGTATCTAATATCAAATTTGCAAAAAATAAATTTTCTGAAATTTCAGTAATAGCTAACCAATACTGGTTAATGCAGTAATTTATGTGTGTGATTTTCTCCCTTTTTTAATACTGAAACTTTGTCAAATTTTCAGGAGAATTAATTTCAGGTGTAATGTACATGAATCTATTATCCAATTTGCAAGTAATACATTTTCAGAAATTTCAATAATCGCTATCCCATACTTGTCAATGCAGTATGTTATATGTTTGATTTTCTCTTTTATTTAATACTGAAACTTTGTCAAATTTTCAGGAGAATTAGCTTTAGGTGTATTGTACACGAATCTAATATCAAATTTGCAAATAATGAATTTTCTGAAATATCAGTAATAGCTAACCAATACAGGTCAATGTAGAAAGTTATTTGCTTGATTTTCTCCCTTACTTAATACTGAAACTTTGTCAAATTTTCAGGAGAATTAGTTTTAGGTGTACTGTATACGTTTGAAAAAAAACATTTTGACCTGTTGAAACATTTTTCAAAAATTTATACAGGGCAAAAAATAAAGCCAGGTCTTAAATACTTTATGCGCTCTCTGTATAAGCATTGTTATTTAGGGTTGGTGTCTTCTGATGCTTATATTTCGCAAAGATTTTGACACTGTGTATATATAAGCATTGTTATTTAGGACTGTTGTAATTCTGATACTTGTATTTTGCAATGATTTTGAGGTGTAAAAACTTTCCAGGTTTCACGCAATAAAGATTATATTTTTTATGTATCAGCAAAAGTAAGAATTTATGACTTGGTTTTTATCAAAGGAACTGGCACTCTCGCATTACATGCAGGCACATAATTCAATTATATTTCGACTCTCTGGCACTGTGGAATTAAAAGTTGGCTTTATGCCGGATCTTGCGTATCCGCGCCCAGATTAATGTCTCTTTGTGGATGATTGTCGCGCAAGTTGCTGAGCGCGCTGTAAACACGGTCTTAATTAGCGCTAACGAGGAGCAATCAATTTTTCCTCATTCATCGCGCGTTTCCCGCTTTTCCCGGTGAATATTAAAGCCGCCGGCAATTCATCATCGGGGCCACTCCGGGAAATTGCCGGGTCATGATGTATTCGAGGAGGGCCACATATTTTCCGGTTTACCCACGGCCCTGGCGCGGGTATATCAATTCGGGCCGCGGAAGGCCCTCGCCGGACCGCTTGATGTATCGCCCACTTACCTGGAACAAGAGGCGGAAAGCAACGAAATTAGCGCTCTGGAAAAAATCCAAAGAGGCTGCCATCGCGCGCTGATAAATCATTCCCTTAGAGCGCGTTAAAAGCCGTAATTTACGGTGTGTTTTCATTGCGCCCGAGTGTCTTTCGATTCGCCCAAAACGGGTTAATAAATTCCTCATTGGCACCGTCCCAGCTCGCTCTTCGGGGATAATTTATAAGCGCACTCCCCGGTACAGGGGGCCGAAAAAAAGGGGGCCCGCGCGGATTAATCGCAAAAATCATTGCCAAAAAAGTAATCCGAAGAGCGCGCCGCGGCCCTCTTGATTTATCGGCAACGTGCGCCACGTAAAAGCCGTCATTACGGATAAAAATCACTCTGCAGCGGATGCTAAAAGCTGTTATTATACCCTCCCCCTGCCCCGCTCGCGCATTAAAAGGAGACGCGCCGAAGAGTACCGTTCGAGGACCGAATCTGGCACACTCTTGGGCCTTATCGCCCCTCGATAATCGTTAAAAATTAACTCCTCGCCCATCGGCGGGTATTCAATTAACGGCCCGCCCGGCGACACGGCGGGAATTTTTATCGCCCCCGGTGCGATTTTATTGCGAAAGTTTCGCCCGGAGGAGAGAGAAAGAGGCATTCCTGCCCCCAAAACTCATTTCGCTCGGACGCCGGATCCGCGAACAATCGAGAAAATCACGAGGAAACGCCGGCGAAATAAAGGGACCAAAATAATGTTCCCAGCTGATTTAGAGCTCCCGGGCAACCTGAATTTCCATTACCGGGATTTGTGCTCTATAAATCCTCCAGGAAATCTAAATCCGAATTATGCTCGTTTCAATTATATTACGTTCATATCCGAACGATTTAATTTCGGGCGTCCATCTACCTAAACCGATTCAGATCTTACTTCGCAAAATCGTTAACAATATCCTGCACAGAATCACATAAAATCCGCCAACTCATAACAACCTATTTACAATTATAATGCCTCACAATAGAATACTTGAATACCTTTTCCTCACAAAATTTATTATTTTCTAAATGTAAATTTCTGTCACCATGTGACCATATTCATTAGTATACTCATAGACTGAGTATGTGTTTTATTGTGTAAAACGCCTCACGTGCTCAACAAATATATTATTATAATGCCTTAATTGTGCAGTGGTTCTTAAACTGTGGGTCGCGACCTGTCAATGGGTAGTTTAATACTTTTGATGGGTCACAAAAACTATGACAAACATTACGTGATATGCATCAATTCAATATTTATGTATGCAGAATTTCGTGTAGGAATATTTTGAATTAATTAATAGATGTGGCTGTTGGGTAGTTTAATACTTTTGATGAGTCACAAAAACTATGACAAACATTACGTGATATGCATCAATTCAATATTTATGTATGCAGAATTTCGTGTAGGAATATTTTGAATTAATTAATAGATGTGGCTGTTGGGTAGTTTAATACTTTTGATGAGTCACAAAAACTATGACAAACATTACGTGATATGCATCAATTCAATATGTATGTATGCAGAATTTTGTGTAGGAATATTTTTGAATTAATTAATAGATGTGTCTGTTTATTTTTGTAAGCTCATATTTAATTATACATATATAATACTATTTTACATCTTAATTTCATCAAAGTTCTTCACCTGAAGAACCCACAGTGTGGCGAAACATTGTTGTAATATACAAAATAATTAAACATTTGAATGTTATAAAAACAAATATTATTATAATTATGTTTGGAATTGACACAATAATAAATAAGTAATTAAATAATTTGCCATAATTTTTAATTAATGCTATAACATTTAATAACACTGCTTTCAACATCCAATAACAGTTTTCTAAAATTTGCAAGCAAAAATAAATTGTACGCCATTACATTATATGCATCAATTCAACATTTATGTATGCAGAATTTGGTGTAAAATTATTTTCAATTAATTAATAGAAGTTGCTATTATTTTTTGAACGTATCCATCCATATTTAATTATATATAATAATATTTTACATCTTAATTTCATCAAGGTTCTTCACCTAAAGAAGCCACAGTGTGGCGAAATATTGTTGTGATATACAAAATAATTAAATATTCGAAAGTTAAAAAGAAAACAGCACAATTTATATAGAGTCTGTTTGATTTATTGTGACACAGCAAATATTTCGGTTATTAGTACAGATACAGAAAAAGTTGACGAAAAAAGTTTTACTACTTTTTGTCGTCCATTTAATCCTAATTTCAGAAAAATTGAAAATCAAATAAACACGTGAAAGCTATAAGCTTCATTTTCTTTAATGGAACACCCTGTATATTTTGGTTATTTCTGATAGGTAATAATATTAGCTTTATAATGACACCACTTAAGTACTCCTTTATTATACAAATAACGCGACAATTGCCAATAAATGAAGACTGTATATTTTGAATTTACACAATAATAAATACCTAAATAAATAATTTGCGATAACTTTTTTTGTAATGCTACAACATTTAATAACATAGCAATCAACATCCAATAACAGTTTTTGAAAATTTGTAAGCAGAAATAAATTGTACCTTATTACGTGATATGCATCAATTCAATTATGTATGGAGTATTTCGTATATCCAATATTTTGAATTGACATAGTAATAAATAGGTAATTAAATAATTTGCAATTACAATTTTTTTATGCTATATAAATTAATAATGTGCTTTTCAAGATCTGAAATCAGATTTCCAAAAATTGTAAGCAGAAAAAAATACTATGCATTTACGTAATATGGCGCTGGAGACTCTATGCTAGGATTGCTAGGTCAAGCGACGAACCCAAATTGCGTATTTATAGATACATATACAACTGTTGCGTTGTTCAAGTTTCACGCTCACTCGTGGTCCAGGATTCGAGTCCCGCTGAAGGATGAGGATGTTATATTCGTTGTTCAAGTTTCATGCTCACTCGTGGTCCAGGATTCGAGTCCCGCTGAAGGATAAGGATGTTATATTCGTTGTTCAAGTTTCACGCTCACTCGTGGTCCAGGATTCGAGTCCCGCTGAAGGATAAGGATGTTATATTCGTTGTTCAAGTTTCACGCTCACTCGTGGTCCAGGATTCGAGTCCCGCTGAAAGATAAGGATGTTATATTCGTTGATCATGTTTCACGCTCACTCGTTGTCCAGGATTCGAGTCCCGCCGAAGGATAAGGATGTTATATTCGTTGTTCAAGTTTCACGCTCAGTCGTGGTCCAGGATTCGAGTCCCGCTGAAGGATAAGGATGTTATATTCGTTGTTCAAGTTTCACGCCCACTCGTGGTCCAGGATTCGAGTCCCGCTGAAGGATAAGGATGTTATATTCGTTGTTCAAGTTTCACGCTCACTCGTGGTCCAGGATTCGAGTCCCGCTGAAGGATAAGGATGTTATATTCGTTGTTCAAGTTTCACGCTCACTCGTGGTCCAGGATTCGAGTCCCGCTGAAGGATAAGGATGTTATATTCGTTGTTCAAGTTTCACGCTCACTCGTGGTTCAGGATTCGAGTCCCGCTGAAGGATAAGGATGTTATATTCGTTGATCAAGTTTCACGCTCACTCGTGGTCCAGGATTCGAGTCTCGCCGAAGGATAAGGATGTTATATTCGTTGTTCAAGTTTCACGCTCGCTCGTGGTCCAGGATTCGAGTCCCACTGAAGGATAAGGATGTTATATTCGTTGTTCAAGTTTCACGCTCACTCCTGGTCCAGGATTCGAGTCCCGCTGAAGGATAAGGATGTTATATTCGTTGTTCAAGTTTCACGCTCACTCGTGGTTCAGGATTCGAGTCCCGCTGAAGGATAAGGATGTTATATTCGTTGATCAAGTTTCACGCTCACTCGTGGTCCAGGATTCGAGTCTCGCCGAAGGATAAGGATGTTATATTCGTTGTTCAAGTTTCACGCTCGCTCGTGGTCCAGGATTCGAGTCCCACTGAAGGATAAGGATGTTATATTCGTTGTTCAAGTTTCACGCTCACTCCTGGTCCAGGATTCGAGTCCCGCTGAAGGATAAGGATGTTATATTCGTTGTTCAAATTTCAAGCTCACTCCTGGTCCAGGATTCGAGTCCCGCTGAAGGATAAGGATGTTATATTCGTTGTTCAAGTTTCACGCTCACTCGTGGTCCAGGATTCGAGTCCCGCTGAAGGATATGGATGTTATATTCGTTGTTCAAGTTTCACGCTCACTCGTGGTCCACGATTTGAGTCCCGCTGAAGGATAAGGATGTTATATTCGTTGTTCAAGTTTCACGCTCACTCGTGGTCCAGGATTCGAGTCCCGCTGAAGGATAAGGATGTTATATTCTTTGTTCAAGTTTCACGCTCACTCGTGGTCCAGGATTCGAGTCCCGCTGAAAGATAAGAATGTTATATTCGTTGATCATGTTTCACGCTCACTCGTTGTCCAGGATTCGAGTCCCGCTGAAGGATAAGGATGTTATATTCGTAGTTCAAGCTTCACGCTCACTCGTGGTCCTGGATTCGAGTCCCGCTGAAGGATAAGGATGTTATATTCTTTGTTCAAGTTTCACGCTCACTCGTGGTCCAGGATTCGAGTCCCGCTGAAAGATAAGAATGTTATATTCGTTGATCATGTTTCACGCTCACTCGTTGTCCAGGATTCGAGTCCCGCTGAAGGATAAGGATGTTATATTCGTAGTTCAAGCTTCACGCTCACTCGTGGTCCTGGATTCGAGTCCCGCTGAAGGATATGGATGTTATATTCGTTGTTCAAGTTTCACGCTCGCTCGTGGTCCAGGATTCGAGTCCCGCTGAAGGATAAGGATGTTATATTCGTTGTTCAAGTTTCACGCTCACTCGTGGTCCAGGATTCGAGTCCCGTTGAAGCATAATGATGTATTCGTTGTTCAAGTTTCACGCTCACTCGTGGTCCAGGATTGGAATCCCGCTGAAGGATAAGGATGTTATATTCGTTTTTCAAGTTTCACGCTCACTCGTGGTCCAGGATTCGAGTCCCGCTGAAGGATAAGGATGTTATATTCGTTGTTCAAGTTTCACGCTCACTTGTTGTCCAGGATTCGAGTCCCGCTGAAGGATAATGATGTTATATTCGTTGTTCAAGTTTCACGCTCACTCATGGTCCAGGATTTGAGTCCCGCTGAAGGATAAGGGTGTTATATTCGTTATAAAATATTTAAAACGAAAAACATTTTCTTACTTACTGAAATGATCGTACTCTTACTGAACGAGTTTTATCGATATCTGATGTATTGCAAGTTTTGCAATATTGAAATTGAATTGGTGAAACATGAAACAAGCGTTTTTAATTTTTCTCAGCATTAATGAAACATCAGTTTTTTTTTTCGTAATTACGACAAAAAAAATCAGATTCTATACCTTTTCAAGTTCAAATTGAGACCAATCAAGTACAAACTGAGACCAATCAATTTCAAATTGAGGCCAATCAAGTTCAAATTGATACCAATCATTTCCAAATTGAGACCAATCAATTTCAAAGTGAGACTAAACTAAATCAAGTTGACACTAAACAATATCAATTTTATTTGTTTACTTTCATCTTGATATTGTTTAGTGTCAACTTGATTTTGTTTAGTCTCAATTTGAAATTGATTGGTATCAATTTGAACTTGATTGGCCTCAGTTTGAAATTGATTGGTCCCAATTTGAACTTGATTGGTCTGAATTTGAACTTGAAAAGGTATAGAAGACTGTTTTTTCGTAATTCAATTTTGGTCCACTACAGAATTATTCTAACTTCATTGTCATTTTCAGCCGAGTTTAGATTATTTTCAGAATTGCTCTTAAGAAAAATCAAAGAGCGGTTAATTACCAAAATTACATCTTAAAAAAAATCACGCCAGCGGAGTTTTTTTGTCTCTAACTTTTGAAATATATTTTTGATTTTTATGCGTAGAAAATTATTACTGGCGTCTATGGCCTTCAGTTTTAATTGATTTTGTTTCACCATACACTAAAACACTGGTTCGTAAACTATGGGTCGCAACTCGTCAATGGATCGTTTAAAATTTTCACAAAAGCTATGAAAAACTTGAGGAAAATGTAATAGCTTTTCATAAATATGAATTTTCTATGCCATTATCTGTAATTTCTATTTCAATTTGTCCAGTTTCACTTAATATTCTTTGAATTTCAAATTCATCGATTTCCCCCTAATTATAAACTTTCTGAGACATCTCCAACTGAAAAATTTCTATGACTTATAATTTCCCATCATTTGTATTGCCATATGATATCCCTGAAATGTATTATTCAATTTCTTAAATATCTTTATAAATATTGATTTTCTATGACTATGAATTTCTCAAAATTCGTCATATTTCTCACATCATATACAGGGTGTCTCACGCTCATGGACCATTAAAAGTGTATGGGGTTCCCGATAAAATAAAAATTTGAAAAAATTCATCCAAACATGGCTGATTCTGTTCTCTTCAGGTGAAATACTTTCAACGTTCTATCACTTCTGGTTCCACCGGAAGTTGCCATCAACTTTTGTTTTTTAAATGGAACACCCTTTATATTATTATGTTTCTGGCTTCCCTGTTTAATTTAAAACATCTTTTGTAGAGATATGTATACCCCTATATTATTAACTTTCTGAGATTAAAATTAAATTCCAAGATTTTGACCTTAAAAAGTCGTTATGAAAAATGGCTTCAATTTCTCTTACAAATATTATAGTACCGGAAAATTTATCTTGAATTGTACCTGAAAGGTATGGCTGATATGTGTTGCAGCTGAAAATTTTGAGAATTAGTTATTCAAAAATGTCATTAGTTAAGTGCCCTCTTAAATTAAGCGTATTACATTTTTTTTAATGGAATGACATATTTTTTATTTCATAGAGCAATTGGCATGAAAATTTACTACAAAACATGGTATTTTGCTACCATATTTTTAAACATGAATTTTCCACAATACATTTGTATGTATGGTAATAAAAGTACTTGAATGGGTCAGAGATTCGTGCCAGAGATTCTACTGAAATATTCAAATTCAAATTAAATATTCAAATATGAATTTTCTGCCTAGGATTAACATATTCAATTATTTCAGTTTTTATCCAAATATGAATTCCGTGACCACCCATTTTCCGTAATGACATTTCAATAATTCGATTTACCCCAAAATATTAATTTTTGACAGTGGAAGATTTTCCTCCAAACTTTAATTTTCTATGATATTCAATTTCTTCAATTTTCCTGAATTTTCTAGAAAATCAAACCCTTAAATGTTCCTCTTACCATAAATTTTCTATGACTACAATTTCCCTTTTACCACAAATTTACTATTAACAAGTAGCAAAATAACAAGTTTACTAAGTACAATATATCTCCAGATATGTATTTTTTTTTTACATAAATATTGTTCATTGATTTCCTCCATAAGTATGATGTTTTATAGATTTATTCAAATATTACATTTTATTTAATAATTTATTTGTTTTCTAAATAGACATTTTCGGTAAAATTCATTCTCACTGAATTTTCTATGTAATATTCATGTATGTATTTCAAAATATGAACTTTCTATGACTTATTCAATTACTAAATAATAATAACAATAATGAGAATTGTGAGTTATGAATTATATTCAAGTTATGAAAGAGTGAATTATGAATCATAAATATGAAGTCTCTGTGATTTCTTAAGTTGCCCTAAATTTAATAAACTTTCAAATGAATCTTTACATTTCAATTACTATAACATAATTATATGCATTCAATTACATAATTTTACTCCACATGAATGAATGACTGAACATGAATGTCTAACATATTCAAATACTTTTATCTCCCCCAAAGTATGATTTTTTTTATGTCATATTCAGTCACTCTCTCCGGATATGAATTTTCCATAAATTTCTCATATTTTTATGATATAATATAGTCATAAATAAACAACTTTTTTCTGAATATGAATTTTCCATGACAAAACATGTTGACATGTTTACCAATTTCCCATTATTTCTGAATTTTCTTATATTCTATTTTCATCGTTTTCCTCCCTAATATGAATTTTCATGAATGTCTGGTATATTCAAGTACTATTATTTCCTCCTAAATATGAATTTTCTATGATTATTGAATCATTCCAATTGCTCTCCTAATATGAATTTTCCATAAATTTCAATTTTTCACGCTTTTTAAATGATAAATATAGTCATAAATAAAGAACTTCTTTCTAAATATGAATTTTTCACGACAATACATTTTTACCTATAATAATTTCCTAATATTTCTGAATTTTCTGATATTCAATTTTTGTCAATTTGCTAGTTAATATGAATTTTCCATTGACTTCTATTTCCCCCTATAAACGAGAATTTCCGATGACTATTGCTTTATTTTTCCAAATATGAATCCTAACTAAATTCTCTCTAAATATGAATTTCCAAACATATTCAGGTACTTCAATTTCCCATTAAATATGATTTATCTACAACTTTTTTAATTACATCAATTTGTCTCAAAATATGAACTTGGAATTTTATATCTTTCTATTTCCCATAATTCTGTGGACGTATTTAAATACAACATTTTGTTTTATAAATGTGAACTTTCTGTGAAATTTAATTTCTTTAATTGTCCTGAATTGTCTGTAACTTATTTCAGTAGTAGTAGTAACAATATTTTGCTGGCTATCGGCAAGTCTTTCCGCCTTCATTAATTTCTTCAATTTTCATAAATTTTCTGTAATAATTTTTTTTTTCAATTTTCTTATAAATATGACTTTCTTGTCATAGTAACATGTCTTTAAGTTCCATAAATATTTTCTGACAATTCAAATGTATATTTACTTTTTTTTTCCTATGGGTATTGCTAAGAATTTGAACAACATAATTCCAATCTATATTCTACTCCGTAAATCAGATAAATATAAAAATGCAGTATATTTAAGTCGTTAAGATTTCTGGCTCAATTTCCTATACAGATTTACATAAAGGTCTAAATCCTTATGGAAAATTGAGAAAGAACTCTCATACCGTATCAACTTATTTAAAAACTGATTTAAACCATATCACAATAATTACTAGTAATTTACTAGTACCAGTACTAGTAATTTACTAGTGTTTACGATCATTTAAGACCATTGCATACACAATATATCTACGAGAAAGAATTCTCATACCTTATCTACTTATTTAAAAACTGATTTAAACTATATCACACTAATTACTAGTAATTTACTAGTACTAGTAATTTACTAGTGATTACGATAATTTAAGAGCATTGCATAGACAATATATCGGACTATATCACACACGTATGCGTATGCGACTAACGAATAAACTACCTGCAATACTGCAATATTTGCCTGTCAATATTTACGCCATATCGATGGAAATGCAATCACATTTCTCTCATTCGTTCGTCAGCTTTGATCAGCAGCTCGCTTTTATTGTGCGAATTTAAAAGTTACTGGATACTGTGAAATTTGATGGGATTTACGTTTGATGTGGTGTTTATAATTTCAAACTGAATTATATAAAATCACATTTGAATATTTGCTACCTGACAATTTGCATTACGAATAAAATTATTTCAGTGCATTATTTTAATGTTTATATTTTTCTATTAAAAATTTGTGAAACTTAACCAAGTGCTTTAATTGTACTAATATTCGTATTATTATTGTTATGAACGTTTTATTGCACAATTTTTAAATGTATGTTCATTATTTTAAAGCTAATGTTGGGTTTTGAAAACTATTTAGAACAATTAATATACGAGCCTCTCAGAGGCTAAACGATGTAACTACATATTTAATCACTTTCTTCGCTTTGGTCCATCTACCACACTTGAAAATATCTCCTTTGTGTATTTTTCTATGCCCTTTTCTGTTTTTTTAACGCACAACTTTACACAACACGGGATCGCCTGCTTCAGTTCCCCTTCAAAGGAACGCCCTTTTAGATCATTTTAATCGAACAATTTGTTATTATTCAGAATCTGAGATATTAATTTAACACTTTCACTTGCATAATGTTGCCAATGACTTGTCTTCAGTTATGAAATAATTTAATGCCAATAACAAGATAGTTTGCACTTGGTTCACATCTAAAATAGCCGCTTCTCGTTCGTTAAAATTTATTGGGGAGAAAATTTACATGTACCGCAACTTTGCATCCCATTCTCGCTCGCCTTTTTTTGTTCCCATTACTTTCTGGCGGGGATAAGTGCCAGCGGGTTTTAGGTGCATCCCGGAGTTATTCGGTCCCCGTTAACCGTGCGAAATTTACAATTCGCCGAGGCCCATGCAATTAAACCCGGAATCCCATGCAAATATTTTGATCCGCGCCGCTGTCGCACGTCGCTTGGCCCGGGTCGTAAATTCCAGGCCCCGGTCATGGCTAATTGGCTCGAAACAGGAATGAAATCCTGCTGCGAAAAAACATCTTCGCAGATGAAAGTTTGCGGCATAAATTTAGCACACGATGTTCTAGTCGCGGTGTATGCAGGAGTTAGTGGTTATTTGGGTTGCCTATGTATGTTTGTTATAAATTAGAAAATTTGTAGCTGCTGGCAATGAATACTCGTTTCAAGAGTGGCAGGATTTGGCAAATATATCGCAAGCAGTAGATAGATACAGCAGACAATACAAGTTACAGTTTATGTGAATTTAAATCGTAATAAGCATTGGCAAAAAAAATGTGCGGATTGCTGTTCGATGAATGAATTTAATGAAACAATTAGAAACATTAATTTGATAATAGTATTTGCTTCTAAACAGTTTTTCATTTATATTTTCTTAATTAAAAAGTGTACATTACTAAATTTTCCATTTTTGTATTTAGTTTTTTATCTTGATCTATCTGATCTCTCTGATCTCTCTCTCTCGCTCTCTGATCTGATCTCTCTGATCTCTTCCTTGCTCTCTGATCTGATCTGTCTGATCCAATGTATGTCTCAAACGATTTATGACAGTTATCTGTCAAAATTGTTTGACATTTTGATAGTTATAGTATCTGTCAAAAATGTACGGCATTTTGACAGTTAAATAACCTGTCAAAATGTCTATGGCGACATTTTGACAGTTGTTAGGATGTGTCAAAATGTTTAGAGCCGCAATTTAACAGTGAAAGTTTGCCAATTAAAAAAGGTCAATGACATAATTTCTCTTATACGTACTATTTTCGGAATTTGAATTTTTAGAAAAATGTGTATGCTTCTAAATTAAATCGACCTACTCAATGTTTAAAAAAAATCAGTTTGATTAAATTTGTTCCATACTATTTTTGCTAATAATTACATTAAATATGATAAAGTATTATGCATTTTTATTTTCATTTGCATTTAACTGCACACTGAGCATATTTGTATTTTTACATGTAAGTAAACGTTAAATTCAAGAAATCCTTGGTGCTTGGGACACTGGTTGGGTCGGTGGTCATTAAAAGACGTCCCTGGCGATAAATTAATATAAATTGCTGCTCGGGGAATAAAATATGGCACGGGCTTTATTGTAAGTAATGGTTTTTAACGGTATACTTTCTAGGCCTTCAGGATTCCGAGACTTTATTCGCCGCGTAATTATGCATGTAAAACTTGTTGCTCGCGCCCCGTTTCCGGTCTTGGTCGCAGGACGGCTTGCCGGAGTGCTGAAAAATCGCGCTTGACAGCATGTTAGAGGCGAAAACGCTTGTTTTCGCTGGGCTTGGCGTGTGTTGGAATTTTAATGATGCTTCACACGCTTCCAATGCAGCAGAACTGGATAATTGCTGTTCCTAGATGTTCCGTCGAAGATATTTTAAAATACGTTCACTCAATATGCGTGTCCATGCAAATTAGCTAATAACTATAGAGAACACATAACTAATTCCCCTGAAAATTTGACAATGTTTCAGTATTAAATTTGGGAGAAAATCAAACACTTAACTTTCTGCATTGACAAGTATAGGTTAGATATTACCGAAATTTCGGAAAATTTATTATTTGAAAATTTGATAATAAATTCGTGTACAGGACACCTGAAACTAATTCTGCTGAAAATTTGACAAAGTTTCAGTATAAAATAAGGGAGAAAATCAAACACTTAACATTCTGCAATGACAAGTATGGGTTAGCTATTACTTAAATTTCTAAAAATTTATTAATGCAAATTTGATATTAAATTCGTGCACAGGACACCTGAAACTAATTCTGCTGAAAATATGACAAAGTTGCAGTATTAAATTAGCGAGAAAATCAAACACTTATCTTTCTGCATTGACAAGTATAGGTCAGCTATTACTGAAATTTCTGAAAATTTAGTATTTGCAAATTTGATATTAAATTCGTGTACAGGACACCTGAAACTAATTCTGCTGAAAATTTGACAAAGTTTCAGTATTAAATAAGGGAGAAAATCAAATACTTAACTTTCTGCATTGACAAGTATATGTCAGCTATTACTGAAATTTCTGAAAAATTAGTATTTGCAAATTTGATATCAAATTCGTGCACAGAACACCTGAAACTAATTCTGCTGAAAATTTGACAAAGTTTCAGTATTAAATAAGGGAAAAATACAAACACATAACTTTATGCATTCAGGAGTATGGGTTTGCTATTACTGAAATTTCTGAAAATTTATTATTTGTAAATTTGATTGTAGATTTCTGTACAATACACCTAAAGCTATTTCTCCTGAAAACTTGACAAAGTTTCAGTATTAAATAAGGGAGAAAATCAAACACTTAACTTTTTGCATGGACAAGTATAGGTTAGCTATTATTGAAATTTCAGAAAATTTATTATTTGCAAATTTGATAGTATATTCGTATACAGTACATCTAAAACTAACTCTTCTGAAAATTTGACAAATTTTCAGTATTAAATAAGGGAGAAAATCAAACACTTAACTTTCTGCAGTGACAAGTATCGGTTAGCTATTACTGAAATTTCTGAAAATTTATTATTTGCAAATTTCATATTAGATTTGTATTTAGTACACCTGAAACTAATTCTGCTGAAAATTTGACACAGTTTTAGTATTAAATAAGGGAAAAAATCAAACTTATAACTTTCTGCATTGACAAGTATGGGTTACCTATTACTGAAATTTCTGAAAATTTATTATTTGCAAATTTGATATTAGATTCGCGTGCAGTACACCTGAAAATAATTCTCCTGAAAATTTGACAAAGTTTCAGTATTAACTAAGGGAGCAAATCAAACACTTAACTTTCTGCATTGACAAGTATAGGTTTGCTATACTGAAATTTCTGAACATTTTTATTTGCAAATTTTATATTAAATTCGTGTTCAGGACACCTGAAACTAATTCTGCTGAAAATTTGACCAAGTTTCAGTATTAAATAAGGGTGAAAATCAAACAAATAACTTTCTGCATTAACAAGTATAGGTTAGTATTACTGAAATTTCTGAAAATTTATTATTTGCAAATTTGATATTAGATTCGTATACAACATTTCTAAAACTATTTCTCCTAAAAAGTTGGCAAAGTTTCAGTAATAAATAAGGCAAGAGTATTAAATAAGGGTGAAAATCAAACAAATAACTTTCTGCATTAACAAGTATAGGTTAGCTATTACTGAAATTTGTGAAAATTTATTATTTGCAAATTTGATATTAAATTCGTGTACAGGACACCCCAAACTAATTCTTCTGTAAATTTGACAGAGTCTCAGTATTAAATTTGTTAGAAAATCAAACACTTAACTTTCTGCATTGACAACTATAGGTTAGCTATTACTGATATTTCTGAAAACTTATTATTTGCAAATTTGATAGTACTTTCGTATACAGTACACCTGAAACTAATTTTCCTGAAAATTTGACAGAGTTGCAGAATTAAATAAGGGAAAGAATCAAACATATAACTTTCTGCATTGACTAGTATAGCTTGGCTATTACTGAAATGTTTGAAATTTTATTATTTGAAAATTTGATAATACATTAGTATATAGTATACCTGAAACTATTTCTCCTAAAAATTTGACAAAGTTGTAGTATTAAATTGGGAGAAAATCAAACACTTAACTTTCTGCATTGACAAGTATAGGTTAGCTATTACTGAAATTTCTGAAAATTTATTATCTGCAAATTTGACATTAGTTTCGGGTACAGTACACCTGAGCCTAATTCTCCTGAAAATTTGACAAAGTTTCAGTTTTAAATTAGGGAGAAATCAAACACTTAACTTTCTGCATTGACAAGTATAGGTTAGCAATTACTGATATTTCTGAAAATTTAAGATTTGCAATTTTTTTCGTAGATTCGTGTACAGTACACCTGAAGCTAATTATTTTGAAAATTTGACGAAATTTCAGTATTAAATATGGGAGAAATAAAGCATGTAAATTTCTGCATTGATAAGTTTGGGTTAGCTTTTACTTAATTTTCTGAAAATTTATCATTTGAATATTTTATAATATATTTGTATACACTACACCTGAAAGTAATTCTCCTAAATATTTTACAAAGTTTTAGTATTAAATAACGGAGAAAATCTAATATATAACAACATACATTGACAAATATAGGCTGTTTTGATGCCATTTTGAATTCCAGAGGTATTTCCCTCTTATTTTTTCGGATTGTTCCGGTCATGTATAAATTAAATGGTTCCTGCAACATCCTTTCCAAAAGTGGTATCGTTATGAACCAATTGTCGCAGGTGATACTACGACCAGTGCCATGAATTGGCTTGGTTATTTCTTGAAAAAAAAATTCAGAACTTGGTAATTTTTGAGGGTTTGCGTTCATGGCGCTTTTTCCTAGATAAGGAATGGCAAAAACTAAATAAGCATTTTCAGCATCATTTAACGTTACTATTTTTAATCCGTACTTGTCAGGTTTAGATTTCATGTACATACGGAATATGCACCTCCCTCTAAAACTTAGTAGCTGTTCATCAACGGTGCATTTACTGCTAGGATTGTAGAACTTTGAGCAATTTGCTAAAAAAATTGTCCAAATATTTCTGATTGGTGAGAATCTATCATCAGGATCTCTTTCTGAACTTCTATCGAAACGTATGCATGACTGGAGGAACTCAAACCTCATTCTCGGGAAGACGCATCTATAAAAAGTTAATCCATTCTTCTTATTCCAGAGCTCATTTTTGTCAACTTTATTAGCTTTCCATAGGCCACTATAATATAAAACGCCAAAATATGCCTTAATTTCTACAGCATCTGTGTGGTGGTGGTAGGATTCTGTTTTATCTTCAGAGACCAGATGTACAGTTACTTTTTCTATTTTTTGATTGGTACATTCTACTATAGTGTTAATTATTTTATCGTTTATTAACAATTCCCAGAATTGTTCAACAGTGTTTAAATTTTCAGCTCCTCCTATTAACTTTGCTTTATACTCATCTTGAACAATTATTCTCCGATTTGATCTCCTCTGTGAAAATTTTGTTTCCCAAACATAATTATTTTTCCCATATAATTTTGTTGGTGGGCGACCACGTGGACAATTTGTTGACGATTCACGAGCTCGGGATGTAGAAGCTCGTTCATTTTGAATTCCATCTTGCATATCAATATCGCTTATGTCATTGTCGATATAGCCACCTGATTCAGATGATGAATCATCTTGTATCGAATCTGTGTCCGAATTTTTTTCACAATCGTACAGATCTGACTGTGAATCTTCCGTGTTTCGTAACTCTGCTAACATTGTTTTCCTAAGATTGTAAGGCATCTGAAAATACACGATTAAGAACACAAGAAAAAAATGTCAAAAATCTTATTGAAAGAAAAAGAATGAAAAAATAAAATTTTTGACTTTCACTGCTATAAACAATTTTTTAGTAAAAAAAATATAAATTCACTAACCTTTTTTCACTGACGAGCGAGTAGTTTTAATGAACACTCTCGAAACCAAAATGAGTGGTTGCGGCCACACTCCGAAAATCGCCGGTGGAGGCGCCATAAGCGCGTATGTATTGTATTATATATTATTATAAAAGTAAGTTGTAACACTCGACTATCGGTAAATGACGCGTGCTTATAGATAATTTCGGATTTACATACGTAAAATTACGTTTTTTTATGCCAGGGGTGCCCAGGGACCCCATGTGGCCGCTAAGGGTTAAATTCGTGTACAGGACACCTGAAACTAATTCTGCTGAAAATTTGACAAAGTTTCAGTATTAAATTAGGGAGAAAATCAAACACTTAACATTCTGCATTGACAAGTATAGGTTAGCTATTTCTGAGATTTCTGAAAATTTATTATTTGCAAATTTGATATTATATTTGTGTACAGGACAACTGAAACTAATTCTGCTGAAAATTTGACAAAGTTTCAGTATTAAATTAGGGAGAAAATCAAACACTTAACTTTCTGCATTGACACGTATAGGTTAGCTATTACTGAAATTTCTGAAAATTTATTATTTGCAAATTTGATAGTAAATTTGTGTACAATACACCTGTTACTCATTATTCTAAAAAAATTACAAAGTTTCAGTATTAAATTAGGGAGAAAATCAAACACATAACTTTATGCATTGACAAGTATAGGTTAGCTATTACTGAAATTTCTGAAAACTTATTATTTGCAAATTTGATTTTAAATTCGTGTACAGGAGACCTTAAACTAATTCTGCTGAAAATTTGACAAAGTTTCAGTATTAAATAAGAGAGAAAATCAAACATATAATTTTCTGCATTGACAAGTATGGGGTTAGCTATTACTGAAATTTCTGAAAACTCATTATTTGCAAATTTGATATTAAATTTGTGTACAATACACCTGAAGCTATTTCGCCTGAAAACTTGACAAAGTTTCAGTATTAAATAAGGGAGAATATGAAACATATAACTTTTTGCATTGGCAAGTATGGGTTTGCTATGACTGACATTTCTGAAAATTTATTATTTGGATATTTGTTATTAAATTCGTATACAGGACACCTGAAACTAATTTTGGTGAAAATTTGACAAAGTTTCAGTATTAAATTAGGGAGAAAATCAAACACTTAACTTTCTGCATTGAAAAGTATGGGTTAGCTATTACTGAAATTTCTGAAAATTTATTATTTGCAAATTTGATATTTGATTCGTGTACAGTACACCTGAATCTATAAAATTTGACAAAGTTTCAGTATTAACTCAGAGATAAAATCAAACATATAACTTAATGCATTGACAAGTATGCGTTAGCTATTACTGAAATTTCTATATACTTGATACAAAAAAGACATCATAAAAAGAGCTTATATAAATGAGTACTAAATAAATCTTAGAGATAGCATTATGTAAGTCACTTACACTTGACCGCACAAAACACTATCAAAATTTTATTGCCGCCCTAATTCATCCTTATCGCTAATTGCGAGACGCCTGGCGCTTTGTAACCGAGATATTAAGCTACTCGGGAGGATCCATCCCACCCACCTTATCACACCTCATCCTCGCCGAAGACGCCGCATCTCTTCGCGCGGCCGATAAGTCGTAAAGTGCGGCGTTCACAGGTACACAAATATTTATCGCCGTGTGGTCATTGTGTTGAGCGCGAGCCCATAAAGCTACCTGGATTAGCCTGGGCTCAGGTAGCCTCGGCCTCGCCATTCACTAACTAAGCTGCGAAGCACTGCACACAATTTGCCCGTTTATTGAGGTGCAAATATTTGCATGTGCACAGCTTTTGTTCGCGATGCTGCGATGAAGCACGTTGAATAATGCATGCGTTTCAAGAGTTTAAGTCAACTGAGTATTCTTGAGCTGCCATTTGGAGGTAAGCCTTATATGTAAGATTTAACTGTAAAAGCATCAATGAAAAAAAAATTGTATGGAGCAAATCCTGAAATGGGGGGAAAAATAGTACGTAGCAAAACCTTCAATCGTTGAGTGAAGGAGTTTAAGTCCTTCACTCCTTCACTCAACGCTTCAATGAAATAAAATAGGAGGTACGAATTAGGCACCATGAAAATTTTAATTTCATTGCTTCCCACACTTTTTCACTATTCTTTGGTTGTCCATTTTTTGCATATGTCCCCCATTCTGTGCATATATGGTCAGTTGTTTTATTTTCTCGTTTTCTTCTTCTGTTACTGTTTCTCGTTCATGAAGTTCTTCCATTTAGTCCTGTCATTCGTTAGTTCTTTTGCTTCTTTCCATGTTTTCCCTCTAGCTTCTATTATTGTTTTAATTTTGTCATCCCATGTCTTTCTCGGTCTTCCTTTCCTTTTCTTTTTATTTTTCTTTGCTTCCCACACTTTTTTCACTATTCTTTGGTTGTCCCTTCTTTGCATATGTCCTCACCATCCGAGCTGTCGTTTTTCCATGTTTTGTTGTATTGGCTCTATGTCTAATTTTTCTTTTATTTTTGTGCTTCTTATTTTGTCTATTATCGTTACTCCTTTGATTCTTCTTAGGACTTTCATTTCGCTTGCTTGTATTTAATTTTTTCTCGTTCTGTCCAGCTTCCACGTCTACAGATTTTGGTTGCTGTGTTATTTCACTCTCTTGCACTCAATGGTTTATTGATTGCAGCCATTTGGAATGTTAAGTATTGATTATTTCGCTCAGCTTTTTATTGGTGTGTAATTGCGGCGTTTAACTCTCTAATTTATATTTATTAGAACTGAGACAGTTGAGTGGCTTTAATCGCGATATAAGCGATCCACACAACAACCTAATGTGTGTATATGCAAAGCGATTCGAATTAATACGGCTAAGTAGGTTTAAAAGCGGTGTAAGTAACAGCACGGCGCTCACGTTATAGACATTTAATTTAAATATCCATTCGCGATAATTAGAAATCGCGCTTTGCACCTGTTGGCCGGAGTTGCATCAGAACCCGTTCGTTTTTCCTGACTCGCAGAAAAATCACAGGCGGTCATAATGGAAAAGCGTCAGGTGCCGGATTGTGCGTTTCGCAATCGGAAATATCCCGGTTTCCACCTCTTCTGCTGACCACCGGCTTGGTGCTGGCCCTCGCCAAGCGGTCTCGGCAGTCCGCGATCGCGACCTCCGCGGAAACCATTCGCGAGCCGATGTGAGCGCGGTTTTGCAGTGCCCCGGAAACGCAAGAGGAAGGAAGAAGGTGCGTGTTGCGGAAGCCCGTCACCAGTTGACGAGGGGAATGCTAATTTTTGTCGAGTGGAGGTGTTGGATCGCTCGCTGTTTGCGAATGCGGACAGGCCAGTGCCGGGCAATTAGCCCCGTTTTGCCTGTGCAGATAATGTGGCTAATTGGATAGTTTTGGCTGCAAATGGACCGCTGATTGCTTACATGATTGCTACATATTGCCCGTTTATCAGATACACGACACAAATACAAGCATAAGAGTTCGATTACGCTCTTAATATTGTGTTGGTTGACATTAACATATTTTATACGGTTTAAGAGATAGTCCATTCAGGTTTTAAATGTGTGTGTTGTCTAGTAGAACAAACGGTTGCATTGACGACTGCCTGTGGGATTAACACAGATTTGTATGATTGTCGTGTCAATTATTACCTATGGAATTACATGAAGATTTTAATGCTTTCTGTATAGTTTAACGATTTGCGTACTGTATTATTTATTTTGTATTGATATAGCAAGTTATATGTGCTTTCTTGCAAAATAAAAAAAAATAGGGCAGAAAGGCTTCTGCCGATAGCCCTTTCTAATAATCAAAAACACCATTATAATCTAGTATGAACTAATAATATGTATACCCTTGTATTATTAAAATAAACATATTCTATATATATAAAAAATATATAAAATTGAATTTGAGGTTGTTGTAATAAGTACTTACTGGTATTTTATACTATGTAATTTATTATTTCATTAATTTATGTAAAAAATTGTACTTCCTTACTCCTGATTAAGGATTAAGGATTATCAAGATTAAGGACGTACAATTTTTTTTACATAAATAATTGTAATAATTAACCTTAATATGAAAAATATTACAGAATTTATTATTTATTTCTATCGTCTGACTTCAATTCAAATAAAATCAGGATATATAAATACTAACATACATATGCCTATGAAGATGTTTTTTTTTTAAATAATAATAATAATAATAATAATAATAATAAACTTTATTTGGTATGTAGCCATTACAATGATGGATATACACGTCATACACAGTTATATAAAGGTTGAAATTAGTACAATCAAATGTTAAGACTGGCACAAACTTTACAAAATAAAATATAAAATCAATCACATAATACATATGGATGGGTCCAACAGATAATCCTCAACCGAGTAAATAAACCGAAACTAATCAGTGGATAGAAATAAATAATAAAATTAAATTAAAATAAATACCAATAAGTCCTTAATACAACAACCTCAAATACAAATAACTGGTAATTATGGATAAAACCTTATATATAAACTTTAATTCCTCACAATGTACATCGAACTCATTGTTTCTCAGTAAAATCTAGAAATATACTTTTTGATAAATGTCTCTCAGAGGGTTTCTGCCTTCATTTATATTTAATGCATTTAATGATTGCATAAGTAAAATATCTAGAAATCCGCTCGTCTCCTTCAGAAGGCAATGGCAAACCACTGAGAGCAATCTGTCCAGGGATGCTTCCACAAAAACCAGTCGTTCGCAGTCGACCTTAAACTGTAGGTGCCATACGTCACTGTAACTACGATACAGACACTCGTACACTGACGTATGCGGGGAAATAGCTGACGCTCGACATCGAGTATGGCAATCCAAGAAGAAGAATGATTGAAATATTCTAGAATAATGAATAAAAATTCACGAACTGTAGAAACATTATTGAGTAATTGACAAAATTTAGACGAATCAATACAAAATGTGAAATTTATAGAAGAACGAATTTTGTCAATCGTTGTAGATGTATTTATTGAGAAATTTCGAAATTGTAGACGAATCATTGAAAAATGGGAGATTGTATTCGAATGAAAAGATTATAGAATCTAGAATAAAAATTGAGAAACAATCGATGAATTATTATAAATGTATATTATGTCATAACTCTTGTATTGTTTAATATGTATATTTTATCAGATGGATGAATTATTGAGATACAGAAAAAATGTAAACGAATCATTAAAAAATGGCAAAATTGTGCAAAACAGTGTAAAACCATTAATGAAAATTGTTTTGTGTAATGTCTAAAAATTGATGACCTGAGAAAATAATGAGAAATTGATAAATTGTACATTAATCTTCGAAAATATTGAATTTTTCTAGAATATTGATAAACAAAATGTAGATTAATGATTAAAAATTCAAAAACTGTAGAAGAATTATTGTAAAACTGAAAAAAAAAATTGTTTATATCTATAGCAGAATAATTGAGAAATTGAAAAATAATAGACGAATCATTGAAGAAATTGTAATTTATAGAAGAATGACTGAAACATTGTAGCATAATGAATAAATATTCAATAACTACCGAGATATTGAAAAATTATCTACGAATTACTTAAAAAATGTGAAATTGTAGAAGAATGAATGAATAATTGTAGAATTTATTGAAATTCCAAAAACTGTAAAATATCTATTGAGAAATTTAGAAATTGTAGACGAATCAATGAAAAATGGGAAATTGTTTAAGAATGATGGAAAAATTATAGACTAATGATTAAAAAAACGGTCGTTTAATTTGTGAGAAACAGAAAAAAATGCAAACAAATCTTTAAAAAAACGGTACAGTGTAAACAAAATATTGAAACTTGTTTTGTGTAATGACTAAAAATTGATGACCAGAAAATAAATTACGAAATTGATAAATTGTACCTTAATCTTCAAAAATATTAAAATTTCTAGAAGAATGATTAAAAAAATGTAGAATAATGATAAAAATTTCAAAAACTGTAGAACAATTATTGAAAAACTGAGAAATTGTGCACTAATAATGGGCAAATTGTAAATTAATAATTAAAAATTGGAAAACTTTAGAAAAATAATTGAAATAATTGAAATAATTGAAAACATTGGAATTTATTGAAAACTGAACTATTTTCTAACTTCAACTCACTTCATATCGTATGGGTGCAGTGCCAATATTGATTGTAAAAATTGAGAAATTGCAGTAAAGTGACTGAAAATATGAAAAATTATAGAAAATGGTTTGAACACTGAAGATTAAAAATTGAAAAATTGAGTAAATGCTGAAAAATTATGGGGTTATTTAGAAATTTCAGAAAAATAATTGGGAAGTTATTAAGTTTTAATAGAATAATCCAAAAAAATTTATAAGAAAAATAATTATTGATAAAATGTAGATGAAATAAAGACAAATTTAGGAATGTTAATTAAGTATCGAGAAATTAAAATATTGCAGAAGAATGGTTGAAAAATTGTGGAATTCATGAAAAATTCATGAATAAAATTGAAATTCTACAGAAGAATTATTGAGAAAACGTAAATAATAAACGATCAATTAAAAAAAAAATGAAAATTGCAAATAATTGTTGATGCTTAAAAATTGATGACTTTAGTAAAATTGTAGACAACTCCTTAAAAAGTATGTAATTTATAGAAGATTGCTTGAATAATTGTATATTTATGATAATAAATTGAAAATCTGCAAATAAATGGTTGAAAAAATAAAGGATAATACTTAAAAATGTATAACTGTAGAAAAATTGTAAACAAATCCTTAAAAAGTATGGAATTAATGGAAGAATCATTGAATAATTTCATATTAATTATAAAAAAATGTAAATCTGCAAAAGAATGATTGAGTAGTTGAAAAATTGTGGACGAATTATTTAAAAAAATGAAATATATAGAAGATTGGTTGAATACTTGTTAACTAATGATTAAAAATTGGGCAACTGTAAAATGTATTGATGAGAAATTTAAAATTGTAAATCCATTATCGAAAAAAAAATGGGAAATGATAAAGTAATGATTCCGAAATTGTAGGATAATGATTAAAAATTGATGACTGTAGAAAAAGTATCGAGAAGTTGAAAAGTTGTAGAGAAATCATTAAAAAATATGAAATTTATTAAAGAATGATTGAAAAATTGTTTATCTGTGGGAAAATTATTGACCAATTGGAAAATAGTAGACGAATCATTCAAAAAATTGAAATTTATAGAATAATAACTGAAAAATTGTAGAACAATGATTAAAATTTGAAAAACTGTAACTGTAGAAATTGTAAAATGATAGACGAATCATTGAAAAAAATATGAAATGATAAAATAATGAATCAATAATGTAGAATAATGATTCAAATTTTTAAAAATTTATATGATTTATTGAGAAAGTGAAAAAAATGTAGGCTAATCATGAAAAAAATAGAAACTTTTAAAACAATTAGAGAAAAATTCCTGAAAAATCAAATCTCGGTATCAAAAAGTCTATAAATGTTTATGAGTTGGTATTCCAGAAGTTTTAGTTCTGAAAAGTTCTGAAAATGTCATTAGTATTTTGTTTTAATAACTCTAAAGATTAATGAATAATTCGATTCTTATCATTTTAAAACCTGAGCACAACAATAATTTTAACTATACTAAGTAAATTGAATGTGTGTGTGGTAATCACTTGGTACAACATATTTTGATTAAGGAAATTTAAAAAAAAACACACACTTGGAAAACTTATACCAAGTGTGTTTTTTTTTAAATCTCCTTCATCAATATGTTTCACCAAGCGATAGAAAAAAACAATTGTTTCAGTAGGTAAACAATTTTAAAATTTAATTTAAAATTTCTAAAAAAAATGTGAAACTAAAAACTAAAAAAAAACACACTTAATAGAGTGTTTTTTTAAACCTCCTTAAACTATAGTAAGTACATACATTAAACTGAAAATAATTATAATTGTTAGGTACACCACATTACATTACATTCTATGCATTACATAATATGCACATACACATTACATACATATTACATACTATGCACAATAAAAAATATATCTTATAAATCTTATAAATTCTTTCTACTACTGAAAAAAGTCCAACTCTGGCAATTACGCCTTTGTGTTTTCGTGCGATCGACAGAAAACAGGGACAACTCTAAAACGACCCATATACTATTAAATCTGTTGTACAAGTTATACTGCAGATCGGAGAAATAATCGGTACAACTTGTTGATACCTATTTCACCCACAGGCACAAGCGATCTGAACATCCATCAGTGATCGTTGCAATTGTCAGTTGTGGATGAAACACCTACCAACTCTTTATACAGATGGTTTCTGCGAACTGCAGTACAACTTATCGTACAACACATTGCATAGTGTATGGACCGTTTAAGGCCCAGTTGTACGATCGTGGATTATCCTTGATCGTGGTTCAGTTTCTAAGGCCCAGTTAGGTCCAATTGTACGATCGTGGATCATCCTTGACTATGGTGCAGTTACATAGGATACAATTGTTAATACAATGGTATCCTTGGAAATTGAACCACGATCAGGGATGATCCACGATTGTACAACTGGGCGTTATACGGTCGTGGATCATCCTTGATGGTGGTTCAGTTTCTAAGGATACCATTGTATTAACAATTGTATCCTATGTAACTGAACCATGGTCAATCATGATCCACGGTCGTACAACTTTGCCTTGGGCCCAGTTGTAAGGATACCATTGTATTAACAATGGTATCCTAGGTAACTAAACCATGGTCAAGGGTGATCCACGATCGTACAACTGGGCCTTAGGATACCATTGTATTAATAATTGCATCCTAGGTAACTGAACGTTGGCCAAAATGATCCACGATCGTACAACTGGGCCTTTATTCGAAATTTTAGCATTATTTTATTGGATTGAACGAGTAAGTACTTCATATTATTTAATCTGCAAGCAATTAACCTGTAATGGTCGTGATGATGAACCCAGGCAGCTGCCCATCTTATAAGTACTTTCTACTACTGAGAAGAGTCCAGCTCTGGCAATTACGCCTTTGTGTTTTCGTGGGATCGACGAAAAAGTGACCGACCGGCCACCTGTCTTTCCGCGATCCCGTTATGCACCAATTTGTCGTGCTTATCACACGAACACGGCGAGTGACCATTAATAATAACTTAATTAGAAGTGCGTTTCTCACGTTCGAAAGTCGGTCGAATATTGAAGGGCAATTTCCCAACTGGATGCCAAAGATTCCCGAGCTCATTATGGCACGTTAATAGCTCAAATATGCGATGATCATGATGCGGTATGCTTTCAAGGTACGGTTCCTTTTGAAATCGCTTTCACGTTGCTGAAATTGCTCTTTAATTTCATAATTGATTTTTACAAATTTTTAACAAATATTACAACAGCTATAATCTATAATCTATAATCGATAATAATAGTTAACGATATTGATTTAAAACTAACGTTTATAAAATTTCATTTATAAAGTAGTTTCCCTATATCCCAGTTTCTTGAAGTTTCAATTAAAACGAATTAACTTTGGAATTACGATTTCCGTTTGTAACGTGTCGATCGTCCGAATCGTGCTCCAATTTCGCGAGAAAGCGGCAGACAATGGCCCGATTCGGTTGCGTGCCTGCGATAAAAAGCAATTAGCTCTGAAGAGACACACTGGGACGAATTCTGGCCGTCCATCTGAGGATGCCTTTGAGACGTCAGGATCCCACGGGTCGCAGGTGAGTCACGGCGGACACAAAAAGCAGCCGGGAGGAAGAGTAGACGGCAACTACCTGTTGTGTGTCGACGCCGAACTGGAAAAGAAAAGAAGTGGAGGAACGCCGGCCGATGTTAATTAATTACAACGGACCGGGGAACAATGCCCGTTGCCCCCCTCGCGGGATTATCCGAAATCATTGTGTCGCTTTAATTAAAGCGAGGCCCCCCCATTAAAATAATTCCCAGCATTGGGGAGCTCGGCGAGTTATTAACATATTTTTTGTGCGGCCATGATTTATGGGGAGTGAAATTAAAGCGACACCGGTTAATTAATCCGGAAAGTTTCGAGTTCGTCTGAGAGGACGCTTTGTGCCCTCTGTAAGCCAGTCGCGGAGGGCGCCGAGAGCTTTTCTGAGCTTTTCCGACCGGCGATTAGCGGTTAATTAATGGAAAATTTCGCGAAAACAGCCCCGCCGAGTGCGTGCCTTTGTCGGCTCAAAACGAACTCGTTCGCATCGACAAGTTGCCAAGTCTTGTAAGTAGCGCCTCAAACAACCCACAATATCGCAAAGTGAATGTTAATTTTAAGATGTGCGGTTTTTGTGCCGCAGGAATTTGATTGAAATTATTATTTTGCAAGCGGAGAGGAAAATGGAGGGAAGATCTATAAAGCTTTTCACCTCATGGCCCAGATATTCTGCATTTGAGGCCCACTATTAGCACTAAAACATACAGAGAGCGCACAAAGTATTAAGACCTGGCTTTATTTTTTCCCCTGTATAAATTTTTGCTTCAACATCTCAAAATGATTTTTTCTCAAACAAATATTTTGAGACCATTGAGAGCCATTTTTTAAATGATAACCTATATTTATTATTATTGACTTTGATACTACTTTTTATTATGTTTTCAACAACATGACATTTTCAATATGTAACATTTGAAAAAAATTGAGAAAAGGTGCGTTAAAGTAAAACTATCAAATTATTATTTCGATGTGCAGAATGCATCTAGTCACCATTCAAAACCACGTCAGTAAATACAAAATTAGGAAAACAGGCTAGGATTTTAAATATTTATACAGGAAAAAATAAAGCCAGGTCTAAATACGTTATGCGCCCTCGGTATAAACTATAATATAAGAGTATAAGAGACTATAATATAAACTAAAAATATAACCTATTTACATATTATAAATATTCAACTAAATAAAAATCACCTTTCCTTGCATTTTGCATTACACTTTTTATCTATATTTATTCTCAACGAAAATGTTAATCACATCGTTAAATGAAATCGAAATGTGTCAGATTCAATTGATAAAACTGCTAAATCATTATCTCTTTTCAAGATTGTTGAACTCAAAATACGTGTTTGATCTTTGTAGACTCGGTTTGAATTTCGAGAAACAAAATCTACAAATTCATCATTATCAATCCACTTTGCAGGGTCTTCGTTACTGTGCATTAATATTAACTTTTCAAGCATCCACACATGATTGTTGGTATTCTTCCAACAATTCTAAATATTTATGCGTAATACTGAAAATGAAATCTTCACATTTGACCATATGAAAAGCTTTAATCGTTGTTTGTAAACGACTTGCGGTCTTCATTGTTCGCCAATTAAGCTTTATTAAAAATTAATAGCCCCCCGCTTAGCCGAACAATTAGCAAGCAGTGAGGTCCGCCGGAGTTCGTTGAAGTCCCCGGGGCGATTCCGGGAAGTCGAGGGGCTAATCCCCCTCACCGGAAGCGGCCCGCTGCGGTCCGCTCAATTGTCAAGGCCCCCGAAAATTTGCAAACGACTGCTCCGGGCCTCCTCGAGTGCCCACCGTCCAGACCGCCGCCGCTAATCGCCCCCTCAGAACTCCGCTCGAACTGCAAATCGCCCCATTGCACCATCACAAAGCCCCCACGGGAGATTTCCCCCCGTCACCTGGAACTCGATAATCTCCAAGTTAAATCTCGGCGTCTTTAATGGGGCTAATCGCCGGTGCGTGGGATTAAAAATCGATTCCGCCCTTAAGCCGCCTTCAAAGGGCGAAGAGACGAATTTGCCGCTGGTAAATTATGAGCGGCGGCCTCGCAGGGGATGACGCGGGAGATGTACGTGATCTCGGGGGTGGGCCTTCGGGGGACGGCGCCCCCTCGTGACGGCTGTCCGTGAGCGTGATGATGATCGAGGGCGTGCTTAAAGGGGACGAAAAGAAGCCGGGAGAGAGGTTTTTCTCCCGTGTAATTGCCGGTGTGGATCATAATTTGTATTGTTGGTGGTAATAAATGATGGCCGTGGAGAGTGCTTTGTCACCCTGTCATATGGTTCTACGTGGGTTTCGTAAATGTGGTTGAGTTTCATTCCTCCAGGACTTGTTTTTATGTATGCCAGCTGTTAGTATGAAATTTTCACAATAGAAATTTTAAAACAATTACATGATTCTAGGTAACAGTTAAGTTTTTTATGATGAATCGTATTGTGGATGAACGTTATAGTAATATTGCAAAGTAAAATCTTATTTACTGAGGTACTTCTGAAAAACTATATGATGTGCATTTCTTTGTAAAGAATTAAATTGAAAAACCTGGTAATCTAAAAAAAAAAATACATGAGTCTATAAGAGGCTGCATGTTGAAAAATTATCTGAATTGACTCTATGGACCTCAAAAATTATATTTCCATTGAAGTTATGAACACTTTCAAGAAAACAATACTTTCTGTTTCTATAGGTAGCTGCAGGTATACACGAAATTTTAAACATGCAATGGAATGAAAATTATTTAAAAAAATCATGAGGGAAATCAGTTTTCACACTTATATTTTAGCTTTTCCGTAATATTTTCGAAAATATGGCATGTTGTGAGAGATAATAATAATAGATAATAATTTGACATATTTGTGGTAGAAATAAATGTCTAGGTACCTCCCATTAGTGCCTCTAGGTGCTATATAATATAGACACCACGTTGTCTTTTAGTCAGTATTTTGGTCAATTCTGAATAAAAATCATGATTTCACAAATACCGACTTACTAAATTACTTGAGATTTTCGAAAACGCAAAAATATGATAAAATGCACCAAAAATTAAATGAAAATTCAAGAAACGTAATAGAGAACTAAATACTATTTTTAAATATGTACAGTGTGGCCCAGTTTGGATGTTTATCCCCTATAGAAACTTTCAACAAAACAAAATTTTCAACAAAAATGCAATTATAACATCCACATGTGATAAATCATTGAAAGGAGAAAAAAATTACCTATTTATTAAGGCCAAAGCCAACTACGACTTCTATTTAAAAAAACACAACTTTGTATTGTATCTTGTTTAATGATAATAATAATAATAATTCCTACTACTCCTCCACCTATGGCGTAATTGGTTACTGTCATTATTTGACAGACAACTCTGACCCAATTACATTTTATTTTACCATAGGCCCCTGAACTATTACTAGTTATGCGGGCGTTAAGAGGAGAGGGGCATTATTATTATTGCCCATCTGCGCCTGCATGCGAATATACCAAATATACCAAAATTTTGTAAAAGTCATTCAATTCACCGTAAAAAAACTGCCTGAAGAACGTGCAACTCTTATCTTAATTACATGATACATAAATGATATATTGATAAAAATAGAGAATGGAAAATAATGAGTTTTTGGCCATAACTTGAAAACCAAAGACAACAGCCAATTTTTATTTTCAACGTTGAGTTTGTCTTGAAAAAAGAGAGTCTCTACTCTTCTAGTTACCGAGATCCCCTATACAAACATCCAAATTGAGCCACCCTGTACCTTACTAAAACTGATTCCGCTGTTAGAAATTCAAAATCACAAAATACATTTAAATTCGACATAAATCTAGTAATGTATTAATGATTGTAAATTTCCAACTTTTACCTTAAACATGACTATCATATAATTATTTTGTAGTCAGTACTAAGTATATCAGTAGTCAGTACATATTCAGTCTAGTAAAATTTGAATCAAATTCAGGAACCAACAAATATCTGGTTACTTACATCTGACATCCCGAGAAAATTGCACCAAATATGAAATGAAAATTTAGGGGGAAAAAATAGAAAACTACAAACCTTATTGAAATATTGCAAAATATATTGCAATATTGTTTTTGCAAAATTTATATGCGGGTATGTATGTGATAACGTTTTTAAATTCAAAAACTGTTTAAATATTTGTTTTACAAAATCTTGTTTTTGGAAAAATTTACAACCGGGCGTTCTTATGGTTTTATTTTTACTGATTGACAGATTCAATTCTTAATCTGAATTTCACAAATACCTTTTACTTCATAAATTACAGTTTAATAATTTCCCTTCTCTAAAAATATTTCACATAGCCCCTTTGATAAATTTATATGTCTGTATGTCTCTGATAAATTTTTATATCTCCCTACCGTAAATCAAATAAATACCTACATTGATTGATTAAGTAAACTAAACTTAAAACGGTAATATAATAATAACGGTAATAATAATCTACTTTAAGACGCTTTAATAAAAGTGAACTTTAAGTAAAAGTAAGCTTTAAAAGCTACTTAAAGTTTGGTCCGTTTCAAAATAAAACTTTAACAAAAGTACATTTTTTTTCGTGTTGGTCGGCCTGAAGCTGCAACTTTGAACAGTTTGTGAAGTTATAATAATAATAATAATACGTTTATTCGTGCTAATACATAAAAAGTGTGCACAAGTCAAATCAAAATACAAAATATAAAATATAGAATACATCAAACTTGAAACTTAAGACATTAAAAGCACAGAACAAAATGCAAAAGCATACAAAAAAGAGTTATAATAATAATAATAATAATAATAATAATATTTATTTCTTTCTTAAAGGCACATTTTACAGTGGAAATAAGAGGAACGTCAAAAAGATCAATATAAATTGGATGCATTTACATATATTACATATTATTTGCATATATCAATTCTGCGTTTACTCCTTGAATGTATTCATCAGTGGTGTAAGGTTCTATGCTAAGTAGTATTTTGGAAATTTTGGAAGTCTTTGGGTTTTGTCATGAGCCTTTGAAAAAACCGATTTACACATGTACCTTCGGGCCAGAAATCTGCTTGCTGCAGAGTATTTAGATAGACTATTGGAAACGATATTTTGAAAGAGGAATATTCTTTTGGGTGCTTAGAGCTCATTTTTTCACACTTAACTTTTGAAATTTCTTTTTTATCCTGCAAAAAGCTCGTCAGTTGTTCACACGTAACTTTAGGATCCCGTCTGTATATATGGAGCGATCCATATCTCTCTGATGCCCTTATTGTGTCGGAGTCTCCTTCCTTCATTGTTCCATATATAACGTTCTGTCGCCCTTTCTTACGCTCTCTAACCTGTTGCCAATTTTCGGACTTCTCATTAGAAGCTTTTTCGGTTCTATTCTCTTGATTCCCTTGGGATACATCTTTCTGCAGGTCATTACGCGCTACTGCGTGCGGGATATCGTCTTAATAGATAAATAGATAAATATAATAAAACAAATTGTTATAAAAGAAAATAAAAGATAGCATAAAAAGTCCGAGAAGTCATTATGTAGATATTCCGCCACACTATAAAAGGCCTTGTCCAGAAGATATTTCTTTATGACCTCTTTAAAGCATTTAGCTGGAAGGGCCCTTATATTGCGAGGAAGTATATTGAAGAAGGTTTTTCCACTATATCTCGGTTCAGTGAAGCGAATTCTAAGTGAATTAATATGTTAACGCAAGTGCTACAAAAAGAGACCGAGGCTCCAATTTTACGAATGAGGAGGAGTTAATGCTGCTGGAGGAAGTAGGGAAAGAAAAACACATAATAGAATATAAAACAACAACAAATAAAATTTCTAATGAAGAAAAGGTAAGTTTCATATAAACACTTTGCTATTGATTTTATTTACATGCCTTATTTTTGCTGCAGGATGAAGCTTGGAAACGTGCCCTGCTTGCATTTAATGCAAAATCAATGCGAATGTGGACAATGGACCGAATGAAATCCTAATTCGATAATTTAAAGATGAAGGACAGGAAGGTTGTGGGAAGCAAAAAGAGTTACATGAAGGGAACTGGTGCTGGGAGTTGTATACCAATAAATAACTGTAATAAAGACTGGCCCGTGTCTTTTCTTAATCTGAATCATAATTAATCTTAATCTGAGTCATTGAAATCCTGCCCATCGTATAATTCGAAACATTTTTTTTCTTTTTCGATACATTTTCGGACATCACAATATATTCCTCATCTTCTGATACGCTACTTGACGATGAAAAATTATTGAAGTGATACATTGCGCACAGATACACGATGCTGACCACACAAGCGAGGTTATGTTTGAACTAAAAGGAGACCTTAAAGCGCAAAAGCTCAGAAAATACTTCTGTCTAATCGAAATAACACACAAGCGAGGTTATGTTTGAACTAAGAGGAGACTTTAAAGCGCAAAAGCTCAGAAAATACTTCTGCCTAATCGAAACAACACACAAGCGAGGTTATGTTTGAACTAAAAGGAGTCTTTAAAGCGCAAAGGCTCAGAAAATACTTCTGTCTAATCGAAACAACACACAAGCGAGGTTATGTTTGAACTAAAAGGAGACTTTAAAGCGCAAAAGCTCAGAAAATACTTCTGTCTAATCGAAACAACACACAAGCGAGGTTATGTTTGAACTAAAAGGACACTTTAAGCGCAAAAGCTCAGAAAATGGCCTTTACATTAAAGTCAACTTTAAAGTATAAATATGTGTTATGAAACGCATTTTGAAAATTAAACTGAGCTTTAAAATTTAAAGTCACTTTAAATTGATTATGAAATTGGCTGTAAGCAAAACGTTTAAATATTTTATTAACGGCCGGTTACATAATGGTATTAAAGTTTCCTTTAAACCGAAAAGGCGCCTTTAAGTATTGTAACGTGTTCCATAGTTGATTTTTAAACGTCACTTTACGAAAAAGTTATTTTATCATATGGAACAGAAGCAGACTTTAAAGTCGACTTTTCTATTAACAGCCGGTTCTATAATGGTACTAAAGATTCCTTTAAACCGAAAAGGCGCTTTTAAGTACTATAACGTATTCCATAATTGATTTTTAAACATCACTTTACGAAAAAGTGTCTTTTATCATATGGAACAGAAGCAGACTTTAAAGTCGACTTTTCTATTAAGTAAGCTTTACATAAAGAAGACTTATCTGTGATATTATGGAACCGGCCCTAAGTAAGCTTTACATAAAGGAGACTTTTCTGTGATATTATGGAACCAGCCCTAAGCAAAATCTAGATTTAGCAAAACTCGACAACCCGAATAACAAGAACCTGAACAGATTCGAATAACTTGGTAACTTCTTAAACTATGTTCTTAAGTTTCTTTCTTTTACTGTTTGACATATATAATTCCCAATCTGAATATCAGAAATTAAAATATTTTTCAACTTCATAAATTCCCTTATAATAATTTCCGTCCTCAAACTCGAGATTTTCGCAGGTCTGCGCCTCTCCGCAGTGAAAATTGGAAATGAATATTTCATAACCCCCTATCCCGCCCCGGCCGGTTTTAATTCAGCTCGGGGGGATTTCCGCCCCCCGATGGCCTTGACGTGCGACACGTCCGGGGCGCACCTTATTAGGGCACCCCCTTTCGGAGATGAAAAAAGTTTTTCCCCACTGCATGGACGCATGAATATGATTTAATGATGAGCCGCAGCACGTGTGTGCCGCCCTGTTTCCCCCCGAACCCCCTGGACGGGCGTGCCGGTTTTATTGGAGATTAATGCGGGGGCGGGGGTGGAAGTTTCCGAACTCGGACGGGGGCGCGAGTGGAATTTAAAGCGCCCCATTAAACTGCCCTTGTGTCCGAGCCGCGGATGGCGGGAAAAAACTGAGCCAATTTTCGCCGGGGGTGAATTTAATAGTGGCGGTGGCGTAAAAAATAATTCGTTTTGCATGGAGTAATTTTTACTTCTGGCTCGTTTTACGCGAAGTAATTGCATTGTAATTGTGTTGTGCAAAAAATGAGACTCAAGCAAATTGAGAAACTAGGCGCCAATCCTGTCCAGACATCGGGGTATAAATTGTTCATCAAATCAACAAATTAACAAATACATTCAAAATAATATTTCGATGTATTAAAGACCTAAAATGATTGAACGGGGTATAAATTGTTTAGCAAATCAACAAATTAACAAATTCATTCGAATTAATTTTTAGTTGTTTTAAAGACCTAAAATGATTGAAAGGGGTATAAATTGTTAAGCAAATCAAGAAATTGAAAAAAATGATTGAACTTAAAAATCGACTTATATAGCAATTTAATGCAAGTTACAGGAATTAATTAATCTAAATTAAATTAGATAATTAATTAAATTAATTATCTGTGTTGCCCCTTGGCCATACGTATTAATGATCGGTATATTGCCGATCAAAGGGCAAAAATAACAAAAAGTTTTTTTTTTCGTATATTTTCTTAAAGAATATTCCTATTGCAAGAAAACAAAAATCATAATTAAATTAGTTAAAAGCAGCAAAGATAACGAAAGTTTTTATTTTATATTATTTTTTTTTTAGAATATTCCTATTGAAACAAAAAAAATATATAACATTAATACATGTACACAATAATATAACATAATACATTATAACATTAGTAAATATGTTTTACATTACACCTGCATGGCTAGGCTATGGCGAGGCTATAGCTAGGTTAGGGTAGGTTAGGCTAGGTTATGGCTAGGTTATCGCTAGTTTACTACTTTCATTATGAAGTTTGGTTGATTGTGAAAAGTGTAAATTCTTAAAAACAAATTAATCCAAAATAAACTTCTTTTTTTTAAATTTTCTTCTTAAAAATAAACGTGTATTGTTATCTTTGCTTTATTCTGCAATGTAACAATTGCCAATGATAACTTTTTGTTATAAATGTTAAATTGCTATAAAGACAATATCATCTAATTGCCTAATCGCTAACTTGCATATAATTGGTATATTTCTTGCATTTGCATTTTGCACTAGAATTTTCATTTGCACTTGCATTTAATTGCTAAATTCAAGTTGCAGGATATTTCGTCCTTGGCTTGCACGAGGCGCCTTCGATCTGAGGAAACGTCTCGCGGGTGCTTTGAGAGATCGCGAGTCTAGCGGGCTGTGATTACTCGATTAGTTGAGCGCAACAAGTGTGCTGGGGTCGTGAAAAATAAGAGACGGGGGGCTCGAAAATGCGGCTTTAAATGCTGCCAGAGCCGATCCATCGCCCATTAAGTTCAAGTTGAACGCCCAAATTGAAAGACAATAAGCACCGAAAAATCTTCAGCTGCTTACTGGATCGTACAGAAATTTATCACGTGCTAATGTGATAAATTTCTAGGTTAAATTTAATTTTAGGTTACTAAAGAAATTGTATTTTAAGATACAGGTGTTTATTAAATTCAAAAAACTTCAAAAACTTCAAAAACCAGATAGTTATCTTATCAGATGTGTCGAATATTCAACTTTCTATGATTCTTAAAATTCCCAACCTTTTCAAATACTTTACTATGATTTTCAGGATTTTGTACAAAACTTTTGTTTTAAATTAGGTGTTTATTTTGAGTCTTGCAGTTCTCAAGCAAACTCAAGTAGTAGCGGATGTATTTATTACAGATATTATCCTTAAAAGGCCATGACCAATAGGTTACTTGCGAATCCGTTACGACATCTACCAAATTATTCAGAGCAGCTGTTTCAAAAATAAGAATAGCATTGATGATTGCCAAACTTCGCAGCGGAGAAGGCACTTATAGAAGAAGACAAAATAGTCTCTTTAGTCTACAGTATCTTTAGTCTTCTAATCATCTACTATCTAATCTTCTCTAGTCAGTCTCTTTTATAGTCACTAAATCTTAAGATAAAAATATTATCCTTAAAAGGCCATCGACTAATGGGTTACTCGCAAATCCTTTACGATATCTACCAAATTGTTCAGAGCAGCTGTTTCAAATATAAGAATAGCATTGATGAGTGCCAAACTTCGCAGCGACGAAGGCACTTATAGAAGAAGACAAAACAGCCTCTTTAGTCTTCTAATCATCTACTATCTAATCTTCTCTAGTCGTCTCTTTTATAGTCTATAAATCTTAAGATCAAAAAATAAGTTCAAATATATAAATAATTGTTCAGAGCAGCTGTTTCATAAATAAGACGTGTATAAAGAGCATTGATGATTGCCAAACTTCTCAGCGGAGAAGGCACTTATAGAAGAAGACAAAATAGCCTCTTTAGTCTACAGTCTCTTTAGTCTTCTAATCATCTACTACCTATTCTTCTCTAATCAGTCTCTTTTATAGTCCCTAAATCTTAAGATCAAAAAATATGTCCACTCCACTCCACTATTTTCATTATATTTCTTGGTCTAATAACTTGACAAACATGTAGTATTATGTTGACTTCGTTTTTTAAATTCTGGAAACTCTAATACTAACTGATAAAATTATCTTTTCAAGAAATCTTGAAAATGAATAATAAATATTCAGAAATTTCAGTATTAGCTAACTTATACTTGTTAATGCAGAAAGTTAAGTGTTTGATTTTCTCCATTATTTAATACTGAAACTTACGTAAATTTCTGAATTACAGTGTCTAGAAATTTCGAGTAGTGAAATAATACCCGAATACTCCAAATTTCAAGAATAAATATATGTCAAGACGCACCTCTTTTGTTTCTACAAACTTATTAACTATACAGCAATTTAAATCTCAGGAACTTTTTGTACCTGAGAATTAGAATATTTTAGTTCAAGTTTTTATCCATAAATGACCTGTTAGATATTTAAGGTTGTTATTTTATTATTTAGTACTTACGGGTAAAAAAAATATTTTTAAAAAACTTCAAATTAGATATACAGGGTGTAACAGAAATACGTGTGTTAATTTTAAACATTGGTAGAACTCGTTATGTAAAACATTTTTTCTATATGTTCTTTTTCAAAATTTGCAGGTTTTTTTAAAAAAAATTTTGCCCCCTAATTTTGACTGAACGAGCCGTTCTCAGGTAGTCACTATAATTGTCAAGTGAAGTTTATTTCAAAATGCCAAATTTTCATTTTCATCAAGAATTAACCGATATTGTGTTGGTATATGGCCGATCCTATGGAAATGCCGCAGAAGCCCTTAGATTGTACAGTGCACAATATCCTGAACGTGTTTTGCCTAACAGGCAATGATGTACCTTTATGACACCGTTGCCATCACAACAAAAGATTTTATCGCTGCACACCTTTAACCATAGGCGGGTACGCGTTTTAGTAGATAAACTATAACATATTTTAAATCAGTTTAACGTTGGTTTTTGAAAAAAAAAACATATAGAAAAAATGTTTTATTTAACGAGTTCTACCAATGTTTAAAATTAACACACGTATTTCTGTTACACCCTGTATATCAAATTTTATAAATTACATTTCAAGTGAATTCAAGATGTATAAACATTGAATACATGCCTCTAATGATGGTTGTATATAACCGAAACTAGTCAGGCGAAATGAAATAAATAAATCATAAAATAAAATAAAAATATTTTATTACCAGTAAGTACTAAATAATAATATAACAACCTTAGATTATTTTGTAACTGTATATGCCCCAAAATTTAATATTTGAAGAATTTTGTTTTTATTATCTTGAAATTTCAAGATATTTCTTTCAAAAAATAACCAATTCATACATTATATCTCAGAAATGAAGTTGTCTATGTTATGTGACTTATGATGTGATCTTGTAGGACTACGAATTAAAGCAATCTCAATGTTTAAGACTTTAAATTTTGGAAATGATTTTGTTTTGATCTGGATATTCTCAATCAATCTTAAGATTTAAAACAAATATGTGGATGCTAAATTCTTATGATTCTTCTGTTTGCTAATCCAACGTCTTAATAGACGTGTGGTTACGTGTAGACTTATTTTTTTATTCTTGAATCTCCAAATAATCGTTTTATACTTACAACATATAAAATCTCGGGAAAGTAGTTTTCATCTTCTTACGATTTTCAAGAAATCTCGAAAATGAAAAGCATATTTAACATTCCATTTTTCGACTCTAATATTCCATTTGTCGATTCTAATAGTCCACTTTTTGATTCTCATTTCCTGCAACATTTAAATTTCCGAATTGCCAAACACTCCATTTTTCGATTCCAAAATTCAACTCTTATGATTCTTCTTTTTCCTTATCCAACGTCTTGATAGACTAGTGGTTACGTGTAGACTATTTTTTTTAGATTCTTAAATGTCCAAAATAATCTCACTATTTTCAAGAAATCTCCAAAATTAAAAGTATACTTAGCATTCCATTTTTCGATTCTCATTTCCTGCAATATTTAAATTTCCGAATTGCTTCACATTTCATTTCTCGATTCTAAAATTCCATTTTTCGATTCAAATATTCCATTTTTGGATTATAATTTACATTTAAATTTCCGAATTTCAATTTTTATACCTAAATAAAACAATTCGAGCATCAAAATAATACCTGAATGTTTAATATTTTTATACACTCGGCATGTCTCTCTGATGCTCTAAATTTAAAATTCAATAATTTATGTTTTACAACTTCAGATTATCATGATATTTCAAGAATAAATGAACCTGAATACGTACCTGTTTTTATTTCTAGAATGGTATTACTTTTTCAACATCTTTAGTTTATACTTTTGGTGATAATGAGAACTAGGTTACTTTTGTAAACTGTTTTCTCCACAAAATTTAAAATGTGGAGAAGTTTTTATAATCTTGGATTCTCAAGATATCTCGATAATGAAAAAAATATACCAATGCATTTTAGATCCCAGAAATTAAGTTGTCTTTATCTTCTTGTAACTTGCAGGGAATCTCGAGAATGAAAATCACATACAGAGAGTAATTTTAATTTATATCGTGCAACACCACTACAAACTTCTGTCACAATGACAGCATATCAAAGCTAAGATATGTATCAAATCATATTTTTTTAAATGCAACACACCAGTGTACTTAATTGTTTGTGAGGCAAATATTACTGTTAATACTGTTACTGTTACTGTACGAATTATTACTGTTTACTGTAAAGTGAACAATGTTAAGCTGCTGTTTGCAGCATTATCATTTTACATAACTGAGCTCTTTCTTCAGTTGTATACATTGTTCACTTCGTAAACTGTAATATTTGCCTCACAGAGAATTACTTGTATGTTACATTTAAAAAATAGATGCTCTGATGCATTGCTGTCATTGTGACAGAAGTGTATAACTATTGAAATGATTAACCCTATGTTGAATGTTTAAAAAAACACTGTATATTAATACTTCATTGTTTTGACTTTCCAGACTCAAAATATTTGTACTGCCCGAAAGATTTATTTCAAGAACGATGTTTTTTCTGGATTCTCGAAAATTCACGAGAACAAAAAAATCCATACTTTTTGATACAAGATAAAATTATAACTATTGCTGCAGTGCTATTATAAAATCATCTCATATACTTGTAGCTTCATTCTCGAGCCCACCATTCATTAAATTAGCAACATCCTAAACACTATCTGAGAACTTACAATTTCCCCTTCCTTATTTACGAGCACCGCGATAACTCCTTGTGTACACATTGCTCTTGAATCGACCCGTTATCTTATCGCCGCCGTTTCAATTTGCGAGACGCAGAGCACAGCGTTAGACATTAGATCGTGGCGAATTGGGCTCGCTGATAACGCGAGCGCTGTTTTGAATAGCATGAATGTGAGCCGCTGTATGGCAGCACAATTATAGAATTCCAGGAATCCTTCGGTGGGTTATCGGCGAGACGCCCTGACGGCGATCCCGCGACTTCCTATACACTCGGATTAATAATACACACAGGAACTATGAGATATCAGAGATGCAGATGTGCATGTACACATTAGTATGTGGATTTTGTCTCTTGCTCCACTCCATCGGTGTGCGAATAGGAGATTTTGCAAACTTATTTGGAAAATCACTGGTGGTCATAAAATTTGTTATTAGATCTAAGTGCAGCTCATTTTTTTAAAGATTTGTATCAATTATTGTTGACGGAATTTGACTTAATAATACTCGAAACAAAATGTTATCCACTGTTTATAACAGGGTGTTGTTTTCAGATTTCAACTGTTGTAATCAAACTGCAGCTGTTTATAAGTGATTGCTGTTTTCAAAATATTCTGCCACAATTGAAAACTGAAAATTGCGTAATTTTGATTGTAAATTTAACATTGCAGTAAAAATTTAAGCATTAATCTAAAATTTATCACGCAGTTGCAATTTTTTTTAATGGAAATGATGAAACTTCGACTGGTACTTATAAAAATTTCTACGAAAATTATGAAAGTGCATTTGAAAATTTCAAATTTTCATAGAAACAAAGAAAGAAACATGACATCGCACTTGAAAATTACAAATTATGCTAGAAAATTGCAAATTTTTTATTGTAAACTGAACATTTAAAATCTTAATGGCAATAATTAAGGTTTGGAAACAGTGAAATTCTCATGAAAACTCTTAACGTGCTCATAGAAAATTATGTTATTATAACTGAAAACTAGCAATATTCATTGGAAACGGCAAAATATTGATTGGAAATTAAAACAGCACTGAAAATTATAAAATTCTCAGCATACATTTAATATGATGTTGGAAACTGCAACATTTTTACTGAAAACTGCAAAATGTCTACTGGAAACCAAGAAATTTTCATTAAAACAAAGGAAAACTTGAAATTCTACTTGAAAATTATATTATAATTTGACTGATTTGCTTTTGTAAAATAAAAATAGCAAATAAATTCTGCACTCAATAGATACTCAATTTGATGGCAACATTGCCCCTGCTTTAAAATATAACCTCGTTTTTTTTAAATATAACCTATTTTTTCAAGTTTAGTGACTTTTTACGTTGGTTAACAATACTGTCACTCTAACAGAGCCAACTAGTTGGTTTAAAATAAAAATGGAACAGAGTTTATGTGTGTTCATTACTTTATTATTTTCATAACACGGAGGCTTTCTGTGGCGTAGTTCTGTTTCTATTATACGTAATATCTAATTCATGTGTATATATCTGTTCCGCTGGTGCCGGCGTCAATGGGAGTTGCGTGGGTCTCGTGGACGTGGTGTTCAGCGGCGTGTGTCCCACGCCGGGCAGCGAAGCCCACCACGTCCGGGCCGCATTTGAGAGTCAAATGGGCTAAACAACGATGGAAGGTCCCCCATGGGAACGGAATCTCCTGGTTAGTCTTCGGTGGCCGCGCATTCCGCGACGGACCGTAAAAATAGCTCCCATTCCGCCGGCCACGAATAGTCCCCAGAGCCATGGACGAAATTAAAGGAGACAAGACCGGACCTTTTGATCCGCGCCCCGATTGTCGCGTAACCCGTCCGTCGCGGCGCTCACGAAGACACCGCCGCGGGGAGGGCCCTAATTGATGGTGCTATCAGGTGACGCCCGGGGGCCGCTAATTACCGAACGGGCGTCCGATTAATGGGCGTCTGGGCGCGACTAGAACCTCTTTAAATAGGAGGACGGCGTCGCGGGTTTAATAAACTCCACGGACCGGACGCGTCCATGTACGGCACGTATCCACCACTCCGGCCTCTTCTTTCGCGAAGGAGCGCAGACATAACAAAACGAGCAGAACCTGCGACTCGAGACGTGGAGCAAAAAGACACACGATGCGGTTAATAGAACTACTAACACCGAGCGACAACAACCCGAGGCACTTTTGTACATCAGCCTCAACGCCAGAAGCGCGACGGACCAGACAAGAGGAAAGACCAGTTTCTTGAAAAGCTCCACGAGGATTTTGATGTAACCGCCAGCGAAAAGCACGTTCATCACTGCGTGTGCACTCTCGGAAGTCATCCAAGCAGACATGCCACATATTCAACCAACCATCTGATGCACTACAAGACACTTGTAATAAACAATTACGACAAAATTTACTTGCATCTTCCACGAATTAACGAAGAAACAAATAAAAACGTATTTCAATTATTGCCGTCAAATATTTTGTAACTTGCAGATATAGTTTGCAGTTGTGACAGAATATTTCGAAATTCGACAATAATTGACATTTTCCTAAAAATAATTAATGAAAATTGACATACATATTGACATAGGATTCCTGTCAAAATTTTAATGATTCCTATGAAAATTTAGAATATTTTTTTAACCAACAAAAATACTGACTGCAACCTTTGCAAAATTTACAGTAATCACTGATAAAGGCAATTCAAGGGCATCCAGAATCCGGAGTTACACGGTCCAAGTATCCTGACTCAGGATCAAGATAAATCATCACATGCTCTTCATCTACCTCTCTTCTCTGAAACCTGTCATATTATTTTGTCTAAGAAAACATTTTATCTTTCTTTCTATCAAAGTAAATGTTTCTGATAGGTCGTTCTTTGATATTTTGTTTTTATTGTATTGTTTTTCCAAATTTTTGTCTTTTCTCTTCTAATCTTGAATGAAGAGATAGAAATTTTACAGTTAACATAATATTCGTTGGAAACAGCAAACTTTTGATTGGATATTAAGACAGCACTGAACATTATAAAATTCTCAGCATGAATTTAATATGTTGTTGGAAACTGCAAAATTTTTACTGAAAACTGCAAAACTTTTACTGGAAACGAAGAAATTTTCATAAGAACAAAGAAAAACCTGAATTTCAAATATAATAGCATAATTTTCGATGAGCACTTTAAGAGTTTCCATGAAAATTTCACTATTTGTAGTGAATCCTTTGTTATTGCCACTCAAATTTTAAATCCATACTGAAGATGTTAAAATTTTCACTGCAATGCTTAATGTAAAATTAAAATGTTGCAATTTTCTATCAAAATGTGTAAGTTTCAAGTAGAATTAGTTTCAGGTTTACTGTATAGGAATCTAATATCAAATTTGCAAATAATCAATTTTCAGAAATTTCAGTAATAGCTAACCCATACTTGTCAATGCTGTTTGATTTTCTCCCTTATTTAATACTGAAACTTTGGCAACTTTACAGTAGAATTAGTTTCAGGTGTATTTTACACAAATCTAATATCAAATTTGCTAATAATAAGTTTTCAGAAATGTCAGTAATATCTAACCCATACTTGTCAATGCAGAAAGTTATCTGTTTGATTTTTTCCCTTATTTAATACTGAATCTTTGTCAACTTTACAGTAGAATTAGTTTCTGGTGTACTGTACACAAATCTAATATCAAATTTGCAAATAATAAGTTTTCAGAAATTTCAGTAATAGCTAACCCATACTTGTCAATGCAGAAAGTTATCTGTTTTAATTTTCTCCCTTATTTAATACAAAAACTTTGTCAAATTTTCAGTAGAATTAGTTTCAGGTTTACTGTATAGGAATCTAATATCAAATTTGCAAATAATCAATTTTTAGAAATTTCAGTAATAGCTAACCCATACTTGTCAATGCAGAAAGTTATCTGTTTGATTTTCTCCCTTATTTAATACTGACTCTTTGTCAACTTTACAGTAGAATTAGTTTCTGGTGTACTGTACACAAATCTAATATCAAATTTACAAATAATAAGTTTTCAGAAATTTCAGTAATATCTAACCCATACTTGTCAATGCAGAAAGTTATCTGTTAAATTTTCTCCCTTATTTAATACTGAAACTTTGTCAACTTTACAGTAGAATTAGTTTCAAGTGTACTGTACACAAATCTAATATCAAATTTGCAAATAATAAGTTTTCAGAAATTTCAGTAAAAGCTAACCCATACTTGTCAATGCAGAAAGTTATCTGTTTGATTTTCTCCCTTACTTAATACTGAAACTTTGTCAACTTTACCGTAGAATTAGTTTTAGGTGTACTGTACACAAATCTAATATCAAATTTGCAAATAATAAGTTTTCAGGAATTTCAGTAAAAGCTAACCCATGCTTGTCAATGCAGAAAATTATCTGTTTGATTTTCTCCCTTATTTAATACTGAAACTTTGTCAAATTTTCAGTAGAATTAGTTTCAGGTTTACTGTATAGGAATCTAATATCAAATTTGCAAATAATCAATTTTCAGAAATTTCAGTAATAGCTAACCCTTACTTGTCAATGCAGAAAGTTAGCTGTGAAAGTTTGATTTTCTCCCTTATTTAATACTGAAACTTTGTCAAATTTTCAGTAGAATTAGTTTCAGGTTTACTGTATAGGAATCTAGTATCAAATTTGCAAATAATCAATTTTCAGAAATTTCAGTAATAACTAACCCATACTTGTCAATGCAGAAAGTTATCTGTTTGATATTCTCCCTTATTTAATACTGAAACTTTCTCAACTTTACAGTATAATTAGTTTCAGGTGTACTGTACACAAATCTAATATTGAAAGATTTTATGAATGACCTTCCATATTGAAGGTCGGAAGTTGGATTGAGGTTGTCAAGGACAGAGTGTACTGGAGGAGGCTGCTGGAGGAGGCCAAGACCCACAGAGGGTTGTAGTGCCACAGGAAGAATGAATGAATGCCTGCAGACAATTCGTTTCTAATACGTGAGGAAATCGAGTATGTAACTTACTGAAGTGATCAAGATGGATATTACTGAATTGATTCAATTGAATTGAAATTATCAATATTATTAATTATAATACTGATGATGAGATGCCAGGAATTTAATTTTGGTACTCCGTTATTATCCATAATTGAAAACAGCCTTCCCTACCCAAGCAAGCAACGTAACATTCTAAACATCTCCATAAGAAACATGTTCGATTTCACGGTGTCCTAATCGATTTCCACGCCTATGAATCTCCGACACCTCGTGCGGCGACAATGGGGCCTCGTTAGGCGCGAGATTCGCCCCGGAAACCTCCGCACTGTGCAGACACTGCCGGCAATTGTGCGGCAGAGGACTCTCCTTGGCGCCACTGCCCTTTACGTTATAAATAAATCCCGACAGGCAGACGGAAAAAACTAGGGTCGCGCCTCTATTAATAACCCCCAATGATCATCCGATCATCCGACAGACGGTCCTCCTGGTGTGTCCTGCCCTTATCTCCACACTGCGGCCGCGAAGAAGTGTTGTGCAAGAGCGTGAGCGTGAGCGAGCGGGGACGCGTGGGACGTGCGTGGGCCACGCAGCGCGGATTTGAATGATGTGTGTAAAACGCGCCGGAGAGAGAATGTGTTTATCGGGCCCGGGTTTCATTTGCAATTGTGAATGAACGAGCGGCGGGAGTGTGGGATTGCTGAAATTGGAAGCGGAGGAAAAATCGGCGAAGGAGTGCGCGCAGATGGCACGCCGGAGACAGCCGGCCGAGCAGTAGGAAGCGAAAACTGCTGCTCTGATGCGACTGCTTGTACTTTCATGGGGCCGGACTGCAAATGTATGAGGAAATTGCTCTATCAATACGCCTGCATCTCCAACTACGAAAACGATAACAGGACCCAGCACATAGTGCCAATGAAAGTAGAGGACTGGCCCTAACACACTGCCCTGTGGCACACCTGCCCTTATTTCTTTTAGTTCAGAGTAAGCATATTCCTGCTTAATTCTAAAAACTCTATCTGACATATATGATTCCAGTAATTGTGTATATGGTCTGGACGGAAGTGTTCTTAACTTCTACTTAAGTCCCTCGTGGCACACTTGGTCAAAACTTGCGCTACATCAAGAAATATAGTAGAGCAAACCTTCCTTTCTTCCAATAACTTTTCAATTACGCCTGTTATTCTATGGACTTGATCTACAGTTGAATGAGATTCTCTGAAACCAAACTGATTGAACTTTGTCCTTCGATAATTGGTTTTATTCGTTTAAGAAGTATTTTTTCGAACACTTTTGAGATTTCAGGTAATAACGAGATTGATCTGTAAGAAGAAACTTCATTTGGTGGTTTTCTAGGTTTAGGAATCATTATCACTTCTGCTACTTTCCAAATCTTAGGCACATATTTTAATCTTAAAGTTGCATTAATAAGATATGGAAGTTTTATGATTGCTTTACGAGGTAGTTTTTTGAGAATTTCGCCATTAATTAAGTAAAATCCTGGGGCTTTCTTTGTATTAATTTTTTTTTAATTCCCATTGCAATTTCTTTAGAAGTAGAGCGTCTGATTTCACTTTCTTCCTGGGAAATATTTTCCCAGTCTAGAATGGCTTCACCTTCATTCGGTTGTAAAGTCCTTTCAAGATATTCGACAAATCTATTAGCCATTTGAATATTGCTTTTTGCATATGTCCCATCTGCACTTCTAATTGAAGAATTCTGCAAGATTGGTCTCTTAAGTCTCTTAGGCCCAGTTGTATGATCGTGGATTATCCTTGACCATGGTTCAGTTGCCTAGAATACCATTGTATTAACAATTGTATCCTAGGTAATTGAACCATGGTCGAGGTGATCCACGATCATACAACTGGGCCTTAGTAGCTTTCCAAAGTGAATTATCAGTTTTACTGTCATTTGATAGTCCAATTAGATATTCACTTATAGAGTTATTTTTAATTTTTTGAATCTCTCTTTTGAATTGTTATGTTGTGTTATTTGCTCTAGTTTTATCTGCTGATCATCTTGATTGATACCAGATTCTTCTGAGTCTTCTCTTTTCTGAAATAAGGGTTAGAATTTCTTTGGGGTAATTGTAACGTTTTGTTCGTGGGGTAATAATAGGGGTGTCATCCTATATAGCTTGTTGAATATAGCTTACTGTTCAAATTAATAGATCAAATTAATTCATTCAAACAATATTTTGATTGCCAATGGCATTATAGGCATTTAGGCCCACTGTCACAGGGCTTAGCAGATAGTGCCAAAACATCTAGAAATAGCTTACTGATCTAATTATTACATTAAATGAATCACTCGAAGACCAATTTTCAGAAGGATTATCTTCAGACATACTGTAAACAAATCTGGCATCAAATTTGCAAAATAATCATTAAATAAATTTTGAGAATTTTGTGGTTTGGATGCCACCTTTTGAATCATTCTGTTTGTCAAATTTAATTAACAACTGTCGAAATCTGTCAAATTTACAATTATAGTTGCCAAAATCGGTTAATTTTTTAACAATCTTTTAAATGGGTACAATTCCCGACTGAGACATTCAAAGTCTATAAAATTCAAAGCTTCTGCTGTAAAAATCTGTCAATTTTTCAATAGATACTGCCTTAATCGTTTTAAAGTTTGTCAGTTTTTGATATCCCAGTGCTAAAATATAAACATCTATTAGATTTTAAGTTCACATACAACAAATTCTCAATTAAAACCGTTGAAATCTGTAAAAGTTTCAATTGCAACTGTCAAATTATGTCAAATGTTTACCTTCAGCTTTGAAAACTTGTCAATTTTTTAATAGATATTGCCAAAATTTGTCTATTTTTGATGTCCTAGTGCAAACTTGTAAAAAGCTATTAAATCACACGTTGAAAACATGTGACACTACACAAAAATTATCATTTTTCAGTAGAGTTTGCTAAATTTTTCTGATTTTTAAGTGCAACAGTTCACATACGTCAAATTCTCAATTAAAACCGTCGAAATCTGTCAAATTTTCAATCGCATCTATCAAAGTATGTAAAATTCTTAGCTTCAGCTGCGAAAACCTGTCAATTTTTTAAAAGATGCTGCCAAAATTTGTCAATTTTTGATGTCCCAGTGCAAACTTGTAAAAATCTATCAGATCACACGTTGAAAACAAGTGACACTACACAAAAATCATCATTTTTCAGTAGAGTTTTGATAAATTTTGCTGATTTTTAAGTGCAACAGTTCACATACATCAAATTCTCAATTGAAACCGTCGAAATCTGTCAAATTTTCAATTGCAACTGTCAAATTATGTGAAATTCTTAGCTTCAGCTGCGAAATCCTGTGAATTTTTTTAACGTTGAAAACAAGTGACACTACACAAAAATTATCATTTTTCAGTAGGGTTTGTTAAATTTTGCTGTTTTTTTTGTTATAAAAAGATTTCCATTAATATACTGCTTATAGAAATTCTTGTGCAATTAATAATATTTTTTATGATTGTTTTAATTTATTTGTTAACAATAGGGTTAAAAATAAAATGATATTAAAAAAATTTCGTTTAACACTAACTTTTGTATAGTATAATATCTAGTACTTTACAGAATGACAAGCCGAGCCGGGCCCCTCTGATCCTGGGTCTCAGGCTGGGGCCCTATGGCATATGGTCAATGCCAGGTAATCTGTCACTTTTCACATAAAATCGGAGTCCCTCCTCTCTCTTGTCCGACTGGATAACAGAAATCCAAGTGCACCTTTCGGAGTATCCTGTAGCTACCAGCCTTTAGGATGTTATATGCAATATCAACTCATTCTAGATCCAGATAATTTGTCACTTTTCACATATAATCGGAGTCCCTCCTCTTTCCTATTGGCCTGGATAACAGAAATCCAAGTGCACCTCTCGGAGTATCCTGTAGCTACCAGCCGTTGGGATGTTATATGATTTACAATATCAACTCATTCTAGATCCAGATAATTTGTCACTTTTCACATATAATCGGAGTCCCTCCTCTCTCCTATTGGACTGGATAACAGAAATCCAAGTGCACCTCTCGGAGTATCCTGTAGCTACCAGCCTTTGGGATGTTACATGCTTAACAATATCAACTAATTTTATGAGATTGTTCGGCCGTTTGTTCATCTTCCTTTTCCAGGTACTGCGACGGACATGAATCAATGATTTCTTTATATCTGTATTTAACTATTTAATTATGACCTCTTCCTGTTGCTACAGATAAGTACCTTGATTCAAAATTGATCTCCCACTTATATTTTTTAACGCCTAACTTATAGTCTTTCGAAGGTCGTAGGTTCGAATTTGAACCATAGAGCTTCGGCTTCGGCAAGGATCCCAGATAAATAATATTTATGACATACAGAATTTACACTTAATATGGTAATTATTAATGTTTTATGTATTAGTGCTGAGTTTTGGTGTGGTTTAAAGTGTAAATACATTTAATTCCCGGCGTGACAACAGTAACGGATTATTCCGGGATTGCTGAAGGTACACTAATTTGTAGAAACCTGCTAACGAGCGTCGTGTACAAATACGGAGGCGGCATGAATGAAATTAACAGGAGAGCTGACGAAATTTTAAAATTCGCAGACAAAGCGGCATTGTGCCCGAGTTTTTCCTAGGCTGCACGGAGTGAGCGGCAATTAGCGGGCTCATGCGAAAACCGTCGCCTAGACCTCGACCCCGGCGAACAACAGGGCACAACAGCAGCGCATTCATCAGCCCCCCTCCCCGTGTGGCAATCAGCGCTAAAAGGGGGGCACACCGGGGGTGGGAATTTGCATCCCCCCATTGTTTGCCGACTGCGCGACATTAAGCGGCGCGTGAATTTCCACGCACGTCGGTCACTCGATCATCCGGTTTGACGCGCGAAGAGATAACGGGAGTTTGGGGGGGGATGGGGGGCACGGTGACCCTTTATCTCCCGACCGTTCCCGTTTCCATCCTCTCCGATCAGTGCCAATAAATCACACGGACCGGACTATTTATAAATGCGCGCCGCGACACGCCGATTAATCAGCGATCGGCGGCGACGCCGGGAAATGCGGGGCTTTGTGGGGGGGGGGGGGGGGGGGGGGGACATAGCCCCGTTATTAACTCCGGCTTTTCATTAACCTGCACGACCCGGCATTATCACCTCGGCACGTCCGGCGAACGCCCACCCGAGGGACGAGAGAGGTCGCAAAGAAGGCGAAAACCGATGAACCCGGCGCGACTGGTGCTCAGGCGATGAATGTTACGTTTCCAAAATCGACCTGCTAACCGGAAACTAACGGGAAAACTCAGAATATGGGCAATGGAAATGGCGATCGTACAAGACACCTGTTAGCTCGAGGTCTGGCAAACGCTTTTAAGAACGCTCCATCAACAGGAACACTTCTGAGGTGAATGGACGTCGCATTAAGAAAAAATGGTATAGCTCTACAGCCACGGACTCTGGGAATGACGTGTCCTATTACTCTATTACTCTAAATGTAGTTGAGTCTCAGTCAAAAATTTTTTATGAGATATTGCTATGTAAAATGTTCACTTGTTTTCAATCAGTCCCTTTTTAGGTACAAGTACCGGAATCAGCTTTCGACGGAAGAAACAACGAAGGAGTTGTTTACCCTATCCAAACCAAACCACAAGTACCCAATCAATCAACGTTCTAAACCCATAACTGCATAATAATCGACCGGATATTGCTAAATCGATGTGCAGCATGATTTACTTATTAACTTTTTTGCGTTCGCAGTTACGCCTGCAGTTTCATGCGTTAACAAACTCAGAAATTAATGCCCGCGGACTGTTCTTGGCGCGCCTATATAAAGTAAGCCCGATCCGCGCTTATTACTCAACAGTAAAGTCAGCAGAACGAATCTCGTCCATTTTTGCGCTCAACTCTCGCCGTAAATGCGCCGTTTTTATTGCTCCTCGTCGGACTCGATGCACCGGACACATTAAGCGTATTCCAGTGTAATTGCACCCAAGCATCCGCACACGGATTGTACCTCTTGGATTCCTCCGGGAAAATTGCTATAACAAATATGCAATTGCATGTGCCATGTGTAAACCGTTTATTGCAGTATATGAGCCACAACACGTTAAATTGATAATGGGTAGAAATAGATCTATAAATCTAGACAGAAAGTCAGAAAATCTAGAAACTGGAACTAGAAGCTGGAAATCATGAAACTACATAGAAATCTTGAAAAATGGGGAAAAATGTACGAGTACATCATTATAACATAAGTGCTGTTTGCATTCAAAATATTACTCTAATTATAAAGTTTCGCAAAGAATTGAATAGTTTTCATATTACTCTTCTCGAGAATCTCACTATAAACTAAAAGTCTGAGCTTAAATATATGGAAGAAATAAATTTGCAGAAATTTCAGAAATAGCTAACCCACAATTGTCATTGCACAGAGTCATGCCTTTGATTTTCTCCCTTATTTTATACTGAGACATTGTCAAATTTTCAGGAGAATTAGTTTCAGGTATACTGTATTCGAATCTACTATCAAATTTGCAAATAATAAATTTTCAGAAATTTCAGTAGATGCCAACTCATACTTGTCATTGCAGAAAGTTATACTTTTTATTTTCTCCCTTATTTAATACTGAAACTTTGTCAAATTTTCAGGAGAATTAGTTTAGGTGTACTGTACACAAATCCAATATCAAATTTGCAAATAATAAATTTTCAGAAATTTCAGTAATAGCAAACCCATACTAATCATTGCATAAAATTTCTTGTTTGATTTTCTCCCTTATTTAATACTGAAACTTTGTCAAATTTTCAGCAGAGTTAGTTTCGGGTATTCTGTACTCGAATTTAATATCAAATTTGCAAATAATAAATTTTCAGAAATTTCAGTAATAGCTAACCTATACTTGTCAATGCATAAAGTTAAGTGTTTGATTTTCTCCCTTATTTAATACTGAAAGTTTGTCAAATTTTCTGCAGAATTAGTTTTAGGTGTACTGTACTCGAATCTAATTTCAAATTTGCAAATAATAAATTTTCAGAAATTTCAGTGATGGCTAACCCATACTTGTCAATGTAGAAAGTTATATATTTGATTTTCTCCTTTATTTAGTACTGAAACTTAGTCAAATTTTAAAGAAAAATAGTTTTAGATGTAATGTACACGAATTTAATACCAAATTTGCAAATAATAAATTTTCAGCAATTTCGGTAATAGCTAACCTATACTTGTCAATGCAGAAAGTTAAGTGTTGGATTTTCTTCATAATTTGATACTGAAACTTTGTCAAATTTTTAGCAGAATAAGTTTCAGGTGTCTTGTACACGAATTTAATATCAAATTTGCAAATATTGAATTTTCAAAAATTTTAGTAATAGCTAACCTATACTTGTCAATGCAGAAAGTTAAATGTTTGATTTTCTCCCTAATTTAATACTGAAACTTTATCAAATTTTCAGCAGAATTAGTTTCAGGTGTCCTGTACACGAATTTAATATCAAATTTGCAAATAATAAATTTTCAGAAGTTTCAGTAATAGCTAACCTATACGTGTCAATGCATAAAGATAAGTGTTTGATTTTCTCCCTAATTTAATACTGAAACTTTGTCAAATTTTCAGCAGAATTAGTTTCAGGTGTACTAAATACAATACTATTATCAAATTTGCAAATAATAAATTTTCAGAAATTTCAGTAACCTAACCTATACTTATCAATGCAGAAAGTTAAGTGTTTGATTTTCTCCCTTATTTAATACTGAAACTTTGTCAAATTTTCAATAAAATTAGTTTCATTTATACTGTATCCAAATCTAATATCAAATTTGCAAATAATAAATTTTCAGAAATTTCAGTAATTGCGAACTCATACTTGTCATTGCAGAAAGTAATACTTTTGATTTTCTCACTTATTTAATACTAAAACATTGTCAAATTTCCAGAAATATTAGTTTTAGGTATACTGTACACGAATCTAATACTAAATTTGCAAATAATAAATTTTCAGAAATATAAATAATAGCAGACCCACACTAGTCAATGGATAAAGTTATATGTTTGATTTTCTCCTTTATTTAATACTGAAACTTTGTCAAATTTTTAGGAGTATTAGTTTCAGGTGTTCTGTATACGAATCTAGTATCGAATTGCAAATAATAACTTTTCAGAAATATCAGTAATAGCTAACCCATACTTATCAATGCAGAAACTTATATGTTTGATTTGCTCCCTTATTTAATACTGAAAGTTTGTCAAATTTTTAGGAGAATTAGTTTTAGGTGTACTGAATACGAATCTACTTTCAAATTTACAAATAATAATTTTTCAGAAATTACAGTAATAGCTAACCTAGACATGTCAACGCAGAAAGTTAAGTGTTTGATTTTCTCCCTAATTTAATACTGAAACTTTGTCAAATTTTCAGCAGACTTACTCTTAGGTCTACTGTACACGAATTTAATATCAAATTTGCAAATAATATATTTTCAGAAATTTCAGTAATAGCTAGCCTATACTTGTCAATGCAGAAAGTTAAGTGTTTGATTTTCTCCCTAATTTAATACTGAAACTTTGTCAAATTTTCAGCAGACTTACTCTTAGGTCTACTGTACACGAATTTAATATCAAATTTGCAAATAATAAATCTTCAGAAATGTCAGTAATAGCTAACCTATACTCGTCAATGCAGAAAGTCAAGTGTTTGATTTTCTCCCTAATTTAATACTGAAACTTTGTCAAATTTTCAGCAGAATTAGTTTCAGGTGTCCTGTACACGAATATAATATCAAATTTACAAATAATAAGTTTTCAGAACTTTCAGTAATAACTAACTCATACTTGTCAATGCAGAAAGTTATGTGTTTGATTTGCTCCCTAATATGATACTGAAACTTTGTCAAATTTTCAGCAGAATTAGTTTCTGGTGTCCTGTGCTCGAATTTAATATTAAATTTGCAAATAATAAATTTTCAGAAATTTCAGTAATAGCTAATCTATACTTGTCAATGCGGAAAGTTATGTGTTTGATTTTCTCCCTTATGTAATACTGAAACTTTGTCAAATTTTTAGGAGAATTGGTTTCATGTATGCTGTATACGAATCTAATATCAAATTAGCAAATAACAAATTTCTCTGAAATTTCATTAAAAGCAAACCCATACTAGTCAATGCATAAAGTTATATGTTTGATTTTCTCCCTTTTTTAATACTGAAACTTTATCGAATATTCAGGAGAATTAGTTTCAGCTGTACTGTACACGAATCTACTATCAAATTTGCAAATAATGAAATTTCAAAACTTTCAGTTATAGCTAACCCATACGTGTCAATGCAGAAAGTTATGTGTTTGATTTTCTCCCTTATTTTATACTGAATCTTTGTCAAATTTTTAGGAGAATTACTTTCATGTATTCTGTATAAGAATCTAATATCAAATTTGTAAATAATAAATTTTCAGAAATTTCAGTAATAGCAAACCCATACTAGTCAATACATGAAGTTATACGAGGGCGGTTTGACGGAAGAGTGACTTTTCAAAGGTTGGTAACACTTTCGCTATAATGATTATGTTGCTAGCTCCTGGGGTCTTTCGGAGGTCCACTGTCAAAATTTGGCACCAATCTGATAGATAGATTATGTTTTATACTTATTTGAAGAAAACTGTTTTCGTTGTTGTGTAAATATGGAGAAAAAATAATTTCGAGTGTTGATTTAACATTATTTTCTACGTGAAAAAACAATTAAAGAAACCTAGGAAAAGTTACGTAAATATTATCCAGAATCTGCTCCGTCCCATGGAATGATTTGTAAGTGGTTTCTGCTTTTAAAAGTGGTCATATGAGCACGGTTGATGCAGATCGTCCGAAACCATCATTTACTGTGACTACTCCAGAAGTGGTTAATAAACTCTATGGCCTTGTAATTGGCAATCGTCGAAGAAAAGTTCGTGAGATAGCTAATGAAGTAAACATCTCAACCGAACGGGTATACAATATTTTTCATGAACATTTCAATATGAAAAAGCTATCCGCGAGATGGTTGCCGCGTTTGCTTAATGGTGATCAAATGCGCGCTCGCATTAAGAATTCAGAAGAATGTTTGGCCGTCTTCAACGTAATTCAAAGGATTTTTTTCGTCGATATGTCACAGTAGATGAAACTTGGATACATCATTATACTCTAGAAACAAGAATACAGTCTAAATAATGGATTTCTCCATGCGAACATGCTCCCAAAATGGCAAACACACTTTATTCGGCCAATAAGGTCATGGCGACATTTTTTTTGGGATTCTAAAGGTATAATCTTTATTAATTGTTTGCAAAAAATAAAAACGATAACTAGCCAGTATTATGCTAATTATGCCGACACGTTTTGATGCCGAACTTGAAAAACAATGACCGCATTTCATGAAGAAAAAAGTGTTGTTCCATCACGATAATGCGCCCTCTCATTCGTCTGCAATTGCTATCACTAAATAGGCTGAATTGCATTACAAATTACTGCTTTATCCGCCATATTCGCCAGATCTGGCTCCCAGTGATTTCTTCTTATTTCCAAATTTTAAAAAATGGCTGGGTGGAAAAAGATTTCGGACAAATAAAGAGGTGATAACCGAGACAAATGTATATTTTGAAGACTTTCCGAAAGATTACTTTTTGGAAGGTTTAAAGAAACTGTAAACTCGCTAGGCTAAGTGTGTACAGTTGAAAGGGTGTTATGTTGAAAAATTAAATATATTTTTAACAGAAAAATAACGTTTACATTAAAAAAAGTCACTCTTCCGTCAAACAGCCCTCGTATGTATGATTTTCTCCAGTATTTAATATTGAAACTTGGTAAAACTTTTAGGATAATTAGTTTTAAGTGTACTGTATACGAATATACTACCAAATTTGCAGATAATAAATTTTCAGAACTTTCAGTAATATCTAACTCATACTTGTCAATGCAGAAAGTTAAATGTTTGATATTCTCCCTTGTGTAATACTGATACTTAGTCAAATTTTCAGGAGGACTTCGATATTTTGTTCTGTATAAAAAAAAACTGCAGTAACACTTGAGATATCAAAAACATTTGTTTGCATCAACTGCATATGCGAGTATAATTGGTATTTACATAGTTATTAATTATATTTAGTTTTTTATTTACTGTACAACTATTGTTAATCTTATAGATCTTATGGTGAGATGGATCCAGCACGCCAGCCTTAAATTGGGGCCCCTCTGATCTATTGCAAGCTTAACTTATGTGCCCCTGGCTGCATGTTGGCAACTTACGCAGCATATGAGTGCCCAGAGGTAGGGGCAACGTGTAATTGTCGTGAAGTTTTCACACTATCTCGGGTTGGAAACGATGAAGACGTCTTAGCAGCTGAATGCCTAAACCGTAGCACTAAACGAGCTGTTACCAGACACGCCAATTCCACTCCCAGCTATAAATATCCCCGTTCTAATATCTGTTTGAGTTCTCGCATGTTTTCGCAAGTTCTAGTCATTTAACCGCAATGAATAAGGAATTACGATAATTCTTCGCATTACATCATCCGAATTGTAACCGGGGCCCCGTTTCGACTCGTTAATTGTGCTTTAATCGCGAAAACTTTCCGGAAACTCGCCCGGATTGCGACGCCGCAACGTGACTCCAGAAGCGCGCACTTCGATAAACGCCCCCGCGAACCACCCTCCTCTGGATCACACTTTTCGCATTCAATTCGGCCCCCCAGAGAGCGGGGCCGCGGGGGCGGTCGGACGTAATCGCCGTCGGAGACGGGGCCCTCGTAAAACACCCCGTAAAGCCCGGGGCACATAAATAAATACTGCTGTGGAAAAAGCGTCCGGCCTCCCTTATCTCGGACGCCGCTCCGGGAAGTGGATGATGGACGAGCGTGTTTTCCCCAAAATTATGAGTGGAAATGAAATTGATGGGGACGAGATCGTTATCGTGGGCCAGGGAGAAGTGTTGTCGTCTAGACGGGGCTATGGGGGGATCCGGGAGCTGTGGGCTCTCGCGCCTCGCGGGGGTGGATTTGTAAAGGGCTGGAATCACTTTATCCTGAAGAATCGCCGGGGCTGGAGCTTGGGGGGCGCTTCCGGAAATCCCGGAAGCGGTGCTTAATGTGGGGAGCGTTTCGTGGCCGGGCTCTTTAAGGGCGCGGAGTACTTTTGGGCGTTAGGAAGTGACGTGATTACAGTTAAGACCACCGCGCTATATAAAGCTACAATTTATTTCCTACTCCTACGTTACTTTATTACACAAATATTTCCATCTACATCCAAGAACTGAATCGATTACAGTACACCAGTGGACCGTCCAGAATTGTTGGGAGGAACAACAGACAAGTGGCATTATTGGGCTTTATAAGCTGCTATTAACTATTTCGAGCCGATTTTTCAATAGACTGATAAAGTTGCGAATACTTATCCAACAGTACAAGTGGGTTAGATAAGCATATAGTTTCTAATTTCCATATCTATCTGACAGCTGCACACTTTCACCTTTGATTAGACCAAGTCTTTTTGTGTTTAGCTGTACTGCTGGTAAGGATTCATAAACCGGAATTGTTGGGAGGAACAACAGACTAGTAGCATTATTGTGCTTTATAAGCTGCTATTAACTATTTCAAGTCGATCGTTCAATAGACTGACAAAGTTGCGAATACTTATCTAACAGTTCAAGGAACCCACAAGTGCTATTAACTATTTCGAGTCGATCGTTCAATAGACTGATAAAGTTGCGAATACTTATCTAACAGTTCAAGGTACCCACAAGTGGGTTAGATAAGCAAATATTTTCGAATTTCCTTATATAACTGGCAGCTGCACAGTTTCAACATTGATTAGACCAAGTATTTTTGAGTTCAGCTGTACTGCTGGCAAGGATTCATAAACCCATATGAAAAACACGAAAACCATTATTAGGATGGTGATATGAATCAACGATTTTCGGATCAAATGGACTAAATTGAAAATCCGAAAAATGGCGATTTTTGAGTTGCTCCAATTGACACTAGAGGCACGTTGACCAATTGGATCCTCCCGATTCCAATGAGCACACTTTCAGCCTCGTAGCTTCAGCGGTTCTCGAGATATCCGCCCTTAAAATTGGGAAATTAAAAAAAATGGCAAACGACGAGGGCTGATAAAATAAAACTTCTGAACTAGACCGTCAGTTCAGAAGTTTTATTTATATATATCGATGTCGATGGTCTCATACAATTTAGGTGACTCAAACGGTTCATACGAGACCATACTCGATATACTTACGAAGGCGTTATCATTTTCGAAATTTTCGAAAATGGCACGACAGGGGACCACAGTGGGACCACAAATGGGCTCTACTGCGCGCATGGGATATTATTCCTTATATATTTAAACTACATGAGCGATATTTCGAAATAATAGGTTTTTAGGCTCGCTTAATCGAAACCCTGAGTAAAATTTTCAACATTTAAAAAAAATCCAATTAGTTATTCCAAAATATCCAGTTATTTCAAAAATCAAAATTTGTATTGGATTTTAAACTTGTTTTATGAGTACCTACAATTTATGAATACAAACTTTTTAGGCTTTAGGCTTAATCCAATTCGGAAATATAATTTTCGAGATTCATAATAGCGAATTCAATATGGGAAAAATTGTTTGAAAGAAATTGAAAATCAATGAAAACTGAAACAGTATATTTATTGGTCATCGCTGTCGTTCACAAAAGTTTCTTTCAAAAGCTTCTGTACTTCGGCAAATCAGAGTTTTTTGTCTTTTTTTGTGGTTGATCTTAGACTGGAGATCTACCTACGGGTCGACAAGATGTACCTACGAGAAGTGTATAAAAATCGGTAGAAAATATCAGTCAAGTTGTCTAATCTTGATGTTTTTCTTGCAAACTCTTCGCGGTAATTTTTGAATTCTTTGTTTGGGTGTTCCATAGCTTCTTCATACATAACTCCTACGGAAAAATAATAATATGTTATAATGTGCATTTGCAAAATATAACTCATTTTGTTGCATTTCACTGTAGTTTTATAAATACAAACTCGGTGGCAAAATAGCTTGGAAAATAATTGCTTCACCATGGAGAAGAACTTTATAAACCGTTTGGGTCATGGGTCAAAATGAGTAATTTCTCGTGAACATTTTGATGGTCTCAATGCCATATTCCCCAAACTTTTCGCATCCAGTTGTTTTGAAATGTTGATAGCCGTAAGATGTTTCGGCATCTATTCAAAATTTCTTTGTCGATCCCCAAACTTTTAGCTGTAATGTCATGTTAAATGATTGTCTTTAAAGTCTTTAATAATTGATTAAATGCAATTAAATGCAATAATTTGCAATTATTGCATAAATAAATAATTATTTCGGACCTTGCTTAATAGAATGCGATTGTAGCTGTAAATAATCGCTCTTCGACAATTTCAAATCCAGCGATATAAGCAATGCTTCTTCTGGATTTTTTTCGACTGGACAATTTTCAATGGTACTATAAACCCCTAAAATTGTTTTTGCAGCTTTTGGAAAGTCTCGGACAATGTCAATAATATTAGCAGCTGCACTATTTAGCAACTTGCGTATGCAAGTACCCAAGCAATGTGCCAAAACATACACAATATTTGGAGTCATGTTGAATACACAGGGTATTCTGAAATCAATTTATTCTGAAATCTCAATTTTGCTATTTTCAAATGGCTAAACCTCTTTTTTTCAAAGAAAATGAAAAAAAAATCACCAAACCATGCATTTTTTTTATACAACACTTGTGATATTATAAACTTCATTATTTATCTGAAACAGTGCCAAAATTATGGTGTAATAAGGCCTTTATGAAGCAGTTGTAGATAAATACATAACTGCAGTAGCTTCTGTACGAGAGCATCAAAGTCCGATTACATCTTATTGGGGCTTAACTCAATCCTGAATTTGTGATGACAATAACCAACATTCTTCACAAACCTGTGGTAAATACTAATGAGCGCGTTGTTCTCGAAACATCGAAATATGTATATATATATATATATAGAAAATTGTCCGCCTTTTTTCAGCATCGGAATCCAAAGCTATTCACGTCCCATTCTTCTGGAATACGTAAACATTCTCGTTTACGAACGTCGAAAAGTCGAGTGCAACTTATCCGCTCCACGTCCTGTTGACCTCCCGCATTAGGTTTTCGAGTACCATCTCTCCGGCTCTCCTCGTTTGTGCGTTTGTTTGTTTATTTTTTGTCCATCGACAGGTGAATCACGTCGATTGTTGCCGGATTGGGACCGGCCGCGGCCTCTCTCGCTCTCCTCCCGTTCCTCCGGCTCCTTCGCCGCTGAGGTTCGTGTCCATATTCGGTAGTGGCCACGCTGAGGCGCCCCGCGGACGCGGAGGACTGTCTTCGACCCAGACGAGCCGACTGGCGCTGAAGACGGTGACTCACGCCGAACAAGGCCAATTTCGCTGGTTCGCGGTTCGTTTTCGATTGGAGTTATCCCTTTAAACGAAACAAAGAAGTCGGTCAACAGATCACTCGAAGGCAATGACCAGTCGTCTCATGCACTGACAAAGTTGGGATTAGATGTTGGGAAATAGATGAGAAGATAGAAATAGATGTTGGGAAATAGATGAGAAAATGGGAATACATCCATTCACTGATAAAGTTGGGAATAGATGTTGGGAAATAGATGAGGAATATTGGGAATACCCCATTTTACACTAGTAGCACTTCACAAGCAGTACATAAAATCGAGCAATTGAAAAATTTCAAATCAAGTCTTTAATTTTCTTCATTTCTTTTTGCGATTTTGACACAATTTGTGTCAAAATATTTTCAAAAACTTTAGGGGCCATCTAGTTTATTCCACGCGTTAACTGTATTCATTATTATCCTCTTTCACTTCTATTCCTGGCTTTACAAAATAATAGACTCTAAGTTTTGATCTGATCTGGTAAGTTCCCAGCCTCATTGGACCCTTCAGAAATGTTATCGAGGATCAGAGTAAAATGTGTGGTCGAGGTAATGTAGAAGGATATAATAGAAGAGAATACGAGGCGAGAGCGGAGATGTTGCAATATAAATTACATTGTGGCGTGAAATTCTGTTTGGGTGATACACGTAGCAAAACGTGATTGATCGCACAATCTTGATTGATGGTGTAATTCCGAAGCACTAAATATTGCCGTATACTTCACAGCTATCGCGTAAAAATCTTCGTCGGATGAGCTGTTAATTTACTGTCCACTGACGTGCAACATGAGAAGCGGCCGTTCTTCATTTCAGCGCCAATTGTCATTTTCTGGGAACCCCTCGACGCCGGGGGCCCCTCGGGGTTCCGAAATTGGCCCGAATTTGTGTGGTCGCGTTCGCAGTAAGTCGGCGGGCACAATGGGAGATAATAACGACGGTAATGGAGCGAGAGAAAGAGGGCCCTTTGGTAATAATTAACGTGTGCCCGATGGTCTTTATCGCGCAGCCCAATTCTGGGCAGCGCCTTCTTTGTTTTTCGGGGCCAGGAAACCCTCCCCTTCGTTTGCATACATTATCGCGATGGGCCGTTATTACCTTTCCATCCATTGATACGTTGCAGCTGACCCCCCCCCCCCCCCCCCCCAAAAGAGTTTCGCATTGTGCAAACATATAAACAACGATAATAACAATAATAACAACGAACGGCCTCGGGGGGCTCACTCCGGCTCAAATTCAATTACATTGACAAACAGCAGATCCGTATCGCGCGGATCGGGTCCATGGGTGCGTTTTTCGTGCGCGGAATCTATCCGGACCATCGCGTGCCTCTTCCACGGGGACGTCTGTCTCTCTCCCTCCACCAATTTCCTCTTCACCAAGGCTGAGGAGCGAGAGAGAGAGAGCGCGCCGCCGCCGCCGTTCTCTCCGCGATTGGAAACGGGCGGCGGTTGATCGATGGCCCTTCCGCATAACAATAACGACGAAACGTAGGCCGGCCATGGGTCACGTTCCCTCACAACGCACACACACTTGCACACGTGTATACGTATATGTTGTACACGCGCGCACACGCACCGAAATATCGCGCGATCGATCGCCAACACTCCGGGCTCCGGGCCGAGAAAGGCACAATGGGGCCCGGAAAAAATGGCATTGTTCTGCATGAAACGCAACGCCCAGTGCAAGGAAAAAAAAAGAGGAGAAAAAAAACCTAACGGTATGGAGGAGGAAACGCGCCGATGAACGCGGTCAATCGCAGTATGTCGAAATTCGACCTTTAATAAGTTAGGTAATCAAAAAACCACCAGGTACAAAGGAATGCAAAAATTTGGAAAACGCAAATTAAACCATTGGTCAATCATAGTTTAAGAAACCAGGAAAGTTCGGTCTATAGCCTTGTCACGGTCCCAAAGGGTGGTCCTTCAGGATTTTTTGTGCTACCCCTTTAGTCCTTCGGAAAAACTTTTTGGCACTTTTGGTTTTTGTGCCCTTCTTGATTTTGGAGCGTTTTGGCACAAATTATGGTTGAATAAAGATTGCACCACTACTATCAAAAAGTGCAGCGTCATCAAGGAAACGATCTGAATAACACCCTTCCCAACTTCCCAAATCTCAAAATCAAAAAAGATTTTTTAAAGAATTTTGATATTTTTTTTAATTTCAAATTTTAAACACAAACATTTTGATAAATAGACAGACAGACGTACAAAAACCATCTCGGTTCGGACTCAAAAATAAAATGATTTTTTTGAGTGACTATTTTATCAGAACATAACATTTTTAAATAATTTTGTATTTTTTAAATTTCAAAGCTACAGACAGACACACAACAACGGCCTCGGTTTGCACTCAAAATCAAATCGGAAATTTCTGATATGGAATTCTAGATTTTTTGTTTAAGTGGGCAAGGTCTAATCAATCGTCAATTAATCAATCTAGCCTATCATGTAATTGTATGGGGAGTATAAAAAGGGACCATACCATTCAGAAGTAGTCGAACCCGCGACCTATGGGTTCATAATACTCGTCCAATGCAATCCAATACTAAATTATCTGCGAAATGATAAATTCCTTTGTGGGTTCGTCGCTTGACGCAGCATAGGATCTCCAGCGCCATGTTACATAATAGCCTGTACAAATTTTAATTTTGAAAAAATTTCAAAACTGTTTTAGGGGCTTGAAAGCTAGGTAAATTGTGATTCTTCTGGCAAAAAATTATTATGGTACTGCATGTAATTATGGAGTTATTGATGTGTCAAATCAAATTTTGCTAAATGAAACATTGCATGCATGTTGCACAATTTACTTGATAATTTGGAAAAAAATACATTAAGTAAATACGGTAGATTTGTATACAATATTTGTAGTCACTACAATTCTGTGGTGCTTAAATAAATTTTTGATAAAAACATTGAAAAAATCAAATGGAACTAAAAAAAAAATGTCATTTTTTTTAAACTTTTGCTTAATAAAATTAAATATTTGAACAACTTTCAAAATTGAATTCCAAAATATAATTATGAATAGAATTTTATTTATATACAGGTATAATTCTGGTGGTATAATTATTAAATATTATGTGTTGTACTTCATTAATTTGATTTGATTAAAAAGTCATTTCCAGCCGTTTTCGAGCACATAAGCGCTCATACTCGGGGGAAAATTGTCAAGACTACAAGAAAGGCTAGAATATAATTATAAATTTGCAGACTTATTAGACATGAATTTATAGCTTCTATAACTATTTAGTAATAATATTTTTTGTAATTTATAGTTTTATAGTTTTTTGTAAAATAAATGAAATGCACAAGATATTGTGCAATACTACAACTTTTTTTTCCAAATTTTTAACTAGGGAACACAAAGAAACTTAAAAGGAAACTAAGGAAAAACAAAAACTTTTTAAAATCTCGTTCGGAAATGTCTCGAAAACTAAACTAACGAAATACTAAAAACATATGTTACTGGTAATGGAGAAATTATTTCCTGAAATTTCCTGAAACCTTTGTATATTTGTATATTTGTACAAACATTGTATATTATCGAAATATCATGTCATATATATCAATCATCATTAATGACACGTGGAATATTTATAAAAATTTCAATATTTTTTAAGGGGTTTTGATCACTCTTTTAGTGCTACATTTTTTGTAGAACTTTTATGTACAATGTTAGCAATGTTTTCAATTTTTTTCCATTACTCGTAGTTTTGTAAGTTATGTAATATTTTGTGAAATTTTTATGAAATGTAGAAAAAAATGTTACAATATTTTCATATTACCTGCACTATCTAGAAAAATTCTAATATTGTTTAAGGAGTTTTAATTACCTTTTCAAGATATTTGTTTGTAGAACTTTCACAATTTATACAGTAAGTTAATTGATAATGTTTTTATTTTCATAACAGATAGTTGTAAACCCTAATACTATATTGCTTAATTACATACAGTAAGTTAATACAGTAAGTTAAAAATTAGAGAGAGAGAGAGAGAGAACAATCTTTATTAGTTCAAAATTAGTTTAATTTTTTGTTACTGGTAATAGTAAAATTAGGCAAAAGAAAACTTTCACAATATCTGCAGTATTTACAACATTTTAATTGTTAAAGAACTTTCACAAGTGCATACTTGCAGTGGAGAGGTCCTGAGTTCAAATCTCAGTGAAAAGCATGATCATTTGGAAATGTCTCGATGATAATTCAATTACTAAAACATATGTTACTGGTAATGGCGAAATTATTTCCTGAAATTTCCTGAAACCTTCGATAAAAGCATAAAAATGTCTGTTCAGCCGTGAACAAGGTTTTTTTGGTGATAATTTTGCGTGCGAGGTTTTGTGGCGAGTCGCTGGCGCGATAGCGAGAAAAACTCCACCGACCGCAAATTGAAAAGACAGAATCGTGTCTCCTCTCGTGGAGAGAAGACTAAAAGTAGCGATCCAGAGAAAGAACTTTTAAGTGTTGTGTGCCGTTCAGTGTGTTCGTTCCAAGGGCGACTAGCAAAGGGAGCGCGTCAGCAATCGGGAGACCCAACCGGGATGCCGACCAAGGTAGGTGGAATCTAACGCAGCGCACATGTGACTCGCCCGCCATTCCATACAAATCGCACGGTAACGTCGCAATCGCGCTAAACCAAAGGGCGTGACCGACGTCCGTACATGATGGTCCTTCGAGCCGGATTCTAATTGCAGTGATCTAGGGTCATATAGAATATTTTCGTTTATCGTTATTCGGGGATTGGATGGAACGTTTTGTCTTCATTTTGGTTGATCGTCACTAATTGTTTACAATTCGTTTTATATTACACTGAATGCTCCTTATCGTTTGATACACTCTTTCATAAGTGAATCTCTAATTGCATCGAAGTGGGCAATTGTAATTATCGCTGGACAATTGCCGCACGTGATAAGCAGACGGCGTATAAAAATACGGCCGATATCGAGGCGCAGGAATTTCGCTCCATTGTGGTACGCTCTGCAGAGCGCGGACCGCGTGGTTTCTTGCTCAGGGCCCGAGAGGAGAGTTTTTGCTGTTTCGGCTGGCATACGCCAGAAATAGAAACGGAGGAAAAATACCGCCGTTCTGATAACACTCCACAATTTATTCGAGAAACTAAATTTATATATTTACTTCAGACATTGTGAAGATACGAGCCATTTACTCTAATCGTTTTAAGAATAATTAACAATATTGTTAAATCCTTTAAATCTATAATCCAAGTTTCGCAATGGGGGCCGGAGATGAATTACGATTTAAAACTGAAACACTGCAACGCAAAGTGGAACGTCTCCGTGAAGTAGCCACGCGGGTTGAAACCGACAGTGGTAAAAATGCAAAGGATGTAGCATTATTGAAAACAATGTCGTTAAATATGGATACTTACTACGATTCATTTAGCGAAGTTGTTGCCAAGTTGGCGGCGTATAACAATAAGCAAACGCCTCGAGTGGATACGGACTTACAAGCTTATATCGTTAAGTTTGAAGAAAACTTCTATGAGGCGAAGGCGATCGTGTCAGCAATGTGCCCCGGCGGAGGGGTTGCTAATCAACCAGTTGCAACGGCGGGACCAGCCCAGGCGTCGTCCCCCGCACAAATGATAGCGCTGCCCAAGTTAGATTTACCTAAGTTCGATGGGGATATCAAATCATGGGCGACATTCGCGGATATATTCGTTTCGTCCGTGCACCTTAATACTGCAGTACCTGACGTACTTAAATTTATGCATTTAAAGGCGGTGCTAAAGGGAGACGCACTATCGTTAATTGCCTCCTTGCCGCTAACAGCAAGTAATTATAACGTGGCATGGGATGCGCTCCAGAATCGGTACAGCGATAACACCTTGCAAACAAATGCGTACTTAGAGATCTTGGTGGACTACCCGGCAATTTCTAGAACCCCGGCCACACTGAGATCTCTCGCAGCTATGCTGTCAGAATATACAGGTGCCCTTAAGGCCCTCGGTCATGACGTTGAAGGGTGGGCGGTACTTCTGTTGTTTATCCTCCGCCGAAAACTTACGAGTACATTAAGAGAGCGGTGGGAAAAGGATGTAATTAATCAGGGCATGAACACCATAGTAGAATTTATTCGATTTCTTAATGAAGAAGCTAGAATTTTAGAAGCTACGTGCGAGGTAAGGTCGAGCGTGGGAGTAAAACCGCAAATGACCCACTCGTACCAAGGGCAGCATAGGTTGAAGGGCCCAACAGCGCTGGTCGTCAGCACATTAAACCCAAAATCACAACGCCAGGTTAGCTGCCCACTCTGTCGAGAAAGGCACGATCTCGCCAAGTGCCAGAAGTTCGGACAAATGAGTACTTCCAAACGGTTAGGATTCATAAAAGGAGAGCGACGGTGTTTAAGGTGTTTGTTGCCAGGACATTACATGAGTGACTGTAATATATCCCAGTCATGTTCGCACTGCTCATCAAAGCATCACTCTTTACTACATTTTGGGGAAAAGAAGGCGAACTTCCACCAATCGAATGGTGGGGATAATCGGAGTATGGCACTGCAGGAAAATGGGGCTAAACAACATTTACAACAAAACGCGCCGAACGCACAGCTAGTAGCAGCAGTGCAAGCGAAAACACCTTTGCTGGAATCCAGTGTACTGCTTTCTACAGCCATCGCTCAGCTAAAAGATAGGTGGGGTCAGTATCACTCGGTGAGAATCCTACTGGATTGTGCCAGTCAGGGAACATTTGTAACGCGTGCTTGTGCCCATAAGCTTGGATGGAAACCTAAGGACCTATCGGTCCCGGTTTTCGGAATGGGGCAAACAACACTCGGAACTGCAGAAGGAATCGTACAATGCACCTTTAAGGCAAGTACAATGGACACAATTGATTGGTCAGTGAATGCATTAATTATTGATAAGATAGCTACCTGCCCAGCAGCTACCTTCGAGAGGCAGAATTGGCCTCATCTTGATGGATTGCCCTTGGCGGATCCAACCTACTATTGCACCAAGCCTGTGGACTTGCTATTAGGAGCAGAATGGTTCACCTCGACACTTCTGGGAAACCGAGTGGTTGGTCCACCTGGGACACCGAGCGCAATTGAAACCATATGGGGTTACTGTTTAATGGGTAGAGTCGGTTACCCATCGAATGGAGTGAGTGCGTTTTGCATTAACGTAGACAAAGGCGAACGGAAGCTCCACAACTGGCTGCGATGTTTTTGGGAACTCGAGGAACCACCAGCGACTGTGACGCTCAGTGTTGAAGATTCAGCATGTGAGGACCACTACAAGTCTACGGTTTCAAGAGCTCCGGAAGGGAAGTACATAGTTGAACTACCATTTCGAACAAGACCACCCCGACTTGGAAATAGCCGGTCGGCGGCCCTCAGACGCTTTCACGGTCTAGAGAGACGATTAGAAAGATGTCCGGAAATGCGCACGGCCTACAACGACTTCATGCAGGACTACATAACCCAAGGGCATATGGTCTCTGTTGCTGCCCCGTCAACACAGCACGAATATGATAACGAATGTTATTATATCCCGCATCATTGCATTCATAATGATAGCCCTAAGCTTGGAAAATTTCGCGTGGTCTTTGACGCCTCTATGACCACCAGCAGTGGTCACTCCTTAAATCAAGTTTTGTACACAGGGCCGAAACTGCAATTAGATATAATCGATATACTTATAGGCCTTCGACTTCATGAAATTGTCCTTATCGCTGATATTAAGCAGATGTATCGAAACATTTATATTAGTCACGGCGATTACGACTTTCAACGAATATTTTGGAGATATTCACCAGAAGAGCAGCTGGGAGAATATTGTCTTACCACTGTAACATATGGAATATCGTCATCACCTTTCCTGGCAATTCGCACGTTGCACCAGTTGGCCCGGGATGAGGGGTCCCAGTACCCAGCTGCCCGTAATGCAATACTCAATTCCACTTACATGGATGATATTGTGAAATCGGTGCCCTCGGTTGCAGAAGCATTAACCTTGCAAAGCGAGTTGATCCAATTGATGGGAAAGGGTGGATTCCAACTGCGGAAATGGATGAGTAACCAACCAGACATATTAGCAAGTCTGCCAGTTGAAGATTGTGCGGTAAGACCAGACAGCTTCACCTTCACTGGCGAATCCGAGTCAATCACCAAAATTTTGGGACTGGAATGGAAGCCAATCGCAGATTGCTTTTCGTATAAGATTAAGCAAACCCCTTCGAATATAACTAAACGCACAATCCTCTCTGAAATCGCCCGATTGTATGATCCCATGGGATTTTTGAGCCCAGTGATATTTGTTGGCAAGTTGTTAATTCAACATTTATGGCAATTAGGATTAAATTGGGATGAGCGCCCCCCTGAAGATGTGTGCACAAAATGGTCGAGGTTCCAGAAGGAGTTGCCTCAAGTATCGAAGTTGATGATAAGACGGTGTTTACAAGTGAGTACTGCGATCAATGTACAACTGCATGGATTCTCGGACAGCTCCGAAAAGGGCTACGCGGCAGTTGTGTATTTACGCGCCGTACAACCGTCAGGAGAAGTAATAATATCGATCATTCTAGCCAAATCGAAGGTGGCTCCCGTAAAAAGAGTAACGTTGCCGCGGCTAGAACTGTGTGGGGTGGTGTTAATGGCCAGATTATTAAAACGCGTATCAACCACTTTGGCCCTAACTCTTAAGGCACGCGAAGTCACTGCCTGGTGTGATTCAAAGGTGGCCTTGTATTGGGTGAAGTCCTCGCCATCCCAATGGAAAACCTTTATCGCCAATCGGGTGAGTCAAGCACAGGAGTACTTGGAACCTAACCAATTCCGACACGTGCCGACGGCAACGAATCCCGCAGACTGTGCTTCAAGAGGCTTGTTTCCTGGAGAACTACTGACTCATCCCCTCTGGTTAACGGGACCGGCTTGGCTTGCAGAAGACGAAATCGAATGGCCCCAAAGACTGATTCCTACAGTAGGACCAAGCGATGAAGAAGTTCATACTATGGAGGCCCGGGTCCTCTCGTGCATGACACAAATTGAGCCAGATCGTATCGAACAGATGCTTAATCGGATATCGTCCCTCTCATTGCTGAAACGGGTAACCGCCTACTGTTTACGCTTCGCCTTCAACTGTAGAGCGAAGAATTCCAAGCGACTGGGATACCTGACGACGCGAGAGTTAAAACAAGCCATGGAAGCCTTAGTTCAGTGGGTTCAGCACAAAGAATTCGCTGCGGACTGGGAACAATTGAAGGCCGGTAGATCGGCCACAACTCGACTCCGCAAACTTAACCCATTTATCGACGAAAATGGGCTATTGAGGGTTGGTGGGCGCCTCCGACATGCAGCAATTGCATTTGGTGCCAAACACCCTGTTTTACTTCCAAAGACTAGTCGTCTTACGGAGCTTATAGTGGATCACTACCATAAATTGTATCTCCATCCTGGACCCGGGAACCTTCACTGCATAATTCAGCAAGAATTTTGGATTTTGCATGGTAGAGATGTCATTCGGCGACGCCTATCAAGGTGTCAACAATGTTTTAGAATGCAACCCAGACCTGTACAACCGCCGCGCATGGGAGATCTGCCGGCGACGCGATTGCAGGCTGTCAAGCCCTTTTCGGTCGTGGGCGTCGACTATGGGGGCCCGTTCCAAATATCTTTGGGAAGGCTAAGAAAGGCCAGAGTTTATAAAGGCTATATTTGCCTATTCGTATGTTTCACTACTCGAGCGGTGCACTTAGAACTGGCCTCGGATCTCACAACGGACGCCTTTCTCGCTGCGTTACGGCGTTTCGTCGCCAGACGAGGAGCAGTCCGGGCAATATACAGTGATTGCGGTACGAATTTTGTAGGAGCCCAGCGCAAGTTAGCAGATTGGGCCCAGCTAACCACATCGGATACCTACAACGGACTGGCGTCGCGAACGTTAAGTGAGCATGGAATCGAATGGCACTTCAACCCACCAGCGAGTCCTAATTTTGGCGGTCTTTGGGAAGCCGGTATAAAGTCCACCAAGAAACTGCTCGCCCGGGTTGTAGGTGAGCAAACCCTCACTTACGAAGAATTCAATACGGTACTTGTGCAGGTGGAAAGCACATTGAATTCCAGGCCACTGGGGTCTATAAGTTCGGACCCAAATGATTTGGGAGTTCTGACACCGGGACATTTCTTGCTACTTGCACCACCCACAGCTTTGCCAGAGCCGATGGAAGAGGAACGACCACTCCCACCTCTGGCGCGCTGGCGCTTGGTACAACAACTTGTCGCATCCTTTTGGCGCAGATGGCAAAGCGAGTATCTAGTCCACCTCCAGATGCGGGACAAATGGTCAAAGGCAGGACCTAATTTGACTATAGGAACGCTGGTTGTAATCAAGGAAGGTAATTTACCTCCTTTGCGCTGGCGGTTGGGGCGGATTTGTAGAGTGTACCCTGGAGATGATGGGATAGTTAGAGTGGTAGAATTGAAAACTGGGAACGGCGTTCTTACCCGTCCCGTCTCAAAGCTATGCCCCCTCCCAATGATGGAATAGTCGAGCAGAGCCAGCGAATTGATTTTTTGGAATGATTTTTGTTTTTCGTTATTCCCTTCCTACTCCTTACCGTGGGTCTCCTGGCAGCCCGGGTAGTCTCCTTGACGACCCCCAAGGAGTGAAGTTCGTTTTATTTCAGATGGCGACTTGATCCTTTCGCATCCCTTATCATTTTGATTAAGTTCGAAGAATTTCGTCTTCATAAAATTTTCCTGTCGTTTTTTTTTTGTTAATATTTTTTGGTTTTCTTTATATTGGGAATGTTTGAATCGCTTTTAATTTGTTTTGGAACGCGGTCGCACTCGTTCCAAGGTGGGCGGCATGTTCAGCCGTGAACAAGGTTTTTTTGGTGATAATTTTGCGTGCGAGGTTTTGTGGCGAGTCGCTGGCGCGATAGCGAGAAAAACTCCACCGACCGCAAATTGAAAAGACAGAATCGTGTCTCCTCTCGTGGAGAGAAGACTAAAAGTAGCGATCCAGAGAAAGAACTTTTAAGTGTTGTGTGCCGTTCAGTGTGTTCGTTCCAAGGGCGACTAGCAAAGGGAGCGCGTCAGCAATCGGGAGACCCAACCGGGATGCCGACCAAGGTAGGTGGAATCTAACGCAGCGCACATGTGACTCGCCCGCCATTCCATACAAATCGCACGGTAACGTCGCAATCGCGCTAAACCAAAGGGCGTGACCGACGTCCGTACAATGTCCATATAGTGTCTATATAACATTGTATATTATCGAAATATCATATCACATATATCAATCATCATTAATGACACGTGGAATATTTAAAACATTTTCATTATTTTTTAAGGGGTTTTGATTACTCTTTTAGTGCTACATATTTTGTAGAACTTTTATTTACAATGTTAGCAATGTTTTCAATTTTTTTCCATACTCGTAGTTTTGTAAGTTTTGTAATTTTTTGTGAAATTTTTATGAAATGTACAAAAAATTATTACAATATATAATTATGAATAGAATATTATTAATATTCTAGTATAATTCTGGTGGTATAATTATTAAATATTATGTGTTGTACTTTCTTAATTTGTTTTTATTATTTATCATACTACCTGAAAATTTCTAATATTGTTTAAGGAGTTTTGATTACCTTTTCAAGACATTTGTTTGTACAACTTTCACAATTTTTCGCAATATTGCGAAAGTTATACAGTAAGTTAAAAATTGTAGAGGGAGAGAGAGAACAATCTTTATTAGTTCAAAATTAGTTTCAATTTTTGTTACCGGTAATAGTCAAATTAGGAAAAAGAAAACTTTTACAATATCTGCAATATTTACAAAACTTTAATTGTTATAGAACTTTCACAAGTGCATACTTGCAGTAGAGAGGTCCTGAGTTCAAATCTCAGTGAAAAGCATGATCGTTTGGAAATGTCGTCTCGATGATAGTACAATTACTAAAAACATATGTTACTGGTAATGGCCAAATTATTTCCTGAACTTTCCTGAAACCTTCAAGAAAAGCATAAAAAATTCCACGTTTTGCAAACATTGTATTTTATCGAAATATCATCTCATATATATCAATCATCACTGATATTAATCAATATCAATCATATATCAATCAATTAATGCTATATTATCGAAAAAAATTGCATATGATATATAAGATATTATATAGAATTTTCACAATGTTTAAAAGAAAATAGTTAAAATGGTCAATGTTGGAGGCATCTACTTCATGATACATGATGAAATTAAATTAAAAACACACTTTTCTGTGTTTATATCACACTGTTTATTAAAATTAGTGAGTATTGTTTCGATCACGTTCTGATCATTATCAAATTTAGAGTGCTCTCTAATGATCAGAATGTTATCGAAACTATAGTCACTAATTTTAATAAACAGTGTGATATAAACAAAGAAAAGTGTTTTTTTAATTTAATTTCATCATGTATCACGAAGTATATGCCTTAAACATTAATCATTTTAACTATTTTCTTTGAAATATTCATAGTGTTTGTTTTATTTATAGGTTAAAATGGTTGAAATTTTTATGTTTTTCTTGAACGTTTCAGGATTTTTTTATAAGTTCTCCTCGATATTGTCTATGATCATCGAAAATTTACCATAAAGTCACAATATTTAATATGTTTAGAAACCACTTATAGCCACTAATTTTAATAAACAGTGTGATGTAAACAAATAAAAGTGTTTTTTTAAATTTAATTTCATCATGTATCACGAAGTAGATGCCTCCAACATTGATCATTTTAACCATTTTCTTTGAAATATTCACAGTGTTTGTTTAATTTATAGGTTGAAATGGTTGAAATTTTTATGTTTTTCTTGAACGTTTCAGGATTTTTTTTAAGTTCTCCTCGATGTTGTCTATGATGATCGTACTGAAAATTTACCAGAAAGTCACAATACTTAATATGTTTAGAAATGTGTGCGGTAAATATCCGGGGTGTATTTGTGAAGATTTTCTCCCAAAACAGGTTCTCAATAGGGCTAAATTACTTAAACAATTGGCTACAACACAATTTTGGCTAACTTAATTGTCATATTTTAAGCTGGATTAAGCTTGAGCTGAATCGAAACCAAACAATATTGATCGCATTGTAACTATTTTTTTGTCTTTCCTTAATTATCTATTAAGTTTCTTTGTTTTTCCTAGTTAAAAGTTTCACCTTAAGTTCTTTTGTCTTTCCTTAGTTTCCTATTAAGTTTCTTTGTCTTTCCTAATTAATAGTTTCCTCTTAAGTACTTTTTGTCTTTCCTTAGTTTCCTATTAAGTTTCGTTGTCTTTCCTAGTTACTAGTTTCCTCTTAAGTTTTTTGTCTTTCCTTAGTTTTCTATTAAGTTTCTTTATCTTTTCTTTAAAAGTTTTCTTTTAAGTTTTGTTTTTGTCTTTCCTTAGTTTCCTATTAAGTTTCTTTGTCTTTCCTAGTTAATAGTTTCCTCTTAAGTTTTGTGTGTCTTACCTTAGTTTCCTATTAAGTTTCTTTGTCTTTCCTACTAAAGTTTCCTCTTAAGTGTTTTTGTCTGTTCTAGTTAAAAGTTCTTCTTAAATTTTTTTTGTCTTTCCTAAGTTTCCTATTAAGTTTCTTTGTCTTTTCTAGTTAATAGTTTCCTCTTAAGTTTTGTTGTCTTTCCTTAGTTTCCTATTAAGTTTCTTTGTCTTTCCTAGTTAAAAGTTTCCTCTTAAGTTTCTTTTGTCTTTCCTTAGTTTCCTATTAAGTTTATTCGTCTTTCATGGTTAAAAGTTTCCTCTTAAGTTTCTTTTGTCTTTCCTTAGTTTCCTATTAAGTTTCTTTATCTTTTCTAGTTAAAAGTTTTCTCTTAAGTTTTGTTTTCGTCTTTCCTTAGTTTCCTATTAAGATTCTTTGTTTTTCCTAGAGTTTCATTTTAAGTTTATTTTGTCTTTCCATAGTTTTCTATTAAGTTTATTTATCTTTTCTAGTTAAAAGTTTCCTCTTAAGTTTTTTGTTTGTCTTTCCTTAGTGTCCTATTAAGTTTCTTTATATTATCTAGTTAAAAGTTTTCTCTTAAGTTTTTTTTTATCTTTCCTTAGTTTCCTAGTAAATTTCTTTGTGCTTCCAAATTAATAGTTTCCTGTTAAGTTTTTTTGTTTGTCTTTCCTTAGTTTCCTATTAAGTTTCTTTATGTTTTCTAGTTAAAAGTTTTCTCTTAAGTTTTTTTTGTCTTTCCTTAGTTTCCTATTAAGTTTCTTTGTCTTTCCTAGTTAAAAGTTTACTCTTAAGTTTCCTAAGTTTTCGCATAGCTCTTCAACTGCCTTCTCGAATCCATATTTCAATTTTTATATTAAGCGAGTGAAGGTGAACACTAGCAATCGGAAAACAATTCACTTTCCACCTACCAATTTTCAATGCTTTCTCCTACCGAAGCCGCCCACTTTCCTCGACTCGCTTAATCGGCGCTGATCAAGCGTGCTTAAAACAAAAATACGCTCTTCACGTGTGGCGCGGCGAATCGCCCTAATCCGGCTGTAACACGATTAACACTAATCCAAATCTCTGTTTCAGGTACGTTACCAGTTCGAAACCTGCGATTGCCCCAGGGGCCACGTAAGTCGATAACACTTGACTACGACTACTTGCATAAAATTACATTTTGGGGCCCCGGCAGTTCTTGCCCTGTTCTCTCCATTCCCGGATTGTTTCTAGGACTAGTTCGGCTTTTTCGTCCCGCCGGATGACTAATTACCGGCGGGGCCCCCCTTTTTCGGCGGCGCTTTTTGTGTGCGTGAGTGCCCTTTTGTTACGTCGCGGAAACCGAAACAATTAAAACGCGCCGTATAAATCATCGCCTTGCCCCCACGTCCCAGCGTTCGCGGAGGAAGCGTCGTCGGCGATAAATAATTGTAAATTATTAAATGAGTGTGCAAATAAAATGAGCCCTGGTAATAAAGTATCTTTAGGGAGCGAGCTGCATAAATCACCGTTTGTTCCTCAAATCCGTCATGCAAGTTTATTATTATTCGCATTATACCGAGTGATTGTTTAAATTTCATCTCTAGTTATCCACGGAAATTTTCGCAGCCAATAACATAGGCGAGATTGGTGATCTCGCTTCTTATTGGGTGCGAAAATGTTCACGAAAATCTTCTTATAAACATTTGTTAGCAGTTTTTTCTACAATTTCATATGCTAAAATTAAATAAGGCATATTTGTTGGTCCTCAGATCAGGAAGTTCTTGAATGATGATTGTTTCTCACAATGTTTATCAGAGAAAGAATCTGCAGCCTGGCAATCTTTCAAAAGCCCCGTAGATGGTTTCCTTGGAAACAAGAAAAGTGATAACTACAGACAAATTGTTATTGAATTATTTAATAATTATTGTGAATTTGGTACAAGGATGTCACTCAAGATGCATTTTTTGCATCCACATTTAAACTTTTTTACATTGGCATATATTGGTTTACGTATTGTAGCTATTATGAAGATATTTGGTACCAAATGAATCAAATTAATTACCGAGCTGTATATGGGTTTGTAGGCATGAAGTTGCCTACTACATCTATTACATATCTACATAATAATAATACCTACATCTATTAAGACCATGTAGGAGGAAGTAACGCATAACTCCCAACGCCGTGTATTTAATTACCAACCATAATCGACTTTCGTGTTGATTCCTGTTTCTTACGCGTCTCTTATTATCTAACGATTTTTTTCGGGTGTCATCTAATTGTAAGGTGTAGTGGTCTTCAGGTAACAGAGCCGGCCCAGTTCGAGTGGCCCTAGACGGCCCAGCGTCCATAATTTAAATCCTCCACTTACTCATTCCGAACCGCTGGCGCTGTGGGCATCGGCCGGACAGAGAGGCGCGGACCAGAAAGGCCGCTCATCCAATTTTAACGGACGCTCTCTGTAAAGCAATATCCTTTGCAAAGCTCGCCGGACGTTTCCAGGACATTCCCGGGCTCTTCGCTCTGTCGCTTTCCCGGACACGTCCGTGTAAAATCCAGGATTATCGTGATTGGGCGTCAATTAAAGCACAATTAAAAACTGCATTAGATGCACCGCACACATGCGATTATGCGATTATCTGTTGTCACGGAATGCAGGCGGGATTTGGTGCGTGACTGGCACGTAAAGTGACAGAGTCTGTGATTGAAAATTTCCAAGCGAAATGAGTGACAGTCTGCTATCACCTCTGCGTGAATTCATATGCGTTGCACTTTATTGCGCTCCACGTATTACGTAGAATCTGCACCGGAAAATAACTAAGCTAAAATGTACGTAAAAATAGAGACCACCTAAAAAATCTAGCCCACAGCAGCTGAGTAATTGCAAATGATGCATATCATTTTTGTAAAATTGATACGAGAGTATATTAAGGGGCGTTCGAATCAAGTTTAATTGATCGATTGTAGTTGATGAACTAAAGTTCATCAACTTTTGTTGACTTTCTGGTGACTGAAAACTATAGTTTGATCAACTTTGAACTATAGTTTTCAGTCACCAGAAAGTCAACAAAAGTTGATAAACTTTTGTTCTTCAACTAAAATCGATCAATTAAACTTGATTCGAACGCCCCTTAATATATCGAAACTGACTCTATCGAAACAAAGCTTCTCACTATAGTTGTCATTCAACTTTTGTTGATGAACTGCAACCGATCAATCAAACTTGCTCTATGAGAACGCGCCTTTAATAGTATTCAGTGTGGTCAAATGAAGATTTTTTCTTCTCGTGCCATTTCTGTTCGCCAAATTCTGCGACTTAATTGGGGTGCTCCTGCCCTGGTCGTCTCATCGCTCTCGCATTCTCGTCTCCCGTCTGGGACGGACGTTCCTGAGCCAGCGAGCCGCACAACAATGCGATGAATCACCCCGGGGGCCGACACGTCTCTCGCGTCTCCTTTGCGGGCCCCCATAAATAGCGCGGAGATCCGAGAGATTAATTTTCAGGGAAAAGGGAAAGGTGGCCGCTCGATGTTCCGGGAACTGCGACGGCTTATTTTTAAGGCTCCGCAGCCCCCCGAGTGTCAAAAGAGCGCTTGTTTTTTTTTTCGTCTTGAAGAACGCCGAGGGAGTGTCATAATAATGGAGTGGATCGCTTATTGTTGTCTTATTCCGGGCGAAACGGGCGAAAATGTTGATTCACTTTCGAAAAGTGATGGGGACAGCAGACAAATTGCCTAAGGTGGTTCACGTGTGAATCTAAAATTTATTTTTGTGTATTTACGTATTTATTTGGCTTTTAAGTTTTACAATGCATTTGGATATAACATTATTTAATACAAATACATAATCCAAATAAATTCCGTTGCTGAGGTTAACATAGGTCACATATTTATATGCACTAGTGCGACGTACCATGTCATCATCAGATGCTGATGATCAGATTTCTACACTCGGCCTCTCTAGACTAGGACCCAGTCACTTCTAAACTCAGTCTCTATAGACTAAGATCCAATCATCTCTAGACTCAGTCTCTCTAGACTAAGACCTAATCATCTTTAGACTCAGTCTCTCTAGACTAAGATCCAATCATCTCTAGACTAAAACCGAAACATCTCTGGACTCAGTCTCTCTAGACTAAGTCCTAATCATCTCTAGACTCAGTATCTGTAGACTAAGATCTAATCATCTCTAGACTCGGTCTCTCTAGACTAAGACCTAATCATCTCTAGACTCTGTCTCTCTTGACTACGATCCAATCATCTCTAGACTCAGTCTAGATGTCTCTCGAGACATCCGATCAACTCGGAAAGTTAAACATTCGATTTTCTCACTTATTTAAAACATACTAGTAATCAAATTTTCAGAGGATTTATCTTCAGACATACTGTAAACAGATCTGGCATAAAATTTTCAAAATATGCATTAGATAAATTTTCAGAAATTTCAGTGACTGATAACCGATACTAATCAATTCGGAAAGTTATACATTCAGTATATTTAAAAATATCATAAAAAAGTGTGCATCCAACTGTTACCCAATGATACGTATGTATGTTAGTCTTGAAGGGTCTGTGAATATACCCTATAAGTGACACTTTCCAATTTACCGTTGGAGGATAGTAAATTAACTGTGACTAAACCCTAAATCAAGCTAACCTTACTTAACCAACAAAATTTCAAAACAATCCTAGAAACAAAAATGAGTCAGTCTGACTGACTGACTTTGTCAATCTGAACTGACTGAAAAGTCAGTTCAGCTGACTTTTTTCAATCAACTGAAAAAAGTTCAGCTGACTTTTTGCAAAGACAGCAAAAAGTCTTCGATTTTAACTATTAGTATATACAAAAAGTGAAGACAAATCCTAAAATGAGTCTTTAATTTATGCCCTTTTGGACATTTTTGATGTATTTTGGTATTTATGTTTAATATTTTATCAATCTTCTTACATTCAATAAATATTATTTTGAAATGATTAATTAAATAGGTTATTCTTAGATCAAAATCTCCAAATGAGTCTTTGATTTTTGAAATTTTGGACATTTTGAACCTTTTTTTTAAATTTCATGTCAGAAAACACAGAAAGTGATGACAAATCCTAAAATGGGTCGTTGATTTTTGCTGTTTTTCACTGTTTGGACATTTTTTTTTCTGTATTACATGTCAGTAAATATAAAAAGTGAGGACAAATCTCCAAAAGGGGTATTTGGTTTTTGCTGTTTTGAACATTTCCATTTTTTTTTCACTAAATGAAATAATTAAAAATAAGATACAAAAATGGCATTATAAAAAATTCACAAATATTCCAGAAAATTCGACCATAAACTTTAGTATACAGGGTGATATTATTATTACATATTACTTGAACAACTTGAACTTGAAATACGCTGACAGTCTACTTAAAAAAGTAAAAAACACATACTTCTCCTCCTAGCCACATGTCAGTAAATACAAAAAGTACAAATCCCTAAACGAGTCTTTGATTTTTGATGTTATCAACAGTTTGAATATTTTATTTGTGTATTTTATGTCAGCAAATACAGAAGATTTAATCCAACACAACACAACACTCCAAAATGAGTCTTCGATTTTTGCTGTTTTGTACTGTTTGGGCATTATTTTTGTATTTCATGTCAGTAAATACAAAAAGGGAGTACAAATCTCCAAAATGAGTCTTTGATTTTTGCTGTTTTTGACATTTTCGACTTTTTTTCACCAAATGAGATAAATAAAAGTCAGATCCAAAAATGGCAGTATTAAAAAAATCACAAATATTCGAGAAAATTCGACCATAAACTTTGGTATACAGGATAATATTATATTTATTATATATTACAAAACTTGAACTTGAAATACGCTGACATTCTACTCAAAAATGTAAAATATACACCAAATTTCAAAAAAATCGTAGTAACATGTCAGTAAACATAAAAAGCGAGGACAAATTTCCAAAATCAGTCTTTGATTTTTTCTGACTTGAAATACGCTGATATTCTAGTCAAAAACGTGAAAAAATACAAAAATTTAAATTAAAAAAAAACCTAGGAACATGTCAGTAAACATAAAAAGTGAGGACAAATCTCCAAAATAAATCTTTGATTTTTGTTGTTTTGAACATGCTGGACTTTTTTTGTATTTCATATTGTAAATTTTCTTCACATTTTGTAATCCCTCAATCCTAAATGATTCTTTATTTTTTGATGTTTTTGACATTATGAACTTTTTTTGTATTTTATGTCAGCTAACACAGAAAGTGAAGACAAATCCCCAAATGACTGTTTGATTTTTGATGTTTTAGACATTTTGGACTTTTGTTTTTACCAAATGAAGTATAAAAATCAGATAAAAAATGACATTGTATTTACAGATACAAAATGTGAAGGCAAATCCCTAAATGAGTGGTTAATTTTTTATGTTTTGGACATTATGAACTTTTTTTTGTATTTTATGTCAGCTAACACAGAAAGTGATGACAAATTATAAATTGAGTATTTGATTTTTGATGTTTTGGACTGTTTGGACATTTTTTTAACGTCATGTCAGTAAATACGATAAATGAGGACAAATCCCCAAATGAGTGTTTGATTTTTGATGTTTTGGACATTTTGGACTGGTTGTTTTTACCAAATAAAGTATAAAAATCAGATAAAAAATGGCATTGTATTTACAGATACAAAATGTGAAGACAAATTCCCAAATGAGTGTTTGATTTTTGATGTTTTGGACATTTTAGACTTTTGTTTTTACCAAATGAAGTATAAAAATCAGATTAAAAAAATGGCATTGTATTTACAGATACAAAATGTGCACTCAAATCCCTAAATGAGTCGTTGATTTTTGATGGTTTAGACATTATGTACTTTTTTTTGTATTTTATGTCAGCTAACACAAAAAGTGATGAAAAAATATTAAAATGAGTCTTTGATTTTTTATGTTTTGGACTGTCTGGACTTTTTTTTAATGTCATGTCAGTAAATACGATAAATGAGGACAAATCCCCAAATTAGTCTTTGATTTTTGATGTTTTGGACATTTTGGACTTTTTTTTCAATAAATGAAGTATAAAAATCAGATAAAAAATGACATTATAACAAATTCACAAATGTTCCGTACCATATCAAAACTTTGGTATGCAGGGTGATATTATTATTATTACATATTACTAAATTTGAATTCGAGTCTTGATTTGAGCTTTAACTCTTGCTGTTTTGAATATTTTAAATATTTTGAACATTTTTTTTTAATTTCATGTCAGTAAACATGAAACGTGAGGAATAATTATATAATGAGTAAATGAGGCTATATAAATAAATCAAAGTTTTAATAACTGAACTTGTAGATTCAGACTAAGCAGGAATTATAATTCGTATAACATTTATACTTACAAGTAAAAATTTAAAAAAAAAACTCTTTTGTAAACTCAATCCGGGGACGTCCTGTACATAGGAGATTATCAGCTATATGTATAGTGAACTTAGTAGCTTCTAAACCTTAGTAGATGCTAAAAAGGGTTAGAGAGTACTAGATACTAAAAACAATTAAAAAGTACATCACTGATTGTCATCTTTGTAAGATTAATCACATTCTGATTAGCATTAGTAGCTTCTAAGCTTTAGTATCTTCTAGGGTCTACTATGCATATGGATGTATATGTTTTAGTACCTGGTTCTCGTAAATAACTAATTTACATCCATGCACCGTTCAAAAAATGGTGTTCCAAAACACCAGCGGTCTAATGATTTTATTATTTATATGACCTCTGCGTTTAGTACAGAAATATCCGGAAATGGAGAAATTCCTCTCATTTTATATAGAGGTCGACTTACTCATTAATTAAGCAGTTATTAGCAAAACCAAATTATTTGTCAACTTCCTAGTTGCTTCCTAGTTAGTTTTCCTTTAAATTATCTTGTCTGTGATGTACATTGTCAGTAGAATTTTTTTGAAATTTTCATCCTAATACAACAAAATAAAACAACAAAATAAAATCGACTATATCTCAGAAACACTTGAGTTGATTTAAATTTTCATTTGTTTTACGTACAGTTGACTCAACTGTACATTGTCATTAGAATATCTCTAAAATTTTCATCCCAATAAAACAATATCAAATCGATTATATCTCAGAAACAGTTGAATCCGAGAGACACATGTTGACTAAGATTAATTTGGAGAATACAAAAGTTTCTCGAGGCAAATTTTCTCTAGCAGAGTTAGTAAGTACAAGAAGGAGCAAAAATGCCAGATGTACTATATGTAGCTATATTACTAACTATTTTGCAGTATAATATCTTAAATCTCGTATTATATGTCTTATTATTGTATTGAGTTTCATCAGACAAATATAGTCTGGAAGAGATTTGGGAGTCTACTTGAGAGGTATATGTAAACGAGTCAAGTACATGGTAGCTATAGTACAAACTATAGCAAGTGGAGTGAAAGGCCAAATTTTTGGCTACCATTGACATAATTATTATTATTTAATTTTTAGAATTGTGGTGGCGTTTACTTCGTGATACCTGACTTTTATCAAACTTTGTTTGATAATGATTATAGTGTTTTCACTTGAAATTAAAAATGTACCTGCAATGATTTTATTACGGTCGAGTTTATTACGGTCAAGGGTTCTCCGTTGTATGGCGTGCTGCGAAGAGGCTCTGGACTCTGTTCTCTTCCCATTACCCGTCATAAAATTCCGTTCGCACATTGGAGCGCAATAAACACCCTTCGTAGGTAGATCTTCAATTTGAAGTAAAAACACTATACCTAAGTAGTCGAATCTATAGTCACAAATAAATACTCACAAAGTAACTTGTTTTATTTATAATTATTATTTAAATTAGTGAGTCTGAATTGAGTGTCATGCGAACGTAATTAATTATCTAAGAAATAATCGTCAATAGGTGAGAAATTAATTATGCACCAGGAAACGACTTTGGCGTCCATTAACCGCCTCAATTTCCTCCTAAACGCGGCAATTACGACACTTTAATTGCCAGGCGCGCGCTTTTCTCCGGCCTTTGTGTGCAAAGAGAGCGGCGTTACGCGGGACGCGCGACCCGCGCCGGCCGTGGGCAGGCACCCGGAGGTCGTCGCCGTGGACCCAGCTTCCCGGGGCCCTCCGCCCGCCGGGATCGTTGCACTCCTGCACTCTCGGCGGCGAGGAGAGAGGAGAGAGCGTCTCGCTGAATGGACCCGGTGGGCGCGTGGGCAGCGCGACTTCCCTTTCTCGGCTCATTTGCATGGGAACCCGTTCGTTCGCGCGGGACGCCCACGCGGCGACCTGGGGCCCCGCTCATGAATGAACGCCGACGTGGAGGCGTGGGGGGCGCACGCATCGGGGGCACGCGGCCGCCCCCGGGGGGCACCTGCGCCTGCGCGCCGAAACGCGATCCCGGCGAAATCGCGAGAGTTATGGCCGCGTGGGGGCCCTCTTCGTCGCGGGCCGCCTTAATTAGCGGCGTGAATTCGGCCGCTTTGTTGTTTTGGAGCGAACTGCCTACGGAGAAGTTGGGAACAAATTATTACCACCCAAGTGCTCTACAACTACTACAAAACTTTATGTGTACTTTAAAGAGCCTTGCGCCAGCCACAATTTCCCACATAATCCGCGACCAAAATCATCCGGTGCGAAGGACCAAGATTTTTTGTAGACCTTTTGAAACATTTACTTTTACTAGATATGTCCTAATAATCCATCTCGAAGGAGGGGACCATCCATACGTCTGAAGGAGTTTCTTCTTGTATCTGCCAATGCTCTTGTAGTAATCTTCCAAACAATTGTGCAATTTTGAAATTATGACCTGTCCTCACTTTCTCCGCACCCAGGCGGGCAAAAAGAATTCGCTCATCGCCCACAAGAGCCCCAGATCCTCGCCCACCTCTTCCGGACGTCCTTCGCTTCGTCACATTTCGCCGCCGTCTCCTGTGGGTGGTTTTCGTGGAACGTTCCCGCAGTTGTAACCCACTTTTGCCGCAAGCCAGGCGACACATATCTCTTCCGATATATGGCCGATGCCGATCGCCTGGCGTGGGCCGCCGTTACGTCAGTCTTAACGTGGATGTGGAGCGTGTGGAGAGGAGAGCCACTCTTTAATTACCATAATTCCCGCTATGGGCACGTTGTTATGCGTCCGTTTGCTGGATGGCCTACGTGTGCGTGCCTGAGTGCTTTACTATCTGGCTTTGGAAACGTTAATTGATTGTCGACACGGGTTTTCGCCGCTCTTTTACAAAAGATGAATGAACGTTACCAACGAGCCACAGGAAACGGTACAAGCTTAATGGCTCGGAAAGAGTCGAAGAATCAAAGCTACAACAAGAACCCACACAATTAGGGAACAAACAAGTTCCATTCATGTGTGCTGCGTTTTACGAACAGTTTTCTCCGCCTTTCTATCCTAAATTAGTTTGCTAACAGCTACCAAACGCACTTGAATTAAGCATCTGTTCTAGACTACTACACTAATTGAACTGGTAAGCCCCGATAACGGAAGCAAGACGAGAAACAAGTTCTCTATAATTTTTTACACATACCTCCCAAGCAGACTCCCAAATCTCTTCCAAATCTGAAAGCTGATGAAACTCACTACGAAAAGACATAGAATACAACATTTAAGATATTATTCCGCAAATTAGTTTGTAAACAAGTAAACGACTCGTTTGCATATACCTCTCAAGTAGACTCCCAAATCTCTTCCAGACTTGACTGCTCTGATGAAACTCAATACAAAGATAAGACATATAATACGAGATTTAAGATTTTATTCTGCAAATTGCATTGTACTATAGCTGCATATAGTACATCTGGCATTGTTGCTCCTTCGTGTACTTACTAACTCTGCTAGATAAAATGTGTCTCTTTTACATATACCTCTCAAGTAGACTCCCAAATCTCTTCCAGACTTGACTGGTCTAATGAAACTCAATACAATGATAAGACATATAATAGGAGATTTAATATTTTATTCTGCAACCTTGTTTATACTATAGCTGCATATAGTACATCTGGCATTTTTGCTCCTTCTTGTACTTACTAATTTTGCTAGAGAAATTTTGTCTCGAGAAACTTTTGTATTATCCAAATTAGTCTTAGTCGACATGTCTTTCTGGCTTTCAACTGTTTTCGAGATATATTCGATTTTATATTGTTTTATTGGGATAAAATTTTCAGAGATATTCTAATGACAATGTACTGTTGACGTACAGTTAGCTTTTCGTGAAAAATCGGTCTAAGAGTTGTCTTACTTCTTTTCTGTGTCAACTGTACATAAAACAAAAGATAATTTAAATCAATTCAACTGTTTCTCAGACATAGTCAATTTTATATTGTTATATTAGGATGAAAATTACAAAGAAATCCTAATGACAATGTTCATCAATCAAAAGATAAACTGTGAAGCAACTAGGAAGTTACAAATAATTTGGTTTTGCTAATAACTGCTTAATTAATGATGAAGTCGACCTCTAGACAAAAGGAGAGGAATTTCTCCATTTCCAAATATTTCTGTACTAAAAGCAGAGGTCATATAAATGATAACATAATTAGACCACTTGTGTTTTGGAACACTATTTTTTGAATGGTGCATGGATGTAAATTAGTTATTTACGAGGTACTAAAACATATGTATATCACATCTGGCATGTTTGCTCCTTCTTGTACTTACTAACTCTGCTAGAGAAAATTTATCTCGAGAAACTTTTGTATTCTAGAAATTAATCTTAGTCGACATGTCTTTCTGACTTTCAACTGTTTTCGAGATTTAATCGATTTTATATGTTTTATTGGAATGCAAATTTCAAAGATATTCTAATGACAATGTACAGTTCACGCAGAAAAAAAATTAGGGCACACTGTTTAGCCTGATTTACACCACTAGATTTTAGCGAAAAATCAGTCTAAAAGTTGTCTTACTTTTTTGCATCAACTGTACATAAAACAAATGATAATTTAAATCAACTCAACTGTTTCTGAGATATAGTCCATTTTATATTGTTGTTTTATATTGTTGTATTATAATGCAAATTACAAAGAAATACTAATGACAATGTTCATCAAACAAAATATAATTTAAAGGAAAATTAACTGTGAAGCAACTAGGAAGTTGACAAATAATTTGGTTTTGCTAATAACTGCTTAATTAATGATGAAGTCGATCTCTACACAAAATGAGAGGAATTCCTCTATTTCCGGATATTTCTGTACTAAACGCAGAGGTCATACAAATGATAACATCAATAGACCACTTGTGTTTTGGAACACTTCTTTTTTGAATGGTGCATGGAAGTAAATTAGTTCTTTACGAGGTACTAAAATATATGTATAGTACATTTGGCATTTTTGCTCCTTCTTGTACTTACTAACTCTGCTGGAGAAAATTGGTCTCGGGAAACTTTTGTATTCTCCAAATTAATCTTAGTCGACATGTCTTTCTGGCTTTTAACTGTTTTCGAGATTTAATCCATTTTATATGTTTTATTGGAATGCAAATTTCAGAGATATTCTAATGACCCACTGTTTACCTGATTTACACCACTAGATTTTAGTGAAAAATCGGTCTAAGAGTTGCCTTACTTTTTTTCTACATCAACTGCACATAAAACAAATAATTTAAATCAACTCAACTGTTTCTGGGATGTAGTCGATTTTATTTTGTTGTTTTATATTGTGGTATAGGATGAAAATTACAAAAAAATCTGCTGATAATGTCTATCAAACAAAAGTTATTTTAATAATATTAATAAAGAATATTTATTAGCAAAAAACGCTACATAATATACAAAATTTCAACAAAACAACAAAAGAAAACACACAAATAGCAACTACAATTTTCATTTTAAAGGAAAAATAACTATATCTATCGATATTTGATAATTCTTCTTTGAAAATATACAGGGTATCCAGAAACTCTTCTGCCAAACGGAAATCCCACATACTAGACGTCATTTTTTTGGTCGATTGAACCTAAATTACCTTAATCCAAAAATTCTTCCTAAGAGATCTAGAGCCCTTTGAAAAGTACAATGGCTAAGCCGCTAATTTACAGATATTTACAAATGTCAAATTATTTTGATTCGAAAAAGTTATTATTATTTGCCTTATGTACGTGTAGAAAGGTAGAAAATAAGTGTATTATTTAGATTTCAAAAAGTTATTGTTATTTGTGTTATGTACAGTCATGCTCACATAAATCTAGTACAAACAATTTGATTGCCATATAAAATTGCTATTATAACCTAATTTCTTGTACTAGATTTATGTGAGCATGACTGTACCTGCACAAAGGTAGAAAATAAATGTAACTCTTATTCGATATTGTTAACTTTTCTAATGAATATTGCCCCTATAAAGCATTTTTTATTAAGGTTATTATTATTATTATTATGGTTGATTTAACCTAAATTTAAATCGACATAAAGTGACGTCTAGTATGTAGCATTTCTGTTTGGCAGGACAGTTTCTGGACACCCTGTATTACTCTAGGACCTATATATATATATTAATTATTCTTGCATCTATGATTATTTTTGTTCATGGTAGATATAGTATGTCGCTACGACCTCTACTTGCCCTCCACATTGATCGTATAAAAAAAATCACCCCCTGGCTTGCCCTCCTATGGCTTCTCAAGCTTAAATTAACGAGCCCACCTGACCAGTAAGTTCGTCCTCTACTAGTCAACCCCTAATAGAATTAAACACGCAGGTTTCCCCCTTTTTGCCACCCTTTTTGCCACCCTTTTTGCTTTTTGTCCTTGTCGGCAGTACATTTCATTCACTGAAACGATACATACGGCGAGGTTTAATAATAATTGTGTTAAGTGGTACCAAATCTTAAGTGGTAATGAAGTTAAAAGATAATCAAGAATATAGTGTGATATAAAGTTAAAGAATGTATAGTGTATATGTATTATATATTAGTGGTTCTCAAACTATAGGTCGTAACCTCTGAGAGGATTGTATAAAAAATCTGCGGGTTGCAAAAACATTTGAGATGCTATAGAACATATGGAAGCTTTTCGTTTTGCATAGAAAAATAATTAATTATATTGCCTAAATGGTCACCAATAATAGTTATCTCATGCAGAATGGATCGGAATTTCTTCACTGCATTTCTTACATTGCATGGCAAAAGTTATAATTATTTCGCAATAGTCAATTTCATCATTAAGTAGTTTGTATTTCAATGAATAATTTATAAATTTCAGTAAATTTTCAATCTCTATATTGAATAGTCAGTATTTTATGGAAATATGTTATATAATTTCTGAAATAGTTTATATCTTTAACGAAAATTTAATATTTTATGAACATATAACATTTTTGATTCATTTTGTTGATTGATGTTGTAGATATTATGTTGATATTAAAATGATGTTGTTATTAAAAAGTATTGCAAAGAGTTTTGAAATAATTTAGAAAACTTGCAAACTTTTAATTTTGCAAAAAAAATAATTAACTGTAATGCCATAAATGTAATGGTAACCAATATAAATCATCTGAAAAATGGACATTTTATAGATAAAGTAATAATCATTCCACAACAGTCAATTTCGTCATTGAATAATTTATAATTTACATTCAATATCTAATTTCTACATTGAAGACTTGGTATTTTATGAAAAAATGTAATATAATTTCTGAAATAGTACGATTTTCATAAAAAAAAATATATTTTATGAAAAACATAAAATATTCGATTAAATTTCTTGATTTATTTTGTTGGATGGTATCGAAACCTTATAAAATGACTAAAATTGACAATTTCTTCATTGAATTCACTACAACTGATCGAAAATCAGTTCGAAAATCCGAAATAGCCAATTATGTCAGTGAATAATTTGTGTTTCATGGTACATAATAATATATAAATTATGTACTGTTGATTACGTCTTATGTGACGTTTCACGTATGTGAAATGTAACATTAAATGTTACATTTCTTCATTGAATATTTTGTATTTTATGGTAAATAGTTATACAATTTCCGAAATAGTTCTCTTCTTTATTGAACCGTTTATATTTTATGAAACAAAAACATAACATTAATTTTCTTGATTGTTCATTTTTATTTTATAGAAAATTTATAAGATGTCTGAGTAAGTTTGTATTCTATGGTAAAAACTAAAAACTTATATTGAATTTCTGAAATAATATACTTCTTCGTTGAATACTTTACATTTTATGAAAAAATAAAATAATATTTCACATTCATTTTCTCGGTTGTTTTTTATTTATTTATAATAAAATTTAAAATGTAAGAAATACATCATTTTTTCATCGAATTCCTTACATTTTATGGAAAAATTTGTAATATATATTAGCAATTTATAAATTATAATTAATATTCTTATAGGTTATCTTGCAAAAAACTGTGCAAAATATTTATTAGAGTAAAAAGTTTAAAAAGTTAAATTTGTTCATTAACTTAATGAATGCTTTAAATTTTAAAGACAGAGTTATCAAGTTCCGTAAATCGACATGAATACTTTATTAAATTAGTTAAAATTAGTTAAATTAGAAGTTTATTTCTTTAATTTGTTTACGTCAAACTGATATTAAATCTTTAATTGCTTATTCTTCGTAACGTAAATCAAATAAATACCTAAATTGATTGATTTAGTAAACTAAACTTCAAACGGTATCTCCCTAACATAAATCAAATAAATACCTAAATTGATTGATTTGGACTAAATAAATACAAAAAAAGGTAAAAAATTTCAGACTCATTTCTGTCGTTAATTTTATGGTAGAGTCAATGACATTTTTGAGATATTCAATTTCTTCATATGTTCTTCATGTTTTATGGAAACAGTTATAATTATTCTGAAATAGTCAACACCGAAAACCATATATTCTATTGAATACTTCATATTTTATAAAAAAAGTTACTAAATGTCGAAAATAGTCAATTTCTTCTTTGATTTTTTCGATTTTTATAGAAATGTTATATTATTTATGAAATTGTCTACTTCTATATTGATTACCATTTTGTCCTAGTGCAAACTTGATTATACTGAAATCAATGTAAGGCTCCCAAGACAAACTGATTTGTCCTAGTATATACCTGTTTGAACAAGTCTCATCCTGCACAGTTGAGGAGTTCAGACTACAAAGAGCATCCCCGCCCCAACCATCATTATTGTGGTGACAAGCAAAGTGTTCCGACGTTTTATTCGTCTTATTATTGCGTGTTTGTTGTTGGGTTAGATTAGATTTGGTTAGATTAGGTTGGATTATTAAGAAGTTATTTAGGTTAGGTTAGGTTACATTAGGTTGGATTATTATTCCTTCTTTCAATAAAAAAAAGGTTGGATTATTAAGAAGTTATTATATATAGATTGTAGATATATAGATTGAAGTAGTTTAAACTAGGACAAATTAGTTTAGTTGAATTAAAACATATATAAAGTCCACTTTTCAAATGTAAATGTAAAATGTAAAATGAATGTGAAAATATATTTGGTTAAATTAGTCAATTTTCAGTAAAAACTTTTTGATAGTTAGTAGACATTTTACGGGATATATATTTTGCGAACAATTTACAATACTCAGGACTACAAAAGTCCAGGACACATTTCATGGAACATAAATCAATGACGATTGGCCAATTTTAACAATTATTGCCTCCAGTTTGGGAGAATTTCACAAACCAGTATATAATTTAGGAAATTTTGTAGATACTTTATGAAATATTACAAATTTTATAAAATAGAAATCCAATGAACATTTTATTCAATATAAATATATGATAACTAGTCAATTTCAATCATTATTGCCTCCAGTGAACATTTCATGAAACCAGTACGTATGTTATGAAATTTTGTAGATTTTTTATGAAACATAAAACCAGTGAACATCGTATGGAACATAAATCTATGACGACTACTCCATTTTCATAATTATTGTCCCTATCTATTGAACATAAAACCACTAAAACAAATTAGGATTTTATAAAACATAAATCCAGTGAAAAGTAATTACGGTCAACATTCTATAATACATACAAAAGTGCAAAATAAATTGGTGAAACAATCGTTTTTTGAATCAGTGTTAAAATCTTGTGATGGTCGGGCATCCCCAAAAGTGCTCCTGCGGAAGACGAGGCCACCACGGAAATAGTCCGGAGCTGCAATTAGGCACGAGCGGTAATTACTTCCACACTGGCGTGTTTGATTTATTAATTGCTAATTTGCATGCGTCGTGTTAATGTGTGCGCAGAGCTCACGCTTTCCAATTGTTGGAGGGCATCGGGATGCAATTTCATATTTACCCAGCTGTGGAGCACAGTTATGAACCTCACGTAGAGGACATTATGATAAATAACATAAACTGTATACTCAGCTTAAAACAATAAATACTACAATTGAATCGATACGATATTAATTGCTAAAACCGTGCATTAAATTTTGATTGTGCATCTGATATTTACAATATAATCAGATTATACTGATTAATGTTGTTATTTGACCAAATGTATGCTCTATCGTTTTGAGGATCAGATTTTAGTGCAGAAATTCCAAATTTTTAACATTTTTTTTTCTTTCTTTGAAATTGGTGTTTATTGTAAAAATATTTGTATTAAGATTCTGTGATCACACTTTAAAACTGTTTTTCTAAAAATTTGATCCTAATTGAAATAAGTTTGAAGAAATTTAGTAGTAAGCTTTCGGCTCTGAGAAATATGGGTGTGCAGTTGTTTTTAATTTATTGTAAAAATCTTTGCTTTAAGATTCTGTGATCATACTTGAAAACTATTTTTCTAATAATTTGAATTCGTTTGAAATAAGTTTGAACAAATTGAGTAGTAAGCTTTCTGCTCTGAGAAATATGGGTGTGCAGTTGTTTTTAATTTATTGTAAAAATCTTTGTTTTATGATTCTGTGATCGTACTTGAAAACTATTTTTCTTATAATTTGAATCTGTTTGAAATAAGTTTGAACAAATTGATTTGTAAGCTTTCTGCTCTAAGAAATATGGGTGTGCAGTTGTTTTTAATTTATTGTAAAAATCTTTGTTTTAAGATTCTGTGATCATATTTGAAAACTATTTTTCTAATAATTTGAATTCGTTTGAAATAAGTTTGAACAAATTGAGTAGTAAGCTTTCTGCTCTCAGAAATATGGGTGTGCAGTTGTTTTTAATTTATTGACAAAACAAATTGTATCTAAATGCTACAATGTGTTTTGTGAAGAAGCGGCCCAATGCCCAAAAACAAGCAAATTCTATTTTTGTTTAAGCGAATTTTTTTTTCTGGTTATAATCTGCTATTTGTAATAAAATCAAACATATGGATTAAAATGCTACAATGTGTTTTGTGAATAAATTGCCCAATGCCCAAAAACAAGCAAATTCTATTTTTGTTTAGCGATTTTTTTTTTCTGGTTATAATCTGCTATTTGTAATAAAATCAAACATATGGATTATATCTTGTACGTATTATTAGTAGTGTCTTCGAGGTTCATTTTCATTATCTTCACTTATGCCATTCCTCCAGCTTCTTACAAAATGTAATAACTTCTCTTCTCGGAACATATTTTTGCACATTCCTGGGACAAGTGGAAACTCGTCATTTCCCGTTTGGGGAAAACGCGAGTTGTTTGCCAGCAAACAAGTGCTGATGTAATCAGCCGTGACCCCAAGATTTGCACTGCAAACACCGACGCAGAGTCCGGCGGACGCCCGCCCAGGTTATCGTTACATGATAACAGCTGTCGCCAAATCCGTGAAAGTTCCCAAAAACCGTCACCACACTAGTTCTGCTATTTTTGGTGGCGATCGACCCACTGAATCCGTTATCACCGCGTGGGCTGGACATGTAGCCCATTCACGGATTTCGGCATGAATGGGCACCCAAGGATCTTGGGACAGGCTTGTGCAATAGTTTTTTGGGAATAACATAGTCGTGGCGAAAGGGTGTTCGGGATCGCCTCTCGGGAAAATCAACATTAGATAAGACGGTGCTCTCATTCATGAGATTAATCGTTATCTTGGATCGCTTAAATTCCTCGTTTATTACTTTAGCACTGCCGAGCGTAAGTTGAATATACCGTGCGATCAACAATTATGTAGATAAAAGAAGGCCTTGAGATGTTGGAAGAATGTCTGCTAGGGTACAAGACGTCTGTTAAAATCTAATGGCCGAAGTTCATGTTAGGCCTGTACTTTATAGGGATGCATATCCAAATCGTTCTTAAGCCTGGCACACATAATATTAAAAGTCATTCAAAGTCATAATTTAGAAGCCATCAGAAGTAGCAGTCAAATATCTGATGAAATTGGAAGATATTAATATAATTGGTATGAAGTTACCAATAATTGGAGCGACAACCTCCCCGTTTTATAAAGCAACAGAAAATCTAAACAGGCAAAATCTATGAAGAAGATACTCGCCTATCTACAAGAAGGAAGAAGAAGAAGTTATGTATACCCTATCTAGGCTTGGCAGGTTGAAGTATTTGAAGTGCTAGATAGCAATTTTTAGATTCAAATTTCTTCTTCTTCTTCTTCTTCTTCTTCTTGTGTCATGACCGTGAACGATCGTTGACTCTCATGTTGGCTAGCATATTTATGATCATAATATTATTAGTAGCATAACTGTTAGTTAGTAGAAGTATTTGAAGTGTTAGATAGTAATTTTTAGATTCAAATTCCTTCTTCTTCTTCTTCTTGTGTCATGACCTTGAACGATCGTTGACTCTCATGTTGGCTAGCATATTTATGATCATAATATTGTTAGTAGCCTAACTGTTAGTTAGTAGAAGTATTTGAAGTGTTAGAAAGCAATTTTTAGATTCTATTCCTTCTTCTTCTTCTTCTTGTTACGTCATGACCGTGAACGATCGTTGACTCTCATGCTGGCTAGCATATTTATGATCATAATATTATTAGTAACTTAACTATTAGTTAGTAGAGGTATTTGAAGTGTTAGAAAGCAATTTTTAGATTCTATTCCTTCTTCTTCTTCTTCTTGTTGCGTCATGACCGTGAACGATCGTCGACTCTCATGTTTGCTAGCATATTTATGATCATAATATTTGTTAGTAGCCTAACTGTTAGTAGAAGTATTTGAAGTGCTAGATAGCAATTTTTAGATTCAAATTCCTTCTTCTTCTTCTTCTTCTTCTTCTCCTTCTTCTTGTGTTATGACCATGAACGATCGTTGACTTTCGTGTTGGCTAGCATATTTATGATCATAATCTTGTTAGTAGCTGCTCGGAAAAGTTCGACTGAAGTTTTGCCAAACCATTGGCGTAGGTTTTTCATCAAGGACAAATTTTAATTCAAATTCCTATCCAGCACTTTAAATACTTCAACGTAGCAAGTCTAGATATCGTATCTTCATATTAATTGTATTAATATCTCTCAATTTCATCAGATATTTATAGCAAATTTATAATATTTGCTAACACGTGTAGAAAAATTGGAAATTTATTTCTTTTGGCCCTTTATATTTGGATTTATGAATTTCGTAATTTCGTTATTTTATAGAACAGAACTTCAGGAGATTTAAAGAATCGAATAGAAGAAGAAAAGAAGAGAAGAATAGAAAGAATAGAACTTCGATATTTTGATGCAATTTCAAGACTTTCTCTACTTAAGGTCGTATTTAAATAACGATATCTCAAAAACCAACGAATCAATTTGAGCGTAATTTGTTACTGATACTTCATGATATATAAGTATTACACTACTATAATTAATTTTGTACTTATTGAGCGAGTCTAGAGATATTTCAATGCTAGTGCCAACATACTGTTTTAAAAAGTAATACAGTTAAGTATATTTATTCATTAGATAATCAATAAAAACGCAAAGTGTTGTGAATATGGATTTAACACCTTCTAATATTATGGAAGCTGCACAGGTGATGACTGAAAATTTGATTCCAGAATTATCGAAAAGAAATTACACCAGCCTACAAATCATTCAAAGGTCATTGGCAATTGACACATAAACAACTCAAATTGTGGCGTTGACTTATTTTGGTCAGCTTTTAAAGAAATTAAAATCTCTCATCGCTGCACAGGCGATGACTAAAAATTTGATACCAGAATTATCGAAAAGAAATTACACCAGCATGCAAATCACTCAAAGGCCATTGGCAATTGATACAAGAAACAACTCAAATTCATAAATGCAGTGTTGAGTTATTTTGGTCAGCTTTTAAAGAAATTAAAATCTTTCATCGCTGCACAGGCGATGACTGAAAATTTGATAACAGAATTATCGAAAAAATATATACACCAGCATATAAATCATTCAAAGGTCATTGGTCATTGATACAAGAAACCAACTCAAATTCAGAAATGTAGTGTTGACTTATTTTGGTGAGCTTTTTAAGAAATTAAAATCTTTCATGTCCTTCGAGGATTGAGTACACATGAAATACTGATTATGTAACAATTCAAAAACAAAATTCGCCGAAAATAATCTTTAACAATCGTAGTAATTTGACATTTCGCATTTAAAATCATTAATACATTATTTGATACATTCAAATCCTCAAATCCTACATAATGAATGGTGTTGTCGTACAAAAAGTATAGTGTACAACTCGCACGTAATGTATATCTATTCATTAGATAATCAATAAAAATGCAAAGTGTTGTGAATATGGATTTAACACCTTCTAATATTATGGAAGCTGCAGAGGTGATGACTGAAAATTTGATACAAGAATTACCGAAAAAAATTGACACCCGCATATAAATCATTTAAAGATCATTGGCAAGTGATACAAGAAACAAACTCAAATTCAGAAATTTTATGTTGACTTATTTTGGTGAGCTTTCAAAGAAATTCAAATCTTCTTTATAGTTCGAGGATTGAGTACACATGAAATACTATTAAACATGAAAAAATCTTCAACAATCGTAGTAATTTGACATTTCACATTCAAAATCATTAATAAATTATTCGAGACATTCAAATCCTAAAATCCAAAATAATGAATCATGTAGTCGTAGAAAAAGTATGGTGTACGATATGGTATGGTGTAGGGGTATGGTATCTTCATATCAACTGTATTAATTTTTTTGATACCAGAATTATCGAAAAAAAATTACACTAGCATACAAATCATTCAAAGGTTACAAAATTTAGTCATAAATGAATATCATAAGTCATAAATGATAATACAGTCATGGTCGCCCCTTATCTAAATAGTTGTTGATCGCGCGGTATATCAAGTACTAATATTTTTAAGAATTATAGAATGGGAATTTCTGGAAAAGTTTTAAAGTTGGGAAGAGTTGGAAAAGTTTAGTTTTATTGTATCAGTTGTAAATGTTGAGATGCAAATCATGTACATTCGCATACACATACACATATTCAACATAATTTAACATTTTTATTTATACAGAGTGCCCTTTTAATGCCCTACAGAGTTCCGGGCAGTAGTCTTCTTTAAAATTATCATGTTTGTTTTAATGAAATTCGACTTTAAGGGTATTAAAGGGACACCCTGTATAAAGGCAAATCAGTTTTAAACAACAACATTTTAAAGAAACGATAAGTTTTTATTTGGAAAATTATCCTATTTGTTTTAATAAAATTCGACTTTAAAGGCATTAAAGCGATACCCTGTATAAAGGTAAATCAGTTTTAAACAACAAATTTTTAAAGAAACGATAAGTTTTTATTTGGAAGTCGGAGTGATTGGATGAACCACTATAAACCGAAGTATTTATATCATCACAAAGAGTGATAGTATCGCTATCAGTACTTGAAGTATATTATTGATCAGTTGAACTATGTTCTTCGTTTTCCTTTGCTAAAGTTGGTTTGCGTCGTTTAGCAGGAACATGCGATTTTGATCTTGTGAACCGTTTCCTAGGGACTGCCACAGGCAGATCAAAGCTACTTGGCTCAGATGGATCTTGATCAATGTTGTGTAAAAGTATCTTGCAACCGTGATCATTATTAGTGGTCTTCCCTTTTTTGTGTCGTATCGTTTGTAAGCACCTGTTTCTGATGATCTCAAGTCCAGCAACATGTTCCTCTTTCCATATTTAGCTTTGTACTTTGCAAAGTCGGTCATTACTTCTCCATCATCCACATCATTCATGTGCTCTGCAATGTTTCTGATGATCTCAAGTCCAGCAACATGTTCCTCAGGTGACAAACTATGCCCTTGATAACGTGGATCCAGGATGTTTGCCGCAATATGAAATTTATGTAAACAGAAGTCTTCACAATCAGAAAGCATATCCATAATTTTCTTTTCTTCCGCATTGCTTGTAGGGCCTTTTCCTTTAGGTAGCTTTTCCTCAAAAGTTTGCTTCAGGTTTGCAAATATTTCGGGAACTAATGAAGCATTTGGCTTGTCTTCTTCGAAAATATATGGGTTCTAGGAGATCTCTGGTGTTTTCAAGTCTTGCCCAAAAAATATCATCATCCAATAGCATTGTTTTCGCATCTTTTTGAAGATACTTTATAACTAGTGCACTCACCGCCAAAGTTTGCAGACAATACCTGTTGCTGATTAAACTGTTGAAGCAGCGTACCACTGATGCCCACCTGGTTTTCACTGGCAACCTCAAAACTACCTTAATATATTTTTTCTTTTTGAATGTTTGCAAAGTGAGCGGCTAGAAGACTGCCTTTGATTTGTGTGACAATTCTTCCTACTTGATTTTTCAAACAGAGAATATTATCCAAATTTATTATGTCTTCAATAAGGAGGTTGAGAGAATGGGCAATGCAGCCGTAAATCGACATTTGATTACATGTCATTTGAACGACTTAGGGGAATCCCAAATGCTAACATTTCCTACTTTTACAAGGTACTAGAGAGCTTTTCCAACTTTTCGACCGAATATTTTCTGGGTTGCAATACTAGTGTTTCAAGTCTTGCCCTGAAAATATCATCATCCAATAGCGTTTAATATGTCTTCAATAAGGAGGTTGAGAGAATGGGCAATGCAGTGTAAGGCGACATATGATTACATATCAACGACTTATTGAACGACTTAAGGGAATCTCAAATGCCAACATTTCCTACTATTCCAACATTTCCAACTTTTCCAAGGTACTAGCGAGCTTTTCCAACTTTTCCATAAATTTGTCCAACTTTTCGACCGAACTTTTCCTGGGTGTTGCATTATTGCTGTTAATGCCAATACGAGTTATATTGCAATTTCCCATATTCTTGTGCTATTTGTGAGGAGTGAAAGGGCTCGTTTTTGGACGCATCAAAAACGTGTTTTTACGGTAAGTTACGACAAAGTGTCGATGATGAGTGGTCAATTTGGACACTAGGCAATTTGGGCCAGAGCGTGTTTGATGTCGCCCTTTTCGACGTCCGAAGATTCTCTAGGTGTCTATCGGTCGCCAATAACAAACAAGGGGGGCTTGATAAAAATCGCTCGGCAGGCCTCGAAACGGAACGAGTCTCGATCAGTTCGTGGCCCGTTCTAGCTGTTCGCCTCAGTTCGTTTCGAGCGAGCGAGTGGCTCGCAGGTCAGACAGACGCGCGCGCGCCTTAACTCTTCCACGAGTGATGACTTAAGTCTCTTTGGATTGGATGCTCCAGATCGTACCAGAACCTAGGTGGACAACTGTGCCGTGGGTGTCTTCGCCGTGTGCCCCCCTGTGCTCCGGCTGTTATGTGCCCCCTGTGCCCCTGAAGCAGACGTCCTCCTCGTCCGACCAACCTGCACGAGCGGTTCAGTGGCCTGAAGGGCCGCTGAAGAGATCTCTCCGCTGTAGCTCCGTCTCGCTCCCGCCACCATGTCGGCCGGCCAGATGCACCGGGGATCCAGTGGAAGCGGTCACAGCCTCAGCAACAGTTTTCTAGGTAAAGAGCAAAAACTGGACGAGGGTAGAGACAGGACGGCCCTCTTGGGCCGGATTCTTCGTGACGCCGCGTGACTCACCTGTGAGGTGTTGGCGCCCGAGGTGCCGAATTTGCATGATGGTCACTCTTCTCGCTGCGTCCCAATTTCGGCCGGACGACCCCGCGCCACCTGTTACGTCTTGGTCGGGTTTTATGGCCTCCTTTGGAGCGTTTCGTAAACAAAAGAGGCGCGCACGCGGTGCGAAGGACCTCTTCGCCGGTTCCCACGAATTCCTCGACGGACGCGATCGTATCACGCCCGGTGCCCAACAGCTCAATCCGACGGGTTTCAGCACATGGGACATGTTCAGTTCATCACCGATGGGTCAGAGGGTAATTGGCCACGGAAACAAAGACAATGGCGAAGAGCCGTGCACAGGCACATGACCACAACATTCTACACACAATAACACCAGACACACATTACTTGCTCATAGGCCAGGTTTTTCCAACCATGGTTACTTGGATCAACTTAAATTGACGTTTACTTTTCAAACAAGTCTCCAGTAGTTTTGGATTGCATTCTTCGATTAATCCCAATGGGAGGTTTAGTAATCAACACTATCTAACGAAGTAGTAAACCTCTAGTTAATTCAAATGGCGGTTACTTTTCAAACAATTATCCAGCAGTTTTGGACTACATTCTTCTATGGGAGGTTTTTTGATCACCAGTATTTAACGTAGTAAACCTCTAGTTTAAGTTAAATGGCGGTTACTTTTCAAACAATTATCCAGCAGTTTTGGACTACATTCTTCGATGAATCACAATGGGAGGTTTTTTTTATCAACAGTACCTAACGAAGTAAACCTCTAGTTAACTTAAATGGCGGTTACTTTTCAATTAATTATCCAACAGTTTTGGACTACATTCTTCGGTGAATCCCAATGGGAGGTTTTTTGCTCAACAGTATCTAACGAAGTAAACCTCTAGTAAAAGTTAGTCCTAGACTTAAAGCCATACAATTAATACATGGATGGCCTTTACCATCTATGGCTTTCACATAGATACCAAGCTATGAACAGCAAATCTGTAAGCGTTTGCTTGTTCATAATTTGTATGTGCTAGCATAAAATTGTAAGTGACCTACATAAAAAATAAAATTGTATTTTTGAGTTGTTCAACTGTCAAAATATTTTTGAGGACACGATGAATAAAAAGCCGGACGAGCAAGTAAATATTTTGTAAAAAAATGATATTTTAGTCCGTATTTTATAAATGACGTGAATCAAAGATAAATAAAACCATTCGAAAGATCTTTTAATCTACTGATAGAGTTGTGAATAGTAATAACAGTGGAATGTGGATGGAATTATGTTTCCATCCACTGATACAGTTGTGAATTGTAATACGAGTTTAAGACACCCACGAGGAGATTAATAACCCACTGAGCAGGTAGTTTGTAGCCCAAACCCTTGATTGGCTTCACACCTCTAATCGAGTTCTGATGAGATTTGGATTTATTCCACTAAAATATTCTATTCAAAATAATAATTATTTTGTTTTTGCTTGAAGCACTAAAACATCTCACTAATAATTTTCATAATTATTTCCTTCCCCCTGCTGCGATGGGGTGGTGGTTTGGTCCAAATATACTCTTCGTGGTCGTTTTTCGATTCTTACTGTATGGAGATATTTATTGTACATGTACTGAATTGAAATAAACAAACTATTATTACCTTGCACAAGTCAAAACACAAATAAAGTAAAGGTAATACGAGCTTTCTTAAATAAGTTATTGGTTTCTATTATTGCACATATACCGGGTGATCATTTAAATTTCAGCTCCAGTTATCCATGGAAATTTAAGTCATGACTTTGGTTAATTCACACTAATCCAAAATAAATAAAAACATTTGAAGTCCAAAAACTTTTCAACATTGCAAAAATTCTTTATACTTTTAGAAACGTAACAAAATATCTCCATAGTTTTGAAAACATTGCAGAAAATCTTCATAGTTTTTAAAACGTATCAAAATATCTCCATAGTTTTGAAAACATTGCAAAAAATCTTCATACTTTTGTAAACGTAACAAAATATATCCATAGTTTGGAAAACATTGCAAAAAATCTTCATAGTTTTTAAAACGTATCAAAATATCTCCATAGTTTTGAAAACTTCACAAGAAATTTAACTTTACAGATCTTGACATTTTCGCATTTTATTTGCAGCCCTTCAAATTTTTTAATTGTTTCTTTTTACTGAAAGTGGAATTCTACTTCATGAGAACTGTTCTTGACATTATTTTTATTTGATTTACTGCACTCTAAAGAAATTTGACTTTTTTTTTACATAAAATCAATTATTACTTTCATGTATGTACCTCATTTCGGGATATTTTGTCTCGGCACCTTTTTTTGAACACTTTCTAATGAAATACAAAAAATTTGGACGGAATGTAAAATTTTAACTCATCAAATGTTCTTGGTCTTGGGAATCTAACTTTGATGTGGGGATAGTATGACTAAATATTCCGCACAACACCTATCGAGAATTGTTCATAGTTTTAAAACCATTCCAAAAATTCTTCACAGGTTTGAAAACTTCTCAATAGTATGAAAAATTAAGTCCCAAAATAGTATCCAAAATAAACAAAAACGTTTGAAGCCCGAAAACTTTGCAACATTGCAAAAAATCTTCATAGTTTTGGAAACGTAATAAAATATCTCAATTGTTTTAAAAACATTGCAAAAAATCTTCATACTTTTGAAGACGTAATAAAATATCTCCATAGTTTTGAAAACTTCACAAGAAATCTTCATAATTTTGAAAACATTGCAAAAATCTTAAACATTTTAAAAACATAACATATCTCCATAGTTTTGAAAACTTCACAAAAAATCGACTAGTTTTGAAAAGATTGCAAAATATCTGCAACGTTTTAAAAACGTAACATAATATCTCCATAGTTTTAAAAACTTCACAAAATCGTCATTGTTTCGAAACATACACAAAACATCTTCGTAATTTTGAAACATTTACAAAAAATCTTCATAGTTTTTAAACATACACAAAAAATCTTCATAGATATGTATTTATTTTTCATTTGGGCCACATTACAATGATACTAGTAGTACAGTCATCTCGTGGATATGATCGTCAATGGTTAAAACACACATAAAAGGGTAAAATTAATAAATCATTACAATAATGACAATAATAAAACTATAATAAATAAATTACCGTAGGACACACATAGTTTTGAACACATAGTTTTGAAAACTTTACAAAAGGCTTTAGTTCTGAAAACTTTACAAGAATTCTGCATAGTTTTGAAAATTTGACACAAAATTTTCATAATTTTGAAATCTAAACAAATACTACTTGACTTAAGTACATATAGCACATAGTACTATAGTTAGTTCTGTTATTATTTTTATATTTTGTATTTTATATTTTTATTACTTTATTTTAGTATAATATCATGACTATGATTAATTCACACTAAAGCCTAGTTCATGCACTGGCGATTTGCGATGTTTGTTCTGATTGGTTAAATTTAAAAGCATTTCACGCGGGAACTTATACTATACCAATCAGAACAAAACTCGCAAATCCCAAATCTCCAGTGCATGAACTAGGCTTTACAATGTTTGCATTTCAACTTCAAATTTTGGCGCCAGAATTCTACTTAAAACTTTTAAACTTTTGTGATCAATAGTATCTAATATAAGTATCTAACATCATACGCAAGATCAGTAAACAGTGAATCAAAGTCCACTTTGCAAAGTCCACTAATCAATGGACCAAAGACCACAGATCAGTGAATCAAAGTTCACTGATCAGTGGATCTGTTATCCACGGATAACCAGAGCTGAAATTTAAATGATCACTCGGTATATTTCAATTATGTAACCCATGGCTTGCTTGATTCACAATGCTGATGTAATGGAAAGTCATTGATGAAATATAAAATTGTTGGCAAATTTTTTCGTAGATTTTTTTATTCCTGAAATGTAAGTTCCTCTGATCAGTGGATCAAAGTCTACTGATCAATGGATCAAAGTCCACTGATCAGTGTATCAGTTATCCACGGATGACCAGGGCTGAAATTTAAATGATCACTCGGTATACTTCAATTATGTAACCCATGACTTGCTCAATTCACAATGGTGATGTAATGGAATCGCATTGATGAAACAAAATTGATGGCAACTTTTTTCGTATTTTTTTTTAATTCTTGAAATGAGTCCACTGATCAGTGAACAGTGGATAACTGATCCACTGATAACCAGAGCTAAAATTTAAATGATCACTCGGTATATTTCAATCATGTAACCCATGGCTTGCTTGATTCACAATGCTGATAATAAAAATTAAAATTTGTCAACAATAAAAAAATGTTTTTTTTAATTCCTGAAATGTACAAATTCGTCCATGCATACATACTTACATATACATTCATATAACTTAAATACATTAAAAATACAGTGTCAAGAAATAATTTTCTATAACGAATGCCATATTTGTTCATACCTCAGTCACCTTATTCTGTATTTTCTCCCTCTAATACTCTTGAAATAAAATTTAAGTAGCACCAAATAACTTTTCTTAAAAGAATATTTTTTCAAAAATATTATCTAAAATTGTTGATGTGACAGTATTTGTTATACCTCGGTTACCTTATTTTGTATTTTTTCTCTCTAATATTCTTTAAATACAATTTAAGTAGCACCAAATAACTTTTCTTAAAAGAATATATTTTCAAAAATTGTATTTAAAGTTGTTGATGTGGCAGTATTTGTTCATACCTCATATTCTGTATTTTCTCTCTCTAATATTCTTGAAATAAAATTTAACTAGCATCAATTAACTTTTCTTAAAAGATTTTTTTTTTCAAAAATTGTATATAAAGTTGATATTTGTTAGTAGTAGTATAATACTAGTAGTAGTTGTTCATACCTCAGTCACCTTATACTATTTTTTTTATCTAATAAGCTTCATAGGCAAAATTTAAGTGGCACCAAATAACTTTTCTTAAAACAATATTTTTTTCAAAAATTGTTACTTAAGTTGTTTATGTGGCAGTTGATGTAAGAAATACAAATTATCTGAATCTTAATTCAATTAAAGATGCATTTGTGTACACGTGTAAGCCGCCTCTATAAATATATTAGGCCCTCAAGTGGATGATCCTATTGAGTTCGTGTTCATAAATTACGTTCAAAGGATTAAAGCTGCTGCTACATTCTTAATTATCATTATCAGTATTGAATTACAAACGCATATGGTAAGAAATGCCATTTACTGACGTTAACATTTATTTTCACACAGTATTATAGGCATTAAATTACATGTAGTTAATTAATTTACGTATAAAAACAGTTTCAAAGAATTTACATGGAAGCAATAATCGATTTTTTGAAAAAAAAAATCTACATTCTTTAGAATGCAGTAAATGAAATAAAAAATGTCAAGAACAGTTCTCGTAAAGTAGAATTCCACTTTCGGTAAAAGAAACAATTAAAAAATTTAAAGGGCATCAAATAAAATGCCAAAAAGGTCAAGAACTGTAAAGTTAAATTCCTCTTTCTATAAAAAAATGACTAAAAAATTTAAAGTGCTATTTAAGGTCAAGTTTAGTAATGTAAAATTACACTTTCTGCGATAAAATCTATATAGTTACAACAGCACATTATACACTTATCCATAAAAAAATATCATCATATAAGTTATTTGAGTATTTGCCAGCATGTAAAATATTATTAGCGCACGTAACTTTTCTAGTGGCTTGCTTGCGCTTCGGTTAATGTAACATAATACTGCAGAATAATTAATTATGAAACACCTGAGTTATCGGTTTGATATTTACTTTAGAAGCCTTAAGCCACTTTTTTTTACAATGCTATCATATTTCATTGCTTCAGGTGATTGATCACCGCTTGGAAGCTAGATTACAGTTACACAATTTATATTAATAATAATAATAAAAAAAAGTGCTACAAGAGTTTTTGCATGTTCCCATTAAGTGGCACAGATAGTGAAACAGGAATCACAATTTCTCCGTAGATCCCGGCAAGATAAACTCACTCTCGAGTACATTTATAATAATAATCGGTGGGTGCGTTTATCGTGTTATCAAGGAAGTACGTACATTATACAAACCTTATAAGTATAATAAAAATAATAATAGTGGGTGTGTTTCTCATATTATTATAGTAAGTAGTACACAATCCTAATAATTGTTATTATTATTTTATATTATTTACACCTATTTCTTCTGCTGATTTTCGTCTGAAATTCCACACAGGATATTGAAATAGATAAATTTCACTACATTCTGTACTACATTCTGTAATACACAGGGTGTTTCAGAAAAAGCTGGTCGAGTTCTATTTGGGAATTATTTTGACTGGAAAAGAAGCAACATAATATGTTGCATAGGTTGTAATATGTTGTACATTTCATGCAAGTTTATTTTCGGGTTCATGTCCTGTGGGAACAGTTTTTTGCACCTCCTGTAAAATTTAGGTTTTTGCACATAGGAGGTATTGGTAGTAAACAGGTCGATATATAATATTGAACAAAATAATTTTAACAACATTAATCTCAATATTTCTGTATGGATAACTTTTTTTTTAAATACGTTGTAAATTAATATAGTATAGTATAGTTTTATTGGTGTAGTAACAATCATGTTTAACACAGGTCAATATAAATAAGTATATAATAAACATACTAATTGAAACTAGCAAATGGAGATAACAAAGACCCATACAAAATTTAAAACTTGCAAGTTAGATATTCTAATTGTAATATTGTACAGCAAAACGATAGATACAATTGAAATATCTGTGAGTTTTGATTAAAGTCGATTCGTGCATACAAAACGGGAGTTCGAATTCTATTTTTTTAACCGCTACATTAAACGCTATCGGTTTTGGTTTTAATTCCCTTGGTAATCAAGTAAATTAGAGCCATATTAGATTTGAACACAACTCAATTACCAAATGATGATCTACATAATGGGCTCGAACGCATCTCCCAATTTCCGAATCATCATTAGCGCTGTTTTCCGCCCAAGCGGTCCCCTGCAATCAAACCAATTAATACAAATACGCCCCAATTTTGTAAATTGGTTACCCGTGAGGCTCTTAATTCCTCGGCCGAATCGGAATTAACGAATCGAACCAAATGCAGTCCTGAACGGCCCAATTACCGCATTTAGATAACATTCCACGGCTATCCCAACGCTTATCGTACAGTGTCTGTCCACATCCTGTACGAACACGATGTACACCTATGTATTATGAAATAGGTCTCAAGAGGATAGATAGAACTATGAAATAATGCATTTTTAATTTTTAATCACGTAAATTAAATATAAAATTGAAAAGGCTTTCAAAGGACAATACATATGAATAAAACTTTTCACAAATCTTGATATCTTCATCATATCTTCGTCATCGTGCTGTCGTTGATCTTGGTCATCCTAAATGTTACTTTACTACAAAATATGAAGGAATTACATGTATGTTATTAGATTTTAAGGCATCCGATAACTATTCCTAACTTTATCTATGGATGGACCCACCAGTCCAAATATAGTTTGAATAGAAACTAGAGCAAACCTGGGGAAACAGTGCTTCAAAATTTGAAGTCTGCTTCATTGTCATCATCTTCATCATATCTTCGTCATATTCCTGTCGTTGATCTTGGTCATCCTAAATGTTACTTACTGCAAAATATGAATGAATTACACATGTGTTATACGATTTTGAAGCATCAGATAACTATTCTTATTATTTATGCATTATGTATGATGGAAACACCAGTCCTCAGATAAATAATTTGAATCCGAAGAGTGCTTCAAAATCTGAAGTCTGCTCTAGAAAATGCGTTCGAGGGTTTCGATCTGATCTCCGCCGAGAGAAAGGAGTGTACTACATGCGTGTATGTATTTGTGTGTGAGTCTGCGTATAATGTATACGTATACATGATGTATGTATATATGTTGGCCTCAAGCGCCTGTTTAACTAAAAATGCGTCGCTCACGATCCTCGGTTAAAAACAAGTGAAATTTAATTTGCGGCGCCTGCATTTGGGGGGGGGGAGGGGGGGCTTTATAGCGGATCGATCATCGCGGCCAGATAAGCCGTAAAAGGCAAGTTGATTTTGGTCGGGGGGCCCCAGTTCTATAAATAGCGCTCTTTCGGTTCTTGGGCAGCTCCCTCGAGTATCTCGAGGAAGAGATCTCGGGACCGTTATGGGCGCGCAGATGACGTGGCCAAAAACTGCAAGGAGGAAGTTGAGTGGCGTAATTTGCGGAAGAGCAATTTCTTGTTCCTACACTCGTGTGAAATTCTTACATTGGCATTCCTCAAGATTGTATTGTATGTGCCGATGATGCATCTGCTATCATAAAATATACTAATAAAGTTAGATTATGTTCACAAGATACAACATCTTGTACAAGATGCTGTAATTTATTATTTGATAGATCGGTAATCATCGCATAATTGAAAAAAATACTTCCTGATACAGTAAAATATCATAATGATTTGTATGCTAGGCTGCGAAATGACTGATTAGCTTACCGAGATACAGTCCCAGAAGCTTATCTGGTATTAATCAATAGTTGGTAATTGGATATAGCAGTAGTAGACGTATAAACATAACTCTGAAGGCTGATTCATAGATTGCTGATAGATTAAATCTGAAATCTGCAAAAATAATGGTAATAAAGTTATTTAGATACCTAATATTTGTAATATTGTATAAAACCTACATAACTTCACTACTAAAACAGTCGAAAAAAGGTAAAAATAAGGTTATTTTTGCCTGGGTGGGAAATTATATTTATAACAAAAAAAGTAACAATTACACTACGTACAAGAAAGTGGTGTGCACTTTTCCATTTAGTGCCAACAGATGGAACTCTTGACATAACATATTTGTGACATATGGCAACATCACAAGACAGTGTCAAAGCAAATTGTAAATTAGATTAAAACCTACTGATTTTCTTGTATCCTAGGAAACTTTTCAGCAATGTTGGAGGATGTATTTATTTTGCATCTTGTTAACACAAAACTTACATTTTTAATAATAGGGTATCTAATCCTAGTTTATAATCAAATTTAATAAATTTGATTATATCAAATTTAATAAATTTGATTATATCAAATTTATGTAGCGTTTTTTGCTAATAAGTATTCTTTATTATTATTCATTTATTAATTTAATTACAGTTAGAGTTAATCCTTGTGTAGTTTGATTAAAATTATTTTCAATAGTGCCATCTATTAGTATCCATTGTAAAAGTGGACACCACTTTCTTGAACGCTCTGTATTTTAATCCAACCCTCTCGTGATCGTGATTGTATTTCATTAGGTTTGCATAAATGCTCTCGAAATTGCAAGTAATCTGGTAAGCATCAGTTAAACAACAATAGAATTACTACAAATAAACATTTCTATAAAATTTCTAGGACATTCCAGATTATTTAAAAAAACAATCGAGAACACATCACGAAAATACTCCTATAGACCAACTATAGAAAATTTATTATTTATAAAAAAATTAGAAAATTATTTAATTTATTTCACAGTCAAGTCATTAAAAAAAATTGAAAATACATAAATATATAACAATAAAAATGCGACCCAAAACGAACACTTTAAAAACGAATCCTAATTAAATATATAAACGAATAGTGAATTCATTGCTCTCAAAATTGCATAATACTTCAAGAGATCTGGAAAATATCGGTTAAACAGCATAATTTCTTTTATAAATTAACTTCTGGTGCAATATTTCTAGGATTTAAAAAAATCGACAGAATTTCCACAAGAAAAACATATTATTTTTAAATTTCTAGAAAATTGTAGGTATAAAAAAAATTAAGTAGCGAATTATTGCTCTCGAAATTTTATAAAACTGCATGTAAATCAATGGGACCTCACTTCTATAGACGAGAAACTTTTATTAAAAAGTTTCTGAAAAGTTTCTATGGGTTTTGTACATGTCAATTTTCAGAAATTTTATCCTATATAGTCCTATAGACAATTTTATTAAAAAGTTTCTGCAAAGTTTCTATGTGTTTTGTACATGTCAAATTCCGGAAATTTCTAGAAAATTGAATAAACAAATTCAAAGTAGCGAATTATTGCTCTCAAATTTTTATAAAACTGCATGAAAATCATTGTAACCTCATTCCTATAGACGAGAACCTTTTATTAAAAAGTCTATTCAAATTTTCTATAGGTTTTCTACAAGTCATATTTCAGAAAATTTCTAAAAAATTGTAGGTTTAAAAAAATTTAAAGTAGCAAATTATTGGTCTCCAAATTTTATAAATCTGCATGAAAATCACTGAAGCCTCACTCCTATAGACGAGAACCTTTTATTAAAAAGTTTCGGTGGGTTTTGTACATGTCAATTTCTGGAAATTTCTAGGAAATTGCATAAAAAAATTCAAAGTAGCGAATTATTGGTCTCAAAATATTATAAAACTGCATGAAAATCATTGTAACCTCACTCCTATAGATGAGGACCTTTTATTAAAAAGTTTCTGCAATGTTTATATGGGTTTTGTACATGTCAATTTCCTGAAAATTTGTAGAGAATTGTAAAAAAAATTAAAGTAGCGAATTATTGCTTTCAAAATTTTATAAAACTGCATGAAAATCATTGAAGCCTCACTCCTATAGACGAGAACCTTTTACTAAAAAGTTTCTATAAAGTTTCTATGAGATTGTACATGTCAATTTTCAGAAATTTCCTAGATAATTGTAAGTTTAAAAAAAATAAAGTAGCGAATTATTGCTCTCAAAATTTTATCAAACTGCATGAAAATCACTGAAACCTCATTCCTATAGATGATTTTATTAAAAAGTTTCTGCAAAGTTTCTATGGATTTTGTACATGTTAATTTCCAGAAAGTTTGTAGAAAATTGTATAAAAAAAATTTTAAGTAGCGAATTATTGCTCTCAAAATTTTATAAGACTGCATGAAAATCACTGAAACCTCACTCCTACAGACAAGAATCTATTATTAAAAGGTTTCTATGGGTTTTGTACATGAAAATTTTCAGAAATTTTCTAGATAATTGTAAGTATATAAAAAAATTCAAGTAGCGAATTATTGCTTTCAAAATTTTATAAAACTGCATGAAAATCACTGAAATCTCACTCCTATAGACGATTTTATTAAAAAGTTTGTGCAAAGTTTCTATGCATTGTGTACATGTTAATTTACAGAAAATTGTACAAAACAAATTAAGGTAGCGAATTATTGCTCTCAAAATTTTATAAAACTGCATGAAAATCATTGAAACGTCATTCCTCATCCGTTTCTGCAAAGTTTCTATGGGTTTTGCTCATCAATTTTAAAAAAATTCTAGAAAATTGTAGGTATAAAAAAATTAAAGTAACGAATTTTGCTCTCAATTTTTTTTTAAATCTGCAGGGAAATCACTGAAACCTCACTCCTATAGACGAGAACCTTTCATTATTCTATGGGTTTTGTACATATTAATTTTCAGAAATTTTCTAGATAATTGTAAGTATAAAAACAAATTAAAGTAGCGAATTATTGCTCTCAAAATTTTATAAAACCGCAAGAAAATCACAGAAACTCACTCCTATAAATGAGAACCTTATATTTAAAAGTTTCTGCAATGTTTCTATGGGTTTTGTGCATGTTAATTTCATGAAAATTTGTAGAAAATAGTACAAAAAAAATATAATTAAATTAGCGAATTATTGCTCTCAGAATTTTTATAAGAATGCATGAAAATAACTGAAACCTCACTCCTATAGATGAGAACCTTTTATTAAAAAGTTTCTATGGGTTTTGTACATGTCAATTTCCCAAAAATTTCTAGAAAATTTGATAAGAAAAATTTTAAGTAGGGAATTATTGCTCTCGAAATTTGGTAAAACTGCATGAAAATAACTGAAGCCTCACTCATATAGGCGAGAAGCTTTTATTAAAAAGTTTCTGCAAAGTTTCTATGGGTTTTGGTTTTCAATCATTCATTTTTCTTCACATTCTGTAACTTACTAGTTTGTCTAACTAATTAACTCTTGAACTAAAATTCTCTAGCTAATTTGTTAATACTGACATTCGCAGTATCATTAGTGAAACTAAAAAGTCTGCAACTGGTTAATCACTAACATTTACAATTTTAATAGTAAAACTGTGTCAAAACGAATTTAAAAATAAGCTGCTTGCTAGGGAAGGCAACATTTTTTGTCATTCTAAAATACGATTTTGATGATATTCATTCCATTTGATTGTTTTATGGTATTTTTGCTGAAAAGAGTAATTAAACGTAACAAACCTGTTTACATGTATGGTAAAAGAGGATTAGAGATGATGAACTTATTGTAGCTAGGGAAGGGAACATTTTTTGTCATTCTAAAATACGATTTTGATGATATTCATTCCATTGGATTGTTTTGTGGTATTTTTACTGAAATGAGTAATTATATGTAACAAACCTCTACACATGTATGGTAAAAGAGGATTAGAGATGATGATTGTTTTATGGTTGAAGACATTTCTGAAGAGTGGCTATTAATTGGGTTTATACATTGTCTGCTGATTTTTGGTGTTTGGTTATGATGAGATTGTTTTATGGTTGAGGACATTTCTGAAGAGTGACTATTAATTGGGTTTATTCATTGTCTGCTGATTTTAGGTTTTTGGTTATGATGAGATTGTTTTATGGTTGAGGACATTTCTGAAGAGTGGCTATTAATTAGGTTTATTCATTGTGTACTGATTTTTGGTTTTTTGTTATGATGAGATTGTTTTATGGTTGAGGAAAATTCTGAAGAGTGGGTATTAATTGGGTTTATTCATTGTCTGCTGATTTTTGGTTTTTGGTTATGATGAGATTGTTTTATGGTTGAGGACATTTCTGAAGGGTGGCTATTAATTGGGTTTATTCATTTTGCCTGCTGATTTTTGGTTTTTGGTTATTTTTGGTTAATTTATTTAGCAACGAACCTTTAGTTGGACGAATGCGTTACATGCCAGAATGTCATTAATCATCCAACTACCCCAGGTAATTGTTGATTATAAGAATTATAGGAGGAGGAGTGCTGCTGCTGACCTTACTTATCTTTTGAGTTTTGATCCACGCTCAACGCTCAATCTTACGCACGTTCAAGATAGGCGAATATTTTCATGATGGCCATTCAGATTTCTTCTTTCATAACGGTCAGCAAGGCCGCCAAATAAAATCGCCGAAAGTTTGTTTACCGACACTCATGCACGCCTCCGGTGTTGTCCACATGACTCACATCAGCGTTCGCGACCAATTTCGAGCCTCCGCCAGCGCCAAGGACTCGGATCGCGGGAAAAGAGCGAGCGAGGAGCCGATTAGTATTAATTGCGCGGATTACGTTGCCAATCGGGGGGCCGAAATGTCAGGCCCAGAAGTGACGAAACGTGGCCGAAGACCGGTTTCTTAATGCCTTATTAGTGACGCCGGTGAGAGGGCCTTATCAAAAAATTGATCTCGAAACGGCGCATGATAAATGGGCGAGTTTAATGTGGGCAAACATGGGGATTGAATTGGATTAGATGATTAATTTTTTCCACTCGCCGTACCTGGGGATTGCGATAGATTCGCCCGGGTATCTGGTTTCTGGGTATTAATAACAAAGGACGCGCCCATCGGTGCGATTCGTCTAATCTCAGATAAACCATCACTCATAATTTTCGTAACGGCGCTGCTCATTTGCGAGGCCATGATTTTATTACGTGTAATAAAATATCACTCCCATCAGAAGTATTCGATTTTTCGGCTCGTTGATTAGGAGATATGCACGTCATTTCTAGTCAGCTTTCCTTAACAGATGATTCGAATATGTGTGGATGTCACTTCTCGTGGCACTTATTTGCGTTCTTACAAAATAGTTAATTGCGATTTATGTCTGAATTTATCTTATTCAGGTATGCACGGTGTCCTTCGCTCAAATATATTAGCCAGAATTGCAATATTTGTCTCCCATGAAACAGCTTATCAAAAGTCATCCCGATAAGCATTTACAGGTATGCTGCGTACATGTATCCTGCGTACAATCCTTTAGTTTTAGGCAAGACATCAAAATATAAAAAGTTAGGAAAAAAAATTAGTGTTAAAAATTAAATTTGAAAAAAAGGTACTTGATCGTAAATGAGAGTCGTGTGGTGACCACGCCTTCATTTTTTAAATTTAATTCCTAGGCAGGTATAAATATTAATTACAGTGATGTTAAATAAAACTTTAACGATCGTGGAGCTCCCATGGAACATTAATTCCTCTGCAGATTTTAATAACCGCAGAGCAGCAGCGGACCGTGCAATTCCTCGATGCCCCCTCGGCCAGACGCCATCAACGTTTCGAGCGCAAAATCGAATTCTAAAGACCCCTCGCCGCTCGGCAAACACCGATTAACTCTCTTTGCTCGCCCGGCTCTCATTACTCAACATCACTTTGAGCCATCGCACCGGCTCGTTTGCGCGCTCTTTTTTTCCGCACGGGACACGTGAATTATCTCGCGGCTCCCCGGCCAGGGTCAGCGTTAATCCTTCCTTCCTCCTCTGTCGGCCCTGCGGCTTCCCGGCAGGTAATTAGGCTCTCCGGCATTCTTCTCGCTCTGGAGTGGCGGTGGGAAAAAAGAGGACGAGAGAATATGCCGAAACGCAACCCGGCCGGATTTACGGGCGTCGTAAAGATAATTGGGGAGATCGAGATTAATTTTACGGCCGCGCGTTAATGGAGTTGGTGGAGTGGCGCAGTCGGTAGGACGCAGACGGGGGACTGTGGAGTTGACGCGGTCACTGCAGGGCTCGCGACTACGTAGTTAATCACGAGAGGAAATGGGAAATAAGTTTTCCAGGAGATTTAAAAAACTAACTAGAAATAGACGGTAATTCTGATTAAAAATTATATCTGCTGGAAAGAACCCTGGTTATTGAATATAATAGATAAACCTTTCGGCAAAACTTAGGCCAAAATGCCGTATTTACGTGGTTCAAAACTTATAACAATTTCTGATCACTTCAAATTTACCTTAATTGAGCTGTTGAAATCCAGTCAGTTATTTTCTTAAATTCAGGTCCAGAAGTCCAGAAATATGCAAGGGATGTTGTCCCTTGTATATTCTCCACCAACTTCTCTGGTTTTCAACGGCTCAATTATTAACAACGGCAAGTGTTTAGCAAGTTTCATGTAAAGATGGAACATCAAAATTCATTACATTCTGCATTTTTGAAAAAAAAAACTTTTTATCTGGAAATCAATGAGTTTAATGTTGTACTGAGGGAATCTTGATCCCATGACTATATCCAGCGGTCATCCAATATTTTATGTACCATTCAGGCCCAGTTGTATGACCGTGGTTCAGTTTCTAAGGCCCAGTTGTACCATCTCGGATTATCTTTGATCGTGGTTCAGTTCCTGTGGATACCATTGTATCAACCATTGTATCCAAGGTAACTGAACCATGGTCAGAGATAATCCACGATTGTACAACTGGCCCTAAGGATACCATTGTATTAACAAAGGTATCCTAGGTAACTGAACCATGGTCAACGATAATCCACGATTGTACAACTGGCCCTAAGGATACCACTGTATTAACAAAGGTATCCTAGGTAACTGAACCATGGTCAACGATAATCCACGATTGTACAACTGGGCCTTAAGTCCAGTTGTACGATCGTGGATCAACCTTGACCATGGTTCAGTTACCTAGGATACAATTATTAATTCAATGGTATCCTTGGAAATTGACCCACGATCAAGGATGATCCACGATTGTACAACCGAACCTACGCAGGTTTAAGGGAAATTACTACTAAATTACTCACTATTACACATTATACAGAGTTGTCCGATTGCTTTTCACCATGTATCAGTTGCGTTTCACTTCATCTCAAATGCTTTTCCCCACTGTCAACACTTTCAATATTGTTTCAAATGTATTCTCCATACGTCAAATTGTTTTCACTATTTATTAAATGCTTTTCCCTCTGGTCGAGATGGACTAAAAATTAGATGAGGGAAAAGCATTTGATAAATAGTGAAAACAATTTGCTTAAAGGGAACATTTGATACGAATTTGATAAGTGGTGACAAGAGGGAAAAGCATTTGAGATAAAGTGAAACACAACTGATACATGGTGAAAAGCAATCGGAAAACTCTTCAGTCTGAGCCTCAACTCGTTACTTTATTTTGAGTAATAATTATAGATGTCTTCTATCCTACACTCATTACTTCATTTTAAATGACAATTATAGAAAGATCTTGACTTTATTTTCTACTATATAAGGCTTCTATACTCATTACTTCCTTTTCAGGTAACAATTATGATAAAAGCCCCTTACTTCATTTTCAGTAACAATTTTAGAAAACTTCTATACTACTTAAAAAAGTTACTAGAAGAAATTACTACAAAATTACTCAGTACTACACATTTGGAGTCTGAGCCCCAATTCGTTACTTTATTTTGAGTAATAATTATAGAAGGCTTCTATCTATCCTACTCTTATTACTTCGTTATAAGTAACAATTATAGAAAGATCCTGACTTCATTTTCTCCTATAGAAGGCTCCTGACTTCATTTTCTCCTATAGAAGGCTCCTGAATTCATGTTTTTCTATAGAAAGCTCCTGACTTCATTTTCTCTTACAGAAGGCTCCTGTACTTATTACTTCATTTTCAGTAACAATAATTATACATAAAAGCCCTCACGTTTTTTCAGTAACAATTTTAGAATACTGCTATACTAGTTACTACCCAAAGAAAGTTACTAGAAGAAATTACTACAAAATTACTCAGTACTACACATTAGAAGTCTGAGACTCAACTCGTTACTTTATTTTGAGTATTAATTATAGAAGGATTCTACCCTACACTCATTACTGCGTTTTAAGTAACAATTATAGAAGGATCTTGACTTCATTTTCTCCTATATAAGACTCCAGTACTCATTACTTCATTTTCAGTAACAATTTTAGAAAACTGCTATACAAGGTACTACTTAAAAAAAATACTAAAAGAAATGACTAAAAAATTACTCAGTACTACATATTACAAATCTGAGCCCGAATTCGTTACTTATTTTGAGTAATAATTATAGAAGGCTTGTATCCTGTACTCATTACTTCATTTTAAGTAACAATTATAGAAGAATCCTTACTTCATTTTCTCCTATATAAGGCTCCAATACCCATTACTTTATTTTCGGTAACAATTATTATAGAAAGCCCCTTATTTAATTTTCAGTAACAATTTTAGAACACTGCAGTTACTACTTAAAAAAGTTACTAGAAGAAATTACTACAAAATTACTCAGTACTACACATTAGAAGTATTAGCCTCAACTCGTTACTTTATTTTGAGTAATAATTATAGAAGGCTCCTGACTTAATTTTCTTCTCTAGAAGCCTCCTTCTACTTCATTGTCTTCTATAGAAGGATCCTTACTTCATTTTCTCCTATATAAGGCTCCCATACCCATTACTTCATTTTCAGTAACAATTATAATAGAAAGCCCCCAACTTCATTTTCAGTAACAATTTTAGAATACTGCAGTTATTACTTAAAGAAGTTACTATAAGAAATTTCTAAAAAAATACTCAGTATAACACATTAGAAGTCTGAGCCTCAACTCGTTACTTTATTTTGAGTAATAATTATAGAAGGCTTCTATCCTGTAGTCATTTCTTCATTTTAAGTAACAATTATAGAAGGATCCTGACTTCATTTTCTTCTATAGAAGGCTTCTGACTTCATTTTCTCCTATAGAAGGCTCCCAACTTCATTTTCTCCTATAGAAGGTTCCTATACTTATTACATCATTTTCAGTAACAATAATTATACAAAGCCCCTTACTTCATTTTCAGTAACAATTTTAGAAACTGCTATACGAGTGACTTCATTTTCAGTAACAATTATAGAAAGCTCCGGATTTCATTTTTAGTAACAATTATAGATAACTCCTGTACTCATTACTTCATTTTCAAGTAATATTTATAGAAGACTCCTATACTCTTTCATTCATTTTAAGTAACAATTATAGAAAGTTCCTATACACATTACTTTATTTTAAGTAATTATAGAATTTCGCCTTATATTGTACTTCCCTCATTATTACTTATTACCCCCTCTATCCCAAAATATAGTATATATTGTCCTTTTTTAGTTGTTCCAAATTATTGTATACAAAACTTCTAAAGCTCCTTTTTATGTTACGAAAATTAGTGAGACAAAGCTTAAACTTTATTTGAACTTACATTCATGGAAAACTTACAATTTAAAAAAAAATTGACCTATTTCAATAGCTCCCTCGACAATATACACTTTATATAGTCATATATATCTTCAAAAAATAAATTTGTTTTACCCTAAATAAACAACTCCAGTCGTGATTGTTAGTTTTGGTTATTTAGATTTGTGCGTTTTTGGCCTCGTTTGTTTTCTTTAGAAGAGACGCCAGGACAACAATTTCCTTGATAGTTCTGTTCCTTGGCCCTATTCCAAAATACTGGAAAACTGGAATTCTGGAAACTTAGAAATTTAAACACAATTGAGCTACTTCAATAGCTCCCTCAGCAATATACACTCTATATAGTCATACATATCTTTAAAAAAATCATATTGTTTTACCCTAAATAAACAACTCCAGTCACGCTCGTTTGTTTTGGTTCTTTAGATTTGTGCGTTCTTGGCCACGTTTGTTTCCTTTAGAAGAGACATCAGGACAACAATTTCCTTGATAGTACTGTTCCTTGGCCCTATTCCAAAATACTGGAAAACTGGAATTCTGGAAACTTATAAATTTAAACACAATTGAGCTATTTCAATAGCTCCTTCAGCAATATACACTCTATATAGTCATACATATCATCAAAAAAATCATTTTGTTTTACCCTAAATAAACAACTCCAGTCGCGCGCTCGTTTGTTTGGTTCTTTAGATTTGTGCGTACTTGGCCTCGTTTTTTTTCTTTAGAAGAGACGTCAGGACAACAATTTCCTTGATAGTACTGTTCCTTGGCCCTATTCTAAAATCTGGTAAACTGCAATTCTGAAAACTTACAAATTTAAACACAATTGAGCTATTTCAATATCCCCCTCTGCAATATACACTCTATATAGTCATACATATCTTCAACAAAATCAATTGGTTTTACCATAAATAAACAACTCCAGTTGCGCTCGTTTGTTTTGGTTCTTTAGATTTGTGCCTTCTTGCCATGTTTGTTTCCTTTAGAAGAAACATCAGGACAACAATTTCCTTGATAGTACTGTTCTTTGGCCCTATTCCAAATTCTGGAAATTTGTAACGAGAAACAATAAACTTGTTTGCGGCTTGTCCAATGGTACCTCGCTTCAATTTGATGCCAGTTTTTGAAAAGCAGCAAGAACTGTGAAATTCCGATGCGCTGTCCATAGGTCAACTGTTTTGCTTTTCGTTCTCTTCTTTTAATGTTTCTGAGCTGTATCTTCCATAGTTTTGTCACAACAGGTGTACTTTTTATTTTCTCACTCTTCTTTTAACGTTTCTGAGCTGTATCTTCCATAGTTTTGTCACAGCAGGTGTACTTTTTATTTTTTCACATTTTCATGTTTTCTAACTGCCAGCCTGTAGGGACTAATTTTTTTAAGCATAGCAACCTAAGACTCAATTCTGGACAACGTATCTAGATTATATTAAACTGATTAAAACTCATTATTTCCTCAAAGGCTCGATAATTCATGAATTTTAGAGAAATGTATACCATAATTTGGGACGGTGGGAGTACTTTTTTAATGTTCATTATAAAAGGCTCTAAAATCTCAATCACCGGATTCATGTAACCGTCTCTGTCGCAACCGGACACTTTCTTCTCGAGAATTGGCGTTTGAGCCATATTTGGGCCCAATAATTTCGAGAAAAGTGCTAATCTAGTTGCGCAACTTGACGAAATCCGCGGCGTGATTCATTGGGCTTTGGCGTAAGTGTTTTGCTGTACGATTTCGTAGAGGCGTAGGAATTTCGATCTTAGCCCACATCACGGCGCCGTCAATGGAGAGCGAACGATTGTCGCGATTCGTCATCTGGACGGTAATAAACGTGCACAAACGTGTGCAATCGTGTCGGTGGTAAATTCGTCACTGGGCCACGTAAGGTTGCACAAAACTGTGTGGGCCGTAGATCATTGTAGAATATTTTGTGCGTGTGCGAAGGCGATTTATATGCAAAGTTTATTATTGGTGATTGTACCAGTCAAGGCGTAAATTTGTAGTAAAAAATTATACGAGTCTAATCTTACCACTGCATACTAATCGTACAATTCCTTGTTAGTTAAGTTTTAAAAATATGTTGCAAGTAGGTAGATACTGTCATAAAGATCACTAATTTGAAATAAAAAAGTTACATGATTCTTGTAGATGTAATCAAATTTTTAGACGTTTTTTGAAAGGCGTAATTTTTAAACCCACGACACTGATTTTGGTTTCATTTTCCAACATGTATTTGCATTTAAAAAACTAAACACGTTTCACTACATCAAAATAACAACAAAAATTGAAAAATTTCTATTGAATTTATGCACTCCCAGAATGTAGCGATTTAAATTTTCTAGTCACACAAGTTCTAAGTCACATGTGATCTATAAATCACATATAGTTCACGTTTGTGAATGTTTAAATCGCTACATTCTGAGAATGCATAAATTCAATACTTATTAAATCCATTAACTCAGAAAGGATCTTTTTATCTTTATAAGTATTTTAGACAAAGGCACTTTCTCCATTATTGCATATTTTTTTATTAAACACCATGGGAACTCGTTTATTCCGAGAAACATGGCCCAATAGCGAGCAAAACGACACTCCCTCCATTAAAAAAAATCTATCACACTTAGCGCGTTATCTGTGACTATTATCATTATACAAACAGCACGTTATGTAAATCCCTAAATGTGCTTTATGTAAATATGAACGTGTTAGATATCTAAGGCATCTAAATCAACAAGGAGCAATTCCTGTATTAGAACATCTCGGCAAGATTAAAATGGTGTAATGTAATAAATTTGTGAACTTCTAGTTTATTATAATATCACGTAGGCAAACTTAAAATAATTCATATTTTATAGTAACTATTAGTAACCAATTCCACTTATTTTAATTGCGATTTTATTACGTGTTATTCTAACTACCAATTTGACTGATTTTTTTGCACGTTTTTGGAGGACGCAATTTTAAAGGTTTAATTGTAACTTATTTAAAACAAAAATGGACTATGAATCGTTCAGGCATGTAGACAGACATGTTTTTGTACATTATCCCAAAAATGGATATTTTATTGGTTCACAACATAACACTCATTTCTAAGATTAAATGAGAATCACATGATTGCAAAATAGAATTACAAATCATAAAAAAAAATTACATTCTTGTTCAATCGATTTTTTACTCAAGCAAGAAATACGCCTATTTGTGCCCTTATTATAATTCCATTTATGCTTTTACTTTATTTAACTGTTTTGTGCTTGAGCTATTACTGTAGTCTCCGTCATGATTGACATACAAATGTCTTGTTTTCGTGTAGAGACAGAGATCGGCTCAATGTACAATTACTTGTCGAGGCTGTGATCTAGTGTAATTCTCGAGATATACGTGCGTGACACAATTACGCCTGAAAAAGGCTGTTCGTGTACAAGGACACGATTGAAGATAAAAAAATACCACAAGAATTGACTACGGAGTATACCTTCGAATGCTCGAGGCGCCAGCCTTGTTGGCCAGGACTTCCCCTCATGTAGTAGTTTGTAATCCTGTTTAGTTTATAAGAAAAAAAAAGTAATTACATGATTTTCGTTAATTGAGCTATAGCATATTTAAAAACAAATAATCAGATTGAGAAAAATTGCAACGTTTGTGTTAAACTTTTTGTAATACAATAAACCGCTGCATGTGTTTCAACAGACAATGTAATGTCTTCATGCGCCCGATTCAGTCGCTGCATGTCGAAATGCATATGATTTAATATTGCGTATAGTAAACATGTGCATCTGCGCCAAGAAATCTAAATCTGTTTATCCTGTGCCAACGTTTCCAGGAAGAGCGTTTCTCGTAAAATGTCTAGGTCATTGATTTGTAAACATCCGCAGATGAGCTTTACGAGTTGCTGCCGCGTTAATGTGTGCGAAAAATGCGTCACGTTCGTTGCACGCGACTTTTGTCTGCGGTTTTCTGGGCCGGCGAGCCGAAATCGTGAGCCAGGCGAAACCGAAAGTCGCGGGCTAGAAAAATATCGGCCGGAACCAACGCGAATTTTCGGCACAGTGCAGAACAGAACGATTTGCACTTTCTGATACTTATAAACTAGAGGATTACAGAGTAATGCAATTTTTGATGTATAGGCCTATTCTTGTGGTTTGTAATTTCACTGTACCTCTCGAAAATTTGGCACAAAATTTTAAAATACATAATTACTGTAAGAATATACAAGACTCAAAGTTTCATGATTTTGGTATATTACAAAGAAAACGATTTTTACTTTCTGATATACAAACACTATAGGATTAAAGAGTAATGCAATGTTTTCGTGTGTAGGCCCATTCACGTGGTTTGTAATTTCACTATACTTCTCGAAAATATGGTACGACATTTTAAAATTCGTGATTATTATAGGAATATATAAGGCTCAAAGTTTCATGATTTTAGAATTTTGCATAGAAAACGATTTTCACTTTCTGATACACAAAAACTAGAGGATTAAAAAAGAGTAATGTAATGTTTTTATGTATAGTCCCATTCTTTTGGTTTGTAATTTCACTGTACCTCTAGAAAATGTGGCACACAATTTGAAAATTCATGATTATTTTAGGAATATCCAAAACCAAAGTTTCATGATTTTAGAATTTTGCAAAGAACACGATTTTCACTTTCTGATACACAAAAACTAGAGGATTTCAGTGTAATGCAATATTTTTATGTGAAGGTCCATTCTTATGGTTTGTAATTTTACTGTACCTCTCCAAAATTTATAACAAAATTTTAAAATTCATGAATATTATAGGAATATACAAGACTCAAAGTTTCATGATTTTAGAAATCTGCAAAGAAAACGATTTTCACTTTCTGATACACAAAAACCAGATGATTACAGAGTAATGCAATATTTTTATGTAAAGGTCCATTCTTATGGTGTACAATTTCACTGTACCTCTCCAAAATTTGGCACAAAATTTTAAAATTCATTATTATTATAGGAATATACAAGACTCAAAGTTTCATGATTTTAGAATTTTGCAAAGAAATCGATTTTCACCTTCTGATACACAAAAACTAGAGGATTAAAATGTAATGCAATATTTTTACGTATAGGCCTATTCTTATGGTTTGTAATTTCACTGTACCTCTCGAACATTTGGCCCAACATTTTAAATTTCATGATTATTTTAGGAATATACAAGATTCAAAGTTTCATGAGTTTAGAATTTTGCAAAGTTTCGCATGTTCTCACCTAGATTAGCTATGAAGGCTCATCTAGATTAGCTATGAAGCTGAAATTCAAAACCTTAGATCAACTTTTGCTGATGAATACGAAAAAGCGTTCAAATAAAACTGATAAACCTTTAGTTTAAAAAAATCGGACTTGAAAGTGCGTTTATAAAACAAATCTCGGGGAATTGCAGTAATTATTCATAAATATTGCTAGATTAGACAATCTTCATACATTTCCTTCGTTTCTAATGATATTTTTAAAACTTCCATAATTGAATTCATGTATTCCAAATATTCATTTAAACATCAAAAACTCTAATTTAAGAAATCTGGCACGAAATTTCTCACTTCTAATAAAATTTTCAAAACTTCTATAATTGAATTCATGAAACCTTTAAGGTTTTGCAAAAATTTCATGAATATTGTAGGAATGTACAAAACTCGAAGCTTAACGAGTTAATAAAGTGCGTTTAAAAAAACAAATCTCATGGAATTGCAGCAATTATTCATAAATATTGCAGGATTAATCAAAAAATCTTCATACATTTCCTCCTTTTCTAATGATATTTTCAAAACTTCGATAATGAAATTCATAAGAATTTTAAGGATTTGCAAAACATTACAAAAGTAAAAGTTTCATGTATTCATGAATTAAAAACTCTAATTTTAGAAATGAGGCACGAAATTTCTCATTTCTAATAAAATTTTCAACTTTTAGGATTTACAAAAATTTCATGGATATTGTAGGAATGTACAAAACTCAAGTTTAAATGATCCGTTCAAATAATGAAGAAACACTCATTTAAAAAATACAGGTATAAAAGTGCATTTATAATAAGTCAAAAAAATCCTCTGGTCAAATCAAATTGATTTATTACATCAATTGCATAAATCAATTTGGAAGAATTTGCAGAAGTTTCATGAATATTCTATAAATGTATAAAAGTCCAAGTTTCATGTATTTTAGATGTTCATTTAAAAATTAAAAACTCTAATTTTAGAAATAAGGCACGAAGTTTCTCATTTCCAATAAAATTTTCAAAACTTCCATAATAGAATTCACAAAAACTTTAGGATTTGCAAAAATTTCATGGATATTGTAGGAATGTACAAAACTCAAAGTTTAATGACCCGTTCAAATAATGAAGAAACGCTCATTAAAAAAATACAGGAATAAAAGTCCATTTATAAAAAGTCAAAAAAATCATCTGGTCAAATCAAATTGATTTATTACATCAATTGCATAAATCAATTTGGAAGGATTTACAGAAATTTCACGAATATTCTATAAATCTATAAATAAGTCAAAGTTTCATGTATTCAAGATGTTCATTTAAAAATTAAAAACACTAATTTTAGAAATGAGGCACGAAATTTCTTATTTCTAATAAAATTTTCAAAACTTCCATAATTGAATTCAGAAAAATTTTAAGGATTTGCAAAAATTTCATGATAATTCTGTAAATGTACAAAAGTCAAAGTTTCACGTACCTATTCAAGATGTTCATTTAAAAATTAAAACTCTATTTTTAGAAATCAGGCACGAAATCTTTAATTTCTCATGAAAGTTTCAAAACTTCCATAATAGATTTCATAAAAACTTTAAGGATTTGCAAAAATTTCATGATTATTCTATAAATGTACATAAAGCAGAGTTTCATGTATCCCAGTTGTTCATTTAAAACTTAAAAACTCTAATTTTAGAAGTAAGGCACGAAATTTCTCATTTCTAATAATGTTTTCAAAACTTCCGTAATAGAATTCATAAAAACTTCAAGGATTTGCAAAAATTTGAAGAATATTGTAGGAATCTACAAAACTCAAAGTTTAATGATCCGTTCAAATACCATACATTTCATACATTTCATACAAATATTCCATAAATGTACAAAAGCCAAAAATTTCATGTATTCTAGATGTGCATTTAAAAACTGAAAACTCTAATTTTAGAAATCAGGCACGAAATTTCTCATTTGTATTAAAACTTTCAAAACTTGACAAAAATTTGACAAGGTTTTAGTATTAAATAAGGAAAAAAATCAAACATATAACTTTCTGCATTGACAAGTATGAGTTAGCTATTACTGAAATTTCTGAAAGTTTATTATTCGCAAATTTGATCTTATATTTATATACAGTACACCTGAAACTAATTCTCCTGAAAATTTGATAAAGATTCAGTATTAAATAAGGGAGAAAATCACACATATAACTTTCTGCATTTACAAGTATGGGTTAGCTATTACAGAAATTTCTGAAAATTTATTATTTGCAAATTTGATGTTATATTTATGTACAGTACACCTGAAACTAATTCTCCTGAAAATTTGACAAAGTTTCAGTATTAAATAGGGGAGAAAATCAAATATATAAGTTTCTGAATTGATAAGTATGGGTTAGCTATTACTGAAATTTTTGAAAATTTATTATTCGAAAATTTTATATTGGATTCGTATACAATACACATGAAGCTAATTCTCCTGAAAATTTGACAAAGTTTCAGTTTTATATAAGGGAGAAAATCAAACATATAACTTTTTGCATCGACAAGTATGGGTTAGCAATTACTGAAATTTCTAAAGATTTATTATTTGCAAATTTGATATTGGATTCGTCTACAGTACACCTGAAACTAATTCTCCTGAAAATTTGAGAAAGTTTCAGTATTAAATAGGGGAGAAAATCATATATATATATATATATATATATATGTTTCTGAATTGACAAGTCTGGGTAAGCTATTACTGAAATTTCTGAAAATTTGTTATTTGCAAATTTGATATTGGATTCGTCTACAGTACACCTGAAACTAATGCTCCTGAAAATTTAACAAAGTTTCAGTATTAAATAAGGGAGAAAATCAAATATATAACTTTCTGCATTTACAAGTATGGGTTAGCTATTACTGAAATTTCTGAAAATTTATTATTTGCAAATTTGATGTTATATTTATGTACAGTACACCTGAAACTAATTCTCCTGAAAATTTGACAAAGTTTCAGTATTAAATAGGGGATAAAATCAAATATATATGTTTCTGAATTGACAAGTATGGGTTAGCTACTACTGAAATTTCTGAAAATTTGTTATTTGCAAATTTGATATTGGATTCGTCTACAGTACACCTGAAACTAATGCTCCTAAAAATTTAACAAAGTTTCAGTATTAAATAAGGGCGAAAATCAAACAAAACTTTCTGAATTGACAAGTATGCGTTAGCAATTACTGAAATTTCTGAATATTTATTATTTGCAAATTTGATATTGGATTCGTGTACAGTACACCTGAAACCAATTCTCCTGAAAATTTGACAAAGTTTCAGTATTAAATAAGGGAGAAAATCAAACATATAACGTTCTGCATTGATAAGTACGAGTTAGCTATTACTGAAATTTCTGAAAATTTATTATTTGCAAATTTGATATTGGATTCGTGTACAGTTCACCTGAAAGTAATTCTCCTGAAAAGTTTACAAAGTTTCGGTATTAAATAAGGAAAAAAATCAAACATATAACTTTCTGCATTGGCAAGTATGTGTTACCTATTACAGAAATTTCAGAAAATTTATTATTTGCATATTTGATGTTATATTTACGTACAGTACACCTGAAACTAATTTTCCTGAAAATTTGACAAAGTTTCAGTATTATAGAAAGGAGAAAATCAAACATATAACTTTCTGCATTGACAAGTATGGGTTAGCTATTACTGAAATTGCTAAAAATTTATTATATGCAAATTTGATATTATATTCGTGTACAGTATACCTGAAACTAATTCTCTTGAAAATTCGACAAAGTTTCAGTATTAAATAAGGGAGACAATCAAACTTATAACTTTCTGCATTTACAAGTATGGGTTAGCTGTTACTGAAATTTCTGAAAATTCATTATTTGCAAATTTGACATTGGATTCGTGTACAGTACACCTGAAACTAATTATCCAGAAAATTTGACAAAGTTTTAGTATTATATAAGGGAGAAAATCAAACATATAACTTTCTGCATTTACAAGTATGGGCTAGCTATTACAATTTTTTTTGAAAATTTATTATTTGCAAATTTGATGTTATATTTATGTACAGTACACTTGAAACTAATTTTTCTGAAAATTTGACATAGTTTCAGTATTAAATAAAGTAGAAACGCAAACATATAACTTTCTGCATTGACAAGTATGGGTTAGCTATTACTGAAATTTCTGAAAATTTAATATTTGCAAATTTGATGTTAGATTCGTATACAGTACACCTAAAACTAATTCTTATGAAAATTTGACAAAGTTTCAGGCATAAATGAGGGAGAAAATCAAACATATAACTTTCTGCATTTACAAGTATAGGTTAGCTATTACTAAAATTTCTGAAAATTTATTATTTGCAAATTTGATGTTAGATTTGTGTACTACACACCTGAAACTAATTCAGTGTTAAATAACCATAATAGAATTCACAAAAACTTTTAGGATATGCAAAAAATTATTGAATATTGTATAAATGTACCAAAAGCAGTTTCATGTATTCCAGATTTTCATTGAAAAATTAAAAACTCGTATTTTAGAAATCAGGCACGAAATTTCTCATTCTAATAAAAGTTTCAAAACTTCCACAATAGAATTCATGAAAACTTCTAAGATTTGCAAATTGCTCATTGCTCATTCAAAAATACAGGTATAAAAGTGCATTTATAAAAAAATTAAAAATAGTTATTTGAACAGTCCGACCGGACATCGGAGGGACTTCGGTTTTATGTGAAAAGTGACATCTTATTTGGCATGGACTATATGAAGGAATACATTTTGAATAAATTAGTGTCTTCATAACTATTGCAAGGTCAGCAATAAAATGTATATTTTTACAAATACTAATTGAATTATTTAAGCATGTATATTTTTACAAATACTAATTAAATTGTTTAAGCATTTTTCTCACAAGTGTAAAAATATACCTTTCCAAACGTTTTCTCATGGATAGATGTCACGGAAAAAGTATTGAAGTCTAATTTATACTGATTATTAATGATATAATAGATATGTATGTAATAAGTACATAATTTAGGACTTTATCGATGAGCCCTAAAGTTTAAGGTCCGAGTGAGCTGAAAATATACCTTTCCAAACTTTTTGTCACGGATACATGTCACAGAAAAAGTATTAATGTCTAATTAATACTGATTATTAATGATACAAAAGCTATTTATGTAATAAGTACATAATTTAGGACTTTATCGATGAGCCCTAAAGTTTAAGGTCCGAGTGAGCTGAAAATATACCTTTCCAAACGTTTTTTCACGGATATATGTCACAGAAAAAGTATAAATGTCTAATTAATACTGATTATTAATGATACAATAGCTATTTATGTAATAAATACATTATTTAGGACTTCACAGATGAGTTCTAATGTTTAAGGTCCGAGCGAGCTTGCGAGCGAGGACTATAAATAGGTGAATCTGACAATGGAAGGCGTCGGTTTACTTTATCATTATGTACTAGTACACAATGTATAACATTCTGTCCTACTAACAAATATAAAAAGTGAGTATGATATTGTTCAAAATGATTATGAGGAGGATTTGCATTTGATAATGCAACGTTTTCGGACAGTGGATCATAAAATCTGTTATATATATATATATCTATATATATATATATATATAGTCACATAGATAACTATCTATAACATAATTACAACTCTCAATTTGTTAATTATTCAAGAACACCGTTCGCGTGTTAAGATTTCGTTTTTGCCTTGCAAAACTAACGGCCTTCACTTTTTCCGCTTCCTCGCTGCTAATAAGCGTCCCGACGTCGTGCAGAAAACCAATTATCAGCCATCGTGCAGTCCGGGGAGGGGCACGTGCCCGTCTCACCCGAATAAGTGGGGATTTCCCCGGACTCCGCTCGCTTCATTTATTTTTCTCGCCGCTAATTGTTCTTGTCATTGCCGCAATGCTCGGGCAATTACCCGTTGATTTACAGCCCCGCGGAATAAAATTTAAAAAAAGGAGACTTGCGCTTTTGGGTAACGACCCTAACGGTTAATACCACCAGTTCTTGGAGCGCGCTTCGGTCGCGAGTTTACGGTTATGAGGTGCAAATTGGAGTGGAGAGCGAGCGAGAGGTGGAATATATGGATGGCGGTGTAAAAGATTTTATGGTAAATTGTGTTTCGTCTAGCCAAAGTTAGGGACAAGTTATCTGCCAGATAGACAAACTATATAAAGGTTTTGGAGTGAAGATCAGCACGAGTGAGCAAGATACGGGAATATGTGGAAAGCAACGTAAATGCATTTTTGGAAAATAATTTTTCTTCTTTCTAAAGTTATTTGTTAAGTTATTTTTGGGGACAAGTTATTTGTCAGATAGACATTATCATATGTAGGGTTTTGAGTGGAGATCAGCACGTGTGAGCACGAAATGGTATATGTGGAAAGCGACGTAAATGCCTTTTTGGAAAATAGTTTTTCGTCTTTCTAAAGTTGGAGACATGTTATTTGCCAGATAGACATTATTACATGAAAAGTTGCGGACAAGTTATCTGCCAGATAGATGTTACTATATGGAGGTTTTGGAGTGGAGATCAGCATGAGTGAGCAAAAAAATGGGAATATGTGGAAAACAACGTAAATGTTTTTTTGGAAAATAGTTTTTCGTCTTTTTAAAGTTGCAGACAAGTTATTTGCCAAATAGACATTATTACATGAAAAGTTGGGGACAAGTTATCTGCCAGATAGATGTTACTATATGGAGGTTTTGGAGTGGAGATCAGCATGAGTGAGAAAAAAAAATGGGAATATGTGGAAAGCAACGTAAATGCTTTTTTGGAAAATAGTTTTTCGTCTTTTTAAAGTTGGAGACAAGTTATTTGCCAGATAGACATTATTACATGAAAAGTTGGGGATAAGTTATCTGCCAGATAGATGTTACTATATGGAGGTTTTGGAGTGGAGATCAGCATGAGTGAGCAAAAAAATGAGAATATGTGGAAAGCAACGTAAATGCTTTTTTGGAAAATAGTTTTTCGTCTTTCCAAAGTTAGGGACTAAATTTATTTGCTGGATAGACATTCATAAAATTACTATACACATTTAATAAAATGATGACTTTAATCTGAATAAAATCTGAAATCTAAAGCATTACCTCCCACAACCATAATACTTCTCCGCAGTTAAGCAACTCTGCATTTTCACACGCAAACCAATTATCGCTCTGAAGAAAAACCGGAGGTGTGCAAGGCCATGGTGCAACACACGGCATCAGCCTGAGGCTGCACACAGCCTCCCGAGGCGATAGCCTTGTCTGCTGCGGCTTCCCGCGGCGGAGCGAATCGCTGCACACGTTCAATTCATTCGAACGGCATTAGTAGCCCATCGAGAGACGTACAAGTTAATAAGAGAGCGTTGACGAGGAAGCGGGTTCCTGCTGGTGCACCTTCAAAGAATCCACGGCTTCAACGGTACCCTGCGTGTTTGGTTTGCTACAAAGTCGCTCGTTAAATGGTAGTTTCGCACTTCGGCCAGTTAGATTGAACCATCAACGATGCTTAATTGTGGTGGTGATGTAGGAAAAAGCGGAGCGAAGGTGGAAGGAAAAGTGTTTTGAGCCCAAAAATTTGGGATTCCCAGCGATTTTGCGAAAATGGGTGGTTTAAATACAAAGCGTTCAAGAAAGTGGTGTCATGACGGCATGAAACAATCAAAGCTCTTCATAAGTCAACCCTCAGAAAAGTTGGCTAAAGAGTTACTAAAACTACCCAAGGGCAGACTCAGGTGGTTGGTTGGACTACTTACAGAACACAGCAGACTGAGGAAACACCTACATACGATAGGCATTGTCCAAAATGAACAATGTAGGCTGTGTGAAGAGGACGAGGAATCGGCCCTCCACGTCCTATGCGAATGTCCGGCGGTAAGCGCCCTGACACAGAGGTACTTTGGAAACCCTTTCGTGGTACCATTTCATTATGAGAAGTGGAGATACCCACTTTTACAAAATACTTCATTTTCTATATAACGTGGGGACATTTCTGCAGATACAACTAAGTACCATCATCAAATGAGCAAGTAGGAATTATATTATGAACTGGATCTTCGTTTGTGGCTTCTATTTTTTTAAATTTTCTATTACCTCCTTGAAGAGTTACCTCCATTATATATTTGTCTTTCGTTATTACTAGGTCAACCAAAAATATGCAGTTCCATATAAAGAGATTTCTCTATATCGTGCAACAAACAGGTTAATCATTTTTAAACTTGCACTTCTGTCACAATGTTTTAATATTATATTACTTAAACCATTTACATGTTATTCTACTAGTGTTTGTAACACATGGTAATGTAACATGTTTTTTCTTATAAATTTAATTATATTCGTTCATAATTTTCGTTTACGTATTTTATGTAACTTAAAATTTAAATTAATTAAAATTAAAATTTATTTAAAAAATACAGGCAATTACAATTTAATTACTGGAAATGATGAAATTGTCGTTGCGACGTACAAAGTATTCATCGAAAATGTTGAAAATGTAATTAAAAACTATTAGTATTCATTGGAATGTGCAATATTTGGTTTGAAAATTAAAGGCAGCACTGAAAATTACAAAATTCTCAGCACGAATTCAGAATGTTGCTGGAAACTGCAAATCTTTTACTGAAAACTGCAATTTTTTTATTGGAAATGATGCAATTTTCATAAAAACAAACAAAAAAAAACATAAATTTGCTCTTGAAATTTACCAATGTTGATAGAAAATTGCAACATTCTTATTGTAAATTAAATACTGCAGTGAAAATTTAACATTTTCAGCATGAATTTAAAATTTTCGTGGCAATAACAAAGGTTTTACTGGACATAGAGAAATTTTCGTGGAAACTCTGAATGTGACAACATTGCACTGAAAGTTATAAAACAGTCAACATTAATTTAAAAAAAAAAACAGGCAATTACAATTTTTTTTAACTGGAAATGATGAAAATGTCATTGAAATGTACAAAGTATTCATCGAAAATGTTGAAAATGTCGTCGAAACGTACAAAGTATTCATCGAAAATGATGAAAATGTAAATAAAACCTATTGATATTCATTGGAAACTGTAAGATATTGATAGGAAATTAAAGACAGCACTGAAAATTGTAAAATTCTCACCATGAATTTAGAAAGTTGTTGGAAACTGCAATTTTTTTAATGAAGTATCTGCAAAATCTTTATTGGAAATGATGAAATGTTCATAAAAACAAAGAAAAACTAAAAATAGCACTTGAAAATTACAAATTTTGATAGAAAATTGCAACATTCTTATTGTAAATTAAACATTGTAATAAATATTTAACATTTTCAGCATGAATTTAAAGTTTTCGGGGCAATAACAAAGGCTTTACTGGAAATAGTGACATTTTCGTGGAAACTCTGAATGTGAAAACATTGCACTGAAAGTTATAAAACAGTCGACATCAATTTAACAAAAAAAAAAACAGACAATTACAATTTATTTTTACTGGAAAAGATGAAAATGTCATTGAAATGTACAAAGTATTCATCTAAAATGTTGAAAATGTCGTTGAAACGTACAAAGTGTTCATCGAAAATAATGAAAATGTTAATAAAACCTATTGATATCAATTGGAAAGTGTAAGATATTGATAGGAAATTAAAGACAGCACTGAAAATTGTAAAATTCTCACCATGAATTTAGAATGTTGCTGGAAACTGCAATTTTTTTAATGAAGTATCTGCAAAATTTTTTTTTGGAAATGATGAAATTTTCATAAAAACAAAGAAAAACAGAAAATAGCACTTGAAAATTACAAATTTTTATAGAAAATTGCAACATTCTTATTGTAAATTAAACATTGTAATACAAATTTAACATTTTCAGCATGAATTTAAAATTTTCGTGGCAATAACAAAGGCTTTACTGGAAATAGTGACATTTTCGTGGGAATTCTGAATGTGAAAACATTGCACTGAAAGTTATAAAACAGTCAACATCAATTTAACAAAAAAAACAGGCAATTACAGTTTTTCACTGGAAATGATGGAAATGTAGTTGGAACATACAAAGTATTCATCGAAAATGATGAAAATGTAAATAAAACCTATTCATATTCATTGGAAAGTGCAAGATATTGCAAGACAGTCAGCAGCTTTATACGCTGGATAGTAATAGAATGGCACAGTTCAAGATGCAAATCAAATATGTTTTGCAACGTTGCGGAAATGTTTCCTAGACCCTATGATGACATTATGACATATCAAATATATTTTGCAACGTTGCTGAAATGTTTCCTAGACCCTAGATCCTATGAGGACCCTATGACGACCTTATGACCCTATGACGACCTTATGACATATAAATACATTTTGCAACGTTGCTGAAATGTTTCCTAGACCCTATGACCCTATGACGACCCTATGCCCATATGACGACCATGTGACCCTATGACGACCTTATGACATATCAAATATATTTTGCAACGTTGCTGATATGTTTCCTAGACCCTAGATCCTATGAAGACCATATGACCCTATGACGACCTTATGACATATCAAATATATTTTGCACCGTTGCTGAAATGTTTCCTAGGCCCTATGATCCTATGACGACCCTGTGCCTGTATGAGGACCATGTGACCCTATGACGACCTATGACATATCAAATATATTTTGCAACTTTGCTGAAATGTTTCCTAGAGCCTTTGATTCTGTGACGATCTTATCACCCGATGACGACCTTATGATCATATGACGACCCTATCACCCTATGACATCCCTATGACCCTATGACATCCCTATGACCCTATGACGACCCTATGATCGTACGACGACCCTACGACGCTACGACGACCTTTTGACCCTATTACGACCCTATGATCCAATTTGTCATTATTTCATTAGAAGTTGGAAAAGTTGACACCACTTTCTTGATCGGTAGAATACGTCAGATCAAGTCTAAATGACTACAAATAAATACAGCTAAAGGTCGCCTCAAAGGCTAATTAAAAATAAGGTTGGATGTAGGATTTTGCTGCCAATTGTTTTATAGCTCTCCGTATAATAGGATTCCAAGAAAACTAAATTTTCAGGAAATTTGTTAGCCGAGGCGACGACCGAGTAATAAACACCAAATTTTATAAACTTGCTAACTGCAACATGTTTTCAAACAACAAGTTTTACGAAATTTTGGACAACATTACCCAACTTTAAATGTAAGCAGCTTCGCATGCAGGATTTTTTTTTTGCTCTCGTTTATCCGAGCCTGTGCATGTGAACTGAACCGATATTAATGCCCTGTGACACAATGCAGCCGCATACTTTGAATGGGATCATAAATACATTTACATGCAATGTACACACCATTGTGCATTTGATGTAATCGTGTGCATCTGAGGTTACGAGAATCCGTGTGCCGGTTATCGATCCCACGGTGTTCCTATTCTCGGGCCGCGAACTGTGTCGGCGAAAGTAGGATTTTTATTATGTCACACGCCGGTGCCGGTGACGGATGCTAGCCGGACGTGCACGTTAAATGCCGTTTTTCGGCCTGCCAAACGATAAAGTGGAAACGACGTGGAAAGTGAAACTGTGCCCAGAATTTCGGCGGCCCTTTGAATGCCGCGAAGGGCACGTAGAGTGGGGTGGGGCAGACGCGGCGTGTATATTTACGGCGATTAGGCCGAAACCTTCACGCTTTGAGAATAATAATTTTATTGGCATTTAAAGCGTCAATTCCGAGCGCGACGTGCGTCCGGAAAATGTCAGGAAAGGCAGTGTTTATAACGAGATCGACGGTGGGGCGCGATATAAGCCTTCTACTTGTGCACACAGCTTACACGAGGAAAGTATGGATTTTGCAAGAAAGTTTAAAGGGTATTTAAAATTGTCCCCCCATCAAATACGTGCCCTTTATTAAACAAGATAACTACAATTACTTCGCAACGAAACAGTTGGTAAACAAACTTACCAAATTTTTAATTAGCGGAATTACTAATCACAGGAGAGCGAACTACACGCTAAAGATAACTACAAGTATTATTTCCCGATGAAACAGTTAGCAAACAATCTTAATTACTCTAATACTCTAATAATTCACGCAATTTTGTTTGCCCATCTTAAGCTAACCGAAAAGTATTCTAGCTTGTTACCGAGCATTCTGACACCGGCTAGCTCAGCAGAGCAAGGGGGGGAGGAGGGATCGCGAAAATCTGCGAACAGAAGAAAACAAGTTATATACACCATATTTATAGCCTGTGGTGCCCTCGTGCGCTCGTTGGCGTGCGAGGAACTCGGCGAGTGTTACTTCAGAAAGCGCTCGTTGGGTGTGCACATTAGATTCCAGGCACTGAAATGCGTAGCTATGGCCCGGAAAGTCGATTAACAACTGCACACGTCAGCGGCAACATCTACTGGTTCACCTCGTGAGAGGTTATCGCATGAGCTACCACGTCAAGGTGAGGCACTGAATACGGGAGTCAACCGGATACCACGAGGCGTCCGCAGCCCTCCATGACGCAGATGTTTTCTGCACGAGTTCACGAATAGGACTGAATTAACACCGACTCACAGATCCCCCACGCGACGCAACGCCACCGCGGCAATGTTGCCATCTATGAATCAGCCCCAAAATTTCAGCCTATATCAACTCCTGGCACGATATTTGTACATGGAATGCATATCTTAGAACAATAATCAACATTTTTCCATTTATTGAAATTTTGATAATAATTTTCTCAAAAGGGCTCCACTTCGAAAAATTGGGAAAAACAGGAAACTGTTGGCATAAATACATTAAGGCCCTATCAAATGGCCTCCAAGATCTAACACCTCGAGGTATTTTTTCTGGGGTCACTTAAAGTATACACTTTATAAAACGCAACCAGATACTATTGAACAATTACGAGAAAGAATAACACAATAATGTTGAGCTATTACCTGACAAACCTTCAAAGAGTTCGCGAAGAGTTTGAAAAGAGGCTATATTTTTGTTTGTAATACTGTTTGGAATACTTGAAGCTAATACTACTGAAAATTTGACAAAGTTTCAGTATTAAATAAGTGAGTAAATCAAACACTTAACTTTCTGCAATGACAAGTATCGGTTAGCTACTACTGAAATTTCTGAAAATTTATTTATTGCATATTTATTATCAAATATCTGTTTGGTATACTTGAAGCTAATATTCCTGAAAATTTCACAAAGTTTCAGTATTAAATAAGTGAGTAAATCAAACACTTAACCTTCTGCAATGACAAGTATCGGTTAACTTCTACTGAAATTTCTGAAAATTTAGTAATTACATAATTATTATCAGATATCTGCTTAATATACTTGAAGCTAATACTCCTGAAAATTTGACAAAATTTCAGTATTAAATAAGTGAGAAAATCAAACTTAACTTTCTGCAATGACAAGTATCGGCTAGCTACTACTGAAATTTCTGAAAATTTATTTATTGCATATTTATTATCAGATATCTGTTTAGTATACCTGAACCTAATACTCCTGAAAATTTGACAAAGTTTCAGTATTAAATAAGTGAGAAAATCTAACACTTAACTTTCTGCAATGACAAGTATCGGTTAGCTAATACCGAACTTTCTGAAAATGTATTTATTGCATATTTATTATCAGATATCTGTTTAATATACTTGAAGCTAATACTCCTGAAAAGTTGACAAAGTTTCAGTAATAAATAAGTGAGAAAATCAAACACTTAACTTTCTGCAATGACAAGTATCGGTTAGCTACTACTCAAATTTCTGAAAATTTATTTATTGCATATTTATTATCAGATATCTGTTTCGTATACTAAAAGCTAATACTGCTGAAATTTTGACAAAGTTTCAGTATTAAATAAGTGAGAAAATCAAACACTTAACTTTCTGCAATGGCAAGTATCGGTTAGCAGCTACTGAAATTTCTCAAAATTTATTTATCGCATATTTATCATCAGATATCTGTTAAGTATACCTGAAGCCAAATTTCCTGCAAATTTGACAAAGTTTCAGTATTAAATATGTGAGAAAATCAAACACTTAACTCTCTGCAATGACAAGTATCGGGATGTTACTACTGAAATTTCTGAAAATTTATTTATTACATATTTATTATCAGATATCTGTTTGTTATACTTGAAGCTAATACTACTGAAAATTTGAAATTAACATGTTATCTGAAATTAATGCATTGAATACTTTTGTATTTTATTTGCACCTAATTCCAAAACTAGTTCACCAAATCATATTGTATTAATAATGACTGAAAAGCATTTTCAGAGAGCTTTCCAACGATGTATCACGAGTAGGGGGGTGGGGGGTGCCATTTAATTTTTTTAGATGAAGGTGGCTGTGGCTTAAAGTGTGAAAAAGTTGGTGGCAACTTTTTAAATTGACACCCTGTATACAATAATGCAAATCTCATATATCAGAATATTGCTTCATTATTGTCAATATGTCTAGCCGGTAGATAACTTATCAACTTTGGAAAGACTACGATATAGGAAAATAAAATGAATGTTATGTATACGCCAATTAATCATTAACGTAAAAGTCTATGCATTTATTAATTTATAACAATTCTTGACTTGTATCATAAATCAAAGTTGCTCAATGGATCAATAAATATATATGTACCGATCATAAAATCGCCATGATCAGAGTTAAAAAAATTAAAACTCGTTTCATTTCATTAGCGTTCAAGGAGGTAATTCATTGTACACTTATTTAACTAAATTACAATATTATGGGTACTTCAAATCGAAGGTTTCCCAGTATATTAATAATAAATCAATGAGGTCCTAGTCAAGGTTTATTTTATAATTGATAGTCTCTTGCACAAGAATTTACTGTTCTGATTTTCATTCATATTTTGCATGATAAACTCTTGTCAGCAGTAATAATTAATCAAGCAAGTTTATTGTAGTTTATTTTATCTCGTGCTTTGTAAGTGCTGCAATTACATTTCTCATTTTATACGTTTTTACTGCGAGTAATTTATATGAATATAAATGGGCTGAACGATGTGGAATTATCAACAGCCAATAATTTTGTACCTCCGAGAGAAAACCACGAATACCACAGAGCCAAAATCACTCAGAAGCAAAACCACGAATACCTCAAAGCCAAAACCACGAATACCACAGAGGCAACACCACGAATACCTCAGTGCCAAAACCGCAATAGTCCAATCTTGAGATTGATGGTTGTAGTTTCTTCTACATACATGACCCACAGCATCCCCAGTAAATAGGTGACTTGAGTTTTTTCAGTAATAGATTTCAAGTCAAAAACAGTTCAAGATAATTAAATAGCTATAATTTTTGTTGACATCCTGTAGATCAGTCAGTCCTGATGTCTACTGTTGACATCCAAATAATCTAATCTCCAGGGGTGCAAACATATTTTCCTCTATAATTCAAATTTCTATGCAGCCTTTTTTAGTTTGAAAATCAGTAAATTTGTACCTATGCAATTTATTTTGTTATGAAAAATCTTTAAATTTTCACGCATATTTTATTGCTTTGAAAGCTGTTCAAATTTGTACGTAACTTTTTTTGCTTTGAATATTTTTTTCAAATTTGTATACAGTTCCTCCTAGATAGAGACATAACACTTGATGAAGTTTTTACGATCCCAAAGACTTTGTTCTATTCCTTTGTCTGTTAACTCCGCGCGGATTTTTACGGCCGTGGCGGTGTCATTTGCGTGGGACTAATGCTCGTCTGGACTCTATTTCCAATGCATTCTTCCCCGACGGATTCCTGCGGGGCCGTCTCGGAAATAGAACGGAGCTATTCCCGCTGGCAGGAGGACGAACACGCGAAGACAATGATCCACCGCGGGGCCCACCTGGAGGCGAGGGCCCCGGGCGTTCGCCTGTTCGCACGGCGAAGACCTGCAATTTCGCGTAATTAGTCCATCGCTGCGTCCGCGTTAATTACAAGCGTGAGAGGCCGGCAGGAAACCGCATTCCTGCGGGGGATTTTTAAGTCTGCGCGAGGCCGGCGATAGATGGCGCGGGCACGGGGAGATCATGCGGCCAGATTAGGCCGGGCGCGCATACAAGAAAGCCCGGCCGGATTACTCACGCGGACAAGATAAAAATAATGTAATAATGGCGATAAAAAATGAGGCGGCGCGCGAGTAATAAAACCGTTTTACGATCGCAGATAGAAATACCGGACGTCATCGGAATGGTGGATTTATCGCTGGTCTTTCTTACCTACACCCGTAAAACCATTAAACCGAGGTCCCGCCTATGCGAGCCGCTCACTCGGCGGGGTTGAAAGTTGAAGTGCCTCGCGAGTGAATTAATTCCGGCCCGGATTCGCGTGCATCCAGTGATTTAGTGCCATCGCCGAAACCCGTGGGACCCCCGTCGGCCCGGCCGGTTGCATGGCCCTACATCAAAATTACCAGGCCCGGGCTTCGCACAATTTATCAGGGGGGGACGGGCCCCCGTGGAGCATCGACGGCCTGACCCCGATCCCCGAGTGTACGCGCCGAAAAGTCGTGTACGGTGAATGGGGCGGCCCCGAGGAGGGCCCCCGGAGCCGTGTACGGCGAGACAGGATCGAGTTGCCGTATATGTGCAGGGCCGTAATGACCGTCGTCGTAATTGCCCGTCTGGTAATGACGGCGACGCGTTGTGTGCGCGAGCGAGCATCCGGTCGAAGAACTCTTCGCCGGCGTCAAAAGCCGCGGCGAGAAACGTCCTGTAAGTGGATGGCGATTACGCGTTTCTCATCATGAGGAATTGCGTCGATCAGTTGAACCTAGTAATAAGCCATAATGACCTAGACTTACAAAACCTACATGCTTCTTAGTCGCAAGCTTAGTTTCGTCCAAATTTCGGCAAATCGGCTGAATTCTGTTATAATTTATTTTTAAACCGTAAACTGTCTACATCGTTTACAAAATGTTGAGTTCATATATGCATTTACACCATCAAAGTAATTTAGTTCTAAATACATCTGGAAATTTTCGAATCAATCTATCAACAAATAACCACTAAAAGTTTGTTAAAATAAACCACTGCATTTTCGGCAAAAACTTCCTCAAAACGGAATTATAACGCAGTATCTGACCTTTCGTAATCATATTGTTGCCTTGATGCGTTGATTGAAGACTATACTTTTCAACCAACGCTTGGTGTGGGTATATGAAGAAGTTTGTTATTTGTCATCAGGTGTAAAGATAATTTCACACTTTACACGGTCCTGTACTTAAAAAATATTTTTTACCGACGAAGCGAAGCAAAATGCAGAATCAGCGTATCTAATCTAACATACTGTGTTATTTTGGTTTTATTGTTTGTTGTGGCCGAATCCGAAATATTGAATATTTTGAAAACAAAAAATCCTCTAATAATCACATTGTTGCAACATTACATAAAATATTTAATATCTCAAAAAAGAAGCGTTGTAGAAAACAAGATTTTACATAAAAAATATAGATTTTCAAAAGATCTACGGCCCCCTGTTATTTTGGATGTTTAAGTGGATCAAATAGTTTTTAAGAAAAGAAACAGTTTTTAAAATTTTGAGTCTAATTTTTGTATACATCAGAAGTCATTTAAAATCGTAGGAGACTTTTCCAGTTGCTGGCCCCAGATTGCCAAGAAATATGAAGCCAATATATCTTCAAAGAAATTTTTAGAGTAGTTTCAAGATAAATTGAATCCATAAACCTAATAGTTTTGGAAATATTTGCAAAGAGCAACAAGACAACCATTTCTGGTTTGCGAATTTCAGCAAAAGATCAGTAAGAAACATAACAACTGAAATATGAAATTTCAAGTTGATCAATTAAGTCTTTAGAAATATCTCTTCAACGAAAGTTTTAAGAGCAGTTTCAGGAGAAATTGTATCCATAAACCTAATAGTTTTTGAAATATTTACAAAATGTAACATATCAACCATTTCGGTTTGCGAATTTCAGCAAAATATCAGTGAGAAACTTAACAACTTAACATCAGTTAAGCCTTTTGAGCTACAGTGAAGACCTAGAAATATCTCTTCAACGAAAGTTTTAAGAGCAGTTTTAGGAAAAATTGTATCCATAAACCTAATAGCTTTTGAAATATTTTCAAAATGCAACAAATCAACCATTTCCTGTTTGCGAATTTCAGCAAAATATCAGCGAGAAACTTATCAACTTAAATATGAAATTTCAAGTCGATCAGTTAAACCTTTTGAGCTACAGTGAAGGTATAGAAATATCTCTTCAACGAAAGTTTTAAGAGCAGTTTTAGGAAAAATTGTATCCATAAACCTAATAGTTTTTGAAATATTTACAAAATGCAACAAATCAACCATTTCTGGTTTGCGAATTTCTGCAAAATATCAGTGAGAAACCTATCAACTTAAATATGAAATTTCAAGTCGATCAGTTAAGCCTTTTGAGCTACAGTGAAGGCGTAGAAATATCTCTTCAAAGAAATTTATAAGAGTAGTTTCAGAAAAAATGTATTCATAAACCTAATAGTTTTTGAAATATTTACATAATGCAACAAATCAACCATTTCTGGTTTGCGAATTTCAGAAAAATATCAGTGAGAAACTTATCAACTTAAATATGAAATTTCAAGTCGATCAGTTAAACCTTTTGAGCTACAGTGAAGGCGTAGAAATATCTCTTCAAAGAAATTTTTAAGTGCCGTTTCAGGAAAATTTGTATCCATAAACCTAATAGTTTTTGAAATATTTACAAAATGCAACAAATCAACCTTTTCTGGTTTGCAAATTTCTACCAAAAATAAGAAGTACGTAAATTCAGCAAGAAACCAAAAAGTTAAATAACCAGGGCGATTACTCCCCCCTAATTTATTAGGGATGGAACGAGTTTGTCTTTCTATATACACTTTCCAGTACATCTACTTTGTTACGACTTATTTCACTAAAGTTTTAATGACGTCACCTGAAACAAAAAAGGGTTCATTTGATAGAATAAATTATGTAAGAATTTTACCTTCATCACATTTAATAGAATTGATTAATGACTTGATAGACTAAGAAAATGTACTAAGAAAATCTTCAAAATAAAATTCAAAACTTATAAAGCAAATTTCTTCTGTGATCTGTGAAATAAATATCTGTCAATCCTTTGACAGATAAAGAAATCAAATTTCAAGAAATGTGTATTAAAAAAAAAGTAGTTGCTAAAATCGACGTTAGTAAGTTTTTACCCTTTAAACTGTTTCGTTTTAAATCCTTTTAAACGTTTTTAAAACTTGTCAAAATCATCACTTATCAAAACAACCCTTTTAAACGTCTTTAAAACTTGTCAAAATCTTCACTTATCAAAACTTATCAAGCAAATTTCTTCATTGAATCAGAAATCAAATTTCAAGAAATGTGCATTAAATAATGACCATAAGTAGCTAATATTGCATATTGCTAAAATCCACGTATTTTTCAAAAATTGTACACTAATAACTTTTTCACGTTCTTATATAAAAATAATGTGTATACAATTTTAATGTGTTTTTAATGTATTTTTGATGTGATTTTAATGTGCAACTTCTGTATTGCGCTACTTGTGTATTTTTGTTTGTTTGTTGATTGTGTCTTACACAACTTTATGGCTCAATAGGCAATAAAGAAAGGAAAATGAAATATGATCATTCTGCAGTCTTAATATGTTTGTTAAACATAAGGACTAGTAAAAAATCCGAAAATTTAAATGAGAACCAACGTCGAAACTTTCAAAATTTGTTTATATTTATTAATATTACCTAAGCTAACCTAACCTAACCTAACCTAACGCAAGGTAAAGTAATTATGGTATAATTATTTTAAAACAAATGAACAACATACACATATCTTGAAATTTTAATTATATTTTTCTGTAAACAAAACTTTTAACTGAACTTTCAAATGAACAACATACACATATCTTGAAATTTTTATTATATTTTTATGTAAACAAAACTTCTAACCGAACTTTCAAATGAACAACATACACATATCCTGAAATTTTTATTATATTTTTCTGTAAACAAAACTTCTAACCGAACTTTTTACGGTTAGGAGTTTTATTTTCAGAAAAATATAATAAAAATTTCAAGATATGTGTATTAAATGATATTTGCTAAAGTCGATGTTACTCAAAATTTTGAACACTAAAACTATACGTTTTTATGTAAAAATCTACATTTTACAGTATAATTTTTGTTAAACGATGAAAGACACAAATTAGTTAAGACAATATGATAACAACCAAAACCTATGGGTATCTCCAAAAATTTAATAACATGCCTTGTAGAACATTTCCAAATTTATATGAAATGACATAAATATTTTAAAAGGATGAACAAAATTTAATTTAAGATAGTCTGACAACCCGAAAACAAGACATTAAAAAAAATCCAAGAAATGTATACCTGTTAAATGATAATAGATATTTGTAAAAGTCGATGTACTCCAAAGTTTTGAACCCTAAAATTGTTCATTTTTATACCAATATCTACATTCTGCAGTCTTAATTTGTGTTAATAAGAAGGACATTCTACCAATTCTCTATGCATATTGCTAATAGTAAGCAAGATCATATCTTGTTATATTAACAATATTTTCTATATATCGTATATAGAAAATATTGCTAAGTAACACAAAATATTAAGAATAGCAAGATATGATCTTGCTTACTACTTACTTAGTAGTTAGTTATGTACTCTTACTTATTTCTTATATACGATATATAGAAAATATTGTTAAGTAACACAAAATATTAAGAATAGCAAGATATGATCTTGCTTACTATTAGCAATGTGCATAGAGAATTTGACAGAATGACAACAAAAGTCATTGCTAAAAAATCGACAAAATGTGAAACTGAATGAATATCATTGAAATTTCCAAATTTGTAGGAATGATATGCATATTCAAAAACAAAAGAATAAAATTAAAATTAATTTCCACTAAATTTTTTACAGAAAAAAATCGAATGTTGATGGTTCAGAATATCAGTTCTTCAGAATTTTTAATAACATCCTATGTAGAAAATTTCCAAATTTATATGAAATGGCATAAATGTTTTAAAAACAAATGAACAAAATTAGTCATACAGGCAGACAGATACCACGTAGGAGATGGACGTTTTCGCAAAAATATGAATTTTGGAAAGTTTGTTTTTATTCCATTCTTATAAGGATTTTTTCATGGTAGATTCCAACAATTGAGTTCAAATTTCTCAAATTTTCGTGATTAGAAAATTTTCTTTTACTACGTAAATTAAAGTAAATGGACATTCTTGATAATTGTTTTTAATAATAATGATTTCATGCTAATACAATCTTCAACTTCAACTTCTCTATCTCCGCTTCTTCACTGAAAAAAAATCAAATTTCAAGAAATGTGTATTAAATAAAACAACCATTTCAAAAGTTTTAACACTAAGAATAAAATTTACACACCTTTATGCCAAAATACTAAAATACACATTTTGCAGTCCTTTTTTTTTTTTAAGAATAGGTATTAGTATAAGAAAAAAAAATCAAAATCTGTTTCTCTTTCAAGATTTGTAAACGTAGAAATTTTCAAAACTTATATCAAATGACATTACTTTACAACAAATGAACAATTTAAAAATATACGCCAGAAAAGTTGGTTTACAAAAAAAATTATAGATCTACATACTTACTTAGTATTTAAATATTTAACATCGAGAGAGAGAGACATAATGTTTATTAGGCTATGCTATCGACACCTTATGGTATTTTCCGCCTTATTTAATATAATAAGTATATTAAAATCGGCAAATTCCTCAAAATTCTAAATTATTGTTTTGTAACAGCACCCTGTTTCTGCTACAATGACTAACTATCATCGCTGAGGAGCTATTTTAAACGGTTTTCAATGAATTCAGCAAAACCTATACTTATACTGCAGTGTCATTTTAATAGGTAATAAAATCCCATGAAACCAGTATATTTTGGTCCTTCTTAACTTCTACCTGACGGGATTTCAGTAACAGCCTACTATTAGCCCCTCTAATATGAAACACGCCGAACGTCCACAAAAACAAACCTCGTAAAAAACATCAAGGGAATTGAAGGGTCCTCCAGTTTTACCTGTCCGTTGCTATTAGGCTCAACTTTGGGCTGTTAGCCGTGTGGTATCCGGCATGAAGAATAGCACCACCGTCAGCTCTGCGTGTCGTAAGAGGCGACTGATGAGCATCCCATTATTATCATTACACACTTGAATATATTGATTTTCTATGAGTGATGGTTAGACCGGGATAAAAAAAATGATGATGGCAAATCCAAGGATTTGATTTGATATTTCATCCATGGATGAAACTGTAAGGAATATCCATGGATGTTTAGTTTGATTTATTTAAATTTGTTTAGATTATTAAAAAATATTTAGGCAATGGTGTGTAAACATAATAATAATCATAATAATCATTTATTCCCATAAAAAAATACATTGTAGTGGATGTGTCAAACTAAAAATATAAATAATAAGGTATATTTATAACGAATTTCAGAGTTCAAAATAAAAAAAGTAAGGTATATTTATAAAGGATTTCAGAGTTCAAAATAACAATATAAAAAATAAGGTATATTTATAAAGAGTTTCAGAGTTTAAAATAAAAATATAAACAATAAGGTATATTTATAAAGGATTTCAGAGTTTGCCTGGAAGTTTTGCTTCTGTAATTCCATTTGATTTACTCCCAACGTTAGATTAGCTGCATGTACAATTCATTCATCATCCCATTAATCTGCTTATTATGCAATCATTTACTGTGGTGCAATAAAATCAATTAATTAAGTAATAGAAAACTCGTTATACCGCACGGAAGAATTTGGAAAACGGCCAATTAAAACTATGTTTATCGCTGTGTAAAATGCAAAAACCTGCACGCGGCCATAAAATATAATTGAATCAATAAAACCAACTTCCAATTAATCCGCCATAAAACCATTCAGCGCTCAATTCACACGCGTGAGCCGGAAATCAATACTCTCATCGCTTGGAAATATTGTTTCCAGTCCATTAAACATGCTTTTCAAAGCTCCATGAGGTCCAGCATCCATCCAGTCACAAATAGCATATTTTATACGATTTTTTTCCAAGAATGTTTTAATAAATATTTACAGGCATGAGTGACGATGCGAATTAAGACTCCGATGTATCAATAGTCGTAAGTTGATTCGCAAATATACTTAATAGTATATTATGATACAAGAGCATAACAGAGGCTTTATTTATTTCTAGCCGATAAAATAATTAGTTTTTTTCTAAATAAAAAACTTCTAGTGCAATGGGTGCCAACATATATTTTTCATTAACTTTGATCCTGGTGCTCTATTACCATTATATACCATTGTGTTGACGTTAATGTTACACTGTTGTATGTGCAAATTTTGTAAATTTGGGAATAATGATTTTAAATACTTTTACACCCAGTGTAACAAATTCAGCAACACCCTGTACATACGCACAACTGGCTCCCAATAATAATAATACAAATTAATAAAACTGGCATCTCGAAGTAGTAAATTTTGGTGATTTATGTATATAATTGTGCAGATATTGGGCGAGCCAATTTATATCTGTGCAGACACTTGCTCTTTGGCTCCGGAAAATCCCATCCGACCGTTTTTCATCCGGCCGTCGGTTCTTCCGCCCCCACAGCCCCCCACCCGCCGGCACTATCTTTCCATTATTTAATATCGCGCCGCCCCCGAAATCATTTTCCCGGATCGAAGGGGCGCCGCCTCGCTGCCGAATTTCCCGGCCTCTAATTGCCCCCGGGCAGGTCGCACCCCCTCGCACTTTCCTCCGCCATAAATTTCCCGCCCGAACTTCGCCGCCCCCGCAGCAAAATCGAATGTTTATCGCTACCGGTGTCCAAGGGAATGGCAATCGAGCTAAATTTTCTCGGGATACAAAAAGTATATGTGATAAATTTTTAATAAAAGTATGCCAGCGTTTGTGTGGGGCGATATTAAAGGATTTACTCGAGCTCGTCTTCGCGCCCATCCTCCTACGGGGCCCTATTTTGCCTGGTCTTTTTGCCAGACGGATAAGGAGGATGACCTTTTGCGCGGTTAAGTACGAGCGCCAGTTCAGAGGTGTTACTTTTTTGCTGGTTAGTCATGCTTGTTTGCAAACGCTTTTGTTGCGAAATTTATGCCCACGTTGCCCGGCCAGTCATAAATCTGCAAAGCGACCCTAGGTGAACCCTCGCGGGATACCAGACAATACATTGTGGATTCGGTGGAAAAACATCAAAATTTCTTTAATATGTGCAAAAAAATTATATTTCAGTATGAACTACGTATGGGTGTGAACAAGGTTGCCAATTTGGAGGATTTTCCGGTGCGTTTAAATCAATTTACGGCAGAAACAGATATTAGATAGATAACAGATATTATATTACATTGCTACATTATTATTGAGCCGTACTCATGTCTTGTCCGCAAGCGAGTCGTAAATCTGTGATATGACCCTCGTTGAACCCTCGCGGGATACCAGTCACTATAGTAACGAGTCAGTGAAGATATCAGTTTTTTTAATATGCGTACCTAATTGTATTATTTTTACACCTGAAAGCTCATTGTTATGCCATAATCCAATAACTCTCAAACGATACAATGAATTTTGTACTTACAATAAATATGCTCACTAAATCTTAGTACCTACTAATGCTAATCAGAAAAATGTAATTCATTTTACAGAAATTGCATTCAGTGATTACTTTCTAATCGTTTTTAGTATCTACTAAGGTTTAGAAGTTATTAAGTTTACCCTGCATGTGGCTGTATATGTTGTTTTTTTTTAAATAATTTTGCGTGTGAAAATGTGTCATGATGACTTTACGTTTATAAGTATTTACTTTGTGTTAATTCATCAATAGGGCAACTAAAAATATGCTCCAAAAAACTTGGACAAAACACAACTAAAAATCAAAATTATGCTGTTTCCAACGAATATTGCTAATTTTCAATTCGAATAACATAATTTTCCATAAGCACTTTAATAGTTTCTATGAATATTTCACTGTTTCCATTAAAACCTTTGTTATTGCCACCAACATTTTAAATTCATGATGAAAATGTTAAAATTTTCAATTTTTGATAAGCACTCTAAGAGTTTCCACGAATATGACTCTATTTCCAGTAAAACCTTTGTTATTGCCACTAAAATTTTAAATTCATGATGAAAATGTTAAAATTTTCACTGCAATGTTTAATTTACAATCATTTTTTTGCAATTTTCTATCAAAAATTGTAATTTTCAAGTGCGATTTTCAGCTTTTCTTTGTTTTTATGAAAATTTCATCATTCAAAATAAACATCTTGCAGTTTTCAGTAAATATTTTGCAGTTTGCAGCAACATTCTAAATTCATGCTGAGAATTTTATCATTTTCAGTGCTCTCTTTAATTTCCAATCAAAATTTTGCCGTTTCCAACGAATATTGCTAATATTCAATTAAAATAACATAATTTTCGATAGGCACTTTAAGAGTTTCCATGAACATTTTACTATTTCCAGTAAAACGTTTGTTATTGCCACTAAAATTTTAAATTCATGCTGAAAATGTTAAAATTTTCACTGCATTGTTTACAATGCAATATTTTCTTTGTAATTTTCTATCAAAATTTGTAATTTTTAAGTGCGGTATTTCGGTTTTTCTTTGTTTTTATGAAAATTGCATTGCAAATTGCAACGTTTTGCAGTTTTCAGTTAAAATTTTGCAGTTTCCGGCAACATTCTAAATTCATGCTCAGAATTTTATTATTTTCAGTGCTGTCTTTAGTTTCCAATCAAAATTTTGCACTTTTCAATGAATATTAATAATTTATGTTACAATAGATATTTCGTAATTTCATAAAAAAAAATGATATTTTCAAGTATCTAATAAGTAATTTATTCATTTGAATAACTTGTGTAAGTCGTGTAAACATAAATAAAATATTTCTAAATATTACGATATTAGATGAATATGGTATTTCATCGTTTCAAGTAAACATTTTTAGTGCTACGTTCAATTTCCAATGAAAATTTTGTACTTTCCAATAAATATTGCTAATTTTCAATTACTGTTACTTAGTTTTCGATGAATGTTTGATAAATACCATTAAAAATTTCATCAATTTTCGCAAATTTCATCAGGTAACAATAATTTGTAATTGCCAGTAAAATTTTAGAGTCATGCTAATTTTTTATGATTTTCACTGCAATGTTTAATTTACAACAAAAATGTTTTCAAGTGCGATTTGATGTTTTTCTTAGCTTTTATAAAAATTGCATCATTTCCAATAAACATTTTGCAGTTTTCACTAAAAATTTGGCAGTTTCCAGCAACACTCTAAATTCATGCTGAGAATTTTATAATTTTTTGTTCTGTCTTTAATATCCAATCAAAATTTTGCACTTTCCAATAAATATTAATAATTTCAATTTACATTTTCACCAATTTCGATGAATACTTTGTACGTTTCAACGACAATTTCATCATTTCCAGTAAAAAATTGTAATTGCTTGAATTTTTTAATTTTAATTGATGTTGACAGTTTTATAACTTTCGGTGCAATGTTTATGTTACAATAGATATTTCGCAATTTCTATGAAAATTTGTAATTTTTAAGTGCAATTTCTAGTTTTTTGTTTTTATAAAAATTTCTTCGTTTCCAGTAAATATTTTGCAGTTTCCTGTAAAAATTTTGCAGTTTTTAGCAACATTCTAAATTCATGCAGAGAATTTTATAATTTTCAGTGCTGTCTTCAATTTCCAATGAAAATTTTGCTCTTTCCAATGAATATTAACAATTTTTAATTACATTTTCATAATTCGTACGTATGCATACTTTTATGTATAATAATGAATATGTATGAGTAGAATTTCATCATTTCCAGCAAAAATTGTAATTGCCTGTATATTTTTAATCTTCATACATTACACTACATTGTTATAATTTTCGATGAATACTTTATACGTTTCAACGACAATTTTATCATGTTACAATACACATTTCGGAATTTCATAAAAAATATATATTTTCAAGCACGTAATAAGTAATTTATTAATTTGTGTAACTTGTGTAAGACGTGTAATGATACCACATAAATAAAATATTTCTAAATATTAAGATTTAATTTTTTTCGATAAATATGGCATTTCATCATTTTCAGTAAAAATATTCAGTTCTATGTTTAATTTGTAATCAAAATTTTATACTTTTCAATTAATATTGCTAATTTTCAATTACAGTTACTTAATTTTAGATAAATATTTGATAACATTGATTGAAAATTTCATCAGTTCCGGTAATAATATTTTGCAATTGCCAGTCAAATTTTAGATTAATGCTCATTTTTTTAAATAATTTTCACTGCAACATTTAATTTTCAATCAAAATTTTGCACTTTCCAATGAATATTGTTAATTTTCAATTACAGTTTCTTTATTTTAGATGAATTTTTGGTAACTTTCATTAAAAATTTCATCAATTCCGGTAAAATATTTGCAATTGCCATTAATATTTTAAATGCTTGCTGACAATTTTATAATGTCTAGTGCTATGTGTAATTTTCTATCAAAAATGAATATTGCAAATTTTCGATAACTTTTATTGAAAATTTCATCAATTCCAATAAAAAAATTGGGTTTGCCAAGTTTTAATATCTTGCTGAGAATTTTATCATTTTCAACGCTATGTTTAATTTATAATCAAAATTTTACATTTTCCAATTAACATTGCGAATTTTCAATACAGTTACTTAATTTTCGATGAATATTTGACGACTTTCAATGAAAATTTAGATTCTAATAAAAAAAATGCAATTGCCAGCAAAATTTTAAATTCTTGCTGAGAATTTTATAATTTTCAACGCTGTGTTTAATTTATAATTTAAATTTTGCACTTTCCAATGATTATTGCTGATTTTCAATTACAGTGTCTTAATTATGGACGAATATTTGATAAGTTTCATTGAAAATTTCAGCAATTTTCACAAATTTCGTCAGTTCTGGTAATAATATTTTGCAATTGCCAGTCAAATTTGAGATTCGTGCGATTTTTTTTATAATTTTGACTGCAATGTTGAATTTTTGATCAACATTTTGCACTTTCTAACAGATATTGTACTTTTCATTAAATATTGTTAATTTTCAATTACAGTTTCTTAATTTTAGATGAACATTGCAATTGCCATTAATATTTTAAATGCTTGCTGAGAATTTTATAATTTTTAGTGCTATGTTTAATTTACAATCAAAATTTTGAACTTTTCAATGAATATTGCTAATTTTCGATAACTTTCATTGAAAATTTCATCAATTCCAATATTTTATTAATCATTTTTAACGCTATGTTGAAACACAATCATCAAGTTGTGCAATTTGTAAAAAATCCTGGATATTTTTAGTTCTCGATATCTGAGGCATTAAAATTTGTAAAAATATCCCTCCTGTTTTTTTTCATATGTCTTTGCATATATTTAATAATAGTAATCTCTCTTTATTCGCAACCTACGTTACAGAAAAATTCTAAATAATATAGTATAAAATATATAATTACATAGATGTTTCAATATTTCGATTCATCTCGTTTGTCAGTTGTACTGCGTAACTTGTTATGGATTGTTCTCCTCTTTTCTTACAAGTTAGGATATCCTCCTGCTTCTGAATTACACAGTCGGAACAAGCAGTCTCCTCCTGGTTCATGGAAGGATCGATTCTTGCATGTTAGATGATGATAGCCATGCCATGTCAGACATGATAGAAGGTGTCTATTATTTTGGTTGGTTTCTTTCCAGGAACTGCTACTGAAGGCAGGACCATCGGTGTATTTACCTGCAACAAAATCCCAGTTTTTGTCTTCTCTTATTTCTTCGTATTCCAGTTGTTGCCTTCTTGTGATTCCTACTAGATTGTTAATGAGGCACTCTCCCATACTTTTAGTATCCGCTAGGAGGAAAGTAAATGTAATTGAGGCGTTTTTGGGAGACTCGGGACTTTCTTATAGAACCGGGCTTTTGTCTTGCCCTGTATTTGGTTGGTCAATACATCAATATTGCTATTATTCAGTGATTGTGTTTATTTCTGTACTGTGGTGTAGTAACAGGGGGGATCAGGTTCCTGAATAATCGCTCCAATTCGTGCCGTGAGGCGAGCGCGGACGCGTGACCCGCGTCGCGGTGTAAACCGACCCCCCGTAGGAACCTCGCGGGATACCAGATCCCATCTCCTGCCTTCCCCCCAGCCCAGCCAACGCGTGGATCCAGTTTCTCGTCGGGCCGCAGTGCTCCCCGCTACGTGATTTCTAATTAGTGTCGGGTTGCGTTCGCAGGTAGGATTTTGGGGGTCAGCCGCCCCCCAATGTTATCTCCGGCGGTGGTGCACACAATCCGCCGCAGAGATAAGCACACAATACCCCCCCGAAACGCTGCATAAATCTATCTTATCTGCCCGGATTCGATTATTCCCGTGTAGTACAGCGCGTTCGTATCCGAAAGTTAATTGAATGAGCGGAAAAAACGGCGTTATTTATCCTCACTATAATTAATCTTTATTGAATGAGATTATACGTAATTAATATTTGTCCGTGGCGGTGAGAACTGGTTGGCACGAAACTGGGACAGCCGAAAAATCTCTATAAGCAGCTTGGAGTAATCACGAGATATGCCCATAACTTAGCGCATTATTACGACACTTTTTCGGGCAGGAGCTTCGAATCTGGAGATTATCCTTAATTGGAGGCCGGGCTAGGAATTTTCGGCGTAAATTAAGTCGCCCCCCGTCCGGGGGGGAAGTAGAAAGTCGGCTCCGGCCCGATCGAAATCATCTTTCAATTGTCCGAAACTAAAAATCCGTCACGCACGATTTAGGCCCGCACCAGTCGCGCCGTTATTTATGGATCGAAACACTTTTACCGAGAGAGCACTTTCTTTATTTCGAAAGGAAGCATTCTGGGAGGAGCTCTATGTAATTGTCCGGCGATACTTCCAACCCAAATCAACAGGCAGACACACAAAGGCATATTTTTTGTGTGCATGCATTACTGATGCAATTGGATGCAATTGGACGCAATCATTAGCAGCGACCACCTAGCCTCCGAGCAACCCAAATTACCGCTGGTAATAAAGGTCTCCGAGATTATCCACTGGGGTGGGCGCGATAGCCGCCGGCCCAGGCTACTGCCTTCCTTCTCCCATATACGGGCCTTTAACGATCTCCGAAGACGCTGCAGGTGAGAGGGTCCGTGGGCGGCTGAGGCCCGTGGGCGACCCGGTGGGCCGGCTGGGCCGGCAGCGTGCCCTTTTCCGCAAGGTCAAAGCCCGAGCCCCGGCGTCTGGCGTCCCCCGGGGCTCGCGCATTGGGCCTCTCCGCTCCCAATTGCGCGCCGCCGGCGCTCGCGCCTAATTGATACGTTCTCACGTGTTAATCTAGCGAGTTTAACGCCCGCAGACTGTGTCCGGCACGCACGGGCAAGTCTCGGAGATGAAGAGATGAGATGCCAGAACGAGAGCTCTCGAATCGGCAAATTACAGGCAGCATCAATCCACGCGCCTGAATTGCTTACAAAACACGCGCCTAACACTTAATTTCCGACATACGTCCATGCAGCCTGAAACTTTTCCACTGAAATTTAAGTTATTTTTGCAAAATCTATCAGAATTATATGTTTACATGCAAGACGTGAAAGTGGCGAGTTGTTCAGGTGGATGTATGCTCAAATATCTACAATTTAATTTTCGGCCATAGGACTTTTTAGGTTAGGTTATCGTAAGTTATGTTAGGTTAGGAAATTTAGTTTTAAAAATCCTGAATCATTTTTGCTTCTTAAACTTTGAAATTTGTACAAAAAAATCCCCAGGTTAGGTTAGGTCAGATCTGGCAAAGGCAAGGTTAGGAAATTTAGTTTTAAAAACCCTGAATTATTTTTGCTTCTTAAACTTTTAAATTTGTGCAAAAACAATGGTTTGGTTAGGTTAGGTTAGGTAAAGGTTAAGTTAGGAAATTTAGTTCTAAAAATCCTTCCAATCAATCCTTCCTGGATTTCCTTGATTTGTTCTTGACTGCAATCAGCTAGTCCTGAAAAACTGTTATTGAAAATTTGATCGTAATTTAAAAAATATTATATAATATTTTTTTGTGTATTGGGAATATCACTCTCGTATAATTCAATGAATTTTTTTCAGTGAAGATTCTCTTGATAATAAAAATCTCTATAAGCAGCTTGGAGTAATCCCGATATATGCCCATAACTTTATTATTATTATTAAGTGCATTATTACGACACTTTTTCGGGTTTACACAGTTTTATTTGACTCGTTTTTTGTTTCACACATCATTTTCCATTATGATGTTCTATTAATGGTGTGACAATTTTATAACACTATTTCATTTTTCCCCAATTTAATTACATACAATATTGCAAAACTTGCAAAGTATCAAATATCCTTAAAACTCGTTCAATCATTTCAATAAGTTATCTTACTTATTGAAATGATTGAACGAGTTTGATATTTGATATTTTGCAAGTTTTGCAATATTGTATAGTATTGCAATATGTATTTCGTTTTAAATGCTTTATTATAACGAATATAACATCCTTATCCTTCAGCGGGACTCGAATCTTGGACCATAAGCGGGCTTTTATCTAAACCAACGCAATATTTATGTATGTATTTATAAATGCGCATTTTGGGTTCGTCGCTTGACCTAGCGAGCTGGCATAGAGTCTCCAGCGCCATATTACGTAAAAGCGTACCATTTTTTTCTGCTTGCAAATTTTTGAAATCTGATTTCGGATCTTGGAAGCCACATTATTAATTGCTATGTTATAAAAAAATTGTCATCGCAAATTATTTGATTATCGATTTATTAGTATGTCAATTCAAGATATTGCTACACGAAATACTGCTTACATAACTATTGACTTGATTCATATCACGTAATGTCAAATTTTCAGAGGATTTGTATTCAGGTGTACTCTATACAGATCTGACTTAAAATTTTGAAATTATCCATTAAATAACTTTTCAGAAATTTCAGTGACCGATGGCTTATACTGGTCAACTCGGAAAGTTAATAACTCGATTTTCTCACTTATTTAAGACATATTGGTGGTCAAATTTTCACAGGATTTGTATTCAGGTATACTGTATACAGATCTGGCATAAAAGTTTCAAAATATCTATTAGACAAATTTTCAGAAATTTTAGTGACTGACAACTTGTACTGATCAACTCGAAAAGTTAATAACTCGATTTTCTCACTTATTTAAGACATATTTGTGGTAACATTTTCAGAGGGTTTGTATTCAGGTACACTGTATGTAGATCTGGCATAAAAGTTTCAAAATATCCATTAGACAAATTTTCAGAAATTTCAGTGACTAATAACTTATACTAGTCAACTCGGAAAGTTAATAACTCGATTTTCTCACTTATTTAAAACATATTGGTGGTCAAATTTTTAGAGGATTTGTATTCAGGTATACTGTATACAGATCTGGCATAAAAGTTTCAAAATATCCATTAGACAAAGTTTTAGAAATTGACAGTTCCCGTCTGTACTTGATTGTAGTCAAAGTGGAGAAAATCGAGATGTGGACAGTAAGGAGGACAACGAAAGGCAGCTTGTCTCGAAACTGTGGCCGCAGTGGTAGCCATGGCGACCAACCGTTAATCAAAGTTAATCGGAGACTGTGAGACCAGGCCTAAGTATACGCCGCAGAAAATATTCACATCCACGGGAAAATCGTACAATTTCAACGTTGCCCTGGGTGATTCCATCCGCAACTATTGATTGAAAACGATTTTCCGCTATCATTATTTAAAAGGTGATCGTGTGATTGAATATGAACGCTTTCCGCTATCATTATCTTAAAGGTGATCGTGATAGCATGGTAATCATCGCAGCACAGTGAATTTCGAACGATTTATGATTATTTACTGTACCAATTTTTATCATCCCCGGAATTCTATTAATTCACCCTTAATTTTACCTCAATTTTCCTTCAACACCCAAGGAATTTGATTGGAGTCAAAAGTGGAGATTTAAACATTTCACAGACCCAATAACCGAATCCACGAACAATCGAACTGTACAATTGTACACATTGAATGATGTTTGATTTTTGAAGTTTTTGAGTTTTGACAAACCGCGATTTTTGATTTTTGAAGTTTCCATTTCATTTGATTCTTGTACTTTGGACTTTGTAGTTTTTGAATTTTACAGACCCAACTCTGCAAAATTCAAAAAGTACAAGTCCAAAGTACAAAAGAGAGTGAAATGAAATGGCAACTTCAAAAAATCAAAAATCGCAAAAAAATGTGGTTTGAGAGATGTATGTTTCGTGAATTGTTTGCTTTCTGTTATATAACTCTATTTAATAACGTAATTTTACTAAATTTTATTAAAATATGACGTCTTCAGTATAGTTATGTTCAATGTAAACTAAGACTGAATAAATAAATAATCTTATCTTATATTATCGAATCCACGAATAATCGAATAAAATCAATTCATTGTTGAATTGATGAATTTAATAATCATTCATTGTTGAATTGATGAATTCAACAATCATTCATTGTTGAATTGATGAATTCAACAATCATTGATTGTTGAATTGATGAATTCAACAATCATTCATTGTTGAATTGATTAATTCAAAAATCATTCATTGTTCACTTGATTTATTAAAAGTGTAATATTTCGAGCGATTATTTATTGTAGTTTTTGTAAGTTGCATTATTTTATATATATATAGTTTTTAACGCTTCAATCAAGATTGTTTGTCTTTTGGCGCGCATATGAGGCTGAACCGAGTTAAAAACTGCTGGAACAGCCTTGGAGCGGTAATCGACTGCTCGGTAGAGGCGCTGGGCTCGAAACAAAGCGCTTTCCATGCGAGTGCCGCATGAAATTGCTGTGATTTAATACCCACAGCACTTGAGACACTAATTTCACACTTGATGTAATGTGTAATGCATACAAAAGTGGAGTTCATATTGAAACGTCGACAGTTACCTAGAGAATTTCATCACAACGTAATTATTTTTTAAGAAAGATGCGTAAAGTCTGCAGTACGGGAGATTTTTTTGCATATTTCACGTTTTAACATCTTCTGGGACTGGAATATAGTAGTTAAGCTGTGGGAGTTCTAATGCACCGCCCGCAGTAATTATGGAATTGAAATTGCTCGTGGTGATTAAACCGCCGATTAAAACCGCCGATAAAAACCGCCGATAAAAACCGCCGATTAAACCGCGAATGAATTTAATCGAAGTATCTGCAGGAGGTGCGTTAGAACTCCCACAGCCTACCTACTCAAGATTGCATTATCGATTGCTACGAAAAATCAGCAAAGTGGCCAGGAAAGTGCAGACAATCAAAAGGTACAGTGCCACGAAAACTTCCAATTGTTGCATAACATTTTTCCATTTTCCACTTTAAGTAAATTGTTCTCCAGTCTCTATAATTGCATTTCAAATTTCAAATAGGGCTCATCTCGTAGGGGGTTCAAAATGTTTTTTTTTCACTCTTTTCATGTTCATGTATAGTATAGATAGATATTCCATGGGCGAGAAAGGGAAAAAATCAAACTTATAACTTTCTGCATTGACAGGTATTACTAGCTTAGCTATTACTGAAATTTCTGAAAATTTATTATTTGCAAATTTTATATTAGATTCGTGTACAGTACACCTGAAACTAATTCTGCTGAAAATTTGACAAGGTTTTAGTATTAAATAAGGGAGAAAATCAAACACTTAACTTGCTGCATTGACAAATAAAGGTTAGCTATTACTGAAATTTCTGAAAATTTATCACTTGCAAATTTCATATTAGATTCGTGTACAGTACATCTGAAACTAATTCTCCTGAAAATTTGACAAAGTTTCAGTATTAAATAAGAGAGAAAATCAAACACTTAACTTTCTGAATTGACAAATATAGGTTAGCTATTACTGAAATTTCTGAAAATTTATTATTTGCAAATTTGATATTAGATTTGTATGTAGTACACCTGAAACTAATTCTGCTGAAAATTTGACAAAGTTTTAGTATTAACTAGGGGAAAAAATCAAACTGATAACTTTCTGCATTGACAAGCATGGCTTAGCTATTACTGAAATTTATAATTTGCAAATTTGGTATTAGATTCGTGTACAGTACACCTGAAACTAATTCTGCTGAAAATTTGACAAATTTTCAGTAATAAATAAGGGAAAAAATCAAACACTTAGTTTTCTGCATTGACAAGTATAGGTTTAGCTATTACTGAAATTTCTGAAAATTTATTTTTAAATTTTTTTATGTTATATTCGTGTACAGTGCAACTGAAACTAATTCTGCTGAAAATTTGACAATATTTCAGTAAAAAATAAGGGAAAAAAATCAGACACTTAACTTTCTGAATTGACAAGTATAGGTTAGCCATTACTGAAATTTCTGAAAATTTATTATTTGCAAATTTGATATTAGATTTGTGTACAGTACACCTGAAACTAATTCTTCTGAAAATTTGACAAAGTTTCAGTGTTAAATAAGGGAGAAAATCAAACACTTAACTTTCTGCAGTGACAAGTATGGCTTAGCTATTACTGAAATTTCTGAAATTTTATAATTTGCAAATTTGATATTAGATTCGTGTACAGTACACCATAAACTAATTGTGATGAAAATTTGACAAAGTTTTAGTATTAAATAAGGAAGATAAATAAACACCCAACTTTCTGAATAGACAAGTATAGGTTAGCTATTACTGAAATTTCTGAAAATTTATTATTTGCAAATTTGATATTAGATTTGTGTACAGTACACCTGAAACTAATTCTTCTGAAAATTTGACAAAGTTTCAGTGTTAAATAAGGGAGAAAATCAAACACTTTACTTTCTGCATTGACAAGTATAGGTTATCTATTACTGAAAATTTATTATTTGCAAATTTGATATTAGATTCGTTTACAGTACATCTGAAACTAATTCTCCTGAAAATTTGACAAAGTTTCAGTATTAAATAATTAAGAAAATCAAACACTTAACTTTCTGCATTAACAAATAAAGGTTAGCTATTACTGAAATTTCTGAAAATTTATCATTTGCATATTTTATATTGGATTCGTGTACAGTACACCTGAAACTAATTCTGCTGAAAATTTGACAAAGTTTTAGTATTAAATAAGGGAAAAAATCAAACTTATAACTTTCTGCATTGACAAGTATGGCGTAGCTATTACTGAAATTTCTGAAAATTTATAATATGCAAATTTGATATTAGATTCGTGTACAGTACACCTTAAACTAATTCTGCTGAAAATTTGACAAAGTTTCAGTAGTAAATAATGGAGAAAATCAAACACTTAGTTTGCTGCATTGACAAGTATAGGTTAGCTTTTGCTGAAATTTCAGAAAATTTATTATTTGCAAATTTGATATTAGATTCGTGTACAGTAAACCTGAAACTAATTCTGCTGAAAATTTGAAAAAGTTTTAGTCTTGAATAAGGGAAAAAATCTAACTTATAACTTTCTGCATTGGCAAGTATAGGTTAGCTATAACTGAAATTACTGAAAATGTATCATTTGCAAATTTCATATTAGATTCGTGTACAGTACATCTGAAACGAATTCTCCTGAAAATTTGACTAAGTTTCAGTATTAAATAAGGGACAACATATAACTTTTTGCATTGACAATTATAGTCTTCGGCTTGCTGTCCTCGGCTTACGCCTCGGGAGCGAATACATCCCTTCCTGTACATCCACATAATTGAATTTACTTGAATTTTCCCTTTTGGTGTTGACGAACCCAAACTTGAATTGCAACCACAATCGTGCATCGGAGCCTTAATTTTCTATGCGTAGAGAAGTACATTGTTAATTTAATATGGTCGCTACGAAGTTTATTGTCCTACTCGGACAAGTAAAGTCGTTAGTGGTCGTTGTATTGAACAAACACGAGCCGATTCCGTTCTAGTTGGGAAATAAGGGATAGTTTCCATCTCGGCCTTAAAGCCGAGTGGTGCAACGTTGCATATTAAAGAGAAAATGTGGCTCATAACGCATGAATGGAGGTCGTGAAAATCCCGGGCGTAGAAAGCACAGCTCACTTCGTATGCGCGCAATTGCCGTGAATTACATAACAGGTGTGCGTTGGTCCGATGCCGCACCACGCCAGCATCGCCGTATAAATCACACCACCGATGGTAATAATAATAATAATAATAATAGTCCGCGGTTCTCGCGCCCGTGGGAAGAGATGAAGAGCGGGCGGATGATTTACACCAGGACGTCGTGCGCCGCTCTATGAAGCCGTCGCACTTTTGCGTCTGTGTGTGAGTGTGTTAGTGTCGAGATAAATCACCATGCCCTGGCCGTCGCCGTTTACGGCGAGGACCGTAAAGTGCACACACAAACACACCAGTGCTTGCACACATGCACAAAGAGCACGTACAGGCGGATAGGAGAGCGCGAAACGGCGGAGGACCCCATGGTAGCAGCGCACAGGTGAGCGGCTTGGCGCGGGAATCGAGGTCATCCGCGTTTCTCGTTCGACTCTCTCACAAGCAGGACGACAACAAGAACGCAGAGCAGCTCCAACGAGAACAACAACAAGAAGATGACGGCAAACTGAAAACGTTGAAGTTTGTTGCTCGCGCCCTTGATCCCACTTCTGAAGTGTTGCCAGTCAACGTAAAACGTCACGAGTTGTCGTGCAGAACTAGAAATATTAACCCAGTGATTCAATGTAACGTTATTCTAAAACATAGCGCCCTTGATCCCACTTCTGAAGTGTTGCCAATACACGTAAAACGCCATGAATTGTCGTGCAGAACTAGATATGTTAACCCAATGAATCAATATAACGCTATTCTTAAACTTTGCGCCCTTGATCCCACTTCTGAAGTGTTGCCAAGTTGCCAACACATGTAAAACACCACGAATTGTCATGCAGAACTAGATATGTTAACCCAATGGGCAGGTCTAGGCAGGCTAAAAGAAACCAAAGGGTCATCAAGGGAAGTGTATTCCCAGCCACCAAAGTACAACATCAATCTTTAGTGGGCAACTATGTAGCTCTTAAAGCCGAAAATAACCACCAAAGGGTCGACAGGACAAGCTACGAAAGTAACATCAATCCCATGTTCTAATCGCGCCACGCATTCTGCTCCGGCTCTGATGTACTCCAAAAGGCTTTTAAGCACAGAAATAGACCCCCTCGACGAAGAGGCGGTCTGGCAGTAACCCGGGGGAGCTCCTCCTGCGTTTATTTTTACCCGTCGGCTACCGACGCGCGGTCAATTAAACCCGGAGAGGATGTGAAACCGCAGACCCATCACGGGGACACGGCCAAGACGCCGGATAAACAAATGAAACGCCGCTTCCTCCGGAGAAATCGAAGATGTGTAAACGGACACCAATCGCGCGCCTTTTTATTACCGCTTCCTCCGTTCTCCCCAGATCAGTTCTCTCCAGATCCGTTCTCTCCAGATCTGTTCTCTTCACATGCGAAGCACAGGGAGTCCGATGCGAGGCCACAAATAGCACGTGAATTAATGCCCGGCGATCCATCCTCGAGTGGATTCTTGGGGGCTTTTAAGTGACACACGTGCAACACCCCCACGTGACTCGTGTCACGATTGTGCATTCTGTGGCTCGAGGAAGTGGCGATGAACGACGGTTCTGGAGAGCGTCGTTTGGGCGCAGCTCACGTAACGCAATCGTCATATAAAGAGGCTACCGCCGTTATTTTAAATTAGCTGCTAATAGCGTTTAAAAGCTCTTGACCCATTAAACGAGAACTGGAGCTTCATATGCCAGACGTGCTAACTGCCGGAATACTTTAGGATGAGCTACCCACTACACGTATCCCTGGCTATTTGTAAACAAAATAAAAAGGCATTTAACAATTTTCCAAAAATTTCAACAAAACTTAAATTTGAAAACCATTTAAAAAAAACGATTATCCAAAATCACAATCCTTCATATGCCAGACGTGACAACTGCCGGAATACTTTAGGATGAGCTACCCACTACACGTATTTCTGGCGATTTGTAAACATCATAAAAAAAGCATTTAACAATTTTCCAAAAACTTCAACAAAACCAAAATTTGAAAACCATTTAAAGAAACCGATTATCCAAACTCACTACAAAAATAGGAGGAATAGAAAACCAAAATATATCACATATCATCCAGGAATGCAAATTAAGAGCATATGATGGAAATTTCACTGATTTTATGTTTGCAACTCCATCATCAATCGAATATATAAATGGGCTCGACGTTTGCTTGTAACTTATGTAAATTTTAAAATATAATTTTGTAATTCGTAATTTTGCATCATACATGTCAACCCTGGCTACTTGTAAACAAAATAAAAAAAAAACCATATAACAATTTTCCAAAAACTTCAAGAAAACCAAAATTTAAAAGCCATTGCAAACAACCGATTATCCTAAATCACTACAAAAATAGGAGGAATAGTAAACCAAACTATATTACATATCATACAGGAATAAAAATTAAGAGTATATGATGGAAATTTCACTGATTTCATGTTTGCAACTCCATCATCAATTGAATATATAAATGGTCTCGACGTTTGTTTGTAACTCATCTAAATTTTTAAATCTAATTTTGTACTTTAGATGAGTTAGAAACGTCTAATTTTGCATCATACGTGTCAACGCTATACGCTAAATAAAATAACTTCAAAAATCACTACATAGCCTCGTTTTCAAGAAACACTAATGACACTAACAGACTTGTCTGTAATACTTTCGAGAGAAATTGTTGGTGGATCTTCAAAAAAACAGGCCGCATAAAATTTTAAGATCATTAAGAAAACCGGCAGATAAAAATCGATTTATGTTGTAAATTTTAAAAACTAAAAATAAAACAGCAAATTAAATGTTACAAATCATTGTAATGTACATAATTTAAAAAAAACTGTCACATTGAAAATTAAATTTCGTGTAAACTGCATGGTCCGTTTTTTTAAGGTACAATATTTCGAAGTACTGCAAAAAAAGTCAAAAACACATTTTGATGCATATCTACGAAAACTCCACGAAAATCGAAGTAAAGCATCGTTTTACTGTAATTTTTTTTTTAAATGATTTCTATTTAAGATACACCACCGCTTACTTTAGGTTGATGAAAACAAACGCACTACAAAATCACTACCAAATCACTACAAAAATCATAATTAATGTTTTAATGTACAAAATTTTGAAAATCAATTAGATAAAAATCTATTTAATATACAATATTTCGAAGAACTGCAAGAAAACCAAAAGTCGACATTACAATTTGATGCAGATCTACGAAAACTCCACGAAAATCAAGTAAGCATCGTCTTAATGTACAAAATTTTGAAAATCAATAAGATGAAAATCTATTTAAAATACTGTTACCTGTTGCTTTAGGTTGGTCAAAAAAAACGCACTACACAATCACTACAAAATCACTACAAAAATCACAATTAATGTTTTAATGTAATAAATTTTGAAAATCAATTAGATGAAAATCTATTTAATATACAATATTACGAAGAACTGCAAGAAAATCAAAAGTCGACCATACAATTTGATGAAGATCTACGAAAACTTCACGAAACTCGAAGTAAAGCATCGTTTTAATGTACAAAATTTTGAAAATGATTAAGTTGTAATCTATTTAAGATACACCACATGTTGCTTTAGGTTGGTCAAAACGAACGCACTACACAATCACTACAAAATCATTGCGAAAATCACGATTAATGTTTTAATGTACAGAATTTTGAAAATCAATAAGATGAAAATCTGTTTAAGATACACCACCTGTTGCTTTAGGTTGGTCAAAATATACTTACTACACATTCACTACAAAATCACTACATAGACTCGTTTTCAAGAAACACTAATGACACTAACATTTTTGAAAATCAATAATATGAACATCTATTTAAGATACACCACATGTTGCTTTAGGTTGGTTAAAATGAACTTACTAGACATTCACTACAAAATCACTACATAGACTCGGTTTCAAGAAACACTAATGACACTAACATTTTTAAAAATCAATAAGATGAACATCTATTTAAAATACACCACCTGTTGCATTAGTTTGGTCAAAATAAGCTTACTACACATTCACTACAAAATCACTACAAAAATCACTACATAGACTCATTTTCAAGAAACACTAATGACACTAACAGTTTTGAAAATCTAAGATACACCACCTGTTGCTTTAAGTTGGTCAAAATGAACTTACTACACATTCACTACAAAATCACTACAAAAATCACTACATAGACTCGTTTTCAAGAAACACTAATGACACTAACAGAGTTTCCAGTAATATTTTCGAGAGAAATTGCGACGTTGGTGGATCTTTAAAAAAAATAGGCTGTACAAAGTTTCAAGAACATTAAGAAAACGTACAGATAAAAAACAATATAGGAGCCGTTGATTTTGAAAGCCAATTTATTTTTAATCCAGACAAGTCCAGAAATACACAAAGAAAATTGTCCGTTGTATATTTCTGAACTTTTCTCAATAAAAAAATGGACAAAAAAATTAAAACTAAAAAAAACAATAATTAGGTAATATTTGTTCCAACATCTAAAGGACGTACTTTGACGTACTAAAAATATAATAAAACAAAAACAATATTTCAATAATTTAAAGAAAATGTAATTAAAATTTTATAAAATGAGTTTAAAAATCGAAATAAAAGTCTATTTCAAATATTTTAAAAACTATCAAAGGAATCTTCTTCTTGACAGTGGTGATGCCATGCTCGAGCATTGGTGTCTAACTTCCCCATGTAAGATATGGTGCGCATGTTGCGTCATTCCTCAGGCTATCAACTATCCAGTTTTCTTCACAATTTTTCAAAATATTTAAAAACTATCAAATTATTCTTCGTGTTGACAGTGGTTAATTATTTAAAGATGCAATATAATTCTAGCTGTAATATTTCGAACAACTGTAAGAGAAACAAAAGTCCTGAAATACACAAGGAAAGTGTGTTACATATTTCATTACACTTACATATTCCTGGACTTTTCTCAAGTAAAAAAATAGCCCCACTTTCAAAATCAACGGCTTATAAGTTGCAAAGTTTCCAAAACTAAAAAAAAAACAATAATTAGGGAATATTTGTCCCTGCATCTAAATGAATATCAATTTACAAAATTTTGAAAGCTGGCAGTTTCATGAGCCGTTTCTCTTTAATGTGCAAAATTTCAAAAACGTAATCAAATCTAAAATAAATTTTATTTACAAAATTTTGAAAAGTGTTAGTTAAAATGTTTCATGTGCAGTCTCCATTTCATCTACAAAATTTCAAAAACTGATACTACATGAAAATGTTTCGTGTACCTCTAATGTACAACATTTTTAAAGCTGGAAGTTAAAACGTTTTATGAGCTGTTTCCATTTAATGTACACAATTTAAAAAACTATCAAATCTAAAGTAATTTTATTTAGAAAATTTTGAAAACTGTCAGTTATAATTTTTCATGTGCTGTCTATATTTTTGTGCTGACTCCAAAACACAAATAATTAAACAATTTTTTATACAAATGAAACTGAGATTTCAAAATATTAATAAGTTTGGGAACTGTTCAAACTCTAGATTAGTAGTATGAACATTTATTCCATATACAGGTACATATCTACAGCATACTTAATGCATATAACAATAATATAATATTGATGATAGATAGATATGTGATATATGATGTGATACATGATATATGGAATGGGCTATCGACATTCATCTTTCTACGTCTTTCGACTTAATTTTTAGTCGATTATTAATACCGATTTTACACAGTACTTTTGTGCAAATTCTATGATAAAAGTATGCTCTACATAGTTTGAAGTTTCTACTTTTGACCTTTTAAGCTGGAAACATCTAGGTCTAAAAGTTTCAAGTTTGAAGCTTCTAGGTTTTATAATTTGTTTCCTCTGTCTACGTCTTTCGACTTAATTATTAGTCGATTATTAATACCCATTTTACACAGTACTTTTGTGAAAATTCCATGATAAAAGTTGCTCTACATAGTTTAAAGCTTCTACTTTTGACTTTTTAAGCTGGAAACATCTAGGTCTTGAAGTTTCAAGTGTGAAGCTTCTAGGTTTTAGAGTTTATTTTATTAAACTTCCAAAACTTCAATTTATACGGTTGAAACTTTTTGAATTTGAAAGTTTTAGTGTGAACTCAAATTACTGAAAATTTTGGGCTTGAAAATTTTACGATGTGAGCGTTTAAGATTTAAACTTCTAGAATGTCAAATTTATAGTTTGTAATTTTCAGGACTCGACTATAAATTTGCTTCGTTTCCAAATTTGAATTAGGTCATCTGCTTCGTTTCAAAATTTGTATTAGGTCTTGCAATTTTATGATGCTTTGAAGCTTTTAGGCTTTCACGTCTTAACATTTTAATCTATAATACAGGTATTCTGTACATAGTTTGAAGTTTCTACTTTTGACCTTTTAAGCGTGAAACATCTAGGTCTTGAAATTTCAAGTTTGAAGCTTCTAGGTTTTAGAATTTGTTTTAGAAACTTCCAAAACTTCAATTTATACGGTTGGAACATTTTGAATTTGAAAGTTTTAGTGAGAACGTAATTACTGAAAATGTTAAATTTGAAAATTTTACGAGTTGAATGTTTAAGATTTAAACTTCTAGAATGTCACATTTATAGTTTGTAATTTTGAGGACTTAACTATAAATTTGCTTCGTTTCAAAATTTGAATTAGATCATCTGCTTCATATCAAAATTTGAATTAGCTCTTACAATTTTATGTTGCTTTTGAAGCTTTCAGGCTTTCACGTCTTAACATGTTAATCTTGATACTTATGGGCCTTACATTTTTCAGTTTGAAGCTTCGATTCTCGTATAGTTACTATGCTCTAATGATATTTTTCCAATTCGCATTTAAAATGCTCATTATGTATATTGAATCTCATCGTTAAAACTACACTTTAATCCAATGGGTGAATAACATTTTCACTTTATTCTCCATAACCATTGACAACGTGAATAAAGTAAAAAAATAGGTAAATTCGCATTATCCTTGAAAATTTCGTTGTCACCTGACAATGTGACACTTTCACACTTTCACTTTCACAAGCAAATTTTTCAATGCTGATAACGAAATGGACAAAAAATTGTATGATACACGTGAATGAAGCAATTTTATCCAATCGAAAACATTATCGCACTCGCTTCGCCTCTTGTGCTAAACTGATTTTTCGTGGATAAAATTCGACTTTATTCACTTACACCATAAATAGCTATTCTGGTTATAAGAGTATATTCAGAAAACTTCGCATTTCCATTTGCGATTAATATATGCACCGTGTGGTGGTAATGTCTATTTATAAGCCCGCAAATGAAGCGCGAAGAAAATTCCCTGCCTGACTCCCAGTAATTCACTGTGATAAATCCGACCTTGTCGGTCTGCGCAGCACACTAATTACGCTGATTTATTTTTAATGGTTGCATAATGATACGCGATCCGCTCATTGTCATGCGACGCCCGAGCATTGTCACGCCGCATACATAATCAGAATACTTAGATGAAACGTTTCAAGTATAAATAAACTATTTATTGTAAGTTTAATAATATTATTATTTATAGAAAGCATAACAATATTTTTCTATGACAGTGCACTTTTCAACTAAGTTTTACACACAGTTCATAGTGCGTAAAGTGATACTTTTCAGCACAAGTACGTAAAAAAATCGCCTGTAAGCAAAAACGTCAACTGTAAAATTGTATAAAATTTTAGCTGATTTCACTTTTCAGTATCATTGAATCAACGCTTCAATTATAATCTATTTAGTTTATATGTAATAATACTGTTATTATCTATAGAAGAAATAACAAAAAAAAAACACCTGTGCGTAAAAACGTTAACTGCAAAATTGTATAAAATTTTAGCTGTTTTCACTTTTCAGTATCATTGAATCAACCTTTCAATTATAATCCATTTAGTTTAAATGTAATAATACTGTTATTATCTATAACAGGGATATTACCTTTCCCTTATCCCTTATTATCAAGGATAAAAATAACATATTTGTAGCAGGATTAGGGAAACCAAATGACTAACACTTACATGCAGCATTTTTGCAGTGGACAATTGCAGTTTTTGCAATTGTTTTTTTTTTGGGTATTTTTGAGATCTTGGGGTGAATGTTGGTACGTACTCACTTGACATTTGTGTTCTTTCTTAATCGTTATTATCTTATCGACGAAAGTTCTTCCTCCGCAAACATGTAAATATATTGTGATAACTTTTTATTTGCTACCTGAGGTGAACGGTTTAAAGACTTGCACACCTCTTGTAATCGATTAAGTCATTATTGCGCAGTCTAACGCAGATCCGTGGGCGCGCACTCATTACCTGGCCAACGCAGCACAACGTCCGACAGGTTAATTGTAACGCGTCGAAATGGCCGCTGGTTTTCTTCTGGTTTTTTTCTTCCACCATACCCTCAAGTCGGCTTGTGTCGTCATCTAATAATTGAATTGCCACAGCTCCTGGCTCAACACTAAGAAGTAACAAATATGTAGCAATATCTTTCAAAGATTTCGAACTTCTATATCAGCAGAAAAACAATTATGTATATTTGATTTGATGAATACCAGACTATGTTAAAAACCTATTTTTGCTATTTTCTCATCCTATTCTCTCAGATTTTGTCATAAAACCAAGCAATCATTCAGTATTCCTCATTTTAACAATTTATCGGAATGTTAGTGTTTCAGAAGCTTAAGCGATAAACACGTTAGATTTTTATTGCACCTACTCTAAATTTGTAAATTGTAATTATTTTTCCGTGGATCTCTTATATTTTCAAATTTACGAGTGAAAGTAGGTACACTAATTGTTCGAAGTTTAAGATCATTGGGATTCTATTAAGAAACTTTCGAGTTTTATGGCCAATTTGATGAAATCAAATTATTTAAATTAGACTATCAAGTATTCTAATTAAAATAATTTTATTTCAGTCAAAAATGTTTTCGTGTTCCTAATATTTAGACTTATTAGCCATACAAAGTTTTACTACCTAGTCCACATAAAAATGGGATCGAGACTCAGTGAAGAGTCATAATATTAACAAACCGAATACCAAATACTGAACTTCTACAATTCTACGCAATTTGAACCTCTCCCATTTGCATGTGGATGCGAAAAAAGTCGCTTTTATCGCCGACCGTCGTTATTGGACCTTCTGCGTCCTAATTTAATTAGCCGCTGGAGATGCTGCGCGGATAAGGCGCGGTAAACCTGCACGTGTCCTCGCTCCTCGCAGACGATTCCATTATCTCCGGGCCGCACTCTCCCGCATGTCGTTAAGATAACGCAGGAGAGCCCTCGCAGCTTGCCTGCCGGCAATTAGCCGTTTTTCCCCCGTCTTCTTCGAGGCGATCGATGCGACGTGGGGCTCTTTATGCACCGCCTTAATTAACGCAATTAACGGGCGGCGTGTGAGCCTGCGATTCCGCTCACCCACGCACTGTGGAAGGTGTGCCAATTAATTCGGCTATCGGATCGTGGAATTTAATAGTGTTTTCAGGTTTTTGGTCCAAAAAGAGAATGGATGTAGAAATATATTTGAAAAAAATGTGCTACTAGGTTTTACAACGTAGATTTAATAGAAATGTACCAAAAAGTATTACTAGCTCAAAAACTAAAAAAAAAAAACTTATATGTTCAAGTCTTTTTGCACAAAAGTATTGAAAAAAGTTTAATGTTATCAAGCTCAAATTAAAATTACTTACATATAACATACATACATATATATATGGGTAATGTATAAAGTATGAAGTATGTAAAAGTATTGAAAAAAAGTTTAATGTTATCAAGTTCAAATTCAAATTACTTCCATATAACTTTCATACATGCACACATATATGGGTAATGTATGAAGTATGAAGTATGTAAAAGTATTGAAAAAAAGTTTAATGTTGTCAAGTTCAAATTCAAATTACTTACATACATACATACATACATACATACATACATACATACATACATACATACATACATACATACATACATACATGCATACATGCATACATATTGAGAGGTGTAAGTGAGAGGTGTTTGATGTTATAAGGTTTTACTACAAACAATTTTTTGTTTGTTTTGCTTTCGTAGTTTGTTGAACATACGATATTATTAAATATTATTAAATATTTGATGATATTATCTTAATTGTGATGCCAGGTTTTAAAATAGTGCAGAAGTTTACATTTCAAAATTTTCTTATGTAGGTATATATTGCTATAAGAAAAACAAACTATTTGGTACTTTCAGGGTTTGTAATTAAAAAAGAAAATGATTCGTTGGCGTTTTTTATAACATTTTTTTTGAATGTTTCAAAAGTTTGTCCTTAATTTTCATCATTAAGTTTTCATAATTATAAAAGAAAACTGAATATTTGACGTTTTTTACAGAAATAGTTTGAAGTGTTTCAACAGTTTCCTTCGTTAGTTTAGTTAGTTAGTTTCCTGATTTTCCAATACAACAGTCATCTAGGTTTTAAAACAAAATTATTTTTTTGGCTATCTGCAGGCTTCTAATACAATCCATTTTTTGATAATTCCAGATTTGGTAACAAAACAAAAGTAATTTTTGCTGTTACCAAGATAATAAACTAACTAATTTGTCCTGCTTCAAAAGTATGTCCAAGTTTGCTTTGGAAGATAGAAATAATAGATAAATTATAAATCATTAAAATCATTAATCATTAATAAAACAATTGGTGCTTCCAATTTAAAAACAAAAATGAATTTTTATGTTTTGTAATATTTTCATCTTTTCACAACCATTCCAACAAAAAAAAAACAAATTCTGGGGTTTATCAAAAACCCCAGGGGTCCGGTAGAAATTGGTTAGAAATATGAAGATTTTATACCTCCAGGCTTTCCAACAAAACAGTGTTTTTGTTAGTTCCGAATTGGATACATTTTTTCTTTGTTACAAAGAAAATAATGTTTCCAGTTTTCCAATTTGTAATGATTCCAAATTTTATCACAAAACAAATATTTTTGATGATTCGAACTAACTAATTTGGGGTGCTTTTCAAAAAGTTTTTATTAGAAGTAGTTTTGTGTGCATCTATGGATGGCTTATAATGAAAAAATAGTATTGATACTTGATATGTTTTATAGGAGTATCAAACAATTTATTTTGTATTTCCAAATTTGACAAGAACCAATAGTAGTGTTTCCAAATTTTACAAAAAACATAAGTGCTTCAACGTTTTTAACGATAAAAGAATTAATCATCATTACAATGTGACCTTTTCATTTGTGGTTAGCGTTAGAAATATGCAGAGATATTTCAGGCATTGCACCTTGTAGGTATCAACGTTGAAGGTATCAACTTTAGAACAGACATGTTTTACAACAGAAAATAAGTTTCATGATTTATAAAAAAAAAAACAAGTTTCCGGCTTTTAAAACAATAAAAAAACATTAATCTTCCTCGATTATACCCTACAATTGGTAGAAATGTAGTTTTGGAATCCCCAAGTCTTAAAATAAATATATATTGGTGCTTTAAAAACCGGCGAAATTTTTCATTAAAAGTTAGATAGGTATTTGAATATCAGAAATTTCGTAACACATCTGAATTTCCTTTCTTCACTTTGGAAAGATATTTTCAATCTCCCTTCATAATAATTCTATTGGTTACAAATTTCTTTAAATCCTATTTTCCAACTTTTTTTAAATCCAACAGTCCTGATGAAAAAAAAACGTTAGTTAACATTGATTCACAATTCAACTGTTTTGAGATATACAGGGTAGTTGATCTTTCAGTGTCCAGCTTATATCTGCGAAACTGTCAAAGATTATAAAAATAAATCATAAAAAAACTTGTTATATGCAACCTGGTTTACTAAAAGGCGCAATCATTTTTTCCGATAGTGTACCTATTTTCCGAAACGATATGCTTTTTTCTTAATGGAGCATACCATATATTTTTACGGAATTACATTCTAGATCAAATTCTCTTTACAATCAATCAATCAATTAATTTATGTTAGCAATCCTGTATTACAAGTACCATTTTGCTAATGGACTATATCTCGGAAACAGTTGAGTTTCAGGCCCAAGTTGATCAAGAATTGGATCAAGATGAAGGAGGAGTAGTAGGGATTATTATTATATTATTATTATTAGTATTATAAGATTTTTGTTTTTTCCCATTAGTAGAAACTATAATTGGGTAAAATATCCTACAACACTTTTTACATCCTGTATATTACATGATTTCTGAATCTTGAGAATGTTCAGTTGCGGACATGTTGAGTTGAATCATAGTCAACCCATGTTGACTACGATTTTTTGTGTTTTCCATCAGTAGTCTAGTTGAATAAAATATCCTACAACATTTTTTAAGACCCTGTATATTAGAAGATTTTTGTGATTCGTGTATCACAAGTATTACATCACAATAGTGTATCACAGGTAAATTATCCTACAAAATCATATTTAACGCCCTGTATATTACTAGATTTCTGTGATTCGTGTATCACAAGTATTACATCATAATGTGTATCACAAGTATAATTTTGCTAATCGACTGTATCTCGGAAACAATTGAGTTGCGCACCCATGTTGACCAAGATTTTTGTTTTTTTCTATCGGTACTATAATTTGGTACAATATACGACAACAGTTTTTAACGCACTGTATATTACAAGATTTTTGAATCTTGAGATAGTTGAGTTGCACTTTTTTAGTCATGTCGACTATGTTTTTTTTTGTTTTTTCCATCAGTACTATAGTTAGGTAAAATATCGGCCAACATTTTGTAACACCCTGTATATTACAAGTTTTCAGTGATTATCAAATGTCTAACACAAGTCATAATTCTAATAAGAAATTCTAAATAACATTATAACTTATAACTTTCTGATTTCTGAATCTTGAGTAAGTTAAGTTGCAGACCCATGTTGACTATGTTGTTTTTTCCATCAGTACTATAGGTAAAATATCCGCCAACATTTTGTAACACCATGTATATTACAAGATTTCTGTGATTAACAATGTCTAACACAAGTCATAATTCTAATAAAAAAATCTAAATAACATGATAACTTATAACTGATATAACTTAAACAGGCAATTGAATCAAATGCATTTGCATTGTGTTGTCTGTTAAAAAAATGTGTGTTAAAAAAATTGCAATTTCAAATTTCAAAATTTGAAAGAAAATCCAATTTTTTGTTAAACACATCATACGAAATCTTTGATTTATTTGTAATATAAGGTATATCAAGCGTTGATTACGAAATATTGTATGAAATAATATTTTTTAGAATGGGTTCGTTGGCTGACCCAGCATAGGATCTCCAACACCAAGTTGCTTAATCACTTGCAAATTTTTATGCACTAATTATTTTAAGTAACTATTAATTACATCTTAAAGAGCATTAATTATCGATATTATAACCGTATTTAAAATGTTATTAATTAATTTTGCCACAATTATATAGAGGTGTGAATATGAAATATCATATTTATGCAATTTTGCACCACAATTACCTACCAAGTCATTATTTTTTTTAGAAACTTTTGTCTTAATCGTACGAATATTAACTCTCATTGTAAAAAACGTATTTACATGTATACAATAATGTGTATACAATAATTAAATTTGATAATAATAGCATGGGGTGAGTTGTAAATTATTTTTCCTGTTCGTTCTAAAATTGATAAATGCATACAGGGTGGTCACTTTTACGACTCCAATCATTAGGATCTATTAAACGGAAATATATACAGTGTTGGTCAAATGGGATAAAAGTTCCTCATTTTTGTGCCTTTCAATATACTGAAACGAAATGCGGGATATCTTGCACAGTTCCCGAAATATCGCTGAAAAACTGAAAAAGTGTACTTTCCTTTTCCTTTTATAACTTTTTTACTGTTAAAGGAAATTTCACGAAACTTGACACTCTTACATTTTTCGACATGAGCTTTCACTCTGTATGTATTTCCTTCACTCTGTAATTGATTGTGAGAAAATTACTGCCAAATAAATTTCAATAGATGGTAGATCTCTCTTTGGCGACGGTAATTATCTATAGCAGCTGAAATAGGCTGTCATCACAAATAATTATGCACGGGCTTAGTTTTAAATTATATTTATTTTCTTTCTAAATTGATAAATGCGTATATATTAATTTTTAGTAAAATGTTGACAATAGTTATGTATGATATATGTTCGTAAAGCACTACTTTACAAAAATGAATGCAATGATATAAAAAATAGATATTGATTTTATTGATTTTTAATCAAATATTGACAATAGTTATTTATGATACAAGTTCGTAAAGCACTACTTTACAAAAATTAATCATACAACTTTTTTCTACAACATCTATCATGAAAACAGCTAAATTTTGATGCAAAATGCTATATTTTTTAAATTGTTGATTGAATAATTTGTGTGTAAAACCTATTTTACGCACAGTTGATGTTTTTACGTATTTGTGATTTTTTTACGCGCTTGTGCTAAAAAGTATCACTTTAAGCACTGTGATCAGTGGATAAAAACTTAATTTACACACTGTCGTAAAAAAAAAAATTTCAACAGAGGGTAGATTGCTAATATCATTCTTCGTATGAAATCAAATACAGGGAATACTCGCGAGTATTTAGAAAGTCACGTGCTGCCCACATCAGAGATTTTTACTTTGTAGCAATATTAGACGAACAATTACTCGTTACTAGTTGTACTATAGCTATTAAAGAGAATGTAGCTCATTCTCTGTATGTACATTGTGTATTCAAATAAGATATCCAGCAGTTAAGATGCCAATCACGCTTCTACACTTACCATACGTTAAGAAGGTATAAAAGTGTATTTATGGGTGTACCTTACGCATATCATAATTTCCACAGTCGTACCGTTTACAGTTGTGCTCCAGCTGTCTTCGCTTCTTCATTGGTGGCGAATGTTGCGGAAATTCACGTTAACGTTGCATATAGTAATTAAAGCAAGCAAATTCAATCAACAAGCCCATTGTTCAATTAATCGCCCTCAAAAATAAAGCCGGTGAAAGTTCCTCATGCAGCTCATCGCTCGCCTTTTCGCCGTCACGTATAGCTCGCGGGACGTTCGATCTATGGCCACATAACTCACCAGGTCTTCGGCTGCGCCGGTTCCGGTCTAATTCGCACCGGGATAAGATCGTGGGCGCGACTTCTTCGGCGGGGATCTTTCCCACAAGCCCCAGCACCTCCGCGAGAGAGGAACTCGTGGCCACTTTCCTCCTCCGCTGGCCACGGGGCAGGCCCGCACAAGAGCGCAAAGGTTAGCAATGATAAAAGCTCGGATGGAGAAACGCGGCCGAAAAGATTAATTCATAACTTAATAAAATCTGCTATGGGAAGTGTGCAAAGGTGAGGTGTTCTGAAATTGATTGGGATCGCTCTTCCTGGACGCTCGGAGGCAAGGGTGTGTTCCATTGCAAGATATGAGCATATATTTTTTGCTAGTAAGTTAATGTGGTAATGTGCTTTCCTAGGTAGGAACCCATTTTACTTTATAGAAGTTTGAGAGGTACAAATCCAATACAAAAAACATAAAATTTACAATTGTTGAGTCAGGTCCCCAAGACTAAAATTGCGAATTTAAAACTTCTAAAAACTTTTGAGGTGCAAAAAAAACTTATAAGTTTCTACATGCTCCTGTTGCATTCTAAATTAAGTAGCAACTAATTTGAGTTCTGTTCATCATACCAATATCCATAGAGAGAACATTTTTTATTAGGCTATCGACCTTTCTGCCTTAATGCTTACAATATATCAACACAGCAGAGACAATTCTAACATCTACATATTCAACATTACTCATTTTTATCTGTTCCCTGTTTCACTCGTTTTCAACGTAATTAGTTCGTTTGCTTAACATGCACTTGGTAACTTTGTAAACGGTCATCTAATCGCCTAGTCATTCCTCTCGCCTCTTTCCCAGCGGTGCGCTGTTACTTTCGCTGCGAAGAGCATCGTCATCGCCGAGGAACACGCGAGACTGTCCCGGTAAAATGAGTTTGATGACTCGGCCGGTTCGGTGGAACAAAAGTACGGCTTTTTCCGATGCGTGCCGGTTAATTTTATTACATTAATCAATTACTTTGCGGTAGAAAAACGTGGGCCTCTATTTTTTTGTGTGTTTGTATGCAGCCAGTTGATGAGAACGAAAATTGTGGCACTTAATAATATTGATAAGTTGTAGTCGAAATGATTACTGTACTTAAAAGTAATGATAAGTTATAAGTAATTGTTATTGTTGATGTCGACTAAATTAGTAGCAGCGCAGTTACGCCATTAGTTAAGGAATTCGTTTTTTTGTTATTGTTTATTTGTGAAGTTGTTTTATATTTTATTATTATTATTATTTTTGGATGGTTGGTGAGTTTTTTTGCACTATCAGCACTAAGCACTATGAGTGCAAAAATCTCAACAACCTTCTAAATCTTCATACTCAGAATAGATCTAACCACACACCATTATAATTATTATTTTGTATTTTACTTATATTAAGGTATTTGAAATTAATCTGTGAAAACATGTACTTCAATTTAATGTTTTAATTGCTTTTGTTACCGGTTTCGACTAATTAATCAGTCATCATCAGGCATAAGAAATAGATTTGGCGTTACTGAGGCAAATTGGCTTACCGTCGTGTACTGCCATCTGTCAAACGACACATGTATGGGGTTTCCAGAAATTTCATTTAAGATTATAGGAACGTTATGTATACCATACATGTACGTATGGTGTACAGAACACGTTCCTATAATCTTAAAAAAGCGATTTTTCGTACCTGTTTAACTTTTAAAATGTGTCTACTGAAAAGTGACCTTATTGGACTTGGTGACTTTTGCCAGAATACCGACGATATACTTATTTTCACATAATATGGTAAATTGGTGTATTTTTTAAATACACCACTATACACGTATCTACGTATATTACGTCACTATACATGTATCTACTGAAAAGTGACATTATTGGACTTGGGGACTTTTGCCAGAACACCGACGATATATCCCACCCTATCTGCAGTTTTCCTAAAATTTTGATCCAATATTAGAAAACCTATATAATTTTTCTTGTATTTTGATCTTGATTGAAAATTAAGATATGAATCTTAAATCTAAGTTAAATTTTCGTGCTTTATTTGAGCCAACATTTTACTCACATAGTTTGATATATCAGAAACTGAGAAGCAAGTTTTTGACTGCAAGAAGCAAGACTATACAATTGTCAAACGAGCAATTTTGATTAAGACTTGTACCCATTTTTTTTCCTTCAAACTTTAGTGAAATTTTCAATTAATTGTGTAATTTTATTAATCAAAATTGCAATGTTTGTTGAGAAATTTTCAATTGCATCCATCTATTTTTAGTTTAATTTTCAACTAATTCTGCTATTTCTTAACTATTTCTGTGTCAAAATTGTCATAAGCAAATTATTGATATCAAAGATTAAATTCTCCAAAATTTCAAAGATTGCTGTCAATATTTTAATGGTATCATATGTTCAGTTTTCTCCAAAAATATATATTTACATATTATTTTTATTATTTATGTTTGTATATATATGTTAAAATTTCAAAGATTACTATCCAAATTTATATAATTGCCATCAATTTTGACAAATTTTAGTTAAAACCATTAAAGATAATTTTTTTCTGTCAATATTTCTTGTTTTCTCTGTCAAATTATTGCTATCAAAGGTTCAATTCTCTAAAACATCAAAGATTGCTGCCATTTTTTTAATGTTGTCATATTTTCAGTTTTCTCCAAAACTTCTCTGAAACTGAGAAGCAAATTTTTGACTGCAAGAAGCAAGACAATTGTAAAACGAGCAATTTTCATTAACATTTGTACCCATTTTTCTTCTTCAAATTTTAGTGAGATTTTCGATTAATTGTGTAATTTTATTAATCAAAATTGCAGTGTTTGCTGAGAAATTTTCAATTGCATCCACCTATTTTTTAGTCAAATTTTCAACTACTTCTGCTATTTTATTAACTATTTCTGTGTCAAAATTGTCAATTGTCAGCAAATTATTGATATCAAAGATCCAATTCTCCAAAATTTCAAAGATTGTTGCCAATATTTTAATAATATCATCATATGTTCTGTTTTCTCCAAAAAGATATTATTTTTATTACTTATTTGTGTATATATCTGCAGCAATTTCAATGATTACTATCCAAATTTATGTAATTGCTGTTAATTGTGACAAATTTTAGTTAAAACTATAAAGCATTTATTCTTTCTGTCAATATTTCTTGTCTTCTCTGTTAAATTATTGCTATCAAAAATCCAATTCTCCAAAACTTCAAAGATTGCTGCCATTTTTTTAATGATATCATATTTTCAGTTTTCTCCAAGAAGATATTTTTACATATTATTTTTATTACTTATTTTTTTATATATCTGTCAAAATTTCAATATATAATTGCTGTTAATTTTGACAAATTAAAGTTTAAAACTATTAAAGATTAATTCTTTCTGTCAATATTTCTTGTCTTCTCTGTCAAATTATTGCTATCAAAGATTCATGTCTCCTAAACTTCAAAGATTGCTGCCAATTTTATAATGATGTCATTATAATTTCATTATTTTCAGTTTTTCCAAAAAGATATTTTTAAACCTTACATTTATTACTTATTTTTTTATTTATCAGTTAAAATTTCAAAGACTACGATCCAAATTTATATAATTGCTGTTCATTGTGACAAATTTTAGTGAAGACCATTAAAGATTAATTCTTTCTGTCAATATGTCAGTATTTGTCAATAATCTGTATTTCTTGTGTCTTCACTGCTAGACTATTGCTATCAAAGAGTCATTCTCCAAAACTTCAAAGATTGCTGCCATTTTTTTAATGATATCATATTTTCAGTTTTTTCCGAAAAGATATTTATACATATTATTTTTATTACTTTTTTTTTCATATATCTGTCAAAATTTCAAGGATAACGATCCAAATTTATATAATTGCTGTTAATTGTGACAAATTTAGTTAAAACTATTAAAGATTCATTCTTTCTGTCAATATTTCTTGTCTTCTCTGTCAAATTATTGCTATCAAAGATTCAATTCTCTAAAACTTCAAAGATTGCTGCCATTTTTTTTAACTATATCACATTTTCAGTTTTCTCTAAAAAGATATATTTACATGATAATGTTATTACTAATTTTTGTATATATCTGTCATAATTTCAATGCTTACCATCAAAATTAATATAATTGCTGTTAATTTTGACAAATTTTAGTTTAAAACTATTAAAGATTGATTCTTTCTGTCAATATTTCTTGTCTTCTCTGTCAAATTAATGCTATTAAAGATTCAATTCTCCAAAACATCAAAGATTGCTGCCAATTTTATAATTATATCATTATAGTTTCATTATTTTCAGTTTTTTCCAAAGGTATTTTTACATATTACATTTATTACTTATGTTTTTTATATATCTGTCCAAATTTCAAAGATCACGGTCCAAATTTTTATAATTGCTGTTAATTTTTACAAATTTAAGTTAAAACTATTAAAGATTATTTCTTTATGTCAACATTTCATAGATTACTACCAAAATTTAAATAATTACTATCAAAATTTCAATAATTGCTGTTAATTTTGACAAATTTTAGAGACCTTCTAAAGATTAAATATTTCTGTCAACATTTCAAAGATTACTACCAAAATTTAAATAATTACCATCAAAATTTCAATGATTACTACCAAAATTTAAATAATTACTATTAAAATTTCGATACTGGCTGTTAATTTTGGTAAAGTTTATTTACAACTCCTATAGATTAATTCTTTCCGTCAACATTTCAAAGAATGCTGTAAAAAAATTTGTATTTTGTTAAATATCTCTGTCGTAAATCGTAATTATTGCTGTTAATTACACCGAAATGTTAAAGATGATTGCAAAAATATAATTATTTTAGTAAAATTTTAGTAACTACTGTATTTTTTTTATTATTTCACTTAATTTTCAACTTATACTGTCAAAGTTTCAATTGTGCTAACTGTTTTAAGTTTACTGTCAAATTTTGAGTGATTTTGATGGAAATCAATATTAACATTATTGAGTTTAAGATTTTATCCATAAATTACCAGTTAGATATTTAAGGTTGTTATATTATTATTTTGTACTTACTGGTAAAAAAATATTATTGTTTTATTTTATGATTTATTAATTTTATTTCGCCTGACTAGTTTCTGTTATATATAACCATCATCAGAGACATATTTTATAGTTAGTGTCATTGTTTTTTATTTGTCGTTTCTGTAAATTTTGCAATCAAAATTGCAATGATTGCTGTTAAACATTCTTAAGTTTTTGTTTTCCCAATTTTTAATTTTCATGTAATTTTCGTGTATCTATCGAGTATCAATTTTACATTATTCTTAAGAATGCTTAATTGCGAGTATGTACAGAAATATGAAGATCTAAGCATACTACCTCTAGGTTTCTACAAATTAGCACTTAAAATTGATAGAATTACTGAAAATGCATTAGCAAGTTTGGAGTTATTTAAACGCGAAAATTTCTAGAATTGTGTTATGGAATATAATAATAACTATTATTTTCCTCTTGGGTAGGTTTCCTAAAGCCCCTCAACACTTGGCATCTGGCCTCTGTAGTCCGTTTGTGCTTTTCCCTTTCATCCATGAGTCCTATTCCTTTGAAAAGGTCCAGAATCTCTTTGGGTGCAAAACTGCTGACCGTCTTTGTTACTATGAAGGGGTTACCAAAGTACCGTTATATAATAATAATAGTAATTATAATAATAACCAAGGATAAAATAATTTTGGTTCTTCCTGTAACTATTCTAATTATGAAGTAAATAAACCTGCAAAAACAAGTATAGTTTCTGATTAATGTATAAACATTTAATAAATGCATTAAAGAGGCCCCATTTATTCCATAACATCGCATTGGCAGCGATATCAAAACAGCCAAATTGCGAAAAACAGGCGCCTCGCCTTGCAAACAAGCACAACTGGCTTGTCAGGAAACGCAACATCAATTTGTCCAGAGGCTAATTATAGCGTTCTTTCAAAAGAACTGCGAATTTCGCTTCAGGCCAGCCTAGCTAACTATTTTTTTTCGCTCCTATTAGATTGCAAATTGGCAGCAGCCACACTTGCGAAAACCAGCACACGCCCGCGTTATAATAGAAACTGTCAGCTCCTGTAATTGCCAGAAGTGCGTCATTAAAGAGTTTCAAAATACAAGTTAAATGAGAACGATTTGATCTATTAGCAGAACTATGTGTTATTAATGCTATAAAATATTAATAGTTGGTATATGTATATGTTGGTATACATTTTCTAATCTATTTTATTATTTATACATACAGTATCTTACTTTAGACCCTAAAACCTCTTTAAGTTTCTTTGGAGTTTATTTAGTTTGAAACTAAATTGAAAAATACCTTTTAGGACACTTTTAAATATTATGAATTAGTGCACTTTATTATCAGATACTTATACATATTAAAATTTACAATTTTATTTTTACATTATTTATTCTGGCTATCGACATTTGTCTGTTTTTTTACTTTAAAATGTGTTCCCAAACTTTGAATTGATACACAATTTTTTTGTTTGTTAATTTCTGTGTTAATTACTTTTTGGAAATATGCCCTTGTTATGTTCCCATTTGTATTTCATTTCCTGGTACATGTTTCGATGAAATCAAAATTATCAAACTTAACAAGTTTTTAATTCCAAACTCTTCGAATTGAATATTAAGTTACATCAAGTAGTAGAGGTATCAACTATATATTTTTAATTGTTTTGTGTTTAATAAAAAAATGTTTTTTTTTTAATTTTTGTTCAATAAATCTTATTCGTCGATTGCTTTATATTTGAACAGGTTAGATCATTTTATGGCCCTAGGTAGATATTAATATGTCTAAGCAATATATCTCTAATCTAATCAAATTTACCTATTTTGGGCAAGTTTGAGTATTTTGATTGACTTTTCAGTTCAGTTGCAAAAAATATGCAAATCTGCCATTAAACTTATCAGATACAGAAGTCCAACTTATGATTTACACAACAACCGTTACATATGTAACTTCCGTGCAAACGCCCATTTCCTTACCGTTTCGTGATTGCGAAAAAAACATCAATGCCACCGATACCTGTTCGACTACAAAAACCCACAGATAAACAAACCAGCAATCCTTAATAATGACATCAGACCTATTATTTAGCAACGTTTGCATTAGCATACTAATTCGAACACCTGCGGTTGCACCTCTCGAGTATCTGGACCTAAAAATTCTCTTCGGCAGCCGCCATGCGGTCTCGCGGTGGCCGTTGTGCAAGAGCCTCACGCACTCCCGCGACGCCCACGCACGGGGGGCGCCCCGGGGGCGCCGCGACGGGCGTCCTTTTTATCGTTCCCCGTGCGTGGGCGCCACAATACGCAAGTACGTGCGTCTTCCCTGGGCTATTTTCGAAACTGTTGTTAAATTCGTGCTCCTCTGCGTCAGACGGTTTCATTAAATTAGCGGCACAGGGACGGTGCTTACGTGTGTTTTTGCTCAATCTGATAGCACCAGTACCGAAATAGAGTTTCAAACATCGCAAAGTATTAGTGAAGATTTTGAATTTTCTTTTGATCTTGTAATTTTTTTAGATACCGCATTTGTTATATTGATTAAATTAGAAACGGATTTTAATGTTGCAATTTTTCAAGTAAAAATGACACAAAAATACTTTACGAAGTAACAAATGCCTTTTCGGGAATGAGAAAAACAAAAACTAAGCATATTAGGATGAAAAAGGCAATAAAATACTAACAAAAATAAAACAAGAAACGGAAAGGTGGGCAAACTTCTTCGAAGAAATATACAAAGCAAATGTACCGGAAGAAACAAATAAAAGAACAAAACCAAGATTAGGCATCCCAATAAATGAGAGTGAAATATCGAACAAGGTTCAAGGTTCAATTTGGAAGCTAAAAATTAGGAAATCAGCGGAAGTAGATGGGAGGATACCAGCGGAAACGTGGAAAGCGGGAGGAGATACAGCAAAAAACATGATGCACAAACTACTCAACAAGAAATTAAAAGTACATCCACTACCAAATGAATGGAATGAAGGAATTGTATTTACACTGCCCAAAATAGGTGGTAGAACAAAATGTGAAAATTGGATAGGGATAACACTACTAAGCCCACAAGTAACGTACTACAAGAATATTACTGGAACGAATGACGAAGGGTGTACTGGAAAAATTAAAGAACAACTAAGTAGGATTCCGTCCAAGAAACGCATGCATTGACAACATATGAACATTGCGAATAATAATAGAAAACGCAGCTGAATGACAGAAAACCATAAACATAAATTTCATTGATTTTGGAAAAAAGCAATCGATAAAGTTAGCAGGAAAATCTTATTTTTGGGCAACTTTTTAAACAATTATGACGTTCCAGTGAATTATGACTGAAATCCATCAACTGAAAGTTGTAGTTCTTTAGTGGGCTTGCGCTTTTTTATATCCCAAAAACTTTTTATGTTTAAGGCAACTTTTTAAACATCTGGGAGGTACGTTTTGACTGAAATCCAAAAACCGTAAGTGGTAGTTTATTGGATGGATTTTCGCGTTTTTTGTGAATATTCCAAAAACTTTTTATGTATATGGCAACTTTTTAAATAACTGGGAGGTTCCAGTTAATTTTGACTGAAATACACCAACCGGAAGTAGTAGTGTGTTTGAAGAAATGCTTTCAAAATTTCTATTATTTCTGTTTTTTTATATCGAAATTGCAACAATTATTATCAAGACTTTTAGAAATTACAACATATTTGTTAATAGTTTATCCATATTACCGGTTAATATTATTAATCTAATAGATACATATAAAATATACCTGCTCCTCTGATGATGTCGTAAAAGCAGTTTACCTCTGCTTTTACGACATCATCAGAGGTGCAGGTATATTTTATATTGTAATTGATGAGAGCAAGGAAAATAAATAAATAATAAAGATCAAAATTTAAAAAGCATTAATTAAAATATAACAGAAAGTACAAAAATAACAAAATAATAGATTAGTCAAGATTTCAATTATACTGAAATTTTATAGATTACCTATTGCCAAATTTTCAATATTAGTTAAATTTTCTGTTATTACCGTCAATGTTTTAAGAATTTCATCAATATTTCGACGAGTATTGCTAAAATTGCAGTAATTATTGCCCAATTTTTAATTTAACCAAAACTCTAAATATTACAGGAAAGATGTCGTACAATGTTTTGAAAGATGTCGTACAATGTTTTGAAAGATGTCGTACAATTTTCAATTGCAATGTTGAAAGATTATTTATTACTATCAAACTTCCAATGATTTGTTGCAAAATTTTATGAATGAAAAATATTTATAGTAATGTATTATCAAATATTCATAGTTATGTACTATCATTTCTCTTTTTTTTAATAATATTGCTGTAAAAATTATAATAACTATTATAAATTATAATAAATTATTGTAAAATTTCAGTAATTACAGTCACAATTTTAAAAGTTCTAGCCATATTTTCAATTGTTGTTTGAGATTGTCAGTCGTTATAGTTAAAATTTCAAAGATAACTAAGTATCAAATTTTCAATTATATATTACTATATCATTATTTCTGTTAAAATATTCATGTTACTATCAAAATTTCATTAATTTCTGCCTAAATCTCAAATATTAATGTAAAATTTTCTATCACTCTATTATATTGAAAAAACTGTAAAAGTTTCAAATTTATTTAAATTTCTAAGTATACTGACACGTTGCTGTCATCATTGACAGATGATGACATTTGACATTCATTTGTTAGTAAATTATCAGTCATTTTTGGGCAACTTTTTAAACAATTGGGGCGTTCCAGTGAATTATGACTGAAATCCATCAACCGAAAGTTGTAGTTCATTAGAAGGTTTGCGCTTTTTTTATATCCCAAAAACTTTTTATGTTTATGGCAACTTTTTAAACAATTGGGAGGTTCCAGTGAATTTTCACTGAAATTCACCAACCGGAAGTGGTAGTTTATTGGTGGATTTTCGCTTTTTTTGGAATATGCCAAACCCTTTTTATGTTTGTGGCAACTTTTTAAATAACTGGGAAGTTCCAGTTAATTTTGACTGAAATCGATCAACCGAAAGTTGTAGTTCATTAGAGGGTTTGCGCTTTTTTATATCCTAAAAACTTTTTATGTTTATGGCAACTTTTTAAACACCTGGGAGGTACCTGTGGATTTTGACTGAAATCCAAAAACCGTAAGTGGTAGTTTATTGGATGGATTTTCACGTTTTTGGGAATATTCCAAAGACTTTTTATGATTATGGCAACTTTTTAAATAACTGGGAGGTTCCAGTGAATTTTCACTGAAATTCACCAACCGGATGTAATAGTTTATAGGTTTTCGCTTTTTTGGGAATATTCCAATAGCTTTTTATGTGTATGGGCAATCTTTTAAACAATTGGGAGGTTCCAGTGAATTTTCATTGAAACCCACCAACGGGAAGTGGTAGTTTATTGGATGGACTTTCGATTTTTTGGGAATATTCCAAAAACTTTTTATGTTCATGGAATACTTATACGACGGTTTTTCGTGTTTTTTGGAAATATTCCAAAAACTTTTTATGTCTATGGCAATCTTTTAAACAATTGGGAGGTTCCAGTAAATTTTCACTGAAATTCACCAACCGGAAGTGGTAGTTTATTGGATGGATTTTCGCTTTTTTTGGAATATGCCAAAAACTTTTTACGTTTATGGCAACTTTTTAAGTAATTGGGAAGTTCCAGTGAATTTTGACTGAAACCCATCAAAGAGAAGTGGTAGTTTATTGGATGGATTTTTGCTTTTTTTGAGAATATTGAAAGACATCTTTTATGTTTATGGAAAATTCGTAAGAGTGCAAAAGTGTTTTAAATTAAATTTGCAACAATTTTGTTCAATTTCTTAGTTCACTTTATTTCTGTAGGTCAACGATTATTTCGATTTCTTCATCTTATACTAGTTTTAGTAGTTCTATGGACACTTCATCTGGACTACAGCTTTTGCCCCTTTCAAGCTCCTTATTGCATGTTCTACTGCGCGTTTTGTTATTTCAGGGCTAGGGCTATGCAGATATTGTTGCGATTTACTTTGAGGGCAACTTTTTATGTTTATGGCAACTTTTTAAGTAATTGAGAAGTTTCAGTGAATTATGACTGAAACCCACGAAAGAGAAGTGGTAGTTTATTGGATGGATTTTTGTTTTTTTTTGGGAATATTTTAAGACATTTTTTATGTTTATGGAAAACTTGTAAGAGTGCAAAAGTGTTTTAAATTAAATGTGCAACAATTTTGTTCAATTTCTTAGTTCAATTTATTTCTGTAGGTCAACGATTATTTCGATTTCTTCATCTTCTACTAGTTTTAGTAGTTCTATGGGAACTTCATCTGGACCTACAGCTTTTCTCCCTTTCAAGCTCCTTATAGCATGTTCTACTGCGTGTTTTGTTATTTCAGGGCTAGGGCTATGCACATATTGTTGCGATTTACTTTGAGGGCTTCTCGTGTCGTTAAATAGGTCTTCAATGTATTCTTTCCAGCGTATAAGTTTTTGGGCTTGGTCTGTTATTATTTTGCCGGATTTCGTTTTTATAATCGATGTCACTAGTTTCTTATTAGTTCCTTAATATTCTTACGTAGATTGAAACTGTCGTATGGACCGTGCAGCTTTTCGATATCTTTGCATTTCTCTGATATCCAGTTTTCTTTTGCTTGGCGAATTTTTCTTTTGATGGTTTTGTGGATCTCTTTATATTTTATTTGGTTCCCTTTATTTGTCCGTCTTTCATTCATAAGGTCTAAAATTTATTTTATCATCCATTGTTGTTTTGGTATAACTTTGTCTGGTGCTAGCATATCTCTGCTTCCTTCCAGTAGCGCTCTTTTGATGCTTCCCCATTTCTCATTGGCATTATCTGTATTTGATGTGTCTAATTTCTGAATACTTGCTTTCGTTCTTTGTTTGATTTGCTCTCATATCTCAGCATCCTTAAGCTTTTCGCTTGCAATTCTTACATGTTTTCTTTTTGACTCTAGTTTTTTTAAGCCTCACTTTAACATTGGCTACGACTGGATTGTGGTCTGGGTGTATGTATTGTGGTACCCATTATTTATAATTTATCATAGAGTTGTAGTCGTTTCTAAATCTATTATTGCATTATTCTGAGATTGTAACGAAGATTACTTTTCAAAACGTGGAAATCGAAATGCATTCATTTCTCACACCATCCACCCACTCGAAGCCATAACCATCCCTGTTCTAGCACCTCGCCAGATGATATCGTCTGAATGATGGCGCTGCGGCCCTCACGTTCACCACGTCGTGACTCTTGTTGCATCACCTTTTGTAACAAGAATTGAATGTGTTCGTAGGGATTGCGTTACGAAATCCGTGAAACGCACTGGAAACACGACCCGAGCGCATTCTTTTATTGGCCAATTAAGAGCCGTATAAAACTGTCGTCTAGAGCGTCCGTCTTCGTGGCGGTGTTACGAAATCTTTGGGCGAAGATGCGAGCGAGTCGATGCCTTTGTTCCCCCTTCGCAATTATAACAAATCAATTAGCATCAGATTTACGATACGGCGCGGGACCATTTGGCATATCATGAGTCGGTTTTTCTCGCGGTGAAATGTTATTGCTCTCGCCGGCTGCGAAGGTTCAATGTGAAAGGAGCGCGCGGATTAAATTATAGGATAATGGCGATTATTGATTACCTCTCTCGGCGAGGCCCATTGGGCTCCCTCGGACCTGTCGCGAAAAAGGTTACTGGTTCAAGGCTCTTCGGCCGAAATTCCGAGCGAAATTTTCGCAACCCAGACGCCCCGGCGACAGAGTGCACAGGTTGTTGCACAACCTGCGGAGGTGTGAGCCGCGCATTCTAACTGCACTCCGCCAACCTATTTCCTAATGTGTGCCTTTTGCTTGCAGATCTGGCGGCCATCAGGAGACTGCTGGACGCCGAGACCGGCTCCGTGAACTGCCCCAGCTGCGTGATGCCCTTCGACAAGGGCAAGAAGCGGAGGCTCATCGACAACTGCGGACACGAGAGGTGCTACTCCTGCATGTTCACCAACGAGGTCTGCCCCCTGTGCAACCCCGGGGCGGCCATCATCGGCGGCTCCAACAACAACGGTGAGAATCTTGGCGCAAGAAACTGCTGGAGATCAGTTTCTCTTCTTTCACTTAATCTTCTCTGCATTCACCTTCGAGCCTGATGATCCTTGATCCGTGATCTGATGGTGATCCAAAACATTTGTTTGTATCACGAGGTTGATTACACCTCGCAACATACACGCAGAAGTACTACGAAAAACGACGGAGTCAATATATTTCAGCAGACTGATCTTCAGCAAATTGGTCATTTCGCAGCTCAAGCGGCTACCTAGAAATTTTACGACCTACAGTTGTACGGACTTTAAGGATGAGGTGGTTGGAGTTTTTGCAACTATGTTTTTGAACCAACACGTTCGTGCTTATTATCGTAAACTGGTCAAAAGCCCCAATCAAACCTCCCCAAAAACGAGGAAGTGCATATTTCAGCAGACTGATCTCCAGCACAATGGTCACTTCGCAGCTCAAGCGGTTACCTAGAAATTTTACGACCTAGAGTAGTATATTCGTCCGACGCACTTTAAGGATCAGGTGGTTGGAGTTTTTGCAACTATGTTTCTGAACCAACACTAGCGTGCTTATTATCTTAAACTGCTCAAAAGCCCTAATCAACCCCTATAAACTCAAGCAACTCTAAAATTACTGGATCCTCGACTGCTTAGTCGCACGCCCATACCTCGCGCAATCAAACGCATTCCTGCCTCTCCTCGTCCTCGTCTCTAATCGCCGTTTATTATTCACTTTCCGGGCCTCTCTTCTCCCACAATGTCTGGCGACGGAGACGTCATTCCGGCACACACACGCACGCACGTACATGCGTGGGCGGCGAGCTCTTCGCCTGTGATCTTACCGGTAATTAAACCTCCGCCTAATTGATCCGGCCGGTGGACGTGCGTGGGCGTCAGGAATGGGGGGGGGGGGGGGGGGGGGTAGATGCGCTGCTTCGATAAACCGCGAATGATTGACAGGCAGCGGCGGGATCGCAGTTTACGGCTTCATCACGTCCGGGCCGCATTAATCATCCGAGAAAGTCGTGGGAGAAAGAAATGAGGTGGACGGATGGTGGCAGGTGCGATGTTGATTGTTTTTAGGGTGTTAACACTGTGTGAAGATTGAAGATGTGGGGGAAAAGTATTAGGGCTGTATTCATATACAGGGTGTCACAACTTGCATTTTAACATCCCAAGTTACAGTCAAAGAGTACACTAACTTAAACCCTCGCAAACTCTTATTGCTAACAAAAATTAAACATAATAATCGTAATAATGCTGGTGCAATACAAATTAAAGTAATTGCAGGTATATGATAAAAAGTGTCCATCCACCACTGCAGTAGATTTTGTATGTGAAACGAATTTTAAAAATCAAAAAATCTTGAAAGAAGACAAATGAAAATTGCTGATAATTATAGCAACTGGGAACCAATTGAACAATTTAGATATTCCTGATGTTGTATGACCAGACATCAGGAATATCTAAATTGTTCGATGGGTTCCCAGTTAATACAATTTTCAGCAATTTGCATTTGTTTTCTTTCAAGATTTTTTAAAAATTTGTTTCACATACAAAATCTACTGCATTGGTAACTTGATGCTCATATAAAATTAGTAATATAGATATCGTTGAATTCGTATTTATGGCCCTCCAAACCGCATGGGATAGTTACTTTTGGGGGGAAACTAATATTTCTCCCATTTCGGTCGCCCAGAAGGGTGCATTTGCATTGGCTCTTATGGGAACTGAACAGTGCGCGCTGTCCCGGCCACCGCTTTCGGGGGTGCGCTTAGTCGATCGTCGATTGATCGACTCCTAGAGGTGGCAGAACATTTTTTCTTGCACCATTCTACTCGGGAATAATGTTCGATTATTGCCTCCAAATTTGAAAAATATCCATAAACTGATAATCACGCTGCGTCGCTCCAAAGTCGGGCGACTTCCAAATGCTCGAAATGAAAAGTCCACTTTGCGAGGGGACTGTCGAGAAACTGTTTACTTTGTGCCGCTCAAATTTATGCGGCTTATTCTCCCATTCATTGGGAACATTTTCACGTAAGGTAAAGTTATTTTGGCGATTTTTGAGTTTTTGCCAAAAATCGAGGAAATTCCATTGATTTGGTCAGAAAAATCGCAAGATTTCGCGAGATTTTTTTTTTCCTTCAGAAAAGACTGAAAAAAACTACACGCCCTATTTATGGGCTTCCAAACCGCGTGGGATAGTTAGGGTAGGAGCTACAGATTTCAGCAATTTTTATTTAAGTTGTAAAAACCTGTAGAACTTTAATTGCATAAGATTTTTTTCAAATTGTATTCTCATACAAAATCTCCGATATTGTTAACTTGTTGCTCATAAAAATGAGGAAAATCTATATCGTTAATATATTTCCAAGTTTCTATAAGTTTCAGCAATTTTCATGAGATTTTTGAAAAATTGGTTTCTCATACAAAATCTACGGAATTGTTACCTAATTAATTGCTCATACAAAATTAGTAATATAGAAATTGTTGAATTTGTCGTAAGGTGCTATAGTTTTCAGCAATCTTTATTTAAGTTTTAAAAACCTGTAGAACAGTAATTTCATAAGATTTTTTTAAAATTGGTTTCTCATACAAAATCCTCAAAATTGTTATCTTGTTGCTCATACAAAATCAGGAAGAAATCGTTGAATTGGTCGTATGATGGTATAGTGTTCAGCAATTTTTATTTAAGTTGTAAAAACCTGTAGAACAGTAACTTTATGATTTTTTTTCTCTTAAATTGATCTCTTATACAAAATCTCCGAGATTGGCAACTTGTTCCTCATACAAAATCTGGAATATATAAATCGGTAATTTGGTTCCAAGTTGCTACAAGTTTCAGCAATTTTCATGAGATATTTTGAAAAATTGGTTTGTCATATAAAATCCACGGAATTGTTACCTAATTGCTCATAGAAAATTAGGAATATAGAAATTGTTGAATTGGTCGTAAAGTGCTACAGTTTACAGCAATTTTTATTTAAGTTGTAAAAACCTGTAGACAGTAACTTTATAAGTTTTTTTTTTCCTTAAATTTATCTCTCATACAAAATCGCCGAGATTGGTAACTTGTTCCTCATACAAAATCAAAAATATATAAATCGTTAATTTGGTTCCAAGTTGCTACAAGTTTCAGCAATTTTCATGAGATATTTTGAAAATTTGATTTCTCATACAAACTCCACGGGATTGTTAACTTGTTGCTCATACAAAATCAGGAATATAGAATTCATTGTATTTTTAACAATTTAACAATTTTTATTTCAGTTGTAAAAATCTGTAAAACCGTAATTTTATAATTTTAATTTCTCTTAAATTCGTCTCTCATACAAAATCTCCGAAATTGTTTACTTATTCCTCATACAAAATCAGGAATATCGAATTCGTTCATTTGGTTCCAAGTTGCTACAAGTTTCAGTAATTTTCATAAGAATTTTTGAAAACTTGGTTTCTCATACAAAATCTACGGGCTTGTTAACTTGTTACTCATTCAATATCAGGAATATAGAAATCATTGAATTGGTCGTAAAATGCTAAAGGTTTCAGCAATTTTTATTTAAGTTGTAAAAACCTGTAAAACAGTAATTTTATAAGTTTTTGTTTTCCTTAATTGGTCTCTCATACAAAATTCCCGGAACTGTTAACTTATTACTCATACAAAATAAGGGATATCAAAATCGTTCACTTGGTTCCAAGTTTCAGCAATTTTTATGAGATATTTTGAAAAATTGGTTTCTCATACAAAATTTCTAATGTTATTAACTTTTTGGTCATACAAAATCAGGAATGTAGAAATCGTCGTTTTGGTCCTTAGGTGCTTCAATTTTTAGTAATTTTAAGTTGTGAAAACCTGTAGAACAGTAATTTCACAAGATTTTTTTGACAAATTAGTTTCTCACACAAAATTCTCGAAATTGCTAACTTTTTGTTAGTAAAATTATGAATATATAAATCGTTGATTCGGTCCTAAGGTGCTTCAATTTTCAGGAATTTTCATTTAAATTGTAAGAATAGAGAGCTGCACAACAGTTAATTGGTTGCACCTACAAAATCAGGTTTAACGAAGTCGTACGTAGAGGCTAAGAGGCGGTAAACTTGAGCATCTTCCTTACCAGGGTTGGAATAAATCATGAGTTATAAAAATCAAAAATCAATGATTTAAAAAATTTCAAATAAATTATGATTTATTTGATTTTTTTATATTTCTGATCTGGTTTTGCCAGTTTTGATGTAATTTATATCAATTGATTTACATCGCTATTTAAATCATATGATTTTTTTAAAATAAATTCTTAAATTTGAACAGGAATTGATGATAAAAAAAATAACTGGGGATTTTGTCCAAAAACCATTTTCAAAATATCTCATTAAAATTTCTGAAACTTAGCAAGTTGGAACCAAATCAACCATTAAGAAATTCCTGATTTTGCATGAGCAACTAGTTAAAACTTAGCGAATTTCGTATGCAAAACAAATTGAAGCAAAAAATCTTATGATGTATGTATGAGTAACAAGTTAACAATCCCGTGGATTTTGTTTGAGAAACAAAGTTTTCAAAATATCTCATGAAAAATGCTGAAACTTGAAGAAACTTGGAGCCAAACTAACGATTTAGATATTTCTAAAGTTGTATGAGAAACTAGTTAACAATTGACTGGATTTCGTATGAGAAACTAATTTAAAAAAAATATTATGAAATTACTTTTCTGCAGTTTTTCTTCACAACTTAAATAAAAATTGCTGAAAATTGAAGCACCCAACAGTAGAACCAATGATTTCTACATTCCTGATTTTGTATGCCTAACAAGTTAACAACTTTGGCGATTTTGTATGAGAAACCAATGTTTCAAAATATATCATTAAAGTTGCTGAAACTTGTAGCAATTTGGAATTAAATCAACGATTAAGATATTCCTGATTTTTGCAAAGTTAAAAATTTCTGGTATTTTGTATGAGAAACCAATTTTTCAAAATATCTTATGAAAATTGCTGAAACTTGTAGCAACTCGGAATATGTGTTCTGCAGGTTTTCACAAATTTGAACGATTTCTGAAAATCATTATTTGTATATTTTTTAAATCATCGATTTTTGATTTAACAACAAATGCACGCCCGTATGATTTATTGAGTTTAGGGGCCGACTTTACATGTTCAATTTCGCATCTGAAATTACCTTTCTACAGCACAGGTAATACCCACTTCGCATAGAAATCGGCGCCTCAAATGAAAAAAAAAATGCGTATGCGAATTTACCAGTGGTTTACCCTCGGAAATGGCTCAGACTGATCAATTATTTATCGGACGTTGCGAGACGGTTATGCAATGGCGCTCGTTTCGAGCCGGTTTGTGGGTTTTTGTTCTGCAGGTCGCGGTTAACCCAGAAAATCGGCTACAATGTAAACGCTCGGAATTGACCAATTGCGAAAAAAAAGTGTTCTCGGTGCTCTTGCGCAATGGAGGAGAAACGAAAGTTTTGCATAAACGTGCCGTATAAATTTGCATAATTCTCCAACTTTTCACATTAAATTACCTCGTCTCAGTTCATCAGAGGCGATGCATATCAAGGCGTATCGGAACAAATTTCAAGTACGTACGTATAAATGGCGTGGAATCGATTGTGCCAATTACTAACTAGTAACTGATGAGCGCATGAAAATCTAAATGCAAAATTACTGATAACTTTTTGACCAAGTCAAACATAATCATAATTGAATGAAATTCACCATTAATCACGGCTGATACAATATTCATATTTTGATAAGATGACACAAATTGGTTACCAATAGCTGTTGATAGCTTTGTTGGCCTGGACGTGATGAAACGCCGGACGCAAAACGCTATTCCTGGCAGTTCATATGGCACGCGACCTTAAACTCGTCCACAGATGTGACAAACGTTCGTGCTAATAATAACCCCGCAAAACTGCGCTCGTAAATAATCCCGCTGCAGACAAAGCCATTCGCACGCAAAAACATTTGCGAGGATGACCTCGCTGCCGGAAGCGTCCGTCCCCGGTCCGAATCCGAAACTCTGGCCGCTGAGGTCACGGAAACAATAACAGAGGATCTCGTAATGTGTGGCAATTAAAGAGCAGATAGCGATTGCGTGTGTTTTTAGTATGTGACACGAAATAAAAACAATCGCCCGTCGTTCACGGCTGCCCGGATTTCATTGGCGAATTTGAAAGTGAAATGAGCTGGCGCTGAATACCTCAAATGTCAGTAAACTGCGCAGCGACACTCGAGGTTAGCGATGATAAGAGCGAATTTACGAGATTGCAGTTTTTGATAATAATCGAAAGCGAGGAGAATTTTAATTGTGCTTTAACTGCCACGTACCAGTAGCCACAATTTTCTAAAAAAAAATATGAACGGTTACTACACATTCCGCATTACAGGTTTTAAAATCTTGATTTTTGCATTCAATTTTAGAAAACATTACTACTGGTGATTTCAAAACTTTTGCGAAAATTCTGAAGTTGTCCCAATGTGCTACAAACTTCAGCATTTTCCTCATACAAAATCAGGTATGTCGTAAAATAGTCTTTACGATTTTCCAAAACACAACGCACACAAATTCCAAAGCACAACGTTTTGCACAACGTTTGTACAACATTTGCAAAATTTTCACAAATGCACAATTTTCAGTAGTCTACAATTTGCACAATTGCACAATTTGCATAATTTCACAATTGTGCACAATACACAAAGTGTTGCGCATCTTAAATGTAATTGCTGAAATTAGTAGTACCACATCAACTGATTTCCTATGAGCTAGCAGCTAGCTAAGAAGCTAGCAATTTTAGGAATTTTAAATGCGAAACCAATTAAATTTTAAAAAAAGTAAAATTACTGTTTTGCACAACTTAAATGAAATTGCTGAAATTCGTAGGACCAAATCAACTGCTTTTCACATTCTTACACATTCCGCATTGCAGGTTTTAAAATCTTTATTTTTGCATTCAATATTATAAAACGTTACTACTGGTTTGCAGGATTTCAAAACTTTTGGGAAAATTCTGAAGTTGTCCCAGTAGGCTACAAATTTCAGCATTTTCTTCATGCAAAATCAGGTATGTCGTAAAATTGTCTTTACGATTTTCCAAAACACAATGTGTTCCACAACATTTTGCACAACGTTTGTACAACATTTGCACAATTTGCACAAGTTGCACAAGTGCACAATTTTCAAAAGTGCACAATTTGCACAATTGCACAATTTGCATAATTTCACAAGTGTGCACAATACACAAAGTGTTGCGCATCTTAAATGTAATTGCTGAAATTAGTAGTACCACATCAACTGATTTCCTATGAGCTAGCAGCTAGCTAAGAAGCTAGCAATTTTAGGAATTTTAAATGCGAAACCAATTAAATTTAAAAAAAAGTAAAATTACTGTTTTGCACAACTTAAATGAAATTGCTGAAATTCGTAGAACCAAATCAACTGATTTTCACATTCTTACACATTCCGCATTGAGGGTTTTAAAATCTTTATTTTTGCATTCAATATTATAAAACGTTACTACTGGTTTGCAGGATTTCAAAACTTTTGGGAAAATTCTGAAGTTGTCCCAGTAGGCTACAAATTTCAGCATTTTCTTCATGCAAAATCAGGTATGTCGTAAAATTGTCTTTACGATTTTCCAAAACACAATGTGTTCCACAACATTTTGCACAACGTTTGTACAACATTTGCACAATTTGCACAAGTTGCACAAGTGCACAATTTTCAAAAGTGCACAGTTTGCACAATTGCACAATTTGCATAATTTCACAAGTGTGCACAATACACTAAGTTTTGCGCATCTTAAATATAATTGCTGAAATTAGTAGTACCACGTCAGCTGATTTCCTATGAGCTAGCAGCTACCTAAGAAGCTAGCAATTTTAGGAATTTTAAATGCGAAACCAATTAAATTTTAAAAAAAGTAAAATTACTGTTTTGCACAACTTAAATGAAATTGCTGAAATTCGTAGGACCAAATCAACTGCTTTTCACATTCTTACACATTCCGCATTGCAGGTTTTAAAATCTTTATTTTTGCATTCAATATTATAAAACGTTACTACTGGTTTGCAGGATTTCAAAACTTTTGGGAAAATTCTGAAGTTGTCCCAGTAGGCTACAAATTTCAGCATTTTCTTCATGCAAAATCAGGTATGTCGTAAAATTGTCTTTACGATTTTCCAAAACACAATGTGTTCCACAACATTTTGCACAACGTTTGTACAACATTTGCACAATTTGCACAAGTTGCACAAGTGCACAATTTTCAAAAGTGCACAGTTTGCACAATTGCACAATTTGCATAATTTCACAAGTGTGCACAATACACAAAGTGTTGCGCATCTTAAATGTAATTGCTGAAATTAGTAGTACCACATCAACTGATTTCCTATGAGCTAGCAGCTAGCTAAGAAGCTAGCAATTTTAGGAATTTTAAATGCGAAACCAATTAAATTTTAAAAAAAGTAAAATTACTGTTTTGCACAACTTAAATGAAATTGCTGAAATTCGTAGGACCAAATCAACTGATTTTCACATTCTTACACATTCCGCATTGAGGGTTTTAAAATCTTTATTTTTGCATTCAATATTATAAAACGTTACTACTGGTTTGCAGGATTTCAAAACTTTTGGGAAAATTCTGAAGTTGTCCCAGTAGGCTACAAATTTCAGCATTTTCTTCATGCAAAATCAGGTATGTCGTAAAATTGTCTTTACGATTTTCCAAAACACAATGTGTTCCACAACATTTTGCACAACGTTTGTACAACATTTGCACAATTTGCACAAGTTGCACAAGTGCACAATTTTCAAAAGTGCACAGTTTGCACAATTGCACAATTTGCATAATTTCACAAGTGTGCACAATACACAAAGTGTTGCGCATCTTAAATGTAATTGCTGAAATTAGTAGTACCACATCAACTGATTTCCTATGAGCTAGCAGCTAGCTAAGAAGCTAGCAATTTTAGGAATTTTAAATGCGAAACCAATTAAATTTAAAAAAAAGTAAAATTACTGTTTTGCACAACTTAAATGAAATTGCTGAAATTCGTAGGACCAAATCAACTGATTTTCCCATTCTTACACATTCCGCATTGCAGGTTTTAAAATCTTTATTTTTGCATTCAATATTATAAAACGTTACTACTGGTTTGCAGGATTTCAAAACTTTTGGGAAAATTCTGAAGTTGTGCCAGTAGGCTACAAATTTCAGCATTTTCTTCATGCAAAATCAGGTATGTCGTAAAATTGTCTTTACGATTTTCCAAAACACAATGTGTTCCACAACATTTTGCACAACGTTTGTACAACATTTGCACAATTTGCACAAGTTGCACAAGTGCACAATTTTCAAAAGTGCACAATTTGCACAATTGCACAATTTGCATAATTTCACAAGTGTGCACAATACACAAAGTGTTGCGCATCTTAAATGTAATTGCTGAAATTAGTAGTACCACATCAACTGATTTCCTATGAGCTAGCAGCTAGCTAAGAAGCTAGCAATTTTAGGAATTTTAAATGCGAAACCAATTAAATTTAAAAAAAAGTAAAATTACTGTTTTGCACAACTTAAATGAAATTGCTGAAATTCGTAGGACCAAATCAACTGATTTTCCCATTCTTACACATTCCGCATTGCAGGTTTTAAAATCTTTATTTTTGCATTCAATATTATAAAACGTTACTACTGGTTTGCAGAATTTCAAAACTTTTGGGAAAATTCTGAAGTTGTCCCAAGGTGCTACAAACTTCAGCATTTTCCTCATATAAAATCAGTTATGTCGTAAAATTGTCTTTACGATTTTCCAAAACACAATGTGTTCCACAACATTTTGCACAACGTTTGTACAACATTTGCACATTTTGCACAAGTTGCACAAGTGCACAATTTTCAAAAGTGCACAGTTTGCACAATTGCACAATTTGCATAATTTCACAAGTGTGCACAATACACAAAGTTTTGCGCATCTTAAATATAATTGCTGAAATTAGTAGTACCACATCAACTGATTTCCTATGAGCTAGCAGCTAGCTAAGAAGCAAGCAATTTCAGGAATTTTAAATGCGAAACCATAAAAAAAATGAAGTTACTGTTTTGCACAACTTAAATGAACTTGAACTTGAATGAACTGAAATTTGTAGGATCTAATCAACGTGATTTTTTACTAGCAACCAGCTAACAATTTTGGGAATTTTGTATGAGAAACCAATTTTCCAAAAGAATGTTTTGCAAGTTTTTGCAATAAACATTTGTGAAAATGGTCACCTCGACACAAAATTATCGCTCTCGATAAAATAATGACCAAAATAGGCAATAAAATAGTTTAAATTAAATTAATAAAATAAGTCTTAGGTAATTTAAAAAAAATCAAAAATAATTAACCTTTCAAAGAAACGAAATGAACAATAAAAATATGTTCGACTAGTCATTAAATTACCATATTGATGGCAGTGAAATATGAATTATTGGGATTTTTTACCTGGATTTTTTTATTACAATGTATGTACAACGTACAATCTATGTAATTAATGTATTTATGTCCTTAGTATTGTATATACAGGGTGTATCAGCAAAAACGCTCGGACACGTCGATTGTTATTTTTAGTTGCGCATTTTTTCAACAAAAACTTTTTATACTGGGTGTGTCATGTGACCGTGGCCAATACAAACTTTCTTATTTTAAATGCAACACCTGGTATATTATTCAATTTTTGGATTCTTCAGAAAATTGTAGACATATTTCATGTACAATGTCCTATACCTATCTTCAACTGTTTCGGACCTCAACTGTTTCGAACCTCAACCGAATATTTCCAAATCGGTGGATAGGGAGGCGAGGATCGATGGAATGGCCAGCACGATCCCCTGATCTGACGTCATTAGACTTCTTCTTATGGGGATATGTCAAAAGTATTGTATACAAAACTAAACCCCTCGACTTAGCTAATTTAAGAAGACGAATAATGCTTGCGATTAGATCGATCACGCCTGAGATGTTGAGTAACGTTAGAAGAAATTTCTATTTAAGATTAGGATGTTGCCAAGACGTTCACGGCGAGCATTTTGAACATCTCCTCCATTGAAATTTATTGTTTTTTTTTGTTTTTTACATTATCAAGAAATAAACAGTATTACTTATTAGTTTTTGAGTGTGTTGTAATGAATTTCTGTAATAAAATAATTTTCTTTTTTTAATGTTAATTTTTGCAATAAATCTGAAAGCACTTAATATTTCCGAAACAGTTAAAGATAGGTATAGGACATTGTACATGAAATATGTCTAGAATTTTCTGAAGAATCCAAAAATTGAATAATATACCAGGTGTTGCATTTAAAATAAGAAAGTTGGTATTGGCCACGGTCACATGACACACCCTGTATAAAAAGTTTTTGTTGAAAAAAATGCGCAACTAAAAATAACAATCGACGTGTCCGACCGTTTTTTCGAACACGCCCCCATTTATTTATTATCGAATTTATTCCATTTGGCTGATACACAGTGTATATTCAATGGTAATAAACTGTACTTTACTTTGCTTCGATTATTTATAAGATATAAGTGAAGAATTTCGATATTCCTGTTTTTGTAAGAGCAGCGAGTGTTCAAGTGATTTCAGTCTAGTCAGCCCAGAATAAAATCGATAAACAGGCCATTATAATGTGGTGACTGTAAAGACATTTAATTTCGTCGTTTTTAGTTTCATCTGCAATAGCAATACAGTCCACAGTTCCGTACAAAGGATACGATTTCAAATAATAATTAGCATCAAATTAAAATAAATTAACAGTAACCAGATACTATTTGTGTGAAATGATCAATTAAATATTGTAATTGTGAAATAATCACTGTAACCTGATGCTAACTTGATATACGAGGTTGTCGAAGAAATAGCTAATAATTCACTTTCTTACAACAGGTATATTTGTTTAATAATAAATTACTCAATAGGTGGAATAGCAGCAGGAATTAGGATTAGGTACTATTATTATTATTACTATTTCATTGTCAATATTATTATTGAATACAATTATAGTATTCATGTCACACAAATGTCATACCCATGTATAGTGTTTTCACTTGAAATTGAAAATATACCTGCAATGAGGGTTTATTACGGTCAAGGGTTCTCCAATGTATGGCGTGCTGCGAAGAGGCTCTGGGCTCTGTTTTCTTCCCATTACTCGTCATAAAATTCCGTTCGCACAATGGACCGTAATAAACACCCTTCGTAGGTAAATTTTCAATTTCAAGTAAAAACACTGTACCATGAGAACCCATGAAAATACAAATGTCACACTTGGTAATATATTATTGACAATTAAGTTTAAGGTTTTATTATAAACAAATATCAGTAAGTACTTATTAAAACAACCTTAAATTATTGACAATAATATTTGCAAATAATTGTTATATCTTATCTAACCTTAAATTATTGACAATAATATTTGCAAATTATTGTTATATCTTATCTTTTAATAGCTACATTAACTCTAAACCCATGTGCCATAGCGACTTAAGACTCCGACTAGTCAATAGTACCAGATTCGTAACCATGGCCCGGTAAACTAAGAATTTGCAAAAAAAACAATGGTTGGGGTGAATGCTTCCTTAATACTTCGATGTGCTCCGAATTTTGTTTATTAGCACCACTTACTGTAATAAAGTTATTGCCTTGATTACTTTCCAGGCTGGGGTTACGTTTTCTGCCCGGTATATACTGGTTTTAATTTTTTATATATACAGGGTGGTTACTTTTACGACGCTCGCCATTAGGATATTAGGATATTAAACGGAAATATATACAGAGTTGGTCAAATGGGATAAAAGTTTATCATTTTTGTGCCTTTCAATATGCTGAAACGAAATCCGGTGTATCTTGCACAGAGCCTGAAATATCGCTGAAAAACTGAAAAATTGCACTTTCATTTTCCTTTTATAATTTCAATCGTTAAAATCTCCAATTTAATCGTTAAGGCAGTTTGTGTTACGCATAATTTCATGTAATAATAATAATAAATAATTTTACAGTTTATTTCTGAGTTAATTAAAACTTAACTATTTTTGGATATCCAATAGAAATGTGTCTTAAAATAGGAGAGGCAATTCTGCCGAATGCAGAGAAACGGTTTTAATTAATATTTTTATCGTTATTAATAATACAATGTCTAACAGTACTTAATAGGTATTTGGCTTAAATGGGTGCGCATTAATGTGATAAATAACTCGATGATGTCGACGTACATTGCATTAATCCTCCCGACATCGAGAAAGTCAATTTCACTCCGCCAGCAATTTGTCTTCGGCCTCGTGGTGTGTATGTGTGCAAACTGCCGGAACAAACGTGCGCCCCCCCATTCCACCCCGGCAATTTTTCAAAACGTAAAAACCGTCGATTAAGGCCGCCGTCCTGCGCCCCCCGCAGCCCCCGGCCAGGGCCCCATTTGTGTCCACACATCCATCTCCGGCCCGCTCCTTTCGGCCCCCACACGGCTAATGACCAATCCCCAAATTGCAGCGTTTTTCCGCCCCCATTATCCTTGCGTGCTCTTCTAATCACCCCGAGGGTGTCTCGAATCCGCGAAACGAATTACGCCCAATTACCGTGCGAAGATTTTCACGCGAAAATTTTGGAGGTCACGGAAAATACGGGGAATTTCCACCCACGCGATCACTCGCCCCGCTCCAGTATCAATTAATAGGCAACATCTCGGATAACTCGGACAGTACGTTAACAGTGCTTACTGTGCTTGCAGCGGTGCCCCAGAAGAAGCTGGGCTGCGTCGGACTCAGAGGCTCCGAAATCACCCTCTACGGCGAGGTCGACTCCAACAAGATCGCCCACCAACAACAGCAGCAGCAGCAGCAGCAACAGCAGCAGCAGCAGCAGCAACAGCAGCAGCAGCTACAGCAGCAGCAGCAGGGCAGGAACAAGGTCAAGACCAATGGGCACTTCACCTCCTTCATGCAGGTGAGTTCGGAAATGAAGATGCGGTGGGAACCCAATTAGGCTATAATTAGTTCAGTTCCATTGAAAGGCCGAAACAAGGAAGGGCGAGGTTTGTTTACGGTGCTGCGCTTTCTCACAATGTGCAGCGTGAGAATGTTGACGTGAACAGCTCGATGGGATTGTGATTGTTTTCACTGTGGTGCTTACCACACTTGTTTATTATCGAATGGGAACCTATTGCCCCAGCAATTTTGGTGAAGTGATGATTTTAGCTTTGTTATTATTATAATTACACACAAACACACATCTCCATATAGATTTCTTCAGATCATGATGGAGAATGTTACAACTCAATACTCTCAAATAAACAGCACCCTTTGCATACAAAAATCTTCAAATTTATGCAATTTGTCACTGATTAAAAATTCGATATTTAATTTTGTGTATTTTTAGCTTTGTTATTATTATAATTACATACAAACACACTTCTCCATATAGATTTCCTCAAATCATGATGGAGAATGTTACAGCTCAATACTCTCAAATAAACAGCTCCCTTTGCATACAAAAATCTTCAAATGTATGCAATTTGTCACTGATTAAAAATTCGATATTTAATTTGGTGTATTTTAGCCTTGTTATTATTATAATTACATACAAACATATAGATTTCTTCAAATCATGATGGAGAATATTACAGCCCAATGCTCTGAAATATACAGCTCCTTTTGCATACAAGAATCTTCAAATTTATGCAATTTGTCACTGATTAAAATTTCGATATTTCATTTTGTGTATGGAACTTTTTTGTAAATTTTATTTCAAAATAATTATTCTTGTAAACATTTTCTCCTGCGAATTACGCGCTGCTAATTCACGCAGCTGCTCAACTTTTTGCTGCTCCTCGGCTCGTTGTTATTAATTTTAATCACGTGTACTCCATTTGCATCGGAGATATCAAAAACCTGCTCGATGGCCTGCTTTGAATGCGTTTAGCTCGGCTGCTAATTGAATGCCTCATCGCTTATGCGCACTGTGGCGATAATTTAAAGCGTTTGAACACTGAATAATTTGCAGCCAGACGTTAAAAAGTGGGATTGAATGGGTCTGCCGACGGAATCTGCATAGTTTCTTCTGCATACGTTGAGGAGGATTATTTATGCACTCGGCGCTAATTATAACATACTCGGATCGATGGGATTGGAAGTGTAAAGCTGCTTTTTGCAGTCATCCGAGAGCTTAGAAATAAAAATGTGTTCTTTAAAGAAATTATCACAGGTATTTCAGATTATTTCTTCATTTACTTCTTCAAAATTACATGTTTAGTGATGAAAAGTATGGAGATCCATCCCGAATGAAAATTTTTGTAGGTAGGAAGTGAGTAGCACTATCAGGCTAATTAACCTTGGAAGTGTTACTCACTTCCTACCTACAAAAACTAAATTTTTAGTTCTCTGCTCTGAAATGACCATAAGAAGCAGTTTTAAAACTTCCAATGAGAGCTTTGAACTAAAAATGTAATGTTTGAAGAAATTACTTCTCAGGTTAATTAACCTGATAGTTGCTACTCACTTCCTACCTACAAAAATTACATTTTTAGTTCTCAACTCTTAGATGACTATAAAAAGCAGTTTTAAAACTTTGAATGAGAGCTCAGAACAAAAAATGTAATGTTTGAAGAAATTACTTCTCAGGTTAATTAACTTGATAGTGCTACTCACTTCCTACCTACAAAAATTACATTTTTAGTTCTCAGCTCTCAGATGACTATAGAAAGCAGTTTTAAAACTTTCAATGAGAGATTTGAACTAAAAATGTAATGTTTGAAGAAATTACTTCTCAAGTTAATTAACCTGATAGTGCCTGACTTCCTACCTACAAAAATTACATTTTTAGTTCTGAGCTCTCAGGTGATTATATAAAGCAGTTTTAAAACTTTCAATGAGAGCCCAGAACTAAAAAAAATAATGTTTGAAGAAGTTATAAATAAAACACATTACTTTATTAGTATCACATAAAATTATTTATTGATTTGTGACTAGTTTCGACTACTTAAGTAATCATTATCAAACAGAGTACTCTGTCACATGAATGATTACTTAAGTAGTGGAAACTAGTTACAAATCAATAAATAGTTATATGTGATACTAACAAAGTAATGTGTTTCATTTATAATTAATAAAATGTATCGCGAAGTAAACGCCAGCACCATTCAAAATATTTGAAGACATTATCTGAAATTGCGGTAGACTATTATCTGTATAGTGTATGTTCTGCACAACATCTCTAACCTAACCGAACCTAATCTAATCTAATGTAACCTAACCGAGAACGTATTTGCAGAGTTCCTCTTCATAATGTCTGTCCAGCTCTTGATTTTTCAGCGCATTGACAGTGAAAAAATTTGCCGATAAATTAATTGATTTGGCAAAAATCAAAATCTTATATTATCTATACGAGGTAAAGTTGCTGCTCTTGAAAAGATAGTTCTTAGTTTTTGTCCTTCTATTTGGAAATCTTACTTGATTAACCTCTTGATTATGACTTCCTGCCCTTTGGAGATCTTTCTTGACTTCTGCTTTCGTCTAGCTACCCCCTTGACAGTTTATTTACAAATCTTCTTGGATTTTGTCTTTGTAGCTGCCCTTGAATAATCAATCTTAGTATTTATCCATGTCTTCGGTGATCTTTCTTGTCTTTTGCTTTCTTCTGACAGTGTCTGACAATCTCATTTATTGTCGATGAAAGAAGTAAGATCAGAAATAAACGACTTAAAACATTAAATAAAAACAAAAACAGATATAGAAACATGCAATACCAGCTAAATATTCAATTTGATTTAAGTTTATGACACACATTTTAGCATTTTTACAAAAAAATATTCAAGATAGTTCTCGACTTACCTTTTTCGTCTGGCTATCGTCTTCACAGTGTCAGTACTTCTGGAGATTTCAACTACGTCTTCTTTCTTGTGGTAGCTTGATATATGCTCTTGAATTAATATTCCTTCAACTCTATTTCGGTTTAGTGAAAAATGAAGAATTTAAAAATCTTCGGAAACACCTTCAAAAATAAAGACTTTCTTATCATTGAAGAAATTTTTCCACTTCTTTCATCTGGCTACCGTATTGATACTTCAATACTTTTGAAGATCTTCCACTTCGTCTTCTTTCTTGTGGTAGCCTCATACATTATCTTGAATAAATATTCCTTCAACACTATTTCGGTTTAGTGAAAAATGAAGAATTTCAAAATCTTTTGAAACGCCTTCAAAAATAAAACTTTTCTTACCTTTGGAGATCTTTCTAAACTTCTACATTCACTTTCCTGTTATTTTAACAATGGCCATCCTTTTGGGCTCTATCTTAACAATGCCCATCCTTTTGGGCTCTATCTTAACAATACCCATCCTTTTGGAGATATTGTTGAGTATTTAGCACGTACACCCGATAACAATGATGGTGGTTATTTAAGGGTACTATGTGGATACCAGAAATGAGAAGTGATATTAGTGGACTGTATTTATTTATGGTTCAAATTTCTAGACGCAATATTGGTGGTGTGTTCTGTGCAAACTCTGAAGAATGAATGTCGTCTTGAACGAACGGCGGACAGGGGTAGTGGCGATGACGCGTTGGCTAATTGAAGGGAAGATCTGCATTTCTTGGGTTTTGCCAAATGTGCGGATTACGCCGGAAAGACCGCCGAAAGCACAATACATTTTAATCCCTCCAATATACCGCCGCTTCGCCGCCACTTAATGATAGTCACAACAGATATTCCACTTCATCTTCTTCCTTTTTGCTGCCCGCTTAGTGTAGTGTCTTTGAAGATCTTTATTAACTTGTTATGTCTTCACACTGCTCTCTTGATAGTATTTGTCCATCTCTTTAAAGATATCCCACTTGATTGTCTTCCTTTTAGAGGTCTTTGAAGATCTTTCTCGACTGGTCGAGTCTTCGAACTGTCCTCTAGATTTTCCACTTGATCGTCTTTCTTTTAGCTGTCTTTTAAAATGTTTCTCGACTTCTTGAGCCTTCAAACTGGACTCCAGATACTTTAGAACTGGACTCTAGATACTCTAGAACTGGACTCTAGTTATGAATCTGCTTTGAAAGAACCTTCTGGTCATTGTCGAAAACACTTCTTCTGCAAATGAAGATCTTTATTGACTTATTATGTCTTCGCACTGCCCTCTTGATAGTATTTGTCCATCTCTTTAAAGATATCCCACTTGATTGTCTTCCTTTTAGCGGTCTTTGAAGATATTTCTCGACTTGTCGAGTCTTCGAACTGTCCTCTAGATTTTCCACTTGATCGTCTTTCTTTTAGCTGTCTTTTAAGATGTTATTCAACTTCTTGAGCCTTCGAACTGGACTCCAGATACTCTACAACTGGACTTTAAATACTCTAGAACTAGACTGTAGATACTCTAAAAGTAGACTCTAGATACTCTAGAACTGGACTCTAGTTATGGATCTGCTTTGAAAGAACCTTCTGGTCATTGCCGAAAACACTTCTTCTGCAAATGACATTGAAAAGCCGTTCTGGTGATTATCGACAATACTTCTTCAGCCAACAATTGTCATTAAAATGATCTCTCTTGATGGACACGCCATGAAAACATTGTGCGCCCGCTCCTGTCCTGTCAACCCTGTCCTGTCAACCCGCTAGCTATACTACTCATATCTTTAAAGATCTTCCTCTTGATAATTTTCATTTTGGCTACTCTTAAATCTTAATGTATGTGCATTTCTTCAACGACTTCTTACTTTTGGCTGTCCTTGAATAAACATTCTTTAAACACTCTTCACGTTGAAGAGTGAAGAGTGAAGAGTGATTGACAAGTAAAGAATTTCAAAATCATTTTCAAAGATAAACGTTCTTCTTGTTTTAGACTCCTTGGAGTATTGAAATATTGGTTCGATGTGCATCTTCCAGTATCGTAGGTATACAAATTGTGGATTTCAGATTTTACCAGGCGTAATCAATCATGAAATTAGCCATTAAAATTCTCACCTGCAAGAGAGTCTTTATACTTAGGACCAAATTAACTTGGGTCTATTCCATCGGTATGCAAATTGTGAATTGGAGATTTTACCAGGCGCAATAAAGTTTTATCAAGAAATTAGTCATTTAAAATCTCGCCTGCAAGAGTCTTTATACTCAGGACCAAATTAACTTGGGTCTATTCCATCTGTATATAAATTTTGGAGTGCAGGTTTTATCAGGTGCAATAAAGTTTTATCATGAAATTAGTCATTGAAATCTTACCTGCAAGAGAGTATTTATTCTCAGGACCAAATTATCTTGGGTCTATTCATTCGGTATACAAATTGTGAAGTTCAAGTTCTATCAGGGACAATAAAGTTTTATCATGAAATTAGTCATTAAAAATCTCACCTGCAAGAGAGTCTCTATACTCAGGACCAAATTATCTTGGGCCTATCCCTTCGGTATACAAATTGTGAAGTTCAGGTTTTATCAGGTACAATAAAGTTTTATCATGAAATTAGTCATTAAAAATCTCGCCTGCAAGAGAGTCTTTATACTCAGGACCAAATTAACTTGGGTCTATTCCATCGGTATACAAATTGTGGATTTCAGATTTTACCAGGTGCAATAAAGTTTTATCATGAAAGTAGCAAAAAAAAAGCTTGAAGAGAGTCTTTACTCAGGGCCAAATTAACTTGCGTATATTCCATCTGTATATCATTTTTGAATTGCAGGTTTTATCAAGTGCAATAATTTTTTATCGTGAAATTAGTCATTAAAAATCTTACTTGCAAGAGAGAGTCTTTATACTCAGGACCAAATTATCTTGGGTCTATTCCCTCGGTATACAAATTGTGAAGTGAAGGTTTTATCAGGTTTAATACAGTTTTATCATGAAATTAGCAAAAAAAAGCCTGCAAGAGAGTCTTTATACTCAGGACCAAATTACCTTGGGTTTATTCCATCGGTATGCAAATTATGGATTGCAGATTTCATCAGGTGCAATATAGTTTTATCACGAAATTAGCCATTAGAAATCTCGCCAACAAAAGGGTTGTTATACTCAGGACCAAATTAACTGGAGTCTATTCCATCGGTATACAAATTGTGGATTGCAGATTTTACCAGGAACAATAAAGTTTTATCATGAAATTAGTCATTAAAAATCTTGCGAGTCTCTATACTCGGGACCAAATTAACTTGGGACAATTCCATCCTGGCCGTGTTCAATATCGATGAGGGAAAATATTCTAATCGTTCTGCATTCTATATGCACGAAGAATATAAAACATTATTTGTGGGTGCAATGAGAAGCGAAACCAAATATTTAATCTTGACGAATAGCTCCCTCGCCCAAATTTATCTGGGTCCTATTATATAATCCAACTTTTTCATGATTTCAATAACTTATGCAAATTGTAAATTGCAGATTTTAGTCACAACAAAGTGTTATCGTTAAATGAATCATTAAAAATCATGCACAGGATAATTGGTTTATAGTCGGGACCAAACTAACGCGAAGTAATGGGAAGTGAAAGAAAATATTTGATAATGTCGGTACTGACAAATCACTTTGACAGTTGCACCCAAATTTAACTGGTCCCGCCTATAAAATCCAATTATTTCGTGATTTCAATATTTTATGCAAATTGTAGATTTTGTACATTGCAGATTTTAGTCACAACAAATTTTTATCGTTTAACGAAACATTAAAAATCATACACTGGATACATTTATTTATAGTCGGGATCAAAATAACGAGAAGCTATGAGAAGTGAAGCAAAATATTTGATTATGTGGGTGCTGATGAATCACTTCCACGGTTGCACCCAAATTTGACTGGTCCCGACTACATAATCCAACTCTTTGATATTTTTAATAGCGTATGCAAAATATATATTTCAGATTGTGGTCACAGCTAAGTTTTATCGTTAAATGAAACATTAAAAATCATTCATTTGTTTATAGTCAAGACTAAAATAACGAGAAGCAATGAGAATTGAAGCAAAATATTTGATTATGTCAGTACTGACAAATCACTTCGACAGTTGCACCCAAATTTATCTGGTCCCGACTGTAAAATCCAATTCGTACATGATTTCAATATCGTATGCAAATTGTAGATTGCTGATTTTAGTCACAACGAAGTTTTATAGTTAAATGAAGCATTAAAAATCATCCACTTTATTTATTGTTTATAGTTGAGATCAAAATAGCCAGAAGCACTAAGAAGTGAAGCAATATATTTGATTATGCCGGTAATGACAATGATCACTGCACCCAAATTTAACTGGTCCTGACTATAAATTCCAATTATTTCGTGATTTCAATATCGTTTGCAAATTGTAGATTGCAGATTTTAGTAACAACAAAGTTTTATGGTTAGATCAAACATTAAAAATCATCCACTCGATTCATTTGTTTATATTTGGAATCAAAATAACGAGAAGCAATGAGAAGTGAAGCAAAATATTTGATTATGTCGGTACTGACAAATCACTATATAATCCAACTCTTTCGTGATTTTTCAATATCTTTGCAAATTGTAGATTGCAGACTTTAGTCAGAACAATGTGTTAACGTTAAATGAATCGCCCAAATTCAACTGGTTCCGACTATATAATCCAATTCTTTCGTGAAAATCAAGCCCAGGATAACCAATGAAACAAAATATGTATGCACAAGTCGGTACTGATAAGTAACTGCGATGGTTGCACCCAAAAATATAATTGGGCTTGACTATATAATCCAACTTTGATAATTTTTAATGTCTTATTCAAAATTAATTTGCCTAATGCAAACTTGGACTATACGTGCTATTAATTAATTATTACTTATTAATTTGTGTATACAGTGTGTTTCCTAAACACGATTCAAAAATGCAAGGTGATATTTTGACATTTCCTTACATTTTTGACATTTAATGACATTTCCTGACCCCCTGACATTTCCTCTTAAATTGACAATAACAATATTATTTGGTAATTTAAGGTAAATAAATTAATAATATTATAATTATTGAAATGTGTGTGGATCCATCCTGAGTTATGAGGTATGGAAAATATGTTTATGCACTCTCAGGTGTAGGAGTAAAATTGTTATTGTCAAACAATTTTATCACCATATATTTGAAACAAAGCGGTTTTTCACACATCACCAAAGAATAAGATATTCTTAGAATAACTCAAGGAACAACCCCTTGCATTTTTGACTTACGTTTAAGAAACGCCCTGTATATCTGAGAATGGATTCTTCTAACAAACTTAAAAGATTAGCATTGTATTCTTAAATTATTTAATTAATTAATTATTAATTTTATAATAATTTGCAATTAATTGCTTTTTTTATTGCTGATATCTTCCATTTGTATATTTCTTGGTAGTTGGTATTTCAATGATATAGATAATTCAACTGTTATAATTATAAAGCATAATGCAGTTTTCTTCGTCAGAAACTTTCCATTGGAATATCTCGTTGTATTTGTGAGTGCTTTTATGATTATATACGAATCCTGTTGCAATAATATAATAACATCTAAATTGCATTAGTCCTGACTATAGATATAATCCAACTTTGATGTGGAAAAATATTCATCCTGCATTATTCTTATTAATTTATTGCTTTTTATATTACTGTTGTCTTTCATTTGTTTATGCTTGGCATTTCAAAGATGTAGCTAATTTAACTGTTATAATTATAAAGCAAGATGCAGTTTTCTTTACCAGAAATTTTCTATTGTAATATCTCGTTGTATTTGCGAGTGCTTTTATGATAATATACCAATTCTGTTGCAATAGTCACACCTAAATTGCATTGGTCCTGACTATAGATATAATCCAACTTTGATGTGGAAAAATATTCATCCTGCATTATTCTTATTAATTTATTGCTTTTTATATTGCTGATGTCTTTCATTTGTTTATGCTTGGCCATCCAATGGTATAGCTAATTTAACTGTTATAATTATAAAGCAAGATGCAGTTTTCTTTACCATAAATTTTCCATTGGAATATCTCGTTGTATTTGCGAGTGCTTTTATGATTATATACCAATCCTAATGCAATTGTCGAACCTAAATTGCATTGGTCCTGACTATAGATACGTATAATAAAACTTTGATGTAGAAAAATATTCATCCTGCATTATTTCCTGATGAATAAAATAAAACATAATCCGTGAGGAACACAAGGGACTTTCCATTCGAGTATCTCGCTATAACACGTAATGATATTATTACTGTTATTACGCGCGCAGTGCATATAATAATTATCAGTCGATTCACCGGGATATGGTAGGTTTGCCGGGATTCAATGCGTTTATTGCATAAAGCAATCGGTGTTTAGTGCAGCTAACGGTCCATGGCGTAGTTTGGTACATCAAAGCTGGGCGGTTGAGCCAATGGAGCGCTCTGACTGTATAATATTCGCCGCTGAAACCGCTTAATTTTCAGCAGATGTATTAATTTGGCCACTCTGTGGGCTATATTACACGAATAGAAATTAATATATAGATACACAGCCGGAACATGGAAACGGCTATCAAGTGAATTGATAGCCGAAGTGAGCCGAAGTTTGAATTGAAGTGAAGTTGGATGTTGTGGTTCCTTTTCAAATTTAGCTTTTTAAACATACAGTTTTTACTTAGTTGAATGTTTAAGAATATATTTTTGTTAAAAAAAAAAAAAGTTTGAAACCGGTCTCCAGTTGTCCGCAGAGTTAATACCCAAATGTGCAATTATTTAAATCTTATATGTTTAAATTCCTGTCCTTCACCAATAAAGTCATATGAATTACTGAATGTCTAAAGTCAGATTGTAAAAAAAGGGTTTCAATATAAAAAAAATATATGTTTAAATGTTATATAAAATATTAGTACAATTGAGGAAGTTGAATATGGAAAGCGAGGGATTCGTTATGAACATAGATTTTAGCTCTGTACATTTGCAACAGGAAAGTGTGCGATGTGAATGGGCACTTGGCTGTCGCCGTAAACCAAAACCAAATGACGCAATTAAGAGATTAATGCCCCGTCGTAAATGTCAACTAAATCAGCACACTGCTTACAACTGACCAGCCATCAAAAACTAGGCATAGTAAATCAGCAGCAACGACTGCACTTCGCTTGAATCGCTTATGGCAATTTCTGGTGGTACTCCCGGATTAACTTTAATCTGTGGCTAATTCCCTTGCAATGATAGTCATGAAAACTAACCATCAATTAAAGTTAATCGGCGACTGTAAGATCGAGTTTATGGCACCTAAGTTCCCATTATTCTCGCACCAGGCTTGCAATTTTTAATTAAGTATCCGCCGGAGGAGAAGTGGTGGAACTTTCCGATTCCGTTCGGAACGGTCCATTACAGACATAAAAGATTCTGTGCGCAGCCAGTATTCAATTTCCATTATTGTCGGGACATAGAGACAGGAAGTAGTTAATTTAAGCAGCTTCCTTTTCTGGACGGATGGTCCGCATGTGTACGAGGGCGTCTAGCCGCACATGGACCCGCTCTTTGCGCCATTTAAATGACAATGAGACGCGGAAGGAGACTCCAAAGTTCGACAGATTAAACCCACGAGCTACTGTTTTAAGACACACACACAACATATTACCAATGCGAGATCAAGAATACAATGCAAAAGCAAACACATGAGGAAAGTCAAACAAATATTTCAAAAATTATGTAACTAAGAATATCACAATGTTGCCAAAATGCTTTTAAAAAAGTAATCAAATTTCCAACTGTTGAGAAAAAAATTGTAACAGCAGAAACTGGATGGTAATTTCAATAACATTGAAACATTCCTTGAGCAAACTTTAAAAAATCTATTCAAATTTTTGCAGTGTTTTCCAAATTCCTTAAATATGAAGAAGCTATTTTGGAAGAAAATATATAAGCTTTGCAAAATTTGATAAATTATGATTAGAAAAATTAATAATTTCTTATTTGCAAGGAAAGCAATAGAGAAACAAATTTGTTGATTGTATCCATTACATTTTCCACAATAAAAATAGGACATGGATTTGTTGATTGTAGAAAATTGTAGAAAATGTAATTGATACAATCAGCAAATCCATGCCAAATTTTTATTTTAGAAAATGTAATGGATGCAACCAACAAATTTGCTTTTAGTATTAATACTACGATACGAGTAGATATGTAAAATATACAAACCATGCAGTAGTAACACAATAATCGCCGAATAATCATACTTGTATGAAGTGTGTATTATGCGGATTGTGCTGTGTGTACAACAAATAAACTGAGCCGGCGCGATTAACGTGGCTCGGAGATGAAAGGCTCATCGAGGCGAGCAAATAAACTTGGATGATGTCCACAATTACCAGGCCTGCTTGCTTGTAATTACGCCGAAATGTAAAACATCCCCTAGCCGTTCCGCCCCGTGGAGCAATTTGAATAAATTATTCCCGATAATGAAAAAATAACGCGAGAACGCGCCGATCCCAGGGCGCCACCTTCATAACTGAGCTGCCTGATGGTGGCAGGGGTGCAAGCAAAACGGGGGCGGCTAATTAGGCCAAGTTGCCGGGGCTAAGTACGGTCCCGGCCGGGCCATTAGGGGATGCGGCCGCTCCGTGTTTCGCCGGCGAGGACGTTAATTTTTCTACCCTCTTTGAGCCCATTGTTATGATGATTGGAGTATCATTTCCGGATTGGGGCTGAATGGGAAATCGCGAGGGGCTTTATTAAACGTGTATAATCAACATTGGGGCGATTAACTCGAGTTAAGACGAAAATTTGAGAGGAATTTAAATTGTGCTTTTATAAATTACACAGTAAATTCTTCATAATCTTTACGAGCTTCCTGTACTTACAATTGAGAAAAAACATACTTATTTATTTATTTACGGGACCATGACCATTAAAACGAAAAACAGACAGAGCGAAAACAGAAAAAAAAGTACAAACAGCAAACATAAAAAACAAAGTAGCAAAAGTACAAGAAACAGAAATTACATTGCATTCTTGATATGTTTAGACGAGGTGTTGAATATTAATACTACATTCATTACTCTAAAAAGACTAACTTCAGGCTAATTCAATTACTATTGTTGTCATGTATATATTTACCTTTCGTATATTTTGCAGCTTTTCTGCTAATAAATATTCTTTATTATTATTTTTATTATTATTATTATTATTATTATTATTATTATACTATACTATACAGCATGCAAATTATCCCTAGCTCAAATTATTTTCACTTTATATCACTTTGATCACGATATTTAGCCAAAGCAGCATGCTTACATTTTATAGCACTCTCGACTCCTTAAATTAAATGGGTAAAAAAGTACTACTACAATAATAAAAGTGTAATTAATTAATATTGCAAAAGTTGTCGGGATTGATGCTCATAAATGTATGTAAATAAGATGGGGTTTTATCTCGGCGCATTTATCATACATTGTAAATAATTAGTTTTCTTGATTAAAGTTCCTTGGTGTTCTAAAAATAGTGAGGATATGGCGACATAAAAACAGGAATGCGGCCTGCTTAAATACCGTTTAATTGCGTTTATCCAGCGAGTACGTTATGGAAAAAATGTTTCGAGTTTTTTGGCACCGAGGACGACTTTGTAAATATTTAAATTTTTAATCCTTCATTAATAAGGATTATATTTATTTTTATTTGATTTAAGCAATGTACAAATATACAGGATGGGAACAATATACAGGGTGTCTCGAATAAGGGGCACTTAATTAGGATTATATTTATTTTTATTTGATTTAATCAATATGCAAATATACAAGATGGGAACAATATACAGGGTATCTCGAATAAGGGGCACATGCATGGGGATTTCGTAAATGATTAAATAAAGAGAAAATGCAGGGTATCCGAAAATTATGTGCAATATATTTAGGAATATGACTGTAGGTACAATTTGGCAACTTTTTGAAAATAACTTTGAAATTTATTTTGAAATTGTGCTGATTAATTGTGTCATCAACGTTACTTGTTGATTCTAATAAAAGATATGGCCACATTTTCTCGAAATATAAATTTTTCGTGAATTTTTCCTTGATTTTCTATTGTAAATGTTATGATTTTTGCAGTGGTTATGTTTATTTTTATAATTTGCTTTTGGTACAAAATTTTCTTGAATTTTTTTATTCAGAAGTTGAATTTTCTTAGATTTTCTGCCGGCAGGTGCACACATATTCTAAGCAGATTTTCAGTCACAGTCACTGCCCTTTGTCTCCAAAAGTAGAATTTTATAAATTGTTCGTTGTTTTTCTATTGGAAATGTTATGATTTTTGCAGTGCTTATGTTTATTTTTATAATTTGCTTTTGGTAGAAAATTTTCTTGAAATTTTTTATTCAGAAGTTGACTTTTCTTAGATTTTCTCCTGGCAGGTACACACATACATATTCTAAGCAGATGTTCAGAGTCACTGCCCTTTTTCTCCAAAAGTAGAATTTTCATAAATTGTTCGCTGTTTTTCTATTGGAAATGTTATGATTTTTGCAGTGGTTATGTTTATTTTTATAATTTGCTTTTTGTACAACGTTTACTTGAAATTTTTTATTCAGAAGTTGAATTTTCTTAGATTTTCTCCTGACAGGTGCACACATATACTAAGCAGGTGTTCAGAGTCACTGGCATTTTTCGCCAAAAGTAGAATTTTCGTAAATTGTTCGTTGTTTTTGTATTGGAAATGTTATGAATTTTGCAGTGGTTATGTTTATTTTTACAATTTGCTTTTCGAACAAAATTTTCTTGCAATTTTGTATTCAGAAGTTGAATTTTCTATTCTAACCAGATGTTCAGAGTCACTGCCCTTTTTCTCCAAATGTAGAATTTTCGTCAATTTTTCGTTGTTTTTCTATAGGAAATTTTATGAGTTTTTGTCGTTACAGAATATTTTATTTTATACTTGCCTACGTATTACATTTTCATGATAATCACACGAGTACATTTTCACAAATTTAGGGCGAAAACCTTTTCGCCTTTTTCTCTAAAAGTAGAATTTTCTTAATTTTTCCTTGTTGTTACTTCGTTGTTTTTCTATTGGAAATTTTATGAGTTTTTGTGGTTACAGAATATTTAATTTTATACTTCCCTCGATGTATTACATTTTCATGATAACCACACGAGTAAATTTTCACAAATGAAAACCATTTCGCCTTTTTCTCCAAAAGTAGAATTTTCTTATGTTTTCCTTGTTTTTCTATTGAAAATTGAATACGTTTTTGTGTGGTTATGACAATATTTATATTAAAACTTTGCCTTACGTTTTACATTTTTATGATAATTACACGAGTATACAGTATTTCTATTTAAGTGTAGCAATTTTCAAACAAAAACCTTTTCATCTTTACTCCAACAGTGGATTTTTTTTTCAAGTTAGAAATTTAATGAGTTATTGTATGGTTATAACAACATTTATTATTATATTTTGCCGTTTCGTGTTACATTTTCATGAAATTTGTAGTTTTTTCAGCAGTTGAATTTTCCTAAATTTTCTGTTGAAAATATTCTAAGAAACTTGTAAGCAGATGTTTAGAATCATTGGCGTTTTTCTGCAAATGTAGAATTTTCATAAATTTTTCTTGTTTTTTTTTATTGAAGACGTTATGAATTTTCGTATGGTTATGTTTATAAATTGCACTGCGTACAACATTTTCATGGAATTTTAGTCTTTATTAAAAAGTTGAATGTTCTTAGATTTGCTACAAGTAGATGCACAAATATTCTATAAAACTTGTGAGTAGTTTTTCAGTTATTGGCTTTTTCTCCTAAAGTAGATTTAAAAAAAAATTCTTTGTTGAAATTACATGAAAATGTAATACGTAAGGCAAACTATAAAAATTAATATTGTTATAACTACACACAAACTCATTAAATTTCCAACAGAAAAATATGTAAAAATTTAAAAAAAATCTAATTTTGGAGAAAAATATAAAACAGTATCTATTTTTAGATTTTGCTTCTGGCATAACATTTTCATAAAATGTTTGCCTATTTATTCAGACATACAATGTTCTTAGATTTTCTGAAGCACAGAAATACACAAATATGCATTGATGCATATATGCAATATTCTAATAAACTTGTGAGCAGATTTTCAGTTGGCCTTTTGTCGAAAAGTAAAATTTGGTCTAAAATATTTTTATAAAAATGTTTAAAATATATAACGGGTTTTCCAATAAGAGGTGTTATTTTGAATAGCCCGCTATTTCGGTAGATGTCACTTTTGAAGCTGTCATTTCTTGGCATTTGACAAGTAGAAACTACGCCATTCATAAAAATGGTACGATACACGCTTCAACAACGCATTGAAATTATTAAAATTCACTATAAAAATGGTGAAAATTTGGCAGAGACGGTTCGTAAAACTCGAACATTTTTGGATCGTCGTGAAGCACCTTGTCGGACCGCAATACAGAAATTGGTGGAAAAATTCGAGCTGTTGGGACAAGTTAGTGATGAGAAGAATAAAACCCGTGCACGTCGCTCAAGAACAGCCGAGAATATTGCTGCTGTAGCCGAAAGTGTTGAAGAAAACCCAGGTTTGTCCATTCCTCGTCGTTCTTTGGAATTAGGTATTCCACAAACGTCATTACACCGTATTTTGCATAAAGATTTGGGTCTTAAGGCTTATAAAGTCCAGTTAACACAAGAACTCAAGCCGGCCGATCATCAACAACGTCGTGACTTTGCTGATTGGGTCGTTGAAATGCATGAAAATGATCCGGAATTCCATCGAAAAATCATCTTCAGTGATGAGGCCCATTTCCACCTCGGTGGCTTCGTCAACAAGCAAAATTGTCGCATCTGGGGCTCAGAAAACCCAAGAGTTATTGTTGAAAAGCCTCTCTATCCTCAACGTGTGACTGTTTGGTGCGGTTTATGGTCCGGCGGAGTCATTGGACCTTACTTTTTCGAAAATGAGGCTGGCGCAACAGTTACGGTGAATGGATTGCGCTATCAAGAGATGATTAACGATTTTTTATGGCCGGAATTGGATGGTATTGATCTGGACAACGTTCACTTTCAACAAGACGGCGCTACGTGCCACACAAGCAACGAAACCATTGATCTTTTAAGGGAAAAGTTTCCGGACCGTGTTATCTCTCGAAGAGGTGATCACAATTGGCCACCGAGATCTTGTGATTTAACACCTTGCGACTTCTTTCTTTGGGGCCACGTGAAGGAGAAGGTCTACGCCAACAGCCCAGTATCGATTCAAGACCTCAAAGATGGAATTCGTGAGGCTATCGAGGACATACAGCAGCCACTTTGCGATTTAGTTATGGAAAATTTCATGAAAAGGATTTTGTCCTGTAAGCGTGGCCGTGGTGGTCATTTGCTTGATGTTATTTTCCACTATTAACGGCATACCTTCCTCTTTGTAATGAAATAAACATCTGATGATTTATAATAAAAAATGGCATTTTTCTTTGAATATCAAAATAACACCTCTTATTGGAAAACCCTTTATATAGAAATATTTCTTCGATTTTTTAATGGATATTTTATGTTTTTTCCTGTGGTTATGTTTATTTTTATAGCAATTTGCTTTTCGTGCAACATTTTCATGAAATTTGGCTTTTTATTCAGAAGTTGAATTTTCTTACATTTTCTACTGGTAGGTGTACAAATATTCTAAGCAGATATTCAGAGTATTGGTCTTTTTCAACAAAAGTAGAATTTTCGCAAATATTTCCTCGATATTTTAATGAGAATTTTATGAATGTTTGTACGGTGTGTGTTTTATAATTTGCTTTCCTTACAATATTTTCGTGGAAAGTTAGCCTTTATCAAAAGTTGATTATTCTTAGATTTATTTTTTGTTTGACACACATTTTTGGAAACTTTATGAATTCTTATGCCGTTATTACCATGTTTATTTTTCTAATTTAAGAAACTTACAGTATTACAGTATACAGTTTTACAGCCATTGGCCATTTTCTCCAAAAGAAGAATTTGTCCTGTTTTTTATTGTAAATTTCATGAATTTTTGAATTTTATAATATATTTTCCGTACAATGTTTTCATGGAATTTTGAGTAATGGCAATACATATTCAAAAGTTCATTACAAAGTTTTATTTTGTAAATTGTAAGTGAAAATAATTTTTCAAAATAATATCAGTATATAGCAAATTAAACTAAACCCTTACAGTGTTATTCATTAAAAATTAAACCATGGTTTAGCGTGGATTTACAAAGGGTTACCACCGTTACTAAGTTTAAACCACCGTTAACCGCGGTTTAAACTTGTATGAGTAGCACTGTATTTTCTTAATGTGAAAAAAAATCTCACACATCCGGTAGGTTGAAAGTCGAAGCCTAAACTCTCCACTCCACATGGGTCAAATTTCTTACTTCATACCAACATTTAGCAGTAGTCTTTGTTGACTAAGGGAAAAATGTATAATATACAGGGTCAATTAAACAAATTTGATGTAAAATGAACAAATAGCAAATCTACAGTCAAAGCCTAAACTCTACACTCTACACTTATTTTACTGCACAAGTAAGCAAAAGTTAGCATTAGTTTTCTGTAAATAAAAAATCTAAGTCTAATTTCTACTTCATACCTACATTTAGCAGTAATCTTTAGTGACTAAGGGATACATTTATACTGAACAGGGTCATAAAACAATTTTTATGTTAAAATAAACAAAAAGCAAATCCACAGTCGAAGCCTAAACTCTACACTCTACACTGGTTTCATTGCACTGTAAGCAAATGGTAGCATTAGTTGTCTGTAAATAAAAAAAAACATATGTATATGCTTAGTGGTGATTCTGTCATTTCAAAACCAAAACGTAGCTTTTTGTATGAATCTTCTAATCTTGTATTGTTTATTCTTCATATTTTCAAATTTCTTTCTTATACTCCTAGTTTTTTTGTTTGTATTCTTAGTGCCAAATTTTCAAATTTATTATTTTATAACTTTTTTCTTTATTCTTATCGTTATTATTTCAAAAGCAAAACGAAGCTTTTTGTACGGAGCTTTGTTTTTTCTTCATGTCAATACGAAGCGTATTTTTTTATTGTTCTTTGCTTGTATTCTTGTTGGCAAATTTTCAAATTTCTTATTTTATAACGTGTTATTTAAATTCTTATCGTTTGTTATTTCAAAAGCAAAACGAAGCTTTTGATTTGTTCGTTCTTGTAGCCAAATGTCCACATTTCTTATTTTGTAACCTTTTTTTAAAATTGTTATTGTTATTATTTCAAAACCAAAACGAAGCTTTTTGTATGAAGCTCTGTTTTTCGAACTTACAAATACATTTATTTATTGTAATTCTTATAGTTATTGTTTCGAAACTAAAACGAAGCTTTTTATAGCTTTGTTTTCTTAATATTTTCAAATTTCTTTTTTTTATAGTTTTTGTGCTTGTGTCCTTGGAGCCAAATGTTCAAATTTCTTATTTTGTAACTTTTTTTTAATTGTTATCGTTATTATTTCAAAACCAAAACGAAGCTTTTTGTATGAAGCTCTGTTTGTCAAACTTACAAATACATTTATTTATTGTAATTCTTATCGCTATTATTTCGAAACTAAAACGAAGCTTTAAAAGCTTTGTTTTTCTACATATTTTCAATTTCTATTTTTTTGCTTGTGTTCTTGTAGCCAAATGTTCAAATTTGTTATATTGTAACTTTTTTTTTAAATTGTTATCGTTATTATTTCAAAACCAAAACGAAGCTTTTTGTATAAAGCTTTGTTCAAATTTTCAAATTTATTTTTAAATATTTTTTTGGTGGTGTTCCCAAAATTTGTATTTCATGTTTTGATTGGTGGTCTTATTATATTCAGAGCCGTCAGGACATCAGCAGCACCGAGCTGGCGCACCCGGAGAAGCTGCCGAAAACGCGCCCCAGCAACCCGCGCACCCGCCTCGACCAGAACGTGATGACCCAGAGCTGCCCCACGCCGCCCCAGTCGCGCAGGAAGTACTTCCTGAGCCCGAAGGCGTTGCGCAGCCCATTCGCCCTGAGGGCGGCCAGCAGGCAGGCCTCCGCCGACTCGGCCTTCTCCGGTAAGTCGTCCTCCGGTGCCCCCACGACCCGCAGGCACGGGCGTCCACGTGGGCCTCCCGACATCCGGCCGTGGGCGGGCCCGTCTGCATTCCCACGGGCAAACCGAAAAAATAAACCCGGCTCCTTCTGCGCACACATGGCTCAGGAGGAGGCGCACAAAGAGGAATTAATGAAACCATAAGCTGGAATTGTTTCCGAGAACCGCTGGGCCCATTAAGATGCCTGGCGCTCTCCTTATCGCCGTCGGAGATTTAGTTTTGCTCTCCGAGGATTTAATTGCGCAGAGGCTGGAATACTTGCGCATTTTTCTAGCGCAGATTGCGTTTCTAAAAACGTCGTGAATTCTCAAGATAATCGCCGCACAGATTGCTCGGGTCGTTCACTCAAGAAAAGAATCAACTGCTCACCACCAAACGACAAGAATTACACTCAACTGAGAAGCGATAAGGAACAAGTTCACTTACGAATAACTCCGTAGTTTCACAAGAAATTTTAACAATTTTTAGACAGCGTAATAATCAATTATCCGGTGTTTAAATTCCGGAATCGGATGTCCAAAATTCGGAATCTTAACGAAACGACATGCAATTATGTAACATGGCGCCGGAGACCCTATGCTGGATCTGCTGCGTCAAGCGACGAACCCGAATATACGAATATCAGAATATTTAATTATTGCACTTCCGGTTTCGCTCGTCCGTCGTTAAGCGCTCTCCCCAAAGCTTACAGGTCCTGGGTTCACTTCTAGACGTAGTTATTTACGTTTTGTTCATCGAAAAAGTAATGAAAATTTTCAGTTTTCACCATATAACGAGTTTTGTTTAACAACACGATTTTGCGTACAAATTTTTGGGATAACTTATAAAAATATGTGATTTTAAATGAAATTCTTTTACGGTTTCCGAAATCCCCATGATGTTGATCCTTATCTTAGACACCCTGTATAACAATGACAATTTTAGAAATGTTCATCTTAACTCTTCAGTTTCACAGTCACTTAAGTTTTGTTTATGGCCCAAGTAATGAATATTTTCATTTTTCATCACATAATGAGTTTTGCTTAAAAGAAACGAAATTTTTGGTATAACTTATAAAAATATGTGATTTTAAATGAAATTCTTTTACGGTTTCCGAAATCCCCATGCTGTTGATCCTTATCTTGGACACCCTGTATAACAATGACAATTTTAGAAATGTCCATCTTAACTCTTCTCTTCATCTTAATTTCGAAGTCCTTTTAACTCTTTTCTTCTGTTATTTTTGGGCGAGAGCAATAATAGGCCGTTTAATACCACAACTGAATCTTATGCCCCATTACTCTCTCAATTCTCTCCATATAATTACGCAGTACAATTCTCAACGTACCATTGTGAAGTAGGTAATTTACCTTTCCGACGTTTTTCTCACGCATTGCTCCTTCCGCAGACCGCATGACATCCTCGACGACGTCCACCGATGGTAAAAACTGGCCCAGCACGTTGCTGGGGAAGATAAGGTCTTTGTGGTCGGCGGGAAGTTCCAGCACGGGACTCAACCAGCTGCTCTCAGGCAGGCACAGTTTTCTTGAAAGATCATGCAACTTTGAGTTTGAGCACGCATTTTCGTTTCCCGCATTTCACTTTATAACTACGAGCTTCACTGCAAATTTGCAAATTTAAACACAATACTTGTTTTAGTTGAATCATAAAGTTCTAAGTACCAAAAGTTATGTTTCTGACTGCAAATCAGGTGTATTGCGTTTCAAAATACGTTAGCAGCAACGAATACCTTATTCTATTTTTTTTTTGTAAAATTTTAGAAATTACCTACTGCAAAATTTACAATTCCTTTTATAAAATGTCAAGATGTACTTTCAAAATTTCAAATTATTAGTTTCAAAATTGTAATGGTTACAGTTAACTCTTATAATTCTACAGCAATATCAACGATTAATAATGAATTTTCAATTATTAGTATAATTTTGTTCATTACTGTCAAATTTATAAAGAATACGTAAGACTTCGTAAGAATAAGAACAAAGAATATGTAAGAATACTTCCAAATTTGCAATATTGTTTTGTAAGAATTTCAATTATTATAAAATTTGCGTACATTTCTTCCAATTTCCAAGTTCTACTTATTTTTTGTTGTTGATGGTATTTATATCATCTAGAAATGGCCAAAAAAATTAAATTGAATCCAAAATATGAACCAAGATTGAAAATGTATTGTGAGAAATTACCTACTACAAAATTTACAATTCCATTTCATAAAATATCAAGATCTACTTTCAAGATTTCAAATTATTAGTTTCAAAATTGTAATGTATACAGTAAACTATACAGCAATATCAACTATTAATAATAAATTTTCAATTATTAGTATAATTTCGTTCATTACTGTCAAATTTACAAAGAAACATAAGACTTTGTAAGAATAATAACAAAGAATATGTAAGAATACATCCAAATTTTCAATATTGTTTTGTAAGAAATTCAATTATTATTAAATTTTCGTACATTTCTTCCAATTTCCAAGTTCTACGTATTTTTGTTGTTGGTATTTATATCAACTAGAAATGGCAAAAAAAAAAATTTAATCCAAAATATGAACCAAGATTGAAAATGTATTGTAAGAAATTACCTACTACAAAATTTAGAATTCCATTTCATAAAATATCAAGATCTACTTTCAAAATTTCAAATTATTAGTTTCAAAATTGTAATGTTTACAGTAAACTCTACAGCAATATCAACGATTAATAATAAATTTTCAATTATTAGTATAATTTCGTTCATTACTGTCAAATTTACAAAGAAACGTAAGACTTTGTAAGAATAATAACAAAGAATATGTAAGAATACTTCCAAATTTTCAATATTGTTTTGTAAGAAATTCAATTATTATAAAATTTTCGTACATTTCTTCCGATTTCCAAGTCCTAGGTATTTTTTTTGTTGGTATTTATATCAACTAGAAATGGCCAAAAAAAATTAAATTGAATCCAAAATATGAACCAAGATTGAAAATGAAAATGTATTGTAAGAAATTACCTACTACAAAATTTACAATTCCATTTCATACAATGTCAAGATCTACTTTCAAAATTTCAAATTATTAGTTTCAAAATTGTAATGTTTACAGTTAACTCTATAATTCTACAGCAATGTCAACGATTAATAACCAATTTTCAATTATTAGTATAATTTCGTTCATTACTGTCAAATTTACAAAGAATACGTAAGACTTTGTAAGAATAAGAACAAAGAATAACTAAGAATACTTCCAACTTTCAATATTTTTTTGTAAGAATTTCAATTATTATAATTTTTTTGTACATTTCTTCCAATTTCCAAGTTCTACGTATTTTTTTTGTTGATGGTATTTATATCAACTAGAAATGGCCAAAAAATTAAATTGAATCCAAAATATAAACCAAGATTGAAAATGTATTGTACATATTATATGGTTTATCAGTTTGGATATTTAAAACGTATATTTTGAATACTTGTGTTTTGAGCATTTTTCGTGATATTTGTTGATTGTTTCAAATAATTGAAAATTGAACAGTAATAATTGAAGTTTTTACTGAATAGCTGAAATTGTGCCAGGCATAATTTTAAAAATTTACAGTAAACATTTAAACGTTGAAAATAATAATTCAACATTTGGCACAATAATTGCAATTTTGACGTTATATTGTCAAATTAATTTCTGCCAATTTCGAATTATTTTTGACTAATTTTGAATTACTTGTCACCAATTTTGAATTATTTCTGACTATGAACCAAGATTGAAGATTTATTGTACATATTATTTGATAGTGGTTTTTCAATTGATAGTGGAAATTTAAAACGCAAATTTTGAATACTTGTGTTTTGGGCATTTTTTCGTGATATTTGTTTTGTTGATTGTTAAATAATTGAAAATTGAACAGTAATCATTAAAGTTTTGACTGAACAGCTGAAAATTTGTCTGGCATAATTTAAAAAATGTACAGTTAACTTTGAAATGTTGACAGTAATAATTGAACATTTGGCACAATAATTGCAATTTTGACATTATACTGTCAAATTCATGTCAGTCAATTTTGAATTGTTTTTGACTAATTTTGAATTATTTGTGACTAATTTTGAATTATTTCTGACTATGAACCAAGATTGAAGATTTATTGTACATATTATTTGATAGTTAAAGAAGTTAGATGATTTACTTACTTACTTACTTAGTTACTTACTTACTTACTTACTAGTGGTTTGTCAATTTGGAAATTTAAAACGCAAATTTTGGATACTTGTGTTTTGAGCATTTTTCGTGATATTTGTTGATTTTTTGAAATAATTGAAAATTTAACAGTAATCATTGAAGTTTTGACTGAATAACTGAAATTTTGTCAGGCATAATTTAAAAAATTTACAGTAAACATTGAAATGTTGACAGTAATAATTGAACATTGGGCACAATAATTGCAATTTTAACGTTATACTGTCAAATTAATTTCTGCCACTTTTGAATTATTTTTGACTAATTTTGAATTATTTGTGAATAATTTTGAATTATTTGTGACTAATTTTGATTTATTTCTGACTATGAACCAAGATTGAAAATTTATTGTACATATTATTTGGTAGTGGTTTTTCAATTTGGAAATTTAAAACGCAAAGTTTGAATACTTGCGTTTTAAGCATTTTTCGTGATATTTGTTGATTGTTTGAAATAATTGAAAATTGAACAGTAATCATTGAAGGTTTTTCTGAATAGCTGAAATTTTATCAGGCATAATTTAAAAAATTTACAGTAAACATTGAAATGTTGGCAGTAATAATTGAACATTTGGACAATAATTGCAATTTTGACGTTATACTGTCAAATTGATGTCTGTCAATTTTGAATTATTTTTGATTAATTTTGAATTATTTCCGACTAATTTTTAATCATTTCTGACTAATTTTGAATTATTTCTGACAAATTTGCAATTGTTTTTGATTAATTTTGAATTATTGTGTCCAAATTTAAATATTCACTGCAGAAATGTCAATGATTACTAGCAAATATGAATTATGTCTTTTATCTATAAAATTTGGACAAACTTTTAGAGTTTGAATTACTTTTCTAGAATTGGGCGTTTTAAAATTATTAAATAACGACGCAGCAAGCAAAGTTAAGACAATTAAGACAGTTAAGACTTATGGTAGTTTAAGACTACTAAATTTTGAACAGCACCACATTCGAATGTCGGATGCATTCAGATGCATTTGAAATTAGAATGTGCTGCTATCAAGTAACGTACACGTTACTGCTAACGTTTGTTTTATCCGCAATACACCTGCATATCAACGTTGAAGCATTAACAACAAGTAAATGCAGTAATTTACGGTTTAAAACAGGAAGTCTTTCAATTTGCAAATTGAGTAGGCTCAAGAATTTTATCGCAATGCATTTGTTTTTGAAAGTTTTAGTTCTAGTATTTGTTTGTAACCTTAAATTTGCAATTTTCAGTATTCTAGACATTTTCAACATGACATTTTCGCACTTTTGAAAACACCAGAGTTACTACGTTTTTTTGTGTGCAATTTTTGTTGTTTTTTTTTTGTTTTTTGTTTTGTAGAGTTTGTTTGCATCCAACATTTTTATATCATATAAGCACGTAGTTTCTATTCTCGTTAATTTCTGTTTGATGTTATTTATGTATTGGTTCTTGAATATTTGTACCTGATTTCTCTAGCTTGGTAATGCCAGCACTCACGTATGAATCATGAATACCTGAAGTCGGTAAATTAATTTTACAAGATAATAAAGTTTGTTTTTTTCAGGATACAGTAATGTATAGTTAATTGATCGCCACTTTGAGTTTAATTCTATACGAGTTTCAGACACAGCATAATACACTGTACGGTAAATTACGTCCAGGGTCACTTAATATCTATTATCATATTAATTACATCTCCTCGCGCTTTGCTGGCAAAAAATTTAATTACCTGGCGATTAAAATGGCGCTCAAATTATTTAATTTTTTCCCTGCAGGGCCGGCTATCTGCGTTAAGCCTTCACCTAATTAGGATTTAAATAGCGCACGTTTCAATTGTCGTATCAGGGCCGGACTCGTTAGAGCACCGCGTAATGCCCGTAATAAATAGAGCCGTTAATCCCGGCAGTCCAGGTAACTCACGATCAGCGTGCAGATGAAAAACGTGCCACCGCACATCACCGGAAAATCTGCATCCTCCGATTAACCCCATCACCGCGCATTACCTCTAATGGAACACGAATGATGTGTGCACCACTATATGTCGTTTTTTTTTGGGTCTGAAACAGCACGCTAATAAGATTGCCGTGACCACTAACCACGCGAAATACATCACGTTCGTCTGAGGCTAAACCTGGGTTTTCTTGTAGACGACGATTGCGGTAACGAGAAGCCAATTACGAAGAAGTCTTCGGAGGATATGTACATGCGTCTGGGGTTGCTGCTGGGGGACAACGCCGCCAGAAGGTCGAAGCGTGCGCCCCCTCGCAGCTCCCACGAGTCCTGCTCGTCCTTGGCGAGCTACGACACAGGGGCGGTTATGTCGACGAACACGAGCCCCGTGTCCACCCTCACTGGGAGCTCCGAGGACCAGCACAGGACTAATCCCGGTTCTGATAGCGTGGGGTCACTGATGTCCATGTCGATGTCTGGACAAAGCAACTGCAGCTCCAGTCCCATTAGCAGAAGGCACAGCGTCACCAGTAAGTTAATCAGATCATACTGATTGGTAAAAGCACAACCATTGTATGTCCAAAACACTAGTTTTTGAGTATGAGCTTTAAAAAGTTCGTAAGCTATAAGTTCTGCAAGTCCCTACTAAGAAGATTTCGATTCTAAAATTAGGCTTTCACTACACATTAGGATATAGAAGTAGTATTACCTCCGAGGCAATACTTCATACTGCGGAAGGTTGAAGTAGAATTAATACATAATGGATTTAGGATATACAACGTGTTTGCAACAAGTAGCTTACCTCCGAGGCAATACTTCATACTGCGGAATTATGAAGTGGAATTAATATATAATGGATTTAGGATATACAACCTTTTTGCAACAAGTAGCTTACCTCCGAGGCAATACTTCATACTGCAGAAGGTTGAAGTAGAATTAATACATAATGGATTTAGGATATACAACGTGTTTGCAACTATAGCTTACCTCCTAGGCAATACTTCATACTGCGGAAGTTTGAATTCATACATAATGGATATGTAATGGTTGTCCTTTTACCCATCAACATTTAATAAACCAGCCTTCACACCTCGTCATAATTAAATATCAGCCGCTCAGTAATCAATGATTAATCAGGAGTTGTTGCAGCTACCCAGCCAGGACAAGTCGAGGACCTAGCCATGTTCCAGTCGCGAAGAACGTGCGCACGCCGTTCGGCCCGCAATGGGACAGTCAAGGGCCCCATCGACCCCAAAATCCGCTTCGCCCAGTACAGATCCCCGCAGCTAACCCTTAAGCCCTTGTTCTTCGAGGTGCCCCTGCAAGAACCCGACCCGCTCTTCCTGGGTCGCCACTGGTTGGTCAAAGAGATCAGCGAAATCGTAGGTAAGTGTTGTTCGCAACTACCCGCGGCTTGGGCTTAACAATGCTGTTGCAGGTCATTCCACCCCCGGTGTGCTGCTAACCGGGAATCCTGGCACCGGGAAGACGGCCCTCATCCTTCAGCTGGTGGAGTACAGCTGCTTCGGGAGGAGGAAGGAGAACGCAGGCCAGACCACTCAGGCGGTGCACTCTCCCGAGAGGTCGCGTAGTCCTTTGTACTACCACATCGACGCCATATCCGAGAGGATCAAGCAGCTTGCTAGCCACGTCTGTGCTTACCACTTCTGCCAAGCTGATAATAACAACACCTGTTTAGTACCTGACTTCATCCACTCCATAGCGGCCCAACTGTGCCAGGCGCCCCAATTGGCAGCCTACAGAGACTACCTCCTCAGCGAGCCCCATCTCCAAGGAGCTTTATCGCTTAAGGAGTGCATAGCAAATCCCGACCAAGCATTCAACAGAGGAATATTAGAACCTTTGGCTAGTTTGAGGCGCGTGGGGAAAATCGACGGGAACAACTGCGTGATACTGGTCGATGGCTTATGCGAGGCCGAGTACCATAGACCTGACCACGGCGATACTGTAACCTCATTCCTTGCCAAGCACATGCCCCAATTCCCCTCGTGGCTGAAAATCATATGCACAGTACGCACCCAACTTTTGGACATCACCAAGCAACTACCGTTCACAAGGATCTCACTGGATAACATCCACAACAACGAAAACCTCCAAAAGGATGTTTTGGATTACATCAACTTCCGCCTGCAGAACAGCCCCAGCATACAGTCGAACATCACCGCGTCAACCAACGGGAAGCTCGACATGCTGCAACACAAATTCTCGCAGCACCTCCTGCAGCTGAGCCAGGGCTCGTTCCTCTTCGCCAAGTTGACCTTAGACCTGCTGGAACGCGGACACCTGGTGGCCAAATCCTCGGGGTACAAAGTCCTCCCGGTATCCCTCGCCCAGATATACCTGCTGCACTTCAACCTCAGATTCCCCACGGTGCGGTCGTTCGAGAAGGTCACGCACATCCTCAGCGTCTGCCTGTCCGCCTTGTACCCGTTGACCCTCCTGGAGATTTATTACTCCGTGAACTCCCTGCTGGTGGACACGTTCCTGCCGTGGAGCGACTTCCTGCAGCGCTTCAAGCTGCTCTCCGGGTTCCTGGTGAAGCGCCTGGACAACACCTACATGTTCTTCCACCCGTCCTTCAGGGAGTGGCTCATCCGAAGGGACGACAACGAGAGCAGCAAGTTCCTGTGCGACCTGCGTTCGGGACATTGTGGGATAGCCTTCAGGTTATCGCGCGTCCAAACGCCCTTGGATGCCGAGAAAACTCTCGAGCTAGGGCATCACATACTGAAGGCACACGTGTACAGGAACATGACGCTGCAGGACATCAGCTCCAGAGACCTCCAGGCCCACTGGGTCGCCGAGAGCTCCATAAACGTGTCGGACGCTGTTTGCAACTTGAGGAACGTCTACAGCCCCAACGTGAAGGTGTCCAGGCTGCTGCTCCTCGCTGGTGCCTCGCCCAATCACGTTACCGAGTTTTTGGGCAACGCTCCCATACTCTGCATGTACGCCAACGAAGGTATACTGCCTATGATCTCGCTGCTCCTCGAGTTTGGTGCTGACGTGGAGCTCAGCAATAGCCAAGGGTGCACCGCTTTGGCGTTGGCTGCAGGTAAAGGCCATTGCGATGTGGTGCGTCAGCTGATTGCAGCAGGTGCCAGTCCTGGGCATGCAGACACAGCTGGTTACTGCCCTCTGGTACACGCAGCCAGAAACGGCTGCCTAAATGTCGTTGGCTACTTACTTGCCTGCGACTGGCTGATTAAAAACCCTGAAGACATAGAGCTTCCGGATGCTGCACAGCAAGCACTAATAGCCGCCTCCGGGCAAGGCCACCACGAGATCGTGGAGTACCTCCTGGACATGGCCGAAGTCAGCGCTGACGGCTGCTGCTCCCTGACCGGAGAAACCGCGCTGACCGTGGCTTCCGGTAACGGCTGCATGAACGTCGTCAACGCCCTCATCAACAGAGGGGCCAGCGCTTCCGTCACCAACAAGAAGGAAATGCCACCTCTACTTCTGGCAGTCAAAGAAGGCCACTGGGCCGTGGCAGAGCGCCTCATACAAAACCACGCCGCCCTCGAGCAGTGCGACAACAGCGGAAGAAGCGCCCTGATGCTCGCCGCTTCCGAAGGCCACGTCGGCCTCATAGAACTCCTCTTAGATAAAGGTAAGCCCAACAAATACCATAAAAAAAATGGTTTTCTAAACCACTGTCTTAGGTGCTAGTTTGGAGAAGCAGGACCAAGACGGTCTGACGGCGCTGTGCTGGGCTTGTCTGCGAGGACGTCAGCAGGCCGCGCAGACGCTTCTAGACCGTGGCACCATCATCAACCACAACGACAAGACGGGAAGGACGCCACTGGACCTCGCCGCCTTCCAGGGGAACCCAGCCATCGTGCAGCTTCTGCTCGAACGTGGCGCCCTCATCGAGCACGTCGACATCAAGGGGATGCGCCCTTTGGACCGCGCCATCGGCTGCAAGAACGTCCAGGTCGTACAGTGCTTCCTGAAGAAGGGCGCCAAGCTCGGACCGGCCACGTGGGCAATGGCCCAAGGAAAGCCGGATATTATGTAAGTCTTTTGACTCCAGATTTGATGCATCAGAAAAAAGCCATACAAAGAATTTCGCGATAATTTAAAATTTCCAAACTTGAAAAATATCTGCATTACATTTTTATGATATAAGCGAACATTTTACAATGCCAAAATTTCGTGCTTCTAATATAAAGTCTTGTTTGATACTTCAACCTAGCATCAGTAATGAAATTTGGTGAGTGTCTTGTGCCTAAATTCTTTCCCATCAGACTTAGGCCCAGTTGTACGATCGTGGATCATTCTTGACCATGGATAATCGAAAATTTTACAATGCCAAAATTGTGGTTCTGATATAAAGTTTTGTTTGTTACTTCTACCTATCATCAGTAATGAAATTTGATAACCGCCTTGTTTCTGTGCTTCCTAAATTCTTTCCCAACAGACTTAGGCCCAGTTGTACGACCGTAGATCATCCCTGGCCATGGATATTAAAAAAATTTACAATGCCAAATTTGTGTGCTTCTGATATAAAGTTTTGTTTGATACTTCTACCTATCATCAGTAATGACATTTTTTAAATGCCTTGTGCCTAAGTTCTTTCCCAACAGACTTAGGCCCAGTTGTACGATCATGGATCGTCCTTGACTATGAAAATAATCGAAAATTTTACAATGCCAAAATTGTGTGCTTCTGATATAAAACTTTTGTCTAATACTTCTACATATCATTAGAAATGAAATTTGATAAGTACCTTGTTCCTGTGCTTTCTAAGTTATGTACCAACAGACTGAGGCCCATTTACGATCGTGGATCATCCTTGACCATGGATAATCGAAAATTTTACAATGCCAAAATGTTGTGCTTCTAATATAAAGTTTTGTTTGATACTTCTACCTATCATCAGTAATGAAATTTGTTCAGCGCCTTGTTCTTGTGCTTTCTAAATTCTTCCCCAACAGACTTAGGCCCAGTTGTACGATTGAGGATCATCCTTGACCATAGATTAAAAAAATTACAATGCCAAAATGTTGTGCTTCTGATATAAAAGTTTTGTTTGATACTTCTACATATCATCACAAATGAAATTTGATAAGTCCCTGTGCTTTATAAATTATGTCCCAACAGACTTAGGCCCAGTTGTACGATTGTGGATCATCTTTGACCATGGTTCAGTATCCTATGATACAACTGTTAATACAATGGTATCCTTAGAAACTGAACCACGATCAAAGATAGTTCATGATCGTACATCTGAGCCTTAACCTCCATCAACGTCTAAATCCAAAATTTCAGGCTTATCCTACTCAACAAGCTCCTGGAGGACGGCAATCTGCTCTACCGAAAAAGCCGGCTGCGGGAGGCGGCCCACCGCTACCAGTACGCCCTGAAGAAGTTCCCCTGCGACGACACGCCCGAGTGCAACAACGCGACCTTCAAGCAGCTCAAGATCAACTTCCTGCTGAACCATTCCAGATGCAAGCGCAAACTCAACGTAAGCCCCATCGGACCCAAAACCTCGCACAACCACCATTATGAATCATTTGTTTCTTAGGAGTTTGAGGAGGCTGTAGACCTGGCGAACGAGGCCCTGGAGATGAAGGCCGACTCCTACGAGGCGCACTACGCCCGCGCCAAGGCCGAGCTGGACCTGGGTAGGAACGAGCGCGCCCTGGCGGGCGTGAAGGAGGCCCTCAGGTTGGTATCCACGCAGAACGTGGAGGTGCGGAAGGTGCTGCTGCACCTGAAGGAGGAGATCACCGCCGGCATGGGAGGCGGCAAGGGCAGCCGCGTCCTGGGGAACAGGGATTTCGCCATTTCCGTGGACGCCCTCCACGAGTAGACACCACCCAGTGCCTTCACAACGAAAGACTGACGATTACGATATGTTTTTAATTTTATTTGTTTTCATTTTTCAATTTTATTTTTAGTTTGTATAGAACGTACTGTATTTTGTACATAGGTTTCACATTAATTTATTTATATTTGTTAATTATTTAATTATGTATCATTCCCAGATGGATGGAGCATCCTTTTTTTATTTGTTTTGTTATTTGTTTATTGCTTTCCATTACTAGGCAATAATTTATAGACAATTTTATACGACGCGCGTGGAATAGCTAATTTTCGGCGCGCACCACACTATTCCTCCCATCACTCCTACTTAAACGCTTTTCTCCGCGAAGGACGAGTTTATTTTTGTTTTTTCTTTTTTATTTATTTGTATTTAATACTGTAATAATGGATATTTTATACGGAGAATGAAGAGAGAGTGCGAGAGATGCCTAGCATGAGTGTTTCACCCCACAAGTATTTGTTCACTTTTCGGAAAATATTTTAGTAAAACTGTTAAACAGTGAGATTGTTGTGTGACTACTATAATTTTGTACTTGATAACGATTTGTATCTCTTTTTTTAAAGGTGCTGTCTATTTTGTAAAACAGTTTTAATGTATAAGAGAAGAAAATAAAAACAAAATGGTTATATGATACACACATGTTTGAAGAAACAGGGAGCTTCGACAATAAGCACATCACATGATGTCCTTGAAAAGGAAAACTAGGACAAAAGTTCACATAAATGGCGTTTTTGAAGAGGACATCTATATTTTGCAACATATCCTTCAAACCTTTTAAATATATTCCTTTAATCTTTTAAAAAATTCACATCAACCTTTTACAGTTATTTGAATGGTTACAAGAACTTCAAGAATTGTAAACCTACTGAAGGCCAAATACCTGTTAAGCACCTACCCCAGCTTCATCTCCATCAGTGACTCCTTATAGTTATGGGCTTTTGGTTATAACCTTTTAAATATATTCCTTTAATCTTTTAAAAAATTCACATCAACCTTTTACAGTTATTTGAATGGTTACAAGAACTTCAAGAATTGTAAACCTACTGAAAGCCAAATACCTGTTAAGCACCTACCCCAGCTTCATCTCCATCAGAGACTCCTTATGGTTATGGGCTTCTTCTTCTTGGAGTGCCATGAGAGAAACGAGCTTCGGATTTTCCCGCACACGTGTCTGAGTGCTATATCATAGTTTCACTGACATATGGCACCTACAGTTCAACATCAGCTGCGAACGATGGGGAAACCATTTTAACAGATTATTCTCAGTTCAGTTCAGTTTCGAAAGCGTTGAAATTCTTGAAATTGAAATTGAAATTGAAGCCTTGAAATCCTTGAAAGCATCATACATTGTTGATCGGACAAATCATGTACAATATAATATAAAAATATACAAATAAGTGGTTTGCCATTGTTTTCGAAGAGGAGACGTGCTGATTTTTAGATGGGTTATGGGCTTACAGAATCAGTAATATGAGTCCTCCAGATATGATTGCATTCACCAACTTTGTGGGATCAAGAAATTGTGAGATCCCTAATTGAAAATCGATGGAGAACAGGAAGGTTTACAGGAAATACACCTTTAAAGAAAACCTGCTCATTGTCAATGGCTATAATATTCTCACGAAATATTCAAGTGTGTTACTACTAAAATTAGACCAGAAAATACTTCCCATCGTCAAGATGTCTTTTGAAGTGTAAGTCTGTGAAAGTTTGGTCTTACTGTTTTCGATTAACTTAATTCGATGGTTAATTTTCATGACTACCGTGTATATCAAGAAATTGAGAGATCAGCAATGGAAAATCTAAGGAAAACTAAATTTCTAAACTAAACTAAACTCTTAGAAAATTCTTCGAAAAAATAATTCTTAGAATTTTGAAATTTTGAAGATTTACAGGAAATACACCTTTAAACAAATTGCCATTTAATTGTCATTGGCAATAATATTCTCACGATATATATTCAAGTGTGCCCCTACTGAAAATAGACCTGAAAATCCTTCCCATCAACAAGATGACTTTTAAAATGTGGGCTGTAAAAGTTCGGTTTTAGAGTCTCTGATTAATTCTTCTGAAAACCCGAACTTTCACAGCCCACATTTCAAAAGTCATCTTGTTGATGGGAAGGATTTCCAGGTCTATTTTCAGTAGTACTCACTCACTTTCAGTCACACTTGGATATTTCGAGAGAATATTGTTGCCAATGACAATTACACTGGCACACTGTTTACAATCGTATCCATAGAAATTAACGCTCATCGTCAAATAGTGGTAGTATTTTCAAGAACGGTTCAATTATGGTACTATTAAAGGTGGGCCTGAAAATCCATCCATCCCCAAGGTGACCCTGGTAGGCTCGGTCTTACAGTCCCCGATTAACTTCAATTCGATGGTTAGTTTCCATGACCAGAAAGTGTAGAAAATGAAGGATTGAGATAGTTTGGAAGTTTGATGATTTAGGAAACCGACGAGTTGAGTAAAACTAAATCTTTTGAACGTAAATTCTTAGAAGATTCTTCGAAAAAATCTTGAAAATTTTGAAGTTTAAACAGTAAGTTTGGTGATTGTATGTCGTCGAAAACTCGATCAAAATAATATTTTAGAAATGTGAAGAATTTAATATTAGTCAGATATACCCATTAATCGCAAATGGCCTCAGTCTGGCCTATCAATGTCCAGTACTGAGTGTGCAATGATTCAGTACTGGCCATTGCTCGGTAAACATGTGTATTTATGTGGCAATCATCAGTCTTTCAAGTTTATTTGAACACTTGTCAGTCGTCGCATATTATAATTTGTACGTTTATTTTTTTTTTTACTTAAACTGGACTTAAATTGCATTTTTTTACAGTCATTAAAATCTACTCTGACATGTATTACATCGTAACTCTCTGATACTGAATTTAAAAATAAATATTTATGTTGGAGCCTTGGGAGTATTCATGACCATGAATTTATGTATATGTACCAGATTTACGTCAATTTTATGGGACACTTGCAAGATGTAAGAAAATCTACCAAGTTATAAGTTCCAAGTTATATTGAAGTTTTTTTTCAGTTTGTTTTATTTTACTGCAATCACTGCAAGTTTTAAGTTGCACTTGATTGCACGGAAATTCATTGCCCTAACATTCATTGCCCTGTCTTTTAATGATACTATTATTTGTTCAGTGGGTCAAAACTTTTGAATTGATTTAAAAACTTCGTACATCAGAATTCACACTTTCTTATCTGAAGCCTAACAAAAATAATGACTTAAACTGTATTTTTTTTTTGAAATTTTTTTTTAATCTATTCTTCTGGTGAAAAATGTATGGAATTGCATTTTTTAGAATTATTTATAGAGTTATACATTAATTTATGATTTGAAAACTTTCGTACATCAAAATTCACACTTTCTTATCTGAAGCCTAACAAAAATAATGACTAAAACTGTATATTATTTAATCTATTCTGCTGGTGAAAAATGGATGGAAATGATTTTTTTAAATTTATTTCTTGAGTTGAACATTATAATAAACATTAATTTATGATTTATAACTTTCATACATCAAAATTCACACTTTCTTCTCTGAAACCTAACAAAAATAAAGAGTGGAAGTCATTTTTAAATCCATTCTGGTATTGGAAAATATATGGAATTACGTTTTATTAATTTATTTATTGAATTAAACATAATAAACATTAATTTATGATTTCTTACTGGTGACTCCCTCTGATGCTTACAGATTTAACTACAGAAATCTGTAGACAGAGAACTCGATAATTGTAATATCATAACAGAACTCTGCGAATTACTAATAAAATTCGTTTTCAAAGCAACTGGGACTGTTTATCCATATTTTATATTATAGTATAAGTATTATATAACCACAGACAATATGTAACTATTAATTCTATAATTTTTGTCAACATTTACTCTACTTTACTGTAGAATTACAGTTGCCCCCTTTATAATCACCATATAATTATTGCTAATATGTTGAAATATGATTATATAGATAGATACTCATATCGCATATTAAGAGATCACGTGCAGAAATCTTTACATCACCTTACACAATTTGCCTCCTGAGAGTGTAGAGTTTTGCTTAGGATCCTATTTTTTGTTTGGGATAGAATCCTGTAAACACAATATGTGAATTATTTAAATGATATTATTTGTTACCAAAGAAAAGAGTAGTAGATATCTGCTATAAAATACTGTAATTCCTCAGAAGCCTGTAGATTAATTATGAAATTTTAAAGATTACCATTTCTACTCCAATGTTATCATAATATAATAGAATCAAATAAATATTGTTTTGAAATATTATACAATATTTTGAAACTTGTGGAAAATAAAATAAAAAATCGATTTGCTAATATCCAAGCTGTCTGTAAACGCAATATTTAAATGATATTATTTGTTACCAAAGAAAAGAGTAGTAGATATCTGCTATGAAATACTGTAATTCCTCAGAAGCCTGTAGATTAATTATGAAATTTTAAAGATTACCATTTCTACTCCAATGTTATCATAATATAATAGAATCAAATAAATATTGTTTTGAAATATTATACAATATTTTGAAACTTGTGGTAAATTAAAAAAAATATTTCGATTGCTAATATCCAAGCTGTCGTAGATAATTAAATGTATAATATACATTGAATACCTACATCTTTTTTTGTTTTTTTGTTTGTTTATTATTTATTTGTTAATATTATTATATGGCGGAAAGACCGCAGGTCGATAGCCAATAAGATATTGTTACTACTACTACTACTATTATATTATTATATTTCTTGTATACAATGACTAATTTGTATAGTTAAGCATAAAAAAGCATACTATTACATATTTACATACGTACATATTTAGTATAAATGTCTATGCTATATTTTATATCGGCTTTTACTTCATAAATAAAAATGTAATGAATTTAAATCTTGGGTCGAATTTAGCGAACAGAGCGTCATCTTCTGGTTGAAAGCCGCATGTTATTCATTTTATAGAGATTCCCTTCTTGCATTCTATGGAGCTGAGTTTGCGTGGGTGTACGTTATCGATTTGCGCCGAAGAACTTTCGAAAAGCGACAAGGAAATCTATAAAAATCGAAACGACGTATGACTTTTGACCAGGTGATGGCACTGCATATTCTGTAACTAAAATTATAATTAATGCTGCAGTAACAAAATTAAAAAATAACAATAAAACCACTGTTGACCTATATGCGTCAGCACTTAATAAACATAACATTTTTATTACCATAAAGTTTATATTTCAGATATGCTTATTTTAATTATGTATATCGACGGTTAATATGTGATACCTCGTATCTACATTTCCTGAGAAAATGAGTAATGACCATCAAAGTTCGCAGAAAAAAATGCTGCGCGTTTTATAATTAGCTCCAACTTATTCGAAAATACACTACTCAAAGGAATTATCACATATTCCAAAAAAACACCTTTGCTATTATTTTTAAGTTGCCGATGTGATTCGTTTTTGTCAATAGAAACAAAAAAAATATATACGATCTTCAATTATTAAACAATATAAACTCAAATCTCAAAAATATATCTCAACTATAATTTTTGAAACAGGTTTATGGTTCACCTGTAAAGTTTATCACAATGCATTTATGAGGTATCACCTCATAACCTTTGTTTTTGCTAGAAGTAGGTACAAATATTACATAATGCGTTATTATAATTGCCTTATTATAATACTTAGACTGTAATAGACTCGACAGACATAGCTTAAGGGTATATTCCTAAGACAAGTCGAAAATTTCTTATACACATATATCCAAGGGAAGTTTTGAAACCATTCGTTGAAATATTCTTGAAATCTTAAATTACTAGTAAACATTTTTTGGTAGGAATTTCAAAAAGCGAAAGATATCATCAACATTTTTAGTTCAATTATTTAAGGTTAAATAATTCGTGATCTGTTATTACATTTTTTTCAATATCACCATTTTTTTTCTTCTAAAATATGTATCTTGTGAATAATCAAAGCTGCCTATTAAACTGTCGAGTTATCTCCTTGAAATTTTCGCCAAATTTGTATACAGTATGCCTGAAGATAGCTGCTCTAAAAATTTGACGAAGAGTTTGTCTTAAATAAGTGAAAAAATCGAGTACATAACTTTCTGAGTTGACCTGTATCGATTTTCAGTTACTGAAAGTTATCAAAATTTATTTAATGCATAATTTACAAATTTGATGCCTGATTTGTATACAGTATGCTTGACGATAATTCCTCTGTAAATTTGAAGAACAGTATGTCTTATATAAGTTAGAAAATCGAGTATATAACTTTTTGAGTTGACCAGTATCGGTTATCAGTTACTGAAATTTATCAAATTTTATTTTTTGCATGTTTTTCAAATTTTATCCCTGATTTCTAAGCCCGAAGATATGTCTTCTCAAAATTTTACGAAGAGTAAGTCTTAGTTATGTGAAAAAAAATCTAGTATTTAACTTTCTGGGTTGACCTGTATCAGTTATCAGTTACTTAATTCTTTCAAAATTTATTTATCCCTTCGGTACTGCGGGGGCTCATGTATGTGTCTCCCACAGATGTTACGTTATTAATATCAATTGCATGAATATTAAATTATGTACTTTATATTGAATTTATGAAAATTGAAATTGCAAAAATATCTAGTATTACATAGATGTCCCGGGAACTCATTGAAATTGGACCTTTCCGTATTCTTCAGCATATCTTTATTATATGCAATTAATAATTCCATGGTCTTATAGATCTTTTTAAAGTTACATGTGTTATTGTACGTCGGGGTTTCGCTCTTGTGTTACATTTGTAGTGATTGTACTCATAAAAACCAAAGCCTTGAAAGTTTTGAGAGTGTCCTTTTCGCAAACTAAGTGAAATACCCTCTAAAACTTACGCGAACTCGTTCAAAGTCATAGAAAAAACTGATTGTACTCATAAAAACCAAAACCTAGAAAGTTTTAAGAGTGTCCTTTTCGCAAACTAAGTGAAATACCATTTAAAACTTATGCAAACTGGTTCAAAGTCGTAGAAAAAGCTTTTGTTGTAAAGTAGTGCTTTTTTGCATTCGCATTTTGTTGAGCAATTCCAGCAATTCCACCAAAGCCCAGCAATTCACGAAATTAAATTGTATGAGGAAGTAGTTACTTCTTGGTGTAACATTTTGATTAGGTTAATCAAGAAAACACTTAGAGACTTAGATAAAGTTTCACAAGTTTTATAGAATTGCTCTACAATTGTTTCGGCACTGCTGCCATTCTCAAGAGAGATAAACTGAAATTTTCACGCTCATACAGAAAAGCACTACTTCCCGAACTTGTATCATAAATAACTATTTTATTATTGTATTCACACCATTTTTATCATGGGTCATCGATGTCCCAGTAGTCGCTCCACTTAAGTCACCGATGTCCCATCAGTAGTCCGTCCACTTGGGTCACCGATGTCTCAGTAGTCGTTCCTCTTGGCACAAAATACTGTCTATAATCCTATTCATTGCTGGTCACAAATTGTGGGCGTTTTCTGACTGAACAAGAAAGTTATAAAAAGAAGTTGAGGACCTCGTCGATTTCTCCAAACCAGAAGAGTATTTTGCTGGTTCAAACTCTGAGTAATATTTTGTTTTGCAAATTATTGATGTCTGCTTTTGATTGATGATGTCTCTGATTGATGAATTCGTGGATAATACACAACGATATACAATACTTGAAAAACACAAGTACACTGAGTTTTTAATCCAACATGGAAGATCCAAAGCTAAATTCCAGAGGCACCTGAATGACCGCTCTGGAAGGATTTCTACACTACAGAACCAAGTAGTTAATGCAATGAGGTCATTTTATGAAGGAATCAGGACATTAGTATTGGTATTTTCAAAATACAATGGAAAATTACAAAGTTTTAATAATATAATAGAAAATTTCAAAGAACCTGATACTATTTTCTTTCTAAATTATTAAATTGTGTAGATATTATAAACGTATTATTTAAAAAAACTTACGCGATGCAAAGTTTTGAAAATTTTCATGGAAATTTTCTAAATTTGTATTACGATTTACTAAATTACAATAGAAATGATTAAATTTCCATTAAACCAGAAGAGTCTTTTGCTGGTCCAAACTCTGAGTAATATTTTGTTTTACAAATTATTGATGTCTGTTTTTGATTGATGATGTCTCTGATTGATGAATTCGTAGATAATACACAACGATATACAATACTTGAAAAACACAAGTACACTGAGTTTTTAATCTAACATGGAAGATCCACAGCTAAATCCAGAGGCGCCTGATGGCCGCTGTGGAAGGATTTCTACACTGCAGAACAAAAGAGTTAATGTTGGAGGCCATTTTCCAAAAATAAAGCCTGAGTGGCTGTTCTTGAACGATTTCTACATTACAGAACCAAATAGTTAATGTTGGAGGCCATTTACCAAAACGAAAGTATGAGTAGTCGTTCTGGAAGGATTTCTACACTAGAGAACCAAATAGTTAATATTGGAGGCCATTTGCCAAAACCAAAGCCTGAATGGCCGTTCTGGAACAATTTCTACATTGCAGAACCAAATGGTTAATGTTGGAGGCCATTTGCCAAAATCAAAGCCAGAGTGGCCGTTCTGGAACGATTTCTACAGTACAGAACCAAATGGTTAATGTTGGACACCATTTGCCAAAACTAAAGTCTAAGTGGCTGCTCTGGAAGGATTTCTAGACTCCAGAAAAAAAAAAAGGTTAATGTTGGCATTTGTCAAACAAAGTTCCAACCAGAAGAAGATGTGTCCAATGCTCTCTCACCAAGAAGGAAACCAGAACCAAGACGATGTGTGTTGCATACGACTTTCTATTGTGCAAGCTAAGTTTTTGCCATATCACTTTTGATTTTTGCTTTTATATTTTGTAAATTTTTTCAAGAAAACTTAGCAAATCTTGACATTATTCGTGCCTTACTAATGGGATATATGTATCTTGAAACAATACACTATTGGGGCAAAGTTGTTCCTTGCCATGTCCATTCGAAGGACTTAAGCATATTTTAGAAAACTACACATTTTCTGTTTTCATTAGAAACAGTTTGATACAATTTTCATGCTTAAAATGGCTTGCATAACAGCAGAGCATATCAGCTCGAAAGGGTTAATGCATGTTTTGCAAATTTTATGCCAGGTTTGTACCTACAGTTTCCCTGAAGATAATTCCTCTAGAAATTTGACGAAAAGTAAATCTTAAATATGTAAGAAAATCGAATTTTTATCTTGCTGAGTTGACCGGTATCAGTCACTGGAATTTCACTGAAAATGTATTTAATAGTATTTTGAAAATTTTATGCCAGATTTGTATACAGCCTGAAGATAATTCCTCTGAAAAATTGACGAAGAGTATGTCTTATATAAGTGAGAAAATCGCGTAAATGTTCGTGTTCGTGTAAACTTCGAGTTAACCACTAGCAACCAGAGTTAACCAGAGTTAACAATAATTGAACTTTCTCAAAATTTATTTAATGCATATTTCTTTCAAATGTGTTTTGGAGAGAGAAAACGGCGATGTTTTTTTTTGCTGTTTCTTAGTTGGGACGTCCATTAGTTTCACGTAGTAAAATATGAGCGTCTGTAAATTCATATGTAAGTATTGCCCGTTGACCTCGAGGTGCGATTATTAAGATGTTTGGTGGAGAGCCCCAAAATCCCGGCGCATCCACCATTACCTCGAAGTAGGGCGCGAGAGCCTGAACTTGGCCCACTCTGGGCTCTTCCCCAGCGCGCGCATTTGGGCGCCAGGAGACGAATGAACTCCTCTCCGAACGGGAGATTTTCGGAAGAAGAAACGCCGACTGGCGGTTTCGTGGCGGACACGTCGTCCTCAGCGGCTGGACCGGTGTCCCGTGTACCGTTAGGCCGCGCGTCTCTTCAGCAGCCAGTGGCGGCGGTGCCGGACAGCGACAGCACCATCGTCCCTAGGCCCGAGTGCGACGGAGACGGCGAGCCCCACGCGGTGGGAGTCTCTTACCTGTGGAGTTCAGTGGGGTTACCGCATTTCACCGGGAGCAGCAGGTACGGGATCGGCCAGTCGCTTTTGGAACGCGAGTACGTTTGCACCACGTCACGGTTCTTAGGCGCAGCGACGCGTCCGTTGCCGCGACGACACGACCAAAACAATTGTGTAATCTGTTGGTGATGGGAGCGATGGTGCCCTAGTGAGGTGGATGCACTCTTCTTGTGGCCACTTTCGCGTGTTTTGCGTGAATTTTGTGTGAAGTTCAGCACCAGAGGACTAGCATGGAAACGTAAACGTCGACCTTTGAAACAAGACCGCCGATCTTCAAACCAGAACATGCATAAAGAAAGGTGCGATTTATTTATCGATTCATTAAAACACAAAACAATCTTGCGATGAAAACAATTCATCACCAATTTCGAATTCGAGAGTAATAAATACATAAATTATAAAATCTTACCACAAAAGGTGTTTTAAAACCTCGGGATAAAACCAATTCATTACCAATGATGTGTTTATGATGTGTTGTTTATATCCAATTGTACTAACAAAATCTTACTACAAAAGAGGTTTTAAATATAAACGCATATCTACAATCGCGTCAAGCCCGTTGAACACAAATTTAAAAACCGCATTAATGCTCCATATAACAGAATTATTACCAAAAAAAAAAACCACCCAAGCAATTAATTAACCGATGCCAAGATAGCACCATAATTAACATTAAGCAAGCAACTGCTGTGGCGTCAATGCGCGTTCAATTAAATCACTCTTTATATTCTCTTATAAAATTTCACTTTAAAAAGCGAACAATTAACATATTCCTTTCTGTTGTGAGAATGCCAATAAAAGAAACACAGTTTTCGCGTGGATGCGGGGGCTTTCTTCATTGTGCCCCCAAATCTGATTGCCTTTTCCTAATGAAAGGAATCGATTTTCGCTCGGCCTTTTTTGTTGTAGCCCCCTCGCTGAAATTAATTGTATTTTTGCCGCAGACGTTAGATTAGATAGCGGCGGGGATGTCAACGCGGCGTCGCTCCCCTATAAAACAAACGCCTGCGGGGCTAATGAACGCGCCGTTATCACTGCGATTTTTCCTGCACGCACGAAACGCTCGCTTTCTCGTTTGCATCTCGGAAAATCGCTAAATTGCCGTGAAATAACCTGCGATTTTCCCGCTTGTATCCGAAGAAAATCGCCCCCGACAACAGCCATTGTTCGCGGCGGAATTTTCCGCCGAGGTTTGGAAAAGTGGCGAAGACTTCCGCGGTCATTTGCGACAAAGCGCACATTATGCGTGTGTTTTAGCAGCAATTTACGTGCGCTTAAGCATAATACGCGTTTTGATGTATAAATCCAGATGAAAAGTACGCACGCAAAGTTTACAACATAAATTCCTGCTGAAATTAAACAGCAGTAACGATTTTTCTTCTGGTAACACTGGAGAAAATGTAATTACTAATAAACAGCCTTCAAATCCTACAAAACAGATTAAAGTATAATCTGGAAAGTATTAAAAAGCACACATTGCCTTGCCCACTATAAAATTTTCATTGGCTAAACAAAATCTGATTACCAATAAACAGTCTGCAAATCCAACAAACGTATAATCTAGAAAGTAATAGGTTTGAAAATTTTCAATGGTCACCTTAAAATTTTCATTGGCGTTTGCAAAATTTTCACTGAAAGTAATCCAACAAACGTATAATCTGAAAAGTGTTAAAAAGCACACAAAGGTTTGAAAATTTGCAATGGTCACCATAAAATTTTCATTGTCATTCGCAAAATTTTCACTGAACATAATCCAACAAACTTATCATCTGAAAAGTATTCACATAAGTTCACATATGCTTGAAAATTTACAATAGTGATCATAAAAAATAAACAACAGTAATGACTTTTTTTTCTGATAGCACTGAAGAAAATGGTTTTACTAATAAACAGCGTTCAAATCCAACAAAACTACAATCTCAAACGTATTAAAAAGTACACAAAGGTTTGAAAATTTGCCATGGCCACCATGTAATATTCATTGGCATTTGCAAAGTTTTATGATGGAACCAGGATATTAGTGACCATAAAATTGTGACCATAAAGAAATGAACAGTAATGACTTTTCTTCTGGTAACACTGAAGAAAATGTGATTACTAATAAAGAGTCTTCAAATCTAACAAACGTACAATTTGGAAAGTATTAAAAAGCACACAAAAGTTTGAAAATTTGCCATGGCCACCATAAAATTTTCATTGTCATTTGCAAAATTTTCACTGAAAATTGCAATATTTTAATTTGACTAAAATTTTAAGATGGAATCATGATATTAGTATTGGTATTTTCAAAATATATCGGAAAATTACAAAGTTTTAATAATATAACACAAAATTTCAAAGAAACTGGAACAATTTTCTTTCTAAATTATAAAATTTGTATAGAAATGATCAAAGTTTCATTTAAAAAAACTTATCACGTACAAAGTTTTGAAAATTGTCACAGAATTTTTCTAAATCTGTATTACAATTTAATAAATTACAATAGAAATGATTAAATTTCCATTAGCAAAATCAAAATTGGGTGGAAATTTTGATCGTGAATTGTAAATTGCATAATTACTTTTGTACACTACAAAATTGCACTGGCATACCTAAATTTTTATGCTTTGTCACTGAAAATAATCCAACAAACGTAGAATCTGAAATATATATATAACATTTCACAAAGGTTTCCAAATTTGCAATGGTCATCATTAGAAAATAAATAACAGTAATGATTTTTGTTCTGGTAACACTGAAGAAAATTTCATTACTAATAAACAGTCTTCATATCTAACAAACGTATAATCTGGAATGTATTAAAAAACACACAAAAGTTTGAAAATTTGCCATGGCCACCATAAAATTTTCATTGGCATTTGCAAAATTTTCACTGAAAATTACGAAATTTTGATTTTACTACAAATTTTATGAAAGAATCAGGATATTACTATTGGCATGTTCAAAATATAACGGAACATTACAAAGTTTTAATAATATAATAGAAAATTTCAAAGGAACTGGAACAATTATTTTTTTCTAAATTATAAAATTGTGTAGATATTATAAAAGTTTTGTTTTAAAAAACATTCCCGATACAAAGTTTTGAAAAACTTTGTTTTTTCATACAACTTTTCTAAATTTGTATTACAATTTACTAAATTACAATACATATGATTAAATTTCCATTAGAAAAATCAAAATTGGGTGGAAATTTTGATCGTGAATTGTTAATTGCATTATTACTTTTATACGCTATAAAATTGTACTGGCATTGCCTAAATTTTTAGGCATTGTCACTGAAAATAATCCAACTGATGTATAATCTGAAAAGTATTAAAAAGTTCACAAAGGTTTGAAAATTTACAATGGTGACCATAAAAAATGAACAACAGTAATGACTTTTCTTCTGGTAGCACTAAACAAAATCGTATTACTAATAAACAGTCTTCAAACTCAACAAACGTATAATCTGGAAAGTATTACAAAGTACATCAAGGTTTGAAAGTTTGCAATGGCCACCATAAAAAAAATAGGAATAATAATTTTTCTTCTGGTAACACTGAAGAAAATGTTATTACTAATCAACAGTCTTCAAATCCAACAAAAGTACAATCTCAAAAGTAATATTATCATTTTCAAAATTTTCACTGAAAATTACGAAATTTTGATTGGACTACAAATTTTATGATGGATCAGGATATTAGTATCGGTATTTTCAAAATATAACGGAAGATTGCAAAGTTTTAATAATATACTACAAAATTCCAAAGAAACTGGTACAATTTTCTTTCTAAATTATAAAATTGTGTAGAAATGATAAAAGTTTTATTCAAAAACTTACCCGATACAACGTTTTGAAAATTGTCACAGAAATTTTCTAAATTTGTATTACAATTTACTCAATTATAATAGAAATTATTAAATTTCCATTACAAAAATCAAAATTGGGTGGAAATTTTGATCGTGAATTGTTAATTGAATTATTACTTTTATACGCTACAAAATTGCACTGGCATTGCCTAAATTTTTAGGCATTGTCACGGAAAATAATCCAACAAATGTATAATCTGAAAAGTATTAAAAAGTTCATAAAGGTTTGAAAACTTACAATAGTGGCCATAAAAAGATGTACAGCAGTAATGACTTTTTTCTGGTAGCACTGAAGAAAATGTGATTACTAAGAAACAGTCTTCAAATCCATCAAAAGTACAATCTCAAAGTATTAAAAAGTACACAAAGGGTTGAATATTTGCCAAGGCCACCATGAAATGTTCATTGTCATTTGCAAAATTTTCACTGAAAATTACGAAATTTTGATTTGGCTACAAATTTTATGATGGAACCAGGATATTAGTAACCATAAATTGGCGACCATAAAAAAATGAACAACAGTAATGACTTTTCTTCTGGTAGCACTGAAGAAAATGTAATTACTAATAAACTGTCTTCAAGTCCAACACACGCATAATTTGTAAAGTGTTAAAAAGTTCACAAAGGTTTGTAAATTTACAATGGTGACCATACAAAAATATACAACAGTTAATGACTTTTCTTCTGGTAGCACTGAAGAAAATGTGATTACTAATAAACAGTCTTAAAATCCAACAAACATACAATCTGGAAAGTATTAAATAGCACAAAAAAGTTTGAAAATTTACAATGGTGGTCATAAAAAAACAACAGTAATGACTTTTCTTCTGATACCACTGAAAAAAATGGTATTACTAATAAACAGCCATCAAATCCAACAAAACTACAATCTCAAACGTATTAAAAGGTACACAAAAGTTTGAGTATACACAAAGGTTTGAAAATTTGACATGCCCACCATCAAATTTTCATTGGCATTTTCAAAATTTTCACTGTAAATTACGAAATTTTGATTTGACTACAAATTTTATGATGGAATTAGGATATTGGTATTGATATTTTCAAAATATACCGGAAGATTGCAAAGTTTTAATAACATAATAGAAAATTTCAAAGAAACTGGTACAATTTTATTCCTAAATTATAAAATTGTGTAGAAATTATGAAAGTTTTATTTAAACAAACTTATCCGATACAAAGTTTTGAAAATTTTCATAGATATTTTCTAAATTTTGATTATAATTTACTATACTATAATAGAAATGATTAAATTTCCATTAGAAAAATCAAAAGTGGGTGGAAATTTTTATCGTGAATTGTTAATTGCATAATTACTTTTATACACTACAAAATTGTACTGGCAATGTCTAAATTTTCTAGAAAATTACAAATTTTGATCATAAAATACAAAATGGATAATTGCAAAGTTGTGAGAAAATTGATCGTGAATTGTTAATTGCATATTTGCTTTTATGCCTACAAAATTGTACTGGTAATAGCTAAATGTTTACAGGAAATTACAAAATTTTCAATTATTTCGTCTTGTCTTCTAAATAAAAAAAATTGAGTTCGAACGATTGGGATTTTTGTTATAGTTTCATCCGTTAGGATGAAATTAGGATTTCATTTACAAATTATATCAGACACGAAATTTTGACAATTTTCAGTACGACTTGTTAATATTAACAGCAAACTTTTTATTAATAAGTATTCGAATGAGTTAAACCAATTCCACGACGCGTATCTGTTTAACCTATAAACTTATAATTGACGAGAACCAGGCTCAAGGTTTCCACGGCCACGATCCGCTCGAACTTTAATAGCTCGGCCGAATTGCTCCAAAACTCGCACCACTAAGAGACTGGTTAACGTGCGAACCGTGATCTCCGGCACAAAGAAAACACCCGAGATAATTAGCTAATAAACCGTGCTCTTATTCCGGGCGGAGAGCAGCAAGTTTCAAGGCTCCGCAAACTTTACATGTCCGGCTAAATGTACACGATGGCAAATTAACGGAATGAAAAGTTGTGTTTGCGTCGTAACTTTTACGTCGCGAGGTTAACTTTAATAAGACAAAATAATGCAAAAAGTTATTATTTAGTTTTTTTATTTTTTTTTAAGTTATTTATTTTATTTAGTTAAAATAAGGGTACACGGGCATTGTTAAATAAGAGTATAATGGGTAGGCCGTACTAAACGGTTTTCTAATTCCACGAGAAATTGTCTCATCTTTTTTTCCATTTTGAAAAATTCTATAGATATCTGAAGCGAGCATATGACTTTAAATTAAATCTTCTAACGTCTTATTTTAATTTTACAGCGATTTATTTATAAATCAACGATGTTTTTGTTTATTTTAAATTGAGTCAGGTTTAAATTAAGTTGGTTATTTTGGGATCTTCTATGACTATGCTTTCAATAAAATTCACGAAATTTAATTCATGTAGTCAGCTGGAAAAAATATATTTTTTTTTAGTTTGCAGATTATTTTAACCTGAAATGCTTTTTCCAACCGATCACCGCTACAAAATTGACACCACAAAAGGCAACATTCCCGTGAATGCAATGGATTTTGTTCTTTCGTTAAAATCGAAATTTAAAGCAAAATTGTTTTAATAATTATAACCGATCGCAGATTTATTATTTAGTCCAAAAAGTGTACGTACTAAATTTTAACTGAATTTTCTCGTACAATACAAGTAGTATAAAATTTCGCTTAAAATGCAGTTTTTGTTTATCTGCAACTTTTATTAAAATAGTTTTGAAATATCTGTCATATAACAACAAATATATAAATATGGCTAATGATTATATAGCAATGACATAATTATTATGAATCAAGAATATACATGCATGTATGGTGTGAAATGAAGTGGGCAGTAATACAATAGGCAATTAGTAAGTATTCATTCCACTTAATTAATTCAATTGTACTAATGTGGATGCTCGTAATATGTGGGTCAGAATTTTTGGTTACGGAAACTGAAAAGAAAACAATGAAGAATTGTGAGTAAATAACAAAAATACTGTTACCGTAATGTGAACTGTGTAATCCAGATACGAGTCGTAAAAGATGTAACAAGAGCAAAATATTTGAATAAGTTAATGTTTTAATAAGTAATAAAATATAAGTTAAAATGGAAGTTTAGAAGCCAAGAATAAACATATACCAAAAACAGATACGAGAAGCAAACAAGAAAGAAAATATTTAGCTCTAAGGATTACAAACATTCCATAATGGAATGACCACATAAGTAAAGATTCACGTTAAATTCGTATGTATGACACAAAGTATAAATGGAATGACCACACAAACAACTAAGTAAAGAGTCACTCTAAATTCGTATGTATGACACAAAGTATAAACAAAATAATGTCAACACATTTGAAAATAATGTTTAGCCCAAACACCACTCATTTAATAAACATATGGGGCAATACGACATTAAAAAACATCAACAAATTACTACAACGACAGCTAAACGAACTATTAAAAATACTATTCAACATACCACATCGCACATCAACAAAACTCCATCTCAAAAAGATGAAGCAAGTAAATATTGAACAACAAATCATTCTACAGAACTTTATACACATTCACAAAGTATAAACAAATCCAATCAAATAGACCTAACTCAAACTCAAAAGTTCCTAACTCAAACTCGAAATGGACAAAAATATACACAGTCACAATACATACAAAACAAAAACATTTGGAACGAATAGGCACAAAACAAACAAACTACAACTAACAGGAAAAGCTTCTCGAAGAAACTACTGAAAATTTATCTGATGGATATTCTGAAAATTTTATGTTTAATTTATATACAGTATGCCTGAGAAAATTGAATGTTTAACTTTCCGAGTTGACCGACCAGTACCTCAAAACATATATAGAAATAAATAAATACATACCTTATAACACCTAAATACCCTATTGTATACAGGGAGTAAGGGAAGTCGACCGAAAAAATCTAGGGGTGAATCAGGGAGCAAAATGTAACCGAATATTCCTTTGCCATTTTTTGTTTAGATGACTTTTTTTAGTAAAGTTTCAAAAACGTTCAATTTGACCCACACTTTTGTCACACCACTTTGGTTGGCCCCAATTTGGTTACACCCCTTTCGTTAACCCCATTTTGATCACTCTTAAAAGTAATGCAAGTAACGCTAGGATATTTGTTTTTGAGTGTTTTCATATATATTTTGATCACGTTCTAAAGTATTGATGTTACTTCATCACTGATATCTCAAAATCTAGCGTATCAATGCTATAACAAATTATTTTTACTAGAGAGTGATATATTTTAAACAATGCATTTAATTATATCAGTCTTTAATTCATAATTTTTAAGACATTCGCTCATAGATGATATACTCTAATTTGGACAAACTTTATTAGTTATATCTCAAAATATTACGTATCAATTTATTACCAGTGACATTTTATTATTTAATAGATTTAATGGAATTAGTATCCAATGCAGAATTCTTGGGATATTCTAATACATACTTAATTTTGTAGATTTTCGTTTTCAATTTCAATTGAATTACCGATATTCAGTGATATTTTCGTATTTATTAGATTTAATGTAATTAGTATCCAATGCAGAATTCTTGGGATATTCGAATACATACCTAATTTTATAGATTTTCGTTTTTAGATGCTATTATCGCTTAAAGTTCATTAGTGATATCTCAGAAACTAGCGCATAAATATCAATAATATTTGTTATTGATATTGTACAATATATTGGTATATAACATCTTAATTTTTAATAATATTCAATGAGTCAATTGTGGGATATTTGCTATTGAGTGTGATCATGTATGTTTCGATCACGTTCTGAAGTATTGATGTTGCTTCATTACTGTTATCTCAAAAACTAGCGTATCAATGTCAAAACTAGATATTTATACTGAAAAGTGATATATTCTGAAATAATACATTTAATTATATCAGTTTTCAAATTATTGTTTTTAAGATATTTGTTCATACATGATATACTCAAATTTGTACAAACTTTATTAGATATATGTCAAAAAAATTACGTATCCATTTACATACAATATTTTTTGCCGATATTCAGTGATATTTTATTATTTAATAGATATAATGCAATTAGTATCTAATTCAGAATTCTTGGGATATTCATATTCATACATACCAAATTTTGTAGATTTTCGTTTTTAGATGCTATTTTATCGCGCATACTTCATTGGTGATATCTCAAAAATTAGCGCATACATATTAATATAATTTGTTACTGATATTGTACGATATATTCGTATATCACATCTTAATTTTGATTGATATTCAATGCATCAATTGTGGGATATTTGCTTTTGAGTGTGATCATGTATATTTCGATCACATTCTGAAGTATTGATGTTGCTTCATTACTGTTATCTCAAAAACTAGTGTATCAATGTCAAAACTAGATATTTATACTGGAAAGTGATATATTCTGAAATAATACATTTAATTATATCAGTTTTCAAATTATTGTTTTTAAGATATTCGTTCATACATGATATACTCAAATTTGTACAAACTTTATTAGATATATGTCAAAAAAATTACGTATCAATTTACATACAATTTTTTACCGATATTCAGTGATATTTTATTATTTAATAGATATAATGCAATTAGTATCTAATGCAGAATTCTTGGGATATTCATATTCATACATACCAAATTTTGTAGATTTTCGTTTTTAGATGCTATTTTATCGCTCATTCTTCATTAGTGATATCTCAGAAATTAGCGCATAAATATTAATATAATTTGTTACTGATATTGTACGATATATTCGTATATCACATCTTAATTTTGATTAATATTTAATTAGTCAATTGTGGGATATTTGCTTTTGAGTGTGATCATGTATTTTTCGATCACGTTCTGAAGTATTGATGTTGCTTTATTACTGATATCTCAAAATCTATCATATCAATGTCAAAACAAATGATTTATGCCTGAGAGTGATATATTTTTAAATAATACATTTAATTATATCAGTCTTCAATTCATCGTTTTTAAGATATTCGCTCATAGAAGATATACTCTAATTTGAGCAAATTTTATTTGTTATTTCTTATTGTTTTCTTTCTTTTTTATTCGAGTACTTACTGGTAGTGTTTAGATATAAAGATGTTTTTGTTGTTTTTATTATTTTTATTATTTTTATTATTTCTCAAAATATTACGTGTGAATTTATTACCATATTTGATTCAGTGATATTTTATTATTTAATAGATTTAATGGAATCTAAATCCAATGCAGAATTCTTGGGATATTCTAATTCATACTTAATTTTGAAAATTTTCGTTTTAGATGTTATTTTATCGCCCATACTTCATTAGTGATATCTCAGAAATTAGCGCATAAATATTAATATAATTTGTTAGTGACATTGTACGATATATTCGTATATCACATGCATACTTATTTTTGTAGATTTTCGTTTTTAGATGCTATTTTATCGCTCATTCTTCATTAGTGATATCTCAGAAATTAGCGCATAAATATTAATATATTTTATTACTGATATTGTACGATATATTCGTATATCACATCTTAATTTTAATTGATATTCAATGAGTCAATTGTGGGATATTTGCTTTTGAGTGTGATCATGTATATTTCGATCACATTCTGAAGTATTGATGTTGCTTCATCACTGATATCTCAAAATCTAGCGTATCAATGCTATTGAAAATTATTTATGCCAGAGAGTGATCTATTTTTAAATAATACATATAATTATATCAGTCTTCAATTCATCGTTTTTAAGGTATTCGCTCATAGATGATATACTCTAATTTGGACAAACTTTATTAGTTATATCTCAAAATATTACGTATCAATTTATTACTGATGTCCAGTGATATTTTATTACTTAGTTGATTTAATGGAATTAGTATCCAATGCAGAATTCTTGGGATATTCTAATGCATACTTAATTTTGTAGATTTTCGTTTTTAGGTGCTATTTTATCGCTCATACTTCATTAGTGATATCTCAGAAATTAGCGCATCAATATAAATATAATTTGTTACTGATATTGTACGATATATTCGTATATCACATCTTAATTTTAATTGATATTCAATGCATCAATTGTGCGATATTTGCTTTTGAGTGTGATCATGTATTTTTCGATCACGTTCAGAAGTATTGATGTTGCTTCATCACTGATATCTCAAAATCTAGCGTATCAATGCTATAGCAAATTATTTATGCTAGAGAGTGATATATTTTGAAATAAGCCATTTAATTAGATCAATCTTCAATGCATGTTGTTTAAGATATTCGATCATACATGATATATGTACTCCAATTTGCACAAACTTTATTAGATATATCTCAAAAAAATTACGTATGAATTTACATACAATTGTTTACCGATATTGAGTGATATTTTATTATTTAATAGGTATAATAGAATTAGGATCTAATGCAGAATTCTTGGGATATTCATATTCATACATACCTAATGTTGTAGATTTTCGTTTTTAGATGCTATTTTATCGCTCATACTTCATTAGTGATATCTCAGCGCATAAATATTTATATAATTTGTTACGGATACTGTACGATATATTTGTATATCAAATCTTAATTTTGATTAATATTCAATTAGTCAATTGTGGGATATTTGCTTTTGAGTGTGATCATATATTTTTCGATCACGTTCTGATATATTGATGTTGCTTCATCACTGTTATCTCAAAAACTAGCATATCAATGTCTAAAGAAATTATTTATACTAGAGAGTGATATATTTTTAAATAACACATTTATTTATATCAGTCTTCAATTAATCGTTTTATAGATATTCGCTCATACATGATAACGGTACTCAAATTTGGACAAAGTGAAGTAGTTAATCTAAAAATATTACGAATCAATTTATTAGTGATATTCAGTGATATTTTATTATTTAATAGATTTAATGGCATTAGTATCCAATGCAGAATTCTTCAGATATTCTAATACATACTTAATTTTGTAGATTTTCGTCTTTAGATGCTACTTTATCGCTCATACTTCGTTAGTGATATCTCAGAAATTATCGCATAAATATTAATATAATTTGTTACTAATATTCTACGATATATTGGTATATCACATCTTAATTTTGGTTAATATTCAATGAGTCAATTGTGGGATATTTGCTATTGAGTGTGATCATGTATATTTCGATCACCTTCTGAAATATTGATGTTGCTTCATCACTGTTATCTCAAAAACTAGCGTATCAATGCTAAAACAAATTATTTATGCTAGAAAGTGATATATTTCAAAATTATACATTTAATTATATCAGTCTTCACTTCATCGTTTTTAAGATATTCGCTCATAGAAGATATACTCTAATTTGGGCAAACTTTATTAGTTATTTCTTATTGTTTTCTTCCATTTTTATTGGAGTATGGAGTATGGAGTATGGAGAAATTCAGTAATATTTTATTATTTAATAGATTTAATGGAATTGGTATGTAGATTTTTGTTTTTAGATACTCTTTTACCGCTCATTCTTCATTAGTGATATCTCAGAAATTAGCGCATAAGTATTAATATCATTTGTTACTGATATTGTATGATATATTCGTATAGCACATCTTAATTTTAATTGATATTCAATGCATCAATTGTGAGATATTTGCTTTTGAGTGTGATCATGTATATTTCGATCACGTTCTAAAGTATTGATGTTACTTCATCACTGATATCTCAAAATCTATCGTATCAATGCTAGAGCAAATTATTTATGCTAGAGAGTGATATACTTTTAAATCACACATTTAATTATATCAGTCTTCAATTAATCGTTTTTAAGATATTACGTATCAATTTACATACAATTTTTTACCGATATTCAGTGATATTTTATTATTTAATAGATTTAATGGAATTAGTGTCCAATGCATAGTATCCAATTCTTGGGATATTCTAATACAAACTTATTTTGAAGATTTTCGTTTTTAGATGCTATTTTATCGCTTAAACTTGATTAGTGATATCTCAGAAATATAAATATATAAATAGTATAAATATTAATATAATTTGTTACTGATATTGTATGATATATTCGTATGTCACACCTTAATTTTCATTAATATTCAATGCATCAATTGTGTGATATTTGCTTTTGAGTGTGATGATGTATTTTTCAATCACGTTTTGAAATATTGATATTGCTTCATTACTGTTATCTCAAAAACTAGCGTATCAATGTTAACTCAAATTATTTATGCTACAAATTGATATATTTTGAAATAATACTTTTAATTACATGAGTCTTCAATTCATTGTTTTTAAGATATTCGCTCATAGAAGATATACTCTAACACTAATTAACCAGTTATTTCTTATTGTTTTCTTCCTTTTTTATTGGAATACTTACTGGTAGTGTTTAGATATGTAGATGTTTTTGTTGTTTTTATTATTTTTATTATTTCTTAAAATATTACGTATCAATTTATTACCGATATTCAGTGATTTGCATGTATTTTTTGATCACGTTCTAAGAGATTGTTGTTGCTTCATAACTGTTATCTTAAAAACCAGCGTATCAATGTCAAAACAAATTATTTATGCTTGAAAGTGATATATTTTAAAATAATACATTTTATATATATATATATATATATAAATGTATATAATACATCAGTCTTCAATTCATGGTTTTTAAGATATTCGCTCATAGGTGATATACTCTAATTTGGACAAACTTTATTAGTTATATCTCAAAATATTACGTATGAATTTATTACCAATATTCAGTGATATTTTATTATTTAACAGATTTAATGGAATCAGAGTAATTAGATAAAGTAATTAAAGTATTAAGTAATGCTAGATTTAAAAAAACAATGCATTATCGAGATTTATTTAGTAGTACCAAACACCAAATTTAACGCTGTTTTAGAGGAAAACTATGCATTTGGGCCAAAAGTAGCAAAGGAATATTCGACTACATTTTCCACCCTGATTCACCCCTAGAAAGTTTTCGGTAGACTTCCCTAACACCCTGTATATTGCTAATTCTTCTTCTTAAAGTCCCATCTCCTATCGGAGGATGGAAATCATCATGGCAATCCTAACATTTTTAACAACTGTTCTAAATAGTTGGCTTGATGTTAATCCGAACCATTCTCTTAAATTTCGAAGCATTTGCCAATTGCAATTCATATTTTCGGGTAGACCAAAAGAGTAACCAAACCTTTCTTTTTGCATTGTTTGTTTGTTTACTGCATCCACAAAGCCTTTTTCTTCGCGCAAAAGGCCAAAAATTTGTAACCTTGACTTTCGCTGAATCTTCTTCTTCTTCTTCCATAACTAGTGTTATCCTTCTAGTGCCTATCCGTTCCGAATGTTGGCGATCATCATTGCTGTTCGTATTTTGTCTGCCGTGACTCTGAAGAGGCCTACAGTGGTTGTGTTGAACCGTTGAGTGAAGGAGTTTGGATAAACTCCTTCACTCAACGGTTGAACCACGTCCGTAGATTATTCAACCACTCTTCTCTTCCTTCATGTTCTCCTTCCTGGTCCTCTTCTTCATTCTATTTATCTTGACTTGGAAACAAATTTGTTTTTTTTAGATTTCTATTCTTTATGCTGACATGTTGCGGGAGTTCTCAGACAGATAGATAAAAACCACCTCCTTTGTTCTCCTTCCTGGTCCTCTTCTTCCTTCTTCTTCCTTCTATTCCTCGTGACTTGGAAACAAATTTGTTTTTTTTAGATTTCTATTCTTGTATGCTGACATGTTGCGAAGTTCTCAGACAGATAGATAAAAACCACCTCCTTTGTTCTCCTTCCTGCTCCTCTTCTTCCTTCTTCTTCCTTCTATTCCTCGTGACTTGGAAACAAATTTGGTTTGTTTAGATTTATATTCTTGTATGCTGACATGTTGCGGAAGTTCTCAGACAGATAGATAAAAACCACCACAAAAATTTCCTCGGCTTGGACTCAAAATCCAACGCAATTTTAGTTTTTACGACTTTATCGGAACATTTTTTAACAATTTAGAATTTTTTTAAATGTTTAATCTTAAATGCGAACATTCTTGGTAACTTTGAAACTTGGGACTTTCTTAGACAAAGATAGTCAAAAACAGCCTCGGCTTGCACTTAAAATCGTTGTGGAAATTTCGGATTTAGATTTCTAAAATATATTTTTTTAAGGACCTTAGTCATGTAGGTAATTGTATGGAGGGACATCAACTACGATGTTCTTCTCCTTCCTGCTCCTTTTCTTCATTCTAGTTTGTCTTTTACTGAATAGAACAAGAAAAGTCGTAGGAAGAAGATTAAACAACTTTCCTGGTGAACTGCGAAGAAAACGAATCGACGAATATTCACATGAATCTTGCAGTGCACTCCGCAATTCTTTATACGGGTTGCTATTTAACGGTCCGTGAACTGTACACGCTGGTGGCAAAATTCTTCATCAGCTGCACATGTCGACGCGCCTAGTTGGGCCCGCATTTTAGCCATAGGTGCGCTCCAGTTAAAGCGCGCGGAGCTCTTCCTTGGCACCAGCAGCAGAAGAACTGTGTCAAACGTACAACACAAGCCATCGCCATCACCATAGTCGGCTATTAGCCGCATTGCACGCACGCGACATTCGTCCTCCGCGACGTGCCCGGAATGCAATCCGGAGGATCCGGACTCGGGATCACGGATCACTTCCGGATCACGGATCACTACCGGATCACAGATCACTTCCGGATCCGCTCGCGAATGGGCACGTGTGCGTTAAAGTGGTAACGCACCGGTGGCGTCTTCAGCCCACATCCGCGATTGTTCCCCGGGTAATTACCTAAATTGACGGGCATTGTTCTCGCGCTTTGCACGCTCAAGGCCCCGGACGACATCTTCGCGGTAATTAGGGTTGGATTACAAAGGGATAATTGAGTTTGGGGATTGGGGATTCTGACGCCCCGAGCGAGGGCTGCACTTGAAATTCAGCGGATTGTTCCAAGATCATATCAAAGTAATTACAACATGATTATAGGGATGAACATATTCCACACACATGTTAAAATAATCTCAATTAGGTAGGATGCATACGGTGGAGAATTCACGTCCCTTGAAAATATTTCAAAACTTGTAAGGTAACACAAATTTCGTAACTACTTCAAAACCTATAACTGTTGGTCTTTCTAAAGTTGGTATGTGCAAAAATCTGTGGTTGAAATGGTATTGTGTTTTTACTTGATATTGAAAATCTACCTACGAAGGGTGTTTATTGCGCTTCATTGTGCGAACGGAATTTTGTGACGGGTGATGGGAAGAGAACAGAGTCCAGAGCCGGCCACAGCACGCCATACAATGGAGAACCCTTGACCATAATAAACCCTCATTGTAGGTACATTTTCAATTTCAAGTGAAAACACTATACGTAGCGTTACATTTTCTGATAAAGATGTGGAGAACCCCTTTAATTCCAAATCAATAACTCTTCCAAGTCGTAGCACGTCCCTGCGTCCCTTTTAGCACAAGAAAAATAGCCCCGCTGGGGAGCTAAATAATAGCCTCGCATCTCCTAAAATGAAATGAAAACGCAATCAAGGGCCTTGGCAGCCGCAAGGGCAAGCCCGTCCACGTCTTGCAACCACCCCCAACCGCCCCCAACCTCGCTCTTATTCCGACGGCGTCGCTCCCAAGCGGCTCTCGTTTTCCTCGGGCTGCACGTCCGGGCGATTTTCCGCTGCACGTGACGGATCGCGGATTTCCCTCCCATTTTCCCATTTCCCGTGGATCGCGTGCCGCAGTGAAAAGCTGACGTGAGACCAATTGGGCCATAAACGCGTCCGTGACGTTGAGTTACAGCCCGCCGAGGATGAGACTTAAAGGCCGGCTCGGCGAAATTACGATGTGCACAGCCTCGCCATGGTGTGGATTTAGTGTAATGCAAAGCTTCGCGGGTGCTGGGTTTATGGGAGGTATAAATTCAGTGCCGCGGCCAAGATTGCAATGCGAGGAGTGAAATACGGCGCATTAAGAGGATGAGGCACGGCCCTTGTAAAGTGTGGAAGAGTATGTGCGAGCGTATTGGAAATTGGAATTTATAAGTGGGGCGGCTGGAAGTTTCCTTGTGCGGGCTTTGGGGAGCCTGTTTGAATTTAGCACCTCGGCGAAAAGCTTAGGGAGACAAACACCCGTTTCAGGAGAGATTGCGGCCACTCCACGCGGGGGATTTAATGGCTTTGAGACTATAAATAACGAGCTTCCTCGAGGCACTGAATTAAACCATCCTCACGGTGATCCCCGGACTTTGTACTGACAACCAAAATTTTAAAATCACCTCTTGTGCACAAAAGAAAAACACATTCAATGGGGACCTAAACTAACAAATACAAAAGCAAAGGAACTACTACGAGCAGTCAACCAACTAAAACGCGAAACAATTTCAACTGGCAAACCAACATATTGGCCTACAGATCTTAATAAAATTCCAGATTTAATTGATTTTTTGTAACACGAAATGTGTAAACTACATACGGAAGTGTTCCCTTCATTGGTAAATTACTGGGAATGGATTGATGGCTAGTTAACGAATGCGCGGCTAGTCGTATCGTCTGGTAAAGTCATATCGTTTGGTGTTATTATTCTACCACACTATGGTAGAATAATAACATGCTGGAAGAGTCAACATTAAGGAAGCCAGACCCACATAACATATGTATGTGGAAGAGGCTTGGGATATGAAGTCTGACTACTCTCCGATTGTCCTCACCCTAAACGATAGTAGTATACAAAAGGATACCTCCTAGATTGACTACCAGATTAACAGACTGGCAGAGCTTTAAATTTCAACTTGAAGACACTATCAACCTGTCATCCTCAATAACAAATGAAGACCAGCTAGGCAATGAAGCGGAAAAATTTGTTGTTAATATCCAACAAGCTACAAGGGATAACACCCCTATTATTACCCCAGGAATAAAACGTAACAATTACCCCAAAGAAATCAACACGTTAACGTCGAAGCCATCCAGCTCCCCGATAACACGAATTTGATCTGAAGACGTGGTCAAACAGAAGTTGATTGCTTCCATTCTTCCACTCTCTATGATAACCGTCCCCAGGTACCTAAATCTTTGACCGTGCTCCACTTCTTTATGATCTATTTTGGTCTTCACTTTCTGTGATCTTCCTCTTCACTTTCTCGCTCTCATCAATTGTCAGTCATCAATTCCAATTGTCATCGCTTTCCAATTTGGGCATTACATTGGGCGCTAAGCTACGATGGAGAGCTCATGTTAAAAAGAAAAAAGAAGAATTGAACATCAAATTTCGAAACATATATTGGCTGCTTGGTCGGAATTCCACCCTGTCAATCTATAATAAAATACTTCTGAATAAACAAATTCTTAAGCCCGTATGGACATATGGCATCCAGCTGTGGGGTTGTGCCAAAAAGAGCAATATAGAAATAATCCGGCGATACCAAAACAAAGTACTAAGGAGTATTGTCAATGAACCTAGGTAACAGTGACCTCCACAGGGACTTGGAAATGTTAATGAGACAATAAACAAATTTGCCAAGAGTCACGAATATAGACTTCTTGAACACGTCAACGTCGAAGCCATCCAGCTCCCCGATAACACGAATTTGACCAGAAGATGTGGTCAAACAGAAGTGGATTACTTCCATTCTTCCACCCTCTATGATAAGCGTCCCCAGGTATCTAAATTATTTGACCGTGCTCCACTTCTTCATGATCTAAGTACTAAGGTGTATTGTCAATGAACCTTGGTAACAGTGACCTCCACAGGGACTTGGAAGTGGACACTGTTAATGGGGCAATAAACAAATTTGCCAAGAGTCACGAACATCGACTTCTTCAACACGTCAACGTTGAAGCCATCCAGCTCCCCGATAGCACGAATTTGACCAGAAGACGTGGTCAAGCAGAAGTGGATTGCTTCCATTCTTCCACCCTCTATGATAACCGTCCCTAGGTATCTAAATTTTTTGACCATGCTCCACTTCTTCATGATCTATTTTGGTCTTCACTTCCTGTGATCTTCCTCTTTACTCTTTTGCTATCATCAATTGTCATTAATTCCAATTGTCATTGCTTTCCATTTGATTAGAAATGTCAGTTGTAGTGGTAATGGAAGAATTTAAGCCCCTAGGTACCTAAATTCTTTGACCATGCTCCATTTCTTCATGATCAATTTTGGTCCTCACTTATTGTGATCTTCCTCTTTACTTTTTCGCTCTCATCAATTGTCAATTCCAATTGTCTTCGCTTTCCAATTGGTTAAAATGTCACTTGTAGTGGTAATGGTAGAATTGAAGCGCACACGAGACTATTCTTTGTACTAAATACTTTCGTCTCTTTTTGCGTCTTGTACCAAAACTATAAAGTTTTTGAACTTTGAAGTTTGAAACTTGTAACGCTGATGAATTCTGGAAAGAATCGTTAAAGGAAGCGAGCCAAGAAATGCATACATCTTCGAGTTCTCGGTGGACACCATGGACCGTTACACTATCACCTATCACTGTGGCCACTCCCATGAACACGTCCACGGTGATCGTCCTGTCCTGCGGAGATGACCCAGTTGATTAATGGGATGCGCCGTTGATGGTCCCACGCAGTTTCCAGAAGGATCTCCTTGGACCGTCCAACCTGATGGGTCACATAAGCGACCTGCTGGAGGTGATGGGTCACGAAACGACGAGTCCGGTGTGCGATTGCGAGAGACCCACGGCACGGCGTCTCGAAAATGAAGGGGTCGACCTTTGCCGGTTATGTAAAAGCCTTGTGCCGCGATTTTTGCCCCGGCCCGGCGTCTTTGTTGCGCAACCTCTTGGGCAACCGGTTCGATGTGGTGCACTCGACCGGTACGAAAGGGGGCACCGTGTGTGCGTACTCCCGTGCGCTAGGTGAAAGTGTTCGCTCTGTCTGGTGTGGGCAAAACGCGCTCGCCCTAAATAGCCTGACCAGCGGTCACCCACTCGGCGAAGAGGTGGGACAGCGTGAGCTATGTGGACGGCGGCGATGAAAGGGTCCGTGGGCCCCCTCGGCAATCGGATCCTGCCTACCTACGACCTACGGGATCACAATCACCACGCTGGAGCACTTTCGGATCCCATGGGTTTTCGCTCGCCTCTCCAAATCCGCACAATGGCACCCACACCTTCGCTTAATCTGACCAGTTCATCGTGAATCACGATACAGGAACGTTTACCTACACAATCAGCAACATTTTTTTTTGGAGAACGGAAAGATTGTTTTGATATGCTAATCTCTCCTCGACTGCCGACTTTCAATTACTTCAAACCCACAGACATACAGAAAAAAACTATTGTTTAGTATTCCAGAAAAGTTTACCAGTAATACTTATAATTCCATTGGTTCCTAAGAAAATTACTGACCTTCAAGAAAACCCTTCCAGAAAATGCATGAACATCTTTAACTACTATACAAGACGCTCTTATGTAGTTTAAGTTTTTCATCCTTATTTTTGTAGTCCAAAAGAATTTACTAGCAATACTTAAATCATTGGAATGATTCTCCATTCAAATCTCTATGGAGATTGAAAATGGTTTCAATGGTTTCCAATTGGAACCATTGAAAAATTGATGGTTCCAATTGAACCTTCAATTGGAATTGATGGTTCCAAGTATTAGGAACCATCAATACTTCCTAAGATTCCTAAGATAATTACTGACCAAGAAAACCCTTTCAGGAAATGCATGCACATCTTTAAATACTGTACAAGATTCTCTTATGTAGTTGAAGTTTTTCATGCTTTTGTATTCCAGAAAAGTGTACCAGTAATACTTAAAATTCAATTGGTTCCTAAGATAATTACTGACCTTTAACAAAACACTTCCAGGAAATGCATGAACATATTTAACTACTGTACAAAACGCTGTTATCTACTTAATGATGTTCATGCATATACTAGAAGGGGTTTCTTAAAGGTCAGTAAATCTTAGGAACCAATCGAATTTTAACCATTACGAATAGACTTTTCTGGAATACAAAAATTAGGATGAAATACTTTAACTACATAAGAACGTCTTGTACAGTAGTTACAGATGTTCTTGCATTTCCTGAAAAGGTTTTCTTACTTTACTTTAATCCTCTTTACTTCGATCGAAGCATAAAGCTTCTTCCATCCTTCTCTATCTTTAGCTTTTCTTTTAACTTCGTTCCATGATAGGTTCCTGCCTTCTATTTCTTCTGTAGTGCTCCTCTTCCACGTTTTTGCTGGTGTGTCCACTTTTCTTTTCCTTGCTGGTTTGTAGTCTTAGAAATCTGATTTTCAAGGTTGTGGTTGCAAGGAGTGATTGTTGCTTGCAAGCAACTTCAGTGAAACACTTTAATGATTTATGTGTATGTCACTCCAATTTACCTCGCTTTTGAGGGTTCATAATATATCCATTGATATAGAATAGTGAATTCGTCTTTTTTAGATTTAAAAAAATCTCTTAAGTTCTAACTAATTCAAATAAAAAACAGAGAAACAACTTATTATGTTTTTACCACGAAATTACATGGTAAAAACATAGTAAGTTGTTTCTCTGTTTTTTTTAATATGGACTACTACGTGGTAAAGGTCGAAACCATCCTGATGATTAATTCAAATGAATTTACAGTTAGTGTTTTTAAATATTACTTTAATCATCCAGTGAATTCATGGATTCGGATCAATAAAGGGACGATTTCCATTACTGCCAGTTTATATTAGGGGATGATTATACTAGTGCCCTCCCACCCACCCTCCAATTGTACTCAAATAATGATGAACACTTGAACTACAAAGCTTTTAGAAGATAATTATAAATGAATCATCAAAGTTACTTGTCTGATGTTGTGTCCAGCAAATTTCCATTTTAGCAACAATTAACTTTACTCAATAGTTACATCCCGAATAAAAAAATAATAACAGCAAAATTGATTGACAGAAATCTGGTTTTCAAGGTTGTCCTTGCAAGGAGTGAATGTTGCTTGCAAGCAACATTACAAGAAATTTGACGTCCAATGCTTTTTATGCTTGGAATTTGGATTGGAGGATGGGTGGGTGGGCACACTATCATCATCCTCTAATTTGATTCAGCTGCAATGGGAATCATCACTTTATTGAAACGAAAGAGTACATTTTACAATTAGTTTTATTAAAATATTACTTTAATCATCTAGCGAATTCATGGATTCGGATCAATAAAGGGATGATTTCCATTACTGCCGGTTTATATTAGGGGATGATTATACTAGTGGCCACCCACACACCCTCCAATTATCCTCAAATAATGATGAACACTTGAACTACAAAGCTTTTCGAAGATAATTATAAATGAATCATCAAAGTTACAGTAATTACAAGAAATTTGACGTCCAATGCTTTTTTATGCTTTGAATTTGGATTGTAGGATGGGTGGATGGGCCCACTATAATAATCCTCTAATTTGATTCAGCTGCAATGGGAATCATCACTTTATTGAAACGAAACAGTACATTTTACAATTAGTTTTATTAAAATATTACTTTAATTATCTAGTGAATTCATGGATTCGGATCAATAAAGTGATGATTTCCATTACTGCTGGTATATATTAGGGGATGATTACACTAGTGCCCTTTCGCCCACCCTCCAATTGTACTCAAATAATGATTAACACTTCAACTACAAAGCTTTTCACAGATCATTCTAAATGATAATTCGTTGGAGTAGTGTAGTTTTTGAAAAAATAAGAAGAGCTAGTTAATTATACTTTTCAAATTTTAAGAAGGAAAAAAAGGAATTTCGAAGAAGGAAAATTATAGCGAACATTTTAGATTCCTACATTTCAACAGAAAATCTAAAATTTCAGCTCTAGTTATCTATCTGATATTGGCGTTCTCGCCTTTATTATTGGCTGCGAAACTCCATGGATAATTAGAGCTGAAATTTGAATTTCTTAGATTTCTCATATTAAGGTTGTCAATTTAAATTAAAAAAATCTGTATTTCCTTAATTTTGTTAATTTTTTTATTTGGGACCGGTTTCGGTGTTTATACCATCATCAAGCAAACATGTCAGGGCTCAATTTTACATGATCACTCTGTATATCTGTGTAGAAACGTGAAACGTGCACTGCTTTGGCAAATGCGTTTTAAGTACGGTAGATAAACAAAATATGCATGCGAAGATTTCAAAGCCAAGAGATAAACCTATAAAATGTGCACCAAAAACGCTCGGATTGACCCGTACTTATGAGATAGATACCAGACAATGGACGAGTTTTTGTGATCATCCAGGCTTTGCGTCGAGATTAATTTGTGAAAACGTGTTGTATTTGTGCCATGCTCATTTTGTGCTGCAAGGTTAGAAAAATTATTTAAAACCGGTCCGTAAACATATGAGGAAGATATCTGTCGAATAGATATACTCGAGTATCCGTCAGATAACTTTGTGTGTTTTGCCGTGCTCATTTTCTGCTGCAAGTTTAGTAAAATTAATTAAAACCGGTGCGTATAAATCTGAGAAAGTTATCTGTCGGATAGACGTACTCGAGTATCCGTCAGATAACTCGAGTACGATATTTATTCCGGTAGATGGAAAGATCGGCATAATCAAGATTAACAGAATCGATTAATTGTGAAATCCATACAATGCCAGACATAATATAAAAATCTGATGTGGGCTGTATATGATTTTCTCCATGTTAATACGAATAACAGAATCGATTAATTGTGAAATCCATACAATGCCAGACATAAAATAAAAATCTGATGTATATGATTTTCTCCATATTAATACGAACAAAATGTACGAATACAATGATTTTATTTTGAGCCTTTTTGTTTTTGTGTGTATATGGATATGTATGTGTGTATAGTAATGTAGCAATATATCAGGTGATTAAAAAAAAACCTTCATCAAAATTGCGATGAAAAAAATAGATATAATATGCATGTAGCTTACAGTTGTTAAATCTGACATATTTGTCAGAGATCCTATTGATTTAAACGTTATGGTTTTCACCGACCACCTAAAACGCTGCCAACATTCAGCGTTTTTGATGTATTTTAGAACCGGTATAAAATTGATGGGCAATGACTTTATTCGACACCTAATGCATTTGAAGATTTCCAAGAAACTTTGCCAGAAGTGATCGTTCACTTTGATAAATTCAGCAGAAAAGTAATTGAGACATGTGTATTTTTTTTTCATGGCACGCTTTGATCAAAGATTTTTTGAATCATATATTATGTAGTAGTATGTAGTAATGTATGTAGTGTATGTATGTATACGTAGTAATGTAGTAATGTATGTGAACTAGTGAATGTAATAACTTTTTTGTGCATGTCAAAATCAGAAGATACTTTGATTATAAATACTTTTTGATTTTTTTAATAATATTTAGATTTTGAAACTTTTGGAAAAAGTCGAAAAACAGAGATGGACGTTTACTCTTATAAAATTATTGTTTCTTAATTGATAATTAATTTATTATTCCAATAATTTAGAAAATGTGAAATGCAAATATATGAAAAATATGTAAAATACGAAAGTATACTCGTATTTGGAAAGTCCAATCACGGTTAACAGAAAATATACAGCAAAATCTACAAAAATATCAGTAAAAATTGGTAAAATGGTTTTCAATTTCATTTTTTCAGTTAATAATAACACTGTTCTGCAAAACAAAATGTTCGCTCCTTTGGAAATTATGCTTTATAAAAAATTGAATGTATTTTGAAAATACAATACGGCTAACAGAAAATATATAGCAAAATCCACAAAAATATTGGTAAAAATTGGTAAAATGGTTTTCACTTCCTTTCGTAAACGTTAGTTACATGCATTGTAACTTAAATTGTTTGATATTTTTCAATAATTCCCAAGATTTCTCAATAATTTTTTCAGATTTCCTCCGATTTCCAAAAAAAATATCAACAAGTGGACAGTTTTCAGTACAAATTTTGCAGTTTCCAATAACATATTTAATTTATGCTGAGAATTTTAAAATGTTCAGTGCTGTTTTTGATTTCCAATCAAAATTTTGTCGTTTCCAACGTATATTGCTAATTTTCAATTACAGTAACACAATTTTCCATGAGCACTTTAAGAGTTTTCACGAATATTTTAAATTCTCAATTACAATAACAATTTTTTCCATGAACTTTAAGAGTTTCGACGAAAATTTTAAATTCATGCTGAAAATGATAAAATGTTCACTGCAATGTTTAATTTATAATAAAAATCCTGCTTCCTCGTGCTTCCTCCTGCAGGCTTCGATATTTCCTGCTGCACACTGCAGCTGAAGACAGGAGCGGAGCTAACGCTAAGATCCTGGCACGATTATCTCCGCCATCGCCATAAATGTTTCTAATTACAAAGCGCCTGTGACAAGGCGCAACGAATGGCTTCATTATCTGCGGGTGGAATACAGATAAAAGGACAATGCCTCTTCGTGCAGATACTCTGCGGGCGTACCGGACCCCATGAGGAACGCATTGGGCCGCGTGCACGCCACTGGCATCGATTTTGTAGGCGTGAAATGAAAGCGACGGAGTCATACAATAATTAGAGGCTCGTGAGCTTAACAGGAGCAACTACAAATGATGCGCCACAATGTAATGGACAATGAGGCAGCAAACGCATGCAGCTAGAAAGCTGTAATGTTTATATTTAAATTATTTCGTATGAAACATTAATTTATGTTAGCAATATTGGCTATTTGAAATTCATAAGGTATAGAAGATAGAAAATATAAATAGGAATTGTAATCGTTCAAAAAATCCCTCAAAATTCATAACTTTATTGTCGACACGATAAATCAAATGTGGCTCAAAATTTTTGAATATAATTTGAAAAGATTTTATTTTTAACAATAATTAGATTTCAAAAGCGTTCGGAAAAAACGCCCACTGTCATTAAGAAACAATTGCTGAAAAAATGGTGTTCTCTTAGAATTGGTAATGGGAGTTTGTCCATTCACCCACACAACCCCAATTCTGAAGAAACAATCAGACGAAGGAGCTCTTATTAGATATTGAATATCACATCAAACAAAAATATTTTCACTTTTTTTTCGCATTTAATGCACAAATAAAAAAAATTTAAACAAAAACTAGATTTCAGAACCATTTGGAAAAAACGCTAACTTTCATTACGAAACAATTGAAGAAAAAATGGTGTCCCCTTAGAATTGGTAATTGGAGTTTGTCCACTCATCCGCACAACTCCAATTATTGAGATACAATCAGACGAAGGAGTTTTAATTAGATATTGAATATCACATTGAACACAAATCTTTTCACATGTGTATCACATTTAAATCACAAATCAAAGATTTTTTTAACAAAAATTAAATTTCAAAACAATTTGGAAAAAATGCTAACTTTCGTTAAGAAACATTTGCAGAAAAAATTATTTCTTAGAATTGGTAATTGGATTTTGTCCATTCACCCGCACAGCTCCAATTATTGAGAAACAATCAGACGAAGGAGCTTTAATTAGATATTGAATATCACAAATCTTCGCATTTTCTCCTGTGAAAACGCATTCTCTGGCAATTGGACGGCACACTTCCCAGTCATTGTGACGTTAATTTTTCTGGGCACACTTCGCCTCCGTCTGTGGCACTCACTCCACGCAACCGTCCCCAGGAGCGACGGTGATCGATGGGGCCGAAAATGGGAGGCTTTCCACATGGCAGGCTGCCCCCGCCCGCCCCCGCGGCGTCGCGACGCCCACCCCCGACGCCGTCGCTAAATAAACTTATAGCGAGCCAAACCGGGACACGAAAGCGAATGCAAACAGAATTACCGGCTCCTGGCTCCTTTAACCGTAATAATTCGATGAGAGCCAATTGATTGCGGGATTTTCATGTGTGCCCACACAGGGGAATTTGGGGCCTAATAGGGACTGAGTGAAAATAAATGTTGACTTCTGGCCGGCTGTAAAAGTCTTGGGAGTGGAAAATGGTTCAGCTCCTAGGAATAAAAACACGGAATGTTGAAATTAGATCGTAATATAAACTGGGGCTCACTGTTTGATCGTTAATCCCGATCGGCTTAGTAAACATCCAAGTTTCTTGTGGTCATTGGAGGGTTTACGCGCCTATAAACGCGGATAATTATTATACTGGGAGCTGCGGCTTGGTTTAGATTTTATGCTTTGGATGGAGCAAAATTAGCGTTCATGGGAGATGTACTTCGTAAGGTTGATAATCCGCGTTGCTTAACGATGCATTGTTATTGAGGAAAAGTAACGAGGCTCGCGGTGAAATCTATAAAGATTTTTACTTCTTTCTAACGAAGTATTGTTACATGAGAGACTCCGGAATTGGAGCGTTCGCTTTTCCTCGCAGTCAACTGAAAATCCGAAATTGAGGCATTAACTGCTCTTTAACGAGCGTCTGATTTCTGGTAATGTCCGCAATTTGTCTATCGTCATTGGCATCGATAAATTCCACCTGAGCGTTCCAAGCACGTTCAAGGCGCATTGTGTAACGACCAAAAGGCATTGTTCACGTCGCGCGTTCCATTTCAATCGAAACTGCACTTTCTATACTCAGCTGGGATTTCCACCGCTCCAGCAGAACTGGTCCGATTTTCAATTTGGCTAATGGCATTCAGTGCTCTTTTTCCAGCGCTTGTGTGGGCTGGCTTTCATGGAATCGCAATAATCCCATGGATATTCGAACTCCAGTCCATTCATTTGCATGCCTGTTTCGATAAGTCTTGATGGACAAGTAAATTTTATAAGAGTTATGTTTGAGATGTACGAATATTAACCATATATATGAACATGCTTTAACATTCTGCATACAATTTTATTAGAGGGTTGCCAATTTTTTTATGATATACATACATACATACATGTATGTGTGGAAATCTCCAAAATTATTGAGAAATGATAGAAATACACAGTTGGACAGTGTTTTTGAATCAAGGGCTAGAAATCTTGAGAACTATTCAAAAATCTCTCCACTTATTGATATTTTTTTTTAAATCTGTTGAATTTTCCAAAATTATTGAGACATCTTGGGAATTATTGAAAAATATCAAACAATTTATGTTACATACATACATATAATAATAATAATAATAATATATATTTATTCACGTTACTGTATACGTTACATGTATATAGGAATACATGTATGCATGTATGTATGTATGTATGTATGTATGTATGTATGTATGTATGTATGTATTGTATGTATGTATGTATGTATGTATGTATGTATGTATGTATGTATGTATGTATGTATGTATGTATGTATGTATGTATGTATGTATGTATGTACGTATGTATGTATGTATGTATGTATGTATGTATGTATGTAATATAAATTGTTTGGCATTTTTCAATAATTCCCAAGTTATCTCAATCATTTTGGAGATTTCCACAGGTTTCCTAATCAAGGGCTAGACATCTTGGGAACTATTCAAAAATCTCTCCACTTATTGATATTTTTTTGAAAATCTGTGAAAATCTCCAAAATTATTGAGAAATCTTGGAAATTATTGAAAAATATCAAACAATTTATGTTGACCTGTCCGAGGATTTTTTTTCTGGAAATTCTCATTTCATAAATACCGAATTTATTACAGTTAAGGTATCCACCCTGTATGTGTTTAACCACATAAATCTTTTCTAAGTACGTAATCACCGAAGTTTTTATATAGCTCTAGAAGCAGGCTACTCCGAAACACGTAGTTTTCATTAAAAGTTCTACTTCTCGTCTTGCGAATTCAATTCGATGTCCACACCTCGTTTTTTCTTCTTTTTTTTTCTCTGAATGGAATTACGTTTTTGAAGAAGCTGGCAGTAATATAATACGATTCACGCTGCAATTAATTCTCAAAAGCTCTTTGCTTCCGGACAAGAATCACTTCGGATTAATTCCGAACTTTGTTAAAACATTCCTCCTAATGAGATTTGCGAGCCTGCATCGAACGACGCCCTCGTGAAATGAATGGAAATTAATCACGTCCGCTGTTCCGGGGATCCGGGAAACGCGGGTTTTCCCGGCACTTAATAAACCGTCGGAATCACGGCCGGAATGTTGCCCAAATTGAACGAAAATGATGGATCGGGGCGAATCCCGTGCATTGGATGGCGCCTCATTACCCCCCAATCCCCCATTTTTGAATGGAATTAACATCCCCAATTACCTCGTGTTTTAGCTCCTCGCTGCTACGGGCTCGAAGAGGGAACGGTTCAGATCGGGCGGAATAAATTGGCCCTCGATGGCCACTCGATCACGTCCGATGCGGGATAAATCACGGGATAACGATGGCCGGGGCCTGTTTTGACCCCCGCGCGGGGCTTTGATCCTCAGAGGCGCGCCGGGTGTCTGTGCCTTCCCCTGGGGCTATCGATTTCGGCCTCGGAATTTAGAATGTGCAGCTCAGCCGCGGACCGGAATACAAAAATTAATTCGCCCATTGTTCCCGGGATTTGTGACCGCGGGATCGATGCGGAGAACAAAGGGATCCGCTCACTTGTGAATTAACAGATCGAAGACGAGCGCCTTTTCGCACCGTTCCCACAGCGGCGGGCGGACGCTGGGAAAACTGCGGAAGATATATTTACAACGGAAAGTTATAGAATTAGGCACGAAGAAACATTATTACAAAAATGTTAAACGTCCATAGAAACGAAACCATGAAACTACCAAAAACTATTCTATAGCACACTAATTCAGTAGAAAAAACCAAGGCAGAACATAAAAGATAGGAGATAATAACGAAAGACAAAGAATAATGGAAAGCTGCATCTGAAATCTAACAAAAAATGAAATGAGAATACCAAAAATAAGAAAAAATACGAAGACAGAACATACAATAAAAAAAATAATCACGAAAGACAAAGATATAACGAAAAGCTGCATGCATTACTTCAAGAATCTAACAGAAAACTAAGAAGAAGAAGAGAAAAATGAAGATACCAAAATGACAATTAAAATACCAAAACATAACATAGAAGATAATAACGAAAGACAGAAAATTAAGAAGAAGAAGAAGAAGAGAGAGGGAAATAAAGATACCAAAAATAGGAAAAAAATTACCAAAACAGAACATAGAAGATAATAACGAAAGATAGGAAAAATATGGATGCAATGCTCCGACGATCTAACAGAGAGTTACAAAATATACAATAATACAAAAAGAGAGAGTAGTGAATATACCAAAAATAAGGAACAAATACGAAAACAGAACATAGAAGATAATAACGAAAGACAAAGATATATGGAATATTTTGATGCAATGCTTCGAGGTGCTCAGAGCAGAACTTAAGGAACAGAACTTAAGAAAAATAAGAGAAAAATGAAGATTCAAAAAAGAAGAAGAAATACCAAGACAGGAGATAAAAGATAAAAACTAGGGCTTAAAAGGGCTTAAAATATACCCTTAAAAATGGAAAATGTGTTCTTATAAATGGAAAACACGCTCTTAAAAATGGAAAATATGTTCCCAAAAGTGTCAAATATGCTCAAAATCCTAATTTTTATGGGCATATTTATCATTTTTGGGCATAATACACAAAATATGCACTTCATCCTCCAGCGACAACACAACATAATGAAATGAAATAAGCCAAACAAATTTTAATTGAATTAGTATACCTGTTTCTACCTACTTTCACGTTAAAACACCCACACTTAATTTATTTGCCTTATAAACAGCCTAGATACTTAATTCATTTTTAGTTATACCTACTTATACCTAGTTACTTACCAGCTGAAAGAAAAAGCTGAAATCTGCCGAAATATGGTTTTTCAGTTTTCTCAGTTTCATAGTGAAACTTTCTTTTTGAAGTTTCTGATATTTTTTATCGTTAATTTGAAATTATTGACTTTTTCACCTATTTGGTATTATATATGCAAATACATTTTTACCTACTTACTTTATAGGTTTCAATGAAACGTTTGTCGTATTTTATAATTGCCAGTAATATTTTGGGTTCTTGCTGAAGATTTTATTAGTTTCACTGCAATGTTTAATTTACAATAAAAATGTTGCAGTTCGTTTCAAAATTGTTCTGCTCAAACAATTTTATAACTTTCACTGCAATGTTTAATTTACAACTAGAAATTTCGCAATTTACAATGCAAATTTTAAATTTTTAAATGCAATTTCATAGTTTTCGTAAAAAGTACCAATGGAAATTTCATCATTTCCAGTAAAAAATTGCAACTTTCAAAATCTTCTGTTTAAACCATTTTATAACTTTCACTGCAATGTTTAATTTACAAACAGAAATTTCGCAATTTACAATGAATATTATAAATTTTTAAATGCAATTTCATAGTTTTGTAAAAAGTACCAATGGACATTTCATCATTTCCAGTAAAAAAAAACATTCAAAATGTTCTGTTTAAACAATTTTATAACCTTCACTACAACTTTCAAAATGTTCTGTTTAACGAATTTTATAACTTTCACTGCAATGTTTAATTTACAAACAGAAATTTCGCAATTTACAATGAAAATTTTAAATTTTTAAATGCAATTTCATAGTTTTCGTAAAAAGTACCAACGGAAATTTCATAATTTCCGGTAAAAAATTTGCAACTTCCAGTGAATTTTTAATGACTGCTTAATTTTTATAATTTTTAGATGTTTAATTTGCAATCAAAATGTCTCAATTTTCTATCAAAATTTGTAATTTCAAGTGCAATTTAACGTTTTTTTTATGAAAATTTCTTCGTTCTAGTAAATATTTTGCAGTTTTCAGTAAAAATTTTGCCGTTTCCAACAACATATTTAATTTATGCCGAGCATTTTAAATGTTCAGTGCTGTTTTTAATTTCCAATCAATTTTTTTCCGTATCCAACGAATATTGCTAATTTTCAATTATAATATCATAATTTTCCATGAGTACTTTAGAGTTTCTACGAAAATTTCACTATTTCCAGTAAAACCTTTGCTATTACCACGAAAATGATTTTAAATTCGTGCCGAAAATGTTAAAATTTAACTGCAATATTTAATTTACAATAAGAATGTTGCAATTTTTATCAAAATTTGTAATTTTCAAGTGCGATTTCCTACTTTTCCTTGTTTTTAAGAAAATTTCATCATTTCCAATAAACATTTTGTAGTTTTCAGTAAAAATTATGCAGTTTTCAGCAACATTCTAAATTTTTGCTGAGAATTTTATCATTTTCAGTGCTATCTTTAATTTCCAATCAAAATTTTGCACTTTTCAATGAATATTAATAACTGTTTATTACATTTTCATCATTTTCGATGAATACTTTGTACGTTTCGACGACAATTTCATCATTTCCAATAAAAAATTGCAAGCGACAGTATTTTTTTTTAAATTTAAATTGACTGGTTTATAACTTTCAGTGCAATGTTTATGTTACAATAGATATTTCGCAATTTCTATAATTGTAAAAGTGTAATTTAACGTTTTTCTTTGTTTTTACGAAAATTTCTTCGTTTCCAGTAAATATTTTGTAGTTTTCGGTAAACATTTTGCAGCTTCCAACAGCATATTTAATTTATGCTGAGAATTTTAAAATGTTCAGTGCTGTCTTTAATTTCCAATCAAAATTTTGCCGCTTCCAACGAATATTGCTAATTTTCAATTATAATAACATAATTTTCTATGAGTACTGTAATAGTTTCCGGTATTTCCAGTACAACTTTTGTTATTGCCACTTGTTCGTGCTGAAAATTCGTGCTGAAAATTTTTACTGCAATATTTAATTTATAAGAAATTTGTAATTTTCAAGTTTTGCTTTGTTTTTATGAAAATGTCATCATTCCAAAAAAACAAATCTTGGATAAATTAATGAGCATCTTTTGATTTGATTGGTGTTTGATTAGTATTTGATAGGATATGCTTGGATTTTTTTTTCTGTGAGAGAAAATGTACAATCATGCTCACATAAATCTAGTACAAACAATTTGACATTGCTATATAAAATTGCTATTGTAACCTAATTTCTTGTACTAGATTTATGTGAGCATGACTGTACCTACTCCAAGATGGAATTCCTCTATAAAGTTTGAAAAACTAGTCTTGGTATTGCTCTAAAGAGTTTGAAAAACTATTCTTAGAAGCTGGTGAAGAAATTTAAATGTTGGATAAATGAATGTAGTCTCAAAAGTCAAGATTAACATAAACCATGTATGCATGCACATATACGAAAGGTTTAAAATCCGCTGAAAAGTTGGAAAAATTATTTTTATAAGTTGCTGTAGTATTTTTTTTTATAAATTACAAATTTAATTATGCCTAAGTTGAGGAGTTGAAATAAATAATAAGAAAATTAAGTCGTTTCATGGTGCATTAAAATTCTCGATTTAAGATCAAAATCGGAGCGTGCAAATTCTTTCGCTGCGGGATAATGTCTGAAAGTGAAACCGCAAGGCACGCGCGAAAACTGCTAATCGTCCGGCTCTGATTGCTGCGCGAGCCGTGAAATCGGCGACGATAATCGACACTTTCACTGACAGCTCGGATCAACAAGTGTCCGGGAACTTTGGCACTTCGACTGAGCGTTTTCACCGAAGGAGACGGATCACGGAAAATTTCCCTGTGCGGGCGCCATCCACCTGGTCTGAGCGGATGCTCCGCTCGTTAGCTGTGGGAAATTTATGCCCTCAGAGGCCGGAAAAATCGCGGACCACCGCATCGTAGGAAGTGTAAATCAAGCAGGAATGTCACAGGAGCCAAGTAACGAGGCAGCGAGATTGAGAGCGTCTCTCGTCGAGCAGCGTCTATTAGCCGAACGTTCGGGATTATGGGCTGTGTTAAAGTCGCGGTGGGGAATTTATGCGGCCGTCCGTTAGAAACCCATGGCGATTTTTACGGTGAAAATCGTCCACTTACTTTCCTAGGAATAGGAAACGTTTAAATGGAATTAATTGAAACGCAGAGAAAATATTTTCCAGCCGTAATGGCCATTCGGCGTCGTCAGAAGAGAAGTGGATATACTTTTACAAAATGTATTTATTATTTATACATTGACCACATACTTCTGCTGATACAGCTAAGTACCATCGTCGAAGAGGCAATTTGAAATTTCATTATGAGAAGTGGAGATACCTACTTTTACAAAAGTCTTCATTTTCTATATAACGTGGGCACATTTCTGCAGATACAACTAAGTACCATCGTCAAATGAGCAAGTAGGGAGAACTGGATCTTCATTTGTAGCTTATTCTTTTTGATTTTCTATTAGCTCCTCGTAGTATTGCCTCAATTATATCTTTGTCTTTCGTTATTATTAGGGCAGCCAAAAATATGCAAAGGCATATAAAGAGAGTTTTTTTATCGTGCAACAAACAGGTTAATCATTTTGAAACTTACACTTCTGTCACAATGTTTTAATATTATATCATTGCGCATGATGATGATGCTATATTATATAAAAGCTCGTAAATGTATTTTACTCTAACCTTTAGCTTTGTCAAAAAATGACTCGTCACAAAAAAAAAACCGTTAAATTGTGGCACATAATTAGCTATCAAACTTTAGTTAAAATCTTTGTTTTTTTAAAATAATAATAAAGGTCTCAGAGAGGAGGTACCTACCATTTTACTCACTTATTCATCATCTTTTTCCATCCACATTATAAACTTTTAAACTCTGCAAACTCCTGAAAATTATTCTCAATTTAATCAGTGTAAAACTTTTGTACTGCAGTTATTCGGAGCCCTTTTCTTTCCTTTGGGTGGGCTCATGTATTTTCTTCGGCACTCGGCCTTTGGAGTCTTATTGTGCTTTAAGAGTTTAATCTACGTTTAAGATTAAATATTTAATAACACTTTAGAATGTTTTACGTTCAACATCATTCTCCAACGCACGGCGCAATTTCTATTAAACCGGATAAAAAATGTATTTTCTCCAAGACCCTTCACTTTCACAGAAATGTGCAAAATATTAATAACTTGTAAATGAAGGTAATAAATAATTCTTTAAAATTTATGCATATGCATAAAATGTAATATATGAATTATTAAAATATTTTAAAAATTTCTAGTTATTTATTATTTAAATAATTTAATGAATAAGACGAATGTACTTCTTTAATTAAAATAATTATCAAGATATCCTTAGTCATTAAGTTATACGAGAACATTAATTACATAAACGGATTTTTTCCAATTCGCATTATTAAAATGCTCATTATGTATATTGAATCTCATCGTTAAAACTATACATTTTAATCGAATGGGTGAAATAAATTTTCACTTTATTCACCATAACCATTGACAACTTGAATAAAGTAAAAAAATAGGTAAATTCGCACTATCCTTGAAATTTTCGTTATCACCTGACAATGTGACACTTCACACAAATTCTTCAATTCTGATAACGAATTGGAAAAAATCTTGTATGATACACGTGAATAAAGCAATTTTATTCACTTATTCCATAAATAGCTATTAATATATTGTTGATAACTTTACTTGATATCTTCACTATCATATTAATTTTCATACTTTGACTTCTACTTTACTTTGACTTCCATCAACCATACACAAGCACTATGACACACTATGCACGTGCAACTAAAGAACGACTTTTCCTTTATTGTCGGTTTGGAGGTAAAAGTCGTCTAGTAAAATTAAAGCGAAAATTAATTAAATATGCTTTATGTTATAATTATTTCTCTTTTTGATGATTAACGTACAAATATTAGTGAGTAACTTTAATACTTGTAATGCTGATGTAGAAATAACTTTTTGTGTAATTTCGTTTTTATATACTTTTACTATTAATACTTTTAATTAAATTGGATGTGTGAGTGGTAACCACTTGGTGAAACATATTAGTATAAGAGTAATAAAACACCTTTAAAATAAAATAAAACCCTAAAACAATTTAAGACAATACACCTTTACTGAATTGCGTTACTTGTTAAATTTATTTTAATGCGTTTATTATTACCATGTCATTAAGCACTATTTGTGTATATATTGCACTGTTTGAATATTTTAATTTAGTTTATACTCTTGAGAATGGCTGAGAGGCCGAAACAATTGTAGAGTTATTTTCTATATATACTGTGAAACGTCAACCAAGTGTTTTATTGCTCCTATATTAATACTTTTACTATTTATTATTAATACTACTATTACTGGTTAGTTAGTTACAATCTTTATTCGCTATCGACCTGAGGTTTTTCTGCTATTACAGTTATAATTTAATTATATGTAGTTTGATGTTTTATTGTATACTATTACTATTACTACTATTAACAGTAATTTACTATTAATACCTATATCTTACATGAATTAGAAATGAATAAAATAAAACAATTTTACTTTGTTACTTCCACTAACACGTTTATTTTACAAAAATAATTTAGTGACTGCAGTTTCGACTACTCTATAGTCATTGTCAAACTAAAAGTTTGACAAAGTAAAAAGTAAAAAGTTTTAGTTTGACAATGACTATAGAGTTGTCGAAACTGCAGTTTGACAATTAAAAGGTTTTAGTTTGACAATGACTATAGAGTAGTCGAAACTGCAGTCACTAAATTATTTTTGTAAAATAAATGTGTTAGTGGAAGTAACAAAGTAAAATTATTTTACTTAATTCATTTACTATGTTCCACAAAGTAACGGCTACCAGTATACAATGTTTGAATTAGAAATATAAATATGTTAGTTATTGATTTGTTCCTCCATACGGACGTTATATTCTTGATATATTCCCAACCATCGCTAGATAAAACAAACCAATTTCTTTATGTATCTCCCATTTGTCGTTGAAAGTAACTTTTGAGTCTTATGTTACCTCTCAATTCTAACTTAATTAAAACACGAATGTTGCAATATTCTGAAACTAGCAACGAAACAAACAAAAATATCCACGTAATATGATATGTTAAAAAAACTTGTCAATAACCAGGATCTCGATCCGTGGGCCATAAAAACGTCGTAAACGTAATTTAATCTGACCTTTAGCATTCGCTGTGTGACTGCACACAATGCCGGAATCACACAGGCTCGTGTTATGATTAGATAAGGCTTTCCTCGTCAGGATTATGCAAAGCTCAGCACGAGAATATGTCGCAGGCTCTCTCCCATGGGAGTGCTAATTTCCTGTGTTAATTGAATTGCCGATTGAGCAACTACCTTCTCCCAGGTGCATCGCGAATCCTCTGAGATTTATGGCCCATTACGTGCAACGAAATTGTGTCTTACATGAAAAGGAGAGTCGAAACGAGCATGTAAAACTCGAGTTTCCCATTAAAAAGTAATGAGCTGGAGATTACTGTCCGGCAACGAACAAATTACCTGCTTGGCAAGATTGTTAGTGTTATATCGATAGGATTTGCAAACTATCGTTTAACATGCAAATTTTAATCATTTTTAAAAATATGCTAAAAGAGTAGTTCAGTAGTTCAATCACGATAATGAAATTTAATGTTTTCGATATCAAAAAGTAATTGAAGTTTTCATTTTTTTTTTGTCTCAGTATAGATTTGAATAAGTTTTGCTGCCTATACTGTTGTCATTCTGCCACTTGAAGATTTTGTCGGTATAAAATGAAAACAGAAAGTTTAAAATTGGAAATAGCTTCAATTAAAACGGTTTTAGAATAAAAAATATTTTCAATATTAGTAAAATTTGTAAAGACATGAGCTGTTCAACAAAATATTTGATTTTGGTTGTCTCTTTAACAGCATTGTGCTCTACATTAGTATAATTGATGAATAAAATATTTGATATTATTTCAATATCAATAATACCAGCTAACGCCTTATGAAGTTTTTGTCAAAAAGTTAGTTTTTTGGAGAACTTTTTATCGCTTGAATACATATGAAATTCATTAAAACAGTTTTACTAGTAACATGCCAATTATCATGGCCAACATATCTTATATCAAAATTGAAGACAAATGGAGTACAAGATTTCACATCAAAAACTGAAATGAAAATTGCAAGTGTTGAAGATAACTGCTTGGCGAATTCAGCCATAGAAGCTGTTAGTAGTGTTAGTAGTGTTAGTAGAAGCTGTTAGTAGCTGTTAATTAGTCATACATGCAAATCATAAAAAATGTCTACAACTGCAGCCTTCACTTAGCTGTTTTATTCAACATCAAGCATTGTATAAAATTATAACTAACGTAACTAAATAAACTACATTACATATTCCAGACAACTTCCGCTGTTTAAAACTTAGCCACTCAAACTTGTTTCGAGATTAGCACGTCTTTGTGGTTCGCGAGCTTTCCATGCTGCTCGGATAAAAACTGCAATATTCATCCCACCCCCGCTGGAACCAATTTAATCCAGGCGCCGCGGGGCGTCTGTTTCTCGTGAAAGACGCCCGTTATTGTTTCACCTGGGGGCCTCCGCTGCGTCGCGGCGTCCCCTCCTCGGCGTCGCGAAATTCAATTCTCTCGCAGCGTCTGGATGATTTATCGCCCCGCAGGACGCGCGGATAACAGCTAATAAAGCGGGGGCGCCCCCGGGGAACATTCCGGGGGCTCAAGTATCCGTTCGGGGGCGCGGGGCGAGAATCGTTAATTAACCTGAAATCCAGAAATGCCGGCAATCCGTTTGTTAATTAACGCCAAATTGCGTCTGAGCGCGCGCGGGAGGTATTTGCCTGGGGGTGGATGCGGCGCAACAAAGACTCCCTCCCACGTGCTTGGAATAATTAAAAATCAATTGGGAACCGCCGGGGGCAATTACCGGCGGAGCTGGAGGGGGGCGGGAATCCTTGTGAGGACAAAGACCGGCAAGGCGTTGAGGGTTGGAGGGTTGAGGGAGGCACGTAATGATATTCGGCCTGAAATTCGTAAGGGTTGTGAGGGCTGTGCAATACTCACCGAAAACTGACGGCAGTATTGTTACCAGAATTTGTACAATGCACGCAATTCGAAATTATTCCCAACGTATATTTGCATTAATCCCATTCCATCCACAGATATTTGTGGATCCTTTCTACATAGGTAAACAGCCAAAACTTTTTGGCAAAAGGGCCACATAGGAATTTTGTAAATTCTGAATAATGCGTAATTGTAACTCTGTATGATATTTATTTCAAAATAATCGGAAATAAACATTATTACTTTATTATTATTATTAATAAAATTTATTCAAATTTTGCCATTGTCTGAAAGATGACCAATCTTTCTATTTCAGAATCTATTTCGGTTTATTTTTGGAAAATTTTAATAACTCAATTTCTAATACATCTAAAAAACTTAATTAAAGTGTAATAAAAACCAAACAAATCGCAGAAGATGTGTGAAACTTGCAGAAAATATCAGAAGTTGCTACTAAAAATCCTGCAAATAAATATGCTTGAAGTTTCGGAAATTTATCATGCACCTAAATATACCATGTATACCATTTGGCGATTTTGTCAGAAGCACTTTTATTTTTGACCTGTATGTAAATAAATAATCGGGACAAACATTAATAAACAGTATTATTATTACTGCTTCTAAAAATGTTTCTAAATTTTCTAAAAATGTGCCAGTAAATCTGCTGAACCAGTCCAGTGAGATCGAAAAAACCAAAAAGCTAGAAAGCGCAGAAAATAAAATTATACATAATATCAAAATATAGTTAAACAAGTTTCATCAAATTTCATATTTATCAGAAATTTCTAAAAAAATGTATTAAAACTTTATGAAAATTTCAAAAATGTGCCATCTCATGTATACCATTTGGCAATTTTCTCGGAACCACTTTTATTTATGACCTGTATGTAAACAAATAATTGGGACACACATTAATGAACATTATTATTAGTACTGCTATTAGAAATGTTTCTAAATTTTCTAAAAACGTGCCAGTAAATCTGCAGAACCAGTCCAGTGAGATCGAAAAAACCAAAAAAGCTAGAAAACGCAGAAAATTTAATACTACATAATATCAAAATATAGTTACAAATAAGTTTCATCCAATTTCGTAAATATTTCCAAATTTCCAAACAGTTTAATTAAAATTTTATAAAATTTTCAAGAATGTGCCATCAAAAGAGTTTCTATATTTAAAAAAAGTATAAAACAAGATGATTTATGTTATTACATTTTCATGTTTACACAAGTCATATTAGGGTAGTTATTAGTGATTTAGAATACTTATAACATTCATATTTCACAAAACAAATAGTATAATAATAATAGTATCAGTATAAACATAAATTAAATAACAATCAGTCAACCAATTGACTAATTGGATAGTTAAACTTTAAAATTTCCCGTAGCTATAGAAAATTTTATAAACATTTCAGAAATTTCCAAAAAAGTGTTACCAAAATTTTATGAAAATTTCAAGAATGTGCCATCAAATGAGTATAAGATAATTTATTGGTGTTATTACATTTTCATGTTTACACGGATCATTAAGAGTAATTTAGAATACTTACAACATTTACAATTCACAACTCTAATAGTATAATAATAATAATAATAGTATAACTATAAACACAAATTAATTTAAAATCAGTCAACTAAGTTACTAATTGGATGGTTAAACTTAAAAATTTCTCCTAGCTATAGAAACTTTGATAAACATTTTAGAAATTTCCAAAAAGTATTATCAAAATTTTATGAAAATTTCAAAAATATGCCATCAAATGAGTATAAGATAAGATATTTAATTGGTGTTATTACATTTTCATGTTTACACAGGTCATTAAGAGTAATTTAGAATACTTACAACATTTACAATTCACAACACTAATAGTATAATAATAATAATAATAATAGTATTAGTATAAACACAAATTTATTAAAAATCAGTCAACTATTTTACTAATTGGTAATGTTTAAACTTAAAACTTTCTTCTAGATTTTGAAAGCATAGTTTAAAGCTGGGTTGGGATAAATCATGATTTAAAATACAATCAAAAATCAATTATTTACCAAAAAAAAAATCAAATAAGTCATGATTTATTTGATTTTTTATATTTCAGTTCATATCAGTTTTTACCAGTTTATATCTGATTTATATCAATTGATTTACATCACGATTTAAATCATATAATATTTTTTTAATAAATTCTTGAATTTGAACAAGAAGTGATATTACCACAAATTTCCGGGTATCTATACCATGTGATGGACTAAAAAATGGAAGAAAAAAAATGTTACTTGCATATAATTATATATTTTATAACATGATAACTCAATAGTTACATTATATTTTTACTTGTTTACATATTTGAATGCACAAACAGTGCAAAAAGATTGCTTAATTTAAAAAAATTATCAATTTTTATATCAATCAATGATTTATTTAAAGAAATCATTTGATTTAAATCACACCAACCCCAAAGTCTTCAAGGTAAATTAAAAACTTAATCTAAAACTAAATGAAACTTTGAAACTATCAAAGTCTTATAAGGTAAATTTCAGAAACTGAAGACAGTGGTTTTGAAACCTAAGAAAGTGAAAAACCAGAAAATTTTAGTACTGTTGCAGGAAACTTGTGCATCAAACTAAAGAAACAAAAATGCTAAACTTTCAGCATTTTCATTAAAATATGATGAGTTTCAATACTCATTTTATTTTATTTTATTAACGGCATTTTATAATGGTTTCATAAATTGCTAAAAAGTTTAATGGAGATTAAAAATTGCCATAATTTGCTATCAAAATATCAAGAAAATTAAAATTGCTATCATCTTGAAGGTGTTCTGAAACAGTACAATGTGATTAATTAGATTATTTTATTGCAGTTTTATGCAGATTGAAAATTTCCAAAATTCAAAATATGCAATCATAGTATTAAGTAAACAGTAAAAGTGTTTAAGTGTGTAAACTTAAAAAAATCTCCTAGCTATAGAAAGCATAGTTTGAAGTATCAACGTCTTATAAGGTAAATTTCATAAACTAAATACAGTGGTTCTGCAACCGAAGAAAGTGAAAAACCAGAAAATTTTGGTGATGTTGCAGAAAACGTGTGCATCAAACTAAACAAATAAAAATCCTAAGTTTTCAGCATTTTCAATAAAATATGATGAGTTTCAATACTGATTTTATTTTATTAACAGTATTTTATAATGGTTTCATAAATTTCTTAAATTTTTAATGGAAATTAATTTTTTATTTTATTTCTAACCAAATATCTAGAAAACGGCGGAAGGACCCACGTTGGTCGATAGCCAGTTAGGGATAATGTCCCTAACAAATACAGTCACTACTATCAAGACAATTAAAATTCGAGATGATACAGCTGTTCTGAAACAGTACAATGTGATAAATCAGATTATTTTATTGAAGTTTCATGCAGATTGAAAATTTCCAAAAACCAAAATATGCAATCAAAGAATTTATTTAAAATTGTTATTTATGCCAAGTTGTACAATCGTGGATCATTTTTGACCAAGGTTCAGTTACCTGAGATACAATTGTTAACACAATGTTAAAGACTCTCTCTAAATAATGCTCTATAACTTGCAAAATATAACTACTTGAATCACTTAAGGCAAAACTGATTCCCTTGACAATAGAGTCAACATTATCCACTATTTACCTGGATTTATGCCAAGTTGTACGATGCCTGGATTTATGATGTACGATTGTGGATCATTCTTGACCAAGATTTTGTAACCTGAGATACAATTGTTAACACAATGGTATTCTTACTGAACCACAAAAATAATCCACGATCGTTTAACTTGATCTTGGTGTATAATACAATTCCGGCCGGACATTCGTTAAAATAATTTTATATGTATTGCTCCAGAACCGGTTAAAATAACTACTTATATCACTTCTTGAGATAGCATTCTTTTGATTTTTTTAAGGGATCCCATTTTTTGTTTGTTTAAACTTTGAAGTAGTATGATTTCAACACAAAAGCGAATCGGACTTATGTTCATAAAACATTTTTGTTTTTAGAATTACACCAGATTGTATCTACCAAAGTTTAGCACCGATCAACTTGTATAGAAATTGTGTAAAAAATTCTATGCACGCTTTTATCCAACGATTATAAGAAATTTGCAGATTCCGTTGTACAGAAACTGTGTAAAAAATTCTATGCTCCCTTTCTTCCAGCGATTATACGAAATTCTCAGATTCCGTTGTACAGAAATGTTTAAAAAAATTCTATGCACCCTGTCATGCAGCGATTGTAAGAAATTTGCAGATTCCGTTAATAAGCTCGTCGTTTTGCGACGGGCGGCATTTGCTAATTAAATTCGAGCGGACGTTTTATGCGTCGCTCGCTTAAAATTCACCGCCGACTGTTATTGATACGCCGGACGTAAAGTGTCTGTTTACTCACGCGTTTCGTTACGCCACTGGCCGGCGTGCACGTGGGAAAGGGGGCCCAGACACGGACCGGTCCGATTACGACGTCAACGCACACGCAATTCCAGCCGTCCGCTCTGGGGCACAAAAAACCGACGAGGATGAAATTCCTCCTGCGAACTTACATCAGAGTCAATAATAGGGGGACCTAAACTTTTACACCATTTCCACGTCGTAAAAAGAGAGTGTTATATTCAATGTAATGAAATGTAGCACTGAAAAGTTCCCTATGAACCGGACATGGTGAGCTAGATGTAAGTTCTGGATGTTATAATAATAATAATAATAATAATAGTAACAATATTTTAATGGCTATCGACCTGCGGTGTTTCCGTATTTGTACGTTTATTGAAAAATAAACATATTGTTCAATGTACTGAAAGTATTAGTGTAAAGCCTAGCGCACATTGAGACGCAGCAGACGCAGGCAACGCAGGGCAGTGCAGTGCAGTTATTTTCGCAGCCAATAAGAAAGGCGAGGTTCGTCATCTCGCTTTTCTTATTGGCTGCGAAAATAACTGCACTGCACTGCCCTGCGTTACCTGCGTCACCTGGCTTTAAAGTTAACTTGAATTTCTAAATTCCAGGAATAAATTTAGAAAACTGTGTTAAAATTTTAGTTTAAAATTCCAGGAATAAGTTTAGAAAACTGTGTTAAAATTTGAGTCTAAAATTCTAGGAATAAGTTTAGGAGACTATGTTAAAATTTGAGTCAAACATATTAACATAGTTTTCTAAACTTATTCCTGGAATTTTGAAATTCAAGTTAACTTTAAAGCCATTTATCTCAGAACTACAAAAAATGCACTTAAACCTTTTTACTTCTAGACCCTTCAATTATGTGAGCATGACTGTACGTTGAAAATATTCCGATGTATGACCAGTTGAGGCATAAATCAGGGTAATAATGCTAATAATAAGAAAAAATAATTGAATAAAATGTTATGCAATACTCGTTTAGTATATAAAGCCAATCTTGAAAATTATTAATAATGGGCCCATATGTTTTAAAATCTAAAGGTTACTGGTTAAGTAGCAAGTCATTTTATTTTGTTGTTGTTTATTATTGTGGCTGCCAATTTTGCAAACTGCCTGGTGACATTTGTGCCTGGGTAAAGGTCGAATCTGCAGGTCCGTTTCTAAACACCAATTGGCACGATTCCTATCAAATGCCAGAACCATTTTCTCCATGCATCAAATATTCATCTTTGGAGTGAAGCACATGGTCAATCCATAGGGACAAAGGACAAAGTGATACAAAACTCCCTTTGGAGTTGAAGCATATGGGTGGGTTGGCCGAAAGTGATACAAAACTCCCTGTGTGAGTATTATTAAAAACCAAAAGTAGAAATTTTAAATCTACAATTTTTCCAATAAAATGTCAAACTGTTGAATATCAGTGAGACAAGTTTCCCAAACGTGGGTTGCCATTTAGGAAAATTTCTCAAAAGAAACAAAAATGTTGTAAACCAAAAACAGCTTGGGCAAATTTTTCAAATGAAGCAAAAAAGTTGTAAACCAAAAACAGCTTATAAGGCAAATTTTACAAACCAGGCCAGAACCATTTTCTAGATTCATCAAATATTCATCTTAGTAGTTGAAGTTCACGTTAATCCATTTTGTATCACAAAGTCATACACAACTCCCTGGGTGAGTATTATTGAAAAACAAAACTAAAATTTTTAAATCTACAATTCTTCCAAAAAAATTGTAAGTGTTGGTTGTCAGTGAGACAAGTTTCCCACACATGGGTTGCCATTTAGGCAAATTTCTGAAAAGAAGCAAAAAAGTTGTAAACCAAAAACAGCTTGGGCAAATTTCTCAAAAGAAGCAAAAAAGTTGTAAACCAAAAACAGCTTAGGCAAACTTCTTAAACGAAGCAAAAATGTTTTAAACCAAAAACAGCTGAGGCAAATTTCTTAAAACAAGCAAAAAAGTAATAAACCAAAAACAGCTTATGAGGGAAATTTTACAAACAATGGTCTGCCTTGCATTTTCCGAACCATTGGCCGCCATTGACGCAAGTTTCCCACACCAATGGTTGCCATTGAGGTAAATTTCAGTGGTTGTAATTGAGACAAACCATGATTAAAACTGTATCAAAATAAGGGTATAAATCCACAATTAGATTTGAAATTCTCATAACCACCTATCGCCATGGAAGCAATTTCTCAAAACGGGTCGGCAATGAGACAATTTTTCAAAATTATTGACTACATATGAAGCAGAACTAACATTGAAAATTGGTTAACCCAAAAAGTTGCATTCCAATAACAGTTTGAAATTTTTCTAAAAAAAATTCAAACTGTTTGTTGTCAGTCAGACAAGTTTCCCACACCTAGGTTGCCATTTAGGCAAATTTCTCAAAAGAAGCATAAAGGTTGTAAACCAAAAACAGCTTAGGCAAATTTCTTAAAACAAGCAAAAAAGTAGTAAACCAACAACAGCTTATGAGGGAAATTTTACAAACAATGGTCTGCCTCGCATTTTCTGAACCATAGGCCGCCATTGAGGCAAGTTTCCCACACCATTGGTTGCCATTGAGGTAAATTTCAGTGGTTGTGATTGAGACAAACCATGATTAAAACTGTGTCAAAGTAATTGTAAAAATCCACAATTACATTTGAAATTCTCATAACCACCTATCGCCATGGAAGCAAGTTTCTGAAAACTAGTCCGCAATGAGAGGAATTTTCAAAATTATTGACTACATATGAAGCAAAACTAACATTCAAAATTGGTTAACGCAAAAAGTTGCATTCCAACAGCAGTTTGATATTTTTCTAAAAAAAAATGTCAAACTGTTGGTTGTCAGTGAGACAAATTTAAGAATTTAGGCAAATTTCTTAAAAGAAGCAAACAGGTTGTAAACCAAAAACAACTAAGGCAAATTTCTCAAATGAAGCAAACAAGTTGTAAACTAAAAACGGCTTATGAGGGAAATTTTACAAAAAAAGGTCTGCCTTGCATTTTCCGAACCATTTGCCGCCATTGAGGTACGTTTCCCACACCATTGGTCGCCATTGAGGTAAATTTCAGTGGTTGTAATTGAGACAAACCATGATTAAAACTGTATCAAAATAAGTGTAAAAATTCACAATTAGATTTGAAATTCTCATAACCTCCTATCGCCACAGAAGCAAGTTTCTCAAAACCGGTCGGCAATGAGACGAATTTTCCAAATTATTGACTACAAATGAAGTAAAACCAACATTCAAAATTGATTAACGCAAAAATTTGCTTTTCACAACAGTTATTTTTTTTAATGAAATTCCCCAATTTACTCAAACTAACTTAATTTTTTTTCAGTTATACCGCCGATTTGAACGAATTTAGTTGTTAGAGTGTGCTGAAATTGCATGCTTAGATTCTTTAAACCTCGTACGCAGGATGATTCACAAAATAAATAAAACGTCCTGCAAAACTGGAAAATGTTTGAAAATTATTTAAAGTATTATGAAGGAAAATGGAACTGAGGAGCATAAAATAACCTATCCTCACCTAACCTAACCCAGGTTACTCAAAAACTATGGCTTTTTTTTCAAAAAACAACAACATATCTTGCATAAGCTATTAAAATGACAACTATTTCCTTATTTAACCGAATCTCTAGGTTTTATGGTTTTCACTCGGAAGCATTGGGAAGCATTGTAAGCTTTGGGAACTCTCCCAATGCTTACAATAAAAAAGACTCACCCTGTATAATATAACAATTATTTGAGAAAATTACACATGAAGTTAAAAAAACTGAAAATCTAATTTTAATCAAAGTAATACTGAAATTCACATGTACCACAAATTTAGCAAACTACGATATTCACATTGTCCCTCACAAACCAAAACATGTGTAAACTTTGAATTGCACTCTATAATTTCCTTGATATTGTACTTCTAACGAATCCGAATCTTTGTCTACAATATATCTTGTCAATATTGCAATATCCTAATAATATCAGAATTGCCTACATTTTGGATTCGTGAGCTGTTTTTAGTTGTGATTCCAAACGTTTGGTGTTTAGTAGCATAAATAAATTTGAGCACTTATGAATATGACTCGATTAAGTGGTGTATAATTAAAGTGTTTTCAAAGGGAAGGTTACATTTTGAATTCGTGAGCTATTTTTAGTTGTAATGCCAAGAGTTTAGCGTTTAGTAGCATAAACAATTTCAAGTCCTATGAATATGACTCGGGAGAGAATTAAATGGTGTATAATTAAAGTAGTTTTCAAAGGGAAGGTTAAATATTTGGTTGTAATCCTTGAAGTACGAATAACAATAATTTGATGTTTTGAACAGGCGGCATTCGTGTGGGAAACTAAAGCGCCCAAGTTTAAGAAATTACTACATGCGATGCACCAACAAAGAGTTTCGAAATTACACGTACATTACGTAAAATAAGCATGCAGTACTTAAAGGTACCATAATAGCGTGAATGCAGCATAAATGGTATTTTAATCAATAGTACTTACAGGCCACTTGCTGCTTATAGGCATAAATGTGTTATGCAAATCTATTACTGGACTGCAACGAAAATTACAATCACGTGAAAACAATATAGACGTGTATTTTTAGTTAATCAATAATAATAACAGTAGTGCGTTTAAAAAAACACGTTAAATGTTACTGCACGTACAAAAATGCAGTAAAGTCGTTTACTTTTATTTGCGTAGAAGAATAATACTTATTATATATGTAATAATAATCAAGGCAACACGGATTTCAGCCCAAAACTCAGTTTCCAAAAATTTGTGAGCAAAAATAAATCGCATGTCATTACTTGGTATGCATCAATTCAATTATGTATGCAGTATTTCGTGTAGCAATATTTTGAATTTACATAGTAATAAATATATAATTAAATAATTTGCGATGGCAATTTTTTTATGCTGTATGAATCAATAATCTGGCTTTCAGGATCCGAAATCAGATTGCAAAAATTTGTATGCAGAAAGAAATAGTAGGCATTTAAGTAACATGGCGCTGGAGACTCTATGCTAGATCGCTAGGTCAAGCGACGAACCCAAATTTCGCATTTATTGATACGTACATAAATATTGGGTTGTTCAAGTTACACGCTCACTTATGGTCCAGAATTCGAGTCCTGTTGAAGGACAAGGATGTTGTATTCATTGTAAAATATTTTAAACGAAATACATTTTCTTACTTATTGAAATGATTGAATGAGTTTTATGGATATGCGATATTTTGCAAGTTTTGCAATATTGTAATTGAATTGCGGAAAAATGAAATATGTATCATAAAATTTTCGCAGCATTAATGGAACATCATTTTATTTTTGTAATTACGACAATATTTTCCAAATTGTAGAAAGCTGTTTTTGTATTAGAGTTCAATTTTGGTCCCCCCATAGAATTCTTTATATTTCGTAGTAATTTTTAGCTGAGTTTAGAATATTTCTGGAATCGCTTTTTAGACCATTCAAAGAGCGGTTGATTACTAAAATTACAAAAAAAGTCACGTCAGCGGAGTTTTTTTTTTATAACTTTTGTTTACATATATATGTCAAACCAATTTTGATCCTGTGTTTAATAAAACACATATTTTGTAACATATATTTGCGGAGTTTTTGTTTTTATAACTTTTGTTTACATATGTGTCAAACCAATTTTGATCCTGTGTTAAATAAAACACATATTTTGTAACATATATTTGCTTTTAGGTGCAGAAAATCATTACTGCCGTCTTCGGCCTTCACTTTTAATTGCTTTTATTTTGCTCTACTCCAGAACAGTGGTTCTTAAACTGTGGGTCGCAATTCGTCAATGGGTCGTTTAAAACTTCCACAAAAACTATGAAAGACGTTAGGAACTTCTAGAAGCGTTTCACTTTCTACAGAAAAACCAGTAAATTCACAACCTGAAAGGTCGTTAATAGTTGCATGTCATGTAAATGGGTCTCAGGTACAAAAAGTTTAGGAACCTCCTATTTAAAACGTGGTTTTGATAAGTAGAATCCTCGAGGAGCTTGTTTGGTATATGAACAATGATAACAACAGCTAATTAGTTACTGCCGCTCTTAATCTCCATCAGACGCGTTGATAAATCCGCGCGGTCGCAGCTAATGGGTCGGAGCTTTTAATTGCTTCGCTTTTGGTCAGCGCCGCTCGTCTATCACGAATTTCGAGCTTCGCGTTTCACGGGGCGCAATCACGGGGCTTAATTATCGCTGTGCCCCCCCCCTGTACCCACAAACCGCCGGCGGACAAAGCGGGGCCGCCCATGCGCGCTTTTAATTAATCCAATTAAGAAAAATGCGAGCGGGCGCAACGACCACGACAAGACCGCCGCTCTTGTGGGCCCTTATTGTTAATTAATTGAGCGGCAATAAATCACAAAACGATGCGGACAATGGGGCTTAATTGTTAAATGATTAAAATTGCGAATTAAAAGCCCCAAGGTTAATTTCAGCCGGGCGATTAAAATCGCCGATGATGCGAGCGCGCAACATTAATTGCGTTGTCCTGTTACACTTTGCAGAGGACTTTGTGAAACTCATAGTCTCGGTTCCGGAAGATTTATTATAGACTAGGCAAGATCTATCTAGACTATGCAAGGCTCACATCTAGGCTATGTAAGGATTACATCTAGGGTATGTAAGGCTATGTAAGGCTTACATCTAGGCTATGTAAGGCTATGTAAGGCTTACATCTAGGCTATGTAAGGCTATGTAAGGCTTACATCTAGGCTATGTAAGGCTATGTAAGGCTTACATCTAGGCTATGTAAGGCTATGTAAGGCTTACATCTAGGCTATGTAAGGCTATGTAAGGCTTACATCTAGGCTATGTATGGCTTACATCTAGACTATGTAAGGCTATGTAAGGCTTACATCTAGGCTATGTAAGGCTATGTAAGGCTTACATCTAGGCTATGTAAGGCTATGTAAGGGTTACATCTAGGCTATGTAAGGCTATGTAAGGCTTACATCTAGGCTATGTAAGTTAAATTTCTTTTAGTTCTTAGTTACGATTCAAGTCTTAGGCCCATTTTTACAATCGTGGATTATCTTTGTTCGTGGTACCACCTTTGCCTTGGATACTGCAGTGATTAATGAAAAATGGCAGTTTTTTAATGAAAAATTATATTTTTGGACTCGACGTCGAAGTCGATTTTGAAAATCTGATGCTAACGCACGAAACATGTCATAAAATTAGTGTGACAACTGTAAATAATAATAAATGTTATAAGGATAATTACAGCATTAACAAATCGAATTGGAAATGTTGCATTATTAATATCAATTGCATAATATTCCAAGGAGTGTAGGCATCAGGATAATCTGAGTATCGACGAGGTATTCCTGCTAATACTGTAGCAGTGACAGTTTTCATGATATATGTTAGTATTACATTTTCAAGTAGAAAAATCTACTTTTGTTTTTAATTTGAACTAAAGGGTAACAATACCTTCGAAAAAATGGAGTCAAATTTCAGTTGTGCTCTACCAACAGTTTTGAGTATAGGTATGTAGGTAATGAGAAAAAATGATTGAGAAAAGTGTAATTTATTCCAATTCTAATGAAAAATTGTGTTTTGATTTCGTGAAGCCTGAAACGCTGAATGGTCTGCAAATTATTTAAAATAATTATTTCAAATTGGACAATGAGTGATTGATAGTTCAGAATTTCCTTCTAAATTAAACTTTTTTGATTTTGGTGCTTCTGAATGAAAAGTGTTAGCATAAAATTTGCGTGGCATCTGTACACAATAATAAATTAGAAAATGTAGTACGAATTTTCTGCTATTAGCTTTTTTATTGTAATAGATACTGATATAAAATTGGGAAAATAGTTCAAGAATGGACAACATCTGCTGCAGTTACTATTTTTCGAATTGGGAATTATAAGGTACTGCAATGCGATTATCGACATCTAAAAGGTGAAAATTGAAAGAATATGTTTCACTTAAAGGAATTATATAAGAGCAAAATCCAATGTTTTCCAATTTTCCAAAATTTGTCGTACTATATTTTTAATTGCCACAGATGTTAATATAAAATTGCATGTTATTTAGTTTTCCCGGTCGATTTTGAAAATTTGGTATTGGCTAAGGTGTTTTCATATAATTTCTATGGCTACTGTAAATAATAATAAAGAAAAATAAATGAAGAAAAGACAAACAAAAAATTAAGAAAATGAAAAATTGCAGTGCACATTTTTGGTCCTTGTTTTTTGTATTGAGATAGCTACTTATAGAAAACTAGGAAGAATTTCATTTTCGACATAAGTTCTGAAAATATAGTATTATTGAATATAACGTATTTTCCTAAAATTCAAGATAAGTGTAACTGCAGATAAATTGCAAAATAAAAATTTCAGTGCAGGCTTCGTTTCTCTTATGTTTCTTTTATTATCCCAGTTGCCAATGGAAATTAGCAAATAATGTAATTTTTTAAGTTTATTTTTAAATTTTTTTGGTTTGTGAAAATTTTTATGGCGACACACTTAGTCGCCATAAAAATGTTGTCGCCATAAGATTTGTCGTATTATCTTTTTAATTGCTACAGATGTTAATATAAAATTGCACATTTTTTACTTTTCTATGTAGATTTTGAAAATCTGGTTTTTGCGAAGGTGTTTTAATAACATTGCTATGGCTACTGTAAATAATAATAAATAAAAATAAAAGAATAAAAGACGAAAAGAAAAATAAAGAAAACGAAAAATTGCAGTGCACATTTTTGGTCGTTGTTTTTTTTTTGTATTGTGATGGCTACTTATAGAAAACTAGGAAGAATTTAATTTTCGACATAAGTTCTGAAAATTTAGTATTATTGAATATAACGTATTTATCTAAAATTCCAGAAAAGTGTAACTGCAGATAAATTGAAAAATAAAAATTTCAGTGCACATTTTGGTCCTTGTTTTTATTGTATTGTGATAGCTACTTATTGAAAACTAGGAAGTATTAAAATTTCGACAAAAGTTCCGAAAATATGGTATTAAAATATAACCTATTTTCCTAAAATTCAAGAAAAGTGTAACCGCAGATAAATTTAAAAATAAAAATTTCAGTGCAGGTTTCGTTTTCTCTTATGTTTCTTTTATAATCACAGTTGACAATGGAAATTTGCAAATAATTTAATTTTCCAAGTCCATTTTTAAAATTTGATGATTCTCAACATTTTTATGGTAACACAGTTAGTCGCCATAAAAATGTTGTCGCCATAAGATTTTTCGTACTATCTTTTTAATTACCACAGATGTTAATATAAAATTGCTTGTTATTTACTTTTACAAGTCGATTTTGAAAATCTGGTGTTTGCGAAGGTGTTTTCATAAAATTTCTATGGCTACTGTCAATAATAATAAAGAAAAAGAAAAATTGCAGAGCACATTTTTGCTCCTTATTTTATTTTTTGTATTGTGATAGCTACTTAAAGAAAACTAGGAAGAATTTAATTTTCAAGATAAGTTCTGAAAATATGGTATTATTGAATATAACGTATTTTCCTACAATTCAAGAAAAGTGTAGCTGCAGACAAATTGAAAAATAACTTTTGTTTTTAAATCTCATATTTTCCTAAAATTAAAGAAAAGTGTAATTGCAGATAAATTGAAAAACAAAACAAAAATCAGTGCAGGTTTCGTTTTATCTTATGTTTCTTTTATAATCACAGTTGCCAATGAAAATTGCAAATAATGTAATTTTCCAAGTTTATTTTAAAATTTGATATTTGTGAACTAACTCTGTCACCATAAAAATGTTGAGGTAGTTTCATATAAAAACAAAATGAAAACATAAACACTGCCGTGTGCATTTTTGTTAGTTACTTCTTTATTGTGATTATTAATGGAAAATTGGGAGTTTTAATTTTCCAAGTCATTTTTGAAAATCTACTATTTCTGAATATAATTTATAGGAATATAATAATAATATTTAATGAAATAAATTGCAGTACGTCAGAACACGTGTATCACACTTAATAAATTTTTACTAGCTTTATAGAAATACATATATAGAAATCTTTATATATCTTTATATATAGAAAGCTTTAAAATTATTTATATAACAAGTGAGTTAAGTTGATGTTTTTCACATGAATAAGTGAAAAACATCGTTGTTCCAACTCGTGTTTTACTTTTATTCAATTTTGTCGAAAAACGTTTAGAATTTACACATTTTATTTTTATTTTTAAAACTTTTATGTTTACTAATGGAATCAAGAAAGTTTTATAAACAAGTTTATAATTAAGATAAACAACTATTTCTGATGAGAGGTATATAACGCCAGTTTAAAATGTCAGAATTGAATAAAATTATTTTATTTTATTTCATTTAAGTGAAATAAAATGTTTTTGATTCTACCTGTGTTTTTTTTTTAAATATTATGCTATACTCTTAATGGTGTTTTACTACAGTAAGATTTCACTAGTGAAATTAAGACTTTTAATTAATTCAAAATCAAAATCATACAACATCGATTTCATAGAATATCTTTATGGAAACTAACACTAACATTGTGGGCACTAACTTTCCCACTGCTTCTGGGGTTTTATTTGAACCCCCTTCTTGTACAAAAACAATGCAATCGGCCTTATAACATTTTGATAAGACAATAAACATGTCAGTTTGACTTTTCACCGACTTAATATTATAAAAATGAAATGTGCAACTTCTTTATTTCAATTCGACAAAATTGAATGAAATATATAAAAAAACGAGAGTTAAGGATGTTTTGCACTCAAATAAATTACCACATACGACCTAGCGGGCTCGCGGCCTAAATTTTATTCTCACGAAAAACATCCACTTAACTCTCTTGTTATATAAACAACTATTATGTTATGGTTTTAATATATTTTATATTATCACAGCTGCTAATGGAAATTAGCATATAATGTACTTATCTACGTTGATTTTTAAAATTTGATCTGTGAAGGATTCGATTCTCGTGAAAAACATCTACTTATTCACTTGTTATATAAACAACTATTATGTTATAGTTTTAATATATTTTTTATTATCACAGCTGCTAATGAAAATTAGCATACAATGTACTTTTCTAAGTTGATTTTTAAAATTTGATCTGTAAACTATTCGATTTTCGTGGAAAACATCTACTTATTCACTTGTTATATAAACAACTATTATGTTATAGTTTTAATATATTTTTTATTATCACAGCTGCTAATGAAAATTAGCATACAATGTACTTTTCTACGTTGATTTTTAAAATTTGATCTGTGAACTATTCGATTCTCGTGGAAAACATCTACTGAACTCACTTGTTATATAAACAACTATTATGTTATGGTTTTAATATATTTTATATTATCACAGCTGCTAATGGAAATTAGTATATAATGTACTTTTGTACGTTGATTTTTAAAATTTGATCTATGAACTATTAGATTCTCGTGGAAAACATCTACTTAACTCACTTGTTATATAAACACTTATTATGTAATAGTTTTAATATATTTTTTATTATCTCAGCTGCTAATGGAAATTAACATACAATGGACTTATCTACGTTTATTCTTAAAATTTGATCTGTGAACTATTAGATTCTCGTGGAAAACATCTACCTAACTCACTTGTTATATAAACAACTATTATGTTATGGTTTTAACATATTTTTTGTTATCACAGCTGCTAATGGAAATTAAGATACAATGTACTTTTCTACGTTGATTTTTAAAATTTGATCTGTGAACTAAATGTATTACTATAAACCAATAAAGTGAACATTTTTTGTGTAGGTATATTTTTTTCATTATAATTGTTACTGATGGAAAATTCGAAAGAATGTAATTGTCCAAGTCACTTTTATTTGATTGACCAATGCTTGCGTTTTGCGTTTGATTAATGCTTACATTTTTGAGATTTATTAAAGTATTAGCAATTTCTGAACCTTGCTATGCTTTTGAGACCTTTGTAAAAGTTATTAACATTTCAAGTTTTTTGAAATGTTGGTTCCACGTTGTAGAAATTTCTTTAAAAACCTTGCTATGCTTTTGAGACCTTGGTAAAAGTTATGGACTTTTCAAGTTTTTTGATATGTTGGTTCCACGTTGTAGAAATTTTTATAAAACACTGTGGCAATTTTATAAATCTTCAATTTTGTGTAATTTGTATATATTGATTTACTTGTAATTAAATTTTCTGCCGTTTTCTCGTCGATTTGGTTTCTTTAGTTTCACTGCACATTTATTCTTTCAAAATTATCGACTTTTCAAGTTTTTTTTAAATGTTGGTTCCACGTTGTAGAAATTTCTACAAAACGTTGTGGGTATTTTAGAAATCTTCAATTTTGTGTAGGTAATTTATATATTTTGATATACTTATAATTAAATTTTCTGCTGGTTTCTCGTAAATTTTGTTTCTTTAGTTTCACTGCACATTTGTTCAGTTTTTACAGATGTAATTTTACATTAATATTACATTAACAAAATCTATAATTTATTTCAAAATTCTGAGAAAAGCTCTTCGATCTTCTCTTTGAGGATCAACTGTGGGATTTGATATCTCGATCCTCTTATATGTGGCCCAAATAGTTCATATTTCGATGTTTTACGACATTAAACAGGAGCCTTACAACTCCTGCCATTGTTACCTCTTCTTCATTGATGATGTGATCGACCCACAATATTTTTAGGAGATTAGCTAGAATTTTGCAGTTTTTGTTTGAATTTAACATGGATCTGTCTAATTTTGACAAGAATCTTCTGTATTTCGTAAATACATTAACAAATTCTATAATTTATTTCCAAATTCCGAGATAAGCTCGTCGATCTTCTCTTTGAGGATCAATTGTGGGGTTTGATACTTCGAGCCTCTTATATGTGGCCCAAATTGCTGATCTTTCGATGTTTTATGACATTAAACATCAGCCTGTCAACTCCTGATATTCTTAGCTCTTCTTCATTGCTGATATGATCGACCCACGACATCTTTAGGAGATTTGCTAAAATTTTGCAGTATCTGTTTGAATTTAACATGAATCTGTCTAATTTTGGCAAGAATCTTCCGGATTTCATAAATACATTAACAAAATCTATAATTTATTTCCAAATTCTGAAGTAAGTTCGTCGATCTTCTCTTTCAGGATTAGCTGTGGGATTTGATAATGCGAACCTCTTAATATATGGCCCACATTGCTGATCTTTCGATGTTTTATGACATTAAACATAAGCCTGACAACTCCGGTCATAGCTCTTCTTCATTGCTGAAGTGATTGGTCCTTGAGATTTGATACATTCTTCTGGTTTGGAATTAAGAAAGTGAAGTGTCAAAGTGTCTGGATATTGAAGGACTGCAGAGTGTGGAATCAGAAACTTAAAATTTGTAATTAAGAAGCAGGGTCATGAATCCTTGATCCAAAGCGAGTAATCCTGGGTATTGAAAAATGATGCCGTAGCAGTGAAACGGGAAGAGCAAATAAAGTCTAGCCGGACGGACCTTTTCGAGTGGTACTTTGGCCGTTCTCCCGTGGCAGTATTTTGTAGTTAAATCGTTGGGAGTGATCCTGAAGTGCTCTCGTATGCATGCGGCTGTGTAGAATGGCCGAGAGCCGAGATCGGATCGAGTCCCACGTGCGATCAATTCCGCGTGGGATTCCCCGTCGGGGCCCCGACGTGGGGCGTTCGGAGGAGTTACGGGGCCCCATGGTCCCCGCGGGGCACGTACCCGCGCACCGACGGGGGCCCGGGGGCCCGGAGGGGCTCGCACACGCGTCCATTTATCACGCGGCGGCGTTTTTAGCGCCGCGCGCATTTATCGTGTAATTATTTGAATAATGGAAGGATAAATAACCGATCCGCGTTGCCCGGCTAGCAGTAAATCAAAACGCAATTTAAAGACGCGCACGGCGCCATTACGCCGAACAATGGCCGGTGAGTTATCGAGCTCGGGGGGCGATTTATAATCCGAACCCGGCGGCTCGGGGGGCTTTTTTTTATTAATGCGGCGGCGATTAAGGTGCGCGCGGGGGTGGGATTTATGGGCGCGGCGGGTGCACTCAGGTCGGATGGAAATTCGCGCCGGAGATTACCCGCCCCTCTGGAAGTTTGAGAGCTTTCCGCACTAAACGCCAATTAAAAATCACTCCGGTCTAGGATCCGTTCCGATCCCTCGACTTCGCGGATATCAGACGGCTAATTAAGCGAGAGTAATCGAGCGCCCAGCAATGCGTGTAACGATCGGTTAATTGGCGGCGGCGATGATTATGGGAGAAGAATGCGCCTGGAAGAGTCGTTCTTCCCGTGTTATTACCTGGCCGGGGTTTAAGGACCTTATGGGACGCATCCGCAGCTAATCGGTTTCGCAGTGCAGAAGTCATCAGCTGGGCACAGATTACAAAACGGCCTCAAAAGTACCTGGAAACCTCAGCACGACAAATTAAGAACTGGTCGAAATTTCGTGGTACTATCAGAAGTCAGAGTCATTACCTCCTTGGAAGATGAACAAAATAACACCATTCATGTTTCCACCCGTCTATCGAGATGTTGGACTTCTAATCCAATCTTGGACCGAAAAGGTAAATATGTTGAACTTCTAGTCCAATGTTGGACCGGAAAGGTCAAGATGTCGGACTTCTCGTCTAATGTTGGTCAAGAAAGGTCAAGATGTTGGACTAGAAACAGAAGAAGTATTCTATTAAACTATAGGATCCAAATAATAAAGTCAAGGATAGTTCCGAAGACTTCTCAATCCGTGTTGGGGCTATTGGAACCGCGAAGGTGCCGCGGCGGGTTCGTCGACCCCGGGGGCCCCCGACGCCTCGGACCCGCACCGGGGAAGCGGACCTCTGACCCCCCGATCGCGCCCGGCTCCGTAATTAATCGCTCTTCGTGAGGACGAAAGCGAGAGTGCACGGGGAGATGACCGCCGGACAACGGAGATTGTTTCCCACAGAGAGCCGGTTTCCCATGGAGGTCGAAATTTCGGCGTCCCACTTTCCTGCGGGTCGGTTGGGTAATTGCAGAAATTAGCGCGCGTTTTGCCACGCATGAGCCGAGGAAGTCGGATTGGGCAATTCAATCGCCGAATCGCTGGGGATAATTGCGTGGATTTTTCCGCGTGCGGATTCAGGAAGCTTTGTTCTCACACATTCCTACCGCAACAGATTAACCACGAGAACGACACACTTCTTCACGTTAACAGAAAGTCGAGAGTTTAATGCGAAAACATTTGTTATGTCACTAACATGTAACACACTGGAAAGAGCTGCACCGACCAATTGTAATCAAGAACCTTGGATTCGCCAGTAGTTGCACAACCCATGGATTAGCCAATAGTTACAGAACCCTTTGCCCATCCAACAACAACCTCTTACCAAATCACCCCATGCGAGGGTAAGGGAGTACAAGAGAAAAGAAGACAAGAAATTTTCTGACGGCGACACATCTCACAGCTTGGGCCAAGTTCATAAGCTTGGGCTCATAAGCTTGGGCCAAGACACCACCAGATGGTATCAAAAAGCTCTAGGACAACAGAACCTAGGAGGTGGCCTCCCAAAGCAATAATCTGATCATTTCGATGGTCCAAATAGTGACCACCGAAGACAAGAAATTTTCTGAAAACTCAGAATTCCCTGAACGAAAGCACACATTCATTACACACACGCACACAAAATCAGATCAGTTCCTCAATCAAATCCCATCCCTCGGTCAGAATTAATATGAATTCATACATTACCATAAGCGAGGAATGCGAATCCCAATTAACGCAATTTAACGAGTTTCTTATCGGCACAAGTCCAACTAAATTGCGCGAGTAGAGGAAGTCAGGCCAGTGTTAATAGCATTTGAAGATATACAGTTCGAAAGTGATCTCATTCACGACCTCGGCACCGATCTTGAAGAGATCCACTTGATATAACGCGCGATGGACGTAATACATGGTCTGCCAGTAATTAAGTCACCACCGGCGGCGAAGAGATGATCACTAACCCAATTCAATTCAACCACAAATTTTAGCCACAGGTTCATCAAGAACAATCAAATCAATTACTTATGACAACACTACGAAGCAACGAGACCCAATCAAAATTCCCAATCAAAACCCAACCCAATCAAAATTCTTATAATCAAGATAAATACTGCAGGTGTATTTATATATTTATAGTATGTTTGAATTCTAGTCCTCTAAATCTCGGCTATTTCCATTCTTACTTGGCCAGAAATGGATTATTGGCAAAGAGCTGCTTGAAAATGAAGAATGGAAATTACTTGGTCTTACTTGGCCAGAAATGGATTATTGACAAAGAGCTGCTTGGAAATGAAGAATGGAAGTACCACCAATGAGAGAAACAGTGAGATCATGGGAGTAAGTCACACCATAGTTAAGGACGTACGAATAAACCAACTAAGATCGTATGGGCATTTACAAAGACTTCCAAAACAAGCATGGAAATGGACACTACAAGCAAGGAGAAGGAGAAAAAGATCACGGATAAGTTTTTAGAGGGTGTATTGATAAAGATTTTAGAGAAATAGAAATAGAGAGACTTTAAGACATGTATATGGATAAGGGGAGAATGGAGACTGAACATTGAAAGACGAAAGACGTTTTAAACCGACTTATACAGGATGTTAAAAAAGCAAGTGTCACAAAACTTGGCCAGGGGGTCAAGATATGAAAAAAAAGTCATAATTAATATGAATCCGCAAATCGACAGTTTCGAATATGGACATATACAAAAACTTCCAAAACAAGTATGGGACTAGACACTATAAGGAAGATGAAGGAGAAGAGGAAGACCAATTATAAGTTAGAAAGGATGTATTTATAAAGATCTTACAGAAATAGAAATAGAACAGACCTTAAGACCTATGTAAGGATAGGGAACAATAGAGACTGGAAATCGAATGACATTTTGAACCGTCGTGTGAGTAACACACACCATAGTTGAGGACATATGAATAAATCAATAAACCAACTAAGATCATATGGGCATTTACAAAGACTTCCAACACAAGTATGGGAATTGACATCACAAGCAAGAAGAAGGAGAGGAAGATCAAGGATAAGTTAGAGGGTATATTAATAAAGATCTTAGAGAATCTAAGATCTCGGCTCTAAATCTCGGCCATATTTGCCTTACTTGGCCAGAAATGGATGATTGACGAAGAGCTGCTTGGAAAAGAAGAATGAAAATATTATCAATGAGAGAAACAGTGAGATCATGGGAGTAACACACACCTTAGTTGAGGGCGTACGAATAAACCAATAAACCAACTAAGATCATATGGGCATTTACAAAGACTTCCAAGACAAGTATGGGAATGGACATCACAAGCAAGAAGAAGGAGATGAAGACCAATGATAAGTAAGAGGGTATATTTATAAAGGTCTTTTAGAATCTAAGATCTCGGCTCTAAATCTCGGCTATATTTGCCTTACTTGGCCAGAAATGAATGATTGACGAAGAGCTGCTTGGAAATGAAGAATGAAAATATTATCAGTAATAATATAACAAGAGAGTGAGAATAAATTGAAAATAATTTGACAGATTGTCGAAAACTTGTTGCCAGGCAATAGTCACGAGAGCCCGAAGGGCTCGAGTGACTATTGCCAAATGGCAACAAGTTTGAGACATAATCTGTCAAATTATTTTCTAATTTATCGAACTCTCGAGTTATATTTGATTAGATTATTTTTTGACGTTTTTTGCTTTCTAGTATTTCTTTATCAATTTCAGTATGCGAAACGCAGCTAAAGCGACTTTTATTCATTTTGTATGACACTTTAATATGATTGATAAATTAATAATTTGACAAATATTTTGATTGACAAGAGTGAACCTAGCTACCGAGATTATTCCCACTATAATAATCTCTAGAGAATATTCCCAGTATAATAATGACGGGATTGGTCCAGAAGTATCAATATGACAAAAATCGAAATATATCATTGGTTTTGAGAAACGTCAAAAAATAATCAATGAGAGAAACAGTCAGATCATGGGAGTAACACACACCATAGTTGAGGTCGTACGAATAAACCAACTAAGATTGTATAGGCATTTACAAAGACTACCAAAACAAGTATAGGAGTGGACACTACAAGCAAGAAGAAGCAAAGGAAGACCAATGATAAGTTGGAGAGGGTATATTGACAAAGATCTTTGAGAAATAGAAATAGAAGAGACTTTAAGACCTGTGTATGAGGACAGGGGAGAATGGAGACTGAAAATCGAATGACATTTTGAACCGACTTATACAGGGTGTTAAAAATGTCAACACCTTCGGGGGGGGGGGGGGGGGCAAGATATGCAGAAAATTCTTATTAATATGGATTCGCAAATTGACCTTTTCGGACATCAATATATACAAAAACTTCCAAAACAAGTACGCCAATGGACACCACAAGCAAGAAGAAATAGAAGAAAACCAAGGATAAGTTGAATAGGAAGTACTTATAAAGATCTTAGAGAAATAGAAATAGAAGAGACCTTAAGACCTATGTAGAGATAGGGATCAACAATAGAGACTGGAAATCGGATGACGTTTTCAACCACCTTATACAGGGTGTTAAAAAACAAGTGTCACAAACCTTGAGGGGGCCTAAGAAACGCAGAAAAATCTTAATGAATATTGGTCCTCTAATCGAGCGTTACGAAGATACTGAGGATTATTATTTTTTGCAGTATTTGTGCACTGTTTCGCATATCTCTTTTTAATTCAATAAAAATAGCATTTTCTTGCCATAGTAGACAGAGGTTCGTTCAAACTTACAGTTTGTAATTGAAATTCATTGATTAGTACACATTTGATCAATTTTCGCTAAGCACTATACTACTCGGCCATTGAATTAGTCGACATCGGTGTTCTCAGATTTTCCGATTTATCTCCATTTTGGCTTCTCTAAAACACCGTTTTGCGGTAAAATTTGACAGCTGGCTATTGGCGATTTTTTTTTGTATTAAAGTTTACGTGTCATAAGTATAATTTTTTTTAAATTCAACTCAGGACATTATAATTTGCCACGATAAATTTGGTTAAAATCACATAACATCAGATCATCAATCGCTGTTCCGGAAACTTGGAACACATTAATTATTTCAGAAATTACAAATATTTTAGAAAAATCCTTGGACTTTTGAGGGTTTGGACCTTGCATTTTGTCATCATTTATTTTTGAGTTATGACAACATCGATATTTTTTGAAATAGCAACCTTAACTATGTGGCGCCAACTAGGTGTAAAATGAGTAATCTATTACTCAATGTTATGATTTTTTAGGGGATTTAAGTTTAAGTGTTATACGTTTTTTTTTTTTAATTCACCTCATGAAATTCAAATTTGGCACGATAAATTTGGGTAAAATCACATAACATCGGATCATCAGTCGCTGTTCCTGAAACTTTGAACACATATACTATTTCAGAAATTACAAATGTTTTACAAGAAATCGTAGGACTTTTGAGATTTTGGACTTTGGATTTTTGTCATCATTTATTTTTAAGTCATGACGACATCGACTTGTTTTGAAATAGCAACCCTAACTAGGCGCCAACTAGGTGTAAAATGAGTAATCTATTTGATTAATGCAATGTTTATTAGGGGACTTAAGTTTAAGTGTTATACGTATTATTTTTTTTTAATTCAACTCATGAAATTCAAATTTGGCACGATAAATTTGGTTAAAATCACATAACATCGGATCATCAGTCGCTGTTCCTGAAACTTGGAACACATTCATTGTTTCAGAAATTACAAATATTTTAGAAAAATCCTTGGACTTTTGAGATTGTGGACCTTAGAGTTTTGTCATCATTTGTTTTTGAGTCATGACGACATCGACTTTTTTTGAAATAGCAACCCTAACTAGGCTCCACCTACGTGTAAAATGAGTAATCTATTTGATTATTGTAATGATTTTTTAGGGGATTTAAGTTTAAGTGTTATACGTATTATTTTTTTTTTAATTCAAATCGTGATATTCAAATTTGTCACGATAAATGGTTAAAATCACATACATCGGATCATCAGTCGCTGTTTCTGAAACTTGGAACACATTCATTATTTCATAAATTACAAATATTTTAGAAAAATCCTTGGATTTTTAAGGTTTTGGACCTTGGATTTTTGTCATCATTTAATTTTGAGTTATAACGACATCTACTTTTTTTGAATAGCAACGCTAACTATGTGGCGCCAACTAGGTATAAAATGAGTAATCTATTTGATTCATGTAACGCTTTTTAGGGGATTTAAGTGTAAGTGTTATAAGTATTACTTTTTTTAATTAAACTCATGAAATTCAAATTTGGTATTATAAATTTGGTCAAAATCACTTAACATCGGATCATCAGTAGGTGTTCCGGAAACTTGGATATCATTAATTATTTCAGATATTACAAATGTTTTAAAAAAATCGTTGGAGTTTTGAGGTTTTGGACCTTGGATTTTTGTCATCATTTATGTTTGAGTTATGACGACATCGACTTTTTTTGAAATAGAAACTCTTACTATATAGCGGCAACTAGGTGTAAAATGAGTAATCTATTTCATTAATGTAATTTTTTTTTAGGGAATTTAAGTTTAAGTGCTATAAGTATTGTTTTTTTTTCATTCAACTCATGAAATTCAAATTTGGCACGATAAATTTGGTTAAAATCACATAACATCGGATCATCAGTAGGTGTTCCAGAAACTTGGAACACATTTATTATTTCAGAAATTACAAATATTTTAGAAAAATCCATGGACTTTTGAGGTTTTGGACCTTGGATTTTTGTCATCATTTGTTTTTGAGATATGACGACATTGATTTTTTTTAAATAGTAACCCTAACTATATGGCGCCAACTAGGTGTAAAATGAGTAATCTGGGAGCTGTCGTGTTCTTTAATCTTTATAGTTCGATCCCTTCATATTATCGTATTTACTTTAACAGTGGCTGTCTGTTGAGTTAGCTGCTTATTATATAGATAATAATCTCTACAAGAAAGACCAAAAAATGGGGTAGCATGCAAAATACATACCACATTATAAAAAGGAATGTGAAAATGAAAGTTGGGGAAAATGGAATTGCCCAACTTTCCCATTCCAATTGGAATTGAATGGAATTGAAAGGAAACTGGGACAAAATTATGTAAAAATCTTTGGATTTCTTTGGGGAGTCAAATTTTTAATTTTTTGCAAGTACCAATATGTAACTGAAACTGACAATGCGTGCAAACCTGAATCGTTATCGTTCGGTAACTGAATCCTTCGATTTCCATTCGAATTTATTTCATTGCATGCACGAAATCATTTGTGAATTTTTAGTAATCAAAGATCACTTTAGACAAAAACTACAACCAAAGTTGGCGATTTTGGCTACTTCAATGACATCATTTAGCTACAAAATACAAATATCATCTGAGAACCCTGCAGACAATCGAGATGCATATTCTTGTATGATTGTGCTAATGGTAATGCCAAAGAAGCGCAGCGGCTTCGTCTGGACGCTCATCGCAATCGCCAGATCCTAGTATTTTTGTAAGACTGCATCAAAGATTGCACATTAGTAGTTTGTATACCACGGTCTGAAAACCCCTAATTTCAGTCCTTGGTATACAAATGTTAATTAATGCTTTTCTGCATATCTTGGGCCACACTGTATATAAAGATTGCAAGTGCTAGCAAATAATTTACCGTGACAAATCTCAGTCTCAGCTTAGTTTTGGTTGCAGTGGATTCGTATATCTGAAGTACTTCCAGCATTAGAACGATCACTTGTAGTTTTGCACCCCATGACTCCGAGATTTCCATTCGAATCTATTTCAATGCATGCACGAAATCAGTCGTTCCAGAATATCTGTGCAAACGATCTTTCCATTCTGACCATTGTACTCTTCTTCTTATTTTTCTTGTTCTGCTTCTGCTTCTTCTTCTTCTTCATATTCTTCTTCATCTTTATCTTCTCCTCCTCCTCCTCCTCATCCTCCTCCTCCTCGTCCTCCTCCTCCTCCTTCTTCTACTTCTTCTTTCATTGTTAGCATGGAATCGTTCAATCCATTATATCTGTTCAAACCATATTTTTATCTTTGTCCTGACTATTCCACTCTTCTTCTTCTTTCATCGTACTCAGGAAATCATTCATTCCAGAATATCTGTCTAAACAATTTTTCCTTATATGCCCCTGACGATTCTACTTTTCTTCTTCTTCTTCATCTTCATCAGCTCTTCACAATCCACTCCTGGATATTGGAGTATGAATCTCCATATGAGCTTCTGATATTTTTCAGCCATCAAACCATCATGAAATTTTGCTCAAAGCAATTTCATTAATAATAATATAACGTGTTTTTTTTATGGAGTTAACATTTTTGCAGACATCCAATTTCCCAAAAAGTACCTGCGACGCATTGCAAACAGTATCCACCACTCATGCCACACAACGTTTCATTCAACAAGTCCCTGGCCGGACACGCATCCTCCGTGTCCGGCCGGACACACGTGGGTGGGGGGGGGGGGAGGTCAATTAAGCGTGATCGACACGGGGGCCGCATTGTTTGCCTCCTGCGGAAATCGATAGGTGCCGGGCCTACTTGTTGCGCAATCCTCTCCTCGTCTGGATAATTGCGGAAGTTTTAACGATTTCCCAACCCCCTGGAGTCGGGAATTCCGGGACGTCGTAACGCAGGGTTCCGCAGGAAAGACGGATGGTCCTGCGAGAGCAGCAACTGCCGCAGGTGGCACGGGGGGCGGCTGGCGCCACGAACTTTGCCAATCCGGGAGATTTACGGCTGGCACGGGAGCAACAATCGAGGCGAGGATGTTCAGGTCGAAAATTGATGTCACCTTGAGAGACTCGCGGAAACTGGCGTGACCTCAGATGGTACACAAAAAATTACCAGTTGGTGATCACAACTTCCTCCTACATAAATATAGTAATTAAGTAATTGGGGCTTGATTTTCGTTCAACCTACATTTTTACAGTACAAGGCATTGTTAAAGTTTATCATTATATAATGTGCCCCCGGATTAAGTTCTCAATGAAGAAAAACTATTTAATTTATGATTTTCAATTTTCATTCTTCATGAAAATGTTTACAGGTTCTAAAAGTGCCGAGGTTGTAATGAAATGCAGATCAGTGGATTTTGATTCCTTAGGAAAAACTTTTTAATTCTGATTTTCGATTTTTATTCTTTATAAAAATGTTTGCTTGTTCTCAAAATTACAACATTCTAATGAAATGCAGATCCGTGGATTTTGAGTTCTCAGTATCAAAAACTTTTCAATTCTTGATTTTCGATTTTTATTCTTCATGAAAATATTTGCTCTTTCTGAAAATGCCAAGATTGAAATGAAATGCAGATCCGTGGGTTTTGAGTTCTCAGTAATAAAAACTTTTCAATTTTTTACTTTCGATTTTCATTCTTCATGAAAATATTTGTTTGTTCTGAAAATGACAACATTGTAATAAAATGCAGATACATGGATAAGATTTTTTTAGTAAAATAATGTACACCTCAAGACCGATCTTTCCATCGACAGTACTATTTGAAGACTTAAAAAATTATTATCAGACTCATAAAATTACTCACAACTTCACAAACGACATACTCGCTGATGCAATTACGATTAGAACACTTGAGTCTGAATGCAATTGATTAAGAAAAATCCCTCTAAGCCAATCATCACTTTATCATATTCTTTTTATTGCCGCCTCGCAAGAGATGAGATCTATGGAATGAAAATCGAGCCGAGGAGCTGTGCGTGATAAAATCTCCGCGCAATTAATTTCCTCCGCTTTACGGTCGCGATTTTCGCGAGATAAAGTGCGCTCCCGCTAAATTCCATTATTGCGACGATTACCGCTCATTATTAGATGAGATATGCGCCAGGGATCCCCGATAAAATTTCCTGTTTACGATTGTGCGCGCCGCATTTTAATTGGCGATCGCTTTACGATGCCGTTCGGTAAAAATTAACGCTGTCTAAGGCTAATTTTAATGCGAGTTTATGATTAGAGGTTCACCCGATGCACGACCTCAGGAGTTTTTAATTCAATAACTAACATACTTTCCTGCTTTAATAGGTTTAATGAGGGGACTAATAATAGTGATAAGAATTAATTAAAGTGAGATATGTACCAGCCGAATAGGGTAATCGTGTTGAGGTTAAAAGCAGGTTAAGTTACATTAAAGTGAATTGAATGGACATTAAAGTAGTTATTGATGGGGTCACCTAAAAATATACGGGTGGAATTTGGTCGCGATGAGGTTAATGATGACAGCACTTAAAATCCTGTGATTGAATCGCTATGAGCAAAAGGTTAATACTAACATATTTTGGGTGACATTAAGTTATACGAGTAGGTACATAATTTTGCTTGGATTCGACTATAACCGATCGTATGGTGTAATTGGTGTTGAAACGAAATGATATCATATACTTTTAAACACGTTATGGTCATATTAATGCAGCTGGGTGGTTAGTTTTAATTGAAAATAACAATAATAATACTAATCATTTATTCTCATAAAACAAAATACATTGTAGGGGATGTGTCAATAAAATATAAATAATAAGGTTAAATAATTCATTAGTAAAATTAACAGGTAGATTTATGTGGTGCTAAAGAACTTAATTGATAATAATAATTATTATTATAATAATAATTTATTCCCATAAAACAAAATACATTGTAAGGGATATGTCAAACAAAATATAAATAATAAGGTTAAATAATTCATACTGGTACAACATACAACAATTCATAGTACAACAATATATCATAGGTACAATAATAAGTACAACAGGTTGATTTATGTGGTGTAAAGAACTGCTCCAGCTTGTAAAGGTCGAGTACATACCTGGACCTTTACCAGGTATGTAACCTGGTACACCATATTACCATATGGTAATATACCCATATGGTATATGGGTATGTTTCATATACCATGGTATATGGTATATGGTATATGGTATATACCCATACATCCAGTACATATTCTTGAGCTGGATTAATAGTTCAAATTTACGATTTCCTAGTAAGTGGGTACTTATTTTCTGCACTTGCTAATTTTTGCACATTGAATTATTCTAAACTCTAAAATGATCAAATAGATTTTGATATAAATAAAAAACTTTTGATAAAATTTAACATATGAAAAGAGGAGTATATTCATTTTATAAATAGAGTAAGAACCCATTAGCTTTTATCATCAAAAATTCTTAAGGGAGATAGACTTCTGCTACATTTGTCATGAATTTCAGTTGGTCCAACGTCTAAACTATGAATGTGCTAATTCGCATATTTTCACTTCTTTTTTCTCGTGAGATTTTCAGTTTTGCATAAAAGTTTCCAATTTTGAAATCATCGCTCTCAAAGTAGGACGAATCGTTCGAATTAAAAAAAACTGTCTCCAAAATTATGTTGTCTTGATATAATTAAAACAGATTCATGAAAGATTCAAACGTTAAGTGCGAAATTTATGTTGATCCATAAAAACATGAGTAGTTGTCAACATCAAATTATCAAACTACTTTTCTTCCAAATTTAAGCAAATTTGCCAATCAAATTCATAAATTTTTCAGTTTTGTGCGACAGTTTCCAATTTTGATAAAATCCCTTTCAAAATTTGATAATTCCTGTGAATCATAAAGATGATCTCAAAATCAAGTCACGTTTGATAATTCCTGTAAATCATAAATATGTTCCCAAAGTTATGTGGATTCACGAGTAAATAGAAACAATTCGTACAAAATTGAAAAAGATCTGTACAAAAGTTGAGAAAACTTGTGCTAAAACTAATCGTTCGTGACATATTAAAAAATATACAACCAGAATTGAGAAAATATCAGTAAAATTTATAAATTGTCCAGTTTTGTATCACAGTTTACAATTTTGAAAATATCCCTCTCGAAATGTAATTATTCTTGCAAATCAAAAAGTCACTTGCCACGTGTTACAAGTAAGTTGAAACGATTCGTGCAAAATTGAAAAAGGACCTGTACAAAAGTTGAGAAAACGTATGCTTAAACTAATAATTAATGACAGATTAAAAAATATATACATCCAAAGTATCAATGAAATTTAGAATATTTCCAGTTTTTGTATCAAACTTTGCAATTTTGAAAATATCCCTCTCAAAATGGGACAATTTCTTGCAAATCAAAAAGTGGTTTTCAAAATCATGTAGATTCATGCCAAAATTAGAGAGATTGATGAATAAATTGATACGATTTATAAAGAAATGGAAAAAGTATGTAATAAAAATGAGAAAATTAATGCTAAAACTAATAATTCATGACTAATTAAAAATATACATCCAAAATAGAGAACATATCAATCAGCTTTAGAAATTTCCCTATTCTTGTATCAATATTACCAATATTAAGAATATTTCTCTCAAAAGGAGATTATTCGTGCATCATTTATGATGATTCTTTAAACACTTTCATTTTTAGTGCAAATTTAAACAGAATATCTTGAAAAGCAGGAATTCATGTCAAAATTCGACACATACATGCAAAAATTCAATTGATTTTTGGAAACTTTTATATTGTACCAATGATTTTTGGTAACTATAAATTCAAAAACATACAGGACTATTTAAAAAAGTAACACTGACTCGTGAGTGCAAAATTAAAAACAAACAAAAGTCTTGTCAGATTTAACAAACAAATTAGAAAACATATCTCAAAAAATCAGTTTTTATTAAAATTTAAAAATTCACGTCAAAGTAAAACGAATGAGTCGAAAATAAAGTAAACTTAAAATCAAATTTATGAATTTTTCAGTTTTTTTCAAGTTTCCAATTTTGAAAATAACCCTCTGAAAATTGATAATTTGTACAAATGAAAAAAAAATGTTTCTAAAATAAGAATCCATGTAGATTCGTGCGGGAATAAGATCAATTCATGAACAAATTGAAACGATTCATGCGAAATTGAAAAAGACCTGCAAAAAATGAGAAAATTGATACTAAAAGTAATAATTCATGACAGATTAAAACTATACATCTAAAATAAGAATAATTTCAATAAAATTTATAAATTTTCCAGTTCTTGTATCAATATTTCCAATGTTTAAAAATTTGTTTTGATTGTTTGATTTGTCTTTGATTGTTTTGAGTTGTTGTCAAAAATTTCCAATATTTTTCCACAAAATGGAATGATTTGTGCATAATTTATTATTATTCGTCCAAAATGAAGAAAAATACAACCAAATTTAGAAATTTTCGAGTTATTGTTGAAATATTTTCAATTTTGAGAATATTTCTCTTAAAATGAAATGATTCGTTCATAATTTTGAAGATTTGTGAAACATTTAAAAAGAATAATTATGACTAATTTAAAACAATATATTACCAAATTTGATTATTAGTGCAAAATAAACAGAGCATTTTCAAGTGCAGAAATGCATGGCAAAGTTAGACAGATCCATTTGAAAATTTGTCAAATTCAAATTTGAAAAAAAATGTGCGAAAATTAAACTGCTCTTTGGGAACTCATACATAGTATCAATGAGTTTTGGAAAACTTTACCTCAAATAGATTTTGGGCTTCTTCAAAATGGACGAGACGACTGAAACGACGACTGGTGCGAAATCTAAACTGATCTTACTCAAATTCAGAAATTTTCGAGTTTTTGTATTAATATTTTCAATTTTGAGAATATTCCTCTTTAAATGAGATGATTCGTACATAATTTTGCAGGTTACCAAAATTGATTATCAGTCCAAGTTAAACAGAGCATCTTGAAGTGCAGAAATTCAAGCCAAAATTAAACTGATCCATATCAAATTTGGAAAGATTAGTGCTAAAATTAAACTGATTTTTGGGAACTCTTGCATTATACCAATGATTTTTGGAATGCTTTCTCTCAACAAGATTTTGGGCTTCTTCAAAATGGACGAGACGACTGAAACAACGACTGGTGCGAAATTTAAACTGATCTTACTCTAATTCAGAAATTTTCGAGTTTTTGTATAAGTATTTTCAATTTTGAGAATATTCCTCTTAAACAGAGATAATAATTTATATAATAATTCATTTCATAAAGTTCATAATTTTGAAGTTTACCAAATTTCACCCTGTATATTACCAAATTGATTATTAGACCAAATTAAACAGAGCATCTTCAAGTACAGAAATTCATGCTAAAATTCGACGATCCATGTCAAATTTGAAAAAATCTGTGCGAAAATGAAACTGATCTTTGAGAACTCTTATATCATACCATTGATTTTTGGAAAATTTTCCCTCAAAAAGATTTTGGACTTCTTCAACATGGACGAGACGACTGAATCGACGACTGGTGCGAAATTTCAACTGATTTTACTCAAATTTTCGAGTTTTAGTATCAGTATTTTCAATTTTGAGAATATTCCTCTGAAAATGAGATGATTCGTTCATAATTTTGAACATTCGTCAAACATTTAAGAAGTATTATGATAAATTTGAAACTATACAGGGTGATTCTTTAATATAGTGAAAAACTTTAAGAAACGATTCCTTGTCAACAAATAAGGAGGGGTCTTTTATATAAAACGGGTTGGCATACGTCAAATTTGACGTATCACTTAATAGAACTGTTTCGCCTTAAATTGTATGTAACTACACAAGCAGTGAAATGTGCGTGAAATGAGGAGCACTTTCAACTAGGTTTTATAAAATGTACTTAATGAAATAATTGAATAAACCAATTGTGTCCTCTAGGTTTTTTGATTAATTGTATTTGAGTATGCCAATCTACCTCTTTAAAGGAGTAAAGAATCACCCCGTATAAAAGACCCCTTTTTCTTGACAAGAAATCGTTTCTTAATGTTTTTTCGCAATATTAAAGAATTACCCAAATTGATTATTAGACCAAATTAAACAGAGCAACTTCAATTACAGAAATTCATACCAAAATTAGACAGATCCATGTCAAATTTGAAAAAAATCGTGCGAAAATTAACTGATCTTTGGCAAATCTTACATTGTACCAATGATTTTTGGAAAGCTTTCCCTCAAAAAAATTATTGACTTCTTCAAAATGGACGAGACAACTGAAACGACGACTGATGCGAACATTAAACTGATCTTTGGGAACTCTTACATTATACCAATGATTTTCGGAACCTTTCCCTCAAAACGATTGTGGACTTCTTCTCTTAAGAATATTTCTCTTAAAAGGAGATGATTCGTGCATTATTTTGAAGATTAGTCAAACATTAAAGACGAATTGTGAAAAATTTAAAAGAATGTATTATGAAATTTGATTATTAGTGCATATTTATCAGAGCTTCTTCAAGTGCAGACATTCGTGCCAAAATTTGACAGATCCATGTCAAATTTGGAAAGATTAGTGCAAAAATTAAACTAATTTTTGAAAACTCTTACATTATACCAATGATTTTTGGAAACTTTTTCCTCAAAACGATTTTGGACTTTTTCAAAATGGACGAGATGACTGAAACGGCCACTGGTGCGCAAATTTAACTGATCATTGGGAACTGTTATATTATACAAATGATTTTTGGAAACTTTTCCCTTAAAAAGATTTTTGATATCTTCAAAATGGACGAGACGACTGAAACGACGACCGGTGCGAAAATTAAACCGATCTTTGGGAACTCTTACATTATACCAATAATTTTTGGAAGCTTATCCCTCAAAAAGATTTTGACTTCTTAAAAATGGACGGGACGACCGTGTGACCATAGAGTTTGGAAACCTATCCAGAGGAAAACAAAAAGAAAAGCAGAACTTCAACATTTATGAAAATGCATTCAAGAAGATTGATGATATAGTTCGTGCAAATTAAAAAAAAAACTTCAGGATTATTGGTGCCTAAGTTAAAGATTCAAAATTTCCAAAATATGATTAAAAAAATATTTTTTTCTTTTTGATTGTTCATCTTTGAAAACTGCATACAAACAAACGATTCATTCACTGTTTGTGCAGCAACATTCATTCCGCATTCATGTACTAATTGTCTCTACCGTTTTCTGTTCCAGGTGAGCGGAGTTCTCGCTTTTAATGCAGCAGCGGCAGGTATTCTAATTTCGTTTAATTGCCAAGTTTAAGGCACGCTCGACGCGTCTCCTGGTGCTCGTTCACCGTGCAGAGGAGACGAACCGAAACAGACGTGTGCCGGTTTGCTCCCACCGTCTCGCTTCCTGGTGGAAGATTCGGAGGTGTCGCTTCCTGGGGCCAGACAAAAAGCCGCCAGGAAATCCGCGAATTCGCCGTTTCTTTGGATGTTGCGCGAGTTGTGCAACCGAGCCCGGGTTGAGCAAGAGTGACTTTTGGTGGTGGAATGCTGTATGATGCAATTGTGTGAGATGTGAATGCTGTTGTGAGGTATTTCGGAATGCGCGGATCGATGATCTGGCAAACAAGTGAGCGGGAGGAGAATGCGCAAAATTTGGCGTAAAATATGGCGAGCGTTTTTTTTTGTGGAAATTGCAATTAATCATTGCCCGTATTATGGATGGTTGGTTTGCGGCCTTGTGTGGTAAATTCGTCACTACATAAATCATAAATTAAGCGGGACCATTCGTTGTAGTCTGAAGTTGATGTTGTGTACCTCGGCTTGTGTTGTGTTCGCCTGCAAGGCCACGCTGCTCGTATAAATATTTGATATATCAATTTCGCGAAGCCGTGGCAGCATTCGCAAATCGCTCCTATTTATCTCCCCTTGGATTCCGTCGAATTCGGCGAGCCACCCACCCAGGTATCGATCCAGCGACGTGAAAAATTTCTGCACCAGCATCATAATCTCCCCCCAATGCCGCACTCCGGGGAAGGCGTCGTGAACTCCTGGATTAACTCAATTTAATTAAACCTCCACGCCCGCCCCGGGGGAGGCGCGGAACCGGAACTTCCGGTGTGCGGGGAAGGGCGCGGGGGACAAGTGAGCATCCGGCGGGGGCCTACCTTGGACGGACCCCGGCGGAGATCAAAGAGATGCAATCGGGGCGCCCCTCCCGGGGGCCTTTCACGATGTCGGCCAAGGGCGCGCGTTTGATCTCCCCCAGGTGAAGGGCTCCGGGAACTTCACACTTTTTCCTGGGCGAGACGATCATCACGTATTTATGAGAAAGTTTTCACGTGTTTGCGCCCGGGCCGCTCGCTTTCCCGCGAGGAAATTTAATAAAATAACTTTCACGAGTTTCAGTCTGGATGCGCCCTCGCCGAGCACCGACTAACAAGCTCCATCACAAAATCGAAGACTTGCGAAGTGACTTTTTAACTTGGCTCACGTTGATTGCACAAATAAATATGTCGCAGATTTCCACTCGAAAATCCATCACCCGAGCAAATTCAAACCAATTACTATACAAACACAATCAGGTTCTACTACATTTCATTTCAATCAATTGCATTTACAATCAAATCTAATACCTGCGTGATATATTTATAGTACTTCTACAAATTATTTGGGGAAACGCTTTTTGAATATGCTGATAATAAGAAGGCTTACTAAAATATAAGCTGGAGTCGAGCACTAACACTGACTGAATGACGTGTCCCTTCTCGTTTATAACTTTACTGACCCTTTTTTCGGCATAATTTGAAACCTGTCGTGAAACCTCTTTTAGTACGAGCCCCACATACAAATCTGCCAAATAAATATATGCACAAAGAAGTCCACAAACTCCCAGTGGCGGACTTTGGCGCGGGGGGTGGGGGGGGCTATGAGGGCTATAGCCCAGGGCAACAAAATCCAGGGGCAGCAAATTTTTTGGAAAAATACCAAAAGTTCAAGTCACAATAAAAAATAAATATACAAATAAATAAATAAAAGACGAACGAAAAAAGGCAAATACAAGAAGTGAAGCATCTAACTACCTCCTTGAACTTCAAACTTCACTTTTGTCAATTTTATGCTGAGATATGTTATCTCGATTTAACGTATAAAGTAATAAGCTACAATAGTCTGAGATCGATCTATCAAAAGTAACAGTATACAAAATGTAAGAACAAAATTTAACATTTATGAAAATTGAGCACAATTGAAAGCGAAAGTAACTTAGTATGAAGATGAAACGAACAGAAAAGAATAACGAAAAATCCAGTCAGGTGAAACCAGAGCAGGAGAAGTTAAATTGATTGGCAGAGAAAATTTCAGAATCAATACTTAGAATAATTGACAGATTAACTAACGAAATGGAAAGCAGAAAAACAATATCTGGACCTCAGAGCCAAACAGTATTAAGTCACATTTTTTTAAATTTTACAGTAGAGCAATTTGAAGATTTTGAACAATGGTGTTTTTGAGACCAATTACTATTGTAAATAGGAGGCATGGGTTATTATTTTCCCAGTTATGATTTTCAAAGCTAATATAGCTGATAATAACCAACCTCCTACAATAATTTATTTAAATAATTTTAAATTAATTGTGGGACTTAATACTATTTGGTTCTAGCAATGGACTTAATATCTTGTGACTTAATACTCTATTTTGTGACTTAATACTGTTTAGCTCTACGAATTTATACATACGTGGCACTTGATATTGAATTATTATTAAGAAACCCACAATGCAAAGTAGAACCAAAATTAATTAACATCAATTATAACTAATTAACAAATGGTAACAAAAGCCAAGAAGAAAAAAAAATCTGAAATAAATGACAGATTACACCAAAATGTTACAAATGAACACCAGCAATCTTAAAGTTCAAGTAAAGAAAATATCAATCAAATTTAGAAATTTTCGAATTCTTGTTACAATATTTTCAATTTTGAGACTATTTCTCTTAAAATGAGATGATTCGTGCATAATTTTGAAGATTAGTCAAACATTAAAGACGAATTATGATAAATTTAAAAGAATATATTACAAATTTGATTATTAGTGCATATTAACCAGAGCATCTTCAAGTGCAGAAATTCGTGCCAAAATTTGACAGATCCATGTCAAATTTAGAAAGATTAGTGCAAATATTAAACTGATTTATGCAAAACTCTTACATTATACCAATAATTTTTGTAAACTGTTTCCTCAAAACATTTTGGACGTTTTTAAAATGGACGAGACGACTGGTGCGAAACTCAAACTGATCTTACTCAAGAATGTTAGCATTCTTAAAGTTCAAGTAAAGAAAATATCAATCAAATTTAGAAATTTTCGAGTTTTTGTATCAGTATTTTCAATTTTGAGAATATTCCTCTTAAAATGAGATGATCCCTGCATAAGTTTGAAGATTCATCGAACATTTCAAAAGAATTATGATAAATTTAAAACAATATATTACCAAATTTCATTATTAGGCCAAATTAAACAGAGCATCTTCAAGTGCAGAAATTCGTGCCAAAATTAGACAGATCCATGACAAATTTGAAAACATCTGTGCGAAAATTACACTGAACTTTGGGAACTCTTACATTATACCAATGATATACACCAAAATGTTACTAACGAAAACTAGCAATCTTAAAGTTCAAGTAACAAACAAATAATTAAAAATTCTAGCAATAGACTTAATATCTTGTGACTTATTACTCTATTTTGTGACTTAATACTGTTTAGCTCCTACGAATTTATACATACGTGGCACTTAATACTGAATTATTATTAAGAAACTAATAGTAGAACAATGCAAAGTAGAACCAAAATAATTAACATCAATTATAACTAATTAACAGAGAGTAACAAAAGGCAAGCTGAAAAAAAAAATTCTTTAACAAATGAGAGATTACACCAAAATGTTACAAACGGACACAAGCAATCTTAAAGTTCAAGTAACAAACAAATAACTAAACATTAATAATATCTAATTAAAGAGAAAATGCACAATGAAGGTCATTGCATTTTTCAGTCGTCTTCCTTGAGGTTACCAAGTAGAACATTTTTAAATTATTCATGGAATCTTTTAAGCACCCAAGTTCTGCAAATCTTTTTACTTTTTTGTTGAAGTAGGTTTTAAAGCTTAAAACCTATTTCAAGGGTTTCAAGGGGAAATAGGTTTTATCTATCTCGTATAGGTTTCAGCAGCATTAAGTTAGTATTGACAACAACTTCCTTAGAACTAACAGTACGCTTTTCTTTGCATATAAGTCTTTTACTGGCTCTATTGAAATCAACTTGTTCAAAATTTTCTTGATTAAAATCTATTTTAAAATCACTCCAGGTGAAAAAATTAAAAAGATTAAAATCACTCCAGGTGTTTCTGTTAAAAACCTCATATGAAGACTTTAGATATCAAAAAGTTTTGATTAGTTATGTTTTTCTTTTTATTGTTATTGTGAAAGTTTTTTTGTTATTCTTCAGATAAAAGGGTAAAATTCTTAGTCCATATTTTCCATTTCCGCTACTTCAAATTTATTGCCACAAAGTTCAAAAAGCTGTTGCCAATCCCATGGAGTTATTAGAGAAAATTGGGAGGAAGCTATCTTTCGTCTTTCTATTTGCACATGAATTGTATGCACCTCCATGTGGATATGTCTTCTTGAAAGGTACATATGTTCAATGCATTTTATGGAAGGTTTCAGCACAAGAATCGAAAGATAGCACATACTTATCTGATGACTTCTATTTTGTGATGGACAGTTATCGCTCCAGATAACAATTTTCTCTACAGATTCTTTTACATTTAAAATGTATTTCAGAATACATTAAGCCATGTCATTGCCACTACGTCTGGCTATGAATTCATCCTACATGAAGCAATATCCTATGTTATCTGTTGCATCATAAACTGTATAATTGACAGACCACAGCTTTAGAGAATAGAAACTCTGAGTATTCGTTAGTAGAGGGGTGGGTAAGCATAAGAAAACTACTAAATCGTTACAATTACTTTTCAAATTTGATCACTAATATGGATTTTTGACCAACACACAACCACAGCTCAACTTTTGGAAATTCAGACCAAATATGGAGAATTCAGATCAGATTTCAGTTGTTAAAATTTAACAATCGCTGTCAATATTTTACATTTATTGACCAAATTAGTGAGTACTATGCAAAATCTTAAAAAAATCGATTCTTTAAGTTCTAATATTCGAATTGTCAATTAAATTTTGCGCCAGTCTGCAAAATATAAATAACGAAAAATCCAGTCAGATGAAACCAGAACAGAAGAAGTAAAATTGATTGGCAGAGAAAATTTCGGAATCAATACTTAGATTAATTAACCGATTAACTAACGAAATGGAAAGAAGAAAAACAATATATGACGAGTGGTAAAATCGATTGAATTCTGACGTATAGAAACTTTAGGTGCTATAATAGTTTTATTTATAGGTTAACTCCTATAATGGCCACTCCATTTGGTCAATTTGAAAATTGCAGATGAAAACTACTAAATCGTTAAAATTACTTTTCAAATTTGATCACTAATATGGATTTTTGACCCATACACAACCACAGCCCAACTTTTGAAAATTCAGACCAAATATGGAGAATTCAGATCAGATTTCAGTTGTTAAAATTTAACAATCGCTGTCAATATTTTACATTTACTGACCAAATTGATGAGTACTATGCAAAATCTTTCAAAAATGTCGATTCTTTAAGTTCTAATATTCGAATTGTCAATTAAATTTTGCGCCAGTCTGCAAAATATAAATAACGAAAAATCCAGTCAGATGAAACCAGAACAGAAGAAGTAAAATTGATTGGCAGAGAAAATTTCAGAATCAATACTTAGATTAATTGACAAATCTGTCAATTAATCTAACGAAATAGAAAGAAGAAAAACAATATATGGCGAGTCGTAATATCGATTGAATTCTGACGTATAGAAACTTAAAGTGCTGTAATAGTTTTATTTATAGATTAATAACATGCCTAGCGTATCAAATGTGGCCACTCCATTTGGTCAATTTGAAAATTACAGATGAAAGCTACTAAATCGTTAAAATTACTTTTGAAATTTGATCACTAATATGGATTTTTGATCCACACATAACCACAGCCCAACTTTTAAAAATTCAGGCCAAATATGGAAGAATTCAGATCAGATTTCAGTTGTTAAAATTTAACAATCGCTGTCAATATTTTACATTTATTGACCAAATTAGTGAGTACTATGCAAAATCTTAAAAATTTCGATTCTTTAAGCTCTAATTTTGGAGTTGTCAATAAAATTTTGCGCCAGTCTGCAAAATATAAATTGAAAATTTAAAAATTAACTTTACTTTTCACTAGTTCTGTTGTAATTTTAGATAAAATGTGATACGTTTTGCGCTTGAAACTTTAATCAAAGTATTGACAGTCAAAATTCAACATTTCGTCGGCTTAGTGTTGTAAGGTTGCATGTAACATTTTTTCAATTTTTAGGTCTATAGCTTTACAGGGCTATATGTTTTCAAAGCGGAACTTTTCAACTTGTTAGAAGGTTAAAATCAAATTATTTAGAATCTGTGATAAAAAAAATCTAATGACAGTGCGCAATACATCATTTTCACTAATAACAAACATATTTAAAGTCGCTATTCCCAAATTTACAAATTTGCACATACAACCTTGCAACATTAAGCCGACGATTTATTGTCCAAATTTGTGAATCTCATGTAATATCGTAAAATTTAAACAAAACATCGTTAGGTAAAACCGTAAAATCGTTTAAATTCTGACGTATTATGTTAAAATTTAAGATAAAATTTGATGACTCCAGTCAGAATTTGATAATTCATATTAAATCTTATAATTATCATTGTTAACATTGGACGTGACAACAGACAATAGAATTTGCTAGTTTCTGTTAAAATTATCGATAGAATTTTCCACCTGAAAACAAAATTTCACACATTTTGTTAAACTTTAGGAATAATAGTGAAAAATTTTGAAGAAATGTGTAAATAACGGTTGAAAGCAATAAATTATGTTGAAATATGGCAAATTTTTATAAAATTTCAGTTTTGACATCACCACTTACCCTTAACCTTATACCCTTATTATATTATACCCCTTGTCCTTATTATCGACCATTTTTTTACAATTCTTGAATATGAATATTTTAAATTTATGGTTAAGATTTGAAAATTACAGTTTGAAAGTCGTAATTCGTTAAAATTGGAAACTTATCCAATTCGACTATAAATTTGAGTGTTTTCGTAGCAAAGACAGTTAACATTGGACGTGGCAACAGACAATAGAATTTGTGACTTAAAATTACCGATAGAATTTTCCACCTGCCAACAAAATTTCACACATTTTGTTAAAATTCAGGAATAGTAGTGTAAAAAATATTGAAGAAATTTGTAAATAACAGTTAAAAGCTATACATTGTCTTGATATATGGCAAATTTTTATAAAATTTCAGTTTTGACCTTACCACTTATATTTTACCTTATACCGTTATTATATTATACCCCTTGCCTTTATTGTTGGCCATTGTTTTTACAATTCTTGAATATGAATATTTTTCATTTATTGTTAATATTTGAAAATTACAGTTTGAAAGTCGTAACTCGTTAAAATTGGAAACTTTTCAAATTTGATGATTATGTTGAGTGTTTTCGAAACAAAGACAGTTAACATTGGACGTGACAACAGACAATAGAATTTGTGAGTTAAAATTACCGATAGAATTTTCCACCTGTCAACAAAATTTCACACATTTTGTTAAAATTTAGGAATAGTAATGAAAAATTTTGAAGAAATTTGTAAATAACTGTTAAAAGCTATAAATTATCTTGAAATATGGCAAATTTTTATACATTTTCAGTTTCGACCTTACCACTGACCCTTAACCTTATACCCTTATTATATTATACCCCTTGCCCTTATTGTCGACCATATTTTTACAATTCATGAATATGAATATTTTTCATTTATTGTTAAAATTTTAAAATTACAGTTTGAAAGTCATAATTCGTTAAAATTGGAAACTTTTCAAATTCGACGATTATTTTCAGTGTTTTCGAAACAAAGACAGCCCAAATTTGGCAAGTTCACATCAAACTTACAAAATTAAAATCAAATATAGTAAAATTCAGATCAAATATGAGTTGTTAAATTTTAGAAATCATTGCACAATACTATCAAAACTGTACATAATGTTGTCCAAAATTATGAATACCATTCCATAACCAATGTTAGCAAAGAAAATTTACTTTTGAAAAGTACACTTTAAATGTGTTAATATCGTTGATAGTCCAGTCATATTAGCCTCAAATCTTATAATAACGATTTATAAGTTCGAATTATCAATTATATTTTGCAGACTGGCGTTTGTTTCTCACTAGTTCTGTTGAAATTTTAGGTGAAATATGATGTGTCCTTAAACTAATTCAAAATTTAACATTTGCCATCCAAATTTATGAAATTCAGGTAAAATCATCAAATCTCCTTTGCATTCTGACAAGTTATGTTAACATTTAGGGTCAAATTTTATAAATTCAGTAAGAATGTGATCATTCAGATTGAGTTTTATATTTATCGTTGTAAACATTCCATGCCAATTCTACTCGAAATTTTGCAGACTGGCATTTGATTCTCACTAGTTCTGTTGAAATTTTGGGTGAAATATGATACTTGTCGTCAAAGACGACACACTCTTATCCAGTTAAACATTGAAATTTTGTGAACACTTATGTATAATACCCCCAGGATATACTGTCGCTCTTAATATTCGACAATTTTGCCTGAAGATGGCTGAAAGATGAGCTGAAACTGGTTGCAAATAATAATAAATAATTGCACGTATTTACAAGCGTACTGACCTCATTTCACCATAAACATGCACGCTGTTCAAAGATAAGCATCAAATCTGCTTCAGTTGGCGCAACATATCAGAAACCCTTAGAAAAAATAACATATTACCCTCAGAAACGACATAAACACAATTCTCATGTTTATCTGCAGACTCGCGTCAACGTAATAACATTTCCTACACATTAAACGAGACGTTCGCTCCGAGAAATAAGGAAACGTTTTGTGTCTTCCCATATTAACTCGCCGCCTACAGCATTATCCTTTCAGAACGAATGTAGCCGGCGCACAACAAAGCGCCGCGCTATTAGCAAGGATACCTGTGGGTCTCTGATGGACGGGGTTTTCGTAGCACGTTAAAAAGACTCCTCATGCACTGTAATTACCTGTATTACTTCGACGGCCGGATGGGCAGGCAAGTGCATTTAAATGTACACATGTGTGTGCATACGAGCCGCATTAGCGAAACAATGGCCAGAAAAAGTATGCAAGTAATGAGAGTTGTGCGAAATGGGGCATTGCTTTTACCCAACAATAGAAATAATAACGCTAAGAAATGAATAATAGAAAAGCATATGTAAACTTGCCTTAAACACACAAAAAGGTATTTCAGCGTTTAGAACACATCCAACTTGTGCATTAAAACTTACTCATTTGCAAGTGTGAATGTTTTGTTTAAACCATTGTTTCGTGCGCATTTTTTCGGTGTCTTTAGAACGCATCCAACTTGTACATTAAAACTTACTCATTTGCTAGTGTGAATATTTTGTTTAAACTATTGTTTCGTGCGCGTTTTTTCGCGATGCTTTTGTAGTGCGGAACAAAGTGAAGTCCTGCGGAGGGTTTCCGCACCACCTGGTTCAGCAGGAAACACGGTGAGGTGGGCTCGATGGCGTATGGTCCGCGTTTCCGGTGACTCCGAAGCCCTACGGCTGTTTTTGTGTAAATGTACACCTTGCAGGTAATATTGAATTTCACAAGACGAGAAGTTGTACATTTAATGAAAACTGTGCGTTTCGGTTTCCAAGCAGGCTGATTGAAGAGCCATACAAAAACTTTAGTCATTAATTAGGATTTATTTGTGAGGTAAAAGCTGAAATATGTACGTTAAAAGTTATATAAAATCTGATATCAAAATATTGTAAGATCATAGAGAATACAACCAAGTCAAAAAAGAGATAAAACTTCAGTCATTAATTAGGAAGGATTTGTGAGGTAAAAGCTGAAAAAATATTTGTATGTTAAAAGTTGGATAAAATCTGATATCAAAATATTGTAAGATCATAGAGAATATTTCCAAATCACAAAAGAGATAAAACTTCAGTCATTAATAAGGAAACATTTTTGAGGTAAAAGCAAGTCAAAAAAGAGATCAAACTTCTGTCATTGACTAGGGAAGATTTGTGAGGTAAAAGCTGAAATATATTTGTATGTTAAAGTTGGACAAAATCTGATATCAAAATATTGTAAGATAATAGAGAATATTTCCAACTCAAAAAAGAGATAAACTTACTGAAGCGAATACAAGATACAACAGACAGGACCAATAAAAACAAAAATTGATTGTATATAACGAGTTTCTGAATGATGGGTTAGAAAAAAAAATCAGAGACACAAGTTACAAGAGATATATCACATAAAACCTAAAAAATATTATTAATTTACGAGTTAGACAAAATTTGTAATTCAAAAGCTATATATTTGCTATTAAATGAATAGAAAAGACTTGATAATCAAATCTTAGAAGGATGGATAATATTTTATGAGCTTAAAACTTTAAGAAGATTTGCAAATTACCAGTTTATGATATAGATGCATATTTAAGGCTTAAAACTTGGAACGATTTGTAAATCAAAAGTTGTAAATCAAAAATTTTCTTTAACAATTCTGTGACATAAATTAGAAAATATTTGTGAGTTCATAACTAGACAAGATCTGACTAAAATCCTAGAACATTTATAAGTCTGACCACGAAATATTTAGTCAATGGTTCAAAGCATTTGTTCAAAGATATGTGAGGTAAAAGCTTAAAAATATTTGTATGTTAAAAGTAGGATAATATCTGATATAAAAATGTTGTAAGATTGATTAGTCAATAATTAGAGAATATTTCCATGTCAAAAAAATTTAAACTTAGTGAAATAAAAACAATAAGATTTTTAACAATAAACAACAGACAGAGACAAGAGAAGAAAAAAAATATTGTAAATACAGAGTTTGACGAGTCCTGAATGAAGGGCCAGAAAAAAAAATTAGAGGCACAAGTTACAAGAAATGTATCACATAAAACCTACAAAATATTTTAACTTTAAGTGTTTGATAATCAAATCTTAGTAAGATGGATAATATTTTATGAGCTTAAAACTTAAAAAAGACTTGTAAATCAGCAGTTAAAAAATATAGATACATATTTAAGGCTAAAAACTTGCAAGGATTTGTAAATGAAAAGTAAATTAAAAGTTGAAAGGATTTGTAAATCAAAACTTTTTATTTGATAAATTAGAAAATATTTGTGAGTTCATAACTTGACAAGACCTGATTATTAACCTAGAACATTTATAAGTCCGACTACAAACTATTTAGTCAATGGTTCAAAACATTTGTTCAAAGATTTGTAAGGTAAAAGCTTAAAAATATTTGTATGTTAAAAGTTAGATAATATCTGACATAAAAATATTGTAAGATTATTATCTTCTATCAATAGTATCAATAGTAGTTATTAATCAATAACTAGAGTATATTTCCTAGAGTAAAAGTCAAGCAGTCAAAAAAATATAAGCTCAGTGAAATAAAAACAAAAAGATTTTCAACAATTAACAGCAGACAGAGACAAGAGAAGCAAAAAATGATTGTAAATACAGAGTTAGACGAGTCCTGAATGAAGGGCAAGAAAAAAATAATGAGAGGCACAAGTTACAAGAAATGTATCACATAAAACCTAAAAAATATTATTAATTTACGTGTTAGACAAGATTAGTAACTCAAAAGCTATAATATTTGCTGTTTAATGAATAGAAAAAAAATGATAATCAAATCTTAGAAAGATGGATAATATTTTATGAGCTTAGAACTGGAAAGATTTGCAAATCAACAGTTAAAGAATACATACACATTTAGGGCTAAAAACTTGGAAGCATTTGTAAATCGAACGTAAATCAAAAGTTGAAAGGATTTGTAAATCAAAAGTTGTAAATCAAAAGTTTTATGTTACAATTCTGTGAAAATATTTGTATATTAAACATTAGATCAAATCTGACATAAAAATGTTGTTAGATTAATTAGTCAATAACTAGAGAATACTCCTAGAGTAAAATTCAAGAAGTCAAAAAAATATAAATTTAGTGACAAAAACCAAAAGATTTTCAACAATAAACAACAGACAGAGACAAGCGAAGCAAAAAATGATTGTAAATACAGAGTTAGACGAATTCTGAATGAAAGGTTAGAAACAAAAATCAGAGGCATAAGTTACAAGAAATTCATCACATAAAACCTAGAAAATATTATTACTTTTAAGCGTTAGACAAGATTTGTAACTCAAAAGCTTTAATATTTGCTATTAAATTAATAGAAAAGATTTGATAATCAAATCTTAGCAGGATGGATAATATTTTAAGAGCTTAGAACTCGAAAAAGATTTGTAAATCATCAGTTACAGATATAGATACACATGTAGGGCTAAAAACTTCAAAGGATTTGTAAATCAAAAGTAAATCAAAAGTTGAATGGATTTGTAAATCAAAAGTTATAGTTCTTTATTAGTGTTGTTCATAAAAGTTACACAAGTCAATTGATAAATAAAACAGTAAAACACACGATGTTTGATGTCACGATATACGACACATTTAATGACAATCACATACCTAACAAAACATCAAATTAAATTTGCATTGGTCACAAACATATACGTATAGAAAAAAACAGCTTCTGTAAATAATCTGATGTTATACAATAGAATTTATCCATTTTATACAATGGATCAATCAATGAAATGTTGTAAATCATAAGTTTTATGTCACAATTCTGCGACATAAATTAGAAAACATTTGTGAGTTCATAACTAGACTAGAAAGATCTGACTAAAAACCTAGCACATTTATATGTCAACGACTAGAAAATATTTAGTCATTGGTTCAAAACATGTTCTAGTCAAAAACTAAAAAGATTTTTGAATTTGAAATGTTTTGCAAATTAAATATTAAAAAAGATTACGGTCATATACTAAAAATAGCATTAATAGCTATGAACATATTTGTACGCTAAAAATTAGACAATATTTATTACTAAATCTCTGTACGTATGATTTAACATTTTTCAGGAGCTGAAAAAATTCTATTTTAATGCATTTTTTCAGCTCCTAACTCGTAATTGTCGTTAACTTTTAATTTACACATATTTTCTGGTGTTTGTCTGGTAAAATAAGTCTAACTTTTAACTTCCAAATCGTTTGAATTTATTGCTGACAAATCTTTTCACTTTTTAATCAGAAATCTTCCCAGGCTTTTACTTAATGTTTCACATTTGTTACTTAAAACTGGAATAGATATCTACTTTAAACGATTTTTGCTTAAACAGCTTTAGATTTATCAGTCAATAAGTAGAAAATATATGTATGTCAAAAGTTGGAAAACAGTTTTTAATGAATAACTAAAAATAATTTCTAAAATCTGTCAAACGATAGGCAAGATTTTTAACTAAAAACATCAGAGATTTAGTAGTCAATACATATAGAAGTTTTGCAAGTCAAAAACTGGAATGTTTTCTAAAACACAAACGGACAACATCACATTTGGATACATTTTTGAATTAAAGAGTGTCAAAATAAATTGATAAATATTTTTGACTTTGTCTATTACTACTACTACTTACTATTACTACGTAATATTATTGTCTATTACTGTATTTGTGAGCTATTAAAAAAGTCATGTTGAAAGTTAGACTTAATTTTTTTCTAAAGACTACAGATTACAGATTAGGGAGTCAATAAATAAGAAAGTAATCCAGTAATAGACAATAATAGATAATTATAGATAGTAATTATCTATTATTGTCTATTACTGGATTTGAGAGCTGATAAAAAATTTCATGTTGACATTTAGACTTAATTTTTCTCTGAAACTACAGATTATAGATTGGGCAGTCAATAAATAGGAAAACTATAAAACAAAAATGTAAATTGAAACATAGACAAGATGTTTGGCTAAAATGTTGCAGATTCACAAATCAATAAATAGAAAAGTAAGTCATATCTTAGCCAACATTTGTTAGTCTCAAACGTAAGTCAAATCTGAGCTAACATTACTTAGTCAAAAATAATAGGAATAATTTATAAAATTTCTGGCTATTTCTAAATGAATGACAAAAACATAAATTGGCAAAGATTTTTATGTTAAAATGTAGACACAATCTCTGAAACTAGATTAGGTAGTTTACAAATAAAACAAGTAGAACATATTTTTAGTCAATAACTAGGAAGCATTTGTAAGTCAAACGATATCCCGATTAAACGAAATATCTGAGCTAAAAACTAGCAAAGAGTTGTAAATTAAAAGTTAGACAAGATTTCTGAATCATGGAGTAGAAAAAAATCATAAATATTCTCATGTTTGTAAAGATCACAAAATATAAAAAAGCAAAATATTATTAGAGTCGATTTTTCCATCCACTGATAAAAATGTGAATAGTAATCTAGAACAGTAAAAATTCGGCAACACTTGCAAATTGTAGTCAGAAACAGAAATAAGTATGAAAAGATCCACAAACACGGATTAAAATTGTATTCATAAATCCACCAATAAAGATGTGAATAGATATCCGATGGTTAAAGATAGCCATTGTTCAATAAAAGTCAAAAATAGATTAAAATTGTATTAATACATAATCAAAACATATGGTAGATCTTTCCATCTACTAATAAAAATGTGAATAGATATCCGATGGTTAAAGATAACCACTATTGATTAGACACATATTGAACAGCTGGTTTCCAATCTTCCTACGGATAAATCTATTTGGCAGATCATCTATCGCCAACTTTGGAAGATCGTATCTTTGATATTTAAACTCGTCTACTATTCACTGATAAAACCTTCAGTTACAAAGTTTCCATTATATTAATCGCCTTTTACGACACGCACGATTTGACGGTAGGGATAATCTAACCCCGTCCCTACACGGGCAAAAGAGAAACCCTCTGTAATTAACTCGTAAATGGCAAATAACTTGGAATTAATTATCCGACGCATAATAAGAAAATCTCCGCCTGGATTCGACGTTAATAAGCCACTTTTCCCTTTCAACTGCACCAAGAATCTCACATAAATTACATACAATAAGGATTACAGTTTAAGATGCAAGTCTATAAAGAACTCGCCCATAAATGTACCATTGTAATGCTAATTATGTAGTTACAAAGTAAATGTAACATTAATTGAATACACGTTGCGGTATTCAATGGAGACAATTAACAACCGACTGCAAGAGAAATAATAATAGTAATTAATTTATTACGGGGCATCGTTTAATTATAATGCCCGTGCACCGTTAAGGCTCCGACTAATCAATACTCGCGAGTGTGGAACAAAAATGTTTTATTCCATTTAAAAATTCACAGAAAATTAAGATAATATAGCAATTAGCGTTATTTAATTTTTTGAGTCCATCTAAAAATATGCGGAAAGTTAAAATAAGAGCAGTGTTATTTAGTTTTGTATGGTATTATCCTATTTAGTGTAAGCAGGTGTTTGGGTATTATTCGTCCAACTGAAACTTGTGCATTTGACTTACTCACTTACACATTGAAAAATCTATTTTCCAAAAATGCAATTAGTGTTATTTATTTTTTTGGGTCCATCTAAATGTATGCAGACAGATAAAATATCAGCAGTGTTATTTAGTTTTGTAGGGCATTATCCCACTTAGTGTAAGCAGATCTTTGGGTTTTATTCATCCATCTCAAATTTATTCTTTTGACTTATTCACTTCAACATTGAAAAATCTATTTTCCAAAAATGTATTCTGCACTTGTATTTTTTTAAATTCTCTAGATACTTCAGAATTTGTATTCTGCACTAGTAATTTTAGTTATACTTCAAAATTTGAATGAAACAACATAAATATATCTCTGAAAGAAATAAGTAGTGGTTTAACAAAATCAAAAAGTAGACAAAATTATTTATTTTACACTTGTATTTTTTTAAATTCTAGTAGATACTTCTGAATTTGTATTTTGCACTTGTAATTTTAGTTATGAATCTTCAAAATTTGAATGAAACAAAATAAATATATCTCTAAAAGAAAGAAGGGATTGTTTAAAAAAATCAAAAAGTAGACAAAAATTTTTATTTATAAAAAAATTCTATGAAATTTGAATTAAACCCAACATTATTTCTATAACAAAAAAAGCATACAACAAACTTAATTTACATATTTGAAGATTTCCACGCAATCTCTCAATGAAATGAATAAAATATGAAATGTGCAAGACCCGAAGTCCTGCTAAAAGTCTTTGCCTCTACAGCTAGAAAGACAGTATATTTTTATTATGACAAACGAATGAAATGACATGAAAAAATGATTTGTAACAATTTTTTATATGAAAATCGAATTAAATTACATGTATAAAATAGCTTAACTAATCTAACATTATTTGTATAACAAAAAAAAAAGTATTCACAAATCCTCCAGAGTGTTTCACACCTCGCCTGCTTCAAAGTAAAACCTAATCAGAGGCTGCGGGGGCCTATAACGTGGTCAGCGCCTCCTGCAGTTTCTTCCGCGCCGCCGCCACCCGCTCCTCCTGCCTCTTGATGTCCTCCTCGGCTATGTTGACGGCCTGCACGAGCGGCTGCTTGGGGTCGAGGAAGACGCCGGGGTTCTTCTCCAGGGAGGTGCGCGAGCCCGTCTGGCCCGTGACCGGCTGCGAGGACACGTGCAGGGCAGTCGCAACGCTCTGTATGATCGTCTCCTCAGTGACGTTCGGCCCCACCGGCCTCAGCCCCTTCGGCAGCTCCATCCCCTCGAACTCCACGCCGTCCAGGTCGCACGCCCGCAGACCTTCCAACCTTGAAAGAAATAGAGACAATGAGATTCACACAATAATAATAATACTAGACTAGACTTTTCACCGTGGCTGCATATAAAATTTGACTTCCCACTAGTGCCTACGGAAGAGCAATTTTAAGCCTGCGTATCCAAGTTTGCGTATAACGTATTACGAAGTGTATTGCTAACCTCTTCTCCCATATGAGTTGCTTCGGTTTCTCTTGCACGCCGTGCTTGAAGTCCGTCTTGACCTTGCTCTCCTGAGTCTTGTGGACGGTGACTGGCTGCTTGAATATGGAGGCTGTCTGCCTGATGGGGGGCACCAGAGAGGCATCATTGCGGACACCGCGGCTGTAGTACATGACGTCCACTTTGCCCACCTGGAGCCCCGTTTTCTTGAGGACGTCCCTGTCCTGGCCCTGCCATCGCTTCGGCAGCGAGGCGCACTCGTACTTGGTCTTCTCGATGGTGATACTCATCTTATTTCCGTGTTTTTGCTTGTGTTGTGATCAATGATGTTGTGATCGCGCGTTTGACAGCAGACTGTCAGATTGAGGTTGCCGGTAATGCAGGTGTCGGCGCGCGTTACCGACAAACCATAGGCGTGCGCGTTTGAGGCAAAAATTTGTTTGCAGGGGGGCTGAAGCGCAAGATGACGCACTGCAGTCAATCGGCTTGATTGGATTAACTTAATGGTTGCGGACGCTTCCGTCGGCCGGCGATTGGAAAGCTAATGGGGCGCTTATTGGGAATTCGGTCTCAAAAAGACGTTTTTTTGTAATTAACTACAGCTAACGCCAGAATAACTCAATTATCTAACAGCAATTAAGAACCATCAGTAGGGCTAAGCCAATGCAGTCATCGCCTGAAAGCAGATAATCCCAGAAGCGAGGAAAAGTTAAAAAAAAACATACTGCAATTTTAAATTGATGAAAAATATAGAATATTTAGTTCGCTGTGTCTTTGTCGGTACGTCTGGGTGTTAAATAAGTCAGCCAGACAAACAGGGATAAGTTCAGGAACGTCCCCGATTAAGTAGCGGTGACTGGAATTTCATAACTAAATCTTGGACGATTGGCAAAGAAAGGTCAAAACATTCATGTTATTTTGTTGTATTAATATATGTTTAATACTAACCAAATTATTACTGATATTAATTGATATATTTTCATTTATTAGATTCAATTGTGATAATATGCAATGCATAATTTTTGAGATATTCGTATTTTAGTAATAATGTAATTTTTCGTGATATTTCAACTGATATTGAAGTATAACACAAAAACTAGCGTATAAATATCACTGCAATTTATCGTAGATACTCAGTAATATAGTTTCATTTGATGAGTGCAATATAATTAATATTCAATGCATGATCCTTGAGATATTTTGATTTTAATGTGATCATGTGTTTTCGGTTGTCACTTTAAGTGTTCTCGAAAGGTGCTCATACTTAAATAATTATATATCAAAATCTAGCGTATTAATACTAATTAAATTTATTCCTAATATCAAGTGATATATTTTGATTTATTAAATTAAATTGAGATAATATCCAATACTTAATTTTTGAGATTTTTGTATATCAGTATAATGTAATTATTCGTGTTATTTGACATGATATCAAATGATTACAAAAAAGTGAACGTATAAATATCAATGCAATTTATTGTAGATACTCAGTAGTATGCTATAATTTAATCAGTATAATATAATTAATATTTAATGCATGATTCTTGAGATATTTTGTTTTTAATGTGATCATTTGTTTTCGATTGTTACTTGAAGTGTTCACGAATGTGGCTCATACTTAAATAATCATATTTTAAAAGTTAGCGTATTAATCCTAATTAAATTTATTACTGATATCAAGCAATATACTTTTATTTCTCTGATTAAATTGAAACAATATCCAATGCCTAATTCTTGAGATATTCGTATTTCAGTAATAATGTAATTTTTCGTGATGTTTGACATGATATCAAATGATTACAAAAAAGCGAACGTATAAATATCAATGCAATTTATCACAGTTACTCAATAATATGCTATCATTTAATAAATGTAATATAATTAATATTCAACGAATGATTCTTGAGATATTTCGTTTTTAATGTGATCATGTGTTTTCGATTGTTACTAGAAGTGTTCTCGAGAGTGGCTCATACTTAAATAATCATATTTCAAAAGTTAGCGTATCAATACTAATTAAATTGATTACTGATATCAAGTGATATATTTTCATTAATTTTGTAATATTGAGATAATATCCAATGCCTAATTCCTGAGATATTCGTATTTCAGTAATAATGTGATATTCGTGATATTTGTAATTATATCAATTTATAGCACAAAAACTAACGTATAAATATCAATGCAATTTATCGTAGATACTCAGTAATATGTTATAATTTAATCAATGTAATATATTTAATATGCAATGCATGATTCTTGAGATATTTTGTTTTTAATGTGATCATATGTGTTCGATTGTCACTTGAAATGTTATCGAAAGTGCCTCATACTAAAATAATCATATTTCACAAACTAGCGTATCAATGCTAATTAAATTTATTACTAATATCTAGTGATATATTTTCATTTATTTTATTAAATTAACATAATATCCAATGCCTAATTCCTGAGATATTCGTATTTCAGTAATAATGAAATTATTCGTGATATTTGAAATTATATTATATTATAACCAAAAAACTAGCGCATAAATATCAATACAATTTATCATAGTTACTCAATAATATGCTATAATTTAATCAATGTGATATAATTAATATTCAGGGCATGATACTTGACATATTTTGTTTTTAATGTGATAATGTGTTTTCGATTGTTACTTGAAGTGTTCTCGAAAGTGGCTCATACTAAAATAATCGTATCTGAAAAGCCGGCGTATTAAAACTAACTAAATTTATTACTCATATTAAATGATATACTGTCAATTATTAGATTAAATTGAGATAATATACAATGTCTGATTCTTGAGATATTCGTATTTCAGTATAAGGTAATTTTCAGTAATATTTGACATGATATCAAATTATTACAAAAAAACTAGCGTATAAATATCAATGCAATTTATTACAGTTACTCAATAATACGGTATAATTTAATAAATGTAATATAATTAATATTTAATTCACGATTCTTGAGATATTTTGTTTTTAATGTGCTCATTTTGTGTTCGATTATTACTAGAAGTGTTCTCGAAAGTGGCTCATACTTAAATAATCATATTTCAAAAGCTAGCGTATCAATACTAATTAAATTTATTCCTGATATCAAGTGATGTATTTTAATTTATTTAATTAAATTGAGATAATATCCAATACCTAATTCTTGAGATATTCGTATTTCAGTAATACTGTGATGTTTCGTAATATTTGAAATTATATCAAATTATAACACAAAAACTAGCGTATAAATATCAATGCAATTTATCATAGTTACTCAATAATATGCTATCATTTAATCGATGTAATATAATTAATATTCAATGCATGATTCTTGAGATATTTAGTTTTTAATGTGATCATGCGTTTTCGATTGTTACTTGAAGTGTTCTTGAAAGTGGCTCATACTTAAATAATCATATTTCAAAAGCTAGCGTATCAATACTAATTAAATTTATTACTGATATCAAGTGATATATTTTCATTTATTTTGTTAAATTGAGATAATATCCAATGCCTAATTCCTGAGATATTCGTATTTCTGTAATTATGTAATTATTCGTGATATTTGGAATTATATTATATTATAACCAAAAATCTAGCGTATAAATATTAATATAATTCAACACAGTTACTCAATAATATGCCATCATTTAATCAATGTAATATAAATCAATGCATGATTCTTGAGATATTGTGTTTTTAATGAGATAATGTGTTTTCGAGTGTTACTTGAAGTGTTCTCGAAAGTGGCTCATACTAAAATAATCGATTCTGAAAAGCTAGCGTATTAATACTAATCAAATTTATTTCTGATATCAAGTAATATATTTTCATTTACTTTATAAAATTGAGATAATATCCACTGCCTAATTCTTGAGATATCCGTATTTCAGTAATACTGTGATGCTTCGTGATATTTGAAATTATATCAAATTATAACACAAAACTAGCGTAAAAATATCAATGCAATTTATTATAGTTACTGAATAATATGCTATAATTTAATAAATGTAATATAATTAATATTCAATGCATGATTCTTGAAATATTTTGTTTTTAATGTGATCATATATGTTCCATTGTTACTAGAAGTGTTCTCGAAAGTGGCTCATACTTAAACAATCATTATTCAAAAGTTTGCGTATCAATGCTAATAAAATTTATTACTGATATCAAGTGATATATTTTAATTTATTTTGTAAAATTGAGATAATATCCAATGCCTAATTCCTGAGATATTCGTATTTCAGTAATAATGAAATTATTTGTGATATTTGGAATTATATTATATTATAACAAAAAAACTAGCGTATAAATATCAGTGCAATTTATCATAGTTACTCAATAGTATGCTATCATTTAATCTATGTAATATATTTAATATTCAATGCATGATTCTTGAGATATTTTGTTTTTAATGTGATAATGTGATGTTCTCGAAAGTGGCTTATACTAAAATAATCGTATCTGAAAAGCTAGCGTATTAATACTAATTAAATTTATTACTTATATCAAGTCATATCTATAGATTCATTCGACTAAATTGAGATAATATCCAATGCCTAATTCTTGAGATATTGGTATTTCAGTATTTATGTAATTTTTCGTGATTTTTGAAATGATATAAAACTATTATAAAAGAACTAGCGTATAAATATCAATGCAATTTATTGTTGATACTCAGTCGTATGCTATAATTTAATCAGTGAAATATAATTAATATTCAATCAATGATTCTTGAGATATTTTGTTTTTAATGTGATCATGTTTTTTCAATTGTTACTTGAAGTATTCTCGAAAGTGGATCATACTTAAATAATCGTATCTCAAGAGTTAGCGTATTAATACTAATTGAATTTATTTCTGATATCAAGTGATATACTGTCATTTATTGGAATAAATTAAGATAATATCAAATGCCTAATTCTTGAGAAATTCGTATTTCGTTGCAAATTAGCATACATATCGCCGTTCAAATTTTCATTAATTTCAACAGCGATTTTTTGTCCCTAGAAAATATCCCTTGTCTCTAGAAATCTGTAGTATATAAAACATAAATGAAAGATGAACCGGATTCTATTGAACAATTACGAGAAAGAATAAGACAAGAGTGTTGAGCTATTACTAGACAAAACTTCAAAAAGTTCGCGAAGAGTTTGAAAGTAGGTTATATGTTTGTTTAGAAAACAATGGAAGCCATGTCCAACATTTACTTTAACATGTTATTTGAATTTAACACATTGGACACTTTTGCACTTTATTTGCACTTCATTCCAAAACTAGTTGACCAAATTATTTTAATTGTTAATTTTCATGTTGTTTACAGTTTATTTTGAGAAACTAGAATCAACTATATATTAATATTAAGATTAATAATCTCTCAATCAAGACGAAGTTTTAATTTTTGTAAATTTAACCTAACCTAATCATCTTACATGTTAATTGCCATGTTGTTTACAGTTTATTTTGAGAAACTAGAATCAACTATATATTAATATTAAGATTAATAATCTCTCAATCATGACGAAGTTTTAATTTTTGTAAATTTAACCTAACCTAATCATCTTACATGTTAATTGCCATGTTGTTTACAGTTTATTTTGAGAAACTAGAATCAACTATTTATTAATATTAAGATTAATAATCTCACAATCAAGACAAAATTTTAATTTTCGTAAATTTTAACGGTCCTCATTTTAATAAATTTTTATTTTTGCCCTAGGTTTATAAAGTGATATCTTACGCCTTCAAACTAAACACATGAAGTGACCTTTTAGACCGATATTACATGTTAATTGCCATGTTATTTACAGTTTATTGTGAGAAACTAGAATCAACCATTTATTAATATTAAGATTCATAAATCTCTCAATCAAGACAAGACTTACTGGGCGCAAGGATGTGCTAAGAAAGGGTAAAATCAATATCTCCCTAATTCTTTGTTAACATTACAGCAGCACTGAGCTGGATAAATGGACTAGAAACATCATGTTTAAAAATGTGAACTGCCGCTAATGGAATCGGTTTCCATCGGAACCCATTAATTATTACAATCGATTAAACGCCATGAGGATATGGCACTATCTTCCTGGCGGGCATTCGAATGTGTGATGGTTTCAATGCATGGCCTGCAATTGACATCGTAACTGTCGACACTTCCTCACGAAATGATTGAAATCCGTCGTGATTTTTCCACCTTCTTGCCCTGTATAAATATAAATTGATTTCAAGCGGCCGTCGAGTTGTTGCTTCAAACTTTTGCCATAACTCACGTAAAGTGCCAGAGAAAAATGGGAGCGGGCGTTTAAATGCAGGAAAGCTGTCGCTTTTTAAGTTATTGAGTAACTTTCAGAACAGTGCTGAAACAAACGATCATGGAGCGAGCACTGGAACTCACTGCCACCGGGGGGAATGAGAGGGGGATATAAATAAACGTTAAGGAACCGTAAATTAACGGTGAAAAATGCTTTTAGTGCGGATTTGCTGAGCTTATGCCCCGTATTTATGCGCTCGGTGAGTAAACGAACGACCGTGGAAATCAGCCAGCCTGAATGGAACAGAAATATGCCGTAAATCGACGGTGAAAAATCGTTAGAATTGCGCGTCGAAAAACAAACGAGCGTGCTGGCTATTGTTTCAACTTCCTAAAACAAGCGAAATTGGTTTTAAAAATTGAATAACAATCAAACGCAGCACTCTTCCTGATTTAGTATGCATGCGCTGGTTTGGCGCGGTATTGTCGGGGCGTCGCGGCGCATCCGTTGTTCTTCCTTTTTGTCTGTTTTCGTTTGTCAGAGTGTGTGTGTGTGCGATTTCAGGGTCGCGGTCGCGCTCCGGAGTCGATACGGCTCCAGGCCTCGTTCTTGAATTATAAATGAAGCCCCCCGCGCGCGCCGACGCTGTCCTGGAGCAATAACTGACCCCCGGACCCCCGGAGTCGGTCGCGACTCCGGGTACCGTTTGCCGGCGCCTGGTCCGGTCCATCTGGGCCGGACGGAAGTCGCCGGCCATTAATTATTTATGCATTAAGGTAAGCGGCGCACTTATCGATTAAGGGGGACAGGGGGGCGGCTAACTGGACTGCGATGCAAAAAAATGGGGGCGGCCGCGCGCGCGACTTTCGCCTGTTTTTCCGCGCGCGCTCTTTTTTTACCGCTTCATTAAGCGCTTCCTGAGCGTTATTAGAAACGTTTTGTACGCAAGCAATTTTAAATGTTTGATGCTAGAAATATTAACCATTGTTCTCAGAACCGTCTCTGGGTATGTGCTCTCAGGCAAACTTTGCAATGTCCTCAATACGTTGTCGGTAAAATTTACTTACAATATTGTTTTCTCAAATAGTTTTTCTGTTCTGGTAAAATAAAGCATAGCTGTTTGAACTGCTTGTCTTATTATGTACAAATTATTAATTTTTCTTAATTATGCAAGGACAATTACACTAATAAACACTTAATGATTTGACATGTATTTGCTGTTGTAAACAAATTTGACAGGTATTTACAATAAACAAAACAATATCACAGACGACTGTAGTAATTCTGTGTTTTTAAATATTGCGCGTAATTTATAAGCAAAATGGTACTTGTGAGTTGTGACACACTTCAAGTCGTATCTAAAATACTTCACTAACTTAAAAACAAACTATCTCAAGAATCACGCATTGATATTACTGGTAGTGCATTGATATGCATTGATATTAATGCGCTAGTTTTTGAGTTAAAATTTGATATCCCAAATGTCACGAAAGATCACCTTATCACGATCACGTTAAAAATAGAATTTCTCAAGAATCTCACATTGTATATTAATTATATTACATCCACTAAATGCTAGCATATTATTGAATATCTACGATAAATTGAATTAATATTTATACGATAGTTTTTGAGTTATATTTTGAAATGTCTCCAAATAACACGAAAAAATACATTATTACTGAAATACAAATATCTCAGGAATCAGACATTGGATATTATCTGAATTTACCAAAATAAATGAAAATATATCACTTAATACCACTAATAAATTTAATTAGTATTGATACGCTAGATTTTGATATATGATTATTTAAGTATGAACCCCTTTCGAGAACGCTTCAAGTAACAATCCAAAACACTTGATTACACAAAAAACAAAATATCTCAAGAATCATGCATTGAAGAATAATTATATTACTATTATTAAATTATAGCATATTATTGAGTATCTATGATACGTAGCTTTGATATTTATACGCTAGTTTTTTTGTTATAATTTAATATCATTTCAAATATCACAAAAAAGTACATTATTACTGAAATACGAATATCTCAGAAATTAGGCATTGGATATTATCTCAATTTAATAAAATAAATTAAAATATATCACTTGATATCAGTTATAAATTTAATTAGTATTGATACGCTAAATTTCGATATATGATTATTTACGTATTAACCCCTTCGAGAACGCTTCAAGTAACAATCGAAAACACATGATTACAGAAAAAACGAAATATCTCAAGAATCATGCATTGAATATTAATTATATTACTCTGATTAAATGATAGCACATTACTGAGTATCTACTATAAATAACATTGATATTTATACGCTAGTTTTTGTGTTATAATTTGATATAATTTCAAATATCACAAAAAATCATAATATCACAATAACATTAAACATATAATATCTCAAGAATCTCACATTGGATATTAATTATATTTCATCCACTAGATGATAGCATACTACTGAATATCTACAATATCTACGATAAATTGAATTAATATTTATACGATAGTTTTTGAGGTATAATTTGATATATCTCCAAATATCACGAAAATATACATTATTACTGAAATACAATTATCTCAGGAATCAGGCATTGGATATTATCTGAATTTAATAAAATAAATGAAAATATATCACCTAATATCACTAATAAATTTAATTAGTATTGATACGCTAGATTTTGATATATGATTATTTTAGTATGAACCCCTTTCGAGAACGCTTCAAGTAACAATCGAAAACACTTGATTACACAAAAAACAATATATCTCAAGAACCATGCATTGAAGATTATTTATATTACTCTGATTAAATGATAGCATATTACTGAGTATCTACGATAAATTACATTGATATTTATACGCTAGTTTTTGTGTTATAATTAGATATAATTTCAAATATAACGAAAAATTACATTATTACTACAATACGAATATCTCGACAAGTACATATTGGATATTATCTTAATTTGATAGACAAAATGAAAATATATCACTTGATATCAGTAATAAATTTAATTAGTATTAGTACGCTAGATTTTGAAATATAATTATTTAAGTATGAGCCGCTTTTGAGATCATTTCAAGTAACAATCGAAATACATGATTACATAAAAAACAAAATATCTCAAGACGCATTGAATATTAATGATATTACTCTGATTAAATAATAGCATATTACTGAGTATCCACGATAAATTACATTGATATTTATACGCTAGTTCTTGTGTTTGATATAATTTCAAATATCACGAAAAATTACATAATTACTACAATACGAATATCTCGACAACTACGCAATATTTAACAATAGCAATATTTAACAATATGTTTTCTACGACAGAGCATAAAAATGAATAATAAATATTTAACATCTGGGGCGTCAGTAATAAATTGCTTGATTTCGTTGGTCGCAAACGTTTTAGCTTTTTTAGGTTTATATCTTTCAGATTTTCTGAAGGATCCATAATCAGAGCTACTAGTGTTCTTGAAACAGCCCCTCTGAATAATTGGGCCAACCAGTTGAACAGTTGAACCATACCTAATCTGAAGATTTCTCCTCGAAGAGTGTCTGCTCCATATGCTTTATTTTTCCTTGGATCTTTCCCTGTATTATTACTTGCAGCAAATGGCACTTTTATCCCCTCATTACATGTCCTAGATATATTAGTTTCCTGTTCTTAATTGTCGTTATCATTTCTTTTTGCATTTCGCTCATTACTTCTGCATTTATTGCGCGTTCGACCCACGATATTTTTAGTCCATAGATCGAATGCTTCTATTTTTTTTTATGTCTGCTTGTTAGTATTGATTGGATATTACGTAAATAATACAATATGCATGATTCTTGAAATAATCTGTTATATGACCGTGTTAAAAATACAAACTGCAAAAAGAGAAAGAAATGATAACGACAATTAAGAAGAGGAAACTAAACATCAACTAGAAGTGCTACTTGATGTGATCTCGAAATACATAAATAATCATATCTCAAAAGCCAGCTTATTTCTTTACAAAACTCGTTTAGAATTGTTACCAACCAGCTAGTATTGATGAAATTATTTCACCAATAATACTAATAATTTCAGCATTGATGTGTTATTTCATTTGAAATCTTCAAATGATTTTGGAGTAGGAAAATCGTAGCTTGTAGAAAACAAAGTTGTGCAGAACATATTTTTTTAACACAAAAGCTCGGCGATGGGGTTTTGCATGGACTAAGCTACCACCAATATTCAGCCAGAGGACTTGAATGTACTCGAAAATCGTTTAGAATTGTTACCAACCAGCTATTATTCATGAAATTATTTCATCAATAATACTAATAATTTCATCATTGATGTGTTATTTCATTTGAAATCTTGAAATTATTTTGAAGCAGGAAAATCGTAGCTTGTAGAAAACAAAGTTGTACAGGAAATATTTTTTTGGAACAACACTAAAGCTCGGTGATGGGGTTTTGTGTCGATTGGCGTTAGCACCAATATTCAGCCAGAGGACTTGAATGTTTATCGGGAAAATTTCAATGTTTTTCAGAATTAAAACAAACATGCAACGTCAATGTAGGATTTAACATTGAATGATTGAAAGCTGTTTTACCAAACGTTGGCCTTTTTTTCTGCGGTTACTTCGCCTCGAAAAACAAATGAACTTCACTCAAATGCCAATGCCGAGCGCGTGAGCGTATGGCTCCTTTCAAACACCCGATTATTTCGCAAATGCCCAATAACTGAACGCTTACGCAATCGATGGGAAATGCCCGATTGCCCACCGTGGGACTCTCATTACCAATCTTGCTGTGATTGCCAAATCGATCGAGTTACACCGATGGATTGGTGGCCAGTGCGTCGATTTTCTCCAAGTTGGGTAATCCTCGACGGCCAGCTGCGTTGGCGTCAAGCACCTCGTAACAGAAGTGATTCCAGCCGCGATTTGCGCGAGTCCGGCAATCGATTTCTCGCATTTTAATTGGACACGTCACGCCGAAAATTGAAATTCGACGGGCGCGCTGTGAAAGCGTCGCCCGAAACATCTGCCAGTTTACGCGAAACACTGAAAGAAATGGTAAATGCCTCGATTTGGAGTGGCAGTTTCGCCTGCCAATTATCCTGGTGATATAATAGCGGAGATACTCGAAATAGCGAGGTGCTCGAGATCGCTGCAACTTTCCCGTTGCTGGAAAAGGGAGTTCTCGTGCGGCCTTGGCTAAGTTACGTAATGGTGTTGCATTTCTTCGCGCAACTGTTCGCAGAGGAAAACCGCCTTGGAGGTCGGCCGCAGAGAAAAGTGCCTCGGGAACATCCGCTCCAAACACGGCGGACAGCTGTCGCGAATTCCTGGGTCATTTACCCGCATATTCCACAAATTGGCGGCGCACGCTTATCGAAAACGACGAATAATACTTAAAAAAAGACTCATCACCATAACGATTAAAAAAGCAGTTGAAGCAGCATAACCAGCTGGTAGACCCTAATTAACGCAAATAATTGGTGGGCAATTGATTTTTGTAGCTGTTCCATTTTGCTTTGGAACTCTTGCCACGATTTTGTATTTGCAGTCCTTTGAATTTTATTCTTTGTTCTTTATATCTGTTACAATGTTCATTGTTGCTGCTTTAGACGTTTTTCATTTCTGTTGTTGATATGTTGTTGTTGATATGTTGCCGGTAGCAGATCTGCATATATTTCTGGTGTCCTTGTCACTCTTGTCTTTTACTTCTGTTATAAATTTCTACTGATTATTACATAATCTATTTGCGACCTTTCTCCTCTGCTGTTGACTTCTCTTTGTATATTTGTGGTTTTCTGGTGGATAATAAGAAAGCCAAATTGTTTTATTATCCGCATCATTAATTTATGCACTTATTCGGCGCGCGAAACCTCATTGGCATTTAATAACGCCGCCATAAACTAATTAACGCAGCAATTCAGCATGCGATTTAAATGCTTCAATTGCCGAAGTGATTGCGCAAGTTGGGGCTCCTTTTGGCAAACGGGAGCGCGTTTCGATTGCGAGTTTCCCGTCGAAATGCTGCACAATGTGCAATGCAATGTTACGTCACCTGTGCGAGCCTGGGCGAGGAAAAAAACTGTTGCACAACCGTATGCAGATAAAGCAGCGGGTAACGGCTGTTATGTGAGCGCATGGAAACGGCGGAAGTCGAATGACTAGTTTTTTTTACCTAATTTCCACTTGATTGTTTAAGAGATAATTATCGGAGTTGCAACAAAGCACCAGTAAAATCGGCGGGGAAATAATTGTGGTTTGTGGGAAACAAAGTTTCGCAGGGAAGGCTTCCTGGAAAACCACATCAGTTTTGTGATGATTTGTGAGTTTTGTGATGGTGATGAAGTACGGATTAATAATACTGCAAGAGTACCTTCAATCAGAAAAAAAATCGTGTGATTTTTTTTAAATAGGTAATTAAATCATTTGCGATGACAATTTTATAATGTTATGACATTGAATAACACGGCTTTCAACATTCAATAATAGTTTTCAAAAATTCGTAAGCAGAAATAATTTGTGTGTCAATAAGTGATAGGCATCAATGCAATTATGTATGCAATATTGCGTATAGCAATATTTTGAATTGACATAGTAATAAATAAATAATTAAACAATTTGCGATGACAATTTTTTTATGCTATAGCAATCAATAATCTGGCTTTCATGATCCGCAATCAGATTTCTAAAATTACTAACCAGAAAGAAATAGTATGCATTTACGTAATATGGCGCTGGAGACTCTATGCAAGATCGCTAGGTCAAGCGACGAACCCAAATTGCGCACTTGCAGATAAATATGTAAATGTTGCGTTGTTCAAGCTACATGCCTGCTCATGCTACAGGATTCGACTCCCTCTGAAGGATAAGGATGTTATATTCGCTATAAAACATTTAAAGCGAAATACATCTTCTTACTTACCTAATTATTGAAATGATTGGACGAGTTTTATGGATATGTGATATTTTGAAAGTTTTGCAATATTGCAATTGAATTGGGGAAAAATTAAATAAGTATCAAACAGTTTTCACAGCATTAGTGGAACCTTAGTCTTTTTGAAATTACGACAAAATTTTCCAAATTGTAGAAAACTGTTTCTTTTGTAATTGAGTTCGATATTAGTCCTCTACAAAATTCTTCTAAGTTCATAGTCAATTTTAGCAGAGTTTAAATTATTTCCAGAATGCGTTTTAGACCAATCAATAAGCGGCTAATTACCAAAATTGCAGCTTTAAAAAAATCACGTCAGCGGATTATTATTATCACGACAAATAAAATTGTCTCTAACTTTTGTAACATATTTTTGCTTTCTAAGCAAAAATATGTATAGAAAATCATTTCTGCGTTCACTTTCAATTGCTTTTATTTCTTTATTTCGCCCTACTCTATAAGAGTGGTTCTTAAACTATGGGTTGCGACCTGTCAATGGGTCGTTTAAAACTTTCACAAAACCTATGAAAAACTTAAGGAAATTTTAAAAGCTTTTCCATTTGCACAAAAAAAAATCACAACCTGAGGAATCGCCAATTGTTTCATCTCATGAAAATGGGTCGCAGGTTCAGCAAGTTTAAGAACCTCCGATAAGGGGACAGCCAATAAAAGTTACGTGCCAGAAAATTTAATACTTTGATACGACCGGGGTCGAGCCTCGGCTAGCGTTGGGGACGGGGTGGAAATAATGTTAATGTGGCGGCGTTGGCGCGAAATGTTTATTTTTGCCATTCAAAAATATAAGAAAACGAGAGAAAAAAACACGATGTCTCCTATCGACGGCGCGGGTTGTCCTGGCCTTGAACCGGCATCCAGATCCCTGGTCGGCGGTGCGTGAGCCAAGGTGCTAGGAAGCACTCGGTGGTGTTTAGGGCCAAGGTGCTGTGGGGAGCACTCGGTGGCGTGTAGGGCCAAGGTGCTGTGGGGAGCACTCGGTGGCGTGTAGGGCCAAGGTGCTGTGGGGAGCACTCGGTGGCGTGTGGGGCCAAGGTGCTGTGGGGAGCACTCGGTGGCGTGTAGGGCCAAGGTGCTGTGGGGAGCACTCGGTTGGCTGGTGGAACCCGGGTGCTACAGAGCACTCAGGGTTGTGATCAGTGGCAAGCGACTGACCACCGATGGGGCGCTCCGCGCCTTCTTAAAGGCGCTACCCCTTCTCCAGGGGTGCGCGAATCGGTGGTGGGGCGGACGGCGCGCATCCCTGCGTAAGGCCGCTGGAGTGGGGCGAGGGTGCCGGTCGGCGCCGACTGGTTCCGGCGCCACCCGATGTCGCCGTGTGTTCGGGGGCCAAGCGCCTGCGGCGCGTCCGTATCAATTCGCCCCCTCTCAAGGTCTCGAACACGCTCCTCTTGTCTAGCGGGGAACGGCGGGTCGGAGTTGGCTGCTGTGATACTTCGTGGGTCCTTGGGGGACGGCTACGATGACGATGGCGGCAGAGGACTGGTGTAGTATCTGGTGGGGGCCTGTCCATTTTGGAGCGAATCCGGCGTGGTATCCAGTTGCAGCGTTGGAGAGCGGGTGGGTTCGGACGTAAACCCACTGGTCGACCGAGAATGCGGCCTCGGCGCGTCCTGGAAGCTGCCGCTGCTGGTGGTAGGCCTCCTGATTGTGGCGGATGGTCTCCTGACGTTGATGGGCAGGGCGTGGTAGGCGGAGGATTCGGTGCCTTTCTCCAGTGGGCGGTGCGTCGCTGGGTGGCGCCGAAGTTTATACACCCCCTGTAGCAATCTATGGTGGCCTGTTGAGAGTGAAGCCAGGGTAGTCCTAGGATTAGGTCTTCCCGGAGGTCTGGGCTGACAAATGTGCGGATGTCGCCACTTAGTCCTTGGATAGTAAGGACCGCGGATGCCTCGCCAGTGACCTTCAGAACTCCGTCTATGGAGGCGAGATGGACGGATTGTGGGGCGGCTGTGACAGGGGGCATCCATTTCTCGTTTACAAAGTTATGGGTGGCTGCTGAGTCGATCAGCGCCTTGACGTGGTGTCCGTTGATCTGGGCTTCGATGCGAGGGAGGCCACGAGCAGGTCCTATTGTGGAGAGGGTGGCTAGGGTCGAGATGCTGTCTGCTCGGCCCATCTCTAGTTTCCCTGGTTGTTCCGGAAGTTGTTGTTGAGGACGGGGCAGTACTTATGCAGATGGTACTCCGGGCAGTGTCTGCATTTTGGTGGGCCATCGCGCCTGTCGGTCCTTGGTGCTGGGGACGATGCGATCTGGCGGATGTCAGTTTCCAATTGGCCCGCTTGTTCTATCAACTCGTTGATAGATCGGGCCACTGGGTTGCGGAGATGCTGTCTCAGGGTGGGCGGCAGTTGTTCTAATAGAATCGCGATCCTCTCAGCTACGGGAGTCGCAGGCAGTAGTCTCCGGAAGAGCAGCTCTTTCCTTAGCAGAAATACCTCGACTGATTCCTGTCGCGGTTGCTTCTGGCCAAATAGCTGGGCCAGGAGGGATGCGGTTGCCTCGGGTCCGGCGTATTTCCGGCGAAGGCGGTTCGTAAAATCTGTCCAGGTCAGCTGGAGCGATTCGTAAGGTTTCCACCATTGGGCGGCGGCTTCACGGAGTTGGCGGGTTGCTAAGGTGACGTGATCGGCGGCGTCATATGGTGCAAGTAGAGTGTTCATGCGGTTGATGAACACTTCCGGGTCTTCTTCACTGAGTCCTCGGAAGATCGGAGCCGGGGCTAGTGGCAGACCTGGCATTTGTTGGTTTGGGCTCCACTGGGTGTTGATATCCACTCCCAGAAGTGGAGCGACGCTGGTCGCGGCCGTTGGCACTGTGGGCGGTGCTGGTGCCATTTGTTGCGCCCCTGTTTGGCCGGTGGTGGACATCTTTGATCTCGTTATGACCATGCAGGCCAGTAAATATATACAGGAATTAAATGTCCAAATGTTCTATGTACACACGCGGGGGGGGGACTAATTGTTTTATATACACACGGGGAGATTCACTATATACACACGCGATGGGGAAAAAAAATGTTATTGTCAGTGGTAGAGCGGGGTCGTATGTCCTTTCGCGATTCACTCGCGAACCAGCCCCACGTTGGGCTCCAATTATGATACGACCGGGGTCGAGCCTCGGCTAGCGTTGGGGACGGGGTGGAAATAATGTTAATGTGGCGGCGTTGGCGCGAAATGTTTATTTTTGCCATTCAAAAATATAAGAAAACGAGAGAAAAAAACACGATGTCTCCTATCGACGGCGCGGGTTGTCCTGGCCTTGAACCGGCATCCAGATCCCTGGTCGGCGGTGCGTGAGCCAAGGTGCTAGGAAGCACTCGGTGGTGTTTAGGGCCAAGGTGCTGTGGGGAGCACTCGGTGGCGTGTAGGGCCAAGGTGCTGTGGGGAGCACTCGGTGGCGTGTAGGGCCAAGGTGCTGTGGGGAGCACTCGGTGGCGTGTGGGGCCAAGGTGCTGTGGGGAGCACTCGGTGGCGTGTAGGGCCAAGGTGCTGTGGGGAGCACTCGGTTGGCTGGTGGAACCCGGGTGCTACAGAGCACTCAGGGTTGTGATCAGTGGCAAGCGACTGACCACCGATGGGGCGCTCCGCGCCTTCTTAAAGGCGCTACCCCTTCTCCAGGGGTGCGCGAATCGGTGGTGGGGCGGACGGCGCGCATCCCTGCGTAAGGCCGCTGGAGTGGGGCGAGGGTGCCGGTCGGCGCCGACTGGTTCCGGCGCCACCCGATGTCGCCGTGTGTTCGGGGGCCAAGCGCCTGCGGCGCGTCCGTATCAACTTAAACGTTAATAAAATGTGAACTTGGGTGAATTTTTATTGAAAAATGCTTGTAAAATATTGGAGAAGGCATTTAAAGAAAAAAATTAAATAAATACTAAATGCAGAAGAAGTGTTTTCCGCAATGACCAGACGGTTCTTTCAAGGTCATTTGCAGAAGAGGTATTTTCGGCAATGGCCAGAAGGTTCTTTCAAGGTCAATTGCAGAAGAAGTCGTCAATGACCAGAAGGTTCTTTCAGAGTAATTTGATGGAGAAGTTGACAATATCCACAAGGTCTTCGGCGTCTTTAACACTTCACTTTTAAACCTTTCAAACTGAACGTCAACTTTAAAAATTTGTCAATTTTCAAAGAATTTTCGGCTGCTTAAATAACCTTGATGTTAGATATGTCACGTAAGTGTCAGTATCTTTAATTACACTTAAACAGCAGACTTCAGCGACAGTACTTATGTGGACGTTATTTCTTGCAGGAATTTGTGTTATTGTGACATAGCTTTTTAAATCTGCGATAATTCTGACTTTAATTTCGTCATCTGTGAGAGGCAAGTAGTATAGCTACCGGGCTGACAGGACACTACGATGGCGTGTTCATCAGGAGAGACCATTTTAGTGAACATTCTTGGCTGAAGAAGTGTTGTCGACAAGTACTAGAAGGTTCTGTCAAAGTCATTTGCAGAAGAAGTGTTTTCGGCAATGGCCAGAAGGTTCTTTCAAGGTCATTTGCAGAAGAAGTCGTCAATGACCAGAAGGTCCTATCAGGGTAATTTGATGAAGAAGTTGACAATGTCCAAAAGGTCTTCGGCGTCTTTAACACTTAACTTTTAAATGTTTCAAACTGAATGTCAACTTTAAAAAATTGTCAATTTTCACAGAATTTTCGGCTGCTTAAATAACCTTGATGTTAGAAATGTCACGTAAGTGTCAGTATCATTAATTACACTTAAACAGCAGACTTCAGCGACAGTACTCAAGTGGACGTTATTTCTTGCAGCAATTTGTGTTATTGTGAAATAGCTCTTTTAATCTGCGATAATTCTGACTTTGATTTCGTCATCTGTGAGAGGCAAGTAGTATAGCCTCCGGGCTGACAGGGCACTTCGATGGCGTGGCCATCAGGAGAGACCATTTTAGTGAAAATTCTTGGCTGAAGAAGTGTTGTCTGCAAGTACCAGAAGATATTTTGAAAGTCATTTGCAGAAGAAGTGTTTTCGGCAATGACCAGAAGGTTCTTTCAGGGTCATTTGAAAGGTCACACTTAAACGGCAGACTTCAGCGACAGTACTTATGTGGACGTTATTTCTTGCAGCAATTTGTGTTATTGTGAAATAGCTCTTTAAATCTGCGATATTTCTGACTTTAATTTCATCACCTAGGAGAGGCAAGTAGTATAGCTAACGGGCTAACAGGACACTACGATGGCGTGGCCATCAGGAGAGACCATTTTAGTGAAAATTCTTGGCTGAAGAAGTGTTGTCGATAATTACCAGACGGTTCTTTCAAGGTCATTTGCAGAAGAAGTGTTTTCGGAAATGACCAGAAGCTTTTTCAAGGTCATTTGCAGAAGAAGTCGTCAATGACCAGAAGGTCCTTTCAGGGTAATTTGATGAAGAAGTTGACAATGTCCAGAAGCTGCCGGGCTGACAGGACACTGCGATGTCGTGTCCATCAGAAGAGACCATTTTAGTGAAAATTCTTGGCTGAAGAAGTGTTGTCGACAATTACCAGATGGTTTTTTCAAGGTCATTTGCAGAAGAAGTGTTTTCTGCAATGACCAGAAGGTTATTTCAAGGTCATTTGCAGAAGAAGTCGTCAATGACCAGAAGGTCCTTTCAGGGTAATTTGCTGAAGAAGTTGATAAAGTCCAGAAGGTCTTTGGCGACTTTAACACTTGACTTATAAAAGTTTTAAACTGAATGTCAACTTTGAAAAAATGTCAAATTTCAAAGAAAAGGCTGTTATGAAAAACCACATTTATACAATAATAGTTTGCATAAAACAAATATAGGAAACTATTTTTGTTTGCAATCAATTGAAGATTTGCAGAAGAAGTCGTCAATGACCAGAAGGTCCATTCAGGGTAATTTGCTGAAGAAGATGATAATGTCCAGAAGGTCTTCGGCGACTTTAACACTTAACTTTTTAAGTTTAAAACTGATGTCAACTTTGAAAAATTTCCAAATTTCAAAGAAGAGGCTGTTATGAAAATCTACATTTATACAATAATATTTTGCGATAAAACAAATATAGGAAACTATTTTTGTTTGCAATCAACTGTAGTATCACAAACATACGAAGTATTTTATTTACCTAGCTTTATTATTAATTCTTCAACGACGGTCTCTTTCCATTGCTATGGCTAATTACCTTCACTAAGGTGCGATCAGCCACACTTTCGTTGATGTATTATCGCCATTAATGAAGTCATAAATGAAACTGTTATAATGGTATTCAATGGAACGTGAGCTATTACTGGCGTATGTTAGGCTTGGAATAGTTTAATTATGCAATTAAAATTTATATTCTCCGACGTGATCATAAACTGTGCACGAATAGGTATTAAAGGTGCGATGTCTGTATTTTATGTGTTTGGGTGAAATATTTACTTTATACGCTGTATGTCGTTAAGATCTTTTTTCTAATATGTTTCTACGTTTACATAATATTTTCATGTAGGTTCATTATTAAATATGTTTCGATCATTCCATACTAAGTGATCCATTCAAAAAACTTTACCCTCTTAAAATTTGTTCAAATTTAGCTGATTTAATGTATCGTCACGGTAGTCAATATTATTTTTTTTAGATTTTTATCTCTACTAGTTTAAAGATAGAGCCTCCTGAAATCGCCGATATGAAATCGTCGAAATACAAACGAACTATATCATCAAACTTCATGAATGAATTTTCATAAATTAATGAAGAATCGTACTAATTTTGAGAGAAAACGCTGTAAAGGTATCTAAATATGCCTCTAAATTTCCAAATTTTGGAAAAATTCTTTCTAATTAGTCGTTAAATGATGAATGAATTTTTTTAAAGATCTGCTTTTCTTTTTGTTTTCCTCTGGATAGGTTTCCAAACTCTACGATCACTCAGTCGTCCCGTCCATTTTGAAGAAGTCCGAAATCTTTTTGAGGGAAATGTTTTCAAAAATCATTGGTATAATGTAAAAGTTCCCAAAGATCAGTTTAATTTTCGCACCAGTCGTCGTTTCAGTCGTCTCGCCCAATTTGAAGAAGTCCAAAATCTTTTTAAAGGAAATCTTTCCAAAAATCATTGGAATAATGTGAGGTAAAAAATTTAAAAAAACTACGATCCCATTATGGTCCCACGATGAAATTTTGCATAATTGCCACTGAGATATGTTAGTTTACTCGTGATTTTTTTTTTCATATTAAAAAAAGGTAGCATTTTGAGAAATCCGTTTTTTTTTCAAATTTTCTGCATTATCTTGGAGTGTTACTATCCCAGACTAGTATTATTATATGTAGTATGAAAGCTTATAAACTAGGGTACAAAATATGTTTTGTCCCATTCATCTATTGTTGTATGTGATTACGAAAATAATCTAAAATTATTTTGAACTCGGCTAAACATGACTAGAAAATGGAATGAATGCTATCGAGCACCAAAATTGAAGCCGATTACAAAAAAACTTCTTCTACAATTTGGAAAATATTGTCGTAATTAAAAAAAATCAGAGGTTCCATTAACGCTGTGAAAAATTTATAATTAATAAGACTAATAAGACTAGTCTGGTATAGTAACACCCTCAAGGAGATGACGCAAAATTTAAAAAAAATCGTATTTCTCAAAATGCTACCTTTTTTAAGATGAAAACAATCACACGTTAACTTACATATCTCAGTGGCAATTGTGCAAAATTAATTTTATCGAGGAACCATAATGGGATCGTAGTTCTAAAAAAAAAAAATTACGTTGTAGTATATAGGTAATTAAATAATTTGCGATGACAATTTTATAATGATATAACATTTGATAACACGACTTTCAACATTCAATACCAGTTTTTAAAAATTTGTAAGCAGAAATAAATTGTATGTCATAAAGTGATAGGCATCAATACAATTAGGTATGCAATATTTCGTATAGCAATATTTTGAATTGACAACGTAATAAATAGATAATTATACAATTTTCGATGACAATTTTTGTATGCTATAGCAACTAATAATGTGGCTTTCAAGGTCCGAAATCAGATTTCAAAAATTTCTAACCAGAAAAAAATAGTATGCATTTACGTAATATGGCGCTGGAGACTCTATACTAGGTCGCTAGGTCAAGCGACGAACCCAAATTGTGCATTTACAGATAAATACGTAAATATTGCGTTGTTCAAGTCCATCACATGGTACAGACACCCCTTTTTTTTTGTCATTAGCTACTGTTCAAAGTAGCTTATTTAAGAATTTATTAGAAGAAATATGATATGATTTAAATCGGGATGTACCTAAATCAATTGATATAAGTCACATCAAAACTGGCAAAAACTGATCAGAAATATATATTTCTTTTAATTGATTTATTTGATTTCCAAAACACATTGATTTTTGATTTTTTTAAACGTTATTTATTCAAACCCTGGTTAAGTTTGTTAAATAAGTCTAACTTATTTTTTTTTATAATGATTCCTAAACAGTCGAAACAATAGTCACAAATAAAAAATTAAATGATATTAACCAAGTTAACATGTGGTTTATTTAAAATTTAATATTAAATACAACCCCAATTCAAAATAATAACAGAATATTTATTTAAGGTATTACTATTGGGTACTTACTGGTAGAATGATTTTTATTTTATTTTATTTTGCTTCACTAGTTTCGATGTCTAATAAACCATCATTAGAGGCATGATTTGTGTATTTTGCTATGTATATATCTTGATCTTATTGTACAATAAATATCTGTAATTAATTTGAATTTTGAAATTTCAAAGTTGTCTAAAATATTTATTGGTGATAGCATAATATAGCATTATAATGTGTTATAATGAAATTTATGTTTAAATAATAATCACCAACAAATTCAATAACAAATCTAATAATTCGATAAATATACGTATATATAGTGATAAATTCAAGTGTTATAATGAAATTTATGTTTAAATAATAATCACCAACAAATTCAATAACAAATCTAATAATTCGATAAATATACGTATATATAGTGATAAATTGAACTCGTTATAAATTATTTCCAATAATAAATTATTTTAGTTCGTTTAATATTAAATGGCTAAATTAATTCTGCCATAAATATAAACAACATCATTTATCCCATTGGATTATGCATAAAGAGAAGCACTTTATTAAATGAATTACTAACGATTTATACTAGAGTAATATTTTAACAGTATTTCTATAAATCTGCCACGTTGGATAACATAATTAATTACGATGTAGAAATTAATCTGTTCGTTTTATATTTGTTATCATTTTAAAAGCTGGCTCAGGTTTATCAGCATATTTCTTCTAATTAGTTTGATTAAACACGTAATAATCAATACAAGTAAATTTAATACAAGTTGTATTGTTTTGTGTGTTAGCACACTCACATAAATTAAAGAGAATATTGACAATGTGAAAAATTTTAGTTGTTGTATAATTTTTGAAATAATGTTATTTTCTATGAAAATGATGTTAAAAAACCTATGATGGTTCTAAAATCACATGAATTTTGTGAAATGTTAAAAATTAGAAACAAAAATCTGTACATATTTGTTCTAATTAGTTTGATTACACATATAATAATCAATACAAGTAAATTTAATAAAAGTTGTATTTTTTGTGTGTTGGCACACTCACATACATTAAAATGAAAATCGACAATGTCCAAAATTTTAGATTTTGTTTAAGTTTTGAAATAATGCTATTCTCTATGAAAATGTGGTTAAAAAACTTATGATGGTTCAAAAATCGCAAGAGTTTTATGAAATGTTAAAAATCAGAAACAAAAATCTGCACATATTTCTACTAATTTGTTTGATTGCCACACGTAATAATCAATACATGTAAACTTCATACAAGTTGTATTTTTTGTGTATTGGCACACACACATACATTAATATGAGTATCGACCAAAATGTTAGATTTTGTTAAAGTTTTTGTTATGCTCTATGATAATGTGGTTAAATGGTTAATGATGGTTCTAAAATCACAAGAATTTTATGAAATGTGGAAACAAAAATCTGCACAAATGTTAGTCGTTTTTAAACTTTGCTGGTATCAGTCATAAGGGCGGTGAATTACAGCGCCCCGTTTATCTCTTGATTACCACATTTTTTGTGAAGCTTTTAATTAAGCCCGGCGCCTCCACCATTTCCCGCTGAAGTAGCAATTAAGAGCCTCGGGGTGGCCCCATTGTTTCCCGGCGGGCTATTACGGCAAGCGCCGCCGCCCATCTGTTTTCGCAACCCCCCAACCCCCCAGCTAATTTTCCGGGTTTTCCTTGCGGGGTGGGGGGCGCAGACTGACGCAGGGATGCAAAACAGGAAATCGTTTCCTCGCGACTCTCCTGCCAGCAGCCCCGACGGCGCTTCTAAGGCGATTACCGCGTCTAACGTGATTGGGGCGGCTCCGGGAACGGCTCCGGGAGCGGCGGCGATACCCTCGTGCACGTCTCCGGAGCGAAATGAGAAATGAAATGTCACGGCCACCCCCGGGCCCCCGCGGGGGGCGCTCGATTGTCGCCGGTTTTCGTTTAAATGCGCGGAGGGGCCGCGATTGTCCGGAGACGCATTGTGACTCCGGGCGGCGGTCCCGGATTCCCGTGACGCCGGGGGGCTCCGGCGGGGGGCGACGCGGGGCGTTCCGGGCCGACGCGGCCGAACGGCCTTGCCGCATAATGCAAGGTCGGCCTAGAAAGTGCGCCGGCTCCGGTTTCGCCTTGCTCCGGAGAGCTCGCATCGCCGCTCTCGTGTATAATATAATACCGACCGGAGCCGGAGAACAATGGGCCCCTTTTTTGTCTACGGTTCCATTATTTTTTGCCCCCGCCTCCGGGGGGCACGAGGGCGGCGGAGGGGGGCCGTCCCGGAGCCCCCGGAGCCCCGGAGCTCGAAGCAGTCGAGGAATTTGCCGACTTCGTTTGCGCCGTGGTAATTGGATCGCGCGAGTTTGCGGGGTTTCCGCGCTAATGCGGGCGGATTCGGCAACACACTTCCGCAGACGGCAATAAATGTCAAGGCGCGCTATTTGTTTCAGCCAGGCTAGGTTCTTTTATTAGCTCCAATTGTATATCGCTTATTATATAACACAAGCAGACTGAACGTGCCTGGGTTTAATATAAAAATTAAGATTTTGAACCTATTCAAAGTAATCACCTTGACAAATTATTATTTTTAACCTGACTAGAAGCTATCTGAAGTAGTTTTCTAAATTAAAAAATTAAAAAGATTTTTATTTAAATAGATGTGTATACCAAAAGTGTATTATGTATAAATATATCTTTTTATGTATAAAACTTTACCAATATAACTATGGGAGAGCCGGTTTAACAAATGTTGGCGCCCTAAACGATTTAAAGATAGTGCCTATTGAACCATTAGCTGATAATGTCTAAAGTGATGCAGGTATTGTAATAATAGCAAATTTTTATATAGATAAATTTTATTATAATTTTAAAAACAAAACAGCACACTGTACAAAATAAAAACAACTTCTCAAAGTACATAAATGCAAGATAATATGTCACAATGTTTCATTGAAATAAAAATCAAAACAAAATGAATAAATAATATTTCTCAAATATAAAACTTTGGCTTAAATTCTGAAGGAATAAGAAGATTTATATCTAAATTCAAGACAAAAACCAATGCTCTCAATTGTTTTTTGTATAATTTTATTTCATAGAAAAAATCCTAAAACTTTTTTTTAATGTACAGTTTTCGCGCCCACTGTATTTACGAGAAAGGTACATAAAATATGTATATATTTGACTCTAATACATATGTATAGGAATATAATTATATTTATACTATATCTACTATATATTTTTTTCTACATTTGGAATTTGCAAATGTTTCAATTATATTATTACAGCACATATAATTAACCATGACTGAATTTTCTGCAAGAGTTGCCAAGCCTGATAATTTTTCATGGGACTGGGTACTTCCCAAATAATTTTTAATTCGTTTTAAGACGAAAACGATCGTTCACCAGAGGCATTTGTAACAGGAACGCATAAATATATCCTCAATATAACATCCATATTCCGAAAGGTAGTTATAATCTTTTCTCTTGTATAAGTTTGGACATTTGTATAACACTTGATTGCCTATCATACTGTCAATACCACCATATATTTTTTAAACTGTTTAAAATATTTGCATTCTCCTGTAAATTCGGGACCAAGATCCGATGGGTATAATTTTCTACGCGCCTATGTTTTTTCTTCAATAATATTATCCTCCACTTCTCCTAACCTCGTCAAAAACTCAAACATGCTTTCTATATCAGTATATTCAGTTTTACGACGCTTCAATTGTTGAATTAAGTTATCAATTCCGACATAAAATGTATTCATTCTCATATTCTCACGCACATTAAAATTCACATCATTATTTGGTTCTAAAAATTGGACTTTGCTTTTACGATTTTGGCTTTTTTTTATTCGATGCAGTTGGATTTCTTTTTTCCTGCTTCCTCATAATGATTAAATTTAGATCTTATTCAATTAAAATAAATTAAAGATTCAATTAAAATAAATTAATGATTCAATTAAAATAGATTAAATATTCAATTAAAGAAATATAAATTTGAACAACTACTGTTAATCTTTATTAACTATTTGTAGTGTTTTATTGCAAGCATAGGAAATATTGTTCAAAAATTCGGTATAATTTTCTAAGCGCCTTTATTTTTTCTTCAATGGTATCCTCCACTTCTCATAACCTCGTCAAAAACTCAAACATGCTTTCTATATCAGTATATACAGTTTTACGACGTTTCAATTGTTGAATTAAGTTATCAATTACGACATAAAATGTATTAATTCTCATATTCTCCCGCCCATTAAAATTCACATCATTATTGGGTTCTAAAAATTGGAGTTAATTTTACGATTTTGGGGGGGGGGGGGGGGTTTATTCGATTTTTATTCTTTCTTTTTTCCTTCTTCCTGCTTCTTTTTCTTTTTTCTGCTTCCTCATAATGATTAAATTTAGATCTTATTTAATTAAAATAAATTAAAGATTCAATTAAAATAAATTAAATATTCAATTAAAGAAATATCAATTTGTACAACTACTGTTAATCTTTATTAACTATTTGTAGTGTTTTATTGCAAGCATAAGAAATATTGTTAAAAAAATTGGTATAATTTTCTAAGTGCCTTTGTTTTTTCTTCAATGGTATTATCCTCCACTTCTCCTAACCTCGTCAAAAACTCAAACATGCTTTCTATATCAGTATATACAGTTTTACGACGTTTCAATTGTTGAATTAAGTTATCAATTACGACATAAAATGTAATAATTCTCATATTCTCTCGCCCATTAAAATTCACATCATTATTGGGTTCTAAAAATTGGAGTTTACTTTTACGATTTTGGGGTTTTTTTTTAATTCGATACAGTTCTTTATTTTTTCCTTCTTCCTGCTTCTCTTTCTTTTTTTCTGCTTCCTCATAATGATTAAATTTAGATCTTATTCAATTAAAATAAATTAAAGATTCAATTAAAATAAACTAAATATTCAATTAAAGAAATATAAATTTGTACCACTACTGTTAATCTATATTAACTATTTGTAGTGTTTTATTGCAAGAATAGGAAATATTGTTCTAAAATTCAGTAAGGAAACCAGTTTCTAATAAATGAAAATTAGAAAGTAATCTATTTGCTTCAACGTGTGTTTGAGGTTTTTCAGTTTTGTCGTCCAATTCTCTTCAAAGGCATCTCTATAACAGGAATATTCCAAAAATAAAGCGTTGCACGCATCTGCTCTGGCAGACCAACTCGTTGCCGCCAGAGTTTTTTGAAGCAGATAGTTATTTTCATTATTATTTGCAAAACACCTTCTATAGGTTTCATATGTTCCATCTAGAAGCCCATAAATTATAAATTTCCTGTACCAATATGAAAAATGCAGTAGCTTCCAGATAACATTCGACAGCAAATAAGCTAACTAAATTTGAAAAGTATACTGCACAAGGTACGTAAAGTATTAATTTATTATGAGCTTTTATTCTGGCTTGCAAGCCAGAGTATTGGCCACACATATTACTGGTATTGTCATATGATTAAATTCTGCAATCTATAATTTTGATTTTTAGATCTTCTAGTTCTTTCAAAAGGGCAACTTCCATTTCTTTGGCTTTATTTCCTACATTTGTCAAAAATGAATTAAATCTTTCCACTTGCGTAATGTATCAATTTATTATGAGCTTTTATTCTTGCTTGCAAGCCAGAGTATTGGCCACACATATTACTGGTATTGCCATATGATTAACTTCTGCAATCCATAATTTTGATTTTTAGATCTTCTAGTTTTTCAAAATGGCAACTACCATTTCTTTGGCTTTATTTCCAACATTTGTCAAAAATGAATTAAGTCTTTCCACTTGCGCAATGTATTAATTTATTATGAGCTTTTATTCTAGCTTGCAAGTCAGAGTATTGGCCACACATATTACTGGTATTGCCATATGATTAACTTCTGCAATCCATAATTTTGATTTTTAGATCTTCTACTTCTTTCAAAATGGCAACTTCCATTTCTATGGCTTAATTTCCTACATTTGTCAAAAATAAATTAAATCTTTCCACTTGCGTTCCATCTGAATAAATATATCATACTACAAAAGTTAACTCGTCTATCTTGGCAATATCTGGGGTCGAGTCAATAATTATGAAAAAATATTTACTTGACTTTAATTCTGCGATAATCAAATTAGTAATTAAGGAACTCATCAAAAAATAACTTCATTGCATATATCTTCGGATGAATATGAAACGGTCTATGTTTGCATATTTTTGTATGTGAGTTTGCAAAAATGCATCAGATGTTGAAATACAAACCAACTAATAGACCAATGCAATTGCATTGTTCGGTTTCCCAAATACATCACTTTCACCACGAAAAGCAAAAGTACGAGTGGACAAATACTTAACTGCTTCAACTATTCATAGAAGAACATTTTCCAATATATTAATTCCAAAAAATATTTTTTTTAAGCGATGTTCGTTCTTCCAATCTTTGAAGCCAGTACCAGTAATCGAAGTTTTATTTTTGCTAAATAATTTTCACGGCATACAATAAATACATCCTGTTTTTGTAGAAAAAAACATTCTCGTCTTTTTGTCTCTCCATTTATGGATTGGTGCAAAAATATACGCTTTGAAGCAAATCTCACCCGATCATTATAATTATGATCTTGTAGAGATTTTAAAATCTAATTAATTTATGTTTTGTTGTGGTGGTTTTTGAATGATATCCACAAAATTATTATCGCTTCTCCACTTAGAAGGGTCCAACAAATCTGTGACTGAAATTGGTTGATTTTTTGTCAACGACGATGCAAAGTTCTCATTTTCAATTGTGGTCTTACTCACTAAACTTGGGAAATTATCATTTTCATTGGTGCTTTCATGAGACGTTGAAGGCAAATATGTAACATCGCAAAGTATGCCTGATCCTAGTAATGAGGTGTCTGAAGGCTGCACTTTGGACTCCTCACTTTTCGGAAAAAAAATGTAGTAATGTTAGGTACTTTGTTCAATAATTTGGCAGCTTTTATGAATGTTTTAGAGAACTGTAACTAAATGCTGAAAGTTTTTGTGTTTTTTAAATATTCCTTTCAATAAGGCAGTAATGGCGATTTTTCGAAAAATAAAAAAAACGCCAATAACTATGAACTTGGGCTCCAATTCAAAAATTTGAACTAAGAAAAGGTGTTTGTTTCAAAAAGTTCTAACTGCCATTTTCAGGTATTACAACTTAGTATTAACACCCTGTGTACATGTCTATTTATAAAAAATACCTTTTTTTTTTAATTTAGAAAACGACTTGGATTCCTTGTTAGCTTACAAGTAATAATTTGTCAAGGTGATTACTTGATTTTTTTTTTTGAGACTTTTTGAGAGCTTTCATAGTTTTATATCTAAGCTATTACATTATACGTTATTAGATTCTATGTAATATTTTGCAACATTATAGAATCTAATTTAGAGCCTGCACGTCATTACGTCCTCACATTACTTATAATTTTGTCAACAAATTGCGCTGGTTGGCACGTTTCTTGCGGATTTCAACGCCAAACCAGTCAATTCCAGCGTGATTTATCAACCCGAGACGTTTACAGGGTGTAATATTTCCATGGCATTATTCAAATCGTGGCGGCGACGCATTAACGACACCCATTACCGGAGGACGTTTACAGGAATCGGGTCGTTTAACCGGCCGGTTTCTCGCGACACAGGCGGCATTATGGGTCACCGCGGATGCATTATTCAGAGATGCAAATGCAATCGCACGGCCCAGTAATTTATCGACGGCAATTGCGGCGGCCGAAGTCGGCCGGATGTGCCGTTGTCTCTACAAACCATTTACAAACGCATTCCTAAACACCTCTGCACAGCAGAAGCCATGCAGCAAAACAAGCGGGAAAAAAAACAATTGCAAAACGTCGAATCAAATGACGCGGAGAATTGGTCCGTGAAGTGCAAGATATTTATGTTTGCTTAAAAATTAACCAACGGTATTATATGCAAGTAATCAGAGGCCTCGAGAGCAAAGGCGGGCCCGGGGTTGGTTGGATAACTTAAATTTGTGGTCCCTTGAAATCTTGGTTTTGGATAGCAACATTTTGTACGGTTGATATTGATGGACTGGCCACAAATCAAAAATTTTGAGTTCCTTGATTCCTTTTGTTTTCTTCTTCTTTTAAGACCCGTTCTTTCCGTTTCGTTGCTCCTGACTTATGTTTGTAACTCATTTTTATAAATATAAATCCTTAATTCCTAAAACCCACTAGAAATTTGGGCAGGCATGAGCCTTGGCGACATGTATCGATCGGATATGTACAGCACAAAAACGTCGCATAGAAAAATATGATTATATCCGCGTGCTAGTTTGTGCGGGCGGATTTCGGCAGATTTCGGTAGAGTCCTTGCAAATTTGCTTCTGCAAGCAATATTGCTTGAATTGTTTGCCACCATTGGCGAAATTTAAATCCCTCGTAAATTTTAATGACAATTAATTTCCCCGATAGCAGGGATTACTGCCCTTGCGTTAATGCCACGATTTACGCGAGTACACGGTGCTTAGGCCGCCCGAAACGAGAACTCTTTGCTGCGCACTAACGAACACCAGTTAAACTTCGCCTTTGACCTTATCAGCATCCAGCAGGAGGGCACGTTCCCCGTTAATAGCCCAGTAACGCTCGCCCTCCACGGGCGTCTGCAGGAGCCCCGGCAGGAATGGGGGCCCGTTAATTCAGGGGCAGCTCCCAGGAGCTCCGGGGCTAATAATAACCGCCGCCAGACAATGCGCGCTCCAGCAGGACGCGCGGTGCCTCGTCTGTTTGCCGTCCTGCAGCGGACGACAATTAAGTAGAGTGGCATTTGCTTTATGGTTATTGCCATGCGGCAACAACAACAACGGCAGGCTAATTGAGATTGCCGGGGATGGAAGTGGCACCGGTTGAAAACGAGAAACTGAAGTGTAATGACGGAGCGGGGCCCGAGTAATTGCCATTGTCGCAGTGTATGTTACTGTAATTTTCACTCGTTAGTAATTACGCTTTTGAGTCCGGGGGAGGGCCCCTGATGGCCAGCTTTCTTCAAAACTACAAGGACTAATTACTAGACGAAAAGAAAATTGGAACGATCCAATACGACTTCGAAGAATACAAACACATTGCAGGAAACACATCACCTCCAAACCATCACAGAGGAAAACCTGATTTAAATATGAAGAAACAATTTAATACTGAATAGATTTATTAATATTAACATTAAGTGTAGATCCCTTACAATTAAAGACAGTAGCAGCAATGCGAGGATGTCAAATAAACACGTCTAAACACGACTTACAATAGCCGATTATCTGTGTACAACACATTTTTTAACACGACTGTACAACACATTTTTAACTTTTGAAATTAAGTCACATTCACACAGTAGAAATGCTGTGCAACACTTAATGAACACGACTGTACCTTAGAATTCTGCAGTTTCTACAATAGGTACTCCCAGTACTTGTAGTGCAAATATTACTCTGCAAATCGATCGAAGACTTATGACGTATGCAGTTCTATTGACGTGGGTATCCTCCAAGGATCTATTTTGAGCCCATTATTATTAATTAATTAATTAAAACTTACGCATATACAACCCTCAACGTCACTTAAATAACTGTCAATCAATATATATTGGTGTCCCCCAAGGAATTAATTTGGTTCTATTACCAATAATCGTACCTATTTATTAACAATTTGGGAATCACAATCAAATCCATTATTAAATTTCTAGCCTCATCGTATAAATCCAATATTTATATATCACATAAACAGGATTATTAAATCCTCTCCAGCAACATGCAATGGTTTGCAATATGTAAACGGTGTTATCGATTTCGTGCATGTTTTGTGCGATTTGATTCGCATTAACACAGGCACAGTTTCGAAAACGCACACGGTGCTATCGTTGCAAATGAATGTGTTTATTGCCGGTCGAATTTCCATCGGTTTGCGGGTTTGCAAATTAATTGGACGCGGTAATGACTGCCGCGATTTGCATAAATTTGCAGCTCAAAAGTGAAAAAAATAACAACACGCGGCCGCTCCAGATTTCACGGCGAACGAAAGCGGCCGTTAATTGAGTTTGCAAGTCAGGAATTTAATGAATTAACGATAATGCAAATTAAGTAATATGAAGACGTTTTTGATGTCCAGGTGATTTGCAGAAAACGTGGGGGATATGCAAAGTTATGTAAAACTTCTGAAAGCGTTCAGTTTTAAGATTAACAAAGTGAATCGCGTAAATGCGAAAGGTATGTTAAATGGAATTAAAGTTCTGGTAGCATTTATTTTAATAAACATAATTAATACTGGATTGAGATTGTTGGGTAAAGACATAGTTAAATATTTTGTTCGACTTTGTCCACGTTTCGCGTGATTCATTGGTGCCTCATTTAATAATAATTAATAATAACCAAGAGTACAGGGAGTTAAGACTCATTGCACCTTTGCAGAAGAAACTAAAACCCGTGCATGATACTCACCAGTGTTGACCCATCATTCTAAATACTTTCCCAACGACAGCACGGTATATACCTGACCCTTTCGTAATAGCTGACAACCTCCGTTTCAGAGAGGGTTTACGATGAGCCAGAGTCGGTACTTAACCCCTCCGCAAGAAGCCCTGGCGCGCTGACGCCCGGGAAAGTGTTAACAACCAAAGGGCCTCTTTGAAAGCAGCAAACACGCTTTGCATTAATGCCCGCATCAGCAAGAATGATGCAAAAATAACCCACCAGGATACACAACAATACCAACAACAACAGTATGAAGTCCCACGTATGCTTACACAACCCTCGAAGCACGGCTCAACTATACGGTCACATGCACATTCTGGACCTTTGCAGTGCAAAATGAAACCCGTGCATGTTACTCACCAGTGATGACCCATCATTCTTAATACTTTCCCAACGACAGCACTGTATATACCTGACCCTTTCGTAATAGCTGACTACCTCCGTTTCAGAGAGGGTTTACGATCAGCCAGAGCCGGTACTTAACCCCTCCGCAAGAAGCCCTGGCGCGCTGCCGCCCGGGAAAGTGTTAACAACCAAAGGGCCTCTTTGAAAGCAGCAAACACGCTTTGCATTAATGCCCGCATCAGCAAGAATGATGCAAAAATAATCCACCTGGATACACAACAATACCAACAACAACAGTATGAAGTCCCACGTATGCCTACACAACCCTCGAAGCACGGCTCAACTATACGGTCACATGCACATTCTGGACCTTTGCAGTGGAAAATGAAACCCGTGCATGTTACTCACCAGTGATGACCCATCATTCTTAATACTTTCCCAACGACAGCACTGTATATACCTGACCCTTTCGTAATAGCTGACAACCTCCGTTTCAGAGAGGGTTTACGATCAGCCAGAGCCGGTACTTAACCCCTCCGCAAGAAGCCCTGGCGCGCTGACGCCCGGGAAAGTGTTAACAACCAAAGGGCCTCTTTGAAAGCAGCAAACACGCTTTGCATTAATTCCCGCATGAGCAAGAATGATGCAAAAATAACCCACCAGGATACACAACAATACCAACAACAACAGTATGAAGTCCCACGTATGCTTAAACAACCCTCGAAGCACGGCTCAACTATACGGTCACATGCACATTCTGGACCTTTGCAGTGGAAAATGAAACCCGTGCATGTTACTCACCAGTGATGACCCATCATTCTTAATACTTTCCCAACGACAGCACTGTATATACCTGACCCTTTCGTAATAGCTGACAACCTCCGTTTCAGAGAGGGTTTACGATCAGCCAGAGCCGGTACTTAACCCCTCCGCAAGAAGCCCTGGCGCGCTGACGCCCGGGAAAGTGTTAACAACCAAAGGGCCTCTTTGAAAGCAGCAAACACGCTTTGCATTAATTCCCGCATGAGCAAGAATGATGCAAAAATAACCCACCAGGATACACAACAATACCAACAACAACAGTATGAAGTCCCACGTATGCTTAAACAACCCTCGAAGCACGGCTCAACTATACGGTCACATGCACATTCTGGACCTTTGCAGTGGAAAATGAAACCCGTGCATGTTACTCACCAGTGATGACCCATCATTCTTAATACTTTCCCAACGACAGCACTGTATATACCTGACCCTTTCGTAATAGCTGACAACCTCCGTTTCAGAGAGGGTTTACGATCAGCCAGAGTCGGTACTTAACCCCTCCGCAAGAAGCCCTGGCGCGCTGACGCCCAGGAAAGTGTTAACAACCAAAGGGCCTCTTTGAAAGCAGCAAACACGCTTTGCATTAATTCCCGCATCAGCAAGAATAATGCAAAAATAACCCACCAGGATACACAACAATACCAACAACAACAGTATGAAGTCCCACGTATGCTTAAACAGCCCTCGAAGCACGGCTCAACTATACGGTCACATGCACATTCTGGACCTTTGCAGTGGAAAATGAAACCCGTGCATGTTACTCACCAGTGATGACCCATCATTCTTAATACTTTCCCAACGACAGCACTGTATATACCTGACCCTTTCGTAATAGCTGACAACGTCCGTTTCAGAGAGGGTTTACGATCAGCCAGAGCCGGTACTTAACCCCTCCGCAAGAAGCCCTGGCGCGCTGACGCCCGGGAAAGTGTTAACAACCAAAGGGCCTCTTTGAAAGCAGCAAACACGCTTTGCATTAATTCCCGCATGAGCAAGAATGATGCAAAAATAACCCACCAGGATACACAACAATACCAACAACAACAGTATGAAGTCCCACGTATTCTTAAACAGCCCTCGAAGCACGGCTCAACTATACGGTCACATGCACATTCTGGACCTTTGCAGTGGAAAATGAAACCCGTGCATGTTACTCACCAGTGATGACCCATCATTCTTAATACTTTCCCAACGACAGCACTGTATATACCTGACCCTTTCGTAATAGCTGACAACGTCCGTTTCAGAGAGGGTTTACGATCAGCCAGAGCCGGTACTTAACCCCTCCGCAAGAAGCCCTGGCGCGCTGACGCCCGGGAAAGTGTTAACAACCAAAGGGCCTCTTTGAAAGCAGCAAACACGCTTTGCATTAATTCCCGCATGAGCAAGAATGATGCAAAAATAACCCACCAGGATACACAACAATACCAACAACAACAGTATGAAGTCCCACGTATGCTTAAACAACCCTCGAAGCACGGCTCAACTATACGGTCACATGCACATTCTGGACCTTTGCAGTGGAAAATGAAACCCGTGCATGTTACTCACCAGTGATGACCCATCATTCTTAATACTTTCCCAACGACAGCACTGTATATACCTGACCCTTTCGTAATAGCTGACAACCTCCGTTTCAGAGAGGGTTTACGATCAGCCAGAGTCGGTACTTAACCCCTCCGCAAGAAGCCCTGGCGCGCTGACGCCCAGGAAAGTGTTAACAACCAAAGGGCCTCTTTGAAAGCAGCAAACACGCTTTGCATTAATTCCCGCATCAGCAAGAATAATGCAAAAATAACCCACCAGGATACATAACAATACCAACAACAACAGTATGAAGTCCCACGTATGCTTAAACAGCCCTCGAAGCACGGCTCAACTATACGGTCACATGCACATTCTGGACCTTTGCAGTGGAAAATGAAACCCGTGCATGTTACTCACCAGTGATGACCCATCATTCTTAATACTTTCCCAACGACAGCACTGTATATACCTGACCCTTTCGTAATAGCTGACAACGTCCGTTTCAGAGAGGGTTTACGATCAGCCAGAGCCGGTACTTAACCCCTCCGCAAGAAGCCCTGGCGCGCTGACGCCCGGGAAAGTGTTAACAACCAAAGGGCCTCTTTGAAAGCAGCAAACACGCTTTGCATTAATTCCCGCATGAGCAAGAATGATGCAAAAATAACCCACCTGGATACACAACAATACCAACAACAACAGTATGAAGTCCCACGTATTCTTAAACAGCCCTCGAAGCACGGCTCAACTATACGGTCACATGCACATTCTGGACCTTTGCAGTGGAAAATGAAACCCGTGCATGTTACTCACCAGTGATGACCCATCATTCTTAATACTTTCCCAACGACAGCACTGTATATACCTGACCCTTTCGTAATAGCTGACAACGTCCGTTTCAGAGAGGGTTTACGATCAGCCAGAGCCGGTACTTAACCCCTCCGCAAGAAGCCCTGGCGCGCTGACGCCCGGGAAAGTGTTAACAACCAAAGGGCCTCTTTGAAAGCAGCAAACACGCTTTGCATTAATTCCCGCATGAGCAAGAATGATGCAAAAATAACCCACCTGGATACACAACAATACCAACAACAACAGTATGAAGTCCCACGTATGCTTAAACAACCCTCGAAGCACGGCTCAACTATACGGTCACATGCACATTCTGGACCTTTGCAGTGAAAAATGAAACCCGTGCATGTTACTCACCAGTGATGACCCATCATTCTTAATACTTTCCCAACGACAGCACTGTATATACCTGACCCTTTCGTAATAGCTGACAACCTCCGTTTCAGAGAGGGTTTACGATCAGCCAGAGCCGGTACTTAACCCCTCCGCAAGAAGCCCTGGCGCGCTGACGCCCGGGAAAGTGTTAACAACCAAAGGGCCTCTTTGAAAGCAGCAAACACGCTTTGCATTAATTCCCGCATGAGCAAGAATGATGCAAAAATAACCCACCTGGATACACAACAATACCAACAACAACAGTATGAAGTCCCACGTATGCTTAAACAACCCTCGAAGCACGGCTCAACTATACGGTCACATGCACATTCTGGACCTTTGCAGTGAAAAATGAAACCCGTGCATGTTACTCACCAGTGATGACCCATCATTCTTAATACTTTCCCAACGACAGCACTGTATATACCTGACCCTTTCGTAATAGCTGACAACCTCCGTTTCAGAGAGGGTTTACGATCAGCCAGAGTCGGTACTTAACCCCTCCGCAAGAAGCCCTGGCGCGCTGACGCCCAGGAAAGTGTTAACAACCAAAGGGCCTCTTTGAAAGCAGCAAACACGCTTTGCATTAATTCCCGCATCAGCAAGAATAATGCAAAAATAACCCACCAGGATACACAACAATACCAACAACAACAGTATGAAGTCCCACGTATGCTTAAACAGCCCTCGAAGCACGGCTCAACTATACGGTCACATGCACATTCTGGACCTTTGCAGTGGAAAATGAAACCCGTGCATGTTACTCACCAGTGATGACCCATCATTCTTAATACTTTCCCAACGACAGCACTGTATATACCTGACCCTTTCGTAATAGCTGACAACGTCCGTTTCAGAGAGGGTTTACGATCAGCCAGAGCCGGTACTTAACCCCTCCGCAAGAAGCCCTGGCGCGCTGACGCCCGGGAAAGTGTTAACAACCAAAGGGCCTCTTTGAAAGCAGCAAACACGCTTTGCATTAATTCCCGCATGAGCAAGAATGATGCAAAAATAACCCACCTGGATACACAACAATACCAACAACAACAGTATGAAGTCCCACGTATGCTTAAACAACCCTCGAAGCACGGCTCAACTATACGGTCACATGCACATTCTGGACCTTTGCAGTGAAAAATGAAACCCGTGCATGTTACTCACCAGTGATGACCCATCATTCTTAATACTTTCCCAACGACAGCACTGTATATACCTGACCCTTTCGTAATAGCTGACAACCTCCGTTTCAGAGAGGGTTTACGATCAGCCAGAGCCGGTACTTAACCCCTCCGCAAGAAGCCCTGGCGCGCTGACGCCCGGGAAAGTGTTAACAACCAAAGGGCCTCTTTGAAAGCAGCAAACGCGCTTTGCATTAATTCCCGCATCAGCAAGAATAATGCAAAAATAACCCACCAGGATACACAACAATACCAACAACAACAGTATGAAGTCCCACGTATGCTTAAACAGCCCTCGAAGCACGGCTCAACTATACGGTCACATGCACATTCTGGACCTTTGCAGTGGAAAATGAAACCCGTGCATGTTACTCACCAGTGATGACCCATCATTCTTAATACTTTCCCAACGACAGCACTGTATATACCTGACCCTATCGTAATAGCTGACTACCTCCGTTTCAGAGAGGGTTTACGATGAGCCAGAGCCGGTACTTAACCCCTCCGCAAGAAGCCCTGGCGCGCTGCCGCCCGGGAAAGTGTTAACAACCAAAGGGCCTCTTTGAAAGCAGCAAACACGCTTTGCATTAATGCCCGCATCAGCAAGAATGATGCAAAAATAACCCACCAGGATACACAACAATACCAACAATAACAGTATGAAGTCCCACGTATGCTTAAACAGCCCTCGAAGCACGGCTCAACTATACGGTCACATGCACATTCTGGACCTTTGCAGTGGAAAATGAAACCCGTGCATGTTACTCGCCAGTGATGACCCATCATTCTTAATACTTTCCCAACGACAGCACTGTATATACCTGACCCTATCGTAATAGCTGACTACCTCCGTTTCAGAGAGGGTTTACGATGAGCCAGAGCCGGTACTTAACCCCTCCGCAAGAAGCCCTGGCGTGCTGCCGCCCGGGAAAGTGTAAAAGACCAAAGGGCTTCTTTGAAAGCAGAAAACGCACCTCCCATTAGTTCCTGCATCAGCCAGAATGATGCAACAATTACCGAACACCACACACAATAATACCAACAACAACAGTATGGAATACCTCCTACGTGTACGCAACCCTCAAAGGACGACCCAGGTATATGGACACATTCGCATTCTTGACCTTTGCAGGTGCAAATGAAACCCGCGCATACTACTGACCAGTGCTGACCCTTCGATCCTAATACTTTCCCAACGACAGCACTGTATATACCTGACCCTCTTGTAATAGCTGACTACCTCCGTTTCAGAGAGGGTTTACGATCAGCCAGAGTCGGTACTTAACCCCTCCGCAAGAAGCCCTGTCGCGCTGTCGCCCGGGAACGTGTTACAGACCAAAGGGCCTCTTTGAAAGCAGAAAACGCACCTCGCATTAGTTCCCGCATCAGACAGAATGATGCATCAATAATCGAACACCACACACAATAATACCAACAACACCAGTATGGAGTGTCACCTACGTGTACGCAACCCTCGAAAAACGGCCCAGGTATATGGACACATGTGCATTCTTGACCTTGAGCAGAAAACGCACCTCGCATTAGTACCCACATCAGCCAGAATGATGCAACAATAACCGAACATCACACACAATAAAACCATCAACAACAGTATGGAGTACAACCTACGTGTACGCAACCCATGAAAAACGGCCCAGGTATATGGACACATATGCATTCTTGACCTTGAGCAGAAAACGCACCTCGCATTAGTACCCACATCAGCCAGTATGATGCAGCAATAACCGAACATCACACACAATAAAACCATCAACAACAGTATGGAGTACAACCTACGTGTACGCAACCATCGAAAAACGGCCCAGGTATATGGACACATATGCATTCTTGACCTTGAGCAGAAAACGCACCTCGCATTAGTTCCCGCTTCAGACAGTATGATGCATCAATAATCGAACACCACACACAATAATACCATCAACAACAGTATGGAGTACCACCTACGTGTACGCAACCCTCGAAAAACGGCCCAGGTATATGGACACATATGCATTCTTGACCTTGAGCAGAAAACGCACCTCGCATTAGTTCCCGCTTCAGACAGAATGATGCATCAATAATCGAACACCACACACAATAATACCATCAACAACAGTATGAAGTACCACCTACGTGTACGCAACCCTCGAAAAACGGCCCAGGTATATGGACACATATGCATTCTTGACCTTGAGCAGAAAACACACCTCGCATTAGTTCCCGCTTCAGACAGTATGATGCATCAATAATCGAACACCACACACAATAATACCATCAACAACAGTATGGAGTACCACCTACGTGTACGCAACCCTCGAAAAACGGCCCAGGTATATGGACACATTTGCATTCTTGACCTTGAGCAGAAAACACACCTCGCATTAGTTCCCGCTTCAGACAGTATGATGCATCAATAATCGAACACCACACACAATAATACCATCAACAACAGTATGGAGTACCACCTACGTGTACGCAACCCTCGAAAAACGGCCCAGGTATATGGACACATATGCATTCTTGACCTTGAGCAGAAAACGCACCTCGCATTAGTTCCCGCTTCAGACAGTATGATGCATCAATAATCGAACACCACACACAATAATACCATCAACAACAGTATGGAGTACCACCTACGTGTACGCAACCCTCGAAAAACGGCCCAGGTATATGGACACATATGCATTCTTGACCTTGAGCAGAAAACGCACCTCGCATTAGTTCCCGCTTCAGACAGTGTGATGCATCAATAATCGAACACCACACACAATAATACCATCAACAACAGTATGGAGTACCACCTACGTGTACGCAACCCTCGAAAAACGGCCCAGGTATATGGACACATATGCATTCTTGACCTTGAGCAGAAAACGCACCTCGCATTAGTTCCCGCTTCAGACAGAATGATGCATCAATAATCGAACACCACACACAATAATACCATCAACAACAGTATGGAGTACCACCTACGTGTACGCAACCCTCGAAAAACGGCCCAGGTATATGGACACATTTGCATTCTTGACCTTGAGCAGAAAACACACCTCGCATTAGTTCCCGCTTCAGACAGTATGATGCATCAATAATCGAACACCACACACAATAATACCATCAACAACAGTATGGAGTACCACCTACGTGTACGCAACCCTCGAAAAACGGCCCAGGTATATGGACACATATGCATTCTTGACCTTGAGCAGAAAACGCACCTCGCATTAGTTCCCGCTTCAGACAGAATGATGCATCAATAATCGAACACCACACACAATAATACCATCAACAACAGTATGGAGTACCACCTACGTGTACGCAACCATCGAAAAATGGCCCAGGTATATGGACAAATGTGCATTCTTGACCTTGAGCAGAAAACGCACCTCGCATTAGTTCCCGCATCAAACAGAATGATGCATCAATAATCGAACACCACACACAATAATACCAACAACAACAGTATGGAGTACCACCTACGTGTACGCAACCCTTAAAGGACGGCCCAGATATATGGACACATGTGCATTCTTGACCTTTGCAGGTACAAATGAAACCCGCGCATACTACTGACCAGTGCAGACCCATCGATCCTAATACTTTCCCAACGACAGCACTGTATATACCTGACTCTCTCGTAATAGCTAACTACCACCGTTTCAGAGAGGGTTTACGATGAGCCAGAGTCGGTACTTAACCCCTCCGCAAGAAGCCCTGGCGCGCTGCCGCCCGGGAAAGTGTTAACAACCAAAGGGCCTCTTTGAAAGCAGCAAACACGCTTTGCATTAATTTCCCCAATTGGTTCTCCTAACACAGCTTTTTCAAATATAGCTTCTCTGTATATGTTAAATAATAGCGGGGATAGGAGGCGGCCTTGTCTTACTCCACGGCGTATTTCTACTTCATCTGTCAGCCCATGTTCGACTTTTACAATTACACTTTGTCCCCAATATAGGTGGGTAATTATCCTGACGGTCTTTCAGGTCTAAATACTTTTTAAGTATTAGTTGTTGTAATTTGCCATGCTTAACTTTATCGAAACCATTTTGGAAATCGCACACAAACATGTCTTGATTTATATCTAAACATCTTTGAAAAAGAATATTAATTCCCAAGAGCGATTCTCTTGTTCCAAGCCCCTCTCTAAATCCACATTGGCTATTGGCTATTTGGATGTCAAATTGACATATTTGACATCCAAATATGTCCAGCTATATTGGCTGGACATTGACTTATGTCTTCTTCTAGTTTTCGATAAATTCTTTTATGGATGATTTTTAGGAAGATTTTTAGTGTATGGCTCATAAATGCAATAGTCCTGTAGTATGTGCACTCTCTAGCATTTAGGTCTTACAATCTTCTTTTGTATAATTAGGAATTCATTGAGGCTGCTTGTGGCTCCCCATGCAATTATTCCGTATACCAGATGGCTTCTTACGTGTGCATTGTAATATTTTATAGGACTGCTTTTGTTTACGCATTTTTTTAAGCTGAAGGAGTCCATAATGAGATATTTTTAGTTTTTTGTGATGTAGATGATATCAGTCCATTTAACGTAATTGTCTAGTTGTACTCCTAGGAATTTTGTGTGTGCTATGCTGATTATGATTGGTGCTGATACATGGGTGCATTTTACTAACATGCATTGTCCATTTAGTTTATTGTTTCTTATTGAGGATTGTATTACAGTGTTTAAAGCTAGTTTAGTTTCTCTACTCTACTGTTCTATTCGTTGCATCATTTGATTGCATAGGGTCACCAGTTCATGGAGAGTGTTTGCTGTTATGATTATACTCGTGTCATCCGCATATTGGCAAACTTTTGTATTCGTACTTTCTATCTGTATTTCTACTAGATCGTTGCCGAAGGTTATAAATAACAGAGAAGAGGAGATTCCTCCTTGTGGAACTCCCATATTTGTCATTGTGATATTCGATGCACGATGCTTCTGTGTTTTACTCTTTGTGTCGGCACTAATTTCTGCGTATTATTTTCGATTTGATAGATATGATAGTATCCATTCTTTGACCTTGTAGTTTTTCTATTTTTTTGTCATTATTGTGCGGTCTTTGATATCGAATGCTTTTGTTAGGTCCACGAAAATTCCTGCTATTTATTTTCCATGATCTAACGCCTGTCACATATGTAGTAAGTTCATATAGTGCAGAAGTCGTGTTCTTGCCTTCAACATGTGTTACGAGGGTGATATCAGGTTATATTCAGGAATTATACATTTAGGTAGGTATGTGGTAGGTAGGTAGTGTTCATAATCTGCGTGTTTTACTCTTTGTGTCGGCACTAATTTTTGTGTATTGTTTTCGAATTGATAGATATGATAGTTTCCATGCCTTGACCTTGTAGTCGTTGTTTTTCTTTTTTTGTGTCACTATTGTGTGGTCTTTGATATCGAATGCATTTGTTAGGTCCCCGAAAATTCCTTCTACGTATTTTCCATGATCTAACGCCTCTGTCACATATGTAGTACGTTCATACAGTGCAGAAGTCGTGTACTTGCCTTTAACATATGTTGTGAGGGTGACATCAGGTTATATTCAGGAATTATACATTTAGGTAGGTATGTGGTAGGTAGGTGCATAATCTGCAGAACTCAAAAGTCTGCTGTCGAAAGTTCAGTGTTTCACATGTTCCACCGCAAACGGTGTCCTGCATTTTCGAAGCCAGGCCATGTATGGTCCGTCTCGTTGAGTCGAACCCCCCCTTTGGCCTGCAGAAAACCGGCCGTTGAACAGTCGCCCACGTCCTTCTTATATAAGCTTGTAGAGGTTACGCAGGTCAGGTCGTTTATGTAACCGGCCACGGCGTGTCGATTGTATCGCTCGGTGCGGGACCCTGGCTGTCCTTTTAAACTGGAGGTCTTCGACAAAATAATTTTGAATGTCTCTTGCAATCACAACAGCAGATAGAAAGTATGGCCCATAATAGCCATAAATTTGTATTGCATGATACATGCTACGCGTTTTAGCAATATTTGGGCAAAATATAGAATGGTGATTGTATTTAGGCCTTGGATTGGACTAAGCTTTGATTGTAATTTTCGCGCAGAAGGCTGAGGAAGCAGAAAACTGCAGATTACTAGATTTGGAGATGGGGGGAGTTGAAGAAGAAGGAAATTACTATTGTCGATGGTTTCTATTGATGACATGTCTGAAAGAGTTTGCGAATTTCGCGGTTTCTCGGTGTTTGCGCTGTTCGTTCCGGGCGTTTTAACTGCGCTATCGACGCTAGGTGTGAAATCGCGAAGAAAGTGAGACGTTCGTTTTACTCCAATTACAAATTTTTGTCGGTGGCCGGTTCCTGTTATTCGCCCTACTTGGCCGGACGCGGCATTTGCATACGCATTAAAGTTTAATGCCCGGATCGCCGACGTGCGCCTATGCAATGATAATAATGGCCATCGGCGGTTTGTACCGCTCCCGAGGAGAAACCGCCCGGTTAATTGCCGTAATGAGGGCGGCCGCGGAACAATCCGAAACGGGGGGGACCGCGGAAAAGCGATTGTCGCGGTTTCCCCCTCGAGCGAAAGAATGATTGACACAGGAATTACACGGATTTGGCCTTCCCAGCGTTTCTCTTCTCACACAAGCCCACAGTGAGAAAGGCGGGATTGAAACTTAAACCCACATGCCCGTAATTACACAGCTCACCCGAAACCCAACAATGCCCCCCCTCAAACTTTCCTTTGAAAATTTCATCCAGTGGGCAACCCCGGAATGTTGCCCCCCAAGCACAAACGATCATTCTTCCACGTAATCCGGCTTAAAAGACCATAAATTCTGCAATCTAATCCTTATCTTATTTTGCAGCAGGTCGGGCAGCATGACGGACTGCGGCGAGGACGTCGGCGAGAGCCTGGAGGACGCGCGGAGGCTGGTCCGGGAGCTCCGGGAGAAGACGCGAGCGCAGGCCCAGCAGCTGCTCGCCTGGAGGCGTGCGTACAAAATGCAGGTAAACCTAACTACGTCAGTGCCGAGGGCTGGGATAACATTGGAGGCGGCGTATCAATTTATGTAGGATGGGAATTTGTCCGCCCCCGGTTCTAATTTATTTGCCTACGAGTGCAATATCGAATTCGAACGAGCCCACTCGCAAAACTGCAGGATGTGAAGTCATGAAAGTGGCAACTCCTTAGCGAGATGAGATAGGATTGTAATGTTCAATTTCTGAAAACATTTTACTTAACTGCATTGCAACTTCAGAAGGCAAATACACTTTTCCGAGAAAACTGGGAATTGAATCGTAAGAATTAATATATTCCTGGACTTTCATGTATCCATCATGTTCCTTTTCATATTCCGTTCATACTGGATGCAATAAACCTTAGTGGCATGGAATTTTTGCAATGTTTACAATTTCAACAATCTTCAAAAAATCAAATATAACAAATTCAAATCGTCGGTGAAACTAGGAATCAGTGTAACCCCGCTTTTACTGAAACACGAGATATTAGCGCCATAAAAATAAGTTTTACTTAGGAATTTTGCTAGTTTCCACTATTGGAAACAACTCCAGATTTTTATTAAAATAGTTTTTAGAACATTTACCGATTACAATAATTATACGAACATTTGTACTTACATTATTGTTTATATGTGCAGTTTAAATGCTCATTATCAAATTTCACCATTGTTGATCTATGACAGATCAACATCTATCTATGATATTTTGGACAATTTCGAAAATCTCTTTTAAAACACCATTAAAAACTTTTTTTCTTATCAATTAAATATTCTGCAATACCAACAGCTTTTACTTTGACAGAAGTCTCACTACCGCTCTTGAAGCCATTTGTTTCTGTATTGGTCATCAAGTAAACTATCTAATGTGTAGACACACATATAGCAGGAAGTTTACTAGCGGCAAGTACTTTCCGTCAGTAAACTTTCCAAATGTAAACGAGGCTTATCTCCATTCTTCTCAGAACCTCCACGTTGGTCGCATGTTGTGTCCATGATAATTTCAACATCCTACGGTAGGCCCACATCTCGAAGGCTTCTGGTTTCCTCTCGCAATACACGTTGAGGGTCCGGAAATACCAAGGTGCATTGACAATACTCCTTAGTACTTTCCTTTAGTATCGCTGGATTATTTCTATATTGCTCTTTTTGGCACAACCCCACAGCAGGATGCCATATGTCCATATTTAGTGATATGTAGACATATGACCTTATTAATTGTATCCATATCCAATGCGCGGTTTATGAAATATTTGATTTTTAGTGTGATCATGTGGTATTTTTATATATTGTTATTACATTATTAGGGAAATATCAAAAACTAGCGCATAAATTTTAATAAAATTTAGGGATGATATTTAGAGATATATATGCATATAACATATTTAATTGGATTAATATCCAATGCGCGATTTATGAAATATTTGATTTTTTAGTGTGATCATGTGGTATTTTCATAAATTGTTATTACATTATTAGAGATATATAAAAATTTAGCGTATAAATTTTAATAAAATTTAGTGGTGATATTTATAGATATATATGCATATAACATATTTAATTGTATTAATATCCAATGCGCGGTTTATGAAATATTTGATTTTTAGTGTGATCATGTGGTATTTTTTAAATTTTAATAAAATTTAAGGATGATATTTAGAGATATATATGCATATAACATATTTAATTGGATTAATATCCAATGCGCGATTTATGAAATATTTGATTTTTAGTGTGAACACTTTTTTGGGTTGTAGCCATTGGATTGGTTCTAGGGACATTGCCGATACTCAATTACTCATATCTCAAAAACTGGTGTATCAATATTAATGCAATTTATTCCTGATTTTTAGTTACATATAGGCATCATATTTAATTCGCGTAATATCCAATGAGCGATTCATGAGACATTTGATTTATAGTGTGATCACTTGTTTTTAGGTGCTATTCTCAAACTGTGCTCGTACTAAATTAGTGATATTTCAAAAACTGGCGGATCAATATTGTTACAATTTATTGTTGAATTTTAGTGATATGTAGACATATGATCTTATTAATTGGATCCATATCCAATGCGCGGTTTATGAAATATTTGATTTTTAGTGTGATCATGTGGTATTTTTATATATTGTTATTACATTATTAGAGATATATCAAAAACTAGCGCATAAATTTTAATAAAATTTGGGGATGATATTTAGAGATATATATGCATATAACATATTTAATTGGATTAATATCCAATGCGCGATTTATGAAATATTTGATATTTAGTGTGAACACGTTTTTGGGTTGTAGCCATTGGATTGGTTCTAAGGACATTACCGATACTCAATTACTCATATCTCAAAAACTGGTGTATCAATATTAATGCAATTTATTCCTGATTTTTAGTTACATATAGGCATCATATTTAATTCGCGTAATATCCAATGCGCGATTCATGAGACATTTGATTTATAGTGTTATCACTTGTTTTCAGGTACTGTTCTCAAATTGTGCTCGTACTAAATTAGTGATATTTCAAAAACTGGCGGATCAATATTAATGCAATTTATTACTGATCTCTGCTAACATATAGGCATCTAATATATTTTATTGGAATAATATCCAATGCGTGATTCATGAGATATTTGATTTATAGTGTGATGACATTGTTTTTATTTGCTATTCTCAATCTGTGCTCGTACTTAATTAGTGATATTTCAAAAACTGGCGAATCAATATTGTTACAATTATTTATTATTGAATTTTAGTAATATGTAGACATACGACCTTATTAATTGGACCTATATCCAATGCGCGGTTTATGAAATATTTTATTTTTAGTGTGATCATGTGGTATTTTTATATATTGTTATTACATTATTAGAGATATATCAAACACTAGCGCATAAATTTTAATAAAATTTAGAGATGATATTTAAAGATATATATGCATATAACATATTTAATTGGATTAATATCCAATGCGCGATTTATGAAATATTTGATTTTTAGTGCATCACTTTTTTGAGATGAGCCATCGATTAGTTCTAGGGATATTGCCGATACTCAATTACTCATATTTAAAAAACAAGTGCATCAATATTAATGCAAATTATTACGGATCTCTACCAACATATAGGCATCTAATATATTTTATTGGAATAACATCCAATACGTGATTCATGAGATATTTGATTTATAGTGTGATGACATTGTTTTTATTTGCTATTCTCAATCTGTGCTCGTACTTAATTAGTGATATTTCAAACACTGGCGGATCAATATTGTTACAATTTATTATTGAATTTTAGTAATATGTATACATACGACCTTATTAATTGGACCTATATCCAATGCGCGGTTTATGAAATATTTTATTTTTAGTGTCGTCATGCGGTATTTTTATATATTATTATTACATTATTAGAGATATATCAAAAACTAGCGCATAAATTTTAATAACATTTAGGGATGATATTTAGAGATATATATGCATATAACATATTTAATTGGATTAATATCCAATGCGCGATTTATGAAATATTTGATCTTTACTGTGAACACTTTTTTGGGTTGTAGCCATTGGATTCGTTCTAGGGACATTGCCGATACTCAATTACTCATATCTCACAAACTGGTGTAGCAATATTAATGCACTTTATTTCTGATTTTTAGTTACATATAGGCATCTGATATATTTAATTCGCGTAATATCCAATGCGCGATTCATGAGACATTTGATTTATAGTGTGATCACTTGTTTTTAGGTGCTATTCTCAAACTGTGCTAGTACTAAATGAGTGATATTTCAAAAACTGGCGAATCAATATTGATACAATTTATTGTTGAATTTTAGTGATATGTAGACATATGATCTTATTAATTGGATCTATATCCAATGCGCGGTTTATGAAATATTTGCTTTTTAGTGTGATCATGAGGTATTTTTATATATTGTTATTACATTATTAGAGATATCTCAAAAACTAGCGCATAAATTTTAATAAAATTGAGGGATGATATTTAGATATATATATATATATATGCATATAACATATTTAATTGGATTAATACCCAATGCGCGATTTATGAAATATTTGAATTTTAGTGTGAACACTCTTTTGAGATATAGCATTGGATTGGTTCTAGGGACATTGCTGATACTCAATTTTTCATATCTCAAAAACTAGTGCATCAATATTAATGCAATTTCAGCGTATGGTACCTGGATATCATTCATACTAACAGGGATATGTTGACTTCTTTTATTTGTGAAATTGACATGGACCGATTTAGTCTCATTCAATTTGAGTCGCCATTGCATAGTCCAGTGTGAATCCAATTGTCAATTTTATATATATAAACAATCTTTATTAGGCTATCCTGTCAATTTTATTAGTTGAGGTTTGCAGATTTAGTGCTACTTCTTCGTGATCTTTCCCTACAGCCAATATGGCAGTGTCGTCGGCAAAAGTGGCCGTATTATGGTCCAATGCAAGATATGTCGCTGGTGTATAATAGGTAGAGGTCTGGCTCTAATACACTGCCCTATGGCACACCTGCGTTTCTTTTTTTTAGTTCAGAGTAAGCATCTTCCTGCTTAATTCTAAAAACTCTATCTGACATGTCTGATTGTAGTATTTGTGTGTATGATCTGGGCAGAAGTGTTCTTAATTTGTATTTAAGTCCCTCGTGCCGCACTTTGTCAAAATATTGCGCTACAGCAAGAAATAGAGTAGAGCTAACCTTCCTTTCTTCCAATGACTTTTCAGTTTCTGTTATTCTATGGACTTGATCTGTAGTTGAATGAGATTCTCTGAAATCAAACTGATGTTCTGGTATTATGTTTTTGACTTCGATAATTGGTTTTATTCTTTTAAGGAGTATTTTTTTCGAACAGTTTTGAGATTACATTTAATAACGAGATTGGTCTGTAAGAAGAAACTTAATTTGGTAGTTTTCCAGGTTTATGAATCATTATCACTTCTGCTAGTTTCCATATCTTGCGTACATATTTTAATCTTAAAGATGCATAAATAAGATATGTAAGTTTCACGATTTCTTTACGAGGTAGTTGTTTGAGAATTTCGCCAGTAATTTAGACAAATCCTGGAGCTTTCTCAGAACCTCCACGTTGGTCGCACGTTCTTTCCATGATACTCTCAACATCCTACGGTAGGCCCACATCTCGAAGGCTTCTAGTTTTTTCTCGCAATACACGTTGAGGGTCCAAGCTTCCTTATGATTTCATGCTTAAAGATCACTTATGATTGTGGTCAATATTAGGTACCATTTAGGATATCATTTTTCCACTGCCAAATCACTTGTGATATAAATGGTAGTCAATTTTTATGGGTTTCTTACGATTGTGACCAATATTAGATATACCATTTAAGATATCATTCTTCCATCACTTGTGATACATATTTTGGGGTTTTGGGTATTTCGTCTGTTATTAACTTATTATTTTGCATGTTTAGGAGGTGCTGATATCGCGCCTGAATCGTGAGAAGGCAGACCAATTGAAGGCCCTAAGTTCAAAGCTGCTCCTCTTCGAGTCCCGTTTAATACGCAAGCAAAAGGACATCTCGGTGATGCTGAACCACCGGGAAGTGATCATCCACAGGCAGCAGCGCATCATAGAAACCCTAACGAACCGGCTGATAGACAATGGTCTCGAACCTCCCATCTCGGATCTAACAGAGCTGGACACGAACCTTTTAGACCTGGAGTCGCTGAATGATTCTGATAGCGCCGTGGTGATGGAGGATTTGGACTCGGACATCAACCTCTCGCACGTTCCTCGCTTCAGGCACAATTCTGACGGTATTACCGTGGTACGGTCCATCTCAGATGCCATAGATCCGAATCTGAAATACACGATACGTCGGACGAATGGCTTCCTGAGGAGGCCCGAGATCCTGGAGACGGTGTACAGCGTGGAGGAGGATGGTGACGGTGAGCAGCTGAGTGATAGCAAGAGCGAGGCCAACAAGAAGAGGGAGTCCTTCGCGAGCGGCAGCGGGAAGGCTGTGGTGACGGAGGAGCCGCTGCAGAAGGACCGCAGCCTCGAGGAGAAGACCTGCGAGGTGCCGACGTGGCCGTACCAGCGCGACAAGCAGCCCCCCGAGGAGCCCGCCCCCAAGGGGCAGCACTCCAGCCAGGTCACCACGTACAACAGGGTCATGTCCAACCACCGCTCCGTCACCAAGCCCAAGGACGTGAAGTACAAGCGGATCAACAAGGCCAAGTCCAAAAGCCTGGAGGAGCTCCGGGGCAGGCTGAAGAACTGGGTCGAGCAGGGCAGCAAGCTCACCGGCCTCGCCCTGGAGCACAGCCAGAGCTACGCCTGACACCTCCAATCCAAACAATCATTGTGATGATTTTTTTAAACTGTAACCGCTTCTTTGAGTATTATAAATACGTGTATAAATATGTGTACATAGTGATGATTGCGTACGGGTTCACGATTCTTGCCCCTCCAAAAATTATAGCCAAAGTCCAAGTCTCGTGGTGAGCCGCTCATCAGTCGCATCTTCCGACGCATGAGCCTGTGGGAGTCCTATTCTTAAAGCCGGGAACCACACGGCAAAATAACCTACTAATATAGAATTTATTTTATGTTTCTATTACTACACAAATGCAATATCAAGTACTAAAAAGTTACTTACAAATAGTCAATAATACAATACTAGATACTTCCCACTACTGGTTGATACATACAATTTTCAAAAATATGCATAAGAATTTCATAATAATAGTATTGATGTCAATAGTAAGGTAATGTGGTAAATTAAAATACACCAAATTTTATTTTGAAGACGTCAATTGCCCTCGTGGTTGAAAATTTGTCAATAAAAATGATTTGTAAGCAATCAATAACAATACCTCTCAATTATCATTAGTATTTGTGTGCCTAATGCTAATGAAATATTTTCATTTAATTTAAAAAAAACTTAACTGTGTGTGTATGTGTGTAACTATTTATCACTAACGCTACTAAACGATAATCCGGCTTTACGTCGACAATGGAGCTTGGACTTGGGAAAGCAGTAAACCCAGTAAACACAGTTTACTGCGGCAAACGAGTACACAACAAGGAAGTAAAACGGTTGTGATAACCGTAACCCGTACCGTAATTAACAGCTTTTCCCATTAGACATAATTTATTTCTCTAGTTTTAAGTACAATTATACAAATTCGGTAGCGCTTGCGTAGGTTTTTAGCGTCCCACCCATTGAACTTGATTATGCCATAGACATTTGCGGTTTCCGTTGCACAGTGAAAACGACGGAATTGAAACAATTAAGATTGTGATCGGTGCGAAAAAAATTTAAGGCTAAATAATATTGTATACACTACCTTTGTAACTCGTCCAACTTTTCTAAACTTAAGCCTGAAAACGTTTGTGATAATTGTGATTTTCTAAAAATGAATTAAGGGATCTAAAAGCTATTTCGACGTAACAATACGGACTTCCTCGACATATCAGAGCAACAAAACGGTAGTCAATGAGGCGTGCTTACTTACTACTTACACGTTACCTTATCAGAAGAACTAATTCATCAACGCGCTTTGTATATATTTCTATAGAGGCACGGTGAATGCGATCGAATTATCAATGTTCCTTTTTCGGCTCGACGAGCCTGATCTCTGCTCAGCTCCACTTCTGAATAGCCGCATCCCTCGGCCTCTAATCCCCTCAGCAGCCGTCAAGACTTCTTCTGTATAGAGATCATTGAAGCGCATCTCTAGGTAACGCTTCCACCGCGCAATCCTCGAGCCCCCTCGAGGGTCACGTCTGTTACGGTTGGATGCCTACTTGTAAACTAATATATATTTTTTATTTATGTCAACATATGAAATAATAATATATGAATAAATATATAGACTATATATACGTATGTGTGTAATTATCAATAAAGGACAGTTTTCATCCTTGTATTTTATTTCCTCCTCCGGAAAAAGCAGCTGAAAATTACATGAATAATAAATACCATACCATCGGTATCTCCTCCATCCCAAGGTTAAATTAGGACTAGGAATGATTAATACATATACAGATAATGATGATCGACGAAAGGCCTGTAGAAAAGAGAACCAAGAGTACCTGATACATCCATAAAAAGTAAACATAAGTTGCGATTATTATGTATGATAATAAAATATCTGACAAGTACTGAAGAATCTGAAGAAGTAACCAATTGGAAGAAGCCCAAGATAAACACATACGGAGGAAAATCTTAGAAGTGGAGGAAGAAGACAGTACAACGCCACACGGAATTGTACCGTCAAGGATTATTATGAATTTTGCGTTTTATATAAAATTTAGTTTATATTAGAACATCAACAAATATAATTGTAGTTACTGTCATAACCATTTACACAACAAATCTACATAAAAAAGTTGTATTAAATTATTATTATTGTAATATTTATATCGATACCCTCATTCTAATATGACATATTAAAACATCTTAATTTTAAAGGAGATTTAAAAAAAACAGAGTTTTTTAATGTAGGTTTGTATGATATACAGAGAGTGTTTTCTAATCATGCAAGGTCATATAATGAGGGGGAAATGCTACAGGTTGCTGCGACTGATTATGGAAGGAAAAATAAATGGGAAAAGAACCTTAGGAGGAAGAAGGATTTCCTGGCTCAGAAATTTAAAAGAATGGTTCGGATTAACATCAAGATTTAGAACAAGATTTAGAACTATTTAGAACAGTTGTTAATAAAGTTAGGATTGCCATTATGATTTTCAACCTCCGATGGGAGATGGGACTTTAAGAAGAAGAATAATTAATTTTAGCACGATATTAACTGACATAATGGTATTAAGTATGTATTATTTAGTTACTATTCAATGTGCCATTCGCGATATATTTGCAAATATCGTTTCGTTAATAAATAGTAAAGCAGATAATTATGTAGTTGTACAAAAGTATTATAAATGAATGTAATACGTATACAACGTACTATTAAAGCTTAAAGTCCTCGCTCAGGGGTATTTTGAGATACTTAATCTGTTTTACACTAACGAATTCATGTTATTATTTGAAATTCGGGACGTCTATGAATACTTGGTTGCCTATGTAGTTGTCGGAAGGCGACTGCAGCGCAGAAAGTGGTGAACTTTATACCTATGATTCAAACCGTAATATTTCATCAAACCAATCTACTTGGGAGTATGGGGCATGTTTTTTAGTACACCTGGTAGCATTTTTAATCAAGGATATTGTGCAGATATTGATTTATAAGGGATTTAAAAGTGCATCTAAATCTAGGCAACCAAATGTACATATTCATCGACTTTGATTTTGCACGAGTATATTTGGTTGCCTAGCGTTAAGCTAACTTTGAAACGTGATTAACCTGCAATAGAGTTTGTACATTAAAATACTCATCACTGCGACAATTTCATCCCTAAAGCAACACCCTGCATCACCAGGGTAAAGTTAACATAACTGCACGTGTACGTAATTCCAGTGTAATTGCCGTATGAGTTGCTGTGAAAACGTAAGTTGGGCCTAGGCATGATTACGAAATGTTTATTCAATGCTTGTAGATAACCTACATTTTTCATTTTCTTATATATGTGCTAATTTCGACGGTTCATTTAGCTGATTGCTATGTAAACACCATCAAATTCCATTACAACGAGTGTTAATACGTACCATGTTTCAAAACGTACGCAATCGTATATTTTTTGCATGTTATTACTAACCGTTTAATTTCGTAAGACACTGGCTTAGTCAAGCCATCAATTGCGTGATCGTTGTCGATTTATTTGTTATAACGGCTGGGTGTTCCAGATTGCAGTTCAATTAGGAGGATAACATTGGAACGCATCCGGCTCCGGTTCGCATGTCTCTGCACGTTCGCGGGGCTCCAGGGATAGCGTTCGCTGTCGGTCTGCATCACGCTGTGGGTGCAGGAGCCTATCACGCTCATGATCGAGATAGCGGTTCAGGTCTCAATGCCGCTCACGTTCCGGGTAAGTGAACAGTGAAGTTTTAAAATGCCACAACAAAGCAGTGTGCCCCCAATTTACAAAACTTTTAGTGGTTAATTTGGATTAATCTTGAAATATGTTTGTCTTGTATCCTTGTCATCCTTGTAATGTTGATGTGGATTTTGGGCCACAAATTTTGATTAAACGTAATAATTTCTCGGCTAATTTAATAATTAATATTCATTAGGTCAGAGACTAAAGAGGGAGAAGGCTCGAAGTCTGAACCCCCCCAGAGAATAGAAGCCCTACGACGAGTCTTTGAACTCCGACGAGTATGACTGTGTGGAAGATGATAGTGACGGAGGTCGAGGAGAAAGTGGAAGAAGAAAGACTGGTTCGGAGGATTCAGCATTGACAAGGCTGAGGTATGATGTGGTTAACAGTAAATTATTCGCCTGCATACAGAAGAACTCTTTGATCTATTACGTGATGAATGTTTTAGGTTGATGATGAAGTCGAAGACGAGTGGGAGGCTGGTACGCAAGGCTGGGAGGCTGGGAAATCGGCATTGCCGCTAATGAAGCCGACAAACTTTGACCGACGGCTAGGGACGTTGGGCTTAAAATTAAAGCCACTTAACAATTCATGCTGTTGCAGATGTCCTGCAAATGTTTTATAAACGTAGTTGATTAGTTGATTTTAAAAGTGATGTTTCAAAGTTGTTTTAAAAGTTGTTTCATAAATGCCTTCCCTGCTTTCTTTGTATACATGTAGAGCTGATAAAGTGTAGTTATTGGAAATGCAAACCATTTATTGATTGCCCTTGTGGTTTTCGGACCACAGCTGTTTTAAAATTAGGAATTTGTGTGACATCTTATAATTTAGAAATTGATTTATTGCTTAACCATAAATGTCATCGCTGCTTTCTTTGTATACATGTAGAGCTGATAAAGGGTAGTTATTGGAAATGCAAACGATTTATTGATTGCTCCCATGGTTTTCGAACCACAGCTGTTTTAAAATTGAAAATTTGAAACATATCTTGTAATTTAAAAATTGATTTGTAGCTTAACCATAAATGTTATCGCTGCTTTCTTTGTATACATATAGAGCTGATGAATGGTAGTTATTGGAAATGCAAACCATTTGTTGATTGCCCTTGTGGTTTTCGGACCACAGCTGTTTTAAAATTAGGATTTTGTGTGATATCTTGTAATTTAGAACTTGATTTATTGTTTAACCATACATGTCATCGCTGCTTTCTTTGTATACACGTAGAGCTGATGAAGGGTAGTTATTGGAATTCCAAACCATTTATTGATTGCCCTTATGGTTTTCATTCCACAGCTGTTTTAAAATCAGGATTTTGTGCAATATCTTGTAATTTAAAAATTGATTTGTTGCTTAACAATGTCATCGCTGATTTCTTTGTATACATACAGAAATGATGAAGGGTTGTTATTGGAAATGCAAACCATTTATAGATTGGTCTTCTGGCTTTCGAACCACAGCGGTTTTAAAATTAGGATTTTTCGCAATATCTTATAATTTAAAAATTGATTTATTGCTTTACCATAAATGCCATTGCTGCTTTTTTTGTATACACGTAGAGCTGATGAAGGATAGTTATTGGAATTCCAAACCATTTATTGATTGCTCTTATAGTTTACGTACCACAGCGGTTTTAAAATTACGATTTTGTGCAATATCTTGTAATTTAAAAATTGATTTGTTGCTTAAAAATTAATGTCATCGCTGATTTCTTTGTATACATATAGAGATGATGAAAGGTAGTTATTGGAAATGCAAACCATAGATTACTCTTCTGACTTTCGAACCAAAGCTGTTTTAAAATTAGAATTTTGCGCAATATCTTGTAATTTAAAAATTGACTTGTTGCTTAACTATAAATGCCTTCGCTGCTTCTATGGTGATAATTCTTCATTTCATGTAAAGGAAAAGCGTCTGCTATCGCAATTGGGTTTTAACTTTATATGGGCCAGCTGCACATGCAGCTTGCACTGCACATGTAGTGCAGTAATCAAATACACATTAAAATGGACGTTTGTAAACAGAGCTCGGGCAGTATTATTACACTACTAATCTTATTATCGTTACTTGTATTCAATGCATTGTTAAGGATCCGCTTTCCTCAAATTGTGTTCATTACTATGTGTGGTGCATTTTTATTACGGATAATTGCAGGCATCATCAAGGAACAATATGATTCAGCGCAGTCTTAACCGGCACAAAGATATGATTTTAATATGACCCACCTATAAAACTATATTCGTGTTTTATTGAATCGTGATGCATTTTGACTGAGTTTATTATGTATTGTAATGACAATTAATAGATTAACTTATTAGACATTATACATACAAATTTAGTCATAAACATTCATAATTGCAACGCAATGATGCCAAAGCAGGAATTTAAACTACGATTGTTATAGCGCTTTGGAACTTGGAGACTTCGGACATGTTCATCCCTGAGTGACTCCCTCCGGGTTTAACATGTCTGTGATCCTTGGATCTTCTAAGGTTCATTCTTTCTTACACATGAAAGTCTTTACGATTTAATCAAAAACATTCAGAACCAACTTGACTATTTAATGATTTGGCGCTCACACGTAACAATTACTTCCGTATGCCCCATTCATATAGACGTTGGATTTTATGCTTGAAAACCTGTTAGGTGCTTATTATTCATGCACTTTTTAATAGAGAGCTGGCTTTAAACTTGCAAGAACGTCACCAAATAATCATGAGATTTTATGTGCGAGTTCATATTCTGATCCTTCGAGTTAGTATTCAAACATGTGCTATATAAAGGTACTTTTTATCTTACTAATAGCAATGTTGATAGTTAGAATACTCGAATTGAAGTTTGTAAATTGTATAGGCTGTCTAATAGATTCATTACGAACGTAACGCTCTTGTAGTGCTGTCATTGTGAGCATTTTAAAGTTCAAATAGCGACAGTTTTCAATTTCTTGGCGACATCTACAATGTGTTATCCAAACTGTTCACAAATAAGTCGGTAAAGAAGATGTTTAGAATTGTAGATATTTCTTTTACCTCCCAAAATAGAAACCTGTACAATTTATTTATTTCTTTGTTCACTTGTATGCTAACAGATGTCTCTGCAGTCGCTTATAGTTCATAATTTCTGCCGGTAGATGTCGCGCCATTCGTTATTATTCAACCATGTAAATTATTGTGTATAATATAACCTGATAAATTTCTTTCACTCGTAATTAATTAGGGAAATGATGATTTCTGTCCATAACTTATTACTTCTGATATGATCATATCTGAATCGACTAGTTATCAAGTAAGCAATTGATCTTAATAACTTATTGATTAATACAGGGAGACCTATATCGCTATATTTGTGTTTCATTGCTTCGTGATGTATTTTCACTGGGTTTATTATGTATTGTAATGATAATGAATAGATTTATTTATTACACATTGTATATGCACATTTAGTTATGAACATTCATAATTGCAACTCGTAGTTCAGACAAGTTGTCTTTATTTCCGCAAATATTTTTAGTTATTTGCTGTTATTGCATGGGTTGTACATTAATTTCGTTAAACAGGGACACAGAACAATTATTTATTCCACAGATATATTTACACTAACTTGCCATTTACGATAAGTTGTATTTTGATTATGTTATATGCGGGACGAATGATTCTTCAGTTCCACAGATATTTTATCGCAGTTTATACGTCGATGAGTTTATACTACGGGATTAATAATTCTTCGTTTCTGTGGATATTTTAGGAAGGTTTATAGGTCGATTATACTATACTGTGGAATAAATAATTCTTTATTTCTGCAGATATTTTAGGACAGTTTATACGTCGATTACGTTATACTGCTGGATGTATACTTCTTCATTTCCGCAGATAATTCAAGTCTGTTTGTACATCGATTAGGTTATACTGCGGGATGAATAATTCTTCGTTTCCACAAATATTTTAAGGCAGTTTATACGTCGATTATCTTATACTACGGAATTAATAATTCTTCGTTTCCGCAGATATTTTCGGAAGGTTTATACGTCGATATTATACTGTCGAATAAATAATTCTTTATTTCTGCAGATATTTTAGGACGATAAGGTTATACTGCAGGATAAATAATTCTTCATTTCCGCATATATTTTAAGGCGGTTTATACGTAGATTAGGCTATACTTCGGGATGAATAACTCTTCGTTTCCGCAGATAATTTAGGACGGTTTATACGTCGATTAGCCTATACTACGGGATTAATAATTCTTCGTTTCCGCGGATATTTTAAGAGGGTGTGTATGCCGATTAGGACTACAGATGAATAATTCTTCGTGTCCGCAGATATTTTAGGACGGTTTATACGTCGCTTAATTTGAATTTTACTTTGGACGAGGTAAGTTTAAAAGCTGTCCGTAGATGATCATTTGACATTCGATATGAATATCTTATGATAAAGCTGCGCTGACGAGTCCTATAAGGACGAAACAGCTTACGTCATTCCAGATACAATCTTCCCAAGTTAAAGAGCTCCAGCAGCGATTCAGGTAAGTAGTGCCCTTCTAACTACCCGTCTAGTTATAATACATGTAAGTATTTATTATGATTATTAACAATTGCCAGTAAATACTATATTGATGTATATGCTCCGCATGCATTATAAACGTGAATGCTGAATCCTTTCATGCAAACCGCAATACTGTGCGATGCCTAGTTACCGAGATAAAAATTATAAAAGTTAAAACGATATCTTGCTCTTCGTGAGTTCCTGGTACATGATGATGCATCCACTTCTCTATTATACTGCACTCACTGAGCCCACTCAGTGTAAATAGAAATTTTCCAACTATATCGTGTAATTTTCGGATCTCGTACCAGGATCACAGAAGTGCAAAGAGATCGTTTATGGGTTTTTAATTTTTATCTCGGTAACTAAACATCGCACAGCAATGGGGTTTGCATTTTTGGATTCAGCATACACCAGTCTATCGTTTCCAACATAAAAGTTGACTGCATTCCTGTAAGTTTTTGTGTAAGTTTTCATACGGTTTTTATTTTATTTCTCGATAACTAAAGACGTCACAGCAATGCGATTTGCATATTTGGATTCAGCACTCACTACTCTATCGTTTCCCAAAGAAAAATTGACTGTTTTTCTGTTAGTTTGTGTCTAAGTTTTCATATGGTTTTTATATTATTTCTCGATAACTACGGACGTCACAGCAATGCGGTATGCAATTTAGTATTCAGCATCCACTTCTCTATCATACTGCCCACTCACTGAGCCCACTCAGTGTAAATAGAAATTTTCCAACTATACCGTGTAATTATCGGATCTCGTACCAGGATCACAGAAGTTGCGAGAGATCGTTTATTGGTTTTTAATTTTTATCTCGGTAACTAAGCATCGCACAGCAATGCGGTTTGCATTTTTGGATTCAGCATACACCAGTCTATCGTTTCCAACATAAAAGTTGACTGCATTCCTGTAAGTTTGTGTGTAAGTTTTCGTCCGGTTTTTATTTTATTTCTCGACAACCAAGGACCTCACAGCAATGCCGTTTGCATTTTTGGATTCTGCATTCACTACTCTATCGTTTCCCAAAGAAAAATTGACTGATTTTCTGTTAGTTTGTGTGTAAGTTTTCATATGGTTTTTATTTTATTTCTCGATAACTACGGACGTCACAGCAATGCGGTATGCAATTTAGGATTCAGCATCCACCTCTCTATCATACTGCCCACTCACTGAGCCCACTCAGTGTAAATAGAAATTTTCCAACTATATAGTGTAATTTTCGGATCTCGTACCTGGATCACAGAAGTGCAAAGAGATCGTTTATTGGTTTTTAATTTTTATCTCGGTAACTAAGCATCGCACAGCAATGCGGTTTGCATTTTTAGATTCAGCATACACCAGTCTATCGTTTCCAACATAAAAGTTGACTGCATTCCTGTAAGTTTGTGTGTAAGTTTTCGTCCGGTTTTGATGTTATTTCTCGACAACCAAGGACCTCACAGCAATGCCGTTTGCATTTTTGGATTCAGCATTCACTACTCTATTGTTTCCAAAAGATAAATTGACTGATTTTCTGTTAGTTTGTGTGTAAGTTTTCATACTGTTTTTATTTTATTTCTCGATAACTAGGGACGTCACAGCAATGCGGTTTGCATTTCTGGATTCAGCATTCATTTCTCTTACAAACTACCCACTCATTGAGCCCACTCAGTGTAAATAGAAAATTTCCAACTATATCGTGTAATTTTCGGATCTCGTACCAGGATCACAGAAGTTGCGAGAGATCGTTTATTTGTTTTTAATTTTTATCTCGGTAACTAAGCATCGCACAGCAATGGGGTTTGCATTTTCGGATTCAGCATTCACCACTCGTTCGTGCTGTGCACTCAGTTTGAATCAACATTTTTCAACGATTTGGCGAATAGTTCCAAGGGGTTAGTTAACCTTATGGAATTTTCGTGAAAAAAATGGATTTGAAAATTTCCTAGGGCAATCGATAGAGGGTCATTATGTAAGACTTTTCCCAAAACAGTTCCATGCATATCCTCCTAGTTTTTGCGTGGGCGGGAATTTAATATGCCATATTTCATTTCTTTTATAATTTTTATCTCAATAACTAGAGATCGCACAGCAATGCGATTTGCATATTTGGATTCAGCACTCACTACTCTATCGTTTCCCAAAGAAAAATTGACTGTTTTTCTGTTAGTTTGTGTGTAAGTTTTTATACGGTTTTTATTTTATTTCTCGATAACTAAAGACGTCACAGCAATGCGGTTTGCATTTTTGGATTCAGCATTCACTACTCTATCGTTTCCCAAAGAAAAATTGACTGTTTTTCTAATAGTTTGTGTGTAAGTTTTTATACGGTTTTTATTTTATTTCTCGACAACCAAGGACCTCACAGCAATGCCGTTTGCATTTTTGGATTCAGCATTCACTACTCTTTCGTTTCCCAAAGAAAAATTGAGTGTTTTTCTGTTATTTTGTGTATAAGTTTTTATACGGTTTTTATTTTATTTCTCGACAACCAAGGACCTCACAGCAATGCCGTTTGCATTTTTGGATTCAGCATTCACTACTCTATCGTTTCCCAAAGAAAAATTGACTGATTTTCTGTTAGTTTGTGTGTAAGTTTTCATACGGTTTTTATTTTATTTCTCGATAACTAAAGACGTCACAGCAATGCGGTTTGCATATTTGGATTCATCATTCACTTCTCCATCATACTGTCCACTCACTGAACCCACTCAGTGTAAATAGAAATTTTCCTACTATATCGTGTAATTTTCGGATCTCGTACCAGGATCACAGAAGTTGCGAGAGATCGTTTATTGGTTTTTAATTTTTATCTCGGTAACTAAGCATCGCACAGCAATGGGGTTTGCATTTTCGGATTCAGCATTCACCACTCGTTCGTGCTGTGCACTCAGTTTGAATCAACATTTTTCAACGATTTGGCGAATAGTTCCAAGGGGTTAACCTTATGGAATTTTCGTGAAAAAAATGGATTTGAAAATATCCTAGGGCAATCGATAGAGGGTCATTATGTTAGACTTTTCCCAAAACAGTTCCATGCATATCCTCCTAGTATTTGCGTGGGCGGGAATTTAATATGCCATATTTCATTTCTTTTATAATTTTTATCTCAATAACTAGAGATCGCACAGCAATGCGATTTGCATATTTGGATTCAGCACTCACTACTCTATCGTTTCCCAAAGAAAAATTGACTGTTTTTCTGTTAGTTTGTGTGTAAGTTTTTATACGGTTTTTATGTTATTTCTCGATAACTAAAGACGTCACAGCAATGCGGTTTGCATTTTTGGATTCAGCATTCACTACTCTATCGTTTCCCAAAGAAAAATTGACTGTTTTTCTGTTAGTTTGTGTGTAAGTTTTTATACGGTTTTTATTTTATTTCTCGACAACCAAGGACCTCACAGCAATGCCGTTTGCATTTTTGAAATCAGCATTCACTACTCTATCGTTTCCCAAAGAAAAATTGAGTGTTTTTCTGTTATTTTGTGTGTAAGTTTTTATACGGTTTTTATTTTATTTCTCGACAACCAAGGACCTCACAGCAATGCCGTTTGCATTTTTGGATTCAGCATTCACTACTCTATCGTTTCCCAAAGAAAAATTGACTGATTTTCTGTTGTTTTGTGTGTAAGTTTTTATACGGTTTTTATTTTATTTCTCGATAACTAAAGACGTCACAGCAATGCGGTTTGCATATTTGGATTCATCATTCACTTCTCTATCATACTGTCCACTCACTGAACCCACTCAGTGTAAATAGAAATTTTCCTACTATATCGTGTAATTTTCGGATCTCGTACCAGGATCACAGAAGTTGCGAGAGATCGTTTATTGGTTTTTAATTTTTATCTCGGTAACTAAGCATCGCACAGCAATGGGGTTTGCATTTTCGGATTCAGCATTCACCACTCGTTCGTGCTGTGCACTAAGTTTGAATCAACATTTTTCAACGATTTGGCGAATAGTTCCAAGGGGTTAACCTTATGGAATTTTCGTGAAAAAAATGGATTTGAAAATTTCCTAGGGCAATCGATAGAGGGTCATTATGTAAGACTTTTCCCAAAACAGTTCCATGCATATCCTCCTAGTTTTTGCGTGGGCAGGAATTTAATATGCCATATTTCATTTCTTTTATAATTTTTATCTCAATAACTAGAGATCGCACAGCAATGCGATTTGCATATTTGGATCAGCACTCACTACTCTATCGTTTCCCAAAGAAAAATTGACTGTTTTTCTGTTGTTTTGTGTGTAAGTTTTTATACGGTTTTTATTTTATTTCTCGACAACCAAGGACCTCACAGCAATGCCGTTTGCATTTTTGAAATCAGCATTCACTACTCTATCGTTTCCCAAAGAAAAATTGAGTGTTTTTCTGTTATTTTGTGTGTAAGTTTTTATACGGTTTTTATTTTATTTCTCGACAACCAAGGACCTCACAGCAATGCCGTTTGCATTTTTGGATTCAGCATTCACTACTCTATCGTTTCCCAAAGAAAAATTGACTGATTTTCTGTTGTTTTGTGTGTAAGTTTTTATACGGTTTTTATTTTATTTCTCGATAACTAAAGACGTCACAGCAATGCGGTTTGCATATTTGGATTCATCATTCACTTCTCTATCATACTGTCCACTCACTGAACCCACTCAGTGTAAATAGAAATTTTCCTACTATATCGTGTAATTTTCGGATCTCGTACCAGGATCACAGAAGTTGCGAGAGATCGTTTATTGGTTTTTAATTTTTATCTCGGTAACTAAGCATCGCACAGCAATGGGGTTTGCATTTTCGGATTCAGCATTCACCACTCGTTCGTGCTGTGCACTAAGTTTGAATCAACATTTTTCAACGATTTGGCGAATAGTTCCAAGGGGTTAACCTTATGGAATTTTCGTGAAAAAAATGGATTTGAAAATTTCCTAGGGCAATCGATAGAGGGTCATTATGTAAGACTTTTCCCAAAACAGTTCCATGCATATCCTCCTAGTTTTTGCGTGGGCAGGAATTTAATATGCCATATTTCATTTCTTTTATAATTTTTATCTCAATAACTAGAGATCGCACAGCAATGCGATTTGCATATTTGGATCAGCACTCACTACTCTATCGTTTCCCAAAGAAAAATTGACTGTTTTTCTGTTGTTTTGTGTGTAAGTTTTTATACGGTTTTTATTTTATTTCTCGACAACCAAGGACCTCACAGCAATGCCGTTTGCATTTTTGATTCAGCACTCACTACTCTATCGTTTCCCAAAGAAAAATTGTCTGTTTTTCTGTTGTTTTGTGTGTAAGTTTTTATACGGTTTTTATTTTATTTCTCGACAACCAAGGACCTCACAGCAATGCCGTTTGCATTTTTGATTCAGCACTCACTACTCTATCGTTTCCCAAAGAAAAATTGTCTGTTTTTCTGTTGTTGTGTGTGTAAGTTTTTATACGGTTTTTATTTTATTTCTCGACAACCAAGGACCTCACAGCAATGCCGTTTGCATTTTTGGATTCAGCATTCACTACTCTATCGTTTCCCAAAGAAAAATTGACTGATTTTCTGTTAGTTTGTGTGTAAGTTTTCATACGGTTTTTATTTTATTTCTCGATAACTAAAGACGTCACAGCAATGCGGTTTGCATGTTTGGATTAATCATTCACTTCTCTATCATACTGTCCACTCACTGAACCCACTCAGTGTAAATAGAAATTTTCCTACTATATCGTGTAATTTTCGGATCTCGTACCAGGATCACAGAAGTTGCGAGAGATCGTTTATTGGTTTTTAATTTTTATCTCGGTAACTAAGCATCGCACAGCAATGGGGTTTGCATTTTCGGATTCAGCATTCACCACTCGTTCGTGCTGTGCACTCAGTTTGAATCAAAATTTTTCAACGATTTGGCGAAAAGTTCCAAGGGAAGTTCCAATGCGATTTGCATATTTGGATTCAGCACTCACTACTCTATCGTTTCCCAAAGAAAAATTGACTGTTTTTCTGTTAGTTTGTGTGTAAGTTTTTATACGGTTTTTATGTTATTTCTCGATAACTAAAGACGTCACAGCAATGCGGTTTGCATTTTTGGATTCAGCATTCACTACTCTATCGTTTCCCAAAGAAAAATTGACTGTTTTTCTGTTAGTTTGTGTGTAAGTTTTTATACGGTTTTTATTTTATTTCTCGACAACCAAGGACCTCACAGCAATGCCGTTTGCATTTTTGAAATCAGCATTCACTACTCTATCGTTTCCCAAAGAAAAATTGAGTGTTTTTCTGTTATTTTGTGTGTAAGTTTTTATACGGTTTTTATTTTATTTCTCGACAACCAAGGACCTCACAGCAATGCCGTTTGCATTTTTGGATTCAGCATTCACTACTCTATCGTTTCCCAAAGAAAAATTGACTGATTTTCTGTTGTTTTGTGTGTAAGTTTTTATACGGTTTTTATTTTATTTCTCGATAACTAAAGACGTCACAGCAATGCGGTTTGCATATTTGGATTCATCATTCACTTCTCTATCATACTGTCCACTCACTGAACCCACTCAGTGTAAATAGAAATTTTCCTACTATATCGTGTAATTTTCGGATCTCGTACCAGGATCACAGAAGTTGCGAGAGATCGTTTATTGGTTTTTAATTTTTATCTCGGTAACTAAGCATCGCACAGCAATGGGGTTTGCATTTTCGGATTCAGCATTCACCACTCGTTCGTGCTGTGCACTAAGTTTGAATCAACATTTTTCAACGATTTGGCGAATAGTTCCAAGGGGTTAACCTTATGGAATTTTCGTGAAAAAAATGGATTTGAAAATTTCCTAGGGCAATCGATAGAGGGTCATTATGTAAGACTTTTCCCAAAACAGTTCCATGCATATCCTCCTAGTTTTTGCGTGGGCAGGAATTTAATATGCCATATTTCATTTCTTTTATAATTTTTATCTCAATAACTAGAGATCGCACAGCAATGCGATTTGCATATTTGGATCAGCACTCACTACTCTATCGTTTCCCAAAGAAAAATTGACTGTTTTTCTGTTGTTTTGTGTGTAAGTTTTTATACGGTTTTTATTTTATTTCTCGACAACCAAGGACCTCACAGCAATGCCGTTTGCATTTTTGAAATCAGCATTCACTACTCTATCGTTTCCCAAAGAAAAATTGAGTGTTTTTCTGTTATTTTGTGTGTAAGTTTTTATACGGTTTTTATTTTATTTCTCGACAACCAAGGACCTCACAGCAATGCCGTTTGCATTTTTGGATTCAGCATTCACTACTCTATCGTTTCCCAAAGAAAAATTGACTGATTTTCTGTTGTTTTGTGTGTAAGTTTTTATACGGTTTTTATTTTATTTCTCGATAACTAAAGACGTCACAGCAATGCGGTTTGCATATTTGGATTCATCATTCACTTCTCTATCATACTGTCCACTCACTGAACCCACTCAGTGTAAATAGAAATTTTCCTACTATATCGTGTAATTTTCGGATCTCGTACCAGGATCACAGAAGTTGCGAGAGATCGTTTATTGGTTTTTAATTTTTATCTCGGTAACTAAGCATCGCACAGCAATGGGGTTTGCATTTTCGGATTCAGCATTCACCACTCGTTCGTGCTGTGCACTAAGTTTGAATCAACATTTTTCAACGATTTGGCGAATAGTTCCAAGGGGTTAACCTTATGGAATTTTCGTGAAAAAAATGGATTTGAAAATTTCCTAGGGCAATCGATAGAGGGTCATTATGTAAGACTTTTCCCAAAACAGTTCCATGCATATCCTCCTAGTTTTTGCGTGGGCAGGAATTTAATATGCCATATTTCATTTCTTTTATAATTTTTATCTCAATAACTAGAGATCGCACAGCAATGCGATTTGCATATTTGGATCAGCACTCACTACTCTATCGTTTCCCAAAGAAAAATTGACTGTTTTTCTGTTGTTTTGTGTGTAAGTTTTTATACGGTTTTTATTTTATTTCTCGACAACCAAGGACCTCACAGCAATGCCGTTTGCATTTTTGATTCAGCACTCACTACTCTATCGTTTCCCAAAGAAAAATTGTCTGTTTTTCTGTTGTTTTGTGTGTAAGTTTTTATACGGTTTTTATTTTATTTCTCGACAACCAAGGACCTCACAGCAATGCCGTTTGCATTTTTGATTCAGCACTCACTACTCTATCGTTTCCCAAAGAAAAATTGTCTGTTTTTCTGTTGTTGTGTGTGTAAGTTTTTATACGGTTTTTATTTTATTTCTCGACAACCAAGGACCTCACAGCAATGCCGTTTGCATTTTTGGATTCAGCATTCACTACTCTATCGTTTCCCAAAGAAATATTGACTGATTTTCTGTTAGTTTGTGTGTAAGTTTTCATACGGTTTTTATTTTATTTCTCGATAACTAAAGACGTCACAGCAATGCGGTTTGCATGTTTGGATTAATCATTCACTTCTCTATCATACTGTCCACTCACTGAACCCACTCAGTGTAAATAGAAATTTTCCTACTATATCGTGTAATTTTCTAATCTCGTACCAGGATCACAGAAGTTGCGAGAGATCGTTTATTGGTTTTTAATTTTTATCTCGGTAACTAAGCATCGCACAGCAATGGGGTTTGCATTTTCGGATTCAGCATTCACCACTCGTTCGTGCTGTGCACTCAGTTTGAATCAAAATTTTTCAACGATTTGGCGAAAAGTTCCAAGGGAAGTTCCAATGCGATTTGCATATTTGGATTCAGCACTCACTACTCTATCGTTTCCCAAAGAAAAATTGACTGTTTTTCTGTTAGTTTGTGTGTAAGTTTTTATACGGTTTTTATTTTATTTCTCGACAACCAAGGACCTCACAGCAATGCCGTTTGCATTTTTGGATTCAGCATTCACTACTCTATCGTTTCCCAAAGAAAAATTGACTGATTTTCTGTTAGTTTGTGTGTAAGTTTTCATACGGTTTTTATTTTATTTCTCGATAACTAAAGACGTCACAGCAATGCGGTTTGCATATTTGGATTCATCATTCACTTCTCTATCATACTGTCCACTCACTGAACCCACTCAGTGTAAATAGAAATTTTCCTACTATATCGTGTAATTTTCTAATCTCGTACCAGGATCACAGAAGTTGCGAGAGATCGTTTATTGGTTTTTAATTTTTATCTCGGTAACTAAGCATCGCACAGCAATGGGGTTTGCATTTTCGGATTCAGCATTCACCACTCGTTCGTGCTGTGCACTCAGTTTGAATCAACATTTTTCAACGATTTGGCGAATAGTTCCAAGGGGTTAACCTTATGGAATTTTCGTGAAAAAAGCGGATTTGAAAATTTCCTAGGGCAATCGATAGAGGGTCATTATGTAAGACTTTTCCCAAAACAGTTCCATGCATATCCTTCTAGTTTTTGCGTGGGCAGGAATTAAATATGCCATATTTAATTTCTTTTATAATTTTTATCTCAATAACTAGAGATCGCACAGCAATGCGATTTGCATTTTTGGATTCAGCATACACCAGTCTATCGTTTCCACCATAAAAGTTGACTGCATTTCTGTAAGTTTGTGTGTAAGTTTTTATACGGTTTTTATTTTATTTCTCGATAACTAAAGACGTCACAGCAATGCGGTTTGCATTTTTGGATTCAGCATTCACTACTCTATCGTTTCCCAAAGAAAAATTGACTGTTTTTCTGTTAGTTTGTGTGTAAGTTTTCATACGGTTTTTATTTTATTTCTCGACAACCAAGGACCTCACAGCAATGCCGTTTGCATTTTTGGATTCAGCATTCACTACTCTATCGTTTCCCAAAGAAAAATTGAGTGTTTTTCTGTTATTTTGTGTGTAAGTTTTTATACGGTTTTTATTTTATTTCTCGACAACCAAGGACCTCACAGCAATGCCGTTTGCATTTTTGGATTCAGCATTCACTACTCTATCGTTTCCCAAAGAAAAATTGACTGATTTTCTGTTAGTTTGTGTGTAAGTTTTCATACGGTTTTTATTTTATTTCTCGATAACTAAAGACGTCACAGCAATGCAGTTAGCATTTTTGGATTCAGCATTCACTTCTCTATCATACTGCCCACTCACTGAGCCCACTCAGTGTAAATAGAAATTTTCCAACTATATCGTGTAATTTTCGGATCTCGTACCAGGATCACAGAAGTTGCGAGAGATCGTTTATTGGTTTTTAATTTTTATCTCGGTAACTAAGCATCGCACAGCAATGGGGTTTGCATTTTCGGATTCAGCATTCACCACTCGTTCGTGCTGTGCACTCAGTTTGAATCAACATTTTTCAACGATTTGGCGAATAGTTCCAAGGGGTTAACCTTATGGAATTTTCGTGAAAAAAATGGATTTGAAAATTTCCTAGGGCAATCGATAGAGGGTCATTATGTAAGACTTTTCCCAAAACAGTTCCATGCCATATTTAATATGCCATATTTAATTTCTTTTATAATTTTTATCTCAATAACTAGAGATCGCACAACAATGCGATTTGCATATTTGGATTCAGCACTCACTACTCTATGGTTTCCCAAAGAAAAATTGACTGTTTTTCTGTTAGTTTGTGTGTAAGTTTTTATACGGTTTTTATTTTATTTCTCGATAACTAAAGACATCACAGCAATGCGGTTTGCATTTTTGGATTCAGCATTCAGTTCTCTATTATACTGCCCACTCACTGAGCCCACTCAGTGTAAATAGAAAATTTCCAACTATATCGTGTAATTTTCGGATCTCGTACCAGGATCACAGAAGTGCAAAGAGATCTTTTATTGGTTTTTAATTTTTATCTCGGTAACTAAGCATAGCACAGCAATGCGGTTTGCATTTTTGGATTCAGCATACACCAGTCTATCGTTTCCAACATAAAAGTTGACTGCATTCCTGTAAGTTTGTGTGTAAGTTTTCGTCCGGTTTTTATTTTATTTCTCGACAACCTTGGACCTCACAGCAATGCGGTTTGCATTTTTGGATTCAGCATTCACTACTCTATTGTTTCCAAAAGATAAATTGACTGATTTTCTGGTACTTTGTGTGCAAGTTTTCATACTGTTTTTATTTTTTTTTCTCGATAACTAGGGACGTCACAGCAATGCGGTTTGCATTTCTGGATTCAGCATTCACTTCTTTATCATACTGCCCACTCACTGAGCCCACTCAGTGTAAATAGAATATTTCCAACTATATCGTGTAATTTTCGGATCTCGTACCAGGATCACAGAAGTTGCGGGAGATCATTTATTGGTTTTTAATTTTTATCTCGGTAACTAAGCATCGCACAGCAATGCGGTTTGCATTTTTGGATTCAGCATACACCAGTCTATCGTTTCAAACATAAAAGTTGACTGCAAGTTCTGTAAGTTTGTGTGTAAGTTTTCGTCCTGTTTTTATTTTATTTCTCGATAACCAAGGACCTCACAGCAATGCGGTTTGCATTTTTGGATTCAGCATTCACTACTGTATCGTTTCCAAAAGATAAATTGACTGTTTTTCTGTTAATTTGTGTGTAAGTTTTCATACGGTTTTTATTTTATTTCTCGATAACTAAAGACGTCACAGCAATGCGGTTTGCATATTTGGATTCATCATTCACTTCTCTATCATACTGTCCACTCACTGAACCCACTCAGTGTAAATAGAAATTTTCCTACTATATCGAGTAATTTTCGGATCTCGTACCAGGATCACAGAAGTTGCGAGAGATCGTTTATTGGTTTTTAATTTTTATCTCGGTAACTAAGCCTCGCACAGCAATGCGGTTTGCATATTTGGATTCAGTATTCACTAATCTATCGTTTGGAACGTAAATATTGGTAACTGTAAATTTTATAGTTATAAAAGTGGTTTGTAGCTCTATCGAACGTAATAATTATTACGTCTGAATCGATCCGACGTGTATGTTGCATGGTATTAAAATCAGAGGCCTTACACCATGGCATCAATTCGGAGATGTTCATTGGGATGCAGGCACATACGGCAACCCAATATACACATCGCCTAGATGGTCAGGCTAACTTATAATGCCCATGAAGCATATAAATCAATACAGTATTTAGTGGCAAATGTTAATACATTACAATTAATACTTCCATGTACTATAACCAGAAGGGTACTGCTCACCTGAATTGCTGCTGAAGCTCCTTGCTCCTTAACTTGTAAAGATTGAATCTGGAATGACATAAGCTGTTTCGTCCTTATAGGACTCGTCAGCGCAGCTTTATCATAAGATATTCATATAGAATGTCAAATGATCATCTACGGACAGCTCTTAAACATACCTCGTCCAAAGGAAAAGCAATAAATCAATTTTTAAATTACAAGATATTGCACAAAATCCTAATTATAAAACAGCTGTGGCTCGAAAACCATAACAGTAATCTATAAATGGTTTGCATCTCCAATAACTACCCTTCATCAGCTCTACATGTATACAAAGAATGCAGCGATGGCATTTATGGTTAAGTTACAAATCAATTTTTAAAATACAAGATATTTTTCAAATTTCCAATTTTAAAACAGCTGTGGTTCGAAAACCATGGGAGCAATCAATAAAATGTTTGCATTTCCAATAACTACCCTTTATCAGCTCTACATGTATACAAAGAAAGCAGCGATGACATTTATGGTTAAGTAATATATCAATTTCTAAATTATAAGATATCACACAAAATCCTAATTTTAAAACAGCTGTGGTCTGAAAACCACGAGGGCCATTAATAAATGGTTTGCATTTCCAATAACTACCCTTCATCAGCTTTACATGTATACAAAGAAAGCAGCGATGACATTTATGGTTAAGCAATAAATCAATTTCTAAATTATGAGATATCACACAAAATCCTAATTTTAAAACGGCTGTGGTCTGAAAACCACGAAGGCCATCAATAAATGGTTTGCATTTCCAATAACTACCCTTCATCAGCTCTATATGTATACAAAAAAAGCAGCGATAACATTTATGATTAAGCAATAAATCAATTTTTAAATTACAAGATATTGTTCGAAACTCGAATTTTAAAACAGCTGTGGTTCGAAAACCATGGGAGCAATCAATAAATTGTTTGCATTTCCAATAACTACCCTTCATCAGCTCTACATCTATACAAAGAAAGCAGCGATGACATTTATGGTTAAGCAATAAATCAATTTCTAAATTATAAGATATCACACAAAATCCTAATTTTCAAACGGCTGTGGTCTGAAAACCACGAGGGCCATCAATAAATGGTTTGCATTTCCAATAACTACCCTTCATCAGCTCTACATGTATACCAAGAAAGCAGCTGTGACATTTATGGTTAAGAAATAAATCAATTTCTAAATTATAAGATATCACACAAAATCCTAATTTTAAAACGGCTGTGGTCTGAAAACCACGAGGGCCAGTAATAAATGGTTTGCATTTCCAATAACTACCCTTCATCAGCTCTATATGTATACAAAAAAAGCAGCGATAACATTTATGATTAAGCAATAAGTAAATATTTAAATTACAAGATATTGTTCAAAATTCGAATTTTAAAACAGCTGTGGTTCGAAAACCATGGGAGCAATCAATAAATGGTTTGCATTTCCAATAACTACCCTTCATCATCTTTACATGTATACAAAGAAAGCAGCGATGACATTTATGGTTAAGCAATAAATTAATTTCTAAATTATAAGAAATCACACAAAATCCTAATTTTAAAACGGCTGTGGTCTGAAAACCACGAGGGCCATCAATAAATGGTTTCCATTTCCAATAACTACCCTTCATCAGCTCTATATGTATACAAAAAAAGCAGCGATAACATTTATGATTAAGCAATAAATCAATTTTTAAATTACAAGATATTGTTCAAAATTCGAATTTTAAAACAGCTGTGGTTCGAAAACCATGGGAGCAATCAATAAATGGTTTGCATATCCAATAACTATCCTTCATCATCTCTACATGTATACAAAGAAAGCAGCGATGAAATTTATGGTTAAGCAATAAATTAATTTCTAAATTATAAGATATCACACAAAATCCTAATTTTAAAACAGCTGTGGTCTGAAAACCACGAGGGCCATCAATAAATGGTTTGCATTTCCAATAACTAGCCTTCATGAGCTCTACATGTATACAAAGAAAGCAGCTATGACATTTATGGTTACGCAATAAATCAATTTCTAAATTATAAGATATAACACAAAATCCTAATTTTAAAACGGCTGTGGTCTGAAAACCACGAGGGCCATCAATAAATGGTTTGCATTTCCAAAGCATACAGCGATAACATTTATGATTAAGCAATAAATCAATTTTTAAATTACAAGATATTGTTCAAAATTCGAATTTTAAAACAACTGTGGTTCGAAAACCAAGGGAGCAATCAATAAATGGTTTGCATTTCCAATAACTACTCTTCATCAGCTCTATATGTATACAAATACAGCAGCAAACGGACATTATCGGTTAAGCAACAAATTAAATTTTAAATTACATGAATTTGCGCAGAAGCCCAAATTTAAATCAACTTAGCAACGGCTTTCACATAAGCAGAATAAACGTATCCATTGTATATAGTATAAAGAGTAACATCTTCCACAATAGTGCAGTTTTCGTGATGAAACATCTGTAATCCATAATCATATCAGAACATAGAACATCCTGTTTTTTCATGACCAAACATTAACGTCCTAAAAGTAAAAACAAGATTAGCAGTAGTAAGGAATTACATAATTAAGATTAAAAGCGTCATTTATGTTTAATAACTTTCACCCGTAATAATAATAAATTATCTCTACTCTTAAAAAAATGATCTTCCATTCATTGATTAACATATAGGCAGATTTATAGAGCTTGCTCGTCTATATCATGAGAGTATTGAAGGGCGGTAGAACTTACCCCAGACTCAGATGTATGGTAAATTATCACTGATCGTAATAATTGAGGAACATCCATGCAAAAGCATACAAGTCTATAATATGTTCCTAATGAATTAATGGTCGTTTCTGGGCTAGTGAAAACGCTGACAATGATGTGAAAGCGCTCTTCGACGCTTAGGAGTAGTGTCTTGTAGCGGTCTCTGGCTGACCAATGCAATCCTTACATCAGGTCTTTGTCCTAAGGAGTGGTGCTAAAAACATACACAATATTAAGCAAGGTACGGAGCTACTTTACGGAGAAGTTCCAAATTCTCAAAATCTATGTTGTTTACTTGAAATCGGATTGAACAGGTTCATTGCAAGAATATCTACAATGTAAGACTTCATACGATGATTATAAATACATTCACTGTAACACAATAATGATGTACCTACAATGAAAGATGCTAATGGATGTAATATAAACTGTATCAATAACCCTAGTTACATTAGACCCGAGTTATTTGCACACGTTTCATTCTGAAGGGTATTGTCGGTGATGTGCCATCCAGAGGTGCTGAAATGAAAAATCAACACGGCATTATACATTAAGCTATAATGAATGTATTTATTCGTTTTAACTGATGTACATATTTCGCTCAAGGAGTGCACGGCCAATAACTACTAATACAAGAATTGGTAGTACAAGTGATCATTTAACGAGCAATAACTGGGTACTCACCTGTTTGATTTCACTAGAACCATTATAACTGTAACAGCGAGTTTAAAATTGCACACAACTAGAATGGCAATCACCAGATTCTATGAACTACACCTGCACTATGTAATTACCATCATCTTCCTCAAAGAATCCACCAATGCACCACATCGAATAATAATAAACTCGCCTGTGCGAGTCTGTAGAGTTTAACCCCAAAAACGCCGCTAACAAAATACATATGAGACAACGCTTACGGAAGTTATTTGAGCTCGTGATGTTGCAGGAACCTGAATGGATGGCTGCAGTTGCCCCTTTGGCAATTATATTCCCACGAAGAGTCCGGTTATGCCCTAATTTCGCATTTTTAGTAGCGTTTTCGACGTGCCCTGTACATAGGGTTTACAGCGCCAAGACATCCCGTGGGCGTTTTCGTACTAGAGTTTCCGCCAAAATTCCGCCGCTACGGTCAAGAGGGCGCCATTATCGCTATATACAGGACGATCGGAAATGACTATAAGGAGTGCTCTTAAAAACCTAAATAACTTGGCAGAAACTTAATATTTTTACAATCTGATTGCAAATTAATAAAGTAGATAGACGTATTTCACCAGACGACTAAAAAAGTTGCACGTAAATTATAAATTAATCGCTGTGTGAACTAATTTTGCGGTTTTACGTCAAACATACGCAATACGGTGCGGATTTTCACAAAGCGGAGGCCGTGGCTTATGAAATTTGCCAGAATTATTAGTAGTATTAGTATAGTATTACATTATGGTACGAGTTTAATTATTTTCTTGATAAGTAAGCATCGCACAGCAATGCGGTTTGCATTTTTGGATTCAGCATTCACCAGTCTATCGTTTCCAACATAAAAGTTGACTGCATTCGTGTAAGTTTGTGTGTAAGTTTTCCTACGGTTTTTATTTTATTTCTCGATAACTAAGGACCTCACAGCAATACGGTTTGCATTTTTGGAATCAGCATTCACCAGTCTTTCGTTTCCAAAAGATAAATTGACAGATTTTCTGTTAGTTTGTGTGTAAGTTTTCATACGGTTTTTATTTTCTTTCTCGATAACTAAGGACCTCACAGCAATGCGGTTTGCATTTTTGGATTCAGCATTCACTTCTCTATCTTCCTGCACACTCACTGAGCCTACTCAGTGTAAATAGAAATATTCCAACAAAATTTTGTAATTTTCGGATCTCGTACCAGGATCACAGAAGTTGCGAGAGATGATTTGTTGGTTTTTAATTTTTATCTCGGTAACTAAGCATCGCACAGCAATGCGGTTTGCATTTTTGCATTCAGCATTCACTAGTCTTTCTTTTACTAGAGATACATTGATTGATTTACTGTTAGTTTATGTGTAAGTTTTCATACGGTTTTTATTTTATCCCTCGATAACTGGAAATTTTCACGAAATCATTGAATTTTTTTGATACAAACTGAGTGCACAGCACGATAGAGTGGTAAATGCTGAATCCAAAAATGGAAACCGCATCGCTGTGCGATGCTCAGTTACCGAGATAAAAATGAAAAACTTATATACGATCTCTTGCCACTTCTGTGATCCTGGTACAAGATCCGAAAATTACAAAATTTGTGGTGTTAATTTTTTTCCCATTAATTTAATAAAACTGAGAACGCAGTATGATAGAATAGTAAATGCTGAATCTGTCAATTTATCTTTTGGAAACGATAGAGTAGTGAATGCTGAATCCAAAAATTCAAACCGCATTGCTGTGAGGTCCTTAGTTATCGAGAAATAAAATAAAAACCGTAGGAAAACTTACACACAAACTTACAGGAATACCGTCAACTTTTATGTTGGAAACGATAGACTGGTGGATGCTGGATCCAAATATGCAAATCGCATTGCTGTGCGATCTCTAGTTATTGAGATATAAATTATAAAATAAATGAAATATGGCTTATTAAATTCCCTCCCACGCAAAAACTAGAAGGATATGCATGGAAGTGTTTTGGGAAAAGTCTTACATAATGACCCTCTATCGATTGCCCTGGGAAATTTTCAAATCCATTTTTTTTCACGAAAATTCCATAACGTTAACCCCTTGGAACTTTTCGCGAAATCACTGAATTTTTTTGATTCAAACCGAGTGCACAGCAGAATAGAATACTAAATACTGATTCCAAATATGCAAACCGCATTTCTGTGCGATGCTTACTTATCGAGAAAATAATTAAGAACGAATTAACGATCTCCTGCAACTCATATACCCCTGGTACACAATCCGAACATTACAAAAATATGGATGGAAATTTTTCGATTTAGTCTGAGTACACAACATGATAGGGTAGTTCATGCTGAATCCAAAAATGCAAACCGCAATCTGTGAGGTCCATGGTTTTCGAGATAAAAAATAAACACCATATACAAATTTACACACAAACTAAGAAAAAATCAGTTGATTTATTTTTTGGAAACGCTACACTTGTGAATGCTGAATCCAAATATGCAAACGACATTGCTGTGTGATATTTAGTTATTGAGAAATAAATTGTATAAGAATAGAAATAAAGCATATTAAATTCATTCCCACGTAAAAACTGTACTCATTCAGGGGTATTTTGCGATACTTAAACTGTTTCACACATAACTAATACTACACTATAGTCTAGTAAATGGATCCATTAAAATGTACCGAGTAAATTAAAATACTTTTATTCTAACGAAAATCTAAACAATAATTAATTATATAATAATAAAATTATTAAAACAGATAACCAATACCACTCCTAGTTGCATACTTGGCTGCCTGCTTAGTCGATTTCAAAAGTGGAAGGCGACGGCAGCGCAGAAACTGGTGAACTTTATACCTATGATTTAAACTTTAATATTTTGAAAAACCGGGTGCGTAGGGATGATGGGGCACGTTTTTAACTACGTACAGCATCATTTGGAGTCAATAATAATGTGCGGATATCGATTTATAAGCAATTAAAGTTTGCATGCTAATCACTGCAAATCTAGGCAACCAAATTTACTACAGCTGGTAAATGCTAGTTCAGGTATTTATCCGGTAGATGTCTCTAAATTTGAGTTACATTTGTATTTGCCGTTTATTAAGTTATTATATCACCCAGAGCAAAATAAAGTACACATTCGGCTTCAGCAGGGTACATTTCATTAGTGTAGGGTATTAATTTATCCGCAGCCGTCCAAATACTGTCTGGTTCGAAACATGTTTTACGTTTTATTTTACTTTTTTCGACGTTATTAAGCAACGTATAGGAAAAGTAATTGCAGATTTAGATTCAGAAGAAAAAAATCTATCTATTCTTTAATTTAGTTTTTCCGAAATAACTGAATTTGACATTTTGAAAATTAGGGTTTTTTTGAAAATATTTTATTCTGACGTTATTATGCATTTGCTATAAATAATTCTTGCAGATTCGGATTCAGGAGAGAAACATCTATCAAACTGCTATCTAAGTTTAATTTAAAAAAAATCACCATAAAACTCATCCAAAATGTACATTAAGTTGCCTGGATTTTAAGCGCACTTTTAAATGCTTATAAATCAATATCTGTACAATATTTTTGACAAGAAATAGTACTAGACGTAATTAGAAACGTGCCCCATATTACCCACGTGCTCGGTTTTTTTAAATATTACAATTTAAATCATAGGTATAAAGTTCACAGGTTTCTGCGCTGGCATCCGCTTCCGCTTGATATGTAGGCAAGCAAGTATAATCATACTAGTTGCATAACTTAATTGAACACGTACCAATTAGTACTTACCACTTACCTATTACTTTAGTACCAATATACTATTTAATATCTGTTAAAATTAATTCATATTTAAAAGCTAGCTTTTTACTAATATATGTTGAAGTATGAGGTACTGTGGAGACTGCTTGAAGTCGCTTATAAAATTACATTAAAGCACAAATAAAATATTATCAGAGGAATCCTACATTAAATGTTAATTAAATTACACATACTCGTTACTAACAATGTCAGAAATAATATGTATTTAACATCATACGCTAAATATGGAGAAATCATAATTTAAATATTTGATATGGCATTAAAAATCGCATCACGACCAAAAAATAAATATCTTATTAAGCGCGCATTGGATATTAACAGAAATTCACATGTCTATTACCAATATATAACTAACCATTTTTGATATATTACGTTAATATTGATACGACAGTCTTTGAGATAATAATTTAAATATGAGTCATGTCAGAGAATACTTGAAGTAGCCGAAATATAATAACATTTCACAAAAATAATGTATCTCAAGAAACGTGCATTAGATAGTAACAGTATTACATGCAGTTAATATGTACTAACATATCATTCAATGTCTGCAATACAAGTTTTTAATATTTATACGCTGGTGTTTGAGAGATGCTATGAGGTCCTTAGTTATCAAGAAAAACATAAAAAGCGTATGAAACTTATACACAAACTTACAGGAATGCAGTCAATTTTTATGTTGGAAACGATAGACTAGTGAATGCTGAATCCAAATATGCACATTGCAATGCTGTGCGATCTCTTATTAGTGAGATAAAAATTATAAAAGAAATAAAATATGGCATATTAAATTATTTCCCATGCAAAAACTAGAAGGATATGCATGGAATTGTTTTGGGAAAAGTCTTACATAATGACCCAATTCCATAAGGGTTGGAACTTTTCACAAAATCGTTGAAAAATTTGGATTCAAACGGAGTGCACAGCACGATAGAGTGGTAAATGCTGAATCCAAAAATGCAAACCGCACTGCTATGCGATGGTTACTTATCGAGAAAATAATTAAAAACGAATAAACGATCTCTTGCAACTTCTGTGATCCTGGTACGAAATCCGAAATATACAAATTATAGTTGGAAAAATTCTATTTAAACTCAGTGGGCTCAGTGCGTGCTCAGTATGATAGAGTAGTAAATGCTGAATCCAAAAATGCAAAGCTCATTGCTGTGAGGTCCTTAGTTATCGAGAAATTAAATAAGAACCGTACGAAAACTTACACACAAACTTACAGGAAAGCAGTCAATGTTTGTATTGAAAACGATAGCGTAGTGAATGCTGAATCCAAATATGTAAATCGCATTGCTGTGCGATCTCTAGTTATTGAGATAAAAATTATAAAAGAAATGAAATATGTCATATTAAATTCCCTCTCATGGAAAAACTGGACAAAATCTTTGTACTCCTATGATTCTGATACTAAATCTGAAATTTCGACGATTTGGAAACATGTGATCCTCAATGCTAAAGCCCTATGTTCACCCCTTATCTCAAACACACAGTATAATATTGCACCAAATTTCATAATTAATTATTCATTTGTTATTTTGCCTTTTGCTAACTTAGCATTTATTTATTAAAAATAGAGGTATATTATTTTTATATCTTGATTCTCATCTTCGCTCTGTAAAGTACTGTTAATTTACTATTAGTACTCTGTAGTGTTACTATACTAGTTACTAGTGTTATTGTATTGAACAAAAATTGCAACATTTGTAGATCTCTGTATGCTAATTACTCTTGGCCACCTGGACTTTTTGTTTTATAGACAGTTAGTGTATAAAGAAATCCATTGAAATTAACCAAACTATTTCAGCTTGTAGTTATTATTACTCTGACAGTTTCTTATTCGTATCAAATTGTGTAGTTCTTATAATAATATTTGAGTACAAAGTGAGCATACGTCAATCTGAAATTGTCAGAAATATCTTTGGCGTTTCGTTTTAATCTATTATATATTTATTGCTATAATCGTAAGAATGAAACTGACACCATTGTGCCGGTTAAAAACCTATGGGTATGAGATTCCCGAGCGCTATAACAGTTCGGTATACATCGCAAATGCGAGTCTCTTTCAAGTGGTTGGTTATTTCGTCCACAGTTCGTACCTGGCCATAATCCACGAACTGGTCGAAAAGGCAAAGAAATTCGGAGGGGGCGCAGACGAGGAAACTGCTGTGGCGAAGGTCAAGGAGAAGATTAGACAGATCGAGTACTGCGATCAGTTCATAGACTTTAATTTCCCTGTTCGGCGGGCCCATGGGGGCATAGATATCATCAGGGGCATGCGGGTGTACCACGGGGCTTCACTCAAGCACGGAATTGCTCTCGGAGGTAATATAATAGAATTAACTAAATATACCTTATATTCCTTCCTACCTGCTATTGTATGCCTTCTGAATTATTCTCTACTTTGTATCTTCTAAAAAAATGCTTTCAGGAGTCAGGCTGGTTGATGATTTGAAGAGGCATACGATGCAGGGGTTCGCAGCAGACACAACGTACAGGAACGCTTGCTACGATTTGGATTTTATTGGGGCCCATGGAGGCCTGAAGATTTGCAAGAACTTGTATGACACGGCGGAACTGAAATCGGCTCTGCAGTCTTTCGCCAAGAGACTTTCTGATCAACGTGAGCTGTGCCTATCTTAGAATTAAACACCAATGCATTATATAGTTAATTATATAGTTAATATATACGTATGGTAAATATTTTCTAAATTATATTTCCACATGAAATTCTTAGGTGGGTTTGTGGATGTACTCGAGCCTGATGTTTTATGTGGTCAAGAGGAGATGGGATATCTAAATGACGCATGTGGTAAACCAATAACGGTTTTTTTGAATGAATCGAATAATGATGATAATTATTTAGCCAACAGTATTCTTGTGATGGGCAAGCCAATTGCTGGTGGAGGCATTAATGACTACGAAACGGCCGGAGCAAGGGCTGCCATCTTCATCCTTAAAATGTTCTTGGAGAACGATGATATAATGAAGCGTGTTAATATGGAGGGCATCATCGAAGGGAAAACGTTCATCATCCATGGATTAGGGAACATGGGCAAGCAGATTGCCCAAAGGATGTGCCGGCAAGGAGCTGTTTGCGTAGGCATAAAGGACGAAGATTCCGTGTTGTACGATGCTGGTGGAATACCAATTCAGGTATTGCATCCATTCATATGTAAAAAGATATAACATTACCAATTTATATGTAATAAATTTATATTACCTATTAATATATTGCATCCATTTATAAGTAAACATATTTTATAAGATTCTTTGCTTGCTTGACTTTGTCCAACATGAATTAGTTCTTTAGTAATTTTATTCTGAAATGTCGTAGAACGAGGAATCAAAATATGTATGCTCACTCCAGAGTTCCAGAATTAGATTTAATATATTTTTGAAATTATGGACCAAGAACAAAATAAACGATTTAGTTACATTATACATCTTCTTGTATCTACCTAATGATACCTTAATCGATCTAAAATGCAAGGAATAATTCTGATGAATACAAGTACAGCGGTAGTAACTAGTCTTCAATTACTTGTTTGGATTTGTCTGTACCGTCCATTAATAATTGTGATTGTCCATTTTTAGGCATTGCTAAAACACATTCAGAAGTTCGGCTCTTTACTAAATTTCTCTTCCAAAGTGAAGGAAACTAGATCCGACGGGATATTTAGGGAAACATGTGACATCCTGTTTCTGGCATCAGCTGAGAGAACCATATCTTGTAATGTAGCCGAGGCTGTGAAGGCAAGTGTGATTGTTGAGGCCTGTGGAGGACCAGTAACACCAGCAGCGGATAAGATACTCAATGCCAAGTCGAAGCTCGTCATACCCAGTCTGATGGCTGGAGGTGGCAGCAGCCTTATGAGCTACCAGGAGTACTCGCGAAATTTCAGCAAGGAGCCTCTATTGAAGTATTTTCTTAAGTACATCTGAGTCTTAGATTTCAAGCGTTTGTTGTTTCAGAAATAATTTGGGACTGGATGACAATTTAGAGATCAATCAAGTATTCGAAAGTAAATTGAAGGACATGGTCCAGGTAAAGCATGTAAAATTCTTGTAAACTTATTATATCCGTTAAAAATCTACAAAACTTAAATACGTAGATATAAAAATATTTACGTATATTTGGTCCAATTGCAGATTCAATCATTATTTTCTCAACGCCATGTGCAGTGCCCTTGCATCAATGCTCTGATGCTCATCAATGCTCTTTTAAGCAATCTATGTTCTATGTTCAACATGTTGAGTGCATTTATATGAAGAAAATGAGCGATACTAATTAGAAACCGATGATATCACTTTACTATTTTCCACTAGTTTAATTAACAACTTTGTTTCAGGATGTTTTCGCCATCGAGACAGAGAAAGAGCTGTTACTGAATTTCAGAAAGGCAGCCTATATAAAGGCAATAAGAAAGATATTTAACAAACTTCTGGAGAACGAAATCGTCGCTCAAGAAGAAGAAAAACAGCGGCAGTTCGGTATGCAATAAAATATATTTTATTCAGGTCGCCGCAAGGACAATATACATAGTTACATTTTTCTTTGAACTTATTTATAATCTTCCTTGATGGCCTGTACGAGAAATTGTCAGAGTTAAATAAAAAATATAATCTCAAACTATACATCTGTCGTATAAAAATAGAATATCTTAAAATATATCACTTTAAATATATATATTATATGTATGTACATTCATTCAAACCTAATTAGGGTTTCGATGACCACGCGGTCTCATGGCCGCGCTGTGTTCGATGGCGCGGCGAGAAGATCGGGTGGTCAGTGGTTCGATTAGGCGCGCCTAGATTTAATGCTGAGAAGAGGGGGAGTTCGCTGGGTTAGCCGTTGACGGGCGGAAGGTACTCTCTGTTAGGTTGCTGAGATCCTGAACCTGGGAATGGCGTGCTCGGCCTGCCGGCGCCTGGGTATCCTTGCTGGGATCCCTGGTCGTCCTGAGGTCTGGTTCCCTGCTGTCCTGGGAACCCACCTGTTGTGCCGGGCCTGCTTGGCTGACTAGGGTAGCCTGTTGGTCCTTGACTAGGGAAACCTTGCTGTCCTGGCTTCTGGCTTGGGTAGCCTCCCTGAGATCCTGACGGTCCCTGAGGACCCGATGGCCCTGATGGACCCTGTGGGCCAGATGGACCCAGTGGGGTGCCAGTCGGTCCGTCTGGTGGGCCATACGATGTGGTCGGCCTTTGTCCTGGCTGACTTGGGTATCCTGTTGATGGCCTCTGTGTACCTTGGCCTGGGAATCCTGTAGATGGACCTTGAGGTTTCTGCTGTCCTGGGTATCCTGCTGATGGTCCTTGGGCTCCTGGGTAACCGCCTGACGGCCTTTGTTGCCCGCCTGGGTAACCGCCTGATGGTCCTTGAGGCTCCGTTGGCCCCTGAGGGCCTGATGGTCCTTGAGCACCTGGGTAGCCTCCTGATGGTCGCTGTGCTCCGGATGGTCCTTGTCCCCCTGGATATCCTCCAGATGGCCCTTGGGGTCCAGATGGCCCTTGCCCTCCTGGGTACGCTCCTGGCCCTTGAGGACCTGACGGTGTTTTTCCGCCTGGGTAACCTCCTGATGGCCCCTGTGGTCCTGGTCCGCCTGGGTATCCTCCTGATGGCCCGGATGGTCCTTGAGGTCCAGATGGGCCTTGTCCGCCTGGATAACCTCCTGATGGTCCCTGTGGCCCTGATGGTCCTTGACCGCCTGGATATCCACCTGGTCCTCCTGGTCCAGCAGGTCCTTGTGGCCCTGATGGTCCCTGTCCTCCAGGATATGGCCCTGAAGGCGCAAGTGGTCCTTGTTGTTGTGCTCCGATAATAGAGTAATCATAAATGTTAGCATTGATACCGTACAGAGAAGGAGCCGAGCTACAGTCAAACTGATTCCACCAGACGCAAACCAAATATTCTTGATGGAAAATTGTACCATTCGGGCATAGGAAATCATACGTCTTGTTATTGGCGCACACATGGAACACCTGGCATCTAGTATCTACATCGGCATAGTAACCAGGATACTGTTGGTCGTCACATCTGAAAGAAGTTTCGGGAATTTCTGACAAAATCGGGTAATCAATGTCTGGCTCTCCGGGGATGGCTGAGTAATCGCCACCATCGTATGATCCATCGTCGTGACCACCTCCAAACTGATCTCCTGGACCTTGAGGGCCGTCGAATCCTGGACCTTGAGAGGGACCTTGGCCGGGCCTGCCTCCGAAGCTAGGGCCACCGGGACCTTGAGACGGGCCTGATGGACCTCCGTATGATGGGCCCGATGGTTGCTGGCCTCCGAATGATGGGCCTGATGGTTGTTGTCCTCCGAACGATGGACCTGATGGCTGTTGGCCTCCGAATGAGGGACCTGATGGCTGTTGGCCTCCGAACGATGGACCTGATGGCTGTTGGCCTCCGAATGACGGACCTGATGGCTTCTGGCCTCCGAATGATGGGCCTGATGGTTGTTGGCCTCCGAATGACGGACCTGATGGCTTCTGGCCTCCGAACGATGGACCTGATGGTTGTTGACCTCCGAATGATGGGCCTGATGGCTGTTGGCCGCCATACGATGGGCCCGATGGCTGTTGACCTCCGAATGAGGGCTTCTGTCCTGGACCAGCTGGTTGTTGACCTCCGAAAGATGGGCCTGATGGCTGCTGACCTCCGACAGATGGGCCTGATGGTTGCTGACCACCGAAAGATGGGCCTGATGGTTGCTGTCCTCCGAATGATGGTCCTCCTGGCCTTTGTGGTCCACCTGGATAACCGGTACCTCCTGGACGTTGACCTCCAGCTGGGAATGCAGGGCCACTAGGTTTCTGGGCGGGTGCGTATGGTCCAGATGGTCCTTGACCTCCAGTTGGTCCTTGCGGTCCTGATGGTCCTTGTGGGCCGGATGGTCCTTGCGGTCCAGGACCGTGTGGTCCTGATGGTCCTGAAGGTCCTTGTGGTCCTGAGGGTCCTTGTGGTCCTGAGGGTCCTTGTGGTCCTGACGGTCCATGTGGTCCTGACGGCCCTTGTGGTCCTTGCTGTCCTGGTTGTTGTGGTCTACCTGGATACCCGGGTTGTGATGGAAATCCGGGTCCTTGTGGCGTTGGAAAACCGGGCCCCGCAGGCTTTCCAGATGGATATCCAGCAGGAGAGCCACCTGGTCCGACGGGCCCGCCCGGTCCACCAGGTCCTACACCACCACTAGGTCCTCCGGGTCTGCCTGGCCCGCCGGGTCCTGGACCCCCCGGTCTACCTGGTCCCGCTGGCGCCCCTGGTCCTCCTGGTCCGCCAGGTCCTCCGGGTCCCACCGAAGTGCCAGGACCGAACGGCTTTTCCGGCTTGTCGTAGTTGTAACCATTTTGTGCCTGTACCGGAACAAAATGCTGTGATCACGCTTGCGAGTTACGAAATTGATTGACTTGAACTTACCAGCACATGCGAGCCGATCACGAGCAGCGCTGCAAAGACAAATTACAATATAAGTGATCGTGTTGATATTGCGAAGACGCGCCGAGCGCTTGCCGCAATCCGTAATGAGTGAAGTAACCGCTCCATCATCATCAGCATCATCGCGCGCATTAAACACGTCGTAATGATACCGCGATGCGCGATTAACCTTGAGGCGAAAGTTTGCGAAACGGCCGCTGCGGATGCCGTAATGAAGAGACGGAGAGTGTCGCGCCGCGTTCACACAGACCGCGAGACGCGTACGCGGCAATTACTTCACTTACTAATAATAACACCTATAATAATGATATGGTAATCCGTAATGGACCGCACAAAGGCCGTTGTGCAACGTCCCAGTCGAGCACTGGATAAGCGAGCGGGGCGCTGGGCCCCATTGTCTCCGGGGCTCCCACGCGATCTGGGACGTGAGCCGAGATCCCCAAAACCGGATAATTTAGATTAAGAGCGGCTAATTGATTCATTCATAATATCGCCGTGGAGAGTTGCGCGATTTGCCAGAGGCGAAATTTCGTTGATCACGGTTTTTACAGATGTAATTTATCACAATTGTTTTAAACAAGTGCTTGATTTATGAAGGCCCGATGCAGATCTGTGTCCTCTAATTCGTTTCGTGTTTTCGATGATTGATCGGTTTTTAATTACAAATTAGTAGATGTGTGATCGCTAAGATTATGCAGCATCTAGTTTTAATTATAGAAAATGCCTTTAAAAATAATTTTTAAAGGCAATCCATCAACAACATACAATGTTTTTGAGTAGAATCCAATAATATTAAGCAATGTCACCTTTGATTGTAGTTAAAAATAAATTAGTTTTTAATGAAGCAATAACAAAATGTTCATAACTTAAGAGTACGAATGAGAATAGGTCCAACTGACGAAATATTAATTGTGAAAGTCGAAAAAACTGTTTTTAAGGAAAAGTTTATTCAACATTAATACTGACTAACTGAACAACTAACTGTAATGTAATTTTTTTTTTTAATTAAAATGGATTTGAATGCTGAAGACGGCTCCCAAGCCGAAACTAGTTCATAAAAACAAAGGTTTCATTACTCTACACCTGAGAGTGCATAAATATTCTTTCATTACCTGAAAACTCAGTATGGATCCACACGCATTCCAACATTAATATTGATATTTTTTAGATATTTGTATCAAGAAGCAATTGAAATTTTTGCTTGGATTCATCATCATGCTTTTTAGACATATTTGATCACTCGTGAACTTTTAACTTTAAGATCCTCCTACTTTTTAGGAATCTTGAATTTCGACTGCAAAGGACTTGAAGAAGCTTGATTTACAATTCGTAAATTTGGCCAAATATAAGATATTGAAAAACAGTCATTAAACAATTCAATCTAATGCTATTCCTGTTTGGTCAAAATGAATAAGTTTGTGTGTGTGTGTGTGTGTGTCCATTCTGGACACTCTGGATTCATCATCATGCTTTTTAGACATATTTGTTCACTCGTGAAGTTTTAACTTTGAGATCCTGCTAGTTTTTAAGAATCTTGAATTTCGACTACAAAGGACTAGCCAAATATAAAAAATGTAAATGCCAAATGTAAAAACAGTCATTAAACAATTCAATCTAATTTTAGTCCTGTTTGGTCAAAATGAGCAAGTTTGTGTGTGTGTCCATTCTGGGCAAGATATTATGTATTCTTTATACTCATGGTCTCATACATCTCTACATACAGATGGTCTTTCGTAACACAGAAAAACAACGACAAAATTGGAGATTTAAAAATTCAAATAGCAAATGTGAATTTTTATTCATCTCTTGGTGTGTCCAAAGTTGACTAGCCTAGATTGAATAATAGTCTATCAAATATATTTTCTGTTGTACTTTCAAAATATCCATCTCTTACAGAGCATGACATTTTATGTTTAGAAATTTGACTTAATATATTTTTATTCGATTGTATCACAAGGTAGTATATTTTGGTATGAAAATCTGGACGAAAACCCCATCATTTTGTTAAAGACCATGGCTGCTAGGAAACTGTTTCTTTCGTCCTAAGTCGAAAAATATTTTTCGGCAGCAAAAATTAAAAAAAATCAATGGTTGATTAATTTATTAATTTTCAAATTTAAATTTAACAATATATTAATTACTTGCTATTAATATTAAAGGTAAAATTTTGAAATATAACGGGGTAACTTAGATTATAACAAAATGATTTCAATATTTATAAAATTAATTCAGAAAATAACCCCAGCATAAATCAAATAAGCACCAAAATTGATTTTTTTCCAATTCGCATTTTTAAAATGCTCATTATGTATATTGAGTCTCACCATTAAAACACTTTAATCGAATGGGTGAATAAAATGTTTACATTTGCAATTTATTCACTGTAACTATTGACAACGTGAATAAAGTAAAAAAAAGTTAAATAACGTAAATAGGCATTATCCTTGAAATTTTCGTTGTCACCTGACAATGTGACACTTCATGCAAATTTTCCAATTCTGATAACGAATTGGAAAAAATCTTGTATGATATAAGTGAATAAAGCAATTTTATCCACTCTAAAACTATTTTTTCGTGGATAAAATTCGACTTTATTCACTTATACCATAATTAGCTATTTTCGTTGTTGACCGAACGTCACATTGACAACGTAATAAATATTTCAGGGCAATTTGATATTTTTTTAATTAAATTTTGTAGTTTGTAAAGTTGTTGCAATCGAATAAAAGATTATGTATAATATACGGACGACAAACATATTTTAGACACATTGCTGTTGCTGGACTCGTCCAGCAATTTCCAGCATATCGCCAGAAATATTTCGTTTTTCGTCCTTATAACATACACACGATAGCCTAATAAAGTTTTTTTGCTATATATGTTTTAATTGCCATCTGATATAGAGTGCAAAGTGCAGACCTGAAAAATGCCAATACCTTCTTGAATTTAGAAGGATTACCTTCAATATTGCTGAGGAGGGGCAACATAACTTTGAGAAAAACTAAATATATTGATCCAGAACTAAAAGTTATGCTCAGGATTAAAGTTTTGACTCCGAGCTAATAATCCTGATATATGAAAATCGATGAGTTCCTTAAAATTTACCAAAAGAAAACTAAGGTCTAAAACTAAGAACTAAATGTTATGCTCAGGATTACAGTTTTGACTCCGAGCTAATAATCCTGATATATGAAAATCGATGAGTTCCTTAAAATTTACCAGAAGAAAAACTTTGAGAAAAACTAAATATATTGATTCGGAACTAAAAGTTATGCTCAGGATTACAGTTTTGACTCCGAGCTAATAATCCTGATATATGAATATCGATGAGTCCATTATAATTTACCAGCTTGGAAGAAAAGTTTTACAAACATATCAGTCCAGTTATTTCATGTATGTTATTTAATTTTTTTTTTGTAAATTCCTATAGTTATTTACCTATTTGTATACGTATTAAATGTAACAACCCATTTGATATGCAAGTGTATGTATGCTGTAAAAGCTAAATAAACGTTATAATAATAATAATAATAATAATAATAATAATTATTATAATTATTTTTATTATTATTATTATTATTATTATTATTATTATTATTATTATTATTATTATTATTACTTTTCTCCCGCGACTTACTGGGCCTGACATCCTGACTCTTCGGATTATGAGAATTTAGTTAAAGAAATTAAATAACTGATTTGTTTTATCAATTAAATACATTATGCTTCACCAAGTAGTTATTGTAAACTTACTATATTTTACTGCAATCACTAGTATTAATTATTAGTATTAGTAATTATTAGAGTATTAATTATTAATAAAACAAGTTTGATGAAATGTATCACGAAGTAAACGCCTCCACAATTCAAAATAGTTAGAGTATTAGTTAAAAGTCAACACTTACCGAAACACTATTGTTTATTATGGTTTATAGTATATTGTTTATTAAATTATTATTGAATATTGGTTTTAAAAACTTAATCAATACTGGTATACATCAGATTTGAACATTATTTGAGCCTTTCAAATATCAATTATTATTATTATTTGTCCAGTTATGCATATTATTATTTTAATTGTGGTTGTATGGTGAGTTAATTTTAATTGTTAATAACTATTAGAAAATAATTTTCATTATATACATGTGTGAATTACGTCGAATGGCAAATTAATTTTACTTAACAATTGCAAGGAAAAAAACTAATTATAAACTTATGTGAATTATGTTGAATAGCAAATTAATTTTAGTGAGTTTAAAGTTATACGAACTTTACGATTAAGGAGATAATTGGTTGGGCACCTGGGAGACTTATTTATGGGTTCAATGTTTTGAGTTTAGATAAACGGTTCCAATTTTTTGTGTGGAGGAAATTATACTTTTGTTTGGACGCAATTCTTTCAAGTATTTGTATCTTTTCGGAGGTGCAATTTTTGTCTATAATTCATCTGCTTCGGATCTGAAGCGTACAAATAAACGATTGAGATCTTTCGTCTATAATATGATATCCATATAAATTCTTCATAAAGAAGCTAGTGGCACTAGGGCCGCACTGCCAGAAACTTCACTAATCGCGATTTATGATTAAATTTGATTATTGAGATTCACGTCCGATTATTGTGTGCGTTTTCGAAATTACATACCTGTTATTGTAGCCTTCCAACCCATGGCTATGTGAAACTTAATCTGAAAATGACCAAGATTAGCAAATTCACGTGAAAATTCGTTTACCGAGGCACTGACCTAGTGTTATATGTCTACAATGCGTACACTGTGTTTGTCTTGTAGACACTGGCCTCTTCGGGGCTCGGATGCCCATTTATACGGTTTCAACCCCAAGCAGGGATCGTGGGGGCATTGTCGCCGTTTTCGCTGGTGGGGGCTGAGAAGAAGACAGCCACGAGAGGAAAAAAAGCAACGGTGGCTGCGCTCATCTCGCCGGGGTTACTTTCACTAAGGTCGTGGAAGAAGTGCGGGTGGTGGCTCTGGTCTCGCGCTCGTTATGTCATTCGCGGTTCAGCTGGCCTGACGAGGAGCACCGCGAAGAAGTTAAATCGTCGTAAAACCAGTCGTTCTGCGGCGGACTCTGCGGATTGAAGTCGTGACCGAGGGTTTAAAGAACGGACGCATTTTTGATGGGCTCGTGACATATTGATTTCTGCACAGGACGAGGGCATGACTATGCAAATTGTTCATCATGAGCATGAATATTTGATTAGGACGTTAAGTGGCTGTGACTTCATCATCATAGAGTAGCGACACTCAATTATTGTAGTGAAGCTAAACCCACACAGAGTAATTGATACCCATTGCTTGGATGCGTATAGTAATAAGCAGTGATGATTTTAATGAGCTACCAATTTTCAATGCATTGAAGTGTGTAAACACAATTAAAAGTAATAGTGGTTGGAATCAGTGCCGGATTAATTATAAGATTGCTTAATCAAGTGCCCGCGCAAAGCGGGCTTAAGTGCCTTCAGGCCTCAAAAATCTTGCACTTTCAACGAAAATTACTTTTTAGAAAAGGCTAATTTTATTCGGTCAACTAATCGCCATAATTTGCTTTATGTAAAGTTTACTTTATCAGAACAATGAGAAGATTTTTGAGAATCTACTTGACAAGAGGATGGCAGGAGATTTTCAAAGCTTTATGTAAAGTTTACTTTTTCAGAACAATGAGAAGATTTTGAAAATCTACTTGCAAAGAGGATGGCAGGAGATTTTCAAAGCAATTATTTTATGTTCCGATAGAGAGCGAGTTAATCACAACTCGCACATAGGAGGAGTATAGAAGATAAAACGGTTTTAGCATCTAACTACAAAATCTCAATTATTACAATGCATTCATGAGTTTAAACGAAAATTCCGGAAAAACTCCTAATGAGGACTTTCAAGTTTTTCCACATTCTAATAGAAAATTTGGCATTAATTTATAGAATAAAACTCAACTACAATTGAATTACAAAGTTTGAAACGGGCTCATCTTCGAAAATTAAAACTTTTAAGAAGACACAAAAAACTGAAAACCTTACCTAACGTAACCTAACCCAACCCAACCCAATGTAACGCAACTTAACCCAACATATTTCAAGACTTATGTATCGCAAATTTAGTACCAGAACTGTGAGTAGTAAACTTGATACAAATTCTTCTAAAAACTTGACAAGGATTAAAACATAATAAGCGAGAAAATCGAGGTGTAAGCTATCAGGAATGAGAAATATGAGTTATTATACATTGATTTTTAAGAAGACACAAAAAACTGAATTTCTGAACCATATGACTGATTTAAGCAGTTTTTTTTCTTCTAAATTTACTATTTTCACCAAATATGATCCTTCCTCGCTCATAAAATTTATATGTGTACAGGAAAATATTCCAAAAAAGTCAATTTTGAATCGTCCCCGAGATCCTTTCAAAGTTTTGCATTTCAATTGTGTTCTATGTAAAAACATGCAAAAACTATGTTGCACCATAAAATGGCATTAATGTGCAAATTTTACATGCAATTTTCCGAAAAACTAACAATGCGGTGTATTAATATTTTTCCATTTTCTAATAGTAACAAGTATATTTAACAAATATAGAGGATTTGGTTAATAATTTCAGAACTTCGTAAAATATTGATTAACCCAAAAGCTGGAAAATTAACTGCAATATGTCGATTATCAGAACACAGTAATGAACTTCAGAACTTTAAATGAAAATTCCGGGAAAACTAAAGATGGGGTCTTCTCAAGTTTTAGCATTTTCTCATAGAACATTATGTATTGAATAAGTGTGGAAAGTTTGGCACTAATTGCAATGTTGTAAATTTTGTTTGAGATTTGTAGATAGCAAACCAAAAAGCAATTATTTTGAAAATTTTACGAGGATTCTGTTAATAAATAAGTAAGTCGAATTCTTAGTTATCTGCTCTGATCAATATTAGTTATTATTATGCTGAAATATTTGAAGACTTATGTATCGCAAATTTAGTACCAGATCTGTGGGTAGTAAACTTGATACAAACTCTTATTAAAATTTGGCAAGGATTAAAACATAATACAAGAGTAAATCGAGGTGTTAGCTATCTGCAATGAGAAATATGAGTTATTGCTATACATACATTTTTAAGAAGACACAAAAAACTAAATTTCTGAACCATTTGACTTATTTAAGCAGTTTTTTCTCTCTAAAATTACTCTTTTCACCACTATGAAAACCTTCCTCGTTCATAAAATTTATATGTGTACAGGAAAAAAGAGCGAAAAAGTCAATCTTAAATCTTCCCCGAGATCCTTTTAAAAATTTGCATTTCAATGTGTTCTTTGTGACAACATGCAAAAACAATGTTGCACCATAAAATGGTATTAATGTGTCAATTTTCCATGCAATTTTCCGAAAAACTAAAGAAGCGGTGTATTCATATTTTTCCATTTTCTAATAGTAGCAAGTATATTTAACAAATAAAGAAGATTTCGTTAATAACTTCAGAACTTCGTAAAATATTGATTTTCCCAAAAGCTGGAGAATTAACTGCAATATCTCGGTTATCACAACACAGTAATGACTTTAAATGAAAATTCCGGGAAAACTAAAGATGGGATCTTCTCATGTTCTAGCATTTTCTCCTTGAAAATTGTGTATTGATTAAGTGTGGAAAGTTTGGCCTAATTGCAATGTTGTTGTAAATCCAGTTCAAAATTTGTAGGTAGCAAACCTGAAGGCAATTATTTTGAAAATTTTACGAGGATTCTGTTAATAAATAAGTAAGTCGTATTCTTAGTTATCTGCTCTGATCAATATTAGTTATTATCATGCTGAAATATTTCAAAGACTTATGTATAGCAAATTTAGTACCAGATCAGGTAGTAAACTTGATACAAATTCTTCTAAAAATTTGACAAGGATTAAAACATAGTAAGTGAGAAAATCGAGGTGTCAGCCATCTGTAATGAGAAATATGAGTTATTGCTATACATAATTTTTTAAGAAGATACAAAAAACTGAATTTCTGAAGTATTTTACTTATTTAAGCAGTCTATTTTTTCTAAAATTACTCTTTTCACCACTATGAAAACCAAATATGATCCTTCCTCGCTCATAAAATTTATATATGTACTGGAAAAAAGAGCGAAAAGTCAATTTTGAATCCTCCACGAGATCCTTTTAAAAATGTGCATTTAAATTGTGTTCTTTGTAAAAATATGCAAAAATAATGTTGCACCTTAAAATGGTATTAGTGTGTCAATTTTCCATGCAATTTTCCGCACTAAAGATGTGGTGTATTAATATTTTTCCATTTTCTAATAGTAGCAAGTATATTTAACAAATATAGAAGATTTCATTAATAATTTCAGAATTTCGTAAAATATTGATTTTCCTAAAAGCTGGAAAATGAACTGCAATATCTCGATTATCAGAACACAGTAATAACTTTAAACGAAAATTCCGGAAAAACTAAAGATGGAGTCTTCTCAAGTTTTAATGTCTCATAGAAAATTGTGTATTGATTAAGTGTGGAAAGTTTGGCACTAATTGCTATGTTGTTGTAAATTTAGTTCAAAATTTGTAGGTAGCAAACCTGAAAGCAATTATTTTGAAAATTTTACGAGGATGCTATTAAAAAATAAGAAATCCGAATTCTTAGTTATCTGCTCTGATCAATATTAGTTATTATTATGCTAAAATATTTCAAGGCTTATGTATCGTAAATTTAGTTCCAAATCTGTGGGTAGTAAACTTGATACAAATTCTTCTAAAAATTTGCCAAGGATTAAAACATAATAAGTGAGAAAATCGGGATGTTAGCTATCTTCAATGAAAAATATGAGTTATTGTTATACATACATTTTTAAGAAGACACAAAAAACTAAATTTCTGAACCATTTGACTTATTTAAGCAGTTTTTTCTCTCTAAAATTACTCTTTTCACCACTATGAAAACCTTCCTCGCTCATAAAATTTATATGTGTACAGGAAAAAAGAGCGAAAAAGTCAATCTTAAATCCTCCCCGAGATCCTTTTAAAAATTTGCATTTCAATGTGTTCTTTGTGACAACATGCAAAAACAATGTTGCACCATAAAAAGGCATTAATGTGTCAATTTTCCATGCAATTTTCCGAAAAACTAAAGAAGCGGTGTATTCATATTTTTCCATTTTCTAATAGCAAGTATATTTAACAAATAAAGAAGATTTCGTTAATAATTTCTGAACTTCGTAAAATATTGATTTCCCAAAAGCTGGAAAATTAACTGCAATATCTCGGTTACTAAAGATGGGGTCTTCTCATGTTCTAGCATTTTCTCCTTGAAAATTGTGTATTGATTAAGTGTGGATAGTTTGGCCTAATTGCAATGTTGTTGTAAATTCAGTTCAAAATTTGTAGGTAGCAAACCTGAAAGCAATTATTTTGAAAATTTGACGAGGATTCTGTTAATAAATAAGAAAGTCGAATTCTTAGTTATCTGCTCTGATCAATATTAGTTATTATTATGCTGAAATATTTCAAGACTTGTGTATCGCAAATTAAGTACCAGATCTGTGGGTCGTGAACTTCATATAAATTTTTCTAAAAATTTGATAAGGATTAAAACATAGTAAGTGAGAAAATCGATGTGTGAGTTATCTACAATGAGAAATATGAGTTATTGTTTTACATAAATCTTTCAACATTTATTTATTGCAAATTTACTGGCCTACTGGTTCGTTCCACCATTTTCTTAGTCCGGCCCTGGTTGCTATTGCTGAATTTTCACGCGTTGGTAATCGTTCTGAAGCTGATGGCATCTTTAACCAGCAACCAATTCACACAGTAAACTGTGCCTACAAAAGCAGCCTTGTTATTTTACAATTAAATAATGGCTGTCTGGATAATTAACAGCGCGTAATTGTTAGCGCTGCGGTATTGAGAAACGGACGGCAGGATTTATGCGCTCGTCCCATTTGAGATCCTGTCGTTGATTTTTGTAACATTTACGAGCGCCCCGTGGCATTAAAACGCGCTCACATCATAATTACAGCTACCCCGGCGCGGTTCGAAGGCGCTTCACATGCCTGGCAAGTTCACAATAATCGAGATCGTGTTTTTATGGCGGCGAAGAATGGGAAAAGCGCTATGATATGGGAACGCGATGCGACGCTTCCTCGTCGAATTCATTAGCGCCTCTTAATCGCGCCAATTAATAGCCCGGACGCGTCTTCCTAATTAAAACAGCAGATCGTTTCCATGTGAACACGCGAAACGTCGCACTTTTGTGGCTCAAGGATGCGCGTGAGGAGCGTTCGAAACGAGAGCCCCCCGCGATCCGAATTGCGGAAATTATTGTAATTTCGCGGGGCATTTAATTAGCGCCGGGCCGATCGTTTGTATAATTAGCCGCGGAGGGGAGCACTGCCAATAAATAATATCCAAGTTAACATTTCGCGGTTTCTCAATTCTAATCACCGCCTAGGTAGAGCGCCCCGGACAGCCTTGCCGTTGCCCAATCCGAGATCACGAGAACCCTGGACCACCGGCTCCCGAAGACGACTCTTGATTAATCGATTTTTTACGCCATTGGGCAACGGAGTAATTTGCGTGTCCACCAAATCACCAAATGGTACGACCCCGAGGCTGCGTATGACGAGGGAGCACGACGCATGCGGTCATCTGTGACGGATCGTCCACGAAAAAAAGAGGATTAACGAGGGACACCACAACTCGCCTCATCGTAATGTCGCAAAAACCGGACAATACAATTAAAGCGTTAATGGGTGTTTGCTATAATGACCGTCAACGCTACGTAAAATTACTTACCAAATAATTCATATGAAAAAAATCTGGCAACTTCAATTTATACGAGAAGGATTCACTCCTTTCTAAAAAGTACATTAAAATTTATACAAATCTGTTCTAATCAATCAATATTTGATTTCGAAATATGCACTATTCGAAGTCTTAATAATTGAAAAAGTAAATTGCAAAAATTATGGTTATCAATATTTTATAATTATACTTAGGCGGTTATACAACTATTATCACGAAGTAATAACTTAAGCCTCCTACAAATCCATCAATATTTTATTGGATAATATATGTCAATATTTGAGAGCCCAAGATTTTTTTTTAAATCCATCTATTTCAATGTGTGTACAGTATGCCTGAAGACCGAAATTATCTGTCCCTGAAATTTCGGAAAATTTATCTAATGGATATTTTGAAAATTACTTTTTTGAAAAGGCGAATTTTGGTCCGTCAACTAATGACCACAATTTATTTTATATAAAGTTTACTTTATCAGAACAAAGCCCAAGCAAAAAATTAAAATAGAACGATCTATTTTAATGTGTGTACAGTATGCCTGAAGACCGATATTATCTGTCACTGAAATTTCTGAAAATTTATCTAATGGATATTTCGAATATTTTATGCCAGATCTGTATACAGTATGCCTGAAGATATGATATGATATGAGATATGATATGAAGAATCGTATGCAACTGTGACCACGAGAATGTCTCATATAAGTGAGAAAATTGAGTAATTAACTTTCCGAGTTGACCAGTGTAAGTTATCTGTCACTGAAATTTCTGAAATTTTATCTGATGGATATTTAAAAAAATTGATGCCAGATCAATATACAGTAGTCCTGAAGATAAATCCTCTGAATATTTGACCTCGAGAATGTCTCAAATAAGTGAGAAAATCGAGTTATCGTCTTTTCGTCTTGAAGTTTTGAAAAGTAATTGCTTTTAGGTTTACTACCTACAAATCTCGAACTAAATTTACAACAACATTGTAATTAGTGCCAAACTTTCCAAACTTAATCAATACACAATTTTCTATGAGAAAATGCTAAAACTTGGGAAGACGCCATCTTTAGTTTGTTTCGAAATTTTCATTAAAACTCATTACTGTGTTCTGATAATCGGGATATTGCAGTTTATTTTCCAGCTTTTAGGAAAATCAATATTTTACGAAGTTCTGAAATTATTAACGAAATCTTCTATATTTGTTAAATATACTTGCTACTATTAGAAAATAGAAAAATATTAATACACCGCATCTTTAGTTTTTCGGAAAATTGCATGGAAAATTGACACATTAATCCCATTTTATGGTGCAACATTGCTTTTGCATATTTTTACAATGAACACAATTCAAATGCACATTTTTAAAAGGATCTCGTGGAGGATTCAAAATAGACTTTTTCGCTCTTTTCTCCTGTAGACATATAAATTTTATGAACTTGTAAGAATCATATTTGGTTTTCATAGTGGTGAAAAGAGTAATTTTAGAAAAATAGACTGCCTAAATAAGTCAAATGGTTCAGAAATTCAGTTTTTTGCGTCTTTTAAAAAATGTATGGATAACAATAACTCATATTCCTCATTGCAGATAGTTGACACCTCGATTTTCTCACATACTATGTTTTAATCCTTGTCAAGTTATTAGAAGAATTTGTATCAAGTAGACTACCCACAGATTTGGTACTAAATTTGCGATACATAAGTCTTGAAATATTTCACAATAACTCATATTTCTCATTGCAGATAGCTAACACCTCGATTTTCTCACTTATTATATTTTAATCCTTGTCAATTTTTTAGAAGAATTTGTATTAATTTTACTGCCCACAGATCTGGTACTAAATTTGCCATACATAAGTCTTGAAATATTTCACAATAACTCATATTTTTCATTGCAGATAGCTAACACCTCGATTTTCTCACTTATTACGTTTTAATCCTTGTCATTTTTTTAAAAGAATTTGTATTGTGGTTTACTACCACAGTACCACATATCTGGTACTAGATTTGCGATACATTCGGAAAGTTAATACCTCCATTTTCTCACTTACTTGAGACATTCTCGTGGTTAAATTTTCAGAGGATATATTTTGCTGTATACAAATCTGGCATAATATTTTTAAAATATCCATCAGATAAAATTTCAGAAATTTCAGTTACAGATTACTTATACTGGTCAACTCGAAAAGTTAATAACACGATTTCCTCACTTATTTGAGACATTCTCGTGATCAAATTTTAAGAGGATTTATCTTCAGGAATACTGTACATAGATCTAGCATAACATTTTCAAAATATCCATTAGATAAATTTTCAGAAATTTCAGTGCAGATAACTTATAGTGGTCAACATAAGTTATCTGTCACTGATATTTCTGAAATTCTATATGATAGATATTTTGAAAATTTTATGCTAGATCTGTATACAGTATACTGTATACAGTATCTGTATACTGTATACTGTATACATCCAGTATAAGTTAACTGTCACTGAAATTTCTCAAAATTTATTTGATGGATATTTAAAAAATGTTATGCTAGATTTGCATGCAGTATGCCTAAAGACCTTATATCTGAAAATTTGACAATGGGTATGTAAAAATTACGTGAGCAAATCGAGTTATTAACTTTTGGAGTTGACCAGTATAAGTTATCTGTTACTGAAATGTCTGAAAATTTATCTGATTGATATTTTGAAAATTTTAAAACAGATCTGTATTCAGCATGCGTGAAGATAAATCTTCTGAAAATTTGACTACGAAAATATCCTAAATAAGTGAGAAAATGGAGGTATTAACTTTCGGAGTAGGTCAGCTTTTCATAAATAATCAGGGTTGATTTACAATCCTCCAACGGCAAATTCGTAAGTGCCACTTACAGGATATATTCACAGACCCTTTGGGACTAACATACATAAGTTTCATTGACCGACAATTTGATGCACACTTTTTATGATATTTTTAAATATTCTGAATGTTTAACTTTCCTAGCTGACCAGTACAGATCAACTGAAATTTCTGAAAATTTATCTGATCCATATTTTGAAAATTTTATGTAAGATCTATATACAGTATTCCTCAAGATAAATTTTCTGAAAATTTGATCACGAGAATGTTTCAAATAAGTGAGGAAATCGTGTTATTCAGTTTCCGAGTTGACCAGTATAAGTTATCTGTCACTGAAATTTTTGGAATTTTATCTGATAGATATTTTGAAAATGTGATGCCAAGTCTGTGTACAGTATTCCTGAAGATCAATACTCTAAACATTTGACCTCAAGGATGTCTCAAATAAGTGACAAAATCGAGTTATCTTTTCGAGTTGACCAGTGTAAGTTATCTGTCACTGAAATTTCTCAAAATTTATCTAACGATTATTTTATGCCAGATTTACTTATAGTATGTCTAAAGATAGTTCCTATGAAAATTTGAAGACTTGAATGTCTTAAATAAGTGAGAAAATCAAATGTTTAACTTTGCGAGTTGAAAATTTTTTAATAAATATTCAGGGTTGATTTACAATCGAGAGAAAATCGAGTTATCTTTTCGAGTTGACCAGTGTAAGTTATCTGTCACTGAAGTTTCTCAAAATTTATCTAACGATTATTTTATGCCAGATTTACCTATAGTATGTCTAAAGATAGTTCCTATGAAAATTTGAAGACTTGAATATCTTAAATAAGTGAGAAAATCGAATGTTTAACTTTGCGAGTTGATCAATTTTTTGTAAATATTCAGAGTTGATTTGCGACAATTTGATGCACACTCTTTATGATATTTTGAAATATTCTGAATGTTTAACTTTCCGAGTTGACCAGTACAGGTCAACTGAAATTACTGAAAATTTATTTGATAGATATTTTGAAAATTTTATAACAGATCTGTATACAGTATGCCTGATGATAATTCCTCTAAAAATTTAACAAGGATTATGTGTAAATTAAGTGAGAAAATCGAGTTATTAACTTTCCCAGTTGACCAGTATAAGTTATATGTCACTGAAATTTCTGAAAATTTATTTAACGTATATTTTACAAAATTTATGCCAGATTTGCATATAGCATGCCTGAAGATAATTCCTCTGAAAATTTGAAGACGTGAATGTCTTAAATAAGAGAGAAAATCGAATGTTGAACTTTGCGAGTTGATCGATTTTTTTATAAATATTCAGGGTTGATTTACTACCCTCCTACGGCAAATTGGAAAGAGTTACTTACAGGGTATATTCACAGACCCTTTAGGACTAAATTACATGAGTTTTATTGGGCGGCAGAGTGATGCAAACTTTTTATTAAATATTCTGAATTTTAGGAAAATGGTAATTTTGTTGTTTGAAAATAAAAGTTTTTAAAAGGGGTTTTTGGATCATCGAAGTTATAAGCCTTAAATAAAACAGCATGATGGGTTTTGTTAGTACTAATATGAGTTGTAAATGCGCGGAAGCTTGTTACATGCTTGCCTCAGGTGAAATGGCAACTTTAACAAGCAGGAGCACGTTTCATTGCTATAATCGACCTAAATGTGCCATAAATCCGTAATAACCCGTCGTTAAGTTGAGATGATGGGGAATCCACGCGTGCATTGCAACAAGGAGAAAAATCCGCACTGATTGGCGTTGTTTGAGAGAAGAAGAAGCTCCTCTCAAGGCGCGAGTTTACAATGCAGATCCGGATCGGGGCATTCCATTGAATCGTCAATCGACACTTTGATTGAGCACCGGCTGGGCGTCCCATTGTTCGCATCTCGCCTCGATCGTCTCCTTATCCGTCGGATTTCAATTTGTAAGAGCGAGATTGGCAAACGACCCGATTCCGCTGCAAGGAGTCGTGACGCGGTCATATGTAATGCCGGGCGATTAGGTGCACAATTATTATAAACATTATATAAAGCCGCGCACGGTTATTAGCGGAATTAATAATGGCTCACTTTTATCGGCCGTCGCGTTACATAAACACACACACATAATTGATTTCTTACAACAATGCGTGATATGTGGTGTTACGAGAAGAGGCGCGCTCATTACTATTTGCGCAATTTGATGGGATGCTGCTTTTTTTTGTGTGTGCGATGATTGTTTCATGGATCGATCTATTTGCTGGGCAATCATGCTTCGGTAATAAGCATCACTGGTATTGGTTTTATGATGGGATGTATTGGATTGGATATCGGTCAAGTATGGCGATTACCAGCGGAAGGAGAGGCGGACAATCAAATGTGATTATAATTGTCGCAGCTGTTATTGGAGGTGCAGGCATCCTCCAAGGCGCTCTCCCATGAACCCGTGCGTTATTGTTTCATTTTTAAATTAATTACTCTTGGGCCGATGATGATGATGGACCTAGGTGCCGTCCTAGCGCGGTAATGCGTCTTCCAGGGTTCCGTCCTTACGCGTGTCGAGGATGCGTCTTCGTGCCGCCGCGGAGGCCGCCGGGCAATTAGCGGCGAATTAGCGGCATTACTATAATAAGTGTTGCATGCGAGCGCCTGTCAGCGTGGAATCCCGGCCGCAATTTGCGCGGTAACAGTAGGACTGGCGAGGGGTCGCGACCCCTGACCCCGCGGGGGGCAGGAACTGACGGCAGATCCCGGCAGTACCAGCGCAGGATATTTGCTTATCCAATCGAAATTTGCTGCGAGGATTCGCACGACGCTGCGGCGACGCAAAAATCCACAGGCTAGGCGATCTGCATTTCACGGCTCGTGGATCCGATAAATTTCCGAGTTCCTGGTTGATGTTCCCATAGTACTCACTGCCACGACTCGCGATATCGCCGATATTGCAACGCGACAATTCAGCAGGAAGAGGCAAATCGAGAGCACCTCATAAATTCTCAAAACCGAACGAAAACACAAACTGCAAATTTCTTCCAACAATATTCTGTGAAAAACAAAATTTGTTTTGTCAGGAAGGACTTTAAGCTGAAGAAGTGTGTCACCAATGACCATAAAGTGAAGAAGTTTCGGGGTCAACGAACTTTAAGCTGAAGAAGTGTGTGTCACCAATGACCAGAAGGACTTTAAGCTGAAGAAGTGTGTCACCAATTACCAGAAGGACTTTAAACTGAAGAAGTGTGTCACCAATGACCAGAAGTTGAAGAAGTTTGGGTTCAATGACCTTTAAGCTGAAGAAGTATGTCACCAATGACCAGAGGGACTTTAAACTGAAGTTTGTCACCATTGACCAGAAGTTGAAGAAGTTTGGATTCAATGAACGTTAAGCTGAAGAAGTGTGTCACCAATGACCAGAAGCTGAACAAGTTTCATCAAAGCCAAGAGACATCACTACTAGATGGAGCAGCTCAGTGGGACCAACGGGGCTCAACCGCTCGCATGCCATGAAATTAAAAAAATATGAATATTTGATTTTTTTTATATGGCTCGATTGTACATCTCTTAAATAACCAGAAAATTAACAATATTAAATATTTTTTTAGTGATTATTGCATGTATATTTAGTTTATTAAGTAAGGCGTATGACGAACCAAATTGTACCATAAAAATTCAGAACGTACAATTGCTTGTAACTTTTTTGTATTACTGAATATGTTTATAAAACAAAGTGTATAATCCTTAGAAACCTATATAAAATTGATCCCAAAACGTTCAACACCAATAATTGATTATTTGAGTATTTTATGTATAATATTAATCTCTACTGAAGTCTTCTCATACCACTGTCTACGGTTCTTTAACCATCAGGTTCTTCTTCTCCCCGGCCCTCTGTTACTATTAATCTTGCCTTGCATAATGAGCTCAAATAGGCGGTATTTTGTGTTTCGAACGCCAATGAATCTATAGTAAGTAGTAATATTGGCGGGCTGACATGACACTTTCCAGATGCCCCCGTATATTTTTGATGCGGATGGCGTGTCCATCAGGAGAGACCATGATTGCTATCGTATAATTGAGTTCTTCGGGTTAGCTACCAATGCCCAGAAGAACTTTAAGCACAAGAAATGTGTCACCAATGACCAGAAAGTGAAGAAGTTTGGGGGTCAATGACCTTTAAGCTGAATAAGTGTGTGTCACTAATGACCAGAAGGACTTTAAGCTGAAGAAGTGTGTCACCAATGACCAGAAGGACTTTAAACTGAAGAAGTGTGTCACCAATGACCAGAAGTTGAAGAAGTTGGGGTTCAATTAACTATAAGCTGAATAAGTATGTCACCAATGACCAGAAGCCGAAGAAGTTTCAGCAAGGCCCAGAACATGACACTTTTCAGATGCCCCCGTATATTTTTTATGCGGATGGCGTGTCCATCAAGAGAGACCATGATTGCTATCGTATAATTGACTCCCAGAAGGACTTTAAGCTGAAGAAGTGTGTCACCAATGACCTGAAAGTGAAGAAGTTTGGGGGTCAATGACCTTTAAGCTGAAGAAGTGTATGTCACCAATGACCAGAAGTACTTCAAGCTGAATAATTGTTTCCCAAATTACCAGAAGGACTTTAAACTGAATAAGTGTGTCACCAATGACCAGAAGTTGAAGAAGTTTGGGTTTAATGAGCTTTAAGCTGAAGAAGTGTGTCAGCAATGACCAGAAAGTGAAGAAGTTTGGGGGTCAATGACCTTTAAGCTGAAGAAGTGTGCCTCACCAATGACCACAAGAACTTCAAGCTGAAAAAGTGTGTCACCAATGACCAGAAGTTGAAGAAGTTTGGGTTCAATGAACTGTAAGCTGAAGAAGTATGTCAACAATGACCAGAAGCCGAAGAAGTTTCATCAAGGCCCAGAACATGACACTTTTCAGATGCCCCCGTGTATTTTTTATGCGGATGGCGTGTCCATCAGGAGAGACCATGATTGCCATCGTATAATTGAGTTCTTCGGGTTAGTTACCAATGCCCAGAAGGACTTTAAGCTGAAGAAGTGTGTCACCAAAGACCAGAAAGTGAAGAAGTTTGGGGTTCAATGACCTTTAAGCTGAAGAAGTGTATGTCACCAATGACCAGAAGGACTTCAAGCTAAAGAATTGTTTCCCAAATTACCAGAAGGACTTTAAACTGAATAAGTGTGTCACCATTGACCAGAAGTTGAAGAAGTTTGGGTTTAATGAGCGTTAAGCTGAAGAAGTGTGTCAGCAATGACCAGAAAGTGAAGAAGTTTGGGAGTTAATGACCTTTAAGCTGAAGAAGTGTGTGTCATCCATGGCCACAAGAACTTTAAGCTGAAGAAGTGTGTCACCAATGACTAGAAGTTGAAGAAGTTTGGGTTCAATGAAATTTAAGCAGAAGAAGTGTGTCACCAATGACCAGAAAGTGAAGTTTGGGGGTCAATGACCTTTAAGCTGAAGAAGTGTGTGTCACCAATGACCAGAAGGACTTTAAGCGGAAGAAGTGTGTCACCAATGGCCAGAAGGACTTTAAACTAAAGAGGTGTGACACCAATGACCAGAAGGTGAAGAAGTTTTGGTTCAATGAACTTTAAGCTCAATAAGTGTGTCACCAATGACCAGAAGCCGAAGATGTTTCATCAAGGCCCAGAAGGTCGTCGTCGAATTCGTCGCCGACATCGAAGAAGTCTGCAATGACCAATGAAGATTGCATAAGAAGTATATGTGTCGCCGCCAATGACCAGAAGCTTTGCGGGAAAAAAAAACGGTTGTTGTTGTGGGTAAAAAAAATAGTTCTCTCTCGTCGAGCTTAGGCGAGACATCACTACTAGATGGCGCGGCACATTTTGTGCGGAAAAAAAATTCGAACTTCGAACACAAATCTCCCCTAGGCTGGTCAAGGCTTGGCTTGTCAAGGTTTGAAGACAGGAAAATAATATATTATTTTAATAATCAGTAAATATATTTTTTTTATTAAAACATTATATTAACATATTACTAGAATTATTTTATATTTGTGTTCCTGCTCAGTCTTCATCTAATACGAGTATTGTTGATCACCCGGTGATCCAAATCCTCTTTCACCTCGTGCACTGATTATTTTATTACCTATAACTTCTTTCAACTCACTCGTTGATCCAAATCCTCCAAAAATTATACTACTTTCTTTCACTTTTTTCAACATGGGATAGAAAATTTTTTCACATATAAATTGTGCAATTCTACCACCTCTCATAACATGATGATCTTCTTCTCAATAATTAAACATTAACACCTTTATTTCTCCATCATAATTTTGATCCACAACTTCTGCTTCAACAATTATACATCGAACTGCCCATTAAGATCTTGATGCTATCCTTCCATAACATCCTTCGGGAAGCTTAAATTTAATACCAATATTTACAAGAACTCTTCATCCTTTAGCTACCATAATGTTCTTACCGCTTTTTAAATCACAACCAGCTGATTTAGCGAAGAATTTGCACGGAGTAAAAGCATCATATCTTACTTTTACGAATTCCAAGACAATCGACATCATTTTTTTTAACAAGTGAACTTTGTTTATAAGAGACAGTTTCATAAAATGTTATTAACATTGATTTTTAACGTATTTTACTTGGTTTATTTTTTTGTAGTATCGATCGTTCTCTTATTGTTGTTGTTGTTGCTGTTGTTGTTGTTGTTGTTGTTGTTGTTGTTGTTGTTGTTGTTGTTGTTGTTGTTGTTGTTGTTATTGTCTTTCAACTTTCTAAACTCGATGATGTCGCTAGAGGGGTTTCTGTTGAAAATTCTTCGTTACATGTTAAACTAAGAGGAATTTCGTTGATTTCACACTGAAACAAAAATTCTTTCTGATATTGGTTACAAAACTATGATGTCCTAAAAAGAAAAAAAAACTGACATTGCACACATAAGCTGTAATAGTTTCAAGTAGAATACTAAAAATATAACGATGTTATTGATAACCTCACGGAAAAGTATCAGTTTTTATATAATTAACCATTCTCTTATGTGTACTTCGAGCAATTTTCGATTGTTTAATTGTGTAAACATCGTGTTTTAATGACTTAATTATTCATTGATTTAATCTTTTCATATTGTTTTTAAATAAACAGTCATAATAATCATCAAAAGTAATTGTTTTCAGTGCAGATTTTCTAATTCCTTTGGCTTTTTTGACTATTTTATGATCCGTTTCATTTTGTACCTTTATTGCATATATTTTAGATTTCAGTCCTATAAATTCTAACATAATTTGACCGTTGTTTTCGTCAGACATCAAACCTTTTTATTCACTGCACATTCAACTTATTTCTCTTGTCCGCAAGAGTCGCAATCAATTTGCAGCCTCGCAATTGCCTGAGAAAACAAATTGAATGAAAAATTAATGTTAGTTTTGTCTAATGATCTTTAAAAACCAATTACTAAAGAGGCTGTTGCGCAAGTTATATAAAACTATGAAATAATCATGCTTTCAGAGGCGAGAAAGGCTCCAGAACCAGACCTTGTGCGGATCACACACGGATCACCCACAAAATTTGACGGAATCGAAAAATACCGAGCCGAGACCTTGCGCATCATTCCGTGCCCATCGCAAAACCGCAAACGAAAATCAGACAGTCTCCGAGCCCAAATGTGCGCGAAATTAAAATACCGCAGCTACTTATTTACTTAACACGGGGCACACGCAACCGCTGATCCTCCTCGTTTTTTTTCACCCGTCCATTAACTCTGCGGCCGCAATTAAATCCAATTCGGATGGTAGTGAAGCCGTTAAATGTTAATTAATACGTGCAATTGCGGGGCCCGCTCGAAAAACTGTGTCAATGGTCCGTCCGTGATTACGATTAGGTTTAATTAAAATTACACATAGCACAAAAAGCGAGGCACCGCAATTACTGGCTTTTCGAGGCTTTGCGGAAACGAGGAGTCTGATCGCACAAAAAAAGAACGAGATAAACGTTACGGAATGAAAGGAAAATTGGGATTCGATTGTGACGAGTTTGAGTAGGTGAGAAAACAGAACAGCGTTCGTTTGTACAAATTAACAATAAATATTACAACAAATTTCAATAGGATAAATGTTTATATAAAATTAATTACTTCTAAACCAATATTAACAATTTCAAATTAACAATAAATATTACAACAAATTTCAATGGGAAAAATATTTATATATAATTAGTTACTTCTAAACCAATACTAACCGTTTGAAATTCAGTAATAAGTATTCTAATATTAAAAATTAGATATGATATAAAATTGTATAGATTTTAATCATTATTGGTAGCCATTCTACGAATTTGGGATTTTGGGAACTCCTGACCTACATATTATATGAAACTCGCCCATAAGAAATAATGTACCTTATGTTATTAACTTACCTTACGAAACTCCTGCTTTACTTCTTATACTGTTATAATGTATACTTATGTCATCAAATTACTATATATCAATAACAGTCATACCCAGTGACTACTTTAAACTATTTGAAGGCGTTCATAAATACATACTAACTGAATAACATACATGTTAACGGAGGCAAGGACAAATTCTTCTGAAGCATCTAAATGGTGCAATTGTTTATTACCATTGTGTTCCTGCTGTTATTTGCCAGCATCGTCGTGGTAGTACATCTTTGACCATTAAGGCAATTCCCTTAAGCAGATGCTTAGTACATCGTCTTACTAGGCATGCAGGTAAACTAAATACATTAATATCCCGTATTCGTAATAACGAACAATTAATGTGAGTCGTGAATGCACATTTCTGGCAACTCATGTAATATAGAGTGATATCATTAAACAACTACTATTTTTTTTATTGCATTTTTCTTTGCAATTGAACAAGAGCCAGACTTGTCGCCATAAATGTCATTAAAATGGGATGCGATTGGTTTGGTGTCATAAAATTTATTTCTATTTTTTTTAACGTCACAATACCTAGAGCAATTGGACTCTATCAAATCGACTAAAATAAAAATCCGAAAAATCGCGATTTTTCGAGTTGCTCCAAATGACAGAGGCAGAGACACACGTGCTAAGACTAATTGAACCCTTCTGATTCCAATAAGTACACTTTCAGCCTCCTAGCCCCAGCGGTTCTCGAGATATCCGCCCTCAAAGTTGGGAAATTAAAAAAAATAGCAAAACAGGGCTGTTAAAATTAAACTTCTAAACAAACGGTCCAATCTCGATGCCGATAGTCTCACTCGATTCAGGAGACTCATACGGTTCATACCAGACCACACTTGATATACCTACGAAGACGTTTTAATTATCGAAATTTTCGAAAATGTCGCGTTTTTTGCCATCTCGATGAAAATCCATTTCGAGAACGCCTCAACCGATTCGGACGAAATTCGGAGGGGTCATAGAGGGCCCTAATACAAGCACAATGCGCCATAGTGGGCCCCCGTAGGCGATAGCGTTTGTACAGGGGAGCCTTGAGAAGAGAGGAATATTTTTCAAAAAAGCATACTTTTTTCACGAAAAGCGAGATAACTCGGGGAGTTGTGGGATTGCGAGAATCAACGATCGCTCAAAATATGCGCCATATACGGGGCTAAGTCCCCATAGAATGATTTTAAAATGTGTCGCCAGGTAGAGCACCCAGATGGGAAAACGTAAAATCGATGATTTTCCGATCAAATCGACTAAAAACAAAATCCGAAAAATCGCGATTTTTCGACTTGCTCCAAATGACCTTAGATGCATATGCCTAGACTAATTGGACGCTCCCGATTCCAATGAGCACACATTCAGCCTCCTAGCCCCAGCGGTTCTCGAGATATCCGCCCTCAAAGTTGGGAAATTAAAAAAAGTAGCAAAAAAGGGCTGTTAAAATAAAACTTCTAAACGAACGGTCCAATCTCGATGCCGATAGTCTCATTCGATTCAGGAGACTCATACGGTTCATACCAGACCACACTTGATATACCTACGAAGACGTTTCAATTTTCGAAATTTTCGAAAATGTAGCGTTTTTTGCTATCTCGATAAAATTCCCTTTCGAGAACGCCTCAACCGAGTCGGACAAAATTTGGAGGGGTCAAAGAGGGCCCAAACACAAGCACAATGAGCCATAGTGGGCCCCTGTAGGCAATCGCGTTTGTACAGGGGGGCCTTGAGAAGAGAGAAATATTTTACAAAAAAGCGTACTTTTTTCACGAAAAGCGAGATAACTCGGGGAGCTGTGGGATTACGAGAATCAACGAGCGCTCAAAATATGCGCCATATACGGGGCTAAGTCTCCATAGAATGATTTGAAATTGTGCCGCTTGGCAGACCACCCAGGTGGCAAAACGTAAAATCGATGATTTTCCGATCAAATCGACTAAAATAAAAATCCGAAAAATCGCGATTTTTCGACTTGCTCCTAATGACCTTAGAGGAACATGCCCAGACTAATTGGACCCTCCCGATTCCAATGAGCACACGTTCAGCCTCCTAGCCCCAGCGGTTCTCGAGATATGCGCCCTCAAAGTTGGGAAATTTAAAAAAATAGCAAAAAGGGCTGTTAAAATTAAACTTCTAAACGAACGGTCCAATCTCGATGCCGATAGTCTCATTCGATTCAGGGGAGTCATACGGTCCATACCAGACCACACTTGATATACTTTGGAAGACGTTTTAATTTTCGAAATTTTCGAAAATGATGCGTTTTTTGCCATCTCGATGAAATTCCATTTCGAGAACGCCTTAACTGATTTGGACGAAATTTGGAGGGGTCATAGAGGGCCCCAATACAAGCACAATGAGCCATAGTGGGCCCATGTGGGCGATCGCATTTGTACAGGGGGCCTTAAGAAGAGGGAAATATTTTTCAAAAAAACGTACTGTTTTCACGAAAAGCGTAATAACTCGGGGAGTTGTGGGAGTACGAGAATGGACGAGTTTTCAAAATATGCGCCATATACGGGGCTAAGTCCCCATAGAATGATTTTAAAATGTGTCGCCAGGTAGAGCACCCAGATGGGAAAACGTAAAATCGATGATTTTCCGATCAAATCGACTAAAAAAAAAATCCGAAAAATCGCGATTTTTCGACTTGCTCCAAATGACCTTAGATGCATATGCCTAGACTAATTGGACCCTCCCGATTCCAATGAGCACACATTCAGCCTCCTAATCCCAGCGGTTCTCGAGATATGCGCCCTCAAAGTTGGGAAATTTAAAAAAAAAGCAAAAAAGGGCTGTTAAAATTAAACTTCTAAACAGACGGTGCAATCTCGATGCCGATAGTCTTATTCGATTCAGGAGACTCATACGGTTCATACCAGACCACACTTGATATACTTACGAAGACGTTTTAATTATCGAAATTTTCAAAAATGTCGCGTTTTTTGCCATCTCGATGAAATTCCATTTCGAGAACGCCTCAACCGATTAGCACGAAATATGGAGGGTTCATAGAGGGCCCAAATACAAGCCCAATGAGCCATAGTGGGCCCCCGTAGGCAATCGCGTTTGTGCAAGGGGGGCTTGAGAAAAGAGAAATATTTTTCAAAAAAGCGTCCTTTTTTCATGAAAAGCGAGATAACTCGGGGAGTTGTGGGATTGCGAGAATCAACGATCGCTCAAAATGTGCGCCATATACGGAGCTTAATCTGCATTGAATGATTTGAAAATGTGCCGCTTGGCAGACCACCCAGATGGCAAAACGTAAAATCGATGATTTTTCGATCAAATCGACTAAAATAAAAATCCGAAAAATCGCGATTTTTCGAGTTGCTCCAAATGACCTTAAAGGCACATGCCCAGATAATTGGACGCTCCCGATTCCAATGAGCACACATTCAGCCTCCTAGCCCCAGCGGTTCTCGAGATATCCGCCCTCAAAGTTGGGAAATTAAAAAAAGTAGCAAAAAAGGGCTTTTAAAATAAAACTTCTAAACGAACGGTCCAATCTCGATGCCGATAGTCTCATTCGATTCAGGAGACTCATACGGTTCATACCAGACCACACTTGATATACCTACGAAGACGTTTCAATTTTCGAAATTTTCGAAAATGTAGCGTTTTTTGCTATCTCGATGAAATTCCATTTCGAGAACGCCTCAACCGATTCGGACGAAATTTGGAGGGGTCAACGAGGGCCCAAATACAAGCACAATCAGCCATAGTGGGCCTCTGTAGGCAATCGCGTTTGTACAGGGGGGCCTTGAGAAGAGAGAAATATTTTACAAAAAAGCGTACTTTTTTCACGAAAAGCGAGATAACTCGGGGAGTTGTGGGAGTACGAGAATGGACGAGTTTTCAAAATATGCGCCATATACGGGGCTAAGTCCCCATAGAATGATTTTAAAATGTGTCGCCAGGTAGAGCACCCAGATGGGAAAACGTAAAATCGATGATTTTCCGATCAAATCGACTAAAAACAAAATCCGAAAAATCGCGATTTTTCGACTTGCTCCAAATGACTTTAGAGGCACATGCCCAGAGTAATTGGACCCTCCCGATTCCAATGAGCACACATTCAGCCTCCTAGCCCCAGCGGTTCTCGAGATATGCGCCCTCAAAGTTGGGAAATTTAAAAAAATAGCAAAAAGGGCTGTTAAAATTAAACTTCTAAACGAACGGTCCAATCTCGATGCCGATAGTCTCATTCGATTCAGGAGACTCATACGGTTCATACCAGACCACACTTGATATACCTACGAAGACGTTTCAATTTTCGAAATTTTCGAAAATGTAGCGTTTTTTGCTATCTCGATGAAATTCCATTTCGAGAACGCCTCAACCGATTCGGACGAAATTTGGAGGGGTCAAAGAGGGCCCAAACACAAGCACAATGAGCCATAGTGGGCCCCTGTAGGCAATCGCGTTTGTACAGGGGGGCCTTGAGAAGAGAGAAATATTTTACAAAAAAGCGTACTTTTTTCACGAAAAGCGAGATAACTCGGGGAGCTGTGGGATTACGAGAATCAACGAGCGCTCAAAATATGCGCCATATACGGGGCTAAGTCTCCATAGAATGATTTGAAATTGTGCCGCTTGGCAGACCACCCAGGTGGCAAAACGTAAAATCGATGATTTTCCGATCAAATCGACTAAAATAAAAATCCGAAAAATCGCGATTTTTCGACTTGCTCCTAATGACCTTAGAGGAACATGCCCAGACTAATTGGACCCTCCCGATTCCAATGAGCACACGTTCAGCCTCCTAGCCCCAGCGGTTCTCGAGATATGCGCCCTCAAAGTTGGGAAATTTAAAAAAATAGCAAAAAGGGCTGTTAAAATTAAACTTCTAAACGAACGGTCCAATCTCGATGCCGATAGTCTCATTCGATTCAGGGGAGTCATACGGTCCATACCAGACCACACTTGATATACTTTGGAAGACGTTTTAATTTTCGAAATTTTCGAAAATGACGCGTTTTTTGCCATCTCGATGAAATTCCATTTCGAGAACACCTTAACCGATTTGGACGAAATTTGGAGGGGTCATAGAGGGCCCCAGTACAAGTACAATGAGCCATAGTGGGCCCATGTGGGCGATCGCATTTGTACAGGGGGGCCTTAAGAAGAGGGAAATATTTTTCAAAAAAACGTACTGTTTTCACGAAAAGCGTAATAACTCGGGGAGTTGTGGGAGTACGTGAATGGACGAGTTTTCAAAATATGCGCCATATACGGGGCTAAGTCCCCATAGAATGATTTTAAAATGTGTCGCCAGGTAGAGCACCCAGATGAGAAAACGTAAAATCGATGATTTTCCGATCAAATCGACTAAAAACAAAATCCGAAAAATCGCGATTTTTCGACTTGCTCCAAATGACCTTAGGGGCACATGCCCAGACTAATTGGACCCTCCCGATTCCAATGAGCACACATTTAGCCTCCTAGCCCCAGCGGTTCTCGAGATATGCGCCCTCAAAGTTGGGAAATTAAAAAAAATAGCAAAAAAGGGCTGTTAAAATTAAACTTCTAAACGAACGGTCCAATCTCGATGCCGATAGTCTCATTCGATTCAGGGGAGTCATACGGTCCATACCAGACCACACTTGATATACTTTGGAAGACGTTTTAATTTTGGAAAATTTCGAAAATGACGCGTTTTTTGCCATCTCGATGAAATACCATTTTGAGAACGCCTTAACCGATGTGGACGAAATTTGGAGGGGTCATAGACGACCCAAATACAAGCACAATGAGCCATAGTGGGCCCCCGTAGGCAATCGCGTTTGTACAAGGGGGCCTTGAGAAGAGAGAAATATTTTTCAAAAAGCGAACTTTTTTCACGAAAAGCGAGATAACTCGGGGAGTTGTGGGATCACGAGAATCAACGAGCGCTCAAAATATGCGCCATATACGGGGCTAAGTCTCCATAAAATGATTGCAGGGTGGTCTGCTTGGCAGACCACCCTGATGGCAAAACGTAAAACCGATGATTTTCCGATCAAATTGACTAAAATAAAAATCCGAAAAATCGCGATTTTTCGAGTTGCTCCAAATAACCTTAGAGGCACATGCCAAGACTAATTGGACCCTCCTGATACCAATGAGCACACATTCAGCCTCCTAGCCCCAGCGGTTCTCGAGATATCCGCACCCACTGTGGATAGCCCCCCCCATGAATTACGAATTATGAATTACCATGAAGACAGTTTACACTAAATTGGGAATTCGCATTTGAATACTGTTTTAGCCACGAGTTTGCACGTAACGCTGACTCCGCTGAGCCTTGCGTACGTACAAGACAAGTCGTGACCCATTCATAATGGTAAAGCAGATATAATTACACACACGGCACACGGCTAAACGCCATTGTGCGCCCGATTTTCCGGGCCTCGGGTTTAACAAAAATCGACGACATGTCGCCATTACGCGACTTTTATGCCTAATAAATCCGCCAGCGCGCGTCGTGAAATCAGAACGCAGATTTTTCAGACCGCCGTGGATGGCACAATTGATGCGAATAATTAATTCTCGGTACCCCAGTTCATCATGCATCCCATATATTTATTGTCTCATGCAGGCCTGCGCAATCAGTAATTAACCACTCGGCATAAATTTGTACATAATCGGGTTTAATCCATTAATTCACTCAAGCGTGATCCACTACATAATTATGTTCACAATTAACGATTGCAACATTCACAAACTTTACGTTATGCATTAAACGTGTACGCATTATTATATGTGTCATCATGCGATCTTCCAAGATCAATTTAGGTATTTTCAATCAAATATTGATTCATGCGAGGAGACTTCATCGGTTTGATTGATGGGTTTGTGTGCATCGATAATTCGATGGGTAAATCGGTAATCTATTAGTTCACAAGCAGAATTCAATTGACTTTACACACATTTATCGATAATTGCAGGAAATGCTATTGTATTGGAGTTGGATAATGCGTTACCATTGATGAGATGAGAAGCCATATCCATGTAGAAGGAGTTGCAAGTTTATTCAATATTGCCGACTAGTCCACCAAAATTGGTTTGAAACTACTTGTCGCATCTAATTTTAAAGGTTTGTGTAAGTTTTCACGTTTGGCTCACAAGTTAGCAGAATATTTTTTACTTTAGATACTTCAGTATATAATTGCTCATTAAAACTTTAACTGAACGAAAAAAAAGAAAGTACACTCAATACAAAATATACATGAAGGATACTGGTTGATATGGACAGGAGTAGATGAAAAGGAAAGAGCAAAAGGAAGAGTAGGAATTATAATAACACCGGAAAGGATAAAAGATGTAATAAAAGAAAAACATATAAACGAAAGAATAACGACCATAGAAATCAAACTACTCGAGGATGAAACATGAACACTGATGGTAGCATACGGATCGAACGAAGACGCAAATATAGAAGAGAAAGACACATTCTTTGAAAACATACAAAGCGAAGTATATGAAGGAAAAGAACACATAAAGGGAGATCTAAACGGAAAAGTAGGATGCCAAAATAGCGGAATAGAAGAGATAATAGGAAAAGAAGGAGAAGAAATTAAAAACAACAATGGAGAAAAAATAATACAATTATGCATTTAAAACAACCTAGTGATAAAAAAAAAATCAAAATTCAAACACAAAAACGTACACAAGGGTACAGCCAAGCAGAAACGAAAGATCGATAATAGACTACCACCTAATTAATAGAAACAGCTGAAACAAAATAATGAATGTAACAGTTACAAGGCAACTGAAATTGGAAGTGACCACCACCTACTAAAAATGGACACGAGTTGGAAGAAAATACAAAAAACAGACAAGAGGAGGATAAAAGTTTAAGAAAAGATAAAATCTTACAGATTAAGAGAAACTCAAACACAAGAGAAATACAAAGAGATACTACAAAGACATCTCCCAGGTCGCAGTGCAGGATGGCCTAGCTGGCCTATCGCCCCCGGAATACAATACAATACAATACAATAGATACTACAAAATAAATTCGGAGAGAGCGAAATGAAGCTAAACATAGAAGGAAAATGGGAAACATTAAAAAGAAATATACTGGAAGCGGCAAAGGAGACCTGCGGAACAACAAAATTTGGAAACAGGGAAATGAAAAAGACAAGCTGGTGGACAGAGGAAGTCGAAAAGGAGATAAAAGACAAAACAGAGAAATATAAAATATGTTTGTAGGTATCTGTAGTTAAAAAAAAATACAAGATTATGAAAAATAAAAGGAAAAGAGAAACAAACGAATTCGTTTTCGAAATTCATAAAAAACAAAAAAATAAATGAAGGAATTAACAAAAGATAGAAGCAAGTGGAGACAATATTATAAAAATTGATAATGTATGCCACACACCGAAAGGTAGATAAGCAAAGGAATAAATAAAAAAATAAACAAATAAATAAAACTTTAACTGAACATTTAAAATTACAAACACAGTGAAAAAAATTTGCAAAAAATGCCGAAAGCGGTAAAACTATTGGACTTCGTAAATTTTGATAACTTTAGCTGTAAAGCTGGAGAAACAATATGGAAACTATTTTCATATATACAGGGTGTTAATACTAAGTTGTAACACCCGAAAATGGCAGTTAGAACTCATTGAAACAAACAACTTTTCTTAGTTAAAATTTTTGAATTGGAGCCCAAGTTCATAGTTATTGGCGTTCTTTTGTTTTTCGAAAAATCGTCATTACTCCCTTATTTTAAGGAATATTTAAAAAATACAAAACCGTTCAGCTTGCGCTTTCGGTTCTCTAAAACATTTGTATTTACAATTACTTTCTATTTTATCACATAACAAAATGGCGACCGATCAAAAATTTCGAAACAAGATATTTTGAAAACCACTCGATTGATTTTTGAAAATAAAACATTTATGAAGTCCTTAAACTATATTATAACATTTGTCTGAAACATTTTTATCCATCTGTCCAAAAAAAGTTTTTATTCAAATTGAATTACAAGATAAATTTTAACAAACTGCAACAATAATTTAAAACAAAGTAGGCTAACCTTAAGTTAGGCCATTAAACAAGTTGAGGCATGTGTTTTCTAGTTTGTACGTTCAAATTTAAATACTTTTTGATTTTGTTCTTCAGAAATTTCTGCTTCATCTTGAAAAGTTTCTGTCACGTTTATCATTTGTGTGCGTATTTTGCATAATTTGTGTATAAAAATGCATAATTATCAAAACAGACAAATGTTATAAGATAGTTCAAGGATTTTATAAATGTTTTATTTTAAAAAATCTATCGATTGGTTTTCAAACTATCTTGCTTAGAAATTTTTGATCGGTCGCCATTTTGCTATTTGATAAAATAGAAAATAATTGTAAATACAAATGTTTTAGAGAACCGAAAGCGCATGTTGAACGTTTTTGATTTTTTTTAAATATTCCTTAAAATAAGGGAGTAATGACGATTTTTCGAAAAACAAAAGTACGCCAATAACTATGAACTTGGGCTCCAATTCAAAAATTTTAACTAAGAAAAGTTGTTTGTTTCAATGAGTTCTAACTGCCATTTTCGGGTGTTACAACTTAGTATTAACACCCTGTATATAATCAATTTACATTTCCTATACCCTTTCGTGTGTCGAGATTCATGCCACCACTAATTTATGTTATCTACGAAGTTTTTCCATTCCTTTCTATTTGTAGCCTTTTTCCTTGCTTCTTGTTGATCGAGGTCGTCTATTCTTAGAATCTCTTCTATGTTGTTTTCCCATCTTTTCCTTGGTCTTCCTCTTTCCTTCTCTTTCTTTTCGTCATTTGATGCCCATACGATTTTTGTTTATCTGTCTTCTGGTATTCTTATCAGGTGCCCGAACCATCCTTGTTGTCGTTTCTGTATTAATTTTTGCACACTTTGTATTTGTAGGTTTTCCCTGATCTGTTCGTTTCTTACTCTGTCTAATGTCGTGACTCCTTCAATTCTTAAGTATCTCATTTCGGTTGCTTGTATTTTGTTCATTGTCTTTTCATTTGTTGTCCAGGTTTCGCTTCCATATAAGAGTGTTGGTTTATAAATGGTCTTCAAGAGTGTCTTTTTCGTGTTTTTGGAGATTCTTCAATTGTTTAGAATGTACTTGGTCATTGCATAGTAGGTTTTAATTGCAGCCATGATTCTGTTATTTATTTCGTTTTCCATGATTCCTTTATTATGTATTATTGTACCTAAATATTTGAAGGTTTCAACTTATTCTATGCTTTTGAAATTTATTAGTATTTTTGCTTTTGTTTCCTCTTTTGCTACTACCATTACTTTTGTTTTGTTTATAGTAATTGCCATGTTGTGTTTTTTCAGTTCCTCCTCCCTTATGCTTATATTGTGTTGCAGGCCTTCTTCGCTTTTGGCTAGCATGACTAAGTCATCAGCAAAAGCACATTCTGCTGTCACTATTCTTTTCTATTGTGTTGCAGGTCTTCTTCGCTTTTGTCTAGCATGATTAAGTCATCAGCAAAAGCACATTCTCCTATCACTATTCCTTTTAATTTATAGTATCCTATTTCTACCTTCTTGGTGTTATCCTTATTTTTTCATTATGTTGCCTAGGAATATAATAAAGAGCAGAGGCTTAAAGTGCCCCCTTGTCGAAGGCCTTGTGTGGTTGTGAAATTCTCAGATGTTGAATTATTTGTCCTTACGTAGTTTTCTGTGGTTTCATACATACTTTTGATTGCTTTTATTAAATGCACTTTTATCTTCCTTTCTCCAAGTATTTTCCACACTTTGGCTCTTGGGACTCTATCAAATGCCTTTTCTAAGTCCACGAATAATATGTATAGTTTATTGTTTTTTCTGTTCACTTTTTAATTGTGAAAATATGGTCTTGTGTTGAATGTCCTTTCATGAATCCACTTTGTGACTTTTCCATTATTTTTTCAATTTCCTTTTTTAGTTTGTTCTCTAGTATTGATTCATACAGTTTTGCCGCTGTGCACAGCAGGGATAATCTACTAAAATTGTTGCAATTTCTACTATCTCCTTTTTTATGTATTGGGAAGATTACTGCTGTTTGCCAGTCTGCTGGTATTTTTCCTGTTTCCCATATTCTACTTGTTAACTGTAGTAGTAGTTGTTTCCCATCGTTTCCTATGTACTTCAGCTGTTCAGATTTTGTCGTGACCTGGGGCTTTTCCGTTTTTTAACTTCTTTAGTGCGTTTTCTATCTTTATTCTGTTATAGCTCTTCTTCTTCTGTTTCGTTACTATTTTCTTGTTCCTCTTCGTTTTCATTTCCTTCATTGGTTGTCTCTTTTCCAGACAGAAGCTCTTGGAAGTGCTCTTTCCATCTGTTCATGATTTCTTTATCTTCTTTCATTAGTACACCATGTTTATTTTTGAGTAGCTTTAGGTTTGTTTCTTTTTCCTTTCTGCAGCTTTTCAGTGTTATGTAGCTTTGATTTCCTTTAAAAATGTTCCTCTAATTTGGTTCCGAAATCCTCCCATTTTCTGTCTTTTTCCTTCCTTATTATTGCTTTTACTCTTTTTATTTGCTGCTTGTATACTTCGTAGTCTTCTTCGTTTTTTTGGGCTTAGGTATTTTTTTCATTTTTGTTTCTTTTTCCTTACTTCTTCCTTTACTTATTTGTTCCACCAGCTTGTTTGTTTTTTGTTTGGTGTACTTTTAGTTTTTCCACAGGCATGTTTTGTTGCCTCTCATACTATATGTTTGAAATTGGGCCATAAATCTTCTACTTTAGTTTTTCCGCTTTTTTGAGTGCTTCTTATCAGTTCTTGTATTGATTCCTGGTAGTTTTCCCTTACTTGATGGTATCTTAGCTTGTATATTCTAAATTTCTCTATTCTTATTTTCTTATCGATTGTTTTCTGTATTTGTTTCGAATCACGAATATTTAAATATACTTAGCACAAAAAAAATCACCATTTACCTACAATAAACAGTTTGGCAATAGCAAACTCTTTATTGAAAATGGTGGATTTTTTATCGAAACTTGAAAAATATTCATTGTAAAAGTTTTAGTTCATGCTGAGAATGTTATCATTCTGTTACAATCGAGTGTTTTGAAACATCGTCGTATCGCTTTTTTATAATTAGTTTGCAGAATTTTCTTCTCGATTGCGCAACGTGTTCTGGAATTGTAGATCTTGGCAAGAGCCCTGGAGAAGAAAATGGAAAAGTGAAAGCGGCTCAATGGGCGAAAAAATCCCCCTGAATCGCCGACGTGACTCATTATCCGGCCGCATCTCCACACAGTAACACAATTAGCCGTGCGGTCTGCCTCATTACGACAAATTGCCGCGGAGTTTCCTAACGTTCGCGCCCGTGGTCATTGAGTCATTGAGTCATTGAGTCATTGTCTCGCCGCGATTGTCGATCGATCGAAGTGATCCGGCTCCGGAGAGCGCGCTGACGCAACTCCGGTGATCCAATAAATCCGGAGCTGATCCGTGGCTCATGTACTGAGCCACACGAACTGCATGTTGCAGATAAATTAATTACCCACCATCCTGTGCATTGGGTGAAATTGCGCGCTGAGTAATGGCGCGAGTCCGCTTTTCAGCGGGCCAGCATTAAGTTTCAGCGCACTTGAGGAGACCAAAGTAGGTCGTTATTGATCAGCACTCTTCGGTTGGGCAACGAGGAAAAAGTGCCACGAAATAATTAATCCGCCTCCTCTCCACCGTACACATACACACACGAAATTAGCGGGCCGCATCTTCAAACGACGGCAATTATTTACCCATTAATACCGAGCGACCCGCAATGATGAGATGTCGTGTGGAAGGAAAGGCGAAGACTGCGCGATGTGAACCGGGCGCTCGCCTTGGGACCCGTAAAAAATATCAATAGCACAATTCGGATTAACCGCCGTTGCCCAAATGTTTTCTTTCTCACTGTAATTAATAAATTAATTAGCCCGGCATTGTTGTGGAATCGCCGCTCGATTTGTATAACCGTGTCGCAATGCGGATTAGGAAAACGACGTGTACCTTGTTTGTTCAAGAAGAGGACTCGCTTCCACCTCAGCGGCATGCGATCATAATCCAGTCAAGAGCAGTCCGATGTATCCGATCGGGCAGAAGACACACTCGCCCCAATTCTCACGACATTCCCATTGTGATTTTTTTTTTCGAACACATTCTGTTATGTACTCCAGACACATTTACATACAGCCGACTCATAATTTTAATGATAATGTTAAACCTGACAACAATTGCTTGTTAATTTTTTATAACTCGACTCACAAGCACGCAAAAACTATCACCATGTTATTAGCAAACACTCTAAAATTGTTGTAATATTTACGCCTAAAAAAATTACGTTTCAAAATATTTTCATTTTACTAGTCAGCAATAATTTTGCGAATTATTCATAAAAAATGCATGATATGCGGTGACTAACTCACCAACTAATATTAGTAAATCATTCATTCAAATAATATATTTTCAGAAATTTCAGTAATAGCTAACCCATACTTGTCAATGCAGAAATTTAGTGTTTGATTTTCTCCCTTATTTAATACTGCAACTTTATCAAATTTTCAGGAGAATTAGCTTCAGGTGTACTAAATACGAATCTAATATCAAATTTGCAAATAATAAATTTTCAGAAATTTCTGTAATAGCTAACCCATACTTGCCAATGCAGAAATTTAAGTGTTTAATTTTCTCCCTTATTTATTACTGCAACTTTATCAAATTTTCAGGAGAATTAGCTTCAGGTGTTCTATATACGAATCTAATATTAAATTTTCAAATAATATATTTTCACAAATTTCAGTAATAGCTGACCCATACTTGTCAATGCTGAAAGTTATATATTTAATGTTCTCCCTTATTTAATACTAAAACTTTGTCAAATTTTCGGGAAAATTAGTTACAGGTGTACTGTACACGAATCTAATATAAAATTTGCAAATATAATATTTTCAGAAATTTCAGTAATAGCTAACCCATACTTGTCAATGTAAAAATGTAAGTGCTTGATTTTCTCCCTTATGTGATACTGAAACTTTATCAAATTTTCAGGAGAATTAGTTTCTGGTGTACTGTAGACGAATGTTATATCAAATATGCAAATAATAAATTTTCAGAAATTTCAGTAATAGCTAACCCATACTTGTCAATGCAGATAATTAAGTGTTTGATTTTCTCCCTTATTTGATACTGAAACTTTGTCAAATTTTCAGGAGAATTAGTTACAGGTGTACTGTACACGAATGTAATATCAAATTTGCAAATAGTATATTTTCAGAAATTTCAGTAATAGCTAACCCATACATGTCAATGCAGAAATGTAAGTTTTTGATTTTCTCCATTATTTAATACTAAAACTTTGTGAAATTTTTAGGAGAATTAGTTTCTGATGTACTACCTACGAATATAATATCAAATTTGCAAATAATAAATTTTCAGAATTTTCAGTAATAGCTAACCCATACTGGTCAATCCAGAAATGTAAGTGATTGATTTTCTCCCTTATTTGAGACTGCAACTTTGTCAAATTTTTAGGAGAGTTAGTTTCAGGTGTACTGTACACGAATATAATATGAAATTTGCAAATAATTAATTTTCAGAAATTTCAGTAATAGCTAACCCATACTGGTTTTCAGAAGGTTACATGTTTGATTTTCTCCATTATTTAATACCGAAACCTTGTCAAATATTCAGGAGAATTATTTTCAGGTGTGCTATATATGAATCTAATATAAAATTTGCAAATAATATATTTTCAGAAATTTCAGTAATAGCTAACCCATACTTGTCAATGCAGAAATGTAAGTGTTTGATTTTCTCCCTTATTTAATACTGAAACTTTGTCAATCTTTCAGGATAATTAGTTTTAAGTGTACTGTACCCGAATCTAGTACCAAATTTGCAAATAATAAATTTTCAGAAATTTCAGTAATAGCTAACCCATACTTGTCAATGCAGAAATGTAAGTGTTTGATTTTCTCCCTTATTTAATACTGAAACTTTGTCAATCTTTCAGGATAATTAGTTTTAAGTGTACTGTACCCGAATCTAGTACCAAATTTGCAAATAATAAATTTTCAGAAATTTCAGTAATAGCTAACCCATACTTGTCAATGCAGAAATGTAAGTGTTTGATTTTCTCCCTTATTTAATACTGAAACTTAGTCATATTTATAAGAGAATTAGTTTCAAGTGTACTGTACACGAATCTAATATCAAATTTGCAAATAATAAATTTTCAGAAATTTCAGTAATAGCTAACCCATACTTGTCAATACTGAAAGTTATATGTTTAATTTTCTCCCATATTTAATATTGAAACTTTGTGAAATTTTTAGGAGAATTAGTTTTAGGTGTACTATATACGAATCTAATATCAAATTTGCAAATAATAAATTTGTAGAAATTTCAGTTATAGCTAACCCATACTTGTCAATGCTGAAAGTTATATGTTTAATTTTCTCCATTATTTAACACTGAAACTTCCTCAATTTTTAAGGAAAATTAGTTTCAGGTGTACTGTACACGAATCTAATATCAAATTTGTAAATAATAAATTTTCAGAAATTTCAGTAATAGCTAACCCATACTGGTCAATTCAGAAGGTTACATGTTTGATTTTCTCCCTTATTTAATACTGAAACTTTGTCAAATTTTTAGGACATTTAGTTTTAGGTGTCCGGTATACGAATCTAATATAAAATTTGCAAATAATTCATTTTCAGAAATTTCGGTAATAGATAACCCATACTTGTCAAAGCAGAAATGTAAATGTTTGTTTTTCTCGCATATTTATTATTGAAACTTTGTCAAATTTTTAGGAGAATTAGTTTAAGGTGTACTGTACACGAATATAATATCAAATTTGCAAAATTTTCAGAAATTTCAGTAATAGCTAACCCATACATGTCAATGCAGAAATGTAAGTGTTTGATTTTCTCCCTTATTTGATACTGAAACGTTGTCAAATTTGCAGGAGAATTAGTTACAGGTGTACTGTATACGAATCTAATATAAAATTTGCAAATAATAAATTTTCAGAAATTTCAGTAATAGCTAACCCATGCTTGTCAATGCAGAAATGTAAGTGTTTGATTTTATCCCTTATTTGATACTGAAACTTTGTCAAATTTTCGGGAGAATTAGTTTAAAGTGTACTGTACCCGAATCTAGTATAAAATTTGCAAATAATAAATTTTCAGAAATTTCAGTAATAGCTAACCGATACATGTCAATGCAGAAATGTAAGTGTTTGATTTTCTCCCTTATTTGATACTAAAACTTTGTCAAAATTTCAGGAGAATTAGTTTAAAGTGTCCTGTATACGAATCTAATAGAAAATTTGAAGTTTATTTGAAATTAGAAGTTGTGATGGTTATTCTATATATTAGTTACGACCTATTTCAGCTGCTATGTTTAATTACCGCTAAGCTGTTGACATGACAATATTTATAAATGATAATTTCTATAGATTAGTAGAAGTTGTGTTAGTTATTCTATATATTAGTTAGCAGTAGTTAATGTATCAGTAGAAGTGCTACGTATTAATAGTATTATTACAAGAATTTAGTTGTTTAGCGAATAAATGCCAGATGATGCTGCTGCGACTATTAACCTTCGCCATATGTTTTGTTATCCACATATAGTGGTGGAAATTTGTTAACAAATTCGAGATAAAAACGAGAGCCCGATAAACGAATTTTGTGTTGCGCGCCAGAATTCAACCCTTACTTCCGGCCTCTATACCGTGCGAACTATAGCTTTTGTGGCAAATCTTGTAATACAAATTGTGTTCAAAATATTATTTCCATCAACTTTACACTATACAAAAATTTTCAGGCGGTGCACCGTTTACGAGATAATTGCGAAAAATAACAAACGAATTTTGTGTTGCGCGCAAGAATTCACCCCTTATTTCCGGCCTCTATACCGTGCGTACTATAGCTTTTGTGGCAAATCTTGTAATACAAGTTGTGTTCAAAATTTTATTTCTATCAACTTTACATTATACAAAAATTTTCAGGCGGTGTACCGCGCGAACTACATCTTTTGTGGCAAATCTTGTAATACAAATTGCGTTCAAAATTTTGTTTCCATCATTTTTACCCAATACAAATATTTTCAGGCGGTGCACCGTTTACGAAATAATTGCGAAAAATAACAAACGAATTTTGTGTTGCGCGCCAGAATTCACCCCTTATTTCCGGCCTCTATTCCGCGCGAACTATAGCTTTTGTGTCAAATCTTGTAATACAAATTGCGTTCAAAATTTTGTTTCCATCAACTTTACCTGATACAAAAAATTTCAGGCGGTACACCGTTTACGAGATAATTGCGAAAAATAACAAACGAATTTTGTGTTGCGCTCAAGAATTCACCCATTATTTTCGGCCTCTATACCGTGCAAACTATAGCTTTTGTGGCAAATCTTGTAATACAAATTGTGTTCAAAATTTTATTTCCATCAACTTTACCCGATACAAAAATTTTCAGGTGGTGCACCGTTTACGAGATAATTGCGAGAAATAACACAAGTTCGCCGTTTGGGGGGTGTTTTTGCAATATTTAGGGATTTAACCCCCACCGAAGTAGAGAAAACTCGACTGACGTTCGATTCTAGAGTACCCAAGAATATGTACACCAGAAAGATATAATTTATTTTTGCCCGAAAGTCTAATTTAACTGGACCATGGGGGTGAATAACGGTTTTGGGGTATTAGGGGTTGATCTCGTGCCATTATGGCATAAGAATACCGTGGCGGGTGTTATTTAGTGTGTGTATACCTAATTTTAAGTCTCCTGATCCACAAATAGTGGCAGGAATTTGTTAGTAAGTTCGAGGTAGCAGTAATGTAAGCAGAAATAATGCCAGGAAAAAATAAAACTTATTTAAAAAATAGGGGCTGATTGAGGGTATTAGGGGATGATCTCGTGCCAATGTGGCATAAGAATACCGTGGCGGGTATTATTTAGTGTGTCTATGCCTAATTTTGAGTTTCCTGATCCACAAATAGTGGCAGGAATTTGTTAGCAAGTTCGAGGTAGCACGTAATATAAGAAAATCATTGGGGGTGGTTTTTGAGTTACTATAGCTGTGGTGTATTATAATAGGTGTCTATAAGGGTGCATTAATTAAATTTGAAGGTAATATAAGCAGAAAAAATGCCAGGAAAAAATAAAACTTATTTAAAAAATAGTAGCTGATTGAAGGTATTAGGGGATGATCTCGTGCCAATGTGGCATAAGAATACCGTGGCCGGTATTATTTAGTGTGTCTATGCCTAATTTTGAGTTTCCTGATCCACAAATAGTGGCAGGAATTTGTTAGCAAGTTCGAGGTAGCACGTAATATAAGAAAATCATTGGGGTGGTTTTTGAGTTATTATGACTGTGGTGTATTATAATAGGTGTCTATAAGGGTGCATTAATCAAATTTGAAGGTAATATAAGCAGAAATAATGCCAGGAAAAAATTAAACTTATTTTAAAAATAGGGGTTGATTGAGGGTATTAGGGGATGATCTCGTGCCAATGTGACATAAGAATACCGTGGCCGGTGTTATTTAGTGTGTCTATGCCTAATTTTGAGTTTCCTGATACACAAATAGTGGTGGGAATTTGTTAGCAAGTTCGAGGTAGCACGTAATATAAGCAAATCATTGGGGGCGGTTTTTGAGTTAAAATGGCTGTGGTGTATTATAATAGGTGTCCATAAGGGTGCATTAATTAAATTTGAAGGTAATATAAGCAGAAATAATGCCAGGAAAAAATAAAACTTATTTAAAAAATAGGGGCTGATTGAAGGTATTAGGGGATGATCTCGTGCCAATGTGGTATAAGAATACCGTGGCGGGTGTTATTTAGGGTGTGTATGCCGAATATTGAGTTTCCTGATCCACAAATAGTGGCAGGAATTTGTTAGCAAGTTCCAGGTAGCACGTAAATAGGAAAACCATTGGGGGTGGTTTTTGAGTTAATATGACTGTGGTGTATTGTAATAGCTGTCTATAAGGGTGCATTAAATAAATTTGAAGGTAATATAAGCAGAAATAATGCCAGGAAAAAATAAAACTTATTTAAAAAATAGGGGCTGATTGAAGGTATTAGGGGATGATCTCATGCCAATGTGGCATAAGAATACCGTGGCCGGTGTTATTTAGTGAGTCTATGCGTAATTTTGAGTTTCCTGATCCTCAAATAGTGGCAGGAATTTGTTAGCAAGTTCGAGGTAGCACGTAATATAAGAAAATCATTGGGGGTGGTTTTTGAGTTAATATGGCTGGGGTGTATTATAATAGGTGTCCATAAGGGTGCATTAATTAAATGCACCCTTATGGACAATTATTATAATACTTATTTAAAAAATAGGGGCTGATTGAAGGTATTAGGGGATGATCTCGTGCCAATGTGGCATAAGAATACCGTGGCGGGTGTTATTTAGTGTGTCTATGCCTAATTTTGAGTTTCCTGATCCACAAATAGTGGCAGGAATTTGTTAGCAAGTTCGAGGTAGCACGTAATATAAGAAAATCATTGGGGGTGGTTTTTGAGTTAATATGGCTGTGGTGTATTATAATAGGTGTCCATAAGGGTGCATTAAATTAATTTGAAGGTAATATAAGCAGAAATAATGCCAGGAAAAAATAAAACTTATTTTTAAAATAGGGGATGATTGAAGGTATTAGGGGATGATCTCGTGCCAATGTGGCATAAGAATACCGTGGCGGGTGTTATTTAGTGTGTCTATGCCTAATTTTGAGTTTCCTGATCCACAAATAGTGGCAGGAATTTGTTAGCAAGTTCGAGGTAGCACGTAATATAAGAAAATCATTGGGGGTGGTTTTTGAGTTAATATGGCTGTGGTGTATTATAATAGGTGTCCATAAGGGTGCATTAATTAAATTTGAAGGTAATATAAGCAGAAATAATGCCAGGAAAAAATAAAACTTATATAAAAAATAGGGGCTGATTGAGGGTATTAGGGGATGATCTCGTGCCAATGTGGCATTAGAATACCGTGGCCCGTGTTATTTAGTGTGTCTATGCCTAATTTTGAGTTTCCTGATCCACAAATAGTGGCAAGAATTTGTTAGCAAGTTCGAGGTAGCACGTAATATAAGAAAATCATTGGGGGTAGTTTTTGAGTGAATATGGCTGTGGTGTATTATAATAGGTGTCCATAAGGGTGCATTAAATTAATTTGAAGGTAATATAAGCAGAAATAATGCCAGGAAAAAATAAAACTTCTTTTTAAAATAGGGGCTGATTGAAGGTATTAGGGGATGATCACGTGGCAATGTGGCATAAGAATACCGTGGCGGGTGTTATTTAGGGTGTGCATGCCTAATTTTGAGTTTCCTGATCCACAAATAGTGGCTGGAGTTTGTTAGCAAGTTCGAGGTAGCACGTAATGGTAGAAACCATTGGCGGTGGTTTTTGAGTTAAGCCACCCCCTGTAGGGGCGTAGTGTATTATAATAGGTGTCCATTGGGGTGTACTTATCAAATGTGAAGATAATATATGCAGAAATAATGCCAGGAAAACATAAAACATGCTTTAAAAATAGGGGATGAAATGGGGTATTGGGGGATGATCTAGTCCCAATGTGGCGTAAGACATTAATTTCCCATGCAATTTTAGGCCTAAATATGAAATTTAGTAAGATTCTGATAAATAATAAAGTCGCAATTATTGTTTTAGTTTTGCATAATTTGACATTTCATTTTCAATTGCAAATTATAATTTGCAGTTACTTCAGAAAATCATAAAATGGCTAAAAATAGGCGCCGGAAGTTTCCGAAGGGTCATCGGGAGCGGCCGAAGACCTCATCAGTGTTCCCTTCAGCCTCCGCAGTAGCCCTGTACGCCTGTGCCTGGTAAGACGTACTTCGCCCGTCCGGAATTCTTCGGAGAAACTGGGACCTTCGCCGCCAAATTTCGTCACCCGGCTTCTGAGCGCGTTCTGCGCGTTTAGCGAAGATACATCGCGCGGCGGGTTTACTTGGTAATTGGTAATAGCGTAATCATCACAATATTTAAGGTTTTTTATTTCTGCAACATTCTTGTAGTCTAGAAATTAATTTATTATATTATAATAAATAAATAAATTAATTAATTAATTAACAATTAATTTATTATATTATAATAAATAAATAAATAAATAAATTATCAATTAATCAATCAATTAATTAATCAACCTAATTGGTTACATTAAATGACCCGCCGCGCGATGTTTATTGGAGGAATTGCAGAATTTTCTGGAGTGGAGGTGAGAGTAGGCAACATACGGCAACAGGTTGGTGATAGTAAAATCGCTTTGCTTGCTTATAAAGCACAGGCCCAGGCTCGTTAAAACCGATGAATTTATCCGACGCTTTGCTTTATCCTTCGGATAAATTTTTTGCACATACCTACAAATAAATTATTAATTATGCCTGTGCCATAGAATCAAGCAAACGCTTAATATAAAACCATTTCCCTTTATGAATTAAGATGTCTATTCATATCTTCCCCCAGTTAGTTAATAAATTAAATATTTTAATTGCGCTACAATATTATTATAATGAAATTAATTATAATAATAATTATAATTCAATCATATTAGCGTTTTGAAATTCTTGGATCGAAAAAATGTTGAAAAGATTTTCTTGAAGTGAAAGCTTGTTGAAAATATTTTCTTGAAGTGAACACAAAAAAATATTTTTAATATATTTTCACTTCAAGAAAACTTTTTTAACAGTTTTTCACTCCAAGAAAATCTTTTCAACATTTCAAATGCATCGTATGATGTAATTGGTGGATCATAACGTCTATAATAAAATAATAACGATTTTTATTTATACTAATTGTTATTAGTAATTTGTCAGTTGTTAATGATCTTGATTATAATTTACACTTTGCTAATATCTTAAGTAAAAATAATTATAATATAATAAATGAATCCACTACAACATGCTTGATGGCATGGATATATAATTTTTTGAATTAAATTATAACACTTGTCATAACTTAATTCAAAAAATTAATTATCCGTGCCATCAAGAATGTAGTAGTGGATTTAGTTTTTATATTATAATTATTATTACTTCAGATATTACCAAAGTGTTAATTATTATAAAGATATTTTACAACTGACAAATTAGTAATAACAATTAATATAATTAAAAATCATTATTATTTCATTATAGATATTACGAATCACCAATTACATCATATGTTCTATTTGAAATGTTGAAATGATTCTCTTGGAGTGAAACAAATGTTGAAAAAGTTTTCTTGAAGTAAAAATATATTAAAAATATTTTTATGTGTTCACTTCAAGAAAATATTTTCAACAAGCTTTCACGTCAAGAAAATCTCTTCAACATTTTTTCACTCCAAGAAAATCAATTGAACATTTCAAATAGTAATCAATTTTATATACGATAATTATTTTGTTGTAATGTTAAGAGAACTAATATTCAATCTACTGATAACTTTTAATTTATTAAAAATAATTTTTAATTGTTAAAATTATTTTTAATAAATTAAAAGGTAGCAGTAGATTGAATATTAGTTATCTTAAAATTACAATAAAATAAATATTATATATAAATTTGTTTACCATTTAAAATGTTCTAATGATTTTCTTGGAGTGAAAAAATGGCGAAAAGATTTTCTTGAAGTGAAAGCTTGTTCAAAATATTTTCTAGAAGTGAACACAAAAAATATTTTTAACATATTTTCACTTCAAGAAAACTTTTTTAACATTTTTTCACTCCATGAGCATCATTTCAACATTTCAAATGCATCATATGATCTAATTGGTGATTTGTAAAGTCTATAATAAAATTGTAATTATTTTTAATTATACTAATTGTTATAACTAATTTGTCAGTTGTTAATTATCTTGATTATAATTAACACGCTGCTAATATCTGAAGTAATAATAATTATAATATAATAAATGACACTACTACATTCTTGATGGCATGGATAATTATTTTTTTGAATTAAATTATGACAATTGTTATAGTTTAATTCTAAAAATAATTATCCATGCCATCAATAATGTAGTAGTGGATTCGTATATTACATTATAATTATTATTACTTAAGATATTAGCAAAGTGTTAATTATAATTAAGATAATTATCAACTGACAAATTAGTAATAACAATGAGTATAATTAGAATTTGTTATTATTTCATTACAGACATTACGAATCACCAATTACATCATATAATGCATTTGAAATGTTGAAATGATTCTCTTGGACTGAAAACATGTTAAAAAAGTTTTCTTGAATTAAAAATAAATTACATTTCTTTTGTGTTCACTTTAAGAAAATATTTCAACAAGCTTTCACTTCAAGAAAATCTTTTCAACATTTTTTCACTCCAAGAAAATTATTTGAACATTTCAATTGGTCATCAAATTTATATACAATATTTATTTTATTGTAATTTTAAGACAACTAATTTTCAATCTACTGCTACATTTTAATTTATTAAAAATAATTTTAACAATTAAAAATTATTTTTAATAAATTTAACTGTAGCAGTAGATTGAATATTAGTTCTCTTAAAATTACAATATAATAGTTATCGTATATAAATTTGAGTACTATCTGAAATGTTCAAATGATTTTCTTGGAGTGAAAAAATGGCGAAAAGATTGTCTTGAAGTGAAAGCTTGTTCAAAATATTTTCTTGGAGTGAACGCAAAAAATATTTTTGACATATTTTCACTTCATGAAAACTTTTTTAACATTTTTTCACTCCATGAGAATCATTTCAACATTTCAAATGCATCATATAATGTAATTGGTGATTTGTAAAGTCGATAATAAAATAGTAACGATTTTTAATTATACTAATTGTTATTACTAATATGTCTGTTGTTAATTATCTGAATTATAACTATCACTTTGCTAATATCTTAAGTAATAATAATTATAATATAATAAATGAATTCACTACCACATTCTTGTGGGCATGGATAATTATTTTTTTTAAATTAAATTATGACAAGTGTTATAATTAAATTCAAAAAAATAATTATCGATGCCATCAAGAATGCAATAGTGGATTCATATATTACATTATAATCATTATTACTTAAGATATTAGCAAAGTGTTAATTATAATTAAGATAATTATCAACTGACGAATTAGTAATAACAATGAGTATAATTAAAATTTGTTGATAAATTGTTAAAATTATTTTTAATAAATTAAAAGGTAGCAGTAGATTGAAAATTGGTTCTCTTAAAATTTCAACAAAATAATTATTGTATTTAAATTTGATTAACATTTGAAATGTTCTAATAATTTTCTTAGAGTGAAAACATGTTGGACAGATTTTCTTGAAGTGAAAGCTTGTTGAAAATATTTTTAATATATTTTTTCTTCAAGAAAACTTCTAGCGTTATAACAGTTAAATAAATTCAGGTTTCATAATGTTATATATGGCCCATTTTAAAAATAGTGGTTTCATATTATTAAACATTAATTAGATATGAATAATATCAGCAATCTGACATGCATCTAATGAAATTTGCATGACCTATAACTTAACATCATTACATAACAAAAAAGTTAATATATATCCCAAATACCCTACTGCGTATTTGGGATATATTTTAACTTTTTTGTTAGTAACTACTAAATTTTTAAATTCATTTACAATATTTGTATCCTCGAGGATAGCATTATTTAATGATTTCATGTCTTTTTAGAAACCTGTTGCTGGTGATGACTGCACACCTCCACTATTTCGAGCCTAAGAGGATCACATACATTCGGTTCCGGCCATTAAGTAATCATGACCCTTTCGTGCATTCATTATCGGAAGCGAGTGTGTGCGATCCTCTTTCTAAAGGCGTTGAGAAAACATCATTGGCTGGATTGCAGAGAAAAATAAGGTAAATTTCAACTTAATAATACCATATTGAATAAATGACTACCATTTTTGAGATCCCGAAACATGCGATTACAGTTAATATTGTAGTACGACTAAATATGGGGATGGTTTTTAAGAATAAATCAAATCATTGTACAAATTGCTAACCCCCCAAATCTCATAAACGCACTCGTAAATTAACAGTATCCTGCAATCAATTGAATTAAATGGGTATTAATTTACTCAATGATTATGCAATTACTAATTTCATTGAATGAAATATTGATTTTTTTAACCAATTCACCAGACATCAACGTGCAATGGATTTAAATTTTCTCCTTAATGTTTCAGGGCAGCTAGACCTTACCAAGGTGAATCATGTGAGGATGATCTTATATTTGTGTTTCATCCTAATTTTCCATAGGCCAACGTTCTGGGCCCAGGTTCTGGGCCAACCTTGGCCTGCTTCAAGATTGGTACATATTTTCAATTAACTAACGTGTAATTTCTTCCAGAAAGTGTTCAATCCCCGTTTGTACTTTGGGATTACCTTCCCAAGTCAAACGTATACTTTTTACGGCGTCCTTGCAATCAATTAACAAGTAATCGCGGGTTGCGTGCGTTCGGATTACCTTCCGACGTCAAACGTATACCTTTTACCCCGTTCTTGCATTCAATTAGTAAGTAATAGAGAGTGTGCGTTCGGATTACCTTCCGACGTTAAATGTTTACCTTGCCTCTTAAATTACCTTGTAAATTACTGTGTGTGCGACGAATAAACTAAAAGTGCGTTATGGTTGATTTGGATATGTTCTTCTTATCCACGCCCAGGCTGCTCCGAAAAGGCACATCAGGTTTCTGGATCTTCGCCAATACAACTTTAAAAGCAAATTTAAGGTAGGTCTTAGATGAGCTCCAAGACGTATCGCAGTGAGTACATTTTTAATCACTTCCTCGTTGTTAGAGTTTCTCACCGCAGTGAGAAACCCTAACGCTTATACCACGATTTCTCTTGTTTTGTGAACATGTGTGTTGCACGTTTACTTTAGAACAGAGTCGTTGTGCCCATGCATCGAACAGTGTTTTCGATTTTGGGTACAATCTATTAGCTACATTATAAATGTAAATGGGTGTAAAACTGCACCTCGTTTGGGTTCCTGTAAACAGGTTCTCTAAAATTACTATGTATTCAGTACTTGTTTGTTGCAAGTACGACAATAGCATTATAACAATAGCAATAGCTTTCGTGTACTTACAGAAGTACAAACAATAGCATTAAATTACTATGTATTCAGTACTTGTTTGTTGCAAGTACGACAATAACAATAAATTACTATGTATTCAGTACTTGTTTGTTGCAAGTATGACAATAACAATATAACAATATCATGTACTATACAGAGTGATTATTTAAGTTTCAGCTCTAGTTATCTATGGAAATTTTCGCACTTAATAAGAAATAGAAAGAGAAAGATTGGTGATCTCGCCTTTCTTATTGGCTGCGAAAATATCCATGGATACCTAGAGCTGAAATTCAAAGATCACTCTGTATAAACTGCGCCTATATGTATTGGGTTCCTCTAAGGAGGTTCTCTAAAATTATAATGTAACCATATAAATTTTGTTTTTTACAATGTTTTACATGAGTAAAATAGGGCTCCAGGCGAGATCTCTCATGTATAAAATAAAAAGATAACGGCATCAGTGAATTGGGCAGCTTTATTTACACCAACAGTTGGACATTAGAGGAATCATTATAAACCAAGAGGTATTTTAACGTTCATCAATTCAGTTGTATTGTAAATTAGGCTCTCAGTTCACAGACAGTACCTTTAAAGTGCACCACTTCTCAGAATATTCTATACGTGATGCAGTTTAAGGTGATTTTGGAAATCTGTCAAATGCCTATTTTATTGAGTAAGACCTAATGTGTACTTCAGTTTTATGTGTATGCTTATTAGTTACCTACTCATTAAAATATGAATCATCACCACTTACTCATTAAAAGATGAATCATGACCACTTACTCATTAAAATATGAATCATCACCACTTACTCATTAATATATCAATCATCACCACTTACTCATTAAAATATGAATCATCACCACTTACTCATTAAAATATGAATCATCGCCTCTTACTCATTAAGATATAAATCATTACCACTTACTAATTAAAATATGAATCAACACCACTTACTCATTAAAATATGAATCATCACCACGTACTCATTAAAATACGAATCACCACCACGTACTCATTAAAATATGAATTATCACCACTTACTCATTAAAATATGAATCATCACCACTTATTCATTAAAATATAAATCATCACCACTTACTCATTATAATATGAATCATCACCACTTACTCATTATAATATGAATCATCACCACCTGGTATTAAAATATGAATCATATATATTTTTTTATTTACGTCATGATTTACTTTATCTGTTACATTTGGTGGTTCTTCATTATCTCTGCTTTGGTTGGAATGACTGTCGTACCAGTCTTTCACGTGGGGGTGGAATCTGTTATGATATGATTTGCGATACGTGTGTGCCCATTGATGAATTTAGCACTTTAAAACTCAAACTTCTAAAAACAAGAAAAAATCTGCTGGCCTTAATTGGTGAAAAAAATGTAAACGTTGTAACTTTTGAGAGACTGATTTTGGGATTCACGGAATAATGAGGACTAACGCAGGGCTATAAGTTATATTTAAATTTGTAATCATAGCATAGCATAGGAATTGACTTGCACATTCGCAACAAAACATATGAATAAAGCATTATTATTATTATTATTATTATTATTATTATTATTATTATTGTTATTATTATTATTAAACAATATGGCATAATTTGATCTTTACTGCTTCCTGTTATCTATTATGGCGTTAATTTTTCAAATCGCTTTGTTTTAAAACCGCCCCAACTTTTTTACTACTAATGATAATAACTTTTTTCGAAGGCAATAAACGGCACTAACGTTGTAACTTTTGAGAGACTGATTATGGGATTCACGGAATAATTAGGACTAACGTAGGGCTATAAGTTATATTTAAATTTGTAATCATAGCATAGGGATTGACTTGCACATTCGCAACAAAACATATGAATAAAGCATTATTATTATTATTATTATTATTATTATTATTATTATTATTGTTATTATGATTATTAAACAATATGGCATAATTTGATCTTTACTTCTTCCTGTTATCTATTATGGCGTTAATTTTTCAAATCGCTTTGTTTTAAAACCGCCCCAACTTTTTTACTACTAATGATAATAATTTTTTTCGAAGGCAATAAACGGCACTAACGTTGTAACTTTTGAGAGACTTATTTTGGGATTCACGGAATAATTAGGACTAATGTAGGGCTATAAGTTATATTTAAATTTGTAATCATAGCATAAGGATTGACTTATACATTCGCAACAAAACATATGAATAAAGCATTGTTATTATTATTGTTGTTATGATTATTATTATTAAACAATATGGCATAATTTGATCTTTACTGCTTCCTGTTATCTATTATGGCCTTAATTTTTCAAATCGCTTTGTTTTAAAACCGCCCCAACTTTTTTACTACTAATGATAATAACTTTTTTCGAAGGCAATAAACGGCACTAACGTTGTAACTTTTGAGAGACTGATTTTGGGATTCACGGAATAATTAGGACTAACGTAGGGCTACAAGTTATATTTAAATTTGTAATCATAGCATAGGGATTGACTTGCACATTCGCAACAAAACATATGAATAAAGCATTATTATTATTATTATTATTATTATTAATATTATTATTATTATTGTTACTATTATTATTATTAAACAATATGGCATAATTTGATCTTTACTGCTTCCTGTTATCTATTATGGCCTTAATTTTTCAAATCGCTTTGTTTTAAAACCGCCCCAACTTTTTTACTACTAATGATAATAACTTTTTTCGAAGGCAATAAACGGCACTAACGTTGTAACTTTTGAGAGACTGATTTTGGGATTCACGGAATAATTAGGACTAACGTAGGGCTATAAGTTATATTTAAATTTGTAATCATAGCATAGGGATTGACTTGCACATTCGCAACAAAACATATGAATAAAGCATTATTATTATTATTATTATTATTATTATTATTATTATTATTATTATTATTATTATTGTTATTATGATTATTAAACAATATGGCATAATTTGATCTTTACTTCTTCCTGTTATCTATTATGGCGTTAATTTTTCAAATCGCTTTGTTTTAAAACCACCCCAACTTTTTTACTACTAATGATAATAATTTTTTTCGAAGGCAATAAACGGCACTAACGTTGTAACTTTTGAGAGACTGATTTTGGGATTCACGGAATAATTAGGACTAACGTAGGGCTATAAGTTATATTTAAATTTGTAATCATAGCATAGGGATTGACTTGCACATTCGCAACAAAACATATGGATAAAGCATTATTATTATTATTATTATTATTGTTATTGTTATTATGATTATTAAACACTATGGCATAATTTGATCTTTACTGCTTCCTGTTACTACTAATGATAATATTTTTTTTTTGAAGGCTATAAACGGCACTAACGTTGTAACTTTGAGAGACTGATTTTGGGATTCACGGAATAATTAGGACTAACGTAGGGCTATAAGTTATATTTAAATTTGTAATCATAGCATAGAGATTGACTTGCACATTCGCAACAAAATATGAATAAAGCATTATTATTATTATTATTATTATTATTATTATTATTATTATTGTTATGATTATTTAACAATATGGCATAATTTGATCTTTACTGCTTCCTGTTACTACTAATGATAATTTTTTTTTTCGAAGGCAATAAACGGCACTAACGTTGTAACATTTGTGAGTCTGATTTTGGGATTCACGGAATAATTAGGACTAACGTAGGGCTAAAAGTTATATTTAAATTTGTAATCAAAGCATAGGGATTGACTTGCACATTCGCAACAAAACATATGAATAAAGCATTATTATTATTATTATTATTATTATTATTATTATTATTATTATTATTATTGTTATTATGATTATTAAACAATATGACATAATATGATCTTTACTGCTTCCTGTTACTACTAATGATAATTTTTTTTTTCGAAGTCAATAAACGGCACTAACGTTGTAACTATCGAGAGTCTGATTTTGGGATTCACGGAATAATTAGGACTAACGTAGGGCTATAAGTTATATTTAAATTTGTAATCAAAGCATAGGGATTGACTTGCACATTCGCAACAAAACATATGAATAAAGCATTATTATTATTATTATTATTATTGTTTTATGATTATTGTTATTATTATTATTATTAAACAATATGGCATAAATTGATCTTTACTGCTTCCTGTTATCTATTATGGCGTTAATTTTTTAAATCGCTTGGTTTTAAAACCGCCCCAACTTTTTTACTACTAATGATAATATTTTTTTTCGAAATCAATAAACGGCACTAACGTTGTAACTTTTGAGAGACTGATTTTGGGATTCACGGAATAATTAGGACTAACGTAGGGCTATAAGTTATATTTAAATTTGTAATCATAGCATAGGGATTGACTTGCACATTCGCAACAAAACATATGAATAAAGCATTATTATTATTATTATTATTATTATTGTTATTATTGTTATTATGATTATTAAAGAATAAGGCATAATTTGATCTTTACTGCTTCCTGTTACTACTAATGATAATAATTTTTTTCGAAGGCAATAAACGGCACTAACGTTGTAACTTTTGAGAGACTGATTTTGGGATTCACGGAATATTTAGGACTAACGTAGGGCTATAAGTTATATTTAAATTTGTAATCATAGCATAGGTATTGACATGCACATTCGCAACAAAACATATGAATAAAGCATTATTATTATTATTATTATTATTATTGTTATTATTGTTATTATGATTATTAAAGAATAAGGCATAATTTGATCTTTACTGCTTCCTGTTACTACTAATGATAATAATTTTTTTCGAAGGCAATAAACGGCACTAACGTTGTAACTTTTGAGAGACTGATTTTGAGATTCACGGAATATTTAGGACTAACGTAGGGCTATAAGTTATATTTAAATTTGTAATCATAGCATAGAGATTGACTTGCACATTCGCAACAAAACATATGAATAAAGCATTATTATTATTATTATTATTATTATTGTTATTATTGTTATTATGATTATTAAAGAATAAGGCATAATTTGATCTTTACTGCTTCCTGTTACTACTAATGATAATTTTTTTTTTCGAAGGCAATAAACGGCACTAACGTTGTAACATTTGTGAGTCTGATTTTGGGATTCACGGAATAATTAGGACTAACGTAGGGCTAAAAGTTATATTTAAATTTGTAATCAAAGCATAGGGATTGACTTGCACATTCGCAACAAAACATATGAATAAAGCATTATTATTATTATTATTATTATTATTATTATTATTATTATTATTATTATTATTATTGTTATTATGATTATTAAACAATATGACATAATATGATCTTTACTGCTTCCTGTTACTACTAATGATAATTTATTTTTTCGAAGTCAATAAACGGCACTAACGTTGTAACTATCGAGAGTCTGATTTTGGGATTCACGGAATAATTAGGACTAACGTAGGGCTATAAGTTATATTTAAATTTGTAATCAAAGCATAGGGATTGACTTGCACATTCGCAACAAAACATATGAATAAAGCATTATTATTATTATTATTATTATTGTTTTATGATTATTGTTATTATTATTATTATTAAACAATATGGCATAAATTGATCTTTACTGCTTCCTGTTATCTATTATGGCGTTAATTTTTTAAATCGCTTGGTTTTAAAACCGCCCCAACTTTTTTACTACTAATGATAATATTCTTTTTCGAAATCAATAAACGGCACTAACGTTGTAACTTTTGAGAGACTGATTTTGGGATTCACGGAATAATTAGGACTAACGTAGGGCTATAAGTTATATTTAGATTTGTAATCATAGCATAGGGATTGACTTGCACATTCGCAACAAAACATATGAATAAAGCATCATTATTATTATTATTATTATTATTATTATTTTTGTTGTTATTATTATTATTATTAAACAATATGGCATAATTTGATCTTTACTTCTTCCTGTTATCTATTATGGCGTTAATTTTTCAAATCGCTTTGTTTTAAAACCTCCCCAACTTTTTTACTACTAATGATAATAATTTTCTTCGAAGGCAATAAACGGCACTAACGTTGTAACTTTTGAGAGACCGATTTTGGGATTCACGGAATTATTAGGACTAACGTATGGCTATAAGTTAAATTTAAATTTGTAATCATAGCATAGGGATTGACTTGCACATTCGCAACAAAACATATGAATAAAGCATTATTATTATTATTATTATTATTATTATTATTATTATTATTATTATTGTTATTATGATTATTAAACAATATGGCATAATTTGATCTTTACTGCTTCCTGATACTACTAATGATAATTTTTTTTTTCGAAGGCAATAATTTGTAATCATAGCATAGGGATTAACTTGCACATTCGCAACAAAACATATAAATAAAGCATTATTATTATTATTGTTAATGTTATTATGATTATTAAACAATATGGCATAATTTGATCTTTACTGCTTCCTGTTACTACTAATGATAATTTTTTTTTTCGAAGGCAATAAACGGCACTAACGTTGTAACTTTTGAGAGACTGATTTTGGGATTCACGGAATAATTAGGACTAACGTAGGGCTATAAGTAATATTTAAATTTGTAATCATAGCATAGAGATTGACTTGCACATTCGCAACAAAACATATGAATAAAGCATTATTATTATTATTATTATTATTATTGTTATTGTTATTATGATTATTAAACAATATGGCATAATTTGATCTTTACTGCTTCCTGTTACTACTAATGATAATTTTTTTTTTCGAAGGCAATAATTTGTAATCATAGCGTAGGGATTGACTTGCACATTCGCAACATAACATATGAATAAAGCATTATTATTGTTATTATTATTATTATTATTATTATTATTGTTATTATGATTATTAAACAATATGGCATAATTTGATCTTTACTGCTTCCTGTTACTACTAATGATAATTTTTTTTTCGAAGGCAATAATTTGTAATCATAGCGTAGGGATTGACTTGCACATTCGCAACATAACATATGAATAAACCATTATTATTGTTATTATTATTATTATTATTATTATTATTATTGTTATTATGATTATTAAACAATATGGCATAATTTGATCTTTACTGCTTCCTGTTACTACTAATGATAATTTTTTTTTCGAAGGCAATAATTTGTAATCATAGCGTAGGGATTGACTTGCACATTCGCAACATAACATATGAATAAAGCATTATTATTGTTATTATTATTATTATTATTATTATTATTATTGTTATTATGATTATTAAACAATATGGCATAATTTGATCTTTACTGCTTCCTGTTACTACTAATGATAATTTTTTTTTTCGAAGGCAATAAACGGCACTAACGTTGTAACTTTTGAGAGACTGATTTTGGGATTCACGGAATATTTAGGACTAACGTAGGGATATAAGTTATATTTAAATTTATAATCATAGCATAGGTATTGACATGCACATTCGCAACAAAACATATGAATAAAGCATTATTATTATTATTATTATTATTATTGTTATTATTGTTATTATGATTATTAAAGAATAAGGCATAATTTGATCTTTACTGCTTCCTGTTACTACTAATGATAATAATTTTTTTCGAAGGCAATAAACGGCACTAACGTTGTAACTTTTGAGAGACTGATTTTGGGATTCACGGAATATTTAGGACTAACGTAGGGCTATAAGTTATATTTAAATTTGTAATCATAGCATAGGTATTGACATGCACATTCGCAACAAAACATATGAATAAAGCATTATTATTATTATTATTATTATTATTATTATTACTATTATTATTGTTGTTATTATTAATATTATTAAACAATATGGCATAATTTGATCGTTACTGCTTCCTGTTATCTATTAAGCCGTTCATTTTTCAAATCGCTTTGTTTTATAACCGTCCCAACGTTTTTACTACTAATGATAATAATTTTTTTCGAAGGCAATAAACGGCACTAACCATTTGTTATAATTTTATGACAAAATATTTTGCAAAACTCAAAACTGACTTAAATTAACAAAACTTAACAAAACTTAAGTTATAAGGACTTACTTTTATGTTTTAATAACCCAGGCCATGAAAGTAATTATTAAATTTTTTCATCTTAACAACTTACATATTTGTCATTTCCGCAATTGAATTCGAACTCTATAGGGACTAATAATTTAGCCTCTTAAAGAATGGATTCCATTTTTGAGATACCCTGTATGTAAATTTCTAAATTTTTTATAGATTTTATTAAGAATTAATGTCCAACTGTACGAATAAATAATTTGGCTTGTATATTTAAATAATAAATTATTTTTATATAAGTTATGAGCAGTAGTAACAATATTTTATTGGCTATCGACGTGCGGTTTTTCCGATTACTTTTGCAATTGCATTTGCGATTGATATTTGTGCATTTCACTGGCTTTGCAACTCCAGTGAATTGCAGAAAAATCAATCATAGTTCGTTAAGTTATGCATATTTTTAACGAAATTATCGAAAAATTCAAGAACATTTCAGAAACTTTTGATATTTTTTGTAAGGTAACTTATATCAAACTGTGCAAGTTTTATTAAACTTTTTGTAATCTACAAACATTTTCTGTGCCTTTTTATTATGATATATCTATAAATTTTCTTAATCACCTTACTTTTAAATGAAAATGATTCAATTACCAATGATTTTTTTAAATTAATTTAATTGCGCAAAATTTGCGAAAAATGTATGTTATAACAAATTGATGTATAATAAAAATTTCATATTTTACACAGAAAGTTTGTAAGTTACAATCAAAATGTAATTATTTCCTATGCAAATTTTGTAAAATTCAGAAAAAAAACTGCGAAATTAGTAAGTAATTGTTTTCAATTTTAATTAACTCTTTGCAATATATTCTAACTAGAGTATATTTTACCATTGTTTGATTATTTACAATGGATGTTTTGTGATTTGTAACGACAATAATAAACAATTCGAATAATCCACTGAAATTTCTAATGCAAGTTTTGCACTTTTACGTAAAATATTTGAATTTATGTTAAAATAAATGTATTTATATTCGTTATAGTCTTATTTAAAGAAGGAAGAAAACAATAAAAACATTATTTATAATATTTTTTTATATTTTTCATAGACAGTTTGTAAGTTGCAATCAAAATATTATTATTTACAATGAAATTTTTGTAAAATTCTTAAAAATTGCGAAATTATTAAGGAAGTAAGAAGAACTTCCTAAGAATTTTGGAAGTAATTATTTCTATTTATAATTCATTCTTTGAAAATATCCATTAAATAGAGTATATTTGACCACTTTTTGATTATTCCAATGGATGTTTTGTGATTTGTAATGAAGATTTTATAGTTTACAAAGGAAATTTCTTCTATCCACTGAAATTTATAATAGAATAACAATTTCATAGTTTTTATTATGGTTTTATCCATTATACTACTTGTATATATTATATTATTTTTCTTTTTTCGTACTTCCTGGTAAGTAATAAGTTCTTATACTTTTTTAATGTTTTTATTTATTTGCCTGACTAAATTAGCCTCTGAAAATGGCCATAATCGACTGAAACTAGTCAGGCAAACCAATAAATACATTAAAAAACTATAAGAACTTATTACTTTACCTGGAAGTACGATAAATGAAACGTAATATAATCATAATTAATAGTGGTAACTTTATAATTTTCACTGAACAGTGAAAGAACATTATAATTGAAGCGATAGTAAGTTGCAATCAAAATATTATTATTTCCAATGAAAATTTTGTAAAATTCTTAAAAATCGCGAAATTAGGAAGTAATTATTTCTTTCTATAATTCATTCTTTGAAATATCTGCTAAATAGAGTATATTTTTCCACTTTTTGATTATTTCCAATGGATGTATTGTGATTTGTAATGAACATTTTATAGTTTATAAAGGAAATTTCTTCTATCTACTGAAATTTATAATTTGAATAACATTTTCATAACTTTTATTATAGTTTTATCCATTATACCAGTTGTATATATTATATTATTTTTCTTTTTTCGTACTTCCTGGTAAAGTAATAAGTTCTTATACTTTTTTAATGTCTTTATATATTTGCCTGACTAAATTAGCCTCTGAAGATGGCCATAATCGACTGAAACTAGTCAGGCAAATAAATAAATACATTAAAACACTATAAGAACTTATTACTTTACCAGGAAGTACGAAAAATGAAACATAATATAATAATAATCAATAGTGGAAACTTTATAATTTTCACTGAACAATGAAAGTACATTATAATTGAAGCAGCAAGAAGCAAGGTAATTTTTTTATCGAAAAATAAACATTAATGCAAATACTAAAAAGTGTAAAAAGCATATATTGGTTTGTCAAATAAAATATTATTATTATGATACAAAACAATACACGAAGAAATGGTTTTTAAATTGTCATTACAGTTTTTCAACAATCAACTAACTTCTTTCGGAATCCCGAAGATGTCACTGGACAATTTTGCTTCTTATCTCTTCAATTTACTACATTTACTACAAAAATTTTGAACTTTCCAATTTTTTATTTTAATATAAAATAAGTATTTCGCAATTTACATTAAACTTTAATGTTTGTATAAAATATTTAAAAAAGAGGTAAGAAGCAAACATTTCGCTCGTATACAGGGTGTCTTTAAAATGGTGTTCATACTTTATAAGTCACATACTACCAACCAATATGACCCTAAATCCATATACAAAATTGACAATTAAGTTAGTTGTCTAGATGACAAAATTGAGTAAATACTTTCATGGGTTATAACTTCAAAATATAACCATCGCAGGATTATTTTTTGTGGATCTTGACATATTGGTTGGTAGTATGTGACGTATAAAGTATGGACACCATTTTAGAGACACCCTGTATAAACAATTACCAACGTTTCAATGTTCATATAGCATTGAAATAGTACTGTTTCGAAAGACAGTGTAATGATTTATCATTTAGATGCGTACAAAACAAAAAAAATATCTGGAAATGGCAGATTCTTCTTAGTTTATGTGGAGGTCGGCTTAATCATTAATAAAGCACTACTTAGCAAAACAAATTATTTGTGGCTTCATTATTCTCTAGACAATGAGTGGAAATCATCTATTATATACATGGCTGGATTGCAAAATTTTACAAATACAATCCTTCAGCTCGTTGATGATCATTATTTTTGGAGTTTTGTAGTTTCATTGCTTCTTGCTTCAATAGTTTTATCTTCGATTTCGATTTAATGCTTGGGATCATTAGTGGTTCCATTGCTTGTTGGATTTTAAATCACCTCTTCGATAATTCTAAAAAAAAAAATACATTTGTCCAAATCTGGACAAATCTGGATTTGGACAAATCTAGATGTGGACAAATCTAGATGTGGACAAATCTTTATTTGGACAAATCTGGATTTGTCCAAATGCAGATTTGTCCAAATCCAGATTTGTCCAAATGCAGATTAGTCCAAATAAAGATTTGTCTACATCTAGATTTGTCCAAATCCAGATTTAAAAATCCATTATTCGGTATATAAATTTTTCGAGATTCTTCAGATGAGATATCTCGAGCAGAAACTCTGTATATGAACCATAGTATAGATTTCTTGGTCGTGCAATTGTTGTCAAAAATAATATGCCTATGCAATCATCTGGCACACCATCGGTAATTATTAACTACTTAAGTGCACCACTCGGCTCTCACACACTGAATCCTCCCGCGACTCTTTCGAAAATTTCCAATTATCGACGAACCAGGTTAAGAAGGGACGACGCGAGGCCTTCTAATTAGCGCTCGGCGATGATCTCCTCGTGACACGCGTCAGCGTAATTACGACACATTAATGTGCCTGCAGGGGGGCGGCGGGGCGTAGGGCGGGGGTGGAGAAGGCCCCGGAGGCCGCTCGATCCTCAGCCTCTTCGGGCTTCGACGAGCTGAGGCCGCGCACGTCTCCCGAGAGATTCATCATCTTATCCAAGAGCGACCCCCGTCATCACCAAAGCAATTAATACCGCGATTTGCATCACATCTATTAGTTATCGTGACCTTTGCTGTGAATCTTGCGTTGACAGCAGGAAAGGGTATCAGGATATGTATGGGATTCATGAACGGTGGTGGGATGATGAACCGTGACTTGCATCATATCTGTTAATTATGACCTTTCATAGAAACGATTAATGCTGGGATGTCTACTTGGAATGGTTTTCTTTTTGCGTAATTTCCAAAAATACATGAATCACAATTTTTTACCTTTTTTTATCACTTCTATTGCAATTTCATGAAATCTATGAATTTCGAAAAATAATGTGAAACATCTTCAAAAGCTGCAAGCTTCCAAATCCTGCTTAATCAACAATAACTTATATTATAACAACAATAAAACAATATTTAGACTTTCTTTCCTACATTAATTTTTCTGAAGTGTGTATATTTCTTTCAATAATCCACGAAATTGTGACGAAAATTAAAACAATGTTATGTAAGGGCTCAAGATATAAATATTTAATACGGAATCAGGTAATATAATAACAAGGGAAATGCATAATACTAATTGAGAGTCGGGGGAAAAAGATTATGGGAATATATGTAGGAAAAGAGTGGAAAGATTAAGTATAAAAATGCACGTTTTCAATGCGGAAAGGTTAGATGATCCAGAGCGACGAGATTAACGTCACGTTAGACACCATTAATTAAAATCAACACAATTATAGGTATAAAGAGTATTATTCAAGTTATATTGAAGAAAGTTAAAATAAAATCAAACAGATTGTTACTACGAAATTTTATTAAATATCGGGTGACGCCAAGGCGCATTGTGGGAAAGATAATATAAACTAAATAAAATGTTGCTACGAAATTTTATTAATTCCCCGGCGACGACAAGGCGCTTGCGGGAAAGATAAAATAAACTAAATAAAATGTTGCTACGAAATTTTATTAAATCCCCGGCGACTACAAGGCGCATTCTGGTAAAGAAAAAATAAACTAAATAAAATGTTGCTACGAAATTTTATTAAATCCCCGGCGACGACAAGGCGCTTGTCTGAAAGATAAATAAACTAAATAAAATGTTGCTACGAAATTTTATTAAATCCCCGGCGACTACAAGGCGCTTGTGGGAAAGATAAAATAAACTAAATAAAATGTAGCTACGAAATTTTATTAAATCCCCGGCGACGACAAGGCGCTTGTGGGAAAGATAAAATAAACTAAATAAAATGTTTCTACGACATTTTATTAAATCCCCGGCGACGATAAGACGCTTGTGGGAAAGATAAAATAAACTAAATAAAATGTTGCTACGAAATTTTATTTAATCCCCGGCGACTATAAGGCGCTTGTGGGAAAAATAAAATAAACTAAATAAAATGTTGCTTCGAAATTTTATTAAATCCCCGGCGACTACAAGGCGCATTGTGGGAAAGATAAAATTAACACAATAAAACAAAATGTTACTACGAAATTTTATTAAAACCCCGGCGACGACAAGGCGCTTGTGGGAAAGATAAAATAAACTAAATAAAATGTTGCTACGAAATTTTATTAAATCCCCGGCGACGACAAGGCGCTTGTGGGAAAGATAAAATAAACTAATTAAAATGTTGCTACGAAATTTTGTTAAATCCCCGGCGACGACAAGGCGCTTGTGGGAAAGATAAAATAAACTAAATAAAATGTTGCTACGAAATTTTATTAAATCCCCGGCGACGACAAGGCGCTTGTGGGAAAGATAAAATAAACTAAATAAAATATTGCTACAGAATTTTATTAATTCCCCGGCGACGACAAGGCGCTTGTGGGAAAGATAAAATAAACTAAATAAAATGTTGCTACGAAATTTTATTAATTCCCCGGCGACGACAAGGCGCTTGTGGGAAAGATAAAATAAACTAAATAAAATGTTGCTACGAAATTTTATTAATTCCCCGGCGACGACAAGGCGCTTGTGGGAAAGATAAAATAAACTAAATAAAATGTTGCTACGAAATTTTATTTAATCCCCGGCGACGACAAGGCGCTTGTGGGAAAGATAAAATAAACTAAATAAAATGTTGCTACGAAATTTGAAATAGAGAAAAATAAAATAAAGGAAAGATAAAATGAACTTAACAGAAGTATAATAAGTTAACCGAATGAATTATTGAAATATCAATAAAATCAATAAATAAAGAAAAATAACAAGAATAATACTCTTCAGGGAATAAGTATAAAAATTAAAATAATAATTTTGAAAACATCTTGGTAAACAGGGTATATAGTACAATATAAATCGTGGGCAATGAAGTAGAAATTAAATCAATTTGAGTAAATTCCGTTATGAGGTAATTTCAATATTAAAAGGGTAATAAATTCAGAAAAGGTAATGAGTACAAATTAAATGTAAATGTATCAAATTATATATTAAATTCAGGTTAGTTCAGGTCCATATTAAAATGGTCATAAATTCAGAAAGGAAATTAGTAAAATTTATATAATAAATTGAATTAAATAATATCAATTCAGGTAGATAATCAATGGTCGTAAATTCATAAATTGTTAACAAAACCTAGTTAATGAATCTTAAAGTAATAGATGCAAAATGGCATTGGAAGGCACAAACGGTGACATATTGCATGATGTGGTGACATACATTCAGTAGTTTGTTTAGAATTGAGCAATGTGTGAAGTCATTGACGTTACTAGAATTATCCAACTGATGTGACTGACTATGTTGATGGACACATTTTCTGTTAACATTTTCTATGCTGTGGGAACATACAACAAAGCAATCACCATGGGCATAGAGGTGTCGATTTCTTTGATGTGTAACCTGCTGAAATGCATCTTTTATCCAAAAACAATTTTTATTTGTAGAGTTTGAGTAAATTTTTGAATAAATAAAGTAATAACTTCTGAGAATATAAAGGAAGTCAATAAATTCAAATTTTGTGTTTAATTGTATTGCAAAAATCTTTGGAAGCGAATAAATTACACTGAATCCATAAATATGTGTCTTTATTTTATTAATGTTGTTGTTACTAACCCACACATTGCCTCCAAAAAATTTGAAGTTATCACGATAATGATTTCAAAATCAAACACAACGTAAATAAATATTGACATTATACGATCACACAAAACAAAAAATAAAAGAATTAAATCATGAGCAAAAACAAATATCATAAATTAGAAGAATTTATGATTACGAATTAAATATCTAATTAATCAAATAATTGGGTATGATTGAACCTTACAAACGTATAATCTGAAAAGTATTAAGAAGTTCACAAAGGTTTGAAAATTTACAATGGTGACCTTAAAAAAATGAACAGCAGTAATGACTTTTCTTCTAGTAGCACTGAAGAAAATGTGATTACTAATTAACAAATTCAATCTCAAATCCAATAAAAGTACAATCTCAAAAGTATTAAAAAGTACACAAAGGTATGAAAATTTGCCACTGTCACCATAAAATTTTCATTGGCATTTGCAAAATTTTCACTGAAAATCACAAAATTTTGATGTGACTACAAATGTTATTATGGAACCAGGATACTGGTATTGGTATTTTCAAAATATAACGGAAAATTACAAAGTTTTAAAAATGTAATAGAAAATTTCAAACAGTAATTACTTTTCTTCTGGTAGCTCTGAAGAAAATCTGATTACTAATAAACGGTCTTCAAATCCAACAAAAATACAATCTGAAAAGTATTATATAATATATATTATATAATATTAATTATATTATATAAGTATAAAAAGTAGACAATTGTTTGAAAATTTGCCTCGGTCACCATAAATTTTTTATTGGCATTTGCAAAATTTTCACTGAATATTACGAAATTTTCATCTGACTACAAATTTTATGATGGAATCAGGATATTAGTATTGGTATTCTCAAAATATAACGAAAAATTACAAAGTTTTAATAATATAATAGAAAATTTCAAAGAAACTGGAACAATTTTGCTTCTAAATTATAAAATTGTGTAGAAATTATAACAGTTTTATTTAAAAAAAAACTTATCCGACACAAAGTCTAGAAAAATTTCATGATATTTTCAAAATTTTTATTAAAATTTACTAAATTACAATAGAAATAATTAAATTTCCATTAGAAAAATCAAAATTGGGTGGAAATTTTTATCGTGATTTGTTAATTGCATAATTACTTTTATAACTACAAAATTGCACTGTCAATGCCTGAATTTTTAGGCATTGTCACTGAAAATAATCCAACAAACGTATAATCTGAAAAGTATTAAAAACTTCACAAAGGTTTGAAAGTTTACAATGGTGATCTTAAAAATATGAACAGCAGTAATGACGTTCTTCTGGTAGGTAGCACTGAAGAAAATGTGATTACTAATAGGCAATTCTTCAGGTCTTGAAATCCAACAAAAGTACAATCTGAAAAGTATTATATAATATATATTATTTAATATTAATTACACTGCTCAACAAAATTAGGGGAACACCTATAAAAAAGGGTTAAAAATGGTTAATTTTTCTTATAGTAGGTGGTATTTTTTGCTTATTTTGAGCACATGGTTTTAAAATGCCTCTGGTAGGCATTTGCAAAATTTTCATTGGCATTTGCAAAATTTTCATTGGCATTTGCAAAATTTTCATTGGCATTTGCAAAATATTTACTGAAAACTATGAAATTTTGATTTGACTACAAATTTTATGATGGAAATAGGATATTAGTATAGGTATTTTCAAAATATAACAGAAAATTACAAAGTTTTAATAATATAATACAAAATTTCAAAGAAACTAGAACAATTTTCCTTCTAAATTATAAAATTGTGTAGAAATTATAACAGTTTTACTTAAAAAAACTTATCCGATACAAAATCTTGAAAATTTTCATAGAAATTTTCTAAATTTGTATTACAGTTTACTATATTACAATAGACGTTATTAAATCTCCATAAGAAAAATAAAAATTGGGTGGAAATTTTGATCGTGAATTGTTAAATGCATAATTACTTTTATACACTACAAAATTGCACTGGCAATCTCTAAATTTTTAGGCATTGTCCCTGAAAATAATCAAACAACGTATAATCTGAAAAGTGTTAAAAAGTTCACAAAGGTTTCAAAATTTACAATGGCGACCATAACAATATTAACAACACTAATTATTTTCCTTCTGGTAGCACTGAAAAAAATGTGATTACTAATTAACAGTCTACAGATCCTATAAAAGTACAATCTCAAAAGTATTAAAAAGTTCACAAGTTTGAAAATTTGCCACGGTCACCATAAAATTTTCATTGGCATTTGCAAAATTTTCACTGAAAAATACGAAATTTTGATTTGACTACAAATTTTATGATGGAATCAGGATATTAGTATTGGTAGTTTCAAAATATAACGGAAAATTACAAAGTTTTAATAACTAATAAAATAATTCAAAGAAACTGGAACAATTTTCCTTCTAAATTATAAAATTGTGTAGAAATTATAACAGTTTTTTTTTTTTTAAACTTATCCGATACAAAGTTCTGAAAATTTTCATTGAAATTTTCTAAATTTGTATTACAAGTTACTAAATTACAATAGAAGTTATTAAATTTCCATTAGAAAAATAAAAATTGGGTGGAAATTTTGATCGTGAATTGTTAATTAATGTATAATTACTTTTATGCAGTACAAAATTGCACTGGCAATGCCTAAATTTTTAGGCATTGTCACTGAAAATAATCCAACAATCGTATAATCTAAAAAGTATTAAAAGCTTCAAAAAGGTATGAAAGTTTACAATGGTGATCTTAAAAAAATGAACAGCAGTAATGACTTTTCTTCTGGTAGGTAGCACTGAAGAAAATGTGATTACTAATAGGCAATTCTTCAGGTCTTGAAATCCAACAAAAGTACAATCTGAAAAGTATTATATAATATATATTATTTAATATTAATTACACTGCTCAACAAAATTAGGGGAACACCTATAAAAAAGGGTTAAAAATGGTTAATTTTTCTTATAGTAGGTGGTATTTTTTGCTTATTTTGAGCACATGGTTTTAAAATGCCTCTTTCTGTTTAAATAAACATGAATTAAGATTAATCAGAAATAATTAATTTCGTATAGTTGTTAAATTTCTATTTGAACCCTTTTTTAAAGGTGTTCCCCTAATTTTGTTGAGCAGTGTATATTATATAAGTATAAAAAGTAGACAATGGTTAGAAAATTTGCCATGTTAACCACAACATTTTCATTGGCACTTGCAAAATTTTCACTGAAAATTACGAAATTTTGATTCGACTACAAATATTATGATGGAATCAGGATATTAGTATTGGTATTTTAAAATATAACGGAAAATTACAAAGTTTTAATAATATAATAGAAAATTTCAAAGGAACTGGAACAATTTTTCTTCTAAATTATAAAATTGTGTAGTTTTATTTAACAGTTTTATTTTTAAAAAACTTATCCGATACTAAGTTTTGAAAAATTTCATAGAAATTTTCTAAATTTGTATTACAATTTACTAAATTACAATAGAAGTTATTAAATCTCCATTAGAAAAAATTTTGATCGTGAATTATTAATTAATGCATAATTACTTTTATACACTACAAAGTTGCACTTGAAATGCCTAAAAATTTGGGCGTTGTCACTGAAAATAATCCAATAAACGTATAATCTAAAAAGTATTAAAAAGTTCACAAAGGTTTGAAAATTTACAATGATGACTATAAAAAAAATGAACAACAGTAATTTCTTTTCTTCTGGTAGCACTGAAAAAAATGTGATTACTAATAAACAGTCTTCAAATCCAACAAAAGTACAATCTCAAAAGTATTAAAAAGTACACAAAGGTTTGAAAATTTGCCACGGTCACCATAAAATTTTCATTGGCATTTGCAAAATTATCACTGAAAATTAAGAAATTTTCATTTGACTACAAATTTTATGCTGGAGTCACGATATTAGTATTGGAATTTTCAAAATATAACGGGAAATTACAAAATTTTAATAATATAATAGAAAATTTCAAAGAAACTGGAACAATTTTCCTTCTAAATTATAATATTGTGTAGAAATTATCAGTTTTATTTAAAAAAAACTTATCCGATACACAGTTTTGAAAATTTTTATAAAACTTTTCTATATTTGTATTACAATTTACTAAATTACAATAGAAGTTATTAAATCTCCACTAGAAAAATAAAAATTGGGTGGAAATTTTCATCTTGAATTGATAATTAATGCATAATTACTTTTATACACTACAAAATTGCACTGGCAATGCCTATATTTTTAGGCATTGTCACTGAAAATAATCCAACAATCGTATAATCTAAAAAGTATTAAAAACTTCAAAAAGGTTTGAAAGTTTACAATGGTGATCTTAAAAAAAAATGAACAGCAGTATTGAATTTTCTTCTGGTACCTAGCACTGAAGAAAATGTGATTACTAATTAACAGTCTTCAGATCCTATAAAAGTACAATCTCAAAAGTAATAAAAAGTACACAAAGGTTTGAAAATTTGCCACGGTCACCATAAAATTTTCATTGGCATTTGCAAAATTTTCACTGAAAATTACGAAATTTTGATTCGACTACAAATTTTATGACTATAAATAAAATGAACAACTTGACTTGTAATGACTTTTCATGAGTTGACATGCAATGACCCTTTACACATTTTTTTCCTGTGGCAATGGTTACAATTTCATTATACATGGAATTTTTAGGAATACCTTTGAAATTTCAATGGATAGACAGAGGGAAAGAGAGAGAGAGAGAGAGAGAGAGAGAGAACAATCTTTATTAGGCTATTGGCTCTTGGCTTTTTCGCCTTATCATCTCTGTATCGTACCAATTTTAGTTTATGTACCGCCAAGCGAGAATTAACCTAAATATGCAGAAATTTGCTCTTCTGCTGTGCATGTAACAAATAGGGCTCATAAATAACTTAGACCTCGCGAATCCAGTCATCTTCGATTTGCTCACGTGAAAACGTATGCAGACTTTGCTCTGGCGTTGGGTTCACCTGGGGAGCGTGGCTTGGCGGCCTTTGTTCTTCGTCGTGGTGACAATGTTCGCATTCTCCACGTCCATTAATTCCGGCACGTCTCCCAAGGTGTGAGAAAATCTTGGGCGCTCGCGATCGGATCTGCAGCCACGGGGGTAATTCACGATGGTAGCTTGTCCTGCACTGATGAGCGCAATTAACTGCCGAGCAGCACGACCCATTCCGCTGTTCCGCAACGACATTGATGGTGATGGTGCTGGCCGTAGAAGACGTTTCCCAACGGCGACGATCCCGACGGGATCACGACGGTGGTGGTGAATCGGGGCGCGCGTGATCCGAACCGATGCCCGCTCTAATGTAATTTACATGATATATTATTAATCGACGTTACGCCAGACCCATGCATTATCATCGGTATAAATAGCTCACAATCGAATTTCGCCTCAGACACCGAACGTTTGAGCCCCTGCTCATATTCCCTTGTTCTTCGCAAAAGGCATGTGCATGTGTACAACAACACGGAGTGACATTTCGACACACGAAAAAATTGCCATTGAATATTTGCGAAGGCACCGTCATTGTTTAATGTTTCTTAAAATGTGAACGAAACGCAAATGTCGGCCGTTTTTACCGCTGAGGGCAGCGCATTGTGCCGGAGAAAGGCACCCCAATTAATCCCACCACACCAAAAAACTATTGCGATTCCAATGGGAGCGTGTAGATTAATTATTGTTTATTATTATGCGGTGATTAACATTAAGTCAATAGGAGTGCGCACCGGTAATCGCCTATAAAAACGAGGCACGCCTCTGCCCATCTTAATTATAATCGCACTCCGGTACCATCAACGCAACCTCGAAACGTCGAAACCTCAAATTACGACACAAAACAAACCACACGTTGCAAAAATTAAAACATTTTAATATCTGCAATTTACAACACAATACATAAGTTGTGAATATTTTATTTAACGATAAACTCAAATTTCACAACGCACTGCAAATTATGTGCAATGAAGGACAGCATAAAAATAGGCCTTAATCATTTAGAATTCAGAATCTAAATAGTACCCAAATTTGGAAAAATCCTTGGATATTTTTCGAGGCTTGACGACCTCCTCATTTCATTATGCTGGAAGACTGCAGAAAATATATTCCAATTACATAAAGAAAATTGTTGGTAACTGTTGATGCTTACGAATCCAGAATCTAAAAAGTACCACGTCTAAAATTTCCATGGAGAAAATTAGATTGAATTTAGCGATTTCATCATGCAGGAAGACTGCAAAAGAAATCATCTCGTTTACATAACGAAATTTGTTAAAAGAACACAATGCGCTACAAATTAGTTGAAATGAAGGACAGCATAAAACGAGGTCTTAATTCTCTGACTATTTATAATACAGAATCTAAAAAGTACCCAAATTTGGGAAAAAGCCATGATCATTTTCCAAAGAGAAATTTGGCGACCTCCTTATATCATCATGCTGTAATTTTTTTATGACTGTAATAGCCTTCAAAGCATTCACGAAGGATTATATCAAACAGCTTTAAGTTTCAACTCCTGTATGAAATTTTATTTCTGATAGTTTCGACCTGAAGGTTAGAACTCCTATTACAGAGGTGGGCACACACGGAGCTATTGGGAGCCACGTTTAATTTTTTATTTTATTTCGGGAGCCGCACAAAACTATCCGAAAAGTGTAAATAAAAAGAAATAAAAAACCTTTTTTTTTTTGGAAATAGAAAAAATTTATTTTTAAAATTTGAAACAATTTTTAGCGATTATCTTTAACTAATTTTTTGAAATTTGGCTCGATATTTGTCGTAGCCGTTCGTATCAATTCACTAAGATGCTTATTAGTCATTTGTGAGCGGTATTTTGACTTCACAAACTTCATAGTGGAGTATGTTGACTCGCAATTGTAAGTAGTGCCAAAAATTGATAACAGTCGGCAAGCAGCTATCTTTAAGGATGGATATTTCGACTCTGGTACAAGTTGCCAAAATTCTAACATCGGAACAGATTTGTGATGAATCTGCAATGCCTGATCCTCTTTCATCTCTAACAATTCCAATTCCCCTGAGGCTTTTTCTGCGAGTAATACTTCAGAAATTGAAAATCCATCCTCGACAATATTACAAGCAAATGGGTTCAAAAAATATGTAAATGAAGATTTCAAATTTTGTAAATCTTCAAATCTTTGTTGAAAATCTTCCTGCAGTTCAATTAATTTTTGTTCATATTCTTCTAACTTTTCCTCCTTAATATTAATAACATTCGCTTTTATTTTTGGAAAATGATTAAATGTTTTATTCTTCAAATCGTTAATAAAAAGTTGCAGTTTAGCCTTAAAACTGAATACGGTTTGCGACAAATCAATAATATTTTTTCCCTTTCCTTGCAAAGCCAAGTTAAGGTTTTGTAAATGTTCCAGCGTATCTGTGAAGAACATTAAATCGGAAAGCCAACTGTCATTGTGTAAGTCATTAAATGTTTTTCCAATTTGTTTTGTAAATTCTTTAATTGGATTTAAAAGTTCTACAAAGCGGCTCAAAACATTGAACATCGACAACCATCTTACCATGCACCAAAAAGATAGATCGCTGGGCAATTCATCTGAATAATCTTCCTTCTCCTTCAAGTTGTCAATGAAATTTTTAAATTGCCGATGCGTTTTGGCGTTGGCTTTAATTAAATTGACAATTTGAAGGACTGTCTTCCACACATTTTCGTATTTAAAATATTTTGCTATTAGGTGCTCACGGTGCACTACGCAGTGGAGAGGTAAAAAGCGTGGAATTGTTGGATCTTTATTTAAAAGTCCAATTAAACCATGGATTTTTCCTACCATGGCAGGAGCTCCATCAGTTGCAATGCTTACCAATTTATTTGTGGGTAATTCAAATTTGGTTATTATGTTGTCAAGTGCGTTTTTAATGTCGACACCTCGGGTTGTTTCGATAAGAGGTACTAGGTCCAATAATTCTTCTTTTATTTGTATGTCTGCAAATACGTAACGAATATAAACGGCCAATTGTGGAATATCTTGAATATCTGTCGATTCATCTAGAGCCAAACTAAACGCTGTACAATTTTTCAAATCAAATTTAAGACAATTTTCAATGTTTGCACTAATTTCACTAATACGACGCTCAGTTGTACGACGTGACAATGGAACCTGTTCGATCAATTTATGCAGTTTTTTATTATCAGGATCCAATATTTTAATTGAATCTTCCAAATTCTTTTTTATAAATTCTCCCTCTCCATAAGGACGTTTGGCACGTGCAATGTTCCAAGCTACCTTAAAACTAACTTCAACCACTCTGTCATCTTCCTTGCTAAAGGAAAGTAGAAGCCCTTGTTGCTTCTGAAGACTAGATTGTAAAGATTTAAGTTTCTCTGTCCGCAAGTTTGATTTTTCTGGATATTGATTAGGAAAATCTGCATGATTCACTTCGTAATGTCTACGTAAATTACCACCTTTATAGTTTGAAATTGTTGCTTTACAATAAGGCACAATGACTTTCCATTATTGTCAATGAAGGCATACTTTTCTGTCCATTCCCTTTGAAATTTTCTGTTTTCATCTTCGTATTTTCGTTTTTTCGCATTTTCCGTCATGTTTTTACATATTAAATTTCAATAAACATCTGAAATAGAATCGGAAATCTAGATAAACTTCAATTCACACCGTGAAAATAAAACTTTTGTACGCAAAAATTTCTTACTTACGTTAGATACAAAATAGAGAATAATCACTCCTTATAAAACGGTTTAGAAAATAGAGAATAATCGCTTCTTGCAATCAAACGGTTTACAAAATAGAAAATAATTGCTCCTTGCACTCAAGCGGTTAAAAGTTTACTATTTCAAATAAGATGCTGTGGCTGTGCAGCGCTGTGCAGTACGCAATTGCAAACCCCCACCACCGGTGCTGCGCCCGGTGGTGGGGCGCAGCACCGGGCGCGATTTATTGAAAATCATTCAATAAATTTTGGAAAAGTACATTTTTACTCAGTGTTACTGGTTCTTGTAAGTTGGAGTTGGCGAGCCGCAATTTAGGTAACGAAGAGCCGCATGCGGCTCTAAGAGCCGCATTTGCCCACCGTTGTCCTATTACTTATGACTAAAGATAGGATAGTTAGGTAAAATAAAACATAAAGGCAGAAAAAAGGCAAAAATTAAATTTGCTCAAGAAAAGCAACGAAAGCAAAAATAGTGCCCAAAATGATTATATCAAATAGTTTAACTTTCAACTCCTGTATGAATTTTTTTTTCTGACAGTGTCGGCCTGAAGGTTAGAACTCCTATTACTTATGACCAGAGATAGGATAGTTAGGCAAAATAAAACATCAAAAAAGGCAGGCACAGGACAAGGGAAAAAATGAAAAAAAAAACGCTAGTAAGGCAAGAAAAGCAAAAATAGTGCGCAAAAACACAAAACCAATGTATGGACCAATGAGAAACTGAAAACCAAATATAAAGAACTGTAAAAAATGAAAGAACTATGCGAATTATTAACTTTTTGTTGGCACCATCTTAAATATTAATAAATCATTCAAATAAAAATGAATATTTATTAATAATTATTCATATTTTTAAGCAATTCAGTAATAAGTAATTTTTCTATATTTTCTGAACCTAGATCTCTTGTTGCTGGGAATTTGTTTGCACATATAAAATGATATTTCTGTATTCCATGATGTTATTGGAGTATATTTGAGTATTTAAAATGCATTTGTAATCATAAATTTATAAATGCCTAAACTATTCAATGAAATCTGCTAGCAAACCGATCATAATAAAATTATGACCAAAATGATGCAAATAAAATTCTCTTAGTTAAAAAATACATTAATATTTCATAAATATGCAACTATAATTCCATTTTTCTTGGTGGCATATAAAAAAACCAAAATGTTTTTTAAAACGAATATTTTTTTTTGCCAGAAACATGCACGAAGGATTATATCAAACAGCTTTAACTTTCAACTCCTGTATGAAATTTTATTTCTGACAGCTTCGACCTGAAGGTTAGAACTCCTATTACTTATGAGTCATAAGACTAATATATCCCATCTCTATCCTAGAGATAGGATGGTTAGGCAAAATAAAACATCAAAAAGGCAGGCAACAAGGGAAAAAATGAAAAAAAAACTCAAGAACCATTTGTACCATCTTTGACTTTTGTTTGGCAGTGTTGACCTGAAGCATACCTCAAAATACACCATTTGAAGTCAATTTACTTCAGAAACCGTTTTAGAAAGGGTTGCCAAGGTTATTAAAATTAAACCGCGGCATAAATTTCTATGATTAACACTAATAGTTTTAAACGTGAACATCTAACACTTTTTTATAGTAAAGAAACCGTTACTGAAATGATTGACATTAATAAGCATATTATTATTATTATTATTGTTTTTTCTGGCAGTTTTCCCGGTTGTGGCCATCAATTTAACGTTTCGTTTTGGATATCAAAATATAAGCAAAATCGTTGTATATCTTTATATCTTCAACTCATTACTGTAATTTATTTTTTGGCAGTGATCTTGAACTCAGCATTCAAATAAATTCCATTGCACATATGGACAACACGCAACTAAAATATTTCTATAGATTTAATATTTAAAGTGTAAATAAAATAATATTTGACCCAAATTTTTAATTACGACTTTCAATTTAGCATTTGTTTTTTTTGTGTATCAAAATACATGCACAAAAAATTGTTACTGGCAGTTTCAATTTTTGTCTCGTTACAGTATTTTTGTGACGGAGATTTTGAACTCGTCATTGAAATTATTTCCACTTTTGGACACCACGTACTAGTGAAATATTTTTTAACATTTCACTCATAAATGAAAAATTATTTCTTGCAGTAGGTACATACGTTAGGTTAGGTTAGGTTGGGTTAGGTTATTATTATTACATATATAAGTTAAACTCACACATACAATATTAAAAGGCACAATTTTATTTACTGCTGTCATATCTCAATATATATGTCAGTTTTAATCTTTAACTCATTATTGTAATTTATTTTGTGGCAGTGATCTTGAACTTACCATTCAAATAAATTCCATTGCATATTTGAACAACACGCAACTAAAATATTTCCATAGATTTAAAATTTAAAGCGTAAATGAAATAATATTTGACCCAGATTTTTGGGTACGACTTTCAATTCAGTATTTCTTTATTGTTATATATCAAAATACATGCAAAATAAGCATATTATTATTATTATTATTGGTTTTTCTGGAAGTTTTCCAGTTGTGGCCATTAATTTAATGTTTCGTTTTGGATATCAAAATATAAGCAAACTCTTTATATGTGGCTGTTTTAATCTTCAACTCATTATTGTAATTTATTTTGTGGCAGTGATCTTGAACTCACCATTCAAATAAATTCCATTGCATATTTTGACAATACGCAACTAAAATATTTCTATAGATTTAAAATTTAAAGTGTAAATAAAATAATATTTGGACCAAATTTTTAGTAACGACTTTCAATTCAGCATTTGTGTTTTTTATGTATCAAAATACATGCAAAAAAGAATTGTACCTGGCAGTTTCAATTTTCGACAGTACAGTTTCGTTAAAGTATTTTTGTGGCGGGGATTTTGAAATCATGAAATCAAGTGTAAATAAAATTATGTTTGACCCGAATTTTTAGTAACGACTTTCAATTCAGCATGTGTTTTTTATGTATTCAAATACATGCAAAAAGAATTGTAACTGGCAGTTTCAATTTTCGACAGTACAGTTTCGTTACAGTATTTTTGTGGCTAAGAGTTTGAAATCATTTCAACTTTCGGACGTCAACGTACTAATGAAATACATTTTAAAATTTGACTCATAAATCAAATATTATTTCTGGTAGTATGTTATTTACATTCATACATGAAATATTGGCACCCACAATTTTGAATATGAATCCACAACATAACTATTATTTTTGCCAACTGAAATATGTCCGGCTATAACTAGTTACTGTGTTTTATTTTATGTCATTATATGATTTTTGTGTCAAAACTGCTGTTATGACTCAACTCACAGCTCTAAACTTTTTCTAGTAGTTGTACTTCAAACTAACTACTGTAAATATTGTATTTGTCAGTTGTGATCTTTAAATAACTACTGATAGTTTCCAACCAATGACAATCAACTTCCCACTGAAATATTTTCCGTCTGGCACTATTTAAATATTTTTTCGATACTTTTATTAATGTACAATATTAAAAATACTCAAATAAAACAAAATATTAATTTTGATATTTAAGTTGAATGAACACGTATTTTTTAACTCTTTGACATTTAGCTCACATATAAAATTATATTTCATTCAATTTGATAATGACATACCAGGTCATTATGATTTTTTTTCAAATTATCGTTTTTACTTTAATTACTTATTGAGTTGTATGAAATTATTGTATGAGTTTCAAATTTCAGTTCATCTAGTTCGATCTATTTTGGTATATATTTGATATTATGCTGTGAAACTTTTATGAAATACCGATCTATTTTGGTATCTATTTGATTTTATGCTGTGAAACTTTTATGAAATACCGATCTATTTTGGTATCTATTTGATTTTATGCTGTGAAACTTTTATGAAACACCGATCTATTTTGGTATCTTTTTGATTTTATGCTGTGAAACATTTATGAAATACCTTTAGAGTCTTTTAATATAAATTTTAATTGCAAAGTTGTTCCCACTAAAATATTTTCCGCCAGGCACTATTTAAATATATTTTCGATACTTTTATTAATGCGCAATATTAAAAATACTTAAATAAAAGAAAATATTAGTTTTGATATTTTAGTTGAATTAACAACTATTTTTTTAACGCTTTGACATTCAGCTCACATATAAAATTTCACTGCTATTTCATGCAGTTTGATAATGACATACCAGGTCATTATGAAAATTATTTTTTCCTTCAAATTACCGTTTTTACTTTCATTACTTATTGAGTTTTATGAAATTATTGTTTCAGTTTCAAATTTCAGTTCATCTAGTTCGATCTATTTTGGTATCTATTTGATTTAATGCTGTGAAACTTTTATGAAATACCGATCTATTTTGGTATCTATTTGATTTTATGCTGTGAAACTTATATGAAATATCGATCTATTTTGGTATCTATTTGATGTTATGCTGTGAAACATGTATGAAATACCGATCTATTTTGGAATCTATTTGATTTTATGCTGTGAAATTTTATGAAATACCAATCTATTTTGGTATCTATTTGATTTTATGTTGTGAAACTTTTATGAAATACCCTTAGAGTCATTTAGTATTCATTTTATTTGTAAATTTGTAATTACTAATACAGTACTCGTATATTATAAAAAAATATATAAGAACTGATACATTACGTTATGTTTGATAGGGTCAATTCAGATCAGATTATGAAAATTCTTTTTTCTTCCAAATTATCGTTTTTCCTTTCATTACTTATTGAGTTTTATGAAATTATTGTTTCAGTTTCAAATTTCAGTTCATCTAGGTCGATCTATTTTGGCATCTATTTGATTTTATGCTGTGAATTTTTTATGAAATACCGATCTATTTTGGTATCTATTTGATTTTATGCTGTGAAATTTTTATGAAACACCTTTAGAGTCATTTAATATACATTTTAATTGTAAAGTTATAATTACTAATTCATTACTCGTATATTATAAAAAATATTAAGAGCTGATATATTATGTTATGTTTGATAGGGTCAGTTCAGGTCAGGTTAGGTCGGTTAATTTAAATTAGGTTAGGTTAAGCTTATGTTTGGTTGGTTGGGTTATTATTTAAGGTAGGTTAGGAATAAGATTTCTATTAAGATTCAAAAGCATTTAATTTTTAATTAAAACACAGTGCAACACAAAATATACCTGAAATATTTGTTTTACAGTTTTTAGAGCTATTTTTATAGATCTTACTTTTCTGATTATTTTTTTCCTAATATTTTAGACCTCTAATCGCAATTTTTCGCAATTTTTACAGTGAACCCACTTCTGAAATATATTGTTTCATTGATGTTTTCTATTTTCAAGTTATTTTTCTTTTTAAACCACCAACTGATATTATTTTTATTAGTTATTAGATAAATTATATTAGTCACTTATGATAGGTAGATATACATTAATTAAAAAAAAACTGTAATACAGCATATGAAAAAGGCGCACAATTAAATAATTACAATTACAATTACAATTAACATAATATTTGAGACACACAAATGGTATAAAATGAAAAGAAAAGCAGGCGCCCAACTAAAACTAGAACAAACAAACATATAAAATTATTGAACACTAAAAGAAAATATGATGATAGATGCAACTTAATTATTATTAATATTAAACTAATAGATTTGACCGTTATTTTTTGAAGTCCATATTCATTACTTTAATAATAATTTCTTATCACTTTCAAAAGTATTAATTTTTTATTTTAACAGTAAAAAAATCAAAAATAACCTTAAACATAAACGTAATTTAATCACTATCAAGATGTTTCAGCTGAAGAAGCCACAGTGTCGCGAAACATTGTAGTGGAAAATAAAAATAAAACTGGTTTTGAAAGTAATAAGAAAACTGTATTAAAGTAATGATTATTAATATTAGTATTGATTTGATTGGATTACTCCAATATTGTTTGCAGCACTTTGACTGGTCTCCTCATTTCCAGTATATTAGTTTCCAATTGTTTTTCCCTTAGGCTCATACCACTTACGCAATTTTTGTTTTAGCAAAAAAGTTTTTAATTCCTACAAACCCTGTAATTTTTTTCTCATGAGAACTATTATTCAAAATAATATTATTTCATACAATATCTGTCAAAGTTAGAAATAAAAAAAATATGCAAAGCTAGATATTTTTAGCTAATTTGGGTTAAACTAATCCATGATTATTCTAGCTGACACACGAAGGTTGCTGTAGCTTCAAAAATTTATATTGCCAAGAGTTTGTGCTCTCCGCCACTCTTGAAAACTGCGTTCATGCAGATCTATATAAAGTACATACAATTTAAGTCTGATATGCTTTACATATTAATGATAATATAACAATAACAATAATAGCATTCTTTGTTTAAAAATTCTTAATTCTATGTTAACCACGAAAGAGATTTGACAGCGTCAGTTAAGGTTATTTTTATCTTCAGTGAAAAGTCGTATCTACTTCCGTAATAAAATTATTTATTATTATTTGCAACCGGTTTTAGCTGAACAATAAGCTGTCTTCGGCCAAATAGCCAAATATTAAGAGCACCAGTAAATCCTGGGGGTGTTATATATAAGTGTTTTCTGAAAATATTTCTGAAAATGTTGAAAATGTTCAACCCTAAATTTGGTTAATGTTCACCTTGAACTTTCCTACACATCAACTAATTAGTTATTAAAATTTATATTCGGAATGTTTCTCGTGGAATATTTCTCTCTCGAGGAAATAACGTTGTTGAATTATTTCGGCACGCATTCACATCTATTGTAATCCTCCAGGAAGCGATAAAAGGCATTCAAATGATGCAAGCAGACGCGTGCAGGTTCAGACTTGGCCAACTCGCCTCGTAAAAATCGCAAAAACGGTCGAACCGCAGAGATAAATTTGTCGTTTGTTCCTCCGCCGACTACGTGAGTGGCAGATGTAATTATTAAAAGGCAATCACGGCCGTTAGATAATCGCAAGATGTGCGTACCGGGATTAAACAAATTGCTATTTATTACTCGTTATTATTCCCGATGCAGCGGTTTGTAATGACCGACGCGCTAATGGCCAGCAATCATTGTCCTTTGTCGCCGAAGAGGCTGGAAATCGCGATGGCACAAGTTTAGAGTTCGATAGATCATTTGCATCATCTTATGAATGCTGAAATTGATGATTTGTTATTTGAAAAAATGTATTGCAAATTTTAGCAAGTTCTCAAATCGAAAAATTTAAATCTAAAAAAGTTTACGATTCTTATTAAAATACTGAATAAAACACTACTATGTTCTTTACCACATAAGGTGGTACCATAAGGTGTTACCAAAGGTGGTACCATAGATTCTTTTGACAATATCACATAATAAATTTCTATTTCTATATCTATGAGACTACAATAAACGTACTAGTATTTTATTGAGTGTTACTACGTAGTAAAGGTCCCAACCATCTCGATGATTATTCCTATTACAGTTTTTATCTAAACTAGATTAGATATTTCTTTCCTTCTTTGGGTGATTACTGGCATGAAGGCACGATGTAAAATTTGTTGGAGGAAATGAATGTTCAATTGGGTTTGTTGTAATTTGGAGATTAGCAGTTCTTGGGAAAATTATATGTTTGTTTTGTCTTGTTGATATAATTAATACACGCACTGGAATCAGATGAGCAAGTGCGTGGGCAAGTCGTGAAAGTCCATTACATTACATTGCGCACATGTGTATTCGTACACGCCGAAATGTGATGTACCTGATGATGTAAGCCTCTCTGTATAAACACAGAGTGTGATTGTTGGCAATCGTCTGCTTCCCCGTGTGCAGATGCATACGTTCACATTTTAGAGTGGACCGTGAGAATTTCGTGTCCTGGCGCGGAAAAAATCCGCGAGCGGCTCCTTTGATCACCGCCATCTGTGCGGAAAGGAAAAAGTTTTTAGTCGGGGCTACTTGCTAGAAAGGTTAGGGTTCTGTTGATATTTGCCTAGGCAGAAGAGAGGTGGCGCTTGTTTGCCTGCTGGGGCGGAAATCAATACTCGCAGGGTTGATGAGGTGGCTGCTCTAATTAATACTGTTTCAATAATAGCACTAACTGGAATAATAACTTTGCTCGTCCTGCACCTGGGGCGTAATTGTGTAATATTAATGTTCCATGCATACACAAACAATTTACATTTCGTCTACCCATAGGTAATTAGTAATTCTATCGTTTACGCAGATTATGCCAAACAAGTCAAAACTTTAATACTTTATGGCAGGCGCCCATTGTTATTGTTGTACACATCTCCAGAGTTTTCTCAACACTCAAAGAACAACAAAATGTGAACATATTAAGTATACCTACGTAAAATATTTCAAAAGACATTTTGCAACGAGAATCAAAACTTTAAAATGAACAATTACCGATCAACACAAATGTCTATTATAGCAAAATAATGTCTAGATATTTGTGTTTGTTAAATTGCTACATAAATTATAGGCGTTGTTAATCAATCAAAGAAAAGTATTTATTTTCAGTGCTGACTGTCAATTTTGTCAATTATTACTATCAAATCAAATTTCATATATCAAATTTCGAAGATTACAGTAATGATTTCCAAATTTCAATTGATGTCATATTTTCAATGCTTACATTTAAATTTACACGTATCAATTACTCTGAAAAGGTCAATAACTATCAAAATTTCAATTATTACTTTGAAAATTTGAAATTCAATTATTGAGATATTTTTAGGGCTCAATATCAAATTTTTAATTATTTCAATCAGAATTTCATATACTGTTTAATATTTTCAGTGCTTGCTGTCAATTTTGTCAATTATTATTATCAAATCAAATTTCATCTGTCAAATTGTCAAAAGATTACAGTAATGATTTCCAAATTTCAATTGATGTCATATTTTCAATGCTTACATTTAAATTTACACGTATCAATTACTCTGAAAAGGTCAATAACTATCAAAATTTCAATTATTACTTTGAAAATTTGAAATTCAATTATTGAGATATTTTTAGGGCTCAATATCAAATTTTTAATTATTTCAATCAGAATTTCATATACTGTTTAATATTTTCAGTGCTTGCTGTCAATTTTGTCAATTATTATTATCAAATCAAATTTCATCTGTCAAATTGTCAAAAGATTACAGTAATGATTTCCAGTTTTCAATTGATGTCATCTTTTCAATGCTTATTGCTAAAAATTTGCCTCTTATATTTGTTAACATTTCAATTACTCTGTGAAAAGGTCAATAACCATCAAAATTTGAATTATTACGTTGAAAATTTCAACCATTTCTATAAATATTTCAATAAGTGAGATATTTTCAGTGCTCAATATCAAATTTTCAATTATTTCAATCAGAATTTCAAATGCTGTTGAATATTTTCAGTGCTTGCTGTCAATTTTGTCAATTATTGCTATCAAATCAAATTTCATCTGTCAAATTTTCAAAAGATTACAGTAATGATTTCCAAATTTGATGTCAAATTTTCAATGCTTATTATTAAATTTACCTCTTATATATGTTAACATTTCAATCACTCTGTAAAAAGGCCAATAACTATGAAAATTTTAATTATTTCTTTGAAAATTTCAACCATTTGTATTAAAATTTCAATTAGTGAGATATTTTCAGTGCTCAATTTCAAATTTTCAATTATTTCAATCAGAATATCAAATACTGTCAGTTTTTTAATGGACACTGCCAAACGTTCAATCAGTTCTGTAACCATTTGAATGATTTAGTCAAAATTGTAAAACGAATGCTTATTGTTAAATTTGCCTCTTGTATTTATTAACATTTCAATTACTCTATGAAAAGGTCAATAACTGTCAAAATATTAATTATTACTTTGAAAATTTGAACAATTTCCATCAAAATTTCTATTATTGAGATATTTTCAGAGCTCAAATATCTAATTTTCAATTATTTAAATCAGAATATCAAATGCTGTCATTTTTTTATGCACCCTGCCAAATTTTCAATCAGTTTATTTCATCATTTGAATGATTTCGTCAAAATTGTAAAATGAATGCTTATTGTTAAATTTGCCTCTTATATTTGTTAACATTTCAATTACTCCGCGATAAGGTCAATAACTATCAAAATATTTATTCAAAATATTCAGAAATTTCTATAGAAATATCAATTATGGGCATATTTTCAGTGCTCAATATCAAATATTCAATAATTTCAATCAGAATATCAAGTACTGTCATTTTTTTTAATGTACAGTCATGCTCACATAAATCTAGTACACAAAATTTGACATTTCTATACAAAATTGCTATTGTAATCTAATTTCTTGTACTAGATTTATATGAGCATAACTATACACTGACATATGTTCAATTAGTTCTGTAACCATTTGAATGATTTCGTCAGATTTGTAAAACGAATGCTTATTGTTAAATTTGCCTCTTGTTTTTGTTAACATTTTAATTTCTCTGTGAAAAGGTCAATAACTATCAAAATTTTTATTGTTACTTTAAAAATTTCAACAATTTACATCAAAATTTCAATTATTGGGATATTTTCAGTGCTGAATATCAAATATTCAATAATTTCAATCAGAATATCAAGTACTGTCATTTTTATTAATGTACACTGACAAATATTCAATTAGTTCAGTAACCATTCGAATGATTTCGTCAAAATTGTAAAACGAATGCTTATTGTTAAATTTGCCTCTTATGTTTATTAACATTTTAATCACTTTGGGAAAAGGTCAATAACTATCGAAAATTTAATTCTTACATTGAAAATTTGAACAATTTCTATCAAAATTTCAATTATTGAGATATTTTCAGTGCTCAAAATCAAATTTTCAATTATTTCAATCAGAATTTCAAATCCTGTTTAATATGTTCAGTGCTTGCTGTCAATTTTGTCGATTATTACTATCAAATCAAATTTCATCTGTCAAATTGTCAAAAGATTACAGTAATGAATGCCAATTTTCAATTGATGTCATATTTTCAATGCTTATTGTTAAATTTGCCTGTTATATTTGTTAACATTTCAATTACTCTGTGAAAAGGTCAATAACTATCGAAATTTTAATTATTACTTTGAAAATTTCAACAATTTCCATCAAAATTACAATTATTGGGATGTTTTCAGTGCTCAATATCAAATTTTCAATTATTTCAATCAGAATTTCAAATACTGTTTAATATTTTCAGTGCTTGCTGTTAATTTTGTCCATTATTACTATCAAATCAAATTTCATCTGCCAAATTGTCAAAAGACTACAGTAATGATTTCCAATTTTCAATTGATGTCATATTTTCAATGCTTATTGTTAAATTTGCCTCTTATATTTGTTAACATTTCAATTGCTTTGTGAAAAGGTCAATAACTATTAAAAAAATAATTATTACTTTGAAAATTTCAACAATTTCTATAGAAATATCAATTAATGTGATATTTTCAGTGCTCTATATAAAATTTTCAATTATTTCAATCAGTATATCAAATATTGTCATTTGTTTTAATGGACACTGCCAAATGTTTAATTACTTCTGTAACCTTTTGAATGATTTCGTCAAAATTGTAAAACGAATGCTTATTGTTAAATTTGCCTCTTATATTTGTTAATATTTCAATTACTCTGTGAAAAGGCCAAAATTTTAATTATTACTTTAAAAATTTCAACAATTTCTATCAATATTTCAATTATTGAGATATTTTCAGTGCTCAAATATCAAATTTTCAATTATTTCAATCAGAATATCAAATACTGTCATTTTTTTAATGGACACTGCCAAATGTTCAATCAGTTCTGTAACCATTTGAATTATGTCGTCAAAATTGTAAAACAAATGCTTATTGTTAAATTTGCCTCTTATATTTGTTAACGTTTCAATTACTCTGTGAAAAGGTCAATAACTATCGAAATTTTAATTATTACTTTGAAAATTTCAACAATTTCTATCTAAATTTCAATTATTGAGATACTTTCAGTGCTCAAATATCAAATTTTCAATTATTTAAATGAGAATATCAACTACTGTCATTTTTTTAATGGACACTGCCAAATGTTCAATCAGTTCTGTAACCATTTGAATGATTTCGTCAAAATTGTAAAACTCTAAAAGCTTATTGTTAAATTTGCATGTTATATTTGTTAACATTTCAATTACTCTGTGAAAATGTCAATAACTATCAAAATTTTAATTATTACTTTAAAAATTTCAACAATTTCTATCAAAATTTCAATTATTGGGATGTTTTAAGTGCTCAATATAAATTTTTCAATTACTTCACTCAGAATTTCAAATACTGTTTAATATTTTCAGTGCTTGCTGTAAATTTTGTCAATTATTACTATCAAATGAAATTTCATCTGTGAAATTGTCAAAAGATTACAGTAATGATTTCCAATTTTCAATTGATGTCATATTTTCAATGCTTATTGGTAAATTTGCCTGTTATATTTGTTAAAATTTCAATTACTTTGTGAAAAGGTCAATAATAATTAAAATTTTAATTATTACTTTGAAAATCTCAACAATTTCTATCGAAATTTCAGTTATTGAGATATTTTCAGTGCTCAAATATCAAATGTTCAATTATTTCAATCAGAATTTCAAATACTGTTTAATATTTTCAGTGCTTGCTGTCAATTTTGTAAATTATTACTATCAAGTCAAATTTCATGTGTCAAATTGTCAAAAGATTACAGTAATGATTTCCAATTTTCAATTGATGTCATATTTTCAATGCTTTCTGTTAAATTTGCCTCTTATATTTGTTAACATTTCAATTAATCTGTGAAAAGGTCAATAACTATCCAAATTTTAATTATTACTTTGAAAATTTCAAGAATTTCAATCAAATCTTCAATTATTGAGATATTTTCAGTGCTCAATATAAAATTTTCAATTATTTCAATCAGAATATCAAATACTGTCATTATTTTTAATGGACACTGCCAAATGTTCAATCAGTTCTGTAACCATTTGAATCATTTCGTCAAAATTGTAAAACAAATGCATATTGTTAAATTTGCCTCTTATACTTGATAACATTACAATTACTCTGTAAAAGGGTCAATAACTATCAAAATTTTAATTATTACTTTGAAAATTTAAACAATTTCGATCAAAATTTCAATTATTGAGATATCTTCAGTACTCAATATCAAAGTATCAGTTATTTCAATCAGAATATCAAATCTGTCATTTTTTTTAATGGACACTGACAAATGTTCAATCAGTTCTGTAACAATTTGAACTATTTTGTCAAAATTTCAATGCTCACAGTGAAAATGGAACAGATACAAGACTCAAAAATGGGTTTTAATAATTGTTGTATCAACAATATGCCAAAAATATTTATCGATTTGAAAATTGTTGTCGAGTCAATATAGAAGAATGTTGTAGTTTAGAGAAGTGGACTTGACATATTTGTAGTTTTTTTTAAATTATTTCAACACTTACATTAAGTTACATGGCAAAAAATTAGGTAAAAAACACACACAGGTTATTTTGATAGTATCACTTAGATTTATTTAGTACTGACTATAGTTTCGACACCTTAACGGGTCATTATCAAACACTTACAATGTAAGTAAGATCTTTTTCTTTGTAGTATCTGTCTTTTGTTTTCTTTATTATTTTTGTTGGTTCTTTTTTCATCTTCCTATATTGTCTTCTATCTGTTTGTTTTCTATATTGTTTCGGTGGTTCTTGTGCTATTTTTTTCTTTCTTTGATTAGTTTTGTTATTTTTTTGTGTCTTCCATGGGCTGCTTGTTCTGCTGCTCATTGTGTTTGTTTGTCTGTTCTCTGTTATTATTTGTTGTAGTTTTCTTGATAGTTTTTCATACGTTTTTATGTTTTCAATGTTTGTTTTGGTGATTATATTGTTTCCAGTTAAGTTTCCATATGCATATTCTTAACACATACAAGTCTATTTTTTAAGTTATTTACTTCGAGGAGGTGTAGATGCCGAAAACAATGAAATAAGTTTGCAATTGCTGAATCATGAATGAGCGATGTAGATAATGCAAACATTTATTTTATTAACTCTGGAAACAAGTTTGTGAAAGAAATATGAAGTGAAATTGAAGTAAATTGATTCGATACATATATTTTTTGAGATATACCTACCTTAAAGTATAGAATTTTAGTAATTTACATTATTGATCAGTGTGGTTGATGCTGCAAACGTTTAGTTTCATTAAATTTGGAACTAATTTTGCAATTGCTGATTTTTAAGTATTTAAGAAGTGTAAAGAGAAATTGAATAAAATTGAGGGGTATATACAAAACTGTTCGTCAATAAATAATTTAAAAAAATGTAAACTGGGAAAATAATACAGGCAACCAAAATAACATCTAACGTTTAAACTTACATTTTATACATTTGACATTCTTCTATGTACAAATGCTCGTAATACTAATAATATATTATAATTAATTTAATAATAATAATAGTAATATAATAAAACCCTAAACTTAATAATAATAGTCCCTACTACTCCTCTACTTATGCACTTTATTCATATAAAAACATTGAATATCGAACAGGTACAGGTCAACTTTTAAACAGTATACTAGTACTTATAGATATGGTTTAAAACTGAATCTGGAAGAGAATTGAACTCACATCTATGGAATATAAGTCACATCCCAAACTTTTCCCTCCCCTCCCAACAAGAGTTTTATTAAAAATTAAATTTATGTACAAAAATAATCAATTTAATTTAAGTACAAAATAAATACATTTTTTGTTATAGTTTCATCCGTTTTGAATACCAGTTATATTATATTTTTTATTGTTTTCTTTCTTCCATATTGGAGTACTTACTGGTAGTATATAAATATAAAGATTTTTTGTTGTTTATATTATTTTTATTATTTCTTCTTCACCTTACTAGACTAGTTTCTGCTATTGTGGGCCATCTTCAGAGGTGTTATTTTTTTAAATACAATATATATGATATTAGATTAAAAAAACAGTGGTAACATTTTGACCTTAAATTATTTATTAATTTTGTCAAATTTTGAAGTCTTCACATATTTATATTTAAGTACTACCAGTACTCCAATAAAGAAGTAAGAAAACAATAAAATCTATAAATACAATTATGAATGTTATTCTGAAAGCTATAAATGGGCACTAATGTAACAAGTATTTAAAATACTATATTTTTTTATGTAACACTTATTTGAATATAATTTAAAAAAATAAATAATTAAATTCAAAATATTGAATTGAAGCATCAATAGATTTATACAAGTTACAATTTTGTAATGACATAAAAAGGACATTCAACAATATTACAATTGTAAATTTTGTTTTCCAAAGAAAACATTTAGGCACTATTATAATAATAATGATAATCCTTACTGCTCCTATACATATTTTAGGCAATGTATGTCTCTACTAAGATTACCACTCCACAATTTCCACATTCGTCCAGTATGTCGTAGTTTTTACTTGCGAATACATTTTTGTTAATGACAATAATAATAATAATAATAATAATAATAATAATAATAGTAATAATAATAATAATAATAATAATGATAATAATGTTCATATATAATTATCATCGCTTATATGACTGAATTATTGATATGATCTGCACAAGCTACCTAAAATTATTAACTGCATGTGGAAGGGAAATTGCAATGAAAACAAATAATTTATTAAAGCACACATATCTATTTTCAGTAGGATATTTATCGTCCTATTTAACATTCTCAGCATTTTGCTGTCCTTCTATCAGTGGTCTGCCCCTATATTCTATATTTTATAATCTGTATTCTATATTCTGCTCGGGGGGTCTGTGTTTGGCAACACGACCTTAGATCCTAAACGTTAAGACAAAATACATATAAAACAATAATAATATTTGTTTATTTATTTATCGAATGGCAAATTACTACACATGTTGTTTTCCATATAATTTAATAATAACTTATACCATAACAAAATTCATATGCTTAAAATTATTCATCATTCAGATATTGACGTGTAGTCCTTCAATCCACTCATATAAACAAACACATAGAGATGAGATACAAAATAAGTATGAACGAACGATAATAAACACATATGACGACACAAAGGGAAATGAATAATAATACTGAATACTGAATAAAATATATTTATTTCTTATATGATTAAAGACGTAATACAGGTTTTTTATCTTTTCCATATAACTTAATAATAACGCAATATTAACGATATACTTAAAATTACTCATCATTCAGATATTTACGTGTAGTCCTTCGATCCACTCATAAAAAAACACATAAAGATAAGACAAAATAAATATGAAACAACGATAATAAACCCACATGATGAGACAAAGGGAACGGAATAATAATACTAAATATAATATATTTATTGCTTATATGATTAAAGACGTAATACATGTTTTGATACACAAATAAAATATGTATACAAAACTCATGAAAAATATAATATAATCTTTTTGTATTGTTTCTGTAAATATATACACATATTATTTAATAAAAATACGTTTCCTGATATTCTTATTTTTATTATTATTTATGGAGAAATAAAAATACACCTGGCAATAAAAACACGAAAACCAATGTAACAGTTATTAAAGATAAATGTTCTTTTTCAATTTATTGACGAAAGATAAATAATCCAGAAAAATATAGAAATGTAGAATGCAGAAAATTAAATCGAAATGAATTTATCATATAGAATATAAAATAATGATAGTGTTCATTTATAATATTATACAGACCATTCAAAAAAGTGGTGTCCTCTTTTACGATGGATACTAATAGATTTCACTGCTCAAGATGCAAAATAAATACGTTTAGCAACATTTCTAAAATATTTCCTAGGATACAAGAAAATCATATTACAAGATTTAACTTAATTTACAATTTTCATTAACACTGTTACGTGATCTTATGTAACAAATATTTTATGCAGTGTCGACTCCTGACTTATCGGCAAGGAAGGGCTCTGCCCTAGGAAAAACTTAACACCTACAAATAGGCATTTGTACATTCGGAACTTATATAAATAAAGTTGTTCTAAATAAGACATGGGTTAACAAATGAAAAAAAGTTAAATTAATAGAAAACTTTTGGGAGGGCGGCGCCAAGAGCCCTCCCTCATGAGTCGCCACTGATTTTATGCCAAGTTCCATCTGTTGGCACTAAATGGAAAAGTGGGCACACTTTCTTGAACGCTCTGTATGTAGGTAAACATAAATATTGTTTCATCATATTTAAAAGTGTAATAAAGTTGCACAAAAATTTACGATTTTAGTTGTGAAATATAATACAAATATTGTATCATTACATTTGAAGGTAGAATAATATTACATACAAAATTATTATTTTAGTTGTGGAATATGAACATTGAAAACATTGCGCAACTTATTATCTATAAAAATCAGGTACTTACCGTATCTCTTCATGGTTCTACGACGACACATTTCCTCTGACTAATTGAGCTTACGTTTCTAATTAACACAACCCATAAATGCAATCAATTTGTAAATGTATAAACAGTTATTTACAAAATATACCCTGATCAAAAAGATTCATGTTCGATTGCCTATTCTTCATGTCATTAGATATGTGTTGTTAGATTTGTGTGATATGTTGTTCTATACATATGTATTTGTGTTATTAGATTTGTGTGATATGTGGTTCTATATGAGTTTGTGTGTTTGAATGCATGACTAAAATTCTTAATTATAAAAAAGTTATGAATTTTTAAAACAAATTAATATATGTGTTCTGTTTGAATACAGACCATAAATTTAAAAATACATTCTAAGAATGTATGAAATAAATCTATGAATTTTCAAAACCAATCTTTGAATTTACAAAATGTTTTTATGCAACAATAAAACTTTCAATTGAAACAAAATAAATCTACGAATTTATGTTAGATTACCCATTCTGCATGTATAATTACTTACGTTACGTTTAGTAAGGATCTTCAATTTAAAAAAATATGTGTGTATAAAAGTCTTTCATTTAAAAAAAAATCTAAGATTGTATGAAATAAATCTATGCATTTAAAAATCGATGTTAGAATTTACAAAATGTTTGTATACAACATTAAAAACTTTCATTTGACACAAAAAGAAAACAAAACCTATGAACGTACAAAATAAATCTACGAATTCCTTATACAAATCTATGAATATACAAAATGTGTGATATGATACAACATATAAACTTTCTTTTTAACAAATACAACAAACATTTATGGTACCTGGTAATTTCAACTCATTTTTATCAAATTTCGACTTTTTCTTGTATGCCCACGATATAATGTTCGTGGTGATGTGAAATATATTTGGCTACAAATTTAAATATTTCATAAACAGTGACGTCTATACAGTGCGTAACAGTCATATTTAATAAATTCAGTATCTTTGAATTTGAAAGTATTGGCAAAATCATCGGACAAATCGATTTCTAATTTTAAAAGTACACATTCTGTTATAAATCTAAAATTTCTGTCACAATTTCTCTTTGAGTTGTGACGTCATATATTTTGTTTTAAATAGCAACCCTAATATATAATTTTATTTGATAGACTCATTTTTTCTGAATATAACGACATACATTATTTTATACCTTACATACGAAACATTTTGACTTTTTTTTGTATGCCCATGTCCACGTGCTTTTTATAAGGGTGGACAAATTAACTGCTATGACAGTACACGCAGGTTTCTACATTTGTGGATGTATGTCGTGGCTGGAAGTAAAACTTTATCTGTTTGATAAATAATGCGTACTTTTCAAGATGTACAGTCATGCTCACATAAATCTAGTACAAAAAATTTGACATTGCTATATAAAATTGCTATTGTAACCTAATTTCTTGTACTAGATTTATGTGAGCATGACTGTACGTATATATTTTATATTGATATGAAATTAGCTAAAATCTTGCAAATCTCTCCAGTATTCAAGGAGTTTGTAAATTATATACGTTCTGAATTGTTTTCGGTATCTATGCCCTATGTTATAATGGAGAACGAATTAAAAATTTCCAAATTTTTTTCCAAATTTGTAAATATATGTTGTATAAATAAAAACACTTAGTTAAAGTTTCACTTATTTATAGAAATTATATACCAATTGTTTCGGCCTCTCAATCACTTTCAAGCGTACATATAATTCCAATTAATTTTTAATTAACAAAATGTGACAGATTTTATTGATTTATTACAAATAAATGAAACTTTAACCTTTAACAGTCTTATTTATAAAAATGTAAACCTCTGTTTAACCCTTGGTAACCATAGCAACCCTTTGATAAAAACCCCTAAACAGCTGTTTACATTTTTATGAATAAGACTGTAACAGCGTTATTAAAAAAAAACATGGTTTATCGGTGGTTTAGCGGTGTTTTACAAAGGGTTACCAAGATCACTAAGATTAAACCACCATTAAACCGCGGCGTAAATTTCTATAAATAACACTGTTATCGTGTTATTCCTAAAAATGTAAACCGTGGTTTAGCGGTGGTTTAACGGTGTTTTACAAGTGTTACCAAGGTTACTAAGATTAAACCACCGTTAAGGTGCTTAAATTTTTATGAATAACACTGCTACTGTTTTTATTTATATTTAATTTAACATGTTTCACAAGTGTTCACCACACATACAGGATGCAAAATAAAGTAGACAAGAATGTTTCGGCTGGTTGAATAAACTTGATATTAGAAATGTCAAAAAAGTGTCAGTGTCATTGGTTACAATTAAATTTAGATTAGATTAGATAGCACAATTATACATCGGTGATAAGTTTTTTTTTATTTAGTAATTTGTATTAACTCATTCAGCAAAATTCGAGCATCATGTTGATTCAGAAAAAAAGGTACATGTTTTTTGTCTGCTTCTTGAAATGCAAGCTACAAGAAATGAGTATATATAATAAATGCCATATACAGACGATTGTTTTACCGTGTAACATAGGATTTATCATTTTTAGTAGTAGACTTCTGTCATAATGACAGCAATGTATCAAATCATGTTTTTTTTTAAATGCAACATAAAGTAAAATTATATCTCTGTGAGGCAAATATTACGGTTTACGATGTGAACAATGTTCAGCTGAGGTTTGCAGCATTACCCATTTGCAAACTGAGCTCTTGAGTTGTATACATTGTTCATTTCGTAAACTGTAATATTTGCCTCACAGGGAATTACTTGTATGTTTCACGATTAAAAAAAAAACTCTGTAGATACACCATTTTCAGTAAAACTTTTTTTTAAATAAATGCCATATTTATACAATAATACTCTGAAGAAAAACAAATACAGGTAACTGCTTTAATCTACTTTTTTTGCATTCAACAGTACATTTATTACAATGTATAGGCTGTTCACATTTTAAAGGCCCACCACCTGTTATTTTTTGTTGGCATAGCAATAAATATCCCCAAATATCAGCCAAAACTATCTGAAGACAATTGAAGTTGGTACAAATAAAACAATGTAATTGTCAAATTGACGCATGTGATGTAATTCTCGAATAATTTAAATTGGTGCCATTGTTTGAGAAGAAAGATACTTGCTTAACAAAAACTTAAAAAATGCTTTACTGATTATCCTCACTGGGAATATTAAAGTTTCTGTTTTCTCTGGCATTAATGCCTAATGCCCAATGTTAAAACTGGATACTGGATTCAAATTTCAGTTTGACAGCTACCGGTATCGCTTTTCTACCCTAACTTTAACTGAGAACACGTTTTTGTAAGTAAATAGTGGAAAAACTATGTAAAAAATCCAAAAAAATGACCTGCAACATTTTTTTTGCATTTCGTTCATATGTATAGTAAGTACTATACAAAAAATGCATTTAAATTAAAGCGACACAACATTCGTCAAAATTTGTCGATCAGTATAGTTCAATCTGTAGTGATTTTTATAATGATTTTTGTTTTGGGGAAATAAAGGAACAGGTGGTGGATCTTTGAATAAAAATAAACTTTATGTTGTGTTTGGCTGTCAAATTATTTTTTTGTTTCTAGAACTATGTTTAATATTAATATTCAATTATCTGCAATCTTACAGATATGGTATACAGTTAAAAAGTTTTTAAATCATACATATTAATATTTAAATGTCTAAAATACTACAATCTGTCAAATAGTACAATATGCAGTCAAATATTTTGTAAATTATACAGGGTGTTTCAGGAGTAAGTGCAAATTTTTTAGTAAAATTTTTGAACCAACAAAGTAAATATGTTTGATTTGAATTGATATTATTAAAAATCAACAATGTTATTTCTCTTACTTTATTAAATCTTATAATGACCCTATCTCAGTATCTATTAACATGGGACATATGCTCATAAGATATTTTTTACTTAGAATCATCCATACTACAAGTTCCCAAAATATTTCTCCTGAAACACCCTGTATAGGCAGCGATAATTTTTCTCTGTTTAAAATCTGAGAATAATAGGGAATAGTTGTTGTTGCGTAAAGACATTTGGTCATTGTTTCAGTTATGTGGGGTTTGAAATACCCTATAATGACCCAGTTATAATGACCTTATCTCAGTATCTATTATGGATGGGACATTTCGATGGCTCATATGACATTTTTTACTTAGAATCATCCATACTACAACTTCCCAAAATATTTCTCCTGAAACACCCTGTATAGGCAGCGATAATTTTTCTCTGTTTAAAATCTGAGAATAATAGGGAATAGTTGTTGTTGCGTAAAGACATTTGGTCATTGTTTCAGTTATGTGGGGTTTGAAATACCCTATAATGACCCAGTTATAATGACCCTATCTCAGTATCTGTTATCGATGGGACACATGCTCATATGACATTTTTTACTTAGAATCATCGATACTACAACTTCTCAAAATATTTCTCCTGAAACACCCTGTATAGGCAGGGATAATTTTTTTCTCTGTTTATATTCTGACAATAATCTGGAATAGTTGTTGTTGCGTAAAGACATTTGATAATTGTTTCAGTTATGTGGGGTTTGAACTGAGGACGTTTGGTATGCAGATGTGAAGACTTGTCTGCATTGTGTGCGTGTGGTTGATGAATATTAATATTTTGTTGTGAGTGTGTGTGAAGTATTGTAGTTTGATGTGTGTGTATAGTGGAGCTGTAGGTGTTTGATTATAACTAAGCACGGGGATTGGGATTCGATCAACACGGGTAATCCCGTTGTTGTTTTTAGCGCTGATCAATATTGGATGTTGTGCGATGTGGTGATTTCGGGAGGTGGAGGGTCTTGAAATGAGAGCGCGACGATCATTATACATATTTATTTCCCATCATTTGGACCCTATACAATTTATAGCTAAGTACGTTGTCAGGTAATACAATCTTTGTATGGAATGCTTCTCTGAAAAGATAAGGGGCAAGATGGTGGGGTGGGTATACAAACATCTGACTAGTATCAATAACAATATCCCGGGGCGAGCGCGAGCGGGGCCGGCCGCGGGGGGCGGCCGTGTCCGTCGCCGGCGCTCGCCGCTCTAAATACCGACACAATTGTACAATTAAATTAACTAATTTTATACGACGCCTACTGTTTTTCTCATTATTACAATAAAGATATGCATTCCCCGGTCTCATAAGACTGAGTCTACTAAGGCTAGGTCGCGGGACTCGCGCAGTCACACGCGGGGGCGGCGCAGAGGCCGGCCGCCCCCCTACACGGGCCTACACGCGTGCTCACTCCCACTGACTGCTTACTTAATTATATGTAAATATATATACTAATTATAATAATATTAATTAAGGTATATATGTAAATTCATACTTTTTTTTTTAAATATTATCAAATCTTTCATTACATATTTTTTTGTTTCTTTAATTGCTAATAATTTAAGATGTCACTTGACAAGGGGCACAGATCATGATATGTTTAGAAGTGGTGTTTATTATTAACCTATGTCTAAAGCAGAGAAGGCGATTGCGGGCGGGCGCGCGCTGGGGCACCGGCCGTTTCCCGGTGCCCCCCTCGGCCACGTTTGATGGGTGGATTTGGGGGGCCCTCGGCGGTGTGCCCCCCGCGCCCCGACCGTCGATAATTTGTATCACATAACAATATAATAAAAGCGACGCCCCGAGTGTGGGGCGCGCACGACCAACGGAAACACCGAAAAACACAGAACTCTGCACATTTACAAGACGACATAGAAAGGTCGGATTGCATATAACAGGTAAATTTATCATTTTTTTTTTATTAATTAATTAAGCTGATATGTTTGTCTATAGTCCCCGATGACGGCTGGCGGTCCAGCCGGTCAACCCTGATCCGCACCCACCCTCCCCACGCTCTATCATTGAGCTGCACACGTCCCGAGAGAGACATGCATTGGACGGAAACGACGCAGAACGTTTCGGCCGTGATGGACGTCGGCAAGTCATCCGGCGGCCCAGCACCGCCGAAACGCTTGGAATCTGCACGCGGCCCGCGGGCCTAGGAAACGGCCTCGAGTTGTTTTTGTGTTTCTTTTTTTACTGAAAAACGATTACTCTACTTACTAGAATCTCTCTAATAATCTCTCTGCCCGGTTATTAATTGACTGTTGTTGTGTTCGGAACGCTTGGGCCGTCCCTGGGTCCGCAGGGCCGATTCGCCGGAGCGCTTACTTCCGGCACCTAACACCTACATGATAGTTACAGATATATCACATAAACGTCACACAAAAAGCACTACAACACTATAATTAATTAATCTAAAATTACAATAATTATAGAGAATTACCAGTGTGTCATTATAACATTGAACAGGGCTGATTTAATTAGTAGAAAATTATAAATATAAAAAAATATTAACAAACTTGTGTCTTAAATCGAAATAAATACTAGCCAACTAGCCAATGTAACTAACCAACTAACGCTAACAACTAAACTTTGGTTAACTGAAACGAGCTCGGGCGCCCCAGGGCCCGTCATCGTTTTGCTGGGTTTTAACAATTGCTGGTTGCGACACGGCCCGGGGGCGCCCACGACACACCCATTTTATCATCATTATTTGTTTTCAGTTTTTTACAAAACTACCGTAAAAATATTTCACATCTCCAAAAATAGACGAGGGGCGAAATAAAAATTAAAAACAACACAAACGAGAAATGGCCGAGGGCCCGATTTGCGCGCATGATGCTTAATTAAAAAATAACGGCGCAAATCGCCCCCTCACAATAATTATATAACATAGATATTATTCTTCACTATTTGCTCGTCAACAAATGCGGTACCGGGGGCTTTGGGCGGGGGCGGCGCGCCAATCGCCCACTCAAGCTTGCATGAAAATTTGTTCGTGAGTGAAACCCTACGACGTGCGCGCAGCACCACCCGCGGCCCCCAGTTTTTTTTTTACTCTAATTACCAATATAATATATAATTTTATATATAATATATATATAATAGATTATTTATGTATATATATTTTATAAATATGAATTGTAAGCAAAGAAAGCTCCGGCTAAGACGCAACTAACTGAATTCAGCGAGTCGTCGATTTATTTATTTAGTTTTTTTTTGTTTGTTTTGTTTAATAGTTTTGTTTAAAGTTAGGGGCGGGCGGACGAACGGGTACCCTATTGAAGCCCCGTAGTTAAGGGGGGCGCGCGCGCTCGTCCGCAACTTCAGGCATATTTGGTATAGTGTGTAACACAGTTCGAATGATATGTTTCAGTTAAAATACATGTTAATTATACCAAACATGTCTAGTTGTCGTTTCATTTCATATATATTTTTTTTTGGTTTATTGCTATTTCAAATATAAATCAGTAATCGTATTCGCGAAGCGAATAGTCATCTTTTTTTTAATAATATATATGTATGTATATATTTATGTATATTAATTGTTAATTCTTCCTAATAATAATAATAATAATATTATATACTATATATTATGTATGTTCTAAAGAAAGCTCGACGAAACAATACTGTGAGCGAGGGCGGCGGGCCCCCCGCGCGAACCCGTCGCCCGCTTTTGGTAATAATAATAATAATTAATCAATATTAATAATAGAATCTAAAACTTAACTTTTTAGGGCACCTTTGGTTTAGCTTAATCCTCCTCAAATCCCCGCAAGGGCGCGCGTGCCAAGGCGCACGCGCGCAGGTCGTTCCCAAGTGAAACGTACAATTTTTTTCACGTAGGTAACACAGTTGACAACTATTGATATGGATGTACCTGCTGGTTGAAACTCTTGTTATCACGGACTCTAAACAGTACAGCTACAACAGAGACATTCATGAAAAATGCGCTATTTAGTGCGGTGGCGGTGGTGGTGGTGGTTTTCCTTCGGTGGCTGTTCGGTGGCGGCGGTGGTATGTGTGTTTGTGTTGAGTCGTCCTGGCGACGGGGGGCGGCGGCGGGTGCGCTCAGCAGTGGCCCGGGATCACCGCCGCTCGCTGTCAGGTGCTCAGCGGCATGTACGAATTAAGATTGTCCATTTTCCTCTCCTTTTGTTCCCTGCAAAAGATCACCGGGCGAGGTGCCCGATTACTCAACTGGAGCGGAGGGAATTAGTGTACGTGTGTGTGGGAGGGTGGAAGAAGCCGACGCGCTGCGGGGGGCCCGCCGGGGGCGGCGCCCTCGCCCGTCTCCTCCGCATGGAAATTCTCGTGGCAGCCATCGATCCGCGGATTTCATAAAGATGCAAATATCCTCAAAACCCAGCGCGCATAAATAATAAACATATCGCGCATTTCTGGGGCTGCGGCCCCCAAGGCTCAACGTGCTCGCTGCACTAAACCCCTTACCGAGCTTACGACACGTTCATTAGCAAATTGCAACGGCACAGCTTCAGCACCAGCCACACTTCTCAAGCCACATGTTTACACCGAGATGTCAAGCATCTTGTGCTAACTAACGACCGCCGGATACAGAAACCATAGCAAGAGCGATGAGACGAGACAAAGCTTTACACAAATTGACATGGAATAGATATATATCCTTGCATGTTTACACCGAGATGTCAAGCATCTTGTACGGAGTGCTAACTAACGACCGCCCGATACAGAAACCATAGCGAGAGCGATGAGATGAGACAAAGCTTTACACAAATTGACATGGGATAGAAATATATCCTTGCATGTTAACACCGAGATGTCAAGCATCTAAATAAAAACTTTTTGTGAAAAGGGTGTTTATTTTCTACAATAATCTTCCAAGCTCCACCTTATCTTTAACAATTTGTTATACTTTTCGATTTCGCGTTGTTTCTTTCAGAACACCTTTTTTACAAAAAAAAAACATTTATTTAATACTTTTGTAAATAAATGGTTTCTGTGAAAAATATGTTTATTTTCTACAATACTTTCACAAGCGCCACCTCATATTTAACAGTTTGTCATACTTTTTGATTTCGCATTGTTTCTTTCATAACACCTTTTTCACAAAAAACATGTATTTGTTACTTTAGTTAATAAATGTTTTTTTGTGAAAAAGGTATTTATGTTCTACCATTGATTATAATATTATAATCAATATTATAATCAATGGTTCTACAATACATTCACAAGCTCCTCCTAATCGTTAACAGTCTGTTATACTTTTTGATTTCGCATTGTTTCTTTCATAACACCCTTTTCAGAAAAAAACATGTATTTGCTACTTTTATAAATAAATGTTTTTTTGTGAAAAAGGTGTTTATTTTCAACAATACTTTCACAATCGCCACCTCATCGTTAACAGTATGTTAAACTTTTCGATTTCGCATTTTTTCTTTCATAACACCTTTTTTACAAAAAAAAAAACATTTATTTAATACTTTAGTAAATAAATGTTTTTTTGTGATTAAGGTATTTATGTTCTACAATACATTCACAAGTTCCACCTGATCGTTAAGTTTGTTATACTTTTCGATTTCGCATTGTTTCTTTCATAACACCTTTTTACAAAAAATCATTTATGTACTACTTTAGTAAATAAATGTTTTTTTGTGAAAATGGTGTTTATGTTCTACAATACATTCACAAGCTCTACCTGATCGTTAACAGTGTGTAAAACGTTTCGGTTTCGCATTGTTTCTTTCATAACACCTTTTTCACAATAAAACATTTATTTGCTACTTTAGTAAATAAATGTTTTTTGTGCGAAAGGTGTTAATTTTCTACAATACTTTCACAAGATCAGTATAACAGTTTGTTATACTTTTCAATTTCGCATTGATTCTTTCATAACACCTTTTCAGAAAAAAACATGTATTTACTACTTTAATAAATAAATGTTTTTTTTGTGAAAAAGGTGTCTACTTTCTACAATACTTTCATAAGCTCCACCTAATCGTTAACAGTTTGTTATACTTTTCAATTTCGCATTGTTTCTTTCATAACACCTTATTTATAAAAAAACATGTATTTACTACTTTAGTAAATAAATGTTTTTTTGTGAAAAAGGTGTTTATGTTCTACAATACATTTACAAGCTCCACCTAATCGTTAACAGTTTGTTATACTTTTCGATTTCGCATTGTTTCTTTCAAACACCTTTTTCATAAAAAAAAACCCATTAATTTACTGCTTTAATAAATAAATGTTTTTTTGTAAAAATGGTGTTTAGTTACTACAATACTTTCACAAGCTCCACCTCATCGTTAACAGTTTGGTATAGTTTTCGATTTCGCATTGTTATGAATAACACCTTTTTCACAAGAAAATATTTATTTACAAAAGAAATCTGGAGTAAAAGTAATCTACATCAATCTATGATGGTCAGATGGTCATAGGTGCTCATTTGATTTATGTTAGGCAGACACCATATGGAGTTTGGATCAACAGTTTGTTACAAAAAACATGTATTTACTACTTTTAGTAAATAAATGATTTTTGTGAAAAAGGTGTTTATTTTTTACAATACTGTCACAAGCTCGAAAATTAGTTCTTATAAGTAAATCCAAATTTGTAACAGTTTTGGAAAATTCGTAATGCAGATTTGTAATGGTTTTCAAACAAATATAAAACGTATAAAAATCAATTCCAAATTTGACAAAAATATTTGTTTGTCAGTGTGATTTCTTGTTAATAAGCGAAAAACGAATTTAAATAATGTAGTAAAATTTCAAAGTTAGTTTTTATAAGTAGATCCAGATATATAACAGTTTAAAAACTATTATAATTTAGATTTGCAAAGGCTTTGAAACAAATGTAAAACATGTGAAAAGAAATTCAAAACTTCAACACAAATATTAGTTAAATTTAAGGTTTCATCCATATTATTATAATTAGGTTATCCCACAATTATCATTATCAATATTATATCAATAGAAATATTAGTTTTTGGGTCCTCTGACAAACAGTCAGACAATCATTTTTCAATCTCAAAGAACTCAAAAACGAATATTTCTGTTGATATAATAATGATAATGATAATTGTATGATAATCTAATTATAATAATATGGATAAAACCTTAAATTTACCTAATGTCTTTGCACGTTGTGCAATTGTTTCAAAACCTTTACAAATCTGCGTTAAGAATTTTCAAAAACCATTACTAATTTCGATTTAATATAAGAGCTAATTTTAGAATTTTATTACATTATATGGATTCGTATTTCGCTTATGAACTAGAAATCACAAAGACAAACTGGCAGACAATCATTTCTCAATTTCGAAGAACTCAAAATCTAATATTTCTCTTAAATTTTTGAAACTATATTTCTGTTGAAATTTGGAAATTTGACTTGGTTCTGTCTGTCTATGTCGATGGTAACTATTTTGTGGACACGAAAACATGCCAAGATATTCGAAATAATATGAAATTCATATATTTTTAGACAAAAAAGTCTTGTTTTGAAACGAAAAAAATCAGCTAACCCAAACTAACACTTTTGACTGCGGTCTGTCTGTACATACGTCGATGGCAACTATTATGTGGACACGAAAACATGTCAAGATATTCGAAATAATATGAAATTAATATTTTTGGAAAATAAAAGTCTTGTCTTAAAACAGTTTTGAAAAAAAAAATATCGACAAACCCAAACGGATACTCTAAAATGTGTCTGTCTGTCCATACGTCGGTGGCAACTATTTTGTGAACCCAAAAATCTGTCAAGGTATTTTGATAATTATTAAAATATTTTTAGAAAAAAACATTTTGATTTTGAAGTTTTTCAAGAAGAAAAAAACGATTAACTCAAACGGTCACTTTTGACTTGGGTCTGTCTGTCCGTACGTCGATGTCAACTATTTTCAGGACCCGAAAACATGTCAAGATATTCGAAATAATATGAAATTAATATATTTTTTAGAAAAAAAATGTTTTGTTTTGAAACGGTTTTGAAAAAAAAAACAGCAAACTCTAAGGGATACTTTGAGATGTTTCTGTCTGTCCATACGTCGGTGGCAACTATTATGTGAACACAAAATACTGTGAAGATATTTTGATATTTATTAAAATATTTTTAGAAAAAACTTCTCGTTTTGAAATGTTTTTGAAGGAAAAAAATCGATTAACCCAAACGGACACTTTTGACTTGGGTCTGTCTGTCCGTACGTCGATGTCAACTATTTTGAGGACACGAAAACATGCCAAGATTTTAAAAATAATAAGAAATTTACTTTTTTTGCAAAAATAATCATCATTTTGGAAAAATTAACTCGACAAATCCAAACGGATACTTTGAGATGTTTCCGTCTGTCCATATATCGAATTCATATATTGAAGACATGAAAGACTATTACGATATTTTTATAAATATTAACCTAATATTTTTAGAACAAAATGTCTTGTATTGAAACGGTTTGTAAAAAATATGACAAACCAAAACTGATACTTTTGACATGTCGTCGGCTTAATGTTACAAGGTTCTATGTGAAAATTTATAAATTTGGGAATAATGACTTTAAATATGTTTGTTATTACAGAAAATGATCTATTGTGCACTGTAATTAGATGTTTTTTATATCACAGGTTCTTAATATTCCGATTTTAACCTTCCAACAAGCTCAAAGGTCCTGCCTTGAAAACATATGGTCCTGTAAAGTTGTACACCTAAAAATTGAAAAAATGTTACATGCAACCTTATTACACCAAGTCGACGATGTGTCTATCTATACATCCCATCGGTGGCAACTATTTTGTGAACACGAAAAACTATTAAAATATTTTCATAATTATTAAAATAATTTTAGAAAAATCGTCTTCTTTTGAAACGATTTTGAAAAAAAAATCGACAAACCCAAACGGATACTTTTGACATGTGTCTATCTGAACATACAGTGCATCGTACGCAACTATTTTGTGGACAGGAAAATACGTCAAGATATTCGAAATAATATGAAATTAATATTTTTAGAAAAAAATCTAAGCTTGTCAAGATTTTTAATAAAAATCGACGAATCAAAAACGAATAACAAAGAATACTTCTGAAAAATGTCTGTCTATCCGCATGTCTGTGACGACTATTATGTGGACACGAAAAAATGTCAAGATATTTGAGATAATAATCAAATTAATATTTTTAGAAAATAAAATCTATCTGGTTTTTCGTACTTTTTTTGTATCGTATTCATACGTATACGTAAAATAGATACGTAAAATGGTAATTTTTTTGTAATAAAAGTAAATTTAAAATTTGGTGAGTTAGGTTACTACATATAAGATAAAGATAAAAATTTGCAATTTGAAGACAGTATTCAACAGTATTCAACAGTACAAAAATATTTTAATTATTTTATCGAAAATTTCAATATTTTCATTTTCTCCATATAAGTGTGTGGAAAAAGTATTGTTTTTATAAGCATTCTTGAGATCCAGATTTTAAATATCTTTTTGAACATTATAGAAAATTTATTCATGTGTGGAAAAAGTATTGTTTTTATGAGCATTTTTGAGATCCAGATTTTAACGGAAATATCTTTTTGAACATTATAGAAAATATATTCATAAATTATTATTATATTTCTATGGTTTTACCACTTTTAATAAAACAGTAATATAATACTTAATTAATTGTGAATATAAATATATATCAGACTACCACATAGTTAAGGTAGAAACAATCGTAATGATTATAGAAAATTGTAGGTTTTTGTGTAAATTTTGCTTACAACATAGTAGTAGCTTTTTTGAGAAACCACATTTCAAAATAAATACTTTTTGTGAAAATGTGATCTGTATTAAATTGAAATGAATATTGGTGTCATGTGATAAAGCTAAAATAATTTTCTTTCTGTTTAAAGTGCTTAAATTCCTTGCTATGATATTTTATTTTATTACCTTACAGTTGGCAAATATTATAAGTCTATTCTATTATCCGGTATATGAAATTTAAAACTAGATATTTAAAAATTATATGAAGAAACGAACGTTCGTATAAAGTAATAAAAATTTATTTTTCTATATTGCAGCAGCTTCTTAATTAACCATATCAAAAGTTTAGCACATCGCGGGGAATGAGTAGTAGTTAAGTATATTACATAATTATCGTTAAGCACGAACACGTTTCAAAAGTAATAATAATAAAATTCGAACGGCGCAACAATTTCCAAACGCGTTTTATAGGCAGTTACCGTAAACTGCAGACGTATAAAATATTCAGAAACAATTAATTAAAAAAGTTAAAACGCACCCGACTCCGTGAAACGCGAATAAAACGGGGGCGGCGCGGCCTCCCACCCCCGCGGGGGTGGGCATGCACCGCTCCTTGGCACAAAAACGTGAAATTGCGAGAGCGACGTAAAAAAGCGCCCCTCTAATTCCGTCCCTTCATCACGTGGAAAACGCGTAAAAAAACGGGGACATAAAACTACTTCATCCCGGATTCTCCCCGTCACCGATTGTTTCCCTGCGCCTCGTTACCCCCCACCCCCCAAGGGGGGTGGGGGAGGGCGCTAAGAGCATTCCGAGTCAATGATCAGGGCGCGGAGAACGGATTTTTATTAACAATCCGCGAGAGCGTCTCCCCCAGGTGAGCGCGGGCCCCTGCCCGCCCCCGCGCCAGCCCCGCCATATAAATAATTCCCACAGGAGCGCGCCCGTTTCCAGCAATTAAGGGAACAAGGGACCCGGCATTATCGTAATTAATGAAGTGAAACGCGAGTGCAGGATTACGGCCGGGTCTCCGGGAGAAAAAGATTGCTCGACTATGAATAGAACTAACAAATGAGCGAGCGCTCCAGGTCTGATTACGGCAGTTCTTTTAATAAACACAATCTTAGCAATTGTAAGTAAAATTGAAAAAAAATATAACTGCACGGATGCAAATTCTGTCTTTGTAACAAATACGCATTCAAGCCATTCAAGTGGAAGTTTATGTACAAACGAATTACAGTAATTATTAATAAAAGCCGCAACATTGACTGTAATAAAGTTATATAACTTCACAATGTTTAGATAAAAACAGCAGAACTTGCAATTTATTGGAGAACAGAAATAATGTACGATTTTGTGTTATTTCTTTTTTTTTAATTTGTATTCATAAAGACGTCATTAACGTCGTTATAACAAACAATCTAAACAACCGTTTATGTGCAATGCTACAATATTTTATAGCAACGGACGTTAAATTTTTTGTTTTATAGCAACGGACGTTAAAAACCGCCACAGCGGACTTTTCTGTTTAACGAGATAGAGAGAATGAGATACGAGAGGACGATATAACTAGAAGAACGAGATTGCGAATTAATTATTATTTAGTTAATAATAATAATCTAAACACATACAAATTATTTATCTTTCTTTACAATACTGAAATTAAACGTACATTTATTAAAGTGTCCACTAAGCGTAATTCTTCCGTCGTCACATATATCATTCATAATCGTTTGTTCATTGCTATTAGAGACGATTCCAGATGATGTAGATGGAATGTCATCAGCAGTTTTATTCGCCGAATTTGTAATTTTCTTTGCAATTTCCATTTTCTGGTACTCCGATTCCTCAATATATCCTTCCGCTACACTCGTTGAGCGCCATCCACCAAGACTTTTTAACGCAAATACATCACCTCCACCTTCTACCAACAAAGTGGCCGATGTTCTCCGAAAACAGTGTCCGGTGTATAATTTAAAATCCGGAAGTTTTAAATATTCGGCAACTTTTTGGGGAATATTTGCTATTGTGTGTATTCCAGCTGGCTGTACAGTACATTTTCCTCCGCGATAAGCAAAACAACTTATACGTTTTTTCGTAAATGGCAGCCGACTTCACGGGCATCAATCGACTTTGTGCTTGTGCAGCTTGCTCGATAACTTCTGGTGGCAAATCATAATCTTCTTCGATATTATCTTCGATATCTGACATTTTGTCAAATTTAATTTGTCAACAACAACACTGTTGTTATGGTTGGAAATAACATATTTCAATATTATTTTCAAATCAATATGTGTACAAATTAAAAAAAAAGTTGTATGTTACACGTACGCTAAATGGTCTTTATGGACTTGGCCGGTTAAATGGCTCGGCTAACGCCTCGCCATTTAATCTTCCGGCCGCGTCCATAAACACCTATTTAGCGTACTTGTAACATAAATAACTATTAAGATTCTGCATTTGTATGCAACAAAACTACAAAATCACTGAGTCAAACCGAACACGAATCTGGAATGAACCAAAACCGGTTTGAAACGACCCAAACCTAAACCATAAATCGCCTTAGAACTAACCCAAAAAACCTGAATTACGAGTATAAACTGGTTGAATACGAAAAACTGGTTTTAAATTAACACAAACCATAAACCGATTTTAACAGAACGCAAACTATAAACCGGTTTGAATCGAACTGAAACTGGAAGCAAAAACCGGTTTGGAATGAGGGCAACCCATAAACCGGTTTAGAACGAACCCAAAAAACCTGAACTGCGAGTATAAACTGGTTGAATTTTCACGAAACCGCAACTGAACCGTTAACCAAAAAATAAAACTATATGACAACCGAACTGGATTTTTTAAATTTTTCGTAATAACTGTATTAAATTAACCGCTTCAATTTATTATCGTTTTTATAAGATATTTTCTGCTTTAAATTAATTCAACGAAATTTCTTGTAAACTGGGGTTGCTGTAAGATATTTTTTGCTTTAAATTAGCAAAGAAATTTCGAAGAAATTTCTTGTAAACTGGGGTTGTTTACAAGAAATGTATTTAAAATTTCTTTGTTAACTTAAAACAAAAATTATCTTATGTAGTTAAATTATTCCAAATTAAATACGAAGGGCTGAGCTACTTAGCTATAACAATTTTAATGTGTAATATGATTAAAATAGTCATTCCAGGCAAAGTAGAGAGCCATGCTCGTTTTGGCTTGAGTTTGAAGGAACGTTTCTTAGTATGTAATGGGATGCAATAAACTTCACAATTGATTAATGGCCCATAAAAACTTCTGAGAACTTTGAAATCGTAAAACGGAGGTTTTCAGTGAAGTGCTCATAGATGCGACAACAAACCCCTGAATATAAAACGATGATATTAAAATTTATATATTTTTCTGCATTACGTAACTAGGGAATGAAATTGTGCTAAAATTATATATTTCGGTACTAACTGTATGCACTAAACAGTTTTGCAACGACTTATAATACTTATTTACTGTCATTTTTAGAAACTACAATTTGTAATGCTTTTATTATGAAAACTATAACGTTTCCAGTCGATTAGGTATATTGGGTATCATAAAACATTACGTGACAGTGTCACAAGTATATATTTCAGTACTAACTGTATGCACTAAATAGTTTTGCAACGAGTTATAATACTTATTTACTGTCATTTTTAGAAAGTACAACATTTCATGCTTTCATTATAAAAATTATAACGTTTCCAGTCAATCAGGTGTAATGGATATCACAAAACATTACTTACAGTATCACATTCGAATGTCAGATGTATTTATTTCATAAATAGATCTGACATTCGAATGTGATGCTGTGAAGTAACGTACACGTTAGTGCTAACGTTTTTTGATACCCAATACACCTAAATATTGGTATAAATGCAAATCTTATGTTGTTGTTTTTGGAAACTATAATTTAAATGCTACTATTATGAAACTATAACTTCTCCTGGGGTAATTTTTAAAACAGCAAGTTTTCGTGCTATGATTTTTGGGTACTTTACGTTTTGATGGTATAATAACTATACTAATAACTTTTGAAAATAATAACTTTTATGCTATTGTTTAAAAAAACGACTAACTTTTTGACATTAATTTGAAAAATTATTGTCGTTATGAAATTATTTTTAAATCTACTGTTTTCATGCTATTATTCTTGAAAACCATAACTTTTGTTGCTTTATTATGAAAAAAATCACTTTTCTTGTCATTATTTTCAAAACTGCAACTTTTTATAGTACTATTTTTGGAAACTAACGTTTACTGTCATTATTTTCAAAACTGAATTTATTTTTAAATCTGCAGTTTTCATGCTATTGATCTTTAACACTATAACTGTAACACTATAACTATAACTATTATAAAAACAATAACGTTTCCTGTCATTGTTTTCAAAACTGCAACTTTTTATGCTATTATTTTTGCAAACTCTTAACGTTTACTGTCATTATTTTCAAATCTGAAATTATGTTGAAAGCCTAAGTTTTAATGCTAATTCTTGAAAACTATAACTTTTGATGCTTTTATTATTAAAACAATAACTTTTCCTGTCATTATTTTCAAAACTGTAACTTTTTATGCTATTAGTTTTGGGACTCTGACGTTTACTGTCATTATTTTCAAAACTGAAATTATTTTGAAATCTTAAGTTTTCATGCTATTGTTCTTGAAAACCATAATTTTTGATGCTTTTATTATGAAAGAATAGCTTTTCCTGTCATTATTTTCAAAACTGCAACTTTTTATGCTATTATTTTTGGAAACTCTAATGTTTACTGTCAATATTTTCAAAACTGCAACGTTTCATACTATTATTTTTAGACACCATAACTTTGAATGCCATTATTTTGAAAAATATAACTTCTCCTGGCGTTTTCTATGAAAACGGAAACGTTTCTTGCTGTAATATTTGGTAATGACTACTTATAATAAGAGATCAATTAAATTTGTTGTAGAATTACCCGTGGAAAAAAAGTAGTAACTAGCTAAATGTTCAGTTGATTAAATATTCCTGTACCTTCAAATATTAGCACAAAATATGTAGGTGGTATCCATAACAAATGACAAACGCTTGTCAGTATTCATTTTTTTAGTACACCAAAAGAGTTATAATCTCAAAGCGCGAAATAAAGTAAAAAACTTTACTGATCTAGTGAAAAACATTACTGCTGATGATTTTTCAAATGAATAATGTAAAATTAACCTTCGTCAAGGTATATTTTTTTATTGAATGTCCTAGTTTCCCAAAATTTTGATTTGTAATTGATGTATGTATTGCTGCCATAAAAAATGGGAAAAAACTTTGTCGATGTGAACAACATTTTGAAAATTTTGAAGATTCGCCAGTATTACCAGTAACATGTGAAACCAATCTCAAGAATAACTTCATTATATTTAATTTGCAGTAAACAGTAAAATTTAATCTCGTGTAATATTGTGTAATGTGCGAATTTGTAATTGATGTACTGCTGAAATAAAAATTTTGAAAAAAACTTTGATGATTTGATAAAAAAAATCATAATTTTTGAAATACGCCAGCATTATAGTAACATATAAAACCAATCTCAAGGGCTAAAGGGCAAGAGGCTAATTTATTTTAAAAACTCATGATATCTGAATTTTGTTGGTTTATGTTTACAACTAAAATTAGGTTCAGATAAGTGAATCCATATCTATGCATATCTTATAGCCCCACGCGAAGTTTAATTGGAAGAAATAATTTTGAAGTAATTAATTGTTCTGTTCTCTGATTAGATATTTTTTAAACACATATTAGTTGTTCAAAATACTTTACCTGATTCAGCGAAAACTGGCATGGCCACCTGTTGCAATTGGAAAAAATATACCTAGAAGTTTTGTGGGATAGCCATACTTGTTATTTAAATCAAATCCACTCCATGCATATTAAATGAGCAGACTTTGCAGACTTTGCATTTGTAACTCAGTAATTTAACATAGTTGTCCGGAATCATGTCCTTAAGCTGTAGTGTTTTAGAGATGCCCAGGAAAGTTTTAAATTTTCTGTTTTAGATATGCCCAGGAAAGTTTTGAATTTTCTGATTTAGATATGCCCAGGAAAGCTTTAAATTTTCTATTTTAGAGATGCCCAGGAGAGTTTAAAATTTTCTGTCTTAGAGATGCCCAGGAAGTTTTGAATTTTCTTCTTATGTGTTCTAAAATAATAAATCTTCTGGTATACTGTAAAACATGGATACTGATAGGCATTTGCCAACTATTCTGGATTCTCTACTTGTATGTACGGTGAAAGTTATGAATAAATTCACCTCCTTAAAGTATGATACATGTTTTTGAAAATCTCTAAAATATGTTTTTTTATTGTTTTCTTTCTTCTTTATTGGAGTACTTACTAGTATTCTAGTAAGTACTCCAATAAAAAAGGAAGAAAACAATACAAAATATAATAATAAGTGGTATCCAAAATTGATGAAACTATAACAAAAATCTAAAATATGATTGATTTATGTGAAGTTCGCTTCTTTTAAGCATGATGCATTATCTTGAAAATATCTAAAATATGGTTGATTTACGTGATAGATCTTCAAAACAATGAATACGCAATTCTAAAATATCAAATCTACTGGTCCACTGTAAAACATGGATACTGATAAGCATTTTCTGACTTCTCTGATAAGCATTAACTATTCTGACTTCTATATTTTTATGTACTGTGAACGTTGTTAATAAATTCACCTCCTTCAAGTAATATACATGTTCTTGAAAATATCTAAAATATGTTGATACATATGATATATCTTCATTACGATAAATAAGTTCGCTTCTTTAAAGTATGATACATTCAGTATACCGAGTGGCCTAAAAGTAGGTATACAGTTAGGTGGTGCTCAAAATGTCCACCTTCCCATGTGTATACCTGTATACACCTGTATACTGTATACCTGTAGACCTACTTTTGGGCCACCCGGTATTGCGGATCAAAAAACTTTAGCAATAACGTGTACGTTACTTGTCAGTATCACATTCGAATGTCAGATGCATTTATGACATAATAGCTTTTGATATATAAATATGATGCTGTCAAATATCATATACTTTGCTGATAACATTTTTTTGATATGCAATACACCTCATTAGGTCATCTAGGATATACAATTTTTCGAACACTCGAATGTAGGATGCATTTATGACATAATTGGTTTTGATATTTGAATGTAATGCTGTCAAATAACATATACTTTGCTGCTAACATTTTTTGATACGCAATACATCTGAAAATATATCTAAAATATAGTTGATGCATATGATAGATCTTCGTACGTAATCGATCTTCGTAATGACGAATTATATATTTCTATATAACTTATATATTTTGGATGTGGGCTTAAGTGGCTTGAGGTGCTTACTGGCGCTGAAGTCTCGGGTTCCAATCCCGATGTAAGAGCAAGGTTTATTTTCAATTGCTTATACATACCGTATCGTTTGCCGTCGAATGGTAGAATGACTCAGTCGAGTATCTACAAAATCAGACTTTGCATCGCCGCATTTCCAACGTGACCGATCCATCGCAGTTGATTCACAATGATCGATTAATCACGACCAATTATTGGTCAATGGAATATTGAGAGGGCCGCTCATTGCTGCTATGTTTCAGAGCAAAGACGTCATCGCAGTTGATTCACGATGGTCGATAAATCGCGACCAATTATTAGTCAATGGAATAATTATAGGGCCGCTGCATTGCTAATTTGTTTGAGAGCAAAGACGTTTCATCGTGAAGACGTTTCCCAATTCCATATAGATAATTGAATTGATTCAAAACGTTCGTAGCGATTAAACTGTCTTGCGATGAAACGGCCGGCGATGAATCGTCTAGCAGATGGCACGGCCGGCGATAAAACGACAGGCGATGAATCGTTCAGGGGACGATGCGGCCGGCGATGAATCGTCCAGGCCATGATGTGGCGGGCGATGAATTCGCCTCGATGAATCGGACACGTAGGAACGCGACGGTGGAACGTTTCTAAACCCCAGTGTTTACTGAGATTCTTGTTTTATTTATAAAATAACAATTCACTGCTCCATGACCAGTAATTTTACAAATGTTGATGTTATTGAATTGATAGGTAACACGTCTCGTTTATAATATAAATATAATATTAACCTTTTAAATGATTAAAACTTGGATTTCCCGACTAACTGGAAAAGGTGGCGATTCACTACACGAAAACTTCACCTCAATATTGAGTAGTCCGACGCCCACGTGTTGCATGACACCTCAAAACGTGTGCCTGGGTCATGGGCTGAAGGTATAAACGCGAAACTGTGAGCTTCCGGGTCCATTCCGGGGGCTTATCAAACGGCTCTGAATATTGATCAACAATAACTCGCCGATATAGCTGTTAAAACTTATTTGGCAGAGGTTCAACGTCGCAGTCGCGACGTCATTTCCATGCGGAGCAGGGGGGCGGTTGGGGCGCCGTCTCCAGCCGCCCCATTCAGACCTCCCAAAACACACAAATAGAGCTCCGGGCCGGCCCGAAATGTTTAAATTTCAATTACGCTTTTTAATTAATTGAGTGATACTTTGAGGGGGCCGCGTGCGGCCCTGCGGAATTCGTCCCCCCCCCCCCATTTCCGGAACTTCCGGCCGCGGTCCCCCATTAGCCGGAACTTATTTAATCAATTCGCCGCGGAATTCCGAGCTCTCTGACGCGGCTCGGTGAAACCCAATCTTTTCTCTTCCGACGGGCATAATGACGCCGCTTTTTTCGCCCTAATGGCAAAACCTAATTACGTAGGTGTTGGATTATCGCGCGTTTCGGGGAGTGCCTCCGTTTCTGCCACTCTCTCATCCGCAGGGCCGGGGGCGGCGCGCTCTGAGCGGTGCCGATGGGGGTGGTGCATAAACAGGGATCGGGGGGCTTGAAGGGTGCTACTGATGAGTAGCAAAGGCAAGTAAACAGACCTCTGCTGCCATTTTGCTTTTGGCGTACTCAATTCGTATGGGGCCACGATCGGATGAGAGTAGGAAGGAGCCTTGCAGTGCAGCCATGACTTGTGCGGCGCATAGCACATCCTGGTATTCCATGAAGGCGACCGGGGATCCACCCTTGTTGTGCATGCGGAGGCGGCAGAAGCCAGGGAAGCTGTGCAACAAGAACACCACATGTGCACTCTGTGACTACGACTAACTACAGGGGGGGGGGGGCGATTTTTCTGGGGCTGGGGGGGCTGGGATGGCCTATATTGATATGGGCGGGCTGGGGACGTCGTCTGGCAGGGGTGCTGCGTTCTCGCATCGGTGCAGTGGCCCCCGCGGGTGGCGGGTCCGCGCCCTCGAGCACCTGGGTCAGCACCTGGGGGCCGCCTCGAGGGCGCGGGCACTCTGGGGGACTTGGCATGCGGCACGTGGGGGATGTTGAGACGGTGCGCTCGCGGCCTGCATGAGTGACCACCACCCGCTACACACACTACTAACAGTCACCAAGAGATGCACGCGATCAGCCACCAAAAAAATAACTCTAGTGCAAGGTATAGTGATGGGAGTAACAAAATACTCTACTCTTCAAAATCAGCCAACTTCATCGCAATAACAAACCAAATTTACACACGAAACGCAAGAGGAACAACAAAGTTACTATAAAGATAATCAAACTCACTAGGCATCTTCAATATTCTTACTCTTCCAATAAACAAAACTACAACCTTTAATTGTTACCAAACTACTACTTCTATTATACCTGATTTATGGTAATACAAAATATAAACATTAATGTCATCACATTTAAGTAGTACCATCCAAATTAAATCAACCAGATTGGTTTAATTTATAAAATTATTATTCATAATTAATTTATAATAGTTTCGACTAAATAGTTAATCTTAATATTAATAGTGAAATTTCTGTAAATTTATTATTTGCAAATTTGATATTACATTCGTGTACAGTACACCTGACACTAATTCTCCTTAAAATTTGACAAAGTTTCAGTATTAAATAAGGGAAAAAATCAAACACTTAACTTTCTGCATTGACAAGTATGGGTAACCTATTACTAAAATTTCTGAAATTTTATAATTTGCAAATTTGATATTAGATTAGTGTACAGTACATCTGAAACTAAATCTGCTGAAAATTTGACAAAGTTTCAGTATCAAATAAGGGCGAAAATCAAACACTTACATTTCTGTATTGACAAGTATGGGTTAGCTATTACTGAAATTTCTGAAAATTTATAATTTCCAAATATTATATTAGATTCGTGTACAGTACACCTGAAACTAATTCTCCTGAAAATTTGACAAAGTTTCAGTATTAAATAAGGGCGAAATTCAAACACTTAACTTTCTGCATTGACAAGTATGGGTTGGCTATTACTTAAATTTCTGAAAATTTATTATTTGCAAATTTGATAATAGATTAGTGTACACTACACCTGAAACTAATTCTGCTGAAAATTTGACAAAGTTTCAGTATTAAATAAGGGCGAAAATCAAACACTTAACTTTCTGCATTGACAAGTATGGGTTAAGTATTACTGAAATTTCTGAAAATTTATTATTTGCAAATTTGATATTAGATTAGTGTACAGTACACCTGAAACTAATTCTGCTGAAAATTTGATAAAGTTTCAGTATTATATAAGGGCGAAAATCAAACACTTAACTTTCTGCGTTGACAAGTATGGGTTAGCTATTACTGAAATTTCTGAAAATTTATTATTTGCAAATTTGATTTTAGATTAGTGTACAGTACACCTGAAACTAATTCGCCTGAAAATTTCACAAAGTTTCACTATTAAATAAGGGACAAAATCAAACACTTAACTTTCTGCATTGACAAGTATGGGTTAGCTATTATTGAAATTTCTGAAAATATATTACTTGCAAATTTGATATTATATTAGTGTACAGTACACCTGAAACTAATTCTGCTGAAAATTTGACAAAGTTTCAGTATTAAATAAGGGCGAACATCAAACACTTAACTTTCTGCATTGACAAGTATGGGCTAGCTATTACTGAAATTTCTGAAAATTTATTATTTGCAAATTTGATAATAGATTCGTATATAGTACACCTGAAACTAATTCTCCTGAAAATGTGACAAAGTTGCAGTATTAAATAAGGGCGAAATTTAAACACTTAACTTTCTGCATTGACAAGTATGGGCTTGCTGTTACTGAAATTTCTGAAAATTTATTATTTGCAAATTTGATAATAGATTCGTATATAGTACACCGGAAACTAATTCTGCTGAAAATTTGACAAGGTTCAGTATTAAATAAGGGCGAAATTCAAACACTTAACTTTCTGCATTGACAAGTATGGGTTAGCTATTACTGAAATTTCTGAAAATTAATTATTTGCAAATTTGATACTAGATTAGTGTACAGTACACCTAAAACTAATTCTGCTGAAAATTTGACAAAGTTGCAGTATTAAATAAGGGCGAAATCAAACACTTAACTTTCTGCATTGCCAAGTATGGGCTAGCTATTACTGAAATTTCTGAAAATTTATTATTTGCAAATTTGATATTAGATTAGTGTACAGTACACCTAAAACGAATTCTGCTGAAAATTTGACAAAGTTTCAGTATTAAATAAGGCCGAAATCAAACACTTAACTTTCTGCATTGCCAAGTATGGGTTAGGTATTACTGAAATTTCTGAAAATTTATTATTTGCAAATTTGATATTAGATTAGTGTACAGTACACCTGAAATTAATTCTCCTGAAAATTTGACAAAGTTGCAGTATTAAATGAGGGAGAAAATCAAACACTTAAATTTCTGCATTGACAAGTATGGATTAGCTATTACTGAAATTTCTGAAAATTTATTATTTGAAAATTTGATATTAGATTAGTGTACAGTACACCTGAAACTAATTGTGCTGAAAATTTGACAAAGTTTCAGTATTAAATAAGGGCGAAAATCAAACACTTAACTTTCTGCATTGACAAGTATGGGTTAGCTATTACTGAAATTTCTGAAAATTTATTATTTGCAAATTTGATTTTCGATTAGTGTACAGTACACCTGAAACTAATTCTGCTGAAAATTTGACAAAGTTTCAGTATTAAATAAGAGCGAAAATCAAACACTTAACTTTCTGCATTGACAAGTATGGGTTAGCTATTACTGAAATTTCTGAAAATTTGTTATTTACAAATTTGATATTCGATTAGTGTACAGTACACCTGAAACCAATTCTGCTAAAAAATTGACAAAGTTTCAGTATTAAATAAGGGCGAAAATCAAACACTTAACTTTCTGCATTGACAAGTATGGGTTAGCTATTACTGAAATTTCTGAAAATTTATTATTTGCAAATTTGATATTAGATTAGTATACAGTACACCTGAAACTAATTCTGCTGAAAATTTGACAAAGTTTCAGTATTAAATAAGGGCGAAAATGGAACACTTAACTTTCTGCATTGACAAGTATGGGTTCGCTATTGCTGAAATTTCCGAAAATTTATTATTTGCAAATTTGATATTACATCTGTGTACAGTACACGTGAAACTAATTCTCATAAAAATTTGACAAAGTTTCAGTATCAAATAAAAGAGAAAATCAAAGACTAACATTTCTGCATTGACAAGTATGGGTTAGCTATTACTGAACTTAGCTGTTACTGAAAATCAATTTTAATGTCATCGATTATTTAATGTCATTGTCTGTTTATAAAGGATCAGAAAAATGTGCCTACATTTATTTGTTTGAAAAGTCAGTTTTTTAAGTCTGTGTTTTGTTTAAGTATTCTTCTGCTTGCAGAAATGTAGATTTATATTTTTAGATGAGTACATTTTTGTTTTTAAATAATAAGTTTAAATGGTTATTTCTTTAGAATATTCATAGTTCAAAGATGTTGATAGTTTCGTATTTTTTGATAAAGAGTTTTAGATAAAAATGATAATCTAAAAATAAGTGAGTCCAATCGAGTCAATTTCTCCATGTCAGGTGCCTTTTAGTAAGAACACAAGTTAACATGCTGTTAGAAAACGAGATGCCAACACGTTCAAGTGCGTTTGCTATTGAGACGAAGAGGGTTAGAAAACTATTTTGAAGAGCACGAACTACAGTAGTAAAAAAAAAACACCATACTGTGAGACACCCACACCCAACACAACACAACACAAACTTAAGAGAGGCATTAATAGAGACAAGAGACGGCTGTATTACGGGGTACACTCACTCGCCGGAGGGCGCATGGTAAAAGTTAAATGCACTTTTGAAAGGTATGCAGAGACTGTCTGTCCGCCTAATCTATTTAGAAAAACATACTTACAATATACAAAAGCGGGCGGCTACTGCTCCCCATCACAGATTATGGTAGCCTCTGCGCGGCACACCGCTTTATTCAAAAACAAAACAAAAAAACTCTTTCAAAATTGCAGCTGAACAAAAATCGTTACACGCACACACACACTGGTCCATCGAAAATCAAAGAAATCAACAATGGTGCAGGTGGTGAGGCAGTAATAGTAAAACTAAAACAAGTAGACACGGACACCACTATAACTTGCACTATGTATATATATATGTATGCGTATGCACATACGGACGTTACTTTTTTTTGGTATTGTTATCATTCACGGGTGTGTTGGTGTCGGGGGGTCTTGGGGGTCATGGGGTCGTGTCTTTGGTGATTGTGACGGTGGTGGTGGTGGTGGTGGTTGTGGGTAGGGGTGTCGGGTATTCCGTTGACCAACCTGCTGAAAATCTCCTTGAGCTCGTGCTCGGACACGAACTGGCCGAGATTGGCGACGAACAGGGTCGAGCAAGGGGGGTTGTTCACGCCCATGCCGGGCTGCGAGGACGAAGATCCTACCGGTGAGGCCAGGGCCGGGCTCGGCAGGAAGTGCGGCAGCGAGGCGTGCACCGAGGTCAGCGCCGTAGGGTGCGGCAGGGACATCGGTTGCTGCAAAAATATCGAACAACCATTGAAGGGGGGAACAAAAAAAAATCGGGGGGCCCATCCGTGGGGGGTTCTTGGTGTGGTGGTTAACTGAGAGCGGCCACCGCACAGTGGTCGGAATTTCAAAAAAAATGGGATTTATTCTAAGGAACCTTCCAAAAATCTCAAAACCTTGTATGTAGGTGTATTTCTGACTTAGAAATAAGATTCTGAGGGAACGTTTTAAAAATTCTAAAAATTCAAAATGGCCGATCAAATATGGCGCACAAAAATCTAAAATTCATGTCCAATTTCAATTCTGTGTTGACAATAATTTTGAAAAAAAAAAGTTTACCTATCTTTTAACAATAATTAACAAAATTTAAAATCTATAAAAATGTTATTACGATAAAAAATGATTTTTCACCAATGTTATCTGAAAATGTCCATTTTTTACTTACTTTTTTTAAAATTTAGTCTTACTTCACTGTCATGAAAATTAAGATATTTATTGTCGTTCAATAAATTTTAGCGTCACTTTTATCAGTAATTGTCCAATCATGTTAGATATTTATTGTCGTTCAATAAATTTTAGCGTCACTTTTAAATGTCCAAGCATTTCTCGATTATACAAAAAACAATGCACGTTTTGTTAAGAAAAATGCATTTTTTATATAGCGTGTAACTTTCACCGGGGCAGCTCGGGGCAGCTGTTTGCTTTGGAAAAAAGGTCTGTGTACTTCATATTTTTTAAACCCTTAGGAATTTCTGGTGGCATAAGGAGGGCAATTTATTTTTTTTCTCTGCTAAACTTTACGCTAGAAAAGTAGTTATTCAGGGGGGCAGCGGCTGTCCTGCAGTCCTTAGTCCCGCGATCTATGGTATCAATTTGATCCGCGGTGATTAGACTGCCAATTAAAATCGAAGATCGCAAATTAGCCTGTTATTAAAGTACCTGTAATTGCAGTAATGCACCTGCAAATATTCCATTGTTATCCTGCAATCCTGCAATCAACCCATTGTTACTGCTCGCAGTGATTGATTAAATTCGCGAATTAAAAGCGTCAATTTTTCGCAATGTTTTTGCGAGAGGTGAGTTGGTACTGTCCTAGTATAACTACTTAGAAATAAGGTACTTACATAAATTTCTAACTACTGTATTTTACTCAACTATTTGCATTTCTATGAGTATTAAGTATTATTTAACAATTACTCAAGTGCAAAAAAGATTGTCTTATACAGGGTATGAATGTTGTACATATTATACAGTGTGTAATGAAACTTTGCAGCATTTTAAAACAAATATAATGTAAATTTTAGTTTTATTGTGTTGGGTTTCCTTAGTTTTTTTTTGTTATAACAAACTATTTTGGTAGAGATAGAATAACGTAATAGTCTACGCAAAACAAAAATTAAACATATATGTCAATAAAGTAACCACAAAATTATGAAAAAAGGTAAATATTGAAAATCAGGCAGCTCTTATCATAGAAAATGTTAATTATTTTTATATTTATTTTTATTTATAAGTTTATCAGTTATTTTTTCAACCAATTAACCAAATTTGTCATAAAAATCTCAAAAAACAATTTGCGATTTAGTTAAGTTTCAATGGTGGAATATTCTGTTGATTTTAGTTAAAGAGACTTAGATAATAAATTAATGAAACTTAATGGATTTAAAAAAAATATCTTTAACGAAGGAATCCTTTTCAAAAATTTTGCTCTAGCTATAATCATTAATGAACAAATTTAAAATCTTTAAAATCTTTAAAACACCCGAAAATAGTATATTAATTCTGAAAATTTGAAATATTTAACCTATAAAATACACCCTTTAATTCCGTTTTAGGAACATAGTCATATTAGGGCCACTAAATTTAGTAGTAGTAATTTAGCCAGTAGTAATTGACGCCCAAATATTGTATTAAAAATTGAAAATTGAAGTTTTTGCAGAAAATTAGAAAGTTTCGATACTAGAACACAAAGTTGATCCTATTTCTCGACAATATAACAGTCGTTGTATAATTATTTGTTTCTTGACAAACTAAAGTCGTTCTATTTTATTTTTTACAAAATTCAACAAAAATATTATACAGGGTGTCTCCTAAAAAACGCCGCTAGCCATAACTAAAATAGTATATTAATTCTGAAAATTTGAAATATTTTGAAGTTTTTGTAGAAAATTAGAAAGTTTCGATACTAGAACACAAAGTTGATCCTATTTCTCAACAATATAACAGTCGTTGTATAATTATTTGTTTCTTGACAAACTAAAGTCGTTCTATTTTATTTTTTACAAAAGTTGTTCAAACTGACGTCCACCTTGTTGAATACAAAACTGACATCTTCTCGTTATTGCATAAGTTGCTTTTAATATACAGGGTGTCTCTAAATTACGTGGACATAGCTTAACAACAGATTACTGGGATTAAAAAAAGACGATTTAATAAAACTTATCCATACACTGTGTATCAGCCAAATGGAATAAATTCGATAATAAATAAATGGGGGTGTGTTCGAAAAAACGCTCGGACACGTCGATTGTTATTTTTAGTTGCGCATTTTTTTCAACAAATACTTTTTATACAGGGTGTGTCATGTGACCGTGGCCAATACCAACTTTCTTATTTTAAATGCAACACCTGGTATATTATTCAATTTTTGGATTCTTCAGAAAATTCTAGACATATTTCATGTACAATGTCCTATACCTATCTTCAACTGTTTCGGAAATATTAAGTGTTTTCAGATTTATTGCAAAAATTAACATTAAAAAAAGAAAATTATTTGATTACAGAAATTCGTTACAACACACTCCAAAACTAATAAGTAATACTGTTTATTTCTTGATAATGTAAAAAAACAAAAAGAAAACAATAAATTTCAATGGAGGAGATGTTCAAAATGCTCGCCGTGAACGTCTTGGCAACATCCTAATCTTCAATAGAAATTTCTTCTAACATTACTCAACATCTCAGGCGTGACCGATCTAATCGCAAGCATCATTCGTCTTCTTAAGTCAGCTAAGTCACACTTAATAACAATAATAATAATAATAACTAACACTTAACATTTCCGAAACAGTTGAAGATAGGTATAGGACATTGTACATGAAATATGTATGGCCACTGTCACATGACACACCCTGTATAAAAAGTTTTTGTTGAAAAAAATGCGCAACTAAAAATAACAATCGACGTGTCAGAGCGTTTTTTCGAACACGCCCCCATTTATTTATTATTGAATTTATTCCATTTGGCTGATACACCCTGTATACAAATGCGTTTGGTTTAGCCAGTATTCAGCTTCAAAGTTAATTTTAAAAAAAACAAAATTTGCTGATAACAAGAGAACATTTATATTGATTTTGCTGTTGTTTGGTATGACACTCTATAGGGGTATAACTCATATTTAATTATTTAAATTAATATTGTTATTAATTATATACAGGGTGATTTTTTCGTATGTTTAGTATGGGGATCTCGGAAACTAGCGGCGATAGAGGGACGATTAAACGGGGAAAGAATTGCAGTTTTACGAGCTGAATTTAATGAGATTTTTATTTTTTGGTAAAATTGCATGGCTAACTAGATATCTCGAAAAATTATATTTTCTGTTATTTTGTTCGGTGCCAATAGATCTGTTATTATTGACTTTAGAAAAAATGTGTAAAGGAAAAAGATATAGGTAATTATGTGATTAATAATACAGTCGAACCGATTATTTTATTTAAGCTTTAATTTTTGAGTTATGACACAAACTTGTGTTTTTGTTAATTAAGTTGAATACTGGCTGAACCAAACGAATTTGTATATAATTAAGTTTTGTTAAATCGTCTTCTTTTGATCCCAGTAATCTGTGGTTAAGCCATGTCCACATAATTTAGAGACACCCTGTATAATTTGAAGATATTTCTCGACAACAGTTTATAATTCTCTGCCTTAGAATTTCTTCACTAGCTGGATGTGTTAGATAAACATGATCTTGAACTGAGCCCCAAATTTAAAAATCCAAAGAATTGGATCATACATTCCCAGCCCCTTTTCACCAAATTTTGTGTTTCACCAGTTAACATTTATTCTGGCATTATCTTCTGGCGTTGCCCCATCTTGTTAAAAATAAAGTCTATTGAGCTCTTCAAGAGGCAAATCGTCTAATACTTGTCCAACATCTTCAGTCAACTGTTGATGGTATTTATCTTGATTTAGGTTGCCGTCTAGGAAAAATGGTCCAATCAATTGATCACCACTAAATCTTCGTTGAAAATTATTTTCTACGAAAACAATATCGATGGATGCTTCCATTATAAATGCCTTTATTGGTAAAAGTGTATTCATCTGTCCAGATGATATTTCTATAAAAAATCTGATCTCTTTGCATCATATTTAAATAAAAATCACAAAATTGCTGTTTTGGACCAGGATCATTTTCCTCTAATCCATGTACTTATATATATATATATATATATATATATATATATATATATATATATATATATATATAGTTTGTATTTGTGTTTCTTAAGAATTGCATTTACAATACGTTTTGATGTGCCAATGTTATTTGCAATTTTCCGAGTAGATATTCTTGGATTTTCTTGCACACTAAGAAGTACATCTAATTCCACATTTCCGCGAAATATTCGTTCCTCTCTCTTCGGTTTCTTAAAAGCACCATACTTACTTAAATTTGTTTTAAGTCTTCCAAATTTTCTAGAGTCTGGGACTTCTCTGTTCGGAAAACAGTCCATGTACAGGAGCACTGCTTGATCGCGAATTTTATTGCATTAGAAATATATGTGTAACATGTCAGTCAATCGATCGTTGATCGTTAGCCATCACTTGAGTTATTTCACAAAAATTGGACCGACAAAAATGATTTTTTTGACACCCTATTCATTTGACACCCTATTCATTTGACACCCTATCACTTAGATGACTTTTACTTTTTTTGTGTTTACTTTATTTTCCATGGTCCACTTGATAAACTTACAATAAAACAACTTTGTGTTATAAAATATTAATTTTCTGTGACGAATATTCCATTAAAGCCAACTTGTTATACATCTTTGGATTCAGAAAAATAATCTCTACCAGAAAAAAAAAGAAAATATATTTAACCGTTTGAAAAAAAAGTTGACTATCGCTAAAATGAAAGTTTTTTATTTATTTATTTAATCATTTCCCTTTCTACCATTGTTGGCGTAGGGTTTTACAGTTTATTGTTTCTTCATGTAGGTTTCTCTCCATTTTCTTCTATCTTGTGTGAGTTGTTTGATTCTTTCCCATGTTAATCCTCTTTTCCCTGCCTGCTCTCTGATTCTGTCGTTCCAGATTTTTCTTGGTCTTCCCTTATATGATTTCCCCGTAGGTCTTGTCTCATACACTCTTTTTGTCTGTCTGTTATCGTTCATTCGGCAAACATGCCCGAACAATCTCATTTGACCTTCTGTGATTGTATCATTTTTGTCTGTTATTTTAAGTTTTGTCTATGTATGTCATTTCGTATTTTGTCTTTTTTTGTTTTATTTAAATGAAAGTTGATTTTGCAAATAAAGAAAATTAGGGCCCCTTGGTAGAACATGTGGAGTTATTTAATTTTGTTTTTGTTTTATTGAAGTCGGTCAATAACTAAAGGAGTTATGGATAGCGGCGTTTTTTAAGAGACATTCTGTATAAGACAATATTTTGTTGCAATTGAGTAATTGTTAAATAATACGAAATACTCATAGAAGTGCAAATAGTTGAGTAAAATACAGTAGTTTATGAAATGTATGTAATATTACCTTATTTTTAGTATAAAGTTTAGCAGCGAAAACAAAATATTTCCCCCTCGTATCCCCACGAAAACAAAACGTATTCCCCCTCGTATCCCCCTCGTATTCCTAAGGGTCTTAGAAATATAAAGCACACAGAGTTTTTTCCAAAACAAACAGCTGCCCTGAGCTGCCCCGGTGAAAGTTACAGCCTATATAAAAAATGCATTTTTCTTGGTAAAACCTGCATTTTTTTGTATAATCGATAAATGCTTGGACAATTACGGATAAAAGTGATGCTAAAATTTATTAAACGACAATAAATGTCTTAATTTTCATGAGATAGTGAAGACCAAATAAAAAAAAAAGGTAAAAAATGGACGTTTTTAGATAACATTGGTAAAAATTCATGATTTATCTATTGCTTCGAATAAAATCTATAAATTTTGTTAGCTATTGTTAATAGCTAGGTAAACAATTTTTTTCGAAATTATTTTCAACACAAAATTCAAATTGACATGAATTTTAGATTTTTGTGCGCCATATTTGATCGGCCATTTTGAAATTTTAGAATTTCTCAAACGTCACCTCAGAATATTATTTCTCCGAAATACACCTGCAAACAAGGTTTTGAGATTTCTGTAAGGTTCCTTAGATTGAATCCCATTTTTTGGGAAATTCCGGCCACTGTGCGACGGGGACGGCGAGTAACCGGTGCAAGTAATTCAATCATAAAACAATCACGTACTTTACTGGTTAGTTTCAAAGCGTGATGTATCCCCGCTCTCAACTCAAAACATCAAAAAAACAACATAACAATGGGTGTACACACAAACCACTTTGGGATAAACCAAATTAAAAAAAATAAAAATAAAAATAAAACAACACTATAAATGCTGGGTGTTATGCGAAAAGAGTAGAATGAAACTAACGTGGTGATGGACTTGGGCGCCTGCTTGTTGCAGCTGAGAGTCCAGAGATTTGTCTGTAGATAGTCAAAGATAGGAACGTACTGGAACCTGCGGATGGAGAGCGGGATGGACGAGAGTTGCATGCTGCAGGGCGCCTGGCAGCTCTGCCGCTGCCGAATATGCCAGCGGATGGTGCCATAGCTCTGGACCTCCTGGAAAGAATGGTGTTCCCAAGTCTATAACAGAAAGAAAACAAACGAACGTAGTCAGTACACAGGCATCAACAACACCGGAAACTATAAACACCACCCAAACAACATCGCATCGCTTCTCATCAGCAACGCAGGACACATCGTAATCATTTAACCAAACGAGAAAACTTTACTCCAATATCAATCACCTAATGCATTACAAAACCCAAAACAACTGCATCACATCAAAATAATTAATATTCCCAACGCCAAGTTCCACAATGTTTACACATCCATAACTACTAAGCTGTATTCATAACGACTAACTTCCGCAATGTTTACGTATTCCACCAAGTTTAAATTCCATAAGTAATTAAGTTGAACGTTTTAATTACAAAAATATAACCTACATTATGTATTCTATTCATAACATAATGCAAACATTGTAACTCACAAACAAACCAAAATTGTTGATTAATACCATAAAACTCGATATAGCCTACCTAATATTGCCAGTGCAACAACCGAGAACAGCAACCTCCCATGCGAAGCACTTACAAAATCAATATTACAACATAATTGCGTTAATAACCATTTTTCCATCAATCACACCGCAATTTGCATAAATGCTGCATGCGCCAAGCCAATGTTTCACTTTTTAATACATCAATATGTATTCAACCAGTTACATGACACATGTTAAATCAATAGATATACAACAGTTAAATTGAAATCTCAAATATAAATATAAATTAATTAACAAATAAAATTGATAATTGTCAACAGATATACAAAGGTAATAGTTTAATTGATATATCAAATTATTTATTCAACCAGTTATAATTTACATGACACGTATTACCTCAATACATATACAGGTGTAGAAATTTCAAATATAAATACAAATTAATTTATAAATAAAACTGTTGCAGGATTATTAATTGAAAATGACACCTGTTAAAGATATTGATCACACAAGTTATAATTCAAAACATCTTTCATAAAAGCGTGCCATAAAAAAAATTACGTAACCTCTGTTTCATTTTTATTTTTAACTAAGAAGGCTGTTCGATACATGATGCATTTGAAGATTTCCAAGAAACTTTTTCAGAAATGATCGTTCACTTTGATAAATTCAGCAAAAAAATAATTCAGACATAAACTCGGTTCCATTTTATTTTTAACTAAGTTTGCTCTGTTAGGGTGACAGTTTTGTTGCCAATGTAAATAGCCACTGGTCTTGAAAAAAATAGGTTATATTTAAATAAAAAAAAGGTTACATTTTATGACAGTGGGCAATGTTGCCATCAAATTGAGTATCTATTGAGTACAGAATTATATTGCTATTTTTATTTTACAAAAGCAAATCTGTCAAATTATAATATAAAATATAGTTGTTGATGGGTTTACTTAAATATTTTTTTTTAAACAGCACGCTTGAATGATTGAAGCAATAATTTAATAATTTTAATATATGAATTAGGCAGTTGTTATAAATCTGACATTTAATATTATTTTTACTATCAGATCAATTTTGTTGATGTTGATGTGTATAAATTTATAAAATGAAACAGCCTTCTTAGTTAAAAATAAAAATGGAACAGAGTATACCTACAACAAATTTAAAATTTAAAATATAAATATATATTAAGTGAATAAAACCGTTTCAGAATAACTTGATTAATTCGATGCAAATTTCCGTACTATTTTCAAAAAGGCGTGAATTAGCAACGTAATGAAATTTGCATAATGTAAATTATTCGGTAAAAATTTCCATATTATATCCGAAAACGAGGGAATTTATCTGCGTAATGAAATTATTCAGTATAATGCCCAATAAAAGTTTCATATTATTTGTATTAATAAAGGGAATATAAAATTAAAGGCGTAAGATCGACGAGGGATGGCCGTAAATACTGAATAAGAAAATTAATGCACCTGGGAATTCATTATGGTGAACACGCCGAGCTCGAAATTAAAAATCCTCCTTTGAAATTTAAATAATAAAGCAAAAAGGTCTCATAGCCATGGAAATTAAAGGTAGAAAATTTACCGATGGAATAATTTCTTCGAAATTCAATAAGAAATTTAATACATTTATACAAAAATATACCTAGCAATTTGAAAGCACTAAAAATAATCAGAATTTCAAACGAATTAAATTTTTTTTACCAGATTGATAAAGAATTTGTACAGAATATAAATATTATGTTGAAAGAAGAACAATTTAAATTTCTGAATTTCTAAGCAATTACAGAATTTTAACGAAATTTCAGACTGCTATTGAATTTGTACCAAATATAAATATACATTTGAAATAAGTCAATTAAATTTTCAGAATTTCAAAGGAATTACAGAATTGTAAACCAATTTCAGAGTTTTAAAGAAATTTCAGCTGCTATACAAAATTTCGAATTTCTATACCTTCAAAAATTAGTCTATTATAATATCATAAAAATGTCCTGAAAAATCTCAGGGGATTTAAGAAGGGATAGTATTATAATTTAACGGCAGTCAGAAATCATTGTAAATTAGATAATTAATGTTTTTGTGAAAATTGATACTCGTGCGAAACTTATGAGATGAAAACTCAATAAGATTTTCTTTAAACTTTAAAAACCGACAGCACAATGTACTATCACAGAAAACATGTAAAAATTGTAAACCTGAAAGTTTGATGTACGATCACAAATTCAATTTTCTAAACGTGGCAATTTAACATGAAATTTGCATAGAATTTCTATAGGTTTTACGAAACTCGCGCATTATTCATGGAAATCCCATAAAAAATCAGTAACTCTGTAAAATCTTAGTAGATATTCCAATGGAATCTATGATATTTTCACATTAAATTTACAAATTTATAAAAATTCGAGTCATAAATGATGATTTTCTCTAAAAATCTATAATAAATATATAAATGTATGGTATATAGGCAAGAAGTATTCAAGGAAAATTCTAATCTCAATTACATTACAAATTTCCAAATGCATTTTTTTTATAAAAATTTTAAAAACACTGAAAACTATTTCAAAATAGAGTACACACAATTTATGAAAATATTATTCAAATTTTCTGTACCGACTATGAAGTTTGCATAGATGTTATGTAACAATTCGAAACAAAACTTGTCCAAAATCTATTGGTATAGCCCTGAAAAATTTGGAAGATGTCCCACACACAATTTATGATAATATTATTCCAATTTCCTGTACCGACTATGAAGTTTGCATAGATATTATGTTACAATTCGAAACAAAACTCGTCTAAATTCTATTGGTATAGCCATGAAAAATTTGGGAGATTTCCCACTAAAATTTAGAAACAACTTCTGGATAATTCCATTATAATTGCATGAATAGTGGGGAGTAATGAAGTTATACAGGAAGTAATATGCAGGGTGTTTTTAATTGGGTAAGAAACTACACTTGGTGAAGTTGGTCATAAAATTTCGAATTGAAAATATTATTATTTGAATGTTGTGAAATTATTAACAAATAATTTTTTCTTTTAAAAGTGTAGTTTTTTGCCCAATTTAAAAACATACGTGTATTCTTCCAGATTGTTGGAGATTTTTCATGCATAACAATGGAATTTTCAAGAAATTGGTTCTCAATTTTAGTTGGAAATCTGCCAAATTTTCATGGATATTCCAATAGGTTTTTGACAAGTTATGTTTGGAAATGTAACATAATATGTATGCAAACATCATAATAAATCGATACAGGAAATTAGAATCATATTTTCATAAACTGTGTGTAAACTCTAGTTGGAAAATTTACCAGTTAGTACCAGAAAAGTTAGTTGAAAGAGTTTTTATCTGATAAGTTTTCCATGAGTAGGTATCAATTTTCACAAAATCAATAATCTAATTTACAATTATTTCTTGTGCAATATTCATTATGTATCCATGCGATTTCCATATAAAAATTTCACAAACTGCAATTTGCAATAAAATTCTATTAAACTTCGAAATATTAAAAAAAAAAATTCATGGAAATACAAAACTGTATGAAAACATTTCAGTTTTAATTCTTTAACAACCTCACCTAACTGTACCTAACATATAATCACATTAGTGATATCATTATGCATCCGTGGGATTCATATTTTAAGATTTAAAAAAATTGAAATATCATAAAAATTAAAAAACCTCATAAAATTTCTTGTCGTGGAATTTCTATAAAAAAATGCAACTTTTAAATCGTAGGTATTAAAAATGTATATAAACACACAAAATCTATAAACGTTTCCATGAAAATTGAAAGGCAATAAGTACCTAATCATATTCGAAATTGAATGGTGAATCCATGAGACCTAATTTAATCTAACATAACCGTATTTGACCTAGTATATAATCTTATTAGAAATTTCATGGTGAATCCACGAAATATCAATAAATTATTTATTTTAAATTATATATCATAAAAGATGAAAAGTTTTTATGAAAATGCTTTTTATGGAAATTCTGTAGAAAAATTGGGACTTGAAAAACGTATTACAAATATATATTATCACACAAAATTTATAAACGATTCCATAATCCAATTGTACTCCAAATGATGAATGTATGGTATTTTTTTCACTTAAAATCTATAAACAACGTTATGCAGAAAATATGCAATTTCTTTAAAATGATTTTCATGTTAATTCATAGTATGAAGCAATAAGTAAACATAATCTAAATTGAAAGGCGAATTCATGTCACTTCCATCAACATAAAAATTACTTACCATGAAATTTGCATAGATTTTTTATTAAAGTTAAAAAAAAAGAAAACTATTTTCATGAAAACAGTGACTTTTACAAATAACTCAAAAGAAAATTCTATTCCAAATTCTTAAAAAATCTGTATGTACCAAATATGTAATCATTTAGGATTGTCATGAGACTTCCACATAAATTGTACAAACTTTAAAATTTGCATGAGTTTTACAAAACTCACGAAAAATCTTTTCATGGAAATTCCACAAGAATCAGAAATTTTGCAAAATCGTAATAGAAATTTCAATTGTGGATCTACAAGAATTTCACATAAAATTTATAACATTATGAAAATTTAAGCCGAAAATGATTGTCCCTAAAAATCTATGAACAATGTATGAAAATTCTAATCTGAATTCCATTACAAATTTCGAGTTTGTTGTTTTGCATGGAGTATTTTATTAAATAATATTCCAATCCATAAAGCTCTTGATAAATAAAAAACTGCACAGATTTGTAATAAAATTCTTGCAATTCGATAAAATATTCGTGAAAAATAAATTGGAAATTATATGATATTTACGAAAAAAATTTACCTACACTATATGAGACTTCCATTTGAAATCTATAAAAAATCATTGCACGTTCTTGATAATTTTCTAATAGATGTTCAAGTATAGTATTTCATAAAATTTTATACCATGTAAAACTCTTGAATTACCTTGAATAGTGAACCTACAAGGTTTTCACATAAAATTTACAATTTTATGTGAAAACAATTTTTTTTAATTCAATATCAGATTACTTATGTGTAATACATGGTTGAAATTGGAATTTTTCGCTCCTTTGAACGCTTTTAAAATCCAATATTGCGCCCATAAGAAAATCAAAAGTTGACTACGAAAATTTGGGCATCTAGTTGGCGCAAAAAATGTTTAGTACTGTCATCAGAAAGCTGACGTGGAAAAATGTAAGCGTGCCAAGTTTCGTAAAATTTATTTCGAGAGTAAAAAAGTTATAAGAGGAAAATGAAAATGCACTGGAAACTGTGCAAGATATCCTGGATTTCGTTTCAGTATGTTGAAAGGCACAAAAATAAGAAACTTTTATTCCATTTGACCAACTCTGTATGTATTTCCGTTTAATAGATCCTATTGGTGGGCGTCGTAAAAGTAACCACCCTGTATAACAAACTGGCTAAATCTTACATATTTGCACAAATTAACAAATTGGTACAATCTTACGTACTGGTACAATCTAACAAACTGGCACAATCCACAGCAAAATGCAAAATTTTTAAAATAAAATATGTTTCATATAGAAAGTTGTTTTAAATTTGAGCACAAGAATTTCCTACACAGGTTTTTGCTGAAACATTCTTACATATTGGCACAATCTTACGTAATGGCATAATCTAACAAATTGGCACAATCTTACATACTGGTACAATCTAACACACTGGCACAATTTTACATACTAGCACAATCTAACAAACTTACACAATCTTACATACTGTCACAACCTTAAATGTGCTACCATAATTTTACATACTGGCACAATCTAACAAACTTCCACAATTTTACATACTAGCACAATCTAACAAACGTACACAATCTTACATACTGTCACAATCTAACAAATTGGCACAACCTTACATACTGGCACAATCTTATATACTAGCACAATCTTGAGAACTGGCAGAGCCTATCACCATACCATAACTTACAAATCCATGAACTACGTTGGTTCTTAATAATTAACAATTATACATTATAATTACGATATGTCCTGCAAAACATTAGTGATTTCCAAACTCCTCGTATTAATTAATGTATAAATCACTATGTGTATCATGACTACAAACCTGAACAGAATTGCAAGTAAGTTTGTTTTTCTTTACCTAAAACCTGAACAGGGTTCATACCTTCCTACAAACCTGAACAGAATTGCAAGTAAATATTATAGGAATAATAAAACACTTGGTTGACGTTTCGCATTATATATAGAAAAGAACTCTACAATTGTTTCGCCCTCTCAGCCATTCTCAAGAGTATAAACTGAGTTTATTGAGAATTTATACTCACAACCAAGTGTTTTATTATTTATTCCTATACTAATATGTTTCACCAAGTGGTAACCACTCACATCCAATTTAAGCAAGTAAATATATTTTTCTTTACCTAAAACCTGAACAGGGTTCATACCTTCCTACAAACCTTAAAAGAATTGCAAGTAAATTTGTTTTTACCTAAAACCAACAAAAAAATGTATCGACTTTTTACAAGTGGCTGTATAAGTCAATAACCTCTAATCTATAATAACAATAAAAAATAGGAAACAAAATCGACGTAAACAAATGCATAAACAAATGCAAAATTAAGCAGAATTATAATGAATAATAAGAATTAGTGTGATTTGTGTAAGAGAACAATAAGTACGAAGCAAATATTGTTTTTGGTACTTTGCAATTTAGGGCCAGTGGTACAAACGTAGATTACCTTTGACCGTGGTTCAGTTACCTAGGTTACAATTATTAACCCAATGGTATCCTTAGAAATTGAACGACCAAATCAAAGACCAAAATCGACCAAAATCACCAGATCAAAGATACTCCACGTTTGTAAAACTGGACCTTAATGTGAAATATTTGTATCCTGCTGTCCGTCCACTGGGTGGGAAAAGCGCCGCGCCGCGGTTAAGATCAGTTTGAAAAGGTAGGCTTGTTTGTCAAAATACGCGGTATTTTTAAAATATACTGTCAGCTTGACAGTATGTATACTTACCTATGCAATCTCTGATCTTGACCGCGGCGCGCCGCGTTTCCGACTTAGTGGAGGGACAGCTTAAGAATATATAATGCAATTTGTGTTTGTGTTCACAGTGGAAAAAGTAATTAAAAGTGAAAATCAACAAAGTAAATGTGTTTCCTTATTTTATGTCATAGCTAATTAATTATATTAATATTGGATGGGATATATTTTTTTGATTATGAAAATTTAGGCTATTCTGTTGTCTTGCAATTATTTTCTTAATTTCTGTTTTTGTGCACTTACCCATTAACTGTTTTGCAAGGTGTGTAAATTATTACCTGTACATAAATAATTAGTGGAGCGCTGTGTCATCTAAAAGTATTATACATCGTTGTTGAATGTAAAATATGGGCAATAGAGTATGAAAAGAGGCTAATTACAAGGGGTGTGGTGGTCCTGAAAAAGAGTTTGGAAATCACTATTGTACGTGTCTTGTGTGGGGAAACAGTGTCACTATTAAATACCGGATGATTTAATAGTGCTTGGCCTTCATTCCGAACGTGTGTAAATGTAAAGTCACTAAAGCTACGACTAGAGGTCTAAATACTACTATTTAATTAGTCAAGGGGTCTGATATAGAGGGTCGTTTCTTGGGGGCGGCTGGGGGTGGGGGGGTCCTTGATGTTAGTTAGTGAAGCGACGTGACGGGAGCGTGGGGGACGGGTCCGTGGTGTGCGGATCCCGGAGGCGGGAGTTCTCCAGTGGGGGCACAAGAGAGCAAGAAGTAGAGAGTTCTGAATGGCTAGGGGGGTGGTTGGGTGGGTGGACGGGGCAGGCGACTGTCGGCGGTGTACTTACGTCCAGTGAGGGGGTGCATCAGAGTTGGGTGCGTGTTGGCGGCGTTAGCAGCTTGCTGTTTGGGCTTGCTAACCTTGGTGTTACTTTTAGCAAACTCCAGTCGGATGGTCTGAGGCATGTCGGGGTCAAACCTTACGCCCTGCTGCAAAATTGCCCACAAAAGAGTGAGGTGATTTCAGAATTCGCACGATTCATTAGTTTAAGTCTTTTTTTTTGTTTTGCAAAAATAGCAGATTTTTGTCCATCCGCAGACATTCAAATGCGGGTGGACAAAAATCGTGGGTGGACTGGAACGGATCTCTAGAGACTTTAGAGTAATCGCGTCTAACTAGCGCCGTGTAAGCACAGGTCTCGTGACACACGTGCGGTGCATGCGGGGGGAATATATTACAGGTACCTCACTTATCAATTCTTATTTAGCTTTATTTGGTTCGCTGGAAATGAGACGTTACACACCTGTAGGTCTTGCTTCGCGGCCTCTGCCCCTGCTCTGGTGTTGAACGTCACGAAACCTACGGGCTGGAAAATAACAAGAAAACGCAACCGTTTTTTAACAGTCCCAAAAAACATCACAATTTCAATTGCTACACCAAGCGCTTACTTACCGATGCGGTTTTACCATTTTTACTGGTTACTTTTAATAAGGATCCCTCGTAACCCTGAAAAAAAAAGATTAGTATTAGTATCACAGCACAAGAGTTTAAGTGGTATTTAATGAGCTTACTTAACAACCCTGTATTATAGTGCCAAATAAAGCAAAAATGATCTTTATATCTATCATCTATCATAATTTAAATAACATTACGTTTCGGCGTGTAAATGGTGCATATTCAAGCTGTAATTAAATTTGCACGTCAGAGAAATGTTCCGAAGTAAATGAACATGCTACGTACTACATTAGTCTGTTTAGAAAGAAGCGTATCCTCCTGCTCTCTGCTACTTGGCTTGTGTAAACCTGGAAATTTGCGTTGTAATCCTTTAATGGACTACATGGCTCTCGCCTAATATGCAAACCCGTCGTATATCCTCAAGTATAGTTTAATAATAATAGTTCATTATTGTAAGCCCTGAAAGCCTCATTTGCATACGTCATATGTGCATGAAATTATTCACATAAATAAAATACTCATGAAAAATGCGAGTGACTTGCGAACATTAGGCCGTTATAAATTATTCATTACTATTCCATTGGAACTGATACAGGTCTAAATAATTCTGCATAAAAATGAACGAGAAAAAATGCAGTTCAAGTGATTAATAATGAGATTAATGATTCATATGTATAATATGCCTGTAATTAAGAATTTAAGAATTAAGAATTATTATATACTTCTATTGTACTATGCTAAAATACTACCTAAATACGCTTTTATATAAGTTAAATTTTCAGAAATTTCAGTGACTGTTAACTGGTCAACTCGGAAAGTTGAACATTCAGAATATTTAAAAATATCATAAAACGGGTGCATTAAATTGTCGCTCAATGAAACACATGTATGTTAAACGTACAGGGTCTGTAAATATACCCTGTAAGTGACACTTACCAATTAATCGTTGGAGGGTAGTAAATCAACCCTGAATAATTGTAATATTCCGATCAACTCGATCAAGTTGAGATCTCGATTTTCTCACTTATTTGAGATGTACTCGAAGTCAAAATTTCAGAGGATTTATCTTGAGGAATACTGTATACAGATACGGCAAAAAAAATCAAAATTTCCGACAGATAAATTTTCAGAAATTTCAGTGATTGGATAACTGGTCAACTCGGAAAGTTGAACATTCAGAATATTTAAAAATATCATAAAATGTGTGCATCAAATTGTCACTCAATGAAACTTATGTATGTTAGACCTAAAGGGTCTGTGAATATAAAAACCAAATACTCAAAAAGTACAAGAAAATTGTCAGGATGTAAAAGCAGGCTAAAGACTAAAATTAAAAGAAATAACAAACGACAAAATATAAAAAAATCCAGTATGTATATTACGTCACTGGAATTTTTGAAGCTTCATTTAAATTAGAATCCACTTTACTTCGAAAAATATTAGAAAATATTTAAACGTAGGATACAAAAAATTGAAATGAAATGTAACAAAGGGTACATACAAAAAATAAAATCATAACCTAATGAAGACTACAAGTGATAACAGTGGTAACCTGAAGTGGATTTTTAGCGTCATAATTTTTTTTTTTCGAGTATTTTCGAGGGGTTGTTCTATTCTCTTCTACTTTTCCATTCTACTTTAAACACTTATATCATAAATAACTATTTCCTTCATTTTCTCCATAAACGATTGCTATAAAATTTGTTTGTTACTAAGAATGCGCCGTTTGAGATTATCTTCAGCTTTAATTAAGATGTTTTTAGAATATCTGTGTACAACCCTTATTCTCACTAAATATTTACAGCCATATACATAGCAAACTTTGTTAAACCTTAGTAGATTCTAAAACCGGTTAGAAAGTACATAACTGAATGTCATGTCTGCAAGATAAATCACATTCTGATTAGCACTCGTTTGATTAGGGTCGTTTGTCCATATGGATGTTACAGTTATGTGCCTGTACTTATTAATAGTAAACGACTTCAATACTGACATTATCATATTTTGTTTTTCATATTTAAGTACCGAAAAAGTCATATGCTTCTCATTTTAGATTTTTTAATGCATCATACAATGCGCGCTGTTAATCATAATATTTGATATTTATAACACTTCAAAATTCACCCCTTGGTCCATTAATCACCACAAAGGTGTCCAACTATACGCTTGATAAATTAAGGGTTTAGCATATTTTATAGGGGTCTTCAGAGGCAATGAAATTATCATTATTCATGATTGTTATGAAGTTGCCAACTATTATAGAAATTTAATTACCGGACATTTATGTCAGATACAAATATTACGTACAGACGTTGCTTTGAGTTCGTTCAATAATAGAAAACTAAAAAAAATAAAAATCTAATCAACTCTATCACATAGCTTCTGACAATTTTTGCCTGGAGATGGCTCCATAACGAGTCGAAACCGGTTGCGAATTTATATAAATGAATATTAAGAAAAATTAAGGAAGTACACGTGTTTAATTACAAACCAGATATCGCCAAATTATAGTTATGAGGGAGGATTGAAAATTTGGGTATTGCTGTATTGATGCAGTATAGAGATATGATACACACAAAACTTTTATTTCATTTTAAGATACACAAAAGATGATGTTATAAAATACGTAACGCTACAGATACTTCGTCCAGGCAATTTTTATGTAATATATCCTTGAAAACGTTAAAATTATATATTATTCCATAGATAATGCGGCCATCCCATAGATAATCCCATGATAATAATTTTATGAGGGCAAGATTCAGAAGCTGGTGCCTCTTTAAGATAAGCGCCTCAATGTCGAGAAATAGCAATGCCAGTAGTTAAGCAACAAGAGTTCCACTTCACCCCCAGCAGAGATCTCGATTAAAAATCGATTAAAACGATTTGCGGTTTTAATCTGCGGTCTCGCGGTTCAAATCAGCGATTTCGTCTAATCAATTTAATCGGATTTTTAATCGAGACCACTGCTGGAGGTGGAGTGGAACTCTTGTTGCTTAAATTTACTCCAATAAATATTGTTAAAAATTGAATTTTTAAAAATTTATTATTAAATGTCAATCCGGTAAATAGTGGAAATCATTCTACTATTATACTAATGATATTAATTATTTCTGAAGTATTTTATACTTAATTTGAATTTTTATATTTTGAAGTATGAATGATTTTATTTGTGAAGGTTGACAAAACGCCCTGATAATGTTAGTAGTTATACTGTGAGAGTTCTGGACCACCCCCAGCAGAGATTTCGATTAATTTAATTGACGCTTTTAATTCGCGAATTTCCGCAATCAACCTATTGTTACTGCTCGCGGTAATTGATTAAATTCGCGAATTAAAAGCGTCAATTAAATTATTCGAAATCTCTGCTGGGGGTGGTCCAGAACTCTCACAGTATAACTACTAATGTCTTTCTGCGTTTCAATGCACCTCATACATAAGGTAAAACAATCTTCGAATGATTGCGTTAAAACTTTCAGTAGTCACAATAAATTAGGTTTTTCATCGCGATTCCGTTCACCGGCTGAATGGAAGCAAAAATCATTGCTCGCAATGCACTCGGCGTGCATTTCTTCGGTGCGGCGCGCTTAATTCGATCTCATGAATAAATATGTGCCGTTTTAATTAAATGCAGAAGACATTGCGGGCCGAAGCGCGCGCCCCGCTGCATCTGGAATTTAAATCTCGCACAATTACAGTGAAATTTAATATTTTCCATTAAAACGTAACGCGGGCTGAGATCCAGGGCGCTCGCAAATGTTGATTTTGCACGGGCAAGTTTTAATTATTGATGGTGTTTTAATTTCAGAAACTCATTACAAAAAACGGGCGCGTCGCTGCGAAATATTAAATTAACACGGAAGCGAGAGGGCGTAAAGATAATTAACACTTTCGGGCTGTGTTCCCAGATACGTGCCCGTGGCCTTAATCGGTTTAGGATTGAGAAGTTTTTTTTTTAATGTGCCCTAGAATTGTACGCAAATTATTATTTCCATACATTTATACAAGGTGACTCAAATAACACGTTGGTTATAATACTTTCAAAATTGTCAAAATGTTTTTTCTATGGAAAATACAACTGTTGTAGGGTCGGAAAAGTGTAAGAATTTTGGTTGTGGTTGTGTTGGTTGAGTTTGATCAATATTTTTAATTCAAATTAATTATAGAAATAGAACAAAGTTGGATATTGTATTATGTCCATATGTCCATACTGTGACATAAATAGTCGAATTCGTAATAGGAAATGCTATTAAATACAGAGTGCATATTTTTGCCATATAAAAAATAAAGTTGATGATGGTTTCTTCGAAACGAAACGTTTTTTTCGAAATTTTCAGTACAACATTTGTAAACGGTGTCTTGTAGAGTTAAAAATGTGGCAATGAGAATGTGCCTTTGGTTTTCCTATAACAACGATGAACCACACCCAAGTTTATCTAGTCCCTACTAATGCAATTTTCACAGTTTGCATAGTCTTCCTAAATGAATTGATATAAATTATAATTTTTACTGTTCTGGCAGGTTCAGATAATGTTATTCGAATAATCTTAAGAACTAGTAAATCTATCTTAAATTAAGTAAAATATAACTTCTAGGTAGTACTTTGTTGTAATAATTTTGGAACAGAACACTTTTTTATAAACCAGCACATACAGGATGGTCACTTTTACGACGCTCACCATTAGGATCTATTGAACGGAAATATATACAGAGTTGGTAAAATAGGATAGAAGTGTATCATTTTTGTGCCTTTCAATATACTGAAACGAAGTCCACGATATCTTGCACAGTTCCTGAAATATCGCCGAAAAACTGAAAAAGTGCACTTTTCTTTTTCTCTTATAACTTTTTTACTTTTAAAGGAAATTTTACGAAACTTCCAACGCGTACATTTTCGACGTGAGCTTTCTGATGATAGTACCAAACATTTTCTGCGCTAACTAGATGCCCAAATTTTCATAGTTATCTTTTGATTTTCTTATGGGAGCAATATTGGATTTTAATGGCATTCAAAAGACCGAAAAATTCCAATTACTACCATGTATTGCACATGGGTAATCTGATACTATTTAAACAATCTCAGAATGGAAAAGAAGGCTAATGAAAAAGTAAAAAAATAATATAAAAGACAAATTAGGTATAAAATGAAATCAAGTTCTGATTCCGAAAATTCCAAATGCATCCGAAATCTTTGAAATCCTGTCACCCGACACCCTATGGGTACATGGGTCATTGATTATAAATAAATCTTTGAAATCCTTTCAATATAATCAAAAGTAAATACATGAAAATTATCAACACTTAAAACATATACTCAAAAAGTAAATACATGAAAATTATCAGGTGTTATAGAAAGCTAAAGATTGAAAATAAAACAAAGACTAAACAACAAAATATAAAAAAATCCTTTATGCACGTTACTGGTAATTTCGAAACTTCCTTTACAATAGAATTCATTTTATTTCGAAAGTTTACAAGAATATCAAAATTTTCAGTGCTCAAAAATGTTCATCAAATGCACGATAATTCATAGAGAGTACGAAGATGCTTGAAAACAGTAAACAAAAGTAAAATAATGTAAAAATAAAATTCTTTTATACGAAAATTGGAACAATCTCAAAATGGAAAAAACGCTAATGATTAAAAGTAACAAAAGAATATAAAAGACAAAGTAGGTATAGAGTCAAATCAAGTTCTAAATCCGAAAATTCCAAATGCATCCGAAATCTTTGAAATTCTTTTAATATAATCACAAAATATGCTCAAAAAGTAAATACATGAAAATTATCAATAATCACAAAATATGCTCAAAATGTAAATACATGAACATTATCAGGTGTTAAAGCAAGCTAAAGATTAAAAATAAAACAAAGACTAAACAACAAAATATAAAAATTTCCATTATGCACATTACTGCTAATTTCGAAACTTCCTTTAAAATAGAATTCATTTTATTTCGATAGTTTACAAGAATATCAAAATTTTCAGTGCTCAAAAATGTTCATCAAATGCACGATAATTCATAGAGAGTAAGAAAATGCTTGAAAACAGTAAACAAAAGTAAAATAATGTAAAAATAAAATTCTTTTATACGAAAATTGGTACAATCTCAAAATGGAAAAAACGCTAATGATTAAAAGTAACAAAAGAATATAAAAGACAAAGTAGGTATAGAGTCAAATCAAGTTCTAAATCCGAAAATTCCAAATGCATCCGAAATCTTTGAAATTCTTTTAATATAATCACAAAATATGCTCAATAAGTAAATACATGAAAATTATCAATAATCACAAAATATGCTCAAAATGTAAATACATGAACATTATCAGGTGTTAAAGCAAGCTAAAGATTAAAAATAAAACAAAGAATAAACAACAAAATATAAAAAAATCCATTATGCACATTACTGGTAATTTCAAAACTTCCTTTAGAATGGAATTTATTTTATTTCGAAAGTTTACAAGAATATCAAAATTTTCCGTGCTCAAAAATGTTCATCAAATGCACGATAATTCATAGAGAGTAAGAAAATGCTAGAAAACAGTAAACAAAAGTAAAATAATGTAAAAATAAAAAATTTTTATACGAAAATTGGAACAGTCTCAAAATGGAAAAAACGCTAATATTAAAAGTAACAAAATAATATAAAAGGCAAAGTATAAAAATTTGCACTATGCACTTTATTGGAAATTTCCAAACTTCTTTTAAAATAAAATTCACTTTATTTCGAAAGTTTACATGAATATCAAAATTTTCCATACTCAAAAAATGCTCGGCGAATTCGGGAAAGTTCACAAAGTGTAAAAGAAAATGCTACAATAAAAGTAAAACATAGTAAACGAATGCAAACATAAGAAAAATCCATATTCCAAAATAATAACAGGGGGTGCATCAGACTTTTTCAATAAGAAAAACACTGAAGAAACAATAAGAAGTACAGGAAATGCATTCATAATTTCGAAAATTGGTTTTGAAATATAAATATTTACTAATGGATCGACTTTTGCAAAAAAAGTATCAAAATTTCAAGAAAAACTGTTAAAGAAAATCAATAAAGTTCACCGAGATTCAAAAAGTCAGAGAAACTACCAAAGAAGTTAAAGAAAAGTCACAGAGATTAGAGGAATACAAAACAAAATGTTTGACTTTAAGAAAAAAAAAAGTTTTGATGTGGCTTATAAATGTAATATAACCGTTAAAAGTTGTCTTTTAATAACCACCGAATTTCAGTTACAGTTGTGTTATGTGTATTATCATGACAAAAGAACCTTACGATAACATTGAAAACTCAAAAAAATTCACAATTTTGACAAATCCTTAAATTATACGACAAATGTTTTGTTTTAGTATGTACTTAAGAAATGCATCTTTATAATAATAAATTTCTATTTTTGTAAGAAAATATGAAAATTTGAATTAAAATTATTTGTTTTACTCTAACTCATCAAGAAATGCATCCAAAATCGTTACTATAATATCGACTTTTTGCAAAAATATATGAAAATTTAAATTAATTATACAGGCTGGTCACTTTTACGACGCCCACCAATAAAATCTATTAAACGGAAGTACATACAGAGTTGGTCAAATGGGATAAAAGTTTCTTATTTTTGTGCCTTTCAATATACTGCTGAAACGACATCCGGGATATCTTGCACAGTTCCTGAAATATCGTTGAAAAACTGAAAGAGTGAACTTTCATTTTCCTCTTATAACTTTTTTTACTTTTGAAGGAAATTTGTATGAAATATTCTTTGTTTTATTTTTAATCTTTATCAGGTTAAATATAAATTAGATTTAAATTTGTTATAAAAATGTTTAAATATAAATTATAACAGTATTTGTTATGTGTTTATTGTTATTAATAATATTGTTATTTATAACAATAAACTTCTTTTAAGCATTTGAGGGTTTTAAGCAAATTATTAAATATATAATTTTTCATTATTATTGCAACACTCTTTAATCATGATAAAAATAACTTGTACTAATAATTTAGTGGTTATTATAAGAAACAGAGAGAGAATCAATCTTTAATAGGCTATCGGCCATGAGCCTTTCCGCCTATAAGAAACATTTTAACATTTGTTTCGAGCTATTATCAATTAATCAATCATTTATTTGTTCCTATAAAACAAAACACATTAGTACATACTTTTTAGTGTTGTATTTTAAATTATATTCACTTATTTTTTATTAAATATATCTTTCTCCTCTTTGAATTTACGTGCAATCGTTGGGCAGTTTTAAGCACTGTTAAGTACTTGACTGGAAGTTTTGATATTTTAATGCAACAGTCGTATTCTGTTTTTTTTTTGTTTCGATTGATTTTTTTAAGATTTTTGTGGATTCTTATGTTGCATGATTTAACTTTTTTGAATTTTTATTTCAAATTTGGTATATTCGTTGATCAATTTCTATGCAGCTTACTGAACATTTTGATATTTCTTGCACAAGCAGAACCAACAACCAATGAATGAGAATACATTTTGATATTTCTTGCACAAGCAGAGAACCAACAACCAATGAATGATAACATATTTTATGTCATTTCGTTATAATTTAGTATATACTAAATTAAACTAGATTAAGCTGAATCCATTGGCCATAACTGACATTCTAAGTTATAAGTTTTCTTTCAAAGAGAAATTTTATATTCATTAAATTTGTTAATTTAACCCTCTATTTCTGCTGCTATGGACGATTACCGTCGGCAAGGAGTGATCGAGTCCACTTCTTATCTTTAAGGATGTATCTTCATCCAATGAACCAATCTTCATCCAATCCAATCCCTTAATGCACAATTATTAAGCAGTACATGGGATGCATTTGATTTAGACAATTATAAAACTCAAAAATTTTTAGAGCCCCTGAGGTTTGAACCTATTACCTTTTTGATGAGGGGCAATAAGTATTACCATGCTAATTAGAGCGAATTTTTCGTAATGCTTCTTTAAAACTGTCATTTCTTATTAGAGATTTTTAGTTTAAAGCGGTCGTCTACCTCTTCGTGGTTATCAACTCTTTTGCCTTTTTTCATGCAGCTGCGTCGATTCTGCAGCGATTATGTGAGTTGTTCGAGAACTTTTGGCAGTTCGGGGATAATTTGTTTTTGGTTCACGTGTCAAGTTCAGGGGAAGTTTTTCGCTTCCGGTGCGCCCCGGGAAGGGGAGGGGGGCGGTCTGCCGCCCCCCAATCGCGAACAGATGTAAATATAGGTGGAAATAAAATATGCAGCCGTTTTACTCGTGGAGGCGAGGCACTCCGGAGGCCGCCTGAAAGGAATCCATCCATTATTAATTCGGGGCAAGTTTCCCGGAAAAGTTGCCGCGATATTTTTTTCGATAAATTATTCACCACCACCACACACACACACGTACACACACGTGAAACGTATGTGGCGCATCCGCATGTGCACGAGGCAGACACAAACAGGGTTGATCCTATTACCTGGCTAAACGCGCGCCCCGCCGCCCCGCTCCGGTGGACCGCAAGGGGGCGGCGGCGGCGGCGGCTAATCGATAGCTAACCCACTGCAATATACTAACCTCGTAAGCTCTGAATAACAAATAGAGTTCTCGAGGCTTGGCATCCATGGGCAGGCCGCTCACGAACAGCGTCCGCACCTGAAATTAAACAACAACAATGAGACAATGGGCGAGGCGAGCTGGGAGCAAGGGGGCTGTAGCCGCCGTCCTGCGGCGGCCAAATCAAACACACAGACGCACCCACACAGAGGGCCAAGGAAACCGATTATTCCGCAATTCCGTACAGGGCGCAATCAAATCAGATAGTAAAACAATAGAGACCGGCAATTGGGGAAACCGCAGAGAGCGTGCCTTATCTCGAATCGATCGGGGCCGGCCCACCCCGCGCGACCACCCCCCTTGGGGGCGCACTCAGCGGCGTGCACGCACCTAGGGGCGGCGGCGGCGGCGAGGGGGCGCAAATTGAAATTGAAAAACGGGATGGCTGCGACGCGCCGGCCCTTTGCGGGGGGGTTATTTATTATTTAATTGCGCCCCCGCATCGATAAACGTGCATCCGTGCCAGCCCCGTTTCTTGCCGGCAATGAAATATTCAGGGCCGACTTGAGGCGGCTGCGGCATTAAATATGAAAGCCGCCCCCGTAACCACCCCCCGGCGTTGAACTCCTCGCGTGACCGTTCTCATACCTCTCATTATTGTTCCACACTTAATGGCAGCGCCGGTTTCAAACAACCCCCGCCGCCCCCGCGGCCCCGCTTTATTATTCATAACGCTGACCCGACGCCGACGCCGCCCCCGCGCCTCGCTCGCTATGGACGGGATTAATAAGCGGAGCGCCGCGCCATTAACAATTTAATAATCCACCCCCTAAGGGGGCCCCCGTGGGCGGCGCGAAGACTCCGGAATTCACCGCGGGGGCGGCTCTACGTCAAGGCAAACAAACGCGCGGCAGGTGTGCGAACCCCATATCGACGTTTCCTGATGGATTGGGGCGGCGGGCGCTTCCGGAGCGGCCATAAACGCCGCCCCTGGCTACGGATAAATAAACTTAATGAGAAGTTTCGGATCTGCAATGTCAGCCGAACTTTATGCACTTATATGTAATAACTTGTATTCCACCGCCCTACTTATCAGAATTCAGAAATAGATAAGTTTGCTTCTAACGTTAGCTCTTTCACTCCACTGACAAAGTTACACGTAGTTTTAAGTGATCTACTATACGATTAGAAACGAATTGCGGGTTGATAAAATCAATTAGAAGTTTCGGATCTGCCAAATAAGTCAAACTTTATGCATTTATATGTAATAACTTGCATGTACTTCCCAAAAATACTCGACTGTGCCCTATTAAGGTCCGTCTTTCCACCTAGCGATGCAAAAGGTTATCCGACGCTTAAAGTTATGCGCAAAAAGTTTTACAAAACCTACCATACATTCACGATCTTTTTGCAACCGAGTTGACTCGGTTTTCTTTTTGTTAGACAAACTGATTCTGTGATGCAACGGAAGTTAATTATTTTTTTTGTATCTATGTCTATTCTTGGGCCTAACCTTGGACTCGAACGAATGATGAATGATGGAATGATGGAATGATGATGTGAAGAAGTTAAGTTTCCAAAAGCTCAATAAAGTTGTGTATTCTTTAAGGGTAATAAAAAAATACATTCAAAACGAAACTGTGAAAAATGTCTACTTTGCCAATTTTTAATCGGTATTGAAGTTTGGAATAATTTTCTGGGCACAGAGTTCAAGTGTCTCGGATTTGTTTGTCATACAAAAGCGCGCCCTAAGAATAATACTGGGTCTGACCCACTTGGAATCCTGTAGTTTTTTTTTTCCGCAAAAATGGGATACTAACTATTGTATCAACAAATTGCAGACCAAACAAAATAAAATAATATCTATTTTTTAACTGCATGTGTATTCTTCAACTTTTTGCAAGAAACTCATCCAAAAGTTACAATTAAGTTTCTATATTGGATAACGCATTTATATCTTTAATGGCAATGTCTAATTTGCTAAATTGCTATTTTTTTATTATTATTGTTTTATTTATGGTGTTGATTGCTGCACTTCGTATAACGCAAATAAATACACGACTTGAGCCGAACTCATGCTCAAGTACTGACTATAGATACGGACCTAAGATTGCTCTTTTGAGAGAAAGGAAGAAAACTGAAAATACCTTATCGATAGTTATCCCAGAATTTACTACTATCGATAGGGCATTTTAAGTTTAATTTGATTTTCTAGAATACGAATGAAAAACTTATGAGGTTCTATGTATATATCAGGTTTTTTTAATTCATTTTTTGATAACATAAGATGCATAGAATAATTTACACCAAACTTAAAATTTCGTCACTTTTCTTTACCTCGACATTTTCACACTGTAACACTAAAATACCATAAAGCAGTGGTTTTCAAAGTTTCCACAAAATATAAGGAATTTTAGAAAATTGTTGAAAAAATTGTAGACCAAACGAATTTAATACACAAAACATAATCACCAATATATTTTTGGAACTACATGTGTAATAAATTGAATGTGAATCACTAGGCGAAATATATTGATTAAGGAGTTTTATAGACTCCCCTGACACCAAAACATGCAAGAGGGGAAGAGAGAACTATGAATGGAGAGTATATTTTGTTTTAAAAGTCGCAATTTAAAATTTTTATAATCAATCTTATCAATTTTTGGCTTATGACTTATGGTGTCTATAAAAAAGTAATCACCTACAACCATCCACATTGATAAAGGTTTTTCCAAAAATTCCCTCAAACAGACTCAAAACGTACATTTCTCTTGCAATCAAAAAAAGGTGGCGATAAATTTTTCAAACAATACTGAATCGAAACAAAACTGATACTAAACTAATTTTCAAACAATAATGCATTTCATTTTTTCGAATCTAGAGACTCATGCTCATCGGTAAATAATTAATAATGAGATTAATGATTAATATGTGCCCATGTAATTTTATTTTACTTTGCTAAAATTAAACTTAAAACTTTATACTCTCCAAATTGTGGTTTTTCACGTTTTATTTTTTTGCAATTTTTAATCTGCACATTTTCTTACTCTTCTTTACCATTTTTTCAGTGATTTTAACTGCGAAAGAAAATCTATCTATCAGATTTTCCTTGCCAGTTTTTCTGTAAATTTTGAAAAGTCGAAACATTAGTGAATATTTATATTTCAAAGCAATTTTCGACATTTTTAATGCACTTCCAGAAATCCATGCTGGATTTTTGAAGTTGTTTTACCATGATTACATTATTTTGCTCTCGTTTACTTTTATATTAGCATGATCTTTTATTATCTACTGTTTTTATGTTATAACATTTTCGTATGTTACTATATTAGTGTTTCCAGATGTCAAAACTTTGATATTTTTCTTCACTAACATACTTTACGAACTATGTACCTATTTTGACTTGTGTATGCTGTGTAGATCTAAACACAATAAATAAATAAATAAAAAATAAATAAATATCACAGATAATTTAAGAATTCGTTGAACATTTTTTTGAGCTTCAAATTTTTTATATTTTCGTTCAATATTTCGAAATGAAGTGAATTCTACTTTAAAGGAAACTTCGAAAATTTCAGTGACTTAGTATACATACTGGAAATTTTTATATTTTGTCGTTTATTGTTTCTTTTACTTTTAGTCTTTAGTCTGCTTTTATATCATGACACTTTTCTTGTACTTTTTGAGCATTTGGTTTTTTTATTGTAAAAGTATTTTATGTTTACCTTCTTTTACTTCATGTTACTGTTATTCTAGCATAGTTTTTACTATATGTGAATTTTCGTAAATTTCTTTGGCATTTTGTGAACATTTAAATGAACATCTTGACATGCATATAGTGCTGTTTTCTCATACAACGTTGTTCGATGTAGATATTCATAGACTCCTCTGACGCCAAAACATGCGGAAAGGGGAAGAGAGAAACATGAATGGAGAGTATATTTTGTTCTAAAAGTCGCAATTTAAATTTTTTATAATCAATCTAATCAATTTTTGATAAAAAAATTCTAATTAGCTCTTTCACTCTACTGATAAAGTTGCACGTAGTTTTAAGTGATTTACAATACGACTTATGACTTATGGTATCTATAAAAAAGTAATCACCTACAACCAGCCATATTGATAGAGGTTTTTCCAAAAATGCCCAAAACAGACTTAAAACGTACATTTCTCTTGCAATCAAAAAAAGCTGGCCATCAATTTTTTTAAACAATACTGAATCGAAACGAAACTGATACTAAACTGAATTTCAAACAATATGAATCTAGAGACTCATGCTCGTCGATTTTGTTTTAAATTATTGCAATTTGTCTTGAAAATGATGAAAATTTAGGTTTGCAAACAACAAATAATTTGGATTATAAGAAGTTAATAAACAGAAGTTAAAAAAAGCTCACCTCAAATGCTCTATAAACAAACGTTTATCGAAGAAGTGCGGTAAAGGTATGAAAAAAAAATCCATTGTACAATTTGTTATTTATATTTTTCCTGCACATGTGGGTTGGCTATTTTATCCTGTCTTTAAACTTCTTATGATCCATATATTTGTTGTTTGGCCACTCAAATTTTCAGAATATTATAAAGTTTTACACATGAACACCAACAAAAATGATCTGATAGCGAAAAAAATATTATACATCAGATTTCTAACAACGTTGCCTAATTCATATATTAATATAATTCCATAATTATTTTTTTTATTGTTTTCTTCCTTTTTTATTAGAGTTTACTGGTAGTTTACATATTTAGATATAAAGGTGTTTTGTTGTTTTTATTATTTTTATTATTTTTTCTTCACCTTACTAGACTAGTTTCGGCTATCTTTCAGCCATCTTCATGGGTATTCAAAATTTGAGAAATAAATAAATAATTAAAAGTCAAAACATTTATAAAATTTTATCTAATATCATTTATTTTGCTCAATATAATATAACTGAATATAACTAAAAAAAATTAACTACTTAAATTCAAATTGGACTAAAATAGAACAAAGATTAAGGTCTTAAATAGTGTTGGCTATTTATTTCTTGTTTCTGCTATAAATATGATAGATATTTATCAATGTTGCGATAAGTTTTGTGTCTTTTGCAAAGTGCGTAAATCAAATACACGAGATGTCCCGGTTATTACATTCTTTAATATCGGGGAACGGCGTTAGGAGGAGAAAAGTTGTTTTCACGAGCCATATCTCCGCAATAGCAATAAATTTCTTTAAGTGAGACATCGGAACTTATAAGCGGCGATAATGCTGAACGTTACTTTGTCCCAGAGAACATTGAAAAGTAAATATTTTTCCATAAAATAACTCGACTGATTCTAAAAGCAAAGTTCGGATAGTGCATAACTATTTAAAATGCAGTTCAAAGTTCTAATGTATTAAGTCAGTGTTTCTAAACTGTAGGGCTCGTGATGGTTCAAAGCTACCATATATCGTAAAGAAACGTGCAACAGATCTTACATTTAATTTATTGTATTAAAAATAAAAACTGTTTTATAAGGTATAGTTAAGTTTTTTTTTTAATAATATTTAATTGTAAATATTTGCACTATGTTACAAAAAGTTTGGAAACCACTGCATTAAATCGATATAGCACATCATTTTGCAATTACAATATCTTGATATTTGAAAATATATTTAAAAAAAATTGAGAATTGAGATAAAAAACATTTAAATTTTAATTAAGTAGGTTCTTTCTTCAAAGTATTGGAGCTTGTGAAAGTTTTTAAATAAAACATAGAGAATAACCTTTTTCACAATACACATTTATTTATATTAAATGTACATTTCAACTGCAAGGCAGTCATCTTCAGTAGACTTACAAGTTAGACTTACTTGTACAAGAGAATAACCTTTTTCGCAACATACATTTATTCATACTAAATGTACATTTCAACTGCAAGGCAGTCATCTTCAGTAGACTTACAAGTTAGACTTACTTGTAAGTTCACTGAAGATGACTGCCTTGCAGTTGAAATGTACATTTAGTATAAATAAATGTGTCATCTTCAGTAGACTTACATGTTAGAACTGAAGATGCCTTGCAGTTGAAATGTACATTTAGTATAAATAAATGTGTATTGTGAAAAAGGTTATTCTCCTTATTTTATTAGGTTTTTTCTTTAAAATTCTTAGAAATAACCAATTGAAACAAAATTACTTATTTTTATAAATACTTCAAAATATACATATTTAATTAACATATTCTTTCAGATTTACTGCTACTAAACCTTTTGAACTTCAACTTGGCACTTATCACAGTCAAGTTGGCATTAATCATTATCAGTTTGGCATTAATCAAAATCATGTTGGCATTAAATAATGACAACATGAATTTGTAATGCATAATCTACAGAATATAGCTCAAAGCAAATTCTTAGATTAAATAATCATCTCACGATATTTTGTTGTTGTTGATTCACGCTTTTTGTAAGATTTTTGTCCTTTTCGGTAAGCGCATCGCCTTCTATGGGCATTAGCGCTTAGATGTTTTATAAGTAAATGCACGAAGTTTGTTGACGTCCTTAAAGCACTTTATAAGTGAAATCTAAATCCGGCTTTGAATTTTTAATAACTTTTCTAAGCCTGGGGATTTTGCTTCATTATTTGTTTTACAAGCGACCAGATATAGTCAGAATCAGTTTAACCTGAGCGTTTCAAACAGTGGCTGAAAAATTGTAGGTGTAAATGTGTACACCGAAGGTTTTTGTTAATAAATACGTGAAGTTAGTTGACTTCCTTAAAGCAGTTTATAAGTGGAACTTAAATCCGGTTTGAATTTTTAATAACTTTGCGAAACCTCGAGGTATTGCTTATTTTTTTCTTTTACATGCGACCACATATAGTCAGAATCAGATTAAGTTGGGTGTTTCAAATTGCCGCTGAAAAGTTGTAGCTGAAAATGTGTAATCTGAAGGTTTTTGTAAATAAATACAAGAAGTTTGTTGACGTGCTTAAAGCAGTTATAAGTGGAACCTAAATCTGGTCTGAATTTTTTATAACTTTGCGAAGTGTCGAAAAATTGCTTCATTGTTTCTCTTACCAGCGACCACGTATAGTCAGGATCACATTAACTTGGGTGTTTCAAATTGCCGCTGAAAAGTTGTAGCTGAAAATGTATAAACTGAAGGTTTTTGTAAATAAATACAAAAAGTTGGTTGACGTTCTTAAAGTAGTTTATAAGTGGAAGCTATATCCGGTTTGAATTTTTAATCACTTTGCGAAGTCTCGAGATGTTGCTTTATTTCTCTTACCAGCGACTACATATAGTCAGGATCAGATTAACTTGGGTGTTTCAAATTGCTGCTGCAAAAAGTTGTAGCTGTTAATGTATAGACAAAAGTTTTTGTAAATGCATGTGGTTTGAATTTTTAACAAGTTTCGAAAGTCTATAGCTCCAGACTTCATTATTTGCTTTGCAAATAGCCATATATATTCGGGACAAGAAAAACTTGGGTGTTTCAAAATTCCAGTGGTAACATGTGCATCTTTGCCTTATTTCTAGGTCATAGGACTTTGAACCTAGTGCCGCCCATAATTTAATATTCCACATCTTGAGGTATATTTTTGTGTACGGTTTCTGGTTTCTTCCTGGACTTTTAACCTAGAGGCACCTATATCTTATAATTTATAAATCCACATGTTGTGGTATATTTTTGGGTATGGTTTCTGGTTTCTTTCTTAAGTCTTTTAGTGTACAAGTGTATACATTCATATTTAGCCAAAATTTTAATAATTACCGTACATGTTTTAAAATTTTCTCATAAATTTTGAATTATTATGTCAGGATTTCATTTATTTTGCGAAATTTTTAATTATACTTGGATTTAATTATTTTGAACAAATTAAAGAAATAAAAGACCTACCAACTATACTAATTATAATAAATATAAAGTTAATTTTTATACCAAATCACATCCAAAATTATATCTTATATTATAAACTATATAATTAAAACTTAATTATTGATCACTGTCAAAGTTTCAACCATCAAATTTTTAATTATTTTAGGTTTCATAATGATAACTAAAAATATTTTAATGATTGCTGTAAAGGATTCTAAGATTGCTATCAAAATTTCATTTATTATGTATAAATTACAATTATTTATTGCTGTAAAAATTTCATCGATTACCGTATTATTTTTTATTGTTTCTCACAAATGTTTTATTATACTGTCAACATTTTATTGATCACTATCAAAATTTTATTGATTACGGTTAAAATTGAATTGATTACTGTAAAATGTTGCCATTATTTCATTTTCAACCAACAATATGTCTATGGCTGTTGTCAGATTAGGAAACACTGCAGTCAAAATTGCAATTATATTGTCTAAACTGCTGTTAGTGCTGCCAAAATTTCAGAACTTAAAATTGCGTGATCACAATAAAAACCAAATATCTCTATAATCAAGCATTGGATATTTATGAAATTATATATTTTAAATAAAGGGATATCACTCGATATCACAGATCAATTTTAGTAACATCTATACGTTAGTTAGTAAGATAACACTGCTAAAGTATGAGTAAATTTTAAGAATATTACAAATTATTAAATTGTCATAAATATTTAAAGTTTTAAACATTGGATATCATAATTTAATTTTTTTTTTCAACTACACAACAACATATCCTTCGGTTGTTTTAGTAAATTGTAATTTTGTTGATGCGCTAGTTTTTGAGATATTTCTAAAAACGTATGATATAAATTTGAGATACAGAACTTAAAATTGCATGACAGTAAAAACGAAATATCTCTATAACCAAGCATAGGATATTTATCAAATTAAATATTTTAAATTAAGACATATTACTTAATATTGGCAATAAATTTTAGTAATATCTATACGTCAGTTTTTAAGATAATACTGGTAAAGTATGAGTAAATTTTAACAATTTCACAAATTATCAAATTGTCATAAATGGGTAAAGTTTTAACATTTGATATGATTCCCATTTTTTGTACTATATAACAACATATCCTTCGATTATTTTAGTAAATTGTAATATTATTGATGCGCTAATTTTTGAAATATTTCTAAAAACGTATGATATAAATTTGAGATACAGAACTTAAAATTGCATGATCACAGTAAAAACGAAATATCTCTATAACCAAGCAAAGGATGTTTAGGAAATTAAATATTTTAAATTAAGGCATATCACTCAATGTTGGTAATAAATTTGAGTAATATCTATACGTCAGTTTTTAAGATAATACTGGCAAAGTATAACTAAATTTTAAGAATATCACAAATTTTCAAATTGTCATAAATATCTAAAGTTTTAAACATTCGATATGATTCTAATTTTTTTTGTACTACATAATAGCATATCCTTCGATTGTTTTGGTAAATTGTAGCATTATTAATGCGCTATTTTTTGAGGTATTTCTAAAAACGTATGATATAAATTTGACATACAGAACTTAAAATTTCATGATCACAGTAAAAACCAAATATCTCTATAATCAAGCATTGGATACATATCCTTCGATTGTTTTAGTAAGTTGTTATATTATTGATGCGCTAGTTTTTGAGATATTTCTAAAAACGTATGACATAAATTTGAGATACAGAAGTTAAAATTGCATGATCACAGTAAAAACCAAATATCTCTGTAATGAAGCATTGTATATTTATGAAATTAAATATTTTAAATAAAGGGTCATCACTCAATATCGGCAATAAATTTTAGTACTATCTATACGACAGTTTGTAAGATATGACTGATAAAGTATGAACAAAATTTAAGAATATCACGTAATATTAAATTATCATAAATATGTTACCTTTTAAACATTGGATACGATTGGAATTTTATGTGATACGTTATATGTTGCATAAATTTAATACATTTTCTTTTACTAACTTATTTCATTATATCGAGCAATTTTCTATTCGAGCAATTTTCCATTCGAGCAACTCGGCTTTCCAGCAATTTTCCATTCGAGGAACTATTTTTCAAGCAATTGCTTTCCAGCAATTTTCTTTCGAGCAATTGTTTCCGAGCAATTTTCTTTCGAGCAATTGTTTTCGAGCAATTGTTTTCGAGCAATTGTTTTCGAGCAGTTTTGTTTCTAGCAATTCTTTTCGAGCAATTCTCTGCAACCCGGAAATCTTTACGTCTGGAAACCAACAGAATATAATTTTACAATGCGGAAAAGTCTCACAGCGAATTGGCCTGTTCTGTTACTCGTTTAAGTGGTACCACCATTAGCAATACATAATAAAATCACTGAAAATAAGGGTTTCATTCTCGCGTTCTGTGGCCACCCTGTGCAGCACATTCCCTCCCCCAACACGGAACGGCGCATAATGAATATTTAGCGGAAACTTCCCCCGTCAAACACCATTAAAGCGGGGTAATTGGGTCGATCGCAGGTCCCGTGTCCTGTTACACATACACACCTGGACTCCTGCCGCCGCCCCCGCGTGGGGGCAGGGACGGGTCGTAAACAAACACCGGCTCATCCCGCAGGATCCTCTCCACCGGCGCCGGGATCCTCTTTGCCTCCATTAGGCCCTCCCGTCCGCACATACATGAATATACACGCGTACGTGCAGCGGGCATACAAACAGGCGTCTGCTATACAAACCGCGGATTATCGTGTATTAGATTATGTGTGCTCCGAGGTTGTCCCCGGGATTAGGACTCGAGGAGGGGCGAGATTGATAGCGTCGGCGAAGAAAATATATTTGGGGCAAATAAAATGTTCTGGGTCTCAAAATATTAAATGTATTTGTTGGTGAAATTTATATTTTTAAAAATCGCATACTTAATTCTCTAAACCGAATTTAAAATAAAAATCTTTTTTTTTTGCAAAATAAGTACAGATGTTTAAATTGTATTAAGTCAAACATAAGACATACTCTCAAAACTATATCTAAAACATAGTTGGGAAACAAATATAAAATTTTCTGCAAAATCAGTACAGATTTTCAAATTGAAAAAATCATAAAACAGTCCAATTTAAATGATTGGCACTGACAATGAAAAATATTATAAAGAGAAGATCTGCATCCACTACTTCATAAGATTATAACTTCAAAAATAACCATCACAGGAAAATTTTGTTTGTGAGTTTGTTTGTTACAGTCATATTGGTTAGTAGTATGTGACGTATAAAGGATGGACACCATTTCAGAGACAAGTTGCTAGACTTAAGATTGGAGGATTTACTTACTCCGTTAAGCGAGGCTATCATTGTTATTATAACTATAAGCTCACAGAATGGGAGCCTTGCGTCCATACAAGTCAAGATAACTGGTCGGGAATGGCCAATGAAATCCCCTTACATGGGAATATAAATTGATTTTCGGGATACCTTCCTCCTCCTAGGGGCCTCCGCGGTGGCCCCACTAAATGTGCCCTACCGCATCGCACGTTTCAGGGGGACCTTTTGATTCCCTGCACTCCGCCAAACCGCGGTCCCAATTACCATACGCTCGCCTCGATTTTCAGCGGCGCTTTCAGGAATTCAGCGACACACGCAGGAAAACTCCCGCGCGTCCGAATTCCTGCGGCGTCCGCAGGAAACCGTCCGGGGGGCGTCAAAAATGCAATAACATGGCGCCCCACGCCCCCGGCAACAGAGCGAACCCCCCTGGGGCGGCGGCTAGGCGCAGGAATGCAGGCCGACGGGGGTTAAAAGTTGTGAGTTCGAAAATCCGCGGCGTTCGGGGGACGATTGAGTTGAGGAAAAGGTTGGGAAGTTGCGAGTTACGGAGTCCGCATGTAAACACGGATTGTGTAGCCAACTCTGTATAAGCGAAGGAGTGTTAGGCGACAAGACGCTTATTCAATAAGGCTGATATATTTACTGTACATTTTAAAAGCTTCCTCTCTTCGGGGACTACCAAATACGACACGAGTTTATATTTATCAATATTATTTGCATTATTACGTTAACAATTTTATTACTATGTATTACTCCACAAGTTACTATCATTAGAGGTACTACAGGGTGTTTGTAAATGATTGTAGAAAAGGCGGCAAAATTTAAATGAAATTTAGGATTTTAATTGCCGTTAAGTTTTTCCATGTCGGTGCTTAGTGTATTTCACCGCAATTTGTCAAAGTTTAATGTCATTTTCGCCAGTAGCGTGCAATCATTGTAAAGTTAATCTAGGTAAGTTATTTCAAGTTAGTTATTTATGAAGGGGAACGGGTCAACAGGGTTTTTTCGTCCAGTGTGGGTCAGTTAAGTTGTTATGTACTGATAATTTTCTCTTTTGTATCTATTTAATTGTCGTTGTTTTGTGGATATTTCATCAGGTATATCATAACAACTTTTTGATTGATTTTTTTAAACTAATAACGTGTAAAGAACTCTACTTGTATCTTAAAATTACTTAACTTTTAAAACTGACAAAAAAAACAAAGCTTTTGAATCTCAACTTTAACATTATGTTACACCAATGAATCCTTAGTGATATTTTTGTTGTGTTACCAACGTGTATGTTTGGTTGCCTAAAATACAATCTACACTCATTTACAAACACACTGTATTATTGTGCCAATTGCGCCAACGAATACAGAAAACAACACAATAAATAAAATAATAATAATACAAAATTAGCCTGACATTGCCATTAAAGATATAAGTGCGTTATCCAATATAGAAATTTAATTAAATTGTATGAGGAAGTGGTTACTTCTTGCTGAAACATTTTGATTGGGTTAATAAAGAAAACACTTGGTAAAGTTTCACAAGTTATATAGAATTGCTCTTGCTTTTGTAGAATTGCTTTTATAGAAATTTAACAATAAATATTCGATGATGTTTTGCAGAAAGTTGAAAAAACATGTGTATTCTTGTCTACTGATTAGAATACTGGAGTAGAATACAGAGTATTCATTTGCTCTTGAAATGGTTTAACTACCCTAAACAATTGTAGAGTTATTTCTATTAAAAAAAGTGTGCAACTTATACCAAGTGTTTGTTTTAAATCTCCTTAATTAGTGTATTTCACCAAGTGATTACTACACACACATTCAATTAAATACACATGTAGTTCCAAAAAAATATTAGTTATTATTTGTGTTTGGTCTACAATTTTTTGAACAATTTTGTAAAATTTCTTATATTTTGTGGAAACTTTGAAAAACACTGCTTTATGGCATTTTAGTGTTACAGCTTGAAATTGAAAACTTTGAAACTTTGAAACATACTGCTTTATAGTATTTTAGTGTTACAGTTTGAAAATGTTGAGGTAAAGAAAAGTGGCGAAATTTAAAATTTGGTGTAAAGTATTCCATGCATCTTTTGTTATAAAAAAATAATTAAAAAACCTGATATACAAATAGAAATGTCATAAGTCTTTTATGGATATTCAAGAAAATCTAAAATAAACTTGAAAATTCTGGGGAAAACTATCGATGAGGTATTTCCAGTTTTCTTCCATTCTCTCAAAAAAGTAATCTTAGGCCCGTATCTATAGCCCGTACTTCAGCATCAGTTCGACTCAAGTCGTATATTTGTTTGAGTGTTTCCTATAAACTTTTATGTATTTAGTAATTTTTAGTATCACCTTAAAATCTGAAATGTGATATCGCGTTATCTATTTATTAGTATTTTTAACAAATGACAAATAATCATAATTGACCGTTGTAACCATTGATTAACGATGGGACACATGCTTATATGACATTTTTTACTTAGAATGATCTATACTACAACTTCCCAAAATATTTGCACTTTTTCCTAAAACACCCTGTACATTTCAAAAGTTTAATATAAATGATGTTTCGTATAGTTATCAATACTAGCATCAAACGTAGGGTGTTATAATATAGATATCCATATAGATGTCAAATTTTCAATTATTATTGCGACAACAAAATTTTCAATTATTATTCCGAAAACAAAATTTTCAATTATCAAAATTATTAAAGATGTCAGCTCAGGTGTTAAAATTTCAAAGTGTAATGCCAAGACAAGCTATCACATTGTCAATAATAGTTCTGCTTGCAGCTGACAGATTTTTTGTCGAGATGTCCACGACACCCTGTATAAAGAATTATTTTAAAAATAAATCTGATCTCGATTAATGAAACGAAATGTAATTTTCTAATTTATTTTCAATTGAAATTTGCGGTGTCATTTGTTTAAAAATATATACAGGGTGTTTAAGGAGGAAGTGCAAATGTTTTGGGAAATGATAAAAGATGTATATTTCAAAATTTTGATATAAATGATGTTTTGTACAGTTATCAATTCTATCGTCAATCGTAGGGCGTTATAATATAGATGCCCATATAGATGTAAAATTTTCAATTATTATTGCGACAACAAAATTTTCAATTATCAATAAAATCATGAATCAATCAATTATCACAGATGTCAGGTCAAGTGTTAACATTTCAAAGTGTAATGCCAAGACAAGCTGTCACATTGTCAATAATAGCTATGCTTGCAGCTGATATATTTTTGGTAGAGATGTCCACGACATTTAACAGTTGAACATAATTTTAGTCATTATTGCTCATAACTATTAAATTTGCAATGGAGGTATTCTTGCTACCAATTATCAGTGCCATATGTTCAATTATCACTGATGGCAGTTGTCATATTTTCAATTATCATAACTAACTGCTCTCAATGCTTCAGTTATCATTGCTGAGAGCTGTCAGTTGCCAATGCTGGCAGTTGTCAGATGTTCAGTTGCCATTGCTGGCAGATTTTCAATTATCATATCTGACTGCTACAAGTTTTTCAATTACAATTGATAATTATCAATGCTCATATCTGTCAGTTTCTTTTTCAATTAACAATGCTGGCAGCTATCACATTTTTAGTTATCATGAGTGACAACTGTCAGATTTTTAGTTATAGTTATTGACAGCTGTTAATTTTGAACATCAACGATGATAATTGACTGATCTTGACCATGTGGAGATTTGATAACCTCGAAAATAAATTTGACTTATCTGTGCTCGCAACTGCCAGATATTTAATTATTATTGCTGGCAGCTATTACATTTTCAATTATTATAACCGACTGTTATCAATGCTTTAGTCAGATTTCATCACATTTTTAGTTATAGTTACTGGCAGGTGTCAATTTTAAACATCAACGATGATAATTGATAGATCTTGACGATGTAGAGATTTGATAACCTGGGAACAAATTTTGAATTATCAGTGCTGGCAAGTGCCACTTCAATTATCATTGCTGGCTGCTATCAAATTTTCAATTATCATAACTGACTGTTATCAATGCTTCAGTTATCATTGCCGAGAGCTGTCAGGTTTTCAGTTATTAATGCTGGCAGTTATCAGATGTTCAATTGTTATTGCTGGCAGCTACCAGATTTTGAATTATCATACCTGACTGCTACCCGTTTTTAAATTATCAATGCTGATATCTGTCATTTTTTTTTCAGTTGACGCTACTGACAGCTATCAGATTTTTAGTTATCATGGACAACTGTCAGATTTTAATTATAGTTACTGACAGCTGTCAATTTTGAATATCAACGATGATAATTGACAGATCTTGACCATGTGGAGATTTGTTTTTCAATTAATAATGCTGACAGCTATCACATTTTTAGTTATCATGAATGGCAACTGTCAGATTTTTAGTTATAGTTACTGACAGCTGTCAAGTTTGAACATCAACGATGATAATTGACAGATCTTGGCCATGTGGAGATTTGATACCCTCGGAACAAATTTTGAATTATCAGTGCTCGCAACTGTCTGATGTTCAATTATCACTGCTGGCAGCTAACACATTCTGAATTATTATAACCGACTGTTATCGATGCTTTCAATTATCATATCTGACTGCTACAAGTTTTTCAATTACAATTGATAATTATCAATGCTCATATCTGTCAGTTTCTTTTTCAATTAACAATGCTGGCAGCTATCACATTTTTAGTTATCATGAGTGACAACTGTCAGATTTTTAGTTATAGTTATTGACAGCTGTTAATTTTGAACATCAACGATGATAATTGACTGATCTTGACCATGTGGAGATCTGATAACCTCGAAAATAAATTTGACTTATCTGTGCTCGCAACTGCCAGATATTTAATTATTATTGCTGGCAGCTATCACATTTTCAATTATTATAACCGACTGTTATCAATGCTTTAGTCAGATTTCATCACATTTTTAGTTATAGTTACTGGCAGCTGTCAATTTTGAACATCAACGATGATAATTGACAGATCTTAACCATGTGGAAATTTGATAACCTCGGAACAAATTTTGAATTATCAGTGATCGCAACTTCCAGATGTTCAACTGTCACTGCAGGCAGCTATCATATTTCCAATTATCATAACTGACTGTTATCAATGCTTCAGTTATCATTGCCGAGAGCTGTCAGGTTTTCAGTTATTAATGCTGGCAGTTATCAGATGTTCAATTGTTATTGCTGGCAGCTACCAGATTTTGAATTATCATACCTGACTGCTACCCGTTTTTAAATTATCAATGCTGATATCTGTCATTTTTTTTTCAGTTGACGCTACTGACAGCTATCAGATTTTTAGTTATCATGGACAACTGTCAGATTTTAAGTATAGTTACTGACAGCTGTCAATTTTGAATATCAACGATGATAATTGACAGATCTTGACCATGTGGAGATTTGTTTTTCAATTAATAATGCTGACAGCTATCACATTTTTAGTTATCATGAATGGCAACTGTCAGATTTTTAGTTATAGTTACTGACAGCTGTCAAGTTTGAACATCAACGATGATAATTGACAGATCTTGGCCATGTGGAGATTTGATACCCTCGGAACAAATTTTGAATTATCAGTGCTCGCAACTGTCTGATGTTCAATTATCACTGCTGGCAGCTAACACATTCTGAATTATTATAACCGACTGTTATCGATGCTTTCAATTATCATATCTGACTGCTACAAATTTTTCAATTACAATTGATAATTATCAATGCTCATATCTGTCAGTTTCTTTTTCAATTAACAATGCTGGCAGCTATCACATTTTTAGTTATCATGAGTGACAACTGTCAGATTTTTAGTTATAGTTATTGACAGCTGTTAATTTTGAACATCAACGATGATAATTGACTGATCTTGACCATGTGGAGATCTGATAACCTCGAAAATAAATTTGACTTATCTGTGCTCGCAACTGCCAGATATTTAATTATTATTGCTGGCAGCTATCACATTTTCAATTATTATAACCGACTGTTATCAATGCTTTAGTCAGATTTCATCACATTTTTAGTTATAGTTACTGGCAGCTGTCAATTTTGAACATCAACGATGATAATTGACAGATCTTAACCATGTGGAAATTTGATAACCTCGGAACAAATTTTGAATTATCAGTGATCGCAACTTCCAGATGTTCAACTGTCACTGCAGGCAGCTATCATATTTCCAATTATCATAACTGACTGTTATCAATGCTGCAGTTATCATTGCCGAGAGCTGTCAGGTATTCAGTTATTAATGCTGGCAGTTGTCAGATGTTCAATTGTCATTGCTGGCAGCTATCAGATTTTGAACTATCATACCTGACTGCTACTAGTTTTTCAGTTATCAATGGTGACATTTGTCAGTCTTTTTCAGTTAACAATGCTGACAGCTATCAGATTTTTAGTTATCATGAGGGACAACTGTCAGATTTTAAGTTATAGTTACTGGCAGCTGTCAATTTTAAACATCAACGATGATAATTGGCAGATCTTGACCATGTGGAGATTTGATAACCTCGGAACAAATTTTGAATTATCAGTGCATTATCAATTATTCGATTATTATCATTCGAATTCGCCCATCACTACATACTATAGGTTTTTGCATGGTTGTTACGAAAATAACATGCTCACCAAAAAAGTATATATTAATCTATAAAACATTTAATTGAGATTCCAAAACAGTTTCTACAATTGCAAATAGAAAAATATATCGGTAAAAAAATTTGAACTGCCACTTAAAACAAAAAAAAACATGAATTTAAAATACTTATTTCATAAATCCGGTAAATACATAAAAGTAGAAAGAAACTACAGCATTGTAGGAACTGATTAAATATTTCGGGTGATTTCTAAATACAAAAACTCTAAAACCAATCCCGCTGTAAGCACTGTAGTATCTAAATTGTATTCAAGGGTAGGTAACTGTATATAAAAAGGTTGCTGCATCAATACGGTTTAAATTACACGCCCATTTGGGCATCGATAATCCCCACGATTGTCTTCACCCAGATAATTCCCCTGCGGTCCATTGAGGTGGCTGCAAAAATCCCTTCCGCCCCATTGCGCGATGTGCGGGAGGTGCGCGTCGCGACGCCGCCGCCGCAGCCGCCCCCGCCTGCCCCTAAATCTATACGTAAACGGCGGCGACTTAATCGCCCGTAAGTAAGCAAGATTAGGTGGAAGTTATTCAATTGCGCCCGGGCGATAAAACAAATGGCCCGTGAGCGAATCGCGCATAATCTCAATCAATCCGTAATTTTCTGGCGATTCCGCGATCAATTAGGCGACGTTTCGAGCCCTGGGGCGCCTACCGCCCCCGTCCACGTTATTAAATCTTCTCCCCCGCAGCATCCGGGTCGCCGTTTTTATTGTGATTGCGGCGTGAGATCCGGACCGGTGCGCCCGGGTTATTGCAGTCGTAAACATTCGCAGAAATATGAAATCCGGTCCGCCGTTATTATACATGCACCGGCGCTGCGTTCCGTTATTAAGGGTCCCTTTCTGCGGGCGTCCCTTTCAGCCGGGAGTATGTGCAGGACGATAAAGTCTGCGAGCGCTTCATATGCTCGAGTCCCTTTCAGTGCCACAGGTTTTCATGTTTTTTCCCACGAGTGAAATCTCAAATATCAGGGAGAGGCGCGCTGCTTCTGCACTGTCATCAAAATGAATGGGAATGATGGAAAACTACTGCAAAATCCAATACACATACTTTGAACGACAGCAGTTTAGTTAAAATTTGAACGAGGATCTTTTCAAATTGTAAGCTCAGATGCAAAACTGAAACCGTTTTGCATAAAGGCGAATGTTTGGACCCCTTGTTACCATGAAACAGCTTAAACGGCTTTACAAACAGCTCAAACGGCTTTACAAACAGCTCAAACAGCGTTTTAAACAACTCAAACAGCTGGACAAACAGCTAAAACAGGTGGAAAAACAGCTCAAACGGCTTTTTAAACAGCTCAAGCGGTTTTACAAACAGCTCAAACGGATTTTAAAACAGCTGTGCCGCCGCTTCCCCCAATCGACGGTGAAAACAGTGAATTTAGACCCCTATGTAAATCCTTATGGGAAAATGCCGTAGAACTCTCTTAGCCTAACTACTTCAATTCCTAAGGACACCATTCAATTGAACCACAATCAACGATAATCCACGACCGTACAACTGGGACTTAGTGCTTCTCGGACAAATCCGCAATCATAAATCGCCTTAACTTTCTCTTTCGGAATCTCTCATTTCATCTCTTGAGTGTTTTCATGGGTCTTCCTTTAATCGCAACGGAAAGTCTCCCACTACCATCGTTATTAACGAGGGGTAAATGACATTTGCTGCGTTTTTAATTATCGCAGCCCTTTTGCGCATTAAACCGTCTCGATAGCCAGGAACAGTTCGACCTTTACGGCCACGCAATCAAGCACCCCCTTCGCTCGGCGCTATTTCCATCAGCCCTATTTGCCCAGCGGATTTTTCAATTCATCAGGGCTGTCGCGCCCCCGTCCGGGCGCGATATAGTAATTTACGACTCGTCAATTTTAGTTGCGATTGAAAAAAATAACTGATCGCTCGCGCATTTTGATTTGATCGAGTGCCGTACATCAAAAACGCTTATTGGATTCGTCCACTCGACGTCGGACGCACGCCGGGGCATATTTTAATCAATTGCACTGCGACAGACGCTTGTTTCCGGTGCCAATATGTCGGTGGCGATTGCAGGAAGATTGAGGGGTTGTGGCGGAGATATTAATTGAATAATTTCGCTGTTGTGATTAATAACGCCAATTGGGGATGAGATATCAGTTTTGAGGATATGATTTCGTGATGTTTTAGTTTGGACGGTGCAATGTCTGGTGTGGTGCAATAATATACCTAGTTAAATTATGTAGGGAAATGAGCTCAGTAGGTAACTAGAGCAATTAATGTTATGAATACTTAAGATTACCTATGGGCTGATGTAAAGAGCTGACAATGTAATAATGGTGCAAACCGCCCTTCTTGGTGAAGAGAAAGAACCCGAGGTTTCTTCGTAGCTTAGTCAATAGAATTTGGAGAGTATGTTTATAGATGTTAAAGTGTATACTCATTGTTATAAGTTAGTAGTATAGCAACAAGAGTTCTTGGACAATTTCTCATATAAATTCTTATTGGCCTCCAGATTTACTTTACTTCCGGTCGAGCTAGAGAGAGAGATATAGAGACCGTTCACGATATCCTCTTTGATATCGAGAGAGGCTGAGGGGTGCGGGGGCGGTGGGACTGAAGGGCGGAGGGGCTGAGGGGCGGAGTAGCTGTATAAATAAGAGAGACTGTCATAGAAATATCAGTCATATTCGATCTATCAGTATTTATATAGCCCCTCCATCGCTTAGCCATTCAGAGACTGTCACAGAGATATCAGTCGTATTCGATCTATCAGCATTTACATAGCCCCTCCACCCCTCAGCCCTTCAGAGACTGTCACAGAGATATCAGTTGTATTCGATCTATCAGCAGTTATATAGCCCTTCCATCCCTCAGCCCTTCAGCCCCGCACAAACAGGATATCGTGAGTGGTCTCTGTCTCTCTCTATAGATCGATCGGAAGTAAAGTAAATCTGGAGGCCCATAAGAATTTACATGGAAATTGTCGGAGAACTCTTGTGCTAGACTACTTAAGTTAATAAACGCACTTTACACAGGCAGAAATATTTTTTTAATTTGATAACATTTTCTTGATCAACTTTTGCAGATTTGTAAAAACATTACGTAAAACTTTTTGAATCTGAAACCATTTTCATTGAGGTTTTGTAAATATTTTTCAGTGTTAAGAAAATAAAACAAGCTGAAACTTTGCAATTTCTAATTTACAATACAAAAAGTTGATTTCAAATTTCGATTCCCTACTATCATTGTATCAAAGTTACGAGTACAGTGCACCCCTCGGCCCTTCAGCCCCACACGATATCAAAGAGGATATCTTTAGTGATCTCTGTTTCTTTCTCTAGCTTGACCGGAAGTAAAGTAAATCTGGAGGCCCATAAGAATTTACATGGGAAATGTCGGAGAACTCTTGTAGCTATACTACTTAAGTTAATAAACGCACTTTACACCGGCAGAAATAATTTTTTAATTTGATAACATTTTCTTTATCAACTTTTGCAGATTTGTAGATAATTACGTTAAACTTTTTGAATATGAAACCATTTTCATTTATAATTTAGTAAATATTTTTCAGTGTTAAGAAAATAAAACAAACTCAAACTTGCAATTTCTAATTTTCAATACAAATTTCCGAAGTTGATTTCCAATTTCGATTTCCTACTAGCATTGTATAAAACTTACGAGTACAACAAGTCAAATTATAAATATTTTCTATTGCAACAATCCAAATCTGCCAACTTTTTATATACGAGTTATAATGTGAAATAATCGTAATCTAGCATTTGCATCTGCAACTGTCAAAATCTGTCGAGTTTTAAGTTTCATCTGTTATTTACAATAGCACCTGTCGAAATCTGTCAATTTATCTACGTAGCTATTTAAATACTAATAGTAATTACCGTGGTAAAAACTTTCAACTGCAATTTTCCAAACTATCATTGTATTAAACACTTACGAGTGCAATAAGTCAAATTGGTCATATTTTGTATTGCAACTGTCCAAATCTGCCAAATTTTTATATACGAGTTATAATGTGAAATAATCGAATTATGTCATTTGCATCTGGAACTGTCAAAATCTGTCGAGTTTTCAGCTTCATCTGTTAATTACAATAGCATTTGTCGAAATTTGTCAATTTATCTACGTAGCTATTTAAATACTAACAGTAATTACCGTGGTAAAAACTTTAAACTGCAATTTTCCAAACTATCATCGTATTAAACTTACGAGTGCAACAAGTCAAATTACGAATATTTTCTATTGCAACAATACAAATCTGCCAACTGTTTATATACGAGTTATAATGTGAAATAATCGAAGTATGTCATTTGCATCTGGAACTGTCAAAATCTGTCGAGTTTTCAGCTTCAGCTGTTATTTACAATAGCATCTGTCGAAATCTGTCAATTTATCTACATAGCTACTTAAATACTAATAGTAATTACCGTGGTGAAAACTTTCAATTGCAATTTTCCATACTCTCATTGTATCAAACTTACGAGTGCAACAAGTCAAATTAGTCATATTTTGTATTGCAACTGTCCAAATCTGCCAAACTTGTTTTACGAGTTATAATGTGAAATAATAGAAATCTGTCATTTGCATCTGCAACTGTCAAATCTGTCGAGTTTTCAGCTTCAGCTGTTATTTACAATAGCACCTGTCGAAATCTGTCAATTTATGTACTTAACTATTTAAATACTAATAGTAATTACCGTGGTAATAACTTTCAACTGCAATTTTCGAAAACTATCATATTTTTTAATGAAAATTTTGGAGATCTTTTACCATTTGGATATGCTGAAGATGGTCCCCCGGACTAAACTAGTCCATGTACATTACCGAAAACTTGAATTTACCTGATAGTACTACTCAGCTCCTATCATATTTTTGTCTTTAGGTCGTATGACCATAACTTCTAGCACCTTCTAGCACCATAACTGACCAAATCTGTCCAACATTAGATTTTATATATTAACTGCCACTGGCAAAATCTACCAAAGTTTCTAAAGTGTATTTCAAATCTGTAACAATCAGAATTCGTCAATTGCTCATATTTCATAAGTCATAAAATTCATACTTAATTCATAATGAATTCATAAACAATTTGACATTTTTTTCGTTACAATTTTAACTGTAATTGTCAAAATCTGCTAAACTTTCTAAAGTGTACTTCAAATCTGTAATAATCAGAATTTGTCTATTGCCCATATTTCATAAGTCATAAAATTCATAATTAATTCATAATGATTTCACAAACAATTTTCGACATTTGTTTCGTTACAATTTAACTGTAACTGTCAAAATCTGACAAACTTTCTAAAGTATACTTCAAATCTGTAACAATCAGAATTTGTCAATTGCTCTATTTAATAAGTCATAACATTTATAATTAATTCATAATGAATTCATAAACAACTTTTGACATTTTTTTCGTTACAATTTTAACTGTAACTGTCGAAATCTACGAAATTCTGAAGTGTAGATGTCACATTGTAAGTCACATACATGTGACAGTATATTACATGTATGCCACATGTACGTCACAATCACTTTTTTCTGAATGTAGTAAATTTTTGTATTTGATGACCGCTGGAGTTTCGAAATTTTATATATTCTATGTACCTATTCTTGACTTATGTAAACACTTGTATGTACTGACATTAATAAACCTATTATTATTATTATTATAGTATCATAAATATACAGTATTCAATAATGCAGTATTAACTGTGACTTCAAAATCTTTCAAAGATTCTAGCTCCAGATATGAAAATCTGGAATAGAACTTTCCAAGCAACTAACTCAAATTAACTCAAAAATTTAACTTAAATAATTGTCGAAATCATTATTTTCCCACTGAACTCTGCAAATATGTTACATTTTCAATTTAAATTGTTAAAATTTGTCAAATTTTCAAATGCACCCATCAATCAATTTTTCATCAACTGTAACTGTAAAATCATTTATAGTTTCTAGCACCAGGTGTGAAAATCAGAAAAAAATTCAGCTAAAATTATTGTCGAAATCTAACAGATTTCCCAGCAGTAGTCTGCAAATATGTTACGTTTTAATTGAAATGATTGCAATTTATCAAATTTTCGAATACACCTGTTCAAATTTATGGATTTTCACCTTCACTTAATAAATTTTGCCAAATTTACAACTCTAACAAAATAAATCCGCCATATATTCTTGCCACTCTCAAAGTATTGGCATCAGCCGTGAAAATCTGTACAATTTTAACTGTAACTGTCAAAATCTGCAAAATTCTAAAGTGCATTCTAAATATGTTATTAAAATTTTGAGTACAACTATCAAATTTTGCCAAATTTACAGGTATTTCGACAGTTGGAGTTTATAGATTTTCAATTAAAATTGACCATATCTGTTACATATGGTCCATTTGTGAAACTATTTAAAATACGACAGATCGATTAAAATTTGTCATGCGATTCAAATTTGTCATACGACAGATGTATCGTATTTTCATATTGCATCTATTCAAAATCTGCATAATTTTCAACTACAACTGTAAAAATCTTCGGTTTATATAATTTTAGTTCAAATCTCCAAATGCGTAAAATTTTCAAGAAAAATGTACAAAGTTGTAAAAAATTTAAAATTCATTGTCAAAATTTTTAACTTCAAGTGATAACAGATCATATTTGTGATATTAAAAAGAAAGAAATTATATAATTGTACTATGTACGACAAATTAACCGAGACAACTTACTAGAATATTCAGCATCCTTTTGTTTTGTTTAGAACGACAATTCTCCAAATGCGTTAAATTGTGAAAGAGTACAAAGTTGTAAAAAATTTAAAATTCATGTGTCAATATTTTTATCTTCAAGTGATAACAGATCATATTTGTGATATTAAAAAGAAAGAAATTACATAATTGTACTATGTACGACAAATTAACTGAGACTACTTACTAGAAATTTCAGAATCTTTTTTTATGTTTATAACGACAATTCTCCAAATGCGTTAAATTTTGAAAGAGTACAAAGTTGCAAAAAAATAAAAATTCATGTGTCCAAATTTTTAACTTCAAGTGATAACAGATCATATTTGTGATATTAAAAAAAAAAAAGTTATATAATAGTATTATTCACGACAAAAAATTGGGACAACTTAATAGAAGGACAGCTCTCATTTGAAAAATTCATAATTTTTATACAAAAAAATCTGTTTTTAAGCAATAAAATAAATGAGATTTTTATGTAATAATAGTTTTCTATAAAAATAACTGTGAGGTGAGAGACGAGAGATAATACATTTTTCTTGTAAAACATAGCATTGCAACATTCGTATGTAGACCTACTGACTAAACGTTTGGGAACCACTGGACTGTAGAATTGTGTTATTAGGTACATTTGTTTCTTTGAATTGCATTGATGCTAGTTCAATATTCAATTTTCAATTCAATGCAATTCTTCAATATTCAAACGTTATTTAGAGCCAAACTAAGCACCGAATTTGTCATATTTATCCCCAAGTTTTTTTGTGCATCAAGTAAATTTGTATAAGTTCCATCAATTTATTACTAATCCAGCAAGATTTTCAATTCAGATCTGAAAATCTAGGCAGATAAATAATCAAGTGTACTATACAGTGAGTTTTTTTTCACAAGACTATATCTATAAAACGACTTAAAATATTTGTAGTAAATTTTGGTGATGCGGATGGGGGTTGGGGGGTGATGGGGATGGGGATATTTAAACACATTTTTGGCAAGCCTTTCTCTTGGGTTTACCAAGGGAATTTACGAAAGTTACGTGAAACATTTACCAAATATTTACAATACTCTCAATAAATCTATCAAAATTTTGCGATACTTTAGTTCTATATTCTTAGTAGTTAAAATAATAATAATAATAATTTTAGAATAATAATAATATTAATAATAATTATTATATGTCAATAATAATAATAATATTAAAAATAATAATTATACATTAATAATAATAATTATATGTTAATAATAATAATATTCATGAGTTAAATCAAACACTTGGTTAAAGTTTCACTGTATTGATAGAATAAACCTCTACAATTGTTTCGGCCTCACGACCATTCTCAAGAGTACAGAGATACTGGAGGTACTCTTGAGATGGTCGTGAGGCCGAAACAATTGTAGAGGTTTATTCTATCAATACAGTGAAACTTTAACCAAGTGTTTGATTTAACCTAATCATAATGTTTCACCAAGTAGTATCGACACATAGTTTCAATTTAATTAATAATATTCATAATCATTTATTGACGTGTCTGATACTAGCAGGTATGTCTTACTCAGCTCGAATTAAATTACACATTGAAAACTATCCAAAAGAGGTCAAGTAATGTACCTACTTTTCCTATAGTAATGGGCTACAAGCTTAGAAACTTAAAAGCTTAGAAGCTTTTCGCTTCTATTTTTTACAATTAATTTAATATAGTGCCCGGCGCATCCACCATTTATGCGATTACATAATATGCTTTGATATTACAAATATGTCACATAAAATGTGATTATTGTTTTAATTACTATAATACCCTATCCTACAACATTATATCTGTAGCTTAACAAATTTTACGCATTAATTGATTTCGTTTAGTCAACTATTATTGAAATGAATTACATAATAGTGCCCGGCGCATCCACCATTTGGACGCATCGTATTACTTGGGTTTTATACGTGGTGTTGTGAAAATTGTGAGTCGTTTATTGAGTTTTGCGGGGTAATGTTTATTTGTACTATAAGTGGGGGCTTGTATGAATACATGTTTTTATTAAAAAAAGTTTTCATTGGAGGCGTGCAGCAGCAGTAGTGTCCGAGAGGAGTGTGCTGTCCGTAGTGACGGCGCCGCTTAATATTCTGTTATATAACCCGGCATAAAGAAATATGATGCGGAAGAGGCAGCGTAATACGCTCGGTTTATTATAATATCATAGAGATGTCTCGCAGGAGAGCGAGGGAGAGCGCCTCTCGACTCCCTCTCCGTGGATTGCCCCATAAAACAGAATAAAGTTCGTCTACGGCACGGAAAAGCTTTCGTTTGATCGATCAACATCAGAACTATTATGTTACGGGGGGAGCGTGCTGCCGGCCGCCCCCCGCGCGCGCCGCCCCCGCCCTTCTTATCCCGTAATATACTCAGGGATTTATCCCCAAATCGCATTCCAATTTGTAGGCGCGCGCGCGAGCTATCCCATAGCCGTCTCTCTCTGCTGCAGCTCTGCAGCTCTGCAGCTTTTATGTACCTTTAAATGCTGGGATTGCCGCACGGAACACAATCGAATCTGACGCGATAATTCGCTGGTGTGTGCTGTATCGAAAGAATCTGGAAACATTTACACGGCCGTTCGGTTAACCGGCGGGGCTTTGAAAATTTAATGCGGTGGGGGCGGCAGGAAAAACCGTGCCGGTTTTGTTTTGCGACCGCTCGGGGCTAAATTGAAAATCCCATCAGGTAGGAAGTTCCTCCGCTTTATCCATCTGCACGGCGAGGGGCGGTCCCTTGAATATTTTATAATATCATTTTGATAAGGCGGGACTGGGCGCGCCGTAATGGGCGCCGGCCCACCTGGAGTATAAATAATTCGCGCAAATATAATTAATGCCCCCCATGCCCGCGCAGGAAAAACCCGCGCGGTAATTCTGTTTGATTTCGCGACGCCGCCGCCCCTCGCTGTCATATTTAACCGGGGCAAATTAATTAATTGCGCGGGGGAATAAAAATAACGAGGCCCCATCGGGTCCACGGTAATTAACGGCCGTCTTCCATCCACCGGATCCGGCCGACCCTCGCCCCCCAATTATCGCAAAACAAACGGCGGGACGGAATTAAAACGGCTCCAATTTCGCAATTTCGACGGCCGCCCCCCTGTGGCCCCCCACAGTGGGGGCGAAATTTCTGGGGCCCTGGGATGCCGCGAAATTAAAACAATCTCGTACACTTTCTTAAGACGAAACGCTGCCTCGTAATAAGGTCATGCCGAGGCGATATGAGCGTATAATTTTTTTATCGCGCAACTTGCGAAAGTTATTATAAAGATGGCAAGAAAATTGGAATACATGGGGTGACTACTGATATTTTAATATATTAAGGTTGTTATAAGTACTTACTTATTATTACCAAAATTTGGGGTTTGGCTTGTGAGTCTATTCTACGTAACTTAATAATAATAATAATAATAATGGATTTATTTCCAACAGGGCCATACAAGCCTTCTACAGGAAAAAACAAATAGGCACAAAATACAATATGAGATCAATTATAAGTAGTAAATATTAATACCTGCACATCCACATACAATAACGTAGAAATTCTTTAGAAATTTATTATTGTAGACTGACAGAAATATGTCAATATAATGCTGACCAATCATAAATAGCTGACATAAGACAAAAAAAAATCATTATATTTCATAACAATGTTTTCAATATTAAGTATTTTAATACGCACAAATTATTATAATTTTATTATTATTATTATAACCGTTTGTTGAAAATAAATTTTCTAAAACTTGTCCACTGTTCAGTTTTCTAGTAATTAATTGATAACTAAAATTTCCAACTCATCAGTTTTCATCGCACATAATGCACAAATAATACTATCAGTACTAAAACTATCAGTTTCAGGCCATCAATTTTCAAGTGATCTGTTTTTGTAGAAATCAATATTATTCAGCAACCCATTATCTGTTCAGAGAAAAAATTTCAGCAGTGCATTTGCTAACAAACATTTTGCTGGAAGTACCTTTTCTGAAACTTGTTCACTGTTCAGTCTTCTAGTAATTAATTGATAACTAAAATTTCCAACTCGTCAGTTTTCAACGCACATAACGTACAAATTATATTTAGGTAGTAAAACTATCAGTTTCAGGGCATCAATTTTCAAGTAATCAGGTTTTGTAGAGATTAAATATTATTCAGCAACCAATTTAGTAAAAATCCTATTTCTGGTTAGAGAACAAAATTCAGCAGAGTATTTGCTAGCAAACAGTTTGCTGGAAATAAAGTTTCTGAACTTATCCACTGTTCAGTTTTCTAGTAATTAATTAATAACTAAAATTTAGTACTCAGTTTTCATCGCACATAACGCACAAATTATCCTTAGGTACTAAAACTCTCAGTTTCACGTCATCAATTTTCAAGTGATCAGTTTTTTATCGAGATTAATATTAATCAGCAACAGTTTTTTTGTTCAGCGAAAATTTTTCAGTAGTGTATTTGCTAGCAAACAGTTTGCTGGAAATACCTTTTCTGAAACTTGTCCACTGTTCAGTTTTCTAGTAATTAATTGATGACTAAAATTTCCAACTCATCACTTTTCATCGCAATTAACTAACAAATTATACTTAGGTACTAAAACTATCAGTTTCAGGTCATCAATGTTCAAGTGATCAGTTTTTGTAGAGATCAATATTATTCTGTAACCAATTTTCTGTTCAGAGAAAAAATTTCAGCAATGCATTTGCTAGCAAACAGTATGCTGGAAATACATTTTCTAAAACTTTTTCACTGTTTAGTTTTCTAGTAATTAATTCATAACTAAAATTTCCAACTCATCAGTTTTCATCGCACATAACGTACAAATTATACTTAGGTAGTATAACTATCAATTTCAGGTAATCAATTTTCAAGTAATCAGTTTTTGTAGAGATTAAATATAATTCAGCAACCAATTTTGTAAAAATCCTATTTCTGGTTAGAGAAAAAAATTCAGCAGAGTAATTAATTAATAACTAAAATTTAGAACTCAGTTTTCATCGCACATAACGCACAAATTATCCTTAGGTACTAAAACTATCAGTTTCCCGTCATCAATTTTCAAGTGATCAGTTTTTTGTAGAGATTAATATTAATCAGCAACCATTTTTTTGTTCAGCGAAAATTTTTCAGTAGTGCGTTTGCTAGCAAACAGTTTGCTGCAAATACCTTTTCTGAAACTTGTCCACTGTTCAGTTTTCTAGTAATTAATTGATGACTAAAATTTCCAACTCATCACTTTTCATCGCAATTAAATAACAAATTATACTTAGGTACTAAAACTATCAGTTTCAGGTCATCAATGTTCAAGTGATCAGTTTTTGTAGAGATCAATATTATTCTGCAACCAATTTTCTGTTCAGAGAAAAAATTTCAGCAATGCATTTTCTGGCAAACAGTATGCTGGAAATACATTTTCTAAAACTTTTTCACTGTTTAGTTTTCTAGTAATTAATTCATAACTAAAATTTCCAACTCATCAGTTTTCATCGCACATAACGTACAAATTATACTTTGGTAGTAAAACTATCAGTTTCAGGTCATCAATTTTCAAGTGATCAGTTTGTGTAGAGATTCAATATTATTCAGCAACCAATTTTCTAAAAAACAATTTAATGTTCAGAGAAACATTTTTAGCAGTACATTTGCTATCAAACAATTTGCAAATAATAAATTTCGAAACATGTCCACTGTTTAGTTTTCTAGTAATTAATTGATAACTAAAATTTATAACTCGTCAGTTTTCATCACATATAACGCACAAAAAATATACTTAGGTACTAAAACTATCAGTTTGAGGTCATCAACTTTCAAGTGATCAGTTTTTGTAGAGATTAAATATTATTCAGCAACCTATTTTCTATAAACAGCAAACAATTTTCGGGCAATAATTTTCTAAAAATTTCCCACTATCAATTTTCTAGTAATGAATTGATAACTAAAATATCGTACTCATCAGTTTTCTGCCAATTACCTAATTAGTTTTCTAGTAATCAGTTTCTGTAGAGATCTATTTTCTGGAACCAATTTGCTAGCTATCACTTTTCTAGCAAAACAATATCGATTTTTAATGTCGGAGTTATTTATTTTAACATTTAATTTATAATGAAGTCATTTGTAACAATCAGTTTGCTCGAAAAAAAATAGTTATTAGTTTTCTAGAAGTGTATCTAGTTTTGAGTTTTTTTGTAAATACCAAAATTATTTCTGGCAATCATTTCCAAATACAAAAAACAAACAGCAATCGGTGTACTGAGACCCAATTTTCTGGATTTTTTTGAAAATTAGAATTTTCAATTTTATGAAGATTAGTTTTCAAGCAATAAATTTTCTGTAATCAATTATTTTCACCGCAATCAATTTTGTACCATCCATTTTCCGTGAATTTTCGCAAGTAAAATTTTACTCTAAAGCTGTTAATTTTCAGATTTTTCAGAGAAAAATTAAATTTTCGGCAATATATTTTCTGGAAATCAGTTTGCAGGCAATCAATTTGATCAATTTTCTGCTAAATATTTTTCTGGCGATTAGTGTTTTTAGTTGAATTAGTTTTTGTAAATGACAAATTTCAGTTATTCAATTCTCAAGTTATCAGTTTTCGTAGACAACATCAATTTTTACAAACCAATTTACTAAAAACTAAATTTGCCTTGTTTTGTTTTCTAGTAATCTATTTATTACATGAATAATAACAATAATAATAATAATAATAATAGGTTTATTGATGTCAGTACACACAACTGTTTACATAAGTCAAAAATAGGTACATAGAATATATAAAATTTCGTAACTCCAGCGGTCATAAAATACATGTAAAAAAATGAATACTACATTCAGAAAAAGTACATATTATTTCATGTCGTATCAATATCAACTCTTACATGTTGCTTTGGAACTCTTCAAGAGAATAATAAGACATTTGAGCCAACACAAATTTTAGTTTAGAAGTAAATTTTTTCACGTCTAAATCTTGTAGATAATCAGTTTTCTAGTAATCAGGTTTTGTAGCTATCAATTTTTCGGAATCAATTTTCAAGTTTTCTGGCTATCAGTTTTGCGTTTTTTAATTTGCCTGTTCAAGTCAGCGTAGGTACGTCATGCTCACATAAATCTAGTACAAAAACATTGACATTGCTATATAGAATTGCTATTGTAACCTAATTTCTTGTGAGCATGACTGTACATTTTCTAGCATCAGTTTGCTGCCAATGTTTATGATAAAAATCAATTTTTGAGTTATCTGCTAAATATCTTTTTGGTGATTAAGTGTTTTTAACACTAATACTTTAATAATAATTAATTGTAGAGAATAAAATTTTACAAAATCAATTCGTTTAAAATAGGGTTGGAATAAGTGATGATTAAAAAAAATCAAAAATCAATAAATTTATGCTTTCTTTGATTTTTTATTTTTTAATATTTGTTATCAGTTTTTGCCAGGCTAGATGTGATTTATATTCATCGATTTACATCACGATTTAAAGCATATGATTTATTTAATAAATCCTTGAATTTAAAAAAGGATGCGTGATTAAAACAAGATACACATAAAATTGTTTTAATCTTCAATTGTTGTTGAAATTCAAGGTTTTATTAAAAAAAAAAATCATATGATTTAAATCGTGATGTACCATGTGATGGACCAAACATGGAAAAAATATTTTACTTACAATTAACTACTTTAAAGCATGCTAACTCTATAGTTATATTATATTTTTAATTGTTCACCTATTGGAATGCACAAAGAGTGCAAAAATAATGATTAATTTAAAATAAAAATCAAGTTTGATTTAAACCAATGATTTATTTAAAAAAAAAAATTGATTTAAATCACACCAACCTTGGTTTAAAACATGCCGATGTATGATAGTATATTTTATAAGTATGATTTAATTAGTATTTTGCACGTTATTATTGTCTGTAACTGTCTGTAAGGGTTCAAGTTAAATAAAAACTTTTAAAGTTTTTTTTAACCAATAAGTTTCGGATTTAAATTTCCAAGTAAAAAATTGCAAGTATTTAATTAACATAAATGCTTACAGACAGTTTTATAATAACGTGCAAAGTGTAATCATTGTTATAGTTTATAAGTTTATTATTATAGATCAGAAATTTTCGGATAATAAATTTTCAAGCATTTAGTTTTCTTGCAGTCAATTAGACAATCATTTTTTAACCGATCAGTTTCAGATAATAAACTTTCTTTGTAACAATTTTTGGTGAATTTTTAAATGTAACTGTTTTCTATTTTTTTTACCTATGCCTACAACTTATAGTACAGAATAATTTTTTTTTATCATGAGTATTTGGTAAAAAAATTGAAAGGTGTCTTAAAGCAACTATGCGTTAGTAATTGATAATTCACGTGTTAATTGCGGCATAAAAGGTGACGCGTCCAGTTGCGATCTCTTATTGTCCGGGTCCGGTGTTTCGGACATAGGGCCGGCCTGTTTCTGAACTGGACTAATTATCGCCGGAGCGGGGAACAATGCTGGCCCGGGGGCGGCTGGGGGTGGCACAAAGCCCGAGCCGGACCACAAAGGGCGGCGATTTATCATAAGATCGCCGGGAATATAAACGCTCCGGCCGTAAGTCGATGAAATCGCTTTTTGCTGCGGCCGGGGGGCCGCATTTTTTCGCCCAGATATGTCATCAAAGCCAGTCGGGGGTGGCGCAATTCCCCGATGTTGTCGGGGCAGCATCCGCAAGCCGATTCGATAGTTTGTGCCGCATCCGGTTCTTACAGACGCTTCGAGTGGGAGCTATGGGGGAAGGGGGGCGGCTCGAGAGCACTTCAAAGAGACACCCCCGCGCTGCAGATGAAAGTGGCGTCTGCGAGTGGAGCCGGGGGGCGGCTAATAATTAGAGCGGCTTTTGTGCTCGCTCGGATTTCTCTCTGCGCCAGGCGAGGCGGCTGCGGTGGCATCGGGGGGCGCTGTGCCGCTGTGGGCGGCGGAATTCCGCGGCGGAGGCGGCAATAAATCTGAGGGGCGCACAACACAATAAATCCGTTATGATAAATAAGAGCGATCGGTTGTTTGAAATCGTCGGAGATTTACGGCCCCAAGATAGGCCGGGACTCATTGTGCTCCGCACCGGCGGTACAAATTATCGCCCGGAGGGGCATGCACACGCCGCCTCCTGCCGCCCCCGCGGGACGGCCGTAAATTAATAAATACGCGCCCGTGCGGGGAAATGAAAGCGGGCGGAAACTGTGACAAACACACATGCACGGAAATTGAAAGTTATGTAGGTCGGGCTGGAAACGCGGGCAGGGTTAATAAGTTTCGACGCAGGGCGGTTTTAATTAATGCCAACACGTGAGGCGATACCTCAACATCAGCCAAATGAAATGATCTGACAATGGAAAAATTAAACTCCGACAATTCTATGAAAACTACATCTCAATTGGATGGGATGTCACGGTGCAAGATGGACCATGTCACTAATTGGCGGTTTCCCCTCGAGAATAATTTAATTCTGAACGGGCATGCCGCGCCACCTAGTATAGGCGATCGAAAATTGGGCGCGATGCGCCGACGACAATGGGTTATTTTCGATTTGCGATAAAATGCACATCTGGAGATAAAAATTGTTTTGGATACAGAGCATGGCCCCCAGGGCGGGATTTCTGACTTCTAGTGCTAAGGGGAGTTTGATACCCCATAATAGTACCAATATTATCTTAAAGTATATATTCTAGCCTTTTCAACGCATTTTAACTTTTAATCTCACTAAAATCAACATACTCTAAATCACTTTACAAATGCTAGTTGTGCTTCTTTGCCTTGTTTTCAATGAATTTGCTAATCTGCAATTAATTTCTAAATCTGGACCACTGTATTGCTATGCATTTTTGCTGCAGTTTTCCCTTCACGACATTTTTTTTAATCATGAAAGCGTAGGTATGTGCATAACACCCCCGATAAACGCAAACGTGTGAAACACCGACGCGGAGAATATCAATTTGCATATAACTCGGGTTTTGCAGGCGCGATACCGTCCATCCAGGGCAAACAACAATAACGTCCAGTATTTTCGATCCCCTTCCCGGTTAAACCGTTAATTTTACACGTTATCATCCCGCATTTAATTAAACAAACATATTTCGATCCCACCTGTAAACAGGAAGCGGGGGTGGCTGGAGGGGGGCTGTACGAGCCGGCGAGTTCCAACGTAATAATAATAACAATGTCGGTGCAGCACGCGACGCAATCATCGCCGCGCCGTTATTATCGCTGCATTTTGCATCTGCCCTCCCGTATCACCCCTCATGACTATTGACGATGCCATTAATAGGCGATCGGCACGCGACCAGGGTGCTTTTTTCGCATCATCCCTAATTCGGGTGCCAAATCGATCCGCGTGATTACGGGCGTCGGTGGGCGGGGATGGGCTGATTAACGCGTTTACAGCATGTAATCCGCGGGGGTTCACATGGGACGGGGAACACGACGAGATTAATTGTTGCGTATGACGCGGATACGTTTACTTGTAAGACCAGGGTTTATAATTGAGATTAAGCGGCTTTTGATGCGCGTGGGAGTCGCTGTTACATGTAATTAAATTGATTACTACAACGGGGTCTTTGGCTATAATATATTGCAATAATACATATAATACCGTGATTCAAAGTTAAGCTTCAGAAACTAATAGCAACAAATCGATAGCTGTAGATACTTTATTGATCAAAAAAGGATCAGATCATTGCTAATTTAAGAGAATTTAAGTGCCAGAGGAGCTGAATAATAATTTGAAAAACCTGGGAGGCAGGAAATATTATACAAAAGACAGTCGAAGACTTAGAAAAAACCTAAATAAAGTCTAAGGGAAACACCTCAATATAAGGGCCAGAACTGGCAAAAACGAAGATGACGAATGGATGAAGATATATAAATAAAACACAATTGGTGCGAGTTTTACAAAATATTTAATGTTGTGCTGCAAGTATTGTTTCGCCAGACAGTGGCTTCATCAGGCAGATGAAAAACTCTGGATGGATGAAGGATTAAATCTTGACCTCGATGGAAGAAAAAAGAAGGGCGAAAAAACAGATACAGATCTACGCCGAGGGATTAGATCTTGAGCTTGATGGAAGAACGTTGCAGGGCGAAAAATTAAAAAAAAGTGATGTATGCTAACTTCTACAGGCAAATTTAGGAACGCTTTGAAAAAGCAAAAAAGTAATAATGGCTCAAGGCAAAATACCAAGAAATTGAACTACAAGTATGATATAAGTTGATTGATATATGTAGATACAAGTTCAACAAACATGTAAAAGTACAGGTTGTGAATACCATTGAAAGGAGAATGCTGGATTATTTGGGCCACACAATGAGACATCTTGAACAGATACAAAAAAAACTTAATAATGAATGCCTGCGTCCGATTTGATTATTTTAAATTTATTTGCTTTTGTCATTAAAAAATATGAATGTATTAATAATGGGCCTTGCTTGTTTTATACACAACCGGTCTACTGATAATAACAATATTATGCCTAAATATGAGTTATACCCGTATAAAGTGTCATACCAAACCACATCCAAATCAATGTAAACTTTCTCATTGTATAAGCAAATTTTGCTCTTTTAAAATTTACTTTGAAGCTGAATACTTGTGTTAACAAAACGCATTTGTATATAGATAAAAAAAAATCAAAATCTTCTTTTGATCCCAGTAATACGTGGTTAAGCCATGTCCACATAATTTAGGGCCACCCTGTATATATATATATAAACAATCTGTATTGGTTATCGACCCCATATGGAGTCTTTCCGCCTCCGGCTAAGATTTCAGAAATTGAAGTTGAAAATTGAGTTTTATACTTATTTATAGAGCGGTGATGAAAATTTGCAAAATATGTACTTAATCAAAATATTTAAAAAGTTCAGAATATCTGATCGAAAATTCAGGTATTAGAAGGTTCAGAATCTTGGTTCACAATACCGGGTGATCGTTTAAATTTCAGCTCTCCATGGAAATTTTCACATTTAGCTATCTAAAATTCCAATTAATTATTCACTCGGTATAAACTTATAACAAATTGCGAAGATAAAAATGTTTAAATTCTACAAAATATTTATAAAAACATAAAATGTTTCCGAATATAACTGCCCAAAACTTATAACAAATCTTCAAAAGTTACCAAATTTTTAACCAATATAAATAAATAAAACTCGAAACTCCAAAAAGCATCAATATGAAATTTTGTGTAACTATAAATACATAAGTTATACAAAATTTTACAAAGATTTCAGATTTTGCCATAAAGTACTACATTTCAAGATTTTTTTATGGATTTATTAAGAATGTTATGATTTTTAACTTTTCATAGAAGGATGTCTACTTATTAAGAATCTGATTGCAAATTTTGGTATCTATAGATTTTTTTTATAAGTAGACACAAATGTTATTGATAATTTTAGGAATTCTAATGTAAATTTTTCGAGATTTTTTATTGATTTTTTTAAGAATGTTGTGATTTTTAACTTTTCATAGAAGTATATCTACTTATTAAGAATCTGATTACATATAAATTTTCAGGAGAATTAGCTTCAGGTATACTGAACACAAATGTAATATTACATATACAGTTAATAAATTTTCAAAGAATTCAGCAATAGCTATACCTAACATAACCTAACCTTACCTAACCTACTTTTGATTTTCTCAATTATTTAGTACTAAAACTTTGTCAAATTTTCAGCAGAATTAGCTTCAGGTATACTGAACACAATTGTAATAATAAATACACAGTTCATATATTTTCAAAGATTTCAGTAATAGCTATACCTAACCTAACTTATTTTTTATTTTCTCACTTATTTAGTACTGAAACTTTGTCAAATATTCAAGAGAATTAGCTTCAGATATAATGAACACATATCTAATATTAATAATACAGTTAATAAATTTTCAAAGATTCTAGTAATAGCTACCTAACCTAACCTAACCTTACCTAACCTACTTTTGATTTTCTCAATTATTTAGTACTAATCCTTTGTAAAATTTTCAGGAGAATTAGCTTCAAGTATACTGAACACATATCTAATATTAAATATACAGTTAATTAATTTTCAAAGATTTCAGTAATAGCTATACCTAACCTAATCTAATCTAACCAAACCTACTTTTGATTTTCTCATATATTTAGTACTGAAACTTTGTCAAATTTTCAGGAGAATTAGCTTCAGGTATACTGAACACAAATCTAATATTAAATATACAGTTAATACATTTTTAAAGATTTCAGTAATAGCTATACCTAACCTAACCTAACCTTACCCAACCTACTTTTGATTTTCTCAATTATTTAGTACTAAAACTTTGTCAAATTTTCAGCAGAATTCGCTCAGGTATACTTAACACAAATCTAATATTAAATATACAGTTAATAAATTTTCAGAAGTTTCTGTAATAGCTAACCCATACTTTCAAATGCAGGAATTTATACTTTTGATTTTCTCACTTATTTTGTACTGAAACTATGTCAAATTTTCAAGAGAATTGCCTTCAGGTGTAATAAATACCAATCTAATATTAAATATGGATTCAATAAATTTTCAGAAATTTCAGTAATAGCTAACCCATATTTGTAAATGCAGAAAGTTATACCATTATTTATAGACTTTTTTGTCTATTTAGTCTTCTATTATTTTTATTTTTATTAATATCCTTCTTCTTGTATTCTTGTATTCTTCTTATTCTTATTATTATCCTACTTCTTCTTCTGATTCTCTTCCCCCTCCTAGTCCTCTTTCTCTTCTTCTCTTCCTCATCCTTCTTCTTTTTCTTCTTCTTCTTCTCCTCCTCCTCCTCCTCCTCCTGCTCCTTCTATATTCCTATTTATATTCTTATATTCTTCTTCGTATAGTTATTATTATTCTTCTGCTGATGATGAAGATCTCTAATTGTCTCATATTTTCTCGATCTGCGGTATTTCTTATCCTTAAAAATTCCGCGATCCTATACAATATTCTTCCTTTATGCTATACAATATTCCGCATAAGTATGATATTTTAATGTACGATGCTTTTCGCAACACCATCGTATATCACCTTATTATCTAAGTGAAATACTGTTGTAAATTAACTGTTATTACAATGCGTATTTTTTAACATCTGCAAAAATGATCCTTCTTCTCGTGCACATCTACTCATGGGTGTTTGCTATCACTTGAATATTTTTCCTGGATCCGTTGCTGTTCGTATAAGCTTGCTAATTCTTCGGATTAGACCATTGCTGAATATTCTCTTAGTTTTTGGATGTGTTCATTCATAATTATAGCAAGAACAGAGTTATTTAATAAAATTTTATATTTCACTAGCCAAGACATTTGCAAACATGATTAGAATCTACTAAATATGTACAGTATTGTGTTGTACTACTAATAATTCATAATAATTAATTACATTGCAGAAACTACTTGATATTTATAGACTTCTTTATAAGCAGACATAAATGTTATTGACAGTTTAAGGAGTTCTGATGAAAAAATTTCGATATTTTTTATGGATTTTTTAAGAATGTTTTTATTTTCAAGTTTTCATAAAAGGATATCTATTAATAATCTAATGGCATTTTTTATATTTGCAAAATAAATAAATAAGTAACTTTGTTTTAGAATGCTCAAATATAATACTCATTAATATACAGGGGGTTTTACAGGTGTACAAAAACGATATGATGTATGCATTATCACATTCGAAGTCGAAATGAGAGAATAAACTTTTTACATTTTTCTGGGGTAATCATGTAATTTTCTAGGCTTTTGGGAAACCTGTTGTACCCAAGTAAATATATACATATATTTTTTTATCTTGTGTAATACTTTATAAATATAACAAATTACCTACTCTTTGAAACTTGATATTAATATTATTAAAATAATGAGCAAAATACACATAAAATATTTAAAAAAAAATATTGTTAGTAACAAGTAGTGGACTTATTGAATAGATAATTTACAGACAATTTATAGATTAATTTGTAGTTTCTAATTAAATTAAATAAAATGTAAAAACATTTGGTTGAGGTTTGGTCATTGTATTTAATGGAGTTCTCCCTAGATTTCTCTTTGGATTTAATAGACTTAATACATAGAATTGAGATATGTATTAAAAACAGTGAAATTGGATCAAGTTTTTTGTTATTTCGTTAAATAATTTAAGTGTTATTCGACCAAACCGCAGATGTTGACGTCGTTATAAAAATTGGTTTGAATATCTGTTTCCTAACTTATTTGCTCGTTGGATAAATATTGAGTGTATCGAGTCTGACACGGGAAATTCCGGTGGCCGTGGCATCCGCATTTTTCAGGGCAGCGGTGCTAAAAGCGAACGCCCCAAAACTAAATTAATTAGCCAAGTTCGAGTGTAACTCCGGAACAGAGCAGATGCATCGCAGCGTTTTCCCAACTTTAATGAAACGATATATCTCCCTCCGGAGACGCTGCCGCCGCCTCCACCGCCCCCGCGCCGGGCTTAGCCGCCCCGCGAAAACAGGGACAAAACAACTTTGGAACTCCTCGTGTACAGCGCTAATTTCCTAGGCTCAAAAATTATAAAAATCGCCGACATATGTGCGGAGGGCGAACAATAGATCCGGGTTGACGGGGGTGGGAATAGCCGCCCGCGCCTGCATATTTAATGTGAGAGAGCCTTCACTCGGGGATGATATAATGACAAAGCAAACTGACACGGGATAGCTGAGCAAACTGGGAGAGCGCGCGGGAGTCATTCAGCGCGCTTGAATAACAACTGGAAATTCCTCATTGTCTGCCGTCGGGGGGCGGCGGGCCCCCTACCGCCCCCCAGCGCCGTCGCCGAGCCGGCGAGCGTTTCATTTATTTACGGATAACGAGAGACATCTTCGCCGCCTCCGCGGGCGCTGGAGCGTGCCACACAAAAATCAACACCGCCGCATTGTGGGGGTGCATGCGCCCGGATTGCGCCAGCTCTTCGCTACCTCAGGAAACGCACCTTGGAGCGCTAACGCGATTATTGTTTCAGCCCCCGGCGGGGGCGGCGGCGCCCCAGCCCCACCGACACCGCCGCCCCCGGCCCGCCTTAATTTCCATCGGCAATTACACAAGGCGCCCCGGTGAAACGGCTCCACCGGGGCGTGCTATGCTCCGCAAATAGCCGGATAATTTCATGCCAAATAATGTCAACAGCGCTATCTAAAAACGGGAATCGTGTTCCACTCGCTCTTTATTTATCAAAGGTGCATTAGCCGCATCAGCAATGGCACAAACGCGGAGATTATTCAGCGCAAATGAAACGTGGAGCCATCGCTGTATTGTTTGACGTTTATTTGCGTGCATTCTAATCCACAAACTGTCATCCCCCAATAAAACCGACAATCCACACTTTTATCCTACCAATCTGAATTTATGAAAGATATTTAATGAACGAACGTGCGCAAAATATTAGTTTTGCCCATATTAATAGTGTAATGGAGTAAACAACACAAGTCTGTTATGCTTACGTTAGCAAGGCCGCAATAAGGCAATAATAATAAGGTCGCACGTTTAGCCATCAACCATCAGCCATTAGCCATCAACTAAATATAAGTGTCATACTAAAAAATCGTTACAAATTATCAAAAGTCTAGTCCCATTCCAATGGCACGAAACTTTTTGAGTGATTATTTTCCGTATCATGTTATAGGCCAGTAGTTCCCAAACTTAACGCCCTCTTTTTCATGAGAATAATACTTACAGCCCACTAAAAATATCCCTAATTTAAACGAATAAAAATAAACATGTCACTAGAATACGTTCTTTTAAGCCACTAAATGTATATCAAGAAGAATGCCTTATAATAGTAAAGTTATTGAATGAAACCTACAATAGTGGCAGGATAACATAGATAGGATAGGAGATAGGAAATAGGATAGATAATCCTAATGCGAGGGATGAATCTTATGCGCTGCGACCAATTTATGAAATTCAGTCAAAATTCAATCAAAACCACCCTTAAATCACCTGATTGATCAATTAACTAAACCTGTTAATCCATAAATTATTCTTATCAGTTACCTGACACGTATTTCGAGACTAGCATTTTAAATGAATATGATATTTTTATAATAAAGTTGATGTAGCAAGCCGTTACTATGTGATAATGAATCATGATGATACAAAAATGAAACACGGGTTATGATTGGGTCCCAGTCATAATAATGGAGTTTAAACAAGTATCGGCCAAATCTATTTCCATGATGAAGCACGTTACTACGTTTTTTTATCACTTTATTTTTTCGTTAAACACAACCGCAGTTTCGACCACTATTATATCATTCTCAAGTAATTCACAATACAAGAATGAATCTTCTTGTATGTTGAATCACTTGAGAATAACCTGATTGTGGTCGAAACTGCAGTCGTGTTTAAAGAAAAAATAAAGTGATAGAAAACGTAGTAACCTGTAACCTGTAATAATGAATCTTCTTGTATTTTGAATCACTTGAGAATGACCTGATTGTGGTGGAAACTGCAGTCGTGTTTAAAGAAAAAAATAAAGTGATACAAAACGTAGTAACGTGCAGTCGTGTTTAAAGAAAAAATAAAGTGATAGAAAACGTAGTAACCTGTTACCTGTAACCTGTAAGAATGAATCTTCTTGTATTTTGAATCACTTGAGAATGACCTGATTGTGGTCGAAACTGCAGTCGTGTTATAAAAAATGATAGAAAACGTAGTAACCTGTTTCATTTTTGTATCATCATGATATTTTTATAACATAATGCTTGAAATTATTATGCCTTCTATCATATTTCTGATAAATGTGATCAACATTTGGTTATCAGAATTTACATTTAGAAATTGTGCCATTTTTTTCAATCTCTATAGATCGCAGTGCTGAGGGGCATACAAGAACCTAGACACTATAAAAACAATTATACTATGAGAAAATTTTCGTGAATCATTACTTAGCCTATCAGTTTATATGGCAATTGTTATTTTAACAGTGCACCGGTAATTGCGTTAGGACTGTTTAAAACTCACTCATAGTGCAATCTGATGCAGCAATTGTGCAATATAACACAATTTGCAATTTTAAAAACTGCCATACATTTACAGAGCGCTTCCAGTATTAGATCTGAGAGACTCACTTGATCAGTAGATAACTTTTGCAATTATTATATTATAATTGATATTTACAACGATTAATAATTTTAAAAAAAGTAATAAAATAGGTAATTAACATTATTAAGTTTATATAATATATGGACGTTTATAATACATTATAAAGATTTGATAGACTCTCTGATCTAATGCTGGGAGCGATCTCTAAATGGATGGTGATGATTTATAATATAATCATTGCAAAAGTATTAGATCTGAGAGACTTACTTGATCAGTAGAGGACTTTTGCAATTATTATATTATAAATCATCACCATCCATTTAGAGATCGCTCCCAGTATTAGATCAGAGAGTCTATCAAATCTTTATAATGTATTATAAACGTCCATATATAATATAAACAGTCTTAGACAGTCTCTTAGATCTAATACTGGGAGCGATCTGTAAATGGATGGTGATGATTTATAATATTATAATTGCAAAAGTATTAGATCTGAGAGACTTACTTGATCAGTAGAGGACTTTTGCAATTATTATATTATAAATCATCACCATCCATTTACAGATCGCTCCCAGTATTAGACAGTCTCTTAGATCTAATACTGGGAGCGATCTGTAAATGGATGGTGATGATTTATAATATTATAATTGCAAAAGTATTAGATCTGAGAGACTTACTTGATCAGTAGAGGACTTTTGCAATTATTATATTATAAATCATCACCATCAATTTACAGATCGCTCCCAGTATTAGATAGTCTCTCAGATCTAATACTGGGAGCGATCTGTAAATGGATGGTGATGATTTATAATATTATAATTGCAAAAGTATTAGATCTGAGAGACTTAGTTGATCAGTAGAGGACTTTTGCAATTATTATATTATAAATCATCACCATCCATTTACAGATCGCTCCCAGTATTAGATAGTCTCTCAGATCTAATACTGGGAGCGATCTGTAAATGGATGGTGATGATTTATAATATTATAATTGCAAAAGTATTAGATCTGAGACACTTACTTGATCAGTAGAGGACTTTTGCAATTATTATATTATAAATCATCACCATCCATTTACAGATCGCTCTCAGTATTAAATAGTCTCTTAGATCTAATACTGGGAGCGATCTGTAAATGGATGGTGATGATTTATAATATAATAATTGCAAAAGTATTAGATCTGAGAGACTTACTTGATCAGTAGAGGACTTTTGCAATTATTATATTATAAATCATCACCATCCATTTACAGATCGCTCCCAGTATTAGATAATCTCTCAGATCTAATACTGGGAGCGATCTGTATATGGATGGTGATGATTTATAATATAATAATTGCAAAAGTATTAGATCTGAGAGACTTACTTGATCATCAATGTACAAGTTATAATTTTTGCTAAACTACTTTTATAATGTGTTGTATGTATAAAGATCCATAATCGATATTTCTAAAGTATTATAAAAGTCCATATATATGTATAAACTTAATAATGTTAATTGCCTATTTTATTTTTATTTTTTTAATATTAAACGTTGTATTAACCCTTAAAAACCATTATGATTAAAAATAAAACAAAATTGTTATTAATAATAATAAGCATTGATTCATTAGGAATATATAGTAGATTCACTATACAGCACATATGATAATATCTTTTTATTCGCAATCTACGTTACAGAAAAATTCTAAATAATATAGTATTAGTATACAGTATGTCCCTGGATTGTGTTTACAAGAGGATTTTTTTCTTAATTTTTGCTTTTAAGTAAATATGTTAAAGGAACTATAATTCCTGCTTGGTCTAAAACTACCAGTTCAGTTATTGAAACTTTGATTTATTTACACAGGGTGTTGGCAAAATTAAAAAAAATCTTATTTTGACACTTATTTCTTTACTATTTGCAAAAATAATTTAAATATACATCGAATAACATTATAGAAAAATATAATAATTCAAACAATCCCGAAAATGTACAAAATAGTACTGAAAATTTTAAAAATCGCCTACGGGTGGCAATTGCATCGATAACTATTGAAGAAATACAAATCAGTTTTCAGGAGTTAGAAACCAAAGTTTGAACTGTGTGAAGAAAATGTGAGGACTTGTTTAAATGATGCTATTTTTCTAAAGAGTCAAAATTAGATTTAATTTATTTTTATTTAGCCAACATCCTGTATAAATAAATCAATGTTTTAATTACTGAAATGGTAATTTCAGACCAAGCAGGAATTTTAATTCCTATAACATTTTTACTTAAAACAAAAAATTTAAAAAATGCCTCTTGTAAACTCAATCCGGGGACATACTGTATAAATGCATAGATGTTTTATTATTTTGATTCATGTCGTTTGTCAGCTATGTGCTAATGATGAGCATCTGAAGCACATACAGCACATATCAAAGGTTAAGAAACCACAAACTTTGGTATGTGTAACTACACAAAAATCAGTATATTACTGCGTTACTTAATATTACGATAAAATATGATGTTATTCGAATTATACATTGCTGCTAGACTATTGAAAATTGAGGAAAAAGCCTGATTGGAAATTATTGGACACTTGATGTGCTACTTTTTGAAATTATTTTCGAGGTACAGAGTGTAATAAATCCGAGACACATAATTTGATCTCATTTTTAAACGGATCACCCTGTATATTCTTTCATTTTTAGAACCTGCTTTATGTGGGCTTCATAAATAATTTTCATTTTTAGAGATCAGATGCAATCATGGACGTGGAAAAAAAATCTACAAAATCTTATTATAAGAGATCAATAAAAGAGTCTGCGTATGCAAGTACCCAAGCAATGTGCCAAAACAAACTCGAAATTGTAAAATTTCAACATTGGCTCTTTTACTTCCAGGCTCAGAACACTCCAATAACATAAAATAATATGTACTAGGAGCACATATAACAAGAACAACAATAATGTTAACAATAAAACAGTCTGATTGAAAATTATTGGATACTTGATGTGCTACTTTTTGAAAATATTTTCTAGAGTACAGAGTGTATCATAAATCCGGGACACAAAATTTGGTCTCATTTTTAAACGGATCACCCTGTATATTCTTTCAGTTTTAGAATCTGATTTATGTGGGCTTTACAAATCATTTTTATTTTTGAGATCAGATGCAACGTTACCAAGTTATTCACATTTTAATCAAATTTAACGAAAAAACGTGGATGTGGAAAAAAATTCAACAAACCTTATTATAAGAGATCAATGAAAGAATCTGCGTATGCAAGTACCCAAGCAATGTGCCAAAACATACACAATATTTTGAGTCACGTAGAATACACAGAGTATTCTGAAACAACGATACAATTTTGCTATTTTCAAATGGCCATTTTTTTTTTAATGGAACACTCTGTAATGTACAAACTAACTTTATAATGTGTTGTATGTATAAAAATTCATAATGGATCCTTTACAATATGTTGTATGTATAAAGACCCATGATGGATCTTTATAATGTATTATAAAGGTCCATATACCTTCAACATTGGTATAAGGAATACCTTCAAATGGAACACTCTGTATATAGCATCATATTTTGAGTGCTCATCTAATAAGCTATTCAATTGTAGCATATCGACTGTAATCTAATAATACTTTTTAATAGGTAAATAACGATCAATTTCGATGTTTCAGTCATTTGAAAATAGCAAAATTCGATCGTTGTTTCAGAACATCCTGTGTATTCACCATGACTCCAAATATTGTGAATGTTTTAGCACATTGCTTGGGTACATGCATACGTAGATTCTTTTATTGATCTCTTATAATAAGGTTTTGTTCAATATTTTTCCAGGTCCAGGATTTTTCGTTAAATGACCAGTATGGGTTAGCTATTACTGTAATTTCTGAAAATTTATTATTTGCGAATTTGATAATAGATTCGTGTACAATATACCTGAAACAAATTCTCCTGAAAATTTGATAAAGTTTCAGTATTAAATATGGTAGAAAATCAAACATATAACTTTGTGCATTGACAAGCATGTGTACATACAAATATTTTGAAAGGTTAGATCTAAGTCTATTCAATTAATGATTAATGATGATTTAATAATTGATAATGTGCGAGCCTTTGTTGAGTACAAACACAATTTCCGACAAATTTTTAATAGCAGAATAAATAATACACTAAGGATCTAAAGTAATTTATTTTCATATAAAGAATACAATAATAGCTATTTATGGTATAAGTGAAAAAAGTCAAATTTTATCCACGAAAAAACAGTTTGGCGCAAGAGGCGAATCCGAGTGCGATAATGTATTCGAGTGGATAAAATTGCTTTATTCACGTGTATCATACAAGATTTTTTCCAATTCGTTGTCAGAATTGACGATTTTTTGAGAAGTGTCACATTTTCAGGTGACAACGAAAATTTCCAGGATAGTGCGAATTTGTCTATTTGTTTTACTTTATTCACGTTGTCAGTGGTTATAGTGAATAAAGTGAAAATGTAAACATTTTATTAACCCATTCGATTAAAGTGTATTATAAGTTCGCATTATTAAAATGCTCAGTGTGTATATTGAATCTCATGTTTAAAACTACACTTTAATCGAAAGGGTGAATTAAATGTTTACATTTTCACTTTATTCACTATAACCATTGACAACGTGAATAAAGTAAATTAATACATAAATTCGCACTATCGTTGATATTTTTGTTGTCACCTGACAATGTGACACTTCACGTATATTCTTCAATTCTGATAACGAATTGGAAAAAATCCTGTATGATACACGTGAACAAAGCAAGTTAATTCACTTATACCATAAATAGCCGTTTTGTCACTGTTAGTTGTCACTTTGACAGTTCTGAAATGTATCTACCATTGACAAAATATGCAGCCATCTACTTATTTCTGTACATATTTTAACATATTTTTAAACACGACTTACAACAACCAATTATCTGTGTACAACACATTTTTGAACACGACTGTATCTCTGTATGAAGCATTAAGTAATTACATTCTTTAGCATTGACAATACAAAGTTGTTTAAACAGTCTATCATTCAATAATTTGCTTCAAATTTTGTTGATTGCTTTTATGACATAATATAATGACTTATGTGGGCGTTCACTCAGATTTTCAGCATTAATAATTTTTGGTACTATTAGTTGTCACTTTCACAGTTCTGAAATTTAACTACCATTGACAAAATATACAACTACCTACCTATTTCTGTACAACATATTATTAAACACGACTTACAACAGCCAATTATCTGTGTACAACACATTTTTGAACACGACTATGCCTATGTACGAAGCATAAAGTGATTACATCCATAAGCATTGACAATACAAAGTTATTTAAACAGTCTATCATTCAATCAATTGCTTCACATTTTGTTGATTGCTTTAATGACATAATATAATGACTTTTGTGGGCGTTTATTCGGATTTCCAGCAACTTAGTGTTAACGATGACACAGTGTACAGCGAATATTAGCTGCACTATATTTTATAATGTAGGGGGTAAGAAATCCCCTGTGGCAATTTATCATTACTGGAGCATTATCAGTAGCAATCAATAATATATTGCTCAATAGAATTTGTTTTTATTTAAACCACGCTTCCTAAGCATGATATATTGGTTTTGCTTTAGTATCAGATTGCAACTGTTAGTAATTCTTTACGTATTTTGCCCTCTTTTAAAAATCGCACGTATGTTAACAGTAAAGCTTTATTTCTGATAAAGTTGACTGATCAAGGTGTGGAGAGAACTGGGATGTTTTTAGTGATGACAGAATTAATAAGAAATGTCAGAAAAACTGAATGACAGAAAAATAAAGATGGCGATCTTCCACATCTTGAGCTATTTCATCGTTTCTTCTTTGCATTGTATTATTACCCAAAGCAATTTTTTGGTAAATTCAAAGGATGGTTTGTGAAGCATAAACATAACTACATTGATATAGTCATAAGTATATATAAGTCATGCTTTGACTTATATACTACTATCCTATTATATCTTATTTTATCCTTATATCCTAAAATTCTATTATAATAATAGGAAATGCATCAAAAGGTTCATTAATTGCTGATATATGATATGATACTAAACTGAGATACTTCGTATGGATTCCATATGATACTTCATATGGAATGGACTATCGACTTTCGTCTTTCGGTCCTCCGAAGAGTAATTATCTGCTATTATTTCCACTACTACTGCAAGTGTTGAAGTCTTGAAATAAAATAGTGAACATGATGTAGAAGTAAGTTGAAACCTGCAGACGAACAGCCTCCAATTTCCGTCGGCACGTTAACACATCACACACGTTACATAACGCAAATTCGCCGCCAACATAATGTGATGATAACAAACAGATCAATTTGAGTTGCGGAGAGTTGGGAAACAGGGGATGCGCCACGACTTCGACAGCCGCTGGAATCAAACTATTTAGCGAACTCCCGCGCCGTGGAAACCGCGGCAGTGATAGGGCTGCGAGTGTAATTGCTTAGAACTTCGCGCCCCCGGCTGGGGGTTGGGGGTGGGTGTTGTCCTTTGCACGTTTGAACGCCGCATCTCCTCAAACTGCGACTGCGAAGCCGCAACGAGCAAACCGAGAGCTAAATCATCACGCAAATATTGGTAGCTCGGGTTTCTGTAGGTGCCAAAAGTTGAGGCTTTCACTAATGAATAGTGATTTCTATTGGGTTAAGGCTGTGACTTATCAATAGTAACATCAGCCAATGTTATTCTGTAATCAAACATGAATGGCAGAAATGGAAAAATCATAGTCTGTCAATATAAAAAAGTTCCTTGGTATCTCAAAAGTAATCAAATTTCGACCGAAAACGATCAAACAGTAAATAAGATATGTACAGGGGTGAGAATTTTGATCATGTGAAAATATGTGAAATGGAATTCTAGCAGACTAAGAAAGCTCATCTGATGCGATTTCATATTTCGATTGCTGGCAACTCTGGTTTTCACGCGCTTCTGAAATTTTTGCAGGTCATATTTTTATTGGCCCCCGCGGTGTAAATACACCACACACTCACGCACACACACACATACGTGCTCGCAGATTTCAGACAGACATTTGAATTCACCCCTTGAACACGGCCGGGGCGCCGCGTGTAAATCCCTACAAATCTCCATTTCAAAACTCGGGCTGCTCGGGGCTGAAGAATTGAAATTCCGCAGATAACATCCGGCGGCTGCAGGTGCCCCCCACCCCCACCGACCCGGCCCCAAAACCGGCGCCTAATCCGATCGGATGCGGGCGTCCCCCCGATATTGGCGAACGTCTGTTAGCATAATGGGGTTACGCGCCACACGGAGCGTCGCGACGCCGATGGTCGAATATCCAGAATTTGCATCCGACGCTGGCGAAATATCGAATCTGCATGCGCACGGCTGGGGGGCGGCCGGATCCAGAAGTGGCACGGGGGTAAATAAGGATTCGCGGGGCGCCCCCGCCGGGGGTTAATCGGGGGCGCCACGCGGAACGAGAGTGGAGGGTGCCGTTACTTTTTACATTCACGGATACGAGCGCGGCGTTCAAAAGTGCCGTGGGGGGCGTTTGTGGCCCTATTTGTTGTTATCTCAGACGCTCGTCGCGAGGGCGCATCCGGGGTGAGAGAACGAGGGCCCTCAAAGGCTGCACACTCGCAAAAAGGGTGGAAATTGAGGCTTGCGAATTGAATCTCGAGACCAGAATTGAACTCTCGATCATTTCCTTAAGGGGGTGAATCTGGACATCATGGCAGCCCATCATTTAGAAATCCTAAGTCCTCACCAACCCCCTGGTGATATTTAGAAACCCCCATGCATGCCATTTGAAATTTCAAAGTAGGGAAGGGTAGGAAGGAAGGGGCAACACTTAAAATATTTGACGTTGTTTTTAAAACTTCCCCCACGAAAATCAATCAACGTATTTTTTTTTAAATCAATGTAACTTGAATTAAAAAGTTATAATACGTAAAAGTTATAACGTAAATTTTATGATGGATTTTAATATTTCAATAGAAATTATGAAATATTATTTGTAAATTACAAAATTTCCGTAGAATTTGTAAAATGTTAAATAGAAATTGTAACACTATAGTGAAAATTGCATTTCAATGGAATTAGAAAACAATCATAATTCTAATAAAACTTCTTTATTAAGTTTAAGGTTTATATTTAAGGTTGTTTTAATAAGTACCGCTATTTGTTAATTTATTATATTATATTTTTTATCGCCTGACTTGTTTCGGTTATAAACAAACATCTTCAGAGGCATGTGTATTTAATATTTATATTTTAATTTTAAAATTAAAACAACCTTATTTTTTTTTATTTATTACTTATAAATACGTTTTATTGGAATTATGTAATTTTCGTTGCGAAAATTAGCATTCTAAATTCCAAATTTGCAATAGCTTCATGAAAATTTTATTGTATATTGATAAATTTCTCCATAAATGTAAAATATCATAGCCAATTTCAACATTCGTATTATAAATTGCAAACTTCAGCAGCGATTATAAAAATGTTATTGTAAATTGCCAAAATTTCACTGTAAAATGCAAAATATCATTTGCATTTGCAAAAAATTGTATTAAATTATTAAAATGTTCATAGTTATTTGTAGAAAATTTAATGAAAATTAGCTTATTTGGAAATAATAATAATAAAGAATGTTAATTAGCAGAAAAGCTACATAATATACAAAAGGTAAATATTACGAAATTGCAAACTTTTCATTACAGATTACAAAATGTTCATTAGAAATTACGAAATTCTCATTATAAATACCAAAATTTTAATTATTAACCTGAAAGTTTAACTGAAACGTTCAATTTTTAGTGGAAATTATAAAGGTTTATATACAAAGCATCTCCAAGATATATGACTCATTAAGTTATTAATATTTGAATAGAAATTTGCAAAGCTTTTAAGCAAAAATACAAATATTTTATCATAAATTAAAAACTTCAATAGAAATGATGCAATTTTCATTGCAAGCGACAATTTTTTAATGCAAATTTTCAATTATATATTTCAAAGTTTAACTGAAACGTGCAATTTTTAGTGGAAATTATAAAGGTTTATCTACAAAGTATCTACAAGGTATATGACTGACGAAGTTATTAATAATTTTAAATGAAATTTGCAAAACTTTTAAGCAAAAATACAAATATTTTATCATAAATTAAAAACTTCAATGATGAAATTTTCATTGCAACCGACAATTTTTTTATGCAAATTTTCTACATTTTCCTTACAAATTACAAAATTTTATAAAAAATTGCAAATATCTAATCAAACCACAAAATTCTCATTAGAATTATGGAAATGTCGATTGTAAATTACAATGGATGCTGCATATCTTTTTCTACATTTTCTACATTTTCCTTACAAATTACAAAATTTTATAAAAAATTGCAAATATCTAATCAAACCACAAAGTTCTCATTAGAATTATGGAAATGTCGATTGTAAATTACAATGGATGCTGCATATCTTTTTCATTAGAATTTTTGTAATTAAAATTTTATAAATATACAAAATTCGTTAACAAGGTAATAAGATATTAATCTGAAACAGCACAAAAGTGCAGAAAAATTGAAAACTTATTAAAATTAAAATAAATATATGAAACTCTGCAGGGAGTTTCACAATTTTTGATCAACTACATAAGAAATTTTCAGTGAATGATGTGCATTGTATTAATTGAAAATTGCTTTAGTAGGAGATCAAATATTATATAAAAATGTAAAATTCCATGATAATCTCAAATGACATTAATCGAAAATTACATGAAAATCAATGAATTCGATATACCGTGAGAAATTCATAACATGTGAACTCCAATTATTTGAAAATTCAAGAAGTTTTCGTTCGTGTAAAAAAAATAGTCACTCAAATACTATCGATTTCAAACTATCGATACTATCGATAGTGCAACCGATATTTCTCGACCTCTAGTATGTAGTGTACATCGTTAATAACAATAATAATTAATCAGGAGGATTAATGATCTTACAAAGATTTTAAATTGCAATTTCTGAATTTACCTTCCGCATTAACCTGCAGAAAAATCATTTGATATTTTTCTGTCAAAAGTGCAATAATAACTATACATATTTCAGCTAAAATTTAAATTATTTATCCAAAATTTTTAATTATTTTGTAAAAATTTTAATGATAACCAATAAAATTCTGAAATTTACCGGAAAAAGTTTACAGACACTATACAGATTTTATTCGTTGCCAAATTTAGAATTATTTCTGTGAAATTTTCGATTAATTCTGTGAAATTTACAACGAATATTGTAAAAGTTTTAGTGATTCATGCCATATTTAATTAATTATTTCCGTCATAATTTTATTTTTTACTGAAGTCAAAATTTCAATTAGTGTGACAAAACTTAAAAAAACATGGTCAAATGTCCAATTCCTATTCCTATTCCAATTCCAATCGAATTCCAAAGAAGGAAATAAAAATCAAGTGATAGAACAACATTTAGTTTTTCTGAAACCTAACGTCATTATATTGTATTATAGTGTTGTATTGAAGAAATAATTTTTATATGTAATTAGTTTATTAATTTGATTTGTGTAAATCGTATGACTAGAGGCTTGAAAATATATTCTATTCTATTCTAACTATGCTTTTGTTAGCGATTCAATAAAAAAAACTGAAAAGCAAAGATTGTCCTTAGTAGAATCTGTGTTAATATTATTTTTCATAATTCATTATTATATTATCATATTTTAATTTCATCATTTTTAAATATCCCTTCAAGAATAATCTGGGAAAATTGGAAAATTTTCATTAATTTTCAATAAACTGGAACGATATTATTCCACATTTTTAATTAATTTGACTTGTGTAAGTCGTACGACAAGCATGAAAATATATTGTATTCGATTATATTCTAACTATGCTTTTGTTAGCGATTCAATAAAAAAAAAACTGAAAAGCAAAGATTGTCCTTAGTAGAATCTGTGTTAATATTATTTTTCATAATTCATTATTATATTATCATATTTTAATTTCATCATTTTTAAATATCCCTTCAAGAATAATCTGGGAAAATTGGAAAATTTTCATTAATTTTCAATAAACTGGAACGATATTATTCCACATTTTTAATTAATTTGACTTGTGTAAGTCGTACGACAGGCATGAAAATATATTCTATTCTATTCTATTCTAACTATGCTTTTGTTAGCGATTCAATAAAAAAAAACTGAAAAAGCAAAGATGGTCCTTAGTAGCATCTGTGTTAATATTATTTTTCATAATTCATTATTATATTATCATATTTTGATTTCATTATTTTTCAATATCCCTTTAAGAATAATCTGGGAAAATTGGGAAATTTTCATTAATTTTCAATGAACCGGAAGGATATTATTCCACATTCTTAATTAATTTGACTTGTGTAAGTCGTACGACAGGCATGAAAATATATTCTATTCTATTCTATTCTAACTATGCTTTTGTTAGCGATTCAATAAAAAAAAACTGAAAAAGCAAAGACGGTCCTAAGTAGAATCTGTGTTAATATTATTTTTCATAATTCATTATTATATTATCATATTTTGATTTCATCATTTTTAAATATCCCTTCAAGAATAATCTGGGAAAATTGGGAAATTTTCATTAATTTTCAATGAACTGGAACGATATTATTCCACATTTTTAATGCACATTCACGATCTTGCATATTTCGCATTTTCTGTTAATTTTCATTAACTTGAAATTTATGATTTTGAAGATTAATGAAATTTTTACGAATTGTCATGAAACTTCTATTGAATTTTAGTGAACTGTTCATGAAATTTAATGGCATCTTTACGAGCTTCTAAATTAGGTACAGTTTTTGTCAATGTTCACAAATATCATTAAAGATTTCACGTACATGAGGTTCTTTTAAGTTACTTATATTTGAAATTCATGGTTTTGAAAATCTTAGAAACTGGAATAGCAAGGATTTGTCCTTGGTAGTATCTGTGCGATTGTCCATGATTTTAAAATATCCCTTCAAGGAGAACCTGGGAAAATTGGGTAAATAGTACGCAGTAAATTGATGATGTACTCAGAAAAAGTGAGGGTTTTACAGATCTAACAAAATTTTCATTAATTTTCATTGAATTGGAACGATATTATTCCTCATTATTAATGCAAATTCATGATCCTTCATATCTCGCATTTTATTTTCATTTTCATTAACTTAAAATTTGTGATTTGTGAATTTATGATTTATGATTGTAGATTAATGAAAGTTTTACAAATTGTCATGAAACTTCTAAGAATTTTAATGAAGTGTCCTTGAAATTTAATGGCATCTTTACGAACTTTTAAATTAGGTACAGTTTTTGTCAATGTTCACAAATATCATTAAAGATCTCACGAACATGATGTTCCTTTCAGTTACACAAATTTGAAATTTATGGTTTTGAAAATCATAGAAACTGGAATAGCAACGATTTTCCTTACTAGAATCTGTGTGATTGTCCATGATTTTAAAATAACCTTTCAAGAAGAACCTGGGAAAATTGGGTAAATAATACGCAGCATATTGATGATACTCAGAAAAAGTGAGGGTTTTACAGATCAAACAAAATATTCATTAATTTTCAATGAACTGGAACGATATTATTCCACATTTTTTAATGCAAATTCACGATCTTGCATATCTCCCATTTTCTTTTAATTTTCATTATATTTGAAATTTATGATTTTGTAAATTAATGAAATTTTTACAAATTGTCATGAAACTTGTCCATGTGTCCATGAAATTTAATGGCATCTTTATGAACTTGTAAATCAGGTACAGTTTTTGTTAATATTCACAAATATCATTAAAGATCTAAGGAACATGCTATTCTTTTATGTTACACAAATTTGAAATTTATGGTTTTGAAAATCTTTAAAAAAATTAAGAAATGAAGAAAATCATTAATTTTATGGGGGACGGGGAACTTTAAGGGGATGGAGGGCAGATTTTAGGGGGAACTGGGGGAATTTTGCGGGCAAGTGGAAATTTTAGGGGGAAAAATCGTTATTCTAGTTATTTGTGTATCCAGACTATTATAAGGGTGCATTTACGTACAATTTTTTTGAGTAACAAAATATGTAGTTATTAATCGATAGTTCGATAGTCATTCAAAAACTATCAATTGCAAACGATAGTTTAAACTATCGATACTATCGACAGTGCTATCGATATTTCTCGAGCCATAGTATTTAGTGTATATCGTTAATAACAATAATAATTAATCAGGAGCTTACTGGAAAAATAAACTGGAATTGGGTGGGAAGTGCAGAGGCCAGAGTTTAGAATCAGCAAATCGACGCAATTACCAACAACATCCTGTTTTCGTACAGCTCGCAAACACGTTAATTAAAATCGCACCCCCAGACACGCTTCCAGTGATAATAAAAACGAACCCTCTCACTTCTCGCCCGCTTCCCGTGCACAGGCTAACAAGCGCAACTTTACGATTTGCCTTTCATTACTCCGCTCTTCGAAATCGAATCATTGCATTTGTCTGGGGGCCGCCCCGCCGCCGCCCGACCGCCCCCTGCAGCCGGAGCTTGCCATTGTAATTTATTTGTTCGGAATCCTTTTAGCGCATTCCGGGGCCCCGCCGCGACGCTCTGGATGAGCGAGCCGCCCCCCAGCACCCCAGTCCGCCGCTGCCGCCCCGTGCAAATAATTGGCGCCCCCGTGGGGACGGATCCTTCGCCATCGCTCATCGATCGCGCAATCCGCAAAGAGGGATAATTGTTATCGCTGCTTCAACCCCCGCCGCCGCCGCCGTCCCCGGTAGATGCGCCCGGGAATGCGGGGGCGGGGGTGAGTGATTCGACCCGGGAATTCGTCGATTCCTCATGCCGTCTCCCCGACCATTAACTTATGATCCTGCGGCGCGGGCGGGGGGCGGCCTGCAGGAAGCCCGCGCGGTGCCGATAATTCATCATATTTAAACGAGCGACGGCTCCCCCTGCCAGCCCACCCCCAGCGCGCATCCGTGGAAATTACGGGCCTCCGCAGGATCGACGGCGGGAAAAAAAATGATAACGCGACATCACTCACGCACTGGCTGACGCAGCTAAATAATTTTAAGATCTGCTCGACTCGATATGCAAATGAAACGCTCTGAAGATGGAACGACCAATATTTTGTATCATAGGACGATTGGCAAAACCATTTTCTACAAAAAAGTATTATGCAACCCTATATCTGCACAATAGAATACCTCCTGTACTATTCACATGTGCACCATACTAGGCTAGTGTCAATATTAATTGTTTCAAATCTGGCAAAATTCATTTCCAACATGTCAATATTTTTGAACGCTAAAGAATCGAGATTAAAATGAATAAGTCTACAAATCAAGAAATTGTGAATTTATTCGTCATACATCTGGCCATCCGACAGAATATAATTTTCTCGTCAAGTATATAGTAGTAGATAAAACAACACAGATTCTGGACCAACCCCCCGCAGAGATTTCGATTAATTTAATTCGCGGTTTGATTCGCGTTAATCGGCTGAATTTGCGGGGGGTTGGTCAAGAATCTGTGTTGTTTTATCTACTTATAGTATATTTTAAGAATTGACAGTTGCTGCAATCACCGGCTTGAATAAAGCGAGGATCCTGTATGGATGTCTATGCATGTCTAACAGTAACAGTTCTATCCGTTCCGTAAATGCCCATTCTCAGTTGAAGCAATACGCACACAAAAACGAGTCCTCGTGTAACTATTCCGCCGGCAAATCGGCATCCGAATGCCGGCCACGTGCCGCCTCCTTTCACGGGTTATTTGACAAGCGTGTCAATTTCGCGTCCGAGCGGCCCCGACGCGGCGACCCGCCGCCCCCGGGGGGGCGCCGCCCGGAAGTGTCGGGGGCGGGCGGAAATCCCGTTTAGCAGTAAATTTCCGGGGCGCCGAGCGCGATTAAGACGTCTAACAGGCGCCCGGGGGCGGCGGATTTGCGCCCCCGATTTATGGGAGCCCGGCGGTAGAAAAAAAAACGCGCAGCGGAGAGGGATTCGATGCAGATTAGGGTGCCCCGTGGGGGCGGATTAGTTCATAATTTGTCGGCGCACCGATATCGGGGCGATTACGTAGGGAGCTCTCGTATCGATCAACGTCGCTCTCGGTGTGTCGCTCACCGTCACGTACTTGTTACAAATTAAATTGTGGTTGAGGGTTTCTGACAGACTCTGCAGGTAAAAATTTCTAAAATACTGAATATAATAGAACGATCGTTCAATGTAACCGCACTACTCAATTACCCCCCTCCTCCCAACATGAATACTCCAAAAAAATAGCACACATATGACTTTATCATTCTATCAATAATAATAATAGCAATAACAATAATAATTAGACATAGTTCTAAATATTTTTTTTCAATTCGCACTATTAAAATGCTACTTATGTAAATTGAATCTCATCGTTAAAACTACACTTAATCGAATGGGTGAATAAAATGTTTACATTTTCACTTTATTCAATATAACCATTGACAACGTGGATAAAGTAAATAAATAGGCAAATTCGCACTATTCTTGAAATTTTTGTTGTCACCTGACAATGTGACACTTCACGCTAATTCTTCAATTCTGGCAACGAATTGGAAAACATCTTATATGATACACGCGAATAAAGCAATTTAATCCACTCGAAAATATTATCACACTCGGCTTCGCCTCTTGCGCTAAACGGTTTTTTCGTGGATAAAATTCGACTTTTCGACTTATCGACTATTCACTTATACTATAAATAGCTATTATTTATTTCACATGCGTAAATGTCACTCTAACCAGCCTGTACAGTTACCTGGTAAGGTAATTATTACATGTACAGTACATTGGTATAAGAGAAATGTTCCGATAGAGTTAAGACTCGCACATTGTTGGGAGACGAAAAAGCCGACCTCCACGTGGTGTCTCCCGGGTAACGCTAACTGGCTTAAAATAATACGCATAACCTAATGAAATAGCTATTTATGGTTTAAGTGAATAAAGTCAAATTTTATCCACGAAAAAACAGTTTAGCCCAAGAGGCGAAGCCGAGTGCGATAATGTTTACAGTGATAAAATTGCCTTATTAGCGTGTATCATACAAGTTTTTTTCCAATTCGTTATCAAAATTGAAGAATTTGCGTGAAGTGTTACATTGTCAGCTGACAACGAAAATTTCAAGGATAGTGCGAACTTACCTATTTATTTACTTTATTCACGTTGTTAATGGTGTATGCTAGATCTTTATTTGCAGATACACAAAATCGATGGTACTACAAGATACAATCTAAAGTTAAAATTTTGTAAAACCAATAAAAGTTTAAATTGTATTTTAAAATCTTGTAACCGTGCGCAATCGCCATTGAGGAATGACTATTATACCTAAACCTTCTCAAAATCTTCTCTTCTTCTAACATAAAATACTTATGTTGTAAAAATTAGCGAGCAGCTTTTTGTATACACAACTTCAAAATTTAGCAAGCCAAAGGTCTCTGTAGAAATTTTGTGAAATTTACACCTAAAAGGATTTCATCATCAATCATTTCATGATTTAAAAAAAATCATGAATAAATATCTGCACTATAAAATAAAATTCTAAAGTAATCGTCTATATTCATTTTTGTATATACTATACACTTATACACGTGCATTGAATTTAAAAATAATTTATAGAATAAAATAAGAAGTGATGTGGAATTTTCGATTTATTTTTAACATATAGTGATCAGTTTAGACAAGTAATTACATAATTTATAGAATTCATTTTGTTGTACCATGCAAAATCTCCATTTAGGAACGTTTGTTATAAAACTTAAAAACACCTTATACCTTATACCTTAACTTTAAAAAATACATCTTCTAAAAAACTCGATCAAAATTTTGTGAATTTTTTCGATTTTGATAATAATTCTTTCTTTATTGGTGATTGCAACATAGAGTTTTATACAGGTCAAATCTGGTACAAAAGGTATACAAATACGAGTAAGATAAATATAAAATACTGATAGGATATACTGATAATGTAATTGTTTCTCAACATTAATAACTAGTGTTTTTTTTTTAATTAACAATACCTAAATGTTACATTTGTCAAAAATAGACATTTAGGAGCAGTCTACCAATTTTCCATTTAAAAAACTAAGAGGTTTTCGATTGTTTAAAACAAAAATTATTTTGTGAACGGACTAAAACTAAAACAAAAACTATCAAAGTGTAGTGATTTTTGTCGATTTTGATAACGGAAATATTTCTGAACATAAATAAGAAGTGTTTTTTTTTTGTATTAACAATACTAAAATGTTACATTTGTTAAAAATACACATTTTGAAGCAGTTCAACAATTTTCCATTTAAAAAAAAAAAAGGTTTTATGGTATTTTTGATTGTTGTAAACAAAAATTATTATGTGAACGAGTAATCTTCATACATTTTTATGATATTTTAGATTACCGAATGTGAGAAAACTAAGTGAAAAATACATCGAAACAACTGTACAAACTATGCAAATTGTGAGATTTTACGATTTTTAAAACGCAAATGTTACAAGAAATAGCGAGTAGTTTATTTTACTTGTAAATAATACAGAAATTTTGCATTAGCAAAAGACTTCGTAACTTGGTAAAAGTAATTTGGTGCATACCAAAACAGTCAAAAACAAAGAGTTTTACATTTTCTTACAAAATAATTAAGAAACTTTGCGGATTTTTCGTTGATAAGTTTGATGATTTTACGATTTTTAATTGATAAAATTATTATGTCAACTCCTAATTTTTAAACATTTTCAAGACATTTTCTGAGTGTGCCTATAACACTATAAAAATATATATCTTCTAAAGACATCTTCAGGTGTACTGTACACGTATCTAATGTCAAATTTGCAAATAATATTTTTTCAGAAATTGTAGTAATGGCTAACCCATAATTGTCAATGCAGAAAGTTCAGTGTTTGATTTTCTTACTTATTTAATACTGAAACTTTCTCAAATTTTCAGGAGTATAACTTCAGGAATACTATACAGATATCTGATAATAAATATGCAATAAATAAATTTTCAGAAATTTCAGTAGTAGCTAACCGATACATGTCATTGCAGAAAGTTAAGTGTTTGATTTTCTCACTTATTTAATACTGAAACTTTGTCAACTTTTCAAGAGTATTAACTTCAGGTATACTAAACAGATATATGATAATAAATATACAATAAATAAATTTTCAGAAATTTCGGTAGTAGCTAACCGATACTTGTCATTGCAGAAAGTTAAGTGTTTGATTTTCTCACTTATTTAATACTGAAACTTTGTCAAATTTTCAGGAGTATTAACTTCAGGTATACTAAACAGATATATGATAATGAATATGCAATATACAAATTTTCAGAAATTTCAGTTGTAGCTAACCGATACTTGTCATTGCAGAAAGTTATATATTTGATTTTCTCAATTATTTAATACTGAAACTTTGTCAAATTTTCAGGAGTATTAACTTCAGGTATTCTAAACAGATATCGGATAATAAATATGCAATAAATAAATTTTCAGAAATTTCAGTAGTAGCTAACCGATGCTTGTCATTACAGAAAGTTATCTATTTGATTTTCTCACTTATTTAATACTGAAACTTTGTAAAATTTTCAGGAGTATTAACTTCATGTATACTAAACAGATATCTGATAATAAATATGCAATAAATAAATTTTCAGAAATTTCAGTAGTAGCTAACCGATACTTGTCATTGCAGAAAGTTATCTATTTGATTTTCTCACTTATTTAATACTAAAACTTCGTCAAATTTTCAGGAGTATTAACTTCAGGTATACTAAATAGATATCTGATAATAAATATGCAATAAATAAATTTTCAGAAATTTCAGTTGTAGCTAAACCGTACTTGTCAATTCAGAAAGTTATATATTTGATTTTCTCACTTATTTAATACTGAAACTATGTCAAATTTTCAGGAGTATTAACTTCAGGTATACTAAACATATATCTGATAATTAATATGCAATAAATAAATTTTCAGAAATTTCAGTAGTAGCTAACCGATACTTGTCATTGCAGAAAGTTAAGTGTTTGATTTTTTCACTTATTTAATACTGAAAGTTTGTCATATTTTCAGGAGTATTAACTTCAGGTATGCTAAATAGATATCTGATAATAGATATGCAATAAATAAATTTTCAGAAATTTCAGTAGTAGCTAACCGATACTTGTCATTGCAGAAAGATAAGTGTTTGATTTTCTCACTTATTTAATACTGAAAGTTTGTCAAATTTTCAGGAAAATCATATTTAGGTATACTGTATACGCAAATAATATCATATTTGCAAATAATAAATTTTCAGAAATTGCAGTAATGACTAACCCATCTTGTCAATGCAGAAAGTATATGTTTGATTTTCTCCCTTATTTAATACTGAAAGTTTGTTAAATTGTCCGCAGAGTTAGCTTTAGGTGTACAGTAGCGATGGTTAGGTTTAAATTGATTTAACCTAAGATTGTGAGGTTTGAATGATCTGTGCTTACACCAATAAAAAAAAACTGTTAAAGTAAAAGTTACACCGAGTTAAAAAAGCTCCACTGAAAATTCAGCAGTTCCTGTGTACAACGGATGATTACTGTAAACCATCGGATTCCGGTAATAGCATTTTTCGGCGAAAATCCCGGAGAGCTTCCGGTTATCCGGAGCGTACGCCGGAGCCGAGCTCGCGCTCCGGCGCGAACCCCAAACAGCCCGGAGCGTTGAACCGGGCCGCGGAAAACACACCTGGCCAGGTGTGTTCCCGCACGGGAGTGTGGGGAATCGATCGGGGAGGCGGCGGCGGCGGCGTGGCGCCAACATGGCGTCCCGGCTGCGCCCCGCCGGCGCGTGCCGCCCCCAATCCCGCCGATAAGAAAAACCGGCCGGCTCCGGGACTCCGGGGGAGCGCTCCATTAGGGCCCCCGCAATTAATCCCGGCCCGTCAGCGCAAACGGGGGCGGTAATTGCGAGCTCCCGCGGGATTTTCTGGGTGGCGGGGGGAATGGGGGGCATCCGGCCTTCGGCTTTAAAAGAGGGAAACAGGGGAGCGCGCGCCAGCCGAGCCGTTATTGCGTTTTCTTATTTTCCAGCCGCCCCCGGGGCCGCGGGGCGGCTAAAAAAGCGAGCCACGGAATTGTTATTTTTCCATAATTAACCTGCGCGCAGTTTGTTTTACATTAAATTTCGAGAACGGCAAGGGAGACGGCGCGGCCATTAAATTCCGCCTCTAATTGTTTGCATTAATATTAATTTCAAGGATTCGTCCTTACCAACCGCACGGTATAAAGCGTGTATATGAATTAATGGCGTTAGCAACGACCCGAAATTAAGGATTACAAATTCCTCCAGAGGACGTGTATAAGAAATGCCTTGTATCCATCTCCACGATAACGTAATAAAACGTTGCCGAAATCACATTTTCGCTATAAGGGTTGTAAAAATTTGACGTAGGTGGTTAAATTTATGTAACCTAATAGACAATAAATCATTGGGGGCAGGTAAAAAGGTGCAACCTAATTAATTTTAATACCTATACTTATACGTGTTAGGGGAGATCGTTCATACGTGGGCATCCCGTGTGTTGCCTCGGGGCTTTGCAGAAACTTAATAAAGCGTACCTGAAACAAGAGAGAAAAAAATTAGTATACAAGCAAGTTCATTTCGTTGTGGTTGTTGGTGGGATGATATCATGCAGTGCGGAAGTGAATTACACGCCTAATTTCCGCTCCGGGGCACCTGGAGGCCTTTGCCAGAGCGCCCGCTAAACGCATGCCCGGAATTTTAATTTTCGCCCGCTCCAATTGCCGCCGCCCCCGCCCCAGGTCATCACTTATACGGTTTTGTCATAAATAATTTAGGGCAATTAACCTGTCTGCGAGTTGTTGGGGGGGGCACTCGGCGGCGGTGACATTTACACGGAGGCTCCGTTCCGGCGCTGCCCCATGTATTATATATCAGAAGTTAATGGCAGTTTCGGGTAGCCGTCAATCAGGTGTCTGGGGGCGGCGGGGGCGGCGATGACGCGCCGGCCGCGGACCCGCCGCTTTAATAATTAAAACTACACCGATCGCCACTTTGCGCACTACATATTTATGCGGCAGAAATGCACCGCATGAATAATGCAGCCGCCGTCCCCAGGTCTAACGGACAGGTTAAACGACAGGTGAGCCCCGGACTCGTCCGTGTCGCTGCCTCGTCCGTGTCGACGCGGGGATTAGCATTTCCGCCGTGGCCAGGGCCCCAGTCGTTCGCCCGTTTTCGAAACTTACAAATTAACGGCTCCGACAGACGCTAATGTGATTCATATGTGGAATTTCTGTTGGGACTCCCAGCTCTGCCAAAATCCACAAAAATATTTTTGAAAAAACACTAATTTGGCCTCCACATGACTTTATCATTCTAATTGACAGTTCAATTACAATCATAATAAATAAATTATTACAAAATATAGGAATTTGAAATCTGTACGCATTAAGGCGGAAAGGTTGAGGGCTAATAGCATAATAAAGACATAAGTAGTATTAAGTACTTTCTGGTATCATGTATTTTAATTTAATTTTATTATTTATTTATATCGCCTGACCACTATCGGTTTAAATTTTAATAAAACTAAAAAAAATTATTCAAATAAGATCAGGATATATGATTGAATACCTGAAGATTGTTAATTAAACCGAAACTAGTCAGGCGTAATATATAAATAATAAAATTAAATTAAAATAAATTTTACCAGTAAGTACTTAATACTACAACCTTAAGTATAAATAACTGGTAAATATGGATAAACCCTTGTATCTAATAATAAAGGTTGTTATCTGTCTCTATAGCAATTTATGAATAAAGTAAACAACGTAGTAGGAGTGATTGGTATAAAATTGATTACATTTCTCTGTAATCCTATAAAAACATTCTACAAAAAGTGCGCATTCCAGTGTTTATTTGATTTATGATAGGGAGATACCGTTTGAAGTTTAGTATTCTAAATCTATCAATTGAGTTATAATAATTATAATGAAAGAAATAAATAGAATTTTTTTTTCAATTAAATTTTGAATTAAATAAGATTATCTTTAACTTTTTTTTTTAATTAAACCATACATATAATTATAATAGTTCAGAAAAAGAAACAACAGTAGTAGGTACAAATTGGTTAATAGACAGTGGAGGATAATATCCCTAACAAATGCATCCACTACTACTACTATCCCTAATCCCGTGCATCCCTAATTCCTGATCAAAAAGTGTGAAGTATTTACCCCTTGTAGAGCCATCCAAACTACTTCTTCCACCATTGCATATCAAATTAAACTTGATCAATTTTTTTGTAAAAGCAGTGAATCGCAATGGGGGTGAATTTTTGTATGTAAAATAAAAAAAACCCAATATAAGTGATGCAAAGATAAAAGAGGGTATTTTCGTAGGACTTCAAATCAGGGATTTGATATAATATCTAGTATTCGAAGAAAAATTGTGCGATTTAGAAAAACCAGCATGGAAATCTTTTAAGAATGTTATTGCAAATTTTTGTTACCCTAAAAATTTGCAATAACAATTATGCAATTTTATAACAAAATTTTCAATATTGCATAAGACTGAGAGCTACAGAGAGTTGGTTAGCGAGCTATTTTTGGCTTATCAAGCATTGGGTTACAACATGTCACTCAAGATTCATTTGTTAGACTCAGACCTGGATTTTTTCCTGAGAATTTGGGGGAATCCATATTTCTAATATGGAAAAACGTTACCATTGCAAATGGAACCCAAATATGTTGGCAGATTACTGCTGGACAATCAAATGGGACCAACCAGAAGCTAAATTTGCTAGAATATCTTAGATCTTAACTTCACAATACAACTTCTAATTATTTCAGAAAATATCAACACCAAATATTCTGATATTATGTTACAATTAATTTTTTTTAATTCAAAGTAGTTGTTTAGACTTTTCAAGTATCAAAATTTTGTTCTACAAATCGGATTTTGAAATGGTCGCAACCATTCTAATGCCATAATTGCATATTTTTTTCGAAATTGTGAAAAATCATAGATAATAAGGACTTTTGAAGTAGTGACAAATGTTTTTGGAGAATAATAACACTAATAATAATAATAACTTATTGTATGTCGACTTTCAGTGGAGTATTATATTGTCAATATTACATACTTATTACACTAAAATAAAATACAAAATATAACAAGAATTTCCATAGTATTCATTAAAATTCGTGAGAATGACATAAAAATGAGATTTTGAAATACATTCTAGAATAATTCGATGAAAATTATAAAGAATCACTAGTGAAATAATTCAATTTTTCAAGTATTTAGTGGAATTTCAAAAATACTTTTGATAATGCATACATAACATTCCAACAAATGTATGAATGTATGAGAAAATTGCATTGTTATTAATTTTGATAATGCATAACATTCCAGCAAATGTATGAATGTACGAGAAAATTGCATTGTAATTAATTTAATGAGAAATGTAAATGTAACATGAATTTGGAATATAAATGTATGTATGTAAGAATTTCATAGACATTATTGAAATTGTGAAAATTCTATGGAGATTTTCAAGTTTTCAATTATTTTCCAGAGTTTCGATGGTATTCATTAAAATTCATGAGAATAATATAAAAATGATATTTTGAAATACATTCTAGAATAATTTGATGAAAATGATAAAGAATCGCTGGTGAAATAGTTCAATTTTTCAAGTATTTTGTGAAATTTCAAAAATACCTTTGATAATCCATAACATTCCACCAAATGTATGTATGTACGAGAAAATTGCATTGAAATTAATTTAATGAAAAATGTAAATGTAACATGAATTTGGAATATAAATGTATGTATGTAAGAATTTCAAGATATCATTGAAATTATGAAAATGCTATAGGGATTTTCAAGTTTTCAATTTTTTTCAATTCAAATTCACGAGAATAACATAAAAATGAGATTTTGAAACAAATTCTACAATAATTCAATGAAAATTATAAGAATCGCTAGTGAAATAATTCAATTTTTCAAGTATTTAGCGAAATTTCAAAAATACTTTTGATAATGCATAACATTCCACCAAATGTATGAATGTACGAGAAAACTGTATTGTAATTAATTTAATGAGAAATGTAAATTTAACATGAATTTAGAATATAAATGTATGTATGTAAAAATTTCGTAGACATTATTGAAATTATGAAAATTTAGAGATTTGCTAGTAAAATAATTATTTTTTTAAGTATTTACTGAAATTTCAAAATTCCTTTTGATAATGCATAAAATTTCACCAAATTTATGTAAGAATTTCGTAGATATTATTGAAATGTTGAAAATTCTACAGGAATTTCCATGTTTTCAGTTGAGAAGTAGGTACATTAGGATATTTAGAAAAAAATATATAACATAATTCAATGAGAATTACAAGAATTACCATTATAAATCAATTAATATTCCAATAAGAAAACAAAAATCATGTAGTTTATGTAAACTTATGTAAGAATTTCATAGACATTATTGAAATTATGAAAATTCTACAGGGATTTTCAGGTTTTCAGTTCAGAAGTGCAAGGTATTCATTAAAATTCATGAGAATAACATGAAAATGAGATTTTGAAATACATTCTAGAATAATTCCATGAAAATTATAAAGAAACGCTAGTGAAATAATTATTTTTTTCAAGTATTTAGTGAAATTTCAAAAATACTTTTGATAATACATAAAATTTCACCAAATTTATGTAAGAATTTTGTAGATATTATTGAAATTTTCAAAATTCTACACGGATTTTCATGTTTTCAGTTGAGAAGTAGGTACATTAGGATATTTAGAACAAAAATTATAACATAATTTAACGAGAATTACAAGACTTGCCATTATAAATCAATTAATATTCCAATTAGAAAAAAAAATCATGTAATTTATATAAATTTATATAAGAATTTTATAGACATTATTAAAATTATGAAAATTCTATAGGGATTTTCAAGTTTACAGTTGAGAAGTAGGTACATTACGATATTAGAAAAAAAATTCTAACATAATTCAATAAGAATTACCATTATAAATCAATTAATATTCCAATTAAAAAAAATGTAATTTATGTAAATTTATATAAGAATTTCATAGACATTATTGAAATTATGAAAATTTTATAAGGATTTTCAAGTTTTAAGTTGAGAAGTTGAGATAATTCAATTAGAATTACAAAAATTACCATTATAAATCATTAATACTCCAATTAATATTACTAAATTATATATTTAAAAGAAATCCACTAAATTTTCTTATAAGCCCCATTAAAATTATATTTTCTAAGAAATGAATTAAAATTCAAGACAATATAATAATGATTTCAAATATCAGAATAATATCCATAATAATACAAACAAAACTACAAAGTTTACAGTTAAGATTTAATGAAATATTTCAATTAATTTTGCTAAAATTACACGAGAAAATTGCATTGTAATTAATTTAATAAGAATTGTACTTATATTTCAAAGAAGTCTATAGAGGTTTTCTAAGAAATGAACTGAAATTCTTGATAGTATAGAAATTATTGCAAATTTGATAAAAAAATCCATTATGATCATATGAAAACTATTGAAATTCAATTAAAAACTTTAATTAATTTTGCTGAAATTACACAAGAAAATTACACTGTATTTAATTTTATGAGAAATGTAAAGATTTTCCATTAAATTTCAGAGAGTCATTGATTTTTTTGAGAATTTCGATGGTATTTATTCAAATTAATGAGAACAACATAAAAATTAGATTATGTAGTACATTCTAGAACAATTCTATGAACATTCTAAAGAATCGCTAGTACAATAATTCAATTTTTTATTAAAATGAATAAGTATTTAGACTGTTTCTATTAGGTATAATATCGTTGTTTGACGTTTTTTTATAGCACACGGGCAATAAAGAGGTTCATGGGCTATAAAAATACGTTTATGACAAAAAATCGTATATACTTATCAATTTTGTATATATCCGTGCATAAGACATATTTAAAATATTAGTTTGCTATAAAAGGACGTTTATGACAAAAATAATTGTGCATAATTGTCAATTTATGATATATCCGTGCATAAAACTTATTTAAAACATTAGTTTACAGTACAAACAATTATTACAATGAACAATAATTTAATTCTAAAATTATAATCTGAACTGTACGTGGTTAACAAACGATTAGTATTTAACGAGGAGTAGATAATGAAGCTTCAAGTAAATTAGAATAATTTTGAAGCGCGATTCTGCTGGTTCAGGAAATAGAGCGAATTTTCAACAAAATTAATGTTAATGTGATAACCCCCATCGATTACCATCATACGTTTTAATGTACTATTGAGCGTTGTACGCACCTGTTGATTACATGCCTGTAATAAGTGCAATGTGCGTTACCTTCCATCGAAAAATTTGTACGTATGTATTTATCACATTGTGATTTATATACATGTAATTGTGTATTTATCTATGTATGTGTGATATGATTGTATTTTGTGACTGATACATACATACATATCAGTAGTGCTATGGCAGAACATCTGCCATTTTTGTTATTTTACAGGAGAAGCAAAAACAGTTTTGTATATATAATTGTGAATGTAGATTAGCATGTATCATTGCCCTAGTTATTTATAATTCGTAATTTTTGACAACACTAAACCCTTTGTTCAACTTAAAGTATACTTTATTTGTGGCCATTTAATACCAAAAAGGCCATTTAAAAAAATACAGATGTATGTTTTGCCATAACAATACTGATATGTATGTGTAATACTGATACATACTTTGTAATTTTGACTTGTGTAAACAATTGTATTGACACTGAATAAAGTATATATTTATCTACTTTGCAAAGATAAGGACAAACCGATTGTTTTTTTAATGAACAATTCAAAAATGAGAAAAAAGTTTAGAATTAGGATAGATATTTAAAAACATATAAACTATACTGACACTGTGCATTAAAGTGTTTTCGCTGTTTTGAATTTTTGACTTTTTTTCAAATTAGGTCACACCTAAGTTAATCTGGTCCCGATTATATCCAAGCCATAAGGCTAAATCCTGCTGCACTATCTAATTATATTTAATCCAACTACATTTTATAAATATTTTTACTCCAAACATAGTAACCGTTCGGAATTCGCTGTAAATCTGCCAATATTGTAAATATTCTATGAAACATTCCTTTGTGTATGTGACAGTTTAACTGTTTATCGTTTGTTGGCCGGCGCCCGAGCTTTTTGTAAATGGAATAGGAACATTCGTGCGAGCCAGTCAACTATTGTCGAAAATACCATTGTTGGAATTTCGTCGGTTTCCAATACGTACATGTGTTTATGCCCTCTTTACAATCGGAATTGCAATTGCAATAATACGGCTTCAACATACAATCCACTGCTAATTACAATTCGTATACATTTAGCATATTAAGTGATGAAAGTGGGTAATGCAAATCTATTAGAATTTAAACCGATTTAATTAAAAAATAAATACACGAGTTAATTTAATACATTATTATATAGTTAATAATGGATTAAATGAAACAACTTAATTTTGTTATTTCCATTTGCCACATTTATTTTAATAGATAATAAAAAGAGTAACTGGATGAAAGTTATTGGTTCCAATTTTACTAATCATTTATTGGTTGAAACTTATTTAATAGTCAGTAGCTAAAATTTACTAGCTGCTTTTTTTCGACAAGAATAATTCTATGACTTTATATTTATATAATGTATATTATATATATATATATATATATATATATATATAATGATACAGTATATAAATGTATATAAATGTATACCTCATTAATATTAATACAGTAGAGTGCAAAATAATTTAGTAATGATTTTATTCAATTTTAGGGAAATAAATGCAATTGAAATTAAATTAAACAGTTCCCTGCCGGAAAATTCATTTCCATTATAATAATATGAAATTATTTATTTAGAACGCAGCGTTAATATTTAATATTTGTACAAATAGAGCACTTTTATTTCTATGGACAAACAATGGACAAATAATTGAATTGTGGCGCAATTTAAATTGGAAATTTTACAAGTGCCTGTATTGTGTAAAAAACGTTTCAAAGCTCCGCCTGACAAGGTGTACAGATATCAATGTCGTTACGTAACCATGTATAATAATTGTAAATAAATGGAATTGGAATGTCTGGTCAAAATGGATTGAATTCATATTTATGTAACTTCATTCGCATTCACCTGGCACTTGAGTTAATATATTGTAAATTTGTAGGTAAATAAAGGGGATCTTGAGTATTGAGCTCCATAAGAATTAACATGCATTTCCGGTCGGCTCGCTTTGATGAACAAATTTATTATTAAAATGTTACACTTCATGATAAATATTTGTCCCGTAATCACAATTTTCATTACGAGAGGATTTATTCGCCCACAGCAAGCAATTAATTCCTTAATGTTATTCGGCCGTAATTCCTGAAAGTAAGGCGGCAACAGAATTGCTGCCTGCAAATGTTTCCGTTAACACCGAACGCGAGGAGCCTCAAACGTTTCCGCTCCCCTGCGAAAAAAAACACGGACGCGAAAATAATTCCGGTTTCCGGCTTTGATGTCGCGCGTTAATTTCTGCGTTCCGCCTCTCGCGGCGCCCCCACAAAGGGGCGCCACAGGCAGCCGCCCCCGAGGCATCCAGCGCTGGATTGAAGCGCTCCAGCCGCCCCCAGTCCCCCGCATTTTTTATTGCCGCGGCGGCGGCGTTTATCCCCCCAGCCCCCTGCCCGACGCCGCTGGCTGCACGAATTAATTTTGCATCGTTTATACGAGAGTTTTAATCCGGGATTCAACCGGAAATGGGGAACATAATCGAATCGCGAAGTAATCAGTGGATTTGTTTTTTTTTTGTGGTGATCAAGAGAATTGCGGTTGTAGTGTGATTGTGTAATGGTGTATGCAAAATTTTTACCTATTATTTATTTCGTGGCGGTGGAAATATGCAGGTAGCGGAATTAAGCTTTCACATTACTGAAATATGGGCCATACATGGATTTAACACGATTATTTAAAAAAAGTTATACCGTACGGGCAAAAATTATTATCACAACGTTTGCTTTTCATCTAAGGACATATAGGTTAGCGGTAGAGCTTAATGCCATCAGGAATGAAAGTAATTTTTGCTCGCACAGAATAAGTTTCAGTAACAAAAGTTATATAATATATAATAAGTATGTAACAATGAGTTTTGGGAGCATTAAACAAACACCAATTTTGTAATTTCACACATATATTTTTTTCTCAATCAGTATCTTAAGCAAATCTCATTTTCAGAATGGAATCTTTTGAAATTGTCATCATGATTGAGGTCCTTGAAGAAATTTAAAAGGATGAAAGGAATCCGTTTTTAACTAATTAAAAAAATTGTCATCATGATTGAGGTCCTGGAAGAAATTTAAAAGGATAAAAGGAATCCGTTTTTAACTAATTAAAAAAATAGTCATCATGATTGAAGTCCTTGAAGAAATGTAAAAGGATAAAAGGAATCCGCTTTTAACTAATTAAAAAAATAGTCATCATGATTGATGTCCTTGAAGAAATGTAAAAGGATAAAAGGAATCCGCGTTTAACTAATTCAAACAATAGTCATGATGATTGAGGTGCTTGGAGTACTGTACAATTGTACTGTTGTACTGTACGTACTACAACTAGTGTACTGTACCAGTTTAACAGTTTTATTTTTTCAAATTATGAAAGCAATTTTCATTACCAAGATGAAAAAAATCATTAAATACAAAACTAAATGTGTAAAATTAAAAAAAAACATTGTTATGCCAATTTTCAGAAAATGACGATCAATTGTCGTTAACCAAGATTAAAAAATCATTAAATACAAAACCAAATATGTGAAATTAATAAAAACAGAACATCATTTTTATGCCGATTTTCAGAAAATGGCGATCAATTATAATTACTAGAGCAACCAAACATATGCAAAGTAATATTTTTTCATTGGACTAATGGCACATGTTTTTCAAGCTTACCTTCGAATTTTGAGCCCTATTTTTGCAGCTTTTAGCATAAAATCATATTTCAGCATATTGAGGTTGATATCAACATTATTAAAAAAAATTGTTATTTTAAGAGCAAAATTTTCACAAATAATGAAAATTAAAAAATACAATTTGTTCCCAATTATTCCACAATGCCCAGGACAGAGATAAATTTGCCAAAATTGTAGCTAGCCTCCAGTAATGGAGAGCATACCGCTAAGAAGAAGAAGAAAACATATTGAGAACAATTTTCACAAATAATGAGAATTAAAAAAATATAATTACTTCCCAATTATTCCACAATGCCCAGGACAGAGAAGAATTTGCTAAAATTATGGCTAGCCTCCAGTAATGGAGAGCCTACCGCTAAGAAGAAGAAGAAAACATATTGTAAAATCAAGAGTGAAACATTTTCTGTTTGTCCCTCGTTATAGAGTAATAAAAATCTTTATTAGTGGGACCTTAAGATTTTATTAGTTTCTTTTCATATTTTAATAACTTTTCACATTTGTTAAAAGTCTCGTGTAATTTTGGGAAAGTTTGAGGAATATTACGAATCTGTTTAATAGAAATGTTCCCGATTAAAATATACATTTTCGTAATTTGTATCTTCGGCTGATAATGATCATAGTTTCTGAACATTCTGGCACATTCAAAACTTGTTGGCAATTTCCAAATCATCATAAAATGTAATTTAACTTCATTGATTAATTTCATTAAAAATGCTGAAAGTTTATCTTTTAATATTGTTATTTAGTTTTCTGCAATTTCAATAAAATTTTGTGATATATCACTGTTTTTGGCTTAATGATGCATTCATGCATTCAAGTCTTTAAGGTTTACTACAATGTTCACAATATCTAAAAAAAATTATGGGAATTTTAGACTTTCGCACACTCTAGAAATTCCCATAATACTCTGTGGTAATTTCTGACTTTTTTATGGAATTTGACAAAACATATATACAGTGCGTTTCACTTGAAATGGTAACATGGTTTAATTTTTAAAATAAATGGTTTATTTTTGTTGTTATTTATTTGATTTGTATTTATTTTTTGGAATATGTATGTAGCTTTCTGCTAATAAATATTATTCTTATTATCACTTCAGTATTTCGGAAATCAGGAAATATTACCTCTATTTAGCATTTTAAGATTTAAATGTAAAACTCGTTATTATACATGGTGATTAAAAAATGACGCCCGTTCTTTTGGGATTTGATTCAAGGGGCTAAAACAAATAGAAAATTAGGAGTGAAAATTTTCTGTTTGTCTCTCGTAGTTTCTCCCTCGAGTCCCTCGAGTTTATCAATTTTGATTAGTGGGAGTTTTAGAATTTGTTTGTTTCTTTTCACATTTTAATCACTTTTCACATATGTTAAAAGTTTCGTGTAATTTTGGGAAAATTTGAGGAATATTACTAATCTGTTAAATAGAAATTTTCTAGATTTAAAATATACATCTTCGTAATTTGTTTCTTTGGCTAATAATTATTATAGTTTCTGAACATTCTGGCACATTCCAAACTTGTTGGCAATTTCTACATCATCTGTGAATTAATTGATTTAATTAAAAATGCTGAGAGTTTATTTTTTAATACTGTTATATAGTTTTCTGCAATTTCAATCAAATTTTGTAGTTTATCACTATTTTTGGCTTTATGATGCATTCATTAAGTCTTTAAGCTTTAGGACAACGTTCACGATTTCTAAATGTTTTGATCAAAATTTAAGACTTTCGCACACTCTAGAAATACCCATAATACTATGAGATTTTTGTGAATTTTGGTGAAACATATATAGTGTGTTTCACTTGAAACGGTAACACCTCAGTATTTTGGAAATCCGGAAATTATACCTGTATTTATCATTTTAAGATTTAAACGTAAAACTCGTTATTATACATGTTGTCTTAAAAATGACGCCCGTTCTTTTGGGATTTGATTCAGGGGGCTAAAACAATTAGAAAATTAGGAGTGAAAATTTTCCGTTTGTCCCTCGTTATAAAGTTTATTAAGCTTTATTAGTGGGAGTTTTAGATTTTGTTAGTTGCTTTTCACATTTTAATAACTTTTCACATTTGTTAAATGTTTCGTAGGATTAAACAAAACAATATTTAACAAATACTGCGGACTAAGTACCTAGATATACTTAAACATAGATGTTGTTAATCAAATTGTATTTTTTTAAACTCTAGGTTAACTGTTTGGCATGTTATGTTGGTTCTCATTGAAAAATCTGGGGTGATGATTTTTCCCTTCATTCATTTTATTGCAGGCAGTATTTATTTTTATTGGATTAAAATTTTCACTTCAGCTGATCATAAATTCGTTCATTTGGAATCGTTTAAATAAATATTTAGTTTGCTGCATTTGTGCACGTGGGAACGTGATAAAAGTGCAAATCGGGTTGGTTTGCATCCTGCACGTACTTTAAACTACTTTAATGAAACTCTCACGTCGCCATGGAGAGGACGGGCCCCGTATCCCATTCCAATCGTTTCGTTTCCGTCAAGCCGATCCGCCGTGATCTAATTTCGAGCCTACATCATCCTCCTCTTAATATCGGAGCTTCGCCTCCGGCACGATTAATCGATGATTTAATTAATCACTTGCAGCCTGCGATTTTTACCTCGCCGAAACTCTCAATCCAATAACGCTCATTAATTAACGGTCCATCGATCTCCCCCTTCTGTTTGCTCCTTAATTAAACTCCGGGCTCCGGTTTTTTTTCCTTTCTTCTCCCGCCGCCGCTCATCCGGGGATTCCCAAATATTTACGCTCTATCCCAGCGCCCGGCTCGGACGTCTGTTTATCCTCTCATCCGCTGTTCATCCGTGTATCCGTAACCGGTCCCCCCGGTGTTTGCAGTCGCATTGTCCTCTGTTTATCCATCGATCTCGTCGCTCGGCATTCGCGATGACAACGGCGACATAGGTCCGATTTCGCGAAGAGGACGCTTTACGGTTACGGCCGGTTTACCACCGGCCATTACCGGTTGGGTAATTGATGGCCGGAATGGGGTGGCGCTGTTTCGGTGATTGATGATGACGCCAGAATCGTTCCGAGATCTGTAGCTACCATTTGCTGTAGATTGCAGAGATCCTTTTGGTGCTAAACACCGAGCATAGGTATTTGATTGAAATGAAAATAGGACCAGATCATCATCGTCATTTATTTTACAAAATAGCTAGGTACATCAAACATTTTGTTTCCATAATTAAAATTATTGATGTTAATTATTATTATGCATACACATAAATCTAGTACAATAAATTATGTTACAACAGCAATACTAATATGTTTGTACTAGATTTATATGACCATGATTGTACCACTATATAATTATTATAAATGAATTATAAAGTAGAACATTTTAAACTACTTAATTATAAATGAGGTTGCAAAGAAAAGGTATAATAATCGAAAAATCGCGTTGGTGATATCAGCACGAAATATTGCAATTTACTAAAACGTCGTAAAAATAATATAAAACCTCTTGTGTGCAGATTATATATATATATATATTTTTTTTTTTTAACTTTTAGCAGCTATTTTCCGAGCCATAAAACAAATGTTGTAAAAGTTATTCGTTTGAATTTTATCTACAACTTTTATTATGATATATTATAAAAGAAAAATTAAGAAAATATTACAGCTGACCTTCCACATTTAGCACAAATTTTCTCAGTAATCAACGGCAAACGTGAAGAAAAAATGTTTGGCCTAAAAGTTGTTCGCTATGATCATATCCATAACTTTTAATTATATAATATGCAAGCCAATTTAATAACAAGTAATTGAATACACAAGCAATTTAGTAATTAGAGAAAACATTATTTCACAGAAACCTCACAGAAAGCTTTGAAAAAAAAAAGTTCTAACTTTGCAAATTGTAATATAAATGCTACTACAATTATATTCTTAAATATGTAGATCATTCTATATCTACATACTCTATATTCTTCATATTTTATATTCTACATATCATCATATGTAGATCATTCTAAATATATCTTCCAGTGTACAGTGACATGTATATTCCAGTGATATTTCGTAAATTCCAATCAAAATTTCGCGATTTCATCATAAAATTTCACATGATTACAAGCTTCGTCAAACAACAAATTAATTATGTATACCTGAAGACATATCTCCTGAAAAATTGACGAAGTTTCTTTGTTAAATAAGTGACAAAATCGAGGATATATCTTTCAGCATTGTCAACTATAGCTTACTTTTTACAGAAATTTTACAAAATTTATTTATTGCATATATGATACTAGTTTTGTAATTATTACGTAAGGATACATATCTCCTGAAACTTTGACGAAGTTTTTGTAATAAATAAATGAGAAAATGGACGATATAACTTTCAGTATTGACAACTATGGGTTACATTAAACTGTTTTTTTTATTACATATTTGATATTAGATTTGTATTTAGTACATATGAAGACATATCTCCTGAAAATTTGACGAAGTTTATGTTTTAAATAAATAAGAAAATCGACGATATAGCTTTCAGCATTGACAACTATGGGTTACATTATAGTGAAATTTGTCAAAATTTATTTATTGCATATTTGATATTAGATTTGTATTTAGTACACATCAAGACGTATCTCCTGAAAATTTGACGAAATTTCTGTATTAAATAAATGAGAAAATCGACCATATAGCTTTCAGCTTTGAGAACTATGGGTTTCATGTTACTGAAATTTTTCAAAATTTATTTATTGCATATATGATATTAGATTTGTATTAAGTACACCTGAAGGCATTTCTCCTAAAAATGTGACGACGTTAGTGTTTTAAATAAATGAGAAAATCAAGGTTATAACTTTCAGCATTGTCAACTATAGGTTACTTTTTACTGAAAATTTTCAAAATTTATTTATTGCATATTTGATATTAGATTTATATTAAGTACACATGAAGACATTTCTTCTGAAAATTTTACCAAATTTCTGTATTAAATAAATGAGAAAATCGACGATATATCTTTCAGCATTGACAACCATGGGTTACTTTTTGCTGATTTTTTTCAAAATTTATTTATTTCATATTTGATAATAGATTTGTATTTAGTACACCTGAAGACATATCTCCTGAAAATTTGACGAAATTTCTGTATTAAACAAATGAGAAAATCGACGATATAACTTTCAGTACTGACATCTATGGGTTAAATTTTAATGAAAATTTTCAAAATTTACATATTCATATTTAATAATAGATTTGTATTTAGTACACTTGAAAACATATCTCCTAAAAATTTGACAAAGTTTGTGTATTAAATGAGTGAGAAAATCAAGGATATAAGTTTCTGCATTATCAACTATAGTATTTTGTACTGAAATTTTTCAAAATTTATTTATTGCATATTTAATATTAGATTGGTATTTAGTATACCTCAAGACATATCTTCTGAAAATTTGACAAAGTTTCTGTATTTAATAATGAGAAAATGGACGATATTGCTTTGAGCATTGACAATTATGGGTGACATTATACTGAAATTTTTCAAAATATATTTATTGCATATTTAATATTCTATTTGTATTAAGTATACCTGAAGACATATATCCTGAAAATTTGACGAAGTTTCTTTATTAAATAAATAAGAAAATTGACGATACAGCTTTCAGCATTGACATCTATGTGTTAGATTTTGAAATGTTTCAAAATGTACTTATTGCATATCTAATAATAGATTTGTATTAAGTACACCTGAAAACATATCTCCTGAAAATTTGACGAAGTTTGTGTACTAAATAAATAAGAAAATCGAGGATATAACTTTCAGCATTGTCAACTGTAAGTTACTTTTCTCAGAAAATTTCCAAAATTTATTTTTTGCATATTTGATACTTGATTTGTATTTAGTACACATGAAGACATATCTCCTGAAAATTTGACGTAGTTTCTTTATTAAATAAGTGAAAAAATCGAGGATATATCTTACACCATTGACAACTATGGGCTACTTTTTAGTGAAATTTGTGACAATTTGTATATTGCATTTTTGATAATAGATTTGTATTAAGTACACATGAAGACATATCTCCTAAAAAATTAACAAAGTTTGTGTATTGAATAAATGAGAAAATCGAGGATATAACTTTCAGCATTGACGACTAGGGGTTACATTATACTGAAGTTTTTCAAAATTTATTTATTGCATATTTGATATTAGATTTGTATTAAGTATACCTGAAGATATTTCTTCTGCAAATTTGGCGAAGTTTCTTTATTAAATAAGTGCAAAATCGAGGATATATCTTACACCATTGACAACTATGGGCTACTTTTTAGTGAAATTTGTGACAATTTGTATATTGCATATTTGATAATAGATTTGTATTAAGTACACATGAAGACATATCTCCTGAAAAATTAACAAAGTTTGTGTATTAAATAAATGAGAAAATCGAGGATATAACTTTCAGCATTGACAACTAGGGGTTACATTATACTGAAGTTTTTCAAAATTTATTTATTGCATATTTGATATTAGATTTGTATTAAGTATACCTGAAGATATTTCTTCTGCAAATTTGGCGAAGTTTCTGTATTAAATAAATGAAAAAATCTACGATATAGCTTTCATCATTGAGAAGTATGGGTTTCATTTGACTGAATTTTATCAAAATTTAGTCATTGCATGACTAATAATATATTAAGTATTTGTATTAAGTACACCTGAAGACATATCTCCTGAAAATTTGACGAAGTTTCTGTATTTAATAAATGCGTAAATCGACGATATAGCTTTCAGCATTAACAACTATGGGTTACATTTTCCTAAAAATTTTCAAAATTTATTTATTGCATATTTAATAGTATATTTGTATTAAGTACACCTGAAGACATATCTCATGAAAATTTGACGAAGTTTGTGTATTAAATAAATGAGAAAATCGAGGATATAACTTTCAACATTGTCAACTATTGGTTACTTTCACAGAAATTTTCAAAATTTATGTATTACATATTTGATATTATATTTATATTAAGTACACCTGTAGGCATATCTCTTGAAAATTTGACGAAGTTTCTATATTTAATAAATGAGAAAATCGACAATATAGCTTTTAACATTGACAACTATTGGTTACATTTTTTTGAAGTTGTTCAAAATTTATTTATTGCATATTTGATAATAGATTTGTATTTAGTACATCTGAAGACATTTCTCGTAACAATTTGACGAAGCTTGTGTATTAAATAAATGAGAAAATCGAGGATATAACTTTCAACATTGTCAACTATAGGTTATTTTTCACAGAAATTTTCAAAATTTATTTATTGCATATTTGATATTAGATTTGTATTAAGTACACCTAAAGACATTTTTCCTAAAAATTTGACAAAGTTTGTGTATTAAATAAATGAGAAAATCCATGATATAACTTTCAGCATTGTTAACTATAAATTACTTTGGTACAGAAATTTTTCAAAAATTATTTATTGGATATTTGCTATTAGATTTGTATTTAGTACATATGAAGACATTACTCCTTCAAATTTGACGAAGTTTCTGTATTTAATAAATAAGAAAATTGACGATATAGCTTTCAGCATTGACATCCATGGGTTAAATTTTAATGAAATTTTTCAAAATATACTTATTGCATATTTAATAGTAGATTTGTATTAAGTACACCTGAAGACATATCTCCTGAAAATTTGACGAAATTTGTGTATTTAATCAATGAGAAAATCGAGGATATAACTTTCAGCATTGACAGCAAGGGGTTAGTTTTTACTGAAATGTTTCAAAATGTATTTATTGTATATTTAATATTAGATTTGTATTTACTATACCTAAAGACATTTCTTCTGAAAATTTGGCGAAGTTTCTGTATCAAACTGATGAGAAAATCGACGATATAGCTTTCAGCATTGACAACTATGGGTTACATTTTACTGAAATGTTTAAAAATGTATTTATTGCATATTTAATAACATATTTGTATTAAGTACACCTAAAGACATATCTCTTGAAAATTTCGAAGTTTCTGTATTAAATAAATAATGAAATAAATAATGAAATTTACTGATATATGTAAATGGAGTTGATTCAAATTTCTGGATTATTTACTTTCTAGAAACTTGAAATGGTTCTTGGATTGGATTGGATTTTTAACGAAAACGAAATAAATTATTGGGTATATTACCGCAAGGGTAGATATCAACGAAGTAATTTTAAACCCAAAATATGGTCTCTCCTAGAAATTACTTAAATGGACTTGTTTGTATTTGATATTAGGTATTTAAATTACACTATTGGAGTCAATAAGAAGAGCAATTTACTGACATATGTAAATGGAGTTGATTAAAATTTATGAATAATTCACTTTATAGAAACTTGGAAATGGTACATTTGTATGGGTCACGACCCGTGTTTTTATTGATAAAATGGTATTTAAGTACTTAGAAGGGAAGAATTTATTACAGCTTTATATTTATATCCGTGTTTACTTCCACGTTGATTTAAAAGGCAATAAGAAATCCGATCACCAGCAATTTTAAAATCATGAAATAAACTCGTTTGCCCCCCGGGAAACAGGAGCCCTCGCACGAAATAAAAGTCACGAACCGCCCCCCACCCCCAGGGGGTTGGGGGGTAAATCGCGATCTCGTCGAGATCTCAACGACCCGCTCACGTGGCGTCGCGTGGCCATTAATCCCCGCGGATTATAATAATAATATTTTTAATTCCGGCCACGCATAAAAATCGTGCCGCTAACCGCACACGCGACCGCCGGGTTCACGACCCACATACCGGCGGCTACGTATCGAGCGCCGCGACGCTGCTAATTCGGCTCTTTACTTTAAAGCGGAAATCAATCGGTAAACGGGTAATGATAGCTGGGGGGGCCTTTGCAGGACCTGAATTATGCAGCCCCGCAGCCCCATTACTGGGGGCGCGCCTAAATAATTCACGTGGGGAGCGATGGCTTGTTGATTTTACTTATGCACGAGGCAACAATGGAAAAATACCGCGCTCGATAAGGAATTACAACCTGGATTTCCCAGAAATGTATATACGGGAACCTAATTATGTTAATAGAATAATGCATGGATTGATAAAAGCGGGGCTCCTATGGGGTTGGCTTCAATGCGATGCGTCTCTGGTGAGAGCGCGAGGTTTATTTAAAATCCGCGTTCTAAATGCGTTGGTTTAAAATTGAATGTGTTCGCACAATGAGCACGGATTATATTTTTACATCAATGTATTCAATCACAAAATTGGAATCAAATGCACCATATATATTAATATAAAACTTTTATTTGAACAGCTTATAACGTATTAAAATAAATCCCAAATATATACAATTTTACATTTAAGCTTCAAACTTTTATTTGTTCCTACTACAAACGTATTTATACATGCATTGAAATTTTTTCAAGTATCTGTATTTGCATTAATGACCAAAAAAACTAGATAATTACTCTGACGAGTTGCTAATCCTGCGATATACACAAATATTTTGACGTTACTGTAAATTTATCAGGACCAGCAGATCACTCAGAAAATGTCTCATTCAATTTTGCCTTTCTTAGCATGCTCCTAGATTATGCCACGAAGTTGTGGGACATCTTATATATTAACATAATAATTTCAAATATAAATTGAATGGTGTATTTTAAGCTTTTTATGTTATCCAAAAGCACCTACTTAGTAAATACGTAGGTTTTTAAAAATAAATTAAGAACTCCTCTTTCATGTTATTAACGTCGGCCAAAATGGTCATTAGAGTGCACCTGTGCTATTTGGAGATATTTAATAAATGAGAAGTCCGTCGGAACTTTTCCTTGCAGAACTTTTACGCTTCGTTTGTCGCACTACGACGATCATCAAAGATGCAGAAAAACCCTCGGCCGTCCGCACCCAATAAACCCGGAAACGTCTCGCCCGAATAATTTACGAGCGAGGGGGCTGCGCGCATAAAACCGGCGCCTCGCGTTAAATTCGGAATTTTACGCCGCCCCCACAGCCTCCCGCCGCCGCCGGCCGGGAAAATTAAATTCGGGGGGAAGCCGCCCGGCCGGAAAAATATAAAATAAATAAAGAGGTCGCCCGGTAACGAGCCTATAATGAAGAATCGGGGGAAACTTTTTTTCGCTCCCCATCGGAATTTAAAACGAATCGGCGGAAATTGAATTAATATTTCGCCGGCGGCGGGGGCGTGGGAATTGGAAACTAATTTGGCCCGGCCGGGGGGACATTAAAGTCGGATGATTCTTAATTGGTTATCCATCAGGGCGGGTCATCGAAAGTTTGGGGCCTACTTTTTTAATAAGCCCCAAAACACCGAAAACTTCGGAAAAAATCGCAGGCGGATTTCTCGAGTTTTTCCTGGTTTTTAATATGGCCGGGAAACTGCGAAACTTTTTTATTCAGTACATGAAAAAAAATCTAGCTTCTGCGGCAAACTTGTAAGGCAAGCATCCATCCTGTGGTCAACGTTTATGCAAATAATTAAGCGTAATTATAATTTCGTAACTCCATTTGGATCTTGAGATAACTATCTAATACGATACGATAACGATAACGATAATGTTATACGATTACGATATAATAGTTAACGCTCTTTACCAGGCTATTGGCCCCGCTTTTCCGCCTTTGTAGATCTTGAATTTACTAAAATTATTAATATTAACAATTCGATAGTTAACCGATTAAGCAGTTAAATTAGGACAATATTGACAGCAGGATACGAACCTAAGATATCTGCTTAAGCTATTTGCCTTAAAAGATGTCATATTTATAAAAAAAATAGTTTTTAAAATAAAAAACTTAAACAGGTTATTAACAGCAGGATACGAACCTAGAATCTCTGCTTAAGCGATTTGCCTCAAAAGATGTCATATTTATAAAAATTAATAGTTTTTGAAATAGAAAACTTGGCAGGTTCGGCAAGAAATGTCCGACTTTTACCTGAAAAGGCGCAAATATAACTTATTTTAAACAATTTACAAATTAAAATAACGATGACTGTCTAATACGATACGATAACGATAACGATATAATAGATAACGGTCTTTACCAGGCTATTGGCCCTCGGCTTTTCCGCCTTTATGCATATTGAATTTACTAAAATTATTAAAATTCAAAATTCTGTAGTTAACACATGAAGCAGTTAAATTTAGGCCAATATTGGCAGCAGGATACGAACCTAGGATCTCTGCTTAAGCAATTTGCCTCAAAAGATGTCATATTAGATTGTATGAATCGGTGGTTTAATACTTGGCGAAACATCTTTAAATTAGTATAAATAAAGCACTTGGTTAAGTTTGACAAATTTTTAATAGAAAAACTCAGCCTATGAGTGTTTCTATTAAAAAAATGTGAAACTTAACCAAGTGCTTTATTTATACTAATTTAAGATAACTTATATATAAAAATAAATAGTTTTTGAAATAAATATCTTCACGGGTTCAGCAAGAAAGGGCCGAATTTTATCAGAAAATATGCAATTATGAGTTATTTTAAACAATAACAAACAATATTGTTAAATATTTCAGTAATAGCTATCCCATACTTGGCAAAAATGAAAGTTTTGCTTTCGACTTTCTCATATATTTAACACTGAAACTTTGTCAAATTTTTAGGAGATGTAGTTTCAAGTATACTGAACACATATCCAGCGATAAATATTCAATTAATAAATTTCCTGAAATCTCAGTAGTAGCTATCCCGTACATGTCATTGCAAAAAGATATTCTTTTGATTTTCTCACTTATTTAATACTGAAACTTTGTCAAATTTTCAGGAGCGGTAGCTTCAGGTATACTGAACATATATCTAATATTAAATATTCTATAAATAACTTTTCAGAAATTTCAGTAACAGCTTTCCCATACTTGGCTCTGCAGAAAGTTAAACTTTCGATATTCTGACTTATTTAATACAGAAACTTCGTTAAATATTCAGGAGGGGTAGTTTCAGGCATACTGAAAACATATCTAGTATTAAATATGCAATTAATAATTTTTCTAAAATTTCAGTACTAGCTATCCCATTCATGTCAATGAAGAAAGTTATATTTTTCATTTTCTTACTTATTTTATACTGAAACTTCGTCAAATTTTCAGGAGGGGTAGTTTCAGGTATACTGAACATATATCTAGTAATAAATATTCAATTAATACATTTCCTGAAATTTCAGTAGTAGCTATCTCATACATGTCATTTCAAAAAGGTATTCTTTTGATTTTCTCACTTATTTAATACTCAAACTTTGTCAAATTTTCAGGAGGGGTAGTTTCAGGCATATTGAAAATATATCTAGTATTAAATATGCAATTATTAATTTTTCAGAAATTTCAGTAATAGCTATCTCATACATGTCAATGCATAAAGTTATATTTTTGATTTTCTTACTTATTTCATACTGAAACTTTGTCACATTTTCATGAGGGGTAGTCTCAAATATACTGAACACATATCTTGCAATAAATATTCAATTAATAAACCTTCAGAAATTTCAGTAATAGCTAAACCATACTTGACTCTGCATAAAGTTATACTTACGATATTCTCACTTATTTAATACTGAAACCTTGTTAAATTTTTAGGAGGGGTAGTTTCAGGTATACTGAACACATATCTAGTATCAAATATTTAAAAAATAAATTTTCAGAAATATCAGTAATAGCTATCCCACACTTTGCAACAAAGAAAGTTATGCTTTCGATTTTCTCACATATTTAATACTGAAACTTTGTCAAATTTTCAGGAGGGGTAGTTTCAGCTATACTGAACACATATCTAGCAATAAATATACAATTAATAAATGTTCAGAAATTTCAGTAATAGCTAAACCATACTAGGCTCTGCATAAAATTATACTTTCGATATTCTCACTTGTTTAATACTGAAACCTTGTTAATTTTTAAGGATGGGTAGTTTCAGGCATACTGAACAAATATATAGTATTAAATATGCAACTATTAATTTTTCAGAAATTTCAGTATGAGCTTCCCATACATGTCATTGCAAAAAGTTATACTATTGATTTTCTCACTTATTTAAAACTGAAACTTTGTCAAATTTTCAGGAGGGGTAGTTTTAAGTATACTGAACACAATCTAGCGATAAATAATCAATTAATAATTTTCCTGAAATTTCAGTAGTAGGTATCTCATACATGTCATTGAAAAAGGTATTCTTTTGATTTTCTCACTTATTTAATACTGAAACTTTGTCAAATTTTCAGGAGGGGTAGTTTCAGGTATACTGAACACATATGTAGCATTAAATATTCAATTAATAAGTGTTCAGAAATTTCAGTTATAGCTAAACCATACTTGGCTCTGCAGAAAGTTAAACTTTCGATATTCTGACTTATTTAATACTGAAACTTTGTCAAATTTTCAGGAGGGGTAGTTTCAGGTATACTGACTACATATATAGTGATAAATATTCAATTATTAAATTTCCTGAGATCCCAGTAGTAGCTATATCATACATGTCGTTGCAAAAAGGTATTCTTTTGATTTTCTCACTTATTTAATACTGAAACTTTGTCAAATTTTCAGAAGGGGTAGTTTCAGCTATACTGAAGACATATCTAGGTTCAAATATTCAATTAATATATTTTCAGAAATTTCAATAACAGCTATCTTATACATGGCAAAAAAGAAAGTTATGCTTTCGATTTTCTCACATATTTAACACTGACACTTTGTCAAATTTTCAGGAGGGGTAGTTTCAAGTATACTGAACACATATCTAGTGATAAATAATCAATTCATAAACTTCCTACATTTCAGTAGTAGCTATCTCATACATGGCATTGAAAAAGGTATTCTTTTGATTTTCTCACTTATTTAATACTGAAACTTTGTCAAATTTTCAGGAGGGGTAGCTTCAGGTATACTGAACACATATCTAGTATCAAATATTTAATTAATAAATTTTCAGAAATATCAGTAATAGCTATCCCATACTTGGCAACAAAGAAAGTTATGCTTTCGATTTTCTCACATATTTAGTACTGAAACTTTGTCAAATTTTCAGGAAGGGTAGTTTCAAGTATACTAAATACATATCTAGCGATAAATAATCAATTAATAAATTTCCTGAAATTTCAGTTGTAGCTATCTCATACATGTCATTGAAAAAGGTATTCTTTTGATTTTCTTACTTATTTAATACTGACACTTTGTCTAATTTTCAGGAGGGGTAGCTTCAGGTATACTGAACACATATCTAGTATTAAATATTCAATTAATAAATTTTCAGAAATTTCAGTAATGGCTATCCCATACTTTGTAAAAAAGAAAGTTATGCTTTCGATTTTCTTACATATTTAAGACTGAAACATTGTCAAATTTTCAGAAGGGGTAGTTTAAAGTATATTGAACACATATGTAGCATTAAATATTTAATTAATAAATGTTCAGAAATTTCAGTTATAGCTAAACCATACTTGGCTCTGCAGAAAGTTAAACTTTCGAAATTCTGATTTATTTAATATTGAAACTATGTCAAATTTTCAATAGGGGTAGTTTGAGGTATACTGAAAACATATTTAGTATTAAATATTCAATTAATAAATTTTCAGAAATTTCAGTAATTGCTATCCCATACATGTCAATGCAGAAAGTTATATTTTTGATTTTCTTACTTATTTCATACTAAAACTTTGTCAAATTTTCAGGAGGGGTAGTTTCAGGTATACTGAACACATATCTAGTATCAAATATTTAATAAATCAATTTTCAGAAATATCAGTAATAGCTATCCCATACTTGGCAACAAAGAAAGTTATACTTTCGATTTTCTCACATATTTAATACTGAAACTTTGTCAAATTTTCAGAAGGGGTAGTTTAAAATATACTGAACACATATGTATCATTAAATATTCAATTAATAAATGTTCAGAAATTTCAGTTATAGCTAAACCTTACTTGGCTCTGCAGAAAGTTAAACTTTCGATATTCTGACTTATTTAATACTGAAACTTTGTCAAATTTTCAGTAGTGGTTGTTTCAGGCATACTGAAAACATATCTAGTATTAAATATTCAATTAATGAATTTTCAGAAATTTAAGTAATGGCTATCCCATACTTGGCAAAAAATAAAATTATGCTTTCGATTTTCTCACACATTTTATACTGAAACTTCGTCAAATTTTCAGGAGGGGTAGTTTCAGGTATACTGAACGCATATCTAGCGATAAATATTGAATTAATAATTTTCCTGAAATTTCAGTAGTAGCTATCTCATACATGTCATTGCAAAAAGGTATTCTTTGGATTTTCGCACTTATTTAATACTGAAACTTTGTCAAATTTTCAGGAGGGGTAGTTTTAGGTATACTGAACATATATATATATATATATATATATATATATATATATATATATATATATATATAGTAATAAATTGGTAATTATTAATTTTCCAGAAATTTCAGTACGAGCTATCTCATACATGTCATTAAAAAAGGTATTCTTTTAATTTTCTCACTTATTTAATACTGAAACTTTCTCAAATTTTCAAAAGGGGTAGTTTAAAGTATACTGAACACATATATAGCGATAAATATTAAATTAATAAATTTCCTGAAATCTCAGTAGTAGCTATCTCATACATGTCATTGAAAAAGGTATTCTTTTGATTTTCTCACTTATTTAATACTGAAACTTTGTCAAATTTTCAGTAGGGGTAGTTTCAGCTATACTGAAGAGATGTCTACTATTAAATATTCAATTACTAAATTTTCAGAAATTTCAGTAATTGCTATCCCATACTTGGCAACAAAGAAAGTTATGCGTTCGATTTTCTCACATATTTAGAAGAAACTTTGTTAAATATTCAGGAGGGGTAGTTTTAGGCATACTGAACACATATCTAGCATTAAATATTCAATTAATAAATGTTCAGAAATTTCAGTAATAGCTAAACCATACTTGCCTCTGCATAAAGTTATACTTTCGCTATTCTCACTTATTTAATACTGAAACTTTGTTAAATTTTTAGGAGGGGTAGTTTCAGGCATACTGAACAAATATATAGTAATAAATATGCAATTATTAATTTTTCAGAAATTTCAGTACGAGCTATCCCATACATGTCATTGCAAAAAGTTATACTATTGATTTTCTTACTTATTTAATACTGAAACTTTGTCAAATTTTCAGGAGGGGTAGTTTCATCTATACTGAAGACATAACTAGTATTAAATATTCAATTCAGAAATTTTCAGAAATTTCAGTAATAGCTATCTTATACTTGGCAAAAAAGAAAGTTATGCTTGCGATATTCTGACTTATATTATACTGAAACTTTATCAAATTTTCAGTAGGGGTAGTTTCAGACATACTGAAAACATATCTAGTATTAAATATTCAATTAATAAATTTTCAGAAATTTCAGTAATAGCTATCCCATACACGTCAATGCAGAAAGTTATATTTTTGATTTATTTGAAATTTACTCCGTTAGAACACTTTCGCTTAAAAGTTCGAATTTTAATTGTTGCTTTTGACAAATTAAACTGCCAAATATTTTGACTTCCATGGCACATGTGATTAACAATTTGGCGTATATTAAGAATATCAAAATAGAAATTAAAAAATAACCAAGTATCAATAAGTTTGAAAGAAAACTCAAAGGCTCACTTATTATAGAACAAAGGTAATATTTTAATATGATTGATTTGCTTTTGTAAAATAGAAATAGCAAATAAATTCTGTACTCAATAGATACTCAATTTGATGGCAACATTGCCCACTGTCATAAAATATAACCTCTTTTAAATATAACCTATTTTTTCAAGTCTAGTGACTTTTTACATTGGCCAACAAAACTGTCACCCTAACAGAGAACTGTTTTTGTTTGCTTTTGTTTTGTAGCCTGATTTAATCATTATAAATTCAATGTGCAGTTTGTGTTTTCATCGGCGATTGTGGTTACAAGTCCGTGCGCGCATCGGATCACATCAGCTCCCGATTTATGTGTTACGGCAATGTAATTTTTATCGAATCACATCCGACTCGATCCAGGATCCAATTTCTGGGATGACGGAGGTTCCACGTAAAGCCGAAACTCTACGACACGGGACATCGAGGGCCATCTGGAGTGGAACAATATGCGGGAATATAAGGCCCCCGGACGGCGGCTGCGGCGGTGGATCCCGCAATCACCCGGGCCCTTCGCAGGGCCGGGTGAAGGGCCCCCTGCTCCCGTGATAAACGGCGCGGCCCGATAATCCCGCGCCGCGATACGCTCGCCGAAGGTGCATGATTCACGGCGGCGCGGTCGGGGGGCGGCGGCAGTGATTTATCGGGACTGCACACAGGAGCGCCCGTTTATTTACCTTTTACGGCCTCCGCCGCCGCCCCCAAGCGCTAATCTCGCCGCCGCGGTGGCATGCGCTGATCGCATAATTTGCCCTCGGTCGCCTGTAATTATTCAGATTTACATATTCGGTTACCTGTTATCGCGCGGGTTGGGGCATAATTGGGGGGCCATTTCGAGTTCCTTTCCGGGAAAGCACGTATTCAAATGAGCGAAATAAGTCGCACGAAAAAATCTAATTATATGTTTGTAGAGTTGTTGCCAAAGATAATTACGATGGAGGCACGAAAATCGATAGAGGATTTTTTTTATATACAACAGAATTATTTATAATATAATACTATTACTACTATATAATAATACTGTATAATACTAAATAATACCATTTATACTTTAGAACCTCTGGTAAAATTGTAATGCTATCATAAAGAACGAATAAGGAAATTGTTTGTAATTACGTACCCGGCGCCTTCACCATTTAGATACGTGCATGAAATTGCTTTTATACGATTTTCGATGATATACATTTTTTTTCCTTCGTAATGTCACTAATATCATCACAACTTGAGCGAGAATAGATTATAACTAAAGTTTAAGTAAAGCATGTGTAAAAATATTACGTAAATCTGATTTATTATGTAATGCCTACCCGGCGCATGCACCATTTTTGCTACTCGGCTTTCTCGCATATTTATACTTGTGTATATTTTATGAAAATAAAAATTTCCTTATTAAGTTACAGTAAATGCTCTACACAATGTAAAGGAATCAACCACGTCCACCTCCTCCCGATTCCCCTCGTCCTTTTTTTCTCTTTCAATTAAACTGAACGTATCAGAACTTTGCTCCCCGGAGCCAAGCCGTCGTTTCATAAACTTCGCGGATGATCTTGCCTTCAACTTTTTAATGGGAAACGATGCCTTGTAGTTTTTGCACGGAAGTGGGGGGTAATTCGGGCGCCGTGGGAATTGCGATTTTGAGGCACGTCGCCGGGATTTGGCGCGCGGATCCGTGCAGGGGGATGCCCCCAATCACCCCCGCACGGGGGGGCAGCGGAAAAACTGGGGCACGATTGAAACCGCCGTGTTTGCGCTCACTTAGGGCGGCATCGGGTTGCCGCGGGGGCGCCCCCGCCGCCCCCGGCTGGCGCCCACGTGAGGGGCTGTCTGCGTGGCGCTGTCACTTCCTGTGGCTGACGCTCGTAGCAGCTTCCGGCGCAGCACAGAAGCCCGCAGACGTCGCTCATTGTTTATTCAAATCGGAATCCCCCAATTAAAATCGCGCTGAATTATAAAACTTAATAACAGCTCGGTTTTCGGGCCTTTAAATTAATTAAGGCGCCCAGAAATCCGCGATAAATAACGGCCCCGCGCCCCAGGGGCCTGATTTAGGGCCGCCCTTTCCCCACTTATTTGTGTACGTGCGGCGATTTGTTTTCATTACGGGGGCCCCGCCGCACGTCCGGCCCTGCGCAGTTCTCGGCCCCCCTTCGGAGAACTTTATTGTTGCATGTCGAAGCGCGGACGCCCTTAATGCGATTTGGGCCGATCTCGGCCCTTCGAGGGACGCCGATTGATTCGGAACCTAAAAGAGCGAGCGAGGGTTTTCGGTAAACAACTGTGAATTACTTGGTCAATTTGTGTGCCCGTGCGCTGGTGGAAATCGACGAAGTAATGTAATGGCTCGCCGGGAAGCGTGGGAGTTCCGTGCAGGGCTCGCCCTTGATTGATGCTTCAGATGCCCGGTTTCTAGTTTACCGACCTCTACTCTGTTAAACTGCACCAGCACACTTACTTTAGAGTGCATTAATTACTACAAATTTTAACAATTTTCCATAAAATTACACCGTCATGCAACAAAGGAAAATGAGGTTGAAAATCATATAGCTGCGATTTACCTCCAACTCCTTATAAGCATCTTGTCAAAAAATCTGCTGTACCATCACGTGATTATACCAGGTATACATTTAAAACTAGCCAGTCTCCATAACTTTTAAATGCAAGCAAACTTGATAAAAATTAACAAACATGTCGATTGACTTTTGGAGGGCCAACTTTAAAAACAAGGTCAAATAAATTTCAAGTGTCCAAATTTTATATTTAACCCCTACGTTGTGATACCTTGTTTTAATGCTTAAAACAAATACAATCTAGAGGTGTAACAAACATATATTTACGTCAAAACGTTTCCAAAAACAAGATATATTTTCCAAAAATAAATTATTCGCGTTCTCACGAATCAAGTTTAATTGATCAATATTAGTTGATCAATAAAAGATGAATGAAAACTATTGTGATCTAAAAGTTCTTAGTGATCCCAAAAGTTCAGCCCGTTTACCTTTCTCAGTGAGAACCTATGTTTCAATAGAGTTGATCAACTTTAAACAATAGTTTTCATTCAACTTTTGTTGATCCATTTATATCTAGCAATTAAACTTGATTCAAAATAATCGGTTGGAGCTTGTGAAATATTAACGCAAACATAATCAGATTTCCTTTATGTAAAATTGAGGATTTCGTTAACTTACACAATTCAAATTTACTTACAAAATGTGGCGATTTTACTTCAATTATGAAAAATTTCTTATTTTAGAGTATAGTAAAATAATCGGTTGGAGGTTGTGAAATATTAACACTTAAAGAAAAATAACAAATTATCCTTTTTCACAACGACATTAATTTCTCTATATGTACAATTCAACCACTACGGGGTCATCTTCAGTAGAAGTACAAATGTCTACTGAAGATGACCACTATAAATGTCGTTGTGAAAAAAAAATGTTATTTTTCTTTAAACTTGATTCGTTCAGCTTTTGTTGATGCACTGATATCGATCAATTAAACTTGATTCGTTCAACTTTTGTTGATCCACTAACATCGATCAATTGAACTTGATTCGTTCAACTTTTGTTGATCCACTTATATCGATCAATTAAACTTGATTCGTTCAACTTTTGTAAATCCACTGATTTCGATTAATTGAACTTGATTTGTTAAACTTTTATTGATCCACTAATATCGATCAATTAAACTTGATTCGTTCAACTTTTGTTGATCAACTAATATCGATCAATTTAACTTACTTCGTGAGAAATCCTTAATCCGTCGGAATTCCGACTCTAATTCTAAAACCCTACTTGATCAACTAAACATTGGCAAGTTGAAGAAAATAATTTTACATAAAATGCATGTTGCCCCATGTGAATATTTTTTAAAACCCCTTTTATTAACTTCTGGAAGTTCAAATTTGACGTCCCTACAAAGGAATTTATCACAATTAGAAAATGCAAACAACCGACTAACTAGTCTTGAATTTTTCGATAATTTTATATCAATTTAGACAGGAGTAATATTTAGAAAAAGAATAATTTACAAGTTTATGTTGTTTTTTAGATGTTACAATTTTATGTACTCCTTAGAGATACTTATACCTATTACAAGTGTCTATAATTGTAATGTATCTATACTTGTATGTAGTATTTCTATGTACTATACTTATAACTAGAAAATGCAGAAATGATATTAAAATCCGTATTTCTAGTATTTCTAGATTTTCCAGATCTATCGAAAGTGCAATGAATAATAAGAACTCAATATGAATAATATGAACTTATTAACAAGCCTTATTTTCTGAATGAAAACATGAGAAACCATATCGTGATATAAATCGTTGAATTCGTAATAGGAAATGCTATTTAATAAAGGTGTACATTATTTAAGGGCTACATAAAAAATGAAGTTGATGGTGGTTTCTTCGAATCGAAACGTTGTACTAAAAATTTATAAACACTGTCTTGTAGAGCTAAAAAAGTGGCAATGAGAAAATGCATTTGGTTTTTTATACCTTTTCAAATAACTTCAGAAAAAAATAGAAACGAAATAGCAAGATTTCAGATTTTGTCGAATATTTCCAGAAATAAGCAGAAATTTCTGGTTTTCTTAACCGAATATTACTGACCACTAAATTGCGCAACTTGTATGTAATTTAACTGCCTTTGTAACTTTTACGGTTTCCGAGATCCCCATGCTGTTGATCCTTATCTTGGACACCCTGTATATATGACAAATAATATGACATGACATGCATATTATTGAATCATTTTTTGCTCAGCGTAGTTTAGTTTATTGATTTAAAGGAGTTTCTAAACGAGTAACATTACAACAAGTGCATTTTACACGTTTGTGTTTCAGTTTGAACATTTTCAGCAGCTTAAGCCAGTTAAAGTTACAGATTTATTAGAAAAATTTAAAATTCATCGCTACTAGACATTGTAAGAATCAAAATATATCTCATCTCTAGTTTATAATCCATAGGCCTTCATGATATTTTCTTAATTTTTAGAATATAGACATACTTAACGATTATAATCGACAGATTTTATGACATCAATTAGGGATTTCCCCTAATTAGTAAGATGGGCTATAAAGGTCGTGAATATTCGACAATGATCGCTTCGCAAGATTAGAAAATTCTCAATTTTCGAATTATTTAATCAATTAGAATCTTATTATATTATACACTCGATTTGGCAGACAATCCACTAAATTGGATTCATTTATATAAAATCTCTAGAATTCAAATTGTTTTTGTAGCCATCTCGATATTCTCAAAAATTCCCGAGATTCTCGAGAATTTCCGAGATTAAATCTTTATTAGAACTTTTTGTGGTTATCTCAAGATTATCAAGAAATTTCGTTTAAAGGAAAGACATTGACTATTTTGTATTTCATTAAATGTTAATTAAAAGTAAATTGTCTAAAATAAACATACACTTAACACAAAACAAAAGAGCAATACAAAAAATACACAAAGCTTTCATCCTTCTTTTTGAAATTTGGCTGTTCCTTATTTCGTTAAGTAATAATTAATTATTCTGTTTTCATTGTTTTCTTCTTAATTTGAGTACTTACTGGTAGTTTATATATACAGATCTTTTCTTGTTTTTATTATTTTTATTGTGTGTTCTTGACCTTACTAGCTAGTTTCGGCTATATTTTTCAGCCATCTTCAGAGTTGATTTTTTTTGAGTTTAATATATTCTGTATTAGATAAGATTTTTATATAATAAATTATACTATATAACTATATTACAATAGTTTAGACTTTTTAAACCATTTTGAATATTATAATTTTATTATGAAACTATAACTAAAATATAACAAAAATAATACACGAATTTCTGAGTTATTTGATTCTCGAGGTTGAAATAGAAGCTTGGATATATTGGTTAGATATTTCTCGAGATTCTCGAATAATATTTCTCGCAAAATTTTGATCTCGAGATTTCGAAAATGATAAACATCCCAGAAACGTGAATTAATATAATATTTTCAAGATTTCTCGAACATTCTCGAGACGATATATCTCGATCACAACTTCTAGTTGGGCAGGCTTCAAACTTTAATGATTTTTGCAATAAAATTTCGTCAGATTTTCTGTCAAAGAGTATTTTTAAGTTGGCATTCTTGCCAGCTACTAAACGGCGACTTTCTATAAATTGATTTTAAATACACAATCAGACAATCCACTAAATTGGCAATCCTGAATTCACAGATAGATTAGTTTTTTCCATTGATATTATTAATTATGATTTTTAACATTTCATGACATATTTGAGATTTTGAAAATATCAGTAATAAATTGGCAATCCTGAATTCATAGATAGATTTTAATAGTTTTTTCTTTTTTAGAAATTAATAAACTAATTTCCTAGTTATTTGACTCTAGAGATTGAAATAGAAGCTTGAATATATTTGTCAGATATTTTTCGAGATTCTCGAATAAAATTTCTCGCAAAATTTTAATCTCTAGATATCGAAAACGTTCAACTTATCCGAGAAACGTGAATTAATAAAGTTTTCATGATTTCTCGAGCATTTTCGGCACGATACATCTCGATCACAACCTATAGTTGGCCAGGCTTCAATCTTTAATAATTTTTGCAATGAAATTTGACGCAAATCGTCAGATTTTCCGTAAAATAGTATTCTTAAGTTGGCATTCTTGCAAGCTGCTGCACCGCGACTTTCTTTCGCTAAATTGGTTTTTAATAGCCTCGATTTGGGAGACAATCCACTATATTGGCACTCCTGAATTCATGGATAGATTTTTATAGTTTTTCCATTGATATTAATGATTAATATATCTAATATTTCATGACATATGTGGGATGTATGTCATATTTATTTTGAAAATATCAGTGGTAAATTTGCAATCCCCGAATTCCTACATAGATTCTCATAGTTTTTTCCATTGATATTATTGATTAAGGTTTTTAACATTTCGTGACATATCAGTTGAAAGACCTGCTATCAACCATAAAAAATTATTGGCTATCGACCATAATTTTTTTTTTAAATCAAAAATAAAAAGTTTTTCTTATCGTGAACTCAGTCCGCGTACATGTTGTATATTATATAAAAAAACTTTATGTACGAATTATTCTTCGAATTTCTGGAATTTATTAGATATTTTTGGTAAATGTCCTACAAATTTATCTGCAGGAATTCAGCGAGAAATACACGAAATTGGCAACTCTGAATTCACAGACAGTTTTTTATAGGTACTATTGATATTTTTCTGTTGATTCTATTAATATTATTTGATTAAGCTTGATTCAATATTTCATGACATACATGTGGGATTTAAGAACAAACATTATCATGTAAATTTTTTCAAAATAAAAAATTAAGCGTTTTTCCTATTATGGGGATATTGTGAATTCTAGTCCATGGACACATTGTAGGTAGTTATGAAAAAAGTTTCTGTTACATTTTCATGAAAAATTACATTTTTTAAAAATAAATAATGAAGAGTTATTCTTATTGTAGAGATATTGAGAATTTCAACATGTGGACACATTGTAGGTTATTAAAAAACTTTTCTGAGTTGGAATTTTCTAGGATTTCTTAAATATTTTAGAGAAATGTTCCAGTAGACATTTATCTGCAGGAATTCTAATGACGTTTAGTCGATGTCTGTCTTTGTGGGTTATCAAAAAAGTTTCTGTAACATTTTCATGAAGAATGACATTTTTTCAAAATGAATAATGAAATTTTTTTCTTATTGTGGAGATATTGAAAATTTCAACCTGTGGATGCATTGTAGGTTATTAAAAAGCTCTTCTGTGTTGAAATTTTCTGGAATTTCTTAAATATTTTAGAGAAATGTTCCAGTAGAGATTTATCTGCAGGAATTCTAATTATGTTTAGTCGATTGCTGCCTTTGTGGGTTATCAAAAAAGTTACTGTAATATTTTCATGAAGAATGACATTTTTTCAAAATAAATAATGAAAAGTTTTTCTTATTGCGGAGATATTGAGAATTTCAACCTGTGGATACATTGTAGGTTATAAAATAAACTATTCTGTGTTGGAATTTTCTGGAATTTCTTAAATATTTTAGAGAATTGTTCCAGTTGAGATTTATCTGCAGGAATTCTAATGATGTTTAGTCGATGTCTGCCTTTGTGATTTTCTGCGCCGTCAAAACGGATTGCCTTTATTCATTTTAATCCCGTAATTGAGTTAATCCGCACCCAATCCGGCAGTCGGAACTCATTACCTCAATGGACCCAGAGGCTGCTGCAATTTGCTGCAACATTGATACGTCCCGATTGAAAACGCCGGTTCCATATCCAGCAACAAAAAAAAACAATCACATCCAATATTTACCGCCGACGGACCCCTCAATCACGGCTACTGCGATCCCGCCGCTAGCCGGCCTTTTGTTTTTGCAATTTTTTCATCCCCAAGCGGGGGTGTCCGGCTGCACTTGACGCGCTTTATTCCTTTTAATTGGACCGCGCCGGCGGCAGGAATCTGCGACGGCCTGCTAATGGCAGCCGCGAGCGCATATTTATGTGCGGCCGATCTATTTTAATATTGACTTTGACTGACGGATACCCCCTCCTTACACACACGCACACACACCAGCACAATGCGTCCCGACGCCGGCAATCGATGCGTCCGAAAATTTAAATTGAAACCAGGACCGCGATTAATGCAGCCACGTGGGGGCGCCCTGGGGGGAGTTTTAATTGCGCAATTTGTCCCCGACGGCACCTCGTGAAGGTGCGAATAAATTCCGAACTTCTAAACTGTCCTACGGGTCTGGAAGGGGCGGGCGAAGGCAGGCTATTAAGGGAATCGATTATTATTGATTAGTTGAGTAGTTTGTGGGGTGTTTCCCCAGGGACTGGCTGTTGTAAATAATAAGGGATAAATTAGCCTATTTCTACATGTTAATTTATTATGTACTTGATACTTGTTTAATTAACATTAAGTTTATACGCTTTTAATAAGAAGCCAACTTATTACGTACATATTTAAATCAGTCCTGGATACTAGGTGGTTTAAAAATGATAATGGTCTTAGTTAGGTGCGAAACGAGGGACGCGTTAACTGACCGTCAGAGAATGGAGTAATCCATAGCACAATGAAGAATTTGTACCACCCTGGTCAACCGAATTGTGGCGAGAAGGGCTCATGACCGGCACACCACCACACATTGTATATGTATATTACCTGATCGTACCCAACTTTCGAATATAGTATAATATTTCAAATCACTTTTTCACATTTTTGCAAAAATTTCATAGTATAACCCTGCTAAATATGTAGACCGGTGAAAAGTACTTAAAATGCTCTACAAGAATACATCAACTAATTTATAACGAGCTATTTAAAAAAAATGTCGTAAAAAAATAAATGACGGTGTTTAAAAAATATTTGTTTTCGCCAAGTTATAGCTATGACTGTCCCATTTAATAATATATACGGTGGTTCATGATTAAGAACCAAATGAAGGTGCTATAGTCGTGGGTGCATTTTATCGAACAGTATATTTTAATCCATCTCTGAGTGAATGTTTTTTATTAATAATAATTAATAATAATTATCATAATATATATAAATAGTAAACAAAAAATATATATTGCCGTATGATAGTTCTGATATTCACAAAAAAAAAGAACTCATGTCTTATTTGAAGTATAAGGAACCTTAGGCCAAGGTTAGGTCTTAGGTAACAATATTGAGCATAGGCTCTAAAAAAAAAATTAAAATCTCCTATGATAATTTTCAAAATGTATTACAATTCATGAACAAAATTCGCATTGCTAATACATTTTTTATAATTTATAATGACCAATGAAATAACGAAAAAGAAAATTATAACTTATAATTTCACATTTTCAGATGAAGACATCGTCATTTATGAATTAATATTTTCCATGAAAATCAATAAGCAGTTATTAAGTTTCAGTGGTCATTCATTGGCTTTGTATACAAAAAAATTCAGACATGAAATCTTGAATATTTTCATTTTACACCGATAAATGTTCATTCGTATTTGCGATATGTTAAGCATGTTCATATGAATTAAGAAATCTGATGAACATTTTCCATGAAAATCAATACGCAATTATTAAATTTCAGTAGTCATTCATTGGCTATGTTTACAAAACATATCAGACACGAAATTTTGAATATTTTCATTTTACACCGAGAAATTTTCATTGGTATTTGCGAAATGTTAAGCATGTTCATATAAATTATGAAATCTTATGATGAAATCACGAAATTTTCATTGCAATGTACGAAATACTACATGGAAATTGTTTCATGAATTATAAAATCTTATGATGAAATCACGAAATTTTCATTGCAATGTACGAAATATTGCTGGAAATTAGAAAATTATCTATATATCTATTGCAATTTAAAACTTTACATTACAATTGATGAGATCTTCTTTCGAAATCTCGAATGATAATTTTCAAAATTTATTACAATTAATGAACAAAATTCGCATGGCTGGTACATGTTTTATAATTTATAATGACCAATGAAATAACGAAAAAGAAAATTATAACTTACAATTTCACCTTTTCTGGTGAAGATATCATCATTTATGATGAACATTTTCCATGAAAATAAAAGAGCAGTTAATAAATTTCAGTGGTCATTCATTGGCTTTGTTTACAAAATATAGCAGACACGAAATTTTGAATATTTTCATTTTACACCGAGAAATTTTCATTGGTATTTGCGAAATGTTAAGCATGTTCATATGAATTATGAAATATTATGATGAAATTACGAAGTTTTCATTGCAATATACGAAATATTATTGAAAATTGGAAAATATCAATAAATATAAATAACAGGGTGACCTAAATAGAGTAGGATTGCATGGGTCTTATCTTTCTTATTCTTAAAGCTAGAGATCTGGTTAGATAGGTAATATTATGCAGTTTTATATGCTGGTTCAGAGTATGTTGAAAAATTGTCAAACGTCTGAGCAGTTTAGAGATATTCTAATAAAACTAAAAATCGCGAATTTCTAAATGAAAGTTTAATCAATCGTACAATCCTACTCTATTTAGGACACCCTGTATATCTATTACAATTTAAAAATTTACATTTTAATTGATCAGATCTTAATTACATATTAAAAATGAGTGGAAATTTTAAATTTTATCTGGGAAATTTCGCTGGGATTTGCAATTTTCGTAATTTTTCATATTTATATCAATAATTTTGTAAATTATAATACATTTTTTGCAATTTTGATTAGATTTTTCTGTTATATAATGTAATTTACAAATAAATAATCAAAATTTCGGAAATAACAATGGAAAATTTCGCTGGGAATTGCAATTTTCGTAATTTTACATATTTATATCAAAAATTTGTACATTATAATATTTTTTTTGCAATTTTAATTAGATTTTTCTGTTTTATAATGTAATTTACAAATAAATAATCAAAATTTCGAAAATAACAAAGACAATGTTTGCAAACTTTTGTCTTTTCTGATGAACATTATGCCTTTTCCCATGAAAATCAATGAGAACTTATTAAATTTCAGTAGTAACTATAAAGGCTTGGTTACAAATCATATTAGACACGAAATTTTTAATATTTTCATTTTATACCAAGCAATTTTCATTAGCATATGCAAAATGTTAAATAAAAATTGCGAAATTGTAATTGGAAAGTATGTAATCACATGAATTACAAAAGTATCACCACACACGAAATTTTGAATATTTTCATTTTATGTTCGTTTTATGTAGGTGTTTGAAATTCTAATTAGAAAGTGCGAATATGAATTATGAATGTTTGTGATTAAATCGCGAATTGCGATGTTAGGGGATTTTGTAAAATATTCGCTTAAAATTACAAAATTGTAATTGAAAATGTTGTATTATAAAATTTGATGATGAAATCATGAAATATTCATTGGAATGTACGAAATATTACTGGAAATTGCAAAATTTTCCTTGCAAGTCAAGAAAATACATTCAAAATTATTAGATATCCAATGTTAATTAAAAAAACAAATAGAAATTTTATATTTTATCATAATTATATATGATTAGATGCTGTATAATTACAATTTCGTAATTTTGGGCTAACGTTTTCTAAAATCCCATGATTATTTCTTGATTTCATCATAGTCTCACTATAAATTTAAAAAAAACAGTGGAAATTTAACATAAATAAGGTTTTATTTACAAATCATATTAGATATAAAGTTTTGAATATTTTTACTTTACACCAAGAAATTTTCAATGGAATTGTGAAAAGTGTTACTGAAAATTACGAAATTGTTATTGGGAAGGAATCATGTTAATTATGATGAACATTATCCATGAAAATCAATAAGCAGTTATTAAATTTCAGTGGTCATTCATTGGCTTTGTTTACAAATCTATCAGACACGAAATTTTGAATATTTTCATATTACACCGAGAAATTGTCATTGGTATTTGCGAAATATTAAGCATGTTGAATCTGAATTATGAAATCTTATGATGAAATCACGAAATTTTCATTGCTATGTATGAAATATTACTGGAAATTGGAAAATATCTATAACAATTAAAAAAAAATACATCAGCATTGATGAGATCTTTATTGCATATTAAAAAAATAGTGGAAATTTTAAATTTTATCTGCGAAATTTATGCAGGTAAATGCAAAAATCCACTGCAAAATCTGCGTGGGATTGCAATTTGCATAATTTTTCATACTTATATTAAATTTTTGGAAATTATAATAGCATTTTTGCAATTTTCACTACATTTTTCTAATTTATAACGTACTTAATTTACAAATAAAAATTAATTTATTAAATTTCAGAGGTAAAATCAATGAAAATCAATGAGAACTTATTAAATTTCAGTGGTAATTATGAAGGCTTTGTTTACAAATCATATTAGACACGAAATTTTTAATATTTCCATTTTATACCAAATATTTTAAAATTTTATTATATAATTTTCATTGGCATATGCAAAAAGTTAATCGTAAATTACGAAGGAAATTAGTGGAAATTCATGTTTTTTTTTATTAATTCTGTTTTATAATGATTTTCTGTAGAAATTACAAAACTGTTCTCCTATTTTTGTTTTGAACCACCAAACAACCTTGCGAACTTGCGAATGGTGAAAGGACCGATGAGGTACAAAACCTATCCCTCGTATATTATAGAAATCGAAATAGTTCGACGAAACATACAAATTTTAGAACTTATACTTATCTACGGGTGGCGGGGTGGGGGGCAGTAAACATGATCCTTGACGGGGTAGGTGCAGTATAGAGAGATTACTTATTTTCCTTACCTGAAATTAAAAGAAAACATAATTAGTATACAGGATAATCCATTAATTCACACTTATATGTAAGTACAAATAAATTTGTGTTGAGAAACAGACATCATTTGCTGTTTACCAACATAGGAAAGTTTTTTTTGTGTTCTTCTTTGACACGTTGGGTTTACTTAAGTGAATTATGTTAAGAATACATATTTTTTGCAAATTTTTAATGCAAGTTGTTTGTACAGTCCTGCAGATTATAATGTATAATCTAGCCATTGTGCATTCACTCACATCTGAAACATCTTACTCAGAGTGTCTTGCTTGGAATTTACATATTTTTTGAAAAAATTTAATGCAAGTTATTTGTACAGTCCTGCAGATTGTAATGTATAATCTAGCCATTGTGCATTCATTCCCATCTGTAACATCTTACTCAGAGTGTCTTGCATGGAATTTACATATTTTTTGCAATTTTTTAATGCAAGTTATTTGTACAATCCTGCAGATTGTAATGTGCAGTCTATCCATTGTGCATTCATTCATTGCAACATCTTACTTAGAGTGTCTTGCTTGGAATTTCGAACGCCACCACAATTCAAAATCTTAATAATAGTATTTTATTTTTTTTAATTCGCATGATTAAAATGCTCATTGTGTATATTGAATCTCATCATTAAAACAACACTTTAATTGAATGGATGAATTAAATGTTTACATTTTCACTTTATTCACTATAACTATTGACAACGTGAATAAAGTAAGAAAATACGTAAATAGGCACTATCCTTGACATATTTTTGTCACCTAACGATGTGACACTTCGCTCAAATTCTTCAATTCTGATAAGGAATTGGAAAAAATCTTGTATGACACACGTGAATATGGCAATTTTATCCACTTCAAAAAACATTATCGCACTGGGCTTCGCCTCTTGCACTAAACTGTCTTTACGTAGATAAAATTCGAGTTTATTCACTTATACCATAAATAGCTATTTTATTGGTGAGCTTACAAACAAGTAAATGTCAAATGTCAAATGTTTTTTGTACTTGTTGAACTTTGAAGTTTTAAATGACAGTGTCACTCTGTGCCTTGATTTCTAAGCCCCCCCCCCCCCCATCCTTAGACAAGAGTAAACGCTCCCGGATCCCCGCCCCATTATTTAACCAGATTTATTCGACGATCAACTAGTTCTGGGAACTTTCAACTACAAGGGAATTAAGCCGGGACGAGCGACAATCCGTTCGTCGCGAACAATCGGCCAACTCTGCGCGGCCCTGTTCCGAATACCCCTGGGTCCGAGGATGAAGTCCCGGCCAAGTTTTCGGTAATTAGGATAGTTTTAAAACAAGCGCTTTAATGGAATAGATTAACGGTGGCGCCGGCGAATTTCCAACAATTAGAAGACGCTACAAGGAACCCCACGGGGGGTGTCGGGGGTCGGGCGGAGGTGTTTCGGTTCACTTCCCAAGTTTCGCACAATTAGGCCGTCTTCACCTGTACGCCATCGACGCAGCGAGGGAGAGGGTACAGTGGGTTGCCAGACTACGCGGCAGGAATACTAATTGGGCGATCGTTTTCTTTGTTTGCTAAAAGAGTGGCGAATTTATGGAAGATCTAATGATTCTGGAGTTACGAAAAAACTTTAATTTCGTACTCTATGAACACTCGCATAATTACAGCGTTTAAAGAAATCTGAAAATTATGTGCGAACGAGAAATTGCATACTAACAAATCCCAGGCATACTGTATACACATCTGGTATAAAATTTTCAAAATATCCGGTAGATAAATATTCTGAAATTTCAGTGATTGATAACCGGCCAACTCGGAAAGTTAAACATTCAAAATATTAAAATATATCATAAAAAATGTGCATGAAACTGTCGCTCAATGAAACTTATGTATGTTAGTCCCGAAAAGTTTGTGAATATACCCTGTAAGTGACACTTTCCAATTTGCCGTTGGAGGGTAGTAAATCAACCCTCACTAGTTATAAAAATCCGATAAACTCGGAAAGTTAAATATTCGATTTTCTCACTTATTGAAGACATATTCGTCGTCAAATTTTCAGACGAATTATCCTTAGGCATACTGTATACAAATCTGGCATAAAATTTTCAAAATATCCTACAGATAAATTTTCAGAAATTTCAGTGACTGATAACTTATACTGGCCAACTTGGAAAGTTAATAACTCGATTTTCTCACTTATGTGAGACATGCTCGTGGTCAAATTTTCAGAAGATATATGTTTAGGCATACTGTATACAAATCTGGAATAAAATTTTCAAAATATCCAAAACATATAATTTCAGAAATTTCAGTGGCTGATAATTTATACTGGCCATATTCGGAAAGTTAATAACTCGGTTTTTCACTTATTTGAAACATTCTCGTAGTCAAATTTTCAGAAGATTTATCTTTAGGTATAGTGTGTAGAAATATGGCATAAAACTTTCAAAATATCCAACAGATAAATTTTCAGAAATTTCAGTGACTGATAACTTATACTGGCCAACTCGGAAAGTTAACAACTCGATTTTCTCACTTACATGAGACCTGCTCCTGGTTAAATTTTCAGAAGATTTATCTTTCGGCATATTGTATACAAATCTGGCGTTATATTTTCAAGATATCCAACTGATAAAGTTTCAGAAATTTCAGTGGCTGATAACTTATACTGGCCAACTCGGAAAGTTAATAACTCGATTTTCTCACTTATGTGAGACATCCACGTGGTCCAATTTTCAGAATATTTATCTTCAGGCATACTGTATACAGATCTGGCATCAAAGTTTTAAAATATTCATCAGATAAAATTTTAGAAATATCAGTGACACAACTTATACTGGTGAACTCGAAAAGTTAATAACTGGATTTTCTCACTTATATGAAACATTCTCGTAGTCAAATGTTCAGAGGATTTATCTTCAGGTATACTGTATACAAATCAGGCATAAATTTTTCAAAATATTCATCAGATAAATTTTCAGAAATTTCAGTGACAGATAACGTATACTGGTCAACTAGGAAAGTTAATAACTGGATTTTTTCACTTATGTAAGACATGCTCCGGTGGGCGGAAATATGAACATTGTTTAACCATCGCCGGACGAAGTAATAACGGCACCATGTAATATTTTCCTAACCTACACACTATAATTTAATTACTGACGTAATGGCTGCTCTAAGAGTATGGCATGCTCTTAAACTGAGCATATAAAATCAAATAAACCAAGTCTGATGTTGGCAGCAACGACTTTCTCCGCAATAATAATTACACTAGTATACAAGATTTGGACAAGAGCAACCAAATAGTGTTTTTAAGGCAATTTGGTGCAATGAATTCGAATCTGTAACTGTTTCTTGTTTCTATCAGGTCAGGTGTGCGAGTTATAAAATATCATTGTTTTCGTATGTTTTTAATAAAAAAATCGCGAATTTATTCAAAAATAAATGAAATTTTAAAAAGTAAATGGCAGTGCATTTACTTGGCGCAATTAAGTTCATAACCAATGAGTGATTCATGAGATATTTTTATTTTAGTGAAAACTGATTCTGAAACATAGTTTCTACGTGTTTCTCAAATATTTCTCATATTTATATAAAGATATATCTAGAACTACCGTATCAATATCAATCAAATTTATTACTGATATTAAGTGATATAATGATATTTAAATGATGCAATTTAATTCATATCCAATGAGCGATTCTCGAGATATTTCAATTTTAATATGAGAGTGCAAGATTTTTGGGGCTATTTTAGCTATTTCATCAATTGAACTCACATATTTATAGCGATATATCAAAAACCACCGTATCAATATAAATACAATTTATTGCCGCTATTGCGATATATGCTGGTATTTATTGTGCGCAACTAAGTTCAGATCCAACAAGTGATTTATAAGATATTTTTATTTTAGTGAAAACTGATTCTGAAACATAGTTTTTACGTGTTTCTCAAATATTTCTCATATTTATATAAAGATATATGTAGAACTACCGTATCAATATCAATCAAATTTATTACTCATATTAAGTGATATAATGATATTTAAATGATGCAATTTAATTCATATCCAACGAGCGATTCTTGAGATATTTCAATTTTAATATGAGAGTTTTCTCACTTATATGAGATATTCTCAATGTCAAATTTTCTGAACATTTATCTTAAGGCGTACTATATACAAATCTGTCATCATTTTTTAAAATATCGATCAGATGAAATTTCAGAAATTTCAGCGACAGATAACTTATAATGGCCAACTCGGAAAGTTAATAACTCTATTTTCTCACTTATTTGAGACATTGTCGTGATCAAATTTTCAGAAGATTAATCTTCAGGCATGCTGTATGCAGATCTGGCATCAATTTTTTTAAATATCCACCACAGAAAATTCCTGAAATTTCAGTGACAGATATACTAGTCAACTCGGAAAGTTAATAACGCGAGTTTCTCACTTAAATGAAACATTCTCGTGGTAAAATTTTCAGAGGATTTATCTCCAAGCATACTGTTTACAGATCTAGCATAATTTTTTTTTAAATATTCATCAGATAAATTTTCAGAAATTTCAGTGACAGATAACTTATACTTGCCAACTCGGAAAGTTAATAACTCAATTTTATCACTTATTTGAGACATTGTCGTGGTCAAATTTTCAGAAGATTTATCTTCAGGTATACTGTATACAAATCTGGCATAAAATTTTCAAAATATCAAACAGATACATTTTCAGAAATTTCAGTGGCTGATAACTTATACTGGCCAACTCGGAAAGTTAATAACTCGATTTTCTCACTTATGTGAGACATGCTCATGGTCAAATTTGCAGAGGATGTATCTTCATGCATATTATATACAGATCTAGCATAAAATTTTCAAAATATTTATCAGATAAATTTTCAGAAATTTCAGTGATAAATAACTTATACTGGCCAACTCGGAATGTTAATCACTCGATTTTCTCACTTATTTAAGATATGCTCGTGGTCAAATTCTCAGAGGATTTATCTATAGGCATACTGTATACAAATTTGGCATAAAATTTTCAAAATATCCAACAGATAAATTTTCAGAAATTTCACTGGCTGATAACTTATACTGGCCAACTCGGAAAGTTAACAACTTGATTTTCTCACTTATTTGAGACATTGTCGTGGTCAAATTTTCAGAGGATTTATCTTTAGGCATACTGTATGCATACCTGGTATAAAATATTTAAAATATTTAATAGATAAATTTTCAGAAATTTCAGTACCTAACAGATAACTTATACTGGTCAACTCGTAAAGTTAATAACTCAATTTTCTCACTTATATAAGACATTCTCGTGTTCAAATTCTCAAATGATTTGTCTTCAGGCATGCTGTATGCAGACCTGGTATAAAATATTTAAAATATACAACATATAAATTTTCAGAAATTTCAGTGGCTGATAACTTATACTGGTCAACTCGGAAAGTTAATAACTCGATTTTCTTACTTATTTGAGACATAGTCGTGGTCAAATTTTCAGAGGATTTATCTTATAAAATTTAAAATATCCAATAGATAAACTTTCAGAAATTTCAGAGAGTGATAACTCATACAAGCCAACTCGTAAAGTTAATAACTCGAGAAAATCACTTATGTGAGACATGTTCCTGGTCAAATTTTCAAAAGATTTATCTTCATGCATACTTTTTACAGATCTAGCATATTTTTTTCAAAATATTCGTCAGCTAAATTTTCAGAAATTTCCGTGACAGATAACTTAAACTGGCCAACTCGGAAAGTTAATAACTCGATTTTCTCACTTATTTGAGACATTCTCGTGGTCAAATTTTCAGAAGGTTTATCTTCAGGCATACTGTATACAAATTTGGCATAAAATTTTCAAAATATCCAACACATAAATTTTCAGAAATTTTAGTGGCTGATAACTTACACAGGCTAACTCGGAAAGTTAATAACTGGATTTTTTCACTTATGTGAGACATGCTTGTGGTCAAATTTTCAAATGATTGTCTTCAGGCATACTGTATGTAAATCTGGCATAAGATTTTCAAAATATTCAACAGATAAATTTTCAGAAATTACAGTGGTTAATAAATAAATAACTTATACTGGTTAACTCTGAAAGTTAATAACTCGATTTTCTTACTTATTTGAGACATTCTTGTGGTCAAATTTTCAGAGGATTTATCTTCAGGCATACTTTATACAAATCTGGCATGACATTATCAAAATATTCATCAGATCAAATTTCAGAAATTTCAGTGACAGATAACTTATACTGGTCAACTCGGAAAGTTAATAACTCGATTTTCTCACTTATTTGAGACGTTGTCGTGGTCAAATTTTCAGAGGATTTATCTTTAGGCATGCTGTATACAGATCATTATCGACAGATCGTCAACTCGGAAAGTTAATAACTCGATTTTCTCACTTATATGAAACATTCACGTCGTCAAACTTTCAGTTTGGTTGATTATACTGTTTTGCTTTTGAATATTTTGAAGAAGAAAACAGAAGAAGATGAAGAAGAAGCTTTTGAATAAACTTTGTACTGAATTGGATATTTAAGAAGCTGAGGTTATCAATCACGAATTTACTTCGAATGGCGTCCATGACAACCTAGCTTTCTTTAAGACTAGTTTACCGATGACCCAAGTCCATCCAGAGTTAGTCGCGTAGACGTTACAGACGTCGGTCTTTAAGGTGCCGCAGATTCAGCAGCTTTAAACGTAGAAAGTTATTTCGTGCAAGAGATGTGATGCATCAGTTAAGGCGAGGACGGGCACGTGGGATGCGTTTTAAATTGGACAGCAAACCGGAAGCTGGGCATGTCTTGGCGTGTCCGTTTAAAACACATGGGGGTGCACCCGTGCGTGTTTTCAACTTTACTCCCCCGGCTTCGCCGGTGGAATCCCGTGCGAGGATCTGTCCCTGTTGTTGTTGGAAAAACGTAAATGAAATCCTCCACCCCCGGAGGCGGCTGGGGCTTCGGGTGTCGCCGCGTGCGGAAGACAGTCTGGGGAAAGGGGGCCCAGGAAATGAAGAAAACCACGAGGACGTGCAGCAGATTGCCGAAGAGATGGCCTCCCGCATACATACAGATGAGCGTAATGGGTTGCATAAATATCGACGCCGGTGTGCCGGGGGCGCCGTGACAATGGCGTCGCGACGCTCCGGTGAACAATCGGTGGCGATAAATCTTTCGCGCGCGCGGTATGATTAAACGGGGGCAACCTGGAGGTGATTAAGGGGGCCCCAATTGTTCGAGTTTTCTCACACCCCCGACCGTACAATTAGGGTAAAATTGCGCGCGCAATTATTAACGCGTCATGGCGGGGGTTTGTAACCTGGATATGTTCGGAATACATATGACATCATTAAAACAGTAGTAATTAAAGAGGTGGCCGCTGGTGTCCCACAGGACTGCGCACCCAATTATCCCGCTGAAGGGGATAAGATTGTGGGGGGCTGTGGCACTCGCTAATTCCAAACGTGCCAAAGGGTTGGCTGTTTGGATTGTGTCCGTCTCGTCAGCGAAAAACGTGGATGTTTGCACTGCTGATAGATCGAACATGCGCGAATCGCTCGCGTGCCTAATTCCCACTTTGCCGATAAATCCTCGGTCTCGTGTTTCGCAAATAGCGTCCCTAATGGACCTGTGGAGACGACCTCCGCACCACCCATAAAACAACCCCGGGAGCTAAATCCGTGCGAAGTTGCGGTCCATAAATTAAAATTAAGGGCGCGAAGCGGCGAACTATATGGGGGACATCTTGAGTAACATTCTCGGCCGGCCCTCCCTTACAGTCACACCCCCGCAGCCGGATCATTAACCGCCCACTCCGGGTACGGTCCGGACGGGTAAAAGGTAAGCGATCCGGGATGCGAGAGTGAGTGTAACGTGAGCGATGCGAGCAAATATTGAAAACGCGCCGCCTCCCGGAGCCTCCGGAGTGGAGGCGCGGGAGGCGCCGTCCCCCGGGACCAGACACGGCCCCGCCGCCGTCGCTCGCGTCGCCGACGAGTCAATCATATCGGCCCAGCATCCACAAAAGAATCCATCCAGAAATTGACATATTAATTTTGCTCCCTCTTTGAATTACCGAAACCCGCGCTGGGATCCGCCGAGAAACGCCGCATTTAAATGAAACTTCAAAGTTGAGGCAAGCCCGCCCCCCGTGGGGCCGTCGGGGGTGGCGCATTTTTTTCCCCCCGGCCGCTGAAAAGTGTACTGCCAGCCTGCGACAGTTTAATGGGGCGAGGCTTTCCGCGATCGATCACTCACTTTAAATAAAATTCGTCCTTTCTTGCATTACCCCACATCAAGTAGCGATTTTATAACCGGGGAAATTATTCATGTCCCTCCATCAATATTTACTCTCCCGGCTTTCACCGGCGACATCCGCGATATTTACGAATTACGTCCTCCGAACAAAAGCGCAGGATCGATGATGCTCCACGAAAATGCCACACAAACACACACACCCACAAATTTTCAACGTCCCAAAACATCTCAGCCTAAAATACGAAATACGACAAAAAATCGGATAAAATAGCAAACGAAATAAACGAATACTTTGCGAATATACGAAAAGAACTCACAGAAAAACAAATAAGGAACAGCCAAACAACACCCATAACAACAAAAACAAAGAGACAAATCGAAACCCTCATCTTCCAAAACACAACAGACGAAGAAATAAACTACATAATAACAAATTTGATATTAGATTCGTGTACAGTACACCTGAAACTAATTCTCCTGAAAATTTGGCAAAGTTAGTATTAAATACGGAAGAAAATCAAACACTTAACTTTCTGTATTGACAAGTATGGCTTAGCTATTATTGAAATTTCTGAAAATTTATTATTTGCAAATTTGAAATTAAATTCGTGTACAGTGCACCTGAAACTAATTCTCCTAAAAATTTGGCAAAGTTTCAGAATTAAATAAGGAAGAAAATCAAACACTTAACTTTCTGCATCGACAAGTATGGGTTAGCTATTATTGAAATTTCTGAAAATTTATTATTTGAAAATTTGATATTAAATTCGTGTACAGTACACCTGAAACTAATTCTCCTGAAACTTTGACAAAGTGTCTGTACTAAATAATGGAGAAATTCAAACACTTAACTTTCTGTATTGACTGATATGGGTTAGCTATTACTGAAATTCCTGAAAATTTATTATTTGCAAATTTGATATTAAATTCGGGTACAGTTCACCTGAAACTAATTCTGCTGAATATTTTGCAAAGTTTCAGTATTAAATAAGGAAGAACGCCAAACACAACTTTCTGCATTAACTGGTATGGGTTAGCCATTCCTGAAATTTCTGAATATTTATTATTTACAAATTTGCTATTAGATTCGTGTACAGTACACCTGAAACTAATTCTCCTTAAACTTTGACAAAGTGTCTGTATTAAATAAGGGAGAATATCAAACACTTAACTTTCTGCATTGACAAGTATGGGTTAGCTATTACTGAAATTTCTGAAAATTTATTATTTGCAAATTTGATATCAAATTCGTGTACAGTACACCTTCAACTAATTTTTTGTAAAATTTTGGCAAAGTTTAAGTATTAAATAAGGAAGAAAATCAAACACTTAACTTTCTGTATTAACTGGTATGGGTACCTATTACTGAAATTTCTGAAAATTTATTATTTGCAAATTTGATATCAAATTCGTGTGCAGTACACCTGAAACTAATTCTCCTGAAACTTTGACAAAGTGTCTGTATTAAATAAGGGAGAAAATCAAACACTTGACTTTCTGCATTGACAAGTATGGGTTAGCCATTATTAAAATTTCTGAAAATTTATTATTTGCAAATTTTATTAAGTTCGTGTAGAGTACACTTGAAACTAATTCTCCTAAAAATTTGGCAAAGTTTCAGTATTAAATAAGGAAGAAATTCAAACACTTAACTTTCTGTATTGACTAGTATGGGTTAGCTATTACTGAAGTTTCGAGTCGCCTACATATGGATATTTCGAGGATTTTTGGGAATGGTTACAAAAGGTTTAAATGAAATGTAATTTTGAAGTCTCCTGCACATTGCCATTTCAATGATTTTTGAGAATGATGACAAGAGGAATAATCAAATGTAATTTTCAAGTCTCCTGCACATTACTATTTCAAGGATTTTTTAAAAGACGACAAGAAGTTTAATGGAATGGAATATTCAAGTCTGCTGTACATTGGTACTTCAACGATTATTTGGAACGCTAACAAAAGGTTTAATGGAATGTAATTTTCAAGTTCCAAGTCTCCTGCATATTGTAATTTCGAGGATTTTTAGGAATGGTTGCAAGAGGTGTAATGAAATTCAATTTTCAAGTCTCCTGTACATTGCAGTTTCAATGATTTTTGAGAATGATGACAAGAGGTTTAATGTAATGTAATTTTCAAGTCTCCTGCACATTGCTATTTCAATGATTTTTAAGAGTGATGACAAGAGGTTTAATGGAATGTAATTTTCAAGTCTCCTGCACATTACCATTTCAAGGATTTTTGAAAATAATGACAAGAGGTTTAATGGAATGTAATTTTCAAGTCTCCTGCACTTTGCCATTTCAAGGATATTTGAAAATGATGACAAGAGGTTTAGTGGAATGTAATTTACAAGTTTTCTGCACATTGCCATTTCAAGAATTTTTGAAAATGATGCCAAGAGGTTTAATAGAATGTAATTTTCAGGTCTGCTGTACATTGCTATTTCAACGATATTATAGAACGATAAGAAAAGATTTAATGGAATGTCATTTTCAAGTTTCGAGTCTCCTGCATATTGTAATTTCGAGGATTTTTGGCAATGGTTGCAACAGGTTTAATGAAATGTAATTTTCTAGTCTCCTGCCCATTACCATTTTAAGGATTTTTGAAAATGATGATAAGAGGTTTAATAGAATGCAATTTTCAAGTCTCCTGCACATTGCAATTTCAAGGATATTTGAAAATGATGACAAGAGGTTTAATGGAATGTAATTTCCAAGTCTCTTGTACATTGCCATTTCAAGGATATTTGAAAATGATGACAAGAGGTTTAATGGAATGTAATTTTCAAGGCTCCTGCACATTGCCATTTCAAGGATTTTTGAAAATGATGACAAGAGGTTTAATGGAATGTAATTTCCAGGTCTGCTGAACATTGCTATTTCAGCGATTTTTTAGAACGATAAAAAAAGATTTAATGGAATGTCATTTTCAAGTTTCGAGTCTGCAGCATATGGTAATTTCGAGGATTTTTGGGAATGGTTACAAGAGGTGTAATGAAATGTAATTTTCAAGTTTCCTGTACATTTTAATGATTTTTGAGAATGATGACAAGAGGTTTAATGGAATGTAATTTTCAAGGCTGCTTCACATTCCCATTTCAAGGATTTTTGAAAATGATAATAAAAGGTTTAATGGAATGTAATTTTCAAGTCACCTGCACATTGCCATTTCAAGGAATTTTGAAAATGATGACAAGAGGTTTAATATGTAATTTTGAAGTCCCCTGCACATTGCCATTTCAAGGAATTTTGAAAATGATGACAAGAGGTTTAATGGAATGTAATTTTCAAGTCTCTTGGACATTTCCATTTCAAGGAAGTTTGAGAATGATGACTAGAGGTTTAATGAAATGTAATTCCCCTTCAAGTTCCCTGCACATTGCCCTTTCACGGATTTTTGAAAATGATGACAAGAGGTTTAATGGAATGTAATTTTCAAGTCACCTGCACATTGCCATTTCAAGGAATTTTGAAAATGATGACAAGAGGTTTAATATGTAATTTTGAAGTCCCCTGCACATTGCCATTTCAAGGAATTTTGAAAATGATGACAAGAGGTTTAATGGAATGTAATTTTCAAGTCTCTTGGACATTTCCATTTCAAGGAAGTTTGAGAATGATGACTAGAGGTTTAATGAAATGTAATTCCCCTTCAAGTTCCCTGCACATTGCCCTTTCACGGATTTTTGAAAATGATGACAAGAGGTTTAATGGAATGTAATTTTCAAGTCACCTGCACATTGCCATTTCAAGGAATTTTGAAAATGATGACAAGAGGTTTAATATGTAATTTTGAAGTCCCCTGCACATTGCCATTTCAAGGAATTTTGAAAATGATGACAAGAGGTTTAATGGAATGTAATTTTCAAGTCTCTTGGACATTTCCATTTCAAGGAAGTTTGAGAATGATGACTAGAGGTTTAATGAAATGTAATTCCCCTTCAAGTTCCCTGCACATTGCCCTTTCACGGATTTTTGAAAATGATGACAAGAGGTTTAATGGAATGTAATTTTCAAGTTTCCTGCACATTACCATTTTAAGGATTTTTGAAAATGATGACAAGAGGTTTAATGGACTGTAATTTTCAAGTCTCCTGCACATTGCCATTTCAAGGATATTTGAAAATGATGACAAGAGGTTTAATGGAATGTAATTGCCAGGTCTCCTGCACATTGTCATTTCATCGATTTTTTGGAATGATAACAAAAGGTTTAATTGTAATTTTCAAGTTTCGAGTCTTCTGCATAATGTAATTTCGAGGATTTTAGGGCATGGTTACAAGAGGTTTAATGAAATTTAATTTTCAAATCTCCCGCACATTGCATTTCAATGATATTTGAGAATGCTAACAAGAAGTTTAATGGAATGTAATTTTCAAGTCTCCTGCACATTCCCTTTTCAATGATTTTTGAGAATGATGGCGAGATGTTTAATGGAATGTAATTTACAAGGCTCCTGCAGATTGCCATTTCAAGGAATTTTGAAAATGATGACAAGAGCTTTAATGGAATGTAATTGTCAAGTCTCCTGCATATTGCCATTTCAAGTATTTTTAGGCATGATACAAAATATTTAATGGCATGTCATTTCTCAAGTCTCAAGTCTCCAATTACATTCTATTAAAATTTACAGCTCTTCAGCGTGCCTTTTTTGTAAATCGGCTCGAGAACACCAAATTCATTGAACTATTATGAAAATCGCAATAAAATGATCATTAAATTACATATTTTCTTACCTAACCTAACCTAACCTAACCTAACCAAACATGAATATTTGTTGCACACTGTTCTGAAATTTGTGGAGCTAAGTATAGTTGTATACCTATTGGGAATTGGCTGTCAGTTATCATGGAATCAAATTTTTCAACTCGCTCCCCACATCAGTCCGGAATCTTCCAAAACAACTTTTAAAGTCAAAACTAAAATCATTCTCAATCCAAAAAGCATACTACGATTGGGACATTTTCTTAAACGACGATATAACTATCTAATTATTATGTAGTCTGAATGTCTATTATGCCTTTGTTGTTTTTATACTCACTCTGTGTATTTTTAATGACCTGTGTAAACATGAATAATGTACATAGCGCCAATAAATTATTATTATTATTATTATTATTATTATTGTTACAGAAATATTTTTTTGACTATTTTATTAAACGAATTTCTATAATAAGAGACATTTCACTGAAGATCACCCTCAAGTAGGGTTGTCATGCATCCCGGTTTCTCCGGATTGTCCGGGGTTTTGGTTGAATGTCCTGAAAATAGATTGATCGATGTGGCTTTTATTTGTTGAAAATTCATAATTACTACTGTATGAAATAAAGTTACGCACTTTTTAAAATTTTCAAAATTGTTTTTTATTGTTCACGACAATTGTTTCGCCACACTGTGGCTTCTTCAGGTGAAGAAAAGTGCGTAACTTTATTTCATACATTAGTAGTCCTGAAAATAGGCGCCTGGATGGCAATTTCTTCTCGAATTTCTTCTCGAAATGATCATTTCTTCACCTGAAGAAGCCACAGTGTGGCGAAACAATTGTTGTGAACAATAAAAAACAATTTTGAAAATTTTAAAAAGTGCGTAACTTTATTTCATACATTAGTAGTCCTGAAAATAGGCGCCTGGATGGCAATTTGTCCCCCTATATAAACCCTAATAGTAGATAATTAAAAGCCAATAATATCGATCCATTATTGGCGAAGGGCACAAAAATATGACCTATTGGAGTGTTTTGAAAATTTCAAAGTGATTTTATCTTACAATTTTCTTATTGCTTTCAACACCTTTTATAAGGTTTTGTAAGTAGTTAGTTGTGAATTATATGTTTTATTTTGTATTTCGTGATCGAAATATACTGTATACTTTTACTTTGGTATAATTTGTTATTGTTTATATACAGTGTGTACGTGACATACTTGCTTTACAAAACTGTGTACTTGCCTTACTTGACATACTTTCCTTACATAACGTACACCCTTAACGGGTGTAATCCTGAAGTCATTTTAGGTCGATTTTTTTTAAATTAAAAAACTTAAAAAAATAAATAAACAATTAACCACAGAAGATTGCCATTATTAAAGGACAGAATATTAAATTTATCATTCTCGCCTGCTCCTGTGTTTTCTATAATAATAATACTAATAATAATCCCTACTACTCCTCCATTTTTTATGTGTCCGGCAGTCGTTAGTTAGAACACTGTATAAATGTATTTATTAGTAAATCGTCATAGATTTGAGCAGTTGATCAAGATATGGTTGCCTTACATAACGTAAGTGTACTTGCCTTACGTGACATACTTCCCTTACATAACGTACACCCATAACGGGTGTAATCCTGTAGTCATTTTAAGCCGATTTTTTTTAAAATTAATTAACTTAAGAAATAAATAAACAATTAACCACAGAAGATTACCCTTAATAAAGAACAGAATACTAAATTTATCATTCTCGCCTGCTCCTGTGTTTTCTATAATAATAATACTAATAATAATCCCTACTACTCCTTCATTTTTTATGTGTCCGGCAGTCGTTGGTTAGTGCACTGTATAAACGTATTTATTAGTAAATCGTTATAGATTAGAGCAGTTGATCAAGTTATGGTTGGGGTAGAGAAGTGTTGTAACGTTATGTTTCATGAAAGAAAACAGCTGCATTATAATATGTACTATTGTACTACAGTGGTATATAGTTGCTACTGCACAAGCCCACAAGCCATGTGAGCCAATATAGTTTGTATGAAAAATACAAGATTGTTGTGCAAATATTAGTGAAATGCTTGTGATCTTAGTGTAGCATTGTATTTAGTGATGAATAAGGGAGGTTTGACATACGGGTAGCGAGAGCTAGTCAATACCAATCTTTAAACAAAGGGTTAATGTGCAGAGCGATGAGTATCGCTGAATATATACAAGCAAATTAACTGAAGTGCCCGTTTGAAAACTGGGGGTTGGGGTTGGGGGTGTGATTCCGCCGCCGCCGCCCAGCGATTCCTGCACTTCAGCCGCTGATTAGTCGCCGCCGAATGCGAAACCGTGCGTGATGGTTTTTTTTCTTTTGATTGCAGGGCGGCGACGTGCAGCTCTCGTAATTAACGCTAAAAATCCTCCGGCGACGTCCTCGAGGGCCCTCGCGAGCTGTGCGTAAGCCGGGACACAATGCGGGGGCGGCAAGAGGAGTCGAAAATCCGAGGGGCGGCAAGTGCCGGGGCAAGTGCGGGGGAGTGGCTGGCGGGGGTGCGGGTCAAGAACTCCGTGAGTGAGAGAGTGGCTGAATTAAAAGCGGGGGCGGCGGGGGGCGGCACGTGCAATTAGCGCGACTCAAAACAAGACCGAGTTGGCTTTATCGGGAGCGGAATTAGTGCCGTTGTCATTGTGACGGCGGCAAATATATATAACCGGGGAGTCGGAATGTCAACTAATTAGCCTCCGGGCGGACGATCCGGAGACGATAAATTAAGATCCGCACACTGCAAACTCCGGGCGCTCCGGGGATTCTTTGCGCCGCCCCCCTTCGCACACACACATACGTATTGCGGGGGAGGTAAGAACACCGGCTTGAATTTTCAATTAATTAAACCCGCCTGTCGGCGGTTATAAATTTTATCGCGCTGCAGGATGAAAACCTGAAACTAAAAGCGATCCACGCGAATTACGCCCTTAAACTGTCTTATTGCCGAGTTATTGAAGATGCGAGTAGTGGAAGCGCGCCCTAATTTCAAAAAAGCAGCAGTAAAAGAGTCCCGGCCCCTGCGGGGATTCCGGCCTGGATGTGATTCCGGTGTAATCCTAATGGAGCCGTTTCGTCCCCGGAACTTCCATCACTGCCGTTTTCTATTAGTTGCAAATCTTATTTGCCCTGGGTCCGGTTACGACGCGGCCGTAAAACGCGGACGAAGAAAGGACGAGCTGCCCTCATTGTTCCCGATTTTTTCCTGGGCGCCCTTCCGCGCCCCGGGGAACCCCCGGCGCGGCGGGATGTGATATCATAATCCCGACGCGGCCCACTGTATACATCTTTGATATTTATATCCCGGCAATCAAAACTTTTATTGGTTTCTCCAGAAGTTTGTTATTGGTTTTCTGCGATCATAAGAAACCTGTTAGGAGGGGAGTAAACGCGTAATCCCGGCGCCTCGGCGACGTTTTTTTTTTGCCGGGGGCGGCATTAAAGATTCACCGGGGGCGGCGGCTTAATGGGGGCGCGATTAATTAGCGCGGCATTTACTTAGCAGCCCCGGCGGCGGCTCGGGGCCGCAAGAAATCGCGCAATTATTTTAAGTGAGCTCAGGGAGTAAATGATGCAAATGCATCATCGCTGCTGCGAGGACTGCAGTGATATTTTTGTGCGGTTTTTATGTGGCACATGTTCGCGCACTAAATTGGCTGTATATCATTTGTGGATCACCGAGGCTGCTCACGTATATCATGACGCTACAAAACTACCAGCGCGCAATGATACCACTCAAATAAATATTTTATCCCTCATATGATTACCACGATAAAGTATGTTATTACTAATTATTATTAAGTTAAGCTATATACCGACATAACATGTGATTTAAAAAATATTTTCTTCAGAAGGGTGATTCTTGAAGAATCACGATTAGCTACTACTGAAATTTCTGAAAATTTATTTATTGCATATTTATTATCAGATATCTGTTGAGAATACCTGAAGTTAATACTCCTGAAAATTTGACAACGTTTCAGTATTAAATAAGTGAGAAAATCAAATATATAACTTTCTGCAATGACAAGTATAGGCTAGCTACTACTGAAATTTCTGAACATTTATTTATTGTATATTTATTATCAGATATCTGTTAAGTATCCCTAAAGTTAATACTCCTGAAAATTTGACAAAGTTTCAGTATTAAATACGTGAGAAAAGCAAACACTTAACTTTCTGCAATGACAAGTATTGGTTAGCTACTACTGAAATTTCTGAAAATTTATTTATTGCATATTTATTATCAGATATCTGTTTAGTATACCTGAAGTTAATACTCCTGAAAATTTGACAAAGTTTCAGTATTAAATAAGTGAGAAAATCAAACACTCAACTTTCTGCAATGACAAGTATTGGTTAGCTACTACTGAAATTTCTGAAAATTTATTTATTGCATATTTATTATCAGATAACTGTTTAGTATACCTGAAGTTAATACTCCTGAAAATTTCACAAAGTTTCAGTATTAAATAAGTGAGAAAATCAAACACTTAACTTTCTGCAATGACAAGTATCGGTTAGCTACTACTGAAATTTCTGAAAATTTATTTATTGCATATCTATTATCAGATATCTGTTTAGTATACCTGAAGTTAATACTCCTGAAAATTTTACAAAGTTTTAGTATTAAATAAGTGAGAATATCAAATACTTAACTTTCTGCAATGACAAGTATCGGTTAGCTACAACTGAAATTTCTGAAACTTTATTAATTGCATATTTATTATCAGGTATCTGTTAAGTATACCTGAAGTTAATACTCATGAAAATTTGTTAAAGTTGCAGTTTTAAATAAGTGAGAAAATCAAATATATAACTTTCTGCAATGACAAGTATCGGCTAGCTATTACTGAAATTTCTGAAAATTTCTTTATTGCATATTTATTACCAGATATCTGTTAAGTATACCTAAAGTTAATACTCCTGAAAATTTGACAGAGTTTCAGTATTAAATAAGTGAGAAAATCAACTATATAACTTTCTGCAATGACAAGCACCGGTTAGCTGCTACTGAAATTTATGAAAATTCATGTATTGCATATTTATTATCAGATATCTATTTAGTATACCTGAAGTTAATACTCCTGAAAATTTGACAAAGTTTCAGAATGAAATAAGTGAGAAAATCAAACACTTAACTTTCTGCAATGACAAGTATCGGTTAGCTACAACTGAAATTTCTGAAAATTTATTTATTGCATATCTATTGTCAGATATCTGTTAAGTACACCTGAAGTTAAATACTCCTGAAAATTTGACCAAGTTTCAGAATGAAATAAGTGAGAAAATCAAACACTTAACTTTCTGCAATGACAAGTATCGGTTAGCTACTACTGAAATTTCTGAAAATTTATTTATTGCATATTTAATATCAGATATCTGTTTAGTATACCTGAAGTAAATACTCCTGAAACTTTGACAAAGTTTCAGTATTAAATAAGTGAGAAAATCAAACACTTAACTTTCTACAATGACAAGTATCGGTTAGCTACTACTGAAATTTCTGAAAATTTATTTATTGCATATTTATTATCAGATATCTGTTAAGTATACCTGAAGTTAATACTCTTGAAAATTTGACAAAGTTTCAGAATGAAATAAGTGAGAAAATCCAACACTTAACTTTCTGCAATGACAAGTATCGGTTAGCTACTACTAAAATTTCTGAAAATTTATTTATTGCATATTTATTATCAGATATCTATTTAGTATACCTGAAGTTAATACTCCTGAAAATTTGACAAAGTTTCAGAATGAAATAAGTGAGAAAATCATACACTTAACTTTCTGCAATGACAAGTATCGGTTAGCTACTACTAAAATTTCTGAAAATTTATTTATTGCATATTTATTATCAGACATCTGTTTATTATACCTAAAGTTAATACTCCTGAAAATTTGACAAAGTTTCAGTATTAAATAAGTGAGAAAATCAAACACTTAACTTTCTGCAATGACAAGTATCGGTTAGCTACTACTGAAATTTCTGAAAATTTATTTATTGCATATTTACTATCAGATATCTGTTTAGTATACCTGAAGATAATACTCCTGAAAATTTGACAAAGTTTCAGTATTAAATAAGTGAGAAAATCAACTATATAACTTTCTGCAATGACAAGCACCGGTTAGCTGCTACTGAAATTTCTGAAAATTCATTTATTGCATATTTATTATCAGATATCTATTTAGTATACCTGAAGTTAATACTCCTGAAAATTTGACAAAGTTTGAGTATTAAATAAGTGAGAAAATCAAACACTTAACTTTCAGCAATGACAAGTATCGGTTAGCTACTATTGAAATTTCTGAAAATTTATTTATTGCATATTTATTATCAGATATCTGTTTAGTATACCTGAAGTTCATACTCCTGAAAATTTGACAAAGTTTCAGTATTAAATAAGTGAGAAAATCAAACACTTAACTTTCTGCAATGACAAGTATCGGTTAGCTACTACTAAAATTTCTGAAAATTTATTTATTGCATATTTATTATGAGACATCTGTTTAGTATACCTAAAGTTAATACTCCTGAAAATTTGACAAAGTTTCAGCATTAAATAAGTGAGAAAATCAAACACTTAACTTTCTGCAACGACAAGTATTGGTTAGCTACTACTGAAATTTCTGAAAATTAATTTATTGCATATTTATTATCAGATATCTGTTTAGTATACCTGAAGTTAATACTCCTGAAAAATTGATAAGGTTTCAGTATTAAATAAGTGATAAAATCAAACACTTAACTTTCTGCAATGACAAGTATCGGTTAGCTACTACTGAAATTTCTGAAAGTTTATTTATTGCATATTTATTATCGGATATCTGTTTAGTATACCTGAAGTTAATACTCCTGAAAAATTGATAAAGTTTCAGTATTAAATAAGTGAGAAAATCAAACACTTAACTTTCTGCAATGACAAGTATCGGCTAGCTACTACTGAAATTTCTGAAAATTTATTTATTGCATATTTATTATCAGATATCTGTTTAGTATACCTGAAGTTAATACTCCTGAAAATTTGACAAAGTTTCAGTATTAAATAAGTGAGAAAATCAAACACTTAACTTTCTGCAATGACAAGTATCGGTTAGCTACTACTGAAATTTCTGAAAATGTATTTGTTGCATACTACTAAATACTAAATAATAAATTTACAGTACAATATAGTAGACAAGCATTTCATCAGCATTTCTGCATTTAGTCAGCATTTATTAGTGCCAAACCATTTCAAATGAACGCTAAATTCGTCGTCTGTGAATTAAGTCAACCACGAAGTTATACAATTGCTAAATTTTATAATGTAGAAATATATAACACGCTTCCGTGGAATAATTAATTAATTAGTTAATTCGTTTTGCGGCCAGCAGTTTTATTCCCCAGTATGCAGAGTTTATAAAATTTAATATAGTGTATAAAGTTAGTAAAGTTGGAATCCATTTAATTGAAATAAGGGGTTTATTGTGTTCAATTCTACTATTAAGGGTATAGAGTATGCAGATTTATGCCTGCTTATGAATATACAGGGAGTTTCAAATTTTTCGATTTTTCGAGCGCAGGACAGTCGGACAATTTTTCGAGCGCTAAAAATTTACACCTTATATGGGGCTACGTCCCCATACAATGATTTGAAAATATGCCGTTTGGTTTAGCACCCAGTTGGAAAACGGAAAATCGATGATTTTCTGATCAAATCGACTAAAGCGAAAATCCGAAAAATCGCGATTTTTCGAGTTGTTCCAATTGACATTAGAGGCACATGCCTATACCAATTGGACACTCCCGATTCCAATGAGCACACTTTCAGCCTCGTAGCCCCAGCAGTTATATGGGGCTATGTCACTAGCGTAGCGAGGGTAGTACCAACAATGCCCATGCACCATTGCACCAGGCACATTGTCAGCTTGCTACGGCACTGTTTCGTCTGTATACAAAATTATATATGCACCTTGAGCATAATTAGCGTTCAAAGCCTGCGGCGTGACAGTTAACATGCATTAATTAACATAATTAAGTCCTTAATGCATAAATGTTATTAAATTAACTCCATGCTCTAACACCGGACTCGAACCCGAGACTTCTGGCCCACACAATAGCAGCAACGGTTGTTTTGTTTTGATAATTGATTTTTTAGAGCCCAGCTGGGGGATAACAATCACTTCTATTGCAGCCTTAACTGGCTGTAGAAATTTAATCCGCAGCGACGATAAAATTTGAAAAACAGCTTGTCCATAAAAACGCGGCTATTAAGCTGGCGCTAAACCCTGCGATTTTTTCTGCTCAAATCCACGGCTAAAAAGTCGGTAATTGATCGTTCCGTCCTTTATAGCTTTATAGCCGCGGGGTTCATTTGTCGGTCGGGCGATTTTTAATCGCGACTTCCCAGGCTTAATTCGACAAATCCACCCCCCGCCGCCGCCGCCCTCGTTAATCAATTATCGAAATGGATGCGCCGTCCGCCCCCGCGCCGCTCCCGTCGGGACTTCCGGTGGGACTTCCGGCGGGCGTCCCGGAAAAAAGGTACTGGCTCACCTCTTCTTCGCCAGCCCTTTGTTTCCGGGCGGTGACGGACGAGGCGAAACTTTCGGGACGAAGTGGCCCTCGATTAATTAAAACGGAAACGTTTCTATTTCTGTGGCACGCGATGCATTAGAGCCTTGTCAATGACGCGCTGCATAATTGAAACGGCGAAGCCGCTAAGTGCAGTCGACTGTTCGGCTTGATTTTCAATCGTATGGATCAATCAGTGATTCAGCAGCGTTACACTCATAATGGGTTTTAAGTAATTCGTTGCAATGCAACAAAAAGACTCGGGAACACAGAGAAATCCCACGAGAGAACATGTCCAGGCAGTTCAAGAACTATTTTATTAGTATTTTTGCGACTAATTTATAATGTAGTAATATTATAATCTCAGTTCGCAAATATTCCTCGGGAATAATAGCTATCATTATTGACTCGTGGTATAATCTACTATTATTCTTTTATGGGGCTACGTATACCACTGAGCATCAAATCCCTCGCCAAGTTAGAGCGGCTGTGATGTATAGTGTATATCTTTGAGATACAGTGCTAAGCTGTAAAGTCGTTTCACTTCAGCAAGTACTACTAAAGATAGGCAGAAGGGGGTAGGCTGTGGTGGAATTGAACGAAAAATTCATATTTTACAACTTCGCACCGTATCCCAAAGAAATACGCTGTAACTTGCTTCCATGGGCCTCCAGCCTTCCTATCCCTCGGCCGACGCCTCGGGCTTGAAATATGCTTCGGGCCACAAAAGCCACTGTACATATCAAAAGTAACCCATTGTCGTCGGCGCATCGCGGCTAATTTCCGATCGCCTATACTAGGTGGTTTTATGGAAAAAATCATTTCTCATACATAATTACAAGCACTCTTCTAAAAATCAGTATATCTTTAGATGATTTAATAATAAAATTGTCAAAATTGATATATTTTTAGTCATTTTCATTGAAAATTGCTAAATAATATATTTTCAGACTATTAAGTCAAATAATTCTTATTTCTCGCTGGAAATTGTTTTCTAGGATGAAGTAAATCATCTAACAATCCACAAAATTGATATATTTTTAATTAAGTTAATCAAATATTCTTAACATTGATACATTTTGAAGCTTTAATAATAAAAAATAAATAAAAAAAGAATAGATTAAGACGATTTTATCAAAACGTTTCATTTCTCATTCTAAATTGTATGAGATCGTCTAAAAATGCTGAAAACAAGTACAATTTAGACAATTATATAAACAAATTGTCAAAATTGGTATTTTTTTTACACACATTAATTTAAGATTATCAAATTATATATTTTTGAGACTATTTAATAAAAAAAAACCTCAAATCTCGCCCGATTTATATAGCTGATCAATAAAATCATCAGCAAGTTAATCAAAATTTCTCAACATTGATGCATTTTGGTACAATTTAATAACAATAACTGAATAACTTTAGGAGATTTTATAAAAACAAATTAAACATTCTGAACATTGATACATTTTGGGATGTTTTAATAATTAAAACAAAACTGAATAGTTTTACTTGATTTTATTAAATTTTATTTCTCATTCTAAATTATATGAACTCGTTTGAAAATGCAGAAACAAGTACATTTTTAGACAATTTTATAAACAAATTGTCAAAATTGGCATTTTTTTAGACAATTTAATTGAAGATTACCAAATTATATATTTTAGACCATATAATTAAAAAAAATCTCATATCTCGGCCGAAATTTTGTTAGCTAATCAATAAAATCATCAGCAAGTTAATCTGAGAACTTTTTATTAACTTGCTGACGATTTGATTGATTAGCTAACAAAATTTCGGCCGAGATATGAGATTATTTTTTTATTATATCGTCTAAAATATATAACTTGGTAATCTTCAATTAAATTGTCTAAAAAAATACCAATTTTGACAATTTGTTTATTAAAATGTCTAAAATGTACTTGTTTTCTGAATTTTCAGACGAGTTCATGCAATTTAGAATGATAAATGAAACGTTTTGATAAAATCATCAGAATCAAGTACATTTTTAAACAATTTTATAAACAAATTGTCAAAATTGGTATTTGGTATTTAGTCTAGTTTTGGAATTTGGTAAACATTCTTATCATTGATACATTTTGGGATTCTTTAATAATTAATTAAAAAACTTAATAGTTTTAGTCGATTCTATCATAACGTTTCATTTCTCATTCTAAATTATATGAACTCGTCTGAAAATGCAGAAACAAGTACATTTTTAGACAATTTTATAAACAAATTGTCAAAATTGGTATGTTTTTTAGACAAATTAATTGAAGATTATCCAATTATATTTTTTAGACTATTTAATAAAAATAAATCTCATATCTCGTCCGATTTTTTTTGCTAATTAATAAAATCATCAGCAAGTTGATCAAAATTTCTCAACATTGATGCATTGTGGGACAATTTAATAAAAATTACTGAATAACTTTAGGAGATTTTATCAAAACAAATTAAAAATTCTTAACATTGATACATTTTGGGATGCTCTAATAATTAAAAAAACTAAATAGTTTTAGACGATTTTATCAAAACGTTTCATTTCTCGTTCTAAATTGTATGAACTCGTCTGTAAATGCAGAAAACAAGTACATTTTAGACAATTTTATAAACAAATTGTCAAAATTGGTATTTGGTCTAGTTTTGGTATTTGGTAAACATTCTTAACATTGATACATTTTGGGATACTTTAATAATTTAAAAAGAAAACTGAATAGTTTTAGACAATTTTATCAAAACGTTTCAGTTCTCATTCTAAATTGTAGGAACTCGTCTGAAAATGCAGAAATCAAGTATATTTTAGACAATTTTATAAACTAATTGGTCAAAATTGGTATTGTTTTTATACAAATTAATTGAAGATTACCAAATTATATATTTTTATACTATTTAATTTAAAAAAATGTCAAATCTCGTACAATTATTGTTAGTTAATCAATAAAATCATCAGCAAGTTGATCAACATTTCTCAACATTGATCCATTTTGGAACAATTTAATAAAAATAACTGAATAACTTCGCGAGATTTTATCTAAACATTTAAAGCCATATGCATAGTCGACACTGGTAGGTACTAAAGCTTAGTAGATACTAAAAAATGGTTAGAAAGTACATCACTGAATGTCATTTCTGCAAATACATCACATTCTAATAAGCATTAGAAGCTACTAGGGTCGAATATGCATATGGACGAACATATTTAGGACAAAATCTAGATTTTAAATTGTTATAATAGAAAATGTAGAAAATAATTCAAAAAAAGTAGTTGTAAACGATATTATGAAAACGTTTCATTTCTCTTTCTAAATTGTATTAACTCGTCTGAAAATGCAGAAGGCAAGTACATTTTAGACAATTTTATAAACAAATTGTCAAAATTGTTTTTTTTTTATCAGACAATTTAATTGAAGATTACCAAATTATATATTTTAGACCATTTGATAAAAAAAAATATCATATCTCACCCGAAATTTTGAACTTCCTCGCAAGTTAATCAAAATTTCTCAACATTGATGTATTTTGGGACAATTTAATAAAAATAACTGAATAACATTTTTAACATATTTAGGAATATATTTAGGACAAAACCTAGATTTTAAATTGTTATAATAGAAAATGTAAAACCTGAATAGAATTTAGAAAATCTTACCACAATTTTATTTTTTATTGATTCTTAGACTTGATCCAAGAATCAATTTTTATGTTGGCGTGTTGATGGGAGCTGATGATGTGTTTAAGTATACGTGACGTACAAGTTGGTAACAATTGCAATCTTAGTATTGATTCCATATTATTAATCCACACTATAGAGAATGTTTGTACGTCAATCAATTTATATTTGACAACAGAAATGCATAAAATGGCTTTCTAGTATTTTTTTAATGTAAATTACTTTTGAAGCATTGCAAGTTGTCAGTATTTTTTGGCATACTTACAGGTATTAATATCACTCTTTCAACACTTTAATATACACTTATTAAGAAAATATAATCTATAAACAGAAAAGCAAAAAATGGCTCTCTGGTAATTTTTTGATGTAAATCACTTTTGAAGCATTGCAAGTTGTCAGTAATTTTTGACATACCTACAGGTATTAATATCACTCTTACAACATTTTAATATACACTTATTAAGAAAATATAATCTAACAGTAAGTTATTAGTTATAATTTCATGACCATGTTTTTCTTCTAATACTGTATATTATTGTAGTCCTGAAGAAGCCTTTATACGATTGGCGAAACATTGATTAATTAAAATATTAAAAAGTGTAATAGCTACATATCATCTCAGCTTTCTAATTAATTGACTTGAATCCCGATAATTAATAATTATATAAAAAAAGTCGTTAATTCAAGAAAAAAATAATATTAGTATATACAGGGTGTCCAAGATAAGGATCAACAGTTGGGAATCTCGGAAACCGTAAAAGTTACAAAGGCGGTAAAATTACAAAAAATTGAGCAATTTAGTGGTCAATAGTATTCTTTTGAGAAAACCAGAAACCAGAAATTTCCCTTACTTCCGAAGATATTCGACAAAATACGAAAACTTACGATTTCGTTTTTATTTTTTTCTGAAGTTACACTGGCGAGCAAAAAATAGAGGACACTTTAAAATTATGACTTATTTTTGGAATTTTGTTGTTATAACTTTATGTTTGCAAATTGTAAACAATTGTACTGTATTTTGCACACTAAATTAAAAAAGCAATGTTGAATCGTAAAGCGTATTTATTGTTTTTATTGCCTATTTTGGAAATATCACAAATTTACGGTTCAGACGAAGTTCGAATATTTGTTCCTAGAACTAATATGGAACAAAAAATAATGAAAAAAATGACGTGTGAATGACAAGTTTCGCAGAGAAAAATCGATACTAAGAAAGAAAACCACAACGAAACTTAGGTTTTCAATTAGAGCGAAATGGATGTTGTTTCATAAAAGTCTGTAACACGGTGATAGTAACTGACAGATAGATAACATTTGTCAGGATATGTATTATTAAATGCCTACTTTGGTTTACAATTGGCAAACATAAGATTAAAACAAAAAAAAACAAAAATAAGTTATAATTTAAAAGTGACCTCTATTTTTTGCTCGCCAGTGTATTTGAAAACGTATAAAAAAACAAAAGGCACTTTCTCATTGCCACATTTTTATCCAAGAATCAATTTTTATGTTGGCGTGTTGATGCTCCCATCCCATCCATGTAAAACCTGAAGAGAATTTAGAAAATCTTACCACAATTTTATTTTTTATTGATTCTTATCCGAGAATCAATTTTTATGTTGGCGTGTTGATGGGAGCTAGTGATTTAATTAGGTATACGTGACATACAAATTGGTATCAATTGCAATCTTAGTATTGATTCCAATTCTGAAGTTTGGAAGTCTCCTCGTGGTTCAGTCGTGGTATGTGATGCATATAACTGATTAGATTCGCTTTAATGCCCAAGTTCGTGCAGACCTAAGCACGGAATCAGACATTAAGCACACACGACGTTCCGCATTTCATTGCCACCCGAAGACCGACCATCCACCCTCATTAATCCACAGCTTTTTTTTGCATGCCTCTGGTATGGAAGCTGCTTTTACGGCGGGCTTTGGCCCGGAGGATTGCCCCCCTGAATCCTCTCTAAAATTCATGGGGATTTGCACCAGGCCCGCGCGTCGACGTTTCGTCCGGCGTGGCATTATCGCAATTGTATATTAGCCGGACGTTTATTAATGCAAACTCCATGTCACGGCGCGTCACGTTAATGCTGATATTTCGATTAATCATTCACTCTGCTGCGAACAGTGACGCGCGACGCGGAAAATAATCCGCGGTTGTTTATTGAAATACATAATTTCGGGCTGTTTAGTCCGGGTGTCCGATATGCGCGATTGACGGGAATCCGATCGTCCTGATGGGGAACTTGTCACGGGCTCGATGAGCGGATGATTTTGTGTGAATGCCACATGTGTTGAAAATTTTGTGCAGATTGGGTATTATTGCATTTTTTTTTAAATTTTTACATGAGCTGGACAATGAATATGCAATAGTGTCAGGCTAACTAGAGGTACATACATTGCTATATCATGCAATTACACATTTTGTATATCATGCATATGAACCACACAGGGTAAATTCTTATGCTTTGCTGAATCTTTGTTTGCAGAACTGTCGTATCTACAATGAGCGTTATGAAATATGTTGCTAGAAAGAAATTACTAATAAGAGGAAATTTGTATGAAACAATCCATGGGTGATAATTCGACGGAATCATTTCAACTTTGTGTAGCGGAAAATTCTGCCAGGAATCGCAATTAACTGTACTTCCCAGAGAAAACCTGCACACGCCATCCTTATTAAATATCAGTCCCAGTATTCATTACCCGGAATTCCACACTTGTCGCGAAGAACTACCACCCCCGCCGGAGGCGGCATCCGGTCTTATTGCCATTTCCCTTCCGATTAAGGCGCATCTCCGGCCGACGTATCGAATTTTCCCTCTCATCCAGAGAGCTTGCCGGGAGTGCCGTCCCCGTTTCCGCCGCGAGTGCGAAGTAAACACGGCGATACATCACGTTAATGAGGAGGCAGGGGGCGCGCGCCCCCGCCGCCGGGGGTGGGTAATTCGGGGCCGGAATGGCGGTTAAGTCGTAAAAGGGTGGCGCGGCCGGATCCATGAAAACATGTTTATGGAACGCACTATATAGTTTAATTAATATTATATTAAATCTGTGTGCGCGCGGAGGCCACATTAGTGACGTCAGGGGGGCCCCACCCGGCCGCACCCCCGCGTGCCACCGAATGGGGCCGCGGCGGCACGCACGCACGCAGAGGGGCGGCCAGGGCGCCACCCGGCGCACGGAATTAAACACATTAGGCAAATGCATAGGTGGGCTAAGCGGGGAAACTTTGAAAATGGGAAAACTAATAAATTAAACTAAAATTTTAGCATTACGTAAACACACGACAGCCTAATGACGTACCTTACTTGCAAAAAAACGGAAAATACGAGTAAGCGCAACCATTCCTGTCACACTGACTCACATCAAAATCAAAATCGATTTGGAAAGACTCGCTTCTAAATTCAATTCCAATTCAATAGATTTTCACTTTAGTTGGCTTAAAAGTTTGATTTAAATTCCAAATCGGAACTAAAAATAATATGCAACTCGATGAAAATCTACATAAGCCTAATGACGTACCTTACTTTCAAAAAAACGAAAGATAACGAGTAAGTGCAACCATCAAATTTGCAAATAATGAATTTTCGGAAGTTTCAGTAATAACTAACTAATACTTGTAAATGCAGAAACTTATATATTTGATTTTCTCCCTTATTTAATACTGAAACTTTGTCAAATTTTTAAGAGAATTAGTTTCAGGTATATTGTACACGAACGTAATATCAAATTTGAAAATAATAAATTTTCAGAAATTTCAGTAATAGCTAACCCATACTTGTCAATGCAGGAAGATATATATTTGATCTTCTCCCTTATTTAATACTGAAACTTTGTCGAATTTTCAGGAGAATTAATTTCAGGTGCACTGTACACGAATCTAATATCAAATTTGAAAATAATAAATTTTCAGAAATTTCAGTAATACCTAACCCATACTTGTCATTGCAGAAAGTTATACGTTTGATTTTCTCCATTATTTGATACTGAAACTTTGTCACATTTTCAGGAGAATTAGTTTCAGGTATACTGTACACGAAAGTAATATCAAATTTGCAAATGATAAATTTTCAAAAATTTCAGTAATAGCTAACCCATACTTGTCAATGCAGAAAGTCATATGTTTTATTTTCTCCCTTATTTAGTACTAAAACTTTGTCACATTTACATATTGCAAATAATAAATTTTCAGAAGTTTCAGTAATAATTAACTAATACTTGTAAATGCAGAAACTTATATATTTGATTTTCTCCCTTATTAAATACTGAAACTTTGTCTAATCTTCAGGAGAATTAGTTTCAGGTGTACTGTACACGAATCAAATATTACATTTGCAAATAATAAAATTTCAGAAGTTTCAGTAATAGCTAACCCATACTTGTCAATGCAGAAAGTTATATGTTATATGATTTTCTCCCTTATTTAATACTGAAACTTTGTCAAATTTTCAGGAGAATTAGTTTCAGGTGTAATGTACACGAATTTGATATCAACTTTGCAAATAATAAATTTTCAGAAATTTCAGTAATAGCTAACCCATACTTGAATTTTGAATAATCTGAAACACTTAAAAATCGGACAAATTTCAGAGACATCGGTACTAAAACATGATTTTAACAGCGTTGTTGGGTACTGTCGGTATTAAATGCAAGTAAACGAATTGTGCTGTGAAATGAAACCAGTGCTGGTATATGAATGTTTCACTTTGGTCTTTGCTGTTACTGTAACATGTTATTTCGTTTTTTCTGCCCCTCAAATGCTCCGAGCTAAAGCAGCCGGCATGAAAGTATTTTCCTCGATTACGTTAAAAGCCGGCGATTGACGTGAAAGTGGCGTTCCTTGAAGGGCGGAAAGGTCCGCCAGGCGGCGGCGTCTGGCCCGGGGGAGGCGGGGGCGGCTGTAAAGGCGCCGCCGCCGCCTCGGCGGGAAATGCAATTTTTCGAATTACGTGGCGGCTTTGCGGCGTGATTGATGCACGCTTTTAGCATTAACGCGGGGGGGCGCGCGCCCCCCCTAAATCCGGGGATGAATAAGGAGCGCGCTCCCGATAAAGGCGCCGCCGCCGCCCGCCCCCGGCCTCGAGTGCAACCAGATTTGGGCGGAAACCGGCGAGGCTGCCTCTGATGTATGCATTAAAGGTGGTGGCGTGTACAAATATGGTAAATAAAATATTATCGTGTACAAATATTTAAAAAAATATATTATAAATCTTATCTCTCATGTATAAGCAACCCGTGGTACAAATATCACTCCCCCATTTCGATGATTGTCAGATTGTCAAAAGTAAATTTACACCCCTACATTTTTTTTATATGTTTGATTTTACATGTAAATCCTTATGGGAAATTGCGGTAGAACTGTCCTAGCTACTCTACTCCTGCCAACTCAATTACATGTATAGAGTCTATATATTACGGTAAAACACAGTTTTTCTTGCATCGTGGAAAATTGCGTTTTAACGGGTTAACACTCTTAACCGACGATTTTACGTTTTAAAAACGAATTGATTAACATGTGAACAAAAAAACGGTACCAGGATGGTGTACTGGCGCGCCATTAAGCCCCCGGCAACACTTCCATTGCCGCCCCCGACACGATGCCCCATCAATGCGGATTACAGATAACCGGCCGGCGTTATCGAATTATCGCCGACCCGAAGCGCAAATTAAATTTGACCTGGTGATTTTCGGGTCGGGGGGTGGCTGTTGCGCCGCCACGGGGGCGGCAATTTCATGGGCGGCGGCGCCGCGGAAAATCATTGGGGAGATTCGCAGCCGCTCACGTACATCCGTCTTCCTCGGGAATTAAGGGGCGAGAGACGTGGCTGAAAAAGATACGGGGCGGGAAAGCGGCCGTGAAAAATGGCAAGGAGTAGATATGATAATGTAAATAAAACGTGGGAATTGCTAGAATTCCGTTTATATATGTGCGCGAGTATATAGTGACTCTTGGAGGATTTCTGCAAGCACTCTCTTAACTAAGTGGCTGGGCTGGGTGGGAATTCGGAATCCCGCTAAAAGCGCAACGGGTGGCGGCTTATGCAAGAACGCGGCGGCGGCGGCGGTGGGGAAAGTTCATCTAATCTCACTGATGGCGATAAAGTCGACTCGCACATAACGACGCATAAATCATCTCGCCCGATGTTTTCGTTCTAATGGCGGCGCCTCGGGGGCGAGAGTTACGACGCTGGGCGTCGGGGCGCCCTCGCAGCCAGTGCTTCAATGATCCGGAAACTCGACCGCTATATCAATACAGCAACGCAATTTTTTTGCGCAACGGAAAAAGACGTCTAATTTTACAGCGCTGTTCAATGATGGCATAAATCGATGGTGCACAAGAAAACTGATAAAAGTTTAAAACAAAGTAAATTTCAATAATATTCATCTCACTGCTCTTTTCATACATTAAGTAATTTTATCTACGATAATTCAAAAAGTGATTACTTGTGACACTGAAAATCATTCAAAAAGTGATTACTGGTGACACTTAAAATCGTGTAAAAAGTAATGAGGGCATAAATTGATGGTACACAAGAAAACTGATAAAAGTTTAAAACAAAGTAAATTTCAATAATATTCATCTCACTGCTCTTTCCATACATTAAGTAATTTTATCTACGATAAATCAAAAAGTGATTACTTTTGAGACTGAAGATCATTCAAGAAGTGATTACTTGTGACACTAAAAATCGTGAAAAAAGTACACTTTTTAAGATCTTGTACTCTAAATCTTTTAAAGAATTCTAATGTTATTAATGTCAAGACGTCTTCAATTTTGTACATTTATGTTAGCTTAGGTTAGATTAGGTTAGGTTGTACCGCAACGTAGCACTTGAAAATAAGCGCAATCACCTGAAGTATGTACTACTTTTACATGTCATATAAATAATGAATACCATTATATTCAGAAAAAGGGGTCTATCACATAAAATAATAGAGGTTGCCATTTAAGAAACAAATGTTGACGTCATAACTCAAAAACAAATCATGAAAACATTTCAAAACATGTAATTTTGAAAATGTTATTATGACTTGGTAACTAACGCGTTATTTGCCCAGTCATAATAATGGAGTTTAAACAAGTATTCGCCAAATCTATTTCCATGTTCAAATCGATGTGTCCCGAGGATTTTTCCAGTAGTAACGATTAGTTTTTAGAGATATTTATCTTCATTTTATTATGAAAGTGCCAGTCAATGTTTTTGTGGTGTATATAACTTTTATAAGGAGTGCTCTTATGTTTTGAGCAAAGAAGGAAGTAATCTAGAGAAATCTTTCAATTTCATATTTGACAGTAGTAACTATCATAAATTTGGATATAATATCTTAGTAGTTAGACTATGGGGATTCCAACGCACCCCTAGCAGAGATTTCGATAAATTTAATTATGTAATTACCCGCAAATTCCGCCGATTAAACGCGAATCAAACCGCGAATTAAAATGACCGAAATCTCTGCTGAGATTTCGATTAAATTAATTATGTAATTACCGGCAAATTCCGCCGATTAAACGAGAATCAAACCGCGAAATATATTAATCGAAATCTCTGGTGGGGGTGCGTTGGAATCCCCATAGTATAACTACTTATCTTTATATTATTATGGAAGTGGGAGTCAAAGTTTTTGTGATCAGTATAAATTTTGTAACGATTGTTCTTCTGTTTTTCGACAAAAAAGGAAGTAATCTGGATATATCTATCAATATAATTTATCAGTAGATGGGGTGTAAAGTTAGTTCGCCTCCTCGTGGTGCACCCCGGATAACGCTAAATGAACTAACACATACTAGCAGTTAGATAAACTTATGATTGCCTGACTAAGACACATCTTGTAAGATGAATAAATCCAATGAAATGCTACAAATTAGAAATATAATCAGCTTGGTAGTGACTACGGAAATGCATCTCATACCATGTAATTCCTTGCCACTGCACCATAGATGAGTATGAAATTCACCACTTGTAATGTAGTTTGATGTAATGTTTAATGTTTACATTTGTTTTACAAATAATTAATAGAATAAAAATAAAAATTGGAACAATTGATATATCCCATAGTTTTTATTTTAACATAGTTTGTTATATATCGTCGAGAAGAAAAAAAAACGATTTAGCCGTATAAAAATCAAATATGGCAGCCATTTAAAATAAGAAAGTTGCTATTAATATCTCGGAAACCGCCATATTGATTTTTGTTTCGACTTGATTCTTAATTTTGTGCGATCGAACCAAGTAACTTTTTTTTAAAACTTATTTCCGCATCTGTAATAATTATGGAAATATCGTAGTTTTTAGAAAATCGTTTTTTTTTTGTTTTTTTCGAATAACTTCTAAACTGCTCGGACTTTTGAAAAAAATATATATATATATCTATATATATATATAATCCGTACTACTCCTCCACCTATGGCGTAATTGGTTACTGTCATAATTTTTGACAGAGAATTCTGACCCAATTACATTTTATTTTACCATAGGCCCCTGAACTATTTCTAGTTATGCGGGCGTTGAGAGGAGAGGGGCATTATTATTATTGCCCATCTGCGCCTGCATGCGACTTATAGATGGTAGAGGCACATTTCCAACATTTGTTGCAAGGAAGTGGGAAAACTACAGAAAAACCACCCCAGAAATGCAGACCCAGGAATCGAACCCGGGATCTTGAGGTCTAGAAGCGAACGCGTTAACGCTCTCTCCACCGCAGCCTCAAATGTTTCAATCTAATGTGAACCAGCATATGAAACTGCACTGCCCATTTAACCTGATCTCTGGCTTTAAGAAGAAGAAAGATACACATGTAATCCTACTGTATTTAGGACTTTTTCAACATAATCTGAACCAGTATACAAAACTGCATGACATTGTCCATTTAACCAGATCTCAAAAGCTTTTAAAATTACAAAGATACCCATGCAATCCTACTCTATTTAGGACACCCTGTATATCGCTGCTTATACAGGGTGTCCTAAATAGAGTAGGATTGCATAGGTATCTTTGTTATTTTAAAAGCTTTTGATTTTATGGTCATCGATAGTCCAGTAGTAAAAAAACAACAACAAAATGCTTCAAACTCCCACTTTAGCAAAGATAACTATTAATATTTTAGAGATAGGTAACTGCCAATTTGGCAGTTGACAGTATTTTTTTTTTTAGAGATATATGCTTCTTTATTTTATTATTATTATTATTATTATTAAGAAGCAGCCAATGTTTGTTAATAAGAAATAATTTTGAGAAGATTACTCTTGTAGTTAGGACAATACCATAAGTTTTCTAGATATATTTAACATTATTATTCATAATTTTTATAAAATATGATTAATTTTTGAAACAAAATGCGAATTATCGTGACAGATCTGCAATTATTTGAGGTATAAGTAAATTTTCCGTAACTGTCACTTTAATAAGAATAACTATCAAATATCCAGAAATAAATGCTAATTTACAAATTTTAATTATTATTTTTTCAGAGATTAATATTAATATATTGAAAAATTGTGGCACTAAAAATTAAATATGGTAGTTTAAAGAACGTATTTACCTACTTATAAAACTGTATTGAAATTTAAGTTTACATATAATCACTCGTTTAGAAAAATTGTCACTATGTGAATTAATTGATGTCAGTTTAAAAAATCATCATGTAAATAATATAAAAAAATTTTGAACATATAAAATTAAAGTGCACATCCAAATATATACTCTATAGTTTTTATTTGTTATTCTGAATCTTAATGTCTACTTACATACAAGTACACGGTGGGCAAAATTCGATGTTTTAATAGAAAATCTCGATAACTATAACAGATATGATAAAATGGACCTCCCTCCCCGATCTATTTTTCGAGAAACACTTAATGGTGAAAACCAAAATTGGCTATTATCTTTTGTTTTCGAGTTATTCGCAAAAATTTTTCGACTATTCGTTTTATGGTTTTTTCGTTATAATTTCTATGTTCAAGTCACTTTTTTGATAGTAATACAGCGGCATAGTCAATTTTTCAAAACACAGTTTGAAATTCGAGGTATGACATAAAGTTGTGCTTTTTTGTATGGAATTCATAGTTGGCTGTGACTTAGCTAAAAAGAGGGAATTTTTCTCGTTTCAACAATATACGACATATGGGGCCAATTCTTAATTTTTAATTTGATTTTATCATAAATTCTTATTTTAAACGAATTAAACATAATACGAAAAGTCGAAAAATCGTTTTTTTGCGAATAACTCGAAAACAAAAGATAATAGCAAATTTTTGTTTTCACCAGTTAGTTCTCGAAAAAATAGATATCGGCGGGGGGGTCCATATTATCATACGTGTTATAGTTATCGAGATTCCCTATGAAAACATCGAAATTTGCACCCCCTGTACATGTATGTAGGTAAACATTAAAATTCAGAATAACAAATAAAAACTATAGAGTATATATTTGGATGTGCACTTTTATTTTATATGCTCTAAATTTTTTTTAATATTATTTATATACAGTATGTCCCCGGATTGAGTTTACAAGAGGGATTATTTTAATTTTTGTTCTTTAAATAAAAATGTTATATGTATTAAAATTATTGCTTGGTCTGAAACTACCATTTCAGTAATTAAAACATTGATTCATGTATACAGGGTGTTGGCTAAGTAAAAATAAATTAAATCTATTTTTGACACTTTAGAAAAATAACATCATTTAAACAATCCCCTACCTTTTTCGTCACACAGTTCAAGCTTTGGTGTCTAACTCCTGAAAATTGTTTTATATTTTTTCAATAGTTATCAATGCAAATGCTTGTGGTAGGCGATTTTTTAAATTGTCAGTATTATTTTCTGCATTTGGGAAATTGTTTGAATGATTATATTTTAATATAATCGTAATCGTAATCGTAATTGTTAGATGTAATTGTAAATTATTTTTGTAAATAGTAAATAAATAAGTGTCAACACCTTGTATAAATAAATCAAAGTTTCAATAACTGAACTGGTAGTTTCAGACCAAGCAGGAATTATAATTCCCATAACATTTTTACTTAAACGTAAAAATTAAGAAAAATGTCTTTTCGTAAACTCAATCCGGGGACATACTGTATATTAAATTTTGCCACATATTTTCTGAAGTGAGTGCAATAAATAAAAATTTCGGTGTAAGAATTTATATGTTGAAAAATACTAAAATTTGAATGTATTAAAAACTATAAGTGCCCGTGCAAAAAAGTAATCTATTGAAAAAAACTGATATATGCAATAATTGATATCAGTTTATAATAATGCTTTTTATTGTTTTTCTTTATTATTTGCAATAATGAAACATTAAAAAAAGTTATATATTAATGAATTGTGTGCATAAAATGTTAAATGACAGTTCAAAACATTTCAATATTATTATCTTTATTTTATTATGGAAATGGCAGCCAGTTGATAAATATAAATTTTGTAGAGATTACTCTTGTTTTTTTTGGGTAAAACAGTAAGTTGTCTTCAGATATCTTTCAATTTAATTCATCAAGATTATATAATATTATATATTTTTTTAATCAATTGCGAGGTTTCTATATAAACTATAAATGCTAGTGCAAAAAAGTAATCTATTGAAAAAAACTGATATATGCAATAATTGATATCAGTTTAAAATAATGCTTTTCATTGTTTTCTTGATTATTTGCAATAATGAAACTTAAAAAAAAGTTATATATTGATGAATTATGTGCATTAAATGTTAAATATGACAGTTTAAAACACTTTAATATTATTATCTTTATTTTGTTATGGAAATGGCAGCCAGTTGATAAATATAAATTTTGTAGAGATTACTCTTATTTTTTTTTGTAAAACAGTAAGTTTTCTAGAGATATCTATCAATTTATTTATCAGGATTATAAGTATATTATATATTTTTTTGAATCAATTGGGTGTCTACTTCCAGTTCTAGTTTCTAGTTCTCTATAGTTTCTATAGAAAACCGAATCAGGAAATATATTAGTAAATATTCTACGTAACTATCGCTTTAATAAAGATAACTATCAATATTCCAGAGACAACCTTGTCAATTTGGTAGTTACAAGTAGGTATTATTTTTTTGGAGATAATTTTCGTTATTTTATTATGGAATTGGTAGTCAATAATTCTCTAGATTCTGGCACATTCGCAATTGATTAAAACAATATATAATATTATATAAATTAAAAATGATGAATTGAAATTAAAAATGAAATTGAATTGCATTGATAAATATCTGTAGATAAGTTACTATTTTTCCCAAAAAAACTATTGTAATCTCTACAAAATTAATTTGTACTGTTATCAATGGACAAAATAGTAACTTATCTAGAAATATTTATCAATTCAATTCAATTTCATTTTTAATTTCAATTCATCAATTTTAATTTATATAATATTACATATTGTTTTTATCAATTGCGAATGTGCTAGAATCTAGAGGATTCAGTAGCTTCTTATAAGGATCATTACGTATCATGTAATTACTGTATATTGGGAATGCTCCAGTTGATAAATACATTTTTATTATTACATTTTCTATCTACTGTCTCTATAGATAATAAAGATTACTGTTACAAATATTACAAATATTACGGTAAAGATTACTGAATAATTTTCTAGAGAATCAACAATTAAAAGATATATAAGGAAAATTGTGATGAAATTGATAAAGTCCAGGTATATTCTGATTATTTATATTATTTTGTTACTATACCTTTCAACTTCAATTTTGCACTATTCACAGTCAAATTGGCATTAATCATTACCTTTCAACTTCAATTTGGCAATAATCACAGTCAAATTGGCATTAATCATTATCAATTTGGCATTAATGAAAACCATGTTGGCATTAAACAAATTCATGTTGCCATTAAATAACATCAAATTGGCAAATTTAAAAGAAAATAGTTTAACCTCGAATATCTCAGAAACGCTTCAATGACAATAAAGCTAATTCACCGAAAAATGGTATATGATTTCATATACATCCTACCCTAAAACTTTTGTATGTTGCTGTGTAACTACCATAGAAGAACCTCTGTTTTTGCGGCATTGTATTTACTCAGATGATTGTAATTATATCAATCAATATGTGTATTGATCCCCACTATCAATATGTGTATTGATAGTGGGTGACTCGTCGCAAAATATCAGAATTCCAAGTCTACTCTAGTAGAAATAAAAAAACTGATTTGCTAAGTAACACATAACTTAACTTGATAACTTCATTAACTAAATGTTGTTCAATCTTTAGTGGGGCTGAAAGATTGATTTTGTCTTCAAGATCTTTTTTGAAGCTTTGCCAATCTGTGAGCTTATTTACTAATGTTGGGTTGTTTTCTCGCTAATTTTTTAATCGTAATTTTTTTCGTTGAGTGTTAGTACAATTCGTGAGTAATCCGAGTTCATATCCCAACCTTCTTCAACATTCATATAATGTGCAGATATGTTTCTAATAATGAAAATGTCTATAAGATCTGGTATCTTATTTGGGTCAGTTGGCTAATGGGTTGGTTTTCCTGTAGATAGTGATTCACATCTACGTTCCCTGATTGCTTGTAAAAGTTCTTTGGCCTTAGTGGTAGTCAATCTAGATCCCCAATGAGGGTTCTTAGCATTGAAGTCACCTCCAATAATGAATCTGTATCCTTGGCTTTCTAGAAACTATATATATATATATTCATTTTTCTTGAGGGCATGCTTAGGGGGACAATAAATTGCTGTTAAATGCTAAATGCTCCCAGATATATGCCACGAAGTTGTGGAATACTTTATATATAAATAAATATTGCAATATTTTTTACGTTTTGTAGTACCAACAAAGTAAAAATTGCATTATATATTTAATTTCTTAGAAACAACTTTTTCTGGTTAAAATAACTATATTTTCAGCCCTAAATTTCTCGTGTACCATCGACGATATCAATCGGAGTATTGATCGTGGTGCTGGCAGTGTGGGGCCAAACAAGATTCAAATTTGTGGAGCTTTCGGTGTGTCGTGTGGCAGCCCATGCGGAAAGCTGCGGAGGGCTCGCCGACAAAGATAATTGCGACACGTAAACGTGTCTGCGCTGTAAAACAAAGAGGCGAGCTGTTATCGCCGGCGCCCGGCGACCGCAGGTAATGCAGGTGGCCGGACATGGGGGTGGGGGTTAAAGCGGACGGACAGCGTGTGTAAATATGGGCCGGGGGCGGCGGAATTAAAGTGGAAAAATCGAGCGGCCGGCGCGGCGGAGCGCACCCCTGAAAAGTTAATACTTATAAATGCGGATATCCCGCGGCCTAGACGGGGGCGGTGGTAATGATAAATTTCCAGGGCGCGGCGTTTATAATAAATTATTCATCCCCGAAATGCGCGCTGTGTGTGTGTAAACACGGGCGTCGGCTCGGCGTTCCAGGGGGCGGGGGCGGCTGGAATTGTGTTCCTAAAAGATTATAAATTACTTTTATTGCAGTCCCTCATCCGCGCGCCGCGATATTTCATGCGGCTCGAGGAGGAGCACATCCACTTACGGGGGCTGCTGTGTGCACCCCAACGGCGATGCACTCCGCGCCGCCCCCGTAAGCCCCGCATAAATTACGCCGCATAAAAATTTATTTTTATCAAAACCGTAAAAAATGTCCATTACTGTGGGGGCGGCGCACGAACCGGAGCGCGCCCCGAGGGGGGGCTCATGCAACATCGCGTGCCGACGCCGACGACTCCGCCGCCGCCGGCGAGTTCCTCGAAATTCCGAACAAAGGCCCTACGACGCCGCCCCCCCCCCCCCCGGGGGCTAGGGCCGGCAACAGAGGGCGCCCTCATTAAGTATGCGACCTTCGCGCCGATCGAACCTGACATCTGACGCACACCCATAGGTACGCACACGCACAGAAAGGGGATTCAATCAGAGCCAGAATGGAGAACTGCTCGATCCGGCCCTCCTCAACCCAGGCCACTTGATTATACCGCAGAAATTTGATAAATTCCGCCTTCAAAGGGCGCAGGCATGTGGGAACAGGCGTCGGATTTAACGTGTTTCGTGGGCAAGATCCACTTAACATTTTCTCTCAATGCTCACAGAAAACTTGAGACCCTGCAAAGCTTAGTGCATCTTTGACACCAGCAGCTAAAATTGCGTTCTGACCAAAAACTGGGTGGGGAAATTTGTATGTTAGTATAGACTATAGAGCACCGTTTCTCAACCTTTTAAGTGCCACGACCCCCAAAAAAGCCCAAAAATAAAGCAATCAAACTGACGACCCCCTTAATAATTAGGGGCTGAAAATACAGGGTGTCCCACGGAAACCGTCCATTAAAAGGTTATGGGATTCCCAATACAATAAACAATTGAAAAAAATCATAGAAAAAGCAACTTCCGTTCTCATCAGGTGGAATACTTTCAAACTTTTATCACTTCCGGTTCTACCGGAAGTAGCCATAAACGTTTTTTTTTTAATTTTCCTGTCGTTACTTGAAGACATGTTAAAAAACAATAAACATAATTTCATTGTCTCTTTTTCTCCTCTACAACAAGGGACTTTTAGATTTTCGATGAGACGTTCTGTGTGAGTGCAATCGTCATCAAGTCTAAATTTTTAAATATGGACCTGAATTTTTTATTTTATTTTTAAGTAGTTGAGTTTTGAGTGAAATTTTTTGAATTATCTTTATTAATTATTGTTCCCCCATATGATTAAGCAACCTTGTCCCAATTTAACCGACTTCGTGTTTCTTACCGTTCCTATATCCCCATAGTGATAATCGAATTTGTATAACCCTGTATATTAATATGTTTTTGGCTTTCCCATTTAATTTGGAACATCTTTTGTAGAGATGTATGCACAGGGTTGGCAAATTTCGATGTTTTAATAGGGAATCTCGATAACTATAACAGGTATGATAAAATGGACCTACCCCCCCCCAACTCTTTTTTTCGAGAAAAACTTAATGGTGAAAACCAAAATTGGCTGTTGTCTTTTCTTTTCGAGTTATTCGCAAAAATTCGATTTTTCGACTTTTCGTTTTATGGCTGTAGGTCACTTATTTATGAGAATAGAAAACATCGAAATTTGCCCACCCTGTACACTTATCTCTTATTATTTCTGAGATAAAAATTCAATTCCAAGATTTTGACCTTGAATAAGTCGTTTTTGAAAATTTTCAAAAATTTGAATTTCTGCATCATGTTTCTGAAACATGCTTATTTTTCGTCAAACATGCTTACGATGCGTTAACAAAAATATGTCACGTTTGAAAAATTCACTTAAAACGTATTAATTTCGGTGACCACTTCTTGGAATTAAAATTTTTAAACAATAAATGCATACACATATCAAAAAATAATGAATTTATTATTCATACATAGCAACTGCGATATAATTGTTGATCAAACTTATAGAGTATGTGCGATCTGAGAGCTTTTTACATTTTTGCACTGAGACATTATAAATAGACAAATTTTTGCAGTATATATTTAAAAATTGTCAGGTTTTCACAGCCGAAGCTAAGAATTTCACATATTTTGACAGTTGTAATTGAAAATTTGACAGATTTCGATGGTTTTAATTGAGAATTTGACGTATGGGAACTGTTGCACTTAAAAATCTGATAAATGTTACATTTTAAAACTGGGATATCAAAAACTGACAAAATTTAAAAGATTCAGGCAGTATCTATTAAAAAAATTACAGATTTTCACAGCAGAAGCTTTGAATTTTATAGATTTTGAAAGTCTCAGTTGGGAATTGTACCCATTTAGAAAGTTAACAGACTTTGACAACTATAATTGTAAATTTGGCAGATTTCGACAGTTTTTAATTAAATTTGACATACGGGATGATTCAAAAGGTGAGGTTCAAACATTTAGGTGTCATTAGTGATCTTAAAATGCCCATTCCGTCATAAAATTTATTATTCATACATATCAACTGCGACATAATTGTTGATCAAACCTATAGAGTTTGTGCGATCTGATAGCTTTTCACATTTAGGCAAATTTTGGCAGGATCTATTAAAAATTGACAGGTTTTCCCAGCTGAAGCTAAGAATTTGACATATTTTGACAGTTGTAATTGAAAATTTGACAGATTTCGACGGTTTTAATTAAGAGTTTGACGTATGTGAACTGTTACACTTAAAAATCTGATAAATGTTTACTGGGATATCAAAAATTGTCTAAATTTAACAGATTCAGGCAGTATCTATTGAAAAATTGTCAGATTTTCGCAGCAGAAGCTTTGAATTTTACAGATTTTGAATGTCTCAGTTAGGAATTGTACCTATTTAGAAAGTTTGCAGATTTTGACAACTATAATTGTAAATATGGCAGATTTCGACAGATTTTAATTAAATTTGACATACAGGATGATTCAAATGGTGGGGTCCAAACATTTAGTTGTCATTGGTGATCTTAAAATGCCAATTCCGTCATAACAAATTAGCACTTGATTTAACAGAACATCATAAAAACAAAGAAATCCTCTGTAACTAGATAACGGTTGGAAATAAGACATAGGTTTATCAACATTTTTTGCTTCGTATAGCAAGTGTCACATTCTTATCAGCTTTCTGTCGTCCATCTTTGGACATAGCCTCTCCAAGTTGCTTCCATTCCTCTCTACTACTTGCTATTTCAGTCCATTTCTTTCCTGCATGTTTCTTAATGTCGTCTGCCCAACGCATTTGTGTCACATTAATTCCTTAATAATTGTTAATATATTAATATCTGAATATCAAAATAAATTTTAATTTATTAATTAATTAATGATTTTATTTTGTACATTAGTGCTTTTATTTTTCTGACAGATTGCGATCCCCCGTATATCTGATCAGGACCCCCCTGGGGGTCTTGACCCCGCGGTTGTGAAACTATGGTACCGAGTTCCCGGTACTACGAGTATAGTCGTCCATCGAGAGCTGCTAGTGACTTGTCGCCCATATTGCGGAAATTCGACATACGTTTCTTATTTCATTTCATTCCGTTACATTCATCTTAAGCCTGCGAACGAGCATAGAAAATGCGATTTTTTGTTCAAACAAATATGAGTCATTGTCAGCTCTCGGCGGAACTAGGTTCGGAAAAACTGATGTAATTTTCTCGATGCCTTCTTTTGAGAAAAAACTTAATGGTGAAAATCAAAATTAACTGACGTTTTTTTGTTTTGCTTAACGTACTTTTTTTTGCAACAAGTGCCAATGTCAAAATTAAGAAAATTGCAGTTAATGTGAACTGTAAAAGCGTGTAGTTAATATATTTGCTGCCATAATGGTCCGCTCGGAGCTAGATATTGACTTTGGCACTGGAAATATAAACGTTTGTAAATTCAAAGCAACGTTTAAGTCAACTCACACTTCTTGCACCAAACCACAGATATATTTTCGCGTTTTAATAGTCTTGACGCTTGTACCAATAAAATTATGAAATTGCGGCGCGCAATTTCACTCTTTCTTTATAGTGAACGTTGGTCACCAGTATGTTATATAATTGCAAAAATGAGGCTGTACGTACACATAAATTCAGAAACTTTTTACTGCGTATTACAAGTATTATCTTGTGCAAGGTGCAGACCAGCATTGGCTAACATAATTGTTACAGCATAGGAGCCTGCAATGCAATGCCACATTTACACATGCAAAAACCTAGCGGCATTGTGGCTGTAAAACAGCGAGTCATTGTGTGCAGCATCCCTTTCCACTTACATCCTTGACTGGATTGCCGGAATCGCGCGAGGACACGAAAAAAACCAAACGACGTTATAATGGCCCCTCACAATTGTCGATGGCCGGCTGCGTCCCGTCTAATAACGAAGCGCGGTGGAACGTAAAACAAACAGCACAACAACACTGAAGAAGAATGAGGCAAAAAGAAGCACGGGGCGGCCGATTCCGCAAGAACGGCGACGTCGTTAGCGTCATTGTTAACACATTCCTGCGAGCGCCGGGGGCCTGCGGGGGCCGCCGCCCCCGCAGGCCCCCGTCTAATATGTACGTTTCGGAACGAGATTGTTACGCAAACAGTCGCGAGAGCATTGTTTGCAAAACAAACAGCATGGGAAGCAGGAAAGCCCCGCTAACTGTTCATTGTGTTGTTCTTATTGCACACTGTTTGTGTGTTTGTGTGCGCGCCCGTTTCGGACGAAGCGCGTGTCGCCATCGGACACTCTTTGGCAACAGTCACGCACGCAGATGAAACGTGCGGTTTGCCGGGATAGGATTTTCGCACGTAATTAATGTGCGAGGAGGATATGGAACGTAACGGAATCTCAGTGCATTGCCTTTTCATATAATTTGCTATAGAGCCAGCGATAACCTTTTTATAGGGGGTATTATTGCCCCATCTGTGCACGAATTAATGTGGGCTATCACATAAATTTCTCCACACGATTTTTCAGTTAATATTCTTTCATCTATTTCTACGTTTTCTAAGTCTATGTTTTATTTCCACTTCAAATTTTAACAAATCTCAAAATTTCGCAAATACACAACATACTTTGTGGATATTTTTCGAAACTGCAAAACATATTTTTGTAAATATCACGAAACTACAAAATATACTTGAAAAATTCAATCCTAGAACCAATGAGGAGAGTTTCCTCATAAATTTCTCTACTGCACTTTTTAATAAATGATTTTTAATATTTAGTACCTACTATTTGAAGTTTTGAACTGCGCTAAAACTGTCACAGAAAGTTTCAGTTTTAACTGAAAACTGTGAAAACAGTTAAGCACTTTAAATTCCCAGAATTCTCTAAGAATTTTATTAAATAACATAAAAAAACAAGAAAATTTAATAACAAATTTGCTTGTATTAAAATTTTCAAATACTTGTTTTTACCTTACCTTTATTTGTAAACTTGTAATTACCTTTAAATTTATTAATTTTAAAGTATACCCTAAATTTGAAGAGTAAGTAAAAATCCAAATTGGTGAAAGTTGCATTATTCAACAAAACTTAAATTAAGACATATCGACAAACATCTAGCAATAGTCATAAATGTTATCTACTTCAAATTTCCAGAACTCGTGGAGAAAACATAGTTTTTGTTAAATTTACATTAGACAAATATGACAGTTTAGTTTCATTCTGTAATGTGATAAAATTTCCAAGGTATCCACTCCAAATTTGCAGGGTATATAAAAAAGCCTTATTTGGTAAAGGTTGCATGATAATACCTCAAAATTTATATGAAACAATTAACGAAATTCGACCAATTCATATTTAAATGAGGTAGTGGGTAATTCTTGGTGAAACATTTTGATAAGATGAATACCACTTGGTATAGTTTCACAGGATTAATAGATTGCTCTACAATTGTTTCGACCTTATGATCATTCTCAAAAGAGATATAAAACCCAGATATAAAACTCAGTTTAAACCATAAGTTGGCACAACATTACTCATTAATCCATCTTTGATCAGATTGTAATAATTATAGTAAAATACGATTAAGGGTTTTAATAAAAAAAAACATGTGATGTAATTAATATATAACAAGAGTAGTTAAAAGTATTCAAACAAACGCATCAAAAGATAATGGGAACTCATCAATAAATTCTAAATTATGTGTCCAAAATTGCCAACAGACATAAAAATTCTGGTTTTGTTAAAGTTGCATGAATATTAATTAAATTTGCGTGACAATACATACAAATTACATGAAGAAATCACGAAAGTTCTAGAAAATATTTGAAATTTACTCAAATGCAATAAAATATGAATGAAATAAATGAATATGAATATGAATATGAATATAACATTCTTAAAGAAGCATAAATATTTTTGCTCAGTTGGCATGACGATTCAACAAAAATTTCTTGCAAAAACGACGACGATATCAACGAAAATTCATACAAACATACTATTTCAACAAATAAATTTCAAAATAATCCAAATATACAACAAAAATGAAATTCCTGAAAATTTACGTAAAATACCACGAAAATTCAGTCAATATTTTAAGTACCTAATACGTTAAGATTATTAGGTACTTAAACTACAAGTAAGGCACTCTAAGGTTGTCTATAATTAAAAAAAACAATAATTATATAAAAAGCCACGAAAATTGAATAGGAATTTACATGAAAAATCATGAAAATTCAGCCAATATTTTAGGTCACTAATACCTTAAGATTATTAGGTACCTACACTACAAGTAAGACACTCTAAGATTGTCTATAATTAAAAAAAAAACAATAATTATATAAAAAGCCACGAAAATTGAATAGGAATTTACATGAAAAATCATGAAAATTCAGCCAATATTTTAGGTCCCTAATACCTTAAGATTATTAGGTACTTAAACTACAAGTAAGGCACTCTAAGGTTGTCTATAATTAAAAAAAACAATAATTATATAAAAAGCCACGAAAATTGAATAGGAATTTACATGAAAAATCATGAAAATTCAGCCAATATTTTAGGTCACTAATACCTTAAGATTATTAGGTACCTACACTACAAGTAAGACACTCTAAGATTGTCTATAATTAAAAAAAAAACAATAATTATATAAAAAGCCACGAAAATTGAATAGGAATTTACATGAAAAATCATGAAAATTCAGCCAATATTTTAGGTCCCTAATAGCTTAAGATTATTAGGTACCTAAACTACAAATAAGGCACTCTAAGGTTGTCTATATTAACAAAAAAATGATATATAAAGCCACGAAAATTCAAAAAGAAATTACATGAAAAACCATGAACATTCAACCCACATTTTAGGTACCTAATACCTTAAGATTATTTGGTACCTAAACTACAAGTAAGGCACTGTAAAGTGGTCTTTAATTCACAAAAAAAGCCACGAACATTGAACAAGAATTCAAAATTTCCCAAATACACAACAAATTTCAAATTGCACGAAATTTCTCGTTACATGAAAAATCATGAAAATCATATATTCTTTAAAATCAAGACATCAAAATTTCCCAACTACACAAAACAAATGTTTTGTGATTGCATGAAATTCGACAAAATTTACATGAAAATTTAAAGAATATTTTAGATTATTACCACTAAAACTACAAAATCAGTTACACTTATGTTTATCTACAATTCATAAAAAACAAAAATGATTCAACCAAAATTTCTTGCAAGAACTACGACGATATCAAGGAAAATTCAACGGAAGAATTTAACAAATAAATCTCAACATTTTCCAAATATACAACAAAAATGAAATTCCACAAAATTTACATGAAAATTTAAAGAATATTTTAGATTATTACCACTAAAACTACAACTTAAGTTAAGACACTTAAGTTTATCTACAATTCATAATAAAGCAAAAATGATTCAACAAAAATGTCTTGCAAGAACGACGACGATATCAACGAAAATTCAACGGAAGATTTTAAAATATAAATCTCAACATTTTCCAAATATACAACAAAAATGAAATTCCACCAAATTTACATGAAAATTTGAAGAATATTTTAGATTATTACCACTAAAACTACAACTTAAGTTAGACACTTAGGTTTATCTACAATTCATAATAAAGCAAAAATGATTCAACAAAAATGTCTTGCAAGAACGACGACGATATCAACGAAAATTCAACGGAAGATTTTAACAAATAAATCTCAAAATTTTCCAAATATACAACAAAAATGAAATTCCACAAAATTTAGATGAAAAACCATGAAAATTCAGCCAATATTAACCTGTAACCTGTAACCTGTAACCAATATGTACCTAATACCTTAGGATTATTGGGTACCTAAAGTACAAGTAAGGCACTTTAACGTTGTCTATAATTCATATATACTCCTATATACTCCTCTATATAAAATCCACGCAAATTGTACAAAAGATTTCCAAATTTCCCAGATACCTGCTTATTCCTCTTTACATGAAAATAATATAATCTTGAAATTGCATTTTTTTTTTGCATTAAAGGGCATGATAATTCCTCAAAAATTATATGAAAAAGCCATGTAGAAGCCACAAAAATTCAAGGAAAGATCTCTAAATGTAGCGAATATACAGTAAAATGTATATTTTTATAAATTGCATTAAATTACATAAAATGTACATGAACAATTATAAAAATATCTAAACTATTAAATTTGATATATTTTATTGTATTTCTTCTTTTATTGGAGTATTTACTGGTATATGTTTAGATATAAATATGTTTTGTTGTTTTTATTATTTCTTGTTCACATTACTTGACTAGTTCCGGCTATCTTTCAGCCATCTTCAGAGGTGTTATTTTTTTATAGTTCAATAGATACGATTAGATAAAATTTTATAAATATTTTGAATTTTTTTTATTTTTTCTTTTATTTATTTATTATTTGGTGGATGAAACTATAACAAAAATATAATATTCAAATTGAAAATCTTCAAAATTTATATAATACATCACGAAAATGTAATATTCTTCATTGTAGATGATAATTTTTCATTGAAATTCCCCAAAATTGATATGAAAAATCATAAAAACGCAAATTCTTTATTTAAGATGAAAACTTGTAATCGAAATTCCTCAAAATTTACATGGAAAATCATGAAAATGTAATCTTTTTTAAATTATAAAAATGATTGTACAGGATGTACAACGGACAAAACAGTAAATCCTTGGTAGATTTAATTTTCATTTTATATAATCAGGGATCAAACTTTGCAAGCACTCAATATTAAGAGTACCCTCATCAGGCTGAAAAAAGACATTTTTTTTGTTGTTGTTGTTGGAAGAGGGTACTCTTTATATGAGTTCGAAAGCTTGCACAACTTGCCCCTGATTAAATAAAATGACAATTTAATCTACCGAAGATTTACGGTTTTATCCGTTCACATCCTCTACAATCCTTTATATAATTCATTCTCGTAAGGACATAAAGGACTCTATTTCATATTTTTTTAAAGTGAGTGATTTTGTTTTCATAAATTTGCATGACAACTTAATAAAAATGAGATGAAAAATATGTAATCCTGTAATGATCGTATGATGGAATTTCGTGAGTTTACGTTTGGAAAATCGGTGTACACTACAAAAGGATTATCGACTGCTTGATGGTGGTGAACACTCGGAAGCTTTGTAGATCGCTATTGCTTTGAGAAGCATCGGGTATATAAACCGGCATGCGTAATTAGATCGCTTTCGGGGCGCACACAGCTAACGCCGTGCGATTTCGGCACTCATCCACTCGAGAACTTCCACCGACGTGCAATCGACGTGCAAGAGACAATTACGCGAGCCGTCCGGGTAATGCCTAATCCCTTAAATTAACTTGGGCGCGGCAAATGGCGCGTTCGCACACGACGGGGCTAATGACAAAGTTGTATGTTTGTTTACGAGCAGTGCGGGGAAGTAAGTGCATCCGGCAGCAGAGCACTCTCCCGTTTATTTCGACGACCGTCGAAGATTTATTTAATTCCGACCGATGCTGAGGGAGCCATCCAACAGCGCGCACATGTCCCCCATGTTACAGTTGCAAGAACAACTTAGTGGTACTTTTGCTCGCGTTGTCGTGTACGAGAGTACCACGGAAATTATGTCTCACGTAATCGCGCCTGGCAGCCGGAGGCGTCGCAATTAACGCGTGCTTTATGGGCATGGTTAATTTGCGGGACATTTTTGCCAGGTTTATTGCGGCTGAGCATGCGATCAGGATGTATGGAGATTACTGCCCGCATCACCTTTTAAACCAATCAGGTGGCTGCATATGCAAATGCGTCACCGAGATCGTTACAAGCGATTAAATGAACTAAATATACTAATTATTTCCAACAAAGCTTTGTGGATCAATCAGAGAAATTAAATGGGAAGGCCATTAGCGTGATTAAATTTCCGCCGAAAATTCAGCTGCACATTCGTCCAGCCGATGTAGATACAAATGTTAGTTAAAATCACCGTAAATATATTAACCTTGCGATCATTATATAATAACCATACCAATAAGGTTACTTTTCAGTGGACACATTTTAAAAGTTTCGACACGAAAAATCGCGTATTTAAGATTATAGGAATGTTCTATACACCATACATGTACGTGACTTTTGCCAGAACACCGACAATATATGTACTTTTAATATTGAGTGCTTGCAAAGTTTGATCCCTAATTATATAAAAAGACAATTTAATCTACTGAGGATTTACTGTTTTCTCTATTGTACATCCTGTACAATTATTTTTATAATGTAAAAAATATTACATTTTCATGATTTTTCATGTAAATTTTCTGGAATTTCGACTAAATTTTTTCATCTTAAATAAAGAATATTGCGTTTTTATCATTTCTCATAACAATTTTGTGGAATTTCGATAAAAAATTATCTTTTTATATAAACTTAGAAGATTTTCAATTAAAATTTTATAGTTTACGAGTTTTTTTTAAATAATTTTTCACGTACGTTTCGTGTAATTTAATGCAATTTATAAAAATATAGATTTTACTGTGTATGAGTTACATTTAGAGATCTTTCCTAGAATTTTTGTGGCTTTTACGTGGCTTTTTCATGTAATTTTTGACGAATTATCATGCACGTTTATGCAAAAAATTGTGCAATTTCAATGTTACGTGCATTAAATGCCCACAAATTAAGTATACTTTAAATATGAATGAACGAAGTGGATTTAGTGTACCTCTGTATTATACATAACTATGGCAATGGTACATGGTATGCGTGGATTTTCATGTAAAGAGGAATCATCAATTTATTGTGTAGGTATCTGGGAAATTTGGAAATGATTTGTTGAATTTTCATGGATTCTATGTGATTTTTACTTTTTTTTATAAATTGTAGATAAACTTAACATTATCTAACTTCAGTTGTAGTTTCAGTGGTAATAATCTAAAATATTGATTGAAGTTTCTTGATTTTTCATGTAACTTTTGTCAAATCTCTTGCAGATCACAAAAATTTAGTTGTTTTGTGTAGTTGGTAAATTTTAATTTCTTTAATTTTTTTATGGATTTCAAAGAATATATGATATTCATGGTTTTTCATGTAATAAGAAATTTCGTGCAATTTGAAATTTGTTGTGTATTTGGCTTTTTCACGTAATTTTTGAGGGATTATCATGCACATTTATGCAAAAAATTATGCAATTTCAAGATAATATAAATGTCATGTAAAGAGGAATAAGCAATTTGTTGTGTAGGTATCTGGAAAATTTGGAAATGTTTTGTTTCATTTTCGTGGATTTGATGTAATTTTTGCTTTTTTATGAATTGTAGATAAACTTAACAGTATCTAACTTAAGTTTTGTTTTAGTTGTAATAATCTAAAATATTGATTGAATTTTCATGATTTTTCATGTAAGCTTTGTTGAATCTCTTGCAGATCACAAAAAATTATTTGTTTGGTGTAGTTGGGAAATTTTGATATATTTTATTTTATTATGGATTTTAAAGAATATATGATATTCATGGTTTTTCATGTCACGAGAAATTTCGTGCAATTTGAAATTTGTTGTGTATTTGGCTTTTTCATGTAATTTTTGAGGAATTATCATGAACGTTTATGCAAAATATTATGCAATTTCAAGAGTATATGATTATCATGTAAAAATGAATAAGCAATTTGTTGTGTAGGTATCTGGAAAATTTGGAAAGTTTTGTTTAATTTTCGTGGATTTTATGTAATTTTTGCTTTTTTATGAATCGTAGATAAACTTAACAGTGTCTAACCTAAGTTGTAGTTTTAGTGGTAATAATCTAAGATATTGATTGAATTTTCATAATTTTTCATGTAAATTTTGAATTCTTATTCAATTTTCGTGGCTTTTTATGTAATTATTGTGTTTTTTTTGTGTGCATTATAGACAACCCTAAAGTGCCTTACTTGTAGTTTGGGTACCTAATAATAATAATAATTACCTACTACTCCTCCACCTATGGCGTAATTGGTTACTGTCATTATTTGACAGATAATTCTGACCCAATTACATTTTATTTTACCATAGGCCCCTGAACTATTACTAGCTATGTGGACGTTAAGAGGAGAGGGGCATTATTATTATTAGTCATCTGCGCCTGCATGCGGCTTATAGATGGGAGAGGCACATTTCACAACTAAAATTGTAGTTTTAGTGGTAATAATCTAAAATATTCATTGAATTTTCATGATTTTTCATGTAAATTTTGTCGAATCTCATGCAGATCACAAAAAATTTGGTGTTTTGTCAATTATTACTGGCAATTTTTAGACATTTTGACTATTATTACTGATTATTTCCAGATGTTGTGGCAAAATATAAAAAGTTTAAGTTGCAAATTGTCAAAATTGCAGAATTTGTAACTATTTTGTTTAACAATAAATGTAAGAAAATAATTATCAAATTTGAGATCATCTGTTTATATGTGCAACGTAACAAACAACGATAAATCAAATGATTGCAAACCAAATTTAGGGCAATTTGGTACCCTGCATTGCAATTCTGAAAAAAATTCTTAAAATTGTTAGCTTAAAATTATTAGAAATTAGCATTTCAAAATATTTCAATTAAAAATATTATGTTAATTGTAGATTACCTGGTTAAAGTTTTTTGCGTAATGTGGCAGTAAATAAAAAATGAAAGCTTTGCTAAATAAAATAGATTTTTTCTACTTTAGTGAAATTACTGACATTTTTCAGACAGTTTTTGACAAATGTCAGTGGTTCTGGCGAGTATTACTGGCAATTTTTAGACATTTTGACTATTATTACAAATTATTTTCAGATGTTTTGGCAAAATATAAAAAGTTAAGTTTAAAATCGCCAAAATTGCAGAATTTGTAACTATTTCGTTTAACAATAAATGCAAGAAAAGAATTATCAAATTCCAGATTATTTGTTTATATGTGCAACGTAACAAACAACAAAAAATCAAATGATTGCACACCAAATTTGATATTTGTTTTAATTCTAGTTAATTTACTCGCAATTTTCGACATATTAAGAATTATTTCTGGAAATTTTCAAACACTTTGGTAAAATTACTGCTGATTTTAAGAAATTTTGGTACCCTGAATTGCAGTTTTGAAACATTTTCTTGAAATTGTTGGCTTAAAATTATTAGAAATCATCATTTCAAAATATTTCAATTGAAAATATTATGTAAATTGTAGATCACCTGGTAAAACTTTTTTTGTGCAATGTGGCAATATTTAAAAAAATAAAGCTTTGCTAAATAAATTAGATGTTTTCTATTTTACTGAAATTCCTGACATTTTTCAAACAGTTTTTGACAAATGTCAGTGCAATTAAAGCTTTTGCTAAATAAATGAGATGTTTTCTATTTTAGTGAAATTACTGACATGTTCGGACAGTTTCTGACAAATATCCGTGGTTCTGGCGATTATTACTGGCAATTTTTAGACATTTTGACTATTATTACTAATTATTTTCAGATGTGTTCACAGAATATAAAAAGTTTAAGTTTAAAATTGCCAAAATTGCAGAATTTGTAACTATTTTGTTTAACAATAAATACAAGAAAATATTGATCCAATTTCTGATCATTTGTTTATATGTGCAACGTAATAAACAACAGAAAATCAAATGATTGCAAACCAAATTTGTTTTTTTTTTAATTCAAGTTAATTTACTGACAATTTTCGACATATTAAGAATTATTTCTGGAAATTTTCAAACACTTTGGTAAAATTACTACTGATTTTAAGACATTTTGGTACCCTGCATTGCAATTTTGATACATTTTCTTAACATTGTTAACTTAAAATTATTAGAAATCATCATTTGAAAATATTATTTAAATTGGAGATTACCTGGTTAAACTTGTTTTGTGCAATGTGGCAGTAAATAAAAAAATAAAGCTGTCCTAAATAAATTAGATTTTTTCCATTTTAGTGAAATAGCTGACATTTTTCAGACAGTTTTTGACAAATGTCAGTGGTTCTGGCGATTATTACTTTTGTGCAATGTTGAAGTAAATAAAAACGTAAAGCTGTGCTAAATAAATTAGATTTTTTCTATTTTAGTGAAATTACTGACATTTTTCAGACAGTTTTTGACAAATGTCAGTGTTATTATTACTAATTATTACTATATTATTACTAATTATTTTCAGATGTTTTAAATTGTAGATCACCTGGTTAGATTATTTTGTGCAATGTGGCAGTAATTAAAAACATTTGTTAAAATCTAAAGTTGATATCGTCGTCGTTATTGTAAGAAATTTTCATTAAATCGTCCTGCCACGGAGTAAAAATATTTAATGCTTTTTTTAGAATATCATATTCATATTCTTGAGTTTCATGAATTACATGAATTTTCATGTAAACTTTGTAAAATTTCAGGAAATTTACAATACTGCAGATTTTATTCTGTATTTGAGGGAATTTGACATATTTTGGTGACTTCTTCATGTAATTTATGTGAATTGTCATCCAAATTTAATTAATTTATGCAATTTTAACAAAATCAGAATTTTTATTTACCTTTCCAATTTTGGATGCATAATTTAGAGTTTTTCATAAGTATGCATTTTTGTTGTATATTTGCAAAATTTTAAAATTTATTAGTTAAAATCTTCCTTTGATATCGTCGTGGTTTTTATAAGAATTTTTTGTATAATCGTCCTGCCACTGAGTAAAAATATTTCAGGTTTTTTTAAGAATATTATATTCATATTCATGATTTTCATTACATGAATTTTCATGTAAACTTTGTAAAATTTCACGAAATTTACAATACTACAGATTTTATTCTGTATTTGAAGGATTTTGGCATATTATGGTGGCTTCTTCGTGTAATTTATGTGAATTGTCATCCAAATTTAATTCAGTTTCATACAATTTTAATCAGAATTCAGAATTTCTTATTTAATCAGAATTAAATCAGAATTTTTATATACCTTTCCAATTTTTGACGCATAATTTAGAGTTTTCCATGAGTATACATTTTTGTTGTATATTTGAAAAATTTTAAAATTTATTTGATAAAATCTTCTGTTGATATTGTCGTCGTTTTTTAAAGAAATTTTTGTTCAATCGTCCTGCCACTGAGTAAAAATATTTCATTGTTTTTAAAGAATAACATATTCATATTCATGATTTTAATTACATGAATTTTCAGTTAAACTTTGTAAAATTTCACGAAATTTACAATACTACGGATTTTATTCTGTATTTGAGGGAAGTAGTCATACAACAAGAGTTCTACTTCACCCCCAGCAAAGATTTCGATTAATTTAATTTCCGCAATCAACCCATTGCTACTGCTCGCGGCGATTGATTAAATTCGCGAATCAAAAGCGTCAATTAAATTAATCGAAATCTCTGCTGGGGGTGAAGTAGAACTCTTGTTGTATAACTACTGAGGGCATTTGACATATTTTGGTGGCTTCTTCATGTAATTTATGTGAATTGTCATCCAAATTTGATTAAGTTTCATGGAATTTTAACAAAATCAGAATTTTTATTTACCTTTCCAATTTTGGACGCTTAATTTAGAGTTTTTTATGAGTTCCCATTATGTTTTAACGTGTTTGTTTGGAAACTTCATAATTCTGACTAAATATTTGTCTAGGTGTATATTAATGTCATCACATGTAATGCAGCAATATTATTATTAATAGTATAAGTCAATTATCATTATTAATAGTAACACCTGTTACATAAGTTTTGGGATATTTTTTAATGCTTTACATGACATAGTAAAACTATTACATCTGGTCAACTATAGAGAAACATGTTGCTAGGGATCTTGTCAATTTGTTTGACATTTCACATTTTCGTTTGACCATTGCAAAATGGCGTTTTAAGTAGATATTCGAAAGGCCATCTACAACTTCGTTGGACAACTTTCGAATATCTACTTCATACGCCATTTCGCAAAGGTCAGGCAAAAATGTGAAATGTCAAACAAATTGACAAGACCCCTAGCAACATGTTTATCCATAGTTGACTAGATGTAATAGTTTAACAATGTCACGTAAATCATTCAATAAAATTCTCAAAACTTATGTAACAGGTGTTATAAGTATTGTTATAAGTTTAGTAGTTTTTAATCTCGATATAAGTATTAGTAATAATAGGATTTTAATTTGATATAACGCTTTGATTGCTATAACCATTCATTTTGTTAGCCAATGTGATATTTTTTTAAACTTTTGAATCCAGTATTCTGCTATTTTATACTATTTGTAGAATTTTCATGTGTCCCATAAATTATAAATTTAGTAGAATACTTTAACTTTAATTGCTGGTTTGTTTTACTATTTGTAAAATTTTCATGTGTTTTTCAATTTTGTAGAATATTTAACTTCAATTATGGTATGGGCAAATTTAATTTAATTTAGACGTTTTCGATTTTTTATCATAATCTTATAAAATAATTATTTTTCGTTGAGAATTCTTTAAATTTAAATTAAATAACAATTTGACATCAGTAATATTTTATAGATTTATTATATAAATTTTGTAAAACCTATGCAACGTTTGCCAAATGAGGATTTATTTGCGGAGTTTACACATTATGTGATTATTGACCATCACAACGGAACCAATATGTTAGTACATGAGTTAAAACAGGGGAGGTACTCTGCAAATTTGCAGTGAATTACTCAGCAAATTTAGAGTGAATTACTGGTTAAAAAGTTGGATAAAACTAGATACATGTTAAGAAACTTTTAACCACAATCCGAAATCTTATTAAATTTTCGTACTTTTTGTGTCGTGTACGTTTTGTGGCATTAAAACTGCTACTTTAAAAAAATCAGGAACTTGTCACGTACTTTGCAGATTTGGGGTGGAAACCTTGGAAATGTTAACACAATCCAGAATAATTGTTATTACATTTTCATACTTTTTTCCATGTAATACTGATTTTTCTTTGAAACTACTGGAAATTTGGATAAATAATGATTGCTCGAATTTAGTTGATTGTTTCGTATACATTTTGAGGTATTATCATGCAACCTTAACAAAATATAGCCTTTTTACATACTCTGCAAATTTGAAGTGGATAACTTAATTTCAAATTTCAGAATGAAATTAAATTGTCATTCTGTTTAATGTAAATTTAACAAAAAATATGTTTTCTTCGTGAGTTGTTTGTGAATTATGTTACTTGTAAGCAACGTTCATACCCGTAATTTTCGCATGGGAAAACACCTCGGCCGTTATTATTTTTATACTCTGGATATAACGCCCGATAAATCGCGTCGTTTGCCAGGCGGCTTACGGAGGGTGAAATCCGGGTCGCATTCCGCGGCGTCCTGGCGCGATCGGATTTCTTCATCCGATCGCCTCTCCGGGATTAAACCGGAAATCCCGCGCGGATCGCCCCGGAATTTCCGGCTTCCCCGCCGCTCATGAATATTCATCGCGGTCCCATGAAATCCGCGACCCCGCCGCCCCCGCAGGCCCTCGCAGGGCCCCGCAGGGCGGCAATTACCTGCGAGAACGGCATAAATCACCCCCGCGGTGACGTCGCCTCGCTTGTTCTACAGGAGCCGCACACGGCTCCTTCCGCTTACGTAATTACTCAAAACCTGGCGTTATGCTGGCTGCCTTAAGTAATGACTCGTCACCGGCGGAGTGTGCCGCAGGAATTCCACAATTCCACCCCCGCAGGCTTCCCGCGTCACGATGATGGAGCGGTTTCGATGCGAGCGGTTCCCGGGGGTTGATTATTCACCGGCGATTGTGAATAGCGGCGTCGCCGGGGGAGCAGGTAAACGGTCTAATGGGGGTGCCATTATTAACGGTGTCAATTGGACCGGACTAATTTATAAAGTTATCGATTGCCGATACCACGGACGAGGGCGAGGGCGAAGATACCTTCCGGTCTGGCGGGTGCTCGACCCCGGAAAACTGGAACGCACCGCCCCCGGCGGTGGAAAATAATTACGCCAGAACTACACCCGGATCCCTTTCCGGCACGTCCAAATATTATTTCAGCAATTTGCACGTGTGCAAAACTAATAATTTTGTTGTGCGGGCCGGACGGCTGCCCTTCATTACCGCGAGCAAACATTGCCGGCCACTATATTTATTATCATAGTTTTAAAACTTTCCGCCAAAATTACAATAACCACAATAATACTTACAATAATAGTAATAATTAAACAGTATAATGCAAATGTTGATATTAACATACCAGGTACGAGCAGAAAGTTTAGCACATCATTGTTTGGCTTTAAGATAAAGAGTTCTAAACGTATTTACTAAACGTAGTTGAATAAAAACAGATTTTTAATTTTCGTTTTAAAACGTATTAAAAACCACGTACGACCACCGAAGGTAGCACTTAAAGCCGATCGTTTGGGAATCGGGAGAATCCAATTATTCAAGACGTGTACTAGGTAACAGTTAGTCTCGACATGTATCAAAATGTTGGGAACTTTACATCGTTAAAAACTACGAACGCCCACTTGCGACCACCGAAGGCAGTACCTGAATTCGAAACAACATCCACTTCAAGAGAGAAAATTCTAATGGTCAGGAGGTCAAATCTTTACCTGATTTCGAAACAACATCTACTTCAAGAGCGAAAATTGTAATGGTCAGGAGGTCAAATCTTTACCTGAATTCGAAACAACATCCACTTCAAGAGCGAAAGTTGTAATGGTCAGGAGGTCAAATCTTTAGGAGCGCTGGTAGAAACGATGGTACACCCATCGGCTTTTATCTAGTGGTCCAAAACCCCCCTTGCTTTTTCTGAGTGGTCCAGAACCCCCCTTGCTTTTTCTCGAGTAGTCCAGAACCCCCCTTGCTTTTCTACTATTATCTATCAAGTTAACTTGATTAAAAAATACACGTCTATTGATTTTTCGAGGTTCAAGTTCACGAAGATGAAGAAAAAATTGGCTGATCTTATCAAATAGGTACATGCAAAGGGAAGTTTGTGACTTTCTGAACAGTTTAACGAAAGAAAAAAACAAAACGAAGACATACAAAAAAGAGTTCAACTTATTAACCTGTTCCTTTTTTTAATAAAAATTTGTAATGATTTTACAATTGGGTTATTCCTTAGAATGAAGGATCATTCCTCATTCCTGTCATTCTCATTCCTTATTCCCTCATTCTTATTCCTCAGAATGGGAATGAGTTATTTTAATCCCTGTTTCTTTTTGTTAAGATGTTGAAGCGCATTCGATGGGTAGTTTTTAGCCTCTCTATGGGTATGAATATCTGGAAGATAACTTATCCTAGAATTTTTAGAAAAAAATTGGCTGATCTTATCAAATAGGGAACTTCGTGACTTTCTGAATAGTTAAACGTAAGAGAAAAAAAAAACGAAACGAAACGAAACGAAAAAAATGAGTTCAACTTATTAAGCTGATCCTTTTTTTAATAAAAAATTGTAATGATTTTACAATTGGGTTATTCCTTAGAATGAGGGATCATTCCTCATTCCTCTCATTCTCATTCCTTATTCCCTCTCTTCCTTATCCCTATTTGTTTTTGTTAAGATGTTGGTGCGCATTCGATGGGTAGTTTTTGACCTCTCTATGGGTATGACTATCCGGCAGATAACTTATCCTAGTATTTAGAAAGAGGGGCACTTAATGAGTTTAAGTATTTAGTGCTTCCAGTTTTAGTTTGCAACTTCTAATAAATACTTACTAGGCAATAGCCACTTCTACCTCTGCATATGATGGTGATTATTACTTACCTGAAAATAAAATAAAATATATTAGATACAGCAAGAATATACAATCAGACATAGAATATTAGGCGAGCATGTATGGTTTTTATTGGGTATATGGTAAAAATTATGGTGGATTCTGCTCAGAGAGGCGATCATCTAAGCGTGAGAAATGTCCAATAGGCCAATTTAATTCCCTAAATATTTTACATAACATACGATTGAATGTATCATCTATTATTTTTCATGTTGTATCATGATCATCATTTTCTTTATTTCTATTTATGTCTTTAACTTTGCACACTATTACACTTTTTAAGAGAAATTTTGGATTTTCGTTTTAAAATCCAAGTTCGTTTTTCTTTCTTTCTATTTTTCTATCTTTCATTTTTGTCTTTTATTTTGCACACTATTACACTTTTTAATAGAAATTTTAGATTTTCGTTTTAAAATCCAAGTTAGTTTTTCTTTCTTTCTTTTTTTCTATCTTTCATTTTTGTCTTTTATTTTGCACACTATTGCACTGTTTAAGAGAAATTTGTTATTTTTGTTTTAATAAACAAGTTACAGGATATACAAACAATCTTTATTGTGCTATCGATCCTATGTGATAAAACTTTACAGTTTTATTGTGTACGTTACAGGAATTAAAGAAATTTACAAAGTTTTCATTAATACACTGATCATCTATGAAAATCTAAAAAAAAACACCACCAGTCTCCCAATCTATAATTTAAATTTTTTTTATTTACTTTGGAAATAAATTATTTGCTGTTTTACTGAGTACTTGCGTAGGTGCTAAATTTTCAAAATCTTAATATGTCATCAGTCTTAATGATACTTTTTTTTTAATTTCTTATTTTGTGCAAAACTAGGAAAATATTACGATTTTTACACATAATCAATCCGATTGCATATGCAGTATTTTACATATCAATATTTGGAATTCCCGCATGAATAAATCTATAATTACAAAAGCAGCTGTAACAAATTTTTGTCAGCCTATTAATCAACAACCTAGCTATCAAATTCCGTAATCAAATTTAAAAAAATTTAAATATGAAAAAAATTACGTGCCATTATGTAACATGGCGCTGGAGATCCTATGCCCGATCAAACGACGAACCCAAACACGATTTTTTCATTTTTTGTTATTCACACCTAAAGGTGAAATATTTCGGATTATCTGAGTATTTGAATCATTTGAATATCGAATTGTTGGCCCCTAATCATTCAGTCTATGACTCGGAGGTTGCGGGTTCGACTTCTGCTGAAGGTTGTTTAATGTCTTTATGATAATACGTTTATTATTGCTGTGACACTTTTACACACTCTCTTTGTTGAATATAATTTTTGGCACGAAGTAGCAATGGAAACAAAATGTAAACATCTAAAATCATTGGGCGTTGGTAATAATTACCCTAATTGTATCGTTTATTTCAGAAACCCATCAACAGATATTTTCATTTATTTTTTATTTTTTACAGAATACGGTATATCGGTAATCAAAACGCATATTTTTCTCTATTATCATTTTAACTGACATTTGAATTTATGAAATATTTAATAACAATTTATAAAATATGAAAAGTTATGGTATTTATGTTTGTTTCTCAAAAATTTGAAAAGTACACTTAAGGGGTTTCAGAAATAAACGATGCAATTATCGTGCAATTTAATCAATATCAAAATAAATTTTTAAGACTATAAATTTTTATTTTTACTCTTGATAAAATATATAATTTTATAAAAAATACAAAACATGATCAATAAGTAGAATTAAATAAGATTTTTTTTGTGTCCGGATACTTTAATTTGCTGATTTTGCATAATCAGTTTAAAATGTTTTCAATTATGCATGGTGTACATGGACTAATTCAAAACCGTAATTGAAAATGTATTAAACTGATTGTGTAAAATCTCCTTTTCAATTACTAAATAATTAGAGTCTTCACAACTCTATATCTCTCTATAACTTATTGAGTATACATTTAATTTAAGGAGAATATAATACTTAATTAATTGTGAATTATCAATTAATTGTAAATTATGCAAATTATGTAATTGTGTAAAATTCTAATTGAATTTAATACTTGAAACTAAGAAATTTAACAGAAAATGAAATTCCAGCATAGATCCTAAGTTTTAATTGAGAAAACTTTTTGTGTAAACTAATTCTGATGCAATTATGCTCAAAAATATCTATTATATTGAAATATTTAACTTTTTGCAGATAATTTCGGAATTAAAACTGAGATATTTTTTTTAAATTAATTTTTAAAGAACAATATTTAGAGGGGGTGGGAAAATGGCGCCTGAAGCCTTTCTATTGCTAAACTTTTTTGCAGATAATTTCGGAATTAAAACTGAGATATTTTTTTTTAAATCAATTTTTACAGAACAATATTTAGAGGGTGTGTGGAAATTGCGCTGAAGCCTTTCTAGTAGCACTTTTTTGCAAATTATTTCGGAATTTAAACTGAGAAATTTTTATAAAATCAATTTTTAAAGAACAATATTTAGAGGGAGGATTGCGCCTGAAACCTTTCAAGTGCTAAAACCGCCACTGCTTCAATTTGAAGAATGCGAAGTTGTATTATAAATGTCGTCCGCGAGCTTGCTCAAGTTATGTAGATTGCTACTTGTTCTATCAGCGAAAACGTAAAAGTTAGTAAAAGTTTGTCTGTTACGCTTAATCGGTCGGTTAATGGATAATGATGAGCGGAACTTGAGTGGGGTATTGAAGGGCTCTTGTATATTATTAGTTTTTGTTTAGAAGAAGTAACTTGAGTGTGTAGGAGATATTGAAGAGCTGAATAGTTTTTTTTAGTAGTAGTAACTTTATTAGGCTATCGATCGGCGTTGCTACTTTTCTTGTTATTTCATGGATCTAGTTGTGTAATCTTCCTGATGGTTTCCCCAATCTTAGTCGTTCGCAACATTAAACTGTATGTACCATATGTCAGTGTAACTACGATACAGACACTCATACACTGATGTATACGGGGAAATATCCTTATGCTCGATTCCGAGCATGACGCCACAAGAAGAATTGTAATATTGGATTTGAACTTGGAGTGAGGACTGATGCCTGAGGACTGACAGAACTTTTGAGGTCTGATTTTCTGCCTTGATGATACTTTTCTTGTTATTTCGTGGATCTAATTGTGTAATCTTCTTGATAGTTTCCCCAATCTTAGTCGTTCGCAATATTAAACTGTAGATGCCATATGTCAGTGTAACTATGATACAGATACTCTTACACTGATGTATGCAGGGAAATCGGCTTATGCTCAGATCCGAGCATGGCGCCACTAGAAGAATTGTGTTTGAACCTGACGACTGATGACTGAGGACTTTCAGAACCTTTGATTTTCTGCCTTGATGGGGAATTAATCAGTCGAGATTGCGTCTTCATTGGCGAATTTGTGGGATACTTTTGTTTGCCGGATAAAATTCCTGCGCGTTATTAAAAGTAAAATTAATCACTACGCGGCGGCGGCGGCGAGGCCATGGGGTGGCCTGCGTGGGGGTTGGGGTGGGCGCCGCCGCCAGCCCGAAGCTGGTGCGCGCCTGGAATACTTGGGTTATCCCGGAATGCGGCAGTGATTGGGGTGGCGCCGGCATAATAAACCCGTCGGATCTTTAACGAGGCCGTCGGAGGCGGCGGCTAGGGGGGCGTTAATTGTCCGGCGGTCTGGGCCCCCTTTTTTTGTCCGCCCAACCCCCGGCAGGGCCGCAGAGTCGGCCAGTGGGTTACGGACGGACGTCTTGATTAATGCACGCGGGGGCGGCCGCGGTGCGTCGCCGACGTGGAGGCGGCGGCGGCGGCGGCGTCGGCGTCGGTCGGCGTCGTCGCCATGGAAACCCCGTCCCGTTCCCGCAGGAAGCGAACGGAATGATCTGGTAATCGAGTTAGCGTGCAGATGTAGTTGTCTGGCGTGATACGCGCGCTCCCATCCATCGGGATTCGCCCGGATAAATATTTGATTAATTCGATTAATCCGTGGATGGAAAAACGTCGCCCGCCACCCCCGGCGCTCGCCACCCCCTGCGGCGCTTTTACGGCCGAATTTTATGCTAATGCTCGTGCGGCGGGGCGGCCGGCGCCTGGAGACGCGTCCCACTTCCCGTCCGACTCCCTGGCGACCGCCCCATCCCAAAACACACACACACCCTCGCACACATTACGGGGGCGGATATAAAAGCGTCTTTTCCCCGAATTCCGGGATAACGGGGGAACACCATCTGCATTCGCACAGGATAATTAAGCGCGCCGGAGCGATGCTAAACGTCACCGATAAATTTCCTGGAGATTAAAGATCTGTATCGTTAGTTCGGGGGCGGCACGCGTCCCGCCGCTCCCGAACAGATTAAACTTTGCGCCTCTCGTAATTAGCCGGAGGAATTCCCAATTGCCGGACGATTTTTTCGCGACTGAGACTCATTAAGCGCGGGCATCAGAGCCCTAAATGTCGGCGGGGGCGGCCGTTTGCATCGGCGATTGTTTCCTAGCAACCGGCACCGACAACGCATCAACATTTTTGCATGGGTGCCCACGAGCCTCGGCAGTTCGCAGTAGAAATTTGCCGCCCCAGATCCTCAGCAGTTCGCAGTAGAAATTTGCCGCCCCCGAGCCTCAGCAGTTCGCAGTAGAAAAATGCCGCCCCCGAGTCGCAAATTGCACGCACTCGAGGTTAATCGTTCCGGTACACGTGCACCGGAAATCAGGAGCTCTTTATTGAGACGGATCACGCGAGCCCTGTCCATATGAATCTCAGCACAATTCCAGATTGCACAGGCTGATGCAATCAGACATCACGATATGTACCTCGTTATCAAACAATTTCTGAATCTTTGATGGTGCACAAAATCATCAATTTTTATCAAAAATACAGACATATACGGTCTAATATTAGGTTGATATTAATAATATAATACGTATTATCAAGAACTCTGAACATGTTCAAATATGTTCAATTTAAAAAAAACATGTCAACAATTTGGGAGTATAGCTATGAAACCAATTATATCATAAACCTGTCAAAAATTCGTTGTATTGACTATGTTCAGAGTTAAAAAAATATCATTGTATAAGTAATATTGTTCCATCATCATGTTTTTTTACCCGGAAATTATTGCATATTTCACAGTACAGTACAATCATAAAACAATTTTAATGGGCGACAATAGAGTGCTATTGGTCCTTAACTTACAACGCACCAAGATTATTCATTATTCAAATTATTATTAAACAAAACATATCATCTTTGATGATATGTAAGAATTCTATCAGTACAGTCATAAAACAATTATAATGGGCGACAATCGAGTACTATTGGTCAGAGCCTTAACTTACAACGCAACAAGATCATTAATAAATGAAATTATTATTTAACAAAACATATCATCATTGATGATAGGGAATAATTCTTTCAGTACAGTCATAAAACAATTTAAATGGGCGACAATCGAGTATGGTTGGTCAGAGCTCTAACTTACAACAGAAGAAGATCATTCATAAATCAAATTAATATTAAATAAAACGTATCATCATTGATGATATGGAATAATTCTTTCAGTACAGTCTTAAAACAATTTTAATGGCCGACAATCGAGTATGGTTGGTCAGAGCTCTAACTTACAACGCAACAAGATCATTCATAAATCAAATTAATATTAAATAAAACGTATCATCCTTGATGATGTGGAAGAATTCATTCAGTACATTCATAAAACAATTTTAATGGGCGACAATCGAGTATTGTTGATCAGAGCCTTAACTTACTACGCAACAAGATCATTCATATATCAAATAATTATTAAACAAAATGACATCATCATTGGTGATGTGAAAGAATACTCAACTTATATTGCAATTATTTTGGGTGTTGTTTCAGGCACTTGTAAAATAATTCTCAATTTTGGTCAAAAATTATCTCTAACAGGTAAACTTGGTATTATATGGTACACTTGGTATAATAGTAGTAATAGGTATACTAGGGTGGTCCTTAAAAAGAAATGGGACGTCCCATAGACGGGTATGAACTAATGAACAAAACATTTTGGAAATCAAATTTTTATTTCTAACCCTTCCTAACCCTATTTTAATAAGAATATCTTTGCTCAAATTTGTTCTATTTTTTTTTCCAGCACAGGTATTGAAAAATATTACAAACAAAAGTTATAGGAAATCTTTTCCTACAACTTTTCCTGCGTTATATTATAAATATTAAAATAATCGCAAATTAGTATGCAATTGGCAGAAATTTTTATAAAAGTTTACAAATCCAATATAATATCATCTAATATTTTTGTATTTTTAATATATTTTGTATTTTTTACTGTACCAGAAGTTTCTGAAAAAGTGATTAAATAATTTTCTAATACATCTTGAACACCTAATCATAGTGTATTAAAATAAATAAGAAAATTGCAGAAAACTTATTCAAATTGCAGAAAATTTATGTAAATTGTGAAAAATATATTGAAAATATCACAAAACATGGCAAAAAAATCGCAAATTAGTATGAAAATTGCAGAAAATTTTATAAAAACATAGGAAGATGTAACTAAAAACTCTTTAATGGAAAGTACTGGCAGTTTATGAAACTTGCAGTAAATTTATTTATAATATCAAAATATGCAAATAAATATACAAGTTGCAGAAATTGTTAGTAAGTTATATGGAAATTTCTAGAATGAGTAATCAAAATATTGAAAGAATTTAAAAGTTCAGTACTTCAAACAGAATATCAAAAGTTCAAAATTGCAAACATAGTAGTAAACCTCACAAACTTATTGAAATCGAATTAAATTAAATGTGTATCTAGCCAGTATAATTTTAAACGTGTTCTGTCTAATTATATGAAAATAAATCTGATATGTTAATGTGCTGCGTTTATTTATATATTTGATTGATGTTATTGATATGTACAGTCATGCTCACATAAATCTAGTACAAGAAATTAGGTTACAATAGCTATCTTACATAGCAAAAAAATCAAATTTGTGTACTACATATATGTGAGCATGACTGTACCTGTACATTTTAATAAACATACTACTACTACATAAGCAGTATGCAAACGAAGAAAGTGAAACACCGAATTTTTTTAACGAAATTGCGAAAACTTATTAATAATTTCAAAATGTAGGTACAGATGAATATACTAAACTTTACCTCACAAACTTATTGAAAGCATTATGAAACCGAAGAAAGTGAAGAACCCAACTTGTTTTTATTGAAATTGCGGAAAACTTATTAATAATTTCAATATGTAAAAGTAAATATACTAAACTTTCAGCACTATTATTAAAATAATTAATGAAGATACAAAATATTTCATAAAGATTTTAGAACGTTAGAACGATGAGAATGAAAATTTCCAAAATAAGCAATCAAAATATCAAGGAAATTAAAACATCCACAATGCTAACAAGAATATAAAAACTATTCACAAACTTATATACCTATACTGGTCAACTAAAATTTCTGAAAATTCATTTGATGGATATTTTGAAAATTTGATGCTAGTTCTGTATACAGTATACCTGAAGATAAATCCTCTGAAAATTTGACTACAAGTATGTCTCAAATAAGTGAGAAAATCGAGTTATTAACCTTCCTAGTTGATCGGCTTTTCATAAATATTTAGAGTTTATTTAGTAGTGTGAGTATCACTTACAGGTTATATTCACATACCCTTTTGAACTAACATACATAAGTTTCATTGAGCGACAGTTTGATGCACACTTTTTATGATATTTTTAAATGTTCTGAATATTTAACTTTCCGAGTTGACCAGTATAGGTCAACTGAAATTTCTGAAAATTTGCCTGACGGATATTTTGAAAATTTCATGCCAGTTCTGTATACAATATGCCTGAAGATAAATCCTCTGTTACACATTTTGCAAACATTGAAATATCTCAAAAACCTGACGTCATATATTTTTTTTTGACGTTTCTGTAATCAGCAAAAAATGTCTATCAGAATCAGCTATTTATGTCTAAGGGATAAAAATTGTGTTGACCAATGTAACTAAAATTTAAAAAATCTTAAAAGAACGAGAGATACAAGAAAAACAATCATTATTATTTGAGTTAATAAAAATATTGGTTGTTTGAGTTTATAGTAGTAAAGTAAGTAGGAGTAGTAGTAAATAACGTAGCGTTGTATTTAGCAATTCTACTGTGGAGTTTCATCAAGTATCTGCCTCATCAATCCAATATTTGAGTTATCAATCCAATATTTGAGTTATATTAAAAAACTATATATCTCAATTATTGAGAGACTCTCTATCAATTTTATTTCGTTCCATCTGGTACGCGATTGCTGTAACCACTGCTGCTGCCGCGGTCAGTTTCATTATCTATATTTAAGTTTGTATACAATATAACACTTTTGGCCACTTCCGGCTGAGGCAGATTGTTACCCGCGGTTTAAATCATCCAGTAAATAAATCCATCGCCACCTCCGCGTGTTTGCTCTGCTATAAACATTATTTGGCGTTGAGTGACGTTCTAATTTAAGTGGAAGCATATATTGCAGCTTGGTTTTAGAAGTGGGCCCATTAAACTCGTTATTTCTTCGCGGAGATCCCATAAAAGACCCGTCTGCGCTGTAAAAACGTCAATCTGTTGACCGTAAGGCACTCAAGCCACGAATATGAAAGTGGAATCGATATCTCTAATTCGTATACAATACGTATTGTCGATGGTAATTTTTGATTTTTTTTTTACTTATGTGGTTACTGCTCAAGTCAAAATAAATATTTCCAAATTTTTGTTTGTAGGGCACTTTTCTCTTATTTTTTTATCTGAATGTCTTAAAACACTTATACCAAAGCAAAAGGGTCATGTGGTTAAAACTCAAGTCAAAAGAAATATTTCAAAATTTTTGTTTGTATACTCCAATTATTCTAATACATGGCGTTCACGTCATCAAAATAATAATCATAATAATGATGACACAATTTTACAAGGTTGCCAGCTGTCCTGGGTATTAAAAAATGGCTGCAATCAGCTGTTGCGCCAGTGCAATCTTGTGTGACAGTGTATTCGTATCATTCGTATCAAATTCGTCGACTTCTCTGTCGTTTATCGTACAGATAATTCATCAGTTTGATGGGGTATAAAGTTAGTTCGCCTCCTCGTGGTGCACCCCGGATAACGCTAAATGAACTAACACATAGTAGCAGTTAGATAATCTTATAATCTCCTGACTAATTTCGATTCTTAAACTATTGTTATGCCTATTCTCGAAAACAATCACGTTGGTACGAAAAAACCTCATCACACATCTGTTTGATGACGTGAACGCCAGTTTAGAAAAAATAGAGTATAAGACACTTTTCTCTTATTCTTTGATCTGAATGACTTAAAATGCTTATACCAAAGCCTGAAACAGACACTTCCGTCCTTGCTATTAACAATCATTAAATCGCTCCTAGAGAAACCGATCATTAAAAATTTTAATTGAAACCCACTCTGCGCGCAATCATAAAACCAAATTGAAAGCATTAACGACGGGACAGCGGCACTCAATAAATCCATCGCAGCTTGGGCCTAGAACTTTTACTTTTACTGCGCCGCACACTTTCCGCTCCCCGGAAAAGTCCCTCGTCCGGAAAATCGTGCAGCAGGTGTTGCACCGGTACAGGTGGATCGGGAACAATGGGGGAAGGAGGAAATTAGACGCCGCATTAATCGCGCATTGTATTCGGCGGAAAAATGCCTCGGTGTGTTTGGTAATAGTCAGAGCAAACAATGATTTTGTGCACGCTCGGTTCGCGGTTTGGAAACGCGGAAAATTACAGGCGGTAATAATTAGCCGCCAGGATTAACAGAAAAAACAACAAATAACATCCTGCGGTGAAAACTTTCTATAAATTGTAGCGGATTTTTATTTTCTGAACAGCCTGCCCAGGGATGTTTCCCCAAAAAACAGTCGTTCGCAGCCGACGTTAAACTGTAGGTGCCATACGTCACTGTAACTACGATACAGACACTCATACACTGACGTATGCGGGGAAATAGCCGACGCTCGACATCGAGTATGGCAATCCAAGAAGAAGAAGAATACCTACGAATTAAAGAAATTTGCAGCATCTTCCACGTCTATTTTGAACTTATTAGCAGATCTTGCTGTTTGGTCTAGTGCCAAACGTATGATTTGAATTTGGATTACCCTTTTCCAATCGAAAATATGTTTTTGATACGTCCTGGTCCTTCGAACCGGATGAAAATGTTGCAGGGTCGGTATAATACGCGTGGTCTGGAGAAATTGTACTTTCTGTATATACGCATATACAGGGTGATTCAAGGATTCAAGGAGAGGAGCACTTTAACATATGGTATAACGATTATTATGACCGTCTCTTGGAATTTGTTTTTTTATGAGGCTTCGAGTGCCGTTGCTTCATTTGATAGATGCGCCCGCTTCTGACGTAACGGCATCCCAGTGCTCGGCTTCTCGACGCACAAAATCAATCTTTCTGGCGTTTATCCTCTCGAGGATCAGGGGGCCCTTCAATTACAGGCCCTCCTCGAGGCTGGGACGGGTTGAATGGTCACTTGACGACGACGTCGGCCGAGAGTGAGAGGCGCGCGCGTCGCGCTCCGTAAAAGGTAAACCGAGGGGGCCGTCGAGCGAGGAGGAAGTGCGCGATTACACGAGCGGCCGGAAGTGCGGGGCACGCTCGGACAGGTCGCTCACGTGCTCGTTCCGGTAGGCTGCCGGCCACTTCCGGCCGAAAAACAATACCCCCGCGGCCATCGTCACATCCAGTGAGCGCCCAAACCGCGCACGCGGATCGGCATACAAGAGAGACGGAGAGGATTGAGCTGCGGGTTATTGTGTTTTACGAACAAAAACCGATGATTACGCCCGTAATAAATAGGATGAGTTGAGTTACGTCAGTTCCTCCAGCAGGAGTGTATTTGAATCACACTGGCTGCAGGATTACAAGGCGTACAAATTGAAATGTTTGGGGGATATAATGCCGTCCAAATTGCGATTTATTAGAGGCTGTTTGTTAAGCTTTGAAGACGGAGGTTGTTTTATAATGATTACGTTCATTTTTCACGCTCCTGCGGGTTCAAATCTGACAAAACTAATTACCCAGACGTGTGTGTGTGTGTGGTGGAGAAGACTCGGCTCGTCTGCCGGACGCAAAACCGCACCATTCCGCGCCCTTTGTCGTAAATTCCGCGGATTCCGTAATTTGAGGCCACAAAGGGCGCAGGTGTATCGGCGTCGCGGCGCCCTGCCATCTATCTCCTCTTTCATCGCATCCCCAGTTAAAACAGAGGACGGCTAACCGGGTTGGCGGTTTTAACTAATTGCTGGCGATTATGGCGCCTTTTCGTCATTCCAGGTAATTGCCCATTGTGCAGGGCGTCGCGACGCCGTGCAGACGCCGGCGTCGGTTTCCCAACGACGCGGTTTCCACGGAGCAAGATAAGCGCGGCAATCACGGCAAATTATCGCGGTTGCTTTGCTAATGTGGCAATTAAGCATTTACCACAGTTACCTGAGTAAAAACCTTCAGCGAAGATATTCAATAGCAACACCACCAATTGGAAGCAGATGGACAACATCCACGAAAATATAGAAGTTTTGTATTTAGTTTTATTATACCGTGCGCACAAAAAATATTATCATCAACGTTTGCTTTCTTTCTAAGGCCATACGACAAAGTTGTTGCCAAATTGATAATCTTCTATCACTGTGATATTTTAATTTGAAGCTGTCAAAACTCAAAATTAGAAAAGATATAAGTAAATGGTCCTAATTTTTCTTAATAAATTGATAATTTTCAATAGTTGGACATACACTATTGAATTTTCTATCTAAAATAAAGCTTTCCATCAGTATCAAAGTTGTTTCAAAATTGATAATCTTCTATCAATATTATATTCTAATTTAAAGCTATTAAAACTCAAAATTAGAAAAGATGTAAGTAAATGGTCGTAATTTTTCTTAATAAATAAAAAAAATTCAATGGTTGGACATACAGTATTGAATTTTCTATCAGTAAAAAGCATTCTATTAGAAGAAAAAGCTTTCCATCATTAACAAAGTTGGTTCCAAATTGATAATCTTCTATCACTATTATATTCTAATTTCAAGCTATCAAAATCCAAAATTAGAAAGGATATAAATAAATGGTCCCCATTTTTCTTAAAATATTAAAAAAATTCAATTGTAAGACAAAATACTATTGAGTTTATAAGCAGTAAGAAGCTTTCACCAGAAAATAAATCTTTCCATAATTAACAAAGTTGTTTCCAGATTGATAATCTTCTATCAATATTATATTCCAATTTGAAGCTATCAAAACTCAAAATTAGAAAAGATATAAGTAAACGGTCGTAATTTTTCTTAATAATTTCTGTGTAATTAATCTGATTGAAAATTTTTAATAGTTGGATATACACTATTGAATTTTCCATCAGAAGAAGCATTCTATTAGAAGGAAAAGCTTCCCATCATTACCAAAGTTGTTTCCCAATTGATAATCTTCTATCACTATTATATTCTAATTTGAAGCTTTCAAAACACAAAATTAGAAAAGATGTAAATAAATGGTCCCTATTTTTCTTAAAATATTGAAAATTTTCAATTGTAAGAGAAAATATTATTGAATTTTCCAGTAGTAAGAAGCTTTCATCAGAAAAGAAAGCTTTCCATCATTAACAAAGTTGTTGCCAAATTGATAATCTTCTATCACTATTATATTCTAATTTGGAACTATCATTACTCATAATTAGAAAAGATATAAGTATATTGTCGTCATTTTCATTTAAGAATAGTAAATTTTCAAAAGTACAGATATGTGTAAACAAATTAGAAAATTAGAATGTTACAGCATTGGGTGTCGTTATTAATGAGATTTTGGTCAGAGTAGGGAGTGGGGGGCAGCTAAAATGTTTGGAAATAATGGTAATAACTTAGTGTGTTTTTTAACTGTGATTGAAAAACCTTTGTAAGTTTAAAAGAAGTATCTAAATATATCAATCCCATTACTGTATATTTTCAAAAATCTGTCAAATTTGATCATTTCAATTATCTGAATGATATACTATTGTACATTTGCAAAAATTATGAAAACCATTCTATTAGTTTTACGGTATTGTCAAATTTTATCATTTCTACCAGTAACAGTTTTTCATCTAATAATCTGAACAATATACTTTTGAATTTTCCATCAGTGAGGAGCTTTCCATCAGAAAAGGAAGCTCTCCATCGTTAACATTTTTTTTTTCAATTTTAATAATCTATCATTATTATATTCTAATTTGAAGCTATCAAAACTCAAAATTACAAAAGATATAAGTAAATGGTCATTATTTTTCTTAAAACATTGAAAATTTTCAATTGTAAGACAAAATATTATTAAATTTTCCAGCAGTAAGAAGCTTTCCTCAGAAAAGAAAGCTTTCCATCAGTATCAAAGTTGTTCCCAAATTGATAATCTTCCATCAATATTAAATTCCAATTTGAAGCTATGAAAACTCAAAATTAGAAAAGATATAAGTAAATGGTCGTATTTTTTCTTAAAAAAAGAACATTTTCAATTAGTAAGATAATATACTGTTGAATTTTCCATCAGTACGAAGCTTCCATCAGAAAATAAAGCTTTCCATCAGTAACAAAGTTGTTTCCAAATTGATAATTTTCTATCACTATTATATTCTGATTTCAAGCTATCAAAACTCAACATTAGCAAAGATATAAGTAAATGGTCGTAATTTGTCCTAATAAATTGAAAATGTTCAATAGTAGGACAGTATTGAATTTTCCATCAGTAAGAAGCTTTCTATCAGAAAAGAAAGCTTTCGATCAGTAACAAAGATGTTTGAAAATTGATAATCTTCTATCATTATTATATTCTAATTTGAACCTATCAAATATCAAAAATTAGAAAAGATTTAAGTGAATGGTCGTCAGTTCTCCAAAATTTTTTTTTTTATTTTTAAATTAAATAAAACAAAATAGTACGAAGAAGAACTGTTCTCAGCAAAGATATTACAGATTTTCATGATATAGAATTTCAGAATATTTCAAAAATTACAAAACTCCAGGTTGGTTCATTAGGCAAACTGTGTCCATGAATCTTGAAAAAGAAAAAGAAACACCCACTAAAACAAAAATTAAACTTTTTGGTGACAATATTTTGTTTTCCACGTCACTTTTTAAATTTTGACAACAGTTGTTAAATAGGGCTTTGATACAAAGGGGTTGTTCTGAACCAAAATATTAAACAATTTCTTGAAATATTTCTAAAATTACAAAACTTAGGCGAAAGTTTATTAAGGATAATACGTAAGGATATTAAGCTTGATATTAAGCCCATTAAGCTTGAAGGAAAAACTAGACGGTTAGCATGGACAAGGTAGAAGGAAATGTTTTTTGCTGAAGAACATAAAGAATTGGACTGTCCCATAATCCTATAATCCCAAGAGTACCATGATCTGATTAGACTTGTTCAAGACAGCAATTTTATGTGATTATTCGCAAGCTTTAAACCATACCAATGAACATAGGGATTGGACTCCCACACATTGCTACACACATTTTACACAACATTACACAATACTATAAGAAATCTGCTATGTTTTCTTGAAACACTTCTGATATTGTTATGTCCGTTAATTACCTTTAGTTTAATACTGACTAATATAAAACCATAAAAACAATTTCAATACTAAATCTGTAGACTTATTCTTATGATTTAGTTGATTACTGTTTAATACTGACATCATAATCATTAAATCACAAAAACAATTTCAATTCTAAATGTATTGACTTATTCTTATGATTGGTACTTGTATTTGTATTGTCAAGACGTCGATTGATAATCAATGGGATTGGCATTAATGAAACTTATTTATTTAATAAAAACTAATAATACATAAATATAAAAGGTTATATAATCGCATAACAAAATATCAGAAGTACCCAACATCAGAAGTGGGATAACAGTTTGTTGCCTAGCTTCAACAATGCGGAAGAACATAAGATATTGGACGCCCGGACATTGTTAAATCTACATAACACCATAAGAAAAAATAGAAGATCGATATGGTCAAATTCGTTAGTATATTCTTCGAGTGCGGGGAAATGTTCATCTCTCAAGAACATAAAGGTCTTAGAGTGTCACAATATGGTTTTAGTTGCCCAAGGCAAGAGTTGTATTGTGTAATGTTGTGCTTACATTTTCTTTGGCATGGTTTAAATCATGCGACAGAAATTGCAGACGGTCTGTCCTGGACAAGTCTAAACAGATTATGGAACTCTTGGACAGTCCAATCCTTAATGTTCTCCAGAAAAGAACATTCCCTTCTACCTTGACCCTGATCTATGTTCTGTGATTGATTGAATATCAGAAGTAGGTTAACAATATCAGAACTGGGATAACAGTTTGTTGCCTAGCTTCAACGATGCTGAAGAACATAAGATATTAGACGCCTTGACATTGTTAAATTTACATAACACCATGAGAAAAAATAGAAGATCGGCAAATTGTTTAGTATATTCTTTGAGTGCAAGGAATCTTCATTTCTCATGAACATAAAGGTCTTAGAGTCTCATCTTAGAGTGTCACAATATGTTTTGAGTTGCCCAAGACAAGAGTTGTATTGTGTAATATTGTGCAAGATATAAAAATTCACATGTTCTTTGGCATGGTTTAAAGCATGCCACAGAAAATCGCAGACGGTTTGTCCTGTACAAGTCTAAACAGATTATGGGACTCTTGGACAGTCCAATCCTTAATGATCTCCAGAAAAGAACATTCCCTTCTACTTTGACCCTGATCTATGTTCAGTGATTGATTGAATATCAGTAGTGGGTTAACAATATCAGAAGTGGGATAACAGTTTGTTGTCAAGCTTCAAAGATGCTGAAGAACATATGACATAGGATGCCTGGACATCGTTAAATCTACATAACACCATGAGAAGAAATATAAGATCGACATGGTCAAATTCTTTAGTATATTCTTCGAGTGCGAGGAAATGTTCATTTCTCACGAACATACAGGTCTTAGAGTATCATCTTAGAGTGTCACAATATGTTTTGAGTTGCCCAAGACAAGAATTGTTTTGTGTAATGTTGTGCAAGATGTAACAAGTTACATGTTCTTTGGCATAGTTTAAGGCATGCCACAGAAAATTGCAGACGGTCTGTCCTGGACAAGTCTAAACAGATTATGGGACTCTTGGACAGTCCAATCCTTAATGTTCTCCACAAAAGAACATTCCCTTCTAGCTTGACCCTGATCTATGTTCTGTGATTGATTGAATATCAGAAGTGGGATAACAGTTTGTTGCCTAGCTTCAACGATGCTGAAGAACATAAGGTATTCGACGCCCGGACATTGTTAAATCTACATAACACCATGAGAAAAAATTGAAGATCGACAAGGTCAAATTCTTTAGTATATTCTTTGAGTGCGAGGAAATGTTCATTTCTCACGAGCATAAAGGTCTTAGAATCTCATTTTCTTCTTCTTGCAGTCCTTGGACTGCAGTCTTGCAGTCCTTGCAGTCCAACCGGAGGTTGGACACCATCATAACTATTCTTCTCTAAATAGCTCCGTGCTGTTACAGCTGAACCATGTACGCAGGTTTTTCAGGCAGGAGACTCTACGCCTACCAATACTCCTTTTTCCTTTAATTTTCCCCTGCATAATAAGTCTCAGAAGACTATATTTGGGGTCTCTCATGACGTGGCCTAGATACTCCAGTTTTTCTTTTCTTTTCTCAATGATCAGTACAACTTCACATTCTTTTTTTAAACTTTTTCTAGTACCTTTTGTTGGTGACTTTATCTTTCCAGGATATTCGAAACATTTTGCGATAACACCACATCTCGAAAGTCTCATCTTAGAGTGTCACAATATGATTTGAGTTGCCCAACACAAGAGTTGTATTGTGTAATGTTGTGCTAGATGTAAAAATTTACATCTTCTTTGGCATGGTTTAAAGCATGCCACAGAAAATTGCAGACGGTTTGTCCTGGACAAGTCTAAACAGATTATGGGACTCTTGGACAGTCTAATCCTTTATGTTCCCCAGAAAAGAACATTCCCTTCTACCTTGACCCTGATCAATGTTCTGTGATTGATTGTTGCCAAGTATCAACCCTTACGAAGAAGGGAACATATTAAATTAGTTAAAATATTTCTATCTCCAATTTCAACATCCATTAATTCCATCAAATTTAATAGTGTATTAAAATGTAATATAAATTGATTTGTTAGTTTGCTATATGACTCCTGCAAATTATTAGAGCTATACCGCCAAGTGAGCTATTTGCCAGGCTTAAGAAGATACTTTGAGAAGACGGGCGAATTAAAACGTGATAAAAAATATTGAAAGGATGGATGTGTTATTTTGTTATTTACGTAGTGTGGAGCTTCGCAGGAGCATCATTAGCTTTATACGGGGTGAAAGCATGGGCTCGGGGGTTGAGCTGGATGAACCCTTGCCAGAAGATAAATTAGCGAGGTATTTTTACGGCGCGCCCAGCTCGCTCGTTACTCAAGCCCACCTTGCCCGCATTAAAATAGTCGAAGGACAGGTAACGACGCTGCCGGGGGCGGGCGCCCCGAAGACCTCCACCCCTGTTTAATGAAGACGGATGCCGCCCCCGCCGCCCGATTATAGTAATAACGGCAGTAACAGTGAGTTTTATTAGCCCGGAATAAACACGGCGATTTATATAAAGCCGGAACGGTGCCATCCATCAGCGCGTACCTCCTGGGGGCGGCGCCACCCCCGGCAATCCATATCGCCGATGGGATCGATGGCCCCGGGGATGTAGGGAACGTGTCGTTATTTTGTTATTTCCCAGGCCCCACCGTGTGCACCGGTGACAGGAACTGATAAGGGCTGATGTACAAATGCGCCCGGGGGCAGGCGCGTGCCGGCACCGGGGGCGCGCGTATTTGCGGGGGCGGCCGCGACCCCATCCTGAGAAAACATCCCCCCTCAGAAGAATAACAATAAAATAATTGCCATGCCTGTTACGGAGCCGCTCCGGAGAGGAGAAAAAATACCGGAGCGTCTTCCCGTAAACATATTTATCAAATTCCTACCAGGAACGTAATCCCTGCCGGAGGCATGCCTGGCACGGAGCGCGGGAGGCAAGTGGGAGAAGCGTAAATACATTTCTTAAATATCCCGATTGAGATCCCGGGAACCGGAAAGCCGGGAGACGTCTGGCGAATCGGTATTCGCGAGAGGCGCGCAGTGATTTTTAATATTCCTCCTGTCGCGCCTGCCGGGATAGGGTTGACGCTGCGCCCGTCTCGCGGGCGCAAATCCCACCCGTGTCAAAGTTCTAATTGTGTTTTATCGAGGGTAGGGGCGCGCGAGCGTCCCTCGGGAGCCACAAACACGGCCCCGGAATTCATTTCCGGCCGCGGGCGACCGGAAAACTTCGACGCTAACGCAAACACACCCCCGCTGACCGATCGATGCCACGCGCCCGGCGTCGCGACGGCACGCGATTCCGCGACGCACGGAAACTTGCTCGCAATCCCATCGATCGGCCGGCGAAATTTTAATTAAATCCGACTGCGACTCGAGCAGCTGTAGCGCGCAAATTGGCGCTCTTCACGTGCAGGATGCGATTAATTAAAATGGGCTGGAAGTTAGTCATTCCGCGATCGCATTAATAGTAATTAGCGCGCTGGGAACCTTGGAATCCTCGAGGCACGCGCACCGTGGATGTACATCCTGCCAATAACTCTAGGTGCATCCGAAACGCAATTCCATCATCATAATTTTGTGTCGGCGTTTCTAATCCAGCAAAGTTTCACAAGAATCAGATGAGATTCCTAATCCATCAAAGAGGAAGTTTCACAAGAATCAGAATGCATTCCTAATCCAGCAAAGTTCTACAAGAATCGAACACATTTTACCACTTGTGCGACAACAGAAAGTAGAATAATATTCAAATAAGGAAGTAAAACAACTCTTGGCATTTAGCCCTTCGATTAGCACTTGCAACTTTGTCAGTGGCGCAGCTACATAGATGGTCGCCCTTCATTAGTTTAGGCCTCCTAAGGATCGAATTTTATTTAATTTTTGTTTTGTAGAGGAAAATATTCCCTATAACTTTTGTGTGGAACATTTTTTAATAGCTATCAAGGAAAAAATAGTAGAACCAAAATTGATTTAAAAATTCTTATTAAAATAGGGTTAGGAAGGGTTAGAATTAAAAAATTGTAAAGATTAGGGGATTGTTTGTGTATGAATTGGAACTAGTTTATGGGACGTCAACTTCAATTTTCGCAAAAAACAGCTGTATTAAGGACCGCCCTAAGGTATACATGTTTCAGCCTGTTAAACCTACCTACCAGCCTGAACATGTTCAACTATACCCATTAAAGATCATTTTTCACCAAAATTGAGAATTATTTTACTGAAACCGGATGGTGCAAGAAACAAAATCCAAAATAAATATCTACCTCAGAAACGGATCTAAAAACATATTAATTGTATTATATATTTTTTTAAAATATGTCATTTGCAAGTAGAAATCCTACACAGATTTTGTAAAGTGTCTGTAAAGTTGCCCAATTTTCTGAAAGTCTTAATGAGTTTCAAATACATCTAAAACACCTCAAGTCTACTCAAAACTAAAAAAAATTAATCATTTTTAATACATCTAAAACACTTCATGAAAGTGTATTACAAAACACACAAAAATTTCAGAAAATATTTACAAATAAAAATTCTCTGAGTGAAAATACTTGCAGCCATATGCATAGTGAATTTAGTAGCTTATTGATTGCTTATTTTGGAAATTTTCATACGCCGTAAAACTTCATAAAATGTTGTGTATCTTCATTAATTATTTTAGTAATAATGCTGAAAGTTTAGTATATTTTTAAGTCTTTGTAAGTTTAGTCTATTTTTTAGTATATTAATCTGTACAATTTGAAATTATGAATAAGTTGTCCGCAATTTCAATAATTTTTTTCGGTTTTCAATTTCTTTGTTTGCATAATGCTTTCAATAAGTTTATGAGGTTTACTACCATGTTTGCAATTCTGTACCTTTGGTATTCTATTTGAAGTACTGAACTTTTTTTAAAACTTTCAATATTTTGATAACACATTCTAGATATTTCCATAAAACTTGCTGACAAATTCTGAAATTATGTACAACTTGTATATTTGTTGGCATATTTTGATATTGATAATAATATAATAATAATAAAGAATATTTATTAGCAGAAAAGCTGCATAATATACAAAAGGTAAATATATACATGACAACAACAGTAGAACTAAATTTACTGCAAGTTTATCAATTTTTGGGTTTTCCAGATTAACAGGCATATCCAGAACAACTTTCAGAATTTAGAAACATTTCTTACTGCCAAGTAAGTTCTTTACTTCAACTGCCACTATTTTCCATTAAATGGTTTTTATTCGCATATTCTGAAGTTTTTATCAAACTTTCTGCAATTTTCATACTAATTTGAGATTTTTTTTGCCATGTTCTGCGATATTTTTATTATATCTTTCACAATTCGCATTAATTTTCTACAATTTGAATAAATTTTCTGCATTTTCCTTATTTTATAACAATTTTATCGCAATATTTGAATACACTATGATTAGGTGTTTAAGATGTATTAGAAAATTAATTAATAACTTTTTCAGAAACTTCTGGTACAGTAAAAAAAACAAAATACAAAAATTATGTACCTACTGACATTTAATTTTCAAATTTATTAAAAAATTCTGAAAATACTAATTTGAGATTTTTTTTAATATATTTTCTTCGATATTTTCAATAAATTTTCTATAAATTGCATATTAATTTGTGATTTTTTTAATATTTTCTGCGATATTTTCAATAAATTTTCCAGAATTTACATAAATTTTCTGCAATTTTGTTAATTTATTTTATTACACTTAGATTAAGTGTAAGTTTAGGTGAATAAAATTGATTTATAAGATTTTCAGAAACTTTTTAGAAACTTACTTACTACGCACTAATAAAATTGACTAAAACACATTAGCGCTCTGGAGCAAATAAAACCGCCCCATTGTTTCTCGAAAGAGGTCTGGTGAAATTTGTTTTGAACTTTTCGAAAGCTTTTAAAATTTACTTTTAAAATTCGACTTATTTCGATTTAAAAGTATTCGGGTATTTATTATTTAGTCTTCACATAAAAATAAATCCAAAATAGTCAATCATTTTGCAAATCGATCAATCACCTACTCCAAATGAAGTTGACAAGACTATTGTGTTTTCAATCGATATAGTGGTTAAAGAGCAGAGACTTTGTGGTAATATGCTGCTTCTTAAAAAAGTTTTGATTAATTTTTGTTTTTAAAACTTTGTTCTTTAGTCGCTTTCATTGCCGGTAATGTTAAAAAATAAGGCATGCTGTAATAATGACGGAGAATCCACTTGAGGCTGCGATGTGAATTGAAATTAGTTCAGCAACTTCGTGTAAGAAGTAACTTCTTTTAATCGAGTATAAAAACATATTTCAAATCGAAGCAGTTGAGGTCCAAAACTAGGTGATATATCGGAGCGATTTGCGGTTTTTTAACAATTCTGATGCTTTTGGAATATTGTTATTAGATGGTACTGCATTACTCGTCACTCGTCGATTTATATACAAATTGTCGAGAAAAACTGGAACTTTCTGAAACTTTTAAAAGAAATCCAGGCACAAATGTCTGATTTTTTTAGATACATTTACAGTGGAATTGTTTACAAATAGACAAAGTGTGTTGGCAGAAATTATCAAGATATGTACCTAGAAATGACAACTTTCTTTTTCTGAGATATTCCGAGTGCTTTGTGTTGTATTATTTTCTTGAAATTTCGAAAATTGTCTATACCTTACTTAGGAATTTTAGAAAAATTTATATTTTTGAAAAATTCTTAAGTCATTTACTTAGTAATTGTTGAAAAAATACGGAGGCATTCCTATTTTTTTATTGTCGAATTATTTCCTTTGGATTTTAAAACATAGTCTACTTGATTCATTTTGTTGTGAGTGTTGATTTTGACGGTGTACTTAGTGGTGTTAAAAATTACCAAGTCTTTTTGTCAACATTTTCCCCAAATTTTATACCCATATGTTAGGTTTTACTAACTGGGTATTCAATATTTGTTTTTTTCCAAAACGGCGTATTAAGTTAGAATGTGCAAAATAAAACAATAGAAGTATGATCAAATTATTAAAGTTATAATAATACCTAAGAGCAAATTGCTGTTTTGTTAAGACATTTCAGGTGATAATATTAGCACAAACCTTCGCATTGTGATTGTTGCAAAATATATTGTAATTCAGCCTGTATCAGTGTCCCAATTCTTCGAAAGGCGGAGAGCAAAACAATTCCGCCTAATGAGTTTGTGGTCTCTTATTCCTTGATCTTTCGCTATTATCGCTTGGTGTTCAATGAAACAAATCAGCAGGTGAACGTTACACTTTCACATCGCAGCTGCGGTCTTCCAATATCAAGGCTGCAATTGGCATAATCCGCTATTGTAATTGCACGGAAATGGATCAATCGCACAAGCGCTTGAATGAAACTCGCACTGCTAATCGAGCCATAAAACGCCGGTTTCACTGGAATAATTCGATTTTTACAGGCATCCGTGTGCCTTTCACGCTCTGAACAAATTCGTTATTTCGTCTTGAAACTTTAAGGATTTGTATTTCAGATGTACCTAAGCAGGCGTTTAAGACTTAATAATAATAATAATAATATTTATTTTTAAGTTTTACACGAGTCAAAATAGAAATATTATCTATAAGATACAAATACAATACTTAAAGTAAGACACATTAAAAATTTGGTGAACACATAAACACAACTATATAAATAAGACGCACTCACACATATTAAATAGGTATATCACTGTTCATGAAATCACCAAGGGAGTAAAAGGCGTTGGTAGCCAAATAGTTTTTGGTGAACATTTTGAACTTTATTGGTGAAGTTGACTTGGTTTGATCAATTGAATTAATTGTATTTTACGAGCGTGATGAAGCTGATTTTATAAGTTGGTGTAGCAGATGTGGGCCAAGGTTTAAAGTAGTGCCATTATGTAAATTTAATAAAATCCATTTTGAAAATAAATAAATGTGGCAATGTTGTTTTACCATAAATAAACTCCATCTGGTGGATGGAAATTACGATTTGGGTGGTTTAATTTGAAACACCCTGATTATATACAGGGATTATATACAGAGGTGTATATAATATTTAATATGTTACTACATTTTCCTTAAATAATAACAAATTTAAAAAAGTATCAAATATTCCAACACAAATTATTCCAAACACTCCCATCAGGTGGATGGAAATGACGAATTGGGTGGTTTAATTTGAAACACCCTGATTATATACAGGGGTGTATATAATATTTAATATGTAGGTATATTTGCCTTTAATAATAACAAATTTATAAAAGTATTAAATATTCCAACACAAATTATTCCAAACACATTTTTTTTACATTTGACATATGGTCGATGTGGAGTACATATTGCAACCTGTACCTCAACATCGACTTATACCTCGACGTGGACTTATACCGCGACCTCGACTTATACCGCGACCTCGACTTATACCTCGACCTCGACTTATACCGCGACCTCGACTTATACCTCGACCTCGACTTATACCTCGACCTCGACTTATACCGCGACCTCGACTTACACTGCAACCTCGACCTGGACCTGCAAAGTTTTCACCCTTAAATCCCGTACTAGTACGATGGCATTATTGTCTCTTCCATTTACTGTTTTCCCCAATGCATTACGAATATACGCATCGCTATTGAATAAATTGTCTGCGGCATTATCGATTGTGTATTTGTTATCTGCCGGCGTTGGCAGATAAATCAATTAATATCCGCGCGCAAAGTTGGAGAGCCAACACAAAGTTGTTCACAGAACTCCGAGAAAAACTGCATTTACGGTGCAAATTTAAGCCAAACAATTCGCATTAAAAGCAAATACCTTTTATAATCGTTCGCTCAGTATGGTAATTTACTTCGGAAACTTGGCGCGACGTTTTCCCCATAAAACCGGGCGCAGATAAGAGCGTTATCGTAATTATTTTCGGTTCGGCGCGCCGTGGCAAATCGAATCCGGCACGTACAGTTTTATTGGACACGTTTGTTGGGTGTTTAGTCACTTTTTCATTTGCCACATGATATGTGAAAATGTACAGTTTTCGTGAAAAATTGGCTCTTTAAAAATATACGTAATTTTGGATTATCACTAAATACGAGATAACTTATTTACTAGTATGTAGTTATTGGCGTAAAATTGACAATATATTTACAAAATTCGAAATTATTGACGGTGGAGTTTCTAATATTTAATAATAGATTACTAATTTTCTGTCTTGCATCCCAATGCATCAATGAATCCCATTGCATCAATCATCCCAAAACGATGGGAGCTGTTTTGAGCCATAAAGCCATAAACCATAAATTTGTTCATTGCATCCCTTAAAAATGAATTACTTTGGAATAAGCAACTGCATTACTCAAGGACAAGCCATCTATCGTATCGCCATAAACTAGGATGCTCTAAGAGATGGATTTGCATTTCTGTTGACCAGTCCAACAGAACAGAGGAGTGATTTCGGTTTTATGTGAAATGTGACATCTTGACATGGACTATATCAGTCATCTCCGCATCTAAACCTATTAATGCTCTACAATATCTGCATACAAAAATATTATTATCAGTCATCTCCGCAGCTGAAAAAAAAAAAATGCTCTACAATATCCAAAACAAAGATTTTCAAGGAATGCATGTAGAACAATGTTACTTTCGTAATTTTTCTATAAATTTTCTCTCCGTCTCCGGCGCTGACTCCGTGGCTTATAAATATTTCCACGGCTTTTAAAATAAATCACGCCTCGCCCGTGCAAAGAGTGCGCTAACGAGCCCACTGCGATTAATTGGTTTGACGTCACCGGAATTATCCCGAGCATTCCTCGTCGGGTAAACACGCCGTTTATTATCGTGCTCGACGCCCAAGTGTTCCACAGCGTAAACAGTTTACAATTGAAAGATTATGATAAGGACGAGAGTGGATGCCTAAATGTTACCAACTTCCTTCCAACTTCCAAAAATTGGGTATTGGACAAAAAACTTGGATGCTTCACTCTGAATTTTTGATCAAATCAATTTTTGTAAAAAAAATGGCAAATTTTTCTTAGCAGAAACTGAAGACTCCAGATTTCTCATTTTAATAGGAAACTTATCGATAAAACTATTTCGATTTCGTTACTGTTATAACTGATATAAATAAAACTAGTGCATGTACAATTACATAAATTCGATTATCTACTTGTGTGTGCTATGGAAGACTAAAATATTTTATTAAAAAAAATGAAAATTGTAGCAATTGTGATGCAATAATGCACCTAGTTTAGTTATGTTGGGGAATGAGCTCAGTAGGTAACTAGAGCAATCAATGTGATGATTGCTTAAGGTTACCTATGGGCTGATGTAAAGAGCTGACAATGAAAAGAATGAAAATGAAAAGTTTTCTATAAAACCTATGACAAAAACATGCAAATTATGCAATGGCTAATTGAATCATACTTAGTGTTTGTAAGAAAGTTTTAACTTAAATATTAATATCTGTTATGTTGCTTTGAAGTTGGGTGGAAGTTGGGGGTAAGGAACCCACACCGAGGCGATTTCATTAAGCGTCTCGCGACTTCTAAACAGCCGTAGCGTAAATTTGAAACTTCCAGCGACAACGAGAACGTCCGACTCGAGACTGCAAAGTGGCCTTAAAGAAGTTAACAGATGGAAATGGACCGTTTTAGATAACACTGCTCCAATGAGCGGATAAACAAACGAGGACTAACAGCGCATTACGTTAAAAATATGTGTGCATGCGGAAGCAAGTAAGCAGAAGTGGCTCGGTGAATTAATTCGAATGGCTCTCACACTTCACACGAAATATATGTTAACGCCACTATGGGATTAATGTTGCTTGTGTAATAAATTGTACAATTTTATGAATGTTTGTGTTTACACGAATTCTATCCGACGTGTGTCCCATATGGTAGACGGGTTTCAATAACACTTGACACTATTGCATTTCCCATTGAGGCAATGTCAAAATTGAGACCATTGCATTTCCCATTGAGGCAATGCCAAAATTGAGACGATTGCATTTCCTATTAAGGCAATGCCAAAATTGAGACCATTGCATTGCCCATTGAGGCAATGCCAAAATTCGAAGTATCTCATAATACAGAGAAATCCAGAACACCTGATAAAGGTCTTGGAACATCAATGTTTTCAATGAGTGAAAGTATGAGTGAATCAATAAGTGTAATATTTGCCAAAACGAGCGAAGGGAGTTTTGCAATCTTCGAAGCGGTTTTTTTTAGAATTTATGGAATTGATGCAGATGTTGTAAAATATCGGTATTCTTCACAGTTTTTTATGTGGTGTAATTTGTCGTTGGGAATTTGCAATTTTTCTGTAACTTAATTAAATTTGAGTATTCGTCAATTGAATTTAAATGTTCGTCGATTTCTGGTTATGAAAATTTATGGATATGACGATAATTTTACAAAATTTTGGTATTCTTTACACGTCTGGTATGATGTGATATGTCCTTGGGAATTTGTAGTTTTTCTTCGAAGTTAATTATATTTACAAAACAAATAATAATAGTAATACAATTTTAAGTATTCTTCATATGATGTTGAATGGTCAGAAATTTCGGTTTGTTTTTTTTAGAATTTATGGAATGTATGACGAATTTATAAAATATCAGTATTCTTCACAGGTTTTTATGTGATGTAATGTGTTCTTGGGAATTTGCAGTTTTTCTGTGAAGTTAATTAAATTTAAGTATTCGTTTTGATTTTAAATGTTCATCGATTTCTGGTTTTGAAAATATATGGATTTGGCGATAATTTTCCAAAATTTTCAAATCACACGTCTGATGTGATGTGATGAGTCCTTGGTGATTCGTAGTTATTCGCCGCAGTAATTTAAATTTAAGTATACGTCATTTGATTTTGAATGTTCGAAGATTTCCGATTTTTTTGAAAATGCACTTTGCGATAATTTTATAAAATTTCAGTACTCTTCACATGTCTGGTGTGATCTGATGAGTCCTTGGTGATTCGTAGTTATTCGGCACAGTACATTTAATTTGAGTTTTCCTCATTTGATTGGGAATGTTCGAAGATTTCAGATTTTTTTAAGTGTATGCACTTGGCGATGATTTTACAAAATTTCAGCATTTTTCACACGCCTGGTGTGATGTGTCCTTCGGGATTCGTAGTTCTTCTCGTGAGTTAATTAAACTTTGAACGGCTTCCCGGGGAGTATCAGGATTGCCTGCACGCATTACTCCGGGGACGGCGGCGACGCGTGCATCAAAAATCTTCGGCGGGGGCGGCGGAAATTAATCAGGTCCAAATTCCCGTTGAATATTTAAGCGGGAGAATGAGCACGGCGTCGGGTGCACCAGGGGGGCGGCTGCACCCGGCGCGGGGGCGGGTGTCGGCGTCTCTGTTTCACGAAGGTAAGGGCTCAGTTTCTGGCGCTGAAATATTAATCGGCACTTTGTGTAACTAGTTTCAAGTATTCATGGAAACTCTCGGCGAGAAGGCGAACCCTTTAAATTCTTATAGCCGCTCCCTCTTCATGCATAGCGTAGCGGAAACGGGCCGTAATGGCACCCGGACGCCTGGCGTCCCGATGCACACACACACACACGAGCGCGCGGGGGCGGCGGCGGCGTCTGCACTCGCGGGGGGCGCCGTGGCCGCAGACGTCGCGGCGGCGCCACCCCTGCCGCCCCCGCGAAGAGACGCCGGCGAGTCGCGCTCGTGGGGGGATAAATATTTCTGCTCCTATTGTCTTGTCCGTGTCGCCCATCAAAATTTCAACGGCGACGACACTAAAATTCGCACAGCGCCCGGTTTATTTGTTCCGGCCCGGTCGAGATGAATTTCATCGTTGCGCCCTTCAGGAAAGTTGAAATTTAGTGCTGGAAGAGGGAAGAGTCGTTTGGCGTAAAGGATATTGCTGTCATATTATATTCACGACAAAACGCCCGGCTCCGCTTGCAACGCGCACATTAAATGGGACGTGTGTGTAACTCTGTTAAATGCACGAAACTCGAGCCTCTCATCATACGGATGACACAGCCTGTGCATCCCAATTACCGAGATTGCCTCATACTTTACGTCCGAATCAAGATATCAACTTGGGAAATTAATTAGTTGAAGTTAAATCTCATTTGATTACCCTTTGAAGTGCGCTGGGACTAAATGTGTAAGACTACATGTGCAAAAATTGGTTCAAAATATGAACCTATTTATTAAATCTGTAAAGACAAAACCAATATCGAAGTATCTCATAATACAGACAAAATACAGGAACACCTGATAAAGATCGTGGAACATCAATGTTCCAGTAGATATTCCATTTTTCAATTTTGTCCCGGTAGAACAAAATAGTTAATTTCCACACATTCTAATTTTTAGAATTCCCAAAAATAAATTTTAGAAGTCCATGACGTCCATTTAAGAATCAAGAATTTTGTAAAATTATCGCAAAATCCATATATTTTCATAACCAGAAATCGACGAACATTTAAAATGAAATAACGAATACTTAAATTTAATTGGCTTCACAGAAAAACTGCAAATTCCCAAGGACGCATCACATCACATAAAAACCTGTGAAGAATACTGATATTTTATATTCATCATAAATTTCATAAATTCTAAAAATAAACCAAAATCTTCGAACATTCAAAATCATATGAAGTATACTTAAAATTGTATTATTATTATTATTTTAGTAAATTTAATTAACTTAGAAGAAAAACTTCAAATTCGCAAGGACATATCACATCATACCAGACGTGTAGAAGAATACCCAAATTTTGTAAACTTATCATCAAATCCATAAATTTTCATGACCAGAAATCAACGAACATTTAAAATCAAATGACGAATACATAAATTTAATTGACTTCACTGAAAAAATGCAACTCCCCAAGGACCCACCACATCACAAAAAATCCTGTCAAGAAGACTGATATTTTATAAAATCATCTACAATTCCATAATTTCTAAAACACAATACAGAAATCTTCGAAGATTTAAAATCAAATGAAGGATACTTAAAATTGTATTATTATTATTTTATTAAATTTAATTAACTTCGAAGAATAACTACAATCATATCACATAACAAATGTACGAAGAATACTGAAATTTTGTAAAATCACCCCTGAATCAATGCTCAATAAAGTTTGAAGAAAAACAGAAATCGTCGAACATTCCAAATCAAATGACGAATACTCAAATTTAAATATGATAGGTAATACATACGTTGTTATATGTCACAGTGTTATTACATAGCTAAACGCTACTGCTGTTACGACTATAATCTGATACTACTACTCAACATATCAGTTGATACTATTTTCAACTAAAAAAAATCCAGTTAGTATAATAATAATAATAATAAAATTTGTTGTATTTGGATTCACAGAGAACATTTCAGAGTCAAAATATACAAGAACAGTATACAAACATATTGCACTATATCTTATAATATCTGTATCATTATTATCTTCACCAATTTCCTCAAATTTGAATAACTTTAGAGAAACCTGCAAATCCCCAAGGGCACACCACATCACGCTAGATGTGTGAATAATATTTTAATATTGTACAATCATCGCCAAGTCGAATTAAAATTTCATCAAATTCATGAAAACGAAAATTTTGAAAAAGTTTATATTGACAAATATTTGAATTTCTTGGAATAAAATTAAAAGTTATAACAACTACCCTAATTTGACAACTGTCATGATTTACAAAAAAAGTAATACATTAGTCACCCAATAATCGATATATATAACGAATACTAGAATATTTGAATAAAATAACATCTCCATGCGTAAATTTAAAAAAATCTCATAAATATTGTAATGTTTTGAGTCTTCAGGTTTCAGTTATTTTGTTTTGTCACAATTTGTGATTTTTGTAGATTTTAAAAAACATTTGATAATTCCAATACATTTGCTTATATGATGTACCATTTTTTTATGTCTTTAACAAAAAAAACAATACAAAACAATACTAAAATCACATATCCAAGTGTATGTATGGGAAAAATGTGTCTTGTAATTAATTGACATGTGTAATATGTATTGACACTGACAAATGTATTGACATTCTGACACAATAAAAAATATGTTAATATTAATCTCCGAGGCTTGCGTTTCAAAATTAAGTCTTTAAGTTGTTTTGCTAATATTTTGTAAGTTTAATACAAATTTTGCAACGGTTTATTAAGTTATTATTGGAGAATGTGTGTGGATCCATGTGTGTTTATTAAGTATTCTATAAAACTTACAATGTTTTAAATGTTCCTAGAAATTAACGTATGGTCTCGGATTTTTTTGTAATTTTATACAATTTGAATACTACACATTCGCATTTTTCTGTTTTTTTTTTGTATAATTATATAGAATTTGAAGACTACATATTCGCAATATTCTGGGAAAGTTTTAGAAAGTTTTTTAATTTTAGAACAAAATCTGTTGAAATTTCGTAGTTCATTGATATTCAAATGTTCTATGATGTTTTCCAGATTATTTGAAGTTTTGTTAAATTTTGTGAGCAATGAATTACTTGGTCGGAATTTTCTTGAAATTTCCTGAAATCCGACAAAATGTTCTTGGAATTTTCTACAGAACTCTAATTCAGGAACTTATGATTAACCAAATACATATGTGATGCCATACTGCATTTTTGTAAAATCATCATTTGGGACCAATGTCGTATTATGGATTCATAGGTTTAATAAAAATTTCACAACTATTTATTGAGTATTCTGTAAGACTTCCAATGTTTTAATGTTCCTAGAAATTAACGTATGGTCTCGGATTTTTTTTTGTAATTGTATAGTATTTGAATACATATTCGCAATTTTCTGGAAATGTTTTAGAATTTCCTAACAAAATCCGTTGAAAATTCATAGTTTATATATTGTGATTCAAATGTTCCATGGTGTGTTTCAGATTATTTGCACTTTTGTTGAATTTTGTAAGCAATGAATTAATTAGTGGGAATTTTCTTGAAATTTCCTAAAATCTGACAGAATTTTCTTAGAATATTCTACAGAACTCAAATACAGGGATTTATGATAAACCAAATAGATATATGAGCAATGCTGCCTTTTTGTAAAATCATCATCTGGGACCAATGTCGTGTTATGGTTTCATAGGTTTAACAAAGAAATCACAGCGGTTTATTAAGTATTCTTTAAAACTTGCAATTTTTTATGGGGCTTCATGGGGCTCTAGGCAAATTTGAATGAATAATATAAGAAAAAAATCATCCCATGCCCAATTTGCCCATAGGATAACCCGCCATTGTCTGGGACAAAAATGCTGTGGATCTGTTCCACACTTTCCACGCAGAATTTATGCTATTTTGTAAAAAAAAACTGGATTCAATTCGATCAAAACTATGACCGTCGCTAGACTGCTAAGTTGGGCAGTTTATCCCACAAAATTACAAAAAAAAAGTGCAAAACCACATGTAATAAACGGTCTCCATTTTTTTTTTGTATTTTTGTAGAATTGTGAAATTTAATTTTTTATTGTTTTCTTCCTTCTTTATTGCAGTACTATACTACTAAACTACTATACTGGTGAAAACGGATGAAACTACAACAAAATATAAAAGTCAACTTTCTAAAAAATGAAATTATTCTAAACATATCTGATACTATTTATGGGTCAAGATTTCATATAGCTACAGGATTCCATGGAATTCTTGTTATTACTAGAACTTTTGAGAGCTATGAATTCAGCACCTACTACTATACTAGTAGTATAGTACTAGTACATATAGTACTAGTATATATAGTACTAGTACTATACTACTATACTACTATACTGGTGAAAACGGATGAAACTATAACAAAATATAAAATTTAACTTTCTAAAAAATGAAATTATTCTAAACATATCTGATGCTATTTATGGGTCAAGATTTCATTCCATGGAATTCTTGTTATTACTGGTACTTTTGAGATCTATGAATTTAGCACCTATTTATACATGTGAAAATTTTCTTGGATGCAGCTGTTTTCTTTTTTGAACCATGAGAGAAACATGCAGAATACACATGCTATCTCGTGGTGAAATCAATTACTGGTGAGGCCACCTAGGCACTCGTGGGATATCATCATTGCAACGACAAAGCGGGATAAGGATGTCACAACCACGTAAACGTGGGAGATTTCTTTTCGGTCATGGGCACCGAAACCCAATTATTTTAATACTATGTCTTGTACAAATGGAACACTACCTCCGTGGACAACTGGAGACCAGTTTTGACCTGGTGGATCTCATCAGTCCAGTGCGTCTGGATGTAATCCGGATATTTTTCTTTTATTATATGAAATTTTATTATAGGTATAGCTAAAATTACACTTCTTTACAATTTTCTTGAATTTTGCTGGGTTTTTTTCCAAAAATGTTTGGAACTGTAGGAATTTTATTGTACATGGATTTTTTTCCAGTACAGCAGAATGCGTTATGTATCTTCAATCGACATTTTTTTTTTTGTCATTGAATTTTCATGTATCTTGAATATTTGCATGGCCATTTTTTTAATACTGCCAATACAAAGATTTTTCCTCTCAATGTGCAAACCTAGTGTCGTACATTATGCCTCTCGATAGGTACTCGAGGCTGGTCGTACATTAGTCTGGCGACGTACAGGAATATCATACGCGACTCGAATGGAAACAAATGGGGTGGGGGCGGCAACAAATAGAGATATATACTTCGGAAAAGTTGCCGCCGGATACTGCCGGGATTTGTACTTTAAAAACAAATAATGGATATCGCGCGCAAATGGTGACGAATGAACGCCGATATTTCAGGATGTTGCTGCGACCCCCGCCGAAGGGGCGGCTGACGCGGGGGCGGCGATCGCCGGAAAGCGATCGCGGACACAAGAGGCGGAAAAAGCGACGCACACACGCATCCGCATGAGTAATGAGTGCCGTGTGTCGTCAATAACGAACGCCGGTGTGTGACAGTTTAATTCATTAGCGGGCACATTGTATCGACGCCCCGACGAACAACAAACAGCGGTGTACATAAAATAGGATATTCATACCGGCGCGCAACTATTATGCCGGCCCGAACAATGATGCCCCATTTTTGCTACCTGTTTATTTTTTCCAATTTGCTTAATGCCGCGAACACATTCGTCCGTCCATTAATCACCTCCGCGCCCCACTTTTGCGCCCCCGCCGTTGTTGGGGGCGAATTTAATCATAAATGTCGTTACCGCGGGATCCCCGAAAACAATGGCTCGCGCGGCCGACCGTCGCTAATTTCTTTCGCGGCCCGCAAACCATCACCATCCATCATACTTCGCCCGGTGTCCGAAGGGCTTTCGCCGCAACCGCACATTTTTTTCGCAACAAGAACATGGCAAACGGCCGAGTGAATGAAACGGGTATCAAAGGTTTAATTCACGCCCTGAATGGCATATTTCGGGAATTCGCGCCACCAAGGCGCTTTAATGCCACGAAATAAATTATGAAATGTCTGACGAATATCGCCCCTAACCCCGATGAAAAATCTATACGTTTGCTTGAATGGTACCCCCCATAATACTAATGACCCCCAAATAGGACAGAAAAATACACGCATATATGCGGCACGGCAGATTAATTAAGCACGGAATTTCAGTCAATACCAGATTCTTATCTGGTTAGCGCCGTCAAACCGTGCCCCATGATAAATGTCCACGCAATCTATTTTTAATCCTGCCGTCGTCGCCTCGATGGGAGTTATTTTCCCTGCTAACGAAGGAAAATGAAAAACGGCGTCGCCCGGTGCGGGGCAAAAAACCCCAATTCCTCGGCGTGGTCTACACGTCTGCTGCAGCTCTCGCTAATTAATCGCCCCCAGCGCGCCGATAACGTTCAGCAACGTGGACACTATTCCAGATCGCCACCTCCTGACCCGACAAGGCACTAGGCCCACATAGTTTGAGAGAACAAGGCCAACAACAAAGCACTTGCACAAGAACAATTCCCATAATAAATTCAACGAGGAGCGAATCCGTGCGTTCACAGTCGCAGCCTTAACTCTGCATACAGAAACAGGATGAACTGAACGCCAACATGACATACTGCCACTTTTCTGAAAATTTATTATTTGCAATTTTGATATTAGATTCGTGTACAGTACACCCGAAACTAATTCTCCTGAAAATTTGACAAAGTTTCAGTATTAAATAAGAGAGAAAATCAAACACTTATCTCTCTGCATTGACAAGTATGGGTTAGCTATTACTGAAATTTCTGAAAATTTATTATTTGCAAATTTGATATTAGATTCGTGTACAGTACACCCGAAACTAATTCTCCTGAAAATTTGACAAAGTTTCAGTATTAAATAAGGGAGAAAATCAAACACTTAACTTTCTGCATTGATAAGTATGGGTTAGCTATTACAGAAATTTCTGAAAATTAATTATTTACAAATTTGATATTAGATTCGTATACAGTACACCCGAAACTAATTCTCCTAAGAATTTGACAAAGTTTCAGTATTAAATAAGGGAGAAAATCAAACATTTAACTTTCTGCATTGTCAAGTATGAGTTAGCTATTACTGAAATTTATGAAAATTTATTATTTGCAAATTTGATTTTATATTTCTGTACAGTACACCTGAAACTAATCCTCCTGAAAATTTGACAAAGTTTTGGTATTAAATACGGGAGAAAATCAAACACTTAACTTTCTGCATTGACAAGTATGTGTTAGCTATTACTGAAATTTATGAAAATTTATTATTTGCAAATTTGATATTATATTTGTGTACAGTACACCTGAAACTAATTCTCCTGAAACTTTGACAAAGTTTAGGTATAAAATAAGGGAAAAAATCAAACACTTAACTTTCTGCATTGACAAGTATGGGTTAGCTATTACTGAAATTTCTGAAAATTTATTATTTGCAAATTTGATTTTAGATTAGTGTACAGTATACCTGAAACTAATTCTCCTGAAACTTTGATAAAGTTTCAGTATTAAATAAGGGAGAAAATCAAACACTTAACTTTGTGCATTGAAAAGTATGGGTTAACTATAACTGATATTTCTGAAAATTTATGATTTGCAAAATTAATATTAGATTCGTGTACAGTATACCCGAAAATTATTCTCCTTAAAATTTGACATAGTTCCTGTATAAAATAAGGGAGAAAATCAAACACTTAACTTCCTGCATTGAAAAGTATGGGTTAACTATAACTGGAATTTCTGAAAATTTATGATTTGCAAATTTGATATTATATTCGTATACAATACACCTAAAACTAATTCTCCTAAATATTTGACAAAGTTTCAGTAATAAATAAGGGAGAAAATCAAACACTTAACCTTCTGCATTGACAAGTATGGGATAGCTACTTCTGAAATTTCTGAAAATTTATGATTTGCAAATATGATATTAGATTCGTGTACAGTACACCCGAAACTTTTTCTCCTGAAATTTTAACAAAGTTTCAGTATTAAATAAGGAAGAAAATCAAACACTCAACTTTCTGCATTGACAAGTATGGGTTAGCTAGTATTGAAATTTCTGAAAATTTATTATTTGCAAATTTGATATCAAATTCGTGTACAGTACTCCTGAAACTAATTCCCCTAAAAATTTGGCAGAGCTTCAGTTTTAAATAAGGAAGAAATTCAAACACTTATCTCTCTGCATTGACAAGTATGGGTAAGCTATTACTGAAATTTATGAAAATTTATTATTTGCAAATTTGATATTATATTCATGTACAGTACACCCGAAACTTTTTCTCCTGAAAATTTAACAAAGTTTCAGTATTAAATAAGGAAGAAAATCAAACACTCAACTTTCTGCATTGACAAGTATGGGTTAGCTAGTATTGAAATTTCTGAAAATTTATTATTTGCAAATTTGATATCAAATTCGTGTACAGTACTCCTGAAACTAATTCCCCTAAAAATTTGGCAGAGCTTCAGTTTTAAATAAGGAAGAAATTCAAACACTTATCTCTCTGCATTGAGAAGTATGGGTAAGCTATTACTGAAATTTATGAAAATTTATTATATGCAAATTTGATATTATATTTGTGTACAGTACACCTGAAACTAATTCTCCTGTAAATTTGACAAAGTTTCAGTATTAAATAAGAGAGAAAATCAAACACTTATCTCTCTGCATTGACAAGTACGGTTTAGCTATTACTGAAATTTCTGAAAGTTTATTATTGGCAAATTTGATATTAGATACATGTACAGTACACCCGAAACTAATTCTTCTAAAAAATTGACAAAGTTTCAGTATTAAATAAGGGAGAAAATCCAACACTTAACCTTCTGCATTGACAAGTATGGGATAGCTATTTCTGAAATTTCTGAAATTTTATTATTTGCAACTTTGATATTATATTCGTATACAGTACACCTAAAACATATTCTCCTAAATATTTGACAAAGTTTCAGTAATAAATAAGGGAGAGAATGAAACACTTAACCTTCTGCATTGACAAGTACGGGATAGCTATTTCTGAAATTTCTGAAAATTTATTATTTGCAAATTTGATACCAGAGTCGTATACAGTACACCCGAAACTAATTCTCCTGAAACTTTGACAAAGTTTCAGTATTAAATAAGGGAGAAAATCAAACACTTAACTTTCTACATTGAAAAGTATGGGTTAACTATAACTGAAATTTCTGAAAATTTATGATTTGCAAAATTAATATTAGATTTGTGTACAAAATACCCGAAACTAATTCTCCTGAAAATTTGACAAAGTTTCAGTATTAAATAAGGGAGACAATCAAACACTTGACCTTATGCATTGACAAGTATGCGTTAGCTATTACTGAAATCTCTGAAAATTTATTATTTGCAAATTTGATATTAGATTCGTGTACAGTACACCCGAAACTAATTCTCCTAAATATTTGACAAAGTTTTAGTATTAAATAAGGGAGAAAATCAAACACTTAACTTCTGCATTGACAAGTATAGGTTAGCTATTACTGAAATTTCTGAAAATTTCTGATTTGCAAATTTGATATTAGATTTGTATACAGTACACCCGAAACTAATTCTCCTGAAAATTTGACAAAGTTTCAGTATTAAATAAGGGAGAATATCAAACACTTAACTTTCTGCATTGAAACGTATGGGTTAACTCAAACTGAAATTTCTGAAAATTTATGATTTGGAAAATTAATATTAGATTCGTGTACAGCACACCCGAAACTAATTCTCCTGAAAATTTGACAAAGTTTCAGTATTAAATAAGGGAGAAAATCAAACACTTATCTCTGCATTGACAAGTATGGGTTAGCAATTACTGAAATTTCTGAAAAGTTTTATTTGCAAATTTGATATTAGATTTGTGTACAGTACACCCGAAACTAATTCTCCTGAAAATTTGACAAAGTTTCAGTATTAAATAAGAGAGAAAATCAAACACTTAACTGTCTGCATTGTCAAGTATGAGTTAGCTTTTACTGAACTTTATGATAATTTATTATTTGCAAATTTGATATGATATTTGTGTACAGTACACCTAAAACTAATTCTGCTGAAAATTTGACAAAGTTTCAGTATTAAATAAGGGCGAAAATCAAACACTTAACTTTCTTCAATGACAAGTATGGGTTAGCTATTACTGAAATTTCTGAAAATTTATTATTTGCAAATTTCATATAACATTCGTGTACAGTACACCCGAAACTAATGCTCCTGAAAATTTGGCAAAGTTTCAGTATTAAACAAGGGAGAAAATCAAACACTTAACTTTCTGCATTGACAAGTATGGGTTAGCTATTACTGAAATTTATGAAAATTTATTATTTGCAAATTTGATATTAGATTCGCGTACAGTACACCCAAAACTAATTCTCCTTCAAATTTGACAAAGTTTCAGTATAAAATAAGGGAGAAAATCAAACACTTAACTTTCTGCATTGACAAGTATGAGTTAGCTATTACTGAAATTTCTGAAAATTTATTATTTGCAAATTTGATCGTATATTTGTGTACAGTACACCTAATACTAATTCTCCTGAAAATTTGACAAAGATTCAGTATAAAATAAGGGAGAAAATCAAACACTTATCTCTCTGCATTGACAAGTATGGGTTAGCCAATACTGAAATTTCAGAAAATTTACTATTTGCAAATTCAAAATTAGATTCGTGTACAGTACACCCGAAACTAATTCTCCTGAAAATTTGACAAAGTTTCAGTATTAAATAAGGGAGAAAATCAAACACTTATCTCTCTGCATTGACAAGTATGGGTTAGCTATTACTGAAATTTCTGAAAATTTATTATTTGCAAGTTTGATATTAGATGCGTGTACAGTACACCCGAAACTAATTCTCCTGAAAATTTGACAAAGTTTCAGTATTAAATAAGGGAGAAAATCAAACACTTAACTTTCTGCATTGACAAGTATGGGATAGCTATTTCTGAAATTTCTGAAAATTTGAAAATTTATTATTTGCAAATTTGATATTATATTCGTGTATAGTACACCTAAAACTAATTCTCCTAAAAATTTGACAAAGTTTCAGTATTAAATAAGGGAGAAAATCAAACACTTAACTTTCTGCATTGAAAAGTATGGGTTAGCTATTACTGAAATTTCTAAAAATTTATTATTTGCAAATTTGATATCAGATTCATGTACAGTACACTCGAAAATAATTCTCCTGAAAATTTGATAAAGTTTCAGTGTTAAATAATGGAGAAAATCAAACACTTATCTCTCTGCATTGACAAGTATGAGTTAGCTATAACTGAAATTTCTGAAATTTCTGATTTGCAAAATTAATACTACATTCGTGTACAGTACACCTGAAACTAATGCTCCTGAAAATTTGACAAAGTTTCAGTTTTAAATAAGGGAGAAAATCAAACACTTATCTCTCTGCATTGACAAGTATGGGTTAGCTATTACTGAAATTTCTGAAAATTTATTATTTGCAAATTTGATATTATATTCGTGTACAGTACACCCGAAACTAATTCTCCCGAAAATTGGACAAAGTTTCAGTATTAAATAAGAGAGAAAATCAAACACTTATCTCTCTGCATTGACAAGTATGGGTTAGCTATTACTGAAATTTATGAAAATTTATTATTTGCAAATTTGATATTATATTCATGTACAATACACCTGAAACTAATTCTCCTGAAAATTTGACAAAGTTTCAGTATTAAATAAGGGAGAAAATCAAACACTTATCTCTCTGCATTGACAAGTATGGGTTAGCTATTACTGAAATTTCTGAAAATTTATTATTTGCAAATTTGATATTATATTCGTGTACAGTACACCCGAAACTAATTCTCCCGAAAATTGGACAAAGTTTCAGTATTAAATAAGAGAGAAAATCAAACACTTATCTCTCTGCATTGACAAGTATGGGTTAGCTATTACTGAAATTTATGAAAATTTATTATTTGCAAATTTGATATTATATTCATGTACAATACACCTGAAACTAATTCTCCTGAAAATTTGACAAAGTTTCAGAATGAAATAAGGGAGAAAATCAAACACTTAACTTTCTGCATTGACAAGTACGGGATAGCTATTTCTGAAATTTCTGAAAATTTATTAGTTGCAAATTTGATATTATATTCATGTACAGTACACCTGAAACTAATTCTCCTGAAAATTTGACAATGTTTCAGTATTACATAAGGGAGAAAATCAAACACTTATCTCTCTGCATTGACAAGTATGAGTTAGCTATCACTGAAATTTCTGAAAATTTATGATATGCAAATTTGATATATGATTCGTGAACAATACACCCGAAACTAATTCTCCTGAAAATTTGACAAAGTTTCAGTAAGTAAGGGAGAAAATCGAACACTTATCTCTCTGCATTGACAAGTATGGGTTAGCTATTACTGAAATTTATGAAAATTTATTATATGCAAATTTGATATTAGATTCGTGTACAGTACACCCGAAACAAATTCTCCTGAAAATTTGATAAAGTTTCAGTATTAAATAAGGGAGAAAATCAAACACTTAACTTCCTGCATTGAAAAGTATGGGTTAACTATAACTGAAATTTCTGAAAATTTATTATTTGCAAATTTTAAATTAGATTCGTGTACAGTACACCTGAAACGAATTCTCCTGAAAATTTGGCAAAGTTTCAGTATTAAATAAGAGAGAAAATCAAGCACTTATCTATCTGCATTGACAAGTTGCAGCTATTACTGAAATTTATGAAAATTTATTATTTGCAAATTTAATATTATATTCGTGTACAGTACACCCGAAACTAATTCTCCTGAAAATTTGACAAAGTTTCAGTATTAAATAAGAGAGAAAATCAAACACTTATCTCTCTGCATTGACAAGTATGGGATAGCTATTTCATGACCAATTCGACGGATAGAGGAGGGACTTGAGTTTTATGTGAATTGTGACATCTTATCTGGCATGAGCAGGGATGGAATTATACCATGAGTGGAATAGAGGAGGAAACAGCAGAATCAGAGCGGCGAACGATGTGCTGCGATGTTAACGCCTTATCAAGTTAATCACCTCGCCGAAGAACTTTTGGGTCCAGACGGCAGGACAGATTCTCAATCTGTGTCCAGCTAACGTAATAGAAAGTTCTGGTGTACAGCACGAGCCGTGTGTATGTACAAGTAGAGAGCAAAGTAACCGGAACGGTCCTTGCGTTTTTACTTCGTCCACCTCGTTTGCATGAATCGCGTCACTTTACTCCAAGAGCTGCGAGAGAGCGGCTTTATTTATAATAAATTATTTTCGGACGGGTTTTCATCAGGATTTATTGTGCGTGTTTATTACGGCCCCGTTGCGCGCATGAATATGGCCGGCGATGCAGACTTCCACCGCGCACAGAAAGCTCTTCGGGGCCGGAAGATTGATGGCCGCCATTGAATGCGGGGGGCCATTGATAAAAAGTTTCAACAATGAACGTCGCGCTTTTTTTTTATTGTACGCTCGAATAAAACTAATTACCCTGGGGGCCGACGGGGGCGGCGGGCACGCAAAAACCGGATCGTTCAATTAGCGCAGCTCGTCCTTCCGCCCGCCGCTTCCTGGAGGTGGACAAAGGGAGCGGCGTCGCGGTGCGTGAGTGTGCACAGGCCGGGCATCCGCTGCACCTCCGCATCCGGATGGGATTTCGCGTATTGGATTACCTTGCGGTCACTTTATACGGGAGCCGGGGCCTCCATCCGGAGGGTCACCGCCGAAAATCGGCGAAGCAGAAAATGCAGCCACGCATGCATGACGTTTCATAATATTTTTGTCATATCTAATCCTCAACATCGTCTGATGACCTGGTGTAATCGGGAGTCTAGTATGGATTTTTGACAACAACGAAACGATTGTTCAGGTCATCTTTTGTTAAAAAACAAAATTTTGCCACAAGCAGAAAAGTTTTAAATGTAAACTCCCAAAAAATTGCATTGTAAACTCCCATCTATTACTAATCTGTTGCTACGATTTTTACTAGGATCCTATCTGTTACTAAGTCTTCGTTGAGTAGCAATGATCACATACCTCTAAACATTGAAATATTGCAAACTCCCATCTGTTACTAATCTGTTGCTACGATTTTTACTAGGATCCTATCTGTTACTAAGTCTTCGTTGAGTAGCAATGATCACATACCTCTAAACATTGAAATATTGTAAACTCCCATCTGTTACTAATCTGTTACTAAGATTTTTACTAAGATCCCATCTGTTACTAAGTTCTCGTTGAGTAGCATTGCTCAGATACCTCTAATCTAATAAATTTAAATTTTGGGCCAATTTGAATGAGAGGTGAAAATGCACGTTGCTTACTTTTGAAAATTTCAATCATCCATTCACCATAATCTTGGAAATCCTAATATATAAATATCCACTTTTTACAAAAACGAAATCAGTTGTATGATATATCATACAAGAAACGAACTGTGACCACAGACAGCTATGCCAATGCGGATATGTTCTACACATCTCGATCTACACGTTCTCCACATTTCGATCATGTGAGACTCCAGAATACATAATGTGAGAATACATATTATACATACAACAATTGTGTATTCTAAACAAATTTGTATCACCAATTGGAATTGGTTAACAAGAATGGGGTGTAAAGTTAGTTCGCCTCCTCGTGGTGCACCCTGGATAACGCTAAATGAACTAACACATATTAGCAGTGAGATAATCTTAGGACCTCCTGACTAGAGAACATTCTATACAATTTTATAGAACATTGTTCTATTAAATTATAAATGATAAACGCAACCATAAAGATAGTGATTATTTTATTCGCTCTGAACACTGTTCATTACCAAATACCTGATTACCTTATGCAGTAAGATACTTGGACAGACAGAACTAGAGACAGACTATGTTATAAAACAATAACAAATAATGTAAACAATGAGTAACTTTTCTGCATTTTTTAAATATATTTCTGATGTACATTTCTGGAAAACTCAGGTAGGAGTACTAAGCCCCTGCACTTTAAAGTGTTTGTGGCTATAATACTGAAAGGGACTCAAAGGTGATTATTGAAGACTCTGGAAAATACAGACAAATTTGACATGATTAGTGAAAAGTGTTTGTAAGACAGCAAATTATACAAGGATATGAAGAGATATGTCAAGTAACCACGAAGGGGATGACTCAAGGATGAGTTATAAGCCATCTGCTCTTTAAAGTGTTTATGGGTACAATACTGATCAGTGAGATAGTTTTAGGACCTCATGACTAAGAAACATTCTATAAAACTATAAATGATAAATGCAACCATAAAGATATGATTTTTTATTCGCGCCGAACACGGTTTATTACCAAATACCTGATTACCTGATGCAATAAGATACTTGGACAGACAGAACTATAGACAGACTATATTATAAAACAATAACCAATAATGTAAACAATGAGTAAATTTTCTTCAAATTTTTTATATATTTCTGATGTACATTTCGGTACATCAGATGTTCTGTCTTTAATAGTATACTAACAGTATGGCTCCAGCTTTATCCCTTACATTTGAATGGTGTGGAGATCCATTTCTGACTAATATTTTTTATAAGATGGGATTTTTGCTCTCTTCGGTAAAATAAGCAATCTTTAGAAGATTTTACTTGTTACATGGGACATGTTTCGACTATGTATCCCTTATGTTAGATTATTTTGGCAACTGAGGCATTCTAGGTCTATCGTGGTCTTCCCATTGATTTTTCCCCCATAGCTTCCCATGATTTTTTCACTTGTCTGCCTTTGCCCATTCTAATCATCATAGATTCACGTAGATTCATGTATATCTTCAACGTTCTATAAATTAGTAATTTCCCGATCAGAACTTTCGTCATTATATCTGCATTTTTAACAGAATCTACGCTTCTCTTTAGTGCTGAAACTATGGCTATATTAGATAGGAGTAATTTGAGTTTGCAAAACAAAAATTAACCTTGTTTCTGAAAATTTGATTTTCTCCATTAACTGAATGTAATAATTGGTATACATTTTTATGTTACAGAAGTTACATTTATAAGATATTTTGAAAATATTAAAGCAATGCATAATTTTTAATTTACAAAATGTTGGGTTTCTTCTATTTTCAAAATTCACTCTATCTTTAACTTAAATACAAGAATTTGCGTTGATTTACACGTTCAACAAAATTAACTTTGTCTATAACTTGAATTCTTGAATTTGCGTTGATTTGCACGTTCTATAAATCAAAAATGGTTAAATAGATAAAAATGGAGTATAAGTCATTGCCTATAAACATTTGCGCAATCTGAACTTTTATTAAAAAAATCTGCATTTTTTACAGAAACTACATTTCTCCGTAGTTCTGAAAATATCATAATATTTGAAAAAAATTATTGAAAAAAATGTCTTTGTTACTGAAAATTGAATTTTCTCTGTTAACTGAATGTAAGAACTGGTATAAACTTTCATGTTTGAGAAATCGATGTAATAGAACAGAAATCGTCGAAATGTTAAGTTTTGTAGAAGCTAAATTTATTACAATTTCTGAAATTATGAAAGTTATCTCAATTAATCTTTATTCGCAGACAACAGTTGCAAATTACAGTTATGATATTTACAATAACAAGTCATATTTATGTAAACGAAATAACTAAACTATCAGAAGAATTACAGTATAAAGTATACACATATGGCAAAACTTGATAATAATTGGTATCACAAAGTAGAGGTTAGAGTTCGCTGATTAGATATTAGATGATTTTATAAATTAGAGAATAAATTGGATTAAATGGACGTTTCACTTATTTGTCAGACTTTTGCCTTGATGTAATTGACAAATTGAAAGTAATCCATAGTTTAAATATTTCTTTTAATGTATTTTAATGTGATGAAGTTGCACAATCAGTGCTGCAAAATAATTCGAGTAAATTCTATTTAATATCTACATATCTAAATTATTTATAAAAAAATAATCAAAACTAAATAATAATAATTACAAATGTTAGAAAAAATATATATTTACCTATAATTTAAAAAAAATAACTAGGTCTAAAGGACTTCCCCTTAAGTTTTCCGGGAGTTATTTTTATTTTTTACTTATATATTGTAACAATAATTTCTACCATACTGAGAAGAGAAATATTTTGTATATATTTTTTAATCAGTAGAAAAATAGAAGAAAAATATGTTTTTAGAGGCGATCAAATGCGAGAAAAGAATATTTCATTTCATTTCTTGCTAATCAGAGGACTAGAAAAATGTGGCTGAATACGTTACAAATTAAAAAAAAATGGGTTCACCTTTGGGCAATTGGTTTAAATGTTTTTTCAGTATATTATATTTATGTTTGTTATATTTTTGTTATAGTTCCATGAATTTTTGATAATAGTTATTATAATATTTTTTTATTGTTTTCTTCTTAATTGGAGTACTTACTGGTAGTTTATATATAAAGATATTTTCTTGTTTTTATATTATGTATTAAACAGTTTTAAACAATACCACATTTTGTTTCTTGGAAGTCTAAGTCTAAAAACTTGTTGCCAAAGAAATAAGGTATGGTTTAAAACTGTACATTTGTTTAAAACTTAACATTTTAGAAGTTAGTAGATTTTTTAAGTTTCTAACCAAATATACCTAAAAATATCTACAACTTCTAAAATGTAAACAGTTTTACCCAATACCCCAGTTTGTTACAGTTAATATATATTTATTAATAGAATTTGTAGGCAAATTTTTGGTCAGACGTATGACGAGAAAATTTGTCTTTTCCACTTAGCAAAATTTTGTTGATATTGTTTGGTTTAATTCTAGCTCGCTATCTGTTGTAAATTAGTAGAATATTTATCTTTTGTAAGCAGATTTTTTTAGAAGTTAGTAGAATTTATTTGAGACATCTTTGTACTTTTTGTACTGTCTTCAAAAAACAAACAAGTTATTATCTTTTCTCATTATGGACAAGAAAATATTGTTGCAATTTTTTTTCTACCAAGTTACAAGATTTAATAATAATAAAGAATATTTATTAGCAAAAAACGCTACATAATATACAAAATTTCAACAAAACAACAAAAGAAAACACACAAATAGCAACTACAATTTTCATATTAACATATATTTTATTCTATTTACTACATCTACTATTTTCTATTTACAGTCAATCAATTTAAACACATATTCCCTCACCTGAGATTTAAACTTTAACTTTAACAAATATTTAACTGCTTAGATTTCAGATGTCTAAATCAATCTATTTAGGTGCTCATTTGATGTTATGCTAGGGAGATAATATAACTCCAGCTGAAATTATTGAACTAGAAACAAGAGCTTCAACATAAGCTTTTGGTAATCATAAATGATCTCTTTTATCAGTATTTTATCTCTTTTATCGCTTATATCAAATTGTTATAATTTCCACCTGTTAGATTTTGATAACCGTCTGATAACCTCTTCTGATCTTATGATTATTTTTAATTAAATAGTAATAATAATTAACGGTAGTAATTTTTTTTTTTTTTACTTTAATGAGTTAACAAAAATATTCTCTTTTCTCATCGTGGTCATATTCTCTTTCTAATTTTGGACATCTTGGAAATTCTTATAATTTCTACCTGTTTAATGTTGATAACTGTATTGCAGTCCAATTCATACTACCAAAACCTAAACGGCTTTTATGATTGGAATGAATATCTAACTTGTAAGTTTTAATTTCTGTATATTTGTGTATATTTGTGTATATTTGTGTATATTTGTTTAAATCTGATTCCATTTGCTAGTTTTAATTATTATGTACTCTTATTTATTGTATTGACTTGTGTTACATTACTGTTATTGCACCATAAACTATTATTATTACTATTACATCTCTCTAATCGCAAAATCTCTCTAATTTTATCTTAACAAAAATCAGTGCATACTATCATATCTAAAAATTTATATTCATAAAAGGACGTCTGTAATTGTGCCCTGGCCAAAATCTGTTAACATGTTCGCATTTTAAAACTTCTAATTCATACCAAGACGAATCTAAGTGTATCTTGGTCAACACCTATGAACATTTTCATATTTAAAAACTTCAAATTCATATAATGGTGTCTCTAGTTGTGTCTGCATTCTATAATATTTATCAATCTTACGCAAAATCTGTATATATTTTCATATCTAAAACTTCATTAATCATCAAAAGACGGCTGTAATTGTATCTTGACCAAAATCTGTTTTCATAATTAACAACTTCTAATTCATAACCAGACGAATCTAATTGTGTGTTGGCCAGAATCTGTGAACACTTTCATGTCTAAAATATGAACATTTTAATATCTAAAACCTTCTAATTCATAATAAGAAGTCTCTAATTGTGCCTTGACCAAAATCTGTTTTTATATTTAACAACTTCTAATTCATTACCAGACGAATCTAATTGTGTGTTGGCCAGAATCTGTGAACATTTTCATATCTAAAATGTGAACATATTCATATCTAAAATGTGAACATATTTATAACTAAAATGTGAACATATTCATATCTAAGACCTTCTAATTCATAATAAGAAGTCTCTAATTGTGTCCTGACCAAAATCTAATCATCAAATCATAGCAAGAAGTAATATGTGTTGACCAAAATCTGTGATAATTTTAAACGAATTGCGCCGTGCATCGGGCAAAATATTATGCAATCACCTGTCCGTATTGACCGAAAAATTAAATCACCAATGATTGGAGTTTAATGGTCGCGGTAATTAAAATACGCTCGGCTGGCGGTAGATGAAGTGGTCCTAACAGATGTTTGGTGTGAGTTACGAGCCGACATGCCCGGGACGCGTTTAACACGTCACTGACAGTAATTTTACTAATTAATCCTTTTTAGATGTCGCCGTAATTACGTGACGCTTTAATGGCGGAGTTAATGGAAAAATTGGAATAATTTATTGTATCGCCGAATGCCTTGCGGTAATTCATTCCACGTGTTACGAGATAAGGACGACGGGACATTTATAAACCACCCACGCACAGAAATTCATTTCAGAAAATATTGTTTTATAGCGAAACTATTCAAAATGCCATAAAATTAGTGGAATATATAAATAAAGCGAAAATAATTACACCATAAATTAAATAACTTAAAGAAATTATAAAAACGATTAATGATTAGCATAAAACTCATGTAGGTATGTTACTTTATGACATATAATATTCGATTGAATATTATTAAATAGAATATCCAACAAAAATATATATTTTGTTATTTAAATATATTTACAGTATGTCCCCGGATTGAGTTTGATGGCAAACCGGTTGGAAGACAATTTATAATATTTATTAAATATTTGTCAATGTCAATACGACACGTGCAATAGTCATATGCAAAATATGTTTCGTGCATAGTTCCTTGCTTAGATAATACCCGCTATAATGATGCATTCGAGCTTATTGTCGTGAAAATGTGCACTTTTGCTTCGCACTCGTGCACATTTTCACGGCAACAAGCTCTCGTGCCACTATAGCGGGTATTATCGGCACGTCACGTCACTATGCACTAAATTGCATTTATCGGTGACTGTCGAATCAGGCCTTAACCTATCAAAGCGTGTTATTGTATTAATAACTTATTCATATAATTAGTAATCATGTTTTTATGTCTTGATGAAGTCTGATTTGGGCGAGGGGGGGGGGGGGGGGGATATTAATTATTAATTAAAGTAGCTGGTCGCCATGCACGAGTATGTTAGGGTTGAATAAATATTGAATAGATGAGATGATTAATATATCACAATGCAAACCATCCATCTCCATGTAGAAATCGGATTCATAATATTTGTTCTAAAAGTAAATACGAAGTACGAGTTCCAAAGATTGGAAGCGATGTGGATGTGGACTCTCTGCGGGGGCAAATACGTTGGTTTTGCCCGAAAATCAACGTCATTCAAGGGACTGCATCCGAATCAAGCCGTTCATCATGCGTTATGTATATTTCAATTTGTAAATGGCGGGCGTTTCCGGGGGCGGGGGCGCATCCGGGACAGTGCGGTGCGCCTCCGGGCCTCCTTAATGGCGACGGGGGGCATTATTATTTCAATGACTTACCGCTGTTTACAGCCCTCCGCAGCGAGGCCAATCGAGCGGAGGCAGTAAAGGGCCCCATTAAAAATATGTTCGCCGCCCCCTCTCGTCCCGGACAAAAGTTCCAGCAGCCGGAAATGCTCACGTTCCGGACTCATAATAAACGGGACGGCGCATATACGTGGGCAAACGTGGGGGGCAGAGCGGCAACGTACCTGGAACAATAAAAATGAATTGTTAATGTCTGCGGGCCGTTTTATTCATTTCGGCGGCGCGAATTATTGATGGCCGGAAACGTAGGCCGGAAATAATTAATGATCGGAATGGTCCGGCGCAATTATTAACGCGACCATCGATCCACGTGTACACACGGGCAAGTGCGCCCCCGTGAAACTTTAACGCCGAAGGATGTCCGCAATAAGGGGGGAAATTGTTTTTTTTTTTTTGTTGTCTGCGTGAGCGAATTAAGCTGCGAAATTTACAGGGCCCGGGGTGAATTAAACTGTAAGTTATTGATACCTCTAATTCCACGTTTTTTGCAATAAAGGGAGAATCTCCATAAAAATTCCCCCGGACAGTAACAGCCGTATATCTTCCTTAAACGCCCCGCCTGTCTCGGGAGAAAGGCTTAGAAAAAAGGCGCGCGGGGCCATTAAAAGCGCCCCCCCCGACTCGTTACGGCAGGGGGCGGCAGGAACCCCGCGATCATCGCCTTAATTCGGGGCTTAATAAGTAACCGGCGCCGTATTTTTCCATATTTCAACTAATTACAATGCACAGTTCGTAAAAAACCAACCCCAAACATTTATCGTAGATCAGGGAGTAGTGAATAATGCAGGGCGTGGAATATTTGCCCTAAAAATAAGTATGCAAAAAATAGGTCAGCAGCCCCATGTTTAGGGGTGCCCTCAGACACTGAAAAAGTTTAATATCCAAAAATAAGGTTTTGAAAAATAAATATGCAATATATAGGTCATCAGCACTTTGTTTAGGGGTGCCCTCAGACCTTGAAAATTTTTAAATAAAATAAGTACCTGCGTACTACACTACCTACTATAAGGTAAATACGTTTACTTATACGTAAAAATAAGTAAGTAATAAGTACTGTCTTTCTTACTTACTTACTAAAGTAAGAAAGAAAGTTCTTACTAAATAGTAAGTAAGTATGGGGTACCTATCCACAAATGTAATTTTGCTCGAAATAAATTTAAAAAAAACGAATTCGAAAAACAATTTGATAACGAATTGCTAGAAATACATCTCCATCGAAAAGGTTAGGTTAGGTTGTGTTAGTTTTTTATACAGATCGCTCAAGAAAGTGGTATCAACTTTTGTAACTAGTTCCAACGAATCAAGACAAATGATGACATTTGAAAAAATCTACTTAAATGATTTGCTTGTATCCTAGGAATCATTGCAGCAACATTGCAAAACATATATAATTTGCATCTTGAATTATATCATCTTTAGTATCCAGCCATACAATATTGTTGATACTATTAAAATTTGTATAGTAAAATTTATTCTTTTGGTTGTTATATTAAAAAACATTATAAATTTATGAATTTACAATTTTGATGATATAATTTCCAATTTTTGTAGTCATTTATACTATGAATTCTCAAAGTTATATTGCAATGTGAAACTGTTATTTATTAAATCAGAGTCATATTTAAAGTTTTAAGTATCTATTGACCTTACAATTTTGGACTGAAATTTAGATATTTTGACGAAGTTTACAATTATGAGATAATAATTTAGATTTTTTTTTAGTTTAATGTACAACTTTTATATAAAATTAAACATTTTTAGTTTAATGTATAAGTTTTATACAAAACTTAACATACAGAAAACAAATTTATAATGTCAAGATTTAAATTAACAATTTTGGTCGAAAAGTTACTATTTTAACAATGAAATTTATTATTTAATTGTCAGTTATGTTTTGAAAAACAATGGACTGTTCCTGTTAGAGTGCATATACAAATGTATCGCGTTGAATTGAATATTTACAATTTTGATATAATCTGGTATCCATTTATATTCATGAGCTATTAATTTTTAATTTTTCTCTGATATGTAATGGTAGGTATATTATACATCAAGGTTGTGAAGTATAGTATTACAGACGAGGTCTGTTGTATCGCGAGGCGCGTAGCGCCCAGCGATACATGAGCCAAGGCTATAACAGTATTTACAACCGTGGTGTATATACAATTTTTCTGTACTACTGGAACAATTAAGATCACTGAAAATTAAATATTAAAATACAGGGTGTCCAGAAACTCTTCTACCGCCAAACAGAAATGCCACACACTAGACGTCATTTTATGACGATTTAATCTAAATTACCTTATTAAAATAATGCTTCCTGAGGGCAACATTCATTGAAAAGTCGACCATTTTGAATAAGAGTTAGACTTATTTTACGTTTCTGAGACAACACATATAACATTAACTTTTTGAAATCAAAATAATTTGGCATTTGTAAATGTCTGTAAATATCATTAGAGGCTTAGTCATTGTACTTTTCAAAAATCTCTAGATCCATTAGGAAGTATTTTTGCATTAAGGTAATTTAGGTTAAATCCACATCAAATTACGTCTAGTATGTGGGATTTACGTTTGGCAGGAGAGTTTCTGCACACCCTGTATAACTAACATCGGTCATCACATCAATCCGTTGGATCACATCACATCTATCTGTTATAATATCACATCACATCACATCACATCACATCAAGCATTGATCACATCAAGCTGTAGGGATTGGATAGTCGCAAACTATCAAGCATCTGCGGGCGGAACTTGACTGTGTAGCTTCAGACTAACACATACATTTTTTACCTCGGTAAAAAATGAACAATTTATTAACCTCTAATCATAAAAATCAACTTCACAGTGACATGACATAATGATGTATTTTTTTGACCAGTGCGAAAATACACATAATTTAGCATACCAGGAGATATTTTAGATTTTAATACATAGATTTACAATTTTGGACTCAAATTTGTATTTGCCATTCACATTTTGCCATACAATTTTCCACTTAAATGTAAAATTTTCGTAAACATAAGGGTTACATTTATATCAATGCGTTATAAATTTACAATTTACATTACAATTATCATATTATAATTTAAACTTTTGGTTATTGTGCTTACAATTTTGACTTTGAAATTTACAATTCGGAAATAATTTTATCATCTTCGTACTTGGATTGGTAGTGATATTATTTGTTTTTTTTTTTAATTATTATTGGTGTTTGATAAATTTAAAACTCCTATTGAATTTAACGTAAAAGAATCTTATTTACAATTTTAAACACTAACAGTATTATTCATAAAAAATTACGTCGCGGTTTAATTGTGGTGTAACCTTAGTAACCTTGGTAACTTTTTGTAAAACACCGCTAAACCATGGGTTAAATGTTTATGAATAACGTTGTAAATTTACAACTTTCTAGTGAAATCTACAAATTGTGACGTATTTTGGAATTTTAATACTTTAATGTACAATTTTTTATAAATATTTGCAATTTTTTTACTAAATTTGTCATACAACGCGTTACAAATTTTGAATTTTTTATTGAAATGTAAAACGTTTATATTTATTTAGCTTATGAGATATTTAATATTTCAGTGCATAAATTTACAATTTAAACTAAAATTTGCATTTACCATTCACACTTTCATGTTTGGCACTTTCATCAACATTTTCCACTTAAATTTGCTAATAAATATATATAATAACATAAACAAATGTTCGAAATACATAAGGATCACATTTCTATTATTGAGTTATAAATTTACAACATGCATTACAATTGTATTTCCATAATAAGACTATTGGTTATTGTGGTTATTGTGGAACTTAGTGGCGTAGCCTCAGACAAACTATACTTTATTTTTATTTTAACCTTGGTAAATAAAGAACAATTTATTAACCACTAATCATAAAATCAACTTCACAGTCACATGACATAATAATGATTTTTTTTTTGACTCGTGCAAAAAAACGCTTTAGTTAACATAGCATGATTTTTAATTTAAATAAATTAATTAATTTAAATAAATTTAAATTTAACAATTTAAGCTTTTAATGCATATATTTACAATTTTGACTTTTTTTTTTCAATTATTTTATAATGTTCTGACTTAGATTGGCAGTTTGTTAATGATTTTTTTTTTAATTCATACTTTATTTAACGTAAATGAGTTTACAATTTTAATCACTAAATTTACAATTTTCTAGTGAAATCTACAAGTTTTGATGTACTTTCCATAAATATTTACAACTTTTTAACTACATTTAACATACAAGTATGTACAGTCATACTCACATAAAGCCAGTACAATAAATTAGGTTACAATAGCAAATTTTACATAGCAATGCCAATTTGTTTGTATTATACCTTTTCAACTTCAACTTGGCACTAATCACATTCAAGTTTGCATTAACCATTATCAATGTGGAATCAATTAAAACCATGTTGGAATTAAACAAATTGGATTTGTTATTGTTTAATGTCAACATGGTTTTGATTAATGCCAAACTGATAATGATTAATGCCAACTTGACTGTGATTAGTGACAAGTTGAAGTTGAATAGGCATAGTTTTATGTGAGCATTCCAAATATTTTGGAAAAATCCTCGATTTCTAATTTTGAAAACACGTATTTTGTTATAAATCTAAAGATGTTGTCATCATTTGTTTTTAAGTTATGACGTCATCGACTTTTGTTTTTTAATGGCAACCCCAATATTTTACTATTTTATTTGATAGACCCTTTTTTCTCTATTCTGGACACACATTTACAATTTTTGGGTACCAATCAAAATCTCAAAGTCTTAAAATTAAAAATTAAATTTTGAGACTTTGAGATTGGTTATCAAATTTACAATTTTGATATTAGAATTTACAGATTTGCTAATAATTGCTTTTCTTGAGACCAAGATTCAGATATCAATTTCAATGAATAGAGATTGTTAATCTGCACGATTTAAGTTTGAACCTCTGTTCTTCTTCTTTGCGTGCCTATCCGTTATCAGATGTTGGCAATCCACACGGCAATTCTGACTTTGTTCACTGCTATTCTGAACAGTTCTGTGGTTGTAGCATTGTACCATGTTCTTAAGTTCGTCAACCAGGATATTCGTCTTCTTCCGGGTCCCCTTTGACCTTCTACCTTGCCTTGCAATATTAGTTGTAGAATTGTAGTCGATACTAACCTAGTTCCTGCTGAAATTATCATATATATCATAACTCGTAATTTTTGAAACTGAGTTTTGAACTGTAAAGATTTATAGAGGAGATGGACATCATGCTACTTAGCGACTTGGTGAAATTATCCAAATCTCACCAGAACAGCAACTTTTAATTTTTGAAACTGAAATTTGAACTGTAAAGATTTATAGAGGAGACGGAGATCATGAGATTTGGCGACTTGCTGAAATTATCCAAATCTCACCAGAATAGCAACTTTTAATTTTTGAAACTGAAATTTGAACTCTAAAGATTTATAGAGAAGACGGAGATCATACGCTTAAGTAATCTACTTTTTTAACTAAACTCTTTGCGCTGTTAAACTCTGGTTTTAGCTTCTCTTCGGTATGACTTATGGAGGAGGCTTGAGAGTTGTAACTAAGCCTAATTACAGAATCATAAATATATGTTTTTTGATATGAGCTTTTATAACATGGATAACACTCCGAACAACACTCTACAAACTAAAGAAATAAAGGATGTCAATCCACATAATGCAGGTTTTGATCTGTAGGTCCTCGAGAGATGTTGGTTTAAAAAATTAACAATGTTTATTTTGAGATTTGGGCATGTCCTTGTGGGAAGCCAGGTGAAAACCTTTATTATGTTTAAGGGAATGATTTTTTTATAATTTTTTCTTTTTTAATTTTTTCACTTTCAATTACATCCAGCGTGGTATGTGGAGCGGGGAAGAATCATCAGCGCGCGTGTGCGCCATTACCCGGCGAAATTCGTCGGAATAAAGAGATTATTTCAATTTGTGAAGTGCTTATTGTCTTCCGTCGCCTCTCCGCCAGGACGGAGTGTTCCGTTATCCAATTACGAGGGCATTACAAGTGGTCTAATGGCCGGGGCGCAGGTAGGCGATCCGGCGCTCTCATAATCGGATTTAGTAAACCGTGGGGGCGAAAACCGGTGGGGGGCGGCGGCGGCGCACTTGACACGTCTTTGGCGTTTCACCTTTCGCACGCGGGCGCGCACCGGAAGCGCGACTTTATCGGCGCGCCACTTCCGGCCCCCGCTTGCCGCCCCTTACACCCAACCGAAGACGTCACCCCGATCCAGGACGCCTATTCAGTTAAAATCGCATAAATATCGGGGGGAATCCCGGGATCCGGCTCGAGTGTCGACGTTTCTTTCGGCGGCGCCGGCTTTACGTGAATCGAATTCCACTCGTCGGAATTATAGGGAGCAGTGTTCACTTTCAAAAGAATTAAAGGCTCTCGCGCGCCCGGCTAAATGCGTTGCGAAGGGGCTTTGGTAATACATAAACGGAAGGCCAGTTTATAAGAGTTATTTGTAGGCGAACTGCAGCTTCGCGCAGCTATTTTATTCTATACTTATCTCGACGGCACAAAATAACTTCTCAAAAACATAACTGAAGCACAATATATATTTCGACTAATTGAACGACATATACTGGGTGTACCCTGTCATACCTGTCATATGTTAATGATGTAATGCTGAAGTAATTGACAAATCTATATTTTATTATTTTCGAAGTGGCAGCCAAGATTTGGTGACAATTATTAATTTTGTAGAGATTACTCTTGTTTTTTGGGTAAGACAGACAACCTTTTGAATCATTCACCGCTACACTTGCAGTATTTTCAAAAAAATTCACAAATTTGCTAATTGTTGATAAAGATGGAATTGGTCGATTGTTAAATTTAACCGAAAATAAGTCACGAACTCTGCGTAAAGTGACGCCACTGTAAAATGTTTTGATAACGAATACTCTCTCTTGATTGGAATAACTCACATTTTTGATAACGAATACTTTCTCTTGATTGGAATAACTCAGATTACTGTTCATAATAATTGATATCTGAATAGCAAAATTATTTTCACTATAACATGACATTTATCAAACTCATGACAAGCGTTTTTATAGTATATTGTTCAACTTATTTTTATTATTTCTGAAGTGTATTCTGGTACAAACGTAATTTTAATGGATGATGCATTTACAGTTTTTAATACTCTAAAGAATATTCCTTTTCGATTTTTCTCTAAAATTAATAGGGGAGCTAATAATTACACATATTTAATTTTACATGTTAAATTCCTATGTTGCCCCTTAACCCAGATACTCGGTATAATATATTTATAGATTAAACTAATATCAGCAAATTTTCTAGGTAACAGTCACAATTACAAAGTTAAATGTCAAGATTCTAGAGATAACTGTAGATGCTTATAAGATATCTAACTGTTTGTTGCTGGTAGCTGGTAGTTTGTTGCTGATTTTGTTGCTGGTAGCAAGTATTAAAATTTAAAACTATATAAGTGCAAAATTTGCAGTTTCTTCCCAAAAATTGACAGTTGTCTCAAGAATATTATGGAGGAATCTAAGTGGTAATTTTGTGGTTGGCAGCAAGTATTAACATTCAAAACTATTTAAGTGCAAAATTGGTACTTTCTTCCAGAAAATGAATACTTATCTCTAGAATATTATGGTGGAACCCAACTGGTAATTTTGTTGTTGGCTGCAAGTATTAACAGTCAAAACTATATAAGTGCAAAATTTGTACTTTCTTTCAGAAAATGAACAGTTATCTGTAAAATATTATGGTGGAATCCAACTGGTAATTTTGTTGTTGGCTGCAAGTATTGAAATTCAAAACTGTATAAGTGCAAATTTTGGAGTTTCTTTCAGAACATTGACGGTATATTGTTAGTTGAACTTTAGTGATCTTTATGGAAGTGTCAGTTAGATACAAAATTTACTCATATTTTTACAGAATTGATGGATTCTCTGAAGAATTCACACAAACCAAAAAGTATCAGCAAATTTTCCAGGTAAAAGTCATTATTATAAAGATAACTGTCAAACTTCACGAGATAGCTCTCCATATTTGGGAGTTCATTTGCTATTGCAGAAATTCAAATTTTGTAGCGAGACAGTGCAGCTTTTCAGTGTTCTGTAGAATAGTTTTTGATTTTCTTTAAAATTCCTTTAATTTGCTTCCGAAATCCTCCAATTTTCTGTCTTTTTCCTTCCTTAATATTGCTTTTACTCTATTTCTTTGCTGCTTGTATATTTCGTAGTCTTTTTCGTTTTTTGTGCTTAGTTTTTTTTCCGTTTCTGTATTGTGTTTATTGTTCCTTTTTATAAATAATTATTTATTTATTATGGTAGTGACAGCCAATGTTTCTTGACAAATATTGATTTTGTGGGGATTACTTCTGTTTTTTGTGGGTAAAACTGTATGTTATATAGAGTGAACTCAATCAGTGGAGGTAATGATGGAGGAGGAGAATAAATAATCTCCTCAATGCAATTCTTCTTGTTGTTGCATTACACCTTCTCACAGAGATGTATCAGTGGATGAAAACATCGGCGCTTGTAGTGGTTGTAATATTTGATTTGTTTCGTGAGGGATGATGCGTTTGTTGGTTGTAATGTAATACTGTTATGTTTCGCTCGGATTGATCGTGTCCTCAGGGTTACACCTATCGGCAGCAACCTGATCAATACCGCCACTCAAACTGCCCGACTTTGTAACTTAATCTCTATAGAACTCGAGTATTACAATTACACGGACATCCGTACCGTTTGTTTTACGTGCCGATCCGCTGACCTCCGCACTCCCTCGGACCCCGCCGACGGCCCAGACGCTCGAAACTTCGCAACGCCGACCCTTTTCACCGCCGTCGCATTCAAGGGGGGGCAGAGGGTCGCCGGCGGGGGCGGCGCGGGGGGCGGCGGTTTAATTGGGTCACTTCCTCCGCCGGAATCCGAACTTTTCGTAGATTTACGGGACCGCTGAAAGGGACGATCCCCCTCGTGCGCTCTTCGGGGCCGTGGGGGCGATCCGTCTTCCCTGGGAGAATCGATGACGAGCGCGACGCTGCCGCAGCAGCCGGCAGGATTACGCCGCCGCCGCCGGGGGTGGGGGCGGGGGCGGCATGGGGGCGGAAATTATCGGCCGCCGGTGTTTGCGTGCGTGGTACCTGCGATCTAACGTCGATGCAGCAATTTACGCTGTTTAGACATCGCAGATGAGGAGGATTAGGCTGCGGCCGTCTCCAAGGTAACGCCGTGTGTGCGGCGGCGAACAGACCGGAAGTGGATCTGTGCCGCGGCGAAACGCAAGGCCGGTCATGTGTGACCCCGATGGCCATTGTCCGCTCCTCCCCGGACCCAACCGGATGGACATTTTTTACCGCCCCCCCCACCCCCTGGGCCGAATTATTATAATAACGTCGCCGGCGTCTCCTTTGTTGTCGCCGACGCGAGCGGTTTTCATCCGACGGATTAGCCGGATTAAACTTCTGAATGGATTAAAAAAATACAAAAATAACAAAACAGATCGTCCTCGGCCGCCAGACAATGGGGCGCGCGGAAAATTTCCATTCCGGAAAAACTTGCACCGAACATGTGTCATGGGCCGGATAAAAACGCGCGGCAACGGCGAATCCACGGCTGATTTAAGCCCGCTAATTAATTATGGTAATTTAATTGTGCCCATCAGATGTACGTACACACACAATCATATTGATATGTAAATTACTGTGGGTTCCACTGGCAGGTTTGCATTCCTCTGCGCTCGCTTTGTTAAGTACTGCAAACACAGGCACGGTCAGTATCCAGTTCCTCTGTGCCACCGAATACGCGTGCAGTTACCCCATAGAGGTGCCTCTGTTGACGGTTTAGTTTCTACTAATTAAACCACCAATCAATTTACTAAAAATACTGCAGTGTACTTTGATACAATACACAGTAACAACACACATCAACAACAGTCAGCACATGAATGCGTGAACCAATGCCATTTAGAGTGAATTGTTATTACTGCTACATGTATTCACCTATCCAAAAATTCAGAAAAATTATTGCTACAACTCATGTAACATACATTCACTAATAAGCACAAATTCGACAAACATTTACGGAACACAAAAACGAGCAAAACATTTTAGATGTCTGACATACGGAGGAAAAGGGATATCCATAGTACCGCAACAAAAATTTACAAATCCATCTGCAGGCCCAAGATTGACTACGGCCAGATCTTACTGAAAAATGGAAGAAACACCTTCAAACGAATTACGGACGTAATCGAACGGAAGACTTTAAGACTGCTCACCAAACTAAGGCACAAGGACAATCATCTTCATAACATATCAAACATAAATTTATATAAGATCACCAAAATCATACCCATTCGACAAAGACTGGACAAACTACGAAATATATTTCAACAAAAATAGGGCAATAGGACAATACTCGACGAATGATATATTAAAAGCCAAGACAAACGAAGTTCAAAATTACATCCGACAAAAACGCTTATATACTATACTATTAATAATACTACTAAAATCCAATATTGCTGCCATAAGAAAATCAAAAGTTAACTATGAAAATTTGGGCATCTAGTTGGCGCAGAAAATGTTTGGTACTATGATCAGAAAACTGACGTCGACAAATGTAAGAGTGCCAAGTTTCGTAAAATTTCCTTCAAAAATAAAAAAGTTATAAAAGGAAAAGGAAAGTTTTTCAGTTTTTCAGCGATATTTCAGGAACTCTGCAAGATATCCCGGATTTCGTTTCAGTATATGAAAGGCACAAAAATGAGAAACTTTTAATCCCATTTGACCAATTTTTTATATATTTCCGTTCAATAGATCCTAATGGTGGGCGTCGTAAAAGTGACCACCCTGTATATATATACAACAAATTCAATTACACCAACAACTATCTCTGTAGATTTGACATTGCAATTAGAAAATTGTAAGTTTAATCTAGAAAATTGAAATTACAATATCAAAAAAGTGTGCAGCATATTTCTAAAAACTGATACTTGAATACCAACAACATTTCAAATATTATTCTCAAAATGAATCAATCGGTCTATTATCGCACTGAAAAATAATGTAATTGGCCACACTCACGGTCTTAGAGCTTTATCAATATTTAAATTATTACTATCAAAATTATTGCTATCATTATCACTGTTTTGTGTCAAAAATATCTATTATTACTGCTGTCAAATTCAATTATTGCTGTCAGTATTTGAATGATTATTGTAAAATTTTAATGATTACTGTCAACATTTTAATTGTTTATACCAGCTTGTTTCAGCAAAATTCTTGCGAAACACATTTTTAACCATGTTTTGTACCAGAGGGAAGCTATAGTCCATGCCAGATAAATATGTCACTATTTACATAAGACCCAAGTCTCTCCTTTTCGGTTTTATGTAAAATGTGTGACATCTTATCTGGCACGAACTATACTAAAATATATTTTGCCTTGAAATGTAAGCACATAAGTCATGAAATTCGAAAATTTCTAGAAAATACATGTGTTTTAGACTCATTTTTGTTCATACAAGATATGGTACTATGTCATAACACTGCATATCACATTTCCATCTAAAACAATTTCTAAAACTTAATCTAGAAAATTGAAATTACAATATCAAAAGCTGCACAAGTGTGCAGCATATTTCTGAAAAAATTATACTTGAATACAAACAACATTTCATATATTATTCTCAAAATGAATATATTCTCGTCTATTATCGTACTGAAAAATAATGTGATGGGCCACACTCACGTTAACTAGGCCTTAGAGCATTATCAATATTTTAATTATTACTACCAAAATTATTGCCATCATTATCACTGTTTTGTGTCAAAAATATCTATTATTACTGCTGTCAAATTCAATTATTGCTGTCAGTATTTGAATGATTATTGTAAAATTTCAACGAATACTGTCAACATTTTAATTTTTTAGTAAATCGTTGAATGTTCATTGTTTCAAATTTTGTTGTCTTCTTTTCAAATTATGCAGTAAAATTTTAATGATTACTGTCAAAATTCTTTCAATTCTCAAGTTCAATTGTCAATTGTCGATACTAAAAATAATGTGATGGGTCGATTAAGCCTAAGTTGAACAATATGTGCAACAAATAAGGGCATTTTTGGTGTTTCTGAGATAAATTGCTTTACAGTTAACTTGATTTTCAAAATTCCAAGAATACGTTTAGAAAACTGTGTAAACATTTTAGACTTAGGTTTAGACTAAAATATTAACACAGTTTTCTGAACTTATTCCTGCAATTTTGAAATTCAAGTTAACTTTAAAGCCATTTTATTCTTGGAATTTTGAAATTCAAGTTAACTGTAAAGCAATTTATCTCGGAACTACCAAAAATGCACTTAAACCCTTTTACTTCTAGACCCCTTAATTATTACCTTGAAATGATGGAGGAATAAGTAAGGAATAAGGAATAAGTTCAGAAAACTGTGTTAATATTTTAGTCTAAACCTAAGTCTAAAATGTTAACACAGTCTTCTAAACTCATTCTTGGAATTTTGAAATTCAAGTTAACTGTAAAGCAATTTATCTCAGAACTACCAAAAATGCACTTAAACCCTTTTACTTCTAGACCCCTTAATTATTACCTTGAAATGATGGAGGAATAAGTAAGGAATAAGGAATAAATTCAGAAAACTGTGTTAATATTTTCGTCTAAACCCAAGTCTAAAATGTTAACACAGTTTTCTAAACTTATTCTTGGAATTTTGAAATTCAAGTTAACTGTAGAGCAATTTATCTCAGAACTACCAAAAATGTACTTAAACCCTTTTACTTCTAGACCCCTTAATTATTACCTTGAAATGATCACCGGTTTCTCTCCAAATTTCAATGATTGCTGTCAAGATTTCAATTGTTGCTGTCACTATTTCAATGAATTTTATATTTTGCATCTTCAATCAAATTTTCACTTCATTCGGTTTCTTATTAAGTTTTTGAGCCTACGTTTGAATATTCTACTACTTTTGATAGATTGATTGGTTTTTGATAATTATTGCCGAATTATCAAAAAAAATATATTAAATTTTATTAAAAAATTAAATTAATTATATTTTAATAAATACTAAAATTAAATTGTTGTCTGTGGTTAGGTTTGGTTAGGTTAACTAAAGTTTATACGACTTAAAAACGTTCAATAAAATAATAATATTAACTTATATCATGGTAGTGGATGTAATTGATTGGTACGTAGATAGTTATAATGGGTCATCGTTAAATAAGAAGCATGCCAAAACAATGAGCCATCAATTGCAATCTGTCAATCACGTCTGCAGCAAACGCGATCATTGTGAAGAGCAATTTCCAGACCGAACCGCCATATTGGGCCTCTCCTCTGAAGAAACCGATCGCGTATCGCCGATAAATAAACGCAACAATCGATAATCACGCAGTCACGTAATCGATAGGTAATCATGCGACCAATAGAGGAAGTCTCAGTTACGCTTCTTTTGGCACGAAAAAATCGCAACTTAATCGCTTCTCTGCGCTTCTGTGATACGTTACTTCAACAGCACTAAATTTTGCAAAAAAATGAGATCGCGTCTAATTACAATTTATGATCAATAATTACAATAATTATTACAATATTACAATGTATTACAACTTAATCGCGTCTCTGCGCTTCTGTGGTACGTTACTTCAACAGCTCTAAATGAAAAAAAAATGAGATCGTGTCTAATTACAATTTATGATAAATAATTACAAAAATTATTACAATATTACATTGTATTACAACTTAATAGCTTATCTGCTCTTCTGTGGTACGTTACTTAAACAGCTCTAAATGAAAAAAAATGAGATCGCGTCTAATTACAATTTATGATAAATAATTACAAAAATTACTACAATGTATTACAAAGTATTACAATATTACAATGTATTACAAAGCATTACGATGTATTACAAAGTATTACAATGTATTACAAAGTATTACAATGTATTACGAAGTATTACAATATTACAATGTATTACAAAGTATTACAATTATTTAAATTATCTGAATCGGGATATATAAGTGACATGCTGCTATGTATTGGTATCTAATCGTACGACCATTATAGGAAATTGTCGTTGCTCTTTTGGATAAAAAAAACATTGCAATTCTCTATGCTTCTGCGGTTTGTTACTTTGTAACAACTTTTTTACGCTTCTGTGGTTCTGTGGTTCGTTACTTCAATAGATCCAAATGGAATAAAAAATGAGATCGCCTCAAATTACAATTTAAGATCAACCCTGGAACAACCTTAGAAAGTGAGATCACTAATGCCCTTCTTAGATCATGCATTGTTGCAGTGGTTTTTGACCTTTCCCAGCAGCAATAAATTTAAAAAAAATCAAATCTGGTACTAATCTAAGTACTACAAACGTGCATCCAATATTTGTACCCTGCTGCATTTCCTCTTGTATTCATATTGTGATGAGTGCCGAGGAATAACCTCCTGGGAATACAATTGTAACATTAAATGTTGTTTTTTTTAGTATAACGGCTAACGAACGTACATCGACATTGCAGGTGCACGTTTTATGAAAACCAATTACCGCAGGAAAATGTGCCGTGACAATGCGGGTAATTCACCGCTTTGCATAATCGCATGATAAAAAGCTTATCTGAAAGCATTCGAATATTGTAGTTTAGCTACCTTCGTGAGGCAATAATCGTTTGTAACGAAGCAATTCAATTCGTCGCTATAGACTGCAGCGCATAGCATTACGGACTAAAAATGGGACGCAGCAAATAGTAATGTCTGTTATTGTCAATTGTAATAATGGTTCGGAATTGTTTGTACTGGAATAGGAAATTCTTACTTACAGTAACACGAACCGTTATTGTGGGCTTTATCAACTTATTAAATTAAACACAGTTTTAAAATACCTGTACTTATCTACTATTACAATTTATTCAATTATAATGTAATAAAGAATAGAATTTAATTTTTACTAATATGTGGAGTAACATTAAATTCCATCAAGTTTGTATTTTCTCAATTATGAAAAGCGAATATAAAATACTGTTGACATTCTTCATAAAACTTGGAAGAGTTCAAGAAACTTACAAACGATTAGAAAAAAATTCTTTCACAAAATTCGGTTAAATTTGAAAAAAATTCAAATAATTTTCCAATATTTAAGCAATTTAATAAAAAAATATATACAAGGTGGTCATTTTTACGACGCCCACCATTAGGATCTATTAAACGGAAATATATACAGAGTTGGTCAAATGGGAAAAAAGTTTCTCATTTTTGTGCCTTTCAAAATACTGAAACGAAATCTGGGATAGCTTGCACTTCTTCTCGGAGTGCCGTACTCGATCCCTCGAGCGTAGGCGATTTCCTGAAATATCGCTGAAAAACTGAAAAAGTGCACTGTCCTTTTCCTTTTATAACTTTTTTACTTTTGAAGGAAATTTTACGAAACTTGGCACTATTACATCTTTCGACGTCAGTTTTCTGATGGTTGCAGCCATAAGAAAATCAAAAGTTGACTATGAAAATTTGGGCATCTAGTTGGCGCAAAAAATGTTTGGTACTGTCATCAGGAACCTCACATCGAAAAATTTAAGCGTGCCAAGTTTTGTAAAATTCCCTTCAAAAGTAAAAGAGTTATAAGAGGGACATGAAAGTGCACTTTTTCAGTTTTTCAGCGATATTTCAGGAACTGTGCAAGATATCCCGGATTTCGTTTCAGTATATTGAAAGGCACAAAAATATGAAACTTTTAACCCATTTGACCAACTCTGTATGTATTTCCGTTTAATAGATCCTACAAGCGAGTTTCTACAAAATTCTTGGGAAACACATTTTTATCCATATATTGTACCAGAGGGAAGCTATAGTCCATGCCAGATAAATATGTCACTATTTACATAAAACCCAAGTCCCTCCTTTTCGGTTTTATGTAAAATGTGTGACATCTTATCTGGTACGTACTATACTAACATATCTTTTGCCTTGAATTGTAAGTACACAAGTCAAGAAATTCGAAAATTTCTAGACAATACATGTGTTTCAGACTCACATGTGTTCACACAAAATATGGTACTATGTAATAATACTGCATATCACATTTCCATCTAAAACAATTTCTAAAACATCTATGTATCTAAATAAAACAAACACGTTTCTTTGCTCATAGAAAATTGCGAAATTTTCGCAATAAATTACAAGTTTTTATTGGAAATTTCAAGATTTCAGTGGAAATTTCAGTTGGCATTTCGTGCGTCCATGTAGTTTATACTGAATACTCATGCTTAATAATTTTTGTACTCTGAGGATGTGAATTTACAAATTTTCCTTAAAACATACGAAATTTTTGGTAAGATTTCAATAGAAATTAAAAGTTTTTATCGAAAATTTCAGATAACACTTCATATTCTGTGGAAATTTCAGGTAGAATTTCTCTCTTCCATATAATAGGCAAGTTAAAAATTTCTTCCAACTTCTTTAAAATTCTTATCAAAAATAATTTAAATATTTCAAAGACTAGAAGTGACGAAGTTTCATAGAAAATTGCGAAATTTTCGCAATAAATCTGAAGCTATAGTCCATGCCAGATAAATATGTCACTATTTACATAAAACCCAAGTCCCTCCTTTTCGGTTTTATGTAAAATGTGTGACATCTTATCTGGCACGTACTATTCTAAAATATCTTTTGCCTTGAATTGTAAGCACATAAGTCAAGAAATTCGAAAATTTCTAGACATTACATGTGTTTCAGACTCATTTTTGTTGATACAAAATATAGTACTATGTCATAACACTGCATTTCACATTTCCATCTAAAACAATTTCTAAAACTCCTATGTATCTAAATAAAACAAACAGTTTTCTTTGTTCATAGAAAATTGCGAAATTTTCGCAATAAATTACAAGTTTTCATTGGAAATTTCAAGATTTCAGTGGAAATTTCAGTTGGCATTTCGTGCGTCCATGTAGTTTATACTGAATACTCATGCTGATTAATTTTTGTGCTCTGAGGATGTAAATTTACAAAGTTTCCTTTAAAAATACAAAAATTTTAGTGATATTTCAATATAAATTAAGGGTTTTTATTGAAAATTTCAGATAAAACTTCATATTCTGTGGAAATTTCAGGTAGAATTTCACTTTTCCATATAATAGGCAAGTTAAAAATGTCTTCAAATTTCTTTCAAATTCTTATCAAAAATAATTTAAATATTTCAAAGACTACAAGTGATGAAGTTTCATAGAAAATTGCGAAATTTTAGCAATGAATTACAAGTTTTCATTGGAAATTTTAAGACTTCAGTGGAAATTTCAGATGGCATTTCGTGCGTCCATCTAGTTTATACTGAATACTCATACTTAATAATTTTTGTACTCTGAGGATGTGAATTTACAAATTTTCCTTGAAAAATACGAAATGTTTAGTGAGATTTCAATAGAAATTAAAAGTTTTTATCAAAAATTTCAGATAACACTTCATATTCTGTGGAAATTTCAGGTAGAATTTCACTCTTCCATATAATAGGCAAGTTAAAAATTTATTCAAATTTCTTTCAAATTCTTATCAAAAATAATTTAAATATTTCAAAGACTAGAAGTGACGAAGTTTCATAGAAAATTGCGAAATTTTCTCAATAAATGGGAAGCTATAGTCCATGCCAGATAATGTGTCACTATTTACCTAAAACTCAAGTCCCTCCTTTTCGATTTTATGTAAAATGTGCGACATCTATCTGGCACGTACTATACTAAAATATATTTTGCCTTGAATTGTAAGCACATTAGTCAAGAAATTCGAAAATTTCTAGACAATACATGTGTTTTAGACCTATTTTAGTTCATACAAAATATGGTACTATGTCATAACACTGCATATCACATTTCCATTTAAAACATTTTTTTAAACCTCTATGTATCTAAATAAAACAAACACTTTTCTTTGTTCATAGAAAATTGCGAATTGTTCGCAATAAATTACAAGTTTTCATTGTAAATTTCAAGATTTCAGTGGAAATTTCAGTTGGCATTTCGTGCGTCAATGTAGTTTATACTGAATACTCATGCTGAATAATTTTTGTACTCTGAGGATGTGAATTTACAAATTTTCCTTGAAAGATACGAAATTTTTGGTGAGATTTCAATCGAAAATAAAAGTTTTTATTGAAAATTTCAGGTAACACTCCATATTCTGTGGAAATTTCAGGTAGAATTTCACTCTTCCATAAAATAGAACAATCACTTTTCTATGTTTATATTACACTGTTTATTCAAATTAGTGACTATAGTTTCGATCACGTTCTGATCATTATCAAACTTAGAGTGTGATCAAACTAGAGATCAAACTAGAGAGTTTGATATGTTTTTACCAAAAGTGTTTGATTAATTTCATCATGTATCACGAAGTAGATGCCTCCACCATTGACTAATTCCATATTTCTGTCAAGCTATTACTATACTTTTAACTGATCGAAATTTATATATATATATATAATTTTTTGATCCAGCAGGTTCTTTAATTGCCTATACAATCACTTAATTGACTTAAGTGCTTACAACCTACGGCCAAATATATAAGACATTATACAGCGTAGTATAACAAACGATTCTACTAAATTCTGAAAGATTGAACCAAAAAATTGGCAAATATTTTATTCATAGACGAATTGATGGCCAGGGAGTATTCAAATCCTGCATTGTGCTGTGCATTAACGAGTTGACGGTTGAATCGATTCCGTTACGACATTCGAGTTTAGTTGCCTCTTCAGTCACGTTCAAAACACAATCAGAACCTGCAACGTCATTGCATGCTAATCACTGATCCATTTGGAGCACCAGCGAGGCTACGTGTTTCCTCTCTGCTGTACGCGTGCACAATGTACGTATACGTTTTTACAACTCAAATCCATATTAGGCGCGTTTTAATTAAACGTTTGTATAAAGACATAAAACAATATTAGATAATAATAATATCTTATTTTCGTTTAATGATAATTTAAAAATCATGTGGACAACTGGAGACCGATATGATGGGTCTCATCAGTACAGTGCATTAATTTAATTGTTCCAACAAGAGTGGCGTCCATATGCCTCCCTCGCATTTCTTATTATCGTGTTGAAATTTCTCAAAATTCATTTATTAGGGTACGTCCCCACTCAAAGCAACTCAAAGGAACATTGTGTTTATGTTGATTGTTCCTGGAACTTGTTTCTGAATGTTTCTAAAAGTTTCTTCTGAACATCAAGAAACTTCCAGAAACATTCAAAAACAAGTTCCAGGCACAAGCAACATATACACAATGTTCCTATGTGTTACTTTTGGTATGGACGTACCTTTAAACTTTTTTTTAATTTTAACTGAACTAAATGCAGGAATTTCTGTATTCGTTTTTACCGGAATTATTGGCGTTTCTATTTATCGGTTTCGCTTCTGGAAACAATTGAATGGGAACCGGGGATCCATCGGCACATTAGCGGGAATTGCGTCATCGAATGGGGGTATAAATAGTTGGCCGGATTAATTAGGGTGACGCCAAGCTGGAGGGGGTTCGCTGCTGGTGCGATGATTTGTGGAAGCATCCGCGACGGACAGGTGTCGGGCGTTGGAAGGAAACCCAAGAGGAGACGCCGATGATGTACGTTCGACGGGCCGGAGACGACGAGCGCCCATTAAAAACGTATTTATGGGACGCGGTGTGCGGATTTACGACGGCTGCGGCAATTTAATAATTACAACCGTGACACCCTCTGCGCTTCGCCGCCAGCAACGAGGAGCAGAAAATGATCGGTAAATAGTCTCCAACAAAATAACTCGAGACTTAAATTGGAAGAGGAATAGTTGTTGGTTTCTGAAAAAAAAAATGACCAACCACAGCCTTCTTAGTTAAAAATAAAAATGGAACAGAGTATCGTTCTTAAACTTTTTTATCACTGCCCTCTTGTTATGGAGATTATGTACGTATGCAAATATCCAAAAATCCCAAGATTCGATTATCCATTATATAAGATTCGAAAAACAAAATGTCCAATATATCCGAAGCTTTCAAGAATCTAGTATTCATATCTTACAGAATTCGGGGTAACAATTAAAAAGAATGATCCAGTACCAGGATCTTACAGGATTTTAGGTAACAATTCAAAAGAACGATCCAATATCCTGATCTTACGGAATTCGACGTAACAATTCAAAATAATGATCCAGTATCAGCATCTTACAGGAGTTGAGGTAACAAATCAAAAGAATGATCCAGTATCCAGATCTTCCTGGATTCGAAGTTAAAATTCAAGAGAATATCATAATACTTGCAAAGAATTGCATTCAAGTGAATTTCGTATCAATTCAAAAGTATGTCATAATAATTCTAAGAATAGAATATGATAGGACAGAAATATATTATTGTGTTACTACGAGGGCTGTTTGACGGAAGAGTGACTTTTCAAAGGTTGGTAACACTTTCGTTATAATGATTATGTTGCTAGCTCCTGAGGTCTTTCGGAGGTCTACTGTCAAAATTTGGCACCAATCTGAGAGATAGATTATGTTTTATACTTATTTGAAGGAAACTGTTTTCGTTGTTTTGTAAATATGTAAAAAAAAAATTCGAGTGTTGATTAAACATTATTTTCTACGTGAAAAAACAATTAAAGAAACCGAGGAAAAGTTAGGTAAATATTATCCAGAATCTGCTCCGTCCCATGGAATGATTTGTAAGTGGTTTCTGCTTTTAAAAGTGGCCATATGAGCACGGTTGATGCAGATCGTCCGAAACCATCATTTACTGTGACTACTCCAGAAATGGTTAATAAACTCTATGGCCTTGTAATTGGCAATCGTCGAATAAAAGTTTGTGAGATAGCTAATGAAGTAAACATCTCAACCGAACGGGTATACAATATTTTGCATGAACATTTCAATAAGAAAAAGCTATCCGCGAGATGGTTGCCGCGTTTGCTTAATGGTGATCAAATGCGCGCTCGCTTTAAGAATTCAGAAGAATGTTTGGCCGTTTTCAACGTAACTCAAAGGATTTTTTTCATCGATATGTCGCAGTAGATGAAACTTGGATACATCATTATACTCCAGAAACAAGAATACAGTCTAAATACTGGATTTCTCCATGCGAATATGCTCCCAAAAAGGCAAACACACTTTTTTCGACCAATAAGGTCATGGCCACAGTTTTTTGGGATTCTAAAGGTGTAATCTTTATTAATTGTTTACAAAAAGGAAAAACCATAACTGGCCAGTATTATGCTGATTATGCAGACATGTATTGATGCCGAACTTGAAAAACAACGACCGCATTTGATGAAGAAAAAAAGTGTTGTTCCATCACGATAATGCGCCCTCTCATTCGTCTGCAATTGCTACAACTAAATTGACTGAATTGCATTACGAATTACTGCTTTATCCGCCATATTCGCCAGATCTGGCTCCCAGTGATTTCTTCTTATTTCCAAATTTAAAAAAATGGCTGTGTGGAAAAAGATTTCAGGCAAATGAAGAGGAGATAACCGACACAAATGCATATTTTGAAGACTTTCCGAAAGATTACTTTTTGGAAGGTTTAAAAAAATTGTAAACTCGCCGGGCTAAGTGTGTACACTTGAAAGGGTGTTATGTTGACAAATAAAATATATTTTGAACAGAAAAATAACGTTTTCATTAAAAAGTCACTCTTCCGTCAAACAGCCCTCGTATACTTGTCTGTTACATTCGTCATATAAAAACTACAGGACAATAAGTATACACATAAGGATTGTATCACAATGCTACTATGTGTTGCATAACAATGCTAATGTATGAATTCAGTATTTAAACCTTGAAAAAACCGTGAAAATTTGAATGTTGAAAAGTTATATGAGGAAACAACAATTTCGACAGAAAATTATTATTAGTTTGGATAGCATAATATTCTTAAACTATTTCTATAGAAATTTCAACCCTTTAATATAAATTATGATTTTTTTTTATCTAGATTTAGTTAAAGATTAATCGCTATTCCAAAAAATTATACTTTTAATTTTTTGAAACATTAGACAATTATATTCATTTACAATTCCTGCAAAACTATTACAACAAATAATGCAAAATACTACCAATAAAACATTAAACTTGATATTGGCCATTCCAGCTGTTCATACTCTAGAAAATTCTGAAATTTCATTGCAATTGCTGAAATTTACTAAACCTCGTTACATCCAACAGGAATTTGTTAAAATGCTATAAATTTTGCAGAAATTGAGAATATAAACATCCAAATGAAATTTCATAATAAATCATAGTAAAAACGTCAGAAAATGTACAACCCATCAAAGTGATGATAAAATTCAAAATACATTTTGGAAATATTTAATATAAATATTGATGACAATATACAATTCTATAAATTTTGCAGAAATTTCATAATAAATCATAGTAAAAACGTCAGAAAATGTACAACCCATCAAAGTGATGATAAAATTCAAAATACATTTTGGAAATATTTAATATAAATATTGATGACAATATACAATTCTATAAATTTTGCAGAAATTTCAAAATAAATCATAGTAAAAACGTCAGAAAATGTACAACCCATCAAAGTGATGATAAAATTCAAAATACATTTTGGAAATATTTAATATAAATATTGATGACAATATACAATTCTATAAATTTTGCAGAAATTTCATAATAAATCATAGTAAAAACGTCAGAAAATGTACAACCTATCAATGTGATGACAACATTCAATATACATTTTCTAAATAATGAAGAGGAATATTGATGAAAATATACAATTCTATAAATTTGGCTAAAATTTCATAATAAAGTATAGTAAAAACGTCAGAAAATGTATAGCCCATCGAAGTGATGATAAAATTCTAAATACATTTTCTAAATACTTAATAGGAATATTGATGAAAATATACAATTCTATCAATTTTGCAGAAATTTCATAACAAATCATAGTAAAAACGTCATAAAATGTACAACCTATCAAAGTGATGATAAAATTCAAAATACATATTCTAAATATTTAATAGAAATCTTGATGACAATAAACAATTAAATAAATTTTGCAGAAATTGAGAATATAAACTTCCAAATAAAATTTCATAATAAATCATAGTAAAAACGTCAGAAAATGTACAACCTATCAAAGTGATGATAAAATTCAAAATACATTTGCTAAATACTTAATAGAAATATTGATGACAATATACAATTCTATAAATTTTGCAGAAATTGAGAATATAAACATACAAATAAAATTTCATAATAAATCATAGTAAAAACGTCAGAAAATTTACAACCCATCAAAGTGATTATAAAATTCAAAATACATTTTCTAAATACTTAATAGGAATATTGATGAAAATATACAATTTTATAAATTTTGCAGAAATTGAGAATATAAACATCCAAATGAAATTTCATAATAAAACATAGTCAAAACATCAGAAAATTCACAACTCATCAAAGTGATCAAAGTTTCTTCGATAAAATTATCCAGAATACTTCTTACAGAATTCGAGGTAACAATTCAAAAGAATGATCCAGTATCAGGATTTTACAGGAGTTGAGGTAACAATTCAAAAGAATGATCCAGTAACCAGATATTCCTGGATTCGATTTTGAAATACAAAAGAATATCATAATACTTGCAAGAAATTGCATTCAAGTGAATTTCATATCAATTCAAAAGTATGTCATAATAATGCTAATAATAGAATATAATAGGACAGCAATATATTATTATGTTACTCTACTTGTGTTTTACATTCGTCATATAAAAACTACAGGACATTAAGTATACACATAAAGATTGTATAACAATGCTAGCGGATTTAGAATTTAATTTTCACAAACTATTTCTCTTTGTTTCTGCAAATTCAATGTTATCGGTAGACCACATTACCTGCAATCTTTTAAGAACACAGAGAAATCTGGCGCCTAGAAAACCGATTTTGTGATAAACGTTTCGATCGAGAAACCGTCGTTATCTAGACCATGGAAATTTATACCAGTTCTTATACTCGAGTTAGCGATTGCCCTTATCTGGCAAGATCGATCTCTGTGGATGAGGACCTGCGTCCGGCCCGTGGACTTTCACACGCCACTCGCGCTTTCTACTCTTTTTCCCGTCCAGGGAAACCGCAGGAACAATCGAGAGCACTGCTCGAGTTTCTCATTTCTTTCGTTCCTCCAAAGTGCGCTCCACTCATCGCTAACGGTACAGAGAAGAGAGCGCAATCATGCAATCAAACGCGCTCAGAAGACATTTCAGAGCGTTTTCATTATCTGGTACGTGTCGTTACCTTTTTGCCCATCATTTGTGGTCTAATTTTAATAGTTATTGGATACAGGTCACTATGAGATTAAGTAGCCATCACCATCACCATCATTACCATCATCATCACTTAAACAATAACAATCTTGTATTTTGTTTGTTTGCAAATTTACATTGAAATTTATATTATAGGAATATACATTTATGAGTTATTGAATGTCATCAAATTACACTGTAAGTCTGCAGTATTGTAATTACATTCATATTACATTACATTTCATTATCTGGTACGTGTCATTGCCTTTTTGCCCATCATTTGTTGTCTAATTTTAATAGTTATTAGATACAGGTCACTATAAGATTAAGTAGTCATCACCATCACCATCATCACCATCACCATCATCACCATCATCACCATCATCACCATCACCATCATCACCATCACATAAACAATAACAATCTTGTATTTTATTTAATCTTGTATTTGTTTGCTAATTTACATTGAAATTTATATTATAGGAATATACATTTTTGAGTTATTGATTGTCGCCAAATTACACTGTAGTTTGCAGTATTGTAATTACATTTACTGCAGTAAGTCATTGAACAATTTTGAAAAATACTTTAATCTAATGCTCAAATATTGAATAAATATTAATGATTTTTTTTTATATTTATAAAGTTTCGGCAATTTGTCATTCTTCAATTACATTTCTCAATTTTATTGCACCCTCCTATCTATTGTAAATATTTTCTTCTCGCATATATGCCAAGAAAAAATGCTAAAAATCCAAAACATTTAGTTCGAGCAATGCACAATTTCACAACAAAAGCAACTTTACGCATAAAAATCGTTAAAATCTTAATTGTGTTTACTCACGCTACTAGGCTCGCAAAAATTAAAGACCGCAGCACTCGAATCGCAAATATTTACTCGACGTGTGTGCCGGCATTTGCCTATTTGCATGCCAAACATTCGAACCGCAAACGACCAGCGCTATTTAATTCTAGCGCCACGCAACCATCCCACCCATCGACGTTTCCGGGCGCTCAACCCGGAACCCGGAAATTGGGTTAAGTGCTGGAGACTCGCATCGAGAGAAAAGTTCGCCCTCGACTAAAAAAAAAAAATGGCGCCGGTGTTGGATAATCATTATTTTTAATGAGCAACGGCGAGACTGGCTTGGAAAATTATAATTTACAAGGTCTGAATGCGCTCCTGCAGATTTTGTGTGCGAAGTACGCTGATATCTCACCTACCTACTCCTTAGTACCAAGTATTTGGTTTACAGTCAGAAGATTCCCGCAGTAAAACTAACTGAGTAAACTATTGAAAAATAATAGAAGAATGGAAGGAAATTATGGAAAATTTTCATGTTTAATGATACATTTAATAACTACAGAACAAATATCTGAAGGTCAAGATTTCCGTTATTGAATGTAATGAGTTGTAGAGGATTTTTAACAGCAATGATATATTTAAAGATTGAGAAAAGCAAGTGCCTTCTCGTGGTGAAATCCAATTACTACTGAGACTTTGCTGATATTTAAAGCCAAAAATACCATGAGGATTTTGAATTGTTACGAAATTCTTTATTTCTTCTGATTTCTTTAGAATTAAAAAAAAATCGTTATGGCATTCTTTCGACCAACATTATTACAGTTTTAGTCTGCACACAGCCATTTCACAATTACCAATGGTCACACCCTCATGTATACTTCTTGCATGGTCGCATTTCTGTACGTCTTCAGCTTAGTGATCCCGTGCAACGTTATTTGCGATTAAGCACGCAAAGAGTCCAATAGCGTTACTCTACCACGCTTATTACCATGGATCTGCAATTTCCCCGAAAAAAGGCGACTTCCCATCGCGATTCTCCTCGGCCGTTCCGTGTGACATCCGCTGCTCTTTCCGTGGGAACGTTCTTTGTCCTCAACTCGCGGACCGTCCGAAGGCCCCCCCGAAGATCTCTATCGCACGAAAATAATCGCCGTGTCGTTACGTGCTGCCTGCCGCACGCAACTCTCTCGCTCTCGCCGAATCTTGATGCACAAAGAACGCGGATGATGAGGAGAGCACTATGGGACACGTTTTTTTTTTTACGGTTATCGCCGTAATTCTCGGATGAATTTTACAAGTGCAGATGCGAGAGCGCACGAAGGTGACGGGGAATTCGTGGGACCAAGGCAATGTACTCGGATTAAAGTGTTATGGGGGGCATTTTCAGGGATGTAAAGTGAAAAACTGGAACACCGCCGGTATAAACATCTTAAAATAACGCGGCAAGCAAATAAACGTTGATATCAAGAGAATTCAGCATGTGAACCTCAAACGTACAAGTGAAAATTTGAATGTTGAAAAGTCATCCGAGGAAACAACAATTGTCGTCATACGACAAATGTCGTCAAATTAATAAATTAATTATATATTAAAAAAAATCCTACAATATAACACTACAATACATACAATACATATGCATACAGTACATACATACAATACATTATACATTTTGTATAATGAAAATTTCTCAATTTTCCGCTGAAAAATTATGGATTCCCAGTATTGAAGTATTTAAATTATTTCTCATAGGTATTCAGTACCTTGCATAAGGAAGAATGAAGTGCTATCTGAAATGTTCGATAATGTCTCGTCATTTCTGTTCAAATTTTGTAAATATCACCAAAAATTTCGCAATTTTCAATGAAAATTTGTAATTTCTAATCCTCAGAGTACTAAAATTAATCTGCATAAGATTCAGTATCAATTACATGGAAGCACAAAATGTTAACTGATATTTCCATTAAACTATTGTAATTCCTATTGAAAACTTGTAATATTAAATGAAAATTTCGAAATTTTCCGGTGAAAAGTTATAGTTTCACAGTTTTGAAGTATTAAAATTTTATTTCTCGCAAGCTTTCAGTACGTACCATATGAAAGAATGAAGTGCTATCTGAAATGTTCGATAAGTCTTGTCATTTCTGTTGAAATTTTGTAAATATCACCAAAAATTTCGCAATTTTCAATGAAAATTTGTAATTTCTAATCCTCAGAGTACTAAAATTATTCTGCATAACATTCAGTATCAATTATATGAAAGCACAAAATGTTAACTGATATTTCCACTAAACTATTGTAATTCCTATTTAAAACTTGTAATATAAAATGAAAATTTCGAAATTTTCCGGTGAAAAGTTATAGTTTCACAGTTTTGAAGTATTAAAATTTTATTTCTCGTAAGCATTCAGTACATACCATATGGAAGATTGAAGTGCTATCTGAAGAGTTCGATAATGTTCGATACAGTACATACATACAATACATTATACATTTTGTATAATGAAAATTTCGCAATTTTCCCCTGAAACATTATGGTTTCCCAGTATTGAAGTATTTAAATTATTTCTCGTAAGTATTCAGTACCTAGCATAAAGAAGAATGAAGTGCTATCTGAAATGTTCTATAAGTCTTGTCATTTCTGTTGAAATTTTGCAAATATCACCAAAAATTTCGCAATTTTCAATGAAAATTTGTAATTTCTAATCCTTACAGTACAAAATGAGTCCACATAAGATACAGTATCAATTACATGGAAGCACAAAATGTTAACTGATATTTCCACCAAACTATTGTAATTCCTATTGAAAACTTGTAATATAAAATGAAAATTTCGAAATTTTAGGGTGAAAAGTTATAGTTTCACAGTTTTGAAGTATTAACATTTTATTTCTCGTAAGCATTCAGTACGTAACATATGGAAGAATGAAGTGTTTTCTGACATTTTCGATAAAGACTTCTAATTTCTATTGAAATCTCACCAAAAATTTGGTGGTTTTCAACGAAAATTTATAATTTCACATCCTCAGAGTACAAAAATTATTCAGCATGAGTATTCAGTATAAACTACATGGAAGCACGAAATGCCAACTGAAATTTCAACTGAAATCTTGAAATTTTCAATGAAAACTTGTAATTTATTACGAAAATTTCGCAATTTTCTATGAAACTTCGTCACTTCTAGTCTTGTAAAGAGTCTACAATGTCTGTTCTTTCTGTCTAAAAAGATTTAAGCTCGATTTCACTCTTTGTCTCTCTCTCTCTGTTTAAGAAGATTTAGGCCTCTATATATTTCTCTCTGTCTCTCTATCTCTCTCTGTCTAAAAAGATTTAGGCTCTGTATCTCTCTGACTAAAAAGATTTAAGCTCTGTCTAAAAAGATTTAGGTTCTGCCTCTATCTCTCCGTCTAAAAAGATGTAGGCTCTCGCTATCTCTCTCTTTCTGTGTCTAAAAAGATTTAGGCTCTGTCTCTTTCTCTCTCTAGAAATATTTGGTTTATGATGCGTAAAATTTAATTGAATATTAGATTCATAACCTGTGTCAAAATTTACTTGTGGATTTTATTGGGCCATCTTTGGGAGAATCAGCATTAAAATTTTCTTACAAGTTGCGTCAAAGTTCTCGCTGCTGAGGTAATCAATTGATGCCTCGACAATATCTTGAAAATCCGGGATAACTTTTTTTGGGCCTTTTCCGTTTGCGGTGGGCAAAAGTAATTTAAATTTTAATAATCGAACGCAAAAATTCCGGAGATTTCGAGCCTCAGATTCCGCGGTGTGCATTTCGGTGTTAATTTCCCGTGGTTCGCGCGGGGGCGAGATAAAACTCGCCGAAATTGCAAATTTTATCGCCGCCGCCGAGCCGTCCCTCCGGGGGCGCTTATCAGATCGCAGGGTTCGATTCCCCGGGAGCGGCGGACTCATCCCAGATGAGACACCCACCCCCAGGAGGGGGTGGGGGCGAAATTAGCGCTCATTAGATTTAGTTGTCTATTGTCGTGGATCGAGGGATTTAATTAAACTTCCCGATGGGTGAGTAATCGCTGGGAACTGGGGGCCACTGCCTGGGGGCGGCGCCGCCACTGGCGCGGGGCAGTGGCGGGTCTATCAAGTGGGATCATCGGAATTAGCGGAATTAGATCCGCAGGAGAGGCTTTCGGCCGCTTTGGCATCCGGCCTTGATTGGCCGCGAACAGGTGGAAGTACATTCGAGAGTTTTAAATTGGGAATTTCGAGCTGCTCGGGCCATTAATTGCACGAATTGAGAGCACCACTGATAATACTAGTAACAATAATAATTATAATCGCACGAGGACCACATAACACAGTGAGTTAAGGCTCCAACTAGTGAATAGTATGTCAAGGCACAAATCCAAGAACAGCAAAAATATTTGATCAAGCTATTTCCAAAAATTACGACAAAATGAAACCAGAAAATTTCAAAGAAATCATCAGTAGTAACCTGTAAAAATCCCAAAGAATTGTGAAAATTTTATAACGTGGCCCACAATTGTATTTGCCCCACAGTCAGGGCCGCGCCTAGGTAGTTGGCCGCCCGTGTGCAATAGTATTTTGGCCGCCCTACACAGAGTAGCTATCCATTCTAAAGACAGGTGGGGAATAATAATAATAATAATTAAAAAAAAAATAATAATAATAATATAAAATACATTATTTTTTCGCAATGATACTAACATTTATTCAGAATATATTACAAATAATAAATTACATTTTTATCACTAATCACAACATAGGAAGAATATTGAAAAATCTACAAGCAAGAAACTACAAAAAATTTGTGTTTCGCGCTTGGCGCAGAGCAAATTCTGATATTAAATCGTGCATGACTAGCTAATCCAATATCTCATGTTCAATAGATATCACTGATAAATTTACTAACGTTCTTGTGACATTGTAGATCGTAAGTATTTTTTTATAATCTTTAATTTCGAAAAAGATCGCTCACGAGATGCTACGGATACTGGCAATGTTAACAAAATTCTGATAGAAATAAATATATTCGGGATCGTTGCCTGAAGATCATTTTCCAATATGTATTCAAGAATTCTTTGTGGTTCTGTGACATCTTTTGATGGTAAATGGTTTTTCAAGGATACATTTTCTTGAAAGAGGTCTATCCCATCAATATCAGACTCTTTTCTTTGCTCATCTCTTAGTTTAATTTGCAAATCCTTGCAAGATTTTAACAACATTTCATTCGAAATGCTATTAATATTGGTCATAAAGCCAAATAAATCGTTGTAATACACAAGTGTTTCAATTCTGGTCTCGATAGATGATAAAGCTTGGTTCAATAAACAAAAATAAAAATTTACTTTAAAATTGGTTTTTGGATCTAAAATTGGCTCATCCGCAGATTGATGATCAAAAATTTTGGGTGTTCGCTTTACTCCTATATTTTCCACTGTAGGGAAATTACATTCAACCTTCCAATTCCATAGCTAAAGTGTTAGCTGCAACAATAAAGTCTTCAAAACTTTTATCGGTAAGATATTTCTTTAAAAGGTTTGTCAAATTTGGTAAATACGTCAAAGACGATCTTACCTTTAGTTTTGGGTTTTGAAAAATGACTACGTTGATATCAAATAAAATTTGATGCCAAATCACAATTGAGCATAAACATTTTTGAAACTCGATATCTTTATTAGCAATGAATGCGCCATATGTACAGTTTTAAACTCTTAAGTTTTATCTACATAAATTTCGTATTAAGCGTCGTACACTTGTACAATGTGATATCGTAAAGGCTTTATTGCATCGATTCTACAGGACCATCGAGTATCACTTAGTCACTAAGCGTTTCTCAACCTTTTTGTTATTGCGACCCATATTACCAATATAAATATTCTCGCGCCCCCCTTTTTGATCTATCGAAATATTTTTTTTCAGTATATTTACGGCCAGACAAGCATGTGTGCTATATGTGACTATTTTGTAAGATTTTATAGCGCTGTTTAGTTATTATTATTTGGAGCTTTTTATAAGAGTTCTGTATAATTATTAGTATTAATTTTTTATTATTTTTTTGATTAAAACATGAAAACAGTCCGATATTCGTACATTTAATTTTATTGGTAAAATGCGACTGTTTGCTATAAATGCACAGTAATGCATACGTCTATCCCCACCCTTTTCTATATATTTCTTCCTACACATTCTGTCAAGGTCGCATTTCTGTTTTGATAATTTTATCGGCTTTTCCAGTGTTCTTGTGCGATTCAGTGCGAGTAAACTTCAGAGATTTTACAGTACATCACGAGTACATGCACTATTATTTATCTAAAATTGATCATTTTTTAGGGACTTCAATATTAAAAGGTAAGTACAAAAAATACATTTATCATGCTACTCAATTCGTATCTGAAAATAATAAAGAATATTTGTAGAATAAAAATGGAAAAATTTAACAATTTTTATTTACAATTAATTGTTAAATATTAAATAAATAACAATATTAAATTAATTAATAAATTGTAAGATAAAAAAAGCGTAAAACACGCAAATTTTTAACCACATTTAATTCTTATTATAACAACTTGCGTTTTTTACGTGTTACTTATCACCTTATGCTTTATTCACAACCTCCAAATTAGAATTAGAATTTGAATTACAATTCAAATTACAATTAACAGCAAACGTTTGGCATATGAGTTAATACATGAGCATTCACAACCTCAAATTAACGTTTTCACTTAGAATTACAATTACACTTTAAATTAACTCATAGCAAAGTACAAGCTTTTACTTTAGCTGAAAATCATTTTTCAAACTTTTTTCTTCGATAATGTAAAAAATTTTACAACTAAATTTAAATCTATAAATAGTAATTACCATCACCTAATAGCATCCATTATATAAATTTTATTTTATATTCTTTTGAATTTGAAGATTATAATTTTTTAGTTACTTCCATATTTTTTAAATGTTTCTATCGATTTCTGATCAATTTTTCTTAAATATATATTTTAGAGGCAACAGAGGCATCTTTAGCAAAGATTATGGATAAATTTTTATGTGGACGTAAGCGAGCATTGGAGGATTGTGAAGCATCAACTAGTGCACAGGCTAGGCATGTTCCAAAAACTAAATCAAGAAAATATTGCGCCGAATACTTGAACTATGGATTTACCAGCACTGAAGTAAAAGAAGAAGAAAGGCCCTTGTGTGTTATTTGTTCAAAAATTTTGGCAGCTGACAGTATGAAGCCAAATAAACTTAAACGACATTTGGAAACTCTTCATAGTGAATACGTTAACAAACCTCGACAATTTTTTGAAGGCAAATTAAAATCATTTGAAAAGCAAAAATTAGTTTTTAAAAACTCTTTGTCTGTGAATGAACAAGCTTTACTTGCTTCTTACAAAGTTTCGTATCAAATAGCTAGATGCAAGAAACCTCACACTATTGGTGAAGAGCTAATTTTGCCAGCTGCAATTGAAATTGTAGAAACCATGTTTGGAGAAAATTTTGCTAAAAAATTAAAATCTATTCCACTTTCCAATGATACTGTAGCTCGTCGTATTGGTGACATGGCTGAAGATGTACAGCACCAGCTTTTTGCAAAATTGCGTGGAAAATTGTTTTCAATTCAACTAGATGAAGCAACTGACAACAATAAAGATGCTCATTTGATAGCCTATGTACGTTTTTGTGATGGTGTATCAGCTGTAGAAGAACTACTTTTTTGCAAACCAATAGAGCAAAGAGCAATATCAACTGCTTTATTTACCATCTTGGATAATTTTATAAACGAGGCGAATATGGAATGGGAAAATTGTGTTGGAATATGTACCGATGGTGCTCGTTCAATGTCTGGAAGATTTCAAAGCCTGCAAACATTGGTGAAACAAAAATCATCACAGTGTATATGGACACATTGCATGATCCACAGAGAAGCACTGGCGTCGAAAGAAATGAGTCCTGGTTTAAATACCGCGTTATCTACAGCTGTAACTATTGTAAATTATATAAAAACAAGACCTTTAAAATCAAGAATGTTTTCTAAACTTTGTAAAGATATGGGTTCAGTACACACAGCATTACTATTTTATTGCGAAGCCAGATGGTTATCACGTGGAAAGTTTTTGAAACGTGTTTTTGAATTAAGAGAAGAAATCTGTATTTTTCTGGAAGAAGAAAATCGACAAGAAGCCGTGATGTTTCGAGATGCTTTATTTATTATGAAATTGGCTTATTTAGTCGATATATTTGAGAAGTTAAATGTCTTGAATCTCCAACTTCAAGGATTAAATACAAATATTTTGGAAACAAATGATAGAGTTACTGCGTTTTGTACAAAGTTGAATTTGTGGCTTAGAAATATAAAAGAAAAGAAATTGGAAATGTTTCCTAATATAAATGAATTTTTAAAGACATACAAAACCGAAGAAGTACATATAAACGTGATTTTCCTAACTATAGACAAACATTTAAGCATGCTAGCAAAAAAAATTAAAAAATACTTTTTTCCTGACGAAAAAATTCTATCTAGTTACGAGTGGGTTAGGGACCCATATCACAATATTCCACAAGGTCTCTCGACTTTTGAAGAGGAAACTTTTATTGATTTTACAACAAACAGTGAAATCAAAAGACAATTCAATAACAAATCGATTTTTGAATTTTGGGCTGGTTTGGATGACGAGTTTGCGACATTAAAACGAAGAGCTTTCCAAATACTTTTACCATTTTCAACATCTTATCTTTGCGAAACTGGATTTTCTGCGGTGGCTTCATTGAAAACAAAATACAGATCTCAGCTAAATATAGAAAACGAACTTAGAGTATCCATATCTCGTATTACTCCTTCATTTCAAAAACTTTGCAATGAGAAACAGGCTCAGGGAAGTCATTAATTAATAACATAGCATATTTAAGAGGTATTTCTTCCATACTAATAAACTTAACTTAAATAATAAATATAATAAAATATTTATTGGTAATATGTAATTATAAAGTTCATTCTATTTTAAAATATATAAAATATTTTTTTTAATATACAATATGTTTTTGATTTTAAATATACTCGCGGCCCCCTTGTAGAAACGCCGCGCCCCCCAAGGGGGGCGCGCCCCACAGGTTGAGAATCGCCACTAAGTCTTAGTGGTTTTAATTTAACTTTCCTACATATTTTTTAAGAACTGACCATCTTTGTGTCTTCCAGAAAAAAAACCGTACAATTCTTGAACAAGATAAAAAAATTACAGTTTCATGTGAAATATTAGCTGAATCATTTACGACCAGATTTAAACTATGTGCTGAACGTGGCACAAAAAAGCACGAGGGTTTATGTTTAATTTTTGTTTTTGTAATCCATTGTGCTTTCCTCGCATATCTGCACCATTATCATAGCCTTGCTCCCGCATATCAAAAATATTTAATTTCAAATTCGATAATTCTTCTAAGAGAAATTCAGATATACTTTCTCGTGTACTTTTTGTTGTTAGACTGAATACAAGAAAATGTTCCCTTACTTCTACTCTTTTCTCATCTAAGAGTACAAATCGTACGATAACGGTAAGCTATTCTACATGGCTTACGTCCAGTGTATAATCTAATATAATGGAAAAATATCTCGACTTTCTGAGCAAATCCAATATAGCACATTTAATTTTTGATCCAATTAGATTAATAATTTCATTTTTAATTTTATCGCCCAAATAATGGGGAATTCGTTTATTGCTATCTTTCTGCTTCTCAATACGCTGGATATGTTTAGTTTTTCTTTCCGACATACTAAATAAATGAAAAGGTTGTAAGTTGCAACTATTTAGTTTAAAATATTTTTTGTAGAACTGACAGAAGTGTGGGCATCCACTGTATTTGGTTTGGGGCGCTGCTGAGCACATCGGCAAACGGCCGCCCCCAAACTTGGCCGCCCGCGTGCGCCGCACGCGTTGCACGCCCGTCAGGCGCGCCCCTGCCCACAGTTACCTATAAAAAATCGATCAAGGCATTAACAAAAGCACTACTATTATTAACAAATTACAAACTTCAATTTACTACACATTAGTAATAATTTCCATATCAGTCTTGCAGATAATAAAATTATTTTTTCTTCTGTGAGGCTCCATGACCTAACTGAATTTCCACCGAGAAAATCCTTGAAGTGCGACGAGTTAGCAGTAGAACGAGCGGGATGCCGCTGCAGCCGTAATCGCGTGGAAATTATGAAGCGATGGGTCTAATATGTCGCGGTAATTGAATGGAACAGTGCCAGAGCAGTGCCTTCCTGGCCCCGTATGAATGGCGATGGTAAATTTAACTGGAAGTTCACCCGCGAATTGATGTCTCCCGAGCGAAATTGCGTGCCCGGTGGTGTCGGTCGGCCCGCGCGCGTTCTAAATATGATTCTTTTTATATGTTTATTATATAAATGGATGGTATTTTTAGCGTGGCCCGGATATGAAATGGGCATTTTTGTGGCATGCACTCGTCGTGCTGCATTGGCGAAAAACGTAAGTAACGTCGCGATGTGGAGGCGATCCAAATCTTCATATCTGCAAGTAAACCAGTATACCAGTTTAGATCAAATTGATCATCACGAATCACGATAGAACAAGCAGCGCATATGTTATGTACAATAGCTTCTACAATAGCAGGAAGTCTGCAAAACAACACCTATCAATAGATTTTAGAGAGATTACGATTTTTTCTTTAATTGGATGTAAAAATTATCAAAAATTAAGACGGAATTAAAACACAAAATAAAAAAAAACAGTAGTAATCTGTGAAACAATAGCAAGTCTGCAAAATAACACCTATCAATAGTTTTAAAGAGATTACGATTTTTTTTTATTTGACTTAAAATTTTCCAAAACGACGTACGACGAAATTGAACCACAAAATTTCAAAAAATAGTCAGTAGGAATCTGTAAAACAACAGCAAGCGTGCAAAACAATACATATCAATAGATATTATAGAGATTACGATCTTTTTTACTTGATGTGAATTTTTCAAAAATTATGACGAAATTAAAACACAAAATTTACAAAAAATAGTCAGTAGTAATCTGTAAATCAATAGCAAGTCTGCAAAACAACACCTCCCAATAGATTTTAGAGAGATTGCGATCCTGCTTTATTTGATATAAAAATTTAAAGTGGAAATTATGTATCAATGAATCTAATATGTCGGGCAATTGAATGTAACCAAAACAATTTTACGCCATCTGTAAAACTCGAAGAATAGTGAAAATTTCAACATTTTGGACTTGCCCCCTATGATGCTTTGAAGTAAAAATATCGATAAAAGTATCAATAAACGAATGCAGTTGCAAAAAAATAGGCAATTAGAAACAAAAATCTAAAAATTTCAAACAAATGAATCGAAACAATGAATACGAATTTATAAAATTCAAAGATAATTGTGGAAAGTTCATAAATATTTTGAATTTGCCAATTAAATATATTAAAAAAAAAACTTAACATTAAATATCATACTAAAACTGTGATTATTAATAAAATTACCCAAAGATACCTTTAAAACATTGATAATAGTATTGATAAAAGCCCTACTAAGAAGGACAATTGCAACTCCTGTTAATTAAATATCCTACTAAAACTGTAATTATTAATAAAATTACCCAAAGATACCTTTAAAACATCGATAACAGTATTGATAAAAACCCTACTAAGTTGAGAGTAGAACGAGATTATCTAAGGGAAATGTGTAAATTTCGTGGAATTTCGAAAACATATAGAATTGTTAGGAAATCGTCTATTAATAGATTTTAGAGAGATTGCGGTTTTTCTACAAAAACATCTTTTCTTGAAATACCACATGCTGTAGTGAAGATTTTGGAGCAATTTTACCCATGTGATCTGTTAATAAATTACAAGCCTATCTTTCCCATTTGCCTTTTATAAGCAGGCAGATGACTTAAGAGAACAATTAGAGAGAAGATTTTAAAGTAGATCGAGTTTAGGAGACCCATTTATAGAGACTATTTTCTATTTTCATCCCACATCCATTATGTTAAAACCCGAAAACTAAAAATTATATTTAAAGTCTTTGAAGACCATTCAATTATTATTAAAACTGTGTTCGAAGAATGTGTAAGCAACTTCACGATCTGTGATATTTTCTATCTGCTTTTAAATTTTATATTAATTTACTAATAAATTGTTATATGTCATCAAATTTCCAGATTTTTAAATTATTTTCACACACTTTTGATGACGTTCAGTCAGTTTTATAAAGTTTGTAAATAATCGTTTGTATATTTAATTAAGATTAGTTTTTAAAGTGTTCGTGTTGGGTTGCATTTTTTTTTGTTATTTGACATGTGTAAAATATTCTGGCATACTGTCAGAATAAATTGAAATTGAAAAGTGAACTTTCCTCTAAATTTTCTGAAACGTTGCCCAAAAGTTATTAAAAATGACAAATTTAAAAAAAAATAGATGAAAGTCTACGTCAAGTCCACCAGAAGTTTCTGAAATGTTGCCCAAGTTTCTGAAAATTTCACTATTTAAATTTCCAATACATCCAAAACACTTAATTAAACTATAATTAAATAAAATCTTAGAAACTGCATGAAAATTGCAAATTAATCAGAACTCAGCAACTGAAATCCACACATATCAAAATATAAGATGTTTCAGAAATGATTCTAAATTTTCTAAAAACTCGTAATAAATCTGGAATAAAACGAAAGTGGAGTGATTTTTTTTTTATTTATTTGGGTTTTTGCTTTCATATTTCGGTGGTAAACAAGTGGCAGGATTGGATTTAATAATTTTAACCATATCTCTATTATTTCTTCAATCTCTTTAATATTGTCATGAAAATACTTTGTATTCTGTTTATAAACTTTGATTGGTCCTTCTCATAGAGGAGATGTGGATAAATAATAGAACTTTACTATTTGAAACTAACATTTGGTACATTTACCCTGTAGGATCTGCATGCCAAAATGTCAATTATGTTAATTTTAAAATCATAATTTCTTCCTTTAGACTCCAAGTTCTTTCTTCATTTGATATCGATATCAAGTAGTTGTCAAGATCACATCATTTTTAATACAGTTATGTGATATGACTGCTACATGTATGCACCTTCGTAAACATTCTGAAAAATATGTTAGCACAACTTCTATAGCTCAAACAAACCTAACCTAACCCAACCCAACCTATCCCAACAGCACTGCAATAACATTATTTGCGCTGCTGATAAAATATTATCATCTTTCGCCGTTTCTATTGTCTTCATTTGATGTCTTTATCAAGTAGTTTTTTCATGACATCATGTTTAATACTTTTATGTGGTATGACTGTTACATCTTGCACATTCGCAAACATTCTGAAAAATATGCTACCACAACTTCTCTAGCTCAAACGGACCTAACCCGACCCAAGCTACCCTACAGGACTGTAATAACATTATTTGCACTGCTGATAATATCTTATCATCTTTCGCTGTTTCTATTGTCTTTATTTGATGTCGATATCAAGTAGTTTTTTTATCACATCAAGTTTAATACTTTTATGTGGTATGGCTGCTACATATTGCACCTTCGCAAACATTCTGAAAAATATGTTACCACAACTTCTCTAGCTCAAACGAACCTAACCCAACCCAACCTTTTCCAACAGGACTGCAATAACATTCTTAGCGCTGCTGATAAAATCTTATCATCTTTCGCTGTTTCTATTGTCTTTAGTTGATGTCTTTAATAAGTAATTTTTTGATCACATCATTTTTAATACTTTTATGTGGTATGGCTGCTGTATGTATGCACCTTCGCAAACATTCTGAAAAATATTCTACCACAACTTCTCCAGCTCAAACGGACCTAACCCAACCCAACCTATTCCAACAGGACAGCAATAACATTATTTGCGCTGCTGATAAAATTGTATCATCCTTTGCTGTTTCTATTGGTGCTCTTCTAAAACGTGTTTTCTTACTAAGGACATTGATTCATTCTAGTTGTTTCCTGTTTCATTCCTGTTTCATTATCTAAAAGCACTATTTATATAGTAGTAGTAAGTGTATGGTTTGCAGCTTCCTCCTACGATTTTGTAGTTCTTTAAACGGTGCTAACTGCTTTTGGTTTGTTTGGGATATCAGCGTTTAGACACAGCATGTCTTTCGTCACATCCCCCGGAAGTGCAGTTAGTTTAAAGATACCTCTTTGCCCCTAGGTGGTATAGGGAACTGCTAGTAATCGACAGCCTTCGGTCCATTGCTCTCTATACCATACCCTAGGCTATCTGTATATATTTTTTCTATTTGGTCCTGTTTACGTTTGGTCTTGATTTTTTATTGTTCTGCAATTCCACAATCAGTTCGTCTTTAGTCTCATCTTTAGTTCATCATTTGCTTAGATAATCTTGATTTTTTATTGTTCTGTAATTCCACAATCAGTACGTCTTTAGACTCATCTTTAGTTCATCATTGGGTTTAATAATTTTGAAGTAAACAAGTGGCAGGATAGGATTTAATAACACACAATTTCATGCACATCTCTAATTATTTCTTTAATCCCTTTAATATTGTCATAAAAATACTTTGTATTCTGTTTAAACTTTGATCGATCCTTTTCGACCACGTTTGCTCTACGCGGCCAATGAGCTTTGCACGATGCAAATTATGCGTTTTAAAGTTTTGGGCGGTGAAAACGCGACGACGGAATCCCCGAGGGCTTGCTTGGTGTCTTGGGCAAAAACTCGCGGCTCGTTGCATATACATAACAGTTCATTTCGTAATTGCCGGTTTGCGGAGCTGCGGAAGGCGAGCTCGGCCCAGTGGAAGCTATGTGAGGTTATTGCCGGCGATAAATCCGCCGGCGTTTCCTCTCGCCACTTGACTCCTGCTGTACGCCAAGTGAGGCGTGGAAGTGGCAAAACGCTACATCCGCAGATTAAGAAGGCATGAGATGGGGGTTGGAAGTTGGTCCTGCATGCTGTAATTTATAATTCCGCAGCGAAATAAGCTCATTACATTAATACCCGGATGGATAGCAGAATGTACCCCATGCATCTTTGCTCTAACATCTGGTACATAGATTAAGATAAGGGTAAATTGTGAAAACCAACCCTGAAAAGGCGATATTTTGTCGCCAGGCGCCAGGAAAGGTCAGAACTCCCCCACGAGAAGCACCTAATTAAAATGCCTGCGATTACTCACTTGTGCAATAGTTTATAGTTAATTATATTAGTTAACCCCTGATAGAGCTAACTAAATCTTTGGTACTCAATTTCTGAATATATCAGTGCCATAAAAAAAATAATGCCTGTAATTACATTTGGTAATTGGTGAATTTTGGTAACTTTTGGGCCGTCCGTGAGCAGTTTGTCCGTGTACCTGTGGCCATTGGGGTGTGCATTATTGAACACGCACTTGGGCGAGCTGCCGGAATTGGTAGGTTACGTATGCGCGCCGTTTCAGCCACATTTCATAATGAATGGAAGGTGTGCTGCACGGTGGAAGTGATGCATGAGTCATAATAATAATGGGCGAGCACAGCGGACGTGGGGGAGGCAGGGATCGATTTCGCGGCGCGCCAGCGAAAAATTGCGCAGGAGGCCCGAAGAAGTGCATTTGAGTTTGTTACATCTTCATAGACATGAGAGGACATTTTATTTGAACCGTTATGAGTATTTAAAAAAAATAAAAACCGTACACAATGATCATATTTAAGAGGGAGGCATTTGGAAATCAATGCCAGGGGCTTTATTCATACAAGAGCTCGTAAGCAATACACTGGTAGATACAAATGCCATTAAAAATATGTTATGAGTGCGTTTGAAAAGTAGCCGCTTAAAAAAAGTCGACAGAGGTTTCCGCAAAAAGCTGGTCCTTAAAAGTCTGTACACAAGGCTTACGTACACAACGGAGCATCTCTTCCACAGTACATTAATTATCCTTCCCAGCTGTCGTTCGTCCTTATCGAGGATTCGGGCGCCGAAAGCGCCGGCCGCGCAGCTTCCTGGGGACTTTGACTGATTTGTTTGCGCGGCGTCGGGTCTCCTTAGCTTTACAAATAACAAAGTTTGCGCGCGGCGAAAGCAAATTTAATCGAGTTTTATAAGTGGACGTCTTCCAGGGGCTTTGCGCCCGCCAGTCTGCCGCGTTTTTCCGCCGCCCCCGGGCGCTCCTTAAGCAACAATGCCTGCAGGATGGATCCAGTAATTGCACGTCCGCGCCTCTTCGGCTTGCCCGAAATTTTGGCGCGGATTAATTATCATCGGCGCGTTGCGTTTGGCTTGGTGAACTGGAGCGGGTCTCGTTAGCGGACGTAACAGGCCGAGACGCGGGGATCTAATGTCTAAATAAGGAGCGGGCATTAAAAAGAAATTATCCGGCCGTCGTCGCAGGATTTTCTCATGACGTCCCATTAATAACAGCCCTCATTTCGGATGACGGCTTTTAAATGCGTAGCTGGTAGAGCTGTATCATCCCGGAATCGAGCGGGCCCCGTATAATACCTGGCATTCCGTCCGTATGAAATTAAATGTCGCAGAACATGATATTACGGTGATATCTCAGGGTAGGCCCCCCTACCCCCAGCCCGAGCTCTTATTTAATCTCGCGAAAATATTTTGTCGCGACAAGATATTACATATCTTCAGGGCACGGGCCCGGAACGATGCACATATGAGAAACGGAAGAAATAAAAAGATTGGTTAATAAATATCTGCGCTAAAGATAATGCCGCCGCAAAAACTAAACTAACGAGCTACCCAGAATTTCATATCACAGCGCAATATAGAAATACAATATAATAACTCAAGCATAAAAAGATAAATAGCTAATATGGGATCGCCGCAAGAATTTCTTACTTCAGAAAAACAAACACCAGCAAAAACTATGAAGACTAAGCAAAACTTTCGTTTGTAATATAGAAATTTACATTACAACAATTTTCTCACATACAGCTGATTAATAATAATCCGGCATAAGAGAATTACAACTCTAATGCCCGGTTGCATCAACATTGTTTTAACTCAGGTTACGTAACCCTAAGTTGAGAAATGAAGAGAGAACTTGGAGTCTAAATGAACAAAATTATGGTCTTAAAATTGACATAATCGACATTTTCGCATGCAGATCCGACAGGGTAGATGTCCCAAATGTCAGTTTCAAAAAGTATAGTTCTATTATTTATCCACTATGCAACTTGGCTTAATAGTTTTGACGCCTCCTCTATGAGCCATGTAGAGAAGACGTACGGAGAGTTATAAAATCGCGGTTTAAAATAAAATTAATACTAATTCGCTTGATGTAAGTTTTTACGTTTTCCTCATACATCCTTCAAAGTTAAAATCTCAGATTATAAAATTAAAATTCTTCAAAAGCTGAGAGGATTCGCCTCTGAGCTTTAGATAACTCCAGATCGACCTATAGAGGTTGGCATGCAGATTAACAACCTGTATGTGTTGAAATTGACATTTGGACTATGGATTAGCCTCTGAGCTTTAGACAACTACAGCAGGACCTATAGAGGTTAGCATGCAGATTAACCACCTTTATGTGTTGAAATTGAGATTTGGACTATGGCTTAGACTCTGAGCTTTAGACAACTACAGCAGGACCAATAGAGGTTGGCATGTAGATTAACAACCTTTATGTGTTGAAATTGTCATTTGGACTATGGATTAGCCTCTGAGCTTTAGACAACTACAGCAGGACCTGTAGAGGTGCATGCAGATTAACACTCTTTATGTGTTGAAGTTGAGATTTTGATTATGGATTAGCCTCTGAGCTTTAGACAACTTCAGCAGGACCTATATAGTTTCCCATGCAGATTAACAACCTTTATGTGTCGAAATTGAGATTTGGACATCTGCGCAGAATGTATGTAGAATGTCCTAATGAATCAATGTTCATTGTAAGAAGACACGTTTTAGAAAAGCACCAACAAAAACAGCGAAGGATGATAAGATTTTATCAGCAGCGCAAAGAATGTTATTGCAGTCCTGTTGGGATAGGTTGGGATAGGCTGGGTTCGTTTGAGCTAGAGAAGTTGTGGTAACATATTTTTCAGAATGATTTTTAGATTTTTTTAGATTTAATACAGACACTTTTGAAAAAACATGTAAAGAAAATGTCCAATCTCAGATTCAATATCATGTCATGATTTAAACGAAAAATATCAATGAAAAGTGCTACATTAAATAAATGTAATTTTATTTTACCTACCATATTAAGAAATAAAATCCTCCCAAGAATTGTGATCTAAATGGAATTGTAGACAGTACCGCTTATTGCTTATTAAATATGTTTGTAAAAGAAACTATTGATGTATATTATTTTGCTATTATGGCCGACGATAGTAGAGCAAAAGATAAATTAAAAATGATGGTAAATCATATTTATGCCATTAAGGCAGTTTAATAAACATATTCGACAATTTTAGAATATTTTAAAGAATATCTGATGCAACAGCAAAATGGCTAGTCGCGAGGCACATTAAGAAATGTACCATTTTATGTTTGTTCTTATATTTGAACAAATTCTTTAAGTCGCTTCAGGAGCTATCAAATTTGATATTCAGTTCGTGTAAAATACACCTGAAACTAATTCTCATGAAAATTTGATAAAGTTTCAGTATTAAATAAGGGAGAAAATCAAACATATAACTTTCTGCATTGGCAAGTATGGGTTAGCTATTACTGAAATTTCAAAAAATGTATTATATGTAATTTTGATATTAGATTCGTATACAGTACACCTAAAACTAATTCTCCTGAAAATTTGACATAGTTTCAGTAATAAATAAGGTAGAAAATCAAACACTTAACTTTCTGCATTGATATGTATGTGTTAGCTATTTCTGAAATTTCTGAAAATTTATTATTTGCAAATTTGATATTATATTCGTGTATAGTACACCTGATACACCTGATACACTATTTTTTCTGAAAATTTCACAAAGTTTCAGTATCAAATAAGGGAGAAAATCAAACACTAAACTTTGTGCATTGACAAGTATGGGTTAGCTATTACTGAAATTTCTGAAAATTTATTATTTGCAAATTTGATATTAGATTCGTGTACAATACACCTGAAACTAATTCTTCTGAAAATTTGACAAGGTTTCAGTATTGAATATGGGAGAAAATCAAACATATAACTTTCTGCATTGACAAGTATGGGTTAGCTATTACTGAAATTTCTGAAAATTTATTAATTGCAAATTTGATATTATATTCGTGTACAATACACCTAAAACTAATTCTTTTAAAATTTGACAAAGTTACAGCATTAAATAAGGCAGAAAATCAAACAGATAATTGTCTGCATTGACAAGTATGGGTTAGCTATTACTGAAATTTCTGAAAAATTTATTATTTGCAAATTTAATATTAGATTCGTGTAAAATACACCTGAAACTAATTCTCATGAAACTTTGACAAAGTTTGAGTATTAAATAAGGGAGAAAATCAAACATATAACTTTCTGCATTGCCAAGTATGGGTTAGCTATTACTGAAATTTCTGAAAATTTATCATTTACAAATTTGATATTATATTCGTGTACATTATATCTGAAAATAATTCTCCTGAAAATTTGACAAAGTTTCAGTATTGAATAAGGGAGAAAATCAAACAGATAACTTTCTGCATTGACAAGTATGGGTTAGCTATTACTGAAAGTTCGGAAAATTTATCATTTACAAATTTGATATTAGATTCATGTACAGTATATCTGAAACTAATTCTGCTAAAAAATTTACAAAGTTTCAGTATTAAATATAGGAGAAAATCAAACATATAACATTCTGCATTGACAAGTATGGGTTAGCTATTACTGAATGTTCTGAAAATTTATTATTTACAAATTTGATATTAGATTCGTATACGGTACACCTAAAACTAATTCTTCTGAAAATTTGACATAGTTTCAGTAATAAATAAGGGAGAAAATCAAACACTTAACTTTCTTCAATGACAAGTATGGGTTAGCTATTTCTGAAATTTCTGAAAATTTATTGTATGCATATTTGATATTATATTCGTGTACAGTACACCTGAAACTATTTCTCTTAAAAATTTGACAAAGTTTCAGTATCAAATAAGCGAGAAAATCAAACACTTAACTTTCTGCATTGACAAGTATGTGTTAGCCATTACTGAAATTTCTGAAAATTTATTATTTTAAATTTGATATTATATTCGTGTACAGTGCATCTGAAACTAATTTTCCTGAAAATTTGACATAGTTTCAGTATTGAATATGGGAGAAAATCAAACATATAACTTTCTGCATTGACAAGTTAGCTATTACATTAGTTATTACTGAAATTTCTGAAAATGTATTATTTGGAAATTTAATACTAGATTCGTGTAAAATACACCTAAAACTAATTCTCATGAAACTTTGACAAAGTTTGAGTATTAAATAAGGGAGAAAATTAAACATATAACTTTCTGCATTGATAGGTATAGGTTAGCTATTACTGAAATTCCTGAAAATTTATTATTTGTAAATTTGATATTCGATTCGTATAGTATACACCTGAAACTAATTCTCCTGAAAATTTGACAAAGTTTGAGTATCAAATAAGGGAGAAAATCAAACCCTAAACTTTCTGCATTGACAAGTATGGGTTAGCTATTTCTGAAATTTCTGAAAATACATTATTTGCAAATTTGATATTTGATTCGTATACGGTACACCTGAAACTAATTCTCCTGAAAATTTGACAAAGTTTCAGTATTGAATAAGGGAGAAAATCAAACATATAACTTTCTGCATTTCCAAGTATATGTTAGCTATTACGGAAATGTCTGAAAAATTATTATTTGCAAATTTGATATTAGATTCGTGTAAAATACACCTGAAACTAATTCATGTATTAATAATATACATGATCTCAATACATTAATGCATTCAACTCCCAGTTGCATGTAATACTTTTTTCTTCGAGTAAATTAATACCCAATAAATTCGAGTGTCGCCCACAAATATCTACCCTTAATTGAAACTAGTGAACCTCCCACGCATCGCCCGTCTAGAGCTAGTCGCGTGGTGGTTATGGACTTCGGTCCTTCATCGCCCCTTGTATGAGTGCAGTAATGGGTCAGATAGGTCTCTCATTTCGTAATGAGCGTTTGCTTTAAAGGAGTAATATACGTGCGGTGAGGCTATCAATCTCGAATCTAAATCGCGTTCGTTGCATCGTTATGTCGTGCATCTATTCCGGTCATCGTGCATGCCATTACTCATTCATTACGTGGCAGTGCACTTGCAAGCTTTTTCTATCACCAGGCCAGGAAATCGATTAATTGGCGAAACGTCGTCCGGGAAATCGCCGGTTTATCGGGCATATCCAATTAGCGATGGGCGCGCGCGGCGTAGCGACCCGCCGATGCGTGGCTTATCCGGGGGATAATTGGATGCGCGGTGGCCCCCCATTCCCTGGCCCTCCTTGGGAGGATTAATTGCGAGCACCTCTCAACATCAAACGCCGCCCCCGATCAATTATTAACGCCGGTTTTTCCAATCCCAATTGTTCGCGCGATCCTCCGGGGCTAATGGGACGCTGTTTTCGTCCCTTCACCCCCCTGCCGGCCATGAAACATTCATCGCGCTAATGAAGTCCGGCGACGCTCCGGGAAAACTCCGGAGATTCCGGAGCATTGATTTCTCGAGCGAGCGCGCCTTTAATTACTTGCGAGAGGTTCCTGCGGAGGCAGTAAAATAAAATAGAAAGTATCGCCGGCTTCAAAGTAGGTTAGCGCAATTTAGATGTAAAACTGTAACAACAAAAATGTGCCTGCATATTCACCGTTTGAACGGTCTTTTTTTAAAGCCGTGAATAGCGGTTATCGCGGCGCTCCGGATTCGGAATGTGGTGCGGTTTCTGCACAACGATAGCAAAATCGCGCGCTCCGTCACGCGGAGTATCGATAGGCGAAAGTTTGAAGTGCGAATTCCCAGCACGTTCAAAATTCGCGTTTCGCATTTACATAACAATACATTAATACGGAGCTCCCCAAGGATCATTGCCCGTCGCCGTGGCCTGGCTCCAGCGCTAATGCAATCCCTAAGAAAACAAAACCGGCCTCTCTCAAGGGCGCTGCTTAATAAAGTGCAACGAAACTCTATTAACCGGATTTAATCGAATTAACCCATTCACCCAATTTGGGCGGTCCAATTAAACACTTATCTCCGCTCCGAAAACAAATAAAACCGATAATCGCCTCGGGACTTCCACGCTTGGACGCGCTTTCTATCCGAGGCGTTGCCCGAGATGAAAAAACCGCCAAATCATCCGGTGGTTTCGTAACGGTTGCGTAATCCCGTTGCACTAGTAAACTATTTCACTATTTTTTGGGATCGGACCCGGCGGAACCACCGGGGGCGATCGGCCGGCGATAAAGCCCCGGTCCAACCTGGGGGGCCTTATCTGCGCTGAAAGCCCCCGCTTCCCAATTAGTTTCTGGAGGGCCGACAGGAGTCATATCTTAATATGGATTACTCTGGACCCGCCCTCCCGCGAGGGCCCCGGCCCCAATTAGCCCCGAGCCCCGGAGAAGAAGTTCCTAAGAGCGGCCGGGAACTGGGACGCCGAGTGCAGCTTCGTCACATTCGCGACACGTAGCTTTAAAGTGAGATAATTTATGAAATTAGGCACGGCCCGTGCAGAAATGTTTAAACGCCGAACGAATCACCGACGAATCAGCTACCTTTCATGGTGTTCGAGTGCGATCAAAGAGAATACTGCGGCACATGCCGTGAATACGCGAGTGCGCGTGAAACTTAGAAACACCAATATCAAATCACAAAATGAAAAATCGCAAAACAATTAATAATTTTAAGGCTTAAAATTTTCTCCAGCGACCTCTACATCACCGCTATCTAACTTCCCAAAGGCGGAGTTAGGTGAGGGGTTATGAGGACTATAGCCCAGGCCGGCAAAATCTAGGGGCAGCAAATTTTTTGAATAATACCAAAGGCCTAAGTCATAATAAAAATTAAATAAATGACGAACGAAAAAAGGCAAATACAAGAAGTGAACCACCTAACTACCTCGTTCAAATTCAAAGAGTAGAAAAGACTTTTTTGACAATTATGCTGAGATCAAAACTTTAGATAAGTGTGACCTTTACATAAGAGCAAATAATGTGACGTTAAGAAATCCAATAAATAGGTACGTAGACAAGAATCATCAAATCTGCTTTGGATAGATAACTAATTTCATTTCGATACACAAAATTTTCGAGATTTTACAAACGTGAAAAATATTACGATCAAAATTATTTATAAATATGTATTTTTTTCCACTGGTACTTGACCATCACAAAGAAGACGATGAACTTTCAGAAACCTATAACTTTTCGTCATTTTGTTTTAGCTTTCCTAATCACTTTTAGTAGCAGAAGTAGGAGAATAGTTCCAAATTGCGAATTTTTCAATATTTTTCAACATTTCAAGTTGTCTACGTTTAGTTAGATGCTTTGAATTGCTTGATAGACTAACTTTTAGTAAACCAAACTAACGTTTAGTTTACGTTTAGTTTTTTTAGATGTTTTTAGTTGCTAGAGATACAAACTTTTCCCAGATACTTTTAGTGTTGCCAGAGGCTTTTAATTTTTCCCATTCGTTTAAGTTTTCTAGATACTTTCAGTATTTTGAGAGACTTACTTAATTTTTAGAGAAGTGACTTTTTTTTAGAAAAGCAAGTTTTATTAACTTATAACTTTTCGTGATTCTTTTAGCTTTCCTAGTCACTTTTAGTAACAGAGGTAGAAAAATAGTTTTAATTTTTTAATTTTTCAATATTTTTCAACATTTTAATTTGTCTACGTTAGTATTTTTTAGATGCTTTTAGTTGCTCGGGAGACCAACTTTTCACTAATACTTTTAGTGTTCCTAGATACTTTTAATTGTTCCCTTTTATTTAATTATACTAAATACTTTTAGGTTTTTATTAAGCAGACGTATTTTCTTCAGAAACTTTTAATTTTTGGAGCTGCTCTTAGCTTTATACTAACAATTGGGTTATTATTTATTTCTTTCGCCCGACTAGTTTCTGCTTTTTCAAATCAATCTTCAGAGGCATGATATGTATTTTAATATGTACATATATCATGTACATATGATATATGTACATTAATACATTAATAACAAATCATAAATATTTGTTATTAATTTGAATTTTGAAATGTGAAACTTACAGATGTGTATTTTAATTAATCTATTTTCTGTCTGCAGTTTTTCCCATTCGCTTAAGTTGTCTAGATACTTCCAGTGTTTGGAGAAGAGTTATTTTCTAAACAAAAAGTATGTTTGCGAAACTTATAACTTTTCGTAATATGTTTAACTTTTCTAGTCACTTTTTAGTAACAGGTGTAGAAGAATAGTTTCGAATTTTGAATTTTTCAATGTGTTTCAATATTTAAATTTGTCTACGTTTAGTTTTTTAGATGCTTTTAGTTGCTCGAGAGACTAACTTTTAACTAATACTTTTAACGTTACAGATTTATTTTTATTAGGTACTTTACATTCTTCGAGATGCTTCTAGCTTTTCTAGTTACCTTTAGTAACAGATGTAGAAGAATAGTTCAAAATTTTCAACGTAGACAAATTGAAATGTTGAAAAATATTGAAAAATTCGAAATTTAAAACTATTCTTCTACCTCTATTACTAAAAGCAACTAGAAAAGCTAGCATTCTCAATATTTTTTAACATTTCATTTTGTTTACGTTTACTTTTTTTATATGCTTTTAAATGCTCGAGAAACAAACGTTACACTAATACTTTTAGTGTTCCTATATACTTTAAATTTTTGCCAATTGATTAGCATTTCTAGTCACATTTAGTAACAGTGGTAGAGGAATACTAATAATAATTTCACTAATACTTTACTTTTAATGTTCCTAGATACTTTTAATGTTTTCCATTTGTTTAATTCTTCTAAATACTTTTAGGTTTTTATTAAGCAGACTTACTTTCTTTAGATACTTTTAATTTTTCGAGATGCTTTAAACTTTTCTAGTCACTTTTAGAAAATTATAACTTTTCGTGATTCTCTTAGCTTTTCTAGTCACTTTTAGTAATAAAATTAGATATAGCTTACAATTTAAAAATTTTCAATTTTTTTCAATATTTCAACTTATCTACGTTTAGTTTTTTAGATGCTTTTAGTTCCTCAAGAGACTAACTTTTAACTAATACCCTAAGTGTTCCCAGATACTTTTAAGTTTTCCCATTTGTTTAATAGTTCTAAATACTTTATGTTTTTATTAAGCACTTAGTTTCTTTAGAATCTTTTAATTGTTCTATATACGTTTAGGTTTTTATTAAGCAGACTTACTTTCTTTAGATACTTTTAATTGTTCGAGATGCTTTTAGAAACTTATAACTCTTCGTGATTCATTTAGGGTTTCTAGTCACTTTTAGTAATCGCAGTAGATATAGTTTGGAATTTTTCAATATTTTTCAACATTTAAATTTGTCTACGTTTAGTTTTTTTTTCTTAAATGCATTTAGTTATTCGATAGACTAACTTTTCACTAATACTTTTAGTATTTGTAGATACTTCTAATTTTTCCCATTTGTTTAATTGTTCTAAATACTTCTAAGTTCTTATTAAGCAGACATATTTTCTTTAAATACTTTTAATTTTTCGAGCAGGTTTTAGCTTTTCTACTCACTTTTAGAAACTTGTAACTTTTCGAGTTTTATTTTAGATTTTCTGGTCAGTTTTAGTAACAGAGGTAGAAGAATAGTTTTTTAGATGCTTTTAGTTCCTCAAGAGACTAACTTTTAACTAATACCCTAAGTGTTCCCAGATACTTTTAAGTTTTCCCATTTGTTTAATAGTTCTAAATACTTTATGTTTTTATTAAGCACTTAGTTTCTTTAGAATCTTTTAATTGTTCTATATACGTTTAGGTTTTTATTAAGCAGACTTACTTTCTTTAGATACTTTTAATTGTTCGAGATGCTTTTAGAAACTTATAACTCTTCGTGATTCATTTAGGGTTTCTAGTCACTTTTAGTAATCGCAGTAGATATAGTTTGGAATTTTTCAAGATTTTTCAACATTTCAATTTGTCTACGTTTAGTTCTTTAGATGTTTTTTGTTCCACGAAGACTAACTTTTCACTAATACTTTTAGTGTTCCTAGATAGTTTAAATGTTTCCCATTTGTTTAATTGTTCTAAATACGTTTAGGTTTTGATTAAGCAGACTTATTTTCTTTGGATACTTTTAATTTTCCAAGGTGTTGTTACCTTTTCTAGTTACTTTTCGAAACTTATAACTGTTCATGATTTTTTTAGCGTTTCTAGTCACTTTTAGTAACAGAGGCAGAAGAATAGTTTAAAATTTAGAATTTTTCAACATTTCAATTTGTCTACGTTTAATTTTTTAGATGCTTTTAGTTGTTTGAGAAACTAACTTTTCACTAATACTTTTAGTGTTTCTAGATACTTTTAATTTTTCCTATTTGTTTAATTGTTCCAAATACTTTTAGGTTTTTATTAAGAGGACTTGTTTTACATTTAGGCGTTTATTAAGCGGACTTACTATCTTTAGATACTTTTAACTTTTCGAGATGCTTTTAGCTTAAAAAAATAAAAGACCGTCCAAAAATTTACATTTTCCAAAACTTTTGATAAGTGTGAACTTTAGATAAGAGAAAATAATGTGACGTCAAAAAATCCAATAAATACGACAGGTACAGTCATGCTCACATAAATCTAGTACAAGAAATTAGGTTACAATAGCAATTTTATATAGAAATGTCAAATTCGTTGTACTAGATTTATGTGAGCATGACTGTACGTAGACAAAACGTCTCAAATCTGCTTTGGATAAATTTCTCATTTTATTTATACAGAACACATTTTTTTTAATAATCTATCTTGCTCCTGCTGAAAGCATAACACCATACTCTGATAACTCTTGCCTGCAACTTAAATTTGAGATTTGACTATCCTGAAAAGCCATAAGTCGTCGAGATTTTATGAAAATATTACGATCAACAATCATTTATAGATATGAATTTTTTTACACTGGTACTTGGCCATCGCACTTCCTGGTTAAAGGACCTGCGACAATGGACCAAGAAAACATTGATAGAATTTAGATCAGCGGTAGGCACAGAGTTACATGGGCAATGATAGTAGTCAATGTCCATTGAGGATATGGAACGATAAGAAGAAGATCCAAAACACGATGACTTTTGTTGGCTCCTAGAGCGACTTTGATGAATTTCTTTATTCCCCACATACTTTTTACCACAATTGCATAATTTTTGAGCAGACTTTTCAAGCTCTCTTCTTGGCCGTTTTATTGGTCTAATAATAGGATTTCCACCAATTGATTCCCAGTCTGCCTCGGATATTTGACTCTCATAATAGAATAGAATATAATAGAATAGAATAGAATGATTTTTTTTCCACTGGTATTTGTCCATTGCACTTCCTGGTTAAAGGACCTGCGACAATGGACCAAGAAAACATTGATAGAATTTAGATCAGCACATAGTTAGATGGGCAATGATAGTCGTCAATGTCCATTGAGGATATGGAACGATAAGAAGAAGATCCAAAACACGACGACTTTGGTTGGCTCCTAGAGCGACTTTGATGAATTTCTTATTCCCCACATACTTTTTACCACAATTACATAATTTTTGAGCAGACTTTGCAAGCTCTCATATTGGCCGTTTTCTTGGTCTGATAATAGGATTTCCATCAATTGATTCCGAATCTGACTCGGATATTTGACTCTCTTAATAGAATAGAATAGAATAGAATTGAATGATTTCTTTTCACTGGTACTTGTCCATCGCACTTCCTGGTTAAAGGACCTGCGACAATGGACCAAGAAAACATTGATAGAATTTAGAACAGCGGTAGACACAGAATTAGATGGGCAATGATAGTCGTCAATGTCCATTGAGGATATGGAACGATAAGAAGAAGATCCAAACACGATGACTTTTGTTGGCTCCTAGAGCGACTTTGATGAATTTCTTTATTCCCCGCATACTTTTTACCACAATTGCATAATTTTTGATCAGACTTTTAAAGCTCTGTTCTTGACCGTTTTCTTGGTTTGATAATAGGATTTCCATGAATTGATTCCGAGTCTGACTCGGATATGTGACTCTCTTAATAGAATAGAATAGAATAGGAAAGCGTGCTAAGGTCATGCACCTTACACAGGTCAAAAGGAGCAAGTTGAGGAGCAAAGTTTCTTGGTTTGATAATAGGATTTACATCAATTGATTCAGAGTTTGACTCGGATATGTGACTCTCTTAATAGAATAGAATAGAATAGGATAGAAATGTATTGCGTGCTAAGGTCATGCACCTTACACAGGTCAAAAGGAGGAAGTTGACTTTGCTTGACCATCATCTCTATAATTATGAACAAAGCTATTCGAGGCTATTAATTAACTGTGATATTTTTTCACGGAAACACTTTCACGTAGTTTGGGAAAAGGTGCGCTAGATAATGAATGCACAACCTGTGACACGTGTTGCTCCGATTTGATCAATAGCCATCCAACTTCTGCGATACTTTTAGTGTCACTCGAGTAATTTCCGCGCATTTCCCCCAGAATTTCCACGGAAGCGGAGTGCTCACCGGAAGCCCCCGCTTGGGGGGTGGGGGGACCGGAGCCCACCCACGCCTGTGACCCCAATCGACATGTAATCTTGGCGCATTGTGGCCGGTCACGCCGTGTTGACCATTAAAACACGCCCGGCCCGATCCAGCCGATTGTTGTTTAATATTGATCCGGCTGCATTCTGTTTGATAAGCCATAGAGAAAAATCAATGTACCGGGAAGAGCCATTGTGAGCGCGGCGGAAGTTGTTTGTGGACCGGAAGCTGAGGTGGACGTCCGACGCTAATGCATCGGAGGCCCCGCTTTTATGCGGACGCTCTCGCTCGGGCTCCGTTTTCTTTTCGTTATTGCGGCCAGAAAACTCGTTAGTGCGGTTTAAAAATAACAAATTGCTTAATTAATAGTTGCTGGAATAAATTTCCACGGGCCGCGAACTCCTTCCGCCGCCCGCATAAATAACTTAGTTAGGGCTCGGAAAACATAAACGATACACGGGCTTAATGCAGCCGCCAAAAGCTTCGCCAGATAATGAATATTATGAATCCGCACACAACGAGTAAATGCAAACCGCGCTGCTTTGTGCAAAATTGTAATTCCGTGTGCCATCAAACCACACAGAGTTATAATTAGGTTGTAACTCATATTGGGAAGGTTACACAGAAATACATACCCCAGATCAGTGATCCCCAAACGTGTCCGCCCTTTTGCCAAGAATTTTCCCCCATACGATAAAAATTTTGACTTGTATAATCTTATCTGCCTTGTGAATTGTAAATGCCGATGAAGAGACAGACTCGGAATCAATTGATGAAAATCGTATTATCAGACCAAGAAAACGTATAAGAAGACAGCTGCAAAAGTATGCTCAAAAATTATGCAAGCGTGGTAAAGACTACGTGGGGAATAAAGAAATTCATCAAAGTCGTGCTTTGTCGTAGAAAAAATAGTGTATGCAACTCGAATTTAGTGGTTATTAAGACACTCGTATTCGTTACGCTCAGTCAAAGATTATGTTCAGAACGCCAAGAAGAAAGTAATGCATATGTGGGTCCAGCAAAACTGGTTCAGAGATGTATTAAAGGCCATTAGAACATTTGTAGTAGTTTTTATGTAGATATTTTTTTTAAGGCTATACCTGTAAAAATGAGGTTGCAAAGTTAAAAACATATCGGTTATCTTCTACCTTACGGTGTAGATGTACGTTAAAAACAATACTTATTAATACTTCACAAAGAATAAGTAATATGTCTGAGAATATTTGAACACAAATTGTAAGAAGAAATCCGTTAGCACGTAATCAATTATAATCTTTAGTATGCAAGTTACATTTTCCTGGGCGACCTTTTGTTGTTCCGAAACTGCTTAGCTGTGAACGGCCTCCTCAGAATTAATTCCTCGCTATCCGAAAATAAACGGGGCAATCACAATCACGAAAAAACCTGCAGCGATGGCAGGTTCACATGCAAGTCGGCGCCTTTTATTGCCGGGCCCCACGTCATTTTCGAATTAGCGCTCCGCTTATTCAGGGCGATAACGGGGGGCAAAGTGCACGCTCGGCGCGGTTTTTCTTTTTGAGCCAATCGCCGCAATTAAACGCGGGGCGCCGGTATATCCGGTGTGCGGGGCCATTAAAAATACATACATTATTTATACGCGTAGGGGGTCGGGGGGCCCAGGGGCCCCCCGTTTATCCGCCGCCCATCGGCGCGCTTTTATCTATGCAAAAAAGGCCGCCCGTTTTCGTGGCCAACATCTGCCTCTGTGGGCTGCGGAAACAATGGGGCCCGCTATCTAATTCAATTTCGACGCGGTGAACGTTTCCGAAACACGAGTCGCCTTCAATTGAACAGATAGCAATGCTAGTGCGGATTTTACGGGTGTTGTGCGAAGAGATACCAATATTGGAGATGATACTTTTTCGCAAAACCACAACCACTCATAAAAACCAAAGATAATAGATAAAACCAAAATATCAAACATAAAAAATGTCATTGCATTATGAAGATAATAGATAAAACCAAAATATCAAAAATAAAAAATGCCACTGCATTATGTCGTTTAAGCAGGAAAACAATAACGTGGAAACCTTTTTTTTTTAATTAATTGAATTTCTTTGGCAATTTTTCAATATAATTTTCCATAAAATTCTTATCATTCTCTGCCAATTTTTCTATGATATTTTCATAAATTTAAATCTTCGAAATCTTCGAAATTCGCAGAGCATTTCAAGATTAAGCAAAAAACAATAACGTGGAAACAATTGAATTGAATTGCTATTGAATGTCATTGGCGATTCTTTAGAAATTTCCATGAAATTGCTACCATTCTCCAACGATTTTTATAGTATTTTCATAAATTTAATATAACATGTTTGAAATTCGCAAAATAATACCGTCCGTATGTATGCATAGACGGGCGCCACAAGCTTTTCCATAATTAATTTTCCATAAAATTCTTATCATTCTCTCACATTTTTTTTTAAATATATTTTCATAAATTTAAATTAATTCATATATTCGAAATTCGCAGAGCATTTCAAGATTAAGCAAAAAACAATAACGTGGAAACAATTGAATTGAATTGCTATTGAATTTCATTGGCGATTCTTTATAAATTTTTCATGAAATTGCTACCATTCTCTAACGATTTTTATGGTATTTTCATGAATTTAATATAACATGTTCGAAATTCGCAAAATAATACCATCCGTATGCATAGACGAACGCCACTATTAAAGTACTACTACTAGTAGCTACAAATGTTAATCAGAATGTGATTTATATTGAAGAAATTCCATACAGTGATGAAGTTTCAAAACGTGTTTAGTACCTACTAAAGTTTAGACGCAACTAAGTTACATTATGCATATGGCTGTTCATGTTTAAGAAGAATATAATAGATAAAACCAAAATATGAAACATAAAAAATGTCATTGCATTATGAAGATAATAGATAAAACCAAAATATCAAACATAAAAAATGCCACTGCATTATGTAGTTTAAGCAAAAAACAATAACGTGGAAACAATTTTTAAAAATGGAATTCGTATTGAATTTCATTGGCGGTTCTTTGTAATTTCCCATGAAATTATTACCATGTGTGACCTTACTTTTAAACTAAAATCTGAAAATACTCATATATTTCAATGGAATTGCGAAATTTATTGGAATTTCTTTGATTTGTCACAACTTAAAAACCCTTACCCTGTTTTAAGGGTTTTTAAGTTGTGACATATCAAACAAATTCCAATACATTTCGCAATTCCATTGAAATTTATGAGAATTTAATGGAAATTGCATAAATTTCAATGGAATTGCGAAATGTATTGGAATTTCTTTGATTTGTCACAACTTAAAAACCCTTACCCGGTTTTAAGGGTTTTTAAGTTGTAACAAATCAAAGAAATTCCAATACATTTCGTAATTCCATTGAAATTGATGAGAGTTTTCAGATTTTAGTTTAAATTTAAGGTCACACAATTGTAATAATTGCATGGGAAATTACAAAGAATCAAAATTACAAAAAATGTGTAAAATTAATTTTTTTTTCCTATTGAATTTAAGAGGCAATTCTTTGTTCATTTTCATGAGATTGTCATAGAATTTATTTTAACATCTCATTTCTTCGCTTATCTCCTGAATTTTAATACCTAGATCTATTTGAAACAAAAAAAGTTAAGGTTGTTATAATTGAGTACTTAGTAACTACTCTAGTAAATATTTAGCAGTAAGTACTACTTACTGGTAAATATTTATTTTTATTTTATTTTATGGAATTCTTATTGAATTTCATTGGCGATTCTTTGTAATTTCCCATGAAATTATTACCATTGTGTGACCTGAAATTTAAACTAAAATCTCAAAATTCTCATAAATTTCAATGGAATTGCGAAATTTATTGGAATTTCTTTGATTTGTCACAACTTAAAAACCCTTACCCTGTATATGTAAAATTAAATGTTGTTTTCCTATTGAATTTAAGGGGCAATTCTTTGTTCATTTTCATAAGATTATCATAGAATTTATTTTAAAATCTAACATCTTTGCTTATCTCCTGAATTTTAAAACCTAATTCTAATTGAAATCAAAAAAGTTAAGGTTGTTATAATTGAGTACTTAGTAAGTACTATAGTAAATATTTTAACTTACCAGTAAGTACTACTTACTGTAAATATTTATTTTTATTTTATGTTATTATTTATTTTGCCAAATTATAACTACCTTAAATATCCTGGTATTATAGATTACCTGGTATTATAGATAATTACCTGGTAATTACCTGGTATTATAAATAAAACCTTAAATTTAAAAAAAAATATGTTGCATTTGTTTTCTGTAATCATTATTCTGTGACCATTGTTTATATTCTCTCAAGTTTTAGTAAATACCATCGAAACTCTCAAATTTCTATGATATTCTCTTGAATTTTAACGAATATCATCAAAATTGTCAAATTTCAATGGGATTTAAATTTCTCTATAATTTTCATTGTAATTTTATTAAAATAAATTCTCATTGAATTTCAGTGGCTATTTTTTGAGATTTGCATAGAATTATAATGCAATTTACAGTGGGACAGTGGGGCGTTATCCTATAAATAATGATATGGTGAATCCATATCATTGCATTGGATTGGATTTGAATTCTTTGAGATTTTCATAGTATTTTAATGGAATTTATTTTGAAATATGAACTATTTTTATGATATTTTGTAGAGTTAAAAAAAATATTTTATTGTCTGCGATATGTTTCGACACACAGTGTCTTCATCAGCAGGATGAATAATGATATTGATATCATTATTCATCTGCCCGATTCAAATCAATCGTTTTCTTATATTTTTAAATCTAATGCAATAAAAAAAAACTGTACATGGGAGGCCCCAAATTCAAATTTGCCCAGGCCTCATGAAGTCATAACTGTTAGAATGTTAATGCATTTCTATGAAACTCTTAAAAATCTAATTAAATTTCATTAAATTAATGCCACATTTATGAATTACTACTAAATTTTCATTCATCCCCATGATTTTTTCTGTACTTATTATTCAGTGGCCATTTTTATTATGTTTTCTCGAATTTCTTCGCAAATTCAAATATAAATTCTCAAATAACAATGGGATTTAAATCTCTCATTAAATTTCATTATAATTTTCTCGTGCACTTTCAGAAAAATTTATTCTCATTGAATTTCAATGGTAATTCTTTTTAAATTTCATAGAACTATAATGGAATTTATTTTGAAATCTGAACTATGATATTCTCTAATATTTTAAAACATTTCTCTGAAATTCTAAAAAGTCTAATGAAATTTCATTAAATTAATACCACATTTATGAAATTCGACCATTTTTATGATATTCTTTCTATTTTTTTCACAAATTCAAATATAAATTCTCACATAACAATGGGATTTAAATTTCTTTGCAATTTTCTCGGGCAATTTTAGCATAATTTATTTTCATTGAATTTTTGTGGCGATTCTTTGCAATTTTCATAGAAATATCATGGAATTAATGAAATGAAAAACTACTTTTATGAGACTATTGAATTTTAATGCATCGCTTTTAAATTCCCAAAATTTTAGTGGAATTTCTTTAAATTAATGTGAAATTTATACATTAAACATACATACATACATACATACATACATACATACATACATACACACATACATACATACATACATACATACATACATATATACATACATCAATATAGAATTTTATTGAAATGTCTTTGAAATTCTTAATAATGGTCCAATATGAAATCCTCACGTAAACTTGGTGGATTTTTATAAATGTCTGATTGATTATTATTATTATTACATGAAATTCTGATATTTTTATTACACTTGAAAGGCAATTTTTTGAGATTCCACATTGCATTATAAAGTTTATCACCATGGAAGTACCTATATCACCATAAAACTTTATTAAAATTTCTTTGAAATTCTCAATAACGGTCCAATATGAAATTCTCACGTAGTCATGGTGACATTTATAAATTGGTGTCATGGTGAGATTTTGAGACATTGCATTATAAAGTTTATCATCATGGAAATATACCACCATAAATTTTTATTAAAATTTCTTTGAAATTCTTAAAAAATGGTCCAATATGAAATCCTCACATAAACTTGGTGGATTTTTATAAAAGTCTCATTGATTGTTATTATTACATGACATTTCTGATATTTGTATTACACGTGGAAAGCATTTTTTTGAGATTCCACATTGCATTATAAAGTTTATAACCATGCAAGTACATCACCATAGAATTTGATTGAAATTTCTTTAAAATTCTTAATAATGGTCTAATATGAAATTCTCACTTAAACGTGGTGGGATTTTATAAATTTGTCATTGATTATTATTATTACGTAACATTTCTGATATTTTGATTGCACGTGAACAGCATTTATTTGAGATTCCTCATTGCATTATAAAGTTTATCACCATTGAAGTATACAACCATAGAATTTGATTGAAATTTCTTTGAAATTCTTTGAAAATGGTACAATATGAAATCGTCACGTAAACTTGGTGGATTTTTTAACCGTGGTAAATTAAGGATCTGATTTAGCAAGCAATGGTCATGGGCTCTATTCTCGAATACAGATTTTGGACATTTTTGGCAATTTTTTTTATAAATGTTTTGATTATTATTATTGCCTGAAATTTCTGATATTTTTATTACATGTGAATAGCATTTTTTTGAGATTTTACATTGTATTATAAAGTTTATCACCATGGAAGTATATCACCATAAAATGTGACTGTATTTTTTTCAAATTCTTAATAATGGTCTAAATGAAATTCTTACGTAAACTTGTTTTAACTCCATGGAAGTATATCACCTTAAAATTTTATTGAAATTTCTTTGAAATTCTTAATAATGATCCAATATGAATATTACATACTTATTACACTTCGTTTCCCAAAATATGACTCTGGAGGAATCTGTCTACTTTTTAATTCACTTATTCAATTTCAAAATAACAGCTCTTAAATTTTATATCACTTCAGATTCTCTTGTACACTCGCATTTTTGTAATTGAGTTTCTAATTTCTTCATATAACCCACGAGTCTGCCTGGGCTGGATTACAAGTGTTAGCGCTAAGTGGTGAGTTGGGTTTGAATAACCAACGGCACACACACACAGCATATAATTACGATAACGATGCAAATCGGGGAAGTGCGCACTTCGAGTAAACAAAGTGTGATTTCTTTTAATGACCTGCAGAGGCACGCTCATTGACGAAAACGTGAATCACACGATCGGGGGGAACATCGCCGGCCATACATTATCATTACGGATAACTAGACACTAGGATGCCCCGCCGAAATGCACGATTTGTCCATGAATTATTCAGCAGCCGGCGCAAGGCTGCAGGGAATTCGAGAGGGATGTTAGGAAGTCGATGATTACTGTTCTCGGTATTATTCGGCGGAGGATTGAGTGCCCGGCTGTTTATGCGCGCCCACGAAATTTGATTTGTAATTAGGTGGAGACGATGCACAATCTGCCCCAAATCAAAGACATAAATTCTCGTGTTTTTAAATTTTTGTTTATTTTGAGGTTTTTTTTCAATTGCATTATTGAATAGCTAACTCTTCTTTTTATACGTCATCTTCTATGTTTTTAATTCATTTATGATGTAACAATTAAAGCTGTTGTTTGTGCCTTGAGTGCTGCTGCTGAAGAGATTTTATCGCGTGCAATTCCAATATTGAGTTTCTTACGGAAGCCGTGACTGGGTACCCGCTCACCCGTTGAATCCCGCAGCTCGCGTAATCCCCGGCGGTAATTGTAATTACGGCCGATACCGAATCGATAATCGATAATACCTGGGCGCACTTCCAATCCGCGGGATAATTATTCTGCGCGTCAGGGCGCCGGCGGCCGGATCCGGGCCTGCAATCGTCACCATCGCCGCCGGTAATTGTTATTAATTGCGTAATTAATCCGCTGCTCGCAACAATTACGGTCACTCCGGGTCAGCTCGATATTTCGCTCAGCGATAGCGATCGAAAAACGCGGCTTTCTAAAGTCGAGGCCGTAAACGCGCGGCGAGGTGCGAACGGGCGATGGCCGCTCTTGTTTCTTCAGCGAGATGTGAAAAGGCCAGTTTTTGTAGGACACCTCAACAATAGAAACGTTGGACTAATTGCGCCCAAAGCGTTGAATGCGAACGGGAGGCTCTTTGCTTGGAGGATTTTTAAGAGCGCTTCTTGCACAAAGAAATTTCGACCGGAGACGATGATAAGTGTGGAATTTCATTTAATCACGGTTTTTACCATTTGTGTGGATCGTTTGGAACGTTTGGATTTACAAATTTTTATGTGCCCACATTTTTGTGGCATCGATAATCATCAGAGCGCGAGACGGAAAGAGTTATTTCTTGTCAATATCGCCCAGTACCTACCAATACACAAATATAAGGTACAACATTTGTATGCGACTGCAATATAGTTTATGTATTCACGAAGTTTTTTCATTCTCGACAATCGATAATCTCGAGTAAATACTATCGAGAATCGATATAACATTTTCTCAAGATGGAGAGCGACAATTTCGAAATTTGTTCAACTAACTTCAACATGTATTATCTTTGATAAGGTGATAATAGTTCTCGAGCAAAATGAGAATCGAGAAAGAAAACAAAAGACACCTCCAGATTTCGACACTCCAAATTACAAAAAAAAAATGAAATTCACAGAAGAAATTCCAGTACAAAGATAAGATTCGTGAATACAGAAATATTTGTGATCTGTCAAAGTTTTGTAAAATTTTCAAAAACATGGATTTTTTAAATATTCCAATCAAAACCTTGTTTATCAAAAGCGAAGTATTCTGCGTCGCATATTTATAGAAATTTTCTTCGAATAATAGTGATGTCCAAAAAAGTGAATCACGCTATGTGTATTTTATAAACCAAATTTGTACGTACACTCGTATAATTTATAATTACCTAAAAAAAGTTAAAACAATTATATACTGTACGTATTTTATACATCAAGTGTGTACGTTCATATACTCGTATAATTTTGAATTAAAATTGTTTTAAAAAATGATTTACTATCAGTACTATCACTAATATTGTAAGATGAGTAAAAAAATGATATACTATATATATTTTATAAATCAAATTTGTACGTTGGTACACTCGTATAATCATAAAAATTGTTTTATAAAATGATATACTATCAGTACTATCACTAACATATTTAGTTGAGATGCTAATAACAGTCGAGATAAATATTAAAACTTACAGATTCGAATCCTTTTCTGAGATTTCTGTTGGTGGGGAATTTTATGTTTGCTTACCTGAAAACAAAAGAAAACACATATGAGCATATGAGATACACTCAGTAGACATAGACATATAAGTTAAATTCAGTGTTGCCACCTGGAGAAATACAGGGAGTTTTTTTTAATCATTTTAAGCATTGAGATCTCGAAAACTAGAGGACATAGAGATTCGGTTAAATGAGGAAAGATTTGTCGTTTTAAGAGCTTGTCCAAGATATGCTTTTGCTTTTTGAAAATAGAACACAGTTTTTGAGTTATAACTTTTAAAGTTAAAGATAACAAACCTTAATTGTTTTAAATGGCAGTCATAGTTGGCTTTGGCATTTTTAAAATGCGCATTTTTTTTTTCTTTATAACGATGCAGGGTTTGCTATAATTTGCATACGCAATTATTTGGTAGGTAACATGGACGAATAAATGGCAAAGTGTTGTGGTCCCTAATTGAGGGGTACAATGGACATAATGAGATTACCTCTAACATCTCTCATGCAGAACATGAAAATGAAAATATTGGCAGAGATTTAGAAGATGGTTACTAAAACTAAGCGAGAACATAAAAATTGCAATTTTGGGTCAATCAACAGATCCAGAAGTGAAACATGGAGATTTTTGCAGAGGTTTAGAGGATGGTTACTAAAACTGATCGAGAACATAAAAATTGCAATTTTGGGTCAATCGACAGATCCAGAAGTGAAAAATGGAAATTTTGGAAGATTTAGAAGATGGTTACTAAAACTGATTGTGAACATAAAAATTGCAATTTTGGGTCAATCTACAGATCCAGAAGTGACAGAAGAATATGGAAATTACAATTCGGGAGAATATGAAAAGATTATTCAAACTTAATCGACAAATGCAAAATCGGCAAAGACATGAAGTGATCACAGTTTTGGGAACGAGAAGATTATTTTTTGAAACGAATAGATGAGTTTGCAGATGTGATACGAACTAGCCGGAGGAAATTTGATCACTTGTAGAATCAAGGTGGCGATCGTTCAATTCCAGCACAGAAGAATATGGAAATTGCAATTTCGGGAGAATATGACAAGATTGTTCAAACTTTATCGACAAATCCAAAATCGGCAAAGACATGAAGTGATCACAGTTTTGGGAATGAGAAGATTATTATTTTAAACGAATAGATGTTTTTGTAGTAGTGATACGAAGTAATCGGAAGAAATGTTATCACTTGTGGAATCACGGTGGCGATCGTTCAATTCCTGCGGTCTCATTGGTCTAAATAGTGGTGCGGGCAATAACCACCATTATCGATGTCACAAATGTGTTTTCGATAATTCTTGTGGGGTAACGGTGGTATCTGATTTACTGCTCGTTTTTCCACTTTATTTGTATAGCTTGTAATAATAACGCGTTGGGAGCCGTTAATATCTGGGAAATCTGTTTTTTATCGTGACCCAAATATAAAGCGCTTGGAAATAAACATATATGCATTCCAACAAATCGCGCTGTAATAGCGGCAGCCAGATAGCGAGCCCATACGCTTTCGTGTGAACTTTCCATTTCGTTCCGTGCCCGTGTGTTGTCTGGACGACACAAACACGATAATTCGTGTTTTCACTTAACCGAACGCCGCTCATTGCCTGGTCATTTGTTTGTAGCGAACGCAAAAAGCGCTTTTCCAGAATTACACGAGCGCAACATTACAAAACAATGCAATGTTTACTGTCCGCGTCGCCATGGCTACTAAACACCTGTCGTGACCGCCCGTTTCCCACCACAGCACACTATATATACATTTTTTCACGTAATTTATAATTAATCACGCGGCCCGAAACGTCCTGGCCGCAGCGACCTCGACGCCCTCTTCGTGGGTCCCTTCAGCGGCATTCTAATGGGAAATCGATGGGCGCCGAAAATGCGGAAAATCCGCGTCCTTTTCCAGCACCATGTGTGTGTGTGCCTGTTGTTTATTGCGTTACACATTCCGCACGATTTCGCAACGCTTCGTGCGGCTCGCGTGGCCCAAGGTCGGCAAGCAGCAGTTGGTTCTGCGCCGTTCAGATTCTTCCGCGATCCAGAAACGGAACAGGCGAGGAGTACGGTTTCTGGGCTCTCTTTCCGTCTCGAAATTGTAATTGATACAAACCAGTTGGATTCCATGCGGTTTCCAATTACACGCCCAGAACTACGTGACTTACATAGTTTTGCAGATGACACGAAGTTGAGGAGAATCAGATGACATGCTTTGAGAATCTTTTGATTGCATCCATACTTTACATCAGTTTGGACATGGAGATGATATGGTTTAAGAATATTTTTATTGCGTATGCGGTTTACGTTATAGTTTGGCCCAAAAATTGAACGTGGAGTATAAAACTGGAATATTTGAAACGCATATTCATCACATGTGGAGTTTCAAAAAAGTTGAAATTGAATTCAGATTCCTAGCTCTGAACGACACGTGACTACATAGTTTCAAAAATGACACAGTTTTGGGAGAATGGGATGATATGCTTCAAGAATCTTTTGATTGCATATGTATTTTACACCAGTTTAGCCCAAAATCAGGACTAGATCACAAGATGACACAGTTTTGGGAGAATGGGATGATATGCTTTAAGAATCTTTTGATTGCATATGTATTTTACACCAGTTTAGCCCAAAATCAGGATCAGGATCATCAGGATCAGGAGGAGATAATATGCTAAAGAATATTTTTAATGCACGTGTGTAGGTACACATTATTATTTATAAATTTATACAGATTTGTATACGGTATACCTAAAGACAATTTTACCGAGAATTTGACAAAGAGGAGATGCTATGCTTAAGAATATTTTTAATGCACGTGTGTAGGTACACATTATTATTTATACATTACAGATTTGTATACAGTATACCTAAAGACAATTGTACTGAGAATTTGGCACAGAGTCTGTTTTAAATAAGTGGGAAAATCGACTACATAACTTTCTGAATTGACCAGTATGGATTATCATAATCATCATCATGATCATCATCTTTAATCCTCTTTTACCATACAGATGTAGAGGTTTGTTACATTTAACAACTTTTTTTCAACAAAAAATCGCAATTCTCCTCTATTTTTTGTCGGGTCCTTAGCTTCCTTCCAACTTATTCCCTCCTTAAGTATTTCAGCAATGCTATTGTCCCAGGATGCTCGTGGCCTTCCTCTAATATTTTTGCAGCCTTTCTTTGCCTTCCAAATTTTCTTGACCTGTCTTCCTTCGTCCATTCTGCAAAGATGAACTATCCACTTAAGTTTATTTTCATCTATCTTGTCTTGGATTGACTGGACCTTAACTACTATTTTCCTTCCTTTTCTTCCTTCCAACTTATTCCCTTCTTAAGTATTTCAGCAACGCTATTGTCCCAGGATGCTCGTGGTCTTCCTCTAATATTTTTACCGGCTTTCTCTGCCTTCCAAATCTTCTTGACCTGTCTTCCTTCGTCCATTCTGCAAAGGTGACCCATCCACTTAAGCTTCTTTTCATGTATCTTGTCTTTGATTGACTTGACCTGTAGTTGTTCTCTTATCTGGCCACTTATTTTCTTGTCTTTTCTAGTTACTCCAGCGACTTTTCTCGGGTACTTCATTTCCGCCGCTTGTCCTCTCTTCTCTTGTCTTTTCTTTTCTCAGATCTAGTGCCCAGATCTCATCTCCATAGGTTAGGATTGGGGTTAATATAGTTTCATATACTATTATCTTAGCTTATCTTGAGATTTCCTGTTTGTTTAAGAAACTCTTATACAGGGTGGTCACTTTTACGACGCCCACTATTAGAATCTATTGTATTTTCTATGTATGAAGATATGTGAAATTTGTTATTCCATGGCAACTTGAATTTTAGAGCTGTCCACAGCAGTTTGATTTTGAGTATTTGATCAAATTATTTAATGAATACAATATGATTTATGATTTGCAATCTCGGCCAGAGAAATATAATGTAAGATATTACAATATAGAGATTGTACATGTCATTTTTTTTTTCATGTTGAGGATAATATCTTGCCATTTTTACTAATCAAAGATATTATCTCCTTTTTACACTTTATACACAATAAAATTACTCAAAAGTTATTTTCTTTGTATGAAGAAATACCAAAATGGTTTTTGATTGGTCAAAAAACTTGATTTTTAGAGCAGTCCACAGCAGTTTGATTTTTGCAACAAATTGTTAAATTATCGATTTTTGGTAGTAAATAATGTCAGATTACCCATGTGTTGAAATCGGAATTGTTCGCTCTTTTGAATGCCATTAAAATCCAATATTTCGGCCATAAGAAAATCAAAAGTTGACTATGAAAATTTGGGCATCTAGTTGGCGCAGAAAATGTTTGGCACTGTCATCAGCAAGCTCATGCCGAAAAATTTAAGAGTGCCAAGTTTCGTAAAAGTTCCTTCAAAAGTAAAAAAGTTATAAAAGGAAAAGGAAATTGTACTTTTTCAGTTTTTCAGCGATATTTCAGGAACTGTGCAAGATATCCCGGATTTCGTTTCAGTATATTGAAAGGCACAAAAATGAGAAACTTTTATCCCATTTGACCAACTCTGTATATATTTCTGTTAATAGATCTTATTGGTGGGCATCGTAAAAGTGACCACCCTGTATAGAGCGTTATAGATTTTTGTAGCTGTTTTGATTCTGTTTCCTAATTCACTTTCTTGGGTTCCCTTGTTGCTAATGACTACTCCAAGGTATTTAAATTCTTCGACTTGCTCTAAGTCATCTTCTCCCAAATGGCTGCTATCATTTTCTGGATCTTTTCTGCTCGTGATCGCCATTACTTTTGACTTATTTATTTATTACAAGGTACAAGGTACTTCATTTTCGGTCTTTTAGTACCCACATCTCATCTCCATACGTTAGGATAGGAGGTAATACAGTTTTATATACTATTATCTTAGTTTCTTTTGAGATTTCCTTTTTGTTTAAGAAACTCTTACATAGAGCGTTATAGATTCTTGTAGCTGTTTTGATTCTGTTTCCTTATTCCCTTTCTTGGGCTCCCTTGTTGCTAATAATTACTCCAAGGTATTTAAATTCTTTGACTTGCTCCAACTCATCTTCTCCCAAATGGCTGCTGTCATTTTCTGGATCTTTTCTGCTCGTGATCGCCATTACTTTTGACTTCTCTTTATTTGCTATTAAATTATATTTTGCTAATACTTCTGTCCAGGCTCTTATATTGTTTGTAGGTCTTTCTTACTCTTTCCTATTAGTACAATGTCGTCAGCAAAAATGCATGCCCCTAATCTTATAGTTAAGGTATCCAACAGTGTATTCTGTTACTTGCTTCCAGCATTGCATTATTTGATGATTTTATCCATTAGACGTATGAACAGCAGGGGACTTAACACTCCTCCTTGTCGTACTCCGAAATTATTCCTGAATTTTCTGGATGTCGCATTGTTTGTTCTTATTATGTTGCTAGTATTTTTATATATGATTTTAATTATTTCTAATAATATGGATTATCAATCAGTGAAATTTCTCAAAATATATTTAATGCATGTTTTGTATATATCATGCCTGATTTGAATACAGTATACCTAAAGACAATTCTTCTGAAAATTCGATGAAGATTTTTCAACAAAAATCAAAGGTGGCATATGACATGAAAAATCTTCTTGTAAGAAACTGGATGGATTCCGCTGAAAATCTTGTCGATTGGAAGCGGGTTGTCCAAGAATTGACCAGTAAGTTCACCAGTCAATTCAGAAAGTTATATATTCGATTTTCTCACTTATATTACTTATATTTTCTCTCGCTCTTTTTGTTATACATAAGTCAGAAAATAGAGTATATAACTTTCTGAATTGACTGATCAACTTACTGGTCAATTCTTGGACAACCCGCTTCCAATCAACAAGATTTTGGGCGGAATCCATCCAGTTCCTTACAAGAAGATTTTTTATGTCATATTCCACCTTTGATTCTTGGATAGCCCCCTTCCAATCAACAAGATTTTCAGCGGATCCATTCAGTTTCTCACAAGAAGATATTTCATGTCATCTGCCACCTTTGATTCCTTGATAACCCGCTTCTAATCAACAAGATTTTCGGCGGAATTCATTCAGTTTCTTACAAGATGATTTTTCATGTCATCTGCCAGCTTTGATTCCTAGATAGCCCCCTTCTAATCGACAAGATTTTCAGCGCAATCCATCCAGTTTTTTACAAGAAGATTTTTCTTGTCATCTGCCACATTTGGTTCCTGGATAACCCCATTCCAATCAACAAGATTTTCAGCGGAATCCATCTAGTTTCTTACAAGAAGATGTTTCATGTCATCTGCCACCTTTCATTCCTGGATAACCGCCTTCCAATTAACAAGATTTACAGTGGCATCCATCCAGTTTCGTACAAGAAGATTTTTCATGTCATCTGCCACCCTTCAGATGTGCGATTGCCTCTTCTGCCGATGGTCAGCGAGAAAGTTGTTACAAAGAAATCTGGACGATCCACGTTACCAAATACTTTGCAGTGGCACTCAAGAGAACTGTTATGATACAGGCAACGTTGCTTGCTTTATTAGATAAATCTAAGCACTTATCGTCTCAAGCACCATTAAAGTACACAAAGCCAATACAGCCCTGAGCACCCCGATGGGGTGAACGAACTTTAGCACACAGCGACCTTTGCCCCCCAAACCAACGACACTCATCGCAATTCCAGCTCGAACTCCGGCTCCAGTTCGTCTGCCCCATCGATGGCAGATACGATGCACCTTACGTGCGCCCCCTCGACGCGCTCCACATACGTGGGGGGCTTTCGTGCTCACGTGCGGTTTCTGAGGAGACTTCTTGAGCCCCGGGTACGTGCCCCGTTTAAAATAGCGTGCCGCAACCGATGCCGGCCTTAATGATCCGCCCACGCCGACCCGACCTATGCTCCCCACGGTCGATTTGGCAGCGGTCCTCCGCACTGCGCCTTCCTCCTTTCTTTCTAGGCCGAAATAGATGGGCGAAGGATGAGGAGCGCGCGATCAGCAGCGGCGTCGCGGCGCCCAAACAAACGACGCCGGCGTGGATTAGGTCGCGCGACGTTAATAAATCGACGCGAAATTAGATAATGGCCGGGAATTATTTCGTCGAGGCTATAAACGCCACAGGAGCGGGCATTAATTGGGCGGGGATTAATGCGTTGCGGAAAAAATGCTGTCGTAAAAAATGCGTAGTTTTCGTCCAGCTGCTAAAGTCTTAATAGATGCATTGTCCCCGGAACACAAAGAGGACTGGCGTGCCAGAATTTCCTACTTTTTGGACATATGAATGAAACGTATATATAGACATGGTCTACTTACATACCCACCAGGAATGCCAAGGATTTATTCTTGAAACAGAAATACACGTACGTAAACGCATTTGGGGAGAATTACGTTTTATATTTCAAAACTATAAGGCATCAGCTATATTTTACACGGGGTGTTTTTGAACTCTCTTGACTACAGGTTATCCCTGAAACATTCAAATACACGTACAGCCACGGACTCTAAGAATGATGCGTTTATCCGTCCAAGCAGTCTTCAGTCCTTGTCTACTGTATCAGCCAAGGATAGCAGACTGCTCGGACGGGAGAGTTGTGCAACCTATTACATAATTGGTTATAAAATTATGTTCTTCATCAGTTTTAATAACCATCTCCTATATATCTGCCAAATTTGCAATTTCCATGTTTTAGACGTAGCAAAACATGGAAATTGCAAATCTCTCGAAGTTTTAGAGTTAATCTCATTATGACCATTGTACCCCTCAATTAGGGACCACAAAACTTCGCCATTTATTCGTTCATCCCCCGATGATGGTGAATGCATAAATTGTACTTTAAGGCATCAGCCTAATACCAATGATTATTGTAAGTTTGATAACGACCCGTTAAGGTGTCGAAACGATAGTCACTACCAAATAAATCTAAGTGATACCAACAAATTAACCTGTGTGTGTTTTTTACCTATTTCACAATGTATCACAAAGTAGAGCTGTCAAGCGTTACGCATCTAATACCAATCATACTAGGCTAGACCTACACCTAGATTTTCTCAACCTCTCTCTCTCTCTCTCTCTCTGTGAGAATAATAATGTAATCTGATACAAAAAATTCTGTAAGTTGTAAGAACAAATATATATATATATATATATATATATATATATATATATATATATATATCGTTGCGTTCTCCCCCCACCGCCCCTCTATCGCTGTGTGTCTCTTACAGAGAGAGAGAGAGAGAGAGAGAGGATGATAAATTCTAGAGAAAGCAACGATATATATTTTGTTCTTACAACTTACAGAATTTGATATATCAGATTACATTATTATTAGAGAATAATAATGTAATCTGATACAACAAATTCTGTAAGTTGTAAGAACAAAATATGTATCGTTGCGTTCTCACTGCTTGCAGTTTTTTTTATGTACAGGAAAACGCAAGTTAATCTCAATCACTTTTACACTCGCATGGTTATTGAACCAATAATCTACTACTCAATTTAAGTGGTTCGAGAGCCCTGGGCACTCCAACCACTTTCACATTCCGGCCGTATATTCGCGTTATTAATCCTGCAGCGAATTTTACCATCAATTTATCAACGACAATTACACGTATATAATGGCCCAATAATTTACACCATGAAGAAATCATATCACAGCGAATTTACATAATAATATAGAAAACCTTCAAATTCCGGCGGCAAAGAATAATTCCATTCTTGTGTTTCGATTTGATGTAATCTGGAATCTAACTGCCAATCAAATATCAGTTATATTTCCGAAATCATCATAAAAAACAAAATTGTGATAAGAGTAAACACCCTATTCAGGTTTTACATTTTCTATTATAACCATTTAAAATCTAGATTTTGTCCTAAACATCTTCGTTCATATGCATAGTCGACCCTAGTAGCTACTAAAGTTTAGTAGCTACTAATGCTTATTAGAATGTGATGTATTTGCAGAAATAACATTCAGCGATGTACTGTCTAACCTTTTTTTAGTATCTACTAAGCTTTAGTAGCTACTAGTGTCGACTATCCATGCATATAGCTGTAGGTGTTTTGATAAAATCTCCTAAAGTTATTCAATTGTTTTTATTAAATTGGCCCAAAATGTATCAATATTGAAAAAAAAAATATTAACTTGCTGATGATTATTTGATTATTTTATACTTACTATTGATTATCTAAAAAAAATTGGGCTTGATGTGAGATTTTTTTAATTAAATACTTTAAAAAAATTTATTGGTAAAAAAAATACCAGTTTTTACAATTTGTTTATAAAATTGTCTAAAATGTACTTGTTTTCTGCATTTTCGGTCGATTTCATTCAATTTAGAATGAGAAATGAAACGTTTTTATAAAATCATCATAAACTATTCAGTTTTTTTTTTAATTATTAAAGCATCCCAAAATGTTGAGAATGTTTGATTAACTTATAAAAATATACAGATTTTCAGAAAAGTTCTTCTAATTATGTATAAGAAAGAAAAAATATCCATAAAACCATTCAGTTAAAAAAAATCAAATATCAGATATATTTCCGAAATTATTAATAAAAAACAAAATTGTGAAAGACTAAACACCCTATTCAGGTTTTACATTTTCTATTATAAACATTCAAAATCAACATTTGGTGTATAAATTTTGTAAAGAAATGTATCAATGTTAAGAATGTTTGATTAACTTCAATAAAAATATATCAATTTTGTGGATTGCTAGATGATTTACTTCATCCTAGAAAACAATTTCGAGCGATAAATAAGAATTATTTGAGATAACAGTCTGAAAATATATAATTTAGCAATTTTCAATGAAAATGTCTATAAACATATCAATTTTGGCAATTTTTTTAATAAATCATCTAAAAATATACAGATTTTCGTAAGAGTGCTTGTAATTATGTATATAAACATATCAATTTTGACAATTTTTTTAATAAATCATCTAAAAATATACAGATTTTCGTAAGAGTGCTTGTAATTATGTATAAGAAATGAAAAATTTCCATAAAACCATTCAGTTTAATGAAAATAATTTCAAATATCAGTTATAGTTTCGAAATTATTAATAAAAAATAAAATTGTGTAAAGAGTAAACACCAGAGTTGGTGTGATTTAAATTAAATGATTTTTTTTAAATAAATCGTTTTTTTTTAAATTAATCATTGTTTTTGCAACATTTGTGCATTCCAATGGGTGTACAATTAAAAATATAATGTAACTATAGAGTTAAAGTAGATAATTCGCAGTAAGTAAAATAATTTTCTTTTCTTCCATTTTAGGTCCATCACATAGTACAGATACACCTGCTTTTTTAAATCATAGATTGATAGATAGATAATTTATTTAACATTTGATCATTTACATGACAGTTGTTTTGTCAGTAACACACATATATAAAAATATACTTAGCACATACTAAAAATCATACATTCATACATAATTCATGCACATTTATTACACATTCATACAATCATACATCAATTCTTGTTCAAATTAAAGAAAGTATTTAAAAAAAATCATATGCTTTAAATCGTGATGTAAATCAATTGATTTAAATCACATCTAAACTGTCAGAGAAATATAAAACAAATCATTGATTTTGGATTTTTATAAATAAATCGTGATTTATTGTAACCCTGTTAACACATCAGGTTTTACATTTTCTATTATAACCATTTAAAATCTAGATTTAGTCCTAAATATCTTAATATTAAAATTGTATTCAATTATCTACTTTCGGTGATTTGTTTTCCATTGCCATATAAATCTAGATTTTGTACTTATTAAAAATTTTATTTTTAAATTTTATACTTAAATTATCCACTTCGGGTCATAATAAATAATATTTAACTTAACTTTTAACTTATCTACCAAGATTTTACAAAAATATACAATATTTAACAAAAAATAAAAAAAAAATATTTTAAATATTCTATGTAAGTTGGTGTAGTTAATGTTTATTCAATTATCTAGAGAAGTTTCGACAAAATTCAAAATGTCCTTAAGTTTCTTTTTAGTATTAATTTTCGTATCATTACATCATTACATATTGCTGCTGCAGCGAGAAATCAGAATATATCGGCGCCTCAACTAAAATTGTATTCAGTTATCTACTTTCGGTGATTTTTTTCCATTACCATATAAAATCTAGATGTTGTACTTAATAAAAAAAATATTTTTAAATTTTATACTTATAATTATCCACTTCGGATCTTTTTTTTTTCTTTATGTACCTTATAATATCTACTAAGATTTTGTATAAAAAATTACAATTTAAATATTTTATGTAAGTTTGTGTAGTTAATGTATATTCAATTATCTAGAAAAGTTTCGACAAAATGAAAATATCCTTAAATTTCTTTTAAGTAAAAATCATTTTCGTTTAATTATACGAAGGACGTAAGCATTACAGCGATATAGCTGCTGCAGCGAGAAATGAGAATTGGTCGGAGCCTTATTGAAAATGAGCCATTATCCTGATTTAAAAATGTGTAGCCCGGCGCCTCCACCATGTACTTTCTAGATTGGAATAATTTATAATAATTCATCAAAAATTTGAATACCTCTATACCTATTATATGGTACATAATATCTACTAATATTTGTACAAAAAAAATTAATTTCAATATTTGATGTAAGTTTGTGTAGTTAATGTTTATTTAATTACCTAAAGAAGTTTCGCCAAAATGAAAATTTCCTTAAATTTAATTTAGTATTAACTTTTGTATAATTATACGAAGGAAGCATTAAAGCGATATTGCTGCTGCAGCGAGAAATGAGAATTGATCGGAGTCTTAACTCGTTCCTATATGTGATACCAGTTTGTGTGATACACAAAATATGGTTGCAGTATTGAAAATGGGCCATAATCCTGATTTAAAAACGTGTAGCCCGGCGCCTCCACCATGTGCCTTCTAGATTGGAATAATTTATAATAATTCATAAAAAAATTGAAAACCTCAAAATGCATTTGCCATGTTTGTCCAAATCTTATAATTAATTATTATATTTATTAATAAATATATGGTTCAATGGGGTTGCTACCCTACAATAGGGTAAAGTAAGGTTATCTAACCTCACCTAACCTTATTTGCTATAAACTAATTTAACAATCTTAGAAAAAAGGATGTAACAGCTTTCGCTGAAGGAAAAATTTGATTCAATTTTGTTCTGGGAGGCCAAATTATGGAAAAATGGATGAAACTTTCTCGGCGTCTTTTCTTGAGAGAAACTCAAAAGTGAAAACCAAAATTGGCTGGTGCCTTTTGTTTTCGAGTGATGATGCTGAACAGTTCGATTTTCAGTGTTTCTTACAACTCAGTTTCAATACTTCTATACATGTCGATATATTGTTAGTTATGAAATTAGTAAAAACTTATAGAGACATTCTTGAGACATTATTTGTTATAAACTAATTTAGCAATCTTAGAAAAAAGCATGTAACAGCTTTAGCTGAAGGAAAAATTTGATTCAATTTTGTTCGGGGAGGCCAAATTATCGAAAAATGGACGAAACATTCTCGACGTCTTTTCTTGAGAGAAACTTAAAAGTGAAAACCAAAATTAGCTGGTACCTTTTGTTTTCGAGTTATGATGCTGAACAGTTCTATTTTCAGTTTTTCTTACAACTCAGTTTCAATTCTTTTATGCATGTCGATATATTGTTAGTTTGTGAAATTAGTAGAAAGTTATAGAGACATTCTTGAGACATTATTTGCTATACACTAATTTAACCATCTTAGAGAAAAGGATGTAACAGCTTTAGCTGAAGAAAAAAATTGGTTCAATTTTGTTCGGGGAGGCCAAATTATGGAAAAATGGACGAAACTTTCTCGCTGTATTTTCTTGAGAGAAACTCAAAAGTGAAAACCAAAATTGGCTGGTACCTTTTGTTTTCGAGTTATGATGCTGAACAGTTCTATTTTCAGTTTTTCTTACAACTCAGCTTCAATACTGTATGCATGTCAATATATTGTTAGTTTGTGAAATTAGTAGAAAGTTATAGAGACATTCTTGAGACATTATTTGCTATAAACTAATTTAACAATCTTAGAAAAAAGGATGTAACAGCTTTAGCTGAAGGAAAAATTTGGTTCAATTTTGTTCGGGGAGGCCAAATTATGAAAAATGGACGAAACATTCTCGACGTCTTTTCTTGAGAGAATCTTAAAAGTGAAAACCAAAATTGGCTGGTGCCTTTTGTTTTCGAGTGATGATGTTCAACAGTTCGATTTTCAGTTTTTCTTACAACTCAGCTTCAATACTTTATGCATGTCGATATATTGTTAGTTTGTGAAATTAGTAGAAAGTTATATAGACATTCTTGAGACATTATTTGCTATATAAACTAATTCAACCATCTTAGAAAGAAGGATGTAACAGCTTTAGCTGAAGGAAAAATTTGGTTCAATTTTGTTCGGGGAGGCCAAATTATGGAAAAATGGACGAAACTTTCTCGACGTCTTTTCTTGAGAGAAACCCAAAAGTGAAAACCAAAATTGGCTGGTGCCTTTCGTTTTCGAGTGACGATGCTGAACAGTTCAATTTTCAGTTTTTCTTACAATTCAGTTTCAATACTTTTATGCATGTTGATATATTGCTAGCTTGTGAAATTAGTAGAAAGTATGGAGACATTCTTGAGGCACTTTTTTTAGTGGAATGGAATGTCGTTGATAAATCCTACCCCGAAAAACTTCTTCCTTTGAGGATGATGTTAATGACGAATTACATAACTATAGTTAATGCCAGATAAGTTGTCACTTTTCATATAAAACAGAAATTTCTCCACTGATGGAATTGGACCACTGCAGATGCATCCCAAAACCGCGGCAGTTGTTTTGAGCCATAAAGCCATAAACCATAAAGTTATTCGTTTGATCCCTTAGATATGGGTTTTGGAATAAGCAACTGCATTACTCAGGGACTTTAAGCTCAATAGACTACTATATTCTCCAAGAGATGCATTTGCATTTCTGTTGATCAGTCCAACAGGACAGAGGAGGGACTTCGGTTTTATGTGAAAAGTGACATCTTATCTGGGTATTGAGATCTATTGCTATATGCTCTGATCTATTTAGATATTTTGATCTTTCAACTGTAAGAACCTAATAATATTAAAATCCATAATTTTACGAGTCGGAACAAAACTGCGTAAATATCATAGCAGGCCGCGGCCGACAACGCGTTGGCCCAGCGAGGTCATTCATTTTGCTGACTTCATGGTTTTGGGCAAATGTAAACAAGCACACGATCAAAATGATGACACAGAGAAACAAGTCGTGGGAATACGACGGGAACTCGAAACGGCGATTGCGTAATTCGGTGACGCGTATGGGAAGGGGTCAATTTGCAGCGGTAAGCAAAATTATCATAGGACGGGGGAAGAAGAGTAAAAAGTGGGGGACCAGTATGCCAGTATAAATAGAAGTGCGGCACTCAAACGGGGCAGTTAGATGTACCGATCAAGACAGAACGTCACGCTGTCCGACGACGACTCATATATTTTAAACATTAATTCCTCAGGTGAATATATAACACAAGTTTATCAAATGTAATTCACACTAACAATTCCAAAGTCAATTCCATAATAATGTAACCTATCTAGTGATATTACCGCGCCTTGCCGCTGGTAATGAACGAAGTTTAATAAGGGTATGAAATGTAGGGAGCCTCACGCCACTGCGGAGTTGACCCATACTGCATTTTATACCTTGTCCTGACAATATTTTCGTACTGACAGGAGAATATTGTAACATGCCTTCCTTTCCGCTGTCGCACAACATTTGATCAAACATCTTTTCACACTAACAATTCCAAAGTCAATTCCATAATAATGTAACCTATCTAGTGATATTACCGCGCCTTGCCGCTGGTAATGAACGAAGTTTAATAAGGGTATGAAATGTAGGGAGCCTCACGCCACTGCGGAGTTGACCCATACTGCATTTTATACCTTGTCCTGACAATATTTTCGTACTGACAGGAAAATATTGTAACATGCCTTCCTTTCCGCTGTCGCACAACATTTGATCAAACATCTTTTCACACTAACAATTCTAAAGTAATTTATCCATAATAATGTAACCCATCTAGTGATATTACCGCGCCTTGCCGCTGGTAATGAACGAAGTTTAATAAGGGTATGAAATGTAGGGAGCCTCACGCCACTGCGGAGTTGACCCATACTGCATTTTATACCTTGTCCTGACAATATTTTCGTACTGACAGGAGAATATTGTAACATGCCTTCCTTTTCTCGTCGTAAACATTTGATAAACAGTGTGGCCTCATTAATCAATCGGTAGTTAAATAAAAAGTTGCGTCAGGGGAACATAACTTAATAATTTCGATATAAATAATTCAATGATATTTGTAATTAAATCGTATAATTAAACTTGCTCAGCCCTCCGATATTCACGAAATCTCAGAATTATGAATGAATGAAACGAATATTTGTATGTGCTTAAATAGATAGAAAAGTAGAAGTAGAATAGAGCTTTATCATACTAATCTATAATCAATTTTGAATAACAATACCTATTAAAGTTTTTACGATCACATGGCTGATAGTGTTGGTAAACGCGAATACTAGCAATATCTCCGAATGAGGACACATTGGGTGCTTGCAGCACTGGAATCGCTTGAAGTACTTTAATGTGAAGTTATGTGATTCGTTCCTATCCACAAGGTGGCGTTGAAATACATTGGTAGGCACCGTGCTAATGAATTTCTATGCAGTGATGACATGTATCAGATATCCTTCTCGGCACAATTTGAAGATTGTGGTGCATGAAGTCGCTAAGTAACACTTTGTAATTCCAACCGTAGTGTTAATAAGTTACTCTGTTTACAAAATAAAATAAATCATTCAAATTCAAAGAATATAATAACTTTTCAATAATTATTAAACAAATCTATTCCAAAATTTAAATAAATATAACTAAATAAATAACGTCCAATTAGAGTAACAAAATTGTCTTTTATTTACCTGTCGCTTGCATAACCTTTTAAAATGAATAAATAATATGAAATCCATGTATCTGTGTTTTACTTGCTGACAAAAATTCCTTACAGACACATTACCCATAAAACGAACCAAACTGAGTTATTACGAGTTTGATTTAAAAATCAAACACAACGTAGAGTACTACCACTAAATCACGAGCCAAATCAATATTACAAATTACGAGAATTTGTAAATCACGAGCCAAATCAATTACTTGAATTATAAGAATTCATGTAATATGCAGTTAAAGAAATTAAATGCATCCAATTGCATTTAAGGATGAATTGCAGTTAAATAAATGCAATAAATAATAAATATTACAAATTATGAGAATTTGTACAACACCTGGGTTCGAACCGTTACATTGGTGCCGTGACCAGGATTATTTTTCTGGTCATTACACCACATTGTTGTCTAGTGACCAAGATATGGGTTTATTAAAAAAATGTGTCTGTGGGTAATTAACCATTGTTAGTAAACAGATATTAATTATAAATAGGGAATAAGTGCAAGCGAGAGTGTAAATTTAAAGGTGAAGGAATGATAGATAAAAAATATATATATATATATAAAAATTAAAAAAAATAGTAAAAAAAAAAAAAAAAAAAAAAAAAACTGAGAAAAGAAATAAAAATATTAAAAAAAAAAATATATATATTAAAATACATAAAAATTGAAAACAAAAGAGTAAATTTGTTTGGAAATAGGGGCGTTATAAGTAAACAGTCGAAAGCACGGAATGTATGTCGAATAATTATATAATTTCTCAGAAAAGAACAGGAGAACAGAAGAGCTTCGCACACGTAAGAGGGTCGATAACAAGTTGGCAGCAAATATCGCAAAATAGCATTTACCGTAATTGATCTAAAGTTATCCATTAAGGATGAGATATTCAGTTAGAATTCAGTCACGTTCAAAATTTAATTTGCATAAAAATGACGATGCATGGAATGTTATAAAAAAAAAAATGTTTTCTTAACATTTTATTATTGAACATTTAAGTGAAAATAGTAATTTTAAAGTTACTCCAGTTCAGTAAAACCAGTTTGAGAGAAGTTATGGGTGCATTTGGACAGCTATCTGATTGCATTTGTGGGTGTGTGGTTTCAAAGAGAGGTCGGGATAATTGAATAAATTCATAAAATAAAATGGTAAAACTATAACATTTTATAAAAATAAACATATATTATCAGTTTAAACAAAAGAAATATTGAGTGCGGGAAAGGGACGGTTGGAGATATTTCAATGTAACTTCATATAATAATTTCAAAATAATTTGAAAAATTCTGGAATATAATATGAAAGGTGTTTTGATATCAGTTAATGATAAAATAAATGTGCATGTTTGGTAGCAAGGCAATATTGGGTACTGTAGAGGCTTGCTTGGAAAATTGGTGGCAGTAGTTTTGTTCTGGTAGTATAGATAGTTATTGTGTTACGTATGGTATATAAGGAATGTGTATGATGTTGTTTGTTGGTATGAATAATTTGCATTGACGTAGCAATTGTATGGTAGAGCTAGTGGATTAAAGTAGTGTAGAAACTGATATCGAAACATTTGTTGTATAAGTACAGATATGGAAGAGTTCAGAAATGTTCACTAAAGTATTTTATCATTATTTTCTAGAATTTAATAAAAATCGGAAAAGTAGTATCAGAGTATTAATAGATAATATAAATGGTGAAATTTTGATGGAATGACAATATTAATTTATAAAACACTAAATACAGGCAAACAAATTTAGAAAACGATTTCAATTTTCTATGAATATGATTAAATAAGAGCAATAATATTATTGCATAACTGGTTATTGTCAATATTATAAAGTTGGTGCAATAGATTCAAATAAAGAAATATATATACAGGGTGTTTAAAACAACCGGGGTTCCAGTGTATTCATTTGCGGCTTGTAGATGGCACTTACTCAGGGAGTTACTTAAATTGGCAACACGGCATGCTCTGACAATGTAATTTTATGATAATAAAATCTGTCAATGTTACATTGTTTCTTGAGTGTAATTACAAAATATAATCATTGGTTTCAAACTCTTTTGTTCCACATCAACAAAATTATTGTCACTTAAGTTTATGCCATGTTACCGCCTTTAGTAACTAAACGGATGAACTATATTCACTCGTTTCAGAATGCTAAAGTTTGGAATTTTATTTGCAATAATTAGCACTGTGAATCAAAATACAGTGTTGACAATTAGTATATATTTTCCCTAAAATGAAGATGTTTTGTGCCCTCTAGGGAGAAGATAGTGTTTTTTTTTTCGAGAACACCCTGTATATACACAAAATATTGCTTTTCATACAAAGAACATGTTATAATACATACATTTTTAAAAATATTTTCATATCAATATATTGGATTGTCTTTGAAGCTATAAGTTTTAAGAGCTAAACAGCAAATGCATCCTTAATATGACATGAAAGAACAAGTTGTTATATTTGAAGCTGAGCAAATGTAACTTGAGACAGTTTGAAATAATAATAATAATAATGGCATCAATAATGGAAATGCTGATTTTTAGAAACATTGCGGTGTCAATAAATCTAATTAAATAAATATAAATATTCACGGGCTGACGAAATAAGAATTTTTTTATTCGAATATATTAACGCAACTTCATGTAAGTAACAACCGGGATACAATATACACAGGGAACTCTGGGATGGGGGCGACAAACCGGGATACAATATACACAGGGAACTCTGGGATGGGGGCGACAAACCAGGACACCATATAACTACAGGGAACTCTCGGATGGGGGCGACAAACCAGGACACCATATAACTACAGGGAACTCTCGGATTGGGGGCGACAAACCAGGATACCATATAAATACAGGGAACTCTCGGATGGGGGCGACAAACCAGGATACCATATAACTACAGGAAACTCTCGGATGGGGGCGACAAACCAGGATGCCATATAACTACAGGGAACTCTGGGATAGGGGCGACAAAACAGCAAGTCATTGGCACTAGGTTGCCATTACAGAATTTTAAGGTTAAAGTAAGGTGTCAATAAAGGTTAGTATAATTCTACCAAAGAAAACTTTTGTTTATCGATGATGTTTGAGTTTATTGGATCGAAGATGTGTGTATCTGCATCTGTATCTGCATATACATACATGTAATCATGACTGATTATATAACAATTGCATAAAAACTTGATAATTAGCCTCAACATGGAGTTATCAAACTAACTCGAAATGAAATAATTGTTTAGATAACAGCAGACATGACCAATTATTGGAGACGGGGTTGCCGACCTGTACCATAGGCAGTCAATTGCAGACAACTAGATGGGGAGATGCGGAGGAAAGCCATCCAATGTCCTGAGTTCTAGGAGAACAACATAGCAGACCGACCAACACAACAATTGCAATGCTGGATACAGCAGGCAGCCCAACCCAGCAATTGCAAAGTTGCATTGCAAAAACAATGCCAGCAGCATCAAAGAAGAAAGCGGGTAAAACGAGGTGCGCGAATAGTGTTTTCGATCGTGAGATGCGATTGCGGTTTAGTGTGCGGAGGTAAAACAAATGGGGGACGCCCCAAGAAGAAGAGACATTACTAAAAAGACTCTAAATAATATTGGTATTTTATTTGGCGCCTAGGCTGTTGGTTTTGATTTTTCGTTTGTTTGTTTCTTTGAATTTGTTACAGAATCCAGTACGTGTATGGAAAGCATGTTGTGTGATTAATGATACGAATATGCATGTGTACGAATATGAATTACGTCGATATCACTATTTTGAATTTCGCGACTTGTTACGATTTAAGGGGTATGCCTTTTTGTCATATAATATAATCTTTAAAAAAAGGGGGGTATTTTCGTTTTTCATTTCTAGCAATTTTTAATCACTTTAGAACGAATAACGAAATGGGGCGAATGTAAGAACCTAATAATATTAAAATCCATAATTTTACGAGTCGGAACAAAACTGCGTAAATATCATAGCAGGCCGCGGCCGACAACGCGTTGGCCCAGCGAGGTCATTCATTTTGCTGACTTCATGGTTTTGGGCAAATGTAAACAAGCACACGATCAAAATGATGACACAGAGAAACAAGTCGTGGGAATACGACGGGAACTCGAAACGGCGATTGCGTAATTCGGTGACGCGTATGGGAAGGGGTCAATTTGCAGCGGTAAGCAAAATTATCATAGGACGGGGGAAGAAGAGTAAAAAGTGGGGGACCAGTATGCCAGTATAAATAGAAGTGCGGCACTCAAACGGGGCAGTTAGATGTACCGATCAAGACAGAACGTCACGCTGTCCGACGACGACTCATATATTTTAAACATTAATTCCTCAGGTGAATATATAACACAAGTTTATCAAATGTAATTCACACTAACAATTCCAAAGTCAATTCCATAATAATGTAACCTATCTAGTGATATTACCGCGCCTTGCCGCTGGTAATGAACGAAGTTTAATAAGGGTATGAAATGTAGGGAGCCTCACGCCACTGCGGAGTTGACCCATACTGCATTTTATACCTTGTCCTGACAATATTTTCGTACTGACAGGAGAATATTGTAACATGCCTTCCTTTCCGCTGTCGCACAACATTTGATCAAACATCTTTTCACACTAACAATTCCAAAGTCAATTCCATAATAATGTAACCTATCTAGTGATATTACCGCGCCTTGCCGCTGGTAATGAACGAAGTTTAATAAGGGTATGAAATGTAGGGAGCCTCACGCCACTGCGGAGTTGACCCATACTGCATTTTATACCTTGTCCTGACAATATTTTCGTACTGACAGGAAAATATTGTAACATGCCTTCCTTTCCGCTGTCGCACAACATTTGATCAAACATCTTTTCACACTAACAATTCTAAAGTAATTTATCCATAATAATGTAACCCATCTAGTGATATTACCGCGCCTTGCCGCTGGTAATGAACGAAGTTTAATAAGGGTATGAAATGTAGGGAGCCTCACGCCACTGCGGAGTTGACCCATACTGCATTTTATACCTTGTCCTGACAATATTTTCGTACTGACAGGAGAATATTGTAACATGCCTTCCTTTTCTCGTCGTAAACATTTGATAAACAGTGTGGCCTCATTAATCAATCGGTAGTTAAATAAAAAGTTGCGTCAGGGGAACATAACTTAATAATTTCGATATAAATAATTCAATGATATTTGTAATTAAATCGTATAATTAAACTTGCTCAGCCCTCCGATATTCACGAAATCTCAGAATTATGAATGAATGAAACGAATATTTGTATGTGCTTAAATAGATAGAAAAGTAGAAGTAGAATAGAGCTTTATCATACTAATCTATAATCAATTTTGAATAACAATACCTATTAAAGTTTTTACGATCACATGGCTGATAGTGTTGGTAAACGCGAATACTAGCAATATCTCCGAATGAGGACACATTGGGTGCTTGCAGCACTGGAATCGCTTGAAGTACTTTAATGTGAAGTTATGTGATTCGTTCCTATCCACAAGGTGGCGTTGAAATACATTGGTAGGCACCGTGCTAATGAATTTCTATGCAGTGATGACATGTATCAGATATCCTTCTCGGCACAATTTGAAGATTGTGGTGCATGAAGTCGCTAAGTAACACTTTGTAATTCCAACCGTAGTGTTAATAAGTTACTCTGTTTACAAAATAAAATAAATCATTCAAATTCAAAGAATATAATAACTTTTCAATAATTATTAAACAAATCTATTCCAAAATTTAAATAAATATAACTAAATAAATAACGTCCAATTAGAGTAACAAAATTGTCTTTTATTTACCTGTCGCTTGCATAACCTTTTAAAATGAATAAATAATATGAAATCCATGTATCTGTGTTTTACTTGCTGACAAAAATTCCTTACAGACACATTACCCATAAAACGAACCAAACTGAGTTATTACGAGTTTGATTTAAAAATCAAACACAACGTAGAGTACTACCACTAAATCACGAGCCAAATCAATATTACAAATTACGAGAATTTGTAAATCACGAGCCAAATCAATTACTTGAATTATAAGAATTCATGTAATATGCAGTTAAAGAAATTAAATGCATCCAATTGCATTTAAGGATGAATTGCAGTTAAATAAATGCAATAAATAATAAATATTACAAATTATGAGAATTTGTACAACACCTGGGTTCGAACCGTTACACAACTAACGTCTTTCTTTAAATTAGAACATTTTTAGGTTGTTGTTGTAGCGTTAAATGTTTCAATTCCTGTTTTTTTGTTTGTTGGGCCTTTCATATGAGATTTGAAAGCTCCGCTTTTGAATGTTTACGAGATATGCTCGAGATGTGTTCGCGGATTTCCTCTGGTCCAGGAATTTGCCGTTATTGACGCAGAATCCAAATAAAACTGCTGCCGATGTTTACGTGTGCACCGAGGCCATCGCCGACGCGCTCCAGGTACGGGGGCAAATGCGTGTTTGTGCAGGCCCGCCTCCGGGAGCGGCGCCCAGATTTAGAAAGTGGAGGCGATTCGCGTGCCAGGAGCTGCCAGTTCCTTCTTTTTATTCCAGCCTGTGCATCTGCTCGCCTTCTTCGGCGCGAACAGGTGTCGCCAGCTAAACACCGTCTATTTACAATTTTGAAATCTACATGTGCGCCGATGCTGTGTACGGAAACCGCGTTATGTAAGCCCGTCCAAGGACGCGGGTTAGTCACTGTGTTCTTTGTTCGGTGGGAAGCGAAAACGTGTGCACACCAATTTGTGGCACAATTGTTGGTAATTGTTGTTGCCTGATGCTGCAGTTGATGTTTTTCAAGTTCTTCAAATTCCGGGGGGATTCAAATTTGTTTGACTGGCCTTAAATTCGTAGACCAGCGCAATGCAAACACACTCTAAATTATCTACACGACAATAAAAATAAATCACACAGCCGACGGGCAGCGCTATAAATAAGAATCCGCTTAAAATCGGCGCGGAAAAAGCGCGTCCGATCCTCTGGAATCTTCTTCTCCGCGTCTCCTTGGCTACCGAGCCGGTACGGTACGCCGCTCCTACGTGCAGTTAATAACTCCTGCACGGCTGCGGACGTTGGTCATAAAGAGAAAACTGGTCTAGTTATGGTCGGATAGGTCCCCAGTATGCCCGCCGCGTTGGAGCGCAATTTCTGCGAGGACGCCGGAGAAAACAATGATGATTACGAACGAGCATCATCACGCTAATGCCGAAGCTAATGACGGATGTTGCGGGCCTCTACTAGTCATGGCGCAATTAATCCACGGCTCCCCTCTGAGGCAACCCGCAAACTAAGCAATGGTTACATTTTTGTTGAAATCTTCCGACACAATGATACGAATTGCACCACGATTTCATCACGTGCGTCTCATCTCGGAAAGTTTGTAGTAAACCAGCGGTACCCAAACTACGACCCGAAACTATTCTATCCGCGAATATTTTTTTGTTCAGATTAGTTAAAAAAAGTCGTTCCATATGTAAACAATAGTAACTTATACAATAAGTTGCGAAATGTATGTGTTTTTCGTGAATTGTGACACTTGTGCAACGAGGCTTTCCGAGTTGCACAATTACAATGAGTGAAAAACACTGGATCATTCAGCTCTTATGGATGATTCTGTAATACAGTCGCCTCACATCCTGTAAAACAACCAACTCACTGCCACGTACGAAAAAATTACGGATGATTATGTAATACAGTCGCCTCACATCTTGTAAAACAACCAAATCACTGCCACGTACGAAAAAATCATCGCCACGCACAATATTTTGCTCGTCGATGTGCGCGATCATAGTCTTGATAAATGCAACATTTTCATATGTAATGCATTGTGCAACGCAATGAGTGAATACCACGTGCATCAGTGAATCGTCAATAGACTTGCTGAACGTGACTTGTAATCTTCGCCACGCACATACAGTCTTGAATCACGTGCTGATGAGCCAGCACAATTACTTCACAAAATCGATGCCACGTGCACTGAGAAATCATTAACATTTTCATATGTAAATGCATTGTGCGACGCAACGGGTGAATGCCACGTGCACTATTGAATCATCAACAGACTTACTGAACGTGACTTTTAATTTTCGTCTTCTTCTTGTTGTGTCATGACCGTGAACGATCGTTGACTCTCATGCTGGTTAGCATATTTATGATCATGATCATGATCATGATGATGATCTTGTTAGTAGCTGCTCGGAAAAGTTCGACTGAAGTTTTGCCAAACCATTGGCGCAGGTTTTTCATCCTAATAACAATAATTTTCGTTATGCACATACAATCTTAAATCACGTGCAGATGACCCAGCACAATTACTTCACAAAGAAGAAATCATCAACATTTTTATTTTTTTTATACGTGCATCATGCATTGTGCGAAGCAACGGGTGAATGCCACGTGCACTATTGAATCATCAACAGACTTACTAAACGTGACTTGCAATCTTCGCCACGCACATACAATCTTAAATCACGTGCAGATGAGTCGGCACAGTAAATGTCTAATACATCTGCTATCCATTTCAAAGGAAACGAAGCGAAAAACATGCAAATTTGAACCATACATACATTCGAAAGTGATGAATCATAAGCCAGCTCTCGATTAGCTCTTATGATTAGCCAGCTTTCGATTAGCTCTTATGATTAGCCAGCTCTTATGATTTCTACTATAATGACTCATTTACTAGGATTTTAGAAATTAATGCCACGTCGCTATGAAATCGGCGTCAATCTTGAAAATGCAATTCACCAGCGAAACAATTGGCGAACGTAATATCATCACCACGTGCATAACAGCTAAACTATGTAAGTTACAATTACGTGCTGAACACTCAAAATTATGTTATTCTACAGAATTAATACTGCGAGCAATATAATTTAACATGTTTGACTTGATTTACCATTCTCCCAATAAATGAATTGTGCTACTTTTAAATGCAAACAATGATCAAGTAGAGTGGAGCATGAGTCCATGAATCACACAAATAACGAATATTCAGCGCCTCCACAAATAGAGAAAATGCAAGTCAATGTCAGATACAGTTAAATTGGTATTAATCTACGATATCAATATTTCTACGAAATCTTCAAAATACAAGTGACTGATTGCATAATGACTCAATGACATATCCACAGAAGAGAGGAAATGCAAGTTTGTCATATACAGTTAAATTGGTATTATATGGCTCACGTGTATGATATATCAACGATACATTCACAAAATATTTAAATGCAAGTGGCTAACTCTTATGACTCGTCCACATATCCACAAAATAGGAGAGATTTTAAGTCGGGGTCATGAAGACTTTAATTAGTGTTAATCATCTACACTCATCTCATCCACAACATGTTGAAAATTCAAGTCATTATAGATGAGTCTATTTTGTGATTCGATTATCATTATGTCTTATAGTTTACAGATGAGTCGGAATATTATGATTTTAGTGATTCAATTGATTCAATTGGTTCAATTGATTCAATTGGTTTAATTGATTCAATGCCATAGGACCAAACGAATCATCACAAGTGTCAGGTTACACCTATATAACCTACCTGTATAAATACCTATATAAATGAGTATTATATGAGTCACGATTATCACAAATCATCAATACATCCACGAAATATTTAAATGTAAGTGACTAACTATATGACTCATCAACATATCCACAAAATAGGGGAGATTTAAGTGAGGGTAATGAAGAGTTAATTTAGTATTCCGCGAGTCACGTGTACGATCAATACACGTCTACAAAATGTTGAAAATTCAAGTATCAGAAGCATTGAAGATGAGTCAATATTTTGTGATTCAATTACTTTTACGTCTTATAGTTTACAGATGAGTCAGAATGATATAATTTCAGGGATTCAATTGGTTCAATTGATTGCCACAGGACCAAAGAAATCATCACAAGTGTCAAGTACAGTTACATTAGTATTATATGAATCACGTTTATCATAAATTATCAATACATCCACAAAAAATTTAAATGCAAGTGTCTAACTAGAATGACTCATCCAAATATTCACAAAATAGGGGAGATTTAAGTCGGAGTCATGAAGAGTTAAATTAGTATTCAGCGAGTCACGTGTAGGATGAATCATATTTACATCCACAAAATGTTGAAAATTCAAGTCATTGTTGATGATTCAGTATTTCGTGACTAGATTATCATTATGTCTATAGTTTACAGATGAGTCAGCATATTATGATTTCAGTGATTCAGTTGGTTTAATTGATTCAATGCCACAGGACGAAAAAAATCATCACAAATTTCAGGTTATAGCTATATTACCTACCTATATAAATACTTATATAATTTAGTGTTGTATGAATCACGTTTATCATAAATCATCAATACATCCACAACATATTTAATTGCAAGTGACAAACTATGATGACTCATCCACATATCCACAAAATAGGGGATATTTAAGACAGGCTAATGAAAAGTTAAATTAGCATTCCGCGAATCACGTGTATGATGAATCATTTACACATTCAGAAAATGTTAAATCGAAAAGTCAGAGTTATTGGAGATTGGAGTCAGTATTTTGTAATTTTCAATTACCATTATATCTTATCGTTTACAGATGAGTCAGAATGATATGATTGTAATGATTTAATTGATTCAATTTGTTTCAATTGAATCAATGACACAGGACCAAAGAAATCATCACAAGCGAGGAAATCTGTACATCTAAATTGCAATATTTACGAGTCATAATTTATGTGTTTGATTAAAAATAATATCACGTTGGTATATATAATGGTATATGGAATAATATGGTATACGAAATTTTGGTAATCCCTGAGTTACGTGTATGATGATTTATCGACATATCATCAATATGTTGAAAATGCAAAGTATCACGGGCATGTGCACATGAGTCCAAATTATATTATTCGATTGCCAGTATGTCGTATGATTTACACATCACATCAGTCACAAATGTATGATTTCATTGATTCAATGCCACGTAACAAAATCACCAGAAGGGTAAAATCTGTACATTAAAATTACGATATTTTACACCTGAGTCATCACTGTGTGTTCATAAATAGTGTCACATATGTAATCATATATTGTTAATCTGTGAGTCTGTGATGATGATTCATAGATACATCATCAAAGGGTTGAAAATGCAAGTATCACTGTCATGTGCAGTTGAGTGATTCATCAGAAACGTCAAATCTGTACATCCAAATTAGGATATTTTACACCTGAGTCATCATTAGGTCTTTGATTATATATAATTCCACATATGTAACGACACATTGTCAATCCATGAATCACGTGTATGATGATTCATCGACACATCAGCAAAACGCTGAATATGCAAGTATCATAGTCATGTGCAGTTGAGTCAGTATTTGATGATTCAATTACCATTATATCTTACTTACTGATAAGAGCCAGAATTTTATGTTGATTCAATGCCACGTGGTCCAATAAATCATAATAAGGTAAAATCTGTACATCCAAATTACAATCTTTTACACTCCGAGTCATCATTGTGTTTGATTAAAAACAATGCCACTTATATAGTGTAATATTGGTAATCCGCGAGTCACGCGTATGATGATTCATCGACACATTATTAAAATGTTGAAAATGTAAGAATCACGGTCATACATACATGAGTCAGTATTTTATGATTCAATTACCATTATGTCTTATTTACTGATAAGAGTCAGAATTGTATGACATCATTGATCCAACGCGATATGATCGAATAAATCATAATAAACGTAAAATCTGTACATTCAAATTACGGTCTTTTACAATCGAGTCATCATTGAGTTTGAATAAAAATAATGTACGATATGTACATGTACACGTACACGTATGTAGTATACGATTGGAAATCCGTGAGTCACGCGAATGATGATTCATCGACACATCATTAAAATGTTGAAAATGCAAGTATCACAGTCATATGTAGATGAGTCAGTGTTTTATGATTCAGTTGCCTTTAAGTTTACAGATGAGTCAGAATTGTATTATTCCATTGATTCTGTTTCCGGTACATTCACCGCTTTCAATTCACCGCCTCACATTCAATAATTTTAACATATTTAACATGTCACGATTAGGTTAGGTTAGGTCCACAGACAAAAAACAGGAACTTTACCGAAAGGCTACAAAAATTAGTGGAAAACTTTGGTGGTAGAAACGTCATAGACTATTTGCGTGGAATTTCCCAAAATTTTACCTATTAAAAGCATTTAATCGGGAGACGAAAAAGCCGACCTCCACGTGGTGTCTCCTGGGTAACGCTAACTGGCTTTAAAAAATACGCATAATCTAATGAAATATTAATTTTACATCGTTAATTACTAAAGGAAAAAAATGCGCGAGTTAATTATGACAAAATAATTAACACCGGTAGTTTTATATGCGATCTGCATCACCTTTTCCGAAGTTATTTTTGGAAAACTTGACGAAACGTGAAATTTTATTTCTGAAACGTACGTATTCTAGAACACAGACAGTGCAACAAAAATAATGTGAAACAGTGAATTGATGGCGCGACGAATTGACAGCGGTGAATTAACCATGATGAATTAACTTCGGTGAATTGTCAGCGTTGAATTGATGGCGCAACAGTACAACAAAAATAATGTGAAACAGTGAATTAACGGCGCGATGATTTGACAGCGGTGAATTAACCATGATGAATTAACAGCGGTGAATTGACAGCGTTGAATTGATGACGCGATGAATTGACAGCAGTGAAATGTTGGCGCGGTGAACTGACAGCAGTGAATTGACAGTGAATTTGCAGCGGTGAATCGGCAGCGGTGAATTGGCGGCGGTGAATTAATGACGTGGTAAACATATAGCGTTGAATTGATAGAGTGATGGTGAATTTGCAGCGGTGAATTGCCAGCGGTGAATTGGCGGCGGTGAATTGATGACGCGGTAAACATATAGCGTTGAATTGATGGAGTGGTGAACTGATGTCGCGATGAATTTACAGCGATGGCTTGGCTGCGGCGAATTGGTGGCGGTGAATTGATGGCGGTGAATTTTCATAAATCTCATTGAATCACCGAAGAAATCGTGACCGAAGAAATCATCGAAAGCGTAAAATCTGTTCATAGATATATGCGGATCTTACGCTTAATTACGATATTTTGCACCTGAGTCATCATTGTGTGTTTAAATAAAAATAGTAATTTAAAAAAACAAAAAAATGACTCTCCACAATGGGGATTGTGGGGACTCTCATGCCGATTTGCATACTGCAATTTTTGACTCAGACCGAGTCAAAATCTCATACCGATTTTGCAAATTTTTGCCGATTTTTGCAATTACAAATAGAAAAACAGTACTATAATATTACTGCTTCCAGAATTATATTAAGGAATTTAAAAAAACATTTATGAATTTTTCGAGAATGAGCCTGTTCATAGCGTTCAAGAAATTGATGTCAACTTTTCTAACTACATAGTTCCAACGAAATAATAAGAAATAATGACATTAAAAAAAACTAGTTCACTTATTTGCTACGAAAGTTAGGAAATAAGTCAGTGTTGCAAAACATCTTAAAGAGTGTCATCTATTAGTATCCAGCAGAAAAAAATGATATCACTTTCTTGAACGATCTGTAGATCTGGCTGCAGATAATTGTTATTTAACAATAAATAATCATATTATTGTTGCGAGCAGAAAACAACTATTACAAAGCAATAATGAATCAGATGGCTGGTAACAATCATTATTGCCAGTTGTTGCGAGCAGAAAACCACTGTTACTGTTACAAAGCAATAATGAATCACACGGCTGGTAACAATCATTATTGCCAGAATGTAAATATAAATTGTAATCTAACAATGAAAATTATTGAAAACAATCGTTGTATATGTAATCGCTTATACATAAAACATAACAGTCGTTATCAGGATACTAATTACTGAGTCGCAATACATGCAAATATTATTCGATCCAATAATAAAACTACACCTTTCAAAATTGTGGAATAGAGCCAAGAAAAACACCTGAGAAAAGCAGCTTACTCGATAGAATGCAACGAAGAGCACGGAAATGTTCAAAAACATACAAAATTAAATTAAATTAAAATTCGATACAATAATATTTTAGCAAAGAGATAGATTCGTAGCAAAATGTATTTATATATATAAACAGTCTTTATTGGGCTATCGACCCCATGGGGTTTTCCGTCTTGTCTAATATTATATTTATACATTACATTATACATTACATATTACATTATATTACATCATGTGTGCGATTTATGAGTGATATGTTTTAATAAGAGAGTGTATGAAGTGTACTATGATTCATGAAGCGTTTTTATCGGATGTAATTTTGTAGTTCGTTTGTTTTGTCTTTCAATACATAATTCGTCGAGTATTGCCTTTTTTCCTGTTTTTGTTTAAATTTATTTCGTAATTTGTCCAGTCTTTGTTGGATGGGTATGATTTATGTGATCTTGTATAAATTTATGTTTGATATGTTATGAAGATGATTGTCCTTGTGTCTAGTTTAGTGAACCGTCTTAATGTCTTACGTTCAGTTACGTCCGTAATTCGTTTGCAGGTGTTTCTTACATTTTTCAGTATGATCTGGCCCTAGTCAATCTTAGGCCTGCAGATTGATTTGTAAATTTTTGTTGCGGTACTAAGGGATATCCCTCTTCCTCCGTATATTAGACATCTTAAATGTTTTTCCCGTTTTTGTGCTCCGTAAATGTTTGTCGAATTTGTGCTTATTGTCAATAGTCTTCCTAAGTGGTGTACGTTCGTTCTGTTAACTTGTATTATCGGTGAGTTGTTATTGATTCTGTGGTTGGGAATAATAAGTTGACTTTTTGTGGGGTTTGTGGGGTTTGTGGGATTTATATATTATCATGTTTTTTTTTATTTGATAATTAAATAACCACAATACTAGAACTGCATTGATGGGGTGGTAAGATGGTGAATTATCTGCGTTAGCATCCACTGTTAAATTCTAAAGATGTAACACCAGCAGCCTCAATTCAAAATCAATTACCTGATCAAATTATTTACCTTCCACCGTATTACTAGCACCCATCGTAAAGCCTCTGGCCAATCGGATTATAATGACGTTAAACCAAGTTCTGCACCGGCCAGAATGCCCGGAGGACAATTGGCCCTTAAACCTATTGTGCCCCCTTTTAAAAGGGGCCCTCGCAACAAATTCGCCGTTTTCGGGCAGGCGCACCTACACGCACACACGTGACGTCCCCCCTAGTAAGAGATAGTGAGATTAGCTGGGCCGTTATCAGCGCCGATAGATCAATACCGGAAAATCGCTGCCCACCCCCGCACCGAAAAAGGAAGACAACCTCTGGATGGACTGCCGCCCCAGCGAGCACATAATTAATACCTGCATTCCACTTCGTGTGGCCAACAGAGGCAGTTGCCTCTTTACTTTTATCGGCCTGTGTCTCAACACAGGCACACACACCTGTGAACGCGCACACCTCTCAGCTGTTGCCGCATTATGTACCTGGAATAATTGCTTCCTGTTTCAAATTGCGCTTGGGTGACTGCCGGTTCACGAAACCGAGGATGACCAAGCGGCGTTGCCGGACGGAGCAAAGCCCCCTTGAAATATTGTATTTGCAACTTAAAGTGTACAAAGCAATCTAAAGAAGTTTGGACGTCCTAACCGTATCAGCGTTCTTGTCTTCAACTAATAAGCAATCGCGAGTGTGCGTTCAGATCACCTTCCGATCTTAGTTGGGGAACAAACTATGTATATTCTGTTGCCAAAAATAAATGGCTCTCGGATCGTAATAAAATATTGAGAAATTTCTGTGGATTATTTGGAAACGAAAATCTCTTGTGCTACGATTATGATCAAATATAGTGAGGAGTATATACAAAACCAATAATAGTATTATATACAGAAATATGTCAGGTAGATCACTCCAAGATGTAGACCTATTTATGAGTAGTCTCTGTTTTTCCAATATATTTGGCTGTAATGAAGCAAATGCTGCATTTACGATTTTCATAGAAATCTTGCAATGGACAATGTAAGTCCCATAAAGCAACACAAAGTGAGTTGGATCAGCAGTGACATTTTAAATGCCCGGTACAGAGACATGTTTTGTGTAGTGTTAACTTCGTAGGATTTTTCATCTATTCAACAATTGTTTTTAATTAGTTAATAATAAATATGACTAGTAACAGTAATGGCAATATCGTAAAATTTTCAGCATTACCATCACTTGCGTTCATCTAGAATTCGATTCTAGTAATTGCGGCAATAAATCACGCCGATAAATTCCGCCCGGCTCGTGTTCCTCAGTGAAAATTCCATTTCGCCGAATACGTCGCTCACCCACCTTCGCTAATCACCGGCTGTTTGCGCTGTTGCCATGCACAGGTGTGATAAGCTCCGGCGCACTCATCGATTATTTCCCTTATCGCCGCGTCCGCGTGCGTGACGTGGAAATTTTCCGGGCGCCAGCGTGGCGCCAAGGACGGACTTTTCCGGGGGCGGGAGGCAGGAAAGAAGGAAATCGAGCACTTTGGCGGCAGTTTCCCAGGCGGGTGAGTCACACCGCCGCCGCCTCGCCTGGTCATTGATCAATTAACGGCCAAGCAGTTGAAAGGTTAGAGGTCGGCCCCTGTAATTCCAGGGAGTACGTGCGGTGCGACGTATTTGTTTCGGAATTGGCACACTGCGCATCGGAATCGATGATTTGTGGGAGTTTGTACAGCCGAAGTGCTTAAAATTTTGATAGGTATTTGATTTGTGCTGTGCGAGCCTTCGTACATTTTCGTTATAAAAAAATAACAGTATTCGTGCCAATTCAGTCAATTGCTCCTACTATATTAAAAAAAAAAATATGAAAAAAGGATAATTGTTGCGGATTAGATAGATGGATAATAGCCAAGAAAGACCTACCATAATTACAAATTTGGCATCAATGGATTTGGCTTCACCCTTAAGGCTTTCATGATTATTATCATAATTAAAACGATTATAGACATTTTGAATGCTTTTTTTTTCTTCGATGGTAATGAAGGCTGATAGATACGTATCCCCTGGATGGGCAGATGATTGCCAAGCTGGGCACCTGCAGTCGGTGCTTAACGTAAAAACCTGGACCTGCACGTCGCCGGAGTCCAGTTATGTGCCGATAAGAAGCCCGCAACCTCTTCCGCTTCCTGTGCGTGCATTGGCCTCTGCCGTTTCTAAACAGATTGAAGAAAGGTGAGATGGTATCGGTCATCGCCAGCGCAGGCCGATACCTTATCGAATGAAAGCGAAATTAATTAACGACGGCAGGTGGAATTATGGAGATAGATCAGGAGTTGGTTTTAGTCATTAGTATGTATATTATTATTATCCATAGGTAGAGGAGCAGTATGAATTATTATTATTGTTATTATTACATAACTAGATGCCAAACAAAATATGAAACATAGACTTGTGGGAACAGACAAACCAAATTCCAATCAAGACCACTATTAAAAAGAAAAAAATGGAGATGGATTGGACACACACTAAGGAAACCAGTGGGAGATCTAACCAGACAGTCACTAGATGTTAATATGAGGGGACAAAGAAAACGAGGTCGACAACAGACGACATGGAGAAGAACCGTAAGGAAAGAGCTTGAACGCCGAAATATAACATGGAACCAGGCAAAGCACATTGCACAAAATAAAGGCAGGTGGAAAGAAATGGTGGATCAACTCTGCGAAGAAGAAGAAGAGGAGTAGTTGCAGGAGGAAGACAGTAAAATGGTGACGACATTTTTTGTCATGGTATGGTACATCAGTCACAGAAACATCGAAAGATGCCCTACACTCCCTGGTAGAGTAATAGGACCAAAGAAGAGAAGAAGAGGATTCAACTTTAAAATCGAATCGAATACATCATTATAGATTCAAAGTAATAGACATATAGATTCAAAGTAAGATTCATAGTCATAACTAGAAGCAACGTCAAAATCATACCCATAACTGTAACCGTGCCCATTGCCCTAGATTTGAAATCGCAATCATACTCATGACAAGATTTAAAAAAAATCACAAACGACAACAAAGTTGAAGAACACACCTTTGTTTGAACGTGAATATGTAACCCATGACTGCAATCATTCCCATTAGTGTAGATTCAAAGTAAAAATCATACCCATAATACGCGTAAGTCCACATCAAAATCGGAATCGTACTCACGAGGAATTTCAAAAAATGATTCACAAGCGACTACAAATTTGAAGAACAAACCTTGTTTTGCATGTCTAAATCTTATCCATGGCCGCATTGAACCTTAGAATTGTAATTCTGTATATAGATTCAATATCAGAATCGCCAAATAACAGTAGACTTCAAAGTCACAATTGGCACATGACTAGATTCATGGTCCATAGAGTCAACGTTAAAACCGTTCCCATGACTAGATTCAAAGTAAAAATCATACCCATGATACCCGTCACTCAAGATTCAAAATCGCAATCGTACTCATGACGAGATTAAAAAAATTATTCGCAAGCGACTACAAATTTGAAGAACCTTGGTTTGAATGTTAAAATCTTATTCATGACTGCATTGAACGCTAGAATTGAAATCCTGTATATAGATTCAATATCAGAATCCCCAGATAACTGTAGACTTCAAAGTCATAGTTGCCACATGACTACATTCATGGTCCATAGAGTCAATGTAAAAACCGTTCCCATAACTATAGATTCAAAATGAGAATCAAACCCATGTTACCCATAATCCTAGATTCAAAATCGCAATCGTACCCATGACGAGATACAAAAAGTGATTCACAGGTTATTTCAAGTGATTCACAGGTTATCACAAGTGATTCATACTAAAATTTGAAAAGATAAACCTTAGTTTGAGTGGTTTGATACTCAATGATGCAGATTCATATAAAAACTGCCACATAACTGTAGACTTAAAAGTCACAGTTGTACCCGTGACTAGATTCGTCGACAGACTTACGAGCATGTGTAGATTCAAGATTAGAATCGTACCCCTGTCTATAAGTTCAGAGTAAGAATCGTACCCATGTCTATACTCAACTTCAAAATTGTATCCAGAACTGTAGATTCAAAGTCACAGTCGTACCCGTGACTAGATTCATCGATAGAATTACAATCAAGTGTAGATTCAAGATTAGAATCGTACCCCTGTATATAGATTCAGAGTAAGAATCGTACCCATGTCTATACTCAACTTCAAAATTGTATCGAGAACTGTAGATTCAAAGTCGGATCGTGCTCGTAACTAAAGATTCAACCTGTTTTCTAATTATAAATCTACAGTCAACTGTCAGTTTAAAGAACGTACCTTAGAATCGAACCCATTACTATAGATTCATATTCAGTGTCATACATATGGCTACAAATCATTTTCTTATAACAATGAATCCTCACATTAGTATGAGTTAGAAGGAAAAATGTTGGATTCAAAGTCGAAAACGAAACCATAACTAGAATCAAGATATCATGAACGGTAGATTCAAAACGTTAATAGTACCTATATCTGTAGACTCAACAAGTTTCTTCAAGGATGAATCCACATTCAACTATGTATATTGTAGATGCAAAATGTCAATTGTATCTACAACTGCAGACTCAAATAATTTTTTAACAATAAATCCACAGTCGAGTATGAATACTGTAGATTCAAAATGTTAATTGTACCTACAACTGCAGACTCAAATAAATCTTTAACAATAAATTCACAGTCGACTATGAATACTGTAGATTCAAATGTCAATTGTACCTACAACTGCACACTTAAATAAATTTTTAACGATGAATTCACAGTCGACTATGAGTACTGTAGATTCAAAATGTCAATTGTACCTACAACTGCACACTTAAATAAATGTTTAACGATGAATCCACAGTCGACTATGAATACTGTAGATTCAAAATGTCAATTGTACCTACAACTGTACACTTAAATAAATGTTTAACGATGAATCCACAGTCGACTATGAATACTGTAGATTCAAAATGTCAATCCATACAATTGCAGATTCGAATAAATGTTTAACGATGAATCCACGGTAGACTGTGTATTTAAACGACAAGTATTTTAACATGGACATAGATTTGGCGGATACTTGTTTAAACTCCATTATTATGACGAGGTAAATAACGCACTTTTTGAGTTTAAAATTTAAAAAAAAAAACATATTCATCTGCCCGATGAAGGCACTGTGTCGAAACATGTCGCACACAATACAATATTTTTTTAACTCAAAACGTGCGATATTTACCCAGACAAGTATTTTATTCAAAACCAGAATTGTACTCATGATTGAAAATTCAAGTCTACTGTAATCAAAATATCGAGAGTTGTAGATTCAAAACGTTAATTGTACCCACATCTGTACACCCAAATAGTTGTTTTAACGATGAATCCACAGTAGATTATAAATTTAAAAGACAAATATTTGATTCAAGGGCGGAATCGTACTCATGGTTGCAGATTTATGTCTACTGGAATCAAATTAAAAAGGAAAATTAAAAACGTTAATTGTACAGTCATGCTCACATAAATCTAGTACAAACATATTGACATTGCCATATAAAATTGCTATTGTAGCCTAGTTTTTTGTACTAGATTTATGTGAGCATGACTGTACCTACGTCTGTAGACTTAAAAAATAGTTTTAACGATGAATCCACTGTAGATTGTAAATTTAAAGGACACACATTTGATTCAAAGATGGAATCGTATTCATGGTTGCAGATTTATGTCTACTGGAATTAAATTTAAAAGGAGGTTTCAAAACGTTAATTGTACCCACGTCTGTAGATCCAAAAAGTTATTTTAATGATGAATCCATTGTAGATTGTGAATTTAAAGGGCACATATTTGATTCAAATGCGGAATAGTACTCAATATTGCAGATCCATGTTGACTGGAATCAAATTCAAAAGGAAGATTAAAATCTTCAATTGGACCCACATGTGTAGGCTCAAAAAGTTGTTTTAACGATGAATCCACAGTAGATTGTAAATTTGAAGAACAAATATTTGATTCAATGGCGGAATCGTACTTATGATAGCAGATTCATGTCTATTGGAATCATATTCAAAAGGAAGATTATAAATGTTAATTGTACCCACATCTGTAGACTTAAAAAGTTGTTTTAAAGATGAATCTACAGTAAATTGTGAATTTAAAGGACTAATATTTGATTCAAAGGAGGAATCGTACTCGTGGTTGCTGATTCATGTCTACTGGAATAAAAATATCGAGAATTGTAGATTCAAAACTTTAATTTAATTCCGGTAGACATGCTGGAACCAAGAGTACAATTCTGCCTTTGAATCAAATATTTGTCCTTTAAATTCACAATCTACTGTGGATTCATCGTTCAAACAACTTTTTGAGTCTACATATGTGGGTATGTACAACATATGTAGACTCAAAAAATTGTTTTAACTAGGAATCCACAGTAGATTGTGAATTTAAAGGACAAATATTTGATTCAAAGGCAGAATCGTACTTATGGTTGCAGCATGTCTACTTGAATCAAATTCAAAAGGAAGATATAAAATGCCCACATCTGTAGACTTAAAAAGTTTCTTTAACGATGAATCGACAGTCGAGTATGAGTACTGTAGATTCTAAATGTCAATTGTACCTATAACCGTAGATTCAAAATGTTTGTTTAACAATTAATTCACAGACGAATATGAGTTACATGAGAAAACGTTGGATTTGTAGCCAAAATGCAGTCACTACTATGGAATGGTAGTCAAGAGTGCAGATGCAAAGCCTGAATCGTACCATGACTGTAGAAGCAGAGTCGGAATCGTACTATGCCTGTAGATATAAGGTCGTATAGTACTTATAATTCTAGAATCAAAGTTTTTTAAGTAATCATTGATGATTACTTAAGTAGTCGAAATTAGTAACAAATCAATAAATAATTTTATGTGATATTAACAAAATAATGTGGTATATTTATAAGATATTCACGTTTCAAAATCAAGTTTTCAGGAATTTTAAGTTTTTTTTAAGAATCTTTTTTTTATTGGAAGCCTCGAAAGTTTTTTATATATACGAAATGTTTCATGTTTTAAATTCAAGTGTTCAAGAGTTTCAAGTTTTCAAGTTTCTTTTAAGAATTGTGGTTTTTAGTGGAAGCAATCGTTAAAAGAATTTCTTTTTCTTTCATAAGAAATTAATGTTTCAGATTCAAGTTTTCAAGAATTTCTAGTTTTTCAATTTATTGTAAAGAGTTGTGGCTTTTACTCGAAGCAATCCACAAAAGAATGTCTTTTTCCTTCATGAGAAATGTATGTGTCAAGAATTGTGGTTTTTAGTCGAAGCAATCCACAAAAGAATTTCTGTTTTTCTCATAAGAAATTCATGTGTCAAGAATTGTGGTTTTTAGTCGAAGCAATCCACGAAAGAATTTATTTTTTCCTCTTAAGAAATTCATGTGTCAAGTTTTCAAGAATTTCAAGATTTTCGTTTTTTTTTTAAATTGTGTTTTTTAGTGAGCTCGGTCCACTAAAGAATTTCTGTTTTCCTCGTAAGATATTCATGTTTCAAGTTTAAGTTTTCAAGAATATCAATGTTTTAAATTGTTTTTTTTAAATTGCGTATTTTAGTGGAAGCACTCAGGCCTACATGTTGAAGGACCTTTGAAATAAAAGAAACGCCATACATTTTCCTAATTAGCGCAATAATTAACGTGGCAGCTTACTCATATTTTTTTAATGCGCTCGTCAAGCCTCATTTTCACGAGCTCCGAGAGCTAATTAAGGAGCATGCAAGCAGAGCCCCACCTGGGGCTCGAACTCGTATCGTTCCGCTTGCACGGCTGGGCGAGCGGCCCGGCACGATCCTGCGGTGATAATAAATCGGCCGCAGGAAGGCGGAATTCTTGCCGTCTTGGCCGTTTTATTTTCAGTGCGTCAACGTCGTGAAGTGTCACTCCCGCATGGAGTGAGGTCCGTGCGATTTGTTTCAAGCGTTTCCCAGCTCAGGAGGAACGTTCGTTCCAAGCAAATTTGGTACAGAGTCAAAGTAAACTGCCGACTGATTTATTTCAGACGTTCCGCGGAGAAGTCGAATTCCTGGTAGTTGCGGTGCTAAAATATCTGGAAAGTTTCAAATCTAGTGTGGATTCAATGTTTTGAACTTCTTGTAACAGGCTAATTAGCTTTACAGGACGCTCATAGCGTTGACGTCAATTTATGCAGTGCTTAAACTATAATTATTACTCTTCTCGCCAACTAAGTGCTGACGTGAGAGGTCATTTCCTAGTGTCATTCTCGTATTTTCCAGCTAGGTAGAACTTATATCAAATTTGCAAATAATGAATTTTCAGAAAATTCAGTAATGCCCAACACATACTTGTCAATGCAGAAAGTTTAGTGTTTGATTTCCTTCCTTATTTGATACTGAAACTTTGTCACCTTTGCAGGAAAATTAGTTTCAGGTGTATTGTACACAAATCTAATATCAAATTTGCAAATAATAAATTTTCACAAATGTCAGTAATAGCTAACACATACTTGTCAATTCAGAAAGTTAAGTGTTTGATTTTATCCCTTATTTATTACTGAAACTTTGCCACATTTTCAGGAGATTTAGTTTCAGGTGTACTATATACGAATCTAATATCAAATTTGCGAATAATAAATTTTCAGAAATTTCAGTAATAGCTAACCCATACTTATCAATGCAGAAAGTTAAGTGTTTGATTTTCTCCCTTATTTAATACTGAAACTTTGTCAAAATTTCAGGAGAATTATTTTCAGGTATAGTGTACACGATACTATTATCAAATTTGCAAATAATAAATTTTCAGAAATTTCAGTAATAGCGAACCCATACTTGTCAACGCAAAAAGTTTAGTGTTTGATTTTCTCCCTTATTTGATACTGAAACTTTGTCAAATTTTCAGGAGAAATAGTTTCAGGTGTACTGTACACGAATATAATATCGAATTTGCAAATAATATATTTTCAGAAATTTCGGTAATAGCTAATCCATACTTGTCAATGCAGAAAGTTTAGTGTTTGATTTTCTCCCTTATTTATTACTGAAACAATGCCAAATTTTCAGGAGAATTAGTTTCAGGTGCACTGTAAACGAATCTAATATCAAATTTCCAAATTATAAATTTTGAGAAGTTTCAGTAATAGCTAACCCATACTTGTCAATACAGAAAGTTTATTGTTTGATTTTCTGCCTCATTTTTTACTGAAACTATGTCAAATTTTCAGGATAATTAGTTTTTGGTGTACTGTACACGAATATAATATCAAATTTGCAAATAATAAATTTTCAGAAATTTCAGTAATAACTAACCCATACTTGTCAATGCAGAAAGTTAAGTGTTAGATTTTCTCCCTTATTTCATACTGAAACTTTGTCACATTTTCAGGAGAAATAGTTTCAGGTGCACTGTACACGAATATAATATCAAATTTACAAATAATAAATTTTCAGAAATTTCAGTAATAGCTAACACATACATGTCAATGCAGAAAGTTAAGTGTTTGATTTTCTCCCTTATTTATTACTGAAACTATGTCAAATTTTCAGGAGAATTAGTTTTAGGTGTACGGTATACGAATCTAATATCAAATTTGCAAATAATAAATTTTCAGATATTTCAGTAATAGCTAACCCATACTTGTCAATGCAGAAAGTTAAGTGTTTGATTTTCTCCCTTATTTATTACTGAAACTATGTCAAATTTCCAGGAGAATTAGTTTTAGGTGTACTGTATACGAATATAATATCAAATTTGCAAATAATAAATTTTCAGAAATTTCAGTAATAGCTAACCCATACTTGTCAATGCAGAAAGTTAAGGGTGTGATATTCTCCTTTATTTAATCCTGAAACTTTGTCAAAATTTCAGGAAAATTATTTTCAGGTGTACTGTACACGATACTAATATCAAATTTGCAAATAATAAATTTTCAGAAATTTCAGTAATAGCTAACCCATACTAGTAATGCAGAAAGTTTAGTGTGTGATTTTCTCCCTTATTTGATACTGATAATAAAATTTTAGGAAAAGGAATTTAATCATATTTTAGAATATTTAGAATTTTTTGGAAATTCTAAAAACAAATGTTAATTATTCATTGAGAATATATCTGAATGACATATCCAATATTATTTTATTTTGGATTATGCCTTATGCATAACTTTTAATATTACTACCATTTACTTTCTCTCGTTCCAGTTTTTAGTTTTATATATAAACATTCTTTATAGGGCTATCGACCCCACCCCATCGAATTTACGTTTGTTTTTTCTGTGATTTCAATTGCATCTATAACGCTTTTTCCATTCTACTGCTTTGCTTGTGAAACATTTTTGTGGGATAACTTTTTAACTCATAGGCGACGTTTTCCGGATATTTGTAAAGAAAATATTTAAGTCACGTGCTATTTCTGACTCGTTGTTTGCAACAAACATCTCGCAATTATTCTTAATCGTTTCAACATAAATATAAAATTATTAACGTTATTTCCGTAATCATCATTTGTATCGTTCTTTATTACAACAAGTATGCACACGTTTATGCACATCGGCTATTTTTATTTGTAAACACAGGCAAAGTATCGGCGAGTTATGAAATAAGTAACGACTTCATCATCAGATAATTGAGGCTTCGCGGAAGCCAACGTCACGATGTGGCCAGCGGGCTCAGCCGTGCATACGAAACGTAAAGGAACTGAATAAATAATTCATAGAAAAATTAATATCCTCGCGGCAGCGGTCATTTCGATTCTAATTACTCGCCAGGCAATTCGGAAGGAAAATACGAACGGTTCTCGAACATAGCTGTAGTTATTTCAGGCACGTGTACGCGGGCTAATATTATTCAGCGTTGATAAAAAATGCGTGTGCATAATTCTCGGTTTCGCGTTAAATGAGCGAAATGTTTCTGCGCTGTGTTGTGTGCATGGAAACTCGGCTGGCATTTAAAAAAAGCGCTGCACACAGTATTACGTTTCGCGCAAACAAATATAGAACAATAACTAAAAATATTTGATTGTCCTGTGGAAATTCGCCGCGATGTTTAGCTTCTATTTCCGCGGACAACGTAAACAAACCAACAAACATACCGCCCGTGCACAACTGCGATTACTCAAAAGCCGCTGGCATCTGGCGGACCATCATCACTCACCTGCAACAAGAAAGAAAAACACACATTAGAACGCATTGTGGGAGCGTTTAGGCGGCCATAAATTACGTTTTTGGGGCAATGAATGGGGGGGCGTGGGCCGCGAAAATTTGCCAAAACCGCGACGCAGCTTCCCGCAAAATAAAAAAAAATAAATGATGAACGAACGCCTGGGATTTTCCGGCACTTGACAAATGGCCAATTGAACGACCCGTCGGACAATTAAGTCCCCTTTCATCACAATTACGGCTAGTTATTAATTTAAAGCGATCACTTCATTTAGGTCTTAATTGGTGTCATCTGTCGGCAGGGAAAACGACGCCGACGCAGCAAGGAGCGCACACACAGGAAAAAAAATTGTATAATAACTAGAATTTCCGTAATATTTTTAAATGAAATGCTTACCACACACACAAAATTTACGTTTACATACAAATCAACGCAAAAATTTTTGTTACATATAAATCAACTAATCACGTAATGAGTCGATTTACATTTCCATTACAAGCCTAGTACGTAAATCTTCCCGTGGTGATAAATTTGGGGGCGTAAATTTCATTCCCATCGGTGGTATTAATTACTGGGCGCTCGTTAATAAGGTATCCCGTCGATTCGCAAACCGTGCGGTCGAGCAAAACGAAAAAACGGCGTCGAACTGGGAACAACAGGGGCGCGCGTTATTTAATTAAGGCTCGGGCGGAGGTGACACGAGGCCGCAATTTATATTTCAGCAGGGGAAAAAAAGCCGGACGCGCGAATTAGGGCGGCTGCGGAAAAATTGGGCCGTAATTAAAACGCCCGGCGGTTCCTTTTTCTGGCCAGGATTCAATCCATCGATTTAATTACCTCAGTTATTACTAATTGCGATTTTCCACTTTTTTTCAACGCCAATTCTTAATTTAAAAAATAGCGTCAAGTAATTGATTGAGAAATTGGCAAATTGTGCTCAGTGTACAGGAAAAAAGGAAATTTCTCAACTCAATACAACGCTACAAGTGAAATTAATTATTACTTTATTACCCTATTAACAAGTTATTGTTCTATGCGAGTAACATTTTTCTAGGCCGAGAGAATTAAACGTATCGTACTGGAGAGTAAGCACATTTATTCGCTCCACTTAATTGTGATGTACCTTCTTCCATTTGCAATGAAATATTTCCATTGAAATATCAACCTTTTGAAAATAATCTGTCATTGGTAACATCAAAACAATACCCTTTTCTTATTGTCTCATTATTTTTTCATCTCAAAATGAGATAAAAAAAGGGTATTGTCTTTTTCTAATTGTCTCATTATTTTTCATCTCATTTTGACTGAAAAAAAGTAATCAGAAATTTTTGCAATTTTAGATTGAATAATCAACCTTTTGAAAAAATCTGTAATTTTTAACATCAAAGCCCTTTTTCACATTTTCTCGTTATTTTTTCATTTCAATTTGACTGAAAAAAAAGTAATCATTATTGGTAGCCATTTCAGAACTATAAACTTCTTCAGAAGTTGCGATAGAAATAAAATTAGTTTCTGAAACGTTTTTGCTAGCTAAAGTAGGTGATATTTCTGCATATTGTTGATTATTTACCTCAAACTCCAAAAGTGATGAGCACAAAGCACTCATCTCATTTTGAACGAATAAAAGTAATCCGTAGAAAATTATTTTTTCCAATTTTATGATTGAAATATCAACCATTTGAAAGAAATCTGTTAGTTTTAATATAAAAACAATACCTCTTTCTCATTGTCTCATTAATTTTTCATCTCATTTTGAATGAAAAAAGGAATCATTATTGGTGGCCACTTCAGAACTATAAACTTCTTCAGAAGTTGCGATAGAAATAAAATTAGTTTCTGAAACGTTTTTCTTTGCTAAAGTAGGTGATATTTCTGCATATTGACGATTATTTACCTCAAACTCCAAAAGTGATAGGCATAATGCACTCATCTCATTTTGACCGAAAAAAAGTAAACAATACCCCTTTTCTCATTGTCTCATTATTTTTCATCTCATTCGACTGGAAAAAAGGAATCATTATTGGTAGCCACGTTAGAACTATAAACTGCTTCAGAAGTTGAGAAAGAAACAAAATTAGTTTCTGAAACGTTTTTCCTTGCTAAAGTAGGTGATATATCTGCATATTGATGATTATTTACCTCAAACTCCAAAAGTGATAGGCATACTGCACTAGTGCAAATACAAATTAAATTTGACACATCTGTCATTATCAGTTGAATCTTTGATTAAAAACAGCTTACTTAATTATAACCTTTATCACATTATTTTTAGAATTTTCATATGTAATAATAAAATGTAAAATTAATTATGCATTTTCACAGTTACATTTTATTATTATAAATGAAAATTGCAAATAAAAATGTAAAAGTTTCGCACACAGTAATGTGTGTGTGTCACTTCGTGAAAAAAAACACTTAAATTTTGATTATTGTATAAATTACTATTGTATATTTGTATGTGGGTACAGTTGTGTCCAGAAGAATCTTTACGAAAAGCAATGAACCCCTGTATACTTATGTATACACTGAATGAAATAGTGTGTCCATGGATTAATACCCAGAGACGGAAAACTTTTTTTAATCAGTTTTATTTTTAACAATATTATTGGGATTTAAGTTCTTACTTATATTTTTATATGCAAAAACTTTTCTTCCACTAATTTAAAAACAAAAACACAAATCACTCACTGAACCTTCTAGTAAACTCTACGTGAATGCTTTCTGTATGTGTTTTATTTGTTTCAAAGTTCTTGCAGCTAAGAAAATTTCTATGTTTGCAACAATTTTTGAGTTTTCTGAAAGCATTTAGTTAATACTATACCTTTTCAACTTCAAGATGGCATTATTCAATATCACCCCATTCAAGCTTTTTCAGATATATTAATCCAAACAATGCTGATTTTTTTTTATGCCACACTAGTTTTAAACGTTTTAAATTAAAAGTCATGCAGCTAACAAAATTTCTATGTTTCCAACAATTTTTGAGTTTTCAGAAAGCATTTAGTTAATAGTATATCTTTTCAACTTCAAGTTGGCATTATTCAATATCACCCCATTCAAGCTTTTTCAGATATATTAATCCAAACACTACTGATTTTTTTTATGCCACACTAGTTTTAAACGTTTTAAATTAAAATTCATGCTTTCTGAGAACTCAAATATTGATGGAAATCTACATATTTTCAGCTGCAAGAAGTGTGAAGTAAATAAAATACATGCAGAAAGTATTCACGTGGAGTATCTTCGGATGTTATGTGAGATTTTGTTTTAGGGACAAAAGTTTTTCTGTTATATTAAAACATTGATAATATTGATCCAAACACTAAAAATGCAGAAAGCATTCACGTGGAGTTTCTTCGGATGTTATGTGAGATTTTGTTTTAGGGACAAAAGTTTTTCTGTTATATTAAAACATTGATAATACTGATCCAAACACTGATAAATGTTAAGTCAAATATGCCTATATACTATACCTTTTCAACAGTTTGGCATTAACATCAGTTTGGCATTAATCAAAACCATGTTGGCATTAAACAATGACAACATGAATATATTTAATGCCAACATAGTTTCGTATTACCCACTCAAAATTTTATTTGTATTTTGACTTTTGTTAGACATGTTAATGTCGGAGACAAATCATTTAAAACAAAATTAAGACAAAAAGTATGAATGGGATGTCTACCAGTTTTCGAATTTTCTGAAATAATGACGTGACATAAACATTGCCTTGAAATTTTATAAAATACATCGATCATTCCTATCAAAAACTTGAAACTTAAAAAAATAAGGACAGGAAGAAAAATTGGCTAAAATTTGAGCTGCAACATTCTAAGCAGTAATTGATACCTCGTAGTTTAGAGATTTTCGAGCCTACAGAAAGCAGATATTTTGGAAAATAATAGGTTACCTGGTCTATGAAATGTCTTGAATTTTTTTAAATAATGACGTTTCATAAATATTATCATGAAATTTGATAGAATTCATCGATCATTTCTATCCAAAACTTTTAACTTCAAAAAATAAGGACAGGAAGAAAAATTGGCACAAGTTTGAGCCCCAATATTCTAAGCAGCAATTGATACCTTATAGTTTTTAGATGTTCGAGTCTATACAGAAAGCAGATATTCTGGAAAATAATAGGTTACCTGGTCTATGAAATGTCTTGAATTTTTTTAAATAATGACGTTTCATAAATATTATCATGAAATTTGATAGAATTCATCGATCATTTCTATCCAAAACTTTTATCTTAAAAAAATAAGGACAGGAAAAAATATGGCTTAAATTTGAGCTCCAACATTCTAAGCAGCAATTGATACCTTATAGTTTTTAGATTTTCCAATCTACAAAAATATCTGCTTTCTGTAGACTCGAAAATCTCTAAACTATAAGGTATCAATTCCTGATTAGAATGTTGATGCTCAAATTTGAACAAATTTTTCTTCCTGTCCTTATTTTTTTAAGTTACAAGTTTTGGATAGAAATGATAGATGAATTGTATCAAATTTCATTATTTAAAAAAATCAAGACATTTCATACACCAGGTCACCCATTATTTTGAGGGATTTAAGGTTTGATTGACTCCACTTGGAAAAACTATGAATACAGTACGCCTAGGTTGTTGTATTTCTATTATTATTATTATTATCAAATGGCCCTTTACCTTTCGGTAATTTTAAATTTTGCATTTGTATTTCTAAAATATTGCATTTTAAAACGTGCCAACAAATTTAAATCAAATACACTAACAAAATATTTGAAGAATTTGAAGCAAAAATTTGAGCGAAATAATCGATAAACAATGATATTCAAAATTTCGAAATATATCATCAATTTGGGATCATTGTATTTTAAAAACTAATGATGGGTTCTTTGAGATATTTAACTTTTCGTAAAACACGTACTTTTTTATTTAATTTTTTTTTAAATCAACACTCTAATTTGATCTGAGCTTATCGTTTGAGTTTTAACGTTTATAGTAAATTGGAAGGTTTTTTTATTAATTCAAGGTGGTGAGGCAATAGGAATTATCTCAAAATCTAGAGCTTTGATAGCTGAACTAATGTGATCTTTTCATAACGAAGTTGTAAAAGTGTTAATATATGATTGATAGGTATAATTATACTGCTTCTAATTGTGCAATTTATATGTATGATCAAATTACGTGGCGCCCACATATTAATTTTTAAGCTACTGTTTTGTACTCTTGTATTTGTTTTATAATGAAGTTGTAAAAATAACAAAATGCTGAAAAAAGTGATTAATAGGTATAATTATAGTATGGGCAAATTAAATGTATGTTAAGATTACGTGGCGCCCACATACCCATTTATTAACTTTTTTTTTGCTGTCTTTTATACTGTTTGGGTAGCCTAGAAGGATCTAAATAAAATTTCGACTCCATCGCGTCAAACCAGCACGTGCCATCGTGCATTAACACATGGCCAATCTCCTAAAATTAAATTGCGACACAAGACGTTAAATCCCTTCCCGGCCTCTTCCCACGACCCGAAAGCCGTGTCCCAGTTGCGCTTCCCCCGCCGCCCCCATCCGCGCAAACTAATGGCAATACCAATCGCCCACGCGCATTTTAATTGCATCAGCGGCCGTTAAATTCATTTTTTCGGCGCGCCGGCCGTAAAGGCCAGGGACTGCCCGGGTGGGCGTCCCGCTTCTTCCAGACGCATATTTCGGGTGCGATTGAGCAACGTAATAAAGATGCCCCATTGGGAAACCCTGCGGTAGATGAATCAGTGGATGCGAGCGCGCGAGAGCATGATAATGTATGGAGGTCTATTATTGGAAGTGTAATAAAGAAGATTATAAACGGATTAGTGTATTGTGTAATCTTATAATGAATACTGAATGGCGCTTAATGTCTGTTGCCAGAAAGCTCGTAAAGTAGTTACGGTTATTTTAGAGGTGTGTTGATGCGTTTTAAGGTGAATGAAAATACTTGTATGATAAGTTTATTTGTTTTGTTTTCACCTAGACTGCTCAGCCAGTTAACTTGAACTATTAAATTTGGACCAAATACGACCAAATTCATCTGAAAATTATATTACAAAATTTGATTACCAAAATATTAGATTAATACACGATTATAATTTAAGCGTATAAATTATTTCAAAAAAAACTTTGGGTGGGGTAATTTACAGTTTTGGCAATATTATAAAAGAACGCATTTTTGAAATATTTTGTAAAGTAATTTGATCCAAATTCTACAAAAATTTAAACTTTTTAATCGGCCAAGAGCATTTTAAAATTAACTTTGATAACATTGGACCAATTTTCTTAGAAAATTTATTAAAGAAACATAAATGCCAACGAAACAGTTCGAGTAATTCTGCCACGATCTCGTTATCTCAGTTCGAAGTATTCGAAGTATCTCAATTAAAATAACTATAATGACAATTGACTACTTTTCTTCGAAAATTTCTCTAAGAAACTCACTGCCAAAGAAACAGTTCGAGTAATTCTGCCATGATCTTGTTATCTCAGTTCGAAGTATTCGAAGTATCTCAGTTAAAGTAACTATGATGACATTTGACTACTTTTTCGACAATTTCTCTAAGAAACATAAATGCCAAAGAAACATCTCGAGTAATTCTGCCACGATTTTGTTATATACGATCGAAGTATTCGAACTATTCGAAGTATCTCAGTTAAAGTAACGATGATAACACTTGACTACTTTTCTTCGAAAATTTCTCTAAGAAACATGAATTCGAAAGAAACAGTTCGAGCAATTCTGCCACGATCTCGTTATCTCAGTTCGAGGTAGCAAGTAATAATGAATGTTAATTGCAAAAAAACACCTTAGAATTATTTTAATTGCACACAATCCTGCCTAGCGCATTCTTACGCACAATTTGCAACCTTAATTATTATCATTAGGTAATTAGGTGCTCGTGAATAAATAGGCTCATTGCAGCGGTGCGTTCAACGCAACATTGTAAAATCTTCCCATCGCGGGCCCCCGTTTCTGGGGGTAATGAGGCAATTTGGCATTCCCGCCTTTCCCTTTCGCCCCCTCCGCTGTCCCGGACGTGAATCCAGATACGGGTAAATGACGGGCAGCGTGGGGCCCAGTCGGGCAGCAGCTGATAATAAGGCCAGGTGGGACGACAGGTTGCTGCCTTACGGCCGGCAGATGCACGGGAAATTACCCCCTTGCGTAGGGCTGGCACACAAAAAAACGGACACCGCGCTCGTCGGACGCCCGCCCGAAAAATCCCCCCAATTAATTCGCAAAGGAATGGAAATTACGGGAACACAAAGGGAAAACTCATTCGATTACCGGAGCGGCGCCCGCGAGTTTCCCCCCATTGTTGCGAGTTTACCCGTCCCCACGTCTCACCTACGCAAACTTTCCACCCTTTTACATCCCTAAAAAAGGCCCCCCTTAATGGATTAGCCCGAATCCCGTTCCCGTTTTGAGGCCTCGACTTGAGGAGGAATTAAAGAAGGAGAATCGCCGCTTTGGCTGAGGGGGGGACCACAATTAGCATTTAATCTCGATCCCCCCTGCCACCATCAGCGCTGGCAATAAGAACACCATTTAGAAGTGAAAACATCCCCGAAGCGAGCGCGGGAATCGCGAGATTGGGGAAGCGGGAGAATTTATCCCGGCGAAAAACCGGGAGCGCGAAGGGGAAATAAAGAACGCCACTAAGTTGGGCTTTGATACTGGATATCGGGGAGTAAAATGGGAATTATAAAGGGTGGCTGCGAAAAACGAAATCTCCCGGCTTAATTTTAAAACTGTTAAGATAAGTATTACTGACAAGTGACAAAGCCTAATAATTGACAGTAATTGTGTGCGCCATAAGCGCAGGATCCTCAAATTTCTTAAAGGGGCACGCATACAGAACCCTGGAGGAAACCCTGCAGTGTACACTTCAAACATGCACTTACGATAGCCAGGACCATACACTTTATGGTGCATCGTCCTGGATTCTCTACATATTATGTAGCAATATGTATAACAATGACATGTAAGTACAGAGCGGTGTTTTATAAAGGGTTACCAAGGTTACTAAGATTAACCCACCGTTAAACCGCGGCTTAATTTTTTATGTATAACACTGTTAGATTTCCTACACGATTCGTGAATTTTTCGCCATTATCAAAAATTGTATTTTTTTTTGTAAAACAACAGAATATCCCATCGTTAGTTTTTGAATTACATTTTTCGAAGCAACTGTTGTATTTACATATCATAGAGCCCAAAATCTCAAGATTTTGATTGTGAATTGTTTGGCGAATGTAATTCAAATTTCATTTCATACTCTTTGAAAGTGCATTCTATAGGAAAATGCAAACAGCAGGAATTACAAATTACTCCTTTAATTGGGAACGCATATTCAGCTATTAAATGTCAAGATTTTGATAGAACTTCTTTCTGGATGTAATTTAAATTTAGTTACATAATTTTATAATACGCATGTTTTTGGGGAAATATAAAAAAAATAAAAATACCTATTATAATGTGACTGCTGATTTAGCTATTAAACCGTTTAGCGTCTAAACCTTAGTAGGCACTAAAAACGTTTAGAAAGTACATCACTGAATGCCACATATCACATCATATATTTTTTTATGGGTTGGTACTTTGATCAAATTTTGTGACATTTCTGAAAGTTTTAGTAATTAAACACACAGCTTTTATAGATTATAGATTATAGACGAATTTGAGTAAAAATTCACTTCACGCAATCTCACTTTTCAATTATACTGATTCAAATGATCCCTGAACTTATGTGTGTATTAAGACTCTAAATTTTTATAAAATTTCTATTACCTCGCCACTTTGACTTCCAATTTTTTTAGGCATTTGGAGCTTTTAATCAAGATTTGTAATTTTTTTAAAGTTTTGTTAATTAACAAACAGTTTTTATAAATATTGACGAATTTGAGCCAAAATTCACTTCACGCAATCTTACTTTTCAATTATACTGATTCAAACAATCCTTGAACTTGTGTGTGTACTAAAACTCTAGAGTTTGATAAAATTTCTATTACCTCGCAACTTTGACTTCCAATTTTTTTTGGGCATTTGGAGCTTTTAATCATGATTTGTGATTTTTTTAAAGTTTTGTTAGTTAAACAAACAGTTTTTATAAATATTGATGAATTTGAGTCAAAATTCTCTTCACGCAATCTCACTTTTCAATTATACTGACTTAAACAATCCTTGAATTTCTGTGTGTACTAAAATTCTAGATTTTGATAAAATTTCTATTACTTCGCAACTTTGACTTCCATTTTTTCTTTGCATTTGGAGCTTTTAATCAAATTTCGTGATGTTTTTTAAAGTTTTGGTAATTAAACAAACAGTTTTTATAGATATGGATGTATTTGAGTCAAAATTCACTTCAAGAAATCTCACATTTCAATTATACTGATTCAAATGATCCTTGAACTTGTGTGTACTCAAACTCTAAATTTTGATGAAATTTCCAATTTTGACTTCCAACTTTTTTTTGCATTTGGAGATTATACAAACAATGTTTATAAATATTAGCGAATTTGAGTCAAAAGTCACTTCACGCAATCTAACTTTTCAATTATGTTGAGTCAAATAATCGTTGAACTTACCTGTGTACTAAAATTTTAGTTTTTGATAAAAAAATTATTACATCGCCACTTTGACAATTTAAAATTAAACGTTTTTTTTTTTGAAAAATTTGAGCTTTTATTCTAATTTTGTGCTTTTTTTTCAAGTTTTGGATATTAAACAAACAGGTTTATAAAAATTGATGAATTTGAGTCAAAAATTAAACACATAAAACTATGTCCACATCAAAAGCAACACATAGGATCATTGTGTTTATGTTGCTTGTTCCTGGAACTTGTTTGTGAATGTTTCTGGAAGATTATTGATGTTCAGAAACTTTCGGGAACATTCAAAAACAAGTTCCAGGAACAATCAACATAAACACAAAGTTTCTATGTGTTGCTTTCGGTGTGGACGTAGCTTTAATTTGTGGATTATGATAACTCGAAAATCACAAAACAGCGCATCCATAGTTTTTGAATTAGCTGATCGAATGCGCCCAAAATTTCCAATTTTGTATGAACTTTAAGCAAATTTTTAACAAATTTAGTCTATTTTTGTTTTCAATTTGGTACCAACATACTGCCTGGAAAGTTAATTAACCTATTAATTATGCCAAAATGCAAATGCATTTTGCACTTGTCAAGGAATTTCAATAGATAAAATTTTAAAGAAACAATTGAAAGTTTATTCAAACACAATTGAAAATTTGTTGGAAACAGTTGAAAATTCTATAGATTGCATTGCAAATGTGAGTTGAGAATGATATCTTCACTAATATTTACAATGTAATTTGAAGCTTAATTGAAGCAAACTTACCGTTTCATTTCAGTAAATTTGATAAAAACAATTGAAAATTTTTAAGAAACACATGCAAGTTTATTCAAAAACAATTGAAATTTTGTTCGAGATAGTTGATAATTCTATTGCATTGAAAATGTGGTTCAAGAAATATTTATCTTTAATAATATTTACAATATCTAATTTGAAGCAAACTTACCGTTTCATTTCGGTAAATTTAATCAAAACAATTGAAAATTTGTTCAATAAGTTGATAGTTCGAAACATTGCAAATGTAAGTTAAGAATGATTTATCTTCACTAATATTTACAATATCTTATTTGAAGCATAATTGAGGCAAACTTACAATTTCATTTCAGTAAATTTGATCAAAACAATTGAAAATTTGAAACAAATAAGTACAAGTTTATTTAAAAACAATTGGAAATTTATCCGAAGCAATTCAAAATTCTACAGAGAGCATTGAAAATGTGACTTAAGAAATATTTGTCTTAACTAATGTTTTCAATATCTAATTTGAATCATTTCAGTATATTTGATAACAACAATTAAGGAAACAATTGAAAGTGTATCAAAAACAGTTGAAAAGTCCTCATATACCAAATGCTGAAAATGTGAAATAATATGTCTATCTTCAGAGATATTTCATTTAAAAAATGCTAACATATAATTTGAGTTAATTTGAGGTGTGGCTCTTTGAGGTGATCAGTTTGAGGTTGCGGTCGGCTCGGGGGCGGCGTGGGCGTCCCGATTTCACGTGCCGCCGCTTTTTTTCGTATGCAGGGCCGGGGCAGGCGAGGCGGTCGATTAATCAATAGTTTATTGTATACATCGCCGCATCGCCCAGGCAACAATATATATTTTATTCATCGCCACCGCCGCTAATTTCACGTCGCCAGGGAAAACGCCGCCCCAATTAGCCGCCCCCGGCGCCGTGCGTCGGCGCCCCCCCGTGCCCCCCGCATTCTTCGTACGCAGCGCGCATACATTAACTCTTTATCGCCGCGCTTTATGCGCGTACGTGCTCATATCTATCCATCCGCGAAACAATTACTTACCATTTTTTATGTCCCCTTTGTCTTCCGTACGCCAGGCATGGCCGCTCGCAAGGGCGAGGAGGCGTATTTGGGTCAGGCGAGTCCGAAATTAGCCGGCGGAGAAATTATATAAATTATGAGGTAAACGCAATTTCCCCCCAAAATCCGGACGCAGAGGCGTGCACGAAGTGCGCACGGCCGCGGCGGGGCGATAAGGTATTTGCATAAACAAAGTTTGATTGTGTGCAATAAGCCGTGTGATAACAGCGGTTCTTCACCGCCGTGTATCGAATTTGTATGTAGAGTTTAAATCCAACTCTGCGAAAGCAGTCAATCGGAGCTAACGGCGTTTTGGAGTTTCGAACTTAATTTAGATCGACGGCGTTATGCGGCGTATAATCACAACTATCTTTACGTTAATGTCGGTGCAACAATGTGGCGAATGCCACAGTATAGAGTAGTGGCTTAAACGATTTAATCGCAAAATAGTTATATTCATTCATCTGTAATGTTAAAATAACTTTTAGTTGTACAGAAAACAGTTTCAGATAAAAATGTGTTTTTGATATATTTGTGTACATAAGCTTCTCCCAATTTTTTCCATGCTCCATGCCATTCCGGTCTAGGCCTATTGCAACTTTATCTTCTGTAGTCTATAGTATATGTCTTCTTCTTCCTCCTAGCGTAGCTTTTCATGACCGAATGTTGGGTATCCACAAGGCAATTTTGACTGTATTTGCGCTCGCACGGAATAATTATGTGGCTGTTGCATTGAACCACGTTATGAGGTTCTTTAACCACTTTGCTAATATGTACATTTAATTAATGTTTGATATGAATTTTAAAATATACATCATCTGGAGCTTCCTAGCTTAAGTGCAACTATTGTACTTTGCGGAATGAGCAGTTGCCTCTGATGTTCCCGCAGAAACTTGTGGCGACGGTTTCTTTACGAAGTCCATTTGGGTAGTGCTTCGCGCTCGTAAACAGCCGCTTTAAACAAGGCACACGTGTCGCTCGCACCAGAAGCCACGACTCATCCTGCTGCCGAAATGACGCTGCTAAAGACCCAAATTCCCCGTTCTCCAGAGAACCACATTTTCACGCGCGAATCGGCTTCATTTGTTTTAATTCATCACATCCGCAGCGGAGGGCCGCAAACGGGCAGTTTAATTCCGCTTCATTAAATCGACGTAAAAATATCGCACAGTGAGTGCGCAATTTTAACGTGGAGCCACCATTACGCATACGTGTGCGTGCGTGTGCGTGAGCGTAGTCAATAACCCCCGGCGCGTACACGCACTATACGTAGGTGGGCTCCTATTTGGAGCGCACGCATGCTCTAGTTACCAATTAACTCCTAATACGCTGCCTACAAGCTTGTGCACTTTGCCAGGAATCGGTGTATTCGGCATTTGATGTGTCCCAGAATATCACATACAGCGTTTGATACTTCGGAAAATGCAGAACATCTGGGTTTGCATTTTCTAGGGATTTTAAACTTATATTTAAGAATCGCAGAATATCTAATTTCAAACTTCTAGATTTTCTACAAATTCTAAAATTTTAAAACTTATTAAGGAGATATTGGTGATTTGGATCTGTAAATACAAATTTAATTTCGCAGAATATCTAGCATCAAACTTCTTGATTTTCTAAAAATTCTAATCTTTTAAAACTTATTAAGGAGATATTGATGATTTGGATCTGTGATATACAAATTTAAATTCGCAGAATATCTAGCTTCAAACTTCTTGATTTTCTAAAAATTCTAAACTTTTAAAACTTATTAAGGAGATATTGCTGATTTGGATCTGTGATGTACAAATTTAAATTCGCAGAATATCTAGCTTCAACCTTTTTGATTTGCTAAAAATTTAAAACTTTTAAAACTTATTAAGGAGATATTGGTGATTTGGATCTGTGATGTACAAATTTAAATTCGCAGTATATCTAGCTTCAAACTTCTTGATTTTCTAAAATTTCTAAACTTTTAACACTTATTAAGAAGATATCGGTGATTTGGATCTTTGATATACATTATGCTTGGGAGAGTTGGAAAATGTGAAAATCAAAAAAACACCCCATGGATAGTTTTCTAGAATTTTCTTCTGAAGTTATGCAAAAGTTGTAAACATTTTCTTCGTGATCTCCTGGCCAATACCGAGTGATCATTTAACTTTCAGCTCTAGTTATCCATGGAAATTTTCGCAACCAATAAGAAAGGTGATATGACCAATCTTCTTATAGGCTGCGAAAATTTCCATGGATAACTAGAGCTAAAATATTTAAATTCTACGTTGCAATCCTGCAACTACTACTCTATTAATTAAGTTGCGAAGCATCAACACTTCTAGTTACATAATAATTAAAAACGCTTTGTTATTGTTTCATAATTCTCTTAAAAACTAACGAGGTGTCTTTATTAATTACTCAATGGGCACGTAGCTTATTAGCGAAAATTAGATTATGCAATAGTTCAGTGGGGCAGCTGTCTTAATTGGGCTTCCAACGCACGAGACAATCGTGTGAGAGCACTGTTTGTTTCACTTGCGCACTAATTGCACCAAAAATAACGACAGAAGCATTGACACTGTTCGCACACGTCCGCAATCCATTACTTGGGACTTAGAGGGAAGGCCAGAATTAAAACCTTGTAAACGACGACTCCTGAAATCCACTCCAGAAGCTCTTAACAAAGATTGCGACGCCGACAATCGAGACGTCTCGCTTTTCCGGAGCCTCCCCCAGCGCATTTGAATTTACAATTCCGCCCCCCAACCCCCAAATCCACCCCCCCTCGCCCGGTAATCCTTTCGCTTTTTTACATCGCGGGGCCGCACGGAAGACAGAAGGAAAAAATATGTTAAACGGTGAGCTCTAGCACACCGTACGCACTTAATTCTTGCCCTCTCCGTCTAAAAGCCGAGTTTTTCATCAACCGATAACAGTAGTAATAGTTATCCGACGGTTAAAGACCCTTGCACACCATTTCTTAAGATAGTTCTTCTGACAAATTCATTACTATTACAATGAGCCTGACTCCATGGGTACATCATGATCTACTCCATGGGTACATCATGATCTACTTCATCAGTGCATTATGAACACTTCATGGGTACATCATGGAGCCCCGCTCAATGAGTACATCATGAACTACTCCATGGGTGCATCACGAACCACCCTTCAGAGGTGGTTCGTGATGCGAACCACCCTCATTCCATGAGTTCATCATAAACTACAACATGGGTGCATCATGAACCATCACTGCATGCGTCCATCGTGAAGCCTCGCTCCATGGGTTCATCATGAACTACTCTAGTTCATGATGTACCGTCCATGATGTACGCATGAGGTGATGGTTCATGATGCACCCATGGAGTAGTTCATGATGTAGATGCCCATGGAGTGAGGCTCCATGATGTACCCATGAAGTGTTGGTTCATGATGCGCCCAAGGGGTAGTTCATGATGTGCCCGTGGAGTGAGGCTCCATGATGTACCCATAAAGTTTTGGTTCATGATGCCCCCATGGGGTAGTTCATGATGTACCCGTGTAGTGAGGGTCCCTGGTGTACCCATGAAGTGGTGGTTCGATCATCCATGGTTGCAACATGAACCATCCATGCTTGTATCTTGGCTTGTGTATGGCACACGCGAACAATGTCTTGAAAATCTAAGTCACAACTTTGTAGAAAATGTTCTACCATACTATATATGTACTACCATACTATATATACTATCAGCGAGATTAAGTCATGCACATCCTGATAATATCTTGAAAATTCAAGTCATGCCTGACAGCTGCATAAGTTTTGGTACAATGAACTTCACTTCATGAGTCACAAGTTACGACCATGCAGAAAACCGAGGTATTCTGCCAAAGAATGATCGCATACTGTCAGCGAGATTGAGTCATCCATATAAGCACAATATCTTGAAAATGCAAGTCACGAGAGATGTGTAATTTATGGTACAATGAACCTTACTTCATGAGTGCATTTAAGTCATCCAAATGCAGAATATCCAGGAAAAATTTCAGAAAACTAGCAATGGATAATTTCCAATTTTTCTATTTTCTAATTAAATGAAGTCTTAAAAATAAAGATATGTAAACGTTGATTACTCTAGGTCGACTTAATCAGAAAAATAATCAATTTTGTTGCAATTATCATGAAGAAAATCTATTGAACATTTGTATAACTTCAGAAGAAATTTCTGGAAAAACTATTCATGGAGTATTTTCCGATATTTACTTTTTCCAGTACTCCAAAGTATATTTGGAAATAATAGCAAATTTTATTTTGAACGAACACCAGAAATGAACACGAATTATAATTAATATTTTACAACAATTGTGCATGTAAACCACTAAAACGTAGTTTTCACTTTAGATGAAACTTTTGGCACAACTAGCGATGGAGTAGTTTCCATTTTTTGCATTTTCCAATAAAACGAAGTGCAACCAATTTGTTCAAATTTGTTAAAAGTTCAATTCTCTAAACATCCTAAAACTCAGCACGAAAAAACAATGTTATACCGAGTGATCATTTAAATATCAGCTCTAGTTATCCATGGAAATTTTCGCAGCCTATAAGAAAGGCGAGATTGGTCATATCACCTTTCATATTGGCCACGAAAATTTCCAATGATAACTAGAGCTGAAAGTTAAACGATCACTCGGTATTGGGCAGGGCATCACGAAGAAAATGTTTACCATTTTTCAATAACTTCAGAAGAAAATTCTAGAAAACTATCCATGAGGTGTTTTCTGATTTTCCAACTCTCCGAAGTATAATTATACACAATAGCAAATTTGATAACTTAATACTCCTATTTCACAACAAAGCAATAAACCACTAAAACATAGATTAAATTTAAGGTGAAAACGCCGGAAAAACTGGCGTTATTTTCCAATTTTTGCATTTTCCAATCATGTGTAGTTTGCAATATCAGTAATATTGTTTAAATAATCAATAAAAATTGTTTAATTTCATTAGTCTGTATAAAAAAAACAATAATAAAAATTTATAAAACTTTTGTTTTCATCCATATGAAAATTTTCACGTTTTATAATAATCAGAATAGCAAAATTTATTACATTATCTTAACGATAACCCATTATAACAAATATTTTATAACAATTGTGTAAGTGGCGGATTTGTATGTAAACTATAAACCAAACCAAAACAATAATAAAAATTTATAAAACTTTTGTTTTCCTCCATATGAAAATTTTCACGTTTTATAATAATCCGAATAGCAAAATTTATTACATTATCTGAACGATAACCAATTATAACAAATATTTTATAACAATTGTATAATTAGGAAAAAAATACATATTTAATTACACTACGTTGATTCGTTGACTATAACCGAAGAATTACAATTAAGTAAGTAAAGTATGATGTAAACATATCTATAAAACTTTTGATTCACATTAAAACAAAATTCTAGAAAAACTATCCTTGCAAACGATTATCCGATTTTCATGTTTTCCAATAACCTGAAATATATTTAGTCAGAATACCAAATTAGATTAACAAAAACCAATTCTAATAAATATTTTATAACAATCGTATAATGGATTTGAATATAAACCACTAAAGCCTCGTTTACATTTGAAAAGTTTACTGGCGGAAAGTACTTACCGCCAGGAAACTTACGATGTGTAAACTAGAAAAACGTCTTAATGTCTTGTTCACTTTCTTTCTTGACAGACGTTTTTCTGGTTTACACATCGTAAGTTTACTGGCAGTAAGTACTGGCAGTAAGTCCGCCAGTAAACTTTCCAAATGTAAACGAGGCTTTAAACATTCATTTCGATGAAAATTGCGGAAAAACTAGCGATTGGATATAATCTAACTTCTGCATTTTGTCATAAAATAAAGTAAAATTATAACAATTGTTAAAGTCAAGTATTGTACTACGAGTAATTCTTAATGTTAAAGTTAAGTATTGTACTAGGATAAAAACTTCAGAAAAAAACATTTCACTTATTTGGGGAAGGTTCCAACATATCAGTTCTTAGGTAGAGAGCTTGTAGATTTTGTAGATGCAATTTTGGAGTTTTTTGTTTTTATGTGTGAAATTTCAAGCATTTTTTTAATTGTATTGATTTTTCGGGAAAATGTAGATAATTTTGGTGTTACTGATTACGGCTGTGCACTTATATCAAAACTGTCAATTTTGTATAGATTTTTCGGGAAAATTTGATATAGCTGATTACGTTGGATTACTTTTATAAGAATTGTCAATTTTTAATGTAGACCTTTGTGAACTTTTTCAAAATTGTCAATTCTCATGTAGACTCGATTTAAATTGTAATACAGACTGATGTAATTTTTGTTTTTTTTTTTATGTAAGCAATTTAGAAATTTCAAACATTATTTCAATTGTATAGTTTTTTCTGGAAAATTTAGATAATTTTGGTGTTACTATTTACGTCTGAACATGTTTATCCAAATTGTCAATTTATTATGTCTACGTTTGAGGGCTTTTTTTCAAAATTGTCAATTCTTTAGTAGACTGAATGTAGATTGTTTTTTGACGTCATTGACTGATGTAATATTGGAAAAAATTAATATTTGTATGTACAATTCGGAAGTTTCAAGTATTTATATGACATTCTATCAATTTTTCGAGAAAATTGGGATAATTTTGGCATAGCTTGTTGCCTGCCATTTTTTTCATATTGTTAATTCCTAAATATATTGGCTGTTTGTTTTATAGATGAACTGACTTAATTTTTGTATGTACAATTTGGAAATTTCAAGCATTTCTACTAATGTGCTTTGATTTTTAGAAAAAAAATATATAATTAGTATAAATAAAGCACTTGGTTAAGTTTCACATTTTTTAATAGAAAAACTCTACAATTGCTCCGGTCTCACGACCAGCATCAAGAGACGAATAAAACAGTTTTATTTGTCTCTTGATAATGTCTCTTGATAATGGTCTCTATTAAAAAAATGTGAAACTTAATCAAGTGTTTTATTTATACTCATTTAAAGATGTTTCACCAAGTATTAACCACCGATTCATACAATCTAAAATTTATAAAATATAGATGTTGCTGATTACCACAACAAACTACCAATTACTGAGATGGATCACACCCAAGTTATTCTGGTTCCGACTATGATAACATTGAAAACTCTACAAGGGGCAAAAATATATTCTCTGGAATATATTTTTGGTTATATTTTATATCTTTATCTCAGTACACTTACAGTACACAGTACAGTACACGTACAGTACAGTAAAAAAGTTTTTGTACTATTATCATTAGACCCAAGTGTACTGAGTAAAAAAGTTTGTGTATTATCATCATCAGACCCATGTGTACTGAGAAAAAAGTTTCTGTATTATCACGAGACTTACGTGTACTGAGCAAATTAATTGAATGTGCAGAGTAAGGAGCAAAAAAATGTTCTACCTCGTCGATTAAAATCACATTCGAGGCGTAGAATGGGCAAAACACCTTTGTAATTAAAATTTAGTTAGTGCAACATTCTAGGCTCGATTAAAACGAAAGGAACGTTAATCTGTGAACGGCATACCTTAAAGAAACACGCGGGTCATATGTAATAGACCTATGGTGATTGGAAACCGTATTGGGGTCATTTCGTTTAAAGATTTGTAGGTACGTGGTGTGATATATTGTATCAGCCTTTGCGCAACGTAATTTTGATGATTGTTATTTTTTAGACACCTACATGGGCTGGGAATTTAATGCGATCCTGGGCTTAGCTCGGATCATAATCTAAAGCGTGGGCGGTAGTAAGTGAAGAAATGCCAAATCTGCGCGTAAATCACTGGAAAAGTGACATTTAAATTTAGCGTTTTAATAAGCAGGTGACATTTGGAGCGCGTGCTCGTGGCCGTTGTGCAGTCCTTGAGATTGTAATTGAAACGTGCATAGGTGCGCATAGTTTGTGTAATTGCGGCGGATCTCATCGGCGGACTGAAGTGGCGCGTGGGGGTCACCAACAGTTCAAATTGGAGTTTTCATTGAGGGGGCCCCCAGTAAAAGGCCGGTGCCGGCGGGGGCGCGTGGGCTTCGGTGCAAGGACGCTCTGCCGCCCCCGCGGGCTCCGGAGCGCGAGCGGCACGAGCTGGAAGACGCCCGGACACAAGTCATCCTCCGTGTCGGCACACGCCCACGCCTTGCGAAATCTGCACGTTCATTACCGCGAGGATCGATTTTTCTCCGGACTCCGGGCTCCGGGGGACCACCCGGAATTCGCAATTCGCCTAGGGGCGTAATTGGCGGCGCAACTTAGGGGCGACGCGCATTTCTGGTGTCTCGTTCATCGTAATAAGCCGGTAATAGGCTTAGTCGTGCCGATAATGGTCGCCGCTCTCTGGAGGAGAGGAGCGCTAATGTTGGGAACGACAATGACTCCAGCAGCTGCTCCAGTCCCCGCTCGCGTGTTCTTATCATTTACACACACACCCACGCGTACACAGAGATATAGCGGGGGCCTCTTCGACGCACACGCACACAAAATAACACGCTTAACTCTTCTGCGCTCCACTTCCAGACGTAATACGTATTCGCTACTCCACTTCGCAATTAACGTGCGGCTAGAAGAGTTGCATCAAACAAGATCACACTCCACTTGAAGGAGAAAGTTTGCTGGAAAAATGCGGAAGCCAGCACTCTTGCGCGACCAATTAGACCGTCTTCAATGTAACGAGCATAGGCGCCCACTAGAGAAGTGCTCCGTGGCTTGGGGCTATGTCCCCATAGAATGATCTGAAAATGTGCCGCTTGGTTGAGCACCCAGTTGGCAAAACCTAAAATCGACGATTTTCCGATCAATTCGACAAAAACGAAAATCCGAAAAATCGCGATTTTTCGAGTTGCCCCAATTGATCTTAGAGGCACATTCCTAGACCAATTGGAACCTCCCGATTCCAATGAGCACACTTTCATGCTCGTAGCCTTAGCGGTTCTCGAGATATCCGCCCTCAAAGTTAGGAAAATGAAAGGAAACTTCTGAACGGACGGTCGAATCTCGATGCCGATGGTCTCATTCGATTCCACCTCATCAGTCTACCTTCTACCACAATGGTGTAATTGTGTTGTTTCCTTTTCTCCTTTTCTTCTTCTGTTACTGTTTTTCGTTCATGAAGTTATTCCATTTAGGCCTGTCCTTCGCTAGTTCTTTCGCTTCTTTCCATGTTTTCCTCCTTTCTTCTAGTATTGTTTTCATTCTGTCATCCCATGTCTTTCTCGGTCTTCCTTTCCTTTTCATTTTGTTTGGCTTTGCCACCAACACTTTTTTTTCAATATTCTTTGGTTGTCCATTCTTTGCATATGTCCCCACCATTCGAGCTGTCGTTCTAGAAACACTATGTATATTTTTGTGTCTGCATCTCGTTTCTCGTTAAGAGTGTTGTTCTTGTAGTGTCTTGTAGTGTCTAAAGTCTATACTTTTGTTAACCTTTTGTATATGATTTTTTCGTATATTTTCATGGCTGAGTTGAATAGAGTTATTCTTCTGTAATTTTTACATTCATTCTTGTCCCCCCCCCCTTCTTGTTTTTAAATATCGGTAGTATGATTGCTGCCTGCCAGTGGCTTGGTGTATTTTTCATTTTTCCACGCTTTCCGTATTATTTCCTGTAGCATATCTTGTCGTTTTGTGCCCATGTGTTTGATCATTACACTGGTGATTCTGTCATTTCCTGCCGCTTTTCAGTTCCTTCATTGCCGTTTTCACTTCTTCTTCTGTTATATCTTCTCCCTCTTCTTTATCTGCTTCTGTTCTATTTGTCTCTTTGTTATCCTCCTCTTCATCTTCTGTGGTTCCCAATAGTTCGTCAAAGTAGTTTTTCCATCTTTCTGCTATTTCTCTTTCTTCCTTTAGTACTTCTCCGTTTTTGCTTTTTATGGCCTTCTCTTTAGATTTTAGACTTTCAACGAATATTTTGAATTTAAGCCTTCCCATAAAATCCAATTTTTAAATTTCCATACAAAATTACCATTTTAAATTTAGAATTCCCAAGAAAATTATAATATTGTCATTCCAATTATCTACATTGACAGTTATTCTTCTAGTTACTTACTCTTCTATTATGTTAATTAGGGATAATCAAAGTTTAACAGTTTCCATGAAAATTTTCTATTGTCCATTCCGACGTTGGATTTTCAACAAAAATCTTGTAATTTTCATTCCAAATTAAGTAATGGCATAAAATCGTTTATACTTAGTACAATCTGAAAGGTTCCAGAAAAATTTCATAATCTCCACTCCAATCCTGTAATTTCCATGAAAATTTTGTAGTATTTACACTCACATTCAAAGCAAGTCCAAGCAACTTCGTAATTGCATTACAATTTTGAAATTACCTTACGAAATTACAATTTTCTCCTATCTTAATGGAAAGTGTTAATTCTTCCGCATATGAGGGAGGAATGGCATACTTTTCCTCCACAGAGAGGCAAACAAGTAGAAATTTTAGTGTATGGTTGGTGTATGGTTAGTAGCTTCCTTTCTGTGAAAATACTGTGAAAGGTCGTAAAAGAAACATATGTATTACTCAGGAGCAAAGTGCCATTTCTTCCCTTAGATTTTGATGCCCTCATTTGGGTGTCGGGCATTAAACTATTCACGGGAGGAAATAATGACTGAAATTTCTGAAAATTTATTTATTACATGGTTAGTGTATGGTTTTAGTGTATGGTGTAGGTATTTGTGTTTAGTGTATGGTTTTCTTTTATTTATAAACAAACTTCCAAAAAATATATAATAATGCATTTCACTTACATAGTTTCATTATTAGTAGTTTATTTTTATACAAATTTGTACGTTTCTTGAATACTCCAATTTTTCGATTTCTTCGATTTTTAACAATATATTTACTTATTCTAAATATTATGATATGTTGATATTTGGTTTTATAATTGCCATGCACAAGAATATATAATATTTATGCAAATACTGTGAAAGGTCGTAAAAGAAGCATAGGTATTGCTCAGGAGCAAAGTGTAATTTCTTCCCTTTTTGAGTTTGATACCCTCAGCTTTGCGTCGGTTATTAAACTATCCACGGGATGAAGTAGGCTGAAATTTCTGAAACTTTACTTATTGCATATTTATTAACAGATTTGTGTTCAATATAACTGAAGCTAATTCTCCTGAAAATGTATCCGTTGCACACTTATTTTTTATAGTAGAATACTTCTCACAAGTATTGTTTTGCATTTTTGCATTCTACTCAGGAGAAAAGTGCCATTTCTTCCCTTAGATTTTGATACCCTCAGCTTTGCGTCGGTTACTAAACTATCCACGGGAGGAAATAATGACTGAAACTTCTAAAACTTTATTTATTGCATATTTATTATTAGATTTATGTTCAGTATACTTGAAGCTAATTCTTCCGAAAATTTATCCGTCTCACACTTATTTTTTATAGTAGAATACTTCTAACAAGATTTGTTTTGCATTTTTGCATTCTACTCAGGAGAAAAGTGTCATTTCTTCCCTTAGATTTTGATACCCTCAGCTTTACGTCGGTTATTAAACTATGCACGGGAGGAAATAATGACTGAAATTTCTAAAATTTTATTGATTGCATATTTATTATTAGATTTATGTTCAGAATCCCTGAAGCTAATTCTTCTGAAAATTGATCCGTCTCACACTTATTTTTTATAGTAGAATACTTCTTACAACATTTGTTTTGCATTTTTGCATTCTACTCAGGAGAAAAGTGCAATTTATTCCCTTAGATTTTGATACCCTCAGCTTTACGTCGGTTATTAAACTATCCACGGGACGAAGTAATGGCTGAAATTTCTGAAACTTTACATATTGCATATTTATTATTAGATTTGTGTTCAGTATAACTGAAGCTAATTCTCCTGAAAATGTATCCGCCACACACTTATGTTTTATAGTAGAATACTTCTCACAAGTTTTGTTTTGCATTTTTGCATTCTACTCAGGAGAAAAGTGCCATTTCTTCCCTTAGATTTTGATACCCTCAGCTTTGCGTCGGTTATTAAATTATCCACGGGACGAAGTAATGGCTGAAATTTCTGAAACTTTACTTATTGCATATTTATTATCAGATTTGTGTTCAATATAACTGAAGCTAATTCTCCTGAAAATGTATCCGTCGCACACTTATTTTTTATAGTAGAATACTTCTCACAAGTTTTGTCGTGAATTTTTGCATACTACTCTTGAGAAAAGTGCCATTTCTTCCCTTAGTATTCGATGCCCTCAGCTTTGCGTCGGTCATTATACTATCCACGGGAGGAAATATGACTGAAATTTCTGAAACTTTATTTATTGCATATTTATTATTAGATTTGTGTTCAGTATACCTGAAGCTAATTCTCCTGAAAATTTGACAATGTGTCAACACTAAATAAGTGAGAAAATTAAAAGTATAACTTGACGTGCATTGACAAGTATGGAAACTTCTGAAAATGTATCCATCTCACATTTATTTGTTATAGTGGAATACTTTGCTTCTTTGTCTTGTCTGTTCCTTTTGATTACGCTGTAGAATTGAGTTTTTGATTTTCCGTTCTATTTCTTTCGAGTTTGTCTCCAAATTCTTCCCATTGCTTCTGTTATTCTTGAGTATTATCTGATTTAACTTGTTTCTTGCGTTTTTATATTTTTCGTATTTCTCCCTTGTTTTATTGTTGAGGTATTTTTTCCATGCCTGTTTCTTTGTTCTTGCCAGGTTTCTTACTTCAGTTGACCACCAGGCTGTTCGTTTTTTTGTTTGTTTCTTTCTTGCTAGTTCCGCATATTCTACTTGCCACTTTTATTATGCTTTTTTGAGATTTTTCCACATTTGTTCTAAATTTTCTGTTTTCGTTCGTTGCTTTTTGAGTTGTATTTTTTTTTTCTTTAAAAATATTAAAATCTCATCAATTCTTTATAGATATTACAATATCATTTCAATATCTGTGATTGAAATAATAATAATAATGAGCCAATTTTTTTAACAGAAAACTCTTACTCAATTACCACGTACCTGCTAGGCAGGAGCCTATGTAGAAAATGTGGAAAATCTCACATGGGCCGTATACAAATTGGGCCGTTTTTCGAAATGAAGCGTATAGATGCAAACGCAGACGTTATACACATAACTAGTTTTGACTAAAACGCAAAAAAAACTACCAACTAACTTAACAACTGACCAATTCCAATTAAACTTGCAGTTTTGATAGGAATTTTCTGGTTAATATTTTTTTGTAATACCTCTGTGTTATTGACATTTATCAGTACTGTCTGCTTGATCGATATGACAGGCGTAAAGGCCTTGGCCGTTATAATAACGGCCGTGGACGTTATTTAAATGACAACGCAAATTTATGAGCAATAAAGTCTTCATATTCTTTATCATACCTGCTGCTGCTTTTTTGGGGAAGTAAATCGATTGTGGCAGCATTTGCTTCATTTAGTACATCTTCGGGGATACCACAAAACGAAGAACTTTGCACATCTGACTTTTTTTTTCTAATTTCACTTTGATTTGTTTGTTTGTATTTGAACCGTTGATGTTGCTATGGTATCAAATTGCGCCTGGATTACTAGTTTATTAATTTTGAAATTTAATATTGATAAATTGACCAGTTTTTGTAATTTAGGTATTACAAAAAGTATCGAACAACATACGGCCGATATGCATATAACAGGCTTGGTTGAATATAAACCTCGGCTGCGCTCCGCTCCGCTTCGCTTCGCCTCGGTTTACAAACTTCAACCCGCGCCTGTTATTTGCTACATATCGGCCTAATGGCGTTATATACTATAATAAAGGAGTCCAAAATATCTGATTATTACTAAACAGATATTTTGTTTAAGGCAATAGTACAGTTTTTTTTTAAAATTCATGTCAATATCCAGCAGGATTTTCGTCAGGGGCGTAGTACCGCTGTATCGGCTGTATCAATGATACAGGGCCCCCGACCTATAGGGGCCCCAAAGCTATAGGGGCAGTGGCGAAACTACAATTAACCAGACGAAGCTACCTTTCGAGGCTACAATACTTTTTCTATTCTTTGAGTTCCGTTTTCAATATGTATTGTTGGTTTTGTAATTTTTGGTTTAGTGTTGGTTTAGTGGCGAAACTACAATTAACCAGATGAAGCTACCTCTCGAGGCTACAATACTTTTTCAATTCTTTCAGTTCAGTTTTTCAATATGTATTGTTGGTTTTGTATTTTTTGGTTTAGTGTTGGTTTAGTGGCGAAACTACAATTAACCAGACGAAGCTTCCTCTCGAGGCTACAATGCTTTTTTCTATTCTTTGAGTTCAGTTTTTCAATATGTATTGTTGGCTTAGTTATTTTTAGATATATTTTTTTATGCCTTTGTGTTTTTTTTTAATTTTTCGAAAAAGGGGACCCCAGGAACTTTGATACAGGACCCCCTTGGGGCTAGCTATGCCACTGATTTACATATGTCAAATTAAAAGTTTAATGGTTAGCAGATTAAAATTAAAATAACCTAACCTAAGTGATGGGCAATCTTTGAAATAGTAGGTACTAGTACCTATTAAAATTAAAAAACGTCATAACGAATTATTTCACTTGACTGATATAATTATAATTACCTAAGAGTAGCTAATTGCATCATTTATTCAACTGCCCCGCTGGTAATTGCGCATATTTTCACCCTTCAGGCTTCATCATCGGCGCTCTTTAGAAACCCATTGTGTGCACCTCGGGATCGTTATTGGAGCTAAGCCTGCGCAAATTTTAATCCGTTCCGTCGCAGACATGCACATCTCCAAGTGCCCTTTCTCGGCTCGGATCTGCAACGAGCCCCTTCCTTTGCGTATCTGCTTTATTCCTAGCGTAAGCCCTTGTCTCCTTAAAGCCGGCCATTTTTCCCATCCGCGCAGCCGGAAGTAATTCGAGTGACATTTGTCATCTTCCGGTACGCGACGGCCCATTATTCCGGGCTTAATTACGCGGCCCATTACGCACGGTGCGCCAGGAAAAAATAACGTCATGAGAGTCGAGGAGCGAAAGGTGCTCGCCACGCAAGATGAATTTTAGTCACGGGGGGAGAGCGCTCAAATTGAAATGGTGATGGATTTAAGGAGGCGTTCTGAGATGATAATAATTATCGCTGTTGGTGCCACAACACGAGCGAGATTTACACAATGACTTGCAATTTCAAGTGATATTTCGTGAACTTCAATCAAAATTTCGCGATTTCATCATAAATTTCATCATTACGTAGTTCCAATTGAAATTTCTACAATTTTCACTGAAAATTTTGCATATTTCACTGAAATTTCGTATGAGTTGCAATTTTAAGTGATATTTCGTAAATTGCAATCAAAATTTCGCGATATCATCATAAAATTTATATCATTACATAGTTCCAATTGAAATTTCCACAATTTTCAGTGAAAATTTTGCATATTTCACTGAAATTTCGCATGAGTTGCAATTTCCAGTGATATTTCGAAAATTCCAATCAAAATTTCGCGATCTCATCATAAAATTTATATCATTACATAGTTCCAATTGAAATTTCCACATTTTTCAGTGAAATTTTTGCATATATAACTGAAAATTTTGTAATTCCAGTAATTTCTAATAATGTGTAACCACAATTTTGTAATTTCTAAACATAATTTACGTACACATCCAATTGTTTCTCACCACCACCTCTCCAGTTTGATTAACTTTTTTGCCTCTTTTGGATATAATTTTGTAAAGATTGCTCTTATCTCTTGGGCAAAAAGGAAGTAATCTAGAGAAATCTACAATTTAATATTTGACAGTAGTAACTATAAATAGTATAGAGATCTTTATTTTATTATGAAAGTGCCACTCAATGTTTTTGTGATGAATATCACTTTTGTAAAGATTGCTCTTATCTTTTGGGCAAAAAAGGAAGTAATCTAGAGAAATCTATCAATGTCATATTTGACAGTAGTAACTGTAATAAATTTAGAGATAATATCTTATGGTCGGCAGAAGGACCCACGTTGGTCGATAGCCAGTTAGGGATAATGTCCCTAACAAATACAGTCACTACTACTATCTTATGGAAATGGGAGTCAAAGTTTTGGTGATCAGTATCAATTTTGTAAAGATTGCTCCTCTTTTTTTGGGCAAAAAAGGAAATAATCTGGAAATATCTATCAATATAATTCATTAGTTTTATGGGGTGTAAAGTTAGTTCGCCTCCTCGTGGTGCACCCTGGATAACGCTAAATGAACTAACACATACTAGCAGTTAGATATTCTTATGATCTCCTGCTAAGTAACTCTCACTTCCATAAGATCTTACATCTTACATCTTACATCTTACATCTTTACATTTATTATAGTTACTACTGTCTAGCTAGGTAACTGCCAATTTGGCATCTATCAATGATCCAGAAATAAATGCTAATTTACTAATTGTAATTAGATTAATATTAATATATTAAAAAATTATGGCACTAAAATTTAAATATGTTAGTTCCAAAAATATATTTACCTACTTATAAAACTGTATTGAAATTTAAGTGTTCATATAATTGTCGTTTAGAACACTACTGTCAAATATAACACACATCTTGTAAGATGAATAAATCCAATGAAATGCTATAAATTAAAATTATAATCATCTTAATAGTGACTACGCAAATGCATCTCATACCATGTAACTTGCTTCTGAACCATACATGAATATGAAATTCACCACTTGCATTGCAGTCTGATGTAATTATGCCATATTCTAATTAAATAATCAGTCTTATATAATATTATATTATATAAGCGACGAATTTTATACTCATCGATGGTACAGTAGTAAAAAAACAACAATGCTGTATCGTCAAACTCCCACTTTAGTAAAGAAAACCATTAATATTTTAGAGCTAGGTAACTGCCAATTTGGCAGTTTTGTGATTGGCAATAAAAAGTTTGTAATTCATAATAAAAATATTATAATTCATAGTGAAAATGTTGTAATTCCAGTAATTTTCAGTAATGGGTTTCAATTGAAATTTCATAATTTTCAGTGAAAATTTTGCAAATTCTGATGAAAAGTTTCAAAATTTCCGGAAAATTTCTCCTTTTCAAAGTTTGCCGGATGTGCTTTATTAAAGCCCTCATAATGTTCACTCAAATTTTGTGATTTAGAAGAATTATTTTTCGATTTCTCTATAGTTTTGTAATTGGTATTGAAAAGTTTCTAATTCATAGTGAAATGTTTGTTTTCTCCAAAATTTTGTGATTGGTAATGAAAAGTTTGTACTTCATAATGAAAATTTTGTAATGCATAGTAAAAATATTGTCATTCATAGTGAAAATTTTGTAATTCCAGTAATTTCCAGTAATGTGGAACTACAATTTTGTAATTTCTAAACATAGTTTGCATACACATTCAATTGTTTCTTACACCACCTTTACAGTTTGATTAACTGTTGTTGCTTCTTATTGCTAATTTTTTATTTTTTTTTTGTTTAGAAGGAAATGTCTTCATTTCTCTAAAATGTTGTGATCTGTACTGAAAATGTTGTGATAGGCAATGAAAAGTTTGTTATTCATAATGAAAATTTTGTAATTCATAGTGAAAATTTTGTAATTCCAGTAATTTCCAGTAGTGTGTAACTAGAATTTTGAAATTTCTGAACATAATCTCACCACCACCTTTCCAGTTTGACTTTTGTTGCCTCTTATTGCTAATTTTTTTAAAAAATTGTTGTTTAGAAGGAAATGTCTTCATTTCTCTGTTGTGATTTGTAATGAAAATTGTGTGATTGCTAATGAAAAGTTTGTACTTCATAATGAAAATTTTGTAATTCATAGTGAAAATTTTGTTATTCCAGTAATTTCCAGTAATGCGTTCTAATTGAAATTTCATAATTTTCAGAGAAAATTTTGCGTATTCTGATGAAAACTTTTAAAATTTCCTGCCGGATATGCTTCATTAAAGCCCTCACAATGTTCACTCAAATTTTGTGATTGGTAAGGGAAAGCTTGTAATTCATAGTGAAAATTTTGTAATTCACAATTCATTCTTTTTAATTCACAATTCAATTTTTTTAATTCCAGTAATTTCCAAAATTTTGTAATTCATAGTGAAAATTTTGTAATCCCAGTAATTTCCAGTAATGTGTAACTACAATTTTTTTCTTTAGAAGAAAATGCTTTCATTTCTCTATTGATTGGTAATGAAAATTGTGTGATTGGTAATGAAAAGTTAGTAATTCATAATAAAAATTTTGTAATTCATAGTGATTTTTTTTAATTCACAATAAAAAAATTGTAATTCCTGGAATTTTTAGTTGTGTATCGATTTAATAGTTTTTGAACATCGTTTATGTACACACACAATCATTTCTTACCACCACCTCTACAGTTTGATTAACTTTTGTTGCCTCTTGTAACTCATTTTTGTTAATTTTTGGTTTAGAAGGAAATGTCTTCATTTTCTCAAAAAATTTGCGATTGGTATTGAAAATTTTGTGATTGCTAATGAAAAGTTTGTACTTCATAATGAAATTTTGTTAATTCATAGTGATATTTCGTAAATTCCAATCATAATTTCGCGATCTCTTCATAAAATTCAAATCATTGCATAGTTCCAATTGAAATTTCATAATTTTCAGTGAAAATGTTGCGTATTCTGATGAAAAGTTTTAAAATTTCCTGCCGGATATGCTTTATAAAAGCCCTCATAATTTTCACTCAACTTTTGTGATTTAGAAGAAATTGTTTTTCATTTTCTCTAGAGTTTTGTGATTGGCAATGAAAAGTTTGTAATACATAGTGAAAATTTTGTATTTCACAATGAAAATTTTGTAATTCCAGTAATTTCCAGTTGTGTATCCAATGAGTACCAGTGAGTAAAATGGTTCTAACACTTTATTCACACTGCTATTGACAACAAGAATAAAGTTTAAAAAAATTCAACGTCGCACTACCTTTGAAATTTTCCTTGCTAGGATCGATTGTTTCATGTCTCATGTGACATTTCGCCCAAATTCTGAAATTGTGTTAGAAATGGCAAATAACCAAAAACAACACATACCAGAAGATTTCTGGACGCAGTTACGACTGCAGTATCGAATTTATTGTCAGAAAAATCTAAATTAGTTTATGAAAAAGGGTACAAAACATGTTGTGACTTGAAGAAAAATTTGGACAAATGCAAATTCAAATGAAAAGCATGGAACTTTCACGGGGCTTGACCCTGACGAAAGTAGAATCAACTATACTCTGACTCTTGACGACTCTTGACTCTGACGAAAATAGAGTCAACTTTCCTAGCTAAAGAATTCATCAAATGAATACTAGTACAATTAACATTTATGTAAATAAATTATCTAATCAATAAAATCTTGTATGATACACGTGAATAAACAAAATTGTATCCACTCAAAATCATTATCGATAAACATTTTTTTCGTGGATAAAATTTGTCTTTATTCACTTATACCATAAATAGATATTTTTTCTCTAAAATTTTGTGATTGGTAGTGAATAGTTGGTACTTTCATATGTACAGTGCTTTCATTAATTCATAATGACAATTTTGTAATTCCAGTAATGGGTCCCAATTGAAATTTCATAATTATCAGTGAAAATTTCGCGTACTCAAATGAAAATTTAAAAAAATTCCTGCTGCATGTTTTTTTGTTAAATAGCCTTAATAATTTTCACCCAAAGATTTAGAAGAAATATTTTATTCATTTTCTTCAAAATTTTGTGATTGGTAATGAAAAGTTTTGAATTCATAATGAAAATTTTCAAATTCATAATCAAAACTTTGCAATTCCAGTAATGTGTATCCATTTTTGTAGTTTCTAAACATAATTTACGTACACATCCAATAATTTCTCACCACCACTTCTATAGTTTGAATAACTTTTGTTGCTTCTTGTAACTAATTTTCTTAATTGTATGTATTAAAAGGAAAATATTTTTATTTTCTCTAAAAGTTTGTGATTGGTAATGAATAGTTTGTAATTCATAATGACAGTTTTGTAATTCCAGTAATGGGTCCCAATTGAAATTTCATAATGATCAGTGAACATTTTACGTAGTCTAATGAAAATTTTCAAAATTTCCTGCCGCATGTTTTTTGTTAAATAGCCTTCATAATTTTCACTCAAATTTTGTGATTTAGAGAAAATATTTTATTCATATTCTTCAAAATTTTGTGATTGGCAATGAAAAGTTTTCAATTCATAATGAAAATTTTGGACAATTCGCAATCAAAAAACTTTGTAATTCCAGCAATGTGTATCCACTTTTGTAGTTTCTAAATATAATTTACGTACACATCCAGGCATTTCTCACCACCACCTCTACAGTTTGATTAACTTTTGCTGCCTCTTGTTGCACAATTCTCTTAATCCTCTCGATTTCTTTGTTGTGCCTGCGTTGTAATTGCCGGTGCCCATAACGGGCGGGCATTGCATTTCTTTACTTGGTCAGTGTTACGACGGGAACGCCCACGCCTCGTGCGCACCGTTTCGGTTTCAATGCCCACCTTCAGCGCTCCAAAACGGGCGACTTTCGCGCGAAATCCTGCAACTTCGCAGATCCGGAGCGGAAACCGAAGAGACCGACAGTTGGGAGCGTATAATATAATATAATGCCGCAATGGTGAATTGATGGCCTGGACGTTGCATGATATGAGTGTCTTCAACGAATTGGTAATTTATGCGCGGATTTGTGACTGGATTCACATCGAAGCCAAAAATGTCCAAATTGTGTTGTACTATTATAAAAATCAATTCAAAATTGTAGAAAATTTTCAGAATCATCATCATCATCATATTCCATTCCTTTGTCCCTAATGGGTGTCGAGGGTTTCTTCGTTTATTCCATGGTAATTTCTGATATTTCTCCATCTATTTCTGTGCATGTACTTTATCTTCGCCTCCTAAAAGGTTGCACCATTCTTTTTCAGTATCTGGCTTATGTCTCCATTCCATGATCTTGCTGGCATTCCTGTTCCTGTCTTTCCTATTCGTCTTGCTTCTCATATTCTTTTCATTCTCTGTCATTTGTTCTCTGTTCTCTGTCATTCTCCCTCCTTCATTCTGTTTAAGTGCCCCAGACTTCTGAGGTTGTTTTTTTATTTTGTTCTTTATCGACGTTACTTTTAAGGACTTTGTGATATCTTCATTATATCTTTCTTTGTTATGATTTCTGTTCTTCTCAGGTACTTCATTTCAGCTGCCTGCAATCTGCTGCCCTGCCTTTTACTTGTAACTCATGATTGATTTCCATAAGAGATAAATTTTCAAAATAAGGATCTAATATTTTACAAAATTTGCCAAAAATGCCCAAAATGTCTATTCGATAATCGAGCCCATGGTCATTGCTTGCTAAGTCAGAACCTTAATTTACTACGGTTCGCCAATATCAGTAAGTGTTCGGAGTCTTACGTGGCAATAAATTTTGTTTACCCATATTTTCATGAAAAGTTTTTATCTCCTCATCGATCAAGGATTACCCATCAGCAAACAATGCGCGTTGCAGTTTTCCCCACTTAAAAACCTGCAGTTCGTCGTGTCACCTACCGAAGGGCGACGTTGCAATTACGGAAATCCGCGCATTTCCCGGCCGTTAATTAGCGCCGCTTTTCCACGCTTTCTTTTCCTTTGTCCTGGCGCCGCTCGGCGTAAATCAATTATTTTCGCTTCCCCCCGCCGCCCTGCGGAGCCGTTCGCGAAAATTAAAGCCCCCATGACCCACTTGGTGTCTTCCTGCTGCTCCTCTCCTCTCCTGCTGGGTTACGCAAGGCCCGCCCGGATTATGCAAATCATGCGGACGGCGACGATCGCGTTTTTTCGTCTGGCACGCGTGGGCTAATTAGCTAATTAAGCGCGCCCCGAAGAGGTCGCCGAGTGAGGCGCTCTTTTTGTGCAGCGCCGTTCGCGGATTTTCATGCCTCCGTCTTAATGGCTAAGATCAAGATAACAGGGTCATTAACTCCGCGAGGTGGTGTTGCAACCAGGTTGTTCCGATAACACCGAGCCGATGTTGGTGCAATGTTACGGGGAATTGCGGATTGTTTTCTGTATTAATTAAGCAGATTTTCACATGGAGCTATCATTTTATTGTGTTTTAATTTGAATAATAAATCCTAAAAGAATAATTAAGAAAATACACATATGTGTAGGTAACTTAGTTACGTACTATATTTATGCTATAAATTAGTACCTATTCTTCAGATTTTTCTAATTATATAAAAATAAATTCAAAATTTGCAAAGATTTTACAGAATTTGCCCCTTTTTTGTTTGTTCAATGTAATTTTTATACTTAGTATTTAAAAGACATTTACTTATAGAACAAAATATATGCTCCTTATACTTCTACAATTATTTTCATATTCATAAAATTTCTAGACTATAACAAGCAAAACAAAAGTCTTACTTTTTTCGAGTTTTTGAGATATTGCTGATGAAAATTAATATTGGGAAATATCAATAGAAAGCACATGGCTACACTATAAAGCATTTTCCAAAGAATTATACATTGGATAATAATCTAATTCAATACATTAGACACCGACATATCATTTAATATCAATGATAAATTGCATTGATATTGACAAGCTAGTTTTTGAGATATCGCCAATGAAGTCGTGTCAATATAGATATTTAAAAATATGAATGGAAATCACAAGCTCACAATAAAAAAAAAGATATCTCAAGAATCACGCATTACATATTAACCCAATTGTATATATTACATACCAATATATCAATAAATATTAATGATAAATTGCATTGATATCGATACGCTAGTTTTTGAGATATAGCTAATAAAGTGTCAATGCCCATATTTAAAAATATCAATGGAAAACACATGTTTACAATAAAAACCAATTATTTCAAGAATCACGCATTACATATTGATTTAATTCAATACATTAGATACAAATTCGTCACTGAATATCAATGATAAATTGCATTGATATTGATATGCTAGTTTTTGAGATATTGCTAACGAAGATCAATATTGGGAAGTATCAATAGAAAAAGCACATGACAACACTGAGCAGCATTTTTTTTTAAATATTATACATTGAATACTAATCCAATTCAAATCATAAGATACCCACATATCACTTAATATCGAGAATAAATTGCAGCGATATTGATGCACTAGTGTTTGAGATTCGTGTTAATATCGACATTTAAAATATCAATGGAAATTACATGTACACAATAAAAAGGAGATATCTCAAGAATCACGCATTGTATATTAATCCAATTTAATATATTAGATACCAATATATCACTAAATATCAGTGATAAATGTCATTGATATCGATACGCTAGTTTTTGATATATCGCTGGTGAAATCGTCTCTATATTGATATTTGTAAATACCAATGGAAAACACAAGTTTACAATAAAAAGCAAATATCTCAAGAATGACGCATTGCATATTAATCTAATTCAATACATTAGATACCAATATATCACTGAATGTCGATGATAAATTGCATTGATATTGATACGCTAATTTTTGAGATATCGCTAACGAATATCAATATTGGGAAAAAGCACACGACCACACTAAAACGTTTTTTTTTTTAAAGATTATACATTGTACAAATTAAATCTAATTCATATCATTAGTTACCAACATATCACTTAATATCGATGATAAATTACAGTGATATTGATACGGTAGTTTTTGAAAATCGCTAATGAAGTCGTGTTAATGTCGATATTTGAAAATATGAATGGAAATCACATGCTCACAATAAAAAGGAGATATCTCAAGAATTACGCATTGCATATTAACCCAATTGTATATATTAGATACCAATATATCAATAAATATCAATGATAAATTGCATTGATATCGATACGCTATTTTTTAGATATCGTTAATGAAGTCGTGTCAATGTCGATATTTAAAAATATCAACGAAAATCATATGGTCACAATAAAAAGCAAATATCTCAAGAATCGCGCATTGCATATCAATCGTATTCAGTACATTAGATACCAACATGTCACTGAATATTAATGACAAATTGCATTGCAATTGATACGCTAGTTTTTGAGATATCGCTAATGAATCTCAATATTTGAAAATGTTAATAGAAAGCACATGTCCACACTAAAATACAATATTATCAGGAATTATATATTTAATCCCTAATAATGAAAATATAAAAATAACCCTACCGCTCCTCCACTGCAATATTATTTCATAACAATAATATTAATAATAATATAAATAATTATACTGAAAATTAAGCTATAATAATATTAAGAATAATAATTTTAGGTCAGTAGTTAAGCAACACTGATTCTAACGCAGGTTAGGTTAGTTTTCGATTAATTTAATCCGCGGTTTTATTGGCGGATTAATCAATTACCGCGGGCAGTAACAATGGGTTGATTGCAAATGCAGGATAACAATGTAATAATTGCAGATGCATTACTTTAATTACTCGCGATTTCCGCAATCAACCCATTGTTACTGCCCGCGACAATTGATTAATCCGCCAATAAAACCGCGGATTAAATTAATGGAAAACTAACCTAACCTGCGTTAGAATCAGTGTTGCTTAACTACTTAGGTCTCCTATACTGTACTATTAGTCGATAATAATACCACAATAATATGTACAATAAACATAATTATACTGAAATTTAAGCTATAATAATATTAATAATAATAATTTTAGTGCTCCTATACTGTAATATTAGTCGATAATAATACCAATATTACTAATAATTCCACTACTCTTCTGTTAAAAACGTGACTTTTTTCCGCTATATTATTACATGAAACATAAAATATGCTATCGAGAAACAATGCGAACATTTAAGTACTACGCAGCCAGATTTGCTCATGGTCACATTTAATATCGCGACATTGGCGAGTATGTATTGTGGATTTGTTTACAGTATATGATCCAATTATTTGATCATAATTACACAGTAAAAAAATAACGCAATAGAAGTGCACGAGTCTTCCAACTTGTGATATATTTCAGTTATAAGCTATAATAATTATTATGCTAATGTGGGTAATAATAATAATAATAACAATAATGAAAGCAAAATTAATTAGTAATTATGAAGTAGGAATTACTAATTAGCCGCGGCTGCAGAAATTAGTCGTCTTTAAATAAATATATTAATATACAAAGTGTTCAAAAAAGGGATATCAATTTTCATTCTAGATACTAATAGGTGACACTGTTCAAGATGCAAATCTAATATATTTTGCAATGTTGCTGAAATGTTTTCCAGGATACAAAGCAAATAATTTGTTTAGATTTTTCTACATGTCATTATTTATTATTATTTCGTTGGGACTAGATGGAAAAGTTGACACCATAGCTGACCTGGCAGTTTTTGCCTGATAATGGTTAACAAAAATATCGAAACTAGTTGTGAAATAAACATTAAAATTACAATTGTGAAAAGCAACACTTATGTACAAATGTACGATAATGACTCGTTAAGCTGTCGAAACTACTCAAATATATTGCAATAAGTGCATCAACAAAGTTATTTGTGTTTTTTTATATACAATTAAGGAAATGCAAACTTGATGAGACAGTATGTTTTTTTTTCTTATTATGATATCATAAACCAATCATATTACGAGTATCAATGTTTTGATTAGACTTTTATTGCGGGGAGAATCCGCAGTGGTTTTGAAACGAAGGTTTCGTTTCGGCTCAAGGTGTGGATTTGCGTCTTGATTGTTGTTGGGCTGATAATTGGCGACCTCGCGGATACATTGTTCGATTTGATGGGAACGGCAGGGAAAGGTTTAATGAATTGATGATGCAACGATGGGATGATTAGCGGGATCGGTTCTCCGGATTGATTGAGGCCAACAGTAAGCGATTCTTTTTAATGTTAATTGCAGGATGCACAAATTTGTGCAACGAATTAGGCGCGATGAAATTTCCTCAACCAGAGCCGAATTAAGAGTTTTTGATACTTTTTGGATTAAGAATTGTATGTATGGTATGTATATACATTATATTGAAATGTATATATTGTATGAATGTATTGTATAAATTCTTACAGACACTGAAGTATTAAATACATACCTACTTATAAAATAATAAATTGCAGTACAATTAAGCAGAACATCAAATAATAACAAAATGCATCAATACATTAAAAAAAAAATCATACAAATAATAAAGATATTCAAGGATTCCTGAAAATTTCATGAAAATTACGGTTGTTAATCAAGATTTTACATGTTTTATTGAAATAGTACAGATAATATGTAATAACAATCAAGTATCACGAAAAATAAATAAATTTTAAAAAACCCAACCAATGTAAGGATATATCATCATCAAGGGTATCTCATGTAAGGGTTACAAATACCTAACCTGGGAACTAAAGATGTTCAAGGATTCCCGAAAATTTCATGTTTTTTTTTTGTTTTTGGAAGGTTTTTTTTAACACATTCATGTATGATTCACATAAAGATGTCTAAAGATTCCTGAAAATGTCTTGAAAATTACCAAGGTGTTACATTTTTTTAAAATTTGGAAATGATGCTCAAGTACAAGTAAATCAATAGTAGGTTGTACTTTTGATTGTAAATCACATTGTTTTAGTCTCGTTTTCTGTGAGATTGTGGTGCGTACTACATGCCATTTACCTGGATACGAAATCAAATTGCTATTTCTGCACATAATCGGCCAGATAACGGGAAACGCGGTCTTCTGGCCGCACAATTTTACTGTAAACACGAAAATTGTAGTCCATGCGTCGCACATGCATAGGGCCTTGGACGGTAATAACAAGCGTTTGCGTCCTCAAACGTTTAATATTACTTTTTTGTGCTTGGAGCGCGGGTGTGCGCTGTTTGCGGTGATTACACACGAAACCGTCCAATCTAGGAGCGTAAATGGTGCACGAAGGTCATCTTCATTTTGGTAATTGTAGGATATAACGGTGGAGCTGCCCGTTGTGTGCCACGGAAATTCGGTGGTGATTCACGCACGTCACGGACGCACAGTGTCTTGAAGAGTATTCATTAGCTGAGAATTGTGTCGTTAATTTTTACCATCTCAACAACAGATATTTTAGTCAACAAATTTAGCCCCAATAAAGCCAAAATGATAGCCAAGGGAACAGTGAAGATATGGCATAGAAAAAGGAAGAAGCTATAGCTTGTAGTACATTAATTTTTATAGTTCATTTACGAAGAAACAAGAAAATAACAGGGACGCAATGATTTCCATGATGGCTGAATGTTAAGCATGAAATCAGGCAATTCACTGTTCTGCCTATATTATTTATTTTGTAAACGTCTTCGCTATGACTGATAGCTGTTGGGAATACCGGTTCTACTTCACCCCCAGCAGAGATTTCGATTAAATTAATTCACGGTTTTAATCGGCGGTTTTAATCGGCGGTTATAATGGCGCATAGAAAAAGTGCATTCTAAACGTTATATGTCATATCAGAGTACCCCAAAATGATGAAAATGTGTTATTTCCATATTCACATTTTTGCGGTAAATTCGTTGGCGGTCTAATCACCGCGACTAATTGCAATAGGATAATTACTGCTGGGGGTGAAGTAGAACCGGTGTTGCCTAACTACTACTGATTACCAACACCAAAAAAGCGATTTGAACCACAATTGAAAATTGTATGTTATGAACTCTAATGAATGATTTTGTGTAAACGCCAAACGTATTTTTTTATATCATAGATATAAAAAAATCCACCGAATATTTAGCCTCCCCCAATTGTGCTGATAACGCTGTTTAAATATTGGCAGCAATAATTGACGAGATTGCGATTGCCTGTTCGTTTTGCTTTGGGACCTCGCTGGATTCCGCGATTCATCCGAGATTCGCTCAGACCGTTTCGCCGCATCGAGTGATTCACGGCTGCGCTGCGATAAAAAAAAATCGATTCACTTCCGGTTTATCTGACCGCGGCGGTCGTCGGCGGGGATGGAAGTGAGACATGCGGATAAATGCGTCCCGCCCGCTTGATAATGAAGTATTTATTAATAGAGCGCCCCCGGAACGGGTGATAAAGAATGTAATTTTAGCTGTTACGTGGGTTCCGGGGAGCGATTGCTGGAAATGCCCTGCATTTGTCACAGCCCCAGCTAGAGGTCTTAATCGATAGCTAACCCCACTGATGTTCAGGGATTGCTCTCGATTTGTAATTGTAACTCTGCCGCTTGTACCACGGGATGGATAAAAAACAGCAAAACGCTTCACAGTGAATAAAACATTATATTATACAATGGCATAATAATAAAGTTATAAGCAATTAACTGGAGAACATTCGACAACTGAGGAGCATTTAAAGTATTGTAGTTTATTGTAAAAAACAGCAAAAAGCTTCACAGTGAATAAAACATTACATTATACAATGGCATAATAATAAAGTTATAAGCAATTAACTGGAGAACATTCAACAACTGAGGAGCATTTAAAGTATTGTAGTTCGAGATTCGAGATTTCGAGATTCGCTAAGGCCCGTTTCTATAGTCTATACTTGAGCATGAGTTCGACTCAAGTCGTATTTTTGCCTATACTTGGTTGCGTTTGGTGCATAAACAATTAGAGAGAATGTGCAACCAAATATACGACTTGAGTCGAACTCGTGCTCAACTACGCACTATAGATACGGGCCTTAGTGTTTAAAATTTTGTTAAAACTCACTAAAATCATCAGCATCAGCAAATTAACATTTAACTGGAGAGTATTTAACATTCAGCAATTAAACTTTTACGATTTTCGAGAGATTCACTAAAAGTTTCAAATTTCGTCAAAAATTAATAAAATCATCAGTAACCAAAGAAACATGTAACCATTGAAGATTCGAATTCAATTCCTCCTCTTTTCAAAACTATTAGGCTTTGAGAGTTTCAAATGTTCTTCTGAAATATCTGCCATCATCTAACATTAACCAAATTAGGCCGATTGGTTGAGTGCCTCAAAACGAAAAACTATCAAAAACCAGCCAAAATTGGCCAAAATCGCTAAAAATGCCGAAATATGGCTTAGCAAAAACTCTTAAAAGTGTGATCAGGAATATATTTTTTATACAGTCTTTTTGTCGCTGAACCAAATGATCTAATTCAAAGTCTCTACGATGCGTAGAAAAAAAGTTGTGACCAAAACAACTTTATGCAACTGGAACAACAGCAGAATATTTAACAACTGAGGAGCATTTAAAGTATAGTAGTTTTCGAGATTCACTAAATGTTTAAAATTTTGTTAAAAATTAATAAAACATCAGCTTCAGCAAATTAGCAATTAACTGGCTATATTTAATAATCAAGGAGCTTTTAAACTTTTACGGTTTTCGAGAGGTTCATTAAAAGTTTAAAATTTCGTTAAAAATTAAAAAAAATCATCAGCAATCAAAGAGACATGTAACCATTGAAGTTTCGAATTCATTCAAATTCAATTTTTCCCATTTCAAAACCTATTACGGTTTTAGAGTTTCAAGTGTTGGTCTGAAATATCTGCCATCATCTAACATGAACCAAATTAAGCCGATTCGCTGAGTGCCTTAAAGCGAAAATCTATCAAAATACAGCAAAAATGGCTAAAAATGCTGAAAGATGCCTTAGCTAAAACTCTTATAAGTGTAATCAGGAATATATTTGTATACAGTTTTTTTGTCGCTGAATCAAATGAGCTAACGCAGAAGTCTCTACGATGCGTAAAAATAAAGTTGTGAGCAAAACAACTTTATGCAACTAGACCAACTGGACAAAATTTAACAACTGGGGAGCATTTAAAGATTGCAGTTTTCTAGATTCAAGATTTCGAGTTTCACTAAGTGTTTAAAATTTACGGTTTTCGGGAGATTCACTAAAAGTTTAAAATTTCGTTAAAAATTAAAAAAATCATCCGCAATCAAAGAGAAATTTAACCATTAACCATTAAGTTTCGAATTCAATTCTTCCCATTTCAAAAACAATTAGGGTTTGAGAGTTTCAAATGTTGGTCTGAAATATCTGCCATTATCTAACATTAACCAAATTAAGCCAGTTGGTTCAGTGCCTCAAAGCGAAAAACTATCAAAAACCAGCCAAAATCAGCCAAAATCGCTACAAATGCTGAAAGATGCCTTAGCCAAAACTCTTATAAGTGTAATCAGGAATATATTATTATACTGTTTTTTTGTCGCTGAATCAAATGAGCTAACGTAGAAGTCTCTACGATGCGTACAAAAAAAAGTTGTGAGCAAAACAACTTTTGGCATAAAAATATCGATTTTTTTCAAGTCAACGAGAATTGTCATCTGCACAAGTTTAAACCAAACCAGTAAACGTGTCCTTTGCATATGGGACTTATGTTTTCTTGATGGTTTTTCTTCTGAATCGAATGAGACCAAATGAAAGTCTCTACGATTCGTAAAAAAAAAATTGTGAGGGCAACAACTTTTGCCACTTCAAAAGAATATTTAATTTTTTGAGTCAATTATTATTAAGACAATTATTTCCCAATTCTATTAATATTCAATTCTATGTTAAACAAATACATCAAATCGTTAATAAATCAATAAATTTCCATATACAATTTCTATCTGATATAAAAATATAATTTTATGAGAACTGGTATGAAAAGAAAATTCCCAAATTGGCAGTAAAATTGCATGCCTATAATATGTATAACATGACAAAATATGTAAAAAATTGTTTAATTGTGTAATAAATTATTACGTAAAAGTTACATAATTTCACACAAAGACAATTATTTCCCCATTCTATTAATATTCAATTTTATGTTAAACAAATACATTAAATCGTTGATAAATCAATAAATTTCCATATACAATTTCTGTCTGATATAAAAATATAATTTTATGAGAACTGGTATGAAAAGTAAATTCCCAAATTGGTAGTAAAATTGCATGCCTATAATATGTATAACATGACAAAATATGTAAAAAAATGTTTAATTGTGTAATAAATTATTACGTAAAAGTTACATAATTTCACACAAAGACAATTATTTCCCCATTGTATTAATATTCAATTCTATGTTAAACAAATACATCAAATCGTTAATAAAACAAATATATTTCCACATACAATTTCTGTCTGATATAAAATTAGAATTTTACGAGACCTGGTATGAAAGGTAAAATTCCCAAATTGGCAGTAAAATTGCATGCCTCGCCGTAAATTCTATTAGTACGTCCATTAGTACTTTTATTCATTTTAATATTGTATAATTACATTTACCTGTGCCGCTAATTGCGTCGCATATGTACTTAATTGGTTCCTATTAAAATAAATTAGAGGCATTTACATCAGGAATTACTAATTGATTTGAAAATGTAGCAGTTTAATATGCCGCGAATTTTGCTTATTTTTTTTTTGTACGATTTAATTCGCATTAATTTGGACGGTTGTATGATTTAATAGGCATTAAGTGGCCACTTTTTCAAGGCAATGTAGAAATTATTCAATCGCCATATGAATTATACATACAGGGTGTTTCAAGAGGATTGGTACATATTGTAATTATGTAGCAATTATGTTTATTTTGAGAAAGACAAAAATCTTATGAACATGTATTCAATGCTCAATATAGGCCCTTTATATGTGCAACTATCGCAAATTATATAAAAAAATTGATTATAAATTATAAAAAAATCTGATGCATTAAAAACCTGACGAAAAGTAATTTTTCGCTCACAATTTCTGATCGACTAGTGACTCGACTCAAACTTTTGTTCAAAAAGTTTTCGTGGTTCTTTCTGATTGGTCGCATTTGATTTAGGGACGAAAAACAACAAGAAAATGTAATCCTCTGCATATGGGATTTAAATTTTCTTGATGTCTTTCGTTTACTGTTCAGATTTTAACTTATGCAGATGATAATTTTCATCGACTCCAAAATTAGTCTTTTGAAGGGCCAAAAGTTGTTTCCCTCGCATTTTTTTTTTCTACGTATCGTAGAGATGCGTAGAGATTCGATTCAGCGATTAAAAAACACCGAGAAAACATAAGTCCCATATGCAAAGAACACGTTTACTGTTCTGGTTTAAACTTATGCAAATGACAATTCTCATTGACTTGAAAAGTTAGATATTTTTATAAAGTGCCGAAAGTGTTTTGCTCACAACTTTTTTTTATGCATCGTAGAGACTTCTACGTTAGCTCATTTGATTCAGTGACAAAAAACTATACAAAATATATATTCCTGGTCACACTTTTAAGAGTTTTGGCTAAGGCATCTTTCAGCATTTTTAGCGATTTTGGCCGATTTTGGCAGTTTTTTTATAGTTTTTCGCTTTGAGGCACTCAACCAATCGGCTAAATTTGGTTAATGTTAGATAATTGCAGATATTTCAGACCAACATTTCAAACTCTCAAACCCTAATTGTTTTTGAAATGGGAAAAATTGAATTCGAAACTTGCTAAGGCTTCTTTCAGCGTTTCAGCTTCTCAAGTGGATATGAAAACTGAATGAAGAACTTTGTGAAGTTAATTCATTCCCAAGTGGATTTGAAAACTGAATGAAGAACTTTGTGAAATTCAGTTTTCAAATCCACTTGAGAATGACCCAATTGTGGTCGAAACTGGATCCTTTAAACGTTAAAATAAAAGTGATATAAAACGTGGTAAAATATCAAGAATACATAAGTCCCAAATGCAAAGGACAAGTTTACTGTTCTGGTTTAAACTTATGCAGATGACAATTCTCATTGACTTGAAAAGTTCGATATTTTTATAAAGTGCCAAAAGTTGTTTGGCTCAGAACTTTTTTTCTATGCATCGTAGAGACTTCTACGTTAGCTCATTTGATTCAGCAACAAAAAAACTATAGAAAACATATATTCCTGATCACACTGTTAAGACTTTTGGCTAAGGCATCTTTCAGCGTTTCAGGTTCTCAAGTGGATCTGAAAACCAAATGAAGAACTTTGTGAAGTTAATTCATTCCCAAGTGGATTTGAAAATTGAATGAAGAAATTTGTGAAGTTAATTCAGTTTTCAAATCCACCTGAGAATGGCCCAATTGTGGTCGAAACTGGATCCTTTAAACGTTAAAATAAAAGTGATATAAAACGTGGTAAACCATCAAGAAAACATAAGTCCCATATGCAAAGGACACGTTTACTGCTCTGGTTTATACTTATGCAGATGACAATTCTCATTGACTTGAAAAGTTCGATATTATTGCCAAAAGTTGTTTTGCTCACAACTTTGTTTCTATGCATCGTAGAGACTTCTACGTTAGCTCATTAGATTCAGCGACAAAAACACTATACAAAAAAATATATTCCTGGTCGCACTGTTAAGAGTTTTAGCTAAGGCATCTTTCAGCGTTTCAGCTTCTCAAGTGGATTTGAAAACTGAATGAAGAACTTTGTGAAGTTAATTCATTTACAAGTGGATTTGAAAACTGAATGACGAACTTTGTGAAGTTAATTTATTTACAAGTGGATTTGAATACTGAATGAAGAACTTTGTGAAGTTAATTCAGTTTTCAAATCCACTTGAGAATGACCCAATTGTGGTCGAAACTGAAGTCGTTTAAACGTTAAAATATAAGTCATATAAAACGTAATAAAATGTATGTTTTTATTCCTGATAACTATAGTACTGGTGATAACTTTAAATTCTTTAAATAAAACAAACACTTTTCTTTGTTTGCAATGCAGTACTGTATTGCTACTGAAGATGGCTGCATTGCGACCGAAATGTGCATTTAGTAAATAAATGTTTTTTTGTGAAGAAAGTGTTCCGTAGTTTAATATAATATGAACTTTGCGAAGTTAATTTTAGTCATTCTCAAGTTGATTTGAACACTGAAAAACTTTGTGAAGTTAATTTTGGTCATTCTCAAGAGGATTTTGGTCATTCTCAAGTGGATTTGAAAACTGAATGAACTTTGTGAAGTTAATTCCGTTTTCAAATCCACTTGAGAATGACCTAATTGTGGTCGAAACTGGATCTTTTAAACATTAAAATAAAAGTGATATAAAACGTGGTAAAATGTGTTTTTATTCCTGATAACTATAGTACTGGTGATAACTTTAAATTCTTTAAATAAAACAAACACTTGTCTTTGTTTGCAATACAGTACTGTATTGCTACTGAAGATGGCTGATTGCGGCCGAAATGTGCATTTAGTAAATAAATATAAATAATAAAGTAAATAATATAAATAAAATTTGTGAAAAAAGTGTTCCGTATTTTAATATAATATGAACTTTGTGAAGTTAATTTTAGTCATTCTCAAGTGGATTTGAAAACTGAAAAACTTTGTGAAGTTAATTTTGGTCATTCTCATGTCGATTTTGGTCATTCTCAATTGGATTTGAAAACTGAATGAGCTTTGTGAAGCTAATTCAGTTTTAAAATCCATTTGAGAATGACCCAATTGTGGTCGAAACTGGATCCTTTAAACTTTAAAATAAAAGTGATATAAAACATGGTAAAATGTATGTTTCTAATCCTGATAACTATAGTACTAATAAGTTCTTTAAATTCTTTAGATTGTACATTTTAACAACATATGATTACAAAGCTAATAACACAGTCGAAACTGTAGATTAGAAAATAAGTTGAAGAAAAACTGTGTTAACTGTGTAGTTACTGTGTTTTCTTTTATACTTTAACATGTTTAACGAAGTAAACGCAACCACCATGCAAAATTTGAAAAAGCCTTACGCTGCTTGATTAATGATTTATTGGGGAAAACACAATTTCTGTGAACCTGCCAATTGTTGTTGTTTCACAGAAATTATTATTAATATAACTAATTACCACCAAACATTAACTGCAAAATACAGTAATTATGCTTATTTCAAATTTTACCAAGCCGCAATTATTTCAACATTAATTAATTTGAAATTCAAATATTACACAACCGTAGATAATTCGGGATTCATTAATAAATGTATTTAATTAAAAATTAAATGTACAGTACACTTGCAGTTAATCATAATTATAATTAACACCGTTTATGGTTTTTCAGTGACAGCCAAATTGATTTACGACATGCAACTGTTATTGGGATTGCATAAAAAAGTGATGATAGTTATGGTTTTAAAATAAAGTGTACCTGAAAATATTTTGGGAAAAATCACAACCTGAAGTGTGATTGTGCTCTTATCATATTTTTTTATTCATAATTTCAAGATTTGAAAAATATTTTACTGAAAGATAAAACTGCAAATATGTTTTGTATTTTTCAAAATGTTTTGGAAAAAAAATCCCAGCCTGAAATTCAATATTGCTCTTATAATATTTATCTTTTATTATTATAAAAGAGATTTCTTTGAACTTTGAAAGAAAACTAATTCATATATTCATATTTAGTATATTATGCATATTTCGCATAAAATTATTAAATTATTATAAAATATTTTGCATAATTTTTTTTTTGTGCATATATTGGCATATTTTGCCATATTTTTATAAATGTTTTCAGAGTTTAAAGATCACCCTTTATAATTATGGAGAAAGTCAAGTGCTGCCCCCATCAGATTTATTGTTACTTTCGGCGTCGAGACTGCATCACTTATTGGTTTACAAAGGCCGGCTATATCTCTTCGGATTACCATTGGCTCGTGCTGACGTAAAGATCCGTAAACCACCACTCAATTAAAACAGAATCGCTTCTTCCACTCTTCCAACCCTCGATCCTCGACAGAGACGTCAGCGCAGAGAAAGGGGCCGCATAAATATTTCGCCGGCTGAGCGCGGGGGGCGGCATTGGGAGCCGCCGGCGCAATTATCCTTCCCTTCCTTCGCCAGGACGACGACTTTATTAACGCGAGCCGCGAGGCCGAATCCTCTCCACCCCGGCGATCGGCTTTTGTCTGGGGCGCGCGCTTTTCCGCACGAATTAGCGCGCCCCCGCGGCCCCCGGCGGGGGCGGCTGGAGGAATCGTCGGGGCAATGCGCCGTGAAATTTTCAATTTTCGCCGCTCGAAGGTGCGCCCCGCTGATGGATGCGGGGCCGTCTCGCGTTATTAATTGGCGCCGCGACGCCGACAGGGGGGAATCTGAATCTCAATCGATATGTGCTTGATACGACCCGTCTAAAGCCTAGATACTTACACACACAAGTTTCTAATTCATATCGTTTTTTTTTTAACTTTGATACTGAAGAACTTCTTTTTGGGTCGTAATCCTCTATAATCGTCGTAATCGTAATCCTGTATAATATCCGAATGTAGAAATATGTAAAATTATAATTAAATTATTATATCTTGTACCTGCAAACAAACTTATAATTATGTAAGCTAAAGCGTTCGCGTTCGTGCCAGTAAACAAGTTGCCTAGCGTGAACCGCCCGCTGCCAAATTACCGGGCTCATCCCTCGCCTGGGCCGGGATAGAATTGGGTGTTTTCGGGGATTAAATTCCTCGGATTATGATGCAATGTATCCGTGGGGCGGCCGCCGAGGTTCACGTAATCGGGGGGCAGGGGGGCGATCGGACGCCGCGTTTTAATCAACGGCGCTGCAATTTTCGTTTATTTTCGGCGCGCAATCCATTTACACGGATATTTAATTAATACCGATCGGCGGAATGGCTGCGGGATTCCGGCAGGGTCTGGGAAATATGCGAGGACCCCGCAATTTGCGAGCAGGTGATTATTTGGATTGAAATCGTTGCCATCAATTCGGCGCCGCGGAGAACTCCAACTGTGCAATGCAGAGGACACTGTGGAAAATCGTTATCGGAGGCGGTAATTAATTCCGGCTGGACGTTTTCTCGATTACCTACGAAGACCAGGCATTGATTTTTACGAAGTTTTAATAATTTGGCTGGACGTCTTCACGATTATCAATGAAGACCAACACGGATTTTATAGATAATCGAGAAAACCACCAGCCAAATTTTTAAATGTTTATAAAAATCAATCCCAGCAATGGCAGGCAAGTGAAAAACTCATGGGAAGCAACACCTATGGAGAAAAAAAAAAACAAAGGCAAGACCACGAGAGACATGGAATGCCTGAGTTGTCAACACAATCGAACATAAGGGCAAAAGCAACTGAGGCGCCAAAACAATCGAACATAACTGCAATAGCTGGAGCCAGGCCAAAATAGGAAGCAATGGATTGCATTCTACAAGCAGTAGAACCTCAACACCTCAAAGCCCCAAATGAGGACATCGATCAAGAAATTCCTATTGGTAATCGAAAAAACGAGAAAAGAATTTTATCAACCATCACATATGTCTTATCAAATTAAAACTATTTACAACTTATCAAATATGTATCTGCAAATAGCAATCTAATGACAATATTAAATTTCGTAGCAACTTGAGTCGTACTAATATTGCGCACAAGCTTTCACTCTGTATCCAGCATATTTGAAAATTTATGCAAAAAAAACGGATAACACCAATGAAAACAGTCAAAACACATTATTTTCAAGATTTCGTGTCATTTTGTACTAAATTGCTTCAAGAGATCCAAATGAAATCTTGGAAAAACAGTTGTTACCTTATATTCATTTTGTTTTCAGTTTCCAATATAGTCCAGCCATATTAGCTTCAAAAAGCCGTTTTGGCGGAAATAAATTATATAGTTTTGAAATTTGGTATACTCTTAATATTGAAAAAAACACCCCCAAAATTACAGGATTATTTGACTTACAGCCTCTATTCCGCGCGAACTATAGCTTTTGTGCCAAACCGTGTAATATAATTTTTGTTCAAAATTTTGTTCCCATCAACTTCACTCGATATAAAAATTTTCAGGCGGTGCACCATTTGCGAGATATTTGCGAAAAATAACCCAAGTTCGCCGTTTGGGGGGGGGGGGGGGGTGTTTTTCAATATTAAGGGATGAAGCCCCCACCGGGGGAGGGGAAACTCGTCAGAAATTCAATTCTAGAGTACTTAAGAGTCAGTATACCAAATTTCAAAACTATAAAATTTATTTCCGCCAAAAAGTCTAATTTGACTGGACTTATCATAATAGGACTTTATTGCCGATCGTTGAGAATCGACGAACCTCTAAATCAAGAATGATATAAAAAAATAACACTGTACAGTCATGCCGTACAGTCATGAGTACTTAAGAGTCAGTATACCAAATTTCAAAACTATAAAATTTATTTCCGCCAAAAAGTCTAATTTGACTGGACTTATCTTAATAGGACTTTATTGCTGATCGCTGAAAATCGATGAACCTCTAAATCAAGAATGATATAAAAAAATAACACTGTACAGTCATGCTCACATAAATCTAGTACAAACAATTTGACATTGCCATATAAAATTGCTATTGTGGCCTAATTTCTTGTACTAGATTTATGTAAGCGTGACTGTATGTGATTAAATGTTCTATGTATATCGTAAATTCCAAATTTTTATTACATCAAATTCATTTAGCTCATTGGTTTGTTAACTGGCACGCAAGGAGGTACATGGGAGGGCCCCAAATTCAAATTTGCACGGGGCCCCATGAAGCCATAACGCGTCACTGGTTTATATTAATGTTTTCCATTTTCCACTTATATTTGGCTTAGTTAAAAATGACGTTATTTCGAATCATTGAGAATCGATGAAACCTTAATATAAATAATCATATTTTACAACTAGTTTTACAACTCTTCAGAAGAAAATTTCGGAAAAACTAAATACGGAATACTTTCCAATTTTACTTTTTTTGTAGTATTAATATACCTACTCAACAACGAAGCCAGTTTTAGTTTTAGAGAATTAATGAAAACGCATTGGTTTTGCAAATTGCCTTTTCAGTACCTCTTCTAAATTGCTTTAGGAAATTCAATTTAATTTCAATTGATTGATGTTATTCATATGTACCTATACACTTTAATAAACATACTACTACTACTACTAATTCCTCGAGTGAAGTAATGAAGGGGTAGTATTCAAATTTTCCATTTTCCAATAATACATGGACCGCATTTGTGATCATTGAGAATCGATGAAACGTCAGTACAAAAAAGCATTTTCTGCAATCAATTTTATTTGCTTATACAGGGTGTCAATTTGAAAAGTTTCCATCGACTTTATTCATAGAACATATGATTATTTTTTAAATTACTCAAAACCGTTTGGGTGGTTCGAAGGGGGAACCAAAATGGCTTACGTACTGTCGACCCCTTACCTATAGTTCAAGCCACAGCCACCTACATCTAAAAAAATTAAATGTCACCCCCCTACTTGTTATACATCGTTGGAAAGCTCTTGAAAAAATGCTAATTCAGATAATCAAATGATTTTCAGAGTATACGTAACAAGGATATCAGTTTTAATATTTAATAATCGACTGAAATAAATACATTTTTGCAAAATACTGATTCGCATTTGGTATTAATTTTTTTTGTGCTTTATTTTTTTGTTTTTGTGGATTCTTGTATACGTAACAAGGATATATCAACTATGATATTTGACACTCTACTGATCTTTCCAAAATATTCATTCTGTACTTGGTAAAACTTATTCGTGCTTTATTTCTTTTTTTGGGGATTTTGGCATTAAAATTCGTCGTGAAATTTATTTCAAAATTCCCGAAATCTGGTTAAATCTGGTCAAGACTTTCAACTACGTAGTACAAAATAGGTATATTTAACAAAAGTATCAATTTTGATATTTAATAATTGACTATAAAATAATTTATTTTCAAAATAACGAGCCTGTCTTTGGTAATAAGTTATTCTTTCTTTATTGTTTTTAAGGATTTTTCAAAACTATAGGTAGAGTGTATTCAAATTTTCACATTGTCTCATTGTACAAAGTACAACTAACAGGAATGTTAGTATTTGATAATCCATCATCAAATTTATCAAATTATATTTGATTATAATGGATTATCAAATTATATTTCATAATGATAATATATTATAATTATCAAATCATATTTGATTACAATGGATTATCAAATTATATTTGATTATAATACATTACCAAATTATATTTGAAAATGATAATATATTATAATTATCAATTTATATTTGAAAATGATAATATATTATAATTATCAATTTATATTTGATAATCCATTTTCTTTAACCGATGTTAAGTTATTGTCAATTGAAGTTGAAGTTTTTAATTATTGTCAGTTATTGTCGGTTATTGAAGTTGAAGGTAATAATCTGATATTATCATTAGAAACTCATTGCAACTTTTTTGGGGAAAATTCTGACAAAACTATATTACAATTTTCACATTGTCTAATTGAACAAAGTACAGCTAACAGGAATGTTAGTATTTGATAATGATAATATATTATATTTATCAAATTATATTTGATTACAATGGATTATCAAATTATATTTGATTATAATGGATTATCAAATTATATTGGAAAATGATAATATATTATAATTATCAATTTGTATTTGATAATCCATTTTCTTAAAACGATGTTAAGTTATTGTCAGTTGAAGTTGAAGTATTTAGTTATTGCCAATTATTGTCTCTCATTGAAGTTAATGGTAATAAGCTGTCGTTATCATTAGAAACTCATTGCACCTTTTTTGGCAAAAGTTCTGGCAAAACTATATTAAAATTTTCACATTGTCTAATTGTACAAAGTACAGCTAACAGGAATGTTAGTATTTGATAATCCATCATCAAATTTATCAAATTATATTTGATTACAATGTATTATCAAATTATATTTGAATAAAATGGATTATCAAATTTTATTTGCTAATGATAATATATTATAATTATCAAATTATATTTGATAATCCATTTACTCAAAACGATGTCAAGTTGTTCTCAGTTGAAGTTGAAGTTTTTAGTTATTGTCAGTTATTATCGCTTATTGAAGTTGAAGGTAATAATCTGTCGTTATCATTAGAAACTCATTGCAACTTTTTTGCCAAAAATTCTGGCAAAACTATATTAAAATTTTCACATTGTCTAATTGTACAAAGTACAGCTAACAGGAATGTTAGTATTTGATAATCCATCATCAAATTTATCAAATTATATTTTATAATCAAATATAATTTGATAAATTTGATGATGGATTATCAAATACTAACATTCCTGTTAGCTGTACTTTGTACAATTAGAAAATATGAAAATTTTAATATAGTTTTGATAATGATAATATATTATAATTATCAAATTATATTTGATAATCGATTTTCTCAAAACGATGTCAAGTTATTGAGAGTTGTAGTTGAAGTTTTTAGTTAATCTGGCCAATTCTCTATACACATTGCTAATAGTGAGCAAGATCATATCTTGCTATTCTTAATATATTGTGTTACTTAGCAATATTTTCTATATACGATATATAGAAAATATTGCTAAGTAACACAAACTATTAAGAATAGCAAGATGTGATCTTGCTTACTATTAGCAATGTGCATAGAGAATTGGACAGATTTTCAGTTATTATCACTTATTGATGTTGAAGGTAATAATCAGTCGTTATCATTGGAAACTCATTGCAACTTTTTTCTTGAAATTTGCTGAAGCAATTGAAAATTCTTGTAATAATCTGAATGAGCATCGCACCCATGACTACTGATTAGTAGTCGGAGCCCAAACTCATTACGCCACAAGGCTTATATGGTTCAAAGGAAAAGGACATTAGAAAACAATGCACAGGCATTGGCACTGCAAGACTCCGTAATGCTGATACTAAATATAGATTATTCGATTGCCTTGGGACCCCATAAGTGATGCATAATAATTTATTAATTACTAGAAATGATGTATGTTCACCGCTTCCCATTAGAGATTAATTGCAAAATTTATTGCTGCTATAGACAACTAAACTTGTTTGCTATACATATTTGCAGATTACCTGACTATGAAAGATTTTTACTTTAATAATAATAATAATAATAATTGTTTATTGGTGTTTGCAACATAGAGTTTTACACAGGTCAAATTTGGTACAAAAGGTATACAAATACGTAAGTATTTACAAAATATACAAAAAAAAAAAACTTACAAAAAAAGAAAGATACATAAAATACTGATTGGACAATACAACGTGAGACAATAAAATTACGGAATGTGGTCACTACGCATGTTAGACAAATAGTTGCCGCAGGAATAGTAGGCTTTACTACGTTGTAGTAATAATAAAATGCAATTTGTTTAACTTAGACAAACTTTTATTATTGATAATAATAATTGCTACTGTTTCTGTATCTTTGGCGTAATTTGCTTATACTATCATTTCGACCGATAATTTTGAGCCAATAATAATATTGAATAATAGGTTTTACCACAAAATTTGCAAAAAAAAGTTGATTTTTGTAAATTCCACACAATTTGTGTTTAAAATAATAATAATCGTATAATATAAATAAAGTATAATAATAACACTTTACACCCGAAAGGGTATAAGAAGAGATATAATAATAATAATAATAATAAAAAAATAATAATATCATTTATTGTATTCAAATGGATTATTATTATTTTTATTGATTATTAATATTAGCTCGTCGCGACATTGAAATGATTCGATTTCTCTCCATCTGTGTCTGATTAAATCGAACAATTTTAATATTGCCCATAATAAGAAATGAACCCACGATTATTGGTTAATTGGAGCCTTAACTCATGCAAATGTATTGAAAATGTGTTTATGCACTCTCAGGTGTAGGGTAATGAAACCTTTTGTTTTTATCCTAATATTAGGTTCATTATCCTACACCTGAGAGTGCATAAACATATTTCCATTACCTCATAACTCAGGATGGATCCACACACATTCCAATCGTACAAATGTATTGAAAATATTATAAAAGGTTATAACAAGTATAGTATTGTGAAAACTTATAAATGTGTTTTTTTTTCATATTTTAGTTTTATGAGGCAATTTAAAAATGAGTAAAAACGCGCCGTTTTTGCCCGTTTTTTTCCCCACTTATTTTCCCATGCCATCAAAAATCATTAAAAAGACAATGACGTGCATTCGACGTGGGGTCGTGCAGCGGATCGTGCACCTGCCATGCAACCTGGCGAGTTCCACTTCCGCCCTGAGGGGCACTCTAATAAGAAATAGCGTCTGCAGCGCGGACGAACCCCTGCATTTCGCCCCCATCGTACAACAAATAATTACGTTGGATTCAACCGCCCCGAGCCGTACAGAATTCTAAGTGAAAACACTGCCGTGAGACATGGGAATTTTGCGGTGGTCTGAATGAGAAGTTCGGATTTTGCCCTTCTCCTGACGAAGAATCTTTACTGAGGCGACCACTTTTCCAGACGAATCTGTACTGCGATTAAGTCCGTTCAATTACGGATGTTTCTTGTGTATTTCTGAAAGTTTGAGAGCTCGCCACTAAACGAATCTGAACTGCAGTTAATCTTGTCCTATTTCGTACAATTTCTTGTTTATTGCTGTGATCTTCAGTAAATGAAACTTAACTGCGTTTAGTCTTATAGGATTTCGAGCATTTCTTAGCCTTGATTGAAATCCTCAAGATACCTAGCTCGTTATAAAATGAGGGGAGTACTGGAAATACTAAGCTGGAAAATTATTTTCAAATAGATGGGAGTACTGGAAATACTAAGTTTGAAACTTATTTTCAAATAGATGGGAGTACTGGAAATACTAAGTTTGAAACTTATTTTCAAATAGATGGGAGTACTGGAAATACTAAGTTTGAAACTTATTTTTAAATTGGTTGGGAATACTGGACCAAGTTTGAAACTTATTTTCAAATAGATGGGAGTACTGGAAATACTAAGTTTGAAACTTATTTTCAAATAGATGGGAGTACTGCAAATACTAAGTTTGAAACTTATTTTCATATAAACAGACACTTGGGTGCCACGTGGTGCTAAACTGCGTTTAGTCTTATACAATTTCGAGCATTTCTTAGCCGCGATTAAAATCCTCAAGATACCTAGCTCGTTATAAAATGATGGGAGTGCTGGAAATACTAAGCTGAAAAAATAATTTTCAAATAGATGAGAGTACTGGAAATACTAAGTTTGAAACTTATTTTCAAATAGATGGGAGTACTGGAAATACTAAGTTTGAAACTTATTTTCAAATAGATTGAAGTACTGGAAATATTAAGTTTGAAACTTATTTTCAAATTGGTTGGGACTACTGGACTAAGTTTGAAACTAATTTTCAAATAGATGGAAGTACTGTAAATACTAAGTTTGAAACTTATTTTGAAATAGTTGGGAGTACTGGAAATACTAAGTTTGAAACTTATTTTCACATAGATTGGAGTACTGGAAATACAAAGTGTGAAACTTATTTTCAAATTGGTTGGGAATACTGGAAATACTAAGTTTGAAACTTATATTCAAATAGATTGGAGTACTGGAAATACTAAGTTTGAAACTTATTTTCAAATAGATGGGAGTACTGGAAATACTAAGTTTGAAACTTATTTTCAAATAGATGGGAGTACTGCAAATACTAAGTTTGAAACTTATTTTCATATAAACAGACACTTGGGTGCCACGAGGTGCTAAACTGCGTTTAGTCTTATACAATTTCGAGCATGTCTTAGCCGCGATTAAAATCCTCAAGATACCTAGCTCGTTATAAAATGATGGGAGTACTGGAAATACTAAGCTGGAAAATTATTTTCAAATAGATGGGAGTATTGGAAATACTAAGTTTGAAACTTATTTTCAAATAGATGGGAGTACTGGAAATACTAAGTTTGAAACTTATTTTCAAATAAATGGGAGTACTGGAAATACTAAGTTTGAAACTTATTTTCAAATTGGTTGGGAATACTGGACCAAGTTTGAAACTTATTTTCAAATAGATGGGAGTACTGGAAATACTAAGTTTGAAACTTATTTTCAAATAGATGGGAGTACTGCAAATACTAAGTTTGAAACTTATTTTCATATAAACAGACACTTGGGTGCCACGTGGTGCTATACTGCGTTTAGTCTTATACAATTTCGAGCATGTCTTAGCCGCGATTAAAATCCTCAAGATACCTAGCTGGTTATAAAATGATGGGAGTGCTGGAAATACTAAGCTGAAAAAATAATTTTCAAATAGATGAGAGTACTGGAAATACTAAGTTTGAAACTTATTTTCAAATAGATGGGAGTACTGGAAATACTAAGTTTGAAACTTATTTTCAAATAGATTGAAGTACTGGAAATATTAAGTTTGAAACTTATTTTCAAATTGGTTGGGACTACTGGACTAAGTTTGAAACTAATTTTCAAATAGATGGAAGTACTGTAAATACTAAGTTTGAAACTTATTTTGAAATAGTTGGGAGTACTGGAAATACTAAGTTTGAAACTTATTTTCACATAGATTGGAGTACTGGAAATACAAAGTGTGAAACTTATTTTCAAATTGGTTGGGAATACTGGAAATACTAAGTTTGAAACTTATATTCAAATAGATTGGAGTACTGGAAATACTAAGTTTGAAACTTATTTTCAAATAGATGGGAGTACTGGAAATACTAAGTTTGAAACTTATTTTCAAATAGATGGGAGTACTGCAAATACTAAGTTTGAAACTTATTTTCATATAAACAGACACTTGGGTGCCACGAGGTGCTAAACTGCGTTTAGTCTTATACAATTTCGAGCATGTCTTAGCCGCGATTAAAATCCTCAAGATACCTAGCTCGTTATAAAATGATGGGAGTGCTGGAAATACTAAGCTGAAAAAATAATTTTCAAATAGATAAGAGTACTGGAAATACTAAGTTTGAAACTTATTTTCAAATAGATGGGAGTACTGGAAATACTAAGTTTGAAACTTATTTTCAAATAGATTGAAGTACTGGAAATATTAAGTTTGAAACTTATTTTCAAATTGGTTGGGACTACTGGACTAAGTTTGAAACTAATTTTCAAATAGATGGAAGTACTGTAAATACTAAGTTTGAAACTTATTTTGAAATAGTTGGGAGTACTGGAAATACTAAGTTTGAAACTTATTTTCACATAGATTGGAGTACTGGAAATACAAAGTTTGAAACTTATTTTCAAATTGGTTGGGAATACTGGAAATACTAAGTTTGAAACTTATATTCAAATAGATTGGAGTACTGGAAATACTAAGTTTGAAACTTATTTTCAAATTGGTTGAGAATACTGGAAAAACTAAGTTTGAAACTTATTTTCAAATAGATGGGAGTACTGGAAATACAAAGTTTGAAACTTATTTTCAAATAGATGGGAGTACTGGAAAGGCCATAGTTTCGTCCATTATAAAGTGATTAAAAGTGTGCCTGAAAATGTTCATAAATGAACGTATAAAATGCAACATGCTCTAAAATACTCCTCTGGCATCATAAGAAAAATTTTCCAAAGTTATTTTTGAATTTATGTTTATGCAAATGTTTGAAAAATACAGATGTTTGGATGAATTTTAAGCATTGATTTTTTTTAATGTTCTGCCATTTGTTGAGAAGTTGGTTTTCTTGGAACTCCCCATCCTTAAGTATTGCCGTTTTCTTGCTATACGTAACGATTTCAAAGACCCCCAATTACGACAAAAATATTTAAACAAGTCCATAAACATTTAACGAACTTGTTTCCTGAATCCTGTGTACGGGGTTAATGGAGGTGTATGAAAGATGTTCGGAAACTTTTAAACAGGCTCGGAAATAACGAAACAACACATCACGTCAGATCACAAATTGTCATATTTTCGTTCGCCTCGCCTCTTTGGGCACAAAGCAGCCCCCCGAAACAAATTACAAAACTCGCGTTTTTCCTTTCATGTTTACCTAACCGTGTTAAAAAACGACGTCCTCTAAAATCAAAGCCATTTCTCTCATCTCGCATCATTATTCCGTTCTCCCGTTCCCCTCTTCCCGCTTATAACGGAGAGCTGCATCGCGCCTTGCGCGTGATTAATTACTCCTCCTTTTTGTGCCAAGAATTAACACGGAAATCACTGCATCGGCACGCGTCTCGTCGCAGGTACAAAACGAAGCCTTAACTGCGTTAGAGAGCGGCGCGCTCGGCTCGTCTCGAACTTGACGTTAACTATGTTTTGGTATGCGACACTTGTGTTCCCCGTAATTTAATTAAATCCAGTTTCAATTTAAAGGTGGATGGAGAGGATAAATCGCTTAACACCGCCATAACTCGCACGCTTCAGCATGAATCACGACGCTAATGTGCATGATTAGGGCATTATAAATATCGCGGTAAAATGTGGCACAACACATAATAATTCCGCGCCTCCGTGCAATTTACGCGCTGCAACATTAATATAACAACTGTTTGGCGAGGGAATATACCTAACTATGTTTGCGCTAATGCTGGAAGCTATGCATTTATTACTCCTGCTCACTGCGCGCTCCTTTGTGGGTTAATATTTGTTCCAATTCGCCGTTTGTTCGCCCGCGTCTTTTTTATAGCCCGGACCAACAGGGAATTGCTTTTAATACAGCTTTATGGCCACGACAGCGGATATGGAAAATAAACTTTTCGCGGAAAACTATAAATCTCGCGTCCACGTCATTCATAAAAGTCGCAGTAATCACAATATTAGAGCAGAGCTCGGCGTGACGTAAACTGATTGCTACGTGCGGGCGAAACGCTTTAGCTATTTCTCCAGTTTTAACATAATAATTGCGAGTATGAAATAATTACAGTGAAAATACGCGCCACGGTGCTCTAAATAATACACGCTACACAGAACCTAATTATTGAGGACAGGAAGCAGGGAAATTTTTGGGGCCACAGCAATAATTTTCCCAATAATAGTTAGTGGGTTGACAAAAATTGGCAAAAACGCAAGAACTGCGTAATTATAACAAGATTCAATTGGCATCATGAAACAAGTGTAGTTCATCAGATCCTTAACTCACGAGTTAAGGATCTGATTTAAACATAATAGCCGTGGGATCGATTATCATGTTTTTGGGAATCATGAAATAAGTGTAGTGCAGTGAGCTAAGGCTCTGATTTAAACATAATAGCCGTGGGAACGATTATCATGTTTTTGGGAATCATGAAACAAGTGTAGTGCAGTGAGTTAAAGCTCTGATTTAAACATAATAGCCGTGGGATCGATTGCCATGTTTTCGGGATACTTTAAATACAAACCACTGAGCAAACAAATATAGAAATATTTAGTATTCTAAATTTGAACGCCGGTTAATAATAGATTGCGTCTATTATTAACCTTTTAATTATGATGATTATGAACCCTGATTAATCTATTATTGAATGTAATTTAATCTACCTATTCTAAACAACTGAGAAAAATTTTAACGAAGCAAATAGTTTAGGAGAAATAAATTGTTTTGAAATTATTTTTTTTTCCGAATAATCATGTTTTTTTAGTTTTAAAATACATGTTATATAGTAATTTTCTAGTTCGTTTTTTTTTAACAATTGAGGGGCAGGAAACAAAACAATGTATGGGTGGTTGTCACCAATAAATTGTTTTGTTTTTCAATTAGAACATGTGACCCCCTCTCCTGAATAAAAGTGCAGAATTCAACAACAAACTGAATAACAAACTACATATTCTTTACATTGTCCGAAAATTATATTAGAAATATCAGAAAGTTCAACATATGAAATTGTAATATAAAAATATATTCATGTTTAGAAATAAAATTAATTGTTTTATCTTAGATTAAATTGCAATAAAGTTACTACATAGAGTCAAAAAGAATTTTCTCTATAAAAAATTAAATTAAAATGTACATTCATAAAATGTGCAAAAAAACATAGACATTTGACTCTACATAGAGTCAAAAAGAATTTTCGCTATAAAAAATTAAATTAAAATGTACATTCATAAAATGTGCAAAAAAAAAATTGAACTATGAGTTGAAAGAATTACAAACTTTCCGATTTCTATAAAAATAAGTACTTAAACAGTAGTTAGGAAGTTCAATATTATAAAACTCTAATATAAAAATAAATTCATAGTTAGAAAAAAAATGAATTGTTTTATCTTAGATTAAATTGCAATAAATTCCTACATAAAATCAAAAATAATTTTCTCTATAAAAAATTTAATTAAAATACATAAGTACAAACATTCGCAAAATATGTTAAAAAAAATATTTGAACTATGAGTTGAAAGAATTACAAAAAAATTGCCAAACTTTCCGATTTCTATAAAAATAAGTACTTAAATAGTAGTTAGGACTAGTTAGGAGTAATTAAATTATCTTCATTCACAGTTCAAATTGTTTCGTTGTAAAAACTTATATAAAAAATGATCAAAAGTTCTAAAAAGTATTCAAATGTAACTTTTTTTGTTGCTAATGGCTAAATGCACTAAATTTATAAAAAATTGTCCTTAAATGACAAATTATAAGTTATACAAAATACTAATGACTAATCACATACATGTATTGTATGGCTACGTAAAAATAAAGAATTGAATTGAAATTGAATTGAATAAAATATTTAAAACATCAAATAATTCAAATCTTTAAAAATTAGTGTGACAGTACAAAATTCGCTCTTATTAGATAAAAATTATGTTAAAATGGCCATAAATTCCTCACATATAAAATATACAAATGTTCTAAATTACAATATGCAAACATGTCCAAAAGTTCCAACATGGTTTACCTCACATTTAAAACGTTCAAATGTTCAAAAATTCTAAAACAACAGCTGAAAATTACGAGTCCAAAATAAGTCCATAAAAGACTGATTATATTTATAACTTGGTATCAAAAACCTTAAACGTTCTTTAAAAAAGTTCAATTCTACAAGTTTTTTTTTCAATTCTTAAGTGACAGGGCTCTCATTAGAGAAAACAAAAATGTTACAATGGCCATGAGATAAATTAGTCATATATAAAATATATACAAATGTTCTAAGATTTCTAAATCGCAATTTGTAAAAATATCCAAAAGTATACCTCATATCCCATACTTATCATACCTCATACCTCATATTTAGTTCAAAGTTCAAAAATTCTAAAATAACAGCTGAAAATTTACTCTCATTGAAGAAAAAATACATTAAAAATGTCCGTAAGTTAAATTACTCATATTTAAAATGTACAAATATTCCAAAATTCCAACAGTTTCTAATTTGCTCTCATTGACTAAAAATTAATTAAAAAGTCAAAAAAATTACAAAAAATGTAGGAAATTAGTTTTTTTTTTATAAGAATAGTTTATTAAAAACCTGAAAAAGATTAAAATTGTTATCAATTTGAACTTTTTGGTTAGCTATTACTTACAAAAGCATTAATAAAATGTTACAGCTCATAGTTAGAAAGTTCAGATTTGAAAAAATTAAAAATAACATCAGAACATTAACTCATAGCAATATCAAACACATCATAGCAATAAGATAAATTGCTATGATTTTTCTTTTGAAAACTTTTTTTTTGTTTACAACATTTCACAGTATAGTAGTCCAACATTTCATATACAACATATCACAACATATCCAATCCCACATCCAACATATAACATATCACAACATATCCAATCCAACATCCAACATATAGCAGTTCCAAATTTGCTCTTATTAAAGAAAAACTCTAGTAAACATGGCCACAAAACTTATTTTTTAAAAGTGCAAATATTCCAAAATAATAAATTAATAGTACAAAGATTACTCGCATGGAAGAAAAATTAAATTAAAAACTCAGATCTTAACTAAAATGTTAGAAATTTGTTTTTTATAAGAAAACATTTGAGATTATTGTCTACGAGACAATACTTTGTCCAATAGATTTTTCTTTCATCTATTTGAACTTTTTTGTTGGGTGTTACTTTAAAAAACATTAAAAAATCACAAAATAGGTTAAAAAAATTACTTTCACTATACGTCAATTGTATCCAAAATATTTACACATATTTAAAAATTGAAAATATTCCATAATTCTTAATTAGTAAGTAGTACAAAGATTACTCGCAGTGAAAAAAAGTCAAAAAATGCACGATATTAGTTTTCTTATAAGAATAATTTATGAAAAACGTCCAAGACTTTAATTTTTTTATAAATTGGAACCCCTTGGTTAGATATTACTTAAAAAACATTAAAAAAACCACAAATTAGGAATAAAAATTACTTTCACTATAAGACCTTAATGACACCTTATAGATCCAGATCATAACTATAATGTACAAATTTGTTTGTTATAAGAAAAAATGTCGAAAAGAGATTATTGTGTAAGAGGAAATACTTTGTCAAAGATATTTCTTTTTTTATCAATTCCAAGCTTTCTGTTGGTATTGGTATTGGTATTACTTTAAAAAAAAAATTAAAAAATCACAAAATAATATTAAAAATTACTTTCACTATACGCCAATTATATAAAAAATGTGTACACATATTTAAAAATTGAAAAACATCCAAAATTCTTAGTTAGTAGTACATATATTACTCGCACTGAAAAAAAAAACACAAAATAGAAACATAAATTATACGAATTTGTGGAATTGTGGCTGGGCTTCAGTGAGTATGCCCTTTATACTCCTTTAGTATTACTTATTGTAAGTAAGTTAATGGTAAGCTGAATGAAGCAAAATGATATGAAATTGTACAATCTTGGATTAATTTTGACCATAGTTCAGTTACCTAGGATACAGTTGTTGACACAGTGGTATACATAGGAACTGAACCAGTATCAAAGTTGATCCACGATTGTACAACTGGACCTTAGTGGCAGTGATTAGCCACTACTACTTTGTTCCAGACAGTTGGATACTATTTTGGAATAGTTTTGACCATTGTTCAGTTACCTAAGATACACTTGTTGACAGAATAGTATCCATAGAAACTGAACCAGGATCAACGTTGATCCACGATTGTACAACTGGACCTTAGGTCCAGTTGTACGAACTTGAATCACCTTGACCATGGTTCAGTTACATTGGATACAATTGTTAATACAATGGTATCCTTAGAAACTGAACCACGATCAAGGATGATCCACGATCATACAACTGGGCCTTAGTGGCAGTGATTAGCCACAGCATCAGAAATATGCCAACCATTAATGAACTACTATAATTGGTATATTTATATGTAGTTATAAGTTTGGATGAATATAGTTGCGAGGTTCACTCGATTGCCAAAAAAGTATACGTCATTTTATAATTGAAAAATCCATGTATGTGTAAGTATCCACTTCTTTCTGGCACGTACGTATGTATAATTTTGAATTTTCGTTATTTACCGAAATTTCTGTTGACGCTGCGATAATTCCGACGTGCGATTCTTGTAATCCTGTTTGTGCGTATAGATGGGTTTTTTGGGCGATGAGAGGAGCGTTCGCGGGTGCGCTGGTTTAATTAAGTTCGTGCTGTTTGTATTTATAAGTGCCGTTTTGTGTGTGCGTGAAATAACAATGTAGCGATTTAATTTAATTTCGTGTTTGGTTTGCGCGGCGATTTTTCCGCACACAGTAAATAACTTGGTGTTTATCGCGATTTACACCGCGTTACGCAGGGGCCGGGGCTTCCACGGGGGCACGGCCATGCGTGTAATGCGTTTCGGTGGTTTTCCTCGCAGAGTTTTCTGCCATTTGCAGGCTCGCGTAATTATTACGGTGGATACTGGATGGATGGTAATGTGCTGCTGCAGGTTCACGTTATAATTACAGTAAATTCCGCACTTTGTGTATACATGCATTACGTTTAAATTAACAAAACAATTAAATATTATTTCAGGTTGCTTGGGAAACTTCTGTGTTTTTATTAATATTTAATATTCGCACAGAATATGCAAATAAAACATTACTTCTTAATAACTGCATTGAGATCTGCACTGTATGTAATGTATCTTCACTTCTACTGTAAAGAAATGAACAGGCTTTCAATTGATAATTGTTTTTGATATTATTATATGTTTGTAATTAAATTTGTATTTTAAGGTCAAAACACTCAAAAATGTAATTTTTGTCACTCGAAATTTTCGAGTTACACTATGCATCTTAACATATTTGTTACCTTTTCGCGACTCATTATAAACATGCAAAACTGCAGAAAAATGTTTTTATGTGACGATCATTTTGTGATATTTTTTGTAATAAAATTTGTTTCGGAATACTAAAAAGTGTCACTTTTTTCATTCGAAATTTTCGAGTTATACTCTACATCTTAACGTCTTTCTGTAAACATTTTGCGAGTCGGTGTAAATATGAAGACATGTTGTCTTTCATTTGGCAATCATTTTGTCATATTTTTATAATCAAATTTGTTGTTGAACGGCAAAACTGAAACATGTCAAGATTTTTCGAAAATTTCAACTTTATAAGTATAAGAAATGAAGTGATGTGATTTTCATCTTATTGCGAGATTCACACTTTTTCAAGTACTACACTATTCAAAAGAATTATCGCATATTTTTATTTTGGTTTTGTTTCTACCTACAAACACAAATCACATCGACAACTTAATTGGGTAAATACTTATTTGGGTAATTTATATTTACCCATAAAACGTTGGCTGTTACTACAATAAAGTTTCAAATTATTGTCTCGCTACAAAATTGTATTTCTTGCACTAGCAAATTAACGGTTAGCTTTCTCCCAAATATGGAGAGTTATCTCTTGAAGTTTTACAGTTATCTTAATGAATTGTACCAGGAAAATTTGCTGATATTTTTTGGTTTGTGTGAGTTCTTCAGAAAATCCATCAATTTTATAAAAATATTAGTAAATTTTCTACGTAACTGACACTTCCATAAAGATCACTAAAGATCAACTCAGAATATTCAAATAAAAAACAATACCATCAAATTTTCTAGGCTAAAGTCACTATTACAAAGATAAATATCAAGATTCTAGAGATAACTCTTAATTTTCTGGAGGAAACTGCAAATTTTGCACTAATATAGTTTTAAATTTTAATACTTGCAACCAACAAAAAAAAACAAATACATTTCTTTTAAGCATCGACAGTTATCTCTAGAATCTTGACAGTTATCTTTGTAATATTTATTGTTACCCTGAAAATTTGCTGATATTTTAGTTATCTAGAAATATATTATATACAGAGAGTTTTTTTATCGTGCAACATAGTGGTTAACCATTTTTAGTTATACACTTCTCTCACAATCACAGCAATGTATCAAAGCGTATATTTTTAAATGCAACATACAAGTATAATTAATTCTCTGTGAGGTAAATATTACAGTTTATGAAGTGAACAATGTTAAGCTGAGGTTTTCAGGATTATTCATTTGAATAACTGAGCTGTTTCATCAGTTGAATACATTGCACACTTCGTAAACTGTAATATTTGCCTCACAAAGAACTACTTGTATGTTGCATTTAAAAAAAAATGATATATTGCTGTCATTGTCACAGAAGTGTGTAACTACTGAAATGATTAACCCTATGTTGGACGATAAAAAAAACTATCTGTAAACTCTGTTCCATTTTTATTTTTAACTAAGAAGGCTGTGGTTTAATTTTATAAAGTTTTACACCTAAACACCAACAAAAATGATCTGACATTAAAAAAATTATTAAATGTAAGATTCCTTTACAACAACTTTTTTTTGGGTCAAAAATTTTACAAGCACGAAAATTTTAGGCTTTATGGTGCGAATTAAATGCGGACTTTTCCTGCAAACAACATTTTGTTATTGTTTAAATAGAAAAAAGTAATTTCTAACTATTGAAATGATTAACCCTATGTTGGACGATAAAAAAACTATGTGTAAACTCTGTTCCATTTTTATTTTTAACTAAGAAGGCTGTTGTTTCATTTTATACATTTATATTTTAATTAATTACATTTTTTTAAATGCACTGTTTTTAAAAAAAATCACCTAAATTTCAAATCTTGAAAAATTCATAACTTTGTTCTAGGTCAACGAAAACAATTGTTTTCTTGCGGGAAAAGTTCGCATTTAATTCGCTCTAAAAAGCTCAAAATTGCCATGCTTGGGAAATTTGTGACTCTAAAAAAAAGTTGTCGAAAAGTAATGGAAATGCTCATATATATTTTTGTACAAATTTGCATATTTGCACCAAATGAATTCCAAAATAAATTGAATTTTGAACATTTTTAATATAATTTTCCCTGTTTGCTTAAACATTTTTATAACTAAAAATATTGTTCAAAACAAAATTTAAAAAAGCATGCATTTAAGGGTTAAAGCATTGCTTTGTCTATTCTTATGTCTAAAGTCATAGTTTATCTATTATGAGTAGTAGTATCTTTATCTAGCATATCAAGTAGTCTACTACTTTTGAGTTAAACAAAGTACAATTTTACATCTGCTATAGAAAATGACACAATTTTTCCAATTCGCATTATTAAATTGCTCATTATGTATATTGAATCTCATCGTTAAAACTACACCTTAATGGAGTGGGTGAATAAAATGTTTACATTTTCACTTTATTCACTATAACCATTGACAACGTGAATATAGTAACAAAAATAGGTAAATTCGCACTATCCTTGAAATTTTCTTTGTCACCTGACAATGTACACGCAAATTATTCAATTCTGATAACGAATTGGAAAAAATCTTGTATGATACACGTGAATAAAGCAATTTTATCCACTCGAAAACATCGCACTCGGCTTCGCCTCTTGCGCTAAACTGTTTTTCGTGGATAAAATTCGACTTTATTCACTTATACCATAATTAACTATTTTCCAATTCGCATTATTAAAATGCTCCTTATGTATATTGAATCTCATCGTTAAAACTACACTTTAATCGAATTGGTGAATAAAATGTTTACATTTTCACTTTATTCACTGTAACAATTGACAACGTGAATAAAGTTTTAAAAAAATAGGTAAATTTGTACTATCCTTGAAATTTTTGTCACCTGACAATGTGACACCTAACGCAAAGTCTTCAATTCTGATAACAAATTGGAAAAATCTTGTATGATACACGTGAATAAAGCAATTTTGTCCAATCGAAAACATGATCGCACTCAGATTCGCCTCTTGCGGTAAACTGTTGTTTTGTGGATAAAATTGCTTTATTCACGTGTATCATACAAGATTTTTTACAATTCAATTATCGGAATTGAAGAATTTGCGTGAAGTGTCACATTATCAGGTGACAACGAACATTTCAAGGATAGTGCGAATTTACATATTTTTTAACTTTATTCACGTTATCAATGGATATAGTGAATAAAGTGAAAATGTAAACAATTTATTCACCCATTCGATTAAAATGTAGTTTTAACGATAAGATTCAATATACATAATGAGTATTTTAATAATGCGAATTGGAAAAAAATGTATTGTTTTCTACAGCACATGTAAAATTGTGCTTTGTTTAACTCAAAATAGTAGATAAAGTATGACTTTAGACGTAAGAGTAGATAAAGCAATACTGTAACTGTAACTGTTTTTCACGTTGTCAATGGTTGTAGTGAATAAAGTGAAACTCGACTTTGTTTACTTACACCATAAATAGCTATTTTGGCATTTGTTGCAAATAACTAATAAAATTTTGATATCGATGATTTTCAAAAAAAGTGACACAAGTAAAAAAAACGAGTTCTGTAGAAAATCGATTTAAAAATTACGCGGAATATAGAGGTCTTTGATCACCGTAATGATCATCTATTACATCTATTTGTTTCATTTTATATTTATATTATTCCTATGTACAGTCATGCTCACATAAATCTAGTACAAGAAATTAGATTACAATAGCAATTTTATATAGCAATGTCAATTTTCTGTACTAGATTTATGTGAGCATTACTGTACACATGTACCTAACTTACCTACATGTGTAAACATTATTTGTACTGACACCAAATATATATATATATATATATACTAATTATAATGAGTATTATCCAAATTTCGCGCTCTCTCTCTCTTAGCAACACTTAAAGTTTCACTTGCTACGCTTTTCTACATAAATATATGTACAATTTCTAGTTTTATACTTGCAAAAACTATATTTTTTGAACAATGGCAGTTTTCTTGAAAACCATCGATATAAGGTGATTACAATTAGGCCACATGTGTAAACATTATTATTTGTACTGACACCAAATATATATTATTATAATTATAATGAGTATTATCCAAATTTCGCGCTCTCTCTTAGCAAAACTTAAAGTTTCACATGCGACGCTTTTCTTCATAAATATATGTACAATTTGTAGTTTTTTACTTGGAAAAACTTTTTGAATTATGGCAGTTTTCTTGAAAACCATCGATATTAGGTTATTACAATTAGGCTACAGACATGTAGCTTTACTATATAATAATGAATTTTACCTCGAAAATTTGCTGATATTTTTTGGTTTGTGCGAATTATTTAGAGAATTCATAAATTCTGTAAAAATATTAGTACATTTTCTACGTAACTGACACTTCTATAAAGCTCACTAAAAATCAACTAACAAGAACAGTATTCAAATAAAGAAAACAATACCATCAAATTTTCCCTAGATTATAATACCCTAATAAGGGTATTATAATCAGTGCTATAACGAAGCATATTTCCCAGGCAATTCTTAACATTTATACCGCCAACAGTATTGATTACCCCGCATCAATTTATTGTTTATTCAGTTACTCGATTAGTCTTTGCGTTGCATGCATATACACGAATGTGTTGTGTTTATTCGGTTTTGTTGTTCGTTCGGCTTGCTGCTTACGCATTTTTTGTGTGTGCGGTGCTCATGTTTGTAATGAATATTACTAGGTTACAAGTGCGGGAATAATGATTGCCGCAGCGCGAGCAAGTAAGCAAATACACGAGCAATGAAAGTCGGCGTAATGTGCATTTTTTGTTGTTTGTAATTGTTTTTGAGCGAATTTATTCATCATCGGGCACGTTACTAATGCGAGTTTCATTGTAATCGTAGCGATGATTAATGCGGCGTGTCGTATTAATTAATGCATTACACTTCCTCGGCGTTCCGTTATTTCGTTATCCCAGCTGGCGATTTCCGCGCAGTGAAAGTGGCCGCTTTTTTCTGCTGTATGACATCACGCGCGATTGAATAAATTATTGCCTGGTATTGTAATTGTTTTTTTTGTGTATGAGCGTGTTAGGAAAATAGACGCCCAATGTTGTTGGGCGGCGTTTTTTTTGTATTGGAAATGCTTGGTATTTATAATGCCCGGATCACTTTATTATGTCGCCGAAGAAGTAGGCCATGACTCTTGCGAGGCTTTATTTTCTCGTTTTCTTCACTCCCGTTTATTTCTTTATCCGAGCGGAGGACGGGAGTAAGAGCGCGCGGACTCGGCGGGGATTTAGCGTGGAAGTTCGCGCCCCGGGGGATGAATTTATTAAAGCGGGGGAGATTTTTCGTGTCGCCGCGGGTTTTCCGGCGGCTTATTTTTTTTTGTGGGGGTTGTGGGGGCGAGGTACTGACCTCTTCCTCTCCGGTTGCTGTGTTGACGGAATCCATGCTCTGGCTGAGGGTGACTGCTAGGGGTGCTTCCATAATATCCTGGTCAGAAGACACCAAGGGGCTGCTCGACCCGGAGTCGTGCCTGGCCCTCTTCAGCGACGGCGGAGTGGCGGCAGTCGGAGGGGACAGATTGCCACCCAGAGGATGCCGACCTCTCTTCGTGGTGTTGAAGACGGTCTCCACGATTCACGTTAGAGAGTCCCTGGTGTTCTTATGAACCGGTCCGTTGAAACACATGCACAATGGGTCGTTACGTGGCGATGAAATTTTGCTTCGGCTTTAAATTTGAGATTTGTTTTGAAAAAGTCGGTGGTCTCACGGTGTGCGTCTACTGAGTATTCAGTAAAATACTGATCGGCACGCGGTATGGCGACTTGGACGAGTTGTGGCCCGAATGACGCTCGCAGCTCGACTGTTACCGTTCGGCCGGCGTGCAGGACAGGTGGGGTGGGGCGCTCAGGTGAGTGGGTGTGCTGTCTCGCGGTGGCGGCGCCGGGGGTTGATGATGTCGCAGTCAGTGCTCGCCTCAGACTGACAGGTACGAGGAACACCGCGCGCGCACACACCTTCCACCCCCGTGGCTCCTGCCCGCCGCCGTCTCTCTCGCACCCCCGCCGGCCACCCCCGGTCATGCGCCATCCACCCCTGCGTTTACCCTAGTTATTTCACCTGCAACGGCGACACCGAGCCGCCACACCGCGCTATCATAAATATTAGCTGGTCCGTTTCCTGCCCCGTGCCAATTACACGTTACATTTCGTACGTACGCCGCCCCCGGGCCGGACACCCACCCTCCCGTCGCACACATGAAAAAATTATCCACCCCCCCGACTTTTTTTATCGACTAGCGCGGGGGAAAGAAACGCGCCCCGTCGCCTCCACCACAATTGTCGACGTCACCCGCATTAATGTGCACACAATTATTTACCCACAAACCGACTGCTCCGCGTAAAATTGCACAGGAGACGGCAAAAACATATCACTTCCACGAAACACAAACGGAATGACTAAAAGAGCTACGAAAGTATCTCATATTTAACACTAACCAACAACCAGCACAAATTGTATATGCTACACATTGTTATCGATAACACTGGTATACAAGGTTTTGGACTGGAGCAACCAAATCGTGTTTTTAAAGAAAACAACAACATTTTGTGAAACACCAGCACACTTGAATGATTGAAGGAATAATTCAATTATTTCAATATATGAATTAGGCAACGTTGTTAGAAATCTGCCATTTAATACTTTATTCACTGTCAGATCATTCATGCAGATGAACCCATCTGAATTTACAAGTATTACTAATATTTCTGAAAGTTTATTATTTGCAAATTTGATATTAGATTCGTGTACAGTATACCTGTAACTAAATCCCCTTAAAATTTGACGAAGTTTCAGTATTAAATAAGGGAGAAAATCTAACATATAACTTTCTACATTTACAAGTATGGGTTAGCTATTACAGAAATTTCTAAAAATTTATTATTTGCAAATTTGATATTATATTCGTATACAGTACATCTGAAACTAATTCTCCTGAAAATTTGACAAAGTTTCGGTATTAAATAAGGGAGAAAATGAAATAGATAACTTTCTCCATTGACAAGTATTGGTTAGGTATTACCAGGTATTACTGAAATTTTTGAAAGTATGTTATTTGCAAATTTGATATTATATTCGTGTACAGTACACCTGAAACTATTTCTCCTGAAAATTTGACAAAGTTTCAGTATCAAATAAGGGAGAAATTCAAACACTAAACTTTCTGCATTGACAAGTATGGGTTAGCTATTACTGAAATTTCTGAAAATTTATTATTTGCAAATTTTATATTAGATTCGCGTACAGTACACATGAAACTAATTCTCCTGAAAATTTGACATTGTTTCAGTATTAAATAAGGGAGAAAATCAAACACTTAACTTTCTGCATTGATATGTATGGGTTAGCTAATTCTGAAATTTCTGAAATATTATAATTTGCAAATTTGATAATTGATTCGTATACAGTACACCGGAACCTAATTCTCCTGAAAATGTGGCAAAGTTTCAGTTTTAAATAAGGGAGAAAATGAAACATATAACTTTCTGCATTGACAAGTATGGGTTAGCTATTACTGAAATTTCTGAAAATTTATTATTTGCAAAATTGCTATTAGATTCGTGTACAGTTTACCTGAAACTAATTCTCCTGAAAATTTGACAACGTTTCAGTATCAAATAAGGGAGAAAATCAAACACTAAACTTTCTGCATTGACAAGGACGGGTTAGCTATTACTGAAATTCCTGAAAATTTATTATTTGCAAATTTGATATTAGTATCGTATACAGTACACTTGAAACTAATTCTCCTGAAATTTTGACTAAGTTTCAGTATTAAATAAGGGAAAAACTGAAACAGATAACTTTCTGCATTGACAAGTACGGGTTAGCTATTACTGAAATTTCTGAAAACTTATTATTTGCCTATTTGATATTAGATTCGTGTACAGTACACCTGAAACTAATTCTCCTGAAAATTTGATGAAGTTTCAGTTATAAATAAAGGAGAAAATGAAACATATAACTTTCTGCATTGACAAGTATATGAAATTTCTGAAAATGTACTATTTGCAAATTTGAGATAAGATTCGTGTACAGTACACCTGAAACTAATTCTCCTGAAAATTTGACAAAGTTTCAGTATTAAATAATGGAGATAATGAAACAAATAACTTTCTGCATTGCCAAGTATGGGTTAGCTAATACTGAAATTTCTGAATATCTATTACTGGCAAATTTTATGATATATTCCTGTACAGTACACCTGAAACTAATACTCCTGAAAATTTGACATACTTTTAGTATTAAATAAGGGAGAAAATCAAAATTATAACTTTCTGCATTTACAGGTATGGGTTAGTTATAACAGAAATTTCTGAAAATTTATTATTTGCAAATTTGATAAGTGATTCGTGTACAGTACACCTGAACCTAATTCTCCTGAAAATTTGACAAATTTTCAGTAGCAAATAAGGGAGAAAATCAAACACTAAACTTTCTGCATTGACAAGTATGGGTTAGCTAGTACTGAAATTTCAGAAAATTAATTATTTGCAAATTTGATATAAGATTCGTATACAGTACACCTGAAACTAATTCTCCTGTAAATTTCACAAAGTTTCACTATTAAATAAGGGAGAAAATTAAACACCTAACTTTCTGCAATAACAAGTATGGGTTAGTTGTTACTGAAATTTCTAAAAATGTATTATTTGCAGATTTGATATTAGATTCATGTACAGTACACCTGAAACTAATTCTCCTGAAAATTTGACAAACTTTCAGTATTAAATAAGGGAGAAAATCAAACTTAACACTTTCTGCATTTACAAGTATATGTTAGCTATTACAGAAATTTCTGAAATCTTATTATTTGCAAATTTGCTATTAGATTCGTATACAGTACACCTGAAACTAATTCTCCTGAAAATTTGACAAAGTTTCAGTATTAAATAAGGAAGGAAATCAAACACTAAACTTTCTGCATTGACAAGTATGTGTTAGCTAATACTGAAACTTCTGAAAATTTATTATTTGCAAATTTGATTAGATTCGTGTACAGTACACCTGAAACTAATTCTCCTGAAAATATGATGAAGTTTCAGTATTAAATAAGGGAGAAAATCAAACATATAACTTTCTGCATTGACAAGTATCACTAAAATTTCTGAAAATTTATTATTTGCAAATTTGCTATTAGATTCGTGTACAGTATACAGTATACCTGCAACTAATTCTCCTGAAAATTTGACGAAGTTTCAGTATTAAATAAGGGAGAAAATGAAACAGATAACTTTCTGCATTGACAAGTATTAGTTAGGTATTTCTGAAATTTTTGCAAATTTGTTTTTTGCAAATTTGATATTAGATTCGTGTACAGTACGCCTGAAAATAATGCTCCTGAAAAGTTGACATAGTTTCAGTATTAAATAACGGGGAAAATCAAACATATAACTTTCTGCATTTACAAGTATGGGTTAGCTATTCCTGAAATTTCTGAAAATTTATTATTTGCAAATTTAATATTAGATTCGTGTACAGTATATCTGAAACTAATTCTCCTGAAAATTTGACAGTGTTTCAGTATTAAATAACGGAGAAAATCAAACATTTAACTTTCTGCATTGAAAAGTATGGGATAACTATTACTGAAATTTCTGAAAATTTATTATTTGCATATTTGCTATTAGATTCATGTACAGTACACCTGCAACTAATTCTCTTTTAAATTTGACGAAGTTGCAGTATTAAATAAGGGAAAACATCAGACATAAAATTTTCTGCATTGACAAGTATGGGTTAGCTATTACTGAAATTTCTGAAAATGTATTATTTGCAAATTTGATATTAGTATCGCATACAGTACACCTGAAACTAATTCTCCTGAAATTTTGACGAAGTTTCAGTATTAAATAATGGAGAAAATCAAACATATAACTTTCTGCATTGACAAGTATGGGTAAACTATTACTGAAATTTCTAAAATTTATTATTTGCAAATTTGATATTAGATTCGTGTGCAATACACCTGAAACTAATTCTGCTGAGAATTTTACAAAGTTTGAGTAATAAATAAGGGAGAAAATCAAACATATAACTTTCTGCATTGACAAGTATTACTAAAATTTCTGAAAGTTTATTATTTGCAAATTTGATATTAGATTCGTCTACAGTATACCTTAAACTAATTCTCCTGAAATTTTGACAAAGTTTCAGTATTAAATAAAGGAGAAAATCAAACATATAACTTTCTGCATTGAAAAGTATTACTAAAATTTCTGAAAATGTATTATTTTCAAGTTTGATAATAGATTCGTGTACAGTATACCTGCAACTAATTCTCCTGAAAATTTGACGAAGTTTCAGTAATAAATAAAGGAGAAAATCAAACAAATAACTTTCTGCATTGACAAGTATGGGTTAGCTATTACTGAAATTTCTGAAAATTTATTATTTGCAAATTTGATATTATATTCGTGTGCAGTATACCTGAAACTAATTCTTCTGGAAATTTGACAAAGTTTCAGTTCTATATAAGGGAGAAAGAAGACCAATGTCATCTTCACAGCAGTCGCAATCGTTAGGATTATGATCTTCATTTTGTCATCATTTGTCAACTCCAGCAGCTTCATTTGGCTGACCCATATTTTGAATTACCTCCTTAATACATGAAATCTTGACGTCTTGTTCTCAATCTTCATTAGAACTACTCAGTAAACTTGCTACATTATCCAGTTTTATTTTCTTAATTTTGTTTTCAAGAGGTAATTCTGTTATATCAAAACCTTGCCAAGTTTTTCCTCTTTTCAATAATGTTTGGAATTGCTTTGTGGGATCATCAGAGCGGTAGTTCAACTCCATTTTCATTACGGGGTCTTGGTTTTCAGTGGCCGTTTTGTTTTTCTTCTGATCATTGTTTTTTTTTTAAATAGTACTCTTTTCGAGTCCCTAATTCATTATAACCTCATTATTTCGTATAAACTGTGTTTTGAAATGCATGCAAAAAAGCTGCGTTTTGAAATACCAGACATTTAGAAATATTACGTTTCGCCATTCATCCTACTTTTGTAAAGCAAGTTTTAGTGCGAAATATTGGGTTTGCAATTCATGAATCAGCCACTGGATAGAGAAGCAAGTAACGCCATCTTACACTCATTTTCTGGCTGGTTTTTCTGTTTTTTTTCCGTTTTTCACGCTTTCCTTATTATTTCCTGTAGCCTATCTTACTCTTTTGTACCCATGTGTTTGATCATTTCACTTGTGATTCTGTCACTAACTGCTGCTTTTCCGTTTTTAAGTTTTTTTATTGCTGTTTTCACTTCCTCTTCTTTATCTGCTTCTGTTCTATTTCTCTCTTTGTTCTTCTTCTCTTCATCTTCTGTGGTTCCCAATAGTTCTACAAAGTATTCCTTCTTATCTTTCTGCTATTTCTTTTTTTTCCCTTAGTACTTCTCCGCTTTTGCTTTTTATGACAATCTCTGAAATGATAGCTCGTTCCACAGTCACACAAACTGTACAGCTCAATGACCAATTGCTATTCGAAGTTAATCGAAGCTCCTGAATTATTTTTCACATTTTAATACTACTCAGGGTAATTTCAGGTGGAATTGTCGGTGCGCATTATTTATCCCTGCCGCCCAAACGCACACTGCTGCGTCTAATAATTAACATCCTACAATTAAAACCACATCATAGTGCGACCGTCGCCCCCATGAACCACCGTCATCACAAAATCACAAAGAGACGAGCGGTATAACGGGAACGAGTCGCGTCCATCGCGGAAATTAATTCCTGCAACACAATGCGCCTACAACACTGCCAAACGACGTGCGTTTCTTTGAAGTCTTGATACCCGCCCTTTGAGGCTTATTGTCATTATAATTTTGATCGAAACTAGCAACTGGCGATGTGTAAAAAAAAGTTGTTTCTCCGGTAACTCGTTTAATACAAATGTAAGCGTTTTTAATTAACATGCAAGTTAAATATAAATACAAAAATTTGTCTAGAATATTAATAACTACTGTTTCTTGCAATTGTAAGTCGCTTGGCAAAGTGCTCTGCTAGGATTAAGCAACTGTATACGTAAAATGTAGGAATATGGTGTTTTATTCTGAGGGTGGATATATAATATTAATTAACATTTCCTGGTTGGGCTACTTTTGTGTTAGCCTTTGGTGCCCTGGCGCTTAATATGAAATCTGGGGGTTGGAATTTCAATTAAGTTGCGCCGTAAAAATCCGGACCCCAAGTTGACTTCGGAGAGTCAAACAGAAGAAGTTCTTGTTAATACGCAATCAAATCCGACGACGATTACGATTTTAATTTCGGCCCCCTGCCGGGCACACGTCCCTGTGCACCCTCCAAATTAAATTCGTCACTTGCTCAGAAACCAATTCGCGCGGGGCGACGCCTCAAGTTTCACCTACCGCGGATTAAATCTTAATTAACGAGCGCGGGGCGATGAAGTGGCGAAAAACCCGTGGGGTGCGGAAAAATGGATGGAAATGTTTGGGGGGTGAATACGGATTTCGCCCCCGGCGTTCCGTCGATCTCGGCAGTTTTGCGCTGTTTTTATCGCGCCGCCTCTCGCGCTCTATTTACCGTTTTCTGTATTAAATAATTTCACGTGATTAAATTTTCAGGCCGGGAAATGTAGTCGAACGCGCCGGGAAATATTAATTTATTAGCGTCGCGCCCGCGGCCGCCGTAATTCCGTTAACAAAGCCATTAGAAATTTAATAACCGGCCGCTCTATTACAAGAGGCGCACTTTTCTAATAACCTGGGGGTAAATAATGTGCGGAAAAATGCTAGGATAGTGCACGGGCATCTGCATTACCGGCCGCTTCTAATTTTATCCCGAACTACGTCCGACACGCAAATGAAAACAAATTAACCATCTAATTGAGGGCCACAAGATTCATTGGCGACCACCAGACGTTTATTATTGGTGAAAAGTCGACGTGTACGTTCCAATTTAAATTATGAAATATAAAATCGCCATCAAATTCCGATCACGAGTTCAGCTGGCCACGCATGTGTCACCGCTCTATTTCGCCTACCAGTCCTGCGAAAATAAACGCATCCTGGTCCTGAAGGAAGCGGGCGGAATTTGTCCGGCTTGTTTGTCGTCCCGGTAATCCAGGTTCGCCCGAAAGAGGAATATTATGTAAATTTTTATTACGCCTCTCTTTGCGCCGCCGCACGTAACCCAATCTACATAACTCATCATAACATTATGGGAGATATTAATACGATGGCTTCGGCCCTAAATTGCCGCCATTCTGCCGGCCATCTATACTGTCAGGCGAACGTAATGGCTTTTTAATGTTCCGATCCATAACAATCCATTGTCCTTGTGCCGTGTAATAAATAGCGTTCGATGCATTGATATAAATTGTTGTTGTTGTTGTAAACGCCGACGATAATTTTTTTCATGGAAAAAAACGACAATGGCCGGATAATTCGTGAGGCCAAAACAACGCGCCAGGACAAATGACGGCACAAATTATCAAATGAACCACAGTACCGAACGGAATCAGTGAATACACCTGACTCCATACATACACAATAGAGGCTAAACATTAACCCTCGATAGCTTATTGATTGGACATACTCTAATTCATTAAGGACCCACATTATCCAACCGAAGCACGCAATGACTTCATTATTAATATTAATGACTACGATGTACAAGTAAAAATATTCATCATTTTAATTATTATAATGGGTCGCTTAGAATAAATCTTTCCTAACATGCGAGTGAAAACATTAAAACTGCCCTACATAGAGACTCACTAGATAGTATACACTTGTACAGGGCATTGGTCAAAGTGTATACTAACTAGATACTAGATTTAGATAGATTTTTTCTGCATTCAAATCTGATCTACTTGAGAAATTACATGTTTTTATTCATTTAAACATAAAATCAAAACATTTTGTTGGTACATAATAATATTGTAAGTACCCAAGTAGAAAACTTATAGAAATATTTCTTTAAAAGTTTGGATTGATTAGAATTAAAAAGAACGATAATAACGTTTTGTAAAACAAAAATATCACTAATGATTAACAGGGCTGTGATAGTTATGTTTTTACTTATAACACACTTTTATTTCATATAATTCGTTGTTCTGCCTATACTCCGTTTTTCTTGTCTTTCGATATATACGTGTATAATTCGGCTCAAAAACGTATTTCGATTTCCTATCGCAATTTGCCACTATCCCTCCATAAGACCTATCCTATTTAGCTCAATACCCTCTCTCCAACTTAGCCATAGTTTTCCTGTCCTTCTTCATTGTGATGTACATTTACATTCCCGTACTTGTTTTGAGTCTTTCATCTGGCATTCTTTGCATTTGCCCATACCATCTTAGTTGGTTCATTTATATGTCCTCAACTGTTATTCCCATGATCTCGCGGATTCTGTTATTGGTGATCTCCATTCTTGATTCCCACCTTGATTTACAAGAATGTGTAAATGCATATTTCGGTATTTATTTAAAAAAAGAATATTTTTACATATTTTGCATATTTTAGCACATTTATATTTAAATTTGTTTTGCATATTTGTACAATAATGTCGCAATTTTGTCAAGTTTCAAAACAGAAAACATGTTAACACATATGTTATACGTTCATTACTTGTTGAGATGGTCCAGAGACTTGCAAACAAAGCAAGGGAAGTAGGGCTAATTATCAACGAAAGCAAAACTAAATTCATGGAGTGGACAAACCAGGAATACCGGAGAGGACGAAATCTGAAGGTGAAAATGACTAATGGACAGGAATATAATTTGAAGAAGTAAAAACATTCAAATATTTGGGGTCCACATTCATAAGAAAACCAGGTACAGAAGTAGAAATTCAAACAAGGATAATGGCAGCAAATAGATGTTTAATGGCAGGAATCCAGGAATACCGAAGAGGACGAAACCTGAAGGTGAAAATGACTAATGGACAGGAATATAATTTGAAGAAGTAAAAACATTAAAATATTTGGGATCCACAATCACAAGAAAACCAGGTACAGAAGTATAAATTCAAGCAAGGTTAATGGCAGGAAATAGATATTTAATGGCACTAAACAGAATTCTAATAAACAAGAACATCTCCCAGAACGCAAAAATAAGAATTTATAAAACAATCATCAGACCGATAGCCCAATTTTTTTTTTTAACAAATTGTTGGTCTTCATATACGTCAAAATACCGTGGAAAAACTTCAAAAACCGTGTATTGTTTACAGGGATTTTTTTACCGTTTTTTTAAAGTTTTGCCATGGTATGTTGACATATACGAAGACCTACAATTTGTAAAAAAAAAAATGAGCGTTTAAAGACGATTTCCTATGTAATCAAATAGGAAATTTCATTTGTCTCCAGGTACGCAAAAATACGGTTACCAATTAGCTTTTTTTAAATTTCAAAATAGTTATTCACCATGAAACAAAGACATTTAACTAGTCCTCTCAAAAAAATCGCTTTTTGGAAATAACGGACACCCTAATGTACCCATCTTAGAAATTCATATCATCTTTATAATATTTGCAAATTTTTGACAAAATTTCTATAGTATTAAAAAAATACACATTCCAGAATATATGGAAAATCCACCGGAATTATATAACACAAAATTTCATTTCTCAGATATCAGAGATTTCTCAAATATCAAATATGCTGAAAATAGTAGAACGTTTCCAGAAAATTCAATTTAAGTGTACACCTACATTTTCATGGTGTTTGAAATGTTCATATATATATCTATATCTTAAAGAATTTCCCAGGTTTCTACAAAATTTTAAAAAAAATCCCAAATATTTCACAAATATGCAGGAAATTATTGAATAAAAAAAACGAAAATGTAGTCATTTAGGCACTTTGTCTGGTTTTTCCAATTATTTTCGAAAATTCAAGTCAACATTTGGAAAAACCACACAAAGTGCCTAAATGTACGAAATAAGGTGCTAAACTGTTCGGAAAACAATGAAGTGTAGAAACGTTCATACTTTTTGAAACTTTCATAAATACATATTCGGAAATTCCACAAAGATTTCAGAAAATTTCTAAAATTAATTTCTTAACTTTAATATTGAGGATCAGAAGCATTCAGCAGGTCGGACATTTTCGAATTTTTAATATGTTGAATATTGTAATAATAATAATAATAATAATAAAGAATATTTATTAGCAAAAAACGCTACATAATATACAATGAACAAAAAATATATGTAGAAAATATAACAAAATGATAGCTAATTTTTATAAATTTTGTCTGAAAAAAGAACATGTTGTGGCAGAACATGACAAAATGACTTTTGTTTCAGGAGAGACGAAAAACAATTATTAATTATTAAGTATTCAAGAAGTGAATACATTTTATTGGTAATCATTTTAATTAAATTTTGTAGGAAAAAAGAACATGTCTTTGTTCCGCAATGACGCAAATCCAGAATTTCCATATATTCTAGAATATATAGAAAAAAGCACCAGAATTTCTTCAATAAAATTTTGAAAAACTCTTTAAAGTTTTCAGAATTTTAATATTTCTTAAAGTTTCATATATAACCGGGACATTTCCGCAAAAGATATGGAAAAATTTCAAAAATATGCCTGAAAACAGTATGTAAAGTTCTCAAAAATTTGTAGTGTACAAATTCCATGGTTTCAACATTTTCATATTCTGAACATTATAATATTCTGGAGAGTTCCATAGATTTACTAGAAAATCTAAATATTCAAGAGATTATAAAAGGCATGATGTGTAAACATCATTAGAATAAATATAATCTTTTTCTAAAGTGGGCAGTGGGTTTATTCGAGACGTAGTGCATTTGAAGATTTTGTAGAAACTTTTTCAGAAGTAATCGTTCACTTTGATAAAATCCGCAGAATTCAAACATACGTAATTTTTCTCATGGCACTCTTCGATGACATGTTTTTTTAATCACATGTAGTGTATATCATAAACTAGTAGTAGTGTACTGTTGCAGTTTTCACAAACTGTATGTTAAATGTTACAGCATCATAAAACATTTCTAAATCTAAAAATTAAATAAATTTAAAAACACAGTAACAAGTACAAATATCATTAGAATATAATCTTTAATATATGTAAACAAGCCATAAAACTATATATTCCTACATGTATTATTATTTTAAAAAAAAGTTTTTTGCTTGAGAGCATTTCCAGCTCTTTAAGAACATAAATGAATGCATATTTTTCAAATTATTAGATCATAACAATCCCAACCCAACAGATAATTCTCAACTTTCTAGAGAGAAGTCTCATTTGTTAAAGAAAACTGTAAATTTTCATTTGAACTATTAATTGTGTAGAGAAGTAAAACCTTTAGTATTATGATTTCATTGGACAATTACTAGTTTTGTGGAGATTTTTCTGTTTTTGGACAATAACTACTGTAAGTAACTATTTATAGATATTTATTAATTTCATATATCGATTTGATTTAAATTGTTAATGTCAATGTCAATGTCAATGTCAATGTCAATGTTATGAATCAAAGAAACCACCAATTCTGCAAAAATATCAGTACATTTTCTACAGGTAACAGTTTCTCTTAAAACTATAACTGTCGATGTTCAAGAGATATAAACTGTAACATCTGTAACAGAGATGTAAACTCTAAACAACTGTAAATTTGGCAGTTTCAAGTATTTATTTTGTAGATCCATGTTTGTAGGCAAATTAATATAGTAGGGATTACTTTTGTTTTTGAGGAAACTGTAAATTATCTTTTGTTTCAAATTTAGCAGTTACAAGTATTAATTTTGTTGATCCATGTTTGTAGGCAAATTAATTCAGTAGGGATTACTTTTGTTTTTGTGGAAACTGTAAATTATCTTTGGTTTCCAATTTGGCAGTTTCAAGTATTAATTTTGTAGATCCATGTTTATAGGCAAATTAATTTAGTAGGGATTACTTTTGTTTTTGTGGAAACTGTAAATTATCTTTTGTTTCAAATTTGGCAGTTTCAAGTATTAATTTTATAGATCCATGTTTGTAGGCAAATTTATTTAGTAGGGATTACTTTTGTTTTTTTGGAAACTATAATTATCTTGAGATATATATCGATTTAATTTTCTTCTTATGTTTCAAATTTACCAGTTTCAAGTATTAATTTTATAGATCCATGTTTGTAGGCAAATTAATTTAGTAGGGATTACTTTTGTTTTTGTGGAAACTGTAAAGTATCTTTTGTTTCAAATTTGGCAGTTTCACGTATTAATTTTCTAGATCCATGTTTGTTGGCAAATTTATTTAGTAGGGATTACTTTTTTTTAAACTAATTATGTTGAGATATATATCGACTTAATTTATCAATTTTATATAATATTATACATTTTTAGAAGCAACTTCGATTTTGTTTTAGAGAAACTAACTTTGTAAGCAAATTAATTTAGTACAGATTGCTTTTATTTTTGGGGAAACTGTAAATTATCTAGATATCCATCGATTTAATCCATCAATTTTATATAATATTACACATTTTTTGAGGCACCTGGGATTTTGTTTTAGTGAAACTAACTTTATAGGCAAATTAATTTAGTTGAGATTGCTTTTGTTCTTGGAGAAACTGTAAATTATATAGATATCTATCGATTAATTCCATCAATTTTATATAATATTATACATTTTTGGAGGCTCCTGTGATATTTTTTTAGAAAAACAACCAATTTTGTATAAATGAAATGCAAATTTTCTGCAGGGAACATGAATGACTGAGACCAATGAATAGAAGGTGAGATATTAAAAATAAATCCAAAAGAAACCTTTAGGCAGATGCGAGGTTTTGCTACGAATTAGTACAGATCTAATATGTAGATGGTGAAATCTTAATATGGATTCAGACATCGTCCACGAAATAAAATTCTAGGATCGTGATGGGCAATGCGGCAGTACATTAATAGAGACTGTCACGTTCTTAGATTAGCTGTGATGATAATCTAGAGAAGACCTTGTTTCTTGCTATTTCCTTCACTTGTGCATTGGTTATAAGATGGATAGAAAATAGACAATGACCATAGTTGGGACCCCTAATTAAGAGAGAAGACAACAACTAAACAAAGAAGATGTGGGAAACAAAGACAACAGGAAGCAGAAGAGTCGGAAGACCAAAAAAGAAATGGGGCGAAATTTTGGTCCCATTTCTTTTTTGGTCTTGGTCTTTGGTTAAGAGAAGAGTGGGATTGTCTTTCCTGTTATCTTTGTTCCCATATCTTCTTTGTTTAGTTGTTGTCTTCTCTCTTGATTAGGTGTCCCAACCATGGTAATTGTCTATTTTCTATCGGTTATCAAGTTCTAGTTCATTTCTAGTTCATTTATAATGTCCACATTTCTTACTCTGTCTAGTTTTGTTACTCCGTATACTTTCCTCAGGTATTTGATTTCAAGGGCTTGTATTTTGCTTTTTGTCTCTTGTTGAGTATCCACGTTTAACAGCCGTATAGTCGGGTTGGTACAAATAGTACTTTGTACATTATAAGTTTTGTTTTTGAGATATTTTTTTGGTGGTTTAGTATAATTTTGTTAATCGCGTGAAAAGTTCTTGTCGTTGCTTGTATTCTGTTGTATCTTTCTGTTTCCATATTCCCTTTATTTTCAATAATTTGGCCACGAATACAAAGAACGTGATGGAATGAGTTCTTGGAAGTTGGTTCGTGGAAGAGAACACAAGGCCAGAAATTATGATGGATGGGGATGAATGATGGAATGAGATAAAACGATTGCGAATGCTCTGTGCTCGAATCTATGAAAGGATGCTAATGGATGAGAATCTAAGAAGACCTTTAGTAACACCAAGAAAACTGAGAATCTAAGAAGATCTTTAGTAACACCAAGAAAACTTTTGGGGCAATGCGAGATCTTGCTAAGAATCCGTACATATGTGATATGTACATGGTAAACTCTATATATGGATTCAGACATTGCCCAGGTAAAAAAATCTAGGGATCCTAATAGGCAATGCGGCAGTTCATTAATAGAGACTGTCACGTTCTTAGATTATCTGTGATGAGAATCTTAGAGACCTCTAGGAACACCAAGAACGCCATGGAGTGAGTTCTTGGAAGTTGGTTCGTGGAGGAGAACACCAGACCCGAAATTATGATGGATGGTGATAAATGATGGAATGAGATACAAAACGATTGCGAACGCTCGGAGCTCTAATCTATGAATGGATGCTAATGGATGAGAATCTAAGAAGACCTTTAGGAACACCAAGAAAACTTTTGGGCAAATGCGAGAACTTGCTACGAATCATTACAGGACTAATATGTAGATGGTGAAATCTTTATATGAATTCAGACATCATCCAGGAAATAAAATTGTACGGATCGTAATGGACAGTGCGGCAGTACATTAATAGAGACTGTCACGTTCTTAGATTATCTGGGATAAGAATCTTAGAAGACCTTTAGGAACATTAAGAAAGCGATGGGGTGAGTTCTTGTAAGTTGGTTTGTGGAAGAGATCACCAGACCAGATATAATGATGGATGGCGATGAATGATTGAATGAGATACAACACGATTGCGAACGCTCGGTGCTCTAATCTATGAATAGAATCTAATGGATGATAATCTAAGAAGAACTGTAAGAACACCAAGAAAACTTTTGGGCAAAGCGAGATCTTGCTACGAATCAGTACAAGTCTAATAAGTAGATGGTAATCTCTATATGGATTTGGTCATTAGGCACGAAATAAAATTAAATGGATAGTAATGGGCAGTGCGGCAGTACATTAATAAAGACTGCCACGTTCTTAGATTCTTAGCGTTTACCATCTACATACTAGACCTGTAATTATTCGTAGCAAGATCTCGTATTTTCCCTAAAGTTTTCTTGGTGTTCCTAAAGGTCTTCTGAGATTCTCATCCATTAGCTTCCATTCATAGATTAGAGCACCGAGCATTCACAATTATTCTTAGATTATCTGGGATGAGAATCTAAGAAGACCTCTAGGAACACCAAGAAAGCGATGGGGTGAGTTCTTGTAAGTTAGTTATTGGAAGAGATCACCAGACCAGATATAATGATGGATGGTGATGAATGATGGAATAAGATACAAAACGATTGCGAATGCTCGGTGCTCTAATCTATGAATGGAAGCTAATGGATGAGAATGTAAGAAGACCTTTAGGAACACCTAGAAAACTTTTGGGCAAATGCGAGATCTTGCAACGAATCAGTACAGGTCTAATATGTAGATGGCAAACTCTAAGAATCTAAGGATCTTAGGATCTGAGACTCTAAGGGGACCTTTATGAACACCAAGAAAGCTATGGCGTGAGTTCTTGGAAGTTGGTTCTTGGAAGAGAACACCAGACCAGAAATTGTGTTGGATGGTGATGAATGATGCACTAAGATGCAGAACGGTTGCGAACGGGGAACACGGCGAACGCAGAAGACGGATCGTTGAGTTCCGTTTGTGGGTCAAACAAAAGACACCTCAGGCCTAATTTATGGATTTGTGAACCACATCAACTTCGACGGTCCTGCGCTCGGCGAATGCCCACTCAGCGGGGGTAGAAGAACTGAACCCTGTGCACGTCGTAATTCTCCGGCATTTCCACCCTAGGTGAGACCGAGGCGAGGGTTCATTAAAAAAAAAACGCAGACATTTCGCTTCTACCGTGTTCCGGGCAATTAATGGGTCGACACTCCGGAATCGGCCGTGTGTATTTTAATCTCCCCCGCCCCCGGCCCCCGGAGGACATCAGTTATTCATGCGTCCATTGATTTCCGAGCCCCGGTGAAGGCGGACGGGAAGCGTAGATGGCTTTATAATGATCCCGTGCACCCACCAACCCCCATCAGAACCCGATGAAGACGCACACCCTCAGGAGCCGAGGTTAATTGCGTGCGTCGTGATTAGCTGCAAATTGAGACCGTCGGCCGAGCGACGGGCGAACGCCGTCGCGAAAAACAACGGTCTCCACCAGCAAATGCACAGAAGGGTATATAACGGGTAGGTAGGTATAGATTGGTTTGTCGGTCTCCTGGGAAATCCGGGACGAGTACGGAATTCAACCGGCCGGACTTTACCGCGTTTTCGAATACATCAGGGTGGGCGCGAGAGGGCCGCCGCCCCCGCGGGGGTGCGAGAGAGCGCGCGGGAGAATTGGGACGATCGGATCGTCAATAATTGAAAGTTAAAGGACCGACACTGACACGGACCGCGCACACGAAAAACCGCAGGAAGCGGACAAGAAATAAAGTCGTCATGGATGCGAGCCAGAAGTTGGAGGATTCGAGGCCCCCTTTTTTTCCATAAATCCCGGAGAAAGTGTGACGGCAGCACAATCGGCGGCGGCGGCGAGGTGTCCGCCGTGATTGCGCAATTAACGGGGTTCGATTTCTAAATGCTCCAACTGTATCGACCCCCCGCAAGACCGGACAATATGGATTTCTTATTGTTAAATAATTAAGCGGTGCTGCGCGCGGGGATCCTTGAGGGTCGTGAATAAAAAATGCCCGGTCAAATATGATATCGAGCGCGAGGCGCGGGGGCGGTCGGGGGCGGCGTGGCGTCCCGGGGGCGCACGGAAATGTCATGTCAGCCAGGCTATAACTGTCGAAGGGCCCCCCGAATAACGCGCGCGCCTCCCTATTGACCGCCCCCGTCGGCTGCGGCGCTCATCCAGGGGCTGGCAAAAGAGCTCCCGCCCCCAGAGACCGCCGAGGAACTTGGTAGCCGCCGGGGAAGATAACGCACCAGGCCAAAGCAAAATATTTGACTTGCCATTAACCGCCTTCAAACGATCACAAAACCAACTAACAACCTTTCGCTGCCGATTAATCAGTCCCTGCACAATTTCAAACACAACCTTCGACGAATAGGGCAAACATTAGACAGAGCGAGATGAGATGCTTTTTTATTCTAGTTGACATAAGATGGGAACATTCCGCTAGAACACTCCGCTGCACCTCACTAGCAGCTGTTTCCAAGCAGTTGTGAGGCGGGTTGAGCAGGTTGCCGTCCATACCCCACGTATTCCCTATTCTCTTATACGAAGATTTCCGATCTATTTTGTGACCGTCGGGGTCATACACAACATTTGCGAGAAATAAACGAATAACGAAACTAAAATTTCCTACAAACAAAAAACTGAAGCCTAAAGAACAAGAATATAAACCTTGAAAAACATTTCGGTCCGATAGAACATCTAAACAGAATGGACATAAACCAGCTGACTCAAAAAATCAAAATAGGAATATAAACTGGTACGAAGCAAGTATGCGTAAAGTGGAAACAAAACAAAACAAGAAAATAGCAATAATACAGAAATTCTTATACAGAGAAGACGAAAGCCGAACATCATCATCATAATCACCGTCATTAATCAGCTTTGATTTGATACATTCAGCCAGACAGCATCCCAACACCGGGCCTGATGTGTTGATGATAACCTAGGGTTGCAGATGACATCATGTCATCAGATAATCGAATACAAAAATTATACTTCGTACTCAATATCGTCATTGTCCAAGGGTATGACCTCAAACATAAAATATAATCCTCAATTATGGCATATCATTTGCCATTTAACTTTTGTTGAAAGTTATTATTTTCTAAAACCAATAATAAAGGATCCATGATCAGTACAGATTTACGTATAAATATCAAAATGTATTAATAAAGAAAAAACAACCTTTTTCACATGTTTCATCTTTTTCATTTTGTGAAAAAGGTGGCTTTTTCTATATTAATACGAACCTTTGACAAGCTCCAAGATACCACTTATCAAAATGTATGCAAAAAAATTGAAATAGACAATTAGTTTTCATTGTGATCAATGAAATGTGAATTGTGAAAATGAAATTGTGTTTTTGTCAAGTATACAGGGTGATTCTTTAATATTGCGAAAAACTTTAAGAAACGATTCCTCGCCAAGAAATAAGAGGGGTATTTTATATAAAGTAGGTTGACATACGTCAAATTTGACGTGTCACTTATTGAAACTGTTCAGCCTTAAAATGTATAACTACACAAGCAGTGAAATGTGCGACATGCACTTTATTTATGGCCTTGCAAACGGCAATGCATTAGCAGCTAGTCGACTTTATGAAGAACGTTATCCATAGTTGTATGCATTTTAAGGCGAAACAGTTTTATTAAGCGAAATGTTCAATATTTTATTTTAATTAAAATTAAAACTACTTATGACAGTATATTTGTATGTTGAAAAACTTTTTTTATAAAGTACAAAATTTTACAGGCCATTTCTAAATGTTCATTGAAAAATACAAGAAATTGGCCATTTCTCAATATATTATATATTGTAAATATATTAAATTAAATATTAAATATAAATATATTTCTATAATATATTTATTAGAATATATTGAAAAATGGCCAATTTCTTGTATTTTTCAATGAACATTGGGAAATGGCCTATAAAATTTTGTACTTTATAAAAAAAGTTTTTCAACATACAAATATGCTGTCATAAGTAGTTTTAACTTTAATTCAAAGAAAATATTGAATTTGTATTAAACATTTTAAAATGTTCCTTGAAACTTTATGACGCATTAAACATTTCAAATTTCCTGAAAGAAATGAAAATTTTGCGATATGCAATAAACTTATGAAATAAAGTATTAGTAAAAGTAAACTTATACAGGGTGAGTCGGGAGGGACGTACCAAACTCCAGGAGAGTATTGTACACGTGAAAATAATTTAAAGAATATCAAATGCTGTTATCCGATTTTCATTTGTTTTCAAGTTATAGTTTCAAATCTTGAATATGCGAATATGGTGTTTGTCTATGGTTTTTGTTATGGGAGTGTTAAAGCTACTGTTGAAGGATATCGTCAACGGTTTCCACATCAGAAAACTCCGGATAAAAACGTATTTATCCCACTTTTCAACAAACTGTTCGAAACTATAACTTGAAAACAAATGAAATTCGGATAACAACATTTGAGTTTTTTTAAATTATTTTCACGTGTGCAATACACTCCTGGGGTTTAGTCCGTTCATCCCAACTCACCCTGTATATAAACTTAGATTAGAAAAATTCAACTAACATACATTTTTATTATTTCCTAATAAAATTATGCAATTTCTAATAAAACTTTGCACTTTCCAATGAAAATTTGTAAATAACAACAAAAATGTTCTCAATGAGAAAGACTTAAATTCCAATGCAAATGTTGTATTTACGCTCTCAAAGCTCTCCAAAAATGTATTGTTTTTATACGAAAATTGTGATTCTTGCTATAAAATTTTGTAAAGTGTGGCGAACAAAATTTTGTAGTTTATGATGATTTTTTTTTTAATTTTCGCCACAACTTTATGACGCATTTCAAATTTTCTATTCAAATTTTAAGATATCCAACAAACTTTTGTAATCTTTAATTGAAATAATTTAACAATCATACCTTTTATATTCCAAATTCCAATGAAAATGTTGCAATTTACAATGCAGCTCTCCAATAATATATTGTTTTTATAAGAAAATTGTGATTGTAACTATAAATTTTTGTAGAGTATGACGAATAATATTTTGTAGTTTTCGCGGAAACTTTATGACGCATTGAAAATTTCAAATTTTGTATTAAAATTTTAAGATATCCAACAAACTTTTGTAATTTTTAATTAAACAATATCAACTATCATATATTTTTATCATTTACTAATGAAATTATGTAATCTATAATAAAACTTCACAATTTCCATGGAAATTTTGAAATTAACTTTAAATCTGTTACAATTTTCAATGAAAAAAACGTAAATTCCAACGAAAATGTTGCAATTTCCAATGCAGTCCTCCAATAATATTTTATTATTATAAGAAAATAGTGATTTAACTGTAAAGTTTTGTAGTTGACTAACAGTCTCCAGTCATACATATCTCGTCCAGTCATACTATAGTATGACTAACAACATTTTCGTTGAAAGTTAATGCGCATTGAAAATTTCTATTAAATTTTCTATTAAAATGTTACGATATCCAACAAACTTTTGTAATCTTGAATTAAAAAATTTAACGAACATACATTATTATCAACTAATGAAATTATACAATTTATAGTAATACTTCACAATTTTGAGGGAAATTTTGTTATTAACAACAAAAATATAACAATTTTCGATGAAAAAAACGCATATTTCAATGAAAATGTTGCAATTTATAATGCAGCTCTTTAACCTCTTGTGATTTAACTAAAAAGTTTTGTAGTTTATGCCAAAAAAAAATTTCGTTGAAACTTTATCTCGTTTTAAAATTTTAATTTTTTTATTAAAATTTTACTATATCCAACAAACTTTGTAATCTTTAGATAAAGTATCTATCAATCTATCTATTATTTCCCCATGGAAATTTAAATTAATGTTTTTGTGAAAACGATTTCTCCGATTTGTATAGTGCATTTTAATATTAGCATAATTACTATTAGAACGTAATTATCAATGACGCAAAATAATTAATGGGTCAGATCACCTTCACTGAAACAATAAAAGTAAATGTGAATGGAAATGTAATTGAATTTCCTACATCTGCATATAAATTTATTATACATTTACCAGCATTAAATTATTTTCAGATTGCAATGCTACAAATTAGATTGTATGTATTTATATAGTCATTGCGTTAACTCATGTATTTTACTAATTACATAAATATGTACATACTAACTTATATTTGTATAAATTTGAAAGTTGATGAATTATACCCAAAGTTTTCAGTTTCACGATTGATTTTAATAAATTTGCAGCTATTTAGATATATCGATCAGAGAATCTCAAGATACAGATATTATTTTTAAGTTTTTAAGTGTATGCAGTGTCATGTGGTGTTGTTTAATAAAAAAAATTGTTTACACATCAATAACCACCTGATAAAGGTGAAATATAATTAAAACACGAATTACCCTTTTTGTGTTTTAATTATGTGCTACTTAATGTTATACTTAATGTACTTGGGGTGTAAAGTTAGTTCGCCTCCTCGTGGTGCACCCTGGATAACGCTAAATGAACTAACATAAAGTACTGGAAGTCAGAAAATCTTAGGATTTTCTGACTGCCATGACTGCCATTCTGACTGCGGACTATTATATAATACTACAAATGATAAATGATGGACCAATGACCGTCATAATAGTCACTGTGGAAATGCATCTTTCACTATGCAGCATATTTCCACTTGACCATCGATGACTGAAATTAACCATTGATACAGTAAAATATTTGGACATACATAACTAAAACTTTTACTAGAGTAATGTAGTTTCATGTTATTATGCCATACTAAATAATCTACTTCTTTTATTCGGCGATTCTTTGACTAATTCTAAGTTGAAAACTTCATATAAACGTATAGCTAAATGCTTGGTTTTCAATATACAGTATGCTTAAGTTTTGTTTTTTTTTCGGTTTTTCGGTTTTTACAAAAATCTCTAAATCAGAGATTTGAGATTTTACAGGGTGTAAAAAGGTCAAAATAAGGTCATTGCGAAGCTCTACACAGGGTGTGTAGAGCTTCACAATGACCTTAATTTGACGAAATAAATATATCATAGCCTTTGCAGATACTACTTCAAAATCATTTTGCGGATTAAAAGACTTAAAAAAATAGACTTTTAAAATTTAGTAATAATGACCATATGTAATAAAGTTCAAATATAAAATCATAGCACAAATAAAAATGATTAAACTAGTTTTAATATAAAATAATATATAATAACAGAATAGATTACAATAATAATAATAGATGATAAAAAAATATATAAAGCTTGTACTGTGACGATTATTACTGCCATATTGAGACGTGTCATTCCAAAACTTGTTATATAATTTTTTTCCGAAATTTCCCTTTTCGTCCAAAATACAAGTTTAAACTTCTTATATGTTCTCATAGCTTCCATTTACATACAAAATTTTGGTGTTTATTAGGGGCAACAATGAGATATTTGACGATCGCATTTTAGTGTAGAAATATTCATATGTATTCAAGAAATTTGAAATAATTGTTTTTTGCTTTTAAAATTTACTGCCATGAATATGATTTTGGAATTCTCCCAGCCTTAGCCTCAGCCTCAAAGAATAACATAAAAGTAGTTTTTGATATATGATGGAGTGACTGGATTACTTTTATTTAAAATTATTATTTTCTGTAACTGTTATATTTAATCATATGCAAAACTGATTCTCTTGTAAATAAAATATTTCAATGGAATACATAACAATAAACCATAATATAATTATTGTAATATTCAACTAAGGCATGTAACACACAAACATGTTCAAGTCAATCTTTATTTAGAATTAATAATATACTTTAAGGCCGCAAGATATAATTAATATAATTAATTTAATGGTTCATGTATCTGACATAATATTGTTCATTCCTGCTAAATACTAATAATTAATATATTCACAAAATTAGTCCAATTAGCTCTTGCTATTTACCACCAGAAATGATCTCGGTATTACTCAAGATTCATAAGCAATAAATATTTGATATTATTGGTAGGCCTGCAGATCCATAACTGACTTGATTGTTTCATATTTAGGTTTTTGGAATTTAATTTGAGATTAATTTGAATTTTTGAAATTTAAAAAGTAACGTAGGTAATATAATTTATATAATATTTGATAATAATAATAATCCCTACTACCCCTCTACCTGTGGCGTAATTAGTTACTGTAAAATATTTGAACACACAGAACTGAAACTTTTACTATCGCAGTGTAGTTTGATGTAATTATGCCATACGCTAAATACTATACTTATTTTATTGGACGATTATTTGACCAATTCAAAGTTGAAAACTCTAAGTTGAATGACTTTTAAGTTGAATGACTTGAATAAGTCATTATTTGACAGAAAATGTTGACCCAATTAACAATTAATTAACAGTGAGTCAGTTAATAAGACTTATTAGCACTTGGGCATTATCACAGTCCGATTGCACGACAGAGTCATAGACCTATTGGTGCAAGAACATGAATGTTAAAATGCGCGCATACCCAAACTGGTATATAAAATGTTATCTACAACTGCCCAAAAATTATAAAAAATGTTTTTTTTTATTAAAACTGCATATGTTTGACATTTTGAATTAATTTTGGCAAAAGCGAAAGTCAGCTAGACTAATTTTATTAATTAAGTAATTTACTATTAAACTTTTCCCAGTGCTACTTTAGTTAAAAAACTTTAAATCTTTAAACCATGCTATGGTATGGCTAAAGTTAACGTTTGTTTTAAATCGACACAAACTTTATTATAAAACTGACATTTGCAACTTCGGCCTATTAAAAATATATAATTTATAATAAGTACAATTCTCAAAATTTATAACATCTGGAATTGTTCAAGGAAACACTAATGCATGTTTTTTTTTTAATTAAAACTGCATATACTTGACATTTTCAATTAATTTTGACAAAAGCGAAAGTCAGCTTGACTATTTTTATTAATAAAGTGATTTACTATTAAACTTTTCCCTGTACTACTTTAGTTAAAAAACTTTAAATCTTTAAACCATGCTATGGTATGACTAAAGTAAACTCTTTTTTTTAAATCTACACTAAATTAATTATAAAACTGATATTTTCTACTTGAGCCAATTAAAATTATATAATTTATAATAAGTACTATTCTCATAATTTATAATATCTGAAATTGTTTAAGGAAACACCAACATTTTCAAATAATTTTGACAAAAGCGAAAGTCAGCTTGAGTATTTTTATTAATAAAGTAATTTATCCTATTAATATACTAGTAGATATACTGTAATTAGTAATATACTATTATATTACTATAGTAATATACTATTAAACTTTTCCCAGTACTACTGTAGTTAAAAAACTTTAAATCTTTAATCCATGCTATGGTATGGTTACAGTAATTTTTTTTTTAAATCTACACTAAATTAATTTATAAAACTGACATTTGCTACTTGGGCCAATTAAAATTATATAATTTATAATAACTACTATTCTCATAATTTATAACATCTGGAATTGTTCAAGGAAACACCAATGTAAGTACGTGAATATGTAAGTTGCAAACTAACTTATTCGCTCGTCACAGAAATATCAACAAATGACTTGACCCACTTCACGAAATGTCGATCGAGATTTATAATTTAAAGTGTAATTACTAGAAACTTAAAATGAAAGCCTTCTGTACGGAGGTATGAATATTTCATTATAGAGGCATATAATCTGAAGTGGAAAGTGTTAAATAGATAGAGTTTTAATATGCATGGTATCTAAATAATATACAGCGCGAGTCCACGGATCAATATCACCCCCATTTAACTCGATAACTAATACATGCATTGACAATTTATTGCTAGTTATTTTAATTAATGTTTTACCATATTCAAGGCCTCATTCAGGACAATTTATTAGAATGTGCTGTGGAATTCATATGTTTTAATGTTATTATGGGGATTAATCGAACCCGATATCTACTGTACAGTAGCCAAAGCCTTAACTCGCTCCATAATTGGACGTTATGTAACTTTAAACAACAAAAAAAACGACGAAAACAATTTCTCGTCACCAATAACCAATAAAAATATATTCAGAAACAGGATTTTGTCTATAACAATCAATATTTATTTTAAATTATCGACAGCAAGGTCGATACCCATTAAAATATTGCTGCTGCTGCTTCTATAAACAACAACAAAAAAAACGACGAAAACAATTTCTCGTCACCAATAAACAATAAAAATATATTCAGAAACAGGATTTTGTCTATAACAACCAATATTTATTTTAAATTATCGACAGCAAGGTCGATACCCATTAAAATATTGCTGTTGCTGCTGCTTCTATTAAATACTTTACAGCTCAATTGTTTTTTCCTGAAATGCATTTAAATTCATTAACTTGAATGTTTAAAGTTTTGAACTTCATTCGTATTATTGAATGTTGACTTCTAAGTCAAATTTGATGCAAAATACGATCTTTCTTTTAATTGGTGAGTGAATAAAACTTATTGTACTGTACTGTGTAAAACTTATTTTACACACAGTTGAGTTTTTACGCACATGTGATATTTTTACGCACTTGTGCTAAAAAGTACCACTTTACTCACTGTGTATAGTGCGTAAAAACTTAGTTTACGCACTATAGTAGAAATTTTTTATTTTTTTAACCAATACAATAAATTGATACAATGCAATAAGTTGAATAATGTCCAATATAGTCTGTTTAAACGAATTTTATATCTGAATTCTCGTTCTTATTTAACTTCTGCATTTGAGCTGCTAAGTAACGAATTGATTTCGTCTGGAATCTGTGTTTAAAACGTGCTGCTTCTCTAATTACTGAAGTCTCGTGGCGCATCTAGAGATCGAATTGGCGGAAATTTCCGTGCGCTAGTTAATATTTGCATGGCATTTGCTGCTCAGGTGATTAATGATTTTATATTTCAATTCCTGCCACCGGATGCAATCCAGTTGCATTAGTGGTGATCTTCGTTGCGTTGGAATCATTCAGTTGAGCGGAAACCGTTGGGTTTGGCGCTTTGTAATTAGACTAATGTGTCGCGTCTCGTTTTACACGGTTTTATTTTACGCAGCGCCCTTTTTGCGTGCTATTGAATTCGCAATTATTAATCAATCGATGTGTTGGTTTTACATTTTTGTGGTTTGGGGGCTTTATGCCAAAAATGATGTTCTCTGTTTAAACTGAATGCATATTAATCAATTCAAATGGAGAACAAATTTTTTAACATGCGCACAAACATACAGACATACAGATAGACAGGATACAACATGTATACATTAACACATACACAAGCATGTATACATTGACACACACACAAATATGTTTACATTAACACATACACATACTTGTATACGTTAAGCATACACAAACATATATACATGAATACATACACAAACTTGTATACATCAACACATGCACAAATATGTATACATTAATCCTTTTTGCGTGGTATTGAATTCGCAATAATTAATCAATTGATGTGTTGGTTTTACATTTTTGTGGTTTGGAGGCTTTATGCCAAAAATGATCTTCTCTGTTTAAACTGAATGCATGCATATTAATCAATAAATGGAGAACAAAATTTTTTGACATGAGCACAAACAAACAGACATACAGATAGACAGGATACAATATGTATACATTAACACATACACAAACATGTATACATTGACACACACACACGTATATGTTTACATTAACACATACACATACTTGTATACGTTAAGACATACACAAACATATATACATGAACACATTCACAAACTTGTATACATCAACACATACACAAACGTGTATACATTAACACATGCACAAATATGTATACATTAATCCTTCTTGCGTGGTATTGAATTCGCAATTATTAATCAATTGATGTGTTGGTTTTACATTTTTGTGGTTTGGAGGCTTTATGCCAAAAATGATGTTCTCTGTTTAAACTGAATGCATGCAATTCAGTTTCAAATGGAGAATCAATTGAAATGGAGAACAATTTTTTTTAACATGCGCACAAACAAACAGACATACAGATAGACAGGATACAACATGTATACATTAACACATACACAAGCATGTATACATTAACACATACACAAGCATGTATACATTGACACACACACAAATATGTTACGTTATACGTTAAGCATACACAAACATATATACATGAACACATACACAAACTTGTATACATCAACACATACACAAACGTGTATACATTAACACATGTACAAATATGTATACATTAATCCTTTTTGTGTGGTATTGAATTCGCAATTATTAATCAATTGATGTGTTGGTTTTACATTTTTGTGGTTTGGAGGCTTTATGCCAAAAATGATCTTCTCTGTTTAAACTGAATGCATGCATATTAATCAATAAATGGAGAACAAAATTTTTTGACATGAGCACAAACAAACAGACATACAGATAGACAGGATACAATATGTATACATTAACACATACACAAGCATGTATACATTGACACACACACGTATATGTTTACATTAACACATACACATACTTGTATACGTTAAGACATACACAAACATATATACATGAACACATTCACAAACTTGTATACATCAACACATACACAAACGTGTATACATTAACACATGCACAAATATGTATACATTAATCCTTTTTGCGTGGTATTGAATTCGCAATTATTAATCAATTGATGTGTTGGTTTTACATTTTTGTGGTTTGGAGGCTTTATGCCAAAAATGATGTTCTCTGTTTAAACTGAATGCATGCAATTCAGTTTCAAATGGAGAATCAATTGAAATGGAGAACAATTTTTTTTAACAAGCGCACAAACAAACAGACATACAGATAGACAGGATACAACATGTATACATTAACACATACACAAGCATGTATACATTGACACACACACAAATATGTTACGTTATACGTTAAGCATACACAAACATATATACATGAACACATACACAAACTTGTATACATCAACACATACACAAACGTGTATACATTAACACATGCACAAATATGTATACATTAATCCTTTTTGTGTGGTATTGAATTCGCAATTATTAATCAATTGATGTGTTGGTTTTACATTTTTGTGGTTGGGAGGCTTTATGCCAAAAATGATCTTCTCTGTTTAAACTGAATGCATGCATATTAATCAATTTAAATGGAGAACAAAATTTTTTGACATGAGCACAAACAAACAGACATACAGATAGACAGGATACAGTATGTATACATTAACACATACACAAGCATGTATACATTGACACACATACAAATATGTTTACATTAACACATACACATACTTGTATACGTTAAGACATACACAAACATATATTCATGAACACATTCACAAACTTGTATACATCAACACATACACAAACGTGTATACATTAACACATGCACAAACATGTATACATCAATCCTTTTTGCGTGCTATTGAATTCGCAATAATTAATCAATTGATGTGTTGGTTGTACATTTTTGTGGTTTGGTAGCTTTGTGCCAAAAATGTTGTTCTCTGTTTAAACTGATTGCATATTAATCACTTCAAATGGAGAACAACATTTTTTAACGTGCGCACAAATATATAGACATACAGACATACAGATAGACAGCATACAAACATACATACATACATTAATACATACACAAACGTGTATACAGTGACACACACATAAACATGTGTACATTGACACACACACACAAACATGAATACATTAACACATACACAAACTTGTATACATTAACACATACATAAACATGTACATATTAACACATACACAAACTTGTATACATTAACACATACACAAACACGTATTCTTTAACACATGTACAAACATGTATACATTAACACATACACAAACATGTATACTTTAACCCTTTTTGCGTGCTATTGAATTCGCAATTATTATTCAATTGATTGGTTGGTTTTACATTTTTGTGGTTTGGGGGCTTTGTGCCAAAAATATTGTTCTCTGTTTAAACTGAATGCATATTAATCAATTCAAATGGAGAACAATTTTTTTAACGTGCTCACAAACATACAGCATACAGATAGACAGGATACAACATGTATACACACATAGAAACATGTATACATTAACACATACTTGTATACAATAACACATACACAAACATATATACATTAACACATACACAAACTTGTATACATTAACACATACCCAAACATGTATACATTAACTCATACCCTAACATGTATACATTAACACAAATACAAGCATGTATTCATTAACATATACATAAACATATATACATTAACACATCCACAAACATGTATACATAAACACAAACATGTATACATTAACACACATTTTTTTTTAGTTTGAAAATAATAACATTATATTTAGGTTTAATGCACTTTTTTACGTGCGCACAAACATACAGACATACAGATAGACAACATACACATGTATACATCAAAACATACACAAACATGTATACATGTTTAAATTGATTGCATATTAACCAATTCAAATGGAGACCCTTTTTTGTCAGGTGTTCACGTGATACACATGTATACATTAACACATACACAAACATGTATACATTGACACATACACACACACAAACATATATACATTAACACATACTCAAATATGTATACATTAACACATAACCAAACATGTATACATTAACACAAACACACATGTATTCATTAGCATATACACAAACATGTATACATTAACACGTCCACAAACGTGTATACATAAACACAAACATGTATTCATTAACACGCATTTTTTTAGCTTGAAAATAATAACATTATATTTATGTTTAAGGTTTTATCCATAATTACCAGAATACCTATATATTTAAGGTTGTTTTAATAAGTACTACACATAACAAATATTATTATAATTTATATTAAGTGCTATATTAAGTACTATAGTAAGTAATTGATATTAAGTACCAAACTTAACTCTAATTTTATATTTAACCTAATTTGTTGTATTCTTCGTAGATATGCCTCTGAAGAGATTTTTTTTTATAACCGAAACAAGTCAGGCGATAAAAATAAATAATGAAAAATATAAACAAATACCAGTAAGTACTTATTAAAACAACCTTAAATATATAGGTATACTGGTTATTATGGATAAAACCTTAAACCTTAAACATTATATTTTTTATAAGTAAGTATAGGAATAATTTGCAGTATAAAGTTCCCAAGGATTTTTGTACGGAATCATACCTTAAAAAAGGGAGATACATATCACTCTGTCTGTTCTCCAATAACTCAAAACCTTGGTGTTGCACATTACCATATTTAAGCTAATTTAGACTCTACCATGCACATTGCCATATTTAAGCTAATTTAGACTCTACCATTGCACTTACAAAATATCGTACATTGCCACATTTGTGCCAATTTCCAGGCAATCTGCACACACATTCCTATTTTGCGTGCACTAATGCATAAGTTTCGTAGCACTTTCTTCAGATCTAATTGGCATGACACATTCCATAGTTCCATTAATCGAACAAACTGCACTGCCGTCTAAATATAGCTCGCATGTTGTGATTCCAGATGCAAGTCACTAATCGGTGCAAAAAGAACCTGTTCACATTATTTGCTTCGCGTACTTAATTAAAAGATATTTTGAAGCATTAACGTCACGAACAATTTTGTTTGAAATAGTTATTTTTAAGCGATTCATTAGTATTATCGAAGCGCTATAATCATAGCTATTTATGGTATAGGTGAATAAAGTCGAATTTTATCCACGAAAAAACAGTGCAAGAGGGGAAGCGAGTGCGATAATGTTTTCGAGTGGATAAAATTGCTTTATTCACGTGTATCATACAAGATTTTTTCCAATTCGTTATCAGAATTGAAGAATTTGCGTGAAGTGTCACATTGTCAGGTGACAACGAAAATATCAAGGATTGGGACTCAAGTAACAATGTAACAACACATTCAAAAACACCAACAAACACACCAATCCTTCTGGACTTGATTCAAAAACCATTCTATTTTGTTTTTAATTGTTGAAGCAGCAGAAAAATACAATATAGATAGGTACAGATACAAATTTGTACATGACAATTATTATTAGAAATATGAATATTATTTACGATATTTTTGATTGGGTTCTATTTTATCACATCTTTCCATTACAACATTGCAATTATTTTTTTAAATTGAATTGATTTTTTTTTTTTATTGGGTTTGTGTGTATTGATTGAGAGCTTTACAGTGATGAAATAATGAATACATTTTAATACCCTGTGTTTACAATATTCGCTAATAATTTATTCATTATTAACATTTACATTATTTTTATTTTTTAAGGAGCTTTTAAAAATACAATATTGATAGGTACAGATACAAATTCGTACTTGCCAATTATTATTATAAACATGAATATTATTTACGATATTTTTGATTGGGTACTATTTTATCACATCTTTCCATTACAATATTGCAATTAATTTTTTGTAATCGATTTTTTTTTATTGGGTTTGTGTGTATTGATTGAGAGCTTTTCACTGATGAAATAATGAATACATTTTAATACCCTGTGTTTACAATATTCGCTAATAATTTATTCATTATTAACATTAATCAAACGACAAATATAATATTACAAAGCGCCAGCGGCGTTTGATCGGTGTTTTATTGTAAAATTAAATTGAAATTTCCCACAGAATCCCCGCATATAATTGAATTATTTATTATAAACAACTGCGTGCCACGTTTTTATTGATAACAAAACCACCTACAGCGGCCCAATATCGATGTTCGCGTTTATTGGTTTCCGTATTTCGCATTTGCCCCACCGCGGAATCAAATTAATTTGGTAATTTATTCATAGATCTGAGTCATGTTTTGGCTGTAGTTACAAACCGGAAAATTAATCAAATCAATAGTGCAGCGCGATTCTTTCGCATGGGAAAACTGCAGCGCTTGCACTGTCCAGGCTTGCATTAATAAAGCCGCCCACTGTCCACCTGAGAATCCTAAAACTTCCGGGACAAGGGACATTTATGCGCCGGTAAATCAATCGGGTAAAAGGATATTTCTTTTCGTTCCGTCGATAAATACGTTACAGCACAATGCGTTCCGTTTTATTCCTGTCCCTCGATGCATGCCGTAATAATCGATAGTTCCAATGGCATAATGACAGTGAATTATTGCAAATGGAATTATTGATGAAGTAATTTTGTATCCATTTTATCAGCGGTTTGCAGGCTAATGGTATTTTAATCTCAAAATCGGAATTACATATAATATGAGCCTAAAAGGAACTGATAAATTATGCTACATACTTGATTGATAGTCCCAAACGTTTTTTTTTTTTTTGCACAGAATAATAAGTGTTCGCAAAACTGCAACAAATTATCAGTAAAAATACATAACAAAATTTCAAAATATCGTTTAGATAAATTTTCAGAAATTTCAGTGTCTGATAAACCTATATTTTCAGACCCATGCCCAGGGTCTGATAAACCCTTTCCATCTCGGAAAGTTAAACATTCGATTTTCTCACTTATTCAGGACATACTACACACACCTCTGGCATAACATTTTCAAAGTATCCTTCAGATATTTTTTCAGAAATTAAACATTCAAACTATTTAAAAATATTATAAAAAGTGTGCATCAAATTGTTTCCCAATGAAACTTATGCATGTTATGTATGTATTTTCAAAATATCCGTTAGATACATTTTCAGAAATTTCAGAGTCTGATAAACCCATACCTGTCAACTCGGGAAGTGAAACCTTCGTTTTTCTCACTTATTTTGTCCCCCTTCGTCAAATTTTCAGAGGATTTACCTTCAGGCATACTGTAGACAGGTCTGGCATAAAATTACTTTCAGATAAATTTTCAGAAAATTCAATGTCTGATAAACCCATACCTGTCAACGAGGGGAGGTTGAACATTCGATTTACTCACTTATTTAAGACATACTCTTCGTCACATTTTCAGAGGATTTATCTTCAGGCATACTGTAGACAGGTCTGGCATGAAATTACTTTAGGATAAATTTTCAGAAAATTCAATGTCTGATAAACCCATGCCTGTCAACGAGGGGAGGTTGAACATTCGATTTACTCACTTATTTAAGACATACTCTTCGTCAAATTTTCAGAGGATTTATCTTCAGGCATACTGTAGACACGTCTGGCATAAAATTACTTACAGATAAATTTTCAGAAATTTCAGAGTCTGATAAACCCATACCTGTGAACTCGGGAAGTTAAACATTCGATTTTCTCACTTATTTCGTCACCCTTCGTCAATTTTTTAGAGGATTTACCTTCAGGCATACTGTTGACACGTCTGGCATAAAATTACTTTCAGATAAATTTTCAGAAATTTCATGTGTGATAAACCCATATACCTCACAACTCGGGAAGTTAAATACTCGATATTCTCACTTATTTAAGACATACCCTTCGTCAAATTTTCAGAGGATTTACCTTCAGGCATACTGTAGACTCGTCTGGCATAAAATTACTTTCAGATAAATTTTCAGAAATTTCAACGTCAGATAAACCCATACCTGTCAACTCGTGAACTTAAACACTCGATATTCTTACTTATTTAAGACATATTCTTCGTCAAATTTTCGGAGGAATTATCTTCAAACATACTGTACACACATGTAGCAAAATTGAATCAAATAGCCTCAACATTTATAATCTGTATCAACCTGTTATTTTGAAATTTTAGTTTCAGGTTTTTGGTAATTTTTTTGTACGAATTTAGAATTTAAGTCAAATTCCACTAACAATTGAAAACTAGTAGTTTTGAAAGTTCACAATCCGCATTCATTTATCTGTATTTGTTTTGTACAGGGTGGCCCAATTTGGATGTTTCTATAGAGGATATCGATAACTAGAAAAGATAGAGAAAATCGGATGGCGTATCGTCGATCTGTTTTTTCAAGGCAAACTCAATGGTGAAAACAAAAATTCCCTATCGTCTTTTGATTTAGAGTTATGGACAAAAACTCATTATTTTCCATTTTAGATTTTTATCAATATATCATTTATTTATGATTTTATTAAGATAAGAGTTGCATGTTCTTCAGGCACTTTTTTACGGGGAATTGAATCAGTTTTACGAATTTTGATATTTTGATCTCTCTATACCGAGAGACATCCAAATCCCCCCCCCCCTCCTGCACCTACAATATTTCGATTAGGTATAAAAAATCAAACAATTTCCTTTGCACGATATTAACGCTACACTTGTATGTACGAGAAAATTGACGTTACTGGGCAACTAAGAACTGTAAACACAACAAGAATAATCTGTCGGGTTTTAAACACGACCTAATTGCGTGCGTCCGTATTTATTACAACCATTAACGTCGCAATAAAACCTATAAATATTGAATTATAACTGGAATTACAGCCACTGAAGCGAAGAAGTAAACATTTTATAGGTCGATTAATATCACGAAATTTCATGCAAATGGCGAGCCTTATTGATCCATTCGAGGGCAATCACAGTACCGATAATGTCGATTGCCGTCTCGATATGACATAGCTGGCAGCTGCTATTTAGTCACCTGCACGGTATTGATAATTATCTAACTAATGGTGGATGAAAGGAAAATTAATAACCTGCTGGATGGATAGAAAGATAGATAGAAGTTTTTATTGATCGAACTTATTCATTTATTGATGTACTTAATGAGCTGTGATAAGTACTGGAAAAATATTTTTGTTTCTCAATATTATGTATAGTCATGCTCACATAAAACTAGTACAAGAAATTAGGTTACAATAGCAATTTTATATAGCAATGTCAAATTTTATGTTCTAGATTTATGTGAGCACAACTGTACAGTCATGAAAAACTTTATAAAATGAAACCACAGTCTTAGTTAAAAATAAAAATGGAACAGAGTATAGTTGTATACAAGGTTTTGGACTAGAGCAACCAAATAGTGTTTTTAAGGTAATTTGGTGCACTGAATTCGAATCTATAACTTTTTTTTCTTTTTTTTCATTTGTCAGGTCTGGTTTGTGAGATATAAAATATCATTGTTTTCGTATGTTTTTAATAAAAAATCGTTAATTTGTATTTACCTGGGTCAGTTTCACGTATTAGAGTCCAGCAATAATCTCCCAGCATACTTTTGTCCCAAAATCCTTGATAATTTCTTTCAATTTTCATTAAATCTTCATGAGCACGTACTCCTTATTCATCACTCACCGCACCTAGGTTTTGTAGAAAAACGTTCAAATGTGAATGCAAAAAATGCATCTTGAGTGACATCCTAATTCACAATAATTTTTCAATAATTCAGTAACAATTTGTCTGTAGTTATCACTTTTCTTGTTTCCAAGGAAACCATTCATGATGCTTTTGAAAGATTGCTAGGCTGCAGATTCTTTCTCTGATAAACATTGTGAGAAATAATCATCATTCAATAACTTCCTGATCTGAGGACCAACAAATATGCTTTCTTTAATTTTACCATATGAAATTGTAGGAAAAACTGCTAACAAATGTTTAAAAGCAGCACCATCTTTATTCAGAGCCTTGACAAAGTTTTTGAAAAGACCTAGTTTTTTATGCAGTGGTGGAAGTAGAACGGTATTTGGATCAATTAAAGGATTATTTGAAATGTTTTGTTTTTCAGGAGAATACTCTGTTATTTGTGGCTAATCAGTTCTGGTATAATGATGACTTGTAGCTCGACTATCCCATAAACAAAAGAAACAACAAAATTTTGTGAAACCTCCTTGCATGCCAGTTAACAAACCAATGACTTAATTTAATTTAATTAAAACTTGGAATTTACGATATACATAGAACATTTAATCACATACCTTTAAATCACCTCATTTAAGATCTTCGTATTTGAGTGAAGTTAAAATTTGAGTCATTGATTAGTAATTTACCTTAGTATTAAAAGCATACGCAATTGGTACGGATGGTTTTTTATTCCCATTGTGTAAAATAAGAGCCTTTAAACTGTACTTAGGACCATCAATAAATAATCTCCATTCCTTTGTTTCATATGGTTGGTTCATTTTTTTAAATAAACCTTGAATGTTGTTACGGTAGAAAATAGTGGTTTTCTTCTCAAAATATGCAGCCAATTCCAAGCTTCTTTCTCTATAAACTGGTACTTTTATCCCAACTGCAAGATGTTTGCTTTGTTGCATACGTGAAGCCAATAATTCTGCGTCTTGCTTTGATAAATGTAAATCACGAACTAGATCATTAAGTTCAGCTAGAGTCACTAAATGGCATTCATTAGACTCATACAAACTACCACTGCTAGGAACAATGTCATTGAAAGATGATTCCGAATCACTGCTTGTAGTACCAGGAACGACTGGCAATGGATCACTTGGTAGACGTTGAACTGGTTTTGAAACAGATGGAACATTTACGTATTGCACACTTGTTCGATTTTTCATATTGATCTCAAGAACTTTTGATAAACAAAAATAACAATCGGTTTGGTGATTACTTTGCTCTCTCCATATTACTGGAACTGAAAAGTCGAAATATTTTCTCTAGCCATTCGACCACTTGTATAAAATAGCTCTGCAACTATTGCAAAACAATATCCACGTATTGTCCACATTTTTCCACGAGTCCACGTATTGTCTACATTTCGTAAGAATATCGATGTTTCAAGAACATGACGTAAAAGTACGAAACAGGCCAGTTACTGGGTGCAAAGCATTTTATGGGGCATTCGCCTTACAAGACGCAATCAAGAATCTAAAATTCGTTTACATTTTCTTAATTTGCTTTGAGATTAGTCTGTACAACTTTGTTTGACGAGTTTCGAAATTCAGCATTCGCTCGGCGAATTTCTTTTGTTGTTATTTATGAAGCAGGTGCGAGAGCCTGCTTCGATCGCACGCCCGGACTCTCGCCCCGGATGATACCGGGGAGCAAGAAGGGGCACGTCGGTTCCGGGGATCGCGTGCTGCCCTCGCATTTTAAAGAATTCATTATCTTAAATATGGACCGTAATGTGCCAATAACCGATTCCGGACGGCCCCCGGGGGGGCTGCGGGCGGCCGGGGGCGGCGCATCCACCGCACGAAAACGGAATGAACGTCCCCGTCTCCGGATTGATATTGCCTGGGGCTGGGGGCGGCGGGGCCGGACCCGGGGGTGCGTTATCGTGTCCCGGGCTTCCTCGACGAGAGGTTTGCGCTCGAGTGGCGTTCGTTGTTTCCCTGCCAGACGGGGTGCTTCGGAGACGCGTAAAATGTACACCGGAGTCGAAAAGTGATGGAGGTGCTTTAGGTAGGATGTGGGGCTTCCCAAGGTTCGCTAAAACTCGCATACAGAAATATTCATTACCATAGGAACCTGAGTTGAGCCTTGCTGCTACTGAAAGTATCAACAATTTCCCTGCGAGAACAAACTGAACATTACAGAAAATAAGAAATTATGGATATCCTATGCGTAGTTCTTGAGTTTGTTTAATTTCTTTAATATCCAATGCGAGGTTGTTGAGATATTTATATCTTGTGATTTTCAATCATATTCCTACATCCAGCTATTACATTATTAACGTTATTTCAAAAACCAGCGTATCAATATTGATCAAATTTATTACTAATATTGGGCGATCTATTGGTCTATAGTGCGCTGAATTTATTTAATATCCAATGTGTGGTTCTTGAGATATTTATATTTTTGTTTTGAAGATATGATTTACAGTGATATTCTCATATCCCGCTATTACATTATTACCGATATTTCAATAACCAGCGTATCATTATTGATCCAATCTATTCTTAATATGGTGGTCTATAGTGTGTTTAATTTATTTAACATCCAATGCGTAGTTCTTGAGATATTTATATTTTTGTTGTGATCATGTGATTTTCAATGTATTTGTTATATCCAGTTCTTACATTATTAACGATATTTCAAAAACCAACGTATAAATATTGATTCAATTTATTCCTAATATTAAGCGGTATATTGGTTTTTAGTTTCTATAATTTCTTTAATATCCAATGCGAGGTTGTTGAGATATTTATATCTTGTGATTTTCAATCATATTCCTACATCCAGCTATTACATTATTAACGTTATTTCAAAAACCAGCGTATCAATATTGATCCAATTTATTCCTAATATTGGGCGATTTAGTGGTCTATTGTGGATTTAATTTATTTAATATCCAATGCGTGGTTCTTGAGATATTTATATTTTTGTTGTGATCATGTGATTTTCAATGATTTTCTTATATCCAGTTATTACATTATTACCGATATTTTAAATACCAACGTATCAATATTGATCCAATTTATTTCTAATATTGGGCGATTTGTTGGTTTTTAGTTTGTTAAATTTCCTTAATATCCAATGTGAGTTTGTTAAGATATTTATATCTTGTGATTTTCAATCATATTCCTACATCCAGCTATTGCATTATTAACGTTATTTCAAAAACCAGCTTATTAATATTGATCAAATTGATTACTAATATTAGGCGATCTATTGGTCTACAGTGTTTTAAATTTATTTAATATCTAATGCGTGGTTCTTGAGATATTTATATTTTTGTTGTGATCAAGTGATTTTCAATGATTTTCTTATATCCACTTATTGCATTATTAACCATATTTCAAAAACCACCGTATCAATATTGATCCAATTTATTCCTAATATTATGCGATATGTTGGTTTTTAGTTTGTTAAATTTCTTTAGTATCCAATGCGAGGTTGTTGAGATATTTATATCTTGTGATTTTCAATCATATTCTTACATCAACCTATTACATTATTAACGTTATTTCAAAAACCAGCGTATCAATACTAATCAAATTTATTACTAATATTGGGCGATCTAATGGTCTATAGGGTGCTGAATTTATTTAATATCCCATGCGTGGTTCTTAAGCTATTTATATTTTTGTTGTGATCATGTGATTTTCAATTATTTTCTTATATCCAGTTATTACATTATTAACGATATTTCAAAACCCAACATATCAATATTGATCCAATTTATTCCTTATATTGGGCGATATGTTGGTTTTTAGTTTGTTAAATTTCTTTAATATCCAATGCGAGGTTGTTGAGATATTTACATCTTGTGATATTTAATCTTATTCTTACATCCAGCTATTACATTATTAACGTTATTTGAAAAACCAGCGTATCAATATTGATCAAATTTATTACTAATATAGGGCGATCTATTGGTCTATAGTGTATTAAATTTATTTAATATCTAATGCGTGGTTCTTGAGATATTTATATTTTTGTTATGTGATATTATCATGTGATTTTCAATAATTTTCTTATATCCAGTTATTACATTATTAACGATATTTCAAAAACCAACGTATCAATATTGATGCAATTTATTCCCAATATTGGCCGATATGGTGGTCTATAGTGTGTATAATTTATTTAACATCCAATGCGTGGTTCTTGAGATATTTATATATTTGGTGTGATCATATGATTTTTAATGATATTTTCACATCCAGCTATTACATTATTGCCGATATTTGAAAAACCAACGTATCAATATTGATCCAATTTATTCTTAATATTGGGCGATATGTTTTCTTTCAGTTTGTTTAATTTCTTTAATATCCAATGCGAGGTTGTTGAGATATTTATATCTGGTGATTTTCAATCACATTCTTACATCCAGCTATTACATTACTAACGGTACTTCAAAAACCAGCGTATCAATACTAATCAAATTTATTACTAATATTGGGCAACCTATTGGTCTATAGTGTGTTGATTTTATTTAATATCCAATGCGTCGTTCTTGAGATATTTATGTTTTTGTTGTGATCATGTGATTTTCAATGATTTTCTTATATCCAGTTATTACATTATTAACGATATTTCAAAAACCAACCTATCAATATTGATCCAATTTATTCCTAATATTGGGCGATATGTTGGTTTTTAGCTTGTTTAATTTTTATAGTATCCAATGCGAGGTTGTTGAGATATTTATATCTTGTGATTTTCAATCATATTCCTACATCCAGCTATTACATTATTAACGATATTTCAAAAACCAACCTATCAATATTGATCCAATGTATTGCTAATATTGGGCGATCTATTGGTCTATAGTGTGTTGAATTTATTTAATATCCAATGCGTGGTTCTTGAGATATTTATATTTTTGTTGTGATTATATGATTTTCAATGATTTTCTTATATCCAGTTAGTACATTATTAACGATATTTCAAAAACCAACGTATCAATATTAATCCAATTTATTCCTGATATTAGGTGATATATTCAGAGGGATGTCCATTCATTCAAAGGTAAAAAAAATGTTGCGTACCAATTTAAAAAAAAAAACAATATTATACTTTTCAAACATTATTTTGTTCATCTACACCAGTGTTTCTCAACCTTTTTTTTAACTTTTTTTACCCCTGGCTAACTTCGATGTAATACTATTACCACTCCCCCCTCCCCTACCCCTAAACCCCCTTCCCCAAAACACCAAAATATACATTGCACTACATTTCTAAACTCAAATCAAATTTTAGCGTGTTCGAGTTCCAAACAAAATTTCTTAACCCGGCGCCTCCACCATAACCAAAACAAAAATAATTAATAATAATTTCAAATTTGGGGAAAAAAATTAATCACCAATAATTTTAGCAAACAAAATAGTTCTAAGGGATGCCCAACAAGTTTACCGCGAATTATTTTATTTATTTTAAGAATTACGTTGGAACACTTACCCGGCGCCTCCACCATCCTGAAATAAGCAAAATTAATTCATAATAATTTCAAATTTCAGAACAAAAATTACTGGCTAATAGTTTTAACAATTTAATTAAGTCAAAAAGATGCCCGACCAGTTTTTTGCGTTTTTTTAAATTTTTTTTTTAAGAATAACGTCGAAATAATTCTACGTAACTTATACAATTAGAAACAAAATAATATAAATAATCACAACATACTTGATTTTTTTTTTCATTTTATCATAGTTTAGCTACCCATGCACCTTCTGCGCATTGTCCAAATCGCGGAATTCTATCGAAATTCTAAATTTGGAATTCTATAGACTAAACGAAATTTTAGGCCCAGTTGTACGATTGTGGATCATCCTTGATCATCGTTCAGTTCAATGGGATCCCATTGTATTAACAATTGTATCTTAGGTAACTGATTCATGGTCAATGATAATCCTCGATCGTACAAGTGGGCCCAAGGGCCAGTTGTACGTCAAGGGGATCATCCTTGGCCATGGTTCAACTGCTTAGGATACAATTGTTATTACAATGGTATCATTAGAAACTGAAGCACGATCAAAGATAATCCACGATTGTACAACTGGGCCTTAGTTGTACAAGCTGTAGTCTTTTTAGAAGGCAATAAAATAAAAATTAAACGTTTTAAATTATTTATACAATATGTATTTTGTTAAGTTATATAATCATATATTTACTACACATTTAAAGTGACCTTTTCAAAGTTGAAATTTCTTTGTTAATATTGGTTATCACAGTGATGAAAAATAAGCATAGTTCGCAAACTATGATGTGTAAATAGCATAGGCGAAATTACATGATGCAGAAATTCGAATTTTCGAATTATTATTATAAAAACTACTTATTTTGGGAATATGGTTTTATAATACTTTTTTGTAGCAAATTGTCATGCCAATTCAATCGTTTATTTCAGAAACTGGTCACCTGACATTTTTATGATTTTTTCTGTTTTTGCGGAATCAGTAGCTCCTATTGTCATATTCAATCATATTGTGCATATTTTTCTGCAATATAACTTCAACTACCATTAGGTTTTATGGGATATAATTTACAATGAATATCACGCTTAGTGCAGAAACCTGTCAAGCGACATCACATAGCGTGTTTCTGTAGTAAATTTAAATTTCTGCAGAAAAAATCCTATGGTATTTTGTATAATACTAATCCATGGTAACAATTACCATTGGTTTTCAAATACTTACCATTGCTTAGTAGTTTGGTATATTTAACAAATCAGAAAATTTATTTTAATAAAAACACATAAAAAAATGTGTTTTATTCTGTGTTCAAATAAAAAATATATAGTTTATAATAGTGTCTTTTTTGTTAAAAATGGTAATACGACAAAAAAAAATACTACTGTACATGAGCTTGGGACACCCTGTATAAAGTTACAAGTGCAATTTTACTTGCGTAGTTGAATGGCACACATTTAACGATTCCATATCTCACGCACAACGCGCAAAATTCACTTACGAAATATTTCAGTTAGCAGGCACAATCCATTCCCATCCATTCATTATTTACGATGTTTAAATGCTATGTGGGCATAAATTCAATGTGTCAGGTTGTTTCGAAACCCCTCCCATTGTTTCAAAATGTGCCATGATATCTTATTCATTCCAAGATTTATCTGCGCGCGAACAAAACGGCGAATTTATGGCGCGGCAGGAGAACTACGGTTCTTTCGCGCGGCCTTAAAATTGCATCTCGCGTCTCGACTCGCCATCTATCGCAACACGAAATGGTGCTAAAAGTCTTCGGAGAGGAATCCCAAGGCGCGCAGGTTGGAAAGTTAAGAAGTATCCGTTGCACTGTCCATGAAAAAATTATTATCAAGTACCGTCCAATAATCTGGTACAGGTACAGTTACTGGTACAGGTACAGTTACTGGTGCAGGTACTGGTGTACTGGTACAGGTTTCTCAATCATTGGTTATCTGAGGACGTGTTTCATCATCATCAGTGGTCCTACAACCCTATAGCAGGGTCTCGACCTTCGCCAGCTTGTTTAGCCACACGTCCCTCTCCTTGGCCTGAGTCATCCAATTTTGGATTTCAATTGTTCGTGTTCCTGAAAACGTGTTTCAGTAAATTCGCGGGCCACCAAACCACGAGATTCCCTGTAAGGTTCAGGTTTGTCTTTTTTTTCGCATATGCTCATAAACTAAGTTTCAGTATTTACTTACTTTAGCATAATGGTTATTTAAGTATATTTTATATCGCGTGTGGCTCGTAATATTTATACGAAGTAAAATTGTATACGACAGAATGTTTATTTTACCCCAGTTGCAATACTAAAGTTGATAGTACATGCGATAAATATGTAACTATGAGCGTATCCAATATTTACAATAAATGGAGCTCTGAAATACATTTATAAATAAAATAATAGTGGATACGTATTACTATTCTATTGTATAAATTATAAGGTAAATGGTAATACAATTTGGGACCACATACTCGTTATATTGCGTTAGTACATGTAAGCGTGGCTAAATTATTCCGCAAATTGGATAACTGTTGCAAAATTTTTGCGTAACGCATTTATTGTGATAATTATTACATCGTTAACGTTTGACGTATTTATTGCCGCGCATTTGCCGGCACGTTCCAAAATATATATTTTTTAATGAGTGCCTCCGAAATTAATGGTTTCACGGCGGGCGCATTAAAACTGATAAATATTAATCAACATTAGCGTGCTTGGAAATGTATTCGTTGCGGCGTTCGGTGTTAATAGTTCGCGGGGGCGGGCAAACTTTGCCCCCGCGAGTCAAGCCGTAAGTTAATGAACGAAGTGCATTTCGCGATAGTTTTGACAGGTGTAAATCCGGTTTGCCGGCTCGGGGCAGCGACCGTTTATCCGTTTTTCGGCGTTAATTTTTATAATGCCGCCCCCGGGTGCGCGGGGGCGCGCGGGGGGCGCCGCCCCCGGGTGTTTATTATTTAATATAAGAATTTATGAGTGCGCGTATGCCCGTGTGCGGGGCAGGGCCCCGGCGGGGCCGGCGTTAAATATTTAAGCGCCGAATGAATAATGAACGGTGCCCCGGCTAATTAAGCTAATGTGCGGTGATAATGGGCCTTTATTTTTTATTTTATTTTATTTCACCGCCGCATCCGGCGGAGGCCGAGGGAAATCGAGCGGCTGCTTGGGCGGTCGATATTTTTGTGTCGTTCCGGTCTCCCCGGGGAACGGGGCCTTGCATGTTGTTCGTTCGACGTGGGGCCCCGATATTCCATACGAAATGATTAGCGTTTTCCATTAAAAATGTAGAAATATCGACCGAGCGCGGGGCGGCCGGGGGGCGGCACGGGGGCACACGGCATTACCGGCACGAGCGCACAGGTGAGCGTGTACGGCAGGTGCGGCCCTCTCCGCCCTTCCCTTGCGCCGCCGTGCCCTTCTTCCCCCTGGCGATCGATACCCGTTAATCTTTGATAAACACGCTCCCATGGACACGTAATGACACAACTTTAGTTTTTATCGGAAGGTATGTACGATCGACGAGGGCATCAATAATATACCACATATACAGGGTGAAGCAATAACGAAAAAAAGCAATAATCAAAAAGCAATATCAATATATATGCGCCATATACGGGGCTAAGTCCTCATAGAATGATTTGAAAATGTGCCACTTGGGAGATCACCCTGATGGCAAAACGTAAAATCGATGATTTTTCCATCAAATCGACTAAAATAAAAATCCGAAAAATCGCGATTTTTTAAGTTGCTCCAAATGACTTTAGAGGCACATGTCTAGACTAATTGGACCCTCCCGATTCCAATAAGCACACTTTCAGCCTCCTAGCCCCAGCAGTTCTCGAGATATCCGCCCTCAAAATTAGGAAATTTAAAAAAATTGCAAGAAAGGGCTGTTAAAATTAAACTTCTAAACGAACTGCCCAATCTCGATGCCGATAGTCTTATTCGATTCAGAGGAGTCATACGGTTCATACCAGACCACACTTGATATACTTACGAAGACGTTTTAATTTCCGAAATAATCGAAAATGTTGCGTTTTTTGCCATCTCGATGAAATTCCATTTCGAGAACGCCTCAACCGATTCCGACGAAATTTGGAGGGGTCATAGAGGGCTCAAATACAAGAACAATGAGAAATAGTGGGCCCCAGTAGGTGATCGCGTTTGTACAGGAGCGCCTTAAGAAGAGAGAAATATTTTTGAAAAAAACGTACTTTTTTCACGAAAAGCGAGATAACTCGAGGAGTTGTGGGAATACGAGAATGGACGAGCGCTCAAAATATGCGCCATATACGGGCCTAAGTCCTCATAGAATGATTTGAAAATGTGCCACTTGGCAGAGCACCCAGATAGCAAAACGTAAAATCGATGATTTTCCGATCAAATCGATTAAAATAAAAATCCGAAAAATCGCGATTTTTCGAGTTGCTCCAAATGAGATTAGAGGCACATGCCTAGACTAATTGGACCCTCCCGATTTTAAAGAGCACACTTTCAGCCCCCTAGCCCCAGCAGTTCTTGAGATATCCGCCCTCAAAGTTAGGAAATTTAAAAAAATAGCAAGAAAGGGCTGTTAAAATTAAACTTCAAAACGAACGGTCCAATCTCGATGCCGATAGTCTCATTCGATTCGGGGGAGTCATACGGTTCATACCAGACCACGCTTGATATACTTACGAAGACGTTTTAATTTCCGAAATATTCGAAAATGTTGCGTTTTTTGCCATCTCGATGAAATTCCATTTCGAGAACGCCTCAACCGATTCGGACGAAATTTGGAGGGGTCATAGAGAGCTGAAATACAAGCACAATGAGAAATAGTGGGCCCCCGTAGGTCATCGCGTTTGTACAGGAGCGTCTTAAGAAGAGAGAAATATTTTTGAAAAAAACGTACTTTTTTTACGAAAAGCGAGATAACTCGAGGAGTTGTGGGAATACGAGAATGGACGAGCGCTCAAAATATGCGCCATATACGGGGCTAAGTCCCCATAGAATGATTTGAAAATGTGCCACTTGGCAGAGCACCCAGATGGCAAAACGTAAAATCGATGATTTTCCGATCAAATCGACTAAAATAAAAATCCGAAAAATCGCGATTTTTCGAGTTGCTCCAAATGACTTTAGAGGCATATGCCTAGACTAATTCGACCCTCCCGATTCCAAAGAGCACACTTTCAGCCCCCTAGCCCCAGGAGTTCTCGAAATATCCGCCCTCAAAGTTAGGAAATTTAAAAAAATAGCAAGAAAGGGCTGTTAAAATTAAACTTCTAAACGAACGGACCAATCTCGACGCCGATAGTCTCATTCGATTCAGGGGAGTCATACGGTTCATACCAGACCACACTTGATATACTTACGAAGACGTTTTAATTTTCCTGAAAAAAATGTTTGGCGAAAATTAATAAAGCTCACAAAATTTTTAAATTTTCAATGACCGAAATAACGATCTCTAAAACAATGTCTTGCATTTTCCTGGAAAAAAAACGGTCCATACCAGACCACACTTGATACAACGGGCAAAGTTTTTCAATCCATTATTAAATTTAATAGGAGGATAGTTTCCGAGAATTGCATTAAGAATTATATCGGAAGAAAGTTTACAAAGCTGTAATTAACTTAAATGGAGGAAGTTATATTAATAATCAACTGAGTTGTTTTCGTTTCTATATTATGTTGTGATAGCCCTTGAGGGTTTAGGGAATTAGATTGTTTCCGAGTAATATATAAAAGATATTAATATGCCGGATATTGAAAACATCCTTCATCGTAGCATTGATAATTTTAAAACTTTCTTCATGCAGCTAGAAAAAGATACATATTTGGATGTGGGAAAAGTTCTGCTTGATTACTTTTCTGCCTAAATACTCCTTAAAAACTAAAATGACTCAGTATCTGAACCGACTTCGAAGAATCAGTGTGAAACGAGGTGGCCAGAGTACTGGCATATAAGAAGTCCTACAGAAAATGGGAAAAAAATATTAATGAAAAGAAAAACGAAAAATTTCTCGAAGAACATAAGAAAATTATTATTTTAGTTCGTGTTCTACGATGTCTCTTGCATTTGAAGTACTCTGTATATACTCCAGGTGTTAAGTTGCACCCTGATGATATATTTTCTGGTGTGGGATTCTGCACTTTCAGGTTAATTAGTATGTTTAACCTGAATGTGCTAAATTCCACATAAGAAAATTATTATTTTAGTTTGTGCTCTACAGTATCTCTTGCATTTGAAGCACTCTGTATATAATCGCTACCGCAAGTTGCGGACTGGCGAGGTCGAATGGTTTTCCGATGTTATACACATATAACGTGGGGGCGGTGTACGGCCCCTGACGACGATATCGTTCCGAGAATCATCCGCGCGCATTCATTATTTACAACGTTCAAATCTAATAACGCCGCGCAACGCGCCCTTTAATGTTTAATGCCTTCAGGACAATTTACATTTTTACTGGGAAACAAATACACCGAACCACGCCGACCGCAAATTGATCCGGGCATTAGGCACGCATAACCAAACTAAACATTCAGAACGGTCAGAACGTCAGCCAAATCCAATTCCCAACGAAATTGCAACAAAAACATATATGAACACAAATAAGCTAAAATACCACACATCAAAAATTGCACAATTATGTATAACGAGATTGATTCAGATAGTATAAAAAAAACAGGTTAAATATAATGTTTTTTTTACAATTACAAATAATTTTATATGATGGCTACATTCATACACTTGGCACTTCGCGTGAGCACTTGCTAATAAGGGGAAGTACAATTAATCCATTACAAACGCGCTTGTGAACTACTTGTAGGTCAATATAGTCAATACAATTAATATAAATGGTAGCTTCTATTTCTAAATTGGAAACAATGTAGAGCACACTAACAGACATTTCTGTACACATTTGGAATGTAACAGGATTTCAATCAATCAGCCATTAACGTTTTATATGGGCGTTAATATTAAATGCGATTCATTAGCCTGCAATCGATAAATGATGTATAAATATACTCTGTAAATTTATTATATGAATTACGCTTTTAATGACGTTAAATGTACAGTAAACCCCTCTATGTGTACGGATGTCGTTTTAATAACATAAATTGGCAGTGCGGATCGATCGCACACAATAATAAAAGAAGTGGAGGACTCGGCACTGACGAAAGCAGGGGTGGGTTTTAGGGGCGACAGCCCCCTCGCCACATTATTGGTAAAAATAAATAGAAGGAAAACATCAAATAAAGAAATCGCAAAGTGCTACAGTCTACTATCCTTCACAACGATGATATTTTTTTCTTTTAAAATGTTTGATTTTTCTATGTATTTATTTCAGCCATTATAATAATCATCGTAATCCAATTAAAATTTAACGAAAGTGCGCCGTTAGTTTGTATTCGCGCATTTTTATCTGCAGTATAAAGTAAAAAAGCTGTTCATTTTTTTCTTTTCTGCAACCACTGAACTTATCATGAGCCCACTTATAAGACCCCTGTTTTAGTCTAACAAAATGGGTATTTCCACACCACAGGTACTCTGTAATCTGTACTCGTTTTACTGGCTAAATTACATTTAACTATTTGAACCCAGATAATTTTATATTAGTTTCTTGATAGTTTTGTGATAGACACACAAATGTCTATCTATCAATGGTTTTCTAAATAGTAAAATTTCTCAGATTTTAGTAATAGAGAATTTGATTGACAAATTTTCAAAATAGGCAATTTGATATACCGACAGAGGCCTTTCCGCCTCAAATTTGATATACATATTTTTAAATAGACAACTGGATAAGCAGATTTTCGAATCAGAGAATTTAAAACACACATTTTCAAAATAGACAATGCTCAAGACACAATTTTGCAATGAAGTATTTGATACACATACAGGGTGTTAATTAAGTACATAGACAAACTTAAAGGGATAATTCCTTGATCAATTCTAAAAAAGAAGTTCATATAAACATGGGGTCTCAACGACTTCGGGAGTTAGGGACTAGTTTTTTCAGTGCGATTAGTGTTTTATTTAAAACTTTTGGTCCTTCATGAACATCATATTAATATAGTTTAATTATTTAATAACACTTAATCGTCAACGCAATTAATACCATAGATTAATACATTCCCAACCATTAATATTATCTACATCAGATACACACTCTATAAACGAGTTCGATGAAAGTGGACTGTCACTGGAATTATCTGATGCATCCGCTCATAATGAATGCATTATTATTAACTGATCAATTATGAAATTGTGTCACTGTGCCTTCTACTAACGTTTACTACAACGCTGAATATTGATGATGACGGCGGCAGGTCCAGTAATTACAGTTTATTAATTATGGATTGGGTGTACTTTTCATGTTGCACATCATACGATTCCACAATGAAGTATTCATAACGTAATTAACAGTATCACACTGGTGATCTAAATTACAAGTCATTTCTTGTACGACAGGCCACTTTTTATGTAACTACACGTAATTCATTATGAAAAAAAAAAATATTTACAGCAGATGTTATTAATGAATTTGGTAATAAGTAGTAGTCATACATTAGTGAGTAGAAAGTATTACTAGTAATTATAATAATTGTCTAATATTATATTCACTGATATTGCCATTAATTCTTAATATGTATTATTAATAATAATCAAGTGTGATTAATATATCTATAGTATGTGAGAGCATGTGGGGCCACAAAAATAATATTATTAGTTAGGTCGTAAAGTGCGGAATTGAATTCATAAATCTAAAGAACTGATATATGCATGCACACGATCAATAAATTACTCACTTATTGTCATGATAATTGTGCCCTAATTTTGCGTAGTCCATATGAAGATTTACAACATGAAAATGTTTCGAATGAATTCAAAGAAATAAATAATCCAAAATTTTGTCTGATTCAAATTTCCTAAATTGAGAATTGCATAGGCAGAATTGCGAAATAAATAATTGAATAAGTACGCAGATTTTCAAAATGATTAAGCGATTTTCAAAATAGACGATTTGCAACAGACAATTTGATTCACTATTATGTAGTAGGATATTGTGTGCTGTGAAAATTTTTGCACTATTACATAATTATTGTTATCAATTATGTTGGTGGTAACTCGTCAATTACTTCGACTGCTTATCTTATCATAAATATCTTTGAGTATTCAATTGAAGACGTGTTGTGAAAAAAATCTACACGTTTTAGTATTGCGCTGTACAAGAGTCGAATTACAGATTACAATCCAGAGCCTAAATTCACTAGGCCAGGCAGACTTATTATTGTTGTTTATAGTGAACTTGGCCATCAGTATTCACTAGTGGTAAAAGATTGATTCCATTTTTTGTTGAAGAAATTCTATTTGATATAATTCATATAATTTTCGAAACTGCGAATAAGATGTACAAAAAAGTCATAACAAGTATAGTTGCAGTGATTAAAAAAAGATCATTCAATTCAAAATTATTATTACTATTTATTGTATTATAAATATTATAAATAAATAACTACAATTACTATATATGTTGGGTTCAAGTCGATAATTACTCCATTTTTTTATAGTACATGGGAAAACTTGCAGCAAACACGCACAAGAGCTTTATTCATTGCAAAATTAATATTCACTAAACCCAAATTTATCATTTTGATGAAATTCGTTGAAAATCCAGGCAAAATTAGTATAGATAGCCAAAAATCTTAAATATAGCCAAAATATAATAACAATATTATTATTATAGGATCTCTAATGCGAAGCCACGAGCTATTACATCTATGATCTGGCTAACAAATTTCTGGGGCTCTTGAACACGAATTTTAGCGGGGTAATTAATGTGATAAATATTGCTAGCAACCAATGTAAATAATTGTGTACATATATGCAATATAAGCTATAAGTTATTTCTTACACCAAATATTATCAGCAATTTATGGATGTGTACAAATTCATTGATTTATGTTATTCTGCGTTTAATGGTTTCTGCATACATTTTTAATGTAATACGTAAATATTTATTACAAAGAAAACATAATTAAAAAATCAACTAGAGCAATTTTATGTACGCAATTAACATTACATAAATTCAATAAATTCATTTTCATAAATGTTACATTTTCATAAATTCAAATTTCTGCGCGCTTATGACACCTAGTGTACCTTTAGTGTATTTTAGTGTTTATAAGTTGTCTGTGGTGTATTATTTGTAGTGTACTTCACCGGAGCTATCACGGAACATAACCTCACATTATCATTATTTATACTCCTTTTAAATACAAGTTTTGCGGTGGTAAATCATGTCGAACAAGCACCTATTTCTGAAGGCGGGCTTCGTGCAAGCCCCCTTGCAGAATGGGGTGGGCAGATACGTGTGCCAGCTGCAGAGAGTCGTTCTGAAATTCTGCAAGAGCCACGGTTCTAGCCGGGGCATGAGGTGAGTTTAAACAGCAAGCAGCTCCTTATTACATGTTAATCCCTATTTAAACACACAAATAATATTGGCATTGCAAAGCACAATTCAGAAAGTGGCCCCAGGTGTTCAAACGCTACTTGATTTAAATATTCGGTACGTCAATTAAGATGTCAGTTCCGGAAATATACCATTGGGATGCCAAAAACCTGGAGAATTCCATATTGTGAGTACACCTGGTTGTCCTGTATTTAATACAATCAAGTATTACCGACTTATTTATTACTAATAATATGTGGTATAGATGGATGAAATAATTTATTTGAAGGGATTTCATCGAGAGCGATTTGGTCAATTTCGCTAAGGATAATCCCGGAGTCGTCGTGTACCTGAAGCCGAGAAGACACAGGAGTCCAGTTATCGTTGCTGAATATTGTACGTAATCATAAAGCCGTTCTGAGTCACTGACAATTGTTTATTTACAATTTACTATATAAACTGTTTTTAGTGAACGGTAGCAAGCAAAACGTAATGGCTAGAAACCTAACGTCAGAGGTGATCACCAAGTGGTTGGAGCTCCTGAGGTCCCAGCAAGAGAATCATGAGGGCACGAGGATACGCAAAATGTGGCATACAGACTTCCCCTCGATTCAAGGGCCATGGACACCGTACACATATCAGGATCCGGCATTGAACCTCGTAGAATACCCGAACACGGAGCTGGGCTGCGTTCTCCGTAAAGGTAACACGGCCACCGAGGAGCTGCTCGAAATCTTTAAGCGGCAAAAGGAGAGCGTTGATGGTTTGGAATCGAAGCGAGCCGAATGAGGAATGTCAATTGAATAGTCGTATTTTTTATGTTTATTAGAAGTGATCTTCGATTTGTAAATAAATTTAGGTAGCGCATTTTTATTTGTTGGTTTTGTGGATGATAATCTGAGGTAATAACTTTTATTCTTTTATATGTGGTTTTCGTGTTGTATACAAAACATTGTCACAAACTAATCATTTGTTAAGATTTTGTATAACAGCTTATCGTAATTGCTGACTACATTAATTCTTATTGTTAAAAAAAAAAACTATTAGACCCTACATACAGTAAAATAGTGTATGAATAAGCAAGTGATAATATGACTTCATAATCTGATTTTGCCATAAGTATTGTAATAATGATTCTGTAATTAATCTAACAATTAGTACATAAAACCAAACAAGTTACAAACTTATATCATCTTTGATAAACGTAGAACACAAATAATAAACCCCTTTATAATGTAATAAGATCTCTAAATATCTATCAATAATATCTCTTAAGATATCTATCTCTTAATAAGATCTCCAACTATGTCCTAATAGAATCTCTAACTATTTGCATAACACAGGCAACCAAATAAACAGGAACAGAGTCAGAATTGTCGATAAAACTAAAGGCTTATTATATGAATCGAGAATTCGGAACTTTGGTAAGTCTGTTGTCAAATCGGCATTAGTACATAAGGAACCTGTATTTACACGTGAATACCATTTGTAACCGTAAACAAGCCTACATAAATGGTATATGATATTTCGTAATTATATCAAGAAAACACTAATAAATTTTATATTCGGCATTAGTATAGGGATATAATCACATCTGCTTTCGAAACCAACGTGCTTTGAAAATGCCCATAGCGATAGCATTGCCACAGCGTAACGTTAGAAAACTATGAATGGTCTTTACTACTTTTAAATCGTAGATATCTTCAGCTAGCAACGGTGCCAACATAATTTATAGTTTTATTTCTATATAACCTGTGATATCTTTGGAATTCTCACATCTAAATCAATGTAATTACTCCAAATTTGTTCATAGCTTCACTGGCAAGTTATTTACACTAAAATTTAACTTAAAAAGTAATTACAAATGGTTTTGCAAACGTGTGTATGTTGGTGCACCTGCTAGTCGAGCTGTCATCGTTTGACGGCCAGTGACAGCTCCTCTGCCGTCATAATAGGCGTGTGTGATTCATTAGGAATTATTTATTTTTAAAGTGAATTAATAATGGAAAGTTATGATGTTACGTTTAATCAGCCTGTTGTGATAGATAATGTGAGTCCTAGGTGATTTTTAATAAATTTCACTGCCCACTTTTTTGGGTCGATTATGCCCGGAAGATCGTGGCGATTGTTAAAAAATACTGTACCTCTTTAATACCCGTGTTAAGAGTAATTATGTATCATAACGGATGTGGAAATATAATTCGTTACCTCCACAGAATAATTGAATCAAAATTTAATAACGTTGGCCCTAAAAATTAATCAATCTTAAAATCTGTGACTTTCAGTTCAAAGGGTAATAATACGAAGATACACTAATCGAAAAATATCAGTAAAGTTTTGCCTAGAATTCCATGAAAGTTTTGAAACTGCTTAATGTTTTATAAATCAATATAGCTTCGGCATACAAAATTTGAATATTTGTTGAATCCTCGTCCATTTTTGACATGCAACTATGATGCAGTTTTGTAAGTTGCATATGGAAGTGGAAGTGAAACTTTTGTGTACTGAGGCTTTTTTGTTGATTTAGTCCGCAATTTATGTTTTAGGGCTCTGGTGTGATAAAAGCTGGATTTGCGGGTGACCAAATACCAAAATGCCGCTTCCCAAACTAGTAAGTACATACTTTCACCATATTATTACTCGTATAATTGTTGTAATTGGCTTGTTTGTTAACTTAGTATCGGACGGCCGAAACACACACGTGTTATGGCAGGTGGTTTGGAGGGCGACGTCTTCATCGGCCCGACGGCCGAAGAGCACAGAGGGCTGCTTGCAATTAAGTACCCGATGGAGCATGGGATCGTGACTGACTGGAATGACATGGAAAAGATCTGGAGCTACATCTACAGCAAAGAGCAGCTCTCAACATTCTCCGAGGAGCACCCTGTACTTTTAACCGAGGCGCCTCTGAATCCCAGACCCAATAGAGAGAAGTCGGCCGAGATACTTTTTGAATCTTTTAATGTACCTGCCCTCTTCATATCAATGCAGGCTGTACTTAGTTTGTAAGTTAATTCATGAAAGCTGCAAATCAGTTGCCACTAATTACTAAAAATATTTTCTTTATAATTCGTAGATACTCGACTGGACGTACAACAGGAGTAGTTTTGGACTCTGGTGATGGTGTTACACATGCTGTTCCCATTTACGAAGGCTTCGCAATGCCGCATAGCATAATGCGGGTCGATGTAGCTGGAAGGGATGTCTCTCGATATCTCAAGTAATTATTACAACCGCATAATAGTCTTTATGGTATTTGAATGTTGTAAAAAATATAATTGCATTATAAATATTTCTACTGTATATTGATCGCAGTTACAACAATTCTCATATGAATTTCCTTTAGGTTGCTCTTGAGAAAAGAGGGGATCAACTTCAGGACAACGGCAGAGTTCGAGACGGTGCGCACAATCAAAGAAAAGGCATGTTACTTAGCCAACAATCCGCTGAAGGAGGAAACGCTGGACACCGAGCACATAAACTACATCTTGCCTGATGGCAACAGCATCCAAATAGGCCCTGCTCGATTCCGTGCTCCCGAGGTGCTGTTCAGGCCTGATTTGATCGGCGAGGAGTACGAGGGCCTTCATGAGGTGCTCGTCTATTCCATACAGAAGTCAGATTTGGATCTGCGCAAGGTGCTCTTCAAGAACATCGTGCTCTCGGGGGGTTCCACATTGTTCAAGGTTCGTTCGATGGCTATAAATTATTATTGGTTGCAGGCTTTCACAATTACGAAACCTGTTTAAAAAGTTGATTACAAAAATAATCTAAAACAACTAATTGGGCATTTAATTTGTCATTCTGGAGTTATCTGTTGTTAAATACTAGTTATGGTTTACAAGGTTTAAATATTTTTCCTTGGGAATGAACGTTTCAATACATATGGAGAATAATTTGACAGTGTCTGATAGCGACTATTCATTTGATTTCATTGTATTATAAATTATATTACACTTTTCACTGGTACTTTGAGTCTTTCAATTTTGTTATCACAAGGTAATATAAATATCCGTAAGAGGGCAGAAATTGAATTGCCAAATGAAATTAAACTTCATGTGTTTGTTCAGCGTGAAATAAATAATATTTTTTTTGTGTCTTTGGCTTCTTGACAAAGGAATGTATTTATTTATTACATGGGGGAAATTTAAATACTTCTGTGCATGGTTGTAGTTATTAAAGTATCTACGCTTGTAAATTTTAGTTACAAATATTTTAACGGACATATTAATTGTGTGTTGAAATAGTTTCAAAATTATTTTCATCGGGAAATGGGAAGGTTAAAAACCTAAGAGGCATTCATCGTGCCCTCAGTGAATTCTTAATTAAATATATGTAAACATTCTTTATTTCCGTCACCCATTTCATTATTAACAATTTAAAACTATGTCTGGTTATAATTACGAATAATTTGTGTGTATACTTTAGGGCTTCGGTGATCGGTTACTGTCGGAAATCAAGAAAATTTCCCCCAAAGACGTGCAAATAAAGGTGCGTATTAATTTTTTTTAAGTCGGTAGTGCCGGTAATTCGTGTTTGTTCAGATATCGGCGCCTCAGGAGAGGCTGTACTCTACGTGGATAGGCGGCTCGATCCTGGCCGCCCTGGACACGTTCAAGAAAATGTGGGTGTCAAAGAAGGAGTATGACGAGGAGGGCCAGAGGGCCGTGCACAGGAAGACGTTTTAGCGGTGCGGCGCACGGACCCGCAGCTCTTTATGTGATATACGCTACATTAACAACGTTACTTTAAAACATATTTTTATATATATGGATCGTTTAGTGTTTATTTATTTTGTTGTGATGTGGGTTAGCATGTACGGAGTTGCCCCGTTCGTTGTGCTTGGGGCCCCGGTGAGTGGAGGGGCGGAAGGACTCTCCCCCTTTTTGTAACGATTAATACTTTTAACGTAAATATTTATTCTAAGAGATGTTTATTTATAATGATCTTTAGAGGTATGAAACACTTTCCCTTCCTGCGATTTTTCTAATTGAGCTTTTTCGTTGACTAAGTTAAGCACTATAAAAAGTACGCATCTCGCAGCTTTAAACTAGATAACAGTTATGATTATTAGCAATTTTTGTATTAATAAAAATATTATTTCAAGAAGGGGCTTGATGTGTTTGTTGCTCCCGAGGTTGTGGTGGTCAATGAAGGGCGCGGTTATATAAAGAGAGGCACTTTTATTAAGGCAAACATATAAGGATGCAAATGTAACGAACGAAAACTTTGATTCGACAGCTTAAAAGTGTGACGATGTATAGGCGACAAACTCGAACTCATAGGGGACGAATTTTTTTTTCAAAGAATACTTGAATGAACCGGGTTTTTGGTGTGTTGCCGACGGCGGCTTTTAACGTAGAGGTCTAACCCCCGTGCCGGTCGAGTCGGGAATACATATGCTCTTCACGCTTATCCTCTTGGTCAATTATTAGACGGACGGACTGGATTCTAATTTGGTCCTCGTTTAAAGGTTGGTTATTGACAGTAGCAGCCCAAATAGTAGCAGCGAGAGAAGGGAGGTAGCGGTGGACCCCGCATTGCAGGCATCCGCATCGTTGCAGCTCTGCACGCACCCCCTAACGTATCTGAAACTCGATAAATCTGCTAAAGTGCAAGTTATTTTGTGTGTGCTATTCTGATTAATGGTGGTATTTGAATTGCTTAGTGTATGGGCGCGGCCGCTAGGTGGGGCGTTGGTAGGCGGTGTTGCAATTTAATTTTCATGAATGATGTATGTATAGTTATGGATCGGCGGTTTAAATTTAATTCGTTTTTACCTCTCGTCGTAATAGAAGCCGCCGCAATGGGACATTCGAACAATCTCGGTGTCGGTGGTGAGGGTGCCGCTGTCCAGGGCGCACCCCCTGAGGGTCATGCGTTCGCCGTTATCATCTGGAAAATCGGAATACATTGGGGCGTTTTCACATTAATCGGGAAATTGTAGGCGGGGCGCTTACCGAATGTTCCCGTGATTTTTATGCAGGACGTGGCGGGGAATAGTCCGTCCCGACCCTTCCTGCCTCCCATGCAGGGCGACTCGAATATGTCGTTGGTGTAATTGTTGTGGAACGGATCGTCGCAAGCTTTGTAATCGCTGTTTATTGATATGCATTTGAAGCAGTCTATCGATTCGCCTGCAAGCCCAAAAACAATAACCCACTGCACTCTAGATCACTGGGCTCGCACGTTCCACTTACCGCATTCGAAAAACAAAAGCAACGCGAGAACAATCGAACACGCACGTTCCACCCCCGTCATTTTTGCACAGACCCGATCCGCGAATTTACGATTCTTCCTTCGGGCTTCTTTTTTGTTAGGAGCGCATTTTATTGCGTACCTTTGCGAGAATAAATATTTAGGCGAGGCGTTAAGGAGGGTCGCTCTCTAGCCTCATGTGTACACATTTAAATGCGGTGGAATATCGACCGTTCCTTCAGAACTGATCAATAATTTTGCCTCAATGTTGCGTGAATAGACCCATCACCGCCTCAAGACAGACTGCAATCAAACAATCATTAATCCACGCATCTCTGCGCACTTAATACACGCAAAAAAGTAGAAATACACCTTTTTGGACTGAAACTTTCGTTTAACGCGTCCACTAGCCACTGGTTATGACCAAAACGATACCGAGCGCCAAGAATTAGCGCTATGTAACAATTATTGCAGAAGAAAAATCACGCCTACAATACTCGCGATCGTTTTAACTCAACTGAATTTACATTAACCCTGAACCTGTTACAGCACAAAACTGCGACATGCAAAACTTTCAGCTCAACATTTCAATGTGCATACCTCACCATCAACAAGCCTAACTTTATTTCAAAACAAACCGCAAGTTAAAAGCAATTAAAAGCGTATTAATATTTAAACGCTCAATCCGGAATTTAAACTTCATTTGGCAACGTCGATTTTCCCCCATTGAAATTGCCAACAGTCACAGACAATACAATGTTGCCACTTTTTATGTAACTTCATTGTTTATTATGTACAATCACGCTAGAAATGGATTTATGCAAAAACATGTTTTGTATATTTTACTTTGTTTTATCACTGCTGTTTTGTATTTTTGTGTGTAAAATCACATTTACATGTATACAAAATCGCCGTATTCCAGTGAATAGTATTTCCAAAAACTCGCAAAAATTATTACCTCCCAATGAGGAAACAAACGGCAACACAGGTGTATTTACTCCGCACGTGTGGCGGGAATCCTGCGCTGTCATTTTATTTTCGTATTCGTTTGTTTTGAAGCGCAATGGCCGAAGAGAGCATCAAAATAACCTCTCTATCAACCCTCAACGATTTCTTATCTGAGCAGGACAATTCGGAGAACGTTGTGTACATCTCGAAGATACCAAATGTGTGTAAGGAATTCCCATGCATCCTGGGGATAGATGAAGCAGGAAGGGGCCCCGTTTTGGGTAATTTTAATACACCACCCAACACCTATATTCCCAAATCTTATACTGGGCTTAGCATAATCCGCTCTTAAATTTTAACCTCACCATGTATCAAACGCTATTTCAGATTTATTTTCTATTAAGTTATCAACAGCTCTTACGTTAGATTCATAATTTGGGTACCGTTTCCTTCCGCAATGCGCCTCCATATTATAGGGATAATATGGTTAATATAAAGTTGCCTTTAAATTTTAATGCAATTTTATGCAAAGTATTTATGTTATTAATATTTTATTGCTGAATTAGGGCCAATGGTGTATGGTACAGCTTTCTGCCCCATCAACGTCATGTCCTTGCTCGAGACCCTCGAGTGCGACGACTCGAAAGCCCTCACCGAGGAAAAGCGTGACTTGATCTTCCAGAAAATCTGCGACTCCTCCAAATCCATAGGCTTCGCCGTTGACATAATCTCACCCAACTTCATATGCAACAACATGCTCGGTCGCACCAAGCACTCGCTCAACCAGGTCTCGATGGACTCGGCCATAGGGCTCATCCGGGCCGCCGAGAAGGCCGGCGTGGTCATCCAGCATGTCTATGTGGATACCGTCGGCAAGCCCGAGAAGTATCAGGAGTATTTGCAGGGCATTTTCCCTAAATACAACTTCACGGTCGCCAAGAAAGCCGACTCCACTTACCCCATCGTCTCGGCTGCTAGTATCTGCGCCAAAGTCACCAGAGATCACGCCATGCATGTGTGGGACTTCCAGGAGGGATTGGCTGTCACATCGACCGGATACGGGAGCGGATATCCTGGAGGTAGTTATGAGTATCCACCTAAAATAATGTTTCCTCGAAGATGACATTTTTGTTAATTCCCTCCAGAAATTCTTGCAGTATGCTAAATACTTATTTTGTTTGTTTATTTACTAAGGAAGTTTATATTACTACTAGACATTATATTTAAATTTTTATGTAGTTAAAAAGAATTAATCAATGCTGGAAATCAAATGAAAACCCCAATATTGGGTACCCAAAGATAACAAGTTTATTTAGTAAAAAAAAAAATTACATTTTCAATTATCATTGGGAATGTCAGTAGCACTGACAAATGAGACTACAAATGCTTTTGTTATTTTTTTAATTTTATTGTAAATACATTTTAGATCCAGTGACGAAGAAGTTCCTGACTGACTACAGTGATCCGGTTTTCGGATACCCACAGCTCGTCCGGTTCAGCTGGTCAACAGCTGAAAAAGCACTGGAAACTGGTGCCTACCATGTGGATTGGGAAGAGATCGAAGATGAGCCGAATAAACCCAAAAATAACACCTCTATAACGGCATTTTTCGCGTTCACAAAAAGCGAATCGAAATCAAAGACACAACACGAGTACTTCAAGAAACGATGTTTGAAGCACGTAACCAAGCTCTAAAATTTTATTAAATTATGTTACCTGTGATAACTTTAAAAACATTACAATTGATTTTCACAATACATTACTTTGGCGGTTTTATGTTGGCATGTTTAATTTCTGCTCTGGTCTTTATAGTGGATTTTTGCGTGACTGCTGAGGTTTCCGGTGGTCGTAAAGCACTTGCCACAAGTCGTGCAGTTGTAAGGCTTCTCACCAGTGTGTGTCCGGTTATGAACCGTGAGATGGATCTTTTTGGCAAACGACTTTCCACAGACTAAACATTGAAACGGTTTCTCACCGGTATGCCTCCGCATGTGTATTCGGAGATGTCTCGGGTGCACGAATCTCATGTCACAAATACTACACGTGTACGGCTTCTCCTCGCTATGTAAGCTTTTTATGTGGAAAGCGAGGTTGCTAGGGGTTGTGTACGTTTTTCCACAAATTTTGCAATCGTACGGTTTATCACCTACAATAGAAACTGTTTATAAAAAATGGCCAGCACAATAGTTGCCCCACATATAAAGTTAAAGTTGATACTGAATACATTCATCCCCTGAGTTACGTAACTAATGCATTCCGTAAACTTTAAATAAAAACATGTCAAGTGAACGAATGAACACGTTCGAGTTGTTTTGTTGTTCTGGTAACTTCTACCTCTTAACCCATATTTTATAACTGCAAATTTACCTACGAGGGGAGATACCTGTACTACCGTCATATGAAATTGTGTTTATACAGATTCGGTTTTAATTTACCTGTATGTGTACGATAGTGTATTTTCAAATTATTACTGTTTGAAAACTTTTTGTAGCACACGTTGCATTGGTGCGTCTTCTCGGTGTTGTGTATCAGCATGTGATCATTCATCCGACATTTAGTGTTAAACCGTTTGCCACAGACGTTGCATAAAAACGGTTTGGATTCTGTGTGGGCAAGCATATGTTTCCTGTGTGTGGAGCGATGGGAGCTAGTTTTATGGCAAAAATTACACTCATAAGGCTTTATACCCGTATGCAGACGTGAATGCTCGCACAACTGTATCTTGCTGCTAAAATTTTTCCCGCAAACTTCACAAGGGAAAACTTTCTTTGTATCACCTACAAACCAAATTGTGCCAGCAACGGAAAACTGAATTATGACTCAACTTACCTTTGTAATTAGGTGGATCCATTATATCTAAAATCAGACAAGGTAATAGTTTGACACCAATGCATGATAATCTACAACATAATTAATAAATTGATCACCTTTCATAATCGCCACCTCATTCTCATCACTTTTACCGAAGTAATCGTTCAAATTGTCAAATTTGAGCGATGAGCAATACACACAGAGGTTGTCGCAGTTGCCACCCATCCCAGTGTATTTCCTGCAGTTGGAATTGCCACTGGATAGGGAGTTGTCGCAGAGCCTGAGCTTCTGGAACATATAGAGAAAGTTAGTCACCTCTGAGACGGTCCCTATGCAGAAATTAAGCTCAGGCACTTGGACCGGCTGGCCATTGATGTATATCGAGGAGCTTGTGGTCATCCCATCGAAATGAAGTACCAGCGCCTTGTCCACGATGATGGTTCCCTGATGGTGTGGATTGAGGTGCAGGAAGGCTGCAAAGTTAAGCATCGGGTCCGTGTGTACTGCCCATAGGGTGTTCGGTAGGGTGACCAGGTTTAGGTTTTGTGCCAACAAGTGGGATTTTGAAGGGCGCTGTATGGAGGCGTTTATTTCCATCATGTCCATTGATTTTGACGTTTCATAACCTCATGGATTTGCTTAAACAATGGCAGGATTGCGACGAATAGCTGTAACTATTGAATTTGTGATTAATTTAAATAATTACTAGTTTAATAGGTTTGATTTTAAAAATGTTTACATTAATAACAATTCAAATTTATTCCTATGTAATTTTGAAATGTGTAATCTTTAACTGGAAAGAGTGATGACAATGGTCTTTCTCATGATTGGTTGGAAATCTCACAACGATCCCCCTGAACCGATAACAAAGTCAACCCGTAATAGAAATTACGAATATTGACTCTATATCGTAATCAAATTTCATATTAAAGAGGGACTCTATTTGAATTTAGCCTCAACATTAGATTAGACAGGTATTTATTTTCGAAAGATGTGCAAGTTAAAATGAATGACCTAAAACTCATTTTAGGTTAATATGTTGATTTTCAATTTGAGTAACTTCTCTGGATGGAACTGAATAGGCACTTAAGACACTACGCTCCATATTGAAACCGGTGAAGGAGGTGTGCAAATAACTCTAGTTTAATGTAAATATTCTCATTTATAACGATCTAGTTTATAATACATACTCTGGCAACTGTCAATGTATGTACATATCTATTTTTTATGTGATGAATGTGTTCATAATCATCGTATGAAGCCTTTCATTGCAGATCTTATTGTTGCAATGAAGATGTTCAACCTTTGAAATCCACTACTTAGGTTTTGTGGATTTGGTGGTACCCCAAGTTGCACTGTACCTTGCCTAATATAGTGAATATTTTTAGCACCACTCGGTAGCACAAAGCCCTGATGTAAGGATTGCAATGATCTGCCAGAGCCTTCTTCAAGACGCTGTATTGCATAGGATCACAGAGAGCGTTCCATTATCAGTACTTTCACTACCCCAGACAAAGTATACTGCGAAGTAAACTGGTTTATCACAATGTTATTAAATCTTTGCTGCTATTTTCTGAATTTAAAGCAAGTGAATAATTGAAGGGTTAGCATCCGTAACAAAGCTGACAGTAGTTTTAAATTTTGGCGTTTGTACAAAATCATGAAATTTTAAAGTTGGTTTGTTGCTTAACCACTAACATCGCTGCTTGCTTTGTATATTTACTGGAAATGTAAATCATTTGTTGGATATTCTTATAGTTTAAGAGCGAGAATTGTTTTAAATTTTGGTGTACAAATTCATGTTTAAAAGTTGATTTGTTGCTTCACCATTAATATCACCTCTGCTTTCTTTGTATACATATAGAGTTAATGATGACTACTTACTTAAAATATAAATCATTTGTTGATTACACTTAGGCCCAGTTGTATGAACGTAGATCAGTTTGACTATGGTTCAGTTACCCAATAATACCATTATTGACACAATTGTATCCTAGGTGACTGAACCACGATCAAGCTGATCTCCGTTCATACAACTGGGCTCTAAGGGTTGTACGATCGCTGATCCATGACCATGGTTCAGTTGCCTAGGATACCATTGTATTAACAATTGTATCCTTGGTAACTGAACCATGGCCAAGGTGATCCACGATCGTACAACTGGGCCTTGCAGTGTCAGAGCGGGAGTTGTTTTAAATTTTGATGTTTGTTTAAATTCATGTACCTAATTTAAAAGTTGATTTGTTGCTTAACCATTAACATCACCACTGCTTTCGTTATGTATGTATACAACTAATGAAGGCAAGTTACTGGAGATGTAAATCATTTGTTGATTACTCGTACAGTTTTAGAGCAAGAGTTGTTTTAAATTTTGAAATTTGAGCAAAATTATGAAATTTAAAAGTTGATTTACTTAACGATTAATATCACAGCTGCTTTTTTGTATTCATATAAGAGCTGATGATGGCGAGTTAGTTTTAAATTATGGTGTTTGTTCATAATCATGAAATTTGAAAGGGGTTTGTTTAACTATCAATATTAGTGATAGTGTTCCTTTGGTAGAGGAAATCTAAGAGCTGTCCGTAGATGATCATTTGATTTTTTATACGAAAATCTCATGATAAAGCTGCGCTGATGAGTCCTATAAGGACGAAACAGCTTTTACCAATCCAGTTTTATGGAACCTATCCTGCCCAGTTCCAGAAACTACATGCAACGCACGTTTGAAGTTCTACGAGTTATATTCTCTGCAAACAAGGTGAGTAAATGTTACTTATTAATTAATATACTCAATTTAATTATCACGTAGGTGATTCAACATAAACAGCAAATAGACATTTAGTAAATCAAATTTTTAAATCAATTTGTTTTGCTCGATAAGTAAGCATCGCACTGCAATTCGGTTTGCATGTTTGGATTCAGCATTCACTGATCTGTCATACTACACACTCAGTTTGAATCGAATTTTTCCAACTACACATTTTGTAATTTTCAGATATCGTACCAGGATCACAGAAGTCGCAAGAGATCGTTTATTGGTTTTTAATTTTTATCTCGGTAACTAAGCATCGCACAGCAATGCGGTTTGCATTTTTGGATTCAGCATTAACCACTCTATCGTGCTGTGCACTCAGTTTGAATCAAAAAATTTCAACGATTTCGTGAAAAGTTCTAAGGATTCACTGATCTGTCATACTACACACTCAGTTTGAATCGAATTTTTCCAACTACACATTTTGTAATTTTCAGATATCGTACCAGGATCACAGAAGTCGCAAGAGATCGTTTATTGGTTTTTAATTTTTATCTCGGTAACTAAGCATCGCACAGCAATGCGGTTTGCATTTTTGGATTCAGCATTAACCACTCTATCGTGCTGTGCACTCAGTTTGAATCAAAAATTTTCAACGATTTCGTGAAAAGTGAACCTTATGGAATTCTCGTGAAAAAAATGGATTTTCAAATTTCCTATGGCAGTCGATAGAGGGTCATTATGTAAGACTTTTCCCAAAACAGTATCGTGCATATCCTTTTCGTTTTTGCGTGGGAGGGAATTTAATATGCAATATTTCATATCTTTTACAATTTTTATCTCAATAACTACAGATCGCACAGCAATGCGATTTGCATATTTGGATTCAGCATTCACTAGTCTATCGTTTCCAAAAGATAAATTGACTGATTTTCTGTTAGTTTGTGTGTAAGTTTTGATGCGGTTTTTATTTTATTTCTCGATAACTAAGGACGTCACAGCAATGCGGTTTGCATTTTTGGATTCAGCACTCACTTCTCTATCATACTGCCCACTCACTGAACCCACTCAGTGTAAATAGAAATTTTCCAACTATACTTCGTAATTTTCGGAGCTCGTACCAGGATCACAGAAGTCGCAAGAGATCGTTTATTGGTTTTTAATTTTTATCTCGGTAACTAAGCATCGCACAGCAATGCGGTTTTCATTTTTGGATTCAGCATTCACCGCTCTACAGTTTCCAAAATAAAAGTTGACTGATTTTCTGTTAGTTTGTGTGTAAGTTTTCTTACGGTTTTATTTTATTTCTCGATAACTAAGGACCTCACAGCAATGCGGTTTGCATATTTGGATTCAGCATTCACTAGTCTATCGTTTCCAAAAGATAAATTGCCTGATTTTCTGTTAGTTTGTGTGTAAGTTTTGTAACGGTTTTTATTTTATTTCTCGATAACTAAGGACCTCACAGCAATGCGGTTTGCATTTTTGGATTCAGCATTCACTAGTCTATCGTTTCCAAAAGATAAATTGACTGATTTTCTGTTAGTTTGTGTGTAAGTTTTCTTACAGTTTTTATTTTATTTCTCGATAACTAAGGACGTCACAGCAATACGGTTTGCATATTTGGATTCAGCATTCACTTCTCTATCATACTGCCCACTCACTGAACCAACTCAGTGTAAATAGAAATTTTCCAACTATACTTCGTAATTTTCGGAGCTCGTACCAGGATCACAGAAGTCGCAAGAGATCGTTTATTGGTTTTTAATTTTTATCTCGGTAACTAAGCATCGCACAGCAATGCGGTTTTCATTTTTGGATTCAACTTTCCCTAGTCTATCGTTTCCAAAAGATAAATTGACTGATTTTCTGTTAGTTTGTGTGTAAGTTTTCTTGCGGTTTTATTTTATTTCTCGATAACTAAGGACCTCACAGCAATGCGGTTTGCATATTTGGATTCAGCATTCACTAGTCTATCGTTTCCAAAAGATAAATTGACTGATTTTCTGTTAGTTTGTGTGTAAGTTTTGATGCGGTTTTTACTTTATTTCTCGATAACTAAGGACGTCACAGCAATGCGGTTTGCATTTTTGGATTCAGCACTCACTTCTCTATCATACTGCCCAATCACTGAACCCACTCAGTGTAAATAGAAATTTTCCAACTATACTTCGTAATTTTCGGATCTCGTACCAGGATCACAGAAGTCGCAAGAGATCGTTTATTGGTTTTTAATTTTTATCTCGGTAACTAAGAATCGCACAGCAATGCGGTTTTCATTTTAGGATTCAGCATTCACCGCTCTATCGTTTCCAAAATAAAAGTTGACTGATTTTCTGTTAGTTTGTGTGTAAGTTTTCTTACGGTTTTATTTTATTTCTCGATAACTAAGGACCTCACAGCAATGCGGTTTGCATATTTGGATTCAGCATTCACAAGTCTATCGTTTCCAAAAGATAAATTGACTGATTTTCTGTTAGTTTGTGTGTAAGTTTTGATGCGGTTTTTATTTTATTTCTCGATAACTAAGGACGTCACAGCAATGCGGTTTGCATTTTTGGATTCAGCACTCACTTCTCATCATACTGCCCACTCACTGAACCCACTCAGTGTAAATAGAAATTTTCCAACTATACTTCGTAATTTTCGGAGCTCGTACCAGGATCACAGAAGTCGCAAGAGATCGTTTATTGGTTTTTAATTTTTATCTCGGTAACTAAGCATCGCACAGCAATGCGGTTTGCATTTTTGAATTCAGCATTCACCACTCTATCGTGCTGTGCACTCAGTTTGAATCAAAAAATTTCAACGATTTCGTGAAAAGTTCCAAGGGGTTAGTTAACCTTATGGAATTCTCGTGAAAAAAATGGATTTTCAAATTTCCTATGGCAATCGATAGAGGGTCATTATGTAAGACTTTTCCCAAAACAGTATCGTGCATATCCTTTTCGTTTTTGCGTGGGAGGGAATTTAATATGCAATATTTCATATCTTTTACAATTTTTATCTCAATAACTACAGATCGCACAGCAATGCGATTTGCATATTTGGATTCAGCATTCACTAGTCTATCGTTTCCAAAAGATAAATTGACTGATTTTCTGTTAGTTTGTGTGTAAGTTTTGATGCGGTTTTTATTTTATTTCTCGATAACTAAGGACGTCACAGCAATGCGGTTTGCATTTTTGGATTCAGCACTCACTTCTCTATCATACTGCCCACTCACTGAACCCACTCAGTGTAAATAGAAATTTTCCAACTATACTTCGTAATTTTCGGAGCTCGTACCAGGATCACAGAAGTCGCAAGAGATCGTTTATTGGTTTTTAATTTTTATCTCGGTAACTAAGCATCGCACAGCAATGCGGTTTTCATTTTTGGATTCAACTTTCCCTAGTCTATCGTTTCCAAAAGATAAATTGACTGATTTTCTGTTAGTTTGTGTGTAAGTTTTCTTGCGGTTTTATTTTATTTCTCGATAACTAAGAACCTCACAGCAATGCGGTTTGCATATTTGGATTCAGCATTCACTAGTCTATCGTTTCCAAAAGATAAATTGACTGATTTTTTGTTAGTTTGTGTGTAAGTTTTGATGCGGTTTTTATTTTATTTCTCGATAACTAAGGACGTCACAGCAATGCGGTTTGCATTTTTGGAGTCAGCACTCACTTCTCTATCATACTGCCCACTCACTGAACCCACTCAGTGTAAATAGAAATTTTCCAACTATACTTCGTAATTTTCGGATCTCGTACCAGGATCATAGAAGTCGCAAGAGATCGTTTATTGGTTTTTAATTTTTATCTCGGTAACTAAGCATCGCACAGCAATGCGGTTTTCATTTTTGGATTCAGCATTCACCGCTCTACAGTTTCCAAAATAACAGTTGACTGATTTTCTGTTAGTTTGTGTGTAAGTTTTCTTACGGTTTTATTTTATTTCTCGATAACTAAGGACCTCACAGCAATGTGGTTTGCATATTTGGATTCAGCATTCACTAGTCTATCGTTTCCAAAAGATAAATTGCCTGATTTTCTGTTAGTTTGTGTGTAAGTTTTGTAACGGTTTTTATTTTATTTCTCGATAACTAAGGACCTCACAGCAATGCGGTTTGCATTTTTGGATTCAGCATTCACTAGTCTATCGTTTCCAAAAGATAAATTGACTGATTTTCTGTTAGTTTGTGTGTAAGTTTTCTTACAGTTTTTATTTTATTTCTCGATAACTAAGGACGTCACAGCAATACGGTTTGCATATTTGGATTCAGCATTCACTTCTCTATCATACTGCCCACTCACTGAACCAACTCAGTGTAAATAGAAATTTTCCAACTATACTTCGTAATTTTCGGAGCTCGTACCAGGATCACAGAAGTCGCAAGAGATCGTTTATTGGTTTTTAATTTTTATCTCGGTAACTAAGCATCGCACAGCAATGCGGTTTTCATTTTTGGATTCAACTTTCCCTAGTCTATCGTTTCCAAAAGATAAATTGACTGATTTTCTGTTAGTTTGTGTGTAAGTTTTCTTGCGGTTTTATTTTATTTCTCGATAACTAAGGACCTCACAGCAATGCGGTTTGCATATTTGGATTCAGCATTCACTAGTCTATCGTTTCCAAAAGATAAATTGACTGATTTTCTGTTAGTTTGTGTGTAAGTTTTGATGCGGTTTTTACTTTATTTCTCGATAACTAAGGACGTCACAGCAATGCGGTTTGCATTTTTGGATTCAGCACTCACTTCTCTATCATACTGCCCAATCACTGAACCCACTCAGTGTAAATAGAAATTTTCCAACTATACTTCGTAATTTTCGGATCTCGTACCAGGATCACAGAAGTCGCAAGAGATCGTTTATTGGTTTTTAATTTTTATCTCGGTAACTAAGAATCGCACAGCAATGCGGTTTTCATTTTAGGATTCAGCATTCACCGCTCTATCGTTTCCAAAATAAAAGTTGACTGATTTTCTGTTAGTTTGTGTGTAAGTTTTCTTACGGTTTTATTTTATTTCTCGATAACTAAGGACCTCACAGCAATGCGGTTTGCATATTTGGATTCAGCATTCACAAGTCTATCGTTTCCAAAAGATAAATTGACTGATTTTCTGTTAGTTTGTGTGTAAGTTTTGATGCGGTTTTTATTTTATTTCTCGATAACTAAGGACGTCACAGCAATGCGGTTTGCATTTTTGGATTCAGCACTCACTTCTCATCATACTGCCCACTCACTGAACCCACTCAGTGTAAATAGAAATTTTCCAACTATACTTCGTAATTTTCGGAGCTCGTACCAGGATCACAGAAGTCGCAAGAGATCGTTTATTGGTTTTTAATTTTTATCTCGGTAACTAAGCATCGCACAGCAATGCGGTTTGCATTTTTGAATTCAGCATTCACCACTCTATCGTGCTGTGCACTCAGTTTGAATCAAAAAATTTCAACGATTTCGTGAAAAGTTCCAAGGGGTTAGTTAACCTTATGGAATTCTCGTGAAAAAAATGGATTTTCAAATTTCCTATGGCAATCGATAGAGGGTCATTATGTAAGACTTTTCCCAAAACAGTATCGTGCATATCCTTTTCGTTTTTGCGTGGGAGGGAATTTAATATGCAATATTTCATATCTTTTACAATTTTTATCTCAATAACTACAGATCGCACAGCAATGCGATTTGCATATTTGGATTCAGCATTCACTAGTCTATCGTTTCCAAAAGATAAATTGACTGATTTTCTGTTAGTTTGTGTGTAAGTTTTGATGCGGTTTTTATTTTATTTCTCGATAACTAAGGACGTCACAGCAATGCGGTTTGCATTTTTGGATTCAGCACTCACTTCTCTATCATACTGCCCACTCACTGAACCCACTCAGTGTAAATAGAAATTTTCCAACTATACTTCGTAATTTTCGGAGCTCGTACCAGGATCACAGAAGTCGCAAGAGATCGTTTATTGGTTTTTAATTTTTATCTCGGTAACTAAGCATCGCACAGCAATGCGGTTTTCATTTTTGGATTCAACTTTCCCTAGTCTATCGTTTCCAAAAGATAAATTGACTGATTTTCTGTTAGTTTGTGTGTAAGTTTTCTTGCGGTTTTATTTTATTTCTCGATAACTAAGAACCTCACAGCAATGCGGTTTGCATATTTGGATTCAGCATTCACTAGTCTATCGTTTCCAAAAGATAAATTGACTGATTTTTTGTTAGTTTGTGTGTAAGTTTTGATGCGGTTTTTATTTTATTTCTCGATAACTAAGGACGTCACAGCAATGCGGTTTGCATTTTTGGAGTCAGCACTCACTTCTCTATCATACTGCCCACTCACTGAACCCACTCAGTGTAAATAGAAATTTTCCAACTATACTTCGTAATTTTCGGATCTCGTACCAGGATCATAGAAGTCGCAAGAGATCGTTTATTGGTTTTTAATTTTTATCTCGGTAACTAAGCATCGCACAGCAATGCGGTTTTCATTTTTGGATTCAGCATTCACCGCTCTACAGTTTCCAAAATAACAGTTGACTGATTTTCTGTTAGTTTGTGTGTAAGTTTTCTTACGGTTTTATTTTATTTCTCGATAACTAAGGACCTCACAGCAATGTGGTTTGCATATTTGGATTCAGCATTCACTAGTCTATCGTTTCCAAAAGATAAATTGCCTGATTTTCTGTTAGTTTGTGTGTAAGTTTTGTAACGGTTTTTATTTTATTTCTCGATAACTAAGGACCTCACAGCAATGCGGTTTGCATTTTTGGATTCAGCATTCACTAGTCTATCGTTTCCAAAAGATAAATTGACTGATTTTCTGTTAGTTTGTGTGTAAGTTTTCTTACAGTTTTTATTTTATTTCTCGATAACTAAGGACGTCACAGCAATACGGTTTGCATATTTGGATTCAGCATTCACTTCTCTATCATACTGCCCACTCACTGAACCAACTCAGTGTAAATAGAAATTTTCCAACTATACTTCGTAATTTTCGGAGCTCGTACCAGGATCACAGAAGTCGCAAGAGATCGTTTATTGGTTTTTAATTTTTATCTCGGTAACTAAGCATCGCACAGCAATGCGGTTTTCATTTTAGGATTCAGCATTCACCGCTCTATCGTTTCCAAAATAAAAGTTGACTGATTTTCTGTTAGTTTGTGTGTAAGTTTTCTTACGGTTTCATTTTATTTCTCGATAACTAAGGACCTCACAGCAATGCGGTTTGCATATTTGGATTCAGCATTCACTAGTCTATCGTTTCCAAAAGATAAATTGACTGATTTTCTGTTAGTTTGTGTGTAAGTTTTGATGCGGTTTTTATTTTATTTCTCGATAACTAAGGACGTCACAGCAATGCGGTTTGCATTTTTGGATTCAGCGCTCACTTCTCTATCATACTGCCCACTCACTGAACCCACTCAGTGTAAATAGAAATTTTCCAACTATACTTCGTAATTTTCGGAGCTCGTACCAGGATCACAGAAGTCGCAAGAGATCGTTTATTGGTTTTTAATTTTTATCTCGGTAACTAAGCATCGCACAGCAATGCGGTTTTCATTTTTGGATTCAACTTTCCCTAGTCTATCGTTTCCAAAAGATAAATTGACTGATTTTCTGTTAGTTTGTGTGTAAGTTTTCTTGCGGTTTTATTTTATTTCTCGATAACTAAGAACCTCACAGCAATGCGGTTTGCATATTTGGATTCAGCATTCACTAGTCTATCGTTTCCAAAAGATAAATTGACTGATTTTTTGTTAGTTTGTGTGTAAGTTTTGATGCGGTTTTTATTTTATTTCTCGATAACTAAGGACGTCACAGCAATGCGGTTTGCATTTTTTGAGTCAGCACTCACTTCTCTATCATACTGCCCACTCACTGAACCCACTCAGTGTAAATAGAAATTTTCCAACTATACTTCGTAATTTTCGGATCTCGTACCAGGATCATAGAAGTCGCAAGAGATCGTTTATTGGTTTTTAATTTTTATCTCGGTAACTAAGCATCGCACAGCAATGCGGTTTTCATTTTTGGATTCAGCATTCACCGCTCTACAGTTTCCAAAATAAAAGTTGACTGATTTTCTGTTAGTTTGTGTGTAAGTTTTCTTACGGTTTTATTTTATTTCTCGATAACTAAGGACCTCACAGCAATGCGGTTTGCATATTTGGATTCAGCATTCACTAGTCTATCGTTTCCAAAAGATAAATTGCCTGATTTTCTGTTAGTTTGTGTGTAAGTTTTGTAACGGTTTTTATTTTATTTCTCGATAACTAAGGACCTCACAGCAATGCGGTTTGCATTTTTGGATTCAGCATTCACTAGTCTATCGTTTCCAAAAGATAAATTGACTGATTTTCTGTTAGTTTGTGTGTAAGTTTTCTTACAGTTTTTATTTTATTTCTCGATAACTAAGGACGTCACAGCAATACGGTTTGCATATTTGGATTCAGCATTCACTTCTCTATCATACTGCCCACTCACTGAACCAACTCAGTGTAAATAGAAATTTTCCAACTATACTTCGTAATTTTCGGAGCTCGTACCAGGATCACAGAAGTCGCAAGAGATCGTTTATTGGTTTTTAATTTTTATCTCGGTAACTAAGCATCGCACAGCAATGCGGTTTTCATTTTAGGATTCAGCATTCACCGCTCTATCGTTTCCAAAATAAAAGTTGACTGATTTTCTGTTAGTTTGTGTGTAAGTTTTCTTACGGTTTCATTTTATTTCTCGATAACTAAGGACCTCACAGCAATGCGGTTTGCATATTTGGATTCAGCATTCACTAGTCTATCGTTTCCAAAAGATAAATTGACTGATTTTCTGTTAGTTTGTGTGTAAGTTTTGATGCGGTTTTTATTTTATTTCTCGATAACTAAGGACGTCACAGCAATGCGGTTTGCATTTTTGGATTCAGCACTCACTTCTCTATCATACTGCCCACTCACTGAACCCACTCAGTGTAAATAGAAATTTTCCAACTATACTTCGTAATTTTCGGAGCTCGTACCAGGATCACAGAAGTCGCAAGAGATCGTTTATTGGTTTTTAATTTTTATCTCGGTAACTAAGCATCGCACAGCAATGCGGTTTTCATTTTTGGATTCAACTTTCCCTAGTCTATCGTTTCCAAAAGATAAATTGACTGATTTTCTGTTAGTTTGTGTGTAAGTTTTCTTGCGGTTTTATTTTATTTCTCGATAACTAAGGACCTCACAGCAATGCGGCTTGCATATTTGGATTCAGCATTCACCAGTCTATCGTTTCCAAAAGATAAATTGACTGATTATCTGTTAGTTTGTGTGTAAGTTTTGATGCGGTTTTTATTTTATTTCTCGATAACTAAGGACGTCACAGCAATGCGGTTTGCATTTTTGGATTCAGCACTCACTTCTCTATCATACTGCCCACTCACTGAACCCACTCAGTGTAAATAGAAATTTTCCAACTATACTTCGTAATTTTCGGATCTCGTACCAGGATCACAGAAGTCGCAAGAGATCGTTTATTGGTTTTTAATTTTTATCTCGGTAACTAAGCATCGCACAGCAATGCGGTGTTCATTTTTGGATTCAGCATTCACCGCTCTATCGTTTCCAAACTAAAAGTTGACTGTTTTTCTGTTTAGTTTGTGTGTAAGTTTTCTTACGGTTTTATTTTATTTCTCGATAACTAAGGACCTCACAGAAATGCGGTTTGCATATTTGGATTCAGCATTCTCTAGTCTATCGTTTCCAAAAGATAAATTGCCTGATTTTCTGTTAGTTTGTGTGTAAGTTTTGTAACGGTTTTTATTTTATTTCTCGATAACTAAGGACCTCACAACAATGCGGTTTGCATTTTTGGATTCAGCATTCACTAGTCTATCGTTTCCAAAAGATAAATTGACTGATTTTCTGTTAGTTTGTGTGTAAGTTTTCTTACAGTTTTTATTTTATTTCTCGATAACTAAGGACGTCACAGCAATACGGTTTGCATATTTGGATTCAGCATTCACTTCTCTATCATACTGCCCACTCACTGAACCCACTCAGTGTAAATAGAAATTTTCCAACTATACTTCGTAATTTTCGGATCTCGTACCAGGATCACAGAAGTCGCAAGAGATCGTTTATTGGTTTTTAATTTTTATCTCGGTAACTAAGCATCGCACAGCAATGCGGTTTTCATTTTAGGATTCAGCATTCACCGCTCTATCGTTTCCAAAATAAAAGTTGACTGATTTTCTGTTAGTTTGTGTGTAAGTTTTCTTACGGTTTCATTTTATTTCTCGATAACTAAGGACCTCACAGCAATGCGGTTTACATATTTGGATTCAGCATTCACCAGTCTATCGTTTCCAAAAGATAAATTGACTGATTTTCTGTTAGTTTGTGTGTAAGTTTTGATGCGGTTTTTATTTTATTTCTCGATAACTAAGGACGTCACAGCAATGCGGTTTGCATTTTTGGATTCAGCACTCACTTCTCTATCTTACTGCCCACTCACTGAACCCACTCAGTGTAAATAGAAATTTTCCAACTATACTTCGTAATTTTCGGATCTCGTACCAGGATCACAGAAGTCGCAAGAGATCGTTTATTGGTTTTTAATTTTTATCTCGGTAACTAAGCATCGCACAGCAATGCGGTTTTCAGGTTTTCATTTTTGGATTCAGCATTCACCGCTCTATCGTTTCCAAAATAAAAGTTGACTGAATTTCTGTTAGTTTGTGTGTAAGTTTTCTTACGGTTTTATTTTATTTCTCGATAACTAAGGACCTCACAGCAATGCGGTTTGCATATTTGGATTCAGCATTCACTAGTCTATCGTTTCCAAAAGATAAATTGACTGATTTTCTGTTAGTTTGTGTGTAAGTTTTGATGCGGTTTTTATTTTATTTCTCGATAACTAAGGACGTCACAGCAATGCGGTTTGCATTTTTGGATTCAGCATTCACCGCTCTATCGTTTCCAAAATAAAAGTTGACTGATTTTCTGTTAGTTTGTGTGTAAGTTTTCTTACGGTTTTATTTTATTTCTCGATAACTAAGGACCTCACAGCAATGCGGTTTGCATATTTGGATTCAGCATTCACTAGTCTATCGTTTCCAAAAGATAAATTGCCTGATTTTCTGTTAGTTTGTGTGTAAGTTTTGTAACGGTTTTTATTTTATTTCTCGATAACTAAGGACCTCACAGCAATGCGGTTTGCATTTTTGGATTCAGCATTCACCACTCTATCGTGCTGTGCACTCAGTTTGAATCAAAAATTTTCAACGATTTCGTGAAAAGTTCCAAGGGGTTATACCTTATGGAATTCTCGTGAAAAAAATGGATTTTCAAATTTCCTATGGCAATCGATAGAGGGTCATTATGTGAGACTTTTCCCAAAACAGTATCGTGCATATCCTTTTCGTTTTTGCGTGGGAGGGAATTTAATATGCAATATTTCATATCTTTTACAATTTTTATCTCAATAACTACAGATCGCACAGCAATGCGATTTGCATATTTAGATTCAGCATTCACAAGTCTATCGTTTCCAAAAGATAAATTGACTGATTTTCTGTTAGTTTGTGTGTAAGTTTTGATGCGGTTTTTATTTTATTTCTCGATAACTAGGGACGTCACAGCAATGCGGTTTGCATTTTTGGATTCAGCACTCACTTCTCTATCATACTGCCCACTCACTGAACCCACTCAGTGTAAATAGAAATTTTCCAACTATACTTCGTAATTTTCGGAGCTCGTACCAGGATCACAGAAGTCGCAAGAGATCGTTTATTGGTTTTTAATTTTTATCTCGGTAACTAAGCATCGCACAGCAATGCGGTTTTCATTTTAGGATTCAGCATTCACCGCTCTATCGTTTCCAAAATAAAAGTTGACTGATTTTCTGTTAGTTTGTGTGTAAGTTTTCTTACGGTTTCATTTTATTTCTCGATAACTAAGGACCTCACAGCAATGCGGTTTGCATATTTGGATTCAGCATTCACTAGTCTATCGTTTCCAAAAGATAAATTGACTGATTTTCTGTTAGTTTGTGTGTAAGTTTTGATGCGGTTTTTATTTTATTTCTCGATAACTAAGGACGTCACAGCAATGCGGTTTGCATTTTTGGATTCAGCACTCACTTCTCTATCTTACTGCCCACTCACTGGACCCACTCAGTGTAAATAGAAATTTTCCAACTATACTTCGTAATTTTCGGATCTCGTACCAGGATCACAGAAGTCGCAAGAGATCGTTTATTGGTTTTTAATTTTTATCTCGGTAACTAAGCATCGCACAGCAATGCGGTTTTCATTTTTGGATTCAGCATTCACCGCTCTATCGTTTCCAAAATAAAAGTTGACTGATTTTCTGTTAGTTTGTGTGTAAGTTTTCTTACGGTTTTATTTTATTTCTCGATAACTAAGGACCTCACAGCAATGCGGTTTGCATATTTGGATTCAGCATTCACTAGTCTATCGTTTCCAAAAGATAAATTGACTGATTTTCTGTTAGTTTGTGTGTAAGTTTTGATGCGGTTTTTATTTTATTTCTCGATAACTAAGGACGTCACAGCAATGCGGTTTGCATTTTTGGATTCAGCACTCACTTCTCTATCATACTGCCCACTCACTGAACCCACTCAGTGTAAATAGAAATTTTCCAACTATACTTCGTAATTTTCGGATCTCGTACCAGGATCACAGAAGTCGCAAGAGATCGTTTATTGGTTTTTAATTTTTATCTCGGTAACTAAGCATCGCACAGCAATGCGGTTTTCATTTTTGGATTCAGCATTCACCGCTCTATCGTTTCCAAAATAAAAGTTGACTGATTTTCTGTTAGTTTGTGTGTAAGTTTTCTTACGGTTTTATTTTATTTCTCGATAACTAAGGACCTCACAGCAATGCGGTTTGCATATTTGGATTCAGCATTCACCAGTCTATCGTTTCCAAAAGATAAATTGCCTGATTTTCTGTTAGTTTGTGTGTAAGTTTTGTAACGGTTTTTATTTTATTTCTCGATAAGTAAGGACCTCACAGCAATGCGGTTTGCATTTTTGGATTCAGCATTCACCACTCTATCGTGCTGTGCACTCAGTTTGAATCAAAAATTTTCAACGATTTCGTGAAAAGTTCCAAGGGGTTAACCTTATGGAATTCTCGTGAAAAAAATGGATTTTCAAATTTCCTATGGCAATCGATAGAGGGTCATTATGTAAGACTTTTCCCAAAACAGTATCGTGCATATCCTTTTCGTTTTTGCGTGGGAGGGAATTTAATATGCAATATTTCATATCTTTTACAATTTTTATCTCAATAACTACAGATCGCACAGCAATGCGATTTGCATATTTAGATTCAGCATTCACAAGTCTATCGTTTCCAAAAGATAAATTGACTGATTTTCTGTTAGTTTGTGTGTAAGTTTTGATGCGGTTTTTATTTTATTTCTCGATAACTAAGGACGTCACAGCAATGCGGTTTGCATTTTTGGATTCAGCTCTCACTTCTCTATCATACTGCCCACTCACTGAACCCACTCAGTGTAAATAGAAATTTTCCAACTATACTTCGTAATTTTCGGATCTCGTACCAGGATCACAGAAGTCGCAAGAGATCGTTTATTGGTTTTTAATTTTTATCTCGGTAACTAAGCATCGCACAGCAATGCGGTTTTCATTTTTGGATTCAGCATTCACCGCTCTATCGTTTCCAAAATAAAAGTTGACTGATTTTCTGTTAGTTTGTGTGTAAGTTTTCTTACGGTTTTATTTTATTTCTCGATAACTAAGGACCTCATAGCAATGCGGTTTGCATATTTGGATTCAGCATTCACTAGTCTATCGTTTCCAAAAGATAAATTGACTGATTTTCTGTTAGTTTGTGTGTAAGTTTTGATGCGGTTTTTATTTTATTTCTCGATAACTAAGGACGTCACAGCAATGCGGTTTGCATTTTTGGATTCAGCACTCACTTCTCTATCATACTGCCCACTCACTGAACCCACTCAGTGTAAATAGAAATTTTCCAACTATACTTCGTAATTTTCGGATCTCGTACCAGGATCACAGAAGTCGCAAGAGATCGTTTATTGGTTTTTTATTTTTATCTCGGTAACTAAGCATCGCACAGCAATGCGGTTTTCATTTTTGGATTCAGCATTCACCGCTCTATCGTTTCCAAAATAAAAGTTGACTGATTTTCTGTTAGTTTGTGTGTAAGTTTTCTTACGGTTTTATTTTATTTCTCGATAACTAAGGACCTCACAGCAATGCGGTTTGCATATTTGGATTCAGCATTCACTGGTCTATCGTTTCCAAAAGATAAATTGCCTGATTTTCTGTTAGTTTGTGTGTAAGTTTTGTAACGGTTTTTATTTTATTTCTCGATAACTAAGGACCTCACAGCAATGCGGTTTGCATTTTTGGATTCAGCATTCACTTCTCTATCATACTGCCCACTCACTGAACCCACTCAGTGTAAATAGAAATTTTCCAACTATACTTCGTAATTTTCGGAGCTCGTACCAGGATCACAGAAGTCGCAAGAGATCGTTTATTGGTTTTTAATTTTTATCTCGGTAACTAAGCATCGCACAGCAATGCGGTTTGCATTTTTGAATTCAGCATTCACCACTCTATCGTGCTGTGCACTCAGTTTGAATCAAAAAATTTCAACGATTTCGTGAAAAGTTCCAAGGGGTTAACCTTATGGAATTCTCGTGAAAAAAATGGATTTTCAAATTTCCTATGGCAATCGATAGAGGGTCGTTATGTAAGACTTTTCCCAAAATAGTTCCATGCATGTCCTTCTAGTTCTTGCGTGGGAGGGAATATAATATGCCATTTTTCATTTCTTTATTATTTTTTTCTCAGTAACTAAGCATCGCACAGCAATGCGGTTTGCATATTTGGATTCAGCATTCACCAGTCTATCGATCCCAACATAAATATTGGCTGCATTCCTGCAAGTTTGTGTGAACATTTTTATGTGGTTTTTAGTTTTTTTCCAGATAACTAAGGGGCTCACAGCAATGCGTTCTGCAGTTTTGGACTCGGCATTAACAGCTCTATCGTGCCCCGCACTCAGTTATCACAAAATCATTCATACCCGTCGTCCGTGTCGTCGTATTCGAGGCGAAATTTCAGATTTCGTATCAGGAACACAGGAGTGCAAGTAGATTAAGTGAGTGCGACAGAAGAGAGAGAGACAAATAAGTCTGTTGCTCGGAGTGTACTTTCGGGCGACATCTGTCGGTGTTCAGCGAAAGCGTACCTTGGTGGGTAATACAGGTTCCTGCCGTTCACCAATAGTACATTCCGAGCAACAGACTGATGTCTGTCTCTGTCTCTTCTGTCTTACTCGACGCGATCTCCTTGCACTCCTATGATCCTGATACGAAATGTGAAATTTCGCCTCGAATACGCCGACACGGACGACGGATATGAATGATTATTGTGATAACTGAGTGCGGGGCACGATAGAGCAGTTAATGCTGAGTCCACAGACGGATGACTGATATGAAGTGGCTTGCTTACTTACACTTTTTAAGTTATTTACCAGCATTTTTCGGTTTTGAGGCAAGGAATTGTATGACGGTATTTATAACACTGGATGTACAAAATAGAATACAAATATGCATATAAAACATGTATTTATTAGTAATATCAAAACAATTACAACATTTATAAACGAAACAGACAAAACGAGAATGCAATTTTCCCTACAAAAATGCAAAAGCCAGTGAATGCAGTCTCTCAATTTTCAACTTAAGTGCCGTCTCTCAATTTTCAACTTAAGTGCCGAATACCGAATATTTGAATACATATAAAAATATACATTTGCTTTGCGTTAAATGTTAAATATTACAAATTGAAAGTAATATTTCTTCACTAAACTACAGTGCAATGAGCCTTACCATTTACACCGCCGATCTGCGAGACCACATGCCCCGGAAACCAAAATACATGCGGCATATATCAATAAAAACCAAACGCAGAACTCAAACGGAGCGCCGAAACTAATACTAATCCGCATGACTCAGGTTACGGAAAAATAAATTAAAACTTACAAATAAACGGTTCAAGTAAATCGGTAAATCACATAACAGTACCTCGAGCCTGACACAAAGCCCGCAACAGACTACAGGAATATGGATGCCTGCAGGAATGGCGACAAACTCTGCTGGGAGTTCGTGAACCTAAACATGTACCCCTCTTGCCTGCTGTAACTATAAGAGCAAACAACAAATAGTTTGCATTTCCACTAACCAGCATTCATCAGCTCTATATGCATATAAAGAAAGCAGCGATACATTAACGGTTAAGCAACAATTCAATTTTTAAATTACAAGATATTACTCAAAATCCTAATTTTAAAACAACTGTGGTTCGAAAACTATAGGAGCCATCAACAAATGGTTTGCATTTCCAATAACTATCTTTCATCAGCTCTATATGTATACAAAGAATGCAGCGATGAGATTAACGGTTAAGCAACAATTCAATTTTTAAATTACAGGATATTGTGCAAAATCCTAATTTTAAAACAACTGTGGTTCGAAAACTATAGGAGCCATCAACAAATGGTTTGCATTTCCAATAACTACCTTTCATCAGCTCTATATCTATACAAAGAAAGCAGCGATGACATTAACCGTTAAGCAACAATTCAATTTTTAAATTACAAGATATTGTTCAAAATCCAAATTTTAAAACAACTGTGGTTCGAAAACTATAAGGGCCATCAACAAATGGTTTACATTTCCAACAACTACCTTTCATTAGCTCTATATGTATACAAAGAAAGCAGCGATGACATTAACGGTTAAGCAACAATTCAATTTTTAAATTACAAGATATTGTGCAAAATCTTAATTTTAAAACAACTGTGGTTCGAAAACTATAGGAGCCATCAACAAATGGTTTGCATTTCCAATAACTACCTTTCATCAGCTCTATATGTATACAAAGAAAGCAGCGATGACATTAACCGTTAAGCAACAATTCAATTTTTAAATTACAAGATATTGTTCAAAATCCAAATTTTAAAACAACTGTGGTTCGAAAACTATAAGGGCCATCAACAAATGGTTTGCATTTCCAATAACTACCTTTCATCAGCTCTATATGTATACAAAGAAAGCAGCGATGACATTAACCGTTAAGCAACAATTCAATTTTTAAATTACAAGATATTACTCAAAATCCTAATTTTAAAACAACTGTGGTTCGAAAACTATAAGGGCCATCAACAAATGGTTTACATTTCCAATAACTACCTTTCATCAGCCCTATATGTATACAAAGAAAGCAGCGATGACATTAACGGTTAAGCAACAATTCAATTTTTAAATTACAAGATATTGTGCAAAATCTTAATTTTAAAACAACTGTGGTTCGAAAACTATAGGAGCCATCAACAAATGGTTTGCATTTCCAATAACTACCTTTCATCAGCTCTATATGTATACAAAGAAAGCAGCGATGACATTAACCGTTAAGCAACAATTCAATTTTTAAATTACAAGATATTACTCAAAATCCTAATTTTAAAACAACTGTGGTTCGAAAACTATAAGGGCCATCAACAAATGGTTTACATTTCCAACAACTACCTTTCATCAGCTCTACATGTATACAAAGAAAGCAGCGATGACATTAACGGTTAAGCAACAAATCAACTTTTAAATTACGTGATTTTGCGCAGAAGCCAAAATTTAAATCAACTGTGGCTAGAAAACTATACGAGGAATCAACAAATGGTATACATTTCCAGTAAATAGCCTTCTATGTGTATACAGGAAAATCAGCGGTAATATTAATATATAAGCAACAAAACAATTTTTAAAATTAATGATCACACTTCAACTGCAATCATTTGCCATTAAAGCGTCACATTTTCAAAACTAATATTTATTATTAATTGCCTATTATGCAAACTGATACTTTGTTGTTAGAAACCTATGGCTTTAGCAACGGCCGCCACACAAGCAGGATAAACGTATCCATTATATATGGTATAAAGAGTAACATCTTCCGTAACACCTTCCCCAATAGTGCAGTTTCCGTGGTGCAACACCGCATTTGTAATCCATAATCATTTCAGAACATAGATCATCCAGATTTTTCATCACCAAGCATTAATGTCCTAAAAGTAAAAGCAAGATTAGCTGTAGTAGCGAATTACAAAATTAAGATTAAACGCCTATTCCTAAATTTCTTACGTGAGCAACGCTGTGCTGTGATGCTATTGCTATGGGCATTTTCAATAGCATCAATATGCTGTTGAAGATGCCTATGGCGATAGCAGTGCCATAGCGTAGCGGTGCGTCGCATAAGAAATCTAGGAATCAGCCTTAAAAGCCTCATTTATGTTTAATAAATTTCACCTGTGATAATAATAAATTATCTCTACTTAAAAAAAAATTATCTTCCATTGATTGATTAATATATTGGCAGGCATTAACATATAGGCATAACATTTATTGAGCTTGCTCGTCTATATAATGAGAGTATTGAAGGGCGGTAGCACTTACCCCAGACTCTGATCTGTGATAAATGATCACTGATCGTAAGAATTGAGGAGCATCCATGCAAAGGCATACACGTCTATAATATGTTCCTAATGAGTTAATAGTTGTTTCTGGTAGGATTTCCAGAATTCAATCCAAATTTGATATCAGATTTACGCAAAAAAATATCTTGTCCTGTAGTATATTCGTAGGAAAGTACAAAAATACAACCAATGACTAAGCAATGAAGAGTTAAAGTCAAATAAAAAACCCAAGCTGTTTTTTTGTGGTTTTGCATGGACGCTCCTTAATTATAACAATTCGAAGACTGGATTACTCTCAAGTAGTTTCCAGCATGGAATCACATCAACATTGACATAAATTATTTACTAGATACGGGAAAGAGCTGCATAGAGTTAATATAACTGTAGTGAATAATTTTACCTCACGGTTTCCTTTGTCTGGACTAGTGAAAACGCTGACAATGTTATGAAAGCGCTCTTCGAGCCTCAGGAATACAGTGTCTTGAAGCCGTCTCTGGCCGACCAATGCAATTCTTACGTCAGGTCTTTGTGCTAGCGAGTGGTGCTAAAAACATACACAATATTAAGCAAGGTACGGAGCAACTTCCAAACTCACAAAATCTATGTTTTGTAGTTGAAAGCAGATTGAACATGCTCATTGCAGGAATATCTACAATGTAAGGCTTCATACGATTATAAACACATTCATCGTAACATAATAATTATTGTACCCACATTGAAAGGCGCTAATGGATGTAATATAAATTGTATCGTTATCAATGCCCATAGTTACATTAGACCCGAGTTATTTGTACACCTCCTTCATCGGACAAGAGGGTTTCATTCTGGAGGGTATTGTCAGTTAAGTGCCATCCAGAGAAGGTGCTCAAAAGAAAAATCAACACCGCATTATACATTAACCTATAATGAATGTATTTATTCGTTTTAACTGATGTACATCTTTCGCTCGAGGAGTGGACGGCAAATAACTACTAATACAAGAATTGGTAGCAAAAGTGATCATTTAACGAACAATAACTGGGTACTCACCTGTTTGACTTCACTAGAACCAGTATAACTGTTAACAGCGAGTTTAAAATTGCACACAACTAGAATGGCAATCACCAGATTCTATGAACTACACCTGCACTATGTAATTACCATCATCTTCCTCAAAGAATGCACGAATGCACCACATCGAAAAACGACGTAAAAGTACCAAAATACGTATGAGAAATTTAACCATGCATTCAAAAAAACCTTGGACTGGTGACAGCCCAGTGTAACCAACTGAATGTGCTTGGATTTCATGACCTTTATAAAACGCTTACGGAAGTTATTTGAGGCTCGTGCTGTGGCAAAAAACCGAATGGATAGCTACAGTTTGCCACCTCAGCAATTATAATCCCGCGAAGCGTCCGGTTATGCCGTAATTAACATTTTAAGTTGCGTTTTCGACGTGCCCTGTACATAGGGTTTACAGCGCCAAGACGTCCCGTGGGAGTTTCTGTACTAGAGCTTCCGTCAAAATTCCGCCGCTACGGTAAAGAGGGCGCCATTATCGCTATATACAGGTCGATCGGCAATGACTGTTTAGAGTGCTCATAAAAAGATATATTACTTGGCAGTAACTTAATATTTTTACAATCTGATTGCGCATTTATAAAGTAGATAGATGTATATTGCTAGACGACTGAAAAAGATGCAAATTTTGCGGTATTTCGTCAAACATAAGCAATACGTGGCGGATTTTCAGAAAGCAAAGGCCGTGGCTTATGAAATTGCATCCATAGGTCGTGCATTATCTTCTTGGAGTGCCCTGCTCAAGTGAGCGTAGGCGATTTAGAATTATTAGTAGTATTAGTATAGTATTGCATTATGGTACGTTTTTAATTACTTTCTTGATAAGTAAGCATCGCACAGCAATGCGGTTTGCATTTTTGGATTCAGCTTGCACCAGTCTATCGTTTCCAAAAGATAAAATAACAGATTTTCTGTTAGATTGTGTGTAAGTTTTCTTACGGTTTTTATTTTATTTCTCGATAACTAAGGACGTCACAGCAGTGCGGTGTGCATTTTTGGATTCAGCACTCACTTCTCTATCATACTGCCCACTCACTGAACCCACTCAGTGTAAATAGAAATTTTCCAACTATACTTCGTAATTTTCGGATCTCGTACCAGGATCACAGAAGTCGCAAGAGATCGTTTATTGGTTTTTAATTTTTATCTCGGTAACTAAGCATCGCACAGCAATGCGGTTTGCATTTTTGGATTCAGCATTCACCGCTCTATCGTTTCCAACATGAAAGTTGACTGCATTCCTGTAAGTTTGTGTCTAAGTTTTCATACGGTTTTTATTTTATTTCTCGATAACTAAGGACCTCACAGCAATGCGGTTTGCATATTTGGATTCAGCATTCACTAGTCTATCGTTTCCAAAAGATAAATTGACTGATTTTCTGTTAGTTTGTGTGTAAGTTTTGATGCGGTTTTTATTTGAATTCTCGATAACTAAGGACGTCACAGCAATGCGGTTTGCATTTTTGGAGTCAGCACTCACTTCTCTATCATACTGCCCACTCACTGAACCCACTCAGTGTAAATAGAAATTTGAAGGTACCTCATTGTGTGTAAGTTTTGATGCGGTTTTTATTTTATTTCTCGATAACTAAGGACGTCACAGCAATGCGGTTTGCATTTTTGGAGTCAGCACTCACTTCTCTATCATACTGCCCACTCACTGAACCCACTCAGTGTAAATAGAAATTTTCCAACTATACTTCGTAATTTTCGGATCTCGTACCAGGATCACAGAAGTCGCAAGAGATCGTTTATTGGTTTTTAATTTTTATCTCGGTAACTAAGCATCGCACAGCAATGCGGTTTTCATTTTTGGATTCAGCATTCACCGCTCTATCGTGCTGTGCCTCACTTTGAATAACAAATTACAACGATTTCGTGAAAAGTTCCAAGGGGTTATACTACTAATACTCACCTGAATCGTAGTTGAAGCTCTTTAACTTGGGAAGATTGAGTCTGGAACGACGTAAGCTGTTTCGTCCTTATAGGACTCGTCAGCGCAGCTTTATCATAAAATATTCATATAGAATGTTAAATGATCATCTACAGACAGCTTTTAAGCTTACCTCGTCAAAGGAAAATTTAAAATAATCGACGTATAAACCGTCCTAAAACATCTGCGGAAACGAAGAATTATTCATACCACAGTATGACCTCATCGACGTAAAATGTCTGCGAAAATAATAAACATGCATCCTGAAGTATCATAATCGACATATAAACCTTCCTAAAATATCTGCAGAACTGAAGAATTATTAATCCTACGGTATAACCTAAGCAATGTATAAACTATCGTAAAATGTCTGCAGAAACGAAGAACTATTCATCTCACAGTATAACCTAATTGACATATAAACCGCCCTAAAATATCTGCAGAAATGAAGAATTATTTATTCCACAGTATAATCTAATCGACATATAAAATATCTGCAGAAACAAAAAATTATTCATCCCACAGTATAACCTAATTGATGTATAAACCATCCCAAAATATCTGCGAAAACGAGAGAATTTTCATTCCACGGTATAACCTAATGAAGATATAAACCTTCCTAAAATATCTGCCAAAATGAAGAATTATTCATCCCACAGTATAACATAATTACGACAGATAAATTATTATCACATAATTACATAACATAGATGCCCTCCTAAAATATCTGGGGAAACAAAGAATTATTCATTCCACAGTATCGACGTATAAACCGTCCTAAAATATCTGCAGAATCAAAGAATTATTCATCGCGAAGAATGATCTAATAGACGTACAAACCATCCTAAAATATCTGCAGAAATGAAGAATTATTCATCCCACAGCATAATATAATCAACGTATAAACCGTCCTAAGATATCTGCAGAAAAGAATAATTTATTCCACAATATAATCTAATCAACATATAAACCATTTCAAAATATCTGCAGAAACGAAGAATTATTAATCCCTCAATATAACCTAAACGACATATCTGCGTCCTAAATTATTTGCAGAACTGAAGAATTTTTCGTTCCACAGTATAACCTAATCGACAAACAGTCCTGAAATATCAGGGAAATGAAGAATTATTGTTCCACACTATAACTTAATTAATGTACATCGCGTCCTATAACAGCAATATACTGTAAAAATAACTGAAGAAATGAAGAATTTGACAACTTCCTGTATCAATCATCAAAGGAATTGTACAATTGGAGCACTATTCACCGCCCAGTATTGTTATTGCTATGTTAAGTTATTGCTGTGTAAATATCTGACAAGTGTGAATTTATATTTAAAATTAATTTCGACAGATAATGTTGGATCTCGATTGAGATGTGACTGTGGATGAGAGTCAAAGGGAAGGAGTTAAGTCAATGAGAGTCGTGTACGAATGAACAATGAACTTGGACAATTAAATGGTGCTCTATCGATTGCCATAGGGATTTTCATTTCCATTTTTCATTCATCTCGACTGGATTTCAATGAATCTATAGTAAAATAGAAAAATTAGGTTTACAAATACAACGATCATTAGAATCAATAAAAATGAAACATATAATATCATTTTATTAATAATTGTTTACATGAGCATTATAATGTTGAATTATATTTAATGTAAAATGTTCGATTTCATAATGATTAAGATCGATAACCATATCAAGGACATGTAAATACTGCAAAAGTAATATGCAAAAACAGTGCATCCGTTAATAGATTCAACTTAGAAAGTAAGACCAGCTTCAGAATAAGTGTTGAATATCTTTTCGATGGAATTGATATAAGCTGCTGTTCTTAAGTCGAGACCTAGGTTGAATTTCTGTGCAGTCTTCATAATAGCCTAAAAATAATTACAATATATTTTCATTTTCATTTCACACATAATAATAGTACACATGATTTATGAATGAATTGCCACCACAAAAAAATATTATTTCAAAATGGAATGGAATATAAAATACTGCGTACCTTAGCAGACCTCTCCATAGTGTAATCGAGACCAGAGTGCACAATATCTTTTTCAGAAGCGCCATGTATCCTCTTCTGGAAGGAGTCTGATGGAGTAACAGGGATGGGGCCACCAACCTGGCCAAACCGACGTTCCAAAGATTCCTGAACGGATTCTATAAAGGATATTCAAGTTATCCCAGAACACTTATCTATACACAATTTCTTACCTAAGAGATGATAGTTAGAATCACGCTCATATTTGAATGTTAGTCTACCGTAAGACACATGGTTAAGATTCTTCAGCCATTCGAAGAAAGACACAGTTACACCACCAGCGTTAATGTAAAGATCTGGAATTACAAGGATGTTCCTGTCTTGGAGAATTTTATCAGCAGCAGGAGTGGTTGGACCATTGGCAGCTTCAGCAATGATCTAAATTTATATTAAAAAAAAAATGTCATGCCCCTTAATAATAGGTAAAATAGATAATTGTTTTGGTATAATGAAGTAGTGTGTGTAATTTGATTTGTATTTTGTCTTACTTTCGCCTTAATTTTATGGGCAGTTTCTTTGTTAACAACTTGCTCTACAGCGGCTGGGACGAAAATATCACACTGCTCGAACATCAAATTTTCACCCTCGTAAGGCTTGGCACCTGCATATCCTACAATCGTACCTTTCTGCAGACGGTGTTCCTCGAGATCCTAAAATAAAACTCACATTAACCCACGGATAAATAAACCAGTGAGGAATACCTTAGGATCGATACCGGCTGGATTAAAAATGGAACCATCCCACTCAATAACACCAATTACGATAGCACCGACACGGTGAAGGTACCTCATTGTGTGCATACCCACATTACCGAAACCTTGGATGATGACTGTTTTTCCAGCGAGACCGGTGGTCGTGCCCACCATGGACATATAGCTCTCCTGCTTGCAGAAGTTATCCAGACCGTGGAAGACTCCCCTTCCGGTGGCGGAAACGCGGCCGTGGATACCGCCCTGGTTGATCGGCTTGCCAGTGACGCAAGCGTGCGAGTTGATGTCGTTATATCCTATTGTCTTGCTGTAGGTGTCCGCAATCCAGGACATCTCACGTTCCCCGGTGCCCATGTCGGGTGCAGGAACGTCAATACCAGGCCCTAAACGGTAAATGTAAAACGTCATTACTCGATAGAACATAATGTCTAATTTCATTGATATTTCTGATGCCACCCTATCATACTCTACTTGGATGAGAATAGATCGCCAATGGTACATATTAATCTGATTTTTACATATTAATTGCATATTTTGGATGTCTATTTTCTTTTATGTATATTAGAACATAATCAAAATAAATGTAGTGGTTTTAGTACTCACCAATGAAGCCTTTTTTCGCCAACTCTAGAGCAAAACGACGAGTGATCTTCTCGAGCTCGTGCTCTGAGTACAGTTTGGGATCGATCCTGATACCGGCTTTACCACCACCAAAGGGCACATCTACGCAGGCACACTTGAATGTCATCAAGGCGGACAGGGCCTTCACCTCATCTCTGTTCACATCTAACGAGTAACGGATACCTGAAATGCAGAACGTTCGCAAATAAATGAGAAACCTAGAAGTGTACGGTATAAAAGGCAAAGCACAAACTCATCAGTGTTTGGGTGGTTGAAAACAATTCAATTGAATTTAATGAAAGTATTTCAATATTATTTATTAATACAGATAGATATTTAAAACATACAGATTATTGTACTAACTGGCTACGATCTTACAGCACAAAAACTCATCCGGGAATTATATAACATATACATATTTTAATTTGATTTAAAAATATTGTAGATGCAGCCCAACAATACGCTTTAAATATCATCCACCTGCATTTGTCATAACACCATACAATTCATATCAACTTCTGAATAATAATAAAAGTTAAATGGTAATACTGGTAATGAATCTGAATTAAATGTATTAAAATGAGATCTGTTTTAATAAATATTTTATTTTTTTATATACGGTTAATAATTTATTGTATGAAAGTGCTTTACATTAACTATAAACTGTATTCACTGTATGTTATTGTTTTTCACAGGAATAAATTTACATATTTATGTAGAAGTATGCCACATTGATTAAGTGGTTGGAATAGCAGAGCCAAGACAATTGAACACCAGCCAAAGCACGGTTGGTGGAAATACAATAAAGATTTTATTAGTGTTCAGAGATGGTTACACAGTTTCCACGCTGGCGGGGTATTAAGTGAATATGTTACCCCCCCATAACCTGCTATGCGAGCTGTAAAGGTGACCCTGAATGTAGAATTGCTATTAAATTCAAAGCTAAATTGCAGTGTTTGTAGGAGTGATAAGACTTATCACGTTTGTATCTAATAAAAAAAAAATGTAGGTCTCTTTGCTTATGCCATTAGAGATAACAGTATTTTGAGTGAAACCAGAGTTGTCACTTGGTGTGGAGATTTGGGTACACTAGGTGTTGACCTTTTAAGTTTTATGGCCCATAAAAATAATTTATACATTTGGGATTGTTACGTCGTTTAAAAATATATAAAGAAAATGTTACAACCAACAAAATCGGCAAAACTTGCCAAAGCCATACAATTCTTGGCTTTGGCAAGTTTCGTTCATTTGCATAAATATTTTAGAATTGTTGGTGTTCTCAACGTGGAAATAATGGTTTAAAATTGTATCGCTGGTGTTTATTAAATAATAGAGGGCACGATTATCTTTATGTATTTACGTATCGTAGAAGATAAATTAATTGGGAAACGTTGGGGATTAAAAGGCTATAAAACGCGTTGCACAATGGGGGGCTATAAAAATGTTATCGAATTTGGTGGATTAAAACGATGCGATTGAAAGAAAATTACGCAACTAGTTGCGATCATCGCGTGCATTAAAGCCGGTTCTAAATTGGTTATTTAACAACAGTGTTAAATTACACATTGAAACTCAATTATGTATTAATTTCCGATGACGCGCTCACAGGAAACCGAGCGCGTTTTTTCACGTCAATTCTGCATATTTAAACAGTCAAGGCCGCAGGGAAACCACACAGTGGAACGTGAAAAGGGCAGAAATCGAGCTAAAACTGAAGGGACATGCAAATTTATAAGTGTGATAATCCTAAGAGCAAACTCGTCCCCGCAAATTGACCGATACTTGCGCAACTGGGGCACAAACAAATCAATTATCCTTACTTATGTGATATAACTGGCGATAATTGCAAGAAAAAATACGCCGCCCAGCGCCTAATCGCAATCTAAACAAAAAACTGGGCTTGGCCTGGGGTCAGGTGAGTTCCAGTATCGTTGCCAGGCCACGTCACTTGGCCAAAAATAGCAGCGAATTGACTTTTCACCCTCGAAGGCGAAAGTCGGACGGAATAATCGATGATGTTTCTTCTTTTGTTTCACTGCTTTTTTCGCGAGTTTTTAAGGGAAAAATTACAAACTGCAAAACTAGAAGATATCAACCACGATTTGAAATTATATAGATTCCAAAAATTACAGGTAGAGCAGTGCAATGATTTACAGTGGGAGGCAGTCACAAAATTGGGTCAAGTTTGGGAAAAACATGTTAAGTCAATTAAGGAGAAAACGGTCTCAAAATAAAGTTAATTAAATAATAAGTGGTGGCACAATTGTTTTGAAAAAGTGCTAATTAATACCCAACTGTTTGGATTTAGCAGAAAGAAAACGTTTTTAAATATTTTATTTGTACAACAAATCCTGAAGCTTGAAAAAATAACAGATGCAATATTAATCATTGTATATAAAAGTATGTTAAAATCATTAAATGCACCACTATGATTTTAAGCTCAATATATGAGACGTTTTAGTTTTACCTCTCAGAATACAGCAATAAGCAATTGCAGTGAAATAAAAAAATTATTAATCAAAACCTCAAAATATCCCGTCACAAAATTCGATAGTGTTCCATTGGGTGATGTCTCAGAATGACTTCATGTGTCCTATCTGGCCAAAAGGTTGCCCATACCTACTCTAGATAGTGAGTCGGTAAACTTTCTATTCCGATAAAAAAAACTCTGTGAAGCATTCACCACCTTAAGGTTAAAATTCCACGATAATTAAATTGCGAACTAAATTTCTTTATGATTACAGTGCATTTTTTTTCTATATTACCCAAGGAAAAAATATAAGATACAGTTATGGCTTCTAGCAATGAAGACTTGATTCAAGGCTGGGTGATTAAAAGTAGGTATTGGTTCACAAAAAAACTAAAATATTGCAGAGTACTTTATGGTTTATGGTTTGTTGTATATATAATTTTGACATGTACTAAAAAAAAAAAAAACACCCAAATGAACATAAAAACATCAAACAACATGATAAATCTTTTACTTTATTGACGTTGCAATCTAACGAATGAAAATTTGGAAAACTTGGCTAAGCATCGACAGGAATGGAAAACAGTAGTGTCAGCCAAAACACCTGTAGGCTTATCAGCTGTTCGATTGATCGATTGGACATTAAATCCATACAACATTTAATTTATTGTATAATCTAATGATGAATTGATAATTCTATTTCGTGTTTCTAATCAAATTAATAATCCAATTAAAATAGCAATAATTTCATGATCCGTACTTGAAACTAGCTAACTCATATTAATCCATTTAAAAAAGTATTAATATAATCCATACTTGTAATGGATAAATAACTAATTAAACAGTGCACACATTATTATCTGTAAAACATCAATTTTATTTGGGCGCAAACTTGGCGCCACTCCAGCACTCGTGTAATCCTCTCATCTAATTAATTAGAGATCTGAACGGAGTGATATGTAATCTAATCACAACTAATCCAGTGGCTTAATTAAATTGAACCTTATTGAAAAGGGATTTACTCAGGACCATGGATTTTGAATCATAACCCACTTATGACGATGGCAAATAAGAGGTGGTTGTGGAAAAAAGAAACCTATTTTGTATTGGGTTTCGATAAAATTTTTAAAGCGCAGCTTTGTGAAATTATTCTTCCAGGCAATAAACATTGGTAAAAACCAACCAAAAACACCCAGGAAAGTGGAACACCTGGGAATGTAACTATCTGAAAAGTGTAGGGCATGTCTTGAAAAATTATAAGCACACACGCTCATAAACTTATTAATATGAATTTTTATGTAACATTCTTAGAGATTTTATACGTGTGAGAAATACCAGAGACTAAAATTAGATCAATGTAAATTAAAGTGTACAAACATAAATGATTCTAGAATTTATGGCATTCATTGTACTTGACATTGTGCCGGCTTAAATACTGAAATTTTCCCCCATTCCCCCAGCCATGCGGATTTAACAGGAATTCATCGTGTACAAAAATAAACAATTATGTAATTCCTGTGTGTATAAATAGTAGCGCCTAAAGTATTATCTTTCCGTGAATTAGGAACTCACCTCCCTTGCAGGGCAGTTTGTGGGAGCTGTGCTCGGCCCTGTAGCCCTTGATGACCTCGTATTGGCCGTTGTCCCTCCTGATGGGGAAGGAAAGCTCGATGATGTAGTCGCACTGCTCCATCAGGGTGAGGATGCCCTTCACTTTGGCCTTGCGCTGCTCCAGGTTGAGGCGGGAGCCCTTCACGGCCTTCAGGTCCTCGACAAGCTTGTCCTCTACGATCATGCATGCCCTGTGGAAGAAGTATTCTACCATGTCGAAGAACCGGGGGTTGGGTGAGTCGGGGACACCCTTCAGCCTGTCGGGGATCTTGTGGTCAGCGTAGTGACGTGCCTGGACGGCGGCCGGGAGCGCCTTCATGAGGGCGACGGTCCCGGTTGATGCCTTCAGAGGGCCCCAGGCCCTCGGTATCGACCTCAGATGGAACATTTCTGCTTGTTTTGTGTAGCAATAGCAAACCGCTATCGATCAAGTGCGTCCTGGTCGGTCAACAGTGACTGCAAGAATGGAGACCTTGTAACCACCGTCACCCACAAGAACGTCGACGGAACTGCTGCAATCTGCAATACTACGACTACTCACAAACCTCCTTACGTAACGAAAAGTAGCAGCTGATGTAAAATCCCAACCAAGCCTCTATTTCTAGTAGAATTCTGTGACAGCAGTGACACTGCGGGTAAACATGGAACTATTTTCTCCAGTATTGCCATGTCTGCAATTACAAAATCATTAATTAAAACCTTAAAACATCATAGTACAACAAAAACCAACGCTTATATGAATAATATAATTAATTAATTTAATAACGGTAAAGAATTAATTAAGTCAATTCAAAAGCAACTTACCTATATACCACGTGATAAAATTGAGGTTACGTTGAAATACGTGAAACGTCAGCTCCTGTCATAACATGGACATCACGATATTATTCGGGGCCTGCGTGAAGACCGTAAAGACCACCAACAAATTTCTGGGGCACAAGGATGGCAAGACGAATATCCTGAGGGGGCCTCGCAGGGACCCCCACCTGAAAACAGCGAAAGACATCGTTAAACAGATTTCTAACCTCCAACGGTTCTTCATGGACAACAAGGCGGCCTACCTGAACGTGGTGAACTACCTCTCCACCAACAAGACGATGACGGAAGGCGAGAGGATGGAGGTCGACACGGAGGCGCAGAAGATCATAAATATGTGCACTGCGATGATCGTCGAGTACAAGAGGGCAGTGCACGCGATGAGGATTGCCTCGCAGCTCGAAGAGCACTACGGCTGCGTGATCGACTCCATAGAGACGTACCTAAGGGACGTCTCCAGGACATACACCGAAGCCAAAGCGATACGGGTCAAGAAGGTCATTGAAACCCACAAGATATCCAAACTCGAGATCACACCAAAAAAGGAGGTCCCTAAGCCTCAGCTGCCGACAACGCCTATTGAAAAAGTTGAAAACCAATTATCACCAGAGGAGATGCAGATGTTCGAGTCTGAAAACGATATGTTGTACAACGAACTCAACAGCTTATCAGACGAAGTTAAACAGATGGAGAGCAAGGTGGTGCATATAGCCGAATTACAAGAACTTTTCACTGAGAAGGTGCTGCAGCAGGAGATGGATATTGATCGGATCGCCAACGTTGTTGCAGCTAGCACCGACGATGTCAAGGATGCCAACGAGCAGATAAGGCAGGCCATACAAAGGAACGCAGGCCTGCGGGTCTGGGTTCTCTTCTTTCTCCTTGTAATGTCATTCTCACTTCTGTTCTTGGATTGGTATAATGATTAATTTAAGCATTAAGACAAACATGACTGATATAAATGGTGTGGTAAAATTCGGTAATTAAGTATTGCTTTATGATTCTATTCGTACATCCCATTTAATACAGCCAATGTGGCAGATGTTAAAGCTAAGCTAATTATTATAGTGTCCACACAGCTTTATAAATTGTTAGATTTCAATGGTAATAAAGTGAATGGTTTATCATGTTGTGTGACGGCTATGTTTTTAAGTCGAAGCGATTTAGATTTTTACTAATAAATGTGATATAGGAGTAGAATTTGTGTGTAGTTATTAGCACAATTCGATCCCGCAAAGTAGCTGGCAAGGCTACGCATTATGAACGTTACACAAAAAGATCAATAATTCTTCTAGTAAACAATTGTGATATCAATTATCATTAGCATAATATATAAACATGATTATGACTAGTCTGCTAATTGTGTTGATAAGATATTGTCCTGAATTGTAAAGTGATAATGTACGATATTTGAACTCCTAAGTGGTTATGAAAACAATAAAATGACAAGTTTTACAATGATTTATATTATCTAAGAAGACTAAAATGAAACTAATGGTATTTTTTATTATTCAGTGTTCATCACGTCTTATCTGAATAAATCCTTGGTGTAGCAATCAAAGCTAAATATACAATAGTACTAGTAATTACAATGCTACTGTTCAGCTGCAATGCATTTTCACTGGAATAACTATAGATCATACGTTACTAGTTATTAAATTTATTGTTTTTACAAAAGGGTGATAATAGAGAGTAGAGCTAGAGTCATTTCCTGATGCAATTGCAAATGATGAAGTAAATATCAATTTAGGGGACAAAGAAATTCATTAAATACAGAAAAAATAAATTTATTCAATAAAAAACAAAAAGCATATAATTTCTGTATATCATGTATATATATGTATATATATATATAGATGTATTATAATATTAAATATATATAATATTAAACTTGATAATAAAGAAACATTATAATTTGTTTTGACTAGCAGAAGCTTAACATTTAAAGTCTAGTAACATAAAACAATTTGATACTGTACATATACCCATTATCTTATTACTTAAGTGAAAAATCACATATCAAATACTCATGAATTCGCCGGCAAACGGGCATAATACCATCGGGAACCATAAACAACATTATGGACGAAATTAAAGCTCCTTGTTCTTACTGTTAACGGTGCTTGCAAGTAACGATTAAAACAGGAAACGTACAAAAATAATAAAAACAATTCTGCTGTTGCTTAGGCATCAGACTCATCAGGCCCGGTTTGCGGCGCGCAATGTAAACCAATTGGGCACGGTAAAATAAACTCTTGAATGTAACCACCACTCTTCCAATCTCTCTCACTCTATCACGCTCCCATCAAACCTCAAATGCAGCTGTACGTATGTACAAGTGATGAATTAGCTAATTTCTAGTCTATCATATTATAGACCCTCATAAATTAATAGTGTCCAGGTCTTGTATCGGGGCTCTTGCACTACTGTTGCTGTCCTGTGAGGCTGATGCCGGTGCAACGCTGCTATTCTTAGTCGACTGTTGGTGGTGGCTACTGCCCGAGTTCATGATCTTCCCCAGCCCGGGGATGAAGTCGGAGTTGGGCAGCTTGCGCATGATCTTGCCGGAGGTGATCAACCGTCCAAAGCCCTCCTGGTGAGCGAACGCATAGCCCGACCGTATTGACCGCCTGGCGCGCCTCGCAGACGGCGTTCTCAGCACGTCCTGGCTCTGCCGTGACCGCATCTGTGCCATCCTCTGTTTCAGGCGCACTCGGTCCGACAGCGTGGGGAACACGTCGACGAAGTAGAACCTCCACGCCAGGACTGGCATTATCGATATGATCACTGTTAATACTGTTGTAAACCAAAAGTTCACCTCAGACATCGCCTTCGTCAACGAGCCCACGTATATGCCGCCCACCACGTAATTATAAAAGTAGTCCATTATAAAATAAAATGCCAGCGAACCCCAGATCATGATGTGATTGAATACAGTCCAATACTGCGTATCCAATGCAATCTAGAATAACATTTTGTTAATAAACAAATTAAAATTGAAAAAGCTTTGATTAAGCACACAAATTTGTTACTTGAGTTGTTTAATCTAGATAAAAATCAATTGCTTGCAGTGATTCGAATAATGGACCTACCTTAGCACACCAATTTTACTTCAATTCGTTCTTAATACTACATTTTTGGAGATTAACTGTGATAATGGTAAATTTGTTCACATATATTAGTCTTATAATATTACTTTTCTGGCATAGCTTGTAAAATCGGAAATCAGCTATCATACCCCAGTAGAGTACTATGGAGAGGTGCTTGTGCACAAGCCGCATGATCTGAATTATTTGTCAATAGCAAACAAAAATGCAGGGAAATGCAGAATAAACATAACGAGCACTTAATAACATATAGGAAACATAATTGTTAATTATAAAACAACTTACCTGGGCAGTATTAACAATGACTAAAATAGTGGCAACAACGCTACAGAGTAACATGTAATCAGAGAGGCTCTGTCCATCGGGACCTACAGCATCAAAATATGTACCTAAAAAAATATTAATACAAATAAATCTTCATCACAGGTATTAGTTAACTATGCTAGGTACTTTAGGATTATCAGGCGCTTTGTAAAAGAGTACATAAACTCTTTTTTTTGCATGAAAGCGCATAAATAATTTATTTTTAATTAATTTTGTAATCCATTAAATCTGTACATAAGATGGACACTCAAAGGCCACAATAGACTTAACCATGATCTTTAAAGTTGGGTTCTGAAGTGCTCGGTTAGCAAATCACCTAGTTTTAAATATTTTTTTAGAGCAAAATCTGATGACAAAGATGGCATAAATGCTAAATATCGTACTATCAGTGATGTTTTTATAAGTATAACTATTTATTTTTATTTCTATTTACTCCAATGTCATCAGTGTTCACATTTTGGAGTCTTTCAACAATAATTATTGGTTTGTGGCAGCCAATATGTTAAATGAGATAACGTTTGTTATTAGAATGACAAAATCTTGAAGTACCAATTAGATAAAATGTGAGTATTTTAGTTATTAGATCAGACTTGAAATATGTGAAGTATCTATTGAAGTAATAGTAATATACTTACCAAAGGGAATGAAAAATAATACTATTGATATGTAGCACCCCTGCAGGGCGCTACGAAAGAATTCTTTTTTGTTAAAGAACGAATTATAGTGGCCGGGTTTGTAGAGTTGCGGGAATACGATGGAATTTCTGTCATTGACATCTTGATCAAAAATTCCTACCGCCAGGACGGGCTGTGACGTGTAAAACAAATTGTAGACGGAGATGTACATAGGATCGAAAACCGTCTGCAACAAAACAAAAAAAATAATGCACAATAACATAAAAGTAAATTTAACACAATGAATTGACACTAGAAATTGTTTTAAACACTTGGATCAATCAAAATTGAAAGATTTTGTTAGAAATTGTACCAGGAAAGGGATATTAATTTTTTTTTTTAGTCTCTTCCTGCCTAAATTAATTCATTCCGACGCCTATTCATAAAATGAAAACTCATTTTCAGTGGCAATTGAGTACCAGAACTGTAAATGTGCAAATGCATGCACACAAAAATCATTTAAAAAAGAAATACCTCCATCAGAGCAGATAGTATTTTTAAATATCATTTTAAAGAAATTCAACATTGGGAATTAATAAAGCAGAAAGCACCTGTAATAATAAAACCAGAAATCTGTTTTTAAGATGTGCATTAATACATATAAATATTTGCACTAATATTAAGATTTTGTAAATCAGAAAGCACCTGTTCAAATTATTTAATTTTAAGTTAATTTGCTTTGGTAATTTTTGGAGAAAAATAATAATTTTAAAATGTATGCATTATAATGGCTTTTAATATGTTACTTTATAAATTGTATTTTAAAATATTTTACCTGAGCACTGAACCCGCAGAAAAACGCAAACCAAAAGTGGCACAGCGTAAATGCAAAGTTCTTGTTGAAAAAGTACCGCAGGAAGCTGCACATGCGGTAATAGGACCATCGACCGTGCACCAGGAGAAGTCGTTCTAGGAACCTAAACTGCGCTATCGAGTAGTCGGAAGCGAGGACTGCCTGCATCCCCTCCTGACCGGATATACCAACACCAATATGCGCAGCTGTCAGAAAAACCAAATTATATCACATTTTCAGAATCTCAACAGAAACGCAACAATTTTATCTTTAAATAATTATTGTTACCTTTAATCATTGATACATCATTAGCACCATCCCCGATGGCTAAAGTGACGGCATGTTTGTTCTTCTTTATAAGTTCGACGACGAGCGCCTTTTGTAATGGCGTGACCCTGCAGCAGATGACGCTCCTGCACTGGGTCACCACCTCGAGGAACAGCCTTTCCAGCTGCGGGTGGAGGCAGTGGACCAGAGAGTGTCCGTTCACGACGATAGCGAAACCGGCGGTGGTTTCCTCCAGTTTGTCATCTGGGGAACCCCCGCGGTACTCCAGCTCAGTACTGCAAACAATCATCACATATATAGAAGCAGTGACCAGGGTAAAGGGCATCATGAGCGAAAGCATTTCTACAGTCTGCATTTCTAGAGAGCAAGTAGTTATTAGTATACACAAACATGTATGGTTTTTGTTTAGAATAAATTTAGTTAAGAAAAACAGGATGCAAAATAAGATGTCGATAGCGAAGGCCAACCGCGTTGCAGTTCTAAGTTACACATAAAAATCTGATGAGATCCATGTAAACAAATGAGAGAGAAATAAAAGGGTTGGCGGGTGAGTTACACGTAAAAAATATACCCGCTTGTATATTATGCGTCTACCTTGCTCTCTGAGTGTGACATGTTTCAATGGCATCATCCCACCTGAATGTGACGACACTGACAGCCGGTGCTGACGGCAGAGGCGGTGTCGATGTCCCGATGGAATTCTCTCTGTTTTCGACTCCACCGTTCGTCGCCTGAGTGGGCGGACTCCTTGGTTGATACGTGTTCACTATTCTAATACTATCTTTGAACTTAAGTAGCTGGTTGTTGACCTCTTCAAACGTGGATGCGTCTACAATGAACACATCCAGCATCTCGTCGGTAAGTAGCTGGCACGAGTATCCTATATTTATAGCCGTTTCTAATGTTGAACACACAAAAAATATACAAATGTAAAATGGCTTAAGAACATTGTTTCAATTTTACCTTGCTTATCACCTGTAAGTACCCAAATTTTAATGCCTGCCAAAATGAGATTGGCAATGGCTTGAGGAACTCCGTCCTGCAGTTTATCTTCTATGGCAGTGACTCCCAAGAGAACCAGATCACGTTCAATTTCCTCGTAAATAGCATCCAATTTCTCGTCCCTATCGTGCATGCTGAGTGCCGCTTCCATGTGCCTCTGCTTCCAGTTGTTGAAAAATTCCTCGTCTAAATCACGGCTAGCTAAGCATAATGTTCGTAGGCCCTCACCAGCAAATTTCTGTACAGAAATAAACATAAATTGGCTTGGATTACTTTAAAAAACGTTATAATAAAAATAGCAATAAATTATACGAAAGGTTATAGTTATAATGAATTTAATTAACTTGTGCGTAGTTTAAATCTTTTATCACTACGTAATAATTCTATGCTGAAAACCTCAATGTGTAGTATGAAAGATTCGATAATTAAATTGACTTACATTCAAATGCTCTTGTGTTCGATTTCTACATTCTTCATTATCCCCTTTTAACCTTTCGTAGATGACGTTGTCGGCTCCTTTGCAATAGAGTCTGAGCTGCCCATCCTTCCTGAGAATAACGGACATGCGCTTCCTGACGTTGTTAAAGTCCAATATACAGAGCAACTCGTAGACTTCTTTTTTGCCCATCACCTCAATCGTGATGCTGTTAGGAGATCTCTCTTTGAACACAAACCCGAAGTTTCGGGCGGCTGACACGAGGGCGGCCTCATCAGGCGATTGGGCCTGGTATTCTAGCCGGCCGCTCTGCGTTTCCGACATGACGGTGTGGCACAGCGCCAGCAGCCTGAAGAAGTTGTGGCAGTCTGTGTCACCCTGCTTTACAGCGTCCAGCAAAGTTTTATCGTAGAACTTAAACTCGGACTCGTAATTTTCATTGAACGAAAAATCCAACGGTGTTGTACTGTCGGTGATCTCCACGAGCTCCCCGGTGTTTTTATCGATGACGTCCCCATAAGTCCTGCCCCCGATGGAGCACTTATTGAACGTCATGATGTTCTGGGTGAGGGTGCCCGTTTTATCGGAGAAGATGTACTCAATCTGACCTAATTCTTCGTTCAGTGTGGTGGTCCGCGCCTTGGCATGGGTCTTGCTTTTCTCGTGGTACATCTGCTCGTCCCAGTTGATGAGAAAGCTCTGCACGAATCGGATGACTTCCACAGAGACATAGAGGGATATCGGTACGACAGTGTTCAACACTATGGCATACGAGAAGAACACCAGCAACGCAATAATGGTGGCACCGCCCAGCGGCTCAATCGGTACCAGCGAGTCCCAAGGTAAGTACGTCTGGAAGTACCGGCCCACCAGGGACTCCCAAATACCACAAGCCACCATGCAGAAAAGGCACATAGACAATAAAAAAAATACTATCTGAAATGAGAATTAATGTTAGGGTGTTTGAACAGTGCTGAGGTTTAGTGACGTACCCCTATAATTAAAAAATTAAGAAGTCTATCTATACTGGTGCGCTTGAATTTGGTCTTCCCACTGTTTTGCATCAGTTTGGTGTCTTTGCCAGCAAAGATCACCACCCCATAGCACCATTGTGTATTGCGCAGAACACAGCCTCTCAGTATTATTTTATCGTTATCCAGGGAGTATTGTTTGTTCTTCCAGGTCAGCGTACCCTCAAATTTGTTAAGCAGGTTGTTCGGTGTCTCACAGATGATCTCTCCATCGAATGTGCTGATAAGCGAGTCATCTTGTCCCATCTCCGCAGTCTCCACTAAACATTGCCGACACTTCAAGTTTGTTTCACTAAGAAACACAATAAAACAATAAATCTATGTTTAAGCTTCACATTAATACATAGCCGTTTTTTAAAATAAAATTAAGCAAAATCTAGTAACTTTAGTGACTTTTATCTTGTGTTACGAATCTTCGAGTAAGGAAAACTTTCAGTTTTTGTTACCATGAGTAACCATTAGTTTTATTTTATAAGTGCTATTGGTACACTAATTTATTTGGCATGATTGCAATGATACAAATGAACATATCTACAAGACAGTTTCAACATACTATTTGTGACATTTCAAGATTATAAGATAATCAAGATGCAAAATAAAACTAAAGTTACTAAATTTCTTTAATCTTGTTTAAAAAAAAGTGCTTTATAAATATTTTTGTAATTTTCCGCTGCAATTTCCACTTATAATTTTGTCATTTTTAATGTCAAAACAATATTTTTTTTTTCCATTAGAGTGAAAAAAAAATCATTTTTTCGCCCATGTTATGTGAAAATGCAACAACATTAGTTTTACATTTTATTATTACAAGTACAAATTGTAAAAAAATGGTGTATACAATGCGTGTGAAATGTGTGCATTTTTCACTCATTGCACTAGTGTTACAATTCGTGAAAAAAAAACAACTTACATTTCGCAACTTATTGTATAAATTACTATTTTATAACTAATATTAATTCATGTAGCATCATCTGTGAGAAAGTTGTAAAAATATATTGCTAAGGAATAAATTTGAAAATGGTTTACCCATCCAATTCTGCAGTCTCGATGTAGCAAAGACCATTAGGCTCACTGGTTGTTAAAAGTAATATGTCTGCAGCGACAAACTGGTTGTTATCCATCCTGATGATATCCCCCACCTGCACAGCTGACCACCTCTCCTTCTCCAGCGCCCCATTGCGGACCGCTTGAGACTTTCTATTGTTCACCTGGGAGTCGGACATGTGACGTTGCTGTAATAATGGAATCGGATTCAATAACATAACCATCAGTGTGATCGGTTAGACTTACAAAATCATCATAGGCATCTTTGATGGCTGTGAGGCCTAAGACACCGATGAGTGGTAGAGCCGTTGTAATTGGTGTCAAACTGCTTATAGCGGGGATCATTTGCAGGACTAAAAGGCACAAGAAGTAGAAATTCGCGAGTCGCTGGAACTGCTCGAAGAGGTTCAGAGGCAGGAATGTCAGCACCGTGTACTTTGATGTCTTGATATAGTTGTTCTATAGACAAATATTTTTGTTCAAATCATCAGAATGACAATCTTAATTAAAATATGGCTGCCATGTCTTCTTATTGTTTTTACATTGAATATACTGCTGCAAATTTTGTTTTTTAAACTATAACTCACCGCATATCGAAACTGCGCATTATATACTCTGTCATTAGCATGGATACGCCTTTGATTATCTATAAGTAAACAAAACGCATTAATGCCTGTTTGCAGGACACACAGGATTACATTGAGAAAAACTTACTGGTATCATCATCCTTCTTTTTTACAACAATCGGTATCAAATGATAACTGTATTCCATAATTTAGCGAGGAACATTTTCAAACGCACAACAGCTCAAGATATTATCAATTGTGTTGGGACTATTAACGCATTCATGAGTACGTGTGCGCAATCACTTAGCTCATATTTTAACAGGTACATGATACACGCCATTGCCGTATTGCGAAAATTATTTAAATCAATTGTAAAAGCAACATTTTGAGCATTGTTGCGGTGATGGCGTGAAGTGATGGCGACTTGTGAATTGTTAATGTTAGGCCCGCATAACAGACGCCTGTTGCAAAGACAAAAGTCACACATTAAATTGCTTAATGTACTGGTTGAATCCTTGACCTCAAATAATATTAACCGTCGTGCTGATTTAGTAACCAATGGAATTTAATTGAGAAGGGGACTTTGGAGACATTAATAGCCGTCTGTGCTCGCCCACCATCTTCACTAAACTGACAGAAATTTTCAAGTACATACATAGAAAGTGTTAAGTGGACTAATTGCCTGATAACAGTCATAATTAGTGATTTGAAGTTTGGAAATATCAACAATAAACACACACACATAGGTGCAACTGATGACTAAGTGTCCTTACCGAAAGATACAAATGACTTTCTAGACTCCTTGGAAGCCCTCGGCGAATCAGTCTTGTCCGGCACAGGTGTCTGATACCTGCGCTGATCCCTCCAGACAATGATTTTACCAAACGCGCCGACGACGGTGTCCCTCAGACTGATGGTGGCCCGCTCACCACTGCCCGAGATGGTCCCCGTGGACTTGGACCTGGGCACCGTGCCAGTCTCGGCATCGCCACCTGCAGCATTACCTTTTTGCTTGCATTTCTTCCGCGTGTGCTTCAGGTGCTTCTTGCCGGACGGCTGTTCGCCGTCCTCATACACCTCAAACACTTCCAACTCATAATCCATTGTGGTCGCATTAGCTGCCGCGTTTTTAACACTGACGATTACATCTTTCCTGTTAATGGTTGCGGCCGCCGAATGACTCTCGCATTGCTGCGACGTCTCGAGTTTATCGCAAATTTTGAAGGCGGCAACGACCGGCGGTCAATGGATAAGCCGTCATGACAACACTCAAGGCGCGAAATTTGCCTCGTGAGATTCAGTGGAGATCAAGAGATGGATGTGCAATCGAATTAATTCAGGTGAAAGTGAGGAAGGATACCCTTGAGTGAGTTGGGAGGATGCTACACTGTAATCTCTATAATTTAAGAACACACTTTTACTTATCCTAAGAAATGCCACTGGGGGCTTAACGTGTTAAGACCGGGGCTGAGGGTGCCCAGACGGACAAGGACGGGCTGCCCCTAAATTTGGTTAAGAATTAGGACTTAAGCTAAGGTGCGATCTTCATCTGTCGCAGGGGGGCAGTGACAGCGCCGTTCCAGGCGGCGGATGACGGGGCGTCGCGGCGCTCTTCAATCCTCCGCACTTGGAACCAAGGGGGGCCGTCCGATCGGCCTCAGGCGCCGCACAAACAATTAAAAACTGACGACACTACAGGACATGCGACCACCATTGAAACGCTAATGTAGGCCCCTGCAGTGTCAGATTACCGGCTCAAAAGCAGGGTTGCCGTCCCTCGTAATTTCTCCTAATAGGTAAAGATAATTTTTTTCGAAAAATTAACAGGATTTTAGAAAATCGTTTAAGCATAATTAAGTGATATCGCACATTCAAATCAAAATCGACACTACAAAACTTTGTATTTTTTAGTTTTAGTAATTTTAGTTTGTCCTACAAGAGTATCATTAATATACTGCTAATAGCAATTCTATTGCTTATCAATACTAATTTTTATGATTGTTTTAATTTATTTGTATTGTAATTATTACAATAATATATTAATTATTAAACAATAAGATTATATACAAAATAATTTTAAAAAAACGATCATTTAACAATAATTTTAATATAGTGTCTCTTTGGTTTTCAACTTGCGATATAATATATATAAATAAAACACAATTGGTGAGTTTCACAAAATGTTTAATGTTGTACTACGACAATTCATTAGGCAGATGAAAACTTTTCATCTTTCTCAGTTCACTTTTCACTTTTCAGTTGTCATCTGCCTGATGAAGCCACTGTGTGGCGAAACAATAGTCGTGTACAACATTAAACATCACAACAATTGTGTTTTATTTATATATTAACATCCGAGTTTCATCATGCCTTATCAATCCGATATGCGATATAATATTATAAGTTAATGTATAATTTATTTACCGCAATATTGATAGATGTATGTCTATACTTTGAATAATCTGGTTTCCCACAGGCGAATATAAAGAAAATTCAGTAGGATAACTAAAGAACTTTATGTTCTCCTTTTAGATGTCTGCATAAAAAGCGCGTGCGGATAATTTAATCGCATACGAGGAGAAATGGTTTATTGTATTATACGTCAAGTAACCTCGATTGTTTGCATTTTCTAGCTATTACTCGAACGTGGATGATTTCATTACACACGGGGCGAAATGATTCATGGCATTTTGGATGTAAATTCACTTTGATGACTTACATTTTCTCGGTTGAAATGGCAAAACATGGTATTTTTTAAACAGGTTAAAATCAAACGAAAACTAAATAAAATCTGACTATACAGCATTCCACATCGTTTGTCAACATTACATTCCAATGTTACAATCAACCGAATAAATCCAGTTTCATTGTTTACAAATTACAGAGTTGATGATCCAGTACGGCATATTAATTAGTGGTCCCATGTGAGTCATTAGTTAGCCCATTCATAAATCACCTAAGCTCTAGTGTAACTTTTATTTAATAACTTTTATTAATTTTACTAAATTTAATTAGTATTTTTTGACTAACGGCCCCATTAAGATACTGCAAATTAGGAATAATGAATTCTAATTATACTACATTGTCGTGGCCGAGGGTTGCCCTAATGATACGAATAGATAAAACGCGGAAAACAAATGAGCAGCAGCGAAATAGCACTGCAATCTAACGTTACGGCGCGTAATAACTTTTACAATGATCGATTACCATTTATAATGCATACTATCAATTTGTGTCCATTATTTCTACAACGATTCGCCATATTCTTAAATTGTTGACATATTAGAAGTAGTTCAATCGTTATTTGATATAAAAATTGTATAAATATGTAACTGTAATGGTTAAACATGCATTTTGAACAATCAATATACCCTGGATGAAATCCTTATTATAAATTAAATCTCCGTTATTTCCAAAGCTTAAGATATGTTATCTACCGGATAGATACACCCACAAGGAGGATACAAACTGTCTTCCCACTTGCAATTTGAAATTTTCTTGTGGCTCTCACGGTTTATCTTTAACCGTGAGTGTAAAGATCGGTTTTAATTTTTTTTTTGCACTTCTGCAGAACGTCCCTTTCAATTACTTTCTACATTATGATTTTAAGAGGTAAAATAGGTCCACGATATTATGAATTACTATTGTATTTGTGAGTTTGGTGGATTTTGTTGGCAGTTTTATTCAATAACGGCGATCTGGGTCTGCGATTTTTACTAATCCCTCGCCCCATTTGTCGCTATTAACCCCCACGGGTCAAACGTATTGATATTAACGCCGCCCGTCCACCCCTCGGTGATACAGAGTCATTAGCGATGATTAGAAATAGGAACTACACGCCCCAGTTTCGCCCCCGCCCGATAATAGCATCCGGCCCCCGCTCTTCCTGACAGGATATATCATCGCCGATAGAATTACGGAGCCACCCCGGTTCCGGGTCAGTTTCAAAGGTGCCACGAATGCAGGGGTAATTCCCAATTTCCACCCCCAGACGGCGGACATTTGTTGTGATCGCAGGCTTCTACTTCGAAAGTGGAAGTAGATTCATGCGACGACTTCGTGAAACATACACGATAAAGTGGGTGGAAAAAAGTGGAAAACCCGCGGCTGCGAGGATAAGTGGGGCAAGAAAATACGACCGTTTGTCACGCTCACCGGGAGTATTCAAAGAAATCCTAGACTGTGCTGAATTGAGGGATTAGGGTTGATACGTTATTTATTATATGTTGAGAGATTCACGTTATATATAGACGGCAATTAATACCCACTCAGTAGTAGAAGTGGTATGAAAATGTGACCTGGAAGAACATAATGAATTTTAATTTGAACTGAAACTAATTAAGGCACTGCAAGTTCACCTGCAATAATTAAGGCACTTCAAGTTTTCACTTCAATTAAGGCATTTCAAATATTTGTAACTTACGTTATAACGCAAATTAAATTGTTTTAAATAAAAGAACTGTTTTGCTAACCAACAAATGCGGCATACAAATAACATATAAGAGTGAGCGAGATGATATAAAGTTTTGCTTTAGTTGGCATGCGATGGAAATACATATTTGAGCAAGGAGAGGCATTTATCTGATAGACATGTAATAAAAGTCAAATGATTTATGTCGGGCAAATCAGCATTTGTATCTGTTTGCATCATGTTCCAATTGAATCATCGACATACCATATGTTCATCAAAAAAATCCATCAGTTGCGTCTATGGACATTTATACGTATGTCCGTGACTTGATTCACATTTTAAAGTCCGCAAAACTGTAACACGTATCATCCAGGAGTGCAAATTAAGAGCATATGATGGAAACTTCATTGATTTCATGTTTTCAACTCCATCATCAATTGAATATATAAGTGGGCTCACGTTTGTTTGTAACTCATCTCAATTTTAAAATCTAATTTTGCATTATACGTGTCAACGCCATACGCTAAATAAAATGAAAGTCCGTGACTTGGATAAGAGGTTAGTTCATCACGTGGCACTTGGCAGAAAATTGAAAATCTGAAACAAGCCACGGACATACGTTAGAATTTCCACAGCCGCCCCTGATGTATTTTTTTTTATGAACATATGGTATATGCAGTCAATATCGGGCAAACGTTTACAAACAAACTGAACACTTATGGATTGTTCAATTTTAATAGTACCTTGGAGGATAATCAAGTAAAAGTCTGTGCCTTAACTCGCTCCCTCGCCTGTGTGAAGTCGCGACACTTTATCTTCAGGTGCACAATTTCGCGTTTCGTGTCAGTTGGCGGAAATAGGACGAGTCACGCATAAATGTGATAAACAAAAGAGCGGCGAAACACCCAGCTGTCTAATGATAATCCAAGAAGAGTTATTGCCTCTAAGCTCCTTATCCGCTTACAAACCAACATGACGAATGTAGGTGAACCTTTTCGAAATCAATAACGTGCCGAGGCTTGATCCACCCAAAAATCCCAGCAGTGATCAAAGAGGAAAATAGTTCAACAGGAAAAAGTCCCCATCAGTGATCAAAGAAGAAAATAGTTCAACAGGAAAAAGTCCCCATCAGTGATCAAAGAGGAAAATAGTTCAACAGGAAAAAGTCCCATCAGTGATCAAAGAGGAAAATAGTTCAACAGGAAAAAGTCCCCATCGGTGATCAAAGTGGAAAATAGTTCAACAGGAAAAAGTCCCCATCAGTGATCAAAGAGGAAAATAGTTCAACAGGAAAAAGTCCCCATCACTGACCAAAGAGGAAAATAGTTCAACAGGAAAAAGTCCCCATCAGTGATAAAAGAGGAAAATAGTTCAACAGGAAAAAGTCCCCATCAGTGATCAAAGAGGAAAATAGTTCAACAGGAAAAAGTCAATGAAAAAGATTCCCATGTTTGTCCTAATCGACTAGAGTCCATGTCAGATGTGTGTCACTTTTGCAGTAAAATTGTGCCCAACCTTCTCTTTTGTAAACTTCCTGGCGGGCAAGCAAGAAAACACGCTTTAAACTATAATGTGCTTTAAGGCGAGGGGTGGTAAGCCGCAAATCGATGCCTATTACAATTTAATGAAAATAAGCGCAGTGGAATGGGGATGAAAGTACTCACTGGCCGGCTGAGCCGCATACAACCTAATAGTGCCTTTACTGCTCATGCCATAATGCTCATAATAGGTCAAAGACCCTTCTTGCCTGGGTTTTTAAAAGGGTCGGTTACATTTTACTGCAAAAGTGACAACAAATTTAACATGGACTATTGTACAATTTTCAAAATGCATTAGGGTTTTGATTTTGTCTTATTTAAGTGGTATCTTGGAGCTTGTGAAAGGTTCGTATTAATAAAGAAAAAAACACCTTTTTCACAAAACACATTTATTTTATCTAAATGTACATTTCGATCGCTAGGCGACCATCTTCCGTAGAAATATTACTGATCTACTGAAGATGGTCGCCTAGCGATCGAAATGTACATTTAGATAAAATAAATGTGTTTTGTGAAAAATATGTTTTTTTCTTTATTAATTTGTCTTATTTGTTTGTATAACGGCGGCCTACTTGTGTTGGTGCGGCTAATTACCATCGCCAACGAACTATTGACCACACTAATTATTTCTGGAGAACAAATTACTAATTTGATTACTAATTACAAATTTGAAATTTGGTGTACACGGTATGCACAATCTGGAAGTTAAATTGAAAGACGTAAAGGTCTAACATACATTTCGTGCATCTGTGGATTTCTATTATGTTATGTAAGCAACCCAATTTGCATAAAACTGTACAACAATGGAGTACTTTAGTGCCGATTTCTCTAACATTACCGATAATTTTAGAAACAAAAAATCATCCTTTAATTTTTTAACCTTCCCTAACGGCCGGTTCTATGATGGTATTAAAGTTTCCTTTAACCAGAAAAGGCGCCTGTAAGTACTGTAACGTGTTCCATAATTGATTTTTAAACGTCACTTTACGAAAAAGTGTCTCTTACAGCCCATTTCATAATAAACTACTTTAGAAAGCTTTAACAAAAGTGAACTTTAAGTAAAAGTAAGCTTTAAACGCTACTTAAAGTTTGGTCCGTTTCAATGGCCTTCACATTAAAGTCAACTTTAAAGGATAAATATATGTTATGAAACGAATTTTGAATATAAAACTGAGCTTTAAAATTTAAAGTCAAAGTCGACTTTTCTATTAAGGGCCGGTTCCTAATATCACATACAAGTCTCCTTTATGTAAAGCTTACTTAATAGAAAAGTCGACTTTAAAGCCTGCTTCTGTTTCATATGATAAAAGACACTTTTTCGTAAAGTGACGTTTAAAAATCAATTATGGAACACGTAAGTAAGTACTTAAAGGCGCCTTTTCGGTTTAAAGGAATCTTTAATACCATTATGGAACCGGCCGTAAGTAAGCTTTACATAAAGGAGACTTTTCTGTGATATTATGGAACCGGCCCTAAGTTATGTAATTTTTTTAAACCTTGATTAGTAATATCCAATTAATCGTTCATAATGTAGTAATTCACGGTGAATAATATTACTGACCCATCTAATAAAAAGCTGGAAGAACTGTGAAAGAATTGTGTCGGAAATACTGAAGGCAATCGACATTGACAGTGGAAGTGCATGCCATACCGACACAAATGTCCGCATCGATTTTAATAACTATAATAACGCAATTTAACGCACGCAACGAATTAGTGGAAGCCATTCCCATAGGACAAAGTAGCTGGTGTACGAAAGTGACGACAATCGAGCTGTTCGAATTTCGAGCACTCCACCTGTTTCATCGCAGGGGATCAATTGCAAGAAAACGGGCTATGAATAATTTATTTTATAGAAGCGATTATATATTTTCACACGTGCATTGATAATACAACTAATTATCCGACGATTTTCCAGAAATATATATCAAGAAAAATCGATAGTGTCCTAGAACTTGAACAGTACTGCGAAAGCCATTAATCATGTATTAATGTAATAATACTTATCATTTTTATTTGATTATTTTATATGTTTGGCTCGATGGAAAATTTAATCAAAATAAAAAGACAAAACAAATTCGATTAATGGACCTATACAAGAGACCCTTGAAAAAAAAAACTCATCAATTTCAACATCAACAAAAAATCTGCAAGGTACAAAATAATACATACACGTTTAATAGTTCAATTCGTGAAAAAATATAATATAAAGTTTTTAAGTCTTATAATAGCTATTTATGATATAAGTGAATAAAATTGCTTTATTCACGTGTATCATATAAGATTTTTATCGTTATCAGAATTGAAGAATTTGCTTGAAGTGTTACTTGTCGGGTGGCAACGAAAATTTCAAGGATAGTGCGAATTTACCTATTTATTAACTTTATTCACGTTGTCAATGGTTATAGTGAATAAAGTGAAAATGTAATCACCCATTCACCCATTCGATTAAAGTGTAGTTTTAACGATGAGATTCAATATACATAATGAGCATTTTAATAATGCGAATTGGAAAAAATATATTTGATTTAGGTACTTAGTCGTCAGCTGTAGTTAATTTTTAGCTCTTTCGAGTGACAAATAAAATATTAATACATATGTTTTAAATACCCACGAATTGTGTTGTACAATGTACATTGAAATTCAAGACATTTGTTTACGGAAAAGTTTCAAGAAACCCCCAATTTGGAAACTTGTTTTTTAAACTTCAGTCCTTAATAAAAATATTTTGCAATATGATGAAATATTCTTTTCTCGTGTATATGAACTACATATTAAAATTAACGAAGATTTTGATCCGTATTGTGTTTGGCAATATGATGAAATCTTCTTATCTTCTTCATACGATCTACATATTATAATGGGAGAAGAAAATTTGATCAGTATTTGCGTGGATTGAGTTTTAACTAGGAAATAATTCCAAAAATGGTATTTAATTTAGTTCGTGAATAACCGCCCTAAACATGCCGTTACAAATTTATGACTGTATCCTACAAGACACAAATCTCGTTCATGCCATCTCATTCATAATCGAAGAGTACTTTCTGGTGGCGTGCTAAAACGTTTCGTGTCGCCTGTGTCAACTACCATATGACTAATTGATTTTCCCCAGCAAACTGGTTGTGTGCCCATGGAAAATATGTTGACAGTAAGTAACGTGCACACAGCCGGCAAGATGGAGATTACGGTGACGGATAGCTGTAAGTGTGTATGTGTGTGTATGTACACGAGCAAATATGCATATTGGCAGGAGTATGTCGACCATACAGGTAAAGGATGTGAAACTACAAGTCTTAGTTTCTCGAGCGTGATACAGGACTCAATTTAATGCTGCGTAAACCGTGGGGATGGAAATGAATGTTGGCGGTTTTTAGGGTGAAGGAGGGTGGAATAACACCCCCGGTAATTTATGTAAAATGTCAGAAATAGTTATTTACATATCAAGTCATGAAAGTTATCTATTACTAGACGAAGGAGCATGTTGAGATTACTTGTAAGATCCTAAGTGTTGAAAATAATAGCATGCCTACAAATTTTCCTGAAACTGTATAAAGAAATTATTTAAAAATTGTTCATAATTGCGCGATTTATCAAAGACGAAAACAATCGGGCACTAGACGAAGGAGCATGTTGAGAGTACTTTTAAGATCCTAAGTCTAGAAAATAATAAATATCATGCCTACAAATTTTCCTGAAACTATATAGATGATTTAAAAATTGTTCAATAAATATTGGTTAAGGACTAAGGCTAAGGACGAGGGACGAGGGAAGAGGTATCACTATTGTAGGCAAATTATTTAATTTGAGAATAAGTTTATAAAGAAATATAGTGGACCGTAGGCACTACTGTATGGAAATTATGTTATTCCAAAATAAGCTAATATAGAAATATAGTGGACATATTTACAAAGTTCAACATAATTGTATTTGCATTAACTAAAAACAAGATTTACATTATTCGCTCCAAATTCTTAGTTAATTTATACAGCAAGGCTTCTAATGTATAGAATTATCACGCAATGTATCAACAATATTATGCATTTAGAAATAAACTAATTACCGCGCATTAATTACACAATTAATCAAGCAAACCGAAGATACTCGTATTGTATGTAATTAGAATTAAAAAAAAGGTGAGGGAAAAACAAGAGCCATCAACGCGTTTGAGCGCTTCACTTTATAATTGCGCTAATTTGAATAATTAGCGAGGAACAGAGTGAACGAAATGCTAATTCGATTGTCGTCAAAGATTTGAAATTAAAGCGATCGATATGCATTACGCGATGAAAACGTACGCCAGGCGTAGTCGAGGGATAATTAACCGAGTCCACAGCTGACCCTGTGGACATCAAAGCAACACCCTTCAAGCTTGAACCGCAGCTACATTTCTATAATTTGCAGGATCAAAATGCAGAAGTTCCACGGCGGGGATTTTCCACGCAAAGGGTATTCCCGACGGGACAAATTACATTTGAAATTTGGTGTATAGAGTGAACACAATCTGGAAGTTAAATGGAAAGATGTACAGGTCTAATCTAATAAACATTTCGTGCACAAATATTTTAACACAAAGACGGAAATACAAAAACGAGCAAAACATTTTAGATGTCCGACATACGGAGGTAGAGCGATATCCATTAGTACCGCAACCAAAATTTTCAAATCAATCTGCAGGCCCTTGATTGACTACGGCCAGATCATACTGAAAAATGTAAGAAACACCTGCAAACGAATTACGGACGTAACTGAACGGAAGACATTAAGACTGCTCACCAAACTAACACAAAGACACCTTTCAGTCTTCTAATGGAATTCTGAAATTTCTCCCTGCAAATGTTTAAAACATTGCATCGTATTCATCAGCATAAAAATAAACTTCGTTCTAATATTTTCGTTCGTATAAAATATTTGCTTATCAAAAAATTGTTTACAAATGACAAAATGACAAACAAACAAGACACAAGAACAATCATCTTCATAATATATCAAACGTAAATTTATACAAAATCACCAAAATCATACCCATCCAACAAAGACTGGACAAACTACGAAATAAATTTCAACAAAAACAGGACAATAGGACAATACTGGATGAATGATGTATTAACAGACAAGACAAACAAACTACAAAATTATATCCGACAAAAACGCTCCATGAATCATATTACACTTCACAACACTCTCTTGTCAAAACAATCACTCATAAATCACATGTATGTAATGTAATGTAATGTAATATAATATAATATGTAATGTAATGTATAATGTATAATGATGTATTGTTATAGAAGACGGAAAGACCCCGTTGTCGATAGCCCAAAAAAGATTGTTTATACAGAGAGCGCATAAAGTATTAAGCCCTGGCTTTATTTTTTCCCCTGTATAAATTTTCGAAAAACGCCTCAACAGGTCAAAATGATTTTTTTTCATACTAATATTTTGAGGCAATTTTCAATTATCTATCTCTCTCCGTTTTGAAGTTGTAATTTTTTTAAATGACAATCTATATTTTTATTATTGATTTTGATAGTACTTTTTATTGTTTTCAGCAACATGACATTTTCAATATGTACCATTTGAAAAAAAAAATGAGAAAAAGTGCGTTAAAGTAAAACTATTAAATTATTATTTCTATGTGACCTGTTGAAGCATTTTTCAAAAATTTATACAGGGGAAAAAATAAAGCCAGGTCTTAATACTTTATGCGCTCTCTGTATATATATTTTGGAGTTTATGACAGAATGTTTAAAAAAAGTCGGTCAGTACAGTTTTTCTATCGTGGTCGAAATGTACATTTAGTTCGAATAAATGTTTTTTTTTATAAATAATGTGACTCTTATTTAAATATTTTGTGCATCATGGAAATTACTATAGTTATTTTTAAATTGACGCAAGGCTACGGTTGCTGTGAACTGACCACTAGTGAGGGCAAGTTCTTAGAATATCACGTCTCACAATTTTTCAGGATGAAAATGCAGGATTTCCACAGATAATTATCCATGCAATGGGTTTTCCCGACGCGATGGGGCAAATCACATTCATAACGAAGTTAAATGGAAAATACACAGGTCTAATCAAAACTTTGTGCATTATGAAAGTTGTCACTTTTGAATTTGAGTTAAGGCGGCGATTTTAATTAAAATTGCATATATTTGATATTTAGTACTATTAACATATATTCCATACACAGTTACACATCTGCAGAATACTTAATTCATATAATAACATAATATTGATGATAGATTGATAGATATATGATATACGATATGATACATATCGATGATGCATCCATGATATATGGAATGGGCTATCGATTTGATATTTACCTTACAGCATTTTTAGTTTGATTTTTATTAATATTTCAGTATTAAGTAATAGTTAATACTGAATCCAGACTATCGATTTGTCGGAGACTTAACTCCTTGCGCCATAGTTCGCGGGTAATGTTCATTTGTAAACAATTTTTTGTTGAGCAAATATTTCTTATGAACGAATGTTTGATCGAAGTTTATTTTTATGCAGATGAATACGATGCAATGTTTTAAACATTTGCAGGGAGAAATTTCAGAATTCCATTAGCAGACTGAAAGGTTTTCAGGAGGAAATTTTGGTATTTCATTAGCAGATATTTTCGCCTGAAAGGTTTTCATCACTGGCACTTTCGGTTTCGACCGGCACACGTTCTACGCCGCTGGCGTTATTTTCAATGTGCTCTGAAGTAATCAATCATCAATTCACTGGCGCGTAGTAACTTACCCATTTGTAACAGAAAACGTTTCCGTATCAGAAAAATATTGACCACACACGGGCACGAGCCGACATCACGCCGGGATTAAAATTCACCTGCTGCCTCGTCATTCCGCAATTACTGAGACGAGGCAAGTGCTTGTGCACTGTTATCCCCAAACTAAGCACTCCCTTAATCTAATCATGTTATCTCAACTGATAGCGTAAATTGGTCTGTGCTTTGCATAAATTGATTTGCAGTCAACGATGGGCAACGGTGGAAAAAGTGGAGCCGTTTATTTTTCTAATGCGCGCACACACATTGTAATCCCTTATTTGCATGCTGCGTTTAATATTAATACCGCAGAATAATGCCCAATTGACCTTCAGCATTATCACCGCTGTAAAACATAAGTGCATAATCAAGCCCATCGATGGTTAATTCCAAGGTGACATGGAAAACAAATGAACGAAGTAAATTGTAGTTATTAGATAGCCATTGTTAAGAAAGGCGTACACTAATTGTTCTAATTTAGTTTGATGAAATTTGCATTTACGTTTTGAAATTTTCGAGTTTTTCGAGTTCGAGCCTCGATGTAGATGGTCATTTGTATTTGTAGGTACTCAGATTTACATAATAGAATTGGGTAAAATCAACAAGTTGATGATTAGACGGCTTTAGTTGGCGAGGTCAAGAAAATAATTCTATTCAAATCAACAAGTTGAGGATTAAATTGCCACAATTTCCGAGGACTAGAAAATAATTTATAGAAAAATAGGAAGCATATTATCGAGGGATTCAAAAAAACTTTCATCTAAATTGCCATGAAAAAAAAAGGATATATATAAAATGTATTCCACAGCGTATTATGCCAAGCAGACTAAAATCTGTTTTTGAAAGATATAAAATGCCGTATATTCATCGGGAACATAATGTTCCAAATGTGCCTAAATTGAGGCCTATTGAGTGTTTTTGGTCTCAATTGAAACAAAATGTATACAAGAACAGATGGGAACCTCAAACACGTGAAGAATTAATTTCAAAAATCAATTCAAAACTTCGCCAATTCCCAAAATTGCACTTTGAAACATTATTGGCCAAGGTGAAGACAAAAATAAGAATAGCTGGAGGGTCAATGAATTTCAAATCACCCAGGCAATGTTGCTCATAATTTTTTATTTCCCTGATTATTTTTCCATGGGTTCCATATAGATCACAAAACTGCCCTAGGCAGTCACAAAACATTGTTTAAAATTATTTTATAAGCCATACATTTTTTTGCCAGCCATTTTTAAAATGGTGGTTGGGCAAATTTTAGTGAAAAACGTGGTTTGCGCATAGCTATTTTAAAAGATATCAGAATAATTGAAAAACCAGTGTATTCAGCATGAAATTAACTTCAAGCATACTTTTTTTTTTTCTAGCTTGAAAGAGTCATTCAAACTGTACTTCTGTAGAAACTCGGATAAAATTTATCAATCGTTACTTTTTAAGACCATACATTTTTATGAAGAAAATGAGACAAATATTTTACTTTGGCCAGAAAGACCCCTTCTGGGGTCGATAACAATAAAGATTGTTATATATATATATATATATATATATATATATATATATATATATATATATATATATATTTTACTTCTGTGTTGAATACTTACATAACTACCTGCAGTATAAGTTTTACTCCTGAGAATTCACTCCTTTGTTTTCTAGAGGGCGTGTAAAAGGGTAGCATTTTTGCTGAAATTCACTGCTCTATTACTCTAAATATAGTTGAGTCTCAGTCATAATTTTGTTGTGAGATATTCCTATGTGTTTAAAGAACATTCTGTAAAATGTTCACTTGTTTTCTTTCAGTACCTTTTTAGATATTGACCTGAGAAAATTGACGTTAAAAGGCTTTCGGCCATTTTTGAAAAGCTCTAGAAAAAAAGAAGTGCATTCTCAGGACTAAAACTTATACTGCAAGTAGTTATGTAAGTATTCAACACATAAATAACATATTCTTAGCCAGTCTCTTTTCTTTCATAAAAATATATGGTTATAAAAACTAACGATTAATTTTTTTTTTCAAAGTTTTTACAGAAATAGTTTGATCTATGAGTATTGATCAAATAGTTGCATGATAGATTTTTTTTTAAATGTATGCAGATATTGACCTGAAGCTTTCCGCCATTTTTGAAAATGCTGAAGACACTGGTTTTTGAATTATTCAGAAATCTTTTAAAATAGCTGGGCAATTAAACTTTCCACGAACTACGTTTTTCATTCAAATTTGTCCAACCGCCATTTTAGCAATGGCTGCCAGAAAAAAACAATGGTTTATATATATTTTTTCAAACAGTGTTTTGTTACTGTCTACCTATAGGGAACACACGAAAAAAAAATCCAGGGCAACATAAAATGTTAAGCAACAAATTTTATTTATACAGGGTGTCTCAAAATTGACGCCCGTGCTTTGGGGATTTGATTCATGAGCCTAAAACAAATTGAAAATTAAGAGTGGAAAATTTTACGTTTGTCCCTCGTTATAGAGTTATTGATGAAAAAAGAAACAAATAACATTTCAACTTAAAACTTTATTAAAAACTAACAGTGTTTTAGCGGTTGTTTAGCGATGTTTTACTAAGGGTTATCAAGGTTACTAAGATTAAAACTTGTATGAATAACACTGTCATAATATTAAAAAACAATATATTTTTTCTATCTGTCAAACTAATTGTCAAATCTGACAGTATTATCTCTAGATATGACAAAATGAATGAATCGAGTTTTGCGTAGTCGAAAAAAATTATGTTTACATTTTTATCAATAACCCTATGACGAGGGACAAACGGAAATTTGTCCACTCTTAATTTTCAATTTATTTTAGCCCCCTGAATCAAATCCCAAAAGTACGAGCGTAAATTTTAAGATACCCTGCACATCATTTTTTTAATCTTCATTCCACTCTTCCTGTTTTTAAACTTTTATGAATAACACTGTTATAATAACAAAAAACAACAAATCTGACAGTTATGTCTTTAGATTTGACAAAATTAATAAATCAAAATCGTGTTTTGAGTAGTGGTCGTAATAGTTATTGTTTAGATTTTTATCAATAACTCTATAACGAGGGATAAACGGAAAATTATTCACTCTTAATTTTCAATTTGTTTTAACCCCCTGAATCAAATCCCAAAATTACGGGCGTCAATTTTGAGACACCCTGTATTGGGTGATTTGGAATGGATTGACCCTGGATCAGATTACGAAATTGGATATTAAATGACTTGTTTAAATATAAAATACTGAGTATACTGAGACACTGAGTCATTCTGAGTAACACCAAGGACAAAAAAAACTGTAGGAGAGCAAAGTGGCATTTACAAGTTACAGTGTTCAGAATGTGACGCTTTCTATATAGGTCAAACGGGGAGGAATTAGAACATCAGACCTAAAAAGTGGTATCTTGGAGCTTGTGAAAGGTTCGTATTAATAAAGAAAAAACCACCTTTTTCACAAAACACATTTATTTTATCTAAATGTACATTTCGATCGCTAGGCGACCATCTTCAGTAGAAATATTACTACTCAGTTATATCGCTAGGCGATATAACTTAGGCTAATATATTAGGTTTAATATAGCTAGGCGCTAGGCTTCGATCGCTAGGCGACCATCTTCAGTAGAAATATTACTACTCAGTTATATTTCTACTGAAGATGGTTGCCAGCGATCGAAATGTACATTTAGATAAAATAAATGTGTTTTGTGAAAAAGGTGTTTTTTTCTTTATTAATCAGACTTAAAGAACACCAAAAAACAGTTTTAGACAATGAAGCGTCCACTGAGATTGGTGACCATTGTATCAAATATAACCATTATGTACATAAGGAAGGATCATGGCTGCTCCATAACGGGAACAACGGAAGATGATTAGATCTATTGGAAATCCTCGAAATCAAGAAAGCTACGGGGAACATCCTTGACGACCAGGTGTGCTTTGAAAACACGCCAATATTTAACGGCATCCTGGAAAGCCGTGTAATGAATCAACGAGCAATCCCACCACCATTATCAATTAAACGCGTTTAGTATTCAAGTTATACAATATGAATTTGTATTCAGTATATCTCTCTTGAGAATGGCAGCAGTGCCAAAACAATTGTAGAGCAATTCTATAAAACTTGTGAAACTTTACCAAGTGTTTTCTATATTAACCTATAACATAATGTTAAACTACTTAACACACAAAAAAATATATCGTTGTAAAATTTGTGCAGATTTTTAGTTGACACACCCATACTTTGCAACTATAAACCTCTGAAGACGTTTATAGTTGACAAGTATGGGTGTGTCAACTAAATATCTGCACAAATTTTACAATATTTCATTTTTTTTGTGTTTAGAAGTTTAACATTATTTTATAGTTATAACTTCTGAAGAGGTTTATAGTTGCAAAGTATGGGTGTGTCAACTAAAAATCTGCACAAATTTTACAACGTTTTTTTTTGTGTTAAAAAGTTTAACATTATTTTATAGGTTATAACTATCAACCTCTTCAGAAGTTTATAGAGCAGAAGTTGAGGTAGAAAGAATATTATTTTCTGAAACTTTTTTCGTTACTAAAGTAGGTGGTATTTCTGCATTTTGATGATTATTTACTTCACACTCCAACTGATAGGGATAATGCACTAGTGCAAATACCAATTAAATTTAACATATACGCATCTGTTGGTGTCAGATGAATCTTTGAGAAACAAAAGTTTGTTAGACTACAACCACAAAACGACGAAAATGCGTCAAAATTAATTTTACATTATACACACTCAGATACAAAAAACCGGGCCATTGGGTCATTGTTTGCAAAAGAACCATTTTTTTTTTAAATTTTGATGGTGTAGTCCTTAGAATAAAATTTTTAAAATAAGAGACCGTCAGGATGTAGAAAGAAACAACATATGGTACTTATTATTTATTTAATGAACATTAATAAGCGAAAGTGATAATGTATGTACACACGAAAGAAAATGCATTTCTGCAAAATAAACTGGACAGTGATTAATAATGAAAATGACAGTTAATCGAAAACAAACAAGTCAAAATCCAATAGCCACCTTGATCCTCTATGCATAATGCCGAATGAGCAATAGGTAATGAAGAACGCATACCTTTAAATGTTATTTTCGCTTATTAAATAAACTGACAAGTATCATATGTTGTTTTTTCTACATCCTGGATGGCCTCTTTCATTGTAAAACACTAAAACTTTCACTCTAAGGACTATACCAACATCAAAATTTAAAAAAAAAATGGGTTTTTTGCAAACAACGGCCCAATGACTCGTTTTTTTGCATCTGAGTGTATTATTATAAATGAAAATTGCAAAAAATAGTGTATACAATGCGTGCAAAATGTGTGTATGTTCACTCATTGTAATGGTGCAACTCGGAAAGCCTCGTTGAGCAAGTATTACAATTCGTGAAAAAAAAACACTTCGCAACTTATTGTGTAGATTATACTATTATCGTCTGGCTAGACAGAGGCCACTTGATTCAAAATGCTCGCGAGAGTTTCCTGCTTCTTCAATTACACTAATTCTACCTTGATGTGATTATTTTGGTCTTAACATTTTTACTCAGAATCACCAGTTTTGCGGGTATGTTAATGATTACAAGCAGTACCCAGATAACACCATCCGTTCATTAATATCGGTTGGATGTACCTTATCAGTCATTGCAAAAATACTGATACATTTGCGGTTTATTTATGTAATTAGCTCTCCTATATGTAGAATTGCTGTGGTGATTCTATTTGACATTTTTAGTTATCAGTACGTTGTTACGTACTAAAAATAGCGATGGTATTTTGTAATTTCGTATATTCAAAACAAAGTTGTATGAGATTGCAAACAATCGACTGAAAGCGAGAAGTATGTGTATTGTTATACAAATATAATAGAATAGAAGTATTACATTCATTGCCAAGAACCTGACTTGTGCAGTCTTTGCAAGATAGGCCCGAATGCTCTACCCTAACATTAGGTACTGTTTACAATGGTTTTAACCTATATGTTGCAAGGTTTTAACCTAGTAGCGCCCATATGTTGCAAGGGTTTTAACCTAGTAGCGCCCATATGTTGTAAAGTGATGATTATTTGAGTACCAGTAAGTTTTCGTGTATCTGCCATAATTGTGGCAAAGTGGGGAAACATTTTTGTTATTAAATTATGAAAAAAAAAAACATACCTATGATGAGAGTCCTCCTTCTGCTGAGGAACGATGCCCTGTCCATATTCGACGGTCGTCGGGCGTCGTTCTCGAGAAAGCTCACCAATTGGGAATTATGAAGGGTCAATCATAATCTTTAGAGTGGACATTAGTAAGGACACTTGAGTTTCGTCGTTGGTAATCTTATAAGGCCACGATTGTGATGTAAATATATAAATATATAATATGTACAAAAAACAAAACTCTAAATATATATATATCTCTAGTTTTTTTTTTTCAGGTGGAGGTAGTATAGTGTGTTGATTTTTTAATTGTTTTTTTTTTTTTTGGGATGGGGGAGGGATGTGTTATGGTGCTAGATTGGGTGGTGAGACGACGTAGGGTTGTCGTTGGGGGCGTCTGAGACGCGTTCGGCGCTCTCTGTGACGGGCGACTGGGAGGTAAAGAAGGCGAGCATGTGTGCCAGCCGTAACTGACGGTCCAGCCATGGACCAATCTGTAAAAACAAAAACAGACAATCAGAAAACTTGCACAGTGGCGGAATTGGGGGCGGCAATCGATACATCAATATGTTTATTAATTTTTGATGGGCCGGCCGGCTGACACCCCGCGATCAATCAGGCCGCCGCCTGTGGAGGGCGCACGGATTGCGGCCCTTGAAATCGCCGGCCCCCGCACCACCGCCTTTAATTACGGGCGGGGGAGTTAATTGCGCCCCCCGGGGACGTTTCGCCAGTGAACGTCCAGCCGCTTCATTAAACATTTACCGTTCTCGAATTATTCAACGGCCAGCTGCGAATTTCCACGTCACACTTGTCAGACTATCAGTGTCAGCGTCGCGACGCCAGGAGCCTCGTCCTGCACCATACGAAACGCCAGTTCCGAGTTCGGAAGCGGTATCATATAGGATACGTTTCATGCGGGAATACCCAAAGCGGAGATTACTGATTCTTGTCGATGTATCGACAGGCAATGAGTGGGGGCGGCCACTGACTAGGCGATTTATCGACTTGCGATCGCGATATGATTGATTTGTTGAACTACCACGCCACTTTACATGGGCGATAATAATAGATTTATACCACCAGTCAATAATAGCCATTTTATGCGAGTAGTATACTCTACTTTATCTACGACTAAATATACTTGTAAAACATTTTTGGAAAATGAGTTTGCGTTTTTTCGAAGACGCCATTCGTTGAAGGTTGCGTACGTTTTATTGTAAATGAATTTCGATGATTCCGGTATCAAGGTAGATGTAATTGCTGTAGCTAGTTGTACAATTTCTGGATGTCTACAAGTAAAAGACTTCATTTTCATCCATCTCAATACAAATACACAAACACTACGCGTTTGACAGTGACACTTGAGAGTTTGTGTATTTTCTTTCCTTGGTATTATTTAATTTGAGAAATTTTGTAATTAGAGTGCAAGAGGGAATAATGACTATTAATCCCTAGTCATTAATCCCCAAGGGAATAATATATAGCATTATACTGGCAATGAGTGGGGGCGACCACTGACTAGGCGATTTATCGATTTGGGATCGCGATATGATTGATTTGTTTGTTGAACTACCACGCCACTTTACATGGTGCACACATGGGCGATAATAGTAGATTATACCACGAGTCAATAATACCTAATAGCAAAAACCTCAAATATAATACTTAATAACTTAATAATAATAATACTTAATACTTAATTTGAGAAATTTTGTAATTGGAGTGCAAGAGGGAATAATGACTATTAATTCCTAGTCATTAATCCCCAAGGGAATAATATATAGCATTATACTGGCAATGAGTGGGGGCGACCACTGACTAGGCGATTTATCGATTTGGGATCGCGATATGATTGATTTGTTGAACTACCACGCCACTTTAAATGGTACACACATGGGCGATAATAGTAGATTATACCACGAGTCAATAATACCTAATAGCAAAAACCTCAAATATAATACTTACATTATAAATTAGTAGTAGATAAAACAGATTTACCTCTTTATTTTGCTACAATAAAAATAAGCATTTTCCATAAACCTGATAATATCAGTAACATCGTGTAACATATTCTAAGAAATTGGCTACGATAAACCCAGTGATCGCAAAAATGTACGCCTTAAATCAAAGAAAAAACTAATTTTGAATTCTAGTAACACAATGTGACCCACTATTCTGCAAACCATGTGGGTAAGGTTGTTTGTATTGTAATATAGAATACAGCAATGCCTGTCATCAAATGATAAGATAAGATAAGACATAAATCTTTAGTAAAGAATAATAAATAATAATCTCTATAATACATAAGGTGTGTAATCAAGAATATCAGCTACACGAAATGGTGGAGGCGCCAACAGAAATATATATACAGGGTGGTCACTTTTACGACGCCCACCATTAGGATCTATTAAACGGAATATATACAGAGTTGGTCAAATGGGAGAAAAGTTTCTTATTTTCATGCCTCTTAATATGCTGGAAAGAAATTCGAGATATCTTGCAAAGTTCCTGAAATATCGCTGAAAAACGGGGAAAAGTTTACATTCCGTTTCCTTTTATAACTTTTTTACTTTTGAAGGAAATTTTACGAAACTGGCACTCTTACATTTTTCGACGTGAGCTTTCTGGTGACAGTGCCAAACATTTTCTGCGCCAACTACATGCCCAAATTTTCATAGTCAACTTTTGATTTTCTTATGGCCGCCATATTGAATCTTAATAGCATTAAAAAAAAGCGAAAAATTCTGATTTTAACCATATATAACACATGGGTAATCTGACATTTTATACGATTCCACAAACGCCGAAAAGTTGTTGGATCTGGCTGTCTTCTTTCGCGATACAATTCACCATAAATTCTAGATGTCGTCGGCTTAATGTTACAAGGTTGTATGTGCAAATTTGTAAATTTGGGAATAAGGATTTTAAATGTGTTGGCTATATCAAATAGTGATACATTTTGCACTGTCAATGGATATGTTTTTATCACAGGATCCTAATGATCCAATTTTAATCTTCCAACAAGTTGAAAGGTCCCGCGTTGAAAACATATAGCCCTGCAAAGCTATAGAACTAAAAAAAATAAAAATGTTACATACAACCTTGTAACACCAAGCCGACGATGTGACTGTCGCATTTCTGTAATTCCTTACATAGAGATTGTACATGTCAATTTTTTCATGTTGAGGATAATATCTTCCCATTTTTATTACTCAAAGATATTATCTCCTTTTTTGCACTTCATACACAATATAATTACTCAGAAGTTATTTTCTTTGCATGAAGAAATGTCAAAATGGTAATTTGTTATTCCATGGCAACTTGATTTTTAGAGCAGTTTGATTTTTGGAACAATTTTTTTAAATTATCGATTCTTGGTGGCAAATAATGTCAGATTACCCATGTGTTATACATGGTTGAAATCGGAACTTTTCCCTCTTTTGAATGCTATTAAAATCCAATATTGTGGCCATAAGAAAATCAAAAGTTGACTATGAAAATTCTATCTAGTGGGCGCAGACAATATTTGGTACTGTCATTAGAAAGCTCCAGTCGAAAACTGTAAGAGTGCCAAGTTTCGAAAAATTTCCTTCAAAAGTAAAAAAGTGACAAAAGGAAAAGGAAAGTGCACTTTTTCAGGTTTTCAGCGATATTTCAGGAACTGTGCAACATATCCCGGATTTCGTGTCAGTATATTGAAAAGTTCGAGTCAGTATACAAAAATGAGAAACTTTTATCCGATTTGACCAACTCTGTATATATTTCCATTATTTCTATTATCTATTTTCAATAGATCCTAATGGTGGGCGTCGTGACCGAAAGTGACCACCCTGTATATATATATTTCTTTTTCGCCAAATTTAGAAGTGACAAAATGATCAGGCAATACAAAATAGAGAAGAAATGGACAATTGAGGGTCTAGAAGTAAAAGGGTTTAAGTGCATTTTTGGTGGTTCTGAGATAAATGGCTTTAAAGTTAACTTGAATTTCAAAATTCCAGGAAGAAGTTTAGAAAACTGTGATAATATTTTAGCCTAAAATAGTCTAAAACATTAACGCAGTTTTCTTAACTTATTCCTGGAATTTTTAAATTCAAGTTAACTTTAAAGCCATTTATCTCAGAACTACAAAAAATGCACGAAAAGGCTTTTAGTTCTAGACCTCTCAATTATAGTTCCTATAAGGTAATAAAATTGCATGCGAGTAAAAAATATGCCAACAGATTACATTATTACTTTTATCCCATTTGACCAACTCTGTATATATTTCCGTTTAATAGATCCTAATGGTGGGCGTCGTAAAAGTGACCACCCTATATATATATATTTCTTTTTAGCCTAACTTAGAAGTGACAAAATGATGAAGCAATACAAAATAGAGAAGAAATGGACAATTAAGGGTCTAGAAGTAAAAGGGTTTAAGTGCATTTTTGGTAGTTCTGAGATAAATGGCTTTAAAGTTTACTTGCATTTCAAAATTCCATGAATAAGTTTAGAAAACTGTGTTAATATTTTAGCCTAAAATAGTCTAAAACATTAACACAGTTTTCTTAACTTATTCCTGGAATTTTTATATTCAACTTAACTTTAAAGCCATTTTTCTCAGAACTACCAAAAATGTACTAAAACGCTTTTACTTCTAGACCTCTCAATTATAGTTCCTATAAGGTAATAAAATTGCACGCGAGTAAAAAATATGCCAACCGATGTCAGAAAAAAATGTCTTAGTTGCTCTATCCCTAGATTTTTCGCAATTATCTTGTAAACTTTTAATTGAATTTTGCATTCAAATCAAAATGATTTTTTTGCAAAATTATCCTACGCCCGTTGAGTATACACTTATAAGAATCTCTAATCAAAAAAACAGGATATACATCATAGGTTAGGTTAGGTCAAACAAAAATGTGTATGTATGCACGCAAATGTCTGTGCATGTATATGTACGCACGCGAATATTTGTGTATGTGTATGTAAGTAAAAAATAGGTATTACAAATTATTAGGTATAAGTATACGTATATGATATAAGGTAGGTACCACAAAAAATATTAAATGTACAGAAACCATCTGTAACATTAAATTCCTACATGAGCAGACTTTTAGGGCAGGTTTTCCCACAAAATTCTTGATAAGTTATTTGCCGGATAGACAACAAATACACAATGTGGTAGGTCAGTTGTGACAAATGGCGAAGGCGCGCATTTATATTTTAGCACAATTTTAGACAGTCTGAAAATTAAGTAGCGGATAAATTCGGTAACTCCATCAATATGTATGAGAGAGAAAAAATCTAAAAGGGAGATAGCGATGGAAATTACTGCGCATACAATAATATTTTTTTTTAGATTTAAAAAAAACACATTTTAAAAGTTGTGGCGTCATTCATGTTTTTTTTTAATTCCGCTTACTTCCGGAGATTTCGGAGACAAAATCCGAAATTTTGCGATATCGTTTTTATGTTTTGCTGAAGTTATTTGAAAAGGTATAAAAAGTGAGTTTTTTTTTTCATTTTAAGCATTGGGATCTCTGAAACTTCATTTTAAGCATTGGGATCTCTGAAACTTCATTTTAAGCATTGGGGTCTCTGAAACCATAAGACATAGAGATTCGGTTAAATGAGGCAAGAGTTGTCGTTTTAAGAGCTTATGCAAGATATGCTTTTGTTTTTTTTTTAAAAAGACCACAGTTTTCCAGGTATAACACAAACTTTAATTTTTTTAAATGGCGGTCATAGTTGGCTTTGACTCTTTTAAAAAGGACACATTTTTCTCTTTACAGTGATACAAGGTTTGCTATACTTACTTTCATAAATAAAGGCCATCTTCGAAAATTAACATTATGAAAATTATTATTTTGAGAAATAAACACGATACAGGACTATTGGTATTATTGAGAGTAGCAAAAACAGAGTTTGTTATGGAAAACTTTTTTCTCCTCTTAATACGAGAATTCTATTATTTTTTCTATTCTAATTATACTAAATTCTATTCAAATTATACAACGAAAATTTCTGCATCTCATTTATTTATGAAAGTAAGTATAGCAGCAAACCTTATATAGTTATAAAGGGAAAAAAATTGCCTACTAGGACTGCCATTTAAAAAAAGTTTGTATTATAACTCAAAAAGTATCGTTTTTTTTTTTTCAAAACAAAAGCATATCTTGCATAAGCTTTTAAAACGACAACTCATTCCTCATTTAACCGAATCTATGTCTTATGGTTTCCGAGATGCCAATGCTTGAAATAAAAAAAAATCCAGCTGTATATTTACTAAAACTTTGTTTGAATTAAAAATATCTGCTTGTAACTTTCTTAGTTCTTGCAATTTTATATAATCGATACATTCCTACTAAAAATATCGTGAATTAAAATTCCTGGCAGACTCACAATCCCACAATGCTTATCTTCGTTAAATGATAGCAACACGAATAAGTTTGCGAAACATGAAGCGGTTAATCGCCGCAATCAATTACGAATCACTTAATTCATTCCAGAGCCATTCGTTTTGTCTGCGAGGTGCTCTGCGTTTGATATATTCCTCGAGTTACACGTCCAAATTATGCACGCGAAATTTTCCAGGTCGCGTGCCATGCTGACATCGGGGCGATTTTAATGCGTCGCAGATAAATATGTGCTTAAAGGCTTAGGTCCTTATCAAAGCAATGAAACGCGTAAGAGCATAATCAGGCTGTAAAGGGACGTGTTTAAATTAGCATTTTCATAACGTTCAGTCAGCTAAAACACGAACTGAAAATGATAATTAAATAACGATGGCGTAGCTCTCATGGTATTAGGCGTAATACTCAACTTAGGATCCGAAATGTCTCCTTATTTTTTCAAGAATTGGGTGATTACTTAAAATAGCTAAAACACGAACTGAAAATAATAATTAAATAACGATGGCGTAGATCAGAAGGTATTAGGCGTAATACTTAACTTAAATGTCTCCTTATTTTTTTAAGAATTGTGTGATTACTTAAAATAGTCAATTTAAAGATCTGAATTTTGAATTGATAAATTGCCACAAAATAACAGCATCATCAGCCGATTTGTTTAAATTTGGTTTTTCTTTGTACTGCATTTCAATCAACGGTAACAAAAAATCACAAAAGTGTGATTACTTAAAATAGTCACATGGGCAATAATAATAATGCCCCTCTCCTCTTAACGCCCGCATAACTAGTAATAGTTCAGGGGCCCCATGGTAAAATAAAATGTAATTGGGTCAGAATTCGGAGTCAAATAATGATAGTAACAAAAAATCACAAACGTGTGATTACTTAAAATAGTCAGATGGGCAATAATAATAATGCCTCTCTCTTCTTAACCCTCGCATAACTAGTAATAGTTCAGGGGCCTATGGTAAAATAAAATGTAATTGGGTCAGAATTCTCTGTCAAATAATGACAGTAACCAATTACGCCATAGGTGGAGGAGTAGTAGGTATTAGTATTATTATTAGTCAATTTTTAGGCCAAAATTTTTAATTGATAAATTGCCACAAACAGCTTCATCAACCGACTTGTTTAAATTTGCATTTTCTTTGTACTGCATTTCAATGATCGGTAACAAAAAATCACTCAAATAAATAAGTTGACATTTCGAAATATTTTGATCAAGCAAGGTTTTCCAGTTTTTTTACTGCTGAAAATGGCATGGTTAGCCCTGGATTTTTTCGGCTGCAAAGTACTGTACGCAATTCTTACAAAACGGTCACCGCTTTTATGTCGTCAATTAAAGCTTGATACGTCTCTTTACTTTGGTTCTCAAATCTGGACGTTACAGACGGATTAATGCGCGCTGAGGTTCAAGGAAGCAAACGCGGCGCTTTCACGGTCGTTTTTTTCCGTCCCGCTAATTAAAACACTTGCTCGAAATGCAAAGTGCCGATTCGGAGGGAAAAACTGCGGCCTTGGCAATCAAAACCGCAAGAACCGTGAATATTTAGACTGACAGTCTCTCCACGGTGCCTCACAAAAAAAAAAAATGTACGCAGTAAATTATCCAATGAGTTGTAAATTATTTGTTAATTTTATGGGAGCAGAATAATGGACGAAAATCGTCAATTCAAAATGGACCAAAATCCAAAATTGTCAGTGTAGTCTGACTGCTGTTTTGAATCAGCATTCTTACATCGTTACAGTCAAACATTTCGAACTTAACTTGATCTATGCAAAAGAAATAAAAAAATTATAAAAATACCAGATGCAGTATAGCACGATTTTTTTTCTTTTTTTAATTTTTCAATATTAGCGACTAATTTGCGGAAGTTGAAATTACTCGTTTACGCGTGAATCGAGGTGATTCCCATATAAATAATAAAGTAATAATCCTTGATGTTTATTTTAAAGAAGGAATTATGAATATTAATATTTTTTATACCTATACACACCAGTATATTGTGTGTTCTACAAAATTAATTGTATTCTACAAAATTACGTGGAAAAATCTTCCATAAAAATGAAGTACGTCTTAATAAATCTGTTGCACTAATGTATCAATCAGTCACAATATGAAATTATGCACTCACACTCAAATCACTAAGATGCTTCCGGAAAGGTAATTAGCGCGCTTAACGGCTACAAATCATCGTTTCTAAAAAAAAAAACAAATTATCAGGTCGATAATTCGAGGCAATATACGAGTAGCTTTCAATTACCGCTGAATCGATGCAACGAGGTGCTCCTTCACATTGTCTGCGACAATTTATTTCAATTGAGGGCAATCATGTAAAAGCCCAACACATTGGAATGGAAGTAAGGAATTGGCTGGACGATGGCCACATTACGGTGATGGCACAAAGAAAATGCGATTTGTGACGAAAATGTGTAAATGATATTGTACATTACGCAATGACGTGATGATGATGATGACCGGGGATTGAAGGGTGCGAATGATTGCACAAGCAGTTAAGGCTGATGCATAGATTTCTTACGCGACGCAACGCCACACTGTGACAATGCTATCGCTATGGGCATTTTCATCGCGCATTAAACGCTGGACATGCACAATTGAGAGAAAGCGGACATATATTAATGGGAAAGCATAAACTTACGTCAACTCGAATTTTAAACTACCTACATCTTCAGATAACGGGGAGGCTGAGTTCGCCACCGGCATGGTAACCTTGGGGGTGCACGGGGGTAGTAGAACGTGGAGAGAGAAATAGTATAAATTCAGAAATTCGGCACATACTCAGATCAGTTAGAAGTAACCACCAGCGCAGAACGTTACTCTGCTCGAAGAAGTTGAGCATTAATTTCTCCGGTAATTATACGAACGACGATATTAAATGTAAACAGGGGGGGGGGGGGTGCACGGGGGTGGTAGAACGTGGAGAGAGAAATAGTATAAATTCAGAAATTCGGCACATACTCAGATCAGTTAGAAGTAACCACCAGCGCCTAACGTTACTCTGTTCAAAGAAGTTGAGCATTAATTTCTCCGGTAATTATACGAACGACGATATCAAATGTAAACAAAAAATGCAACGTGGGTGCTTTCATTTGGAATACCTTGTACAAAAATTATAATAATTATTAAATGATGTATCAAATTTCATAGCAGATTCTACGACTTAAATCAAATAAGCACCTAAATTGATTGATTTAGTCAACTAAACTACATTATTATATAATTTCCCCCAACAAATTAGTCTTGTAAAATTTCAGAGAAACACAATTCTTGACATGGGAAGCCACGAGTAGTAATAACAATTCAGGCTTTAAATTTTAAAAAATGTTTAAATTAAGTTGTTTCGTCAAATCTATAATGTTACACGGTAATTAGTTTGAGTTACAACAATTACCATATTAAAATTCCAATTGAGAAAATTTGTTCTCTAATAGCACCACCATAATTACCTACTTTAAATTACAGTCTATAACTTAGCGTAATTATTTAAACTAGAAGCAAAATTAAATGCAGATACCAATGATGGAAAACCTGCGACTTAGCGATATAATCAAGCAATTATTCCATATTAAAGTACAAATGGCTTCAATGAAATATGTATAATGTTTTAATGACACGTGCTTACGTTAATGATCATAAGCAAAATTGTAATCACTGAAAAATGTATTATAAATCAACATGATATTGAGGCATCTGTAATTCGATGTTCGAATTATTAATAACGTAATGTAATGTTATAATTCATATTTAATATATCTTTTTTGTGCGATTAAGCACGTCGTTTGCTACAACGATACCCATAAACTGATCAATTATTTAGTACTAGATACTTGGAAAGTTATAAGTTTGATGGTCACTTATAACTTTTTGAATATGAAGGACTCCTACTCAAATTATAACAAAAATTGATTAACACATTTGGTTACCTCTGCATTGCAGTTTGCTTGGTTTATTTTAAATTGCAACCTAAGTTTCACCTCTGATATTACTATTATTAAAAATAAGATTTTGGCAAAGAAAAGTTTTGTGTGTAGGCAACCCATACACTGATCAAGTATTTAGTATTAGATACTTAGAAAGTTATAGTACTAGTGAAACTGGTAGCGTTCAGAGAGGGATATCCTCAGGCAGATCCTCAGTATCAGGAGAGGTTGTTGCAGATGTATTTAGCGATACATAGTATATTTTTCTCGTGCGTTGTTAATATTTCAATAGGAACGTCGTCGGTGAAAAACGAGTAATCACATGATTGAATTTGGCGCACTTTGGTAAAGCGCTGTGGATGAAGTGAACGAGTTAGCGATGCACAAGAATCAGTACATGCTGGCGAAACGAAATCCATGCGAATTTTACAACGATTTGGCATATGCTGCGGGGAATAAATCATTGGCAATTACGTCTGACCAATTCCAAATATTTGAGACGCGAACCAACAAATGGAAGGACGCCAAGCGTCAAGGTCGCAGCTCTTCCTTCCGCGTATCGCATTTGAATTTTCAAGAGGTCATCATGAAGTATTCATCGGCGGACAAATAATTGCATTGCCGATATTGCCGGCTTGAAAAATTGATGTGCATCCCGCCCGTGTGACTTATATAATAGGAATATTATATTTACATGTTTTATGTGCGTTTGGAAAGTATCATCCCAGGATCGATCGATCGATCAATTGCGCCGACGCCCGATCGGAAGCGGTAAATGATTGCATTCGGAATTTTTTAAACGGTGGCCTTGTCCTTCGGCGGATCGAAGAAGGCCCCCTTCGAGCCACGCGACTCTTGTAGATAAATAGTAATGTCGGTGGGAAAGGCTGCGATGTACAGACAGGTGCAAGGCGACAGGCAATTATGCAATTTTTGCACCGTATCCAATACATACAAATGAACAATGAAAATAAATATTAAAATATATGTTCTACATAAATTATTAGTCCAAATTTTAAGCAATCTTAAAAGATTATATTACTTGAAACAGTTGAAGCATAACAACAATTAAATTAGCATTCTTTGGCGTATTTTAATAAATTCACTCAATTATAATGTCTTAGTAGTCTGCTTCTTCACTCCAAGACAACAATAAATGACCATGATAAAGCCTTAGGTACACCAAACAAATATATGTGATGGTTTAAAAAAATAAGGACAGTGTGATTAATAAACAACACAATTTTTCAAAATAGGTGTCTGACGTATGACTAAAATTATTAATAATGAAATCATTTATTAAAATGAATTTTAGTGTGACAATAAAACTAATTGGATAATTTTCTTATATCCTCTGTTTAAGGAGAAATAATTATGTTACTAATTAACATTATTTTTATAACAAAACTTTTATGAAAGGCTAGTTTCTTTCAAAATACATACAAATTGTGTTCAAAAATCTATAAACTACCTTTTTTTTAGATTTCTAAATCCAACAAAATATTTTAAATATTTAAACACCTCAAAACATTAAAAAGAAAACGTGTTTACTAAAATTACATACCTAATATTTGGTGTAAATGTACCAGAAACAATTTGAGAACTATAAATCAATCAATCAATCGATCAATTTATTCATTAGCTTTGCAGCCTTACAATTGTCATTACTTTTGTCTACTAACTTTTGTCATTACTAATTGTCATTACACTCAGAAAGTCCTTATAAAACGCTCTATCTCTAAAAAACATGTGCAGTGACCTATGTTTCATTTCACACCAAACACATATATAATGTGATGGCTTAAAAAAATCAGGACAGTTTAATTAATTAAGAGAACAATTTTTCAAAACAGGTGTCCGACGTATGACTAAAATGATTAATAATGAAACCATTTATTGAAATGAATTTTACTGTGACAATACAATTAATTAGACAATTTTCTTATATCCTCTGTTTAAGGAGAATAATTATGTTTCTAATTAACTTTATTTTTCTAACAAAACTTTTATGAAAGGCTAGTTTCTTTCAAAATACATACAAATTGTCTTCAAAAATGTATAAAACTGCCCTTTTTTAGATTTCTAAATCCAACAAAATATTCAAAAATACTTAAATTCCTCAAAACATTAAAAAGAAAACGTGTTCACTGAAATTACATACCTAATATTTGGTTTAAATGTACCAGAAATAATTTGAGAACTATAGATGAATCGATCAATTTATTCATGTTATTAGCTTTGCAGCTTTGCATTTGTCATTACTTTTGTCTACTAACTTTTGTCATTACTTCATTACTAATTGTCATGAGACTCAGTCTCTATAAAACGCTCTTTCTCTAAAAAATATGTGCAGTGACCTATGTTTCATTTTGTAATTTATTCCAACCAAAAGTTTTAATTTGAGAAAATTGCAACAAATACATTTTATAATGAACCTGAAACAATTCTAAGAACAATAATCTACGAAATTCTCCACAAAACTCCACTTAAAAAGTGATGTGGGCGATATTTCTTTTTGTAGTTTAGTTTTTCAAAATTTTATAACATATCACAAAATAAGGGGAATAATCTAAGAAACGCGCAAGTGTTTATTAGACATTATTTCTGTTTTCTTTTTTCTTCAAAAATCACAACATAAATTTTAAAATTACAAAAACAATGCACTTCACTTCATATGTACCAGAAATACTATGGGAACAATAATTTCTCTTTAAAAAATCACATTTAAAAAAAAAATATTTGTTGTGTTAACAATTTAAGTGTATTTTTCTAAAATTTGAAAAAAAAAAGTGTAAAATTGCATATCTAATATTTGGTGTAAATGTACCAGAAATAATTTGAGAACTATAAACTCTATAGAAATACTATGGGAACAATTATCTTTCTTTAAAAAAAATCACATTCTCCAAAAAATATTTGTTGTGTTAACAATTTAGGTGTATTTTTCTGAAATTTGAAAAATTTTGTGTAAAATTACATATCTAATATTTGGTGTAAATGTACCAGAAATAATTTGAGAACTATAAACTCAGAAAGTCGTCATAAAACGCACTTTCTCTAAAAAATATGTGCAGTGACCTATGTTTCATTTTGTAATTTATTCCAACAAAAAAATTGGATTTCAGAAAATTGCAAAATATACAGATTGATACATTTTATAATGAACCTGAAATTGTTATAAGAACAATAATCTAAGAAACTCTCCACAAAACTCCACTTAAAAAATAAAAATTGATGTGGGTTATATTTCTTTTTGTAGTTTAGTTCAGTTTTTCAAAATTTTATAACATATCACAAATAACACATTTTTTATCCCTTAGACGTAAATAGCCAATTCCGATAGAAGATGATGTGCTGATTTCAGAAACATACAAAAAATGTTTCTAGCACGTCAGGTTTTTGTGATATTTCAATGTTTGCAAAATGAATAATTTTTTTTCAGGGTGCAATTCCGATGATTTTTTATGGCAATACTGGATTCAAATTTCGGTTTGATAGTTACCGGAATCACTTTTCTATTCTATTTTTAACTGAGAACGGGCGTTTTTTTTTAAGGAAATAGGGAAAAAAGCTATGTAAAATATCTATAAAAAAAGACCTCTAACACAATTTTAATTTTTAATTTCGTACATATGCATGGTAAACTCTTTTCGAAAAATGCATTTAAATTAAAGGGACAATACATTCGTCAAAATTTATCGACCAGTGTAATTATAAGGGGAATAATCTAAGAAATGCGCAAGTGTTTATTAGACATTATTTCTGAATAATTTTTTTCAAAAATCAGAACATCAATTTTAAAATTACAAAAACAATGTACGTCACTTCATGTGTACTAGAAATACTGTGGGAACAATAATCTTTCTTTAAAAAATCACATCTTTTGTTGTGTTAACAAGTTAAGTGTATTTTCCTAAAATTTGAAAAATTTTGTGGGAATTTTTAGAAAAAGCACTGCCAACTAATGTCTAATAAACAATCTGCACATTTCTTAGATTATTGTTATTTATTTAATTTATTGTTATCTGTGGTGGATCAGGTAGTTCAAGAGTATTACAATAATATACTATGTTCCATTTTTATTTTTAATTAAGAAGGCCATACATGAAACCACACATTTTATAAAGTTTTACACATGAACACCAACAAAAATGATCTAATAGAGAAAAAATCATTAAATGTCAAATTTCTAACAACGTTGCCTTATTCGTATATTAAAATAATTTAATTGTTGCTTCAATATTCAAGTGTACTGGTTTTTAAATTATTAGTAAGTAAACCAATTATCAACTATATTTTATATTATACTTTGACTGGTTTGCTTTTGTAAAATAAAAATAGCAAATAACTCGACAGATACTCAAATTTATGGCAACATTGCCCACTCTCTTTTTTTAATTACATGAATGAATGACTTTTTGTTTGGCCAACAATACTGTCACCCTAACAGAGCCAATTTACTTAAAAATAAAAATGGAACAAAGTTTATCTAGAACATGCAGAAGTACGTCACATTCATAGCTATTCTGGTATGACCTTTTGCGATGAACCTTTTACAATGAATGACGAAACCGTCGCTAAGACGATGCTCAACAATTAAAAACTCGTAGAAATCAAACGTAATAATTATTTTGAAATTGTCTGTGATGACGGATCAGGTGCAAGAGTTTTTAATAATATCTAGGACACCTGGAAGGACGTCGCATTCATGGCTATTCTGGGTGAAATATGAACACAGTTCGACCTTTTACGGGCTAGAATAAATGGTGGAAGAGCCACAGAGACGATGCACGCAAACATAAACCAGGAAATTCGTGGGTTGGCAGAGCGTCGAAATGCGAATAAATGGTGGATGCGCCGGGATATGCAATTAAGATTTGGCACTGGCGCAAGTCCCAAGAGTTTTGTATAATTTTTTTTTAATCAAATACAATAAATTTAATCGATTATTAAATTGATTAAATAATTTTAATTATTTATGGCTTAACTTGTCGTCTTTATCAATAATGTAAAAAAATGTGTAAAATCAATATGTAAGATTTTTTAGAAAAAAAGGGATATCCCAGTGACTTTAGGCCAAAACCCATGAAACTGAAGCACTATTTTTCGCAAAGTTTTTTTGTTATTTTTGCAAATATTTCAAAAACTATCATGTTTATGGAAAATATATAAATTATTTATTATTATAACTTAATCACTTATCTTATCAGTTTTCCAACTTTGACGTCTTAAGAACTCGTTAATATTATTCATACTTTTAAGTCATGTATACTAAACATGGATTTTGGTTCTGTAAATTGGTAATATAAAAATATGTCCTTTGAAGTGTATTGACTTATTTTATCATACCATGAAATAAACTAAGAATTAATTTCATTTTAGCTACTTTTTTCTCGATATTCTACCACGACTTTTCAGGCCAGGTGATACTTTTGAGTGCACTAATAAAAAATACATTGTATATGCTTTTATACCTCTTAGTCTTTTTTCTATGTATTTAGTAATAATAACCTCGAAAAAAAAAAGATTAATTTTATACAAAAAAATACTCTGGGACACGAAGTGTATTTTTGTTTGGTAAAAAGGGAAGCAGAATAATTTGCTCACTATCTTAGAAGATTTTGCTCACATTGCTAATTTCCAATTGTATTTAGTAATAATAACCTCGAAAAAAAGATGGGTGGTACAAAAGAAGAAAAAAATCTAGGACACGAAGTGTATTTTTCTATGGTGAAAAGGGAAGCAGAATAATTTGCTCACATTCTTAGAAGAGTTTGCTCACATTGCTAATTTTGAATTGCAGAAACATTTAATTACAAAATGTATGCATTTTGTGTTGCGTCTTAGGAGTAAACTTTAACATTAAGCATTACACAATGTACCATTTCACATACATATCTTCATTGAATGTGGGCACTTTCCAAACCGGCAGCAATAAACCCAATTGATAGCAGCGAACGAGGCTAATAATAAAGTCCAAATGGCTCGCTCCTTTATTACGTGTCCAAATAAAAGAGCAAAGCCACGTTTCCCCCAAATCGCCCCCATTAATGCGCTGGCCGCCATCAAAACTCGTGATTCACCGCGACATTGGGGATGAGCAGAAGGTCCAATCGCGAAAGTATCACCGGTTAATTATGCACGGGCATGTAAAAGTAGCCGATTGATCGATCGGCATCAATGATGGATGGCCCAAGTACGTGTTCCCAAGTGTCGCACAGTAGGCCAGATGCAGTTTCTCTCATAAGCCGCATGACATATTCATAAATGTTACCATCGATATTGGGGCCAGACGAAACTTCTCAGAATGGTGCGCGGAACAGAGAGCGCGTGTCTTCTCACTTTCAACCCCATAATTTTAAGTTGATTATCTCCACCAATGACGCCGAGGCATGGCATTGATGCCACCGTTATAAATTAATATTTAAAAACAAAAGTTTAAATTGGGTTTGAGGTTATGACATTTTTTTGTGGTACTTAAATAATTAATAAATTGGATTTGTGGTTTTAAACGTTTCTTGTGGGCAAGAGGTTAACTGACTAATTGCCCAATTATTGCCATTTAACAGCGATGTTATAGCTAATAATTTTGCAAAAAAGCTACCTAATCCTAGTCAAATGTACATTAGACTGGTCCTTATTTTCGAAAAGTCCCGATTTTTTTGAGTGCTCCCCCTAAATCAAAAGTAGAGGCCCAAAAATTCGAAAAAAAGCACTTGATTTCCATCGATGGATGGATTTCCATCCATCCATTTCCATTCAAAAAAAAAGGACAACCCTAATGTACATATTATAACAGCAAAGTTAGCTAACAATTTTCCAAAAAACGGCCAACTACCTATACCTAGTCAAATAAACACATTGGCAAAAAACATCAATTACCTATCTTTAAGACAGTTTTTTTTATTGACGAGTTGTTAGTGTACTATTATGAGTCGTTGATTTTCAAAGGGCAGTCAATTTTTTTTTAATTCAGATAAGTCCTGAAATGTACAAGGAAGGTTGTATATTTCTGGACTTTTCTCGATTTAACAAAATTGACTTACCCCACTTTAAAAATCAACGGCTCATTTTATGCCGCCTACGTGTAATTTTAGTGCATACATGTTTTACTAGCATCCAAATTTTAAAAATTGCGAAGGATTTTGAAAAACAAAACTTAAAATTGTGAAAGACTCAGACTTCAAAGAAATACTCTTAGGTAGGTGGCATATATAATTTTAGTCTATACATTTTTTACTACACTGATTTATTTCAGATTTTGAATTATAATTTAAAAAAACGTAGAATTGTGAAACAAAAATGAACAAAATAGTATTTTGACAGAAATATGACTTTTACGAAGGTTTTCTTAGTTAATTATTAGCATAATTATTTAGGGGATTGTAGAAAACTCCTGCAGACAACCTCAAAAGAAACACGTATGAGTTGTATAGAATCAAAACTCACAATATATAAATACCGAAATTTTGGGAATTAACCTAAACCGCTCTACTCTACAATCTATTTCCTCGAATTTTGCAAATGATTTTTTTACATCCTGTTGGCTCTAAAAAATGAATTGTGAAATTAAAAAAATGCTTTCTTATATAGCATTTTAATAATAAAAACAGTTAAAAATTGGATAATGTTAGTTATGAAACCAATATGTGGATAATGTTTCTTATCTGATGTTGATCATTATTTCTGATTACATATAGTTATAAAATTAATACAATATCTAATTATACCGGGCTTTTTTTTCGTTTTTACACATGTGATTGACAATGTATAACTGGTTGCCTGCATCTACCCGTAAGAAATTTCCTATGTGTAATTCTAAAAAAAAAACAAAAAAAAAACAACTCATTAACGGCGTCGGTGCAAGCAACCTGACAATTTTGGCATGTTACACAGAGAGGTTATGTTTTTATTCAAGGCAATACATGACGGGGTCTTTGAAGATACGCATAGTATTCCTAATGTATTGGGGATTTATGCCATTACATGCAGTACGTATACGGCCTTTCAATTCATCTACGTTATGTATTTGTACGTCACTAAAAATGTTACTTTTCAGGTAACCCCAAAGAAAATAATCATTTGTTGACAAATCAGCTGATCTTGATACATTGGGAATACTCTCTTGTATTGTCTTGAATAAAAACCTAACCTCTCTGTGTAACATATGCCAAAATTGACAGGTGACAGGTTGCTTGCACCGACGCCGCTAATGAGTTTTTTTTTTTTTTTTTTTAGAATTACACATAGGAAATTCCTTACGGGTAGATGCAGGCAACCAGTTATACATTGTCAATCATATGTGTAAAAACGAAAAAAAAGCCCGGTATATGCAATTAAATTTATTTTATTAGAGCAAAACAGACAAAACCATCAAAACTAGGCACAGAAAATAGGTTATAAACAGCAACCTTCGGGTGAGGTTGACAGCCTTAAGATGGTTTGTGATGAAAATCACAAACCGGTTTGAAACCGTTTCAAACTGGTTTGAAAATCAGTTGGTGTCAAAAGTAACAATATCCAATGGATAATGTTAGTTTTGACTCCAAACCTCTACTTCTGATAGCACTTGACCCAAGATATAGTGAGTTTGGACTTGAACCGACGCAATATTTGATTTCAGAGCAAAATGTCAAATAAAAAACCACTGCTAACTCGATTTCGATGATTTTGGATATTGTGAGTTTTGATTCTATAGGACTGTATTAGAATTATTGACTTAATGTTATTGACTTGATCGTTATTGACTTTTCAAGATGAAGCAGAAATTTCTGAAGAACAAGATCAAAAAGTATTTAAATGTGAACGTACAAACTAGAAAACACGTGCCTCAACTTGTTTAATGGCTCAACTTAAGGTTAGCCTACTTTGTTTTAAATAAATTGTTTCAGTTTATCTTGTAATTCAATTTGAATAAAAACTTTTTTTGGACAGATCGAAAAAAATGTTTCAGATAAATGTTATAATATAGTTTAGGGATTTCATATCCCTAATGCTACCTTAAATGCTACCATCACATTAAAATTTAGTTTTAATGAACGCTATGATAATTAATCATTGCAGCCTCCAGTTTCACATCGCATATCTATTTTGAAATATTGTTTGCTATACACTTAATGAGACTGCTAATCACTGTGACGATTGTATTGTCACACGATAATTCGCACGCGTTTGTTTATTAGTTAGGAAATTTTAATTTCGCAATGGAATAGTAATTATGCCACAACACGTTAAACGGTTCAGTTGCGTGCAGCATGTTATATAAACACGCATAATAACCGTTCGGTTAACCGATAACGGTTAGCTGCCACCTTCATCTGGTTATTTCATGTAATTCACATTCATGGTAAAACCCTAAACTTCAGTCACACAATAGTTTCTTAAGATGCAAGTGTAAGAAGTCATTCTAGATTAAGTGAAGTAATTCTAGATTGAGTGAAGTCATTCTAGATTGAGTTAAGTCCTTCTAGATTGATTGCTGGTTTAAAATGTTTTGAAGTCCAGCTTATCAGATGAAGGCATTATTCATGGAACAGACGGATCAGTCATAGCAGAAAGTTTCACGTTGATCACGTCTACTTGAAACACACAATTAATTCAGTTATGCCAGAACGTGAAAATGTAGGGAATGGGTTTTCACTTTTTTGCAAATACTTCAAGAGCTACAGGGCTACAAGAACTACTACTGTACTAGGTTTTTGAAACAAACAAAAAAAAAGGAAACAAAATTATCAATAGTAATATATCAAGTGCATAGTGACTTGCCACGAGAGCACGAGTGCATCACTATAGCGGGTATTATCTAAGCAAGGAACTATGCACGAAACATATTTTGTTAACGGATTAAATCGTTAATGCCCATCACTGCGGATAACGCACTAGTGCAAATACCAATTAAATTTGACGTTTACACATCTGTTGTCAGAAGTGTCAGATGAATCTTTGTGAAACGAAAGTTTGCTAGATAACAACCACAAAACTACGAAAATGCGTCAATAACTATTTGTATTACAAGGGAGCAAAGTGCATAATTTCCTCCCGCGGATATTTGATCAAATCCGTTCCATCAAAATCTATGGGAGGAAATAGCACTTTGCTCCCGAGTAATACATATGATTTTTTCTACGACCTTACACAGTATTTTGCAAAAATATTATATTTTCTTGTGCATGACAATTGCCCAATTGTCAAAATAAAATAATTAGAATAAGTATATTGTTAAAAATTAAAGTATAAAAGGAACGTACGATTTTATATAAATAAAAATGGTACGAGGATTATGTCGCACGTTGAATGGATTACGGCTACCATTGTGGACCCGTTGAATAAAATACGTAATGGATTGAATATGGTTGCGTGGCTCGTAGGAGACTATGTTGGACGATTTGTGTTGACTAAATGTCAATACATACTTTGCAACGGGGTATGTAGCTGTGTAAGTTTTCGTCTTTCGGGGAATTTTTTTGTAGTTCTCGCGTGCTAAGTATGTATGTTGAACGATTTGAGTTGACTAAAATAAATGTAAATACATACTTTGCAACGGGGTATGTAGCTGTTCAAGTTTTCGTCTTTCGGGGAATCTTTTCGTAGTTCTCGCATGCTAAGTATATGTACCACAATTAGCCGGCCTTAGCTGGCCGCATTTTCACTATATTCGTTGAATACATCAATGTCAAATTTTGATTGATGTAATGACAGATTGTTGTATTTTAATATTTCATTTTAAATTATTGTAATTGTTCTAGTAGTAAAAAAAATAGTATATACACCACGGTTGTGAATACTATTACAGCCTCGGGTCATGTAACCCACGCGCTATTAATAAAAGAAAACCATACACTATTGTTACAGCTATTTATTGTTTCTATTCTAAGTATTTTCTAGAAACGCACAGTTGTTTGCCTCCCATGGGAGGAAAAGTAGACCATTCCTCCCTCATATGAGGGACAAAAGTGTGTACTTTCTATTAAGGGAGTAGAAAAAATATATATCTTTATCATGAATGATCTTATAGAATGACATCTAATCAGCTGATTATTGAACGAAATGTGGTTATGTTTCTTCCAAAAATGACCACAGCTGCATAGTTTTCTCGTGTTTTTAGTAATAATAATTGATTAAACAAAAATTGTGATTGCAAAAACTCATCAGTTGCAGTGAAACGGCGTAGTTGTGTCGAGCCATGGCCAAATGGCCGCGGCGAAACGCCCACGCAGAAGAAAAAGCACACAAAGCACACTTCGATTCTATCGCATTTCCGGCAGGAACGTGAATAATTCAGGCTCCAGTTCGCGTGTGCGTGCCTCAAGCAACAATTCGCTCTTGAACCTGACACCACAGCGAGGAAAATCACACTACTAATGACATAATGAGTGTGGTACTTGAGTGGGCGTGATTCCAGTTAAATCGTTCGAGACACAGTAGAAAATTAATTCCAATTTTTGTTTGTTTTAGTTCCATGCAATTCTGTGCAAAATATAGTTCCAAGTATTTTTTTGTTGTGACGTAATTGTAATAGTTTCAAATTATTTTTGCCACAAATGAAAAACATCTCGATTTTTGTATTATTTTTGGTTGGCCTTTAATTCAATGCAAAGTATCGATTCTATTTCATTTATTTCAATTGTTATGTTGTGGGTTAAAAAAAAAAGAAAATTGATTCCAATTTTTGTTTGTTTTAGTTCCATACTTGGAACTATATTTTGTGCAGAATCGCATGGAACTAAAAAAATCTGCACAAAATATAGTTCCAAGTATTTTTTTTTTCAGTTGTGACGTAATTGTAATAGTTTCAAATTATTTTTGCCACAAATGAAAAAAATCTCGATTTTTATATTATTTTTGGTTAGCCTTTAAATCAATGCAAAATCTCGATTCTATTTCATTTATTTCAATTGTTATGTTGTGAGTAATAACTTTAGTATGTAGCACAATTATACCAGTTTCGAAATAAACTGTACCTACAAATATTTTTTACAAAAAATCTCGATATTTCTTTTATTTTTGCTTTGCCTTTATTTTTTTTTATTATTGGAACCCATTAATATGTACAATTTGTATAAAATAACAATAAGTAAATTATGTGTTTTTGCCTTTAATGGAATGCAAAATATTGAACATTTTTGGGGAAAAAATCATTGCAAAAATATAAATTTGAGGCAATTCTCTCTTCAATTTCTCGCCAACATATTTGTTACATTCTTATTGCATTTTTGTTGATTTGTTATTTTTCCAATATTTTTGTTTCTAGAATTTTATATAAATGATATATGTTCGCCTATATCATAATAGCTATTTATGGTACAAGTGAATAAAGTCGAATTTAACCCACGAAAAAACAGTTGAGCGCAAGAAGCGAAGCCGATTGCGATAATGTTTTTGAGTTGATAAATTGCTTTATTCACGTGTATCTAAAAGATTTTTTCCAATTCGTTATCAGAATTGAAGAATTTGCGTGAAGTGTCACATTGTCATCTGACAACGAACATTTCAAGGATTGCCAATTTACCTATTTTTTTACTTTATTCACGTGGTGAATAAAGAGGAAATTTCAACATTTTATTCACCCATTCGATTGAAGTGTAGTTTTAATGATTCAATATACATAATGAGCATTTTAATAATGCGAATTGGAAAAAAGCATTAATGTTACGCAATCTAAAACTTAGGGCTGCAGACAGCGACCCTTATCAAAAGTCCATCCTTTATCAACAGAATATTTGCCACTTTGCATGACGTGCTTACTATTTATTGATAGTTACACACTGAAAACCCAACAAAATCGCCAAACACGCCCTTGTTAAAAACCCTTGGGTCGCAAAGTTTCCAAGAACTGGAGACTTTACAGAAAGGCCTCCCGCAAAACTTTGCAGATTGTGCAACTTTATAAGCTTGTGCACACAATAAGTTCATGTTTGCAGAACTTCTCAATTGTCTGGCGATACACCATCCGAGTAACAGACATTCCAATAAATCACGTGCCACTTTTTATGTTTTAATTTACATTGTTAATTTAAGAAAAAAATGGGAATTTATGCCCAAGGGGTTTTTAAAGCAATATTGCTTTACCATAATTGAATCGTTTATTTCAGAAACCCAGTAAGTGTACTTTTAAAATTTTCGAGAAAAAAAAACACCATATTTTTTCATATCTTATATATCGTTATTAAATTATTCATAAATTCGAACGTCAGTTAAAAGGATATTACAGAAAAATATGCGTTTTGATTACTGATATAACGTATTCTGTAAAAAAGAAAAATTGATAAAAATGTCTGTTGATGGGTTTCTGAAATAAACATTTCAATTATTAAAACAATCTATAGTTCACTTTGTTTTTAAATTAACAATGTAAAGCAAAATGTAACATTAATTATTGCACTAGAAGCTAAAACTTAATGACGTGTAAACTTTTTTAAAGCAACTACTACTTATTTACTTTTAATGATAGTATAACCATTGATTATAATACCCTTAGGGTATTATACCCTAAGGGTATTATAATCAATGCTATAACTAAGTAATATAAGAGACCATTCAAAAATCGGTGACTAAAAGTGGTGGCTAAAAAGTGTTGTCTAACATTAGTGTTAAAAGATGTACAGTTTCTGAAATAAACGACTCAAATATGAAAACAATCTATAGTTCACTTTGTTTTTAAATTAACAATGTAAAGTAAAATGTAACATTAATTATTGCACTAGAAGCTAAAACTTGATGACGTGTAAACTTATTTAAAGCAAGTACTACTTATTTACTTTTAATGAAAATATAACTAAGTAATATAAGAGACCATTCAAATATCAGTGACTAAAAAGGCTAAGAAGTGTTGTCTAACATCGTTGTTAAAAGATGTACAGAAGAAGGCGTTTTAATCATAATGCATCGTTCAATTTTGAGTCAAAAAAAGTAATGGGAAGTAATAGTAAAAATAATAATATAATTTAAGAACGCATTCTCAAGTCAAAACAAGTAATGAGAATAATAGCAAAAATAATAGCATACTTTGAGAACGCATTATTACTACAAAAATATCATTTTTAAGTATGTTAATTATTTCTCACACTATCTTTAACAAAAAAAAATCGATGCAGACATTCAAACTTTCAGAAATTATTTCATTCGTGCAATATTCCTTCTCTAATTAGTATTTATTACTTATAAAAATATATGCTAATTGTGCAAGTACTAGAAATACTTATAATTATTTCCAGGTAATTCAATTAGCATGTCCATTAAAGATGTTGGAGCAAGAAAAAATTCAGTCGAGCAGGCAGCTATAAAAATTCCGTCGTAAGTATCCAAATATGATACTTGAACGTTAAGATGGCAATTTGCACGGTAATCCATTAAAAAAACACCCACATAAAAGAACGCTCGCTCACAACAATTACATCATTCAGCATTGAGGATTCAACTATGCTATGACAATCCAGTGCAAATTATTTTGTTTTTTTGAAAACAAATTGTTATTATTATTATTTTCTGTTTGATTTAAGGCGTCGATTACTGAAATAATTGGTCATATCATTAGTATTATTAGTATTATCATGGTCAATTTCTTATGAACATATAGAGTGGATGAAATGAAAAGTACACCGAGAAAATAGAAAATGTTTAAGTTTTTATGTTTAGTTTATAGACCCCCATACAGGGTGTCTCCAAAAGAATGTCTATTCATTATACGTCACATACTACTAACCAATATGACTATAAACCCACAAATACAAGTTTCCTGTCATAGTTTTTATAACCCCTATGAAAGTAATTACTCAATTTTGTCATCTTGACAACTGACTTATTTGTCATTTTCGTTATCAATTTTGTACTCTATAGGGACCAATAACGTAGCCTTATAAAGGATGGACACCGTTTTTGAGATACCCTGTATACAAACTTGTTTAAATAGACGTAGAAACGTAGAAAATATTATTTGAAACCAAAAGGTTTGAGATCTTTTTTCTTTCACTGAGATAAGAATCCACAGATCACCAAGTTGAAGAACCACAGGGTTTAGATGTCAGGGAAATTACTTTTACCAAACGCCAAAGTTTGAGAAATCTATACCAAAGATTCACAAACCTTGGTGATCTTTGTGTAGAAGAAGTTTTTAGTTATTTAATTTTGCCACTATCTGATATCGTATTACTTATTATTTTTCAATTGTTAAGTCGCATGAGAATGCAAATGTTTACAAACCTTGGTAATTTTGGTATAGAAGACGTTTTTAGTTATTGAATTTGCCACTATCTGATATCGTATAACTTATTATTTTTCAATTGTTAAGTCGCATGAGAATACAAATGTAAATCGTAAAGCAATAATGGGTCCATTAAAGTCGATAGGTAATATCGTTTGTAACGGAAAATTATATAGTTTGTTACCCATAATTATAATGTTACCATTAAAACGCAGTAAATCTTGTCATAAATATCATTGCATAATACGACTCATATATTACTTATATAATACTAATGCTTTTTAAGAACGACTGCAATTTAAAGTATTGTTTATGAAATGTGTCTCTTAACAGTACTAGTAAAATAATAGTTATGTATGTTATAATAAGCATAGTAACGTTAATTTGTACTAGTTGGTACTAGTTATGATTATCAGAACGTATGTTTTGAAAACAGCGCCCTTTTTGTCTCAAATTTAAGAAAATATCAAACAGTTGATTTATAGAAGATTTACAGAGTTTTTCGATTGCTTTTCACCATGTATCAGTGGTGTTTCAAGTGTTTCACTTGATCTCAAATGCTCTTCCTGTCAATATTGTCAATATTGTTTCTTGTCAATATTGTATCAAATGTATTCCCCATATGTCAATTTTTTTTCACTTGCTCTCAAATGCTTTTCCTGTCAACATTGTCAATATTGTTTCTTGTCAATATTGTATTAAATGTATTCCCCATATATCAATTTTTTTCACTATTTATCAAATGCTTTTCCCTGATGTAATATTCAATCCATCTCGATCAGAGAGAAAAGCATTTGATAAATAGTGAAAATAAATTGACATATGGAGAATACATTTGAAACAATATTGACAAGTGTTGACAAGAGGGAAACTCATTTGAGATAAAGTGAAACGCAACTGATACATGGTGAAAAGCAATCGGAAAACTCTGTAAATAGTCAAATTTATAGAAAATTACAACAAATTGCAAAAAATTTGTGAATTGTCCACAAGATTTCGATAATGTAGTTTGATAACACATACAGAATATTCCATTAAGATTTTATATGAAATTATTTCTAAACCAGTACAAAAATTTCTGTGAGATTCAGAAAGAAGCTTTACTAAAATTTTCTGTTTTCTTAAAATTCAAAAAAATAAACAATTAACTAATTTCAATAATTTATGTTAAAAAAATGTACGTCATTAATTTTGATTATAATATTTCTCATATTAAGGTCAATTATTTCAATAATTTATGTAAATAAATTGTACGTCCTTAATCTTGATGATTGATTACAGAGTTAACAAATTAATAGAAAATACAGTGAAATTTAAAGAATATCAAATTTTAAAAAAATCCAGAAGTGTCCACAAGTATAAGAAGCTAAATTGTCTAAAAAAATCCAGAAAATGACAAATAATTGAATGAAACTTATTATTTATAGAAAGTTAGAAAAAATATCTATATTTCTACAAATTCAGAAACATTAAAGTATTGTAAAATTTCTATAAGATTCAGAATTCAAAAAAATAAACAATTAACATATTAATAGAAAATACTGTGAAATTTAAAGAATATAAAATTTAAAAAAAATCCAGAAGTGTCTACAAGTATAAGAAGCTAAATTGTCAAAAAAAATCCAGAAAATGACAAAGAATGTAATGAAAGTTATTAATTATAGAAAGTTATAATAATTTATCTATACTGCTACAAATTTCAGAAACTGGCTAAAAATTCGACCACATTTAAGTATAGAAAATTCCATCAACTTGACAGTCCATGATATTCTCATAAAGTATCTGTCAAATTTCTAAACGTAATTAAAATAATCTGTTACTGTTAACAATTCCAAACATATGTTAAGATGAAAAACGTTTCTATTTGTCAATTTCAACAACACCAAGGTCAATGTTTCCAGTTGTAGGAAAAAAAAAACATCGAAGATACAAAATTTAGAAACTTGATCGTTTGTTTTACGTTTAAAACGTAAAAACTCCGTCACAAAAATTTATAAAATGTGCAGAATATTCCACTCTATTCCATTTAAAAAACATTTCAGAATTTCAGTAACTTTAATGGAACTTTCTATAAAAGTTATCTCATGAATTTATGTCCAAAATATTTTAATAAAGAACATCAATTTAACATCTTTGATATCACATGTATTACACATTTTCCAAGACACTCTAAATATTGTTATAAGTTCCGAAGCTGCATTAAAATGGTCTATCAGAAAATTACAAAAAAAAATCTTACAAATAGATCAAATTTATAGAAAGTTCTTATAAAATGTCCTAAATTTTGAAGATTCAATGTTCAATTTTTCTAAGAATATATGTTTTTCTGTAAACGTAAAAACTCCGCCACAAAAATTTATAAAATGTGTAGAATATTCTATGAACATTTACAAAACATTTCAGAATTTCAGTAACTATAATGGACCTTTCTATAAAAGTTATGTCATGAATTTATGTCCAAAATATTTTAATAAAGAACATCAATTTAACATTTTTGATATCACATGATTACACATTTTCCAAGATACTCTAAATATTGTTATAAGTTCCGAAGCTGCATTAAAATTGTCTATCAGAAAATTAAAAAAAACTTACAAATAGATCAAATTTATAGAAAGTTCATATAAAATTTCCTAAATTTTGAACATTCATATGTTCAATTTTTCTACGAATATTTTTTTTTCTGTAAACGTAAAATTCCGTCACAAAAATTTATAAAACGTGTAGAATATTCCATGAACATTTACAAAACATTTCAGAATTTCAGTAACTTTAATGGAACTTTCTATAAAAGTTATCTCATGAATTTATGTCGAAAATATTTTAATAAAGTACATCAATTTAACATCTTTTATATCACATGTATTACACATTTTCCAAGACACTCTAAATATTGTTATAAGTTCCGAAGCTGCATTAAAATTGTCTATCAGGAAATTAAAAAAAAACTTACAAATAGATCAAATTTATAGAAAGTTCATATAAAATTTCCTAAATTTTGAACATTCATATGTTCAATTTTTCTACGAATATTTTTTTTTCTGTAAACGTAAAATTCCGTCACAAAAATTTATAAAACGTGTAGAATATTCCATGAACATTTACAAAACATTTCAGAATTTCAGTAACTCTAATGGAACTTTCTATAAAAGTTATCTCATGAATTTATGTCGAAAATATTTTAATAAAGTACATCAATTTAACATCTTTTATATCACATGTATTACACATTTTCCAAGATACTCTAAATATTGTTATAAGATTCCGAAGCTGCATTAAAATTGTCTATCAGAAAATTAAAACAAAACTTACAGATCAAATTTATAGAAAGTTCTTATAAAATGTCCTAAATTTTGAAGATTCAAATGTTCAATTTTTCTACGAATATATTTTTTTCTGTAAACGTAAAATTTCCGTCACAAAATTTTATAAAATGTGTACAATATTCCATGAACATCTACAAAACATTTCAAAATTTCAGTAACTTTAATGGAACTTTTTATAAAACTTTTCTCATGAATTTATGTCCAAAATATTTTAATAAAGAACATCAATATTCGTAGAAAAATTGAACATTTGAATCTTCAAAATTTATGATATTTTATAAGAACTTTATATGAGTTTGATCTATTTGTAAGTTTTTTTTAAATTTTCTGATAGACAATTATAGTGCAGCTTCGGAATCTTGTAACAACATTATCAATTTAACATCTTTGATATCACATGTATTACACATTTTCCAAGATACTGTAAATATTGTTATAAGATTCCGAAGCTGCATTAAAATTGTCTATCAGAAAATTTAAAAAAAACTTACAAATAGATCAAATTTATAGAAAGTTCTTATAAAATTTCCTAAATTTTGAAGATTAAAATGTTCAATTTTCCTCCGAATATATTTTTTTCTGTAGCATATTCTAGAAATTGACCAATGACAATTGACGTCATGGCAATTGACGCCTTTATTAAAACACAAAAATCCCGTTGATCGAATGGCTAAATCGACCAACTAACTAATTAATACCTATACCTATATTTTTATTGTTGTAAATTTTAGATGTTTCAAAAATGTTATAAATTATCCTTGTCATCTAGAATTTAAGAAAACTTTCTAAGTGAATATTAAGTTTCCAAATTTTCAGTTCTTTTTGTAGAATAATTATTCAACTTTCATACGTTTTCCATAGCATTTATCTGGGATTTTCTTGTGTGTTATTGGATTCGCACATACAACAAATAATAACTTTGGCAGACATTGAAGATTTTTTAATATTTTTTTTAATGATTTTTTTTATACTTGTGAGATTTTTATCGTTACATCGACCAACTAATTAATACCTATACCTATATTTTTGTTGATGTAAATTTTAGATGTTTCAAAAATGTTATAAATTATCCATGTCATCTAGAATTTACGAAAACTTTGTAAGTGAATATTAAGTTTCCAAATTTTCAGTTAGTTTTACAGAATAATTATTCAACTTTCATACATAGCATACATTTTCCATAGCATTTATGCTGAAGCTTGGATTTCTGGTGTATTATTGGATTTTCACATACAACAAATAATAACTTTGGCAGACATTGAAGATTTGGTAATAATTTTTTTAATGAGAATTTTTTCGATAGTTGTAAGATATTTCTATATCATTTATAGTAGTAGATTTATAATACTATTTTGTTTCTTCGATTGATTTAAGGCGATAACTCGATTGTTATGAAGATTTATTCAGCTGTCGATTTTTTTTAAATCAATCGTGAAACCAAAAATTTTGTGGTCAATTTTTCAAACGTAAAACCCTAATCTATATATATAGAGAATATTTATTTTTATGACCCGGCAAAAATCGAACCCAAGAGAATTGATTGCTCGAGACTTAACTCACTAAGGCATATGAACTTTGGGTAGGCGGCAGCTACTGATACTATAAGCCTCTTCTCTGATTGTAGATTATGGATCTACATTGTATAGGTGGACCTAGAATTTGTGTGGATTCTGAACCACTGGAGATGATTAAATCCTAAGATTTTTGTAGATTATGGATCTACATTGTATAGATACCAAATCTAACCTAGCGTTTGTGTGGATTCCGAACCACTGGAGATGATTACATCATCAGAAGATATAGATTATGGATCTACATTGTATAGGTGGACCTAGAGTTTGTGTGGATTCCGAGCCACTAGAGATGATTAAATCATCAGAAGATTGTAGATTATGGATTTACATTGTATAGATACCTAACCTAACCTAGCGTTTGTGTGGATTCCGAACCACTGGAGATGATAACATAATCAGAAAATTGTAGATTATGGATTTACATTGTATAGGTGGACCTAGAGTTTGTGTGGATTCCGTACCACTGGAGATGATTTCATCATCAGAAGATTTTTAGTCATAAAACCTCAGACTGGCCAGATGTATTGGGCAATCAGAATAATGTAATAGAAGAAAATTATTTCAGATTAGTGGGGTTTGAACCCAAGACCATTGACACAGCGGCCGATATCATCGAGCTTTAATTTAATATATTACTGATCACCTTAGGCGTCTTTGCCATTCGATTGTACACTAATTCCGAATCCCTGCGCACGTTTCGTTACATATCGACGAAGAAAAACTGGAAATATTTTCCAACGAGCAATCCATAATTAATATCATAACTACGTTTTTCTGGCAACGATTTATCTGTGCTCTGTTTAATAATTCAAATTTTATCGACGGCATGACTCGTGGTGGTTATAAATGTGTGAAAATGAATACAAGGTAACGGCTTGTTAAAACAGCTTTACGAGGTGTTGCCCGGGAACAATTAAGTAAGCTATCACACCGTTCCTGTCGTAAATTCAATGCTTCGGGGTTGATGAACAGACAATGTTGCGCACTTTGGTTTAATAGGGCGCCATTAATCTAACGCTGACTGAAATCGAAAACAGTACTTTACAGTGATTAAATATAAGAAACGAACAAATAAATTCAAGATTTTGGTGTAAATAATAATAATACTGTAATCTTAATAATAATAATAAATAGTAGTAGTAACAATATTTTACGTTCCTTTTCGATTTATCGGTGGCAAAACCCAATAATATTTTGTGATTTTGACTTATCGGGCTTTGCCCTATCACCACAGATTTCTCAGAATTTCTCCAGTTTTCTTATTGTGAAAGTTGCATTTTTTAGAAAATCAGTAAATAAAAGATAATCTAAAAACCCAAAACGTTCAGTAAATATCATGTATTTTCATAAAACAAAAACGAAAATAACGTAAACATGTGAATTTTTTTTTAATAAAAAAATAATAATGATACCGCGTGAATAATATGTGAATTTATTCTTTTTAATAAAACAGTAATAATGATACGCGTCAACAACCAGTTTATGGGTGAGACGAAAAATGAAAATCTGAATTAAAATGGAAAACAAATATTTTAGCAAATAAATAATGCATGTTCAAATAATCGATTTATACAAATTTAATAAGGGGTCATAATTATGAATGAAGTATGCTAACAAAAGGAATATTGGAGCACGTAAAATTATGAATCATTAATGGAAGGTGTCTTTTGGACACGGGATTAACAATATACTGAATCGAATGGCACGAAACGGTTTCCTTGAAAATACACAATACACAACTGCGGTACATTCCAGGATAGCGATAAGAGCGACTATTCATCGCTTGCGTAATAATCATGATAACGTCACTGTTTGCAAAAGGGAAAATAAATTGCGTGACAAGTTCCACATTGAAAGTGAATTCTACTTATTTGTTGCGTATAGGTACATCTGATAGCGACAAGTTCATCCGGAAATTACAAGAAGCGAACAAGTTTGTATCTACCTAGAAGAGCTGTTCGCTCCTAGAAAATATATTTCGGCGTAAAAACGTACTCACACTAGGCATAAATGTGCAACAATGAACCAATTTCATTTGGTAGTGAATTATTATTACTTTAACGAAATATTATCCATCATGAGATGGAATCAATTAAATTTGAAATATATACGAGACAGCGAGTACAGAACAAATTAATTTTATATGAAATAATATACTTAAATGAAATATGAAACGGCGACTTTGTTCCAATATTATGCAATATTGTTAATTAATTGCGTTTTTAATTAACTTCCACTTTTATTATAGGTACCGAATCAATTTATATTCAAAGCAGTAAATTATTATTACTCACTGTCAAACCAAATTAATTAAAATCAAGAGACATATTAATTAATTAAATTACAAATAAATTGCCAAAAACAAAATGAAAATATAACGTGTTAGGAGTACCTATTACTCTGCATTCACGATGTTTTTGGTTGTAAAATTAGTTTTAGTTATATTTTGTGTTTACTGCATAAAACATATTTGGTTCACTTATAGGATACATTTTCTTTAACCAATCTGTACAATATAATACTCAGGGGAAGATTTTATGAAATATTAATTCTTTATTCTGATTTTTTTTTGCTATAATAGAAATCCAATAAAGTTCGTCTATAGTCATGTGTACGAAAATATCCTATGCAGTATCGAATAGTTTCCTATGGGTACTTATCACTTATGTACTCTACATTCACGTGGTTTTTCGTCAGAGGAGTTTATGAATATCTAATAATTTTGTTGGTAGTGTTTCGGAAATAACTGAATTCCAAATGGAACTTGTCATTTTTGTTGGCTAAGTTGTTTTCAATTTGAGGTTATATTTTTTAAATAATATTGTTGCCAGATGTAAAGTTTAAATTATTAGAAATGAAAACGGAACGGCAGAAAATTATAAATCTCACAATTTACCACATTGTGGGAATTTTGAAAAAAAAAAACACTGCTAACTAATGTCTAATAAACAACCTGCACATTTCTTAGATATTATTATTAATTTTATTTTATTTATTGTTATCTGTGGTGAATCACGTACTCTCCATTCACGATGTTTTTGCGTCAGACGAGTCTATGAATATCTAGTAATTTTGTTGGTAGTGTTTCGGAAAATAACTGAATTCCCCAATGGAACTTGTTAAATTTGTTAGGTCAAGTTGTTTTCAATTTGAGGTCATATTTTTTAAATCACATTGTTACCAGTAGGTTAAAATTATTAAAGATGCAGTTGTATAATTTTTGGCATTTTTATTAATATTTTGACAGAAGTGAAAATTATTTCTGGGTTCGAATATACAGTAAAAAAAATAATTATATCTTTAAAAGCTAGTAGTGAAAAAAATTATAAATTTGACGTAAGGGTAGGAAGCAAATGTCTAATAGACATCGACAGAATCACACATCATGTATAACTAAATGTGTCTTTTAACATCTTATCCTCAGAATAACCATGAGTGAAAAATTAGGGGGTCGAAATTTATAAAATGTAAATCATGTACATTTATGTGTATATTTCTCTTATTACTCATTCAACTGATTCCAGAATCACACAGAATGTATAACTAAATGTGTCTTTAAACATCTTATCCTCAGAATAAGCGACAGTGAAAAATTAGGTCGAAATTAACAAAAAAATAATTAACTTCCGTTGCATCACTGAATCAGACATGACAAAAAGAAAACCCAGCCAACTCGGTTGCAAAAAGGTCGTGAATGTAATATACACAATAAGTTTGTTATTATGTCACAAGGAGCGAATTAATACGTCTCTGTTCTTATTGTGCGTACTTACACGTTCTGTATTGCGTATTAATACGTCTCATTGTGCGTTTTATGTCACTGACCATTTATTATTACACGCACTACACACATTATATAAAGATTAATACAAACTTACAAAATAATTGTCTAAATGTCAGGTATATACTCTTTTGATATTCTTCATTCGCGAATTAATACGTTCTTATGTAAAACTGAAAATTGCGTTTCTTATGCAAATATGAGTATGTACTTCAAATTCAAATTCAAATGTATTAATGTTACACAAAAAAAAATGTTTACATAGGTCAAAACAATCTAAAATAGAAACAGGTACATGACAGTGAAGAGAAGCAAAAATACAAAAACCTGAAAACGGTCAAAAGGCGAACCAAAAGGTCCATGTAGCAAGTGAGCAGTCATAATAAATATACGTCAAAAGTACAAAATTATGAAACATCAGGAAAAAAAATCATCTCCAGATACATCAACAATGTCGCACAAAAAATACGCATTAAAAAATTACTTCTTTTTGTGTAAAAAATATTGTCCTAACTCACGAATAAATACGTCTTTATGTCAAGATTAATATGAAGGTATCGTTTTCATTTGCAAATTAATACGTTAGTAAGAGGTACCATTATGTCTTGTCCTCACTTACTAAACATCTATATGTTAACAAAAATGCGTCTTGTCTTCACTCGCGAATTAATTCACCACTTAAAGAATATCAAACGAATATATACGTCAGTTTTACAGAAATATTTTGTTACGCATTATATGAAGATTAATACAAACTATCTTCATTTGCGAATTAATACGTCCTTATGTAAAACTGAAAACGCATTTCTGTAAATATGAGTATGTACTTCTTTTTGGGTATAAAGATAAACACATATTGTCTTAACTGGCGAATAAATAAGTCTTTATGTCAAGATTAAATGTCAGGTATATACTCTTTTGATATTCTTCATTCGCGAATTAATACGTTCTTATGTAAAACTGGAAACGTATTTATGTAAATATGAGTATGTACTTTTGAGTAAAAAGATACACACATGTTGTCCTAACTCGCGACTAAATACGTCTTTATGTCAAGATTAGTATGAACGTATCGTTTTCATTTGCAAATTAATACGTTAGTAAGAGCTACAATTATGTCTCCTCACTTACAAATACTATATGTTAATAAAAATGCGTCTTGTCTTCACTCGCGAATTAATCGCCACTTAAAGAATATCAAACGAATATATACATCAGTTTTACAGAAATATTTAGTTACGCATTATATGAAGATTAATACAAACATTCTTCATTTGCGAATGAATACGTCCTTATTACTTGTTTTTGTTACTTGTTTTTGTGTAAAAAGATACACACATGTTGTCCTAACTCGCGAATAAATACGTCTTTATGTAAAGATTAATATAAATGTATCATTTTCATTTGTGAATTAATACATTAGTAAGAGCTACTGCTATGTCTTATCCTCACCTACGAATACTATATCTTAATCAAAATGCGTCTTGTCTTCATTCGCGAATTAATTCGCCACTTAAAGAATATCAAACGAATATATATGTCAGTTTGACAGAAATATTTTGTTACATGTTACAATATATTTGTTATATTTTGATGGAGAAATATTCTGTGATATACATCTGCACAAGAGTATTAACGTATTTGCAGATAAATAAATACACTGAGCGAGTTAATACGTCGTCTATGCAAGGAATACGAATTCTTGTCCGAATTAATACGTCTTTAATATTCTGTTATACAGGGTTGTCACTTTTACGACGCCCACCATTAGGATCTATTAAACGGAAATACATACAGAGTTGGTCAAATAGGATAAAAGTTTCTTATTTTTGTGCCTTTAAATATACTGAAACGAAATCCAGGATATCTTGCACAGTTCCTGAAATATCGCTGAAAAACTGAAAAAGTCCACTTTCATTTTCCTCTTCTTACTTTTTTACTTTTGAAGGAAATTTTACGAAACTTGGCACGCTTACATTTATCGACGTGAGTTTACTGATGACAGTACCAAACATTTTTTGCGCCAACTAGATGCCCAAATTCAACTTTTGATTTTGTTATGGCCGCAATATTGGATTTTAATAGCATTCAAAAGAGAGAAAATTTCCAATTTCAACCATGTATTACACATTGGTAATCTGATATTATGTAAAAGTGACCACCTTGTATACATTTTTACAAGAGTATTAACGTATTTGCAGATAAATAAATACACTGAGCGAGTTAATACGTCGTCTGTGCAACGAATACGAATTCTTGTCCGAATTAATACGTCTTTAATATTCGGTTATACACATCTTCACAAGAGTATTAACGTATTTGCAGATAAATAAATACACTGAGCGAGTAAATACGTCATCTGTGCAACGAATACGGATTCTTCTGCGAATTAATACGTCTTTAATGTGCCGCCTACACGAAGTCTTCTGCGAATTAATATGTCTACCGGCTGGAGAATAAATATTCGCGTATGAGAATTAATGAATGAATCAAAAGTGAATGAATACGTTCTACGTTACACGAACATGTGAGACTTAACCCAGTCCGTATTTTTATGCGAATAAATACGTCTGCCGCTTGGAGAATGCAGCACACAAATTAGAATTAGAATAATCGAAGATGAAAATTAATGAATGAATGAATGGTAGGTGAATGAATACGTCTTGCGTCAGTCAAACATATTAATTTTGCAGGACGGTTTAAAGAATTACGCGCGAATATATACGTCATTTAGAGAAATATTTTGCAAGGGAATTATTTTGTTGCTTATTATGTCTTCAAGGGTAATATAACGTATTGGAAACAAATGCAAACGTTTTGTTGTGTGTGAAGTTGTACGTTGGCCATGCAAACGTGTGCGTTTTTTTATGCGAATTAACACGTTTTCTCAGTTTTGTCAAATAAGTTTTATGGTGCAAATAAATATGTCTTGTGCCTCGGGTACGTGTACGAGCGGGGCTGCGGTGAGCGGCAGAGCGACAAAACAAACGTTTTGTTCACGATTTGAATGCAGCGTGCTGGGAAAATTTTGCGCTTGCCGCTCACCGCTGCTCCTCATTAATATTCGCCATCGCTCACCGCTCGTATCGTGCCCGAGGCCTTATTGTGCGTACTGATAGGTGCGTATTTATACGTTCCCTTGCGCGATTGTGCGTCCTAATAGGTGCGTATTTTTACGTCCTATTGCTCGATTGTGCATCCTAATAGGTGCGTATTTTTACGTCCTATTGCGCGATTGTGCGTACTAATAGGTGCGTATTTGTACGTCCTATTGCGCGTACTAATAGGTGCGTATTTTTACGTCCTATTGCGCGATTGTGCGTACTAATAGGTGCGTATTTATACGTCTCATTGCGCGTATTACTAGAAACGAATCAGTGTTCTTATGCCGCCTACCGCTTGGAATCCCCGGTACATACCTAGAGCATTCCCGGTGGATTTGGCACGTGCAGAGCCGGGCTTGGGAGAGGTTGCTCCCTGCACGCTCGCGCGGTGTCCTCGCCCAAGAAGAGTCAAAGCCGCACACGCGAACTCCACGCACACGTCCTCTGCTACCGGTATGCGCGATTCAACTGGGGATGGGTCCGGTCCGCGGCCGCGGCACACGCGATTTTATTGTGAATTGTTTAAAAGCGACGCCCGGCGCCGCCCCCGCGTCGGTGATAAGGACGGCCAGATGCGCGCCCATGTCGTTATCTTTCTCAGGCCGTCGCGGACTGATACTCTTAATGAGAGAGAAAAGGGAGGGCCCGACGGTATCACCTTGATTATATTGGGGGTGGTGAGACGGCGTCGTTAAGGCCGCCGATGGCCCAAAACGGCCAGCACTATCATCAAATTGAAACACCATGTATATACAGTGTGTCTACTTAAAGCTACATATGGAACACTTTTATATTATTAGTTTTACGAAAAAATGTTACTGCTGATTCTCTAATTCTACTCAGATTTGTTTCTATTAACACCCTATATTACATTCACGACCTTTATGCAACCGAGTGGGCTGGTTTTTCTTTTTGTCATGTTGGACAAACTGATTCAGTGATGCAACAGAAGTTATTTATTTTTTTGTGTCGATGTCTATTAGACATTTGCTTCCTACCACATTGCCAGATTTATAATTTTTTCACTACTAGCTTTTAAAGATATCATTATTTATTTATTTTTTACTACACATTCGAACCCAGAAATACTATTCACTTCTGTCAAAATAATAATCAAAATGCCAAAAATTAAACGCAGCTACATTACATCTGGCAACAATGTTATTTAAAAAAAATAACCTCAAATTGACAACAACTTAACAAAAAAAAAAATGACAAGGTCCATTGGGGAATTCAGTTATTTCTGAAACACTACCTACAAAATTACTAGATATTCATAGACTCCCCTGACGCAAAAACACCGTGAATGGAGAGTAGTTTTCCAAACTCTAGTAGAAAAAACATACTGAACTCAAATACTGAAAAATTAAATTGGATATACGTGAAAAATTCCCTTTTTCAAACAACGGCATTACCATTAAATGCACTTATCAGGACCACCATTGTTTGGTTCGTTATCTTGATTAAATGCAGGATTTGAACCTTGAAGCGACAATATAAAATCTGGCACAAACGAACGATTTACAGAAATTATCTGGGATCACCTTGATTCGCACAACAAAGGAGGAGATTGCAACTACTTAGGTGACCATTAATCACTAAACCACGATCGAAAGTGATTTAATTGCGTTAAATGACTAAAGTGAAAGCTTTTGAAAACAAACCACATAATACTGTAGAATACTACAATACATTATTACCTTAAGCCATGCAAAAATGATAATCAAGAATTGTTTTAAGACATGCAAAAATGATTAACAACATATTTAATTTTCGCATTTCAAATGACTAAAGTGAACAACACCCAACGATTCTGTACAATTCATATACAATTTTGTAATTGCTGGGTAATTTTTGCAAAATTTATTATTAATGTAAAAAGTAAATTAAACTACTGATGTGGAGCTTGTGAAAGTATTGTAGAAAATAAAATACGCAACATCTTTTTCACAAAAAAACATGTATTTAAATGCACATTTCGGCCGCAATGCAGCTATCTTCAGTAGCAATACAGTACTGATGATTACAATTTTGTGCATCTTCTTAAATATGTGTCCTAAAATAACACACAATAGTTATTTCACAATGTACAATATTGATAATATCTTACAATGAATGGGATTTAAATTTTACAATAAACACGTAATACTATACAATGGGATCTACATTGTGAAATAACTATTGTGTGTAATTTTAGGCAAGATTTAGATTTCTTAATATTTTTTAATATTTATACAAATTTGTTATTAATTATCAATATTTCGAGATATGTTTAAAATATCTAAACATTTCAAAATTGTATCAAGATACCGAGAGATTTTCCAATAATTTCCACGATTTCTCATTATTTTTCGAGATTTCTACAGATTTCCCAAAAAATATCATGATTTTTGAAGAATTTTCAATAATTTCGAGATAAAAAATGCGGATTGGTCAATTATTCCCTAGAAATTGTATCAAGATACCGAGGGATTTTCCAATAATTTCCATGATTTCTCATTATTTTTCGAGATTTCTACAGATTTTCCAATAATTATCATGATTTTTGGAGACTTTTCGATAATTTCGAGATCAAAAATGCGGGTTGTTCAATAATTTTCGAGATTTCTACAAATTTCCCAATAAATATCGATAATAGATTTTTGAATAAATGTCAAGATTGCTCAATAATTTTCGAGACTTCTTGAGGTATCTTTTTATTATTACTCAATAAGTTCGAAATAATAAAAATGACAAACATGACAAACATTTTCAGTCTCCTATATATATATAACCATATTTATTAAAGCTATCGACCCCAGAAGCGGTCTTTCCGCCCTGCTTCAATAATACATTTATTTAACATTCTGTTGTTTTGTATTGTATTTTGTGTATGTCCATATATAATTTGGTGACTTGGTGATTTATGAACTAATGAATTAACGTTGATTTGTGAGGGTGTGTTATGAAGAATAGTATGATTCGTGGAGTGTTTTGGTCGGGTATTTTTTTGTAGTTCATTCAGTCTCCTAATTTGTCGATTATTTAAAAAAATATCAAGACATTTATAAATATTGTAAAATTTCCCTGATTTCGCAATTATATTTGGAGATCTTTTAAATTGTTTAAATAACTAGTCATTTCCAAATATAATCTACATTTCGCGAATGTTGCCAATAATTTCCATGATTCGTTAATATTTTTCACTATTAAGACTTATACAGATTTCTCATTAATTCTCAAGATTTCGAGAGGTTTTTAAAATACATAAACATTTCAAAATTTTATAAATATACCGAGAGATTTTCCAATAATTTCCACAATTTCTCATTATTTGTCGAGATTGCTACAGATTTCCCAATAATTATCATGATGTTTTGAGAATTTTCAATAATTTAGAGATTAAAAATGCGAATTGGTTAACATTTTTCAATTATTCCCAATATTTCTCAATAATTTTCGAGATTTTCACAGATGTCCCAAGAAATATCAATAACTTTCAAGATTTCTAGAGATATCTCAATAATTCTTAAGATTTTGAGAGACACGATGACATGATAATCATGTAATTAGTTTTGATTTTTATTATTTCGAACTTATTGAGTAATAATAGAAAGATACCTCTATACCTTTTCAAGTTCAAATTGAGACCAATCAATTTCAAATTGAGGCCAATCAAGTTCAAATTGATACCAATCAATTTCAAATTGAAACTAAACAAAATCAAGTTGACACTAAACAATATCAAGTTGAGAGTAAACAAATAAAATTGATATTGTTTAGTGTCAACTTGATTTTGTTTAGTCTCAATTTGAAATTGATTGGTCTCAATTTGGAATTGATTGGTATCAATTTGAACTTGATTGGCCTCAATTTGAAATTGATTTGTCTCAATTTGAACTTGATTGGTCTCAATTTGAACTTGAAAAGGTATAGAAGTCTCGAAAATTATTGAGCAATCTTGATAATTATTCAAAAAAAAACTATTATTGATATTTATTGGAAATTTGTAGAAACCTCGAAAATTATTGAAAAATCTTGAGAATAATTGACCAATCCGCATTTTTTTATCTCGAAATTATTGAAAAGTCTCCAAAAATCATGATAATTAATGGGAAATTTGTAGAAATCTCGAAAAATAATGAGAAATCGGGGAAACTATTGGAAAATCTCTCGGTATCTTGAAACAATTTAGAAATGTTTAGATATATTAAACATATCTCGAAATCTTGATAATTAATAACAAATCTGTATAAATCTCAAAAAATATTAAATATTATCTAAATCTTACCTAAAATTACACACAATAGTTATTTCACAAAGTAGATCCCATTGTATAGTGTCAAGTGTTTATTGTAAAATTTAAATCCCATTCATTGTAAGATTTATCAATATTGTACATTGTGAAATAACTGTTGTGTGTAATTTTAGGAAACATATTTAAGAAGATTTCTCAAAAAATTCGATATCATTAAAATAAAATAATGCAAATTGGTTGGCACTATTACATACATTTTAGTTCTCCAAATTTCTCGAAAATTCATAAAATAATAAATTTCCAAGTATTACATATCTAGATTTCGAGAAATTTTCCAATAATTTCCATGATTTCTCAATATTTTTAATTATTTTTAGAGATTTCACAATCATTGTAAATATCTTTCAATATTGTTCGAGATTTCTACAGAGTTCTCTATAATTATCGAGACTTCCAGAGATTTTTCAATAATCCCAAGTTTTCTTAATAAGTTTCGAGATTTATACAGATTTCTCATTAACTCTCAAGATTTCCAAAGTTTTTTACACAATAACCAATAACAATTTTGGTAATTTTTATTACAGCCGATTTCATAATGATGACCTATCACGGTCTTATTTGAGAGAAAACACTTTTTGAGTTTATCGTCGCTCCATATTACGTTTCTCGACGTACGTTTTTTATTTAATTTGATTATATTACATTTACGTGAAGCATGCGAACGAGCATACATAGTTCGATTCTAAATTAGAAAAAATATGCGCCATTGTCAGCTTTCGTAGGACATACTATACAGTAAGTTTTCACACGAAATGAAACACTGTGTTTTTATACCAAAATCAAGAAATTAGTTTTGTGACTGTTTTCGTAAAATGTTCTGATTTTATTTTAACATTTTCTCTTCTATTTCCAAAAGTGTTCGCAGAAACCATGTTTACAGATTTTGTAAATATCGCTCTTGCTATACAGTAAAATATTTATGTTTGTACCAATTCAATAGACGTGATACAAATTTCATGTAAAAATCAATGAAACGTTTCAGAAAAAAAAAAGATACATTGGGTCGGAAATGTTTGATTTTTAATAGTAAATAAATTCGTATTTACAACGAATTACGAATTTCGCCGACTAACTGCTCCATTATCCACATCACGAAAATAACCCATTGCAGAACGAGTTACGAGCTTGTGTGTGTAGCAAACATTCAACGTCGACCTGCAAAGTGGCCCCCTTTGTCCCTTCCGAGGAATACAAACACAACAAGCGCCCACCGTGACGCGGGCGATCGTAAACCCGAAGGCGTGGACCGCTTTGGGGCCACTGATTGCACAACCTGAGACATTACCAGTCGCGGGCTTTTCGCGGCGGCACAATTCAGACGCCCACGCACTCGCATTGTTCCGTAGCATTGGCCTTGCCCGGCGGCACGACACCTTACCTCAGACCTCCGATAAATCATTCACCGGTTTAATTAGATTCGCTCAATCGACGGATTGAATTACGTTGACGTGCCACCGGACGGTGTGATTTTTACATTCCGTGTTTTACGCGGGCCTAGAAAAGGAGGTCGCACGTGCGGGCGTTTCTGCGCCGCCGGAAAATTGTGCCGTGCAAATGATGCCAATCAATCCCGAAGGAAAGCGCTGCATTTTTCATACCTCTGGCCATTCGTTGGCGCGCTTATAAATTTCTTACACCTATTCAGTTATTTGCAAAAGCGATTTTTCATGCACATGGATTTTTTTGGTGATGTATTTCTTATAAATCCGTACCTATTCATATTTAGACAAATTGATTCTCTGGTAACTGAATGATGGATGAGTTTGTCATGAGCTCAGCGGGCTTTGATACGTAAGGAACTTTTCAATATGACGCCCTACTGACACAGGGCTTCCATCATAATTAATTTAAAAAAAAAAGTCGAGACGCCTGCAACTAATATAGGCAACGCAAAGGAAACTAACGAACCATGGCGAGAGATGAGAATGCCTTTAAAAGGTAAAAGGAATACAAACGAACAACAAATTTCCACTTGATGGTAAAAATGTATCTGTCGCCGTCACCCGTAATATTCCGGTCGTGCGTGAGAGCGTGTAATGAAAAATCGAAAGATTCTGAGCGTAGAATATTGGCACGTATTACCTCAGATACTTTTAGCAAAATTATCTCTGGATGATAAGACCAGCCCTAAGACATATTTTATTTGCGTGTGGACTTGCACAATTTTGAATCTCTACAGATGAAGATCTGTAGATCTTCTAAAATCATCTCTCTGTCCTCGGTCCTTATACCCTTCGTGAGGGTTGGCTGACACTCTGCCTGAGCCTTTTGGAATGCTGCTCTCCATGCCTGTCTGTCCTATCATTCTGTCATTCTAACAAGCACAACTAATTTTGCTCCAATTAAATAATCTTAGTCACGTTTTTTAAGAGTCGCAATGAAAATTTTCCTGTGCAGAGTTCGATTCCACTCATCCGAGGCATTGATTAATCAAAAGGCATTCACTGTCCAAGGGCAATTATTCGGAGACTTTGCGTGAGTTGTAGCATTTGTAGCAAGCGAAAAGTGATCTAGGCGGTCGAAATGAGCTAGTGACATGCCCCAGTCTATATGTATCCGTCCACATTTTAGGCCCGAATCGGTCTAATGCGGTTGTCATTTACCTTGGTCAAGCAGTCCCATAATAGTACAATCGATCCGCTTGGAAAAAATGAATGGTGTACCGAGTTTGTCGTATCGTAGTTGTAAATCAATATTTGGAGCGTTTTCAAGTTTTGTTGTGTTTGTGCACATTTTATCAATATTTGGAGCGTTTTCCAGTTTTCTTGTATTTGTGCACATTGCATCAATATTTGTAGCGTTTTCCAGTTTTGTTGTATTTGTGCACATTTTATCAATATTTGGAGCGTTTTCAAGTTTTCTTGTATTTGTGCACATTTTATCAATATTTGTAGCGTTCTCCACTTTTGTTGTATTTGTGCACATTGTATCAATATTTGAAGCGTTTTCCAATTTTGTTGTATTTGTGCACATTGCAAGTCACATATCGAGTGGAAACTGTGGAGCTTGTATATGCGGGCGGCATTGTATCCTTAAATCTCGAGTGGGATCAATCTCGGACTGCATTAATATTCAGGGCATTGTAGTTTCTAGAAGGCAATCCCTGGATTTAGGAGTGAATCTTCAGATTTAACAGGATACGGTATTGAAATGGACGTTGAAGTACTTGGAAATGAAACGTCTCTCTCGCAATATTGCAGACAATGAAATCAATAGTGGGTTACATATAGGAAAATAATCGGTTGGAGCTTGTGAAATATTAATACTTAAAGAAAAATAACTGTACTCTACTGTACAAATGTCTACTGAAGATGACCACGTAGTGGTTGAAATGTACATTTAGAGAAATAAATGTCGTTGTGAAAAAAGGATAATTTGTACAGTAGAGTACAAATGTCTACTGAAGATGACCACGTAGGGGTTGAAATGTACATTTAGAGAAATAAATGTCGTTGTGAAAAAAGGATAATTTGTACAGTAAAGTACAAATGTCTACTGAAGATGACCACGTAGTGGTTGAAATGTACATTTAGAGAAATAAATGTCGTTGTGAAAAAATGATAATTTGTACAGTAGAGTACAAATGTCTACTGAAGATGACCACGTAGTGGTTGAAATGTACATTTAGAGAAATAAATGTCGTTGTGAAAAAAGGATAATTTGTTATTTTTCTTTAAGTACATAAAGGAATATTAAAATTGGACAGTATGCCATAAAATATAATTTTACTATAGCACATCGTCATTGTCAGAGGAAAAGTGTTTACAATTTATTCTATGAAATCGTCGGCAAGAGAAGAATGGGAGATAGGCAGTAAAGTAATCCATTATTGTAGAACTTGGTGCATATTGGCTTGAGTACATAACATAATACCGTGCGATCAATAATTATTTAGACAAGGGATAGATGAAGAAGGACTTGGATATGCATCCGCACAAAATACAGGTGTCTTGTACCCTAGCAGCAGATTCTAACAGATACATATAGGGTTCAATAGTGAAATCAATAGTGGATTACATATAGGAATATTAAAATTGGACAGTATTCCTTAAAATATAATTTTACTATAGCACATCGTCATTGTCAGAGGAAAGAAAAGTCTTACAATTTATTCTATGAAATCGTCGGCATGAGAAGAATGAGAGATAGGCAGTAAAGTAATCCATTATTGTAGAACTTGGTGCATATTGGCTTGACTACATAACATAATACCGTGCGATCAACAATTATTTAGATAAGGGATAGATGAAGAAGGACTTGGATATGCATCCGTACAAAATTCAGGTGTCTTGTACCCTAGCAGCAGATCCTAACACATACATTTTTTTAAATCTAGATACAGATACAGATACTTCTGTATCTCATACCTTCTCATATCTAGATACAAATTTGAAAATGTATCTAGCTACAGATACATTTGAAAAGTATCTAGATACTTCTAGATACATTTCAGATACATGGAAATCCAAAGCAAACATTGTTTTCTTTGTGAAACTGAAATGAATTTAATCATAGACAAAATATAACGTTCAAACTATTTATTATTCTTAAAAAATGAGAGAAACTAACGTTAAACTTCAATTAGGCTTGTTATATTTAGTACTTACTGGTAAGTAATATTTATTTTTATTTCATTTTATGATTTATTTCTTTAGTCTCACTAGTTTCGGTTATGAAAAGCCATCTTCAGAGGCATATGTAATTAATGTATATATGTCTTGAATTTATTTGAAATGTAATTTTAAATTTGATAGATGTCTAATTTTGTAAAATTAATTTAATTAATTAATTTCAAAACGTTCGTCTGGCAGACGATTTCGACGGGTCAGAATTTGTCCACCAGCACACTGAAAAGCCTCTCTAAGGCAGCCGAGGAAGGCAAAATAGTGTTATATTTTTTGAAAACTGAGCAGACAATACGATAGTTTTTCAGACTTTTAAATCGCAGGACTTATCACGCATACTGATAATACATCAGAGGTGTATCTGAGAATCTGAGATACTTGGAAAATGTATCTAGATACAATAATAGGTACTCAAGCAAGAATGTATCTAGATACGTATCTAGATACTGTATGTAGATACGTATCTTGATACTGTATGTAGATACGTATCTAGATACTGTATGTAGATACGTACCTAGATACATGTATCTAGATATATTATAACACTGCCTAACGCTAGCAGACATACTTCCAACTTCTCGAGGGCTTCTTTTATCTAAATAATTGTTGATCGCACAGTACAACCACAGAGTCTATAATGCACTATTTTATGTTGCACTAAATTAAATTAAATTAAATTTATTAATTAAATTTTCAAATAGATTAACTAAATCTCCAACTTTGATTGCACACGAGTTACAATTATGAATAACAAAATTTTCTCAAATACCAACTTTGGTTGTACTAAGTTTCTATTTTGGTTGCAAATCAAATGTCAAGTTACACTAAAATTTTCATCTTGCTTACAGTTCCGCTTTTTAACAACTTAAAAATCAACTTTGATCACCTAATATTTTACTCAAGTGCCACCTTTAGTTACATTAAAATTCCCATTTTGGTCGCATTAAAATTTCTATTGAAAGCAGCAAAATTTACATTTTGGTTACACTAAAATTTCCATCTTATCTGCAGTTACACTTATTGACAAATTAAAAATGTAGCTGTGATAAAATTAATCTTTCAATTGAGGGGTCTAGAAGTAAAAGGGTTTAAGTTCATTTTTGGTAGTTCAGAGATAAATGGCTTTAAAGTTAACTTGAAATTCAAAAGTCTAATCTTTAGTCTAAAATATTAAAACAGTTTTCTTAACGTATCCCTGGAATTTTAAAATTCAGGTTAACTTTAAAGCCATTTATCTCAGAACTACCAAAAATGCACTTAAACCGTTCTACTTCTAGACCCCTCAATTTTACTAAACATTGAACCAAAATTCCAATGTATGTTAATATTCTGATAAATTAAAAATTTCAATTTTTGAAATAAAAATGTGTTACAGGTGAAAATGTTTAAATTAATAATAATAAAAATAATCCCGTCCGAATAAATATACAGGGTGAGTTTGTTTTTATTTTAAGCATTGGGATCTCAGAAACTAAAAGACAAAGATTCGATTACATGAAGAAAGAGTTTTAAGAGTTTGTGCAAAATATGCTTTTGATTTTTTTTTTAAATCACAGTTTTTGAGTTATAATACAAACTTTAATTTTGTGAGGCCCAGTTGTATGATCGTGGATCATCCTTGATCGTGGTTCAGTTTCTAAGGATACCATTGTATTAACAATGGTATCCTAGGTAACTGAACCATGGTCAAGGATGATCCACGATCGTACAACTGGGCCTAATTGGGATCTCAGAAACTAAGGCCCAGTTGTACGATCGTGGATCATCCATGACCATGGTTCAGTTGCCTAGGATACCATTGAATTAACAATTGTATCCTAGGTAACTGAACCATGGTCAAGATGATCCACGTTCGTACAATTGGGCCTAAAAGACAGTGATTCGGTTAAATGAAGAGAGTTTTAAGAGCTTATGCAAAATATGCTTTTGTTCTTTTTTAAAATCACAGTTTTTGAGTTATAATACAAACTTTTTTTTTTAAATGACAGTCACATACATATTCCTGCGTCGCGTTTATTTATCAAAGTAAGTATAGCAAACCTTGTATCGCTATAAAGTGAAAAGTTTGTCCTTTTTAAAACTGTAAAAGCCAACTATGACTACAATTAAAAAAAAATAGTTTGTATTATATCTCAAAAACTGTGTTCTTTTTTTTTCAAAAAACAAAAGTATACCTTGCATAAGCTCTTAAAATGACATATCTTTCCTCAGTTAACCGAATCTCTAGCTGATGGTTTCCAAGATCCTTATGTTTAAAATGAAAAAAACTTTAGAAAAAATGATCGCAGTTTTGACGAGTATCGTGAAATTGGTGGCTTATTAATGTGACAATGAAGAATGCGACCCCATCGAGTTATTTTCCTTGACAAACATACTCCAAGTTCGGCGTTACATAAATAATAGCAACGAGCACACTTCTCCGTTTCATTAGATTAATTTATTTTCATTGCGGCTGACATGGCGTCGAGTGGATTTATTTAATTAAAACGCGACTGTCACTCGCGTGCACGAACCATCCTAGCCGACGAACTGCTCTATCGTGTCAAATAGCACATTAATTTAACGTCTCCCTTTGAATGCCAGATTTTTCCAGAAATAATTTTCACGGAAAATGGAGTAGTAGAGGTAATTCAAACGACTATCAAGTGAAGTGCAACCTTGTTTGCAAATATTTGTAGTTGTGGGCAATTGTGCAGTAAAGAACTGTTTATTTATCTGTCTCTAGGTCTAGGGGTTGATGAGACTTATAACGGGATAGCACCTGTAATATAGTTATTTATCTACTATCAATATGTAACGTCAAACTTTACGATCATTTGTATAGTAAATAACTGTTTATTTATCTGTCTCTAGGTCTAGGGGTTACGAGACATAACGGTCCAGCACCTATAGTAGTTATTTATCTGCTATCAATATGTGATGTAAAACTTTACGATGTTCGCTTTCAGATTGTAACAACATACTTTACCGCACTAGTGCGGTAAAGTGACACTTTACCGCACTATTTTAAGGTTTGAAGACTTGATTTTAAGCTTTGATATTTCAAGAATATATTGTAGTATTTTTCGTACTTCTGTCTCGATTTCACCCTCACATGTGTCTCAAGAGCAGCATTTGCTGCTGCTTCTGCAGCAGAATCAATATTTTCTTCGTCAATCATTTCATACAAGCACTGACAGAACTCAAAACTGACCCAAGAAATTTCAAAAGATATGATTTGGTTATGGAAAAAAATAATGTAAATTAAAAATAGGTCTTAATTGGTAGTAGATAAAACATTGTACGATATTATCGTATCGTATTGTCGTATCGTAACATCATATTACGATACTCAATGGGTTATCAAAGTTGCGAAAAAACGATCAAAATGAAAAATGTCAATTGAAAATCAAATCAAATGAAATAAATGATTCAAACACAAACAATTAAACCAACTTCAGGAGTGGAAAAACAGTTATAAGCAATTCGAGAGGTAAGTTTTGACCAGTCTCGGACTTTATTGCTAACCCTCGTTATCACTCTGGCGCAAACTCGACCTCGACTGGTAAACAATACTTACCTCCCTTAATGTTTAAATAACTATTAAATTGCAAGAACGTTTACAGAAAATTACAGGCGAGCACATAACGGGCCAGCGCCAGCGAAAAATCTAAATTGCATAAAAGTTGGAAAATTTAATGAAAATTGCAGTAAATTCATAATAACACGATTTTAGAAATACAAAGCGTAGAAGAAAATGGTGTCAACTTTTACACTGGATACTAAAATCTATGTAGATGGCATTGTTAATGGCAAGATACCACTCAAATATATTTTGCAACGTTGCTGAAATGTTTCCTAGGATACAAGCAAATAATTTAACTAGATTTTTTCAAATGCTAGGATACAAGCAAATAATTTAACTAGATTTTTTCAAATCGAATTTGCCATTATTTCGTTGAAACGAGTTGGAAAAGATGACACCACTTTCGTGAACGCTCTGTAGAATAATTTATTTACGTGATATCGTTTCACGACTTGCACAAATAAGTATATTTAAATAATGTAAATTTATGTAACGAGTGGAATAATGTATCAGACAAACATTGTATTGAAAAATTCCAGTCTTATAAAGGTAACCAGTGTAGCATTTTCTTTACTTGTTTTGGTTATTTTTACTTTCATTTAAGTAATTTAAAGAATAAACTAAAAAAAATCAAAATCAAAATTGTTGCGGAAATATCTGATTTTCACATAATCACTGGACAAACATAAACCGCTTCAAAAACCTTAAATAAGAAGACTATTTTAAAGAAAAGGTTTTCGAAGCGATTTATGTTTGCTGTGAGATTGTGCCCTCTCTACAAATAGGACTGCTTAAATAATTGAAAATTCGTATTTGCAAAAAGTGAAAAACCTATCCAGTGAGCAATCTTTCGGGTTTGCGCATTTCGTAAAAATCCGTTTAGTATTACATCTGTGTAGCATTTTCTTTACTTCTTTTTACTTTTATTTAAGTAACTAAGAGTTAAATAAGAGGTAAAAAAATGAAAACCATAACCACTGGACACTGGACAAACATAAACTACTTCGAAAACCATTTTTTTCTAAATAAGAAGACTATTAAAAAAAAAAGATTTTCGAAGTGATTTATGTTTGTCTGTGTGAGTGTGCCCTCTCTACAATTCACTGCTTAAATAATTGAAAATTTGTATTTGCAAAAAGTGAAAAACCTATCCAGAGAACAATCTTTTCGGGTTTGCGAAATTCGCAAAAATTCGTTTAGTATTACAGTGGTAATCTGTGTAGCATTTTCTTTACTTGTTATTACTTTCATTTAAGTAACTAAGAGTTAAATAAGGGGCAAAAAATGAAAAACATAACTACTGGACAAACACTGGACACTGGACAAATATATATCACTTCGAAAACTTTTTTTTTTCTAAATAAGAAGACTATTTAAAAAAAATGTTTTCGAAGTGATTTATGTCTGTCTGTCTGATTGTGCTCTCTCTACAATTCAGACTGCTTAAATAACGGAAAATTCGTATTTGCAAAAAGTGAGCAATCTTTTCGGGTTTGAGAATTTCGTAAAAATCCGTTTAGTATTATAGTGGTAATCTATGTAGCATTTTCTTTACTTATTTTTACTTTCATTTCAGTAACCAAGAGTTAAATATGGGGTAACAAATGAAAAACATAACCACTTGACAAACACTGGACACTGGAACCACTTCGAAAACTTTTTTCTAAATAAGAAGGCTATTTAAAAAAAATGTTTTGGAAGTGATTTATGTGTGTCTGTCTGATTGTGCCCTCTCTACAATTCAAACTGCTTAACTAATTGAAAATTCGTATTTGCAAAACCTATCCAGTGAGCAATCTTTTCGGGTTCGCGAATTTCGTAGAAATCCGTCTAGTATTCTAGAATCTATAATCTGTGTAGCATTTCTTTACTTGTTTTTACTTTCATTTCAGTAACTAAGAGTTAAATATGGGGTAAAAAACTGAAAAACATAATCCCAGGACAAACACAGGACACTGGACAAACATAAACCACTACGAAAACATTTTTTTTCCTATCTAAATAAGACTATTTAAAAAAAAATGTTTTCGAAGTGATTTATGTTTGTCTGTCTGATTGTGCCCTCTCTACAATTCAGACTGCTTAACTAATTGAAAATTCGTATTTGCAAAACCTATCCAGTGAGCAAATCTTTTCGGGTTCGCGAATTTCGTAGAAATCCGTCTAGTATGCCAGAATCTATAATCTATGTAGCATTTCTTTACTTGTTTTTACTGTCATTTAGGCCCAGTTGTACGATCGTGGATCATCCTTGACCATGGTTCAGTTACCTAGGATACAATAGTTAATACAATGGTATCCTTAGCAACTGAACCACGATCAAAGATTATTCACATTCGTACAACTGGACCTAAGGCCTAGTTGCATGATCGTGGATCATCCTTGACCATTGTTCAGTTACCTAGGATACCATTATTGACACAATTGTATCCTAGGTGACTGAACCACGATCAAGCTGATCTCAGTTCATACAACTGGGCCTTAGAGTTAAGTGGTAAAAAAATGAAAATTTTCGAAATCTAGATTTATGCGGAAATATCCGCTTGAGTCTTCTTATTAAAAAAAAGGTATTCCACGTGGTTTATGTTTGTCTATCTGATTGTGCCCTTTCTACAGTCCAGGCGGCTTAACTGATTGAAAATTGTTATTTTCACAAAGCGAAATACTTCGCTTATATAAGCAATCTCTTCGAGTTGGCAAGTTTCAGCCAAAAACCACTGGATTTTTTTCTTTCTTAAAAGATGAAATATCATTTTTCAAGTCGACGACATAAGCCATCTGGGCTGCAGAGAGAGCACAGACAAACAGACACTACATTTTATTTTCTGAATAAGACCCGACAACTAATATTTCCGCAAAAAAATACAATTTTGACAATTTTTATAAAAAAATGTTATTCTTTTTTGAATAGGTATAATATTCCATTGTATCTGCCGAAACTCTTCCAACCACAAATTCAAAATGCAAAGCCATTAAAGGCATTAAAGTTGGAAGTTTTTCGCTACTTTAATGCGATTTATTGATGAATTTGAAACATATCAGTAGATTGTAAGTTTGATAATGACCCGTAAAGGTGTCGAAACTATAGTCACTACTAAATAAATCTAAGTGATACTAACAAAGTAACATGTGTGGGTTTTTTACCTGCATCAGGAGTGTTGTGGCAAAACATGTCATCTGCCTTTTTTTTCAAAATGCACTTTTTAGCATTAAATGGCCACAAATAAAGGATACTTGAAGTATGAATGAACGAAGTATCTTTATTGTACCTTTGTATTATGTATGTATTGTATCGCAATGATAACCTACATTCACAATTAAAAATACAAAACAGTTTTTGCTTCTCTTGTAAAATAACAAAAATAACATGTTTTGCCATAATACTACTGATATATCCGATAGTTTCGCCGCTCAGGTTAATTTTTCTCATCTAGTTGCAATAACTGCAAAAATGTTAGGTATGTGAACAATGTGATCTCATTTGAGTTTCAGTTGTAAGTTTTTGATTCTTTAATCCGATAGTTTCGCCGCTCAGGTTAATTTTTCTCATCTAGTTGCAATAAGTGCAAAAATATTAGGTATGTGAACAATGTGATCTGCTTTGAGTTTGAGTTGTAAGTTTTTGATTCTTTAATGTGATTTTTTGATTGAAGACAATTTCGTTTGAAATTTTTCGACAATTGAAGAAGTTTCACCTCTCAGGTTAATTGAACTCAAAGTTACAAGTGTTACAACATATTACAAATGTTATATGAAGGCAGTGTGATCTGCTGTGATAGAAATAGTTTTCATTGTGTGTTATTAAATAGCTATATGAACGTCAGTTAAGTCCTCGTGGCCAATTTAGTCTATTAGGGACAATTTAATTATTTATTGCTTGGCAGTCGCTCGTTACTGAGGAATTTTTCTCGGTCAGCGTATTGTTTCCAAGAAGTTTTTCCTTGGAACTTGGAAAAAGGAAAAAATGCGAGCGCTGTGGTATACGCAAATATAATAAAAACGCAATCAATGGGAAAGTGTAGTCTGCTATGAATAGGTTTATAAAAAACAATTGAATGGTTTTTGTTGGGGCAAACTTTCCAGCTTGTCATTAATCTAACGCAAAAACTTTCCAGACAATGCGTTTGGGGTAAAAAAGCGAGGAAGCGGCTGTTATATGTTCCTCGGGGCGATGGGTTTAACGGAAAGGTGCACTTGCCGCCTTTTATGCCTCCCCAAATGTCACGACATTAAAACCAATAGGACATTTTTGTATATGGGCCAGATTCATTTCCTGGATGAACTGGGGCGAGCGCGGGAATTCCGTAAATATTTAATCGCCGGGATTCGCATTTAAATGCCACCGGGACGACAGGTGGACGCCGCGAAAATTCCAAAACATACACAAAAACCATTAGCCGCGAAACTAATGAGCGAGGCGCCAATTAAATCACAAATACCAATTACACACGCGCATCGATCGCTGAAAAACATTAAAAAATACAAGCGAAGGTCTCGGCGCTGATAAACAAATTGGAATACTTTCTAACCTGCCGTCCACGCGTGGTGCGCTCGAATCCCTCCGCAGAATATCAAAGAAATATGGTCATTACTTACATTTATTTGCAGGTACGGCACACCATCACACACTATTGTCAGCTTCACTCAACTTCACGCGAACGTCAACATAAACACACATCCATATTGTTTGGATTTCTCTCCACTTCGTTCCCGTGAACACAGGTGAACACCACCACAGCAATACTGCCAACCGAATCGTCACCGCAATGCACCTGCTGCAGGTAACTTCATTCCACAGCAGGCCCCGACGTTGCCACACCTACGCATTTAAAAACTGCCTTAGTATGGGAATTCACATTGGAATTCCAAGATTAACTCCAAGTGGAGATACATTCAAATAAATATTAAAAAAAAACAATTTTCATAAATAACTGAAGTTAAGAATCGTTTTTTTTGTTCAATTTATTCAATTTTCATCACTGATTAAAGTTGATAATAAATTATCCGCCAGATAAACCACAAAAAGGTCTTGTTTCCCTCCACTATATTTAATATACCCTCAAGAACACATACAATAGCAGAGGTATCTATCTTTCCGAATATTTGGGAAACTAAAACCTTGTGGGTATCTATCCATCAGATAAATTATTGCCTACTTGGAAAGCCTGGAGACTTGAAACCACCTATCACAAGACTTTTGAATCTATCCTTGAGTATCTTTAACTGTCAGATAATCATTTATCCTATTATATCTATTTATATTTTATCTTATGGATCCAAAAAAGTGTCCATGAAAAAAATGTATCAAAGGAAAAATAAAATTGTAAATTGATTGCAGTTATTTCTTATTAACTTAATCTTATTATTATTAATGTTATTCGTAAGTCTTCCAATTTAAATCAATTAAATGCAACAAATTAAAATTATCAATATGTCAGACACTAACTGTCAATTTATACAGAGCAGGTCTTTCCATACATTGATAAAGTTGCAAACAATTGATTGTCATTGTAAGATAATAATATTAATGGTGCATTAGACAAGTAATTCCCAACATCCTTCTGGGTATATCTATTCAGAACAAGCCTTAAACAATAAAAACTTCCGTTTGTGACTAAATTTATCCCTAAGAAAACTATTGACTTGATCAGTGATGTGTGTTACATTTTATATGTAATGTTGGGAGTACTGATGAATAGGAAGGACGGGTGGTTGAAAGCCTTCAGTAAAAATCGGCTCTTACGTAAAAATTTAATACATTACTAAATACCCTAATCTGATTCACTGCCGCTGGATTCAAAGTCTCCAACGTCTATGCTAAACTTGTACTCCTGATCGCAGCCGAGGTATGCGTCGCTCATGAAGTACAGCGTGTAGTTGTGGTGGCCCGGGCTCGGGGCCACGAAGTCCAGTTTGACTCGTGCCTTCTGCTGCAGCGTTAACCGCTTAATTGACAGGAGAGAGTTGCTCTTTGGATCCCCAATGACCACCCACCAGCCTTCCTCACGTTTCTGAAACAGATTCGATACAAATGAGCTACCGACTTTCAACAAAAATATTGGCTTCGTTGAATTGTTACATTTTATTACTGCAAATACTGCTGCAGTTAAGCGAATTGCTTGGAAATGATAAGTTCATTATGGAAACTGCATTAGCATTTGTTAGGAAAATGTAAATCAAACTAAGTTAAAAGTTTTTGATGAACTTACGACGAGCAACAAATACTTTTGTTTATTGTGAAACTTATGCAAGTATTTTATTTATATTAATTTTAAATATGTTTCACCAAGTGTTAATCACCGATTCTTGCAACAAATGAGCGAACAAAATCAATGAGCAACAAACACTTTTGTTTATTGTGAAACTTATCTAAGTATTTTATTTATTTAAGGTATTATTATTGGGTACTTACAGGTAGAATTATTTTTAATCTTATTTTATTATTTATTTATTTTATTTTCCCTGACTAGTTTCATTTTCTAACAAACCATCATCAGAGACATGATATGTGTATTTTGCTATGTATATATTTTGATCATATTTTTACCATAAATATTTGTAATTAATTTTAATTTTGAAAGATGTCTAGATCATCTTTCAAAATTCAAATTAATAAAAAATATTTATGGTAAAAATAAGATCAAAATATATACATAGCAAAATACACATATCATGTCTCTGATGATGGTTTGTTAGAAACAAACTAGTCAGGCAAAATAAAATAAATAACAGGTAAAATAAAATAAAAATAATTCTACCAGTAAATACGCAATAATAATACCTAATAATATAATAATATTAATATAATAATATAATAATAATACCTTAAATAAATAGCTGGTAACTTATAGATAACACCTTAAACTTATTTTATTTATATTGATTTTAAATATGTTTCACCAAGTGTTGATAACCGATACTTACAATTTAACTTTATTTTGTGTTTGAAATGTGTAAAATTTTATACCTGCGGGAAGAATGGTGCAATTACTGGGCCTGTGACTTCGTCTTCCCTCTCCAATTGTACGGCTACATGAACTGATGAACCTGAGTGGATCTTATCCTTATCTAGAACTTCGTAGCTCATCTCAATGTTGGGGTATCTGTTGCAGAATTTGGCAACATCAGCCATCTGCGCGTCACTCAACTGCAGGAGTTTCGAACGGTCCTCGTCCTCAAGCTCCATTATATCGAATACCGTCTCCACATTCTTAAACGAGAAATTAATAATATATGAGGTAAGTTACAATTATTATGACGGATTTATAAATTGTGACTCTAATATTTTATATGCAAGTAAAATTTTATACCGATATTAAATACTAAAACTGGATGCTTAAACCAGCATTGTATTATTTTTGTTTTATTATTATTATAATCAGATCCTTAGTCTACCCGTAGGGTGTTAAGGTATTATTTTTGTTTCGTAAAGTATTTTTTTACTAACCTTATCTGTACATCTTTTAATAATATCGGCTATGAAGTGAGGTAACTGCTTAAGATACGAGTCCTTGCTCCACATAGCCTGCGTGACCATCTGAGCGAGCTCCATGGCGGCCACCGCTGGGGACAGCCAACCGTTTGAACTCAAAACGTCCACACATGCTTGTATGAGCCGGATTGCTTTAGCCAGCACAACTTCCGTGTCGCCTTGCAACTCGGCGCCCAACTGCAGCCGGCACAGGTGTGCTTGCAGGAGAAGGTTGGTTTTAATGTGTGGGTCGTTGAATTTTGGCGCCCCGCCGGAGGCGTTTGTTAGTTTGTTGGGCAAACGCTGTGAGAGGGTGCGCAGTAAGTTGTCCTCGTGGTGCCTCACTGGGACGTCTTCGTACTCCGCAGCAGAGGATATGATTTCCAGCAAGCCTCTGATCTTGGTTTTGCTGTTCAATGACAAGCTGAATAATTCTAAAAATTAAATATAAGATAAGTATCGTATAATATGAAGATAAATGGTGTATTATAACTTGTTGATAGGTATGATGAGTATTATGGAAAACTTAGCCATTTTTTACAAGTTATTTTACATATAATGTGTACAGAAAAGAACAAAAATTACCTATTGTAGTGTAATTAATATAATAATAAGCAGCAATCATTCCCAAATTAAGTGGCAGACAATCCATTTCCTCTTCAACACTGATGCACTTGGATTGCTCCAAATCGGATAAAGTGTTCTCCACAAGTTCCGATAAGTGATCAGACAAATGCCTATGGGTTACTCCTTGCAAATTATAATAATTTGGATTTTGTGTCAATCGTCTGTACAGGAATGTCCATGTTAAGTAATCCACTGCATCTTGCTTGTTTTCAATCGTTTTGGTAACTATTTCGGCATTAAAGTGATCGTGCAGCCTGTGGTCCAAATGGCTCTGGAAAGATACAAATGTACAGTTGTAGGATACACCGAACAATTCCAAAAGCCAGGAATTGATTGGCAGTTGGCAACAACTGCTGTGGTGGAGTCACCAGAGTTAGATAAAAGCAGCAATGTAACATCACTCACCTCGACAGGTAACGAGTCATTCAAGAACTTCTTGAAGAAGTCCTTTTTGGAGCTCTGGCACATGAGGACGCATTTAGCGTCGTCGTCGTCCAAGGGCCGATTGGCTCTGCCAACCATCTGCAAGACGTCAGTTATGGGGTAATCTTCGTAAGCGTGGATTTTGCCATTGTAATATTGTGTGTCCATTATGATGATTAGATGGGCAAATATGTTCACTCCCCAGCACAGATCCCGCGTGACAACTGCGACTTGTACAGCGCCGGAGTCGAAGAGCTGCTCAACAAGACGGTGGTCACTTGCTGTTAAACCCTCATGCATGTATGCCACACCTTGAGAAAGCGTTTCCTTCAATGTCTACAAAAGAATACAATGTAAATTAATTACAAAATAAATTAATTAAATTAATAAATGTTGCGACAAATATAGAAATAAAAATATAAAAATACCTTATCGGACATTCTATCGAGGAATGGTTTGATGTCCTCCTCTTCGGCATGGAAAAATCTGTTAGGTTGTGATTCTGCAGCAGCGTATGTCAGTAAATCAATAGCCGTTAGCCTGGCCTGTTTTCTTGTCGGAACGAAAATAATTACAGGCCTATGCGTGCTGTGCCTTACAATAGCGTTGTATACAGGTTTCGACATGGCAATTAATCGAGAGGCATTGTGGGTGATATTAATACCCTGTACGTGCAATTCAAGAGGCACAGGGCGCACGCTAGGGTGAAAATTGAATGTGCAATTTGCATTACATCCCAACCACTGCGCAATATCCTTATAATCTGTTAAAGATGCTGATAGTGCAATGATACGTATAGGTTTCTCAATCTGCGATGAAATATAACGCATCCTCGAGCAGACCACTTCAATGACAGGCCCGTCTTCACCGCCGATCAAATGCAGCTCGTCCACGATAAACAGGTTGACGTTCTGAACATTCTTGCGCTGCTTCCATCGCCGTGACAGCACGTCCCATTTTTCAGCTGTTGTTATTATGACCTGCCCCTTAGCGAGGAGCTTCAAGTCCGTGCCTGTTTCGCCGGTCAACAGCACCACTTTTTTCCCCAGTAGCTGCCCAAACTTGTTATGCCAATCGGCGAAAATAAGCTCCGCCAAAGCTTCCTTGGGAACCAGATAGACGCATCGGCCTTCGGAATTCAGCTGGAACAGTCTCAGTACTGCAAATTCGGCGATCGTTGTTTTCCCTGAACCAGTCGGCGCCCCAATAAAAACATTATCATCGCTGTTGTAAACGGCATTAAAGACTTGGGTTTGTATGGGGTTGAATTGTGGAAACTTTTCTGAATACAAAGACTCGTACTTAGCGTTTCTTAAGGCTGTTACTGGTAGGGGTTGCAGGTCGAGTAATTCGGTGGGTGGGAAATTTTTCTCAGGGAGGATCAAGTGCCTGAATGATACAGGAAGCTGTGTTTCAGCTCCTATCCACCTATCAGATACGACACGGAGGAAATACTGCGGTGGCAGAGGCTCAAAAATGGGCACAAAGAATTTAACAAGGTGCTCATCTGCGGAAAATTTCGATTTCAGAAGGAAGTATTCATTGTGCAATATCACTTCAGAATCCACGTCCTCGACTAATATCCAAAATCCTTCAGATGCCCCGTGTAGTTTTTCGTCCCACTGGAAATCTGGAGTAATCGTCAATTCTACGCGCAATGTAGACCTCGTAATTGGTTGTATGTGAGTTGATAGCTCAAGTTTCGGGAACTGGTGCACGTATTTGTGAATGGTTTTGCCCAATTTCGGCACCCTAATTAACTCTCCAATCTCGTTCGGGCCTAAATCATATAATCGCTCCCATGGGAAATTCTTCTTTTCTATCTTCTTTACAATCTCTTCAGGCATCTTTCTGAATTGTCGTAGGGGCGACATCGACTGCCACATGCGTTTATCAATCATTTTGCATAGAGCCAATGTTTTATCGGTAAGCTGTGCCCAGCCACGGTGAAGCACAATTTCAAATATCGCTCGCATTAATCTCGAAGCTGACTGTGTTACGTATACCATGTCTGACATAAGAGCAAATCCTTCCAACTTCAACTGAGATATGTATGCTTGAAGAAGAACATTTACCTAAAATATAAAAATAAACATTAAATTATGTAATGTATAAAAACAGTTGACAATTTTTTTTAATTCATAAATTAGTGTCAGCAATTGTTTAGGCGCGGGTTTAGTTCAAGGGCCCATTATCTGATACACCTTGTATAAGTTTTACCAATTGCTAAAGCCAACACCTAAACACTTTTAAGAGTACCCTGTAGAACTGCTAAATATACTAACCTTTGCACTGGGCTCTTCAATGCTTTCTTTAATTGGTATGGGGACTCGTTCCATCAACTTTTGCAGCTCCAATTTTTCTTCTTCACGCACCGCAATATTCTTAAACTCACCAGACAGTGAGAAAACCCTAAACAGCTCAATTTCGCTAAGCATAGGTTTCAGCAACTGGTTGTAGGTTGCCATGGTGTCATGCGTGCAATAATAGTGAGATGCAATCCTTCCAATTTCTGTTACTTGGAACTGCCCGGTCTTCCTGTCATATTTAACCAATCCGCTGCGGTCTAAATGAAGTGCTGCTGTGTGTATGATGTCCCCACGATGTTGCTCTAGTAACGGATCCATTTTCATGTGGTCGTGTGATATTCCATAGAGCGTTGGTTGTCGCAGCATTCTAATGTAAAGGTAGGTGTATCCAAGCCAAGTAACTGCATCTTTTACGTTTTGTACTGTGCCAAGCACGATTTCAGCATTCAACATGTCAGGCAGCTTGGTTACTAACTGGGATTCTATCGGGAGCTGCTGGTTCAGTAATGACAGGTAATATTGCAGCTCACTGTGGTTGGTAATCAAAATTCCCTCGCCTTTCGTGTCGTACTGCGGCCTACCAGCTCGACCCAACATTTGAAGGACATCAAGAGCGCCTAACTCCACCCACCTGAAAAATAGTGAATCTATAGGATCGGTAAATTTTTTAATATTGCGTCTAATTACCTGCCCTTTTCGGGGTTGTAAATTTGAGTCCCTTTAATGATTACAGTGTGCGCTGGCAGATTCACACCCCAAGCCAAAGTTGCTGTTGAAACCAGCACCTGTATGTGCCTGTCGGCGAAAAGATCCTCCACTAGGGTACGATCAACACGTGTCATTCCAGCATGATGGATAGCGAAACCATAGGGCAGTAAATCCTTCAGCTCTTGATTTTTAACTTGCTCGGCTTCTGTGCGCAGGACTTCCATAGAAGCTGATCCTTCCCGCAAAAACTGACCCAAAGTATCTTTCTCCAAGCACATGTCTCTAATAGCTCTTGCAGTTTTACCAGTCTCCTTCCTCGAGTGCACGAATATTAGGACCTGATTTCTACCTGCATGCTCCATGGTTTTTTCATAAACAATTTCATTCATCACCTAAAAAATAAAAAATAAATTAAATTAATTACAAAGGAAACAAAAGTTAAATAAGCAATTTTGTACCATTAACACATGATGAATGATACTGATTTACACGATATTGATATACAAAAAATTTACACATGAACGTTGCCAAAATAGATCTCTACGGGCAAGTCGTACCATTTCAAATTATTTTTATACAGTTGGCATTAAGAACCAAACAGCTTGATGAGACAAGATTTCAATAAATAAGTATGACACCAAGGAACATCGTTGGTATGGTGGTAGCGAACTTGTTAATAACCGAAAAAAATTACCTGATAACGTTTAAGGGCTTTCTTCTCCGTTACACCAATGTACTGCTGTTCCAAAGCCACCGGCCTGAAGCTATTGTCAAAGTGGAATAAGCCAGTCTCCGGCTTGATCCGCAAAAATGAAGCCACATCTTGATAATTCGGCAATGTAGCAGATAATCCTACCAATCTAACGTCTTCCTGGGTGGCTTCAATCATCCTAATGGTCCTGGCAACAAGGGCCTCGAGCACAGGGCCCCTTTCATCGTGAAGCAGATGAATTTCATCAATAATTATCAGCCTCACCAATGAAGTAAAAGTTTTCTCGCCGCCTTTACGAGTAATGATATCCCATTTCTCGGGTGTACAAACGATAACCTGTGTAGCAGCTATCTGCTCTCTAGTGAGTTGATGGTCACCAGTCAACTCAGATACAGTCAGATTATAATTAGCCAGTCGTTTCCCGAAATTTCCCACCATTTCCTGTACCAAAGATCTCATGGGGGCAACATAAATGATTTTAAAATCGTCAGCATTTATAGTGCCGTCGTCGTTTATATGTTTACCAATTTCACGCATCATTGTTAGCAAAGCGACGTTAGTTTTACCAGCACCAGTCGGTGCACAGAGCAGTAAGTTCTCGTCCGATTCAAGGGCCGTTTTGTACAACCTGCTCTGGATGCGGTTTAATGTGCGGAAGCCCTCGAACACCGGCTGCACGTACTTTGGCAGCTCATCAATTGGCTTCAGCTTCTCGCTGTCGGAAAACGGTTTCGGTTTCAATGCAGGCACGTGCACCTCCTCGTAGCCCTTCCGTTGCTTCCTGAAGGAGCCCTCCGGCAACTGGCAGCGCTTATTCGCCATGAAGTGGGAGCCTTGGGTGAACACCAGGTCCTCGAAGTCGATGATCTGTCTCGAGCCGGACACCTGCCCGCCTGATGGGTTATCGGTGTCCATGTTTTGGTTTTTACGGTTCGAGGATCTTGTGTTGTTTTCGTCGTCGTCGTCTTCATCGTCCCCTTTTCCCGTATCTAGCACTTTTAATATTTTTAATAGGGTGGGGTCTTCCGTCATTTTCTCTCGAATTTTTTGTCGCTCGGTGTCGCTCTGTGACTTTGCAAGCATTGTGCAATATAATACTGAAAGCAAGAATGAAGAATTTGCATTAAAACAAAATAACAAAAATTAATTCATAAAATTAAGGCATACAATCAGGACTCGGGCAGTAAATATTTAGTTATACACTACTATGAATAACACCTAAATTCTTGAAGAACTTAAGGTAGTGCGGTACAAAATATTTAATTCTGGACTAAAAATTATCAAACTTACTCATTTGTCTTTGCTTCTTAAGTTGTTTGATAAAGTCAAAGCAGTCATAGCCCAAAAGTAAGACTAGCTGGTTCTCACATTCCCTGTCATCAGCAGCATCCCTAAGGACATTTAAGACTTCGGCAGCCTTAGCTTGAGATACCATAGCATCATCATAGATCTTTGAGAGTCTGCGTTGTAACCAATAAGCGTCTATGTCCAACGGGTGAAGAACTTTTTCCTTCTTCATTTCCTCAACTCCTCCTAGCTGCAATTAAGAGATTCAATCAGTCAGGCCCTTGGATCGGCTTTAAAAGTTAGTAATAAGAGCTAAGTTATCAACAAAGAAAGTGAAGGTCGATACATAGAATTATGACATCATTGGCTTCATTACAGTACAGTTAGTTGAGTAATATTTTTTTATAAGCTCCCGACAAGATATCAAATTATATGTGAATAAATAGCAAGTGATGAATATTGGATATTAAAAATTAAGGCCAAAAATACATTACATTTTCTGCATGAATTGCTCCATCCTCCCTGGCTTCTTCGCCTTCCTCATCTTCCATATCCTCTCTGACTTCACCGTACATGTCTTCGTCATCCTCCTCCTCAGACTCCTCAAACTGTACATTGATGCCATAAGTCTCATCGATGTTTTCATCGCCGGCGGTCGTAGTTTTGGTCTCCTCATTACCAAAATCTGTGATTTTCTTGCCTAGATTTACAAGAAGAGCAAATCTCTCCTCGGCAATTGGACCTAAAAAAGTAATAATTCAATATTAGCACTACAATGGGGACCAGATTAACTTGGGTGCGACCAGTATTTGATCATTATACTTCAATCGGGTTCAACGATTCGTACCTATAAGAGTCTCGGCTTCCTTTTTCTTTTCCTTCTCCTTGAGCCTGTCATTTTTCAAAACGGTCAATACTTCATCAGCTGCTCCGCACAATATGTCTCTCGGCTGATCCCCCAGAGCCTCCTGCAGGAAACTTAAGAGCACTTCGTAAGTCTGGCGAGTCTCCTGTGTCTTCGGCCTGTAGATTATCCCAACCATTTCATCGACACCTTCGGATAATAGTGTGGCGCCCTTCATCCTTGTGAAGTCGTACTGTGCTTCATCTCTTTTCTGACGCCTAAATAATAATTAAATTTTTATTATAACAAGAATAATAATACATTATTATTTCTTATAAAATACCAGTAAGTACTTAAAATAACCAATAATAATCAAAAATAACTGGTAACATAGATAAAATACTAACAATAATAATAAGTGCAAAGCAATATAACAATTGGAGCAGGCTTATACCCAAAATTGTTGAAAAAAATAACAATAAATTGTATTGTAATATACCAATAAAAAAGGTAATTATAACAATAACAACAAACTATATTGAAATATAACAATAATAATAATTGTTAAGGTTGTTAAAAATATTATGTTTAGTACTTACTGGTAAAAATTTATTTTTAGTCAGGCGAAATAAAATAAAAATAAATTTTTACCAGTAAGTACTAAACATAACAACCCCCATTTCAATATAGTTTGTTGTTTCTGTTTTACCAGTTACCAGTTTTACCGGTAATAACAACCTTAACTGGTAATTTATGGATAAAACCTTAAACTTAATAATAATTGTCGATATTTATCTTGCTGATAAATAAATATTACAAAATGTATATAAATCTTACTTGACTTTGCGTTCCTCTGCTTTCCCTGGGCGGCTTCTCTGTGCCCGATCACCCATTTTCGTGCCCGTCAGCTTGCCCACAAGGGACATGACCTCACCGGTAGCCTCATCTCTGCTGCGCCGCTCAATGAGGCGGACATCAGCTTGTAATACAAGATTGGAGTTCTATAAAGAAAAATATACTTAATCACCACAATTTATAAAAGTGCCAATGTTTCCAAAGTTGAGAATAAGTGTTCTACCTTATAGATATATCAGCAATGTAATAATTATATTTCGATAAAGCACAGAAAACTACGATATACTTCGGCTAAGTTTGGAATGGTGAGGTAATTGATCACATTAACCACATGATTCAATTACAAACGACCTACAGCTGTAATATTGCTGCGTGTTTATGCGGCCCGTTTTTATATTGCTTTGTTGTGACTTGTAGATGAAAATTTAAATGCCTGTGAAGATAACTTGAGGTGTCTATAGGAACATTTACATTTGGAAAGTTTACTGGCGGAAAGTACTTGCCCAGTAAACTTACAATGTGTACACAAGAAAAACGTTTCTTATTTAGTTTCTTTCTTGAAAGATGTTTTTCTTGTTTACACATCGTAAGTTTACTGGTGGCAAGTACTTTCCACCAGTAAACTTTCCTAATGTAAATGAGGCTTATTGCGTTGAAAACATGCCAATGTCCACCTGTGTAGCAAATCGCAATGAAATTATGCAGATTGCTATTCCAATTATCTTGATGTCTCTAAAGCAGTCATTGACAAGGCTATTCACTCTAAACTTTGCCCTGGTATTACTTAAGCATTTTTCTCAGTACGTTTTGACTAAACAATACAAATATTGATGTCTATAATTTATCCGACCAGAAGTGCAATACAAGTAGCGACACATTGAAATGGATCATTATTCATGTTCATATGTTAACTACATGAATAATAATTAACAAATGTAAAGTTAATAATCATCATATTTTGCTAAAAAACAAATTATCACCAATGTTAAAATGCTTGCAAATAAATGCCGAAAGATAACATAAACGTAAACATAACCTAGGAGTGCGTCGCAGCTACGTTTGGCAATTATCGCTTTTTACAGTATTTATCTTACAATTTATGGACTTGTATATGAGCAGCATATATTCCGCATTAATTATTGGAGGCATTAACGGGTTAATTATGAAAATTAGATAACTTACAGCTTTATATTCATATTGAAGCTGTCTGGCCGCAGCATCCGCCATGATGGATTTCAAACAAACTTTGAATTATGTTGGCAGCGGTGGAGGTTCTACACTTCGAAACTAGCGACGTTGCCGCACCATATTTTTATTCTGGTGTGTGCTGTAATTTAAAAGACAGGTTTACACGGGTATGTTAGTAAGTATATACAGGGTGTCCTGAAAGTATCTGCTGGTATAAGTGGTATAAGTACTCTTAAGAATGTGTTCAACAAGACTAACTAAATTAATGGTGATTATTGTTGGTTTGGAAAAGACAAATCAATTTAATGTGTTAGAGGAGATTAAACTTTTGTAGCCTCAACGAAAGAAGATACAATCCTCTTTCTTGTGATATTATTGGTGAACCGTCAGCCAGAACTTGATTTTTTTACATATAACTCGGTATACGAGATCAACAGAAGATTTTATAATTTGACTATCGATTTAGTTTGTCTTCTTTCATTAAATTAAGAGTTGTAACAGATACAGATACTTTAGAAAAAATGTATCTAGATACATATCTAGATACAAATTTGAAAATGTATCTATACTCTGATTTTTCTAAACTGGCGTGCACGTCATCAAACAGCTGTGCGATGAGGTTTTTTCGTACCAACGTGATTGTTTTCGATAATATGCATAACAATAGTTTAAGAATCGAAATTAATCTGAGGATCATTTGTTACATAACACTGATCACCGGTGGTTATAAATAGGTAATCGGTGTATTAACCGCGGACACAATTTTCGCCTGCCAATCATGTAATAAATCATGTTATGTTGGCATTTGCGATATGTTTTCGGCGACGATGCCACTTCTTTTTCATTAACGCATGCCCAACTTCTTTGACGTCTAACTTGTTACATTTGATCGATTATTACAATGCATATTTTGCCATTGTAGATGTTAAACCATAACCACAAGATTGATATCTGTACGATAAACGGCAGAGAAGTCGACGATTTTGATACGAACCGCGCACTATCGCACAAGATTGCACGGACGCAACAGCTGATTGCAGCCATTTTTAAATACCCAGGACAGCTGGCAACCTTGTAAAATTGTGCCATCATTATTATGATTATTATTTTGATGACAGTTTAGAAAAATCAGAGTATATCTACAAATACAGATACTTTAGAAAAAATGTATCTAGATGCATATCTAGATACAAATTTGAAAATGTATCTAGCTACAAACACCAGGACAGTTAGTTTCAGGTGTACTGTATAAGAATCTAATATTAAATTTGCAATTAATAAATTTTCAGAAATTTCAGTAATAATTAAACTTAACTTGGCAATGCACAAAGTTAAGTGTTTGATTTTCTCCCTTATTTGATACTGAAACTTTGTCAAATTTTCAGGAGAATTAGTTTCAGGTATACTGTACACGAATCAAATATCAAATTTGCAAATAATAAATTTTCAGAAATTTCAGTAATAGCTAACACATACTTGTCAATGCAGAAAGTTAAGTGTTTGATTTTCTCCCGTATTTATTACTGAAACTATGTCAAATTTTCAGGAGAATTAGTATCAGGTGTACTGTACACGAATCTAATATCAAATTTGCAAATAATAAATTTTCAGAAATTTCAGTAATAACTAACCCATACTTGGCAATGCAGAAAGTTAAGTGTTTGATTTTCTCCCTTATTTAATAGTGAAACTTTGACAAATTTTTAAAAGAATTAGTTTCAGATGTACTGTATACGAATCTAATATCAAATTTCTAAATAATAAATTTTCAGAAATTTCAGTAATAGCCAAACCATACTTGTCAATGCAGAAAGTTATGTGTTTAATTTTCTCCCTTATTTATTACTGAAACTATGTCAAATTTTCAGGAGAATTAGTATCAGGTGTACTGTATACGAATCTAATATCAAATTTGCAAATAATAAATTTTGAGAAATTTCAGTAATAACTAACAAATACTAGCCAATGCAGAAAGTTAAGTGTTTGATTTTCTCCCTTATTTAATACTGAACCTTTGACAATTTTTTAAAAGAATTAGATTCAGGTGTACTGTATACGAATTTAATATCAAATTTCCAAATAATAAATTTTCAGAAATTTCAGTAATAACTAACCCATACTTGTCAATGCAGAAAGTTAAGTGTTTGATTTTGTCCCTTATTTAATACTGAAACTTTGTCTAATTTTCAGGACCATTAGTTTTAGGTGTATTGTATACGAATCTAATATCAAATTTGCAAATAATAAATTTTCAGAAATTTCAGTAATAGCTAACCCATACTTGGCAATGCAGAAAGTTAAGTGTTTGATTTTCTCCCTTATTTATTACTGAAACTATGTCAAATTTTCAGGAGAATTAGTATCAGGTGTACTGTACACGAACATAATATCAAATTTGCAAATAATAAATTTGCAGAAATTTCAGTAATAGCTAACCCATACTTGGCAATGTAGAAAGTTAAGTGTTTGATTTTCTCCCTTATTTAATACTGAAACTTTGTCAAATTTTCAGGAAAATTAGTTTCAGGTGTACTGTACACGAATCCTATATTAATTTTGCAAATAATAAATTTTCAGAAATTTCAGTAATAACTAACCCATACTTGGCAATGCAGAAAGTTAAGTGTTTGATTTTCTCCCTTATTTATTACTGAAACTATGTCAAATTTTCAGGAGAATTAGTATCAGGTGTGCTGTATACAAATATAATATCAAATTTGCAAATAATAAATTTTCTGAAATTTCAGTAGTAGCTAACCCATACTTGGCAATGCAGAAAGTTAAATGTTTGATTTTCTCCCTTATTTAATACTGAAACTTTGTCAAATTTTCAGGACAATTAGTTTCAGGTGTACTGTATACGAATCTAATATCAAATTTGTAAATAATAAATTTTCAGAAATTTCAGTAATAACTAACCCATACTTGGTAATGCAGACAGTTATGTGTTTGATTTTCTCCCTTATTTGATACTGAAACTTTGTCAAATTTTCAGGAGAATTAGTTTCAGGTGTACTGTACACGAATCTAATATCAAATTTGCATATAATAAATTTCCAGAAATTTCAGTAATAGCTAACCCATACTTGGCAATGCAGAAAGTTAAGTGTTTAATTTTCTCCCTTATTTATTACTGCAACTTTATCAAATTTTCAGGAGAATTAGCTTCAGGTGTACTGTATACGAATCTAATATCAAATTTGCAAATAATAATTTTTCTGAAATTTCAGTAATAACTAACCCAAACTTGGCAATGCAGAAAGTTATGTGTTTGATTTTCTCCCTTATTTATTACTGAAACTATGTCAAATTTTCCGGAGAATTAGTATCAGGTGTACTGTACACGAATCTAATATCAAATTTGCAAATAATAAATTTTCAGAAATTTCAGTAGTAGCTAACCCATACTTGGCAATGCAGAAAGTTAAATGTTTGATTTTCTCCCTTATTTAATACTGAAACTTTGTCAAATTTTCAGGACAATTAGTTTCAGGTGTACTGTATACGAATATAATATCAAATTTGCAAATAATAATTTTTCAGAAATTTCAGTAATAACTAACCCATACTTGGTAATGCAGACAGTTATGTGTTTGATTTTCTCCCTTATTTAATACTGAAACTTTGTCAAATTTTCAGGACAATTAGTTTTAGGTGTACTGTATGCGAATCTAATATCAAATTTGCAAATAATAAATTTTCAGAAATTTCAGTAATAGCCAAACCATACTTGGCAATGCAGAAAGTTAAGTGTTTGATTTTCTCCCTTATTTAATACTGAAACTTTGTCAAATTTTCAGGACAATTAGTTTTAGGTGTACTGTATGCGAATCTAATATCAAATTTGCAAATAATAAATTTTCAGAAATTTCAGTAATAGCCAAACCATACTTGTCAATGCAGAAAGTTATGGTTTGATTTTCTCCCTTATTTAATACTGAAACTTTGTCAAATTTTCAGGACAATTAGTTTCAGGTGTACTGTATACGAATCTAATATCAAATTTGCAAATAATAAATTTTCAGAAATTTCAGTAATAGTTAACCCATACTTGGCAATGCAGAAAGTTAAGTGTTTGATTTTCTCCCTTATTTAATACTGAAACTTTGTTAAATTTTCAGGGCAATTAGTTTCAGGTGTACTGGAAACTTTCCAAGAACGTCTTACTTTCTTATTTAGTTTCTTTCTTGACAGACGTTTTTCTGGTTTACATGTCGTAAGTTTGGTAACTTTACTGGCGGACTTACTGCCAGTAAGTCCGCCAGTAAACTTTCCAAATGTAAACGAGGCTTTACACATCGTTAGTTTACTGACGGCAAGTAATTTCCACCAGTAAACTTTCCAAATGTAAACGAGGCTTTAGACATACTCTTTGTCAAATTTTCAGAGCAATTATCTTCAGGCATACTGTATGCAAATCTGGCATCATATTTGCAAAATATGCATTACTGCATTATATATTTTTGACTTTTGATTACCATAGGAAGCGCATCAAACTTTTATAAAATTTAGGAGTCAAAATCTAGTAAACCATAACCGATACTAGTCAACTCGGAAAGTTATATACTCGATTTCCTCACTTATTTAAGACATACTCTTTGTCAAATTTTCAGAGCAATTATCTTCATGTATACAAATCTGGCATTAAATTTGCAAAATATGCATTACTGCATTACATATTTTTGACTTTTGATTACTGTAGGAAGCGCATCAAACTTTTATAAAATTCAGGAGTGAAAATCTAGGACATTTAATGTTCGCGATAATTAGTGATTAAATCAGCAACTGATTGTCCGTGCTTCACTTGTTCCCGGCATGACTTATGGCATGTTTTCGCGACAGCCTATCTAGAAGACATGGAAAAATGGCTCGACGCGCTGATTGCGGTTATCGAATTAACCTCCAGTTGATAAAAAGTGGACACACGGACCAATTCACAGCTTCATCCAGGAAACGGAGAAGGTCCCAAGTACGCCTTACTTTTCAGTTTACACACGACTCGCTGGCATTTTTAGGAGACAATCAGACACGATCGCCCCCTTTCTACGGCGGCCCGTCTCTCAAAGGCCGCTCACGCAGTCGGTGCGTGCTGCTCTCGCCTCCGGGAATTCTTGAAGCAGGTCAAGCACTGGTTCTTCACGTGTCCAGTGCGTGGCCCGATAAGGGGGATATAGGATGTTGGGTGCCGGCTTTCTACCTAGGGGGGCTACTACCTGGACTTACGCAACATTTCAAGATTCGTTAAGATAAAAACTTTATTAACAAATTTTTCAGTACACAAATCTAATAAAATCATACCATTTAATATAATGTAAACATTTATAATATAATCATTTTCTTTATACCTCTTGTAAGCAGTTCAATTGCACGCGATTGTGTGTATACATACATATATAAAAAAAACTATTTACAACGCGAGTATAAAAGTTTGTACAAATTAATTATGTACAAATTAGGCGAGATTAAAGTTTAAAACAGGACATAGAAGGAACCTCTTGTTGCATGACTAAAGCGCGCTAGCGTTGGACCTTCCGCGATTTAAAAAAAGTTTTTCAGTCTTATTGGTTGCGCCACGTGGCGATTGGCACGTTTAAGAAGAATCATCACGAAAAAGCTCGACGTGGCGCTTAATTGCGCTTTCATTTCCGTTAGTAATTATCACAGATTTCGCCCTCCCCGTTACGGACCTCGGTGTCAGGCCCAATTCAATTTTGGCAACTCCGAATTCACGTAATTCACGAGAATAAATAAAACACAGAAACAACAAGGCCTCACTTCACCAGTACGGGTTCTCGTTGTCCAGGTTGTTCCAGCAGGCGAACTCGCTCCAGGAGTCCAGCTTGGCGTGGAAGACGTCGGCGCACTTCATCGTCACCGTGACCGGCTCGGGTTTCGTCTCGCGCGGCTTGACCACCTTCTTCACTAGGCGGTAGTTGTGCCCGGAGTTGTTGTCCCAGTACTCCACGCCGTCGCAGCGGAAGCAAACGCAGAACTGCAGGGTGCGAGATTTCGGCGGAAACGGGACCTTGAAGGAGAACGTATCGAAGAGGACATACACGGAATTGGTGGACGCGTTGGACACGAAGGCGCAGTGCACGTCCTCGTGCGTCTTCCAGTCGTCGGAGGAGGTCCGCAGGACGACCTCCTTCTCGAATGATAAGTTGCTGACTTTGACAGTGCCTACGATCATCTCGTCTGACTCCTTGATGATGACGTTCTCCAGCGAGACCTTGTTGACCTCCAGCCGCTTTCTGAACTCCACATAATCCGAAGCCGGCTGCGAGAAGGTGATCTCCCACGGTTCCTGGTGGGCCACGGGCTCGGCGCTGATCCCGTGAGTGACTTGCGCTAGGAACTTGAAGCTCCACAGAGGAGGCACGTTGGACGGCTCCGTCATGACCCGCACGTGGGTCAAAGACATGCCCTTGTCGTCGGCGAAGACGACCCGCTTCTTCAGGCGCGTGGGGCTCGTAGGGTCCTCGTCGCTGCTGGAGTCGTCCGGGCGCACCACCAGGCACGGGCGCTTCGGGGACCCCGAGAGCGGCGCCTTCGCCAAGGGCCTGCAGGTCGGACGCCTCGCGTACGACTCATACCTGGACATGAAGCTCGACGGAGGGCTGTGGCTGAATATCGGCGGGCTGTGCGAGACCAGCATCTCGTAGTCGGCGGGCATCACTATCGAGCACATCAGTAACTGAAAGGAAATTAGTTCGATCAGTCGGGTACCAGTCGGCGATAGTCGGCGGCTATTTCAAGACGGCGCCAGCGCCAAGTACTCATGGAGGTGACATCGGACGGGGGCAATGTCACCTTTATGCAAATATTTACTACTGATTGGGAGCCGATCACGTAGCAAATTTGTGGTTTTCCTCATTCATTGAATCATAATGATAAGCCTTATCAAGGGGCAAGTCGGGAATTCTATTCCTTCCACAACCAGAAACACCCAATGTAATCGCACGCACCTCAAACGGATACAAATCGAAGCAACACTCAAATTAAGAAACTAATTCTAACGACCATATGATTCGCCACATTTGATCTGTACAACTAGAAAATTGCAGTTACTCATCAAGCCAAACCACCAATTGCTCAAGATTTGAAACCATCACTTCAGAGATGGAAATTTGTACCGGTCTACCTTTCTTGCTTATAAAAGTTAATTGACACAGTGGAAAGTTCACAAAAAGAAAAACTTTAATTATTGATTCTAGAAAAATGTCATTGAAGATTCACGACCATTTGATTCACCACATTTCATCAGATAACTCGAAAATTGCTGTTACCCATCAAACCAAACCACCAATTGCTCAAGATTTGATCACTTCAGGAATTTCCGTATCAGGGTAGATGGAAATTTGTACCGGTCTACCTCTCTTGGTTATAAAAGTTAATCGATATAGTGGAAACTTCACAACAGGAAAAACTTTAATTATTGATTCTAGAAAAATGCCATTGAAGATTCACGACCATTTGATTTGCCACATTTCATCGGATAACTTGAAAATTGCAGTACCCATCAAACCAAACCATCAATTGCTCAAGATTTGAAACCATCACTTCAGAGATGAAAAACTGTACCGGTCTAAGTCTCTTGCTTATAAAAGTTAGTTAACATAGTGGAAAGTTCACAAAAGAAAAACTGTAATTATTGATTCTAGAAAAATGTCATTGAAGATTCTCGACCATTTAATTCGCCACAATTCATAGGATAACTCGAAAATTGCAGTTACCCATTAAATCAAACCACGAACTGCTGAAGTATTGAAACCATTACCTCAGAGATGGAAATTTGTACCGGTCTACCTCTCTTAGTTATAATAGGTAAATTACATAGTGGAAAGTTTATATAAGGAAAAACTTTAATTATTGATTCTAGAAAAAATGCCATTGTTTATGAACATTTTTCTTATGCTCAAAATCCGAAAAACGTCATGAAATGTTGAAAATTTTATTCAACAGTTTTAAAACTCGAAAAATCTATCTTTGTATTCACAAGACTTCCAGGGTTAAGGGGATTGCCATTGCAGTATTTTATATTTTACAAGCACACGTGTAGAAGACAAGAAACTTAAAAAAATAGGGTTTGCCAATTTGGGTGGAGGTGCTGGGTTAATTGGGCACTTATTTTTCTATCGTGGTGAAAATTCGTACGCAGTCGAACCAATTGCATGGAAATTTCAGGAAGAAATAATTCTATGTAAATAATAGAAAGTAATTTTATGTTATTTTATTTAATTTTTTGGTTTTCATCGCTATCTATGGGCCATAGAGTTAGAAAGAAATTTTATATTACACAAACTCTAATCCAATTTTATTTTTATTACTTTTATTTTAAACAATAAATATAATATACTCAGTTTCATTTCTATTTTTAACTAAGTTGGCTCTGTTAGGATGACAGTATTGTTGGCTAATGTAAAAAGTCACCAGACTTAAAATAAAAACACGTTATATTTAAAAAAGAGGTTATATTTTATGACTTGATTTTGTCCCTTATTTAATACAGAAACTTTGTAAAATTTTCAGGAGAATTAGTTTCAGGTATACTGTATATGATTCTAATATCAAATTTAAAAATATTAAATTTTCAGAAATTTCAGTAATAACTAACCCATAATTGGCAATGCAGAAAGTTATATTTTTTATTTTCTCCTTTATTTAATACTGCAACTTTCTCAACTTTTCATGAAAATTAGTTTTAGGTATACTCTACATGAATCTAATATTAAATTTGCAAATAGTAAAATTTCAGAAATTTCAGTAATAGCCAAACTATACTTGTCAATGCAGAAAGTTATGTGTTTGATTTTCTGCTTTATTTAATACTGAAATTTTGTCAAATTTTCAGGAGAATTAGTTTCAAGTGTACTCTACAGGAATATAATACCAAATTTGCAAATAATAAATTTTCAGAAATTTCAGAAATAGCTAACCCATACATGTCAATGAAGAAAGTTATATGTTTGATTTTCTCCCTTATTTAATACTGAAACTTTGTCAACTTTTCAGGAGAATTAGTTTCAGGTGTACTGTATACGAATCTAATATCAATCAAACTTGCAAATAATACATTTTCAGAAATTTCAGTAATAACTAACCAATACTTGGCAATGCAGAAAGTTAAGTGTTATATTTTCTCCCTTATTTAATACTGAAAATTTGTCAAATTTCCAGGACAATTAGTTTCAGGTGTACTGCATACGAATCTAATGTCAAATTTGCAAATAATAAATTTTCAGAAATTTCAGTAAAAGCTAACCCATACTTGGCAATGCAGAAAGTTAAGTGTTGGATTTTCTCCCTTATTTAATACTGAAACTTTGTCAACTTTTCAGGATAATTAGTTTCAGGTGTACTCTATATGAATCTAATATCAAATTTGCAAATAATAAATTTTCAGAAATTTCAGTAATAGCCAAACCATACTTGTCAATGCAGCAAAACAAAATTTTGGATATCTATCTAGAGGGACTTTTTTCACATTTCTGTTCCATACGTCACACGTTCGTAAAGTTTGGGCAAGCATTTCAGGTACACCCTGTATTTATAAATTACACCGAACGTGGTTATGTGTAATGTAAAATCACTTTCCTATCGAAGTGTATTTTTTTTACCACCAGCATCTGTGGTTAGGAGAGCTTTCAGAGAGGGTTACCAATTGATTCAAAACTTGAAACGTTCCCAAACAATATATAAGGAACCAACGCGAGATTTGAAATCATCAGAAACTTCCGTCAAATAATACATTACATATGGGAAAGTGCCCATTGGAATCTGAGAGCATGATAAGAAATAATCACCAGACCTACTGGAGCTGCATGTGCAATGTTACTCACAATATATTCAATTCTATCTATTCATTCGATAACTTGACAACGATTGGAAATCAAATCAATACTACGTAATCACTATAGCTATTTAAATTGGAAGATATACCAAAAATCTTGTACTGAACAATATTGAATTTATACCAAACTAATAGTAAAATGTATAAAATTGCGTACATATAACTAAATTTAGAAACATCTCTGCTGTCAAACGTTCAAATATACTTCGCTATTTTGGGAACACAGTGAACCCCATACACCATTATCTGATGTGGTAGCGCATTATAATGAAATTTGTGCCGGTAAGGAAGTGGTAATATAAGAAATACCAGAATACATGTGGTACTAAAAATATGCACACTATTAGTTTCTTATAGAGTGTTCCTCAAACAATTATCTGCAGACTGATAGTCTACGTATTTTAAAACTGTCCTATGTACCCTCCAAATAGAGCCACGATGAATCCAAATAAATGATTCAAATAAATGATCACGAGAATTGGTGTCTTAAGTGACACCCTAATGCACCCTATAATCCATCCTATATGCAGATGACGAATACAAGACTAATACACTAATGTAATAGGTAAGAGCCCCGTCCAAAAATAGGTCTTAAAATGTCCTGAAGACATGAAAAACTATTACCTTAAGTATCTTACAGTGTTATTCATAAAAATTTAAGCCGCGGTTTAACGGTGGTTTAGTCTTAGTAACCATGGTAACCCTTTGTAAAACACCGCTAAACCACATTGTATTTTTTTTATGAATAACGGTGTATGTATCTAGAATCTATCAATTCTGGCCCCGATCGATAGATAATTATTTTGTAGAATCAAAAACAGTAAAAAAAGTAATAAAAAACGGGACTTGTGTCGTCATTTTGAAAGATTTTTCTCGTGTTCTCATTATTTTGAAGAATTTCGGATTAGCCGTGGTTACAAATTTTCGCCACTCATTGTCCCTTGGATAATCTAAAGTTGACTGGACCTTTCCCTAACTAGTCACGAAAACTGCATGTTCCTGACTGTGAAAACATGAAAATTCAATGTCATGAAAACATGAACATATTCGCAACAAGCCAAGAATTGGCGCAATGCTCTCAAAATTATATTTAGCCTAAAGAAGGTTCAATAAAAAACGTTGTGTGTGTGAGTTTACGGGTCATAAATATAAATGCTCCACGCTGGTTCATTCCAGAAGTTACAATTTTAGAAGCAATTGCGACGTAAGTCAAATAATATGCAGTGTGTTGACTGCATAAGTCAGTCAGCTTTAAATAAAACCGATAAAATCAGACGCATTATGTCAGAAATATCAATTAAGTTTCTACAATCTATAAGTAGACAAGATGTCACGAGTTCAAATCCCATTATAGAGGTGTTTATTATGTGCAACTTATAACCCACAGAAAGTAAATATGTGTATACAATCAAGTGGCTTTATGACATAATGCCTTCCCCAAAACAAGTTTTTTTTTTAAATTTGTTATTTAAGGCCTATAACAAAAAAGAAGTTAAAAATAAACTTAGCCCAAGTGACTAACTAAAAGTAACTCAATAAACTCAAGATAATACATGTATTGGTAGCACATACACTATAACTTCTTAGTGTGGGTAGATAAAATAGAAGAAATAAGGGGAAAAAAACTTTTAAAAAGACGTGCAGTCATATTCACATAAATCTAGTACAAGAAATTAGGTAACAATGGTAAGTTTATATAGAAATATCAAATTGTTTGTACTAGATTTATGTGAGCATAGAAATGTCAAATTGTTTGTACTGGATTCATGTAAGCATGATTGTACATAAAAGACGAAACGAGGAAATGAGGACTACTAATACATCAGTTTTACATAGGGTGTCCCAACTAAAATTTGTGGCAGAGTTTATAAGGTTAGGTTTGTCTAAATTTTGTCAGTTTTTAAAATTCGTAGTACCTAATTGGTGTTAGACTCCTAAATTAAATATTTTCACTTTCACCGACTTTCAAACCTTTGCCTAATTAGGGTTAACCACGTAAACTAAGATTTTCAAACTTTTACCAAATCAACCATGGGCTATCAAATCAACCATGGGCTACCAAATCAACTAAAAATCAACCATGGGCTAGCAAATCAACAAAAAATCAACCATGGGCTACCAAATAAAAAAAAATCAACGATGGGCTACATGGTTGATTTTTTTGAGGATTCATAAAGTTAGGTTAGTCTAAATTTGGTCAAAAATGTTAGTACCTAACATGTATAAATCGCATGTGATAATTTGGTAATGATTCCAGCAAATTTGCACGGCACTGATAGAGAGCTTCACCCGCTAATCTCTTACGGTGATTAAAAGCAAATACCGACTAACGGATCTCGAAAGTCAAGTTTATCCGATAATTACCGCACGTTGTCATTGCACGAGCGAATGTGGGACGAGGATCCCCGTGACCTGCCCCAACAGCCGCAGAGCAAGGATAATCGCCTAAACGGTCTCTAATCGGTATCAAGGGCGACGACGCAGTTACGTAACCGGTATGGAAATTTTCAGTGTGAAACGGCGTCCTTTCAGCACCTATGAACGATCTTGGCAGTGCTCGGCTCGGCGGAAATAAAAATAGGAAACATAATGGCAACGAAAACTATTTACATCAGATAACCTGGGCAGTTGAATCAATATCAATGAAATGCGCATTTAGATTCAGATATTTACTTAATGCGATAACAATAAGGAATCTAACTGATATTTGAAAAAAATACCAAAGTATCTAATATCAATCTAATATCATATTTGCAAATAATAAATTTTCAGAAATTTCAGTACCAACTAACCCATACTTGGCAATGCAGAAAGTTATATGTTTGATTTTCTCCCTTATTTAATACTAAAACTTTGTCAAATTTTCAGGAGAATTAGCTTCAAGTGTACTCTACACGAATCTAATATCAAATTTGCAAATACTACATTTTCAGAAATTTTAGTAATAGCTAACCCATACTTGTCAATGCAGAAAGTTAAGTGTTTGATTTTCTCCCTTATTTAATACTGAAACTTAGTAAAATTTTCAGGACAATTAGTTTCAGGTGTACTGTATACGAATCTGATATCAAATTAGCATATAATAAATATTCAGAAATTTCAGTAACAACTAACCCATACTTGGCAATGCAGAAAGTTAAGTGTTTGATTTTCTCCCTTATTTAATACTAAAACTTTGTCAAATTTTCAGGACAATTAGTTTCAGGTGTACACGAATCTAATATCAAATTTGCAAATCAGAAATTTTCAGAAATTTCAGTAATAGCTAACCCATACTTCTCACTGCAGAAAGTTATATGTTTCAGTTTCAGGTGTACTGTATACGATTCTAATATCAAATTTTCAAATAATAAATTTTCAGAAATTTCAGTAATAGCTAACCCATACTTGGCAATCCAGAAAGTTAAGTGTTTGATTTTATCCCATATTTAATGCTGAAACTTTGTCAAATTCATAGCTAACCCATACTTGTCAATGCAGAAAGTTAAGTGTTTGATTTTCTACCTTATTTCACACTGAAACTTTGTCAAATTTTCAGGAGAATTAGTTTTAGGTGCACTGTACACAAATCTAATATCAAATGTGCAAATAATAAGTTTTCAGAAATTTCAGTAATAGCTAACCAATACTTGTCATTGCAGAAAGTTAAGTATTTAATTTTCTCCCTTATTTAATACTGAAACTTTGTCAAATTTTCAGGAGAATTAGTTTCAGGTGTACTGTATACGATTCTAATATCAAATTTTCAAATAATAAATTTTCAGAAATTTCAGTAATAGCTAACCCATACTTGGCAATCCAGAAAGTTAAGTGTTTGATTTTATCCCATATTTAATGCTGAAACTTTGTCAAATTCATAGCTAACCCATACTTGTCAATGCAGAAAGTTAAGTGTTTGATTTTCTACCTTATTTCACACTGAAACTTTGTCAAATTTTCGGGAGAATTAGTTGCAGGTGTACTGAGCACGAATCTAATATCAAATTTGCAAATAATCAATTTTCAGAAATTTCAGTAATAGCTAACCCATACGTGGCAATGCAGAAAGTTATATGTCTGATTTTCTACCTTATTTAATAGTAAAACTTTATCAAATTTTCAGGAGAATTAGTTTCAGGTATGCTGTACACGAATCTAATATCAAATTTGCAAATAACAAATTCATAAATAAATGTTGCCATCAAATTGAGTATCTATTGAGTACAGAATTGATTTGCTATTTTTATTTTACAAAGCAAAATGGTCAAATTATAATATAAAATGTAGTTGGTGATTGGTTTACTTAATAATTCAAGCACACTTGAATGATTGAAGCAATCATTTAATTATTTTAATATATGAATCACGCAACATTGTTAGAAATCTGACATTAAATAATTGTTTCACAATAAAAAAAACTGCAGCGTTCCATTCCATGATTCATTGAGCATTAACAATGCCCCTATCAAAAATAGCGTTTGATAATGAAATTACGACTATTAAAACCATTGTTAGAAACAATGGATATAAAAGCGGATTTGTCGAAAACCTGTTAAATCAGCAGCAATTAAAACGTCTGAAAAACTATTTATATGCAGGTCAAGTTCCTCCTTTTGGCTTCTGATTCTTAGTTTTCAACAAAATATATTATTAACTTTGTAAAATAAATATATAAGCAATTCTGCTGCACAGTTTAGTGCCACACAGATAAAAAGCTCAGCGTATTATCAGTCGAAAGCTTAACTCACTGACATGATCTTTCCACTGGTAGTACACACAAATCTATTTTTGTATAATATTCGTATGAACTTGGCAAAAATTATCAGAAGAATAATTCTGCTGCATAGTTTAGTACCAGACAGATATAAGCTTATCTTATTTGCAATCGAAGGCTTAACTCATTGCCGTGATCTTCCCACTTGTAGTACACAAGAAGCTATTTTTGTATAATATTAATCAGTTTTCAAACAAGCATAAATATTAATTACACGTTGCGCGAAAAACAAGATAAATCTGTGATTAGCCGAGGTCCAGATCAAAACGTGTGCTAATTATAACACGGATAACGCCTCATCTTCCTGCATAAAAACCAAAGAAGCCGAGGTCTGCTTAGTTAAATATCACCGAGTTTGATAACCGAGGTTTATTTATGGAGCACTAACCTTCGGCTGCATTTAGTGTGAATGAAAATCAGCAGCGTTTAGAGGATGATTAATGCGCTATTACGCCCATGGTTTCTGGCGGTCTACAAAGGTGAATTGGACGGTGAATTTATGTTTCAAGAACAAATTGGAGATTTGATTAATGATTGGCTTGTTGCGAATTGTACGCATGCCAAAGGTCTCTATTGTAACGCATGTGTTGTATGCATAACGCTATCAATTTGCACCAGCCAGTTTTTTTAGCCGGCTTAAGTCCTTTTTCTGGAGCAAGTAATCGAAATAAACGTCCTAATGATTGATTTTAAAGAAGTAGTAGTAAGAAGTAAGTTAAGTATGTAGTAGAAGAATTAGCGATAATTTTGCTAATTATCTTGCTTGTGTTGTGTTTAGTGTTGCAACCCAGAAAAAGTTCGGTCGAAAAGTTGAAAAAAATTATAGAAAAGTATGAAAAGTTCAAGTATTTTGGAGTATATGGCAAACATTACATCTACTGCAATTGATAAAATTAGGCCCTTAGTTAGCCCTTAATGCTATAAAAGCACCATGCCAAGATTTGCAATTTATGCAAAATCTTCAGGCGTACGCCGAAATTGACGAAAATACAAGTCGAACGGCGTTAAACAAATTTTGTAACCATCTGTGGTATTTAGTACCAGAAACAGCTGCGATGTCATTTTTTAACAGTCAAATATCTGTAGACACGAGAAGGCAAATGGTGCATGGTCTTAAATACAATGAAATTTTCGAAGAACCCGTCAAGAAATGTGCAAAGCTAATGATAGATGTTGGCGAATACACAAAGCAGGGGATCGAAAACTTCATTTCTGAAGAATCCCTGAAACTTTTTGAACGATTTTCATTGCCAACGGAATTCCTTGAGAAGGATCCTTCCATATGGGAGAATGATGACGGTTTTAAGAGAGGCGCTGAAATTGTAAAAATACTGAAGGTTGTTAATCATGTTGCAGAACGAGGAGTTAAACTCATGCAGGATTATAATGAAGTTCTAACTAAAAACGAGGAGGAGAAGCAATGCATACTTCAAATCCCAGATACAAAAAAAGTACATTATCGAAACAATTGTAAATATGTTTCTTACTTATTGTAACAACACCTACACTAATTGGTAGAAGGTGTAATGATAAATATATATACTTATTGTAATAAAAATTAAATCTAGTTATTACAACGGGAGTTTCTCTATTTATTCTATATAAATTTTCATGTTTCTTAATTTTTTGCGAGCTAGTGCCACGTGTTCCTTTTATTTTTTAGTTGTGAGTCGTTTTCACAGAACATTTTCTTACAGAACACAACGAATTTTGGAAGGATCCCGAAAAAAAAATCACTATACCGGGTGATTCAAGTTTTATTACCATGGGTTTTTTAGGCATTTGGAGTTGCCCAAAAAATATGAAAATTTGGATTTATATAGGTCTGGTACTAATCTACGGAAAGGTAGTTTGACTTTTTCGATATAATTATATAGACGGTTATAAAATTGAAAAAACTCTTTCGGGCAAAATTCTCTATCGTTATTTTTGCCCGAAACTATTTTATTTTATTCATAGAACCCATTTATGAAATCAAAAATTAACGAAAATGATTAGATTTCAAATTAAAGCATTTTTTACATTACTGACCAACTTTCCACGGTATGATTTATGATTTTGTAAGTCAAGAGCCCTACAAAGCATTGACCGCGCCGGTGCGGTTGGAACGTTTTATGACTTTTTATGATTCCGCCAGTCGCCCGTGGGTTGAACGGGCCTTGCAGGACGGATTGGGTACGGCCCTATCATAAAACCCATAAAATCCATTATAGGGACTATTACTGGAAGCACCCGTCATATTTTACTATTTAATAATAAATCTTACTGTTGCAATATCAAAATTCATTTAATTCAATAATTGGTGCAATTTTTTTGACTTGGATTACACTGGAATGTTTGGAATAGCATTAAAGAATGTTCTGACAAAAACAATATAAATAAAATTACGAATTCTTTGTGAAATAACGTATAAACTACCGGATGGTTAAAATTACTTTTTTTATCGGCAGATTGGGCTTCGTCAATATCGGAACATGTGTACTTATTTTGAATTTTTTATTTCAATTAGAAGTCGCCATTTTTGGCCTGGTAATAAAACTTGAATCACACGGTGTATAAATTTTCATGTTTCTTATTTTTTTTGTGGGGTAGTGCCACGTGTTCCTTTTATTTTTTAGTCGTGAGTCGTTTTCACAGAACATTTTCTTACAGAACACAACGAATTTTGGAAGGATCACGAAAAAAAATCACTATACAAGGTCGGGTTATCAAAATGTCTAACTCAATGTACCACGTCTTCTCGTTGCCCGATTGATTTCAAACTTACTTATGACGTGATACAATATTAGGAGTCGTCGTGAAATAAATAACGAAAAAAAAAATCACCAGGTACAGATAAGGTCCACCCTACTGCACATGATTTGCATCTCAACATTTAAAACTTATACAATAAAACTCATTTTTTCCATCTTTTCCGAACTTTTCCAACTTTTGTAACGGTCCGGTTTTGCCTCTGACGGAAACTGTCTTGATTATTAATTGCGCGCCTGGATCGCCAACGTAGGCAACCGTTACGCACACGTTTTTTTAAACGTGACGTGTTTCCGATATGCGTGTGATTTTTAAATCGTCGGCGAGGCGCCGCCATGAGGTAGAAGCTAGTCACCTTCCCTGGAGTGCAGACGTGTCACGAGGTCACAGTTTTTCTTTGGTCTATCACCAACCGGTTTCCGGGATTTAAAACGTGTCCTCCATTAACCACCCTAAGAGGGATTGACGGCACCAGGCACAAGGCAAAGGAGGGTACTGTACTACTCAACTATACACGCTCAAAACATCAGAGTAAGTGATTAAACCCGACATCTTTTTTTTTCGTAAAGACACGTGTCCGGCCATTGTTAATAAGGCCATGTGCTTTACTGGCGGTTTTTGGGTAAGGGCTGAAGTAACCCAGCCAGCCAGGTTCTTGGCTAAGGGCAACGAACATTCGGCCAGAGTTGTTCCGAGAATTGGAATTTAGCGAAGGCGTTCCCGACGATTGCCGGCCGCCGCCCGTCCTAAGCACCGAGCCCAGAATCGCCAGTGGAGTCGCCACGAGGAACACAGGCCAGATCTATATATTTTTTTCTTGTTCTCATTTATTGCTTTGATTTCATTTGATATATCGTTTTTTTCTTTTGTGTAAAATTTGCGTTGTGTGTTTCGTGCCGTACGTGTTTTGCGTTTTTGTAAGAAAAAGGTGGCTCCGACGGCCTTTCGCATCGCGCGTTACGTATTCGCGGGATTCGGCCGAGTCTAGTGGACGCGGCGTGATAGAGTTGCGGACGGAGGTATTTCTTTCAGGAAGCGTAGGCACGGTGTCCTGTGTTTTGTGTGAATAAACGCAGATATTTTACACCACAAAATTCACACCTGTTATTTTTTGTTCCCCCCACGTTTTCTCAATCGGGCATTATTTTCAGTTTAACTTCCTATTCTCATTGCGAGATTTAAATCTGGTGGTTTGGGCGCCAGATGGTCAGCCGTTGCGACAGTTCGTAATTTCTGAACTTCGCTGACTGTCTGCCGTCAACTCAAGCAGATAGGGTGGAGCCCCCCTTTGTGACGAAGTAGTGGCGAGGTTAAAATTACGTGGAGCCTTTTTTTTAACCCCCCCACTCTCCGATACCGAGAGCCTGGCCCTCGTCGCTGCTTCGAAGCGACCCTCCACTCGCTAAGCGACCTAACGCGCTGATAGCCCTTCAGGCACGTCACACTTTTCCAGGAAAGTTGGCCGAAAATGTCAACACTTTCAACTTTTTTTGAAAAGTTGCAACACTAGTTGTGTGCCCACGGCGGGAACTGGGTCCTGTCTTTGCAAACGCGAAAATGCAGGCGCAGAATTTGTTGATATAATTATTGATTTGAAGTAGATGACAATGAGGATGATTAAACAGGTGTAACCAATTGTCATAAAACAATTGATTTGATATTCGAAATGAGGTTTTAGTAGGTGTACAAAGTTACTTCTTCTAAAAGTTTAATTTATTGTCTATTGCTCAATGGTTTTTGTAAAAATCAAGACTTGAATAATTGAAACAAATTTCGATAAACCGATATTTAAGTATTTACTTGTTATAGATGACAATGAGGATGATTAAACGGGTGTAACAAATTATCATAAAACAATTGATTTGATATTCGAAATGAGGTTTTAGTAGGCGCACAAAAGTTCTAAAAGTTTAATTTATTGTCTATAGCTCAATGGTTCAGTTGTAAAAATCAAGACTTGAATAATTGAAACAAATTTCGATAAACCGATATTTAAGAATTTACTTGTTATACATGACAATGAGGATGATTAAACGGGTGTAACAAATTGTCATAAAACAATTGATTTGATATTCGAAATGTGGTTTTAGTAGGTGTACAAAGTTACTTCTTCTAAAAGTTTAATTTATTGTCTATTGCTAAATGGTTTTAGTAAAAATCAAGACTTGAATAATTGAAACAAATTTCGATAAACCGATATTTAAGTATTTACTTTTTATAGATGACAATGAGGATGATTAAATGGGTGTAACAAATTGTCATAAAACAATTGATTTGATATTCGAAATGAGGTTTTAGTAGGTGCACAAAGTTACTTCTTCTAAAAGTTTAAGTTATTGTCTATTGCTCAATGGTTTTTGTAAAAATCAAGACTTGAATAATTGAAACAAATTTCGATAAACCGATATTTAAGTATTTACTTGTTATAGATGACAATAAGGATGATTAAACGGGTGTAACAAATTATCATAAAACAATTGATTTGATATTCGAAATGAGGTTTTAGTAGGCGCACAAAAGTTCTAAAAGTTTAATTTATTGTCTATAGCTCAATGGTTCAGTTGTAAAAATCAAGACTTGAATAATTGAAACAAATTTCGATAAACCGATATTTAAGAATGTACTTGTTATACATGACAATGAGGATGATTAAACGGGTGTAACAAATTGTCATAAAACAATTGATTTGATATTCGAAATGTGGTTTTAGTAGGTGTACAAAGTTACTTCTTCTAAAAGTTTAATTTATTGTCTATTGCTAAATGGTTTTAGTAAAAATCAAGACTTGAATAATTGAAACAAATTTCGATAAACCGATATTTAAGTATTTACTTGTTATAGATGACAATGAGGATGATTAAACGGTTGTAACAAATTGTCATGAAACAATTGATTTGATATTCGAAATGAGGTTTTAGTAGGTGCGCAAAAGTTCTAAAAGTTTAATTTATTGTCTATAGCTGAATGGTTCAGTTGTAAAAATCAAGACTTGAATAATTGAAACAAATTTCGATAAACCTATATTTAAGTATCTGCGTGTTATTGAAAAAATGTAAAATTTCCCATAGCCGAGAGGTACTGGTTATACATGGGATTATATACAGTGTATATAATTATATACAGTGTATATAATTATATACAGTGTATATAATTATATACAGTGTATATACATATACACTGGGATTATACATTTTTCGCCAGGCTCGGCGGACATGATCAACATTTCGCTGTTCATAACGGCGTTAGAATTTCTAAGTTAACGTAGTTGATGGCTAACAACTATTGAGTTAAGGTCAAATAAAACATTTCAACGGTCAAATAAACTGTTTCAACTATGTTTTTACAATCTGATGACGTCTATTTGATTTCGGCTGTTACTAAGGGGTATTGAATTTAAATTCCGGTGTGAGCCAGTTGTTGGCTCAAAAATGTGTGGTCGGATTCAATTGTTATAGTTGATTTTTTGCACGCACGTCGGCTTGTATAGGTCGTAATTTATTATCAGCGGTGCTAAAACCAATGATAAAAATGCGCACATATTCACTGGTTATCACTGTGTGAAAATTATGCATACAAACGGCGCCGCGGGTCGCGCAAGGTCGAAGAAATTGCGGTTTTGGGAAACTTTTGTGGCACGCGCCCATGCGTGAGCCTCGTGGAACCCCAGGCGCGACTTCCTCGTCAAGTCGCCGGCGAGGGCCCGGCCTTCGGCCAGCATTCGCATTTTCCCCTGTGCAAACCAAAGAATATGCAAACCAGAAGACCATTAGCAAACCAAATGATCCGGCGACTCCCACGGACCGTTTCGTTCGCGCGATCAGGCGGTCGACGCGTGGTGTCTGAAAATAAACCGGTCGCCGAGCGGCGCTGTCCACGGATACCGTTTCGAAAAGTGCACATAGCTTTCTACCGCCAGACTCCCGGAGGCGAAACGGAAGAGACCTGTGAGCTCCGGAGGAATAGAGCACGCCGGAGCCCCATGGCGGAGGCTCAAATATTCCACGACCGACGGCCCTAGGAGACCCACTCAACCTTATAGAATATAGATGGTTGTAGATGATAGCGATCACGTATCGATCAATCATGTTCCATTCACTTAAATACTAGGGGAGATAAGAGAGTTGCACATCCTGTTTGCGCACCAGGAAATTGGTCGGACCAGGATGGCTCATCACCTCGTTCTGCAAGAGTATTCACGACTTTCAGCAGATATCACACATCAGAAGACAATCTACAAGAAATCAAATGGATGTTATTTGTTTGCACCCTCTGGGCTTCTAAATAAACATATAATTACTACTAGTGACCCCCTTTCATCCAGATTCCTGCCTTGGGTACCTGAATCTTTACAAGAGAAATCTAAAGAATGCGCCTTTTGTGCTACCCAAATAAAAAAATACAACACAAGAAGGAATTCAACCTTTCCCTAATCTATAAGCTCGTATCCTTGTAACACAGTTTTATTGTGAGAAATATCTGGCGTTTTACGACCTTGCAGTGTATTATAGCTTCCATGCGTAAGCTAGGATTGCACCCAGCACAGTGGTCGGAGGTATTTCAATTTAAATCGCGTGGGAGACAGAGCGGCTGCAAAGTCATCCTTGGAGGGCATGCAGGGAGGAAGATTAACATCTCGGCGAAAGCGTTCTTGGGCGAGGAGTGTAATGCAGCATATGGTGCAGGCAAGGATTTGTCGTTTGCAGCATAATTGGCCTCAATCTTTATCAGATGTAAAATATGAGTTCATGTAATCTGCAAACCACGCCCTTTTGGTGTCGGTTATTGTTAACTGTCTATGGACTTGTTTATTAAGCGCCGATGTTATGCACTGACCATTACAGGTAATCAATAAAACGCTGATCATGATAGATAAGCAGATATAGTTTGTATGTACAATTAAATTATTACCATTGCATCAATGTTCGCTACAAATATACAGAGAGCACATTTTATTTTTCCCCTGTATAAATTTTTGAAAAATGCTTTAACAAGTCAAAATGATTTTTTTTTTCAAACAAATATTTTGAGACTATTTTAATTTTTCCATTTTTAAATTTACTCAAAACCGTTTTTCTCTTTAAGCTCTTTAAGCCACAGGTACTTGTGTTGTGTTACTTGTGTGCTTGTGGTACATCGTTGGAAAGCTCTTGAAAAGTGCTTTCCAGTCATTATTAATACAATCTTTGTAGTCGTCCTATACAGAGAGCGCATAAACTATTAAGACCTGGCTTTATTTTTTCCCCTGTATAAATTTTCGAAAAACGCTTCAACAGGTCAAAATGATTTTTTTCAAAGAAATATTTTGAGACCATTTTCAATTTTCCATATCTCTCCGTTTTGAAGTTATGAGGTCAGAGCCATTTCTTTAAATGACAACCTATATTCTTTATTATTTTTTTTCAAAACTTTTCAAATGTATTTAAAAAATAGCAATAGAACTCATTTAATTTCTGCAATTCTACATTCTGCATAGATATCATCAAAATTTTTGACTTGAGTCTTCAAAACATTCAACATTCAACCTGTATCTTCGTCTAGACTGGAATTTAGACCATAGAATTTTTTTCGCACATGGAAGTATATTTCTTCTGCATGCGTAAGTCGTACAGACGCTTATCAATTGATTGATCGCGGTGTGCCATGACGCGCGATGGCTTATCGATAAGCGAATCTTATCGGCGCGGATTGAAGCATTCTTCTGGGCAAACCCGCATGATTGGAGTCTCGAGGAGATTGCGAAAAATGCGACGAGCTCACGACTCTCTTGTCGCCGACGAGAAACCAGATTATCTCGTTATCGCGCTCATAATGGGAACGGATTAAAAATAATTGATTGTTTACTTTGCATTGTAACGCGGTGATAATTAACGTAATTATGCGATAAGCGCTGTGAGCATAATAAATTATTTCATCAGAAAAAGTTACGGTAATCTCAATTATTTTCTGATGAAATTTGCGATGTTAGTAAATCACCAATTCAGGACGGTTTAAGCAAATGGTAGTTTTTGTGGAAAATGAGTGAATTTGTGTGAAAATTGTACAACTGGTACTTTTTTTCTTTTTTTTTTACTCATGAGGAGCTACATGAACGAAGAGACATTTGTTTTCAATCGGGCAGCATTTTTTTATGATGCTTTGAAATGTATGCTAATAACACAATAAATGGTTATTTTATCAGAAGACAAAATCTGCAATTTGGCGTTATGATCATAATGGACAATATCATCCATCATCAGATAAAATGATCCGAAGTTTCGAGTTACGAGAGTAATTGTTATTTCATCAGAAAAAAATATCTGAAATTTGCAGGTATGAGAATAATCGATTATTTCATCAGAAAACATGATCTGGGAATAATGGAGTACTTCATTATAAAAAATGATCTGGAATTTGGTGTTATAATATTAAGTGATTATAAACAAATTACAGTAATCGAAATAATTTCTGATGAAATTGGGTTATTTCATCAGAAAAAATGATCCGAAATTTGGCCTTTTGCAAATACTCGATTATTTATCTATATATCTGTTAAGTTTTCCTCAAGCTAATTCTCATAAAGATTTGACAAAGTTTCAGTATTAAATAACTAATAAAATCAACACTATAACTTTAATAACTTTATGCAATGACAAGTATGAATTAGTCAATACTGAAATTTCTGAAAATTTATTTATTGCATATTATTTAACAGATTCTGCTCAGTATTCCTGAAGCTAACTCTCATGAAAATTTGAGAAAGTTTCAGTATTAAATAAGTGAGAAAAACAACACTATAACTTTTTGCAATGGCAAGAACGAATTAGTCAATACTGAAATTTCTGAAAATTTATTTATTGAATATTAATTATCAGATATCTGTTCAGTTTTTCTGAAGCTAATTCTCATGAAAATTTGACAAAATTTCAGTATTAAATAAGTGAGAAAATCAACACTATAACTTCTTGCAATGGCAAGTACGAATTAGTCAATACTGAAATTTCTGAAAATTTATTTGTTGCATATTAATTATCAGATATCTGTTCAGTATTCCTGAAGCTAACTCTCATGAAAATTTGACAAAGTTTCAGTATTAATTAAGTGATAAAATCAATACTATAACTTTAATAACTTTATGCAATGACAAGTATGAATTAGTCAATACTGAAATTTCTGAAAATTTATTTATTGCATATTATTTATCAGATATCTGTTCAGTATTCCTGAAGCTAACTATCATGAAAATTTGACAAAGTTTCAGTATTAAATAAGTGAGAAAATCAACACTATAACTTTTTGCAATGGCAAGTACGAATTAGTCAATACATGATCTGGGATATATGGTAATAATGAAGTACTTCATTTTAAAAATTGATCTGAAATTTGTTGCTATAATATTAATGGATTACTTCATCATAAACAACTACAGTAATCTGGATTAATTTCTGATGAAATTGGGTTATTATTTCATCAGAAAAAATAATATGTAATTTGGCGTTATGAGAATAATCGATTATGTCATCAGAAAGCATGATATGGGATTTATGATAATAATGGCGTACTTCATTATAAAAATTGAACTGAAATTTGGTGTTATAATATTAATTGATTATTATTTGATCATAAACAAATTACAGTAATCTGAATTAATTTCTGATGAAATTGGATTATTTCATCAGAAAAAAAATCTGAAATTTGGCGTTATGATCATAATGAATAATATCATCAGATAAAATGATCTGAAGTTTGGAGTTACGAGAGTAAAGGTTATTTCATCAGAAAAAAATATCTGAAATTTGGCGTTATCAGAATAATCGATTATATCATCAAAAAACATGATCTGAATTTATATATGTGATGAAATTGGATTATTTCATCAGAAAAAATTATCTGAAATTTGGCATTATGAGAATAATGGATTATTACATCAGAAAATATAAGAATAATGCAGTACTTGATCATAAACATTAATCTAAAATTTTGTGTTTTAATGGATTACTTCATCAGAAATGAATTTAGATTGCTGTAATTTGTTTATGATCATTAACAAATTGCAGTAATCTGAAATAATTTCTGATGAAATTTGCGACTGCAATAAATCAGAAACCCAGAACGTCTAACTCAACTGGGATTTTTCCAATATCTAACTGAGAAGCTTTAGAATCAGGGAGATTTCTCTCTTAAATTAGGCAACATTGTTTTTTGGTCAATGTTCTCAAATTTCTTAAGATGGACTGCAAAGTTTTAAAGATTAAGTAATAAAGCAACACAAACAACTATCACTGAAACTTAAAACTCGAAACTCGAAACACTTAAGAATTTTTTATCTGAGCTCCTAACAAAGCAACACAAACTATCACTGACAACTTAAAACTCAAAACACTTAATAATTTTTCATCTGGGTTTCTAACAAAGCAACACAAACTGTCACTGACAACTTAAAACTCGAAACATTTAAGAATTTTTCATCTGAGCTCCTAGCAAGATGAAAAATTCATCAATCAGAAAAGTCAAAGTTCGGAGATTTTTGCCAGAGTGATGTACCACCTAGACAAGTGTTTCTGTTTCATTGACTCACTAGTTTGAGAAATTCTGATCTGGGTTAATTAATAAAAATGTAGCTATTTATGAAAGGTCATTCATTCACTTCTAAGATTTCTCTCTATATCGAAGCATGGGGTTATTGCACGTTATAGACGTTGCTTTCACTGCACTTAATGGTAGATTAGGCAACAGGGGAGGAGATTGACATTTATAACATCGTTAAGGGTTTAAGTCAGCGATTTGTGACAGTAAATCTTTATCCAGAAGAAATGTGTTGAAGACCTTTTTGTAAGCCTATCGAGCTTGTAGCAGAAGAAGAGTGACTGAAATAGCCAAAAAAAACAACACTTAAATAGCCCAATAAACTATCACTCAACGGTAATTAGCCATAGTATTAAAAATAAGCAGCCGTGATTTTTTTAATGAGGTATTTTAGTATACATCATTAATTTTCGTAGACAAGATGCGCCAGAAAACGCTAAAGAAGCCAACATTAAAATCGCACAATAATCTACCTGGTACATGGTAGGATCTACAATAGATGGTAAATTCTACCATCTTCACGTTGTTCAAATTGATTTTAAAATAGTAAATAGAAAATAGTAAATTTTAATAGTAAATAGTAGTTAATAGTAGAAAATAGTAAATAGAAAAAGTAAATAGAAAATAGTAGATCTAGTAAATGGAATAAACATATATGTTAATATAAAAACTGTATTTACTGTTTGTGTTTTTGCTTTAGCATTGTTCTTTTTGTTGTTTTGTTGAATTTTTGTGTATTATGTAGCTTTTATGCTAATAAATATTCTTTATTATTATTATCTATGGTAACGGTAATTTGCCGCAGCATTCAAAATAAGTTGTCGTGAATGTTTTACTACAATTTGTCACAGCAGCTGAAGAGAGGCGCCTGAAAAAGCCTGAATCGCTCAATAACCTATCACTCATTAGAGACGGTAATTAGATATAGCACTGAAAATATGCCTTCGTGAAGTAGCAAAAGAAGCCAACCTTAAATTAATTGGTAATGAAAAGCCATAGAAATGATTAAAGCACTTAATTATCATTAATCATCAATTATCATTAAGCCCTATTGTTAAACTCTAGTTATTGAAGGCACTTAAGTTTAAATTTCAACTCATGAATGATTGTTAATCATTTAATTAAATTTCAGCTCTGATTATCCATGGAAATTTTTGAGATCACCAATCTAGTCATTTGTAATGGCTGCGAAATTTTCCATCGAAAACTAGAGCTGACATTTTAATTAACACTTGTTAGAGGTATATGCAGAGGTTCGATATTTGTGACACAACAAATTTAATGATGTACTGATTATTTGATTTAATGTGGTGGTAATGTTATATTTGGCAACCCAACTTACATAAAATCATATAAAAATGGATTACTTTGGTGCCTTTTCACCTTTTAATGGGGGAAACATTGAATAAAAACATTTTTAATTCGAATTTCATCAGAAAAAATTATCTGAAAATTGACGATATGAGAATAATGGAGTACTTCATTCATGAACTTTGGTGTTGCGAGATAAATCGTTTTATCAGAAATAAATTACAGTAAATTGTGTCAGTAAATTTTGGCTTTATTACAATTTCTGGTGATTTCAGAATAAAATATTGTCTACACAATTTTCAGTTTTCGCAAAATATATATTAGTATACAGGGTGTCCAAGATAAGGATCAAGAGCACGGGGATCTCGGTAACCATAAAAGTTACAAAGGCGGTTAAATTACAAAAAAGTTGGGCAATTTAGTGGTCAGTAATATTCTGTGGAGAAAACCAGAATATTACGCTTACTTTCAGAGATATCCGACAAAATCCGAAATTTTGTGATATCATTTTTATGGTTTTCTGAAGTTATTTGAAAAGGTGTAAAAAACAAAAGGCACTTTCTCGTTGCCACTTTTTTAGCGATTTTTACGATTTCAACTATTTATATCACAGTATGGTTTCCCATGTTTTTATTCAGAAAAAGGCTTGATAATACATGTCGAACATTTTCTTGTGGACTAGTGGACACTCTGTTTAGACTAAATTTAGATGAATAAAAGGTTTTTGTGAAAATATAGAATTATACTTTCTTATTCTAGAGGCCAATCCAATTCTAGATGTTCCAATTAAATTTTGATAATAATTATTGGATGCTATAATTAATATCTGAACTTTCACATGATCCTATCACCACATTCCCCATTACTGGAAATTGCTGTACCGTAATATTACTATTTCTGCATGTAATAAAACGTAATGCATATAACCGCTGCTGCCTACAGAAAAGTGCATGTTTCATAAAACTGATTATAACCATAAGGTCCGGGGAAAAGTAATTAAAAACGTACATTTTCTCAGCAGCTTAACGACAAAATTTTATATTTTATAGCCACTAGTAAAAAAACACACATGCACAAATGGCACCTAAGAATGGACGTTCTACGCTATTAAATTTAATTTTGCTATAAAAAATTTCCTACTTCGCAGTTAGTTGATTTAAGACTGCGCGATTGTTGACCTAATCATATTCAATGCATTAGGAAATTCGTGTTCAGAAGGAAATGGAAAAGTTTTAATATTGCCCTTGGTAGGAATCGAACCAACGAGTATTGATAATGGAGCTTAAACTCAGTTACGATGTATATAATTTAGAAAGACATTAAATTGTGTCTACCATCAAAGATATCGATAAGTAAAAGCACAACCATTGTATGTCCGTTTGTTTAATTAATTCTACTTCTGCATTATGGAATCGAACCAACACCTATTGATTAAAAGTCGGAGCCTAAACACAGTTATGATGTATATAATCTAGAACGACACTAAATTGTGTCTTCCACCAAAGATATCGATGGGTAAAAGCACAACCATTGTATGTCCATTTGTTTAATTAATTCTACTTCTGCATTATCAAGTGTTGCAACGAAGGTAAACAAGTTGTTGCACAAACATGATGTCCTAATGTGTAATGAAAGGTCTTATTTTAGAATTTCAATCTATGTTTGTATCTTTTGCCCTTAAAAGACACAAACATTATGAAGTGTTGCAACGAAAGTAAACAAGTTGTTGCACAAAAATTATGTCCTAATGTGTAATGAAAGGTCTTATTTTTGAATTTCAATCTATGTTTGTATCTTTTACCATAAAAACACACAAACATTATGAAGTGTTGCAACGAAAGTAAACAAGTTGTTGCACAAACATTTTGTCCTAATGTGTAATGAAAAGTCTTATTTTAGAATTTCAATCTATTTTAGAATTTCAATCTATGTTTGTATCTTTTGCCCTAAAATGACACAAACATTATGAAGTGTTGCAACGAAAGTAAACAAGTTGTTGCACAAACATCATGTCCTAATGTGTAATGAAAAGTCTTATTTTAGAATTTCAATCTATTTTAGAATTTCATTCTATGTTTGTATCTTTCGCCCTAAAATGACACACACATTATGAAGTGTTGCAACGAAAGTAAACAAGTTGTTGCACAAACATTATGTCCTAATGTGTAATGAAAAGTCTTATTTTAGAATTTCAATCTATTTTAGAATTTCAATCTATGTTTGTATCTTTTGCCCTAAAATGACACAAACATTATGAAGTGTTGCAACGAAAGTAAACAAGTTGTTGCACAAACATTATGTCCTAATGTGTAATGAAAAGTCTTATTTTAGAATTTCAATCTATGTTTGTATATTTTCACCTAGAAAGACACAAACAATAGAGCTTTTGAACTTTATAAAGCTTGTACTAACAAACCAATGTTTTGGACATACAATGGTTGTGCTTTTGGCCATATATATATATTGATGATTTGAGATTAGACAAGGTTAGGTTAGGTGTAGTTAGGTTAGTTCAGGTTGGATTAGGCGAGGTTAGATTAGGTAGGTATGTTGTACACGGATTGTGAAAGGTATCCCAACGTTCAATTTGCGACTTGCGAATATCTAGGGACAAAATCCAAATCTAAGTGATTTGGCTTTCTTTTGGACACCTTCATCTATGGGTATATCCATTATAAACATTGATGAATCCTATATGACAATCTACTTCATACAGGATTCATCAATGATTTGGATCAAGTAACCACTTTCATTTTTAATTGTAAAGCGGCGCTAACCAAAACGTGGAGTGAGGTTGAATTACTGCGAACTCTTAGTGTTGACCTACCCTAAATTAATCTATCTTTGTGTTTGTTATTGCTCGTCCGAAGAGCAATTATTATTAACCATTATCGGTATTCGCTTATCGACACGGAATTATTCGTTTTCGCCAATTAAAATGTTCATTGGTGATAAAAAAACTGTTTGGCGAAGAAAAAGTACAATATGCAATCAATTATCGCCTGGCTAAGATATGTTTGCAGACTCTCTTGCGGTGATTAAAATTAATGGGTTGAAAAGAGCGCGCTGATAATACCGGATGTTTATTTAGTTTGATACAGATTTACTAACAATAATTGTACTATAGAGCCTGTGATGAATTTCTACCGTACGAGCAAAAATTATGATCATCAACGTTTGCTTTGCATCTAAGGCCATAGAGCTTAGCGGTAGAGCTTAATGCCCCCTTGGATGGAAATAATATTTTCTCGCACGGTATAAGATGCAGTATGTGGTAAGTTCGTAACAAAGTCATAATTTTTAGACTCTCTTCAGGGTTGTTCTGAACTGTAGATAACCAAAAATTAGATAACTGTATATGAAAGGCGCCGAAAATATTATAGATTCAACTCATTGTTATCATGCTAAATCTCAAATTATAATTTGGAAATTTGTTAGTAATGTTTAAAGGTTTTAGACTCTCTTCAGGGTTGTTCCAAACTGTAGAGAACCAAAAATTAGATACCTGTATATGAAAGACGCCGAAAATATTTTAGATTCAACTCATTGTTATCATGCCAAATCTCAAAATATTATTTGGAAATTTGTTAGTAATGTTTAAAGGTTTTAGACTCTCTTCAAGGTTGTTCTGAACTGTACAGAACAAAAAATTAAATAACTGTATATGAAAGACGCCGAAAATATTATAGATTCAACTCATTATTATCATGCCAAATCTCAAATTATTATTTGGAAATTTGTTAGTAAAGTTTAAAGGTTTTAGACTCCAAAAATAAGATAACTGTATATGAAAGACGACGAAAATATTATAGATTCAACTCATTATTATCATGCCAAATCTCAAATTATAATTTGGAAATTTGTTAGTAATGTTTAAAGATTCCTCCATATTCCTAGGTTAATTGAAGAATTGAATGGATAAGCTGAATAAGTGAAAAAAAAATACATAGTTCAGGTTTGTGCACAAAACAGAAAAATAATTTTTTGGCACTTAGCCGACTTATCCATTTCACTTTCAAGTATAAAGTATATTCGTACTTTTCATTGTTTTATGAAAGAAGTGTCTAAAATTTCATGGATTTGCATTGTTATTATGCCAAATTTCAAGTTTTACTGTTTAGTTAGTATTATTCATCAATTACTCCTCATTGCAATGTTATCTATGATCTTCCTTTTATTGAGCAACATATATGAGCAACGCTCACCAACAAAAGAGGAATTTTCGACATTCACTGCACGAACGAAAATAAATTATTGCAAAGGCCAAATACAGCATGCATACTAAAGCACTGTATTGATGCATATAAAATGCATGAAAGTTACTGTTTGCATTGATTTCTGATTGGTCTTGTTTATTTATATTTTTCTAGACGATTCAATACTTCAATCGAGTCTGTTGATTAGAAATAATGTAAACATTTTGAAATAATGAAAATATTTTGAAATATTTCTACTAAAAAATGCCAAAAGTGTGTTATAAAGTGAACGTAGAAAAAGGATAGTATGCAGCAGATGCAAAAAATGAACAGGCAAGGGAGCGTTTGATTTGCGACACTCCCCTCGGGCTAAAAACATATTTTCTCTACTATCAATATGAAATGTGAAACTTTATATTTTACTGTTTATTTATTATTATTGTTATTGTTCATTTATATTTTTTTAGACGATTCAATACTTCAATCGAGTCTGTTGATTAGAAATAATGTAAATATTTTGAAATAATGTAAATATTTTGAAATATTTGTACTAAAAAAATCCAAAAGTGTGTTTTAAAGTGAACGTAGAAAAAGTATAGTATGCAACAGATGCAAAAAATGAACAGGCAAGGGAGCGTTTGATTTGCGACACTCCCCTTCGGGCTAAAAACTTATTTCCTCTACTATCAATATGAAATGTAAAACTTTACGATGTTCACTTTCAGATGGTAATGACGTACTTTACAGCACTAGTACGGTAAAGCAACATTTTACCGCACTATTGTAAGCTATACCATTTGTAGAATTAATTGTAATATTTTTCGTACTTCTGAATCGATTTCACCCTCACCTACTATCAAGTAGGTGTACAACCTTGTTTGTAAATATTTGTATTTATGGGCATTTGTATAGTAATGTTTATCTCTGTCTCTAGGTCTAGGGGTTGACGAGACTCATAACGGGCTACCACCTGTAATAGTTATTTATCTACTATCAATATGTAATGTCAAACTTTACGATGTTCACTTTCAGATTGTAATGACGTACTTTACCGCACTAGTGCGGTAAAGTGACATTTTACCGCACTATTTTAAGCTATACCATTTGTTGAATTTATAGTACTTTTTCTCATACTTCTGTGTCGATTTGGCCCACTCCAGTGTCTCGAGTGGAGCATTTGCCGTTACTTCTGCATCAGAATCAATGTTTTCTTCGTCACTCACTTCATACAACAAGTGCTGACATAACTCAAAACTTCAAAACCTACTGATTTGGTTATGGAAAAAATAATTTACATTAAAAATAGCTAATAATTGATAGTAGATAAAATACTGCACGATATTCGTATCGTAACATCATATTACGATACTCAATGGCTTATCATTTTGCCATATCGTATCGTAATATAATACGTTACGATACTTATATCGCAAATATCTATTATACAATTGTTATACAATTTACTATTTACAACAGTAATTTGTTTGTTAAATTAAATTAACTCACTTCATACAACAAGTACTGACAGAACTCAAAACTTCAAAACCTACTGATTGGTTATGGAAAAAATAATTGACATTAAAAATAGCTAATAATTGATAGTAAATAAAACATTGTACAATATTCGTATCGTAACATCATATTACAATACTCAATAGCGTATCGTTTTGCCATATCGTAACGTAATATGATACGTTACGATACTTATATCGTAAATATCTATTATACAAGTGTTAGACAATTTACTATTTACAACAGTAATTTGTTTGTTAAACACTTTGAATTTGTGACTATTTTCTTGGGAGGTGGTATATATATATCAAAACTATTTTATTTAAAACAGTGACTCATTATTTAATCTGCGGAAATAATAAGTATCGCTGTTTATTACTCCAAGATAACTGCAAGCAATATATTCAACATGGAGGTAAAAATATATAAAATAACGAATAACTTTGATTCACTTTTCACTCGCTTCTTTTAGATAATCAGCTTTTAGTTCCCAAGGTCATTTAAATTGATTTTAGCAACATTTGGCAATATGGGCAGCTGTCGATGTTAATAATAACCATGAAATAGGAAATAATAAAACCTAATGTTTTAACCATGAAATATGAAATAACAAAACCTAATGTTTTTTAAATTTTGATTTCATTATTGTTATTATTAAGCTTGACAGTTGTTCATATTACCAACTCTACAAATCAAAGATTTATACTGTAAACATTATAAATGTGGTGAAATTAAAGTTATTCGTATGTTGTAAAATTTTTTAGTCTAAAAGTTTGGTCGGTCTTCAAAAAGTAAACTAATAGCTATGTATGGTATAAGTGAATAAAGTTGAAATTTATCTATGAAAAAATAGTTGAGCGCAAGAGGCGAAGCGAATGCGATAATATTTTCGAGTGAATAAAGTTGAATTTTATCCACGAAAAAATAGTTTAGCGCAAGAGGCGAAGAGAGTGCGATAATATTTTCCAGTGGATAAAATTGCTTTATTCACATACAAGATTTTTTCCAATTCGTTATCAGAATTGAAGATTTGCGTGAAGTGTCAATCATCGTCAGGTGACAACGAAACTTTCAAGGATAGAGCCTATTTACGTATTTTTTTACTTTAATCACGCTGTCAATAGTTACAGTAAATAAAGTGAAAATGTTAACATTTTATTCACCCATTCGATTAAAGTGTTGTTTTAAAGATGAGATTCAATACAAATAACAAAACCTAATGTTTTTTTTTTATTTTGATTTAATTATTGTTATTATTAAGCTTGACAGTCGTTCATATCACCAACTCTAGAAATCAAAGATTTATACTGTAAACATTATAAATGTGGTGAAATTTAGTTATTTGTATGTACATTTTTTTAGTCTAAAAGTTTGGTCTTCAAAAAGTAAACTAATAGCTATTTATGGTATAAGTGAATAAAGTTGAATTTTATCCACGGAAAAGTGCGATAATATTTTCGAGTGGATAAAATTGCTTTATTCGCATATAAGATTTTTTGCAATTCGTTATCAGAATTGAAGAATTTCCGTGAAGTGTCACATCGTCAGGTGACAACGAATCTTTCAAGCATAGAGCCTATTTACGTATGTTTTACTTTATTCACGTCGTCAATAGTTACAGTGAATAAAGTGAAAATGTTAACATTTTATTCACCCATTCGATTAAAGTGTGGTTTTAATGACGAGATTCAATATACATAATGAGCATTTTAATAATGCGAATTGGCATAAATTCATTATATTGAATTATTATAAATGTTAGTTTTTCGAACAGTAGATAATTCGAAGAAATCATTAGTTGATTTGTACAAAAATGTATCAATTGTCGATCTCTGTCAATTGTCAATAGTCTGTTAACTGTCAAAATTACATCAACTCTCAATTATGTCAATTGACATAATTGAGTATTATACGTATTTTTTACTTTATTCACGTTGTCAATAGTTACAGTGAATAAAGTGAAAATGTTAACATTTTATTCTCCCATTCGAAAGTGTTGTTTTAATGATGAGATTCAATATACATAATGAGCATTTTAATAATGCGAATTGGAATAAATTCATTATATTGAATTATTATAAAAGTTAGTTTTTCAAACAGTAGATAATTCGAAGAAATCGTTAGTTGATTTGTACAAAAATCTATCAATTGTCAATAGTCTGCTAATTGTCAATAGTCTGTTAACTGTCAAAATTACATCAACTTTTTGTTGATACTTTATTCGTTTTGTCAATAGTTACAGTGAATAAAGGAAAATGTTAACATTTTATTCACCCATTCGATTAAAGTATTGTTTTAATGATGAGATTCAATATACATACATAATGACCATTTTAATAATGCGAATTGGAATAAATTCATTATATTGATTTATTATAAATGTTGAGGCGGAAAGACCCTATGGGGTCGATAGCCTAATAAAGATTGTTTATATATATATATATAAATGTTAGTTTTTCAAACAGTAGATAATTCGAACAAATCTTCAGTTGATTGGTACAAAAATTTATCAATTGTCAATAGTCTGTTTAGTGTCAAAATTACATCAACTCTCAATTATGTCAATTGACAATATTTTTTTTAACGAATTATAATTAACGGTGCTTTTATCAATATCTTATTATACTATTGCCGAGCCTATGATCATAATACTAACATGAATGTTCCATAAATATACACCATCAGATAACGATAAACGTATGATAAGATACTATCTGCTATCCATTTTTCATTATGATATTCATAAATGTAGATAAACTGAATAATAAAGTAATTTTAAATCTATAATCCATTTGTTTAATTACAACAGATTATTTTTTGTTTGATTTAAGGTTGTGATTACAAGCTATTACAAAAACCTATTAAGACTATACTCTCTAAAGCTGGCCAAGTGTACAGTTTAGTTGTATGTGCATCTTAAAGAATAAAAACAAACAAATTTCTCAAGTATAATAGATCGCTTCCTGGTGACGGTAATTAGCAGCAGCTGCAGAAATGGTCAAACAAAATAATAATAATAATAATATATTAATTCCTACTACTCCTCCACCTATGTGGAGGAGTAGTAGTTGTTAATAATAACAATAATTGCATTGTAAATGACAGTGTGATGGTAATTAGCCGCAGCAGCAGAAATGGTCAAACAAAATAATAATAACAATAATCGCATTGTAAATGACAGTAACTAATTTAAATTGATTTTAGCAACATTTGGCAATATGGGCAGCTGTCGATGATAATAATAACCATGAAATAACAAAATCTAATGTTTTTTTTTAAATTTTGATTTCATGATAGTTATTATTAAGCTTGACAGTCATTCATATTACCAACTCTACAAATCAAAGATCTATATACTGTTAACATTTTAAATGTGCTGAAATTTAAGTTATTGGTATGTTGTAAATGTTTTTAGTCTAAAAGGTTGGTCAAGTAGGGTTAAAAAATTCGCCACAACTAAAATAGATCGCTTCTTGGTGACGGTAATTAGCCGCAGCTGCAGAAATGGTCAAACAAAATAATAATAACAATAATTGCATTGTAAATGACAGTAACAAATTTACATTGATTTTAGAAACATTTGGCAATATGGGCAGCTGTCGATGATAATAATAACCATGAAATAACAAAATCTAATGTTTTTTTTAAATTTTGATTTCATGGTTGTTATTATTAAGTTTTACAGTCGTTCATATTACCAACTCTACAAATCAAAGATCTATATACTGTTAACATTTTAAATGTGCTGAAATTTAAGTTATTCGTATGTTGTAAATGTTTTTAGTCTAGAAGGTTGGTCAAGTAGGGTTGAAAAATTCACCACAACTAAATTAGATTGCTTTTTGGGGACGGTAAATAGCCATAGCAACAGAAATTAACAAAAAAAAATGCAATCATCATATAGAAATTACAGTAACTAATTACAATACAAGTATGGTACAAAAATCATTAAATGAGTTTGGGCTCTGACTGTATGCAACAGAAATAGTTATTCAAAAGACTTGTCAAACAAAATAAGGAAAAATTGAGTCGATTTAGGTTTGGTATCTCACATAAACTGTTAATAATTATTTTTTCCGTCGACCTTGCCTAAAAGTAGAACTTTTCGTCCAAAGATATGCTGTTTTTTGGAAAATGTAAATATTCTGTCAATTTGCCAGTATGTGTGATCACTTGATACATTCAAGAGTTTCTCTAATCATAAACTGAAGAACTTGAGAGGTCAACTTTTCGTCCAAAGGTATGCTGTTTTTTGGAAAATGTATATATTCTGTCAGCTTGCCAGTATCTGTGATCACTTGATACATTCAAGAGTTTCTCTAATCATAAACTGAGGAACTTGACAGATCAACTGGAAAATGTAATATGCCTCGGAAAATTTTTCAGGACTCGTCTATGCCTCGGCCGTCAAACTCAGACTCGTCCTGAAAATGCACTTTTTCGTCCTCGATATAAATAACTATATTTTGCACACCATTTATTGACGATGTTTTACTGCACCGACTAGCTAATTACCATGTTCTATAACTGGACATTGAAACATTATAATCTCAGGTGGCTTTATAATCGTTACACCTATTATGCATAGCCTTCCATAAATCGGCTATTAAATGAATGGCAATTATTCTCATCGCGCTTGCACAACTATTATCAATAATAATTCATGCAGTTTAGGTGCAGTTCCATAATTCATGCGAGCTAAATGGAGTGTCTGCAATTAATAACCTCAGCCAAGAAAGGCTGTAGTCTGGCGGAAACAAATTGCTATCGCTTTTTACGCAACGAGATCTATTAATAAACAAACCAACATATTTATTTTTATTTTTTTAACATAGCGCCATTCCGCGTGCCTCAAATTCCGCCTTTAATGTATTTAAAGCGCAACGCAGTTATTCCGAGGACGTAATGTATGATTACATAGATAAACTGATAACATGTGTTGCACTATAAACCAGAGATAAGAGGCATAGCGTAGAAAGTACGAGAATTGGAGAGATAAAATTGGACCAGTTTAGTCGAGAACAAAAATAAGGCAATAAATCTGAATGAGTTTAGGCTCCGATTGAGAAACAACCCAATCAATATTCAAAACTAGAGAAGTCTAGACTAGAATATATAAGTAAAGCTATTTGAAGTCAACAACGCCAATATAACATTGTATCTTCAAATTATTTTGTAGATAAAGAGGAAATTTAGGGATTTTACTGCTCAGTTTAGTAAGGAATCAACCCAATCAATATTCAAAACTACAGAAGTCTAGACTAGAATAAATAAGTAAAGCTATTTGAAGCCAACAGTGCCAATGTGACATTATATCTTCAAATTATTTTGTAAAAAAAGAATAAATTTAGGGATTTTACTGTTCACTGTAGTATTGAACACAAAGTAATTACTTTTTGCACGCGCCTTGTTATGCACAAAGAAAAATAAATTGATTTGAACGCTCATAACTACTAGTTCATAAATATTTACGACTCAATTTAGACGGGAGATTTATATTCACCATACAAAACACCGCGCTTCATTATCGCACGACATTTGTAGGGAAATCTCCATTGCCAACTGTCACTGAAGGCGTCCTGGTAGTACAACCACTACAAAAAAAATTGGGTAAAAATATTGCCAAAAATATTACAGTGCTGCCACTAAATATCAAACACTGTGCTATTGCTATTTCAAACTTTGATCTATTAAAACTACAAAAAAAAAACTTATTTCTGGAATATACCTCGTATATTCGTCACATTTTCAATTGAAAATTCTTCAGATTTCGACAGTAGCAAACAAATATTTCACAGACTTTCGCAATTTCGCACTTACGTTTAAAAAGATGAGAGGTATTGATATAATTAAACAATTGCTATTAAAAATATGGTAGTTGAAGATGAAAATTCTGCAGTTTTTCACATTTCCAATTTAAAAATTTCAAGATTTTGACAGTAGCATATACAAATTTGACAAACTTTCGCAATTTCACACTTACATTTAAAAAGATTAAAGTTATTGATATAATTGAACAGTTGCTATTAAAAATTTAATAGCTGCAGTCGAAAATTTTTCAGTTTTTCATATTTTCAATTGAAAATTCTTAAGATTTCGACAGTAGCAAATAAATATTTCACAAACTTCCGCAATTTCACACTTACGTTTAAAAAAATTAGAGATATGATATAATTGAACTGTTACTATTAAAAATATGATAGTTGAAGATAAAAATTTTGCAGTTTTTCACATTTCCAATTCAAAAATTTAAAGATTTGGACAGTAGCATATACAAATTTGACAAACTTTCGCAATTTCATACTTACATTTAAAAAGATGAAAGTTATAGATATAATTGAACAGTTACTAAAAAAAAAATTGATAGCTGAATATTTTGCAGTTTTTCACATTTTTAATTGAAAATACTAAAGTTTTCATTAGTAGCAAGTAAATATTTCACAACTTTCGCAATTTTACACTTACGTTTAAAAAAATGAGAGATATGATATAATTGAACCGTTACTATTAAAAATATGATAGTTGGAGCCGAAAATTTTGCAGTTTTTCACATTTTTAATTGAAACATTTAATGATTTGGACAGTAGCAAATCAAAATTTAATAAACTTTCGGAATTTCACACTTATGTTTAAAAGGAAGAAAGATATTGATTTAATTGAACAGTTGCTATTAAAAATTTGATAGTTGGAGTCGAAAATGTTGCAGTTTTTCACATTTTTAATTGAAAATTATAAAGATTTGGACTGTAGCAAATATTTCTTTTATAGATTTTCCCAATTCCACACCTTCGTTTAAAAAGATGAGATATATTGACATAATTGAAAAGTTGTTTATGAAAATTTGAAAGGTGGAGTCGAAATGTTTCCAATTTTTCACGTCTGGTGCAAAAAACTTCACATATTTTCACAGTTAGTATTGGTAATATTACGAGTTTCTTAGTGAAAGTTTAAAATAGGTCGATTTTTTTCTGCCGGAGCTTAATATTAGACAGTTACAGCTAGTTGCTATTATTTTTTTTATGTATTGTGACTGTTTCAACAATCTCATGGATATAGACATTTGCAATTGAAAGTTTGAAGAAAATTGACTGATTATTACAATATCACGGTTTGATTTACAAAATTCACAAAATGGGGCAGTTGTAGATGAAAATTTGAGGCTCGAAGCCAAAAATTTTACAAATTTTCACAACTGATGCTAAGCATTTCGCAGATTTTGATAGTTACTGATATTAATATTTTGATTCTGGAGACAAAAAATTGATGGCTTCTCAGTCGTTTTAAATTAAATTTTCTAACAATTCCGACGGTAGCAAATAAAAAATGGATATATTCATTTGCAATTGAAAATTTAATTAACTATTTAATTCAGTACAATAATACAGGTGGTGTAAAATAATAATATTATTTTTTATTAATAATAATATTATCTTTTATTAATAATATTATTTTTTATTAATAATATTATTTTTTATTAATAATAATGTTATTTTACATAATAAAACAGCGTTAGTTCACACCAAATCTAGTTCAGACAATATTTACTGCGTTAAGAACTTTTACGGTTTTTACGGTTTATTTTTTACGGTATATCAAGCACCATTGAACAAATATGTCCAGGCTTGTATGTATACAGAAATACTGATTTGAAATTTACATGATCTAGTCTTTAATGTAAACTTGATTACAAAATCAGCTTATCTGCGATCAAATTAACATTTGTGACACGCTGTTTTGTGTGCGTCATGATAATGAGTTGAAATAAATTTCAATGTAAAATACAAGCACAGGCAACAAATGTTGTGTTGTGTTATACACAATTATTAATAGTTCTAGAAAAACAGAAGATTAACTAATTAAATAAACACTTTCGTTCACTAATTAATTAACTAATTAAATCAAACAAATCTTATCGGAAGCACTCAAATTGTCACAACCAATTATTTAATATATTAACAAATGACGTATTGTAGATGCGAATTCTTGTTGATTAATTAAATCCAATTATACACAAGTAAAAAACAGTCTACGAATATTATCGTAATTCTGACCTATGTGGTTTATGAGTGATTTTAATAGTTCAAAGTTTGACAAATTTGGGATTGTGGAATATTCTATTTGCCAGAGTCCAGGGTAACTAATATGCATCATCACATTAAATAGACATTAGGCATACAAATCATAATTAATAACCCAGGTACTGCGGATAACCGATGAGTCCTTCGAAAGTACATTTTTCGAAAAAGAGAAACAAATCATCAATGTTACGAAAAATTAAAAAAATGAGCAATTGTTCGAAAAAAAAAAATGTTAGAATTTTATGATAATGACATATTAGTTGTTTTGTATTGAATACCTATTTTTTTTAAGGTCCACCAACGTCGCAATTTCTCTCAAAAGTATAAGTGGCAACTCTGTTAGTGTCGTCATTAATGTTTCTCAAAAACGAGGTTACTGTTGTTAGTGTCATTAATGTTTCTCAAAAACGAGGTTACTGTTCGAAATGTAGCACTTTATAAACCAACATAAAGCACTTCATGTTGCTCAAAACCAAAAGAACTACATTTCTCAAAAACGAGGTTACTGTTCGAAATGTAGCACTTTATAAACCAACATAAAGCACTTTATGTTGGTCAAAGCCAAAATTACTACATTTTAAACAGTAACCTCGTTTCTGAGAAACATTAATGACACTAAAGTAATAATAAAGCACGTTATGTTGGTCAAAGTCACAATTACTACATTTCGAACAGTAACCTTGTAGTAATTTTGGTTTTGACCACCATAAAGTGCTTTATGTTGGTTTATAAAGTGCTACATTTAGAACAGTAACATCGTTTTTGAAAAACATTAATGACACTAAAGTAATAAATAATAAAGCACTTTATGTTGGTCAAAGCCAAAATTACTACATTTCAAACAGTAACCTCGTTTTTGAGAAACATTAATGACACTAACAGAGTTGCCACTTATACTTTTGATAGAAATTGCGACGTTGGTGGATCTTAAAAAAAAAAAAACCATATGTTGCCAGAGTTGCTTTTATTATTATTATTTTAGTTTTATACATGGTGTTCGAACAATTTAAATCAAATTCTTCAAAAAATATATTTCAAGGAATTTGTTAGTTTATTAGTTCTAAGATTTGTATTAGGCGTAATAAATTATTTCTTGAACTGTGACTTGCAAATAAGCGTCAAATCTCATATGTCTCCAAGCATCATTAAACATTGCATAAACGCGTAATTTAAAAAAGTTATGTCTGCGGTTAAAATATAATTACTTACGAACTACTCTTATTGCCGTTTAGGATTAACCATCTATTGCATGATTGTAAAATATTCTATAAATAGAAATAATAAAGTTCTTGATTTTCTCAGCAGGAAGGCATGGAACGAAGTATTAACCAACCACTAAAGTACTTGATTTATGACCCACCACTCAGTACAACATTTATTATAGTAATTCTTGTAATGACGTGCAGTAATTTAACTCAATCAATATGCAATTACAATTGAAACACATGCCTATTGAACAAGTAACAATTGATGAAAGCAAAACAAGTGGAGTACTAAGTGATGTGCAATTATACGTGGTGACTGTGCAGATTGTAATTGAAAGTATTTAATCCACCCAAACAGCGCTGGTGCATGCATCGTGTGTGTAGTGTAATTGTAAATATTGACAGCAACAAATTGTTCAATCATTGACCGCAAGGCAAATTATGTTTAAGTGTACATAAAAACTGGACTTTAATTAATAATTTGCTTAATCATTAGAGCAAACTCATAAAAATGCACTTATCAATCTCCCAAAGCAAAATTAAAAATTATGCTGCCAAATCAAATAGCTAATTACGTCTTTAAGACTATCATATTTTAATGAAATGGAAGCAAAAATATTTTATAAATAAATGCATGGCTGACAGTACAAATAATATACACATACAAATGGTATCTCTAAATGTAGTAAATCTCAGAAACAACAATATTTGCAGAAAACTTACTTGATAAAGTTTTAATTAACCATAAATCAATCAAGGAGGTAAACAATGCGTGTTTGTAAGTCTTTTTTTTTCCAAAATCACCTCTAAGACAAGACATTATTGTACGATTTTGCGAAAATTTGGTTGCATACATAAGTTGCTATAAACAAAAAAAAATCATAATTCATTGTCGTTAAATTTGTTATGCCTTGCATATCAAATTTTAATATAAAAAAGAGTAAATACAGAGTGTTGAAGAAAGTGGCGTCAACTTCTCCAACTAGTTCCAACGAAATAATAACAAATAATTACATTTGAAAAAATCCAGTTAAATTTGCTGCTTGTATCATAGGAAATATTTCAGCAACGCTACAAACCATATTTGATTTATCTATTGGTATCAAGCGTAAAAGTTGACATCGCTTTCTTGAACCCTCTGTATATAAATATTGTTTTCTTTAAGCGTATTAAAATATGTACATTATCGCAGAAAATAACTAGAATGAAGGCATTGTCTTACTGTATAATTTTGCATGTTATATTTATACTAGTATAATAATGCAAAAGTTAATTTTTGTAATAGTACAATAGTGTTGGGAATTTCTGTTGTGCAGTGGTGGCAACATTGATTTAACTAAGTTGACTGTTGTCAAAGTGACCGTTAACTAAAAAATTTAAAAAATGACTGACATTATCAATATCAAAACTTTTATATACAAGTGTGGTAAGAAGTACAGGCTTAAATATAAAAAATAGTATTAGTACTATAGTACTTCATAGGAATATGTAGTACTGTTCTATAGCGAGAGAAAAGAAGTCCATTTGAATGTGGATTTGGCCAGAAAACTTTTTTTTGTTTTCGCCTGGTTTACATCATTGTCCAGTCCAAAAAGAACGGTTTTTAGTCCTAGTAATATAATATACTATTCATAGCATTCTCAACCTGTGGCAAAAGCTCTAAGCTTCAGGCCCAGTTGTACAATCGTGGATCAACCTTGACCATGGTTCAGTGCCTAGGATACAATTGTTAATGCTATGGTAACCTTAGGCCCAGTTGTACGATTGGGGATCATCCTTGACCATGGTTCAGTTGCCTTGGATACAATTATTAGTACAATGGTATCCATAGAAACACAACCACGATCAACGATGATCCACGATCGTACAACTGGGCCTTAGAATCTGAACGACGATAAAGGATGATCCACGATCATACAATTGAGCCTCAGGCCCAGTTGTATGATCGTGGATCATCCTTGATCGTGGTTCAGTTTCTAAGGATATAATTGTATTAACAATTGTATCCTAGGTAACTGAACCATGGTCAAGGTTGATCCACGATTGTACAACTGGGCCTCAGTTTTACAATCGTGGATCAACTTTGATCCTGGTTCAGTTTCTATGGATACCATTGTGTCAACAATTGTATCCTAGGTAACTGGACCATGGACAAAGTTAATCCACGATTGTACAACTGGACCTGAGTGCGACTTTTTGAACCTGGACCACGGATAGAGTTCAAGGGCGCTTCAACCTCGTGTACAAATTGGGTTGAATACCGACATAGCTACAGAATCCATAACCTATATTACTATTAAATGTGGTCTGCTGTGTCGCAAATATTATTATCAAATTAAATTCGTAAATTAAAGCGCAAGTACATAAATATTTACATTAATTGTATATTTTTGCTGATATCATCCCATCCATGAACTTGGTATAAATTTGAATTCCATATACAGCTGAATTTAAAAAAAAACGGGAAATGAAATTTTCAATACTATAAATTTGGTTTTAAGTATTTGTGAATTAATTGTCTACTTGATAGTACCTATCAAAAAATTGTATCAAAATCATTTTTAATTAGATACATGGGTAATAAATAATTAACGTAAACATTATTAATATCACCCATTATTGAATTATGTTTCTGCTTCTGCATCGTTTTATTACAGACTTTAAAAACATACAATATGTTCAAATTTACCCTCTTTACTTATAAACTGACATACCGTCAAATAATTGTAACCTATTTCTAATAAACCATGTCAAACTATAACAAAAGTGAAAATAAACTTGTCATTTTTGTTGATATTTCTCGTTTTTTTTTAATTTCAGCTGTAAATTATAAAACGTGCGCCAAAACTTAAACGTGTCATTTTTATTGACACTTAAACTCATTATTGACAACTTTTGTGGACCATTTAACTCATAATAATATTACTATATAGATAATGAGAAATTAGAAATATTATTTCATTATACAATTCATTATTTTCACAAAATACGCGTAACTTACAAATGTTTCAAATTATTTAATTTCGCGATTTCAATAAATCAATCAATTAAATGTAAAGTACTAATTTTAATTTAATGTAAACGTTTCCTGCACTCTCAGGATAATTAATTTATATCTCACAAATGTGAACCATAAATTGCTTTTGACTTTATTATTTAATAATTTTAAATAATTAATAAATCACCACGTAAAAATTGCTAACTTTTTGCGAAATCGTCAGTAAAGTAAGATATGTAGGCACTAAACAGAACCAAAATCAGCAATAACGTATCACCTTATCGTACGATTATGTGTATATCGAGTTGCCTTCATAATATCACAGCATAATACATCCTGGATGGATGAGTAAATGAAACTATATTTAAGTCAACCAGTTAATTAGTTACATTGAAAACAAGTAATAATTATTTTCAAAAAATACATGTAAGCTAAAAATGTTTCAAATTATTTAATTCCACGATTTCAGAAAAGACGTTAAATCAAATTAAGTGTAAAATAATTATTTGAAAAACGTTAAAAAACAAGTGATCGTTATTTTCATAAAATAGATGTTACCTAAAATTCTTTCAAATTAAATAATTCCACGATTTCAGAGAAGACGTTAAATCAAATGAAGTGTTGACATTAAAAACAAGTAAAAATTATTTTCTAAAAATGCATGTGAGCTAAAACGGTTTCAAATTATTTAATTTCACGATTTCATGAAAGATGTCAAATCAAATTAAATGTTAAATAATTATTTGAAAAACATTAAAAACATATAATCATTATTTTCACAAAAGAGGCGTAACCTAAAATTCAATTTAATCAAAATTTATTCAAATTAAATAAATACGTTAAATCAAATGAAGTGTTGACATTAAAAACAAGTAATCATTATTTTCTAAAAATACATGAAAGTTAAAAATGTTTCAAATTATTTAATTCCACGATTTCAGAAAAGACTTAAATCAAATGAAGTGCAGACATTAAAAACAAGTAATAATTATTTTCTAAAAATACATGAAAGCTAAAAATGTTTCAAATTATTTAATCCACGATTTCAGAAAAAAACGTTAAATCAAATTAAGTCAAAAATAATTATTTGAAAAACATTAGAAACAAGTAATAATTATTTTCATAAAATAGATGTAACCTAAAAATGCTTCAAATTATTTAAATCCACGATTTCAGAAATGACGTTAAATCAAATGAAGTGTAAACTTCAACTAACTATTTGAAATAATTAATACATCACGTAAAAATGTAAAATAATAATTTTGAATGTTAAATAAATCACCACGTATAAATGCTAGCAAACAATGTTGTTTTTTGGAAATTGTCAGTAAGGTAAGATAAATAGAAACCAAAGACAGCCCAAATCGGCAGTAAATTAGCCCATTATTGTACGAATGCATATTGAGTTACCTAGGTAACAAAACACAACATAGATATGTTAACAAATTTATTATTTCAGAAAAACGTAATATGCAACTTGTCAATGTGATATATTTTGTATCACTCACGTGGTCTATACGTGATACTATTAAAAATATCAAAACATTAGCACCTTGTTACATAAATAATTATCAAATATACTTATTTCATATTTCATATTTCTAATTTTGTCTTGTATTTGACTCATATTGAGGTATTTCGATTTTTCAGTCAAATGTTTTGCCTGATGAAGACCAATTAATTGGTCAAAACCGGTTGCAAAAGCAATTAAAAAAATTAATTAAGGAAGTACACTTTTTTTCTGAAAAATATAAATACCTTAATATGACTCAAATACAAGACAAAATTAGATTTTTTTTAAAGTATATCTGATAATTATGTACACAAAAAAAACCGAAGAATGTTTCACATTATATAATTTCGCGATATCAGAAAAAACCTAATAAGAAATTATTCACAAAAGTTGTTTTTATGTACTCATGTAGAAATTTATTTTAGAAATCGGCAATAAAATATTTTATTATTTCACGATAATATGGGTAGATGAATAATTAGAAATATTCATCAATTCAAATTGTCTCGGCTTAGGATCCATTTAATTATTAAATTAGAAATGTATTTAAATCTACCTGTTAATTACATCTACCTAAATGTTGCATTCTCATTTTTTTTTGTTAATTATTAAATTCTATAATGTCAGAAAAAACGTAATATACAACTCGTCAATGAAATTATATGTTTTCTCACTCACGTGGTCTGTACGTGATGAAAAAATATCACATTAGCGCCTTGTTACATAAATAAGTATTATTAGTAATAGTAATTAATCCACTATTACCACAGCTATCGTTTATAACCTTACGTTTTTTACGCCTTAAAGTTCTACTATGGTAGTAAACTTTGGAATTAGTTATTGGAATTAGAATCTATGGACATGTCTACGTTATTTTATGTATGAGGTATTCTTTATGGGAATAGAAAAAATATATTAGTGAATAATCGGCAATAAATTAGCCTATTATTGAACGATTGTGCATTGAGTTACCTAGATAACAAAACCCAACATAGGTGAGTAATTAGAAATGTTATTCAGTAAAAAAAAAAGTGTACTTCCTCAACTAAAATTTTTGCCCGATGATGACCAATTAATTGGTTGAAACCGGTTGCAAAAGCAATTAAAAATTTTAATTAAGAAAGTACACGTTGTTTTTACTGAAAAATCGAAATACCTTAATATGAGTCAAATACAAGACAAAATTAGAAATATGCATAAGTATATCTGATAATTATTTACATAAAAAAAAACAAATAACCTAAAAATGTTTCACATTATTTAATTTTGCGATATCAGAAAAAAACGTAATATGAAATTCTTCACAAAAGTTATTTTTTCCAATTCGCATAATTAAAATGTTCATTATGTATATTGAATCTCATCGTTAAAACTACACTCTAATCGAATGGGTGAATAAAATGTTAAAATTTTCACTTTACTCAATATGAATAAAAAATTTTTTGTTTCCAATTCGCATTATTGAAAATGCTTATTATGTATATTGAATCTCATCGTTAAAACTACACTTTAATCGAATTGGTGAATAAAGTGTTTATATTTTTACTTTATTCACTATAACTATTGACAACGTGAATAAAGTAAAAAAATAGGTAAATTCGCAATATCCTTGTCACTTGACAATGTGACACTTCACGCAAATTCTTCAATTATGATAACGAATTGTAAAACATCTTGTATGATACACGTGAATAAAGCAATTTTATTCACTTATACCTTAAATAGCTATTTTATCACGCATGTACTTATTTGCAGAAATCGGCAATAAAATATATTATTATTGCACGATAATATGGGTGGATGAATAATTAGAAATATTTTTAGTTTAGGATCCATATAATTATTAAATTAGAAATATATTTAAGTCTACCTGTTAATTATTTTCTTAAACAACATCTACCTAAATGTTGCATTCTAATTTTTTTTGTTAATGATTAAATTCTATAATGTCAGAAAAAATAATATACAACTCGTCAATGAAATTATATTTTTTCTCACTCACGTGATCTGTACGTGATGAAAAAATATCACATTAGCGCCTTGTTACATAAATAAGTATTATTAGTAATAGTAATTAATCAACTATTACCACAGCTATCGTTTATACCTTTATGTTTTTACGCCTTTAAGTTGTACTATGGTAGTAAATTTTGAAATTAGTTATTAGAATTAGTATCTTTGGAAATGTTTACGTTATTTTATATATAAGGTATTCTTTATGGAAATAGAAAAAAGATAATAGCGAACATAACAAAAATAAATGAATTGATCAATTATTACCACAGCTATCGTTTATAACCTTATATTTTTACGCCTTTAAGTTCTACTAAAGTAATAAACTTTGGAATTATTTATTGGAATTAGTATCTGTGGAAATGTCTACCTTATTTCATGTATGAGGCATTATTTATGGGAATCGAAAAAAAATCATTTGTGAACATAGAAAAAATGAATGAGTGAACATAAAAAAAATGTTTTAGAAAAAAAGTTTTTAACATAAAACAGAACATGCATCTCCAAAAAGATGTTCTGCTGTTCTGGCAACCACAGTTATATTCTGAGCAAAATTTTTTACTGTGGTTCATACTACTACCCCCTAAATATATAAACACGCTTTTTTAACACCCTGCATAGTGGTGATATATGCAGCCTGTCATTACTTATTTCATTCAATTTTTATGGTATATTCAGGTGTATTGCGTATCAAAAAACGTTTTTATTATTGTTTAACAAAATAATGAGTAAATTAATAATAAATAATAAAACAATGTATTACTATAAAAGTCGTTCGCAACAGACGTTAAACTGTAGGTGCCATACGTCAGTGTAACTACGATATAGCACTCAAACACAGACGTATGTGGGGAAATCGCCTACGCTCGTTTCGAGCATGGTACTCCAAGAAGACAACATTATTATTATTATTATTATTATTATTATTGTCCTAGGCGAGAATCGAACACCCAGCTATTGAAAATTCTTATTAGAAGATATTTATATGATTGCTATTGATGATTGGGCTATCGACCCCTCATGGGGTCTTTCCACCTGATGATAATAATTTGACAAATGTTATTATTTTTAAACAACCACAATATTTATTATTTCCGAATCTATTTGCCTGTCCACTCAAGAACGTATTGATGCTATTGATGATGACTATTGATGATTGGGCTATCGAGCCCTCGTGGGGTCTTTCCATCTGATGAAGTTAATAATTTAACAAATGTTATTACTTTTAAACAACCACAATATTTATTATTTCCGAATCTATTTGCCTGCCCACTCAAGAACGCATTGATGCAGCCCACAATCGTTTATTAAAGCATACTATTGCTTGTAGATTTTAATGTAATATTTCCTCCATGAATAACTTGTAATAATAATAATTACAAGTAATAAGCTTAAAAAAAGATTTGCTCCAATTAAAACCTGAATTAAGAAACAAATGTTGACCAGGTGTCCTTGCTCGACAGCTTCGGAGCAAGCAAAACATGCATGTTATCTTACGAGATCTGCACGTCAAGTGCATCTTTTTTTTTAAATACGAGGAGAGGACGTGAGAAACGGAAACGGCCATTTAACCGGTACATTTTAATCGAAGCTGCAGCGCGAGCAAATCATGGGGTCAGTAAGTAGACGAAGTAAACGAATAAACGACAAAGACCATTCGCCTCTTCACACGTATCACTCAAACGCCAAGCGTACCTTCAAACTAGTAACCCCCATCCAATGGACCTTTAAACTTTTAACATCCATTCAATGAAGATTTTTTATCAAAGTTTTGGAAGTTTCTAGATTTAATGGCTGAATCACACACACACACACATTTATGCACCACCATAAGGATAATTTGGCACATTGCCTTGTCCTTACCTTTGAAAGCTCACGTGTAATCCGCGATATTTTTATGGTATAAAAAAGCACTGTCCTTCAAGCGCGAGGAAAGTGCGGAAGATATTTGGATGAAAAAAGTGTCGGCCTTTCTACAGCATCTTCACTGCGGGCTGTTTAATCCTGGGTCCCTCGTCGCGGACGGATGGACTTCTTCAGGTGGTCAGTCTGCGTGCTCTGTGCTTTCTTCGGCGCTGCCGCACACCCACATACAACCAAGGAAAGTTGGAGACTGGAATGGGAAGGTGCGCGCAACGTTTCGCCGGCCGGCTAGTCCCCACCAGGGCACATAGCACGTGGCCAACACTTATCTCCCAAATTAGCCACACACCAGGGGGATCGTTCGATTGCTGTTAATCAGCGGGAATGAGAACACAAATGCCCCCAAAAATACGTTACGAAACATTTGTTATTGCACCTCACCGGATAACAATAACAATTTTCGTCATGTATGGTGATAACCAGTTGTTTTCGACCGGAGCAAAAGGCTCGTCTCAATTTTCTTGTTTGATTCGCAGAGGTTTTGATACCAGGCCTCGCACGAGACGGTAATGAATAGAGATGAGCAGAATGTGTCGCGTGATGAAGAGGATTCTGGTTTGGCGAGTTCACCTCTTGATTCGCTATTTTTAGATAAGCATTCTGGTTTTAGTCAAGTTATCGCCATTCGGAATTTTTCGCCATTTTTTTTTTGTTGCGTAAAGAATCCATCGCAAAAACTTTCCAATTACTCCCAACATCCCAATTGCAGCTGAGAACTAAAAATAGCTAGAACAAGCCAGAAAGTCGTTCATCCACACCTTTTCCAATTGAAAGAAAAAATCAATTCAGATTACCTAATTGAAAATCAAAAAACTATCGATTGCAATTCAGATTAGCGAGTTGTTATTCAGAAAACGTCAATTTTAATTCAGATTTCTAAACTGTAAATCATATAGTGCAATTTGTAAATCAGAAAGGTTTGTAAATCAGTAAGTTGTTATTCAGAAAACGTCAATTTCAATTCAGATTTGTAAATTGTAAATCATAAAGTACAAGTTGTAACTCAGAAAGCGTCAATTGCGATCCAGATTGGCGGAATGTAATCATCATGGAAACTCAAAAATAAAAATTAAATAAACCTTTATGCTTCAATTGCGTGAATTAAGTGACGATCTACTGCCGTACACGTGATTTATCTAGTTTTTACAGGTGCAAAACATTATTATCACACTCCTAAGAAATGACATGGAAACTGTAATTCGGGTGTATTTTCGTGATTTGCAATAATCTGAAGAAGGATTATCGTTAGATCAAATTAATGATACTAGTAAAAATTAATGATTTGCTTGTGATGACGTTAATATACAATGTGGAGATTAACAAGAAATTGGCAATGTCACCAATAGCATCAAACCGGTGTTAATAAAATCTGCAATATTGCCAACAGCTATCAGTTGCATCATTTTTAGAATAATTAGGTGAACGCACGTTTAACGCCAGAAGGTAATCCGGACGCACACTCCCGATATTTGCATTTGATCAACATAAGGACAAAGTGTTTTCGCGAAAATTGCAAAAACAGGAGTACCATTAGTTAACATTGATATTTGCTATCAAGCAGTGTATATGCCTTGATATCAAGTGTTTCCAAAATTATCGAAAATGAGGTGCCACTTTGAAGGAACCTTGAAGTCCTGTAGGTCGACGTAGGCCTGTCGAATCCTTCAAAATAATTTCTCCACATATTAAATTATAAGAAATTGAATACTTAATATAAAAAAATATTATTGGAATTCATTTTAACAATTACTCGTCGATGGCCAATACAGCCTAATACTTATTGATATCTCTGTACAGAATTGGTTTCAGGAAGTGAAAGTACGTTGAACTTCATTTTTCATCGTCCAAAAGTTAATATGGTGATAATGGTTGTAATTTTTGAACTCGTAATATACTTGAAATCATTGAAATTTTGACAGTATAATCATTAATCTTAACACCTGTTACATAAGTTTTCTGATTTTTTTTAATGCTTCACTTGACATTGTAAAACTATTACATCTGGTCAACATATTTGGCGTCCATTTTCTGGTTTATCAGATAAATCCGAAACTATACGATTTAGAAGATTAAGAAAATAATAGCCTAGATCTACGATATACTGTAAGTAGTATCTAAAATGCAGCTGTACGGATTAACTCATATTATCCAAATTAGATTAGGGAAAACCCAAATGTTTTCATCAAAGCTGCCCTGGATTATGGCTTAATTGATTTCTTTGCATATTTACCTGGGGAGTATTAAATGAAGCTAGCAAGGACTATTTGCACCATGTGGAGAGGATTATAAACCAAGAAGGATTTAATTCTCCCCCTCTGAAATTTCTATTACCGCCTCAATAAACCCTTGTTAATATTGTTTGCCTCGGCCAAGTAGAGTTCCTTGAGTTCAGACGTAGGGGGTGGGTTAGGGGGCATAATGTATACAGGGTGATTAGAAAATTGGATAGTTGTATACAATAGGTCATTACAGGGAGATATTTAAGAGCCCATTTATAAATTCAGGGCCAAATCAAAGGACGATATTATTTTTAATGGTGGTTCATTTGTATGAACCTACAAGGTTCATTTGTACAAATCTTGCTACAGCAGTTTTGCATTAGGTACTTAAAATCACCATACGTCCTTATAAATTTATATCAAAGTCAAGATGTTGAAATGACTTTACCTTTACTTCAACGTATACAGGGTACGCCATTTTAATCAATCCACGCAAATTATTCCGAAGATATGTTCGATACCGAAAGTTGACCCTAATAAAACTTTACCTTTAACTTTTAACTTGACCTTGAATTTGACTTTCAAGGTCATTTCCAGGCCAACATGAAAATTTTAAATGGTAACCCTGGAAATGGTAATGGTAACTACGGTAATGGATTTTTTTTGCGAAATTTGACACGTTTGAATATGACACAGTTGGAGCCCATGCAGTTGGAAATACGACAAATTTTGACAATTGCAGCTGAAAATGACGAAATTTTGAAGTAACAGATAAAAATGTAACAAATGTCGACACCTACAGTTGAAAATAGTTAATAGATGAATAATAGTATGAATAGTTAATAATAAAATATTACCAATTCTAACAGTTGTAGTTCAAAATATGATAAATGTTGACAGTGACAATTAAAAATATGACAAATATCGAAATATCGCTAGCTACAGTTGGAAATATGAGAAATTCTTGTCAGTTACCGTTGAAAATTTTAAATTTATTTATTAATTTAATTGATTTAGTCAATAAATTTATATCTGTTAAAGCTATGCAACTAATGGGAATATGACATATGTCCATGTGAAACTTTTATCTTAAAATTACTTCCCTACCAACATGGCAAATATTTTTGCACCTATTATAAATCGCCCTATATATCTGGTTGATGTGGTGACTAAACATTTTGTAAAATTTGCAAAAATTTGCTGAAAAATCTCTTGGGAATGTTTAATGCTCTTGTAGTATTCTATATGCGTTTACTGATCTAATTACTTTTAATGTTCTAAATTTGTAATCAAAATTTAGAAGAAAATGTTGAGTATTTTTCGCTTGGAAAGTTGATGAAATTATAAACGTTTTGTAAAATTTGCAGAAATTTGCTAACATATTTCTTCAGAATGTTTAAGGATCTTTCAGTATCTCTGTAGATACTGAAAATTCTTCTAATTTCTCTTAATTTTCCAAAATTTAAAACAAAATGTAGAGGATATTGCAAAAAAATGCTATTTTCAAAATGTCAATGTCAAAAATATGTCAAAAATTACAACTTTTTCTGGAAAACTGGCAGTGTAGCTAGAAAAATGAACATATGGTATAATTGATTCTCCGCCAAAATTTCATAAAATATAAACAAATACTCCTATAAAAATATATGACATTATACTAAAATTATTTGATACAAAATTACTACCAACCTGCCAAATCTATTATTATTTTGAAAATATCTAATATCTAATAACAAATTACGATGATGTTTATAATAATATCCAACCTCTGATAGGCCATGGAACTTTAAGAAGAAACAAATTACAAAGAACAGCAACTTGAATGAAATTTATTTTCTTATTAACAATGATTGCTCGTTCTTTTGTCGCCCGTTCTTTTGTATCCTACATCCGACATTGTTTAATTTACTGTATAAGTACACCTATAGAAATTAGAGGACTGTGGGCGTAGCGCGTATAATTAAAGCTGTAGAAAGGCAGATATTTTATATTACAATTCAAAACACGTTCTGTTGAATGACTTAGTACGGACACAGATTACTAGATATTTATGTTTACGCAGACAATTCAGATAATCATTAACATGAAGCGTGGTACATGTCAAAACATTAAATAACTAGATAAATAGCATGCACTAATGAAGCAATAACGTTGCTTCCTATAAGCGAATCATAAATTTAATATTTACTGCTACGGTGGGCACTGAGGTACTTAGCATGACAAATACTGCAGTTTACTTGACTGTGGGTAGTTTGTGAGTTCTACGAGTCAATAACGTCGTTACCTTAATCCCTTTCAAATCCCGATAAAACCTATTACCGGCCGACATTTAAAACGTACTCTCGGCAAATACAGAGAGAGCCTTCCATTTATCACCAGACAAATATTTACATTTGGGACATTTATCTACGACTCTTGCGAACTGCATGCCATCGCTGCATGATAGGTGCAGGCCCCATTTCGTACGACCCCAATTTATTTACGACATTTGTGAAGTCCAAAACTAGCTAGACGCAACATTTCGCCAATATTACACTATTAGTACGTAAAACGTTCGGCTGCGTGGAAAAATGCTAGGAACCTCATTAGCATGTTAATCAGCCCGATTGATCGGGATTTCACAAAATCAGGCTCGTGCTCGCTGCGTGAACACTGCTCTCTCGCACTCGTTACATAAAGTGGCGAGAGAGGAAAGGACACGCAATCGGCGGAGATAATCGGGAATTGGCTTACATAAATTTTTTAAATTGTGAAAACTTGACCCAAAAGTATAGTTTCGTGATTGTAAACTAGGAAAATTTACAAGCGGGTACCCATCAGCATGTGTTTAATAGTTCTTCAATTAATTTTATGCAAGTTTAAAACTAAACACATGTATGCAGTTCATTCAATATTTTAGAAAACACGCAATTTTTGTTGTACAATCAAATTAGTGATGGCACAAGTCAGTAAAGATGTAAAGATTATTACAGGCATCACTAAGTTAATTTGTACTTGTTCTACCTAAAGTTTGTCATTCACCTTAGATTTTCTCTTGCATTGTCCCGTATCAGTAAATATTTCAAACCTTTAAACAAAACTTTTCAGTTGATACCTTAAAGGCACTCATTGTCATGAAATGCGGTTATTGAAAACCATCATCAAGGGTCTAAGTGCCAAAAAAGGCCAAAACCATCTCAGATTTTCTAGTTTCTCTTGCATTGTATTAGTAAATATTCAAAAATTTCAACTGTCCAGTTGATTCTGTGAAGGCAATCAACATTATAAAATGCAATTCAAAACCATCGTCAAGAGTCTTGTGCCAAAAAAGGAAAAAAATAAGATCTGCTTTTGTAATGGTCTATGTGTCAAGCCTTATGATTCAGAATGTTCAGAATGTTCTGAAAATTAGACAAATTTTTAACAGTAACCGCGATACTTTGTCATATTTTCAACTGTAGGTGTCGACAGTTGTCACATTTTAATCGGTTACTTCCAAATTTCGTCATTTTCAATTGTAATTGTCAAAATTTGTCATATTTCTAACTGCATTGGCAAAGTGTGTCATATTTTCAAACGTGACTGTCAAAATCTGTGAAGGTGCCAAACTTGTAGTTGCAGATGTCAAAAATTCGTTAAGAGTACAACTATAATGACAAATATTTTCATATTTTCTACCCTTACTATCAAAATATGTTTAAATTTCAAAAACAACTATAAAAAACTATTGATTTCTATGCTCGAAATATGTTTAAATTTACAACTATAAAAAACTGTTAATTTCTAAGCTCGAATTGCAACAATTTGTAAAATTTACAATCGTACAGTTCGTACGTAAAAATATTTCGGTTTCGTAACTATAACATTAGACATTTTTCATATTTTTGCATAATATATCTCACATTATAAGTTTATTATGTAAATGATTATTTATTATTATTTAACTGCAAATGTCAAAATATGTCATATTTACAACTATAACTGTCAAAATGTATCACATTTTCAACCATAACTGTCGAAATTAGACAATTTATTTAAATTATTTGTTTTGGCAATTCCAAGGCATCACTGATTTTTGTATTATTTTTTTTTTATTTTTCTTGTTCTATAACTATGGGAATGTGACCTATGTCCATATGACATATTTTTCTTACAATTACTTCCCGAACAATGTTGGCAAAGTTTTTTTACGCCTATTATTAACAAACTTTCCATGCGGAAAAATCAAATATCAAATATATCAAATATTGAAATTTTACAAAATTAAGAGGAATTAGAAGAATAAAGGACCTGCAGAGATACTGAAAGATCCATAAACATTCTGATGAAATATTTCAGCAAATTTCTATAAATTTTACAAAACGTTTATAATTTCATCAACTTTCCAAGCAAAAAAATACACATCATTTTCTTTTGAATTTTAATTAAAAATTTATATCATTAAGAGCAATTAGATCTGTAAAGGCATATAGAGATACTTTTTTAGATTGTTCTTGTTCTATAACTATGGGAATATGACATATGTATATATGGCATTTTTATCTTACAATTACTGCCCGAACAATATTGGCACAGTTTTTCTACGTCTATTATAAATAAACTATCCATTGGGAAAACTGGAAAATATCATTTTTTTTGCAATATCCTCTGCATTTGGATTAAGGTTTTAGAAAATTAAGAGGAATTAGAAGAATAAAGGACCTACCGATATACTGAAAGATCCTTAAACATTCTGATAAAATATTTCAGCAAATTTCTACAAATTTTACAAAACGTTTCTAATTTTATCAACTTTCCAAGCGAAAAAATACTCAACATTTTCTTCTGAATTTTGATTAAAAATTTAGAACATTAAGAGCAATTAGATCAGTAAAGGCATATAGAGATACTTTTTTAGATTGTCCTTGTTCTATAACTATGGGAATATGACCAATGTATATATGACATTTTTATCTTACAATTACTTCCCGAACAACGTTGGCAACGTTTTTTTACGCCTATTATAATAAACTTTCCATGCGGAAAATATCATTTTTTTGCAATATCATCTTCATTTCGATTAAAATTTTAGAAAATTAAGAGGAATTAGAAGAATAAAGGCCCTACAGAGATACTGAGAGATCGTTAAACATTCTGAAGAAATATTTAAGCAAATTTCTGTAAATTTTACAAAAAGGTTATAATTTCATCAACTTTCCAAGCAAAAAAATAATCAAAATTTTGCATTATTTTACTGAATTTTGTTTAAAAAGTTAGAGCATTAAGAGAAATTAGATCAGTAAGGCATATTAGTCCAGTCATATTAGCCTCAAAAAGTCGTTTTGCCGAAAATTAGTTTTGAAATTTGGTACACATACTTTTGAGCATTCTAGAATCAAATATCCCTTGAGTCTCCCCTCCCCTGATCGGGGCTTCATTCCTTAATATTGAAAAAGCACCCCCCAAACGATGAACTTGTGTGATTTTTCGCAGTTATCTCATTAACGGTACACCGCCTGATTTTTTATATAGGGTAAAGTTGATGAGAAAAAAAATTTGAATAGAATTTGTGTTCCATGGTTTGCCACAAAAACTATAGTTAGCAAGGTATAGAACCTTGCAAATTTTACAAAACGTTTAAAATGTTATCAAGTTTCCAAGCAAAAAAATACTCAAAATTGGCAAAATTGGTCTTGGCAAAAATTAAGTATATAGTTTTGAAATTTGGTACACGTAATCTTGAGCACTCTAGAATCAAATATTCGTCGAGTCTCCCCTCCCCAGATGGAGGCTTCATCCCTTAATATTGAAAAAGCACCCCCGAAACGATGAACCTGTGTGATTTTTTGCAGTTATCTCGTTAACGGTACACCGCCTGATTTTTTTTATATAGGGTAAAGTTGATGGAACCAAAATTTTGAACAAAAATTATTTCACACGGTTTGTCACAAAAGCTATAGTTCGCACGATATAGACGCCGGAAGTAAGGCATAAATACTGGCACGCACAATTACTTTTTGGGGTTCTTTTTTTGTAAATAACTACAAAACGGCTAGATATTCGTTACAATTATTTTCTTGCTCTGATCGAGAATTTCTCGCTCTACAACTTCAGTTATGGGCAGTTTTAACAAAAATCTAGTCGTTTGGTAGTTATTTACTAAACGAGAGCCCGATAAACGAATTGTGCGTCGCGCGCCTGTATTCACCTCTTGTTTCCGGCGTCTATACCTTGCGAACTATAGCTTTTGTGGCAAACCGTGGAATATGAATTCTGTTCAAAATTTTGTTCCCATCAACTTTACCCGATATAAACTTTCAAAAAATAGTTGATAAGAGAAAAACGAGTTTTGATAAAAGTTTTAGTTAGAGAAATTCGAAGATTAGTACAAGATACAAGATATTTAAAAATTCCCTAGATATAAAAGTTTAAACTTTTTCTTTACTATTATATTTAATACTAAATGAACATTTCGTTTTTTTCTAATTTTTACATAAATCAGTTTTCCGAGTGAAGCATGAATGGAAAACACAATTACAGTCTGGTAACGTTTTAATTAAAAATCTCCACGCCAGACAGATACAGATTACCGCCGTTTCTATTTCTACGGCTTCTCGAGGCGCATTCCAGTTCTTAAACGCTTCCTCGTCGGTTTTATGGTTTCTGGAACGCGTTAACAGAGCCATTCATGCATTCCACACACACACTACCTCAGGATCACGTGATCGTCCGAGTGCACGCCGCGATAACTTGAAAATGGACGGGTTGCTCGGACAAGAGAGTTCGTTGTCTCGAGACGGGGTCGCGACACGCACCAAAAACAGTGGCGCCCGCCACGTGACCCAAGCAAATTGGCCATTGTCCACAGTATAGCGTCGTGGTCGAATTATGATTGAACGATGAAGTATGGTTCATATAAATGCTGATAAGGAATTCAAAAAGCTATAAAATCGTAGCATTGCGTTGTAAAATTGTATAAATTAATTTTCAAACAATGCGAAAATGGAAGTGACGACATTGAGTTTGAACAGTGTCTAATAATTGCAGAATTTCCTTTACTGGATTTTTTTTTCCTGATAATTTATTGAAAAAAAATGCATTTCTAGAAAAATTTCATAAACTTAATAGTCATGCATAAATCAAACTAAATCCTTGAGAAATATACGACACTGCTTCATAACCATGACTGCCAATAATTGTAGTTTGAATAGCTGCTTCTACGTTTATTTACTATTTTGCCTCCATTTTGGTTCGATTAAATAAAAAACGGTGACCATGAGCGTTAATTTAGTGCAATTCAATTTCCACAGGCGTTAAACAGCTGTGACCGTGAGTAGAACTATTTTATAAAAGCCCCACAATTTGCTTGCCGTTGCTTTGATGATAGCAGAAATTGCGAGGAATCTCGATCGTTGGCCACAGCCACAGCATAAAGACTTAAGACACAATGTCACTTCAATTTTTCAGGGTGCTTTAGAAAACTTTAAAAAGAACAATCGACACTTCCATTTTTCATGGTGCTTCAATAATTGCAATACTTTTTAGGGCTTTAGAAAACTTTAAAAAGAACAATCGACAGTGACACATGGGCAAATAATTTCTACAAAACTCATTGCCTGGAATCTTAAATCATCATCTAACTATTGCTCTTTGGTCTAAGTGATGGTGAAAAAATGGGGAAATCATTTCTACAAAACTCATTGCCTAGAATCTTAAATCATCATCTAACTATTGTTCTTTGGACTAAGTGACGCAGACACATGGGCAAATCATTTCTACAAAACTCATTGCATGGAATCTTAAATCTTGGTCAGTGTTGACCAGTGGTATTTACTAATTAAATCTAATTCTCTAATTCCAGTTTAAAAATTACAGATAATATTACTATGCCCCTAAATAGGTAATTTTGGGTATAGTCCATGCTACATAATTTGTCACTTTTCCCATAAAACTGAAAGCACTTCTCTCTCCAATTATTCATTACTAACCAATTACAGAACTCTTATGCCTAATACTTTACGAAATTATGGCACAAAGCCAAAGATTCATGAACACCTTATGACCTGGAATTGGGGACTAAGCATTAATGTTCACCAACAACAACTTACTGTTTTTGTTAGGGCAGGTCAAGCTAAGTTTACGTAACCCTGAACGGGAATTATTGGCACCCGAGAAATACAGTCGGCCACCTTTTGTGTACCGCATGTCTAGACCAAACCGCCCACGCATTGCCGATCTGCGACGCAATCGGCCAGTTGAACTAAGAATGACAAGTGGAAGACGCAAATTGGAGCCGTGATTGGGACAATTATTTCAATTGGCAGCTACACACCGTGACCGCAGTAAACAGTGCACACGGTGCGCATTTCTATGTTAAATATAAACAAGTTAATTAAATTGTTAGCACCTTCATACACAAGCTATTTGGTGGAACATGTTTAGTGTGCTAAAATGTTGACTCGTTTCGTTTTAGCGTCGTTTGCTGGTATTGGTTAATACCAGGTTAAAGTTAATTATTCGATTTTCTCACTTATTTAAGACATGCTCTCTGTCAAATTTTCAGAGGAAGTATCTTCAGGTATATTGTATGCAAATGTGGCATAAAGTTTTTAAAATATTCGCTAGATAAATTTTCAGGAATTTCAATGATAGATAAGCGATACTTGCCAATTTGGAAAGTTAACTACTCAATTTTCTCACTTATTTAAGACGTGCTCTCTGTCAAATTTTCAGAGGAAGTATCTTCAGGCATATTGTATGCAATTGTGGCATATAGTTTTTAAAATATTCGCTAGATAATTTTTTAGGAATTTCAATGATAGATAACCCATACTAGCCAATTTGGAAAGTTAACTACTTGATTTTCTCACTTATTTAAGACATGCTCTCTGTCAAATTTTCAGAGGAAGTATCTTCAGGCATATTGTATGCAAATGTGGCATAAAGTTTTTAAAATATTCGCTAGATAAATTTTCAGGAATTTCAATTATAGATAACCGATACTTGCCAATTTGGAAAGTTAACTACACGATTTTCTCACTTATTTAAGACTTGCTCTCTGTGAAATTTTCAGAGGAAGTATCTTCAAGCATATTGTATGCAAATGTGGCATAAAGTTTTAAAATATTCGCAAGATAAATTTTCAGGAATTTCAAGGAAATTAGGTTTTGTAAAGCAAGCAATAAGCAATCTTACAAATGTCACGTCTAGACCATGCACAAAATTTGGAACGATCGTCGCGAGTGCACTATTATCTCGAGCACTGCATAATCCGTCTATTAATAGATCAAAATTTTCCCTAGTAAACAATCGAGTCGATAAGTTGAGTTAGATAATGCCCCGGTGCTATTGCGAAACGAGCCTCGTTTCGAGCACGGTGAGATCCACGAGTATTTGTTTACTGGACCACACCACTTGGGCGGGCTATAAAGCTATAAAAAAGGCGATCGCAACAGAGGTGATCGCAGGGGCAATCGGACGCGACCTCCGCGACAGATCAATCAATTTATTGCCCGCTGATGACATAGGTTTATCGCGCTGCTTGATTCACGGCCGAAACGTCGGCGCGCCGTCAACAAGAGAAGCAGACCCACATTGTAATTAACACGTTTTTACTGTTTTCTGCAATCGAATAGCGATAACTTTAGACCAGTGGCAGATATGTAGGTACGCGATGGATAAAATCGCACACGCTCGGCTGTTGGCGTGAATCGCTCGTGAGTACCAATTACGATCCCTATCGAGAAGCGAACTTGCCCAGAATACGTCACGGGATATTAAATATTAAATAATTTCTTTCCGAAAATTGAAATTTCAGATTTTCCTATTTATTTCATAATTTCCCAGAAACTCTCGGAAAAAAGTTTCGTGCATGATTTTTGTTACACCCTGTATAATACGTTAAGTCTGACGATATATTTGATTTGGTTCATGGTTTATTCCCAGAACGTCATTTTGTTTAGTAAATTATCTGACAAAATTTATTCATTCAAGATTGGGCAACATTGTTCAAAGACTCCAAAATCACATCCCTTTTTCAGATTGATAAAAAATTAAATATCATTTAATATTTACTACCAATGTTACGATTTCTATAGCTGTTGTACTGATTATCAACATTTATGTGAATCAAACCAGCTTCATCTGTGTTATATTCTGAATCAGGTGACTCAAATTGATCTGTGAATCAAAACTTCCTTTAAACAATCAAAAATCACTATAATGCGATATAATTAAATATAATTTTTATAACTACCAATGCTATGATTTCTATAGCTGTTTTACTGATTATCAACATTTATTTGAATCAAATCACCTTCATCTTGTTATATTCTGAATCAGGTGACTCAAATTGATCTGTGAATCAAAACGTCCTTCAATCAAAAATTCACTATAATGCGCTACCATGACAATAATCAATTAAAGGATTATCTGTGATATTTACACCTAGAAACTCTTCAAAAGTGACATCTAAATTTTTGATATTCACTTTGATATCGTTTTTTTCTCAGAAAGCTAAGGAATAAAAATCGTTTATATGATTTCGTTGCATCTAACAGAATTGTATATTTTTTTGGCACGCGAATTTTAAAATAAGCTTTTAATGAAACATCAACGCGAATATAGGTTGCCCCAAAAAAATTGCACAAACAGTGGCATATGGCTTCTGTTTTCACTACATAGTTGATTCGACGCACGTAGCCAGTACCGAAATAAATTCGGCGAAACCAATCGAACGGACAGGCAGATGGTCCTGTTTAAAATTAACTCCCGAGTTTAGTTACCTCGGAGACAGTGGCGTGGTAATAATAATTGTAACCTTCCACAGTATGCCCAAAACTTATAGGTGAGAATTTTCGACTGGAAGAAGATGCATATTTGAAAAAACAAACGGAAGAGATATCTAAGAGATATGTAAAGATTTGTCACTTTCGTTAGGATTAGCTGGAATGTTTCGGAAAAGTCGGAAAGTTGTAACCTTTCACAGTATGGCCAAAAGTTGTAGGTGAAGATTTTCGACTGGAAGAGATGCATATTTGAAGAAAACAAACGGAAGAGATATCTATGAGATATGTAAAGATTTGTCACTTTCATTAAGATTAGCTGAAATGTCTCGGAAAAGTCGGAAAGTTGTAACCTTTCACAGTATGGCCAAAAGTTGTAGGTGAAGATTTTCGACTGGAAGAAGATGCATATTTGAAAAAAAAAACAAACGGAAGAGATATCTAAGAGATATGCAAAGATTTGTCACTTTCATTAGGATTAGCTGGAATGTCTCGGAAAAGTCGGAAAGTTGTAACCTTTCACAGTATGGCCAAAAGTTGTAGGTGAAGATTTTCGACTGGAAGAAGATGTATATTTGAAAAAACAAACGGAAGAGATATCTAAGAGATATGTAGAGATTGGTCACTTTTATAAGGATTAGCTGGAATGTCTCGGAAAGGTCGGAAATTTGTAAGCTTTCACAGTATGGCCAAAAGTTGTAGGTAAAGATTTTCGACTAGAAGAAGATGCATATTTGAAAAATAAACAAATGGAAGAGATATCTAAGAGATATGTAAACATTTGTCACTTTCATTAAGGTTAGCTGGAATGTCTCGAAAAAGTCGGAAAGTTGTAACCTTTCACAGTATGGCCAAAAGTTGTAGGTAAAGATTTTCGACTGGAAGAGGATGCATATTTGAAAAAACAAACGGAAGAGATATCTAAGAGATATGTAAAGATTTGTCACTTTCATTAAGGTTAGCTGGAATGTCTCAGAAAAGTCGGAAAGTTGTAACCTTTCACAGTATGGCCATAAGTTGTAGGTGAAGATTTTCGACTGGAAGAAGATGCATATTTGAAGAAAACAAACGGAAGAGATATCTAAGAGATACGTAAAGATTTGTCACTTTCATAAAGATTAGCTTGAATGTTTGGAAAAAGTCGGAAAGCCATTAAAAGCCGGACATTAGAACATTTTGGACACATCATGCGGCATCCGGAAAAGTATGGTCTGCTACATCTTATTATACAAGGGAAGATAATGGGAAAGAGGAGTGTAGGAAGAAGAACAACCTCATGGTTAAAAAAACTTAAGAACATGGTATCACAAAACAACGCCCCAACTGTTTCGAGCAGCAGTTGATAAAGTGAAAATTGTCAATTTAATAGCTATCATCATTATCAACGATCGAATCGGTCAAGGCACTTAGAGAAGAAGAAGGAATGTCTCGATGGTACTAAAAGATTAATACGAAAAGATTAAGATTTAAACGATAAATTTCCAAGATTTAGACATTATTGAACAATTACGAGAAAGAATAACACAAGAATGTTGAGCTATTACTAGATATACCTTCAAAAAGTTCGCGAAGAGTTTGAAAGCAGGCTAAATTTTTGTTTAGAAAACAAAAGAAGCCATTTCCAACATTTACTTTAACATGTTATTTGTACTTAATACATTGAACACTTTTGCACCTTATTTGCACTTAATTCCAAAAGTAGTTCGTCAAATCATATTGTATTAATATTGACTGGAAAGTATTTTTCAAGAGCTTTCCAACGATGTATCACAAGTAGGAGGGTGCCATTTACATTTTTTAGATGGAGTTGGCTGTGGCTTAAAGGGTGGATAGGGGGTCGACACTACGTACGCCATTTTAGTTCCCCCTTTGAACCACTCAAACGTTTTTGAGTAAATTTAAAAATGTGCTCTATGAAAAAAGTCTGAAAAAAGTCGATGGCAACTTTTCAAATTGACACCCTGTATGTAGATGATACATATATTCAATTAGCCTGGCAGGCTTAGGCGGGATATAAAAACAAACTATACTTTTCAACATAGTTCCATCTTGAATGAGATGATACAAAAAAAATATTTCTTGCGATTTTTGGAAGAACGATTTTAGCCTGTAGAATCAATTTCGGTTATCAACACTGAGGAACAAAAAGTGTAGCTCCTCATACAAGACCAGTTTTCTAATATTTAGGCAAATGCAAACCAAATGGCAGTGGCAAGTTAGCCTATGTTTTGATACATCTATTCAAAATGAATTAAACGGGTGCAAATTTACTTTGGTTTCACATCTTCCAGTAGCAACTACGTTAACCAAAGTTTAAGAACCTCTGCCCCAAATTACTGGTTCTCAATCTGTGGTAAGTAAGCGGCCAAAATATGTCAACGAAAAGTTTGGACTTGGAAAAAATTTCAACAAAAATGCCCCAAATGACTGGTTCTCAAACTGTTTTAAGCAAGCGGCCAAAATATGTCAACGAAAAGTTTGGGCTTGGAAAAAAATTCAACAAAACCTAATTATAAGAGATCAATAAAATAATCTGGGTATGCAAGTACCCAAGCAAAGTGCCAAAATATATACAATATTTAGAGTCACGTTGAATACACAGGGTGTTCCTAAACAACGATCGAATTTTACTATTTTCAAATGGATAAAACTTATTGAGATTGATCATTATTTATCTATTAAAAAGTATTATTAGATTACAGTCCATATGCTACCATCGAATAACTCATTAGATGAGCACTCAGAATAAGATGCTATATACAGGGTGTTCCATTTGAAAAAAATACAGTTTTAGCCATTTGATGAAATCTTATTATATAAATAAAGCACTTGGTTCAGTTTAACAATTTTTTTATTAGAAAAAGTATTGATTTGTCTCTTGATAATGGTGGCGAGAACGAAACAATTGTAGAGTTTTTCTATTAAAAAAATTGTGAAACTTAACGAAGTGCTTTATTTATACTGATTTAAAGATGTTTCGCAAAGTATTGACCACCGATTCACACAATCTAACATGAAATCTGTTAAACTATTTATTTTTAAATGTTTTATATCCAAATTTCAGGTTTAACATGGCTAAGTTGCTGTAGAAACTGTTATAGATTTGCGTAACAAAGTAATTAAGATTAGAAAGTTATTTTTGAAAACTTCTACAGGTCTTCCAATTTATACAATAAAAACATGAGGTCTCTTAAAAAAATCATAACTTGGAAACTACGTCTGAGATTTTTCGAATCAGATACTTATTTAAATGCCAGATACTTGTTCTCTATATCAAAAAATTGCGAGTGGCCTAAAAAAAGTATTACGAGTTTTATAGCACATCACGTTGAGAATTTTGGATGAAAAAATCAGTTTCATGGAATCTGTTGAAATAATTATTTTCAAATATTTTAAATCACATAACAAGACCAAACTACTGTAGAAATTTGTTTTAGATTTACGTAATAAAGTAATTACCACTTCTAAGCTAGTTTTGCAAACTTCTACAGGTCTTCAATTTATACAATAGAAACATATGGTCCGGGCGCTCTTAAAAACATCATAACTTGGAAACTACGTATGAGATTTTTCGAATCAGATACTTATTTAAAAGCCAGATACTTGTTCTCTATATCAAAAAATTGCGAGGGCCCTAAAAAAAATATTACGAGTTTTATGCACATCACGTTGAGAATTTTTGATGAAAAAATCAGATTCATGGAATCTGTTGAAATAATTATTTTCAAATATTTTAAATCACGTAACAAGACCAAACTACTGTAGAAATTTGTTTTACATTTGCGTAATAAAGTAATTACCATTTCAAAGCTAGTTTTGCAAACTTCTACAGGTCTTCAATTTATACAATAAAACCATGTGGTCCAGGCGTTCATAAAAAAATCATAACTAGGAAACTACTTGGTCCGTATGCTAAAAAAGTTCCCAAATAAAAGTGCCCAAAGGTTTGGTCTGCATGCTAAAAGAGTTCCCAAATAAAAGTGCCCAAAGGCTTGGTGTCAGTATGCTAAAAGAGTTCCCAAATAAAAGTGCCCAAAGGCTTGGTCTGTATGCTAAAAGAGTTCCCAAATAAAAGTGCCCAAAGGCTTGGTCTGTATGCTAAAAGAGTTCCCAAATAAAAGTGCCCAAAGGCTTGGTTTGTATGCTAAAAGAGTTCCCAAATAAAAGTGCACAAAGGCTTGGCCTGTATGCTAAAAGAGTTCCCAAATAAAAATGCCCAAAGGCGTGGTCTGTATGCTAAAAGAGTTCCCAAATAAAAGTGCCCAAAGTGCACAAAAAATGACTACGGATTCTACCGTAGTGGATAATTAGTTGAGAATTTTGGGAAAAAATCAGTTACATGAAATGCGTTGAAATATTTATTTTTAAACGTTTTAAATGCAAAAATCAGATTTAGCATGACCAAATTACTGTAGAAACTTGTTTTAGATTTGAGTAATAAAGTAATTACCATTTCAGAGTTATTTTTGCAAAGTTGTACAGGTCTCTATTTTATATAATAAAAATATGTTAGATGAAATCTGTTGAAATATTTATTTTTAAACGTTTTAAATGCAAAATTCAGATTTAGCATGACCAAATTACTGTAGAAACTTGTTTTAGATTTGAGTAACAAAGTAATTACCATTTCAGAGTTATTTTTGCAAAGTTGTGCAGGTATTCAATTTATATAATAAAAACATGAGGTTAAGGCGTTCTTAAAAAATCATAACTAGGAAACAAACCACTAGTTAGATTTTCATAGTCAGCTACTTATTTTAAAGTCAGATACTTTGACTGTATGTCAAAAAATTGCAGTGCCAAAAAAAAAATTACGAGTTTTACAGCAATTGAAAATTCTGGAAAAAAAATCTGTTAGATGAAATCTAATGAAATATTAATTTTTAAATATTGTAAATTCAAAATTCAGATTACCATGGTTAAATTGCTGTACAAAATGTGTAACGGTCCCAAAAGGCCTGTATGCTAAGGGTCTGTATGCTAAAAGAGTTTCCAAATAAAAGTGCCCAAAGTGCAAAAAAAAAATGACTACGGGTTCTACCGCATAAATTGAGAATTTTGGGAAACAAATCAGTTACTTGAAATCTGTTGAAATATTTATTTTTAAACGTTTTAAATGCAAAATTCAGATTTAGCATGACCAAATTACTGTAGAAACTTGTTTTAGATTTGAGTAACAAAGTAATTACCATTTCAGAGTTATTTTTGCAAAGTTGTACAGGTTTTCAATTTATATAATAAAAACATGAGGTTTAGGCGTTCTTAAAAAAATCATAACTAGGAAACCACTTGTTAGATTTTCATAGTCAGCTACTCATTTTAAAGTCAGATACTTTGTCTGTATGTCAAAAATCGCAAAAAATATTACGAGTTTAACAGCACATCAAATTGAAAATTCTGGAAAAAATATCTGTTGAATGAAATCTATTGAAATATTTATTTTTAAATATTATAAATCCAAAATTCAGATTCAGATGGTTAAATTGCTGTACAAACTTTGTAACGGTCCCAAAAGGCTCATGGATCTTTTTGATTCAGGGTTTATGTTGCGCGGAATTGGCGGCACTGCTTGCCTATATTCAGGTGGCATATGGTCACGTCACGTCACGTCACGTCACGTCACACAAATTGTTTTAGATTTTTCTGCAAATTGTTTTAATTTGTTTGTTGGTGCAAATTTACGTATATTTCGCAATTTCCGCTTGCAACTACGTTAATCAAAGTTTAAGAACCTCTGCCCCAAATTGGTGGTTCTCAAACTGTGGTAAGTAAGCAGCCAAAATATGCCAACGAAAAGTATTTTTTCTGCAAATTATTTTAATAGGTTTGTTGGTGCAAATTTACATACGTTTCACATCTTCCAGTAGCAACTACGTTAACCAAAGTTAAAGAACCTCTGCCCCAAATTAGTTGTTCTCAAACTGTGGTGAGTAAGCGGGCAAATTATGTCAACGAAAAGTATTTTTTCTGCAAATTATTTTAACAGGTTTGTTGGTGCAAATTTACTTAGGTTTCACATCTTCCGGCAGCAACTACGTTAACCAAAGTTTAAGAACCTCTGCCCCAAATTAGTGGTTTCAAAACTATGGTAAGTAAGCGGCCAAAATATATCAACGAAAAGATTTTTTTCTGCAAATTATTTTAATAGGTTTGTTGGTGCAAATTTACTTATGTTTCACATCTTCCGGCAGCAACTACGTTAACCAAAGTTTAAGAACCTCTGCCCCAAATTAGTGGTTCTCAAACTGTGGTAAGTAAGCGGCCAAAATATGTCAACGAAAAGTTTTTTTCTGCAAATTATTTTAATAGGTTGTTGATGCAAATTTATGTAGGTTTCACAGCAACTACGTTAACCAAAGTTTAAGAACCTCTGCCCCAAACTAGTGGTTCTCAAACTGTGGTACGTAAGCGGCCAAAATGTATCAATGAAAAGTATTTTTTCTCCAAATTATTTCAACAGTATTGTTGGTACCTCCCAAAGAGGATTATAGTGAAGTAAGTTGGTACCTCCCATATTTTGTGTAGTAAACTACGAACTACGGAAGATTCGGAACCTGGCGTACCAAAATTATACTAATATACAACTTTCCTCATTGTATTCCATGTTTTCCTTTTGGCAACTGCATATAACATTTCTTACATGTTATGAACTTTAAGGGATCCACGTCTTTCGTGTACTACAAAGTTTTACAATCGCTTACTATTAGCACACAGCTTATTTCTCCATAGACATACATTCTCATAAAACCCGGAAAAAGGCACGAACAATGGAGTCGTGAAAGTTTACACGGCGCATTATTATTTCACCATTGACAGTCATTGATTGATTGCCATGTGGTTTTTTCCTGTATCGATATTTTTGCGGTGTCCCAGGAGCGGTAAGCCGTAGGATTAATTGCGGCGGATGTCTTCCCACGTCCACGGGAGAACTAATGTGGACCGGGCATTTATGGACGGCCCGTTACACTTAGATAGCCATGTGCGGACAAGCTGGCCAAGAATAAGATGAAATATCGCGACAGCGACTCAATCAATCAAGAGAAATTTTCGTCTGCATGCTATTATGTTCTAATGAAGCTTAAAATACGTATCCATTTAAAGCCTGTACGATGTGATTATATTTGATGTACAATATATTGCTCAATTTCGCGGTCTTAGTATGTATGACCTAACTTAACCTCACCCATAGACGGCTCATGGGCGCCATTAATGCACTGAGCGAATGTTATTGAAACGACTGCACACTGTAGTTGTAGTGGATATAATATCCACCAGTCCACCACTGGATATTAAATGGATATCCACTGTACAAATAAACAACCCTGAGTTTAAAGTGATCAAATATTTAACTCACATTAAGGCGTCTTGGAGCTCATCTAAATCAAAATGACTTACCTCAAATCTTGATCTTGCATTAAAGTTGTATTGGCGAAGATCCAGAAACCTGATGTACCTGTTCAGAGCAGCTAGGCGTGGATGAGGAAATTCTGGCTTGATACGGCTATCTTCGGAAGATGTCCAAATCAACCATACGCAGTACTTCCACAACACCGCGCACTTTTATTTAATTAGCGAACCGACGCAGAATGGGGTAATTGAAATACATGGTAAAATCAACCATGGAAGAATTGAGTAATGAAAATAGACGTAAAACATTCTAAAAATTAAAATACGAAGCAAACTCAAATAGTACTCCATTCCACTATCAGTCGCGTAATATTTTAGAATTATTATGTTTAACGCCAGAAGGTAATCTGGACGCACACTCTCGATACTTGCATTTGATCATTATAAGGATACAGTGTTTTCGCGAAAATTGCACTAATAATACACGACGCGTTATTTAGAAAGATTTAAGAAAGACGTAGGTATCACTTGGGAAGGTAATCCCAAAGTGTAACCTCGGTGTTAATCATTGAAAGAGAAGTTTCAAAAACCGTAAGCACACTAAGTATTATTTAATTTCGACCAAATCCAGACGCTTGATTGTTTAGCGGGATGCTAACAACTTTGACATGGCTTCTCTTGATTCACCGTCTTGATTTCTGGGCATTATCCTGAAACAAACGAAATGAAAATGAAGAATTGGCGTAAAATTATGGAAAAATTAAAACTAAAATGCCGTTGGTTACCCGAACGATTTTAAAAACAGTTCTACAGATGTTAATTTATATCATGTGATTTTCAGTTAATACCGTGCGATCAACAATTATTTAGATAAGAGGCGGATATGACTTTATCAATGGAACATGACAAAAAATTTGAAGAACGACTTTGATCCTCTTTCCCACTCCACTCTTTCCATAGTATAATATAGTATTTATTGGTGTTCAGTAACTGTACAGTTTTACACAAGTCAAAAGAAGAATATACAATTGCTGCCTGACAAGATTCAGGCGGCACTTAATACTAACATAAATACAATAATAAACATATTTCGAATATTTAATTTAGAAAATTGTTTAAATTATATCTGAATTTTGAATATGAGAATTCAAAAATTCTCTAAAATTTCCACAAAATTCGGTAAATTTTTTGAAAATACAATAAACATGTCACAAAATCTTATGAAATTTTATCTGAATTGGTTCATGCATTCAAAAAATCCCTAAATTTTCCACTAAAATTGGGAAGTCCTAGGAAATTCATCAAAATCTATTATCAAATGTATAATTTCTTTTTTTTTACAAAAATCACAATCGTTTCGGAAAACGCATTAAAATTTCCCAGAAAATTTTATAATTATTTCTGGGATTCTCAAATATAATCCTTGAAAATTCCAAAAAATTAACAATATTTCGCCACAGTTCTAGAAAATTCGATATGATTTCTACCTAATGAAAAAGTTGGTGATAAGTTCTATCAGATAGACATACAAGGATAGGATTCAAACCACGAAGATTGGAGATAGTGTGACGTTGCTTAGATCAATTTCATAAATATAAAATGATCCCAGAGAGCAAGGAAAGGAATCACCAAGGAGATGGAGAAATAATAGAAAAAAGAAGAAATTCGAATTTTAAGTGAGACTTCGCCATTTTATATGGTTCTCTTACGCCCGGTTTCTCCATCGATACTTAACTATACCTTTTCAAGTTCAAATTGAGACCAATCAAGTTCAAATTGACACCAATCAATTTCAAATTGAGACCAATCAAGTTCAAATTGATACCAATCAATTTCAAATTGATACCAATCAATTTCAAATTGATACCAATCAATTTTAAATTGAGACCAATCAATTTCAAATTGAGACCAATCAATTTCAAATTGAGACTAAACAAAATCAAGTTGACACTAAACAATATCAAGTTGTCATAATACATTTTATTTGTTTACTATCAACTTGATATTGTTTAGTGTCAACTTTATTTTGTTTAGTCTCAATTTGAAATTGATTGATATCAATTTGAAATTGATTGATATCAATTTTAACTTGATTGGCCTCAATTTGAACTTTATTGGTCTCAATTTGAACTTGAAAAGGTATAGTTAAAATCGATCTTATAAATAAGACGTTATTAAAGTGTTGCACCAACCATTAATCGCTTCCTAAAATCATAAGAATGTCTTACATTTGAAGAGGTCAAAAATGGCGCTCAAGATTCGGATTATAACCTAAAATCAATGAAATTTGTACTGCCCGTGAAAAATTGCAACTATTGCGAAATATGGCTAATGATTTGTTAGCAATAATGGCTATAAATGCATTTGATGTAGATGCTGCAGATATTGCAGATCATTATCATATGCCAGCAATGTCATCATATATTATAGCCAGTTTGATAGAGATATGTCAAAAGTCCTTGAAATCGCAACGTTGCCAAACTCAATTAAACTATTTATTTGGTGCAACAGAACATAAGATTAAGACCTAGTTATAAATAAGATGTACTTCAATAAAATGCATCTTAAGATTCGTTGGAGAAATATCTTAAATATCTTCATAGTTGTACCAAAATAAATAAAATTATTATTAGTACGTAATACAACAACATCGTCGTCAATAAATACAACACTGGTAACCCCGACGTGATTCCTTTCCTTGCTTTCTGGGATTATTTATATTTATGAAATTGATCTGAGCAACCTCACAATAGGACTAAGGTGACATTTTAATTTTGCTACTATTCTATACTGAATAGTAATGTGTAGAAGAAAATTAGATTGACATCTCATGAAGATTAGATCAGATTTATGTTTTGAACTCCAAAAAGGCATTATCCCTATAAAATATCATGCATTGCTGCCACCAGATTTGAAAAATGTCTTCTACCCTAGCAGACATACTTCGAACATAGTGAATAGTAATGTGTAGAAGAAAATTAGATTGACATCTCATGAAGATTAGATCAGATTTATGTTTTGAACTCCAAAAAGGCATTATCCCTATAAAATATCATGCATTGCTGCCACCAGGTTTGAAAAATGTTTTCTACCCTAGCAGATATACTTCGAACATACTGAATAGTAATATTTAGAAGAAAATTAGATTGACATCTGATGAAGATTAGATCAGATTTAAGTTTTGGACTCCAAAAAGGCATTATTTCCTACAAAATACAGGCCTAGCATGCATTGCTGCCACCAGGTTTGAACAAATGTCTTCTACCCTAGCAGACATACTTCGAGCATCTCAAGGGCTTCTTTTATCTAAACAATTGTTGATCACACGGTATATACCATAATGTCTGAATGAATGCCAAGGTATGAACATTAAAGTTTTGGCATTAGAACCAACATGGCTCTTCTAAATATCATATTAAGAACGATCTTAATTAATTTTGATTTAAATAAATGTAGTTCAAGATCTGTCAATTAATTAATTTTGATCTAAATAAATCCCATTCAAGATCTGGCAACCCCAGCATAGAAACAACATGTCACCTACACCATCATTGCAATTTGCAAATCTATCTTTATCTATACTTTGCTTGAACAGTCCGAGATACAACAAGGTATTTGAATGTTATCCTTATCACATGAGACTCAACAGCTATAACACGTTTCGTCACAGGCGTGTTATTATAGTGACGATCTACTGCCGTACACGTGATTCATCTAGTTTTTACAGGTGCAAAACATTATTATCACACTCCCAAGAAATGACATGGAAACTGTAATTCGGATGTATATTCGTGATTTGCAATAATCTGAAGAAGGATTATCGTTAGATTAAATTAATGATACAAGGGAAAATTAATGACGAATAATGACGGTAATATACAATGTGGAGATTAACAAGATATTGACAATGTCACCAATAGCATCAAACCGGTATTAATAAAATCTGCAATGTTGCCAACAGCTATCAGTTGCATCAGTTTTAGAATAATTAGGTGAACGCACGTTTAACGCCAGAAGGTAATCCGGACGCACACTCCCGATACTTGCATTTGATCATCATAAGGTCAAAGTATTTTCGCGAAAATTGCAAAAACTGAATAACGGAAAATTAATGAATTGCTTGTGATGACGTTAATATATAAGGTGGAGATTAACAAGATATTGACAATGTCATCAATAGCATCAAACCGGTGTTAATAAAATCTGCAATGTTGCCAACAGCTATCAGTTGCATCACTTTTAGAATAATTAGGTGAACGCACGTTTAACGCCAGAAGGTAATCCGGACGTACACTCCCGATACTTGCATTTGATCATCATAAGGACAACCATTAGATAACTTTGATATTTGCTATCAAGCAGTTTATATGCATTGATATCAAGTATTTCCAAAATTATCGAAAATGAGGTGCCACTTTGAAGAAACCTTGAAGTCATGTAGGTCGACGTAGGCCTGGCAAATCCTTCAAAATTATTTCTCCACATATTAAATTATAAGAAATTTAAGTGTTTTCGCGAAAATTGCAAAAACAGGAGTACCATTAGTTAACATTGATATTTGCTATCAAGCAGTGTATATGCCTTGATATAAAGTGTTTCCAAAATTATGAAAAATGAGGTGCCACTTTGAAGGAACTTTGAAGTCCTGTAGGTCGACGTAGGCCTGTCGAATCCTTCAAAATAATTTCTCCACATATTAAATTATAAGAAATTGAATACTTAATATGAAAAAATATTATTGGAATTAGTTTTAACAATGACTCGTCGATGGCCAATACAGCCTAATACATATTGATATCTCTGTACAGAATTGGTTTCAGGGAGTGAAAGTACGTTGAACTTCATTTTTCATCGTCCAAAAGTTAATATGGTGATAATGGTTGTGATTTTTGAACTCGTAATATACTTGAAATCATTGAAATTTTGACAGTATATCAAGTGTTTCCAAAATTATCGAAAATGAGGTGCCACTTTGGAGGAACCTTGAAGTCCTGTAGGTCGACGTAGGCTTGTCAAATCCTTCAAAATAATTTCTGTACATATTAAATTATATGAAATTGAATACTTAATATGAAAAAATATTATTGGAATTCGTTTTAACAATGACTCGTCGATGGCCAATACAGCCTAATACATATTGATATCTCTGTACAGAATTGGTTTCAGGAAGTGAAAGTACGTTGAACTTCATTTTTCATCGTCCAAAAGTTAATATGGTGATAATGGTTGTAATTTTTGAACTCGTAATATACTTGAAATCATTGAAATTTTGACAGTGTAATCATTAATCTTAACACGTGTTACATAAGTTTTGGGATTTTTTTTAATGCTTCACGTGACATGGTAAAACTATTACATCTGGTCAACTTTGGAGAAAGATGTTGCTAGGGATCTTGTCAATTTGTCTGACATTTCACATTTTTGTCTGACCTTCGCGAAATGGCGTATAAAGTAGATATTCGAAAGTCCGTCTACAAGTTAGTTGGACAACTACCAAAATGGACGGGAATGTGAAGAGGGAATTCCATGTGTTTTGGTAGGTTTACACATGGAATTCCCTCTTCACATTCCCGAAGTATCCGATATACAGTGTTTTTTTTTAAATATTTTGCCCACGAATAATGTTCGCTATATCTCATTTCGGCAGCTGTCCAACTAAGTTGTAGATGGACTTTTAAATATCTACTTAATACGCCATTTCGCAAAAGCTCTGGCAAAAATGTGTAATGTTAAACAAATTGACAAGAGCCCTAGCAACAAGGTTCTCCATAGTTGAGCAGATGTACTAGTTTTACTATGTCAAGCATAGCATTAAATTTTTTTTCCTAAACTTGTGTAACAGGTGTTAGTTGGGTTTTTAGTATTCTGACGATTCCACATCTTGAATCGTTGTCACCTATCATTAAATGAAGTGCTTTGATTGGTAGACGAAATAGTGAGTGCAATAATCGCCGATACAGATTTACAATGCGGAATCTGCGCATAAACATAACAAGACTACTTAAGGACCACTCTTTTCATAGTTGGGGATAGGTTCTATCAGATATACATGCAAGGATAGGATTAAAACCACGAAGTTTGAAGATAGGAGGAACATAAAATTTTAATTTGGCTTCTATTTTATACTGAATAGTAATGCCTAGAGGAAAATTATATTGACATCTCATGAAGAGTAGATCAGATTTATTTTTGGAATTCCAAAAAGGCATTAACTTAACTGTAAATATCAATTAAGCGGTTAGTAGGGGATGTTATGATGGGACTCTTGAGTTCCATGATCGTCCTTATGGTAATTTATTTTTGGAATTCCAAAAAGGCATTAACTTAACTGGAGATATCAATTAAGCGGTCAGTAGGGGATGTTATGATGGGACTCTCGAGTTCCATGTTCGTCCATGGTACTTCCATCAATATGGCGTGTTATTGAGCACTGATTTTCTAAACATCTTAATGACGCGCGTTTAAATCTCAGCATGAGTACCGGTCGTTATAGTAAAATCGATTGATGGTATCGCAATAGACACTCAGGACGATGGCAGGAAATTTATATGCGCCTGATGTGAACGTGCTACAACGTCCCAAAGTGACCTACATGAATGTAACAATGAAAAGAATATCGTTTAAGTTTGAACTTGTTTTGTAATTGTAATTTTTATAACTTTTATACGGGTCAAGAGGGTCAAGAGCTATAATAATAATAATAGACAAATGATGACATCGACAGCATAAATATGCATATGATAATGGTCGTATAAAGAAACTTATAGCCCAATACGTTTCTAATCTATTTAAGGCTACATAAAACCTTCAGTTAACCATCTACAACTTTATCAGTAGATGAAGACCAGCTCTAAGGGATAAGTTGCAGTCTAGAGTAAAATTGACGACATATACAGGGTGATTCAAATTTAACCCCCATAGGGGCGTATCTAGACAAATGATGACATGGACAGCATAAATATGCATATGATAATGTTCGTATAAAGAAACTTATAGCCCAATACCTTTCTAATCTATTTAAGGCTTCATAAAACACAACTTATCAGTACAACTTTACCAGTAAATTACAATACCAGCTCTAAGGGATTAGTTGCAGTCTAGAGTCAAATTGACGACATATACAGGGTGATTCAAATTTAACCCCCATAGGAGCGTATCTACGCTAAGCATATCTTAAAAGATAGAGGGTAGGTTTAGGTTTTAGAGATAGAGATAAATAGGTTTTAGAGATAAACGGTAGAGGGTAAGGTAAGTTTAGGGAAGGTTTAGAGGGTAGGTCACCAGACAAGAAAGAGAAAAAAAGGAAGCTTTTGGAGCTTTAGGAATAATTTATGCAATAATAGCTAGTTTAAGGCCCGTATCTATAATCCGTACTTGAGCTTGAGTTCTACTCAAGTTGTATATTTGGTTGCGTTTGGTGCATAATTGTTTATAGAAAATACGCAACCAAATATACGACTTGAGTCGAACTCAAGCTCAAGTACGGACTATAGATACGGGCCTAAATAAAGGAATTCGGCAAATTTACTTCTATGCTGCTTTATAAGCTACTTTAATTCTATGCTGAATAATAATGTGTAGAAGAAAATTAGATTGACATTCGTATGAAAATTAGATCAGATTTATTTCTTCAATTCCAAAAATGCATTGACTTAATTAGAAGACATTTTTGACGTAATTAAAAAATGTATAGATATTTTTTTGTATTGTACACCAAATGGTAACTCATTGGCAAAGTGATTCAAATTTAATCCTCATAGGGGCGTATCTACGGTAGGCATATCTTAAGAGATAGAGGGTAGCTTTAGGTTTTAGAGATAGAGACAGTAGGTTTTAGAGATAAAGGTCGGAGGGTAAGGTAGGTTTAGGGAAGGTTTAGAAGGTAGGTCACCAGACAAGAAAGAGGAAAAAAAGGAAGCTTTTGGAGCTTTAGAAATAATTTATGCAATAATAGCTAGTTTCAATAAAGGAATTCGGCAAATTTACTTCTATGCTGCTTTATATGCTACTTCAATGTAGAAGAAAATTAGATTGACATTCGTATGAAAATTCGATCAGATTTATTTCTTCAATTTCAAAAATGCATTAACTTAATTGGAAGACATATTTTGACGTAATTCAAAAAAAAAAATTGGTATTGTACACCAAATGGTAACTCATTGACTTAATGGTGTTACACCATTCATACCTTTTAAATTACCTTTTTTTTTTAATTACTTGTTAGTCAATCGATATTTTGCCATTTCATTGGCCCACCTTTTATTTAATGGTGCAAACTTTCGGCACAGTACGTTCCAAATCTCTTCAATGGTATCTAAAATAGTCAGAATATTCTACGTTTTAAGCCTCCTTAAGGGTATTTAAAACACAAACTTTATCAGTGGATGGAAAGACCGGCTCTAGCGGATATTAAGGTTCCAGTTAAGAGTTACTTATACAGGGTCCGTCATTTCAGGTCCCGTCTTCTGTAGCTCAGTTACTAATTGAGTTAGGATTTTAATATTTTGCAGACTTTACTTGCATTCTATGGCGTATTTTAAGAAATATTTTTGATTATACAGGATTTATAAGAGGCACCCAAATAAGTAACAAAAAATATACCATGCAATCTAAAAATATACATCATGATGACGTCACACTTTTTTGGGACACCCTGTATAATAAAAAATATTTTCCTGAAATACACCCTAAAAAGCAACTGAAGTCTGCAAAATATCAAAATCCTAATTCAATTAGCAACTGAGCTATTGAAGACGGGAGGTGAAATGACGGACCCTGTATAGAGATAGAAAACTTGTAGCTTCGCTACTGGTCAACATTGACATTTGTATGAAGGATAGAGATGTTTTTTCGACCTGGCGTTTGAATACCTTGCAATTTAAATACACAGCCTTAGGAACAACACATGTATGAGTGAAAGTTGAATATTTCTGCGCGGAAGTATAAAAGTGCTGTGTTCTCGTTTGCCTTGGCAATGACAATGATCCTTAAATCTGCAGACATATTGTTAGCGTTTTCGACATCTTCGTTGGTACTGATATGGGGAAAATACTGAAAGTCATATATGAGGACCAAATTATTCATCAGCACGAAGCTACGGACTTGAGAAACTTATGTGTGTACATATACAGTTATGATGCATCCATATGCTGCGGATCTTTGCGATGCCGAGGATTCGTGACTGTGAATTGAATTATATAGGCATTAATGGGAATGATTAGCAATTCAATCAAATAGCAAGATTTGTAATCTGCGGACGCACCTTTAGATAGTTTAGCTTTCAACTATAACCCAAGCCATATGGCACATATTTGAATTGATTGAATTTTAACTTTAGCAGCCTTCCTGGTGTTCCTTAACGACGTGCTAATATTTAAGGGTGTAATTCCTGAGGTCATTTTAACTTTAGCAGCCATATGCATAGTAAACTTAGTAGAGTATAAACCTTAGTAGATACTAAAAACGTTTAGAAACTACATCACTGAATGTAATTTCTGCAGGATAAATCACATTATAATTAGCATTAGTAGATACTAAACTTTAGTGGCTACTACGGTCGACTATGCATATAGACGTATATATTGTTATATAAACTCGACAATTTAGCACCTGAAGATGAACCCATGTAGGTATCGAAACCGGTCGTGTTAATGCTCATATAAAATAAAGAAATTTATCAAGATTAAGGACCTACAATTTTGTTTACATTATTGTAGGCATATATTTTACATACATCAGAAATAACTATTGCGTGACTTCAACACCCAAAACGGTAAAAGAGGACAAAGATTCAAAAAGAAAGAAGAAATAACTATTGAAATACACTTTAGATATCTACTGATAAAGAATCGAATAGTTATCTGACGATTTAAATATCCAGGACCGGTTATTCGATGATATACACTTTTGTGTGCCACGGGTTCGAACCAACGACCCTTGGCAAGGGAGGCAAGTGCTCGGCCACAATCGGCTTAAAAAATATATTATATCTTATGCGAAAAAAAATCGCATAGCTGGGAAACATTATTAAACTTTAAACTAAAATTGGTATGATTAATCTACCAGTAATTATTTAATTATCAGTGCTAATTAATTGTGTGCCCAAGTGTAAGGTGCAAGAAGTGAGGACCGATTATTCGATGATATACACGTTTGTGTGCCATGAGTTCGAACCAACGACCCTTGGAAAGGGAGGCAAGTGCTCGGCCACAATCGGCTTAAAAAATATATTATATCTAATACGCAAAAAAATGCATAGCTGGAAAACAATATTAAACTTTAAATTGAAACTTATTTGATTAATCTACCAGTAATGATTTAATTATCAGTGCTAATTAATTTTGTGCCAAACTGCAAGGTGCAAGAAGTGACGTTTGCCCTCTTGGCGGTGACAAAAAACTTTCCGAGCTGCTTAATCAACGGCCTTCGGGTCATCTAAGATCACGTCCGAAATCGTTGGAATTTGTTGTAAGTCATGCCGAAATCGGCGATGTGTTAAGGGGCACACGATTGTTATGTAAACAAAAAAGTAAACAATCGCCAATAACAATGACAAAATGAACTAAGGCGTATTCAGAAGTGCGATTGCTACAATGTAAATCAGCAATTCGACGTTGAATCGTTTTCCAAATAGAAAAAATATATAGTTGAATAGAAGGAAAACATTTTATGAATAATATTCAGATAATACCATTGAATCGTTTTCTAAAATAGAGGGAAAGATGTGATGAATAATATTCAGATCATACCACAAGAGGTGAATTAGTACAATAATTGAATAATTGAAAATCGGTCATCTTGCTCTTTCAGGAGAATTACATCAATCAAAATGTTCAGGTGAGGGAAAAATGTATTTAGTATCTTTAGTATCTAGAAAAAAAACTAGCAGCGTTATTCATAAAAATTTAAAAAGTGGTATAGCGGTGTTTTACAAAGGGTTATCAAGGTTTCTAAGATTAAACCACCGTTAAACCGCGCCTTAATTATTTATGAATAACACTGTAGATTTTGTAAGTTTAAATTTTAGATTTTAGAATATTTTAGAAGATTTATACGTCGAATGCGATAGATTTGGAAAGAAAACTCAACGCGAAGATTCACGAGAAAAATATGACGAAAAAGTTCGTGATATACATGATATATTAGGTGATTCTCTCAATGCAGCACTTAAAAATTTAAAAAAAAAAAACAGAAACACACGTCAGATAACTCGACCAAACATCTACGAAACGAATTACATATATACAGGGTGTTCCTTAATGACGTGCTAATATTTAAGGGTGTAATTCCTCAGGTCATTTTATGAAGAAAATTTCATATGAACTTATATCCGCAACGGCTTAATTTTTTTGCTATAGGGTGTGCAAATATTTTCTGAAATCGTTAGTTTTTTTAATATCTCCCAAAACACTTTAGATATTATTTTCAAATATGGCATGCGTTAGTAGGATATAAAACCACAAATTTTAGTTAGAAAAACTATTCTATCGCTCCGCCAGTGGCGTCCCCGTAAACATGTCCTTTGATATTTTTTACAAAAAAAGTGGTACGCCACTGTCATATCTCCATTGGAATATTTTTTTTTAAATTTAAGCCGTTGCGGATATATGTTCATATGAAATTTTCTTCATAAAATGACCTGAGGAATTACACCCTTAAATATTAGTACGTCATTAAGGAACACCCTGTATATAACAGTTCGGGAAATGGATATGCAGATGACACGATACTTCTTGTAGAATTATTGAAAGACCTACAGAAAATATTAGTTGAAGTAGTCGAATGCAGCGAAGAAAACATCTTAACATCGAATATTAAAAATACCAAATTTATGACAATCACAAAAGCCCAACAAAATCTGTGGATTAAAAAGGTAGAAGCAATGATGTTCCCATAGGGAATACTTCATATACACCGTATACTCTCAAGATTTACTGGGCCTACGGCGTATACTCTCAACGAATTTTGGGAAAACCCATTCAATGTGCATACCAAGAAGGACTAACGTCAAACCGAATACTACTTTCAAAAATTTCAAACTCATTTGATGTAATTTAATTTGTTGTCGATTTTGATAATGTTCGATGATTGATGGCAATACCTTTACTATCTTTAATATTGTGTTTCTGTCTTCTTGTTTTATTAAATAGCCCATTATTATTGACCATAGCAAGAAGGCCTAACGTCAAACCGAACACTACTTTCAAAAATTTCAAACTCATTTAATGTAATTTAATTTGTTGTCGATTTTGATAATGTTCTATTATTACCGATGGCAATATCTTTACTGTCTTTAAAATAAAATTGTTTCTGTGTTCTTTTTTTATTAAATAGCCCATTATTATTGACCATACCAAGAAGGCCTAACGTCAAACCGAACACTACTTTCAAAAATTTCAAACTCATTCGATATAATTAATTTGTTGTCGATTTTGATAATGTTCTATGATGATTGATGGCAATATCTTTACTATCTTTAACATTCTGGTTCTTTGTTCTTGTTTAATTAAATAGCCCATTATTATTGACCATACCAAGAAGATCTATCGTCAAACCAAACACTACTTTCAAAAATTTCAAACTCATTTGATGTAATTTAATTTGTTGTCGATTTTGATAATGTTCGATGATTATCGATGGCAATATCTTTACTATCTTTAATATTGTGATTATTTCTTCTTGTTTTATTAAATTGGCCATTAGTATTGACATTTTATGTTGATTAATTCTCGTGGATTGTCATTCTTTAAAATGACACAAGCCTACTATGCAAAAAACCTTCAAAAATAATAATTTTTGATAAAATCAGATTGAAAATTAAGAATTGGCCCACATGTCGTATATTGTTGAAAAGCGAAAAAAATCCTATTTGTAGCTAAGCCACAGCCAACTATGAGTTCCTTATAAATTTTTTTTTTTATAAGGAATAAGGTTTTCATAAGGTTTTTTATAAGGAACTCATAGTTGGCTGTGACTTAGCTAAAAAAGAAGGATTTTTCGCTTTTCAACTATATACGACATGTGGCCCAATTCTTAATTTTCAATCTGATTTTATCAAAAATGATTATTTTTGAATAGTTGGCCTGTGTCATTTTAAGGAATGACAATCCAATTCTTATCAAAACAGTGTCTGAAGAACGTAGAATTTTTTTTCTATTCTCATAAATAAGCGACCTACAGCCATAAAACGAAAAGTCAAAATATTGAATTTTTGCGAATAACTCGAAAACAAAAGACAATAGATAAATTTTGGTTTTCACAATTAAGTTTTTCTCGAAAAAAGTGATCGTGGCGGGGAGGGGTCCATTTTATTATACCTGTTATAGTTATCTAGATTCCCTATCAAAACATGGACATTTGCCCACCCTGTACATACATTAGTCAATGATAACAGTGACTACACAAAGAAGATTAGGACAAGGATTCGAACAGCCAGGACTATATTTAATAAAATGAAAAACGTACTATACAGCAGAGAACTTAGCTTAGAGCTTAGAGTTAGATTGTTGAAATGCTATATGTTTACAGTACCATTGTATGGAATGGAAGCCAGGACCATGAAGAAAATATTAGTGACCGATTATAAGCATTCGAAATGTGATCCTACAGAAGAATGTTAAGAAATAGTTGGATAGATAAAGTAACTAATGAAGACGTTCTCAAAAGAATGGGGAAGGAAAGGGAAGTGTTAAACACAATTAAAACTGCAATACCTAGACCATGTCATGAGAGGAGAAATTTATAGGATCTTACAAAACATTATACAGAAGAGGAAGGGAAGAAGATACAAGGTAAAAGAAGTATAGGAAGATGGCGCATCTTCTGGCTAAACATTTTGAGGCAGTGACACAAGTGCAGTTCCATGGTCGCCAATCTCCTGAAAGGAGACGGCATTTAAGGAAGAAGAGTACACTTCGAATTTCATCTGTATTCTCAGTTTTTTTACACTTACTTATTTGAAGTAAGTGTACTTATTTGAATTGAATGAACGTACTATGCAGCAAAGAACTTAACTTAGAACTTAGATGATGCTTAGAAGATTTAGATTGTTGGAATGCTATATGATTGCAGTACCATTGTATGGAATGGAAGCCTAGACCATGGAAGAAAATATTAGTGACCGACTAGAAGCATTCGAAATGTGATCCTACAGAAGAATGTTAAGAATTGTTTGGATAGATAAAGTAACTAATGAAGACGTTCTCAAAAGAATGGGGAAGGAAAAGGAAGTGTTAATTAAAACAACGAAACTGCAATACCTAGGCCATGTCATGAGAGGGGAAATATATAGGATCTTACAAAACATTATACAGAAGAGGAAGGGAGGAAGATACAGGGTCAAAGAAGTATAGGAAGATGGCGCATTTTCTGGCTAAACATCTTGAGGCAGTGATACAAGTGCCATTCCATGGTCGCCAACCTCCTGAAGGGAGACGGTACTTAAGAAAGAAGAGTAAGAAGATGACACGATACTTCTTGCAGAATCATTGAAAGACCTACAGAAAATATTAGATAAAGTAGTCAACTCGAATGTAGAGAATAAAACATCTTAGCATTGAACATCAATATTTCCAATTTTATGATAATTAGTAAAGCCCAACAAAGTCGAGCAAGACTGTGGATTGAAAGGGAAGAAGTACAAAAAGTCAAGGAATGCAACTTCATGCAAACTTCGAATTTTATCGGTATTCTCGGTTATTTAAACTTACTTATTTGAAGTAAGTGTACTTATGTACTTAGAATTTGATCGCATAACCTCGAGATGCGAGGCCCAGGACCCCCCCCCCCCTTCCCCGTCATCCAAGATCAGGGAGAATACATAGGAGGGCGATATAGATAGGATTTAAACTAATTAAATTTATTTTGTCAAGTCAATGTTGTGAGATTATACGGGCACGTTGCCGGTCCATCCGACAAACCACAGTTTCCCAACGCAGGGCCCGCCTTTGTTTTGGTGTCACAAACTCCCCGAACTACAACATCAAGAGGTGAGGGTCGTAAAGTCGAGGCTTGCAAAATCAGCTTTAGGGATAACTATTTTTAGCCAAGGATGGGGCAGATATCCCCCGGGTAAGTTATAACTGGTACTATTGGTGCGTGCAAAGTATGCTTAATATCAGAGCAATGCAAATGGCGTGTATCTTGCTGCACTAAATGACTGCCCGATGGGATTTTTTCACAAAATTGAGCATATGAGTTGGCTGCAACGCTTATTAGTATCCTAGGATGCTTTATTAACACATAAGTATCAAACCACGTCCGGTGGGTTCTCGGGCTGGCGGTAAAAATGGACACCGGCATTAATGGCAACCGTAAAGACAAGCACGACGCAACTCATTTGCAGACGTCCAGTGAGGCCACACATCACGATGGAGCCTTCGGGGCGGTTGCACATACTCGCGATCCTCACGGCTGATCGTATACCATATGCATGCGTGCGTGGGGGTCGCGGCCGTCGGGGGTTAATGCGGATTTAATATGCAACCGCCGAGCGGTGTCAAGGAACCCAGATAATTAAAATATTACCGGAGCGGGATTAGAAAGGCCGATTTATTTCCTCCTCGCCGACGCGCGTGAGCGTGCATTTATTTGTGTGTGCTTAGTAGGAGCGCGGATAATCCAGCGCCCAGGCATAGGCACTAGGCACTAGGCAGCCCGATAATGGTGCATAAATCGTTCGCCTTTAATGCGAAAGTCGGCGCACTAAATCACCTCGTAATATCTCGAAGCCGGCAGGTAGATTGGAGGTGGATAAGGCGAGTGGCGTGGGAGCAGGTGTTTGCGTACGCGAGGGCGGACGATGTTTATTGCTGAAACGTCGGTGGAAATTGACGGGGACGATGGATTTGTGTGCCTGGGGAGGAGATGAGAACGGAACGTGCCTCCAGGTGAACGGACATCGTGGAAGACTAGTCGTTCTTACTTGGTTTTATTTTGGAACGGAGGTTACCAGATAGTTCTTCGTGCGTTCTATGTGTGTACTTCACACGCGAGCAGCTATTAACATTCAATCACGTACAATTTAGATTTTCCACTTTTGCAAAAATTAAGAGGTAGATGAACTATCACTAGTACCTACTTACTTACAACCATCAAAGTACGCAACGTGTAATTCGATTGATAGATTCTATTTCTATCCGCAGGCAGATTTCTTCACCAAGAAACGTTTGTGGTGCTTTATCACGTTAAACTACCGTGTGTGCAGACTTGCATGTATTGTAATTATTCTACCTATCTCTTCAAATACCGGACCCTCATAGTTATAATCTCACCAGCGAAAGGATTTTATCCAGCTCTTCTCACATCAGAGTCCCGAGCTTATTCCCGAGAAATATTTTTCAAAAAAACGTACTTTTTTCACGAAAAGCGTTATAACACAGGGAGTTGTGGGAATACGAGAATGGACGAGGGCTCAAAATATGCGCCATATATGGGGCTAAGTCCCCATAGAATGATTTGAAAATGTGCCACATGGCAGACCACCCAGATGGCAAAACGTAAAATCGATGATTTTCCGATCAAATCGACTAAAATAAAAATCCGAAAAATCGAGATTTTTTCGACTTGCTCCAAATGACCTTAGAGACACATGCCTAGACCAATTGGGCCCTCCCGATTCCAATGAGCACACTTTCAGCCTCCTAGCCCCAGCGGTTCTCGAGATATCCGCCCTCAAAGTTGGGAAATTTACAAAAATAGCAAAAGAGAGCTGATAAAATTAAACTTCTAAACGCACGGTCCAATCTCGATGCCGATAGTCTCATTCAATTCAGGGGGCCCCAACGGTCCGTACAAGACCACACTTGATATACTTATGAAGGCGTATAAATTTTCGAAATTTTCGAAAATGTCGCGTTTTTTGCCATCTCGATGAAATTCCATTTCGGAAACGCCTCAACCGATTCGGACGAAATTTGGAGGAGTCATAGAGGGCCCAAATACAAGCACAATGAGCCATAGTGGCCCCCCGTAGGCGATCGCATTTGTACAGGGGGGCCTTAAGAAGAGAGAAATATTTTTTAAAAAAACGTACTTTTTTCACGAAAAGCGCTATAAGTCGGGGAGTTGTGGGAGTACGAGAATCCAAGAGCGCTCAAAATATGCGCCATGTATGGGGCTAAGTCCCCATAAAATGATTTGAAATTGTGCCGCTTGGTAGAGCACCCAGTTGGCAAAACGAAAAATCGATGATTTTCCGATCAAATCGACTAAAATAAAAATCCGAAAAATCGCGATTTTTCGAGTTGCTCCAAATGACCTCAGAGGCACTTGCCTAGACCAATTGGACCCTCCAGATTCCAATGAGCACACTTTCAGCCTCCTAGCCCCAGCGGTTCTCGAGATATCCGCCCTGAAAGTTGGGAAATTTAAAAAAATAGCACAAAAGGGCTGATAAAATTAAACTTCTAAACGCACGGTCCAATCTCGATGCCGATAGTCTCATTCGATTCAGGGGGCCCCAACGGTCCATACCAGACCGCACTTGATATACTTCCGAAGACGTTTTAATTTTCGAAATTTTCGAAAATGTCGCGTTTTTTGCCATCTCGATGAAATTCCATTTCGGAAACGCCTCAACCGATTCGGACGAAATTTGGAGGGGTCATAGAGGCACCAAATACAAGCACAATGAGCCATAGTGAACCCCCGTAGGCGATCCGGTTTGTCCAGGAAGGCCTTAAGAAGAGATAAATATTTTTCAAAAAAACGTACTTTTTTCACGAAAAGCGCTATAACTCGGGGAGTTGTAGGAATACGAGAATGGACGAGCGCTCAAAATATGCGCCATATATGGGGCTAAGTCCCCATAAAATGTTTTGAAAATGTGCCGCTTGGTAGAGCACCCAGTTGGCAAAACGAAAAATCGATGATTTTCCGATCAAATCGACTAAAATAAAAATCCGAAAAATCGCGATTTTTCGACTTGCTCCAAATGACCTTAGAGGCACATGCCTAGACCAATTCTACCTTTCCAATTCCAATAAGCATACTTTCAGCCTCCTAGCCCCAGCGGTTCTCGAGATATCCGCCCTCAAAGTTGAGAAATTTAAAAAAATAGCACATAAGGGCTGATAAAATTAAACTTCTAAACGCACGGTCCAATCTCGATGCCGTTAGTCTCATTCGATTCAGGGGAGTCATACGGTTCATACCAGACCACACTTGATATACTTCCGAAGACGTTTTAATTTTCGAAATTTTCGAAAATGTCGCGTTTTTGCCATCTCGATGAAATTCTATTTCGGAAACGCCTCAACCGATTCTGACGAAATTTGGAGGGGTCATAGAGGAACCAAATACAAGCACAATGAGCCATAGTGAACCCCCGTAGGCGATCCGGTTTGTCCAGGAAGGCCTTAAGAAGAGAGAAATATTTTTCAAAAAAACGTACTTTTTTCACGAAAAGCGCTATAACTCGGGGAGTTGTAGGAATACGAGAATGGACGAGCGCTCAAAATATGCGCCATATATGGGGCTAAGTCCCCATAAAATGTTTTGAAAATGTGCCGCTTGGTAGAGCACCCAGATGGCAAAACGAAAAATCGATGATTTTCCGATCAAATCGACTAAAATAAAAATCCGAAAAATCGCGATTTTTCGACTTGCTCCAAATGACCTTAGAGGCACATGCCTAGACCAATTCTACCCTTCCAATTCCAATAAGCATACTTTCAGCCTCCTAGCCCCAGCGGTTCTCGAGATATCCGCCCTCAAAGTTGGGAAATTTAAAAAAATAGCACAAAAGGGCTGATAAAATTAAACTTCTAAACGCACGGTCCGATCTCGATGCCGATAGTCTCATTCGATTCAGGGGGCCCCAACGGTCCATACCAGACCGCACTTGATATACTTCCGAAGACGTTTTAATTTTCGAAATTTTCGAAAATGTCGCGTTTTTTGCCATCTCGATGAAATTCCATTTCGGAAACGCCTCAACCGATTCGGACGAAATTTGGAGGGGTCATAGAGGCACCAAATACAAGCACAATGAGCCATAGTGAACCCCAGTAGGCGATCGAGTTTGTCGAGGAAGGCCTTAAGAAGAGAGAAATATGTTTCAAAAAAACGTACTTTTTTCACGAAAAGCGCTATAACTCGGGGAGTTGTGGGAATACGAGAATGGACGAGCGCTCAAAATATGCGCCATATATGGGGCTAAGTCCCCATAAAATGATTTGAAAATGTGCCGCTTGGTAGAGCACCCAGTTGGCAAAACGTAAAATCGATGATTTTCCGATCAAATCGACTAAAATAAAAATCCGAAAAATCGCGATTTTTCGACTTGCTCCAAATGACCTTAGAGACACACGCCCAGACCAATTGGACCCTCCCGATTGCAATGAGCACGCTTTCAGCCTCCTAGCCCCAGCGGTTCTCGAGATATCCGCCCTCAAAGTTGGGAAATTTAAAAAAATAGCACATAAGGGCTGATAAAATTAAACTTCTAAACGCACGGTCCAATCTCGATGCCGTTAGTCTCATTCGATTCAGGGGAGTCATACGGTTCATACCAGACCACACTTGATATACTTCCGAAGACGTTTTAATTTTCGAAATTTTCGAAAATGTCGCGTTTTTGCCATCTCGATGAAATTCTATTTCGGAAACGCCTCAACCGATTCTGACGAAATTTGGAGGGGTCATAGAGGAACCAAATACAAGCACAATGAGCCATAGTAAACCCCCGTAGGCGATCGCGTTTGTCTAGGAAGGCCTTAAAAAGAGAGAAATATTTTTCAAAAAAACGTACTTTTTTCACAAAAAGCGAGATAACTCGGTGAGTTGTGGGAATACGAGATTGGACGAGGGCTCAACATATGCGCCATATATGGGGCTAAGTCCCCATAAAATGATTTGAAAATGTGCCGCTTGGTAGGCACCCAGTTGGCAAAACGAAAAATCGATGATTTTCCGATCAAATCGACTAAAATAAAAATCCTAAAAATCGCGATTTTTCGACTTGCTCCAAATGACCTGAGAGACACATGCCTAGACCAATTGGACCCTCCCGATTCCAATGAGTACACATTCAGCCTCCTAGCCCCAGCGGTTCTCGAGATATCCGCCCTCAAAGTTGGGAAATTAAAAAAAATAGCAAAAGAGGGCTGATAAAATTAAATTTCTAAACGCACGGTCCAATCTCGATGAAGATAGTCTCATTCGATTCAGGGGGGCCCAACGGTCCATACAAGACCACACTTGATATACTTCCGAATACGTTTTAATTTTCGAAATTTTCGAAAATGTCGCTTTTTTTGCCATCTCGATGAAATTCCATTTCGGAAACGCCTCAACCGATTCGGACGAAATTTGGAGGGGTCATAGAGGAACCAAATACAAGCACAATGAGCCATAGTGAACCCCCGTAGGCGATCCGGTTTGTCCAGGAAGGCCTTAAGAAGAGAGAAATATTTTTCAAAAAAACGTACTTTTTTCACGAAAAGCGCTATAACTCGGGGAGTTGTAGGAATACGAGAATGGACGAGCGCTCAAAATATGCGCCATATATGGGGCTAAGTCCCCATAAAATGTTTTGAAAATGTGCCGCTTGGTAGAGCACCCAGTTGGCAAAACGAAAAATCGATGATTTTCCGATCAAATCGACTAAAATAAAAATCCGAAAAATCGCGATTTTTCGACTTGCTCCAAATGACCTTAGAGGCACATGCCTAGACCAATTCTACCCTTCCAATTCCAATAAGCATACTTTCAGCCTCCTAGCCCCAGCGGTTCTCGAGATATCCGCCCTCAAAGTTGGGTAATTTAAAAAAATAGCACATAAAGGCTGATAAAATTAAACTTCTAAACGCACGGTCCAATCTCGATGCCGTTAGTCTCATTCGATTCAGGGGAGTCATACGGTTCATACCAGACCACACTTGATATACTTCCGAAGACGTTTTAATTTTCGAAATTTTCGAAAATGTCGCGTTTTTGCCATCTCGATGAAATTCTATTTCGGAAACGCCTCAACCGATTCTGACGAAATTTGGAGGGGTCATAGAGGAACCAAATACAAGCACAATGAGCCATAGTGAACCCCCGTAGGCGATCCGGTTTGTCCAGGAAGGCCTTAAGAAGAGAGAAATATTTTTCAAAAAAACGTACTTTTTTCACGAAAAGCGCTATAACTCGGGGAGTTGTAGGAATACGAGAATGGATGAGCGCTCAAAATATGCGCCATATATGGGGCTAAGTCCCCATAAAATGTTTTGAAAATGTGCCGCTTGGTAGAGCACCCAGTTGGCAAAACGAAAAATCGATGATTTTCCGATCAAATCGACTAAAATAAAAATCCGAAAAATCGCGATTTTTCGACTTGCTCCAAATGACTTTAGAGGCACATGCCTAGACCAATTCTGCCCTTCCAATTCCAATAAGCATACTTTCAGCCTCCTAGCCCCAGCGGTTCTCGAGATATCCGCCCTCAAAGTTGGGAAATTTAAAAAAATAGCACAAAAGGGCTGATAAAATTAAACTTCTAAACGCACGGTCCAATCTCGATGCCGATAGTCTCATTCGATTCAGGGGGCCCCAACGGTCCATACCAGACCGCACTTGATATACTTCCGAAGACGTTTTAATTTTCGAAATTTTCGAAAATGTCGCGTTTTTTGCCATCTCGATGAAATTCCATTTCGGAAACGCCTCAACCGATTCGGACGAAATTTGGAGGGGTCATAGAGGCACCAAATACAAGCACAATGAGCCATAGTGAACCCCCGTAGGCGATCCGGTTTGTCCAGGAAGGCCTTAAGAAGAGAGAAATATTTTTCAAAAAAACGTAAATTTTTCACGAAAAGCGCTATAACTCGGGGAGTTGTAGGAATACGAGAATGGACGAGCGCTCAAAATATGCGCCATATATGGGGCTAAGTCCCCATAAAATGTTTTGAAAATGTGCCGCTTGGTAGAGCACCCAGTTGGCAAAACGAAAAATCGATGATTTTCCGATCAAATCGACTAAAATAAAAATCCGAAAAATCGCGATTTTTCGACTTGCTCCAAATGACCTTAGAGGCACATGCCTAGACCAATTCTACCCTTCCAATTCCAATAAGCATACTTTCAGCCTCCTAGCCCCAGCGGTTCTCGAGATATCCGCCCTCAAAGTTGGGTAATTTAAAAAAATAGCACATAAGGGCTGATAAAATTAAACTTCTAAACGCACGGTCCAATCTCGATGCCGTTAGTCTCATTCGATTCAGGGGAGTCATACGGTTCATACCAGACCACACTTGATATACTTCCGAAGACGTTTTAATTTTCGAAATTTTCGAAAATGTCGCGTTTTTGCCATCTCGATGAAATTCTATTTCGGAAACGCCTCAACCGATTCTGACGAAATTTGGAGGGGTCATAGAGGAACCAAATACAAGCACAATGAGCCATAGTGAACCCCCGTAGGCGATCCGGTTTGTCCAGGAAACGCCTCAACCGATTCTGACGAAATTTGGAGGGGTCATAGAGGAACCAAATACAAGCACAATGAGCCATAGTGAACCCCCGTAGGCGATCCGGTTTGTCCAGGAAGGCCTTAAGAAGAGAGAAATATTTTTCAAAAAAACGTACTTTTTTCACGAAAAGCGCTATAACTCGGGGAGTTGTAGGAATACGAGAATGGATGAGCGCTCAAAATATGCGCCATATATGGGGCTAAGTCCCCATAAAATGTTTTGAAAATGTGCCGCTTGGTAGAGCACCCAGTTGGCAAAACGAAAAATCGATGATTTTCCGATCAAATCGACTAAAATAAAAATCCGAAAAATCGCGATTTTTCGACTTGCTCCAAATGACCTTAGAGGCACATGCCTAGACCAATTCTACCCTTCCAATTCCAATAAGCATACTTTCAGCCTCCTAGCCCCAGCGGTTCTCGAGATATCCGCCCTCAAAGTTGGGAAATTTAAAAAAATAGCACAAAAGGGCTGATAAAATTAAACTTCTAAACGCACGGTCCAATCTCGATGCCGATAGTCTCATTCGATTCAGGGGGCCCCAACGGTCCATACCAGACCGCACTTGATATACTTCCGAAGACGTTTTAATTTTCGAAATTTTCGAAAATGTCGCGTTTTTTGCCATCTCGATGAAATTCCATTTCGGAAACGCCTCAACCGATTCGGACGAAATTTGGAGGGGTCATAGAGGCACCAAATACAAGCACAATGAGCCATAGTGAACCTCAGTAGGCGATCGCGTTTTTCCAGGAAGGCCTTAAGAAGAGAGAAATATTAAAAAAAAAAACGTACTTTTTTCACGAAAAGCGCTATAACTCGGGGAGTTGTGGGAATACGAGAACGGACGAGCGCTCAAAATATGCGCCATATATGGGGCTAAGTCCCCATAAAATGTTTTGAAAATGTGCCGCTTGGTAGAGCACCCAGTTGGCAAAACGAAAAATCGATGATTTTCCGATCAAATCGACTAAAATAAAAATCCGAAAAATCGCGATTTTTCGACTTGCTCCAAATGACCTCAGAGACACGTGCCTAGACCAATTGGACCCTCCCGATTCTAATGGGCACACTGTCAGCCTCCTAGCCCCAGCGGTTCTCGAGATATCCGCCCTCAAAATTGGGAAATTTAAAAAAATAGCAAAAAAGGGCTGATAAAATTAAACTTCTAAACGCACGGTCCAATCTCGATCAATCTCGATGCCGTTAGTCTCATTTGATTCAGGGGGCCCCAACGGTCTATACGAGACCACACTTGACATACTTCTGAAGACGTTTTAATTTTCGATATTTTCGAAAATGTCGCGTTTTTTGCCATCTCGATGAAATTCCATTTCGGAAACGCCTCAACCGATTCGGACGAAATTTGGAGGGGTCATAGAGAGCCCAAATACAAGCATAATGAGCCTTAGTGCCCCCCCCGTAGGCAATCGCGTTTGTGCAGGGGGGGCTTAAGAAGAGAGAAATATTTTTCAAAAAAACGTACTTTTTTCACAAAAAGCGAGATAACTCGGTGAGTTGTGGGAATACGAGATTGGACGAGGGCTCAACATATGCGCCATATATGGGGCTAAGCCCCATAAAATGATTTGAAAATGTGCCGCTTGGTAGAGCACCCAGTTGGCAAAACGAAAAATCGATGATTTTCCGATCAAATCGACTAAAATAAAAATCCGAAAAATCGCGATTTTTCCACTTGCTCCAAATGACCTGAGAGACACATGCCTAGACCAATTGGACCCTCCCGATTCCAATGAGTACACATTCAGCCTCCTAGCCCCAGCGGTTCTCGAGATATCCGCCCTCAAAGTTGGGAAATTAAAAAAATAGCAAAAGAACGTACTTTTTTCACGAAAAGCGCTATAACTCGGGGAGTTGTGGGCATACGAGAATGGACGAGCGCTCAAAATATGCGCCATATATGGGGCTAAGTCCCCATAAAATGATTTGATGATGTGCCCCTTGGTAGAGCACCCAGTTGGTAGAATCGATGATTCCGATCAAATCGACTAAAACGAAAATCCGAAAAATCGTGATTTTTCGAGTTGCTACGATTAACCTTAGAGGCACATGAACTGACAAATCGAACCCTCCCATTTCAAGGGAACATGCCCAATGTCCATACAATCCAATTTCCGGTAATATACAAAAATACAGTATTATTACACAGCATTACAAAATCATCTCTTATCACTTATCTCGTGACTGTTTCTACCTCGACAACACCTGGGCCACATGACTTATTGCGGATTTGACTCCTCTCGCCTCGCCTCACCTCTTGGTGTACAGATAAGACGGTACGGCGCCCAATTAAACGTACAGATTAAGCAGAAGGGTCGTTGACTCAGCGCATCTCGTCGCGGATTCGTTAATTGCGACGCCAATTTTTTTTTTTCGCACATAACGCTAATCGCGAAATGTTTGTGTTTTTACGCCCCGGCGGAGTTCAGCTTTGATTAGATTAATCTAAAAATAAAGGTCCGCTCAGGCGTCCGGATTAACCAGTGTGAGTGGATATCAAATGGTTCAAGACAACCAGTGAAACGTAGCGAGTTTAAGCCACGACTTTGTACAGTCCTAGGTTCAAATCTCTGATTATTGCCTAGGGCCCATTGCCCAGTGGTTACCAACCGATGGGTCTCCTCTATACCTTTTCAAGTTCAAATTGAGACCAATCAAGTTCAAATTGAGATTAATCAATTTCAAATTGAGGCCAATCAAGTTCAAATTGATACCAATCAATTTCAAATTGAGACAAATAAATTTCAAATTGAGACTAAACAAAATCAAGTTGACACTAAACAATATCAATTTTATGTGATTACTCTCAACTTGATATTGTTTAGTGTCAACTTGTTTTTGTTTAGTCTCAATTTGAAATTTATTGGTATCAATTTCAACTTGATTGGCCTCAATTTGAAATTGATTGGTCTCAATTTGAACTTGATTGCTCTCAATTTGAACTTGAAAAGGTATAGTTATCAAGAGGTCCCGAAAGTTTTCATAAGTTTATAATTTTGGTCCAATATTGTTGGAGTTAGTCTCATTCGACTCAGGAAACGCTTAGGAGACTAACGTCGATATATTTACGATGATTTTCATTTCGTGAAATTTTCAATTTATTTGTATTGGAAATTTGTGTACAAATCGAATCCAAAACCATTTTGGCGAGAAAAGATCATGAACCTAACCTAACTTAACCTAACCTAAACGAAAACCTGAGCGATTCTCAATTTTTTCGAACTACATTACTCTAGTACACCAAATTTAGCACTATTTTGACTGAAGCCTGCACATTAACAAACGAATAAGGGAGAGACATTTCGTTGATACACCATACAGATGCAATAGTATTCAATTCTGTTTAAACCACGATGTATATATTCAGACAAAGTTGTTTAATTTTGGGGCTACATCTGTGAGGCTTCGAAAGCTCAATTATGGCAAACACCGAACTACAAACCAAATATTTCCGTCTGTCTGATGGGACACGTAACGCTATTTATCAGTTGAAGGATATTCAATGTCAGGGATAAAAATAATCTGTAACGCACCTAGAGTAAATATTTTCGCGAAACTTCCAGCATTTGCAAATGGTTCATAAATTTTTGTGTTTTATGGGAGCGTCCGGACACTTATTTTTTATAACTGCAGACATGGCGTAGTTACTCTGGGATTCGACTTTTTGCCTTTTATTCGTGAATTCAATTGCTGTTCAGGACAATATTAAATTCATCACCAACTTCCCTACGAATATTAGTGCTCTAATAGGCGATTCTAGAATATAATCATGATGATTCCAGTGTTCATAGCATAGCAATTGACGCCTTAACTCAAATAAATACAGGGTGTCCAAGATAAGGATCAACAGCATGGGGATCTCGAAAACCGTAAAAGTTACAGTCGCAGTTAAGTTAGAAAAAAGGTGCGCAATTTAGTGGTAAGTAATATTCTGGTGAGAAAACCAGAAAATTCCGCTTACTTCCGGAGATATTCGACAAAATCAGAAATTTTGCGAAAACCTATATAACGTTATGACGATTATATTAAAAAATATTACAATTTCATTTCAAATAATAACGAAACAATAATTAACGAAAAAATAATACCAAGGGAATGTCTTTCCAAACTTTAGAATAGGTTATCTACTGGAGAAACCTCTATGCATTTTTAGCCTGAATGATATTTTTATTTTTTTAGTTGATAAGTTATCCGCAGGAAAAAAAAAGGTAATAACGAAACAATAATTTAGAAAAGAAAAAAATTATAATACGAAGAGGCAGTCATTTCAAACTTTTCATAACAGGCTATCTGTTGGATAAACCTCGATTCATATTTAGCCAGAATGTTTTTTTTTAAATTTTATTATTGAGCTGATAAGTTATCTGCAGGATATACATACTTACAAGGAGTCTACCAGATTAAGCATTCACATTTTCATATAGATGAGAAGTGTGTAATTTTCTATAACGATTATATTAAACAAATATTACAATTGCATTTCAAATAATAACGAAACAATAATTAACGAAAAAATAATACCAAGGGAGTGTCTTTCCAAACTTTAGAATAGGTTATCTACTGGAGAAACCTCTATGTATTTTTAGCCTGATTGATTTTTTTAAGGTATTGTTTTTAGGTACTTACTGGTACAATTATTTTTATTTTATATTATTATTTATTTATTTTATTTCGCCTGACTAGTTTCGGTTTCTAAAAAACCATCATCCTCATAGGCATGATATATCTACGAAGAATACAATAATTAGGTTAAATATTAAAAAAAAAAAAAAAAAATTTAATACTAAAGGTTACTTAAAAGGTTAAATGATAAAAAATAATATTAAATATTTTAATACTAATTATTGTATTCTTCGTAGATATATCATGCCTCTGATGATGGCTTTTTTGAAACCGAAACTAGTCAGGCGAAATAAAATAAATAATAAAATAAAATAAAATAAAAATCCTGGGGATAACTTATCAACAACTGAAAACACAAATAAAAAAATATCACTGAGTTTAAGGTTTTGTGGGTTTTATGCATAATTGCCAGTTACGTATTTAAGGTATTATTTTTAGGTACTTACTGGTAGAATTATTTTTATTTTATATATAATCGATCTAGCCCAATAAAGATCGATTATATATAAAATTAAAATAATTCTACCAGTAAGTACCTAAAAATAATACCTTAAATACGTGACTGGTAATTATGCATAAAACCCACAAAACCTTAAACTCAGTGATATTTTTTTATTAGTGTTTTCAGTTGTTGATAAGTTATCCCCAGGAAAAATGTAGGTAAAAAAGAAACAATAATTTAGAAAAAAAATAATATGAAGAGACAGTCTTTCAAAACTTCAGAACAGGCTATCTATTGGATAAACCATCATTCTGGATACCTCCATCTGCCTCTATTGGTTCTTATGGATATCTTAAACCCTCAACCATCAGATAATTATTTATAATTTTATCAGGGAATGGAAAGACTGGCTCTCAAAGATAAGCAACATGCATCTGTTGACTGAATTTGTATTGGCATAATTTGCACTTTATCGAAAATTGGGGCGAAGATATAAAAAAAACATTTTAACTTCTCTCGGAGATTAATTATTACTTTGAAAAACAAAATTAATAAATAAAATCAAAATGTTTCCGCCCGGGATCGAACCGGGGGCCTTCCGCGTGTTAGGCGGATGTGATAACCACTACACCACGGAAACAGACACTCGTTGGATTAATTTCTCGGTATATAAGGTTAAGTTCGCTCTAATAATTTTAATTGTTTAATTTAGATCAGTGTAATTATCTGAAATTACCAAATTGAAAACAATTAACCATTATAATTCTATAATAATGTAAACATAAATCAAATTTGAAGAGACAACAAACAAGTTGTGTAATAAATTATAAATATAATAATAAATAAACATGATACAAGATCATGTTTAATTAATTTGATTGTTAATTTTCAATTATCATTTCAATTATCAATTATCATTATATTAAGTAATAAATGCATCTAACATTCGAATGTGACACTGTGAAGTAACGTACACGTTACTATTAACGTTTTTTGATACGCAATACACCTGAATGTTTAAAAACATGCAAATAACTTGTTCAGAACTTTTTGATGCATTGTAAACCATGCTTTCGAAGCATAACAATTTCGTCCCAGAAAACTATCCTTGCAATTCTCCATACTTGTCTGCAACAATTTCAATATTTTGAGTATCCCATTCTACAGATGGTAAAGCGATTAGTTGATTAACAGTAAGTCCAAATTGAACCCACCACTCCCATCGTCAAGTGTAGACCAAAAAACAGAAAATTCGTCGCCACTTCTTTGCCCCATTTTGTAACGGTAGTTAATTGCACGAATATTTCCTCGGTGAATCACCTCCCGAAATTTGCAGGGAGATGTGCACCAAGCCTGACAAGTTCGTGCCCCCAGAGGAGCGGCTCAAGCGCTTTCTCTACCTCAGCAACGACAGCCGCTCTTTCGTTACCGGCGATGCAGAGGCCCACAGATACCTGGAGATGGACAAGGTGGGCTTCGTCGAGGAGCTGCTCACCTCCCACAACCCGGAGCGGCTGGTGAACATTGTAGAGATCGCCAACGGGGAGAACGCAGTCCCCTGCCGCTCAACCCTGTTCTTCGTGCTGGCCGCCGCCGCCTGTTCAAAGGCCCCGTCCGCAAGTTTGAAGAACAAGATCTACACAGCCGCTCTACATATTCCCAAGAACGATGCGGAGTTCTTCAGGTTCGTCAAGTACATCAAGAAGCTGGACAAATCATTCTCTTCCGGCATCAATAAAATCGTCGCCAGGTACTATATGAACAAGGAGCCCACACAGCTGGTGTTCGACGTTTCCAGCAGGAAGGGGTACCACGGATGGACACACAAGGACTTGATCAAACTATCCCACATTAAAACTGACGAGATACGTAAGTGTGCAAGCATTTTTTCGGCATCTATGGGTTAACTGAGAATCTTTCAGTACATCAGATTGTGATTACGTACATCTTATGGGGCATGGAAAAAGCCCGATCCATGGCAAACGAAAACACCGAGGCTATTGAACTGTTGGATTTCCTCAAGAAGTCTGAAGACCTGAAGAAGAGCACTGACGAGGATTTCGTTATCGCTCACCTTAAGGAGCTCAAATTCGGCTTCGAACAAGTTCCATCTGCCCTCTCAAAATCACCAAAGGTAACATTATAAAGATTTCTAGCACCTTCCCAAAAAAATTCTTTTTTGTATGTACTTATAGATTTGGGAGTACCTGCTTGATGGGATCACCATACCAGAACTGCTCACCAGTTTGCCCCGCCTTTACAAACAGGGGCTCTTGAAGCTGGACAGTGTCTGCCAGACGAAGGTTGTCGAAATCCTCTCCGACTCGGACCGAATCAAAGACTCGGGTGTGCACCCCCTGGAGGTGTTCATAGCGCTGAGGAACTTCGAGAAGGGCGGCCGCCCCAGGGACCCCAAGCTGATCAAGTATCTGGAGGAGAAGGAAGGGTGCGAGCTGAAGGCTAAGTCCGACCCCGAATACAAGAAGCCCGACTTCGCCCACGTCGAGCCCACCAAGTGCCCGAACGTGGTGAGCGCCCTCAACAAGGCGCTGATGCTGTCTTATCAGAACGTGCAGGTCACGGGGAAGCGATACATGCTGACGCTGGACCTCAACGAGGCTATGGATAAACCCTGTATTACTTCAAAGAATCTAACGTGCCTCGAGGCAGCTGTTGTTCTCACATTGAGCTACCTCAAAGCTGAAAAGAACGTTACCGTCGCCGTTTTTAATGGGATGAATGTATCTCCTGTCGCCTTGGACAAAGGTTGGTAATATAGTATTAATCTCCAAGGAAAGAATTAGAAAACACATTACTGTTTTGTTACTATTGACCAATCACATCGAAACTAACTTTAAATAGGCACTTGCCTAAGAGAACAAATTTCCATGCAACTAAATTACCGATTTCAATTCTGTAGTGGAATGTTGAAGTTGTGAAAATTATAAAACTATATCATTCCATCCATAACCGTGTTGTAAGTGGGAATCACTTTTTAGGAGGTTCCGTATCGCAAGCGATTAAGAAGCTCCGTGATGTGGAGCACGAAGTTGTTTTCCCGGGAGCTCCCATGGCGTGGGCCATGACGAAAAAGAAACCAATAGATGTTTTCCTGAACTTGCAATCAGTCCAGCCATGCATGAGATGGGATAAACCGTTGGTAAATCCCACAGAGAATCTGTCGAAGTATAAAGTTGCCATGAACATGTTTGTACCGAAGTACGTATTCTTTCAGCTTTTTCTTTGCCCTTGCTAATTACCTCGATTTTAGATTAGTGATCTGCCACCTGAGGGATGTATTCAGGACCGACTACGGGGAATCAGTGCTAGACGTACGCGGGGTAGACGTAAACCTTCCCAAGATAATAAACGCCTTCGTTAAGAACCTGATTTAGGCACACGGCGGAGCCGGCAGCTGGGAGTCTGATGTAGCCACGACAGCACAAGTGTTCAAGGAACAGTTTCAATGTGATTAAAAAAGCACTACGCTAACTAATATTATTGTTTTACCATGAGATGATATTTTTATATTCGTTTTATACAAGTGTGTACGAGAAACCGGTGGAAAAGGCTACTGAGGCAGCTAGCTCGCGGTGGTTTAAGTTTATTGCAGGCCCAAGTCATTATGGTTTACCGAATTCCATTCTTCAAGAGAATCTCATTGCTTATTTTATTTTCGTAACGAATAATTGTTAATTTTTAATATGTAACAAATACATAATTTGAATTGTGAATTATGCTCTTTATTGGTTCAGAAATGAGCCGTTGAAAACAAGAGTGGTGTAAGTCCGTTTTTTTAATTTTATTTCGGAGAAGTCCAGAAATATACAAAGGATATTTCCCTGGATCCATTTCTGTACTAATCTGAATATAAAAATTAATTGGACTTTCACCACTCTGGTTTTTAACCACTCAAATGTGTGTCTATACATGTCAGTACATTTCACATTGAAAAGTCTGTGTGGAAGTATAGGGTAATGTATTGCTTACGTGCTTACGTGCAGACGCCGATTTAAAATATTATTGCAGGGAAAATACGCTAAGTGAAATATTTCTCTCTCTCCCAATACTATCAAATGGTACTTGAGAACATTGACTTTTCAATGGGAAATATATTTTAGCACCAAGAAATGTATCAAATCGGTGCTGACGAAGGTTGTTGTCTATTACATGTAGTTTTTTTAAATTATTAAATCTGGTTTACATGGGGGTATTTACATATGGTGCGTTCGTCGTTCAGACGGCTTGTGTAAAGAATATATTGTACAAGCCATCGAAAACTGGGTGGGAAGCCCCCGTGTAAAACAGCCATTATACACATAATTATTAAGAACTTAACTTTCATTGACGCAGAGGTTATATAAAAATTAGCACTTACATAAAAGTCTTGCCCATGCAACTCGTATCAGCATCTCATGAACCTGTAAGTTGAGAAATATAAATAATTTAGGTATAATTATATGTGAATTATAGGCATACATGTTATTATAATATGTAGGATTTCGCATTTTTGATTAAATTGTAATTAACCGAACTTGAAATTTAATTTTGGCCATCTTTCAGCCATCTCTTGAACTAATTGAGTGCAACCAACATTAAAATAATAAATATATTTTTATAACCCAATCAACGCCTTCAATATAACCAATAATACCCAATCTAGTTAATTATTGCTTTTTAGCTGAATATTTTTTATATTATATTGTGAATATCACAATAATTAATTTCATTAAAATCTTGAAGGTATTTGATAGTTTCGCGAAAAATATTTCATTTTAGTTTCCGTTGGCAACATGAATGTCAGCTACATATGTCAATCATCTAACTGTTATTTGATTTGAGTAATTGTTAGCCGCAAAAACTGTTACATTTCGCGAAATTGTGAGCCTTATTCCCGTAATTATCAATGCATTAATAGTGTGCCACTTTGGCAGCAGCAAATCCCACACAATCGCCACCAACTTAGCGTATTAGGGGGGCATGTGTGCACATATGGTGGTTTGAACAGTTACCCCAGAGATGCTCTCCGCAATCAAGAGATTCGCCAGCAAGGGGGATGGCTCCTCGGGTAGCAACGCCCCGGTCACCAAACACCCCGGGCTGCAAACCATGTCGTCATCTTTGCAGCGGAAGTTCGCACGTGGTGTCCAGTATAACAGTAAGAGATTACACACTTAAGACTACAAACCGTAACAATATTCGACTTTTTAAACAGTGAAAATCATCATTAAGGGTGACCGCAATGTTGGTAAGACGTGCCTGTTCCAACGGCTGCAGGGAAAGAAATTTTACGAGGAGTACATTCCCACGGATGAGATTCAAGTGACGTCGATTCAGTGGAGCTACAAAGCCACAGATGACGTCGTTAAAGTGGAGGTATGGGATGTTGTCGATAAGGGGAAGAAGAAGAAGAGGTTTGAGGGGCTGAAACTCGAGAACTCTCAGCTTGATTTACCAGAGGAGACTGCGTTAGATGCAGAGTTCCTTGACGTCTATAAAGGCACGAATGGTATTATCATGGTAATGGACATCACAAAAACTTGGTAAGACCTTGATTTTATACAACGATCTACATAAATTCTGTGGTAGTAAGACAAAAGCCAACAAGTTGAAACTAAAAGTATTAGTGGGTTTTGCCACCAACAAATCGCAAAGGAATCTTTATTTTGGTTCTACGTATTGTAGGAGCATGAGAACCATATAGGGTTTTGTCCATTGAAATCTTCGCTAAACTCTACATATCTAGATTTTATTTCACTTATCAGGTTTTGACTTAGTACCATAGAATTATACTTTAACATAAAAACAACTCTGAAAGTTGTAGGGTAATATTTTTTTGAATTTACAGGACATTTGAGTACATCCAGCGAGAAATGCCCAAAATTCCTAGTCACATTCCAGTAATTATACTAGCAAATCATTGTGATATGTCTCATCATCGTACAGTCACCTCCGAACACATATTGTACTACATAGAATCGCTTGAAGGGTAAGATCTTCATCAGCAATCTTAATGTGAGGAGCCTAATTTGTTTGCTATTAGGACCCGCGCAGCCCAAGTGAGGTATTCAGAGTCTTCGATGCGCAACGGTTTCGGCCTAAAGCTGCTCCACAAATTCTTCAACTTGCCATTCTTGCAACTGCAGCGAGAAACGCTGATGCGCCAGCTGGAGAGAAACGAGGTAGAAACAAACGCGACAATCCAGGAGCTCGACATGTTTGCCGAGTCAGACGAGGCCAATTACGCCAAGTTCCAGGAGACTCTGAACCGGCGGCGCAGAGAGATTGCCGACTCAAATGCAAACATTCCCCCGCCGTCCGTGCTTCCCATGTCCACCTCCAGCCAGCAACTGTCCACAAAAACGGGCGCTGCCATTCTAGGCGACGTCAAGAGGTCTCAGAGTGCTTCCATCATCGTCGGTGGGGGCAAGCCGATACCTTACGGGAACACAATCGGGCAAACCAAGACGTCGAGCTCGCAGAGCTCCGCCAAGAGCTCCAGCCAGAGTTCCGGTTTCGTCTCGAAGTTCGGTGTGAGGGACAGAAGCGACGATGACGGGCTGCCGGATTTGAGGCGGCTGGAGATAAGCCCCATCACGTCTGTGGAGGAGTTCTGCCCGGATGGTGGTCAGTTGGATAGGGGCTTCCTCGATGATGTGCAGAATAGTTACGCGAGTAACAATCTGAATGACGTCGAGGAGTCCGATAGGTAATAGAAAGATATCATTCATAGGAGAAATTTTCATTCATACCAGCTCCATATCTTAAAAATTTAGAAGTCTCAATGCTTTTGGCAATAAATTCAATAGTTTAACCCTGTTTTAGTGACGGTGATACTGGAAACCCCCTGGTTTCTGAATATCAGGATGATCTCGATCTCGAAGAAGTGAAACCAAGCGCTTACCCAAAGACCGGAGGCAGCAGCGAACAAGAACTGGATATGAAGCAAACAAATGACGAATTTGATTCCACAATAAACTCGGAAATATCTGAACTGACGTCGGAGGCTTTCGACACCTGGATGGGCGCGGACTCCAAGTGGCGGCGGTCGCCGGAAGGTACAGAATTGCACTCCGAAAGAGTTTCAGTTTTCGATAGTGAGCGAGTAAACTAAAAAAATTACTTACAGGTGGTGAGGACGTGAGCGCCGTCAGCCAGACGTTGGACTACAGCGGCAGCACTGTCTACGATGACAGCACGAGCGTCACTTCCTCCAACGTCCACATGGAGCTGCTGAGCTCCAAGCACAGCCACAGCCCGGCAAGCCACAGGAGCCCCGCAAACAGCGACAGCGAGCATAACTCCAGCATGGCATCCCTAAAAAAAGACAAGAAGAAGGATAAGGATAAGGAGAAGGTACCCTTTGAATAGAACATTAGTTTAAGAGTTTACAGTTTACAGTGAATGAAAAAGTAGTAACTATATATTTTTTTACTTTTGTAGGAAGAAAAAAAGAGTAAAACGAAGAAATCCAAAGATAAAGACAAGGAGAGGAACAAAGAGCTGAAGGGGGAGCGCAAGCACCACAAGCGGAGGTCACGCGAGGAGAACAAGAGCTCCCACCAGCACAAGGACGAGCTGGAGGAGTTCCTGAACGGCTCGCCGAGCCCGTGCATGGAAGGCGCCTACGAGGCTATATAGTGTTATATCTTATCATTGTTACTCTGTCTTCATGTCGACGTACCGCGGACTTACCAGTCGGAGCCCCCCGACTAAATAAGTACTAATTTGATTAATGTTGCGGAACGGAACGGGCTCCGATTGTCGGCCAGCTGAACACTTTGGAAATCTTCACTATCTATGTGCGTAAGCTTTATATTTAACGTTTTATTAATTTAGTAATTTATATATTGTTGTTGTATCAAGACAAATGATAATAAAATGTTAACATTTTTTACGAGCAACGCGGCTTAAGCAGAAATCCATTTTGTTTCTCAATCACTAGATTCAATAACCTTTACCCCTATTTTACTTTTGAATACCGTTAAGCGATTGCTACAAGATAAACATTGGCGCAATTGAGTCGTGCTAAACACCACCAATGTGGTGCTTATCCCTTAAAAACAAAAATCGCTTGTCCCACAAAAAAAACAATTCTCATCATTTCATTTTTTTCTGAATACTGATGGTCATTTAAAATATTAGCTTGCTAATCGTAACTTACATGCTCATAAGTTGGCAACATAGTAGTGCCTGCTTAATCAATTTTTTTTAACGAATGTATTTTTAAATTTTTGCAGCTTGTTTGTTCAAGTGTAAAAACGGAGATTGAAAATTACCTCAAAACTTGATCCATTAGTCTTGAAAGTTTTCGTTACTGTCGCCACATTTCACATCTGTTAGCTAATTTTAGTCTTGGGAGGAAGGAAGGATAGGGATCTTCAGTCACTTGGAAGTTTCTAGCTGAGGAGAAATAATAAATATTAGTTTAATATAATACATTTTGCATTTGTACAATAAACAATAAACATCAGGTAGTGCTTCTTAATACAAAGGTTCTACAGTGATTGTCACTCTTCTAAAGAAATTAAACAAAAATATCTTTGCACTGATTAACTAGTGTTTTACAAAGTATGACGTAATTAAAATTAGTAGATCGGAGGGCCGCAGTCCCGTGGACGGTCAGGGGCGAACGTGCATGGGCCGGGAGCGCTCAGGGGACTGCGGCCTGGCGAAAATTGGCGGCCCGTCATTTATTGTCTAATATAATATCACTAACGGGCCGCCGCCAACACATTAGAAACACATCAATCATAAAACATAATCATAATGGCACTAAAAACTAGTCTATACAATATGCAGTTAAAATGTATACCATAAATCGTAACAACAAATCACGGGACTTTGTCCCGCCTATAAAATAAAAAGGAATTTGCTAATACTCTGGTAGGGGGTTTAAGTGTAAAAAAAAAATGTACAAATATAAAGGATTATGAAAACACGATCTTATACGGTAAATATTATTTGCGCGGATTAACTAATATTGCACAGCAATCCTCATGTTATATTACAAATAGAACTACCATCCATCGTCATATAGGAAGGTTGCAAAACTGTGATAAGGCTATGAAAAGGCTATGTTAGAACGGACTAACATTGGTGTTGAATTATTATATGCACAATCGTTATCCTGATACTCATGAATGAGCATACAAAAGTCAAAAAAATAATACTCTAATAAAGCTTCAAGAAAAAAAAAATAAGTTAAATCGAGGACATATTTACAATAGATAAAGAAAGATTTCACAGGGGATCGTCCTTAAGTAATATTTGGTCCCTACCCTAAGCCACAATCCTCCCACCGTGGAGGACACAGTATTTTCCTATACATTTACAATCATACAAACATAATATGTATATCGTCTGGTGCAAAAAAACTATGTACATTCGCTCGTACATACTTAAAATTAACTTATGGAATGTATACTACTACCGCTCACTACTGTCAACTCCTTAATTCATCCACTTCTTGCAGTTGGGAGCACCGCACATGCACGATATCTTATGTTGATCATCTTCGATGTCAAACTTGTAGTCGTATGCCAGCTGCAAAATACAACTGAAATTAACCACAAACCTAACTTACGACATCAAACGTACCTCTTCGCCCCTTTGGATGCGCCGCTTGGCGAATATTATAATCCTCAAGTCCCTGTCCACCTCAACAATCTCGGCCACGCAGTTCGGATTGCACGAGTGATTTATGTACCTAGCCAGGCCTCCACACAGGGTCGCATCCACGACCCGCTCCTCATCCAAACGGAACATGTAAATTCCACGATTCTAAAAACCAATTTAATAAGCACAAATATTTTTAGCTACAATCTTTCTGAGAAAATGAACCCATAGGTGCAACAATATTAGACAAGATATAACATTTCTAATTTGAAACAGCCGAAAATGTCTTCTTTCTACTTTTTTTTCAATTCTACTCAATATCACAAGCAAGTAATATAATATAAAAACACTAATATTACCTTAGCCTCGTATTGTTTTTCTCTGCTCTCCGCCAGCTCTGTACGTATTATCTCTCCGATGTATTCGATTACCATCGTGTGCTTCTCCAAATCCCTCGCCGCATACAACCCAAGTCCCTGAATCTTAGATCTGAATACAGAAAATTGCGTCATTAAATATGCAAATAAATTTAAATCGTAATACAAATCAACACATAATTAAAAGTTTCTACAACCATCGATTAAAGGCACTGCAAAGCTTTCTGCGCCAATCTCCTTAAATCTATGTTTTCATAATTAGGACTAATAGAGATAGTTGAGATATCAACAGCAACAAGTGCGCAGATTTTCTTGGCAGGAACGAGAATTTCTTTAAAAATGATCCTCTACGTTCTTTTGCTTACAAGTGCTCTCATGCCATTATCTAATAAATGATTTAATAACGGAAAATAAGTGAAAATAACTTTAAATCACAATAAAACATTCTTAAAGTTTGCACTAAATAATTAAATTAAAAAGTAATATAAAAAGTCCCGGAGATTATAATCACTTAAAACCCACAGCAAGGAATGAAAATATTTTACCTTGCTAGGTAAACATTATTTCTCCACTCCTGCTTCATCTTTTTATACTGCGAACTCTTAGAGTGCACAAACTGCTTGCTGTATGGGCAGGCGGCCTCCCCGGACGTGCTGGTGCTGGCCGGGGCGAAAACGGGCCTGGCTGACGATCCGGTCCTCTGCGTGTGTGGGCGCTTCCAGTGGAGCTGGTTGCGCAGCTTGGGTTCCGTGCGGGCCGCCCCGCTCGGATTGATGGCAAGTGGCAGTTCTAGCAGCGGGTTCCTCCCGTACTTGAACTTGTAGTCGGTAAGCGTCTCTATGCCCGGGAGGCTTTCGAGGACTCTGACGACGGCGGGCTCGGTGAGGCCGAAGAGGTCCTCACCCGACACGTACTGCGGGAACAGCTGGATGCACTGGTTCTCCCTGCGCATCGCTGCCAGCGGTTCCAGCACCTTCATCCACACGGATTTGCAGGAGAAATCGCGCAGCTCGAGCTCCTCCTCGGACGTCTCTTGCACCAGGATTCGGAACTCAGGGCGGCCGCCGACTTCATGTATCGAGCAGACATAACGACATCGCCTGTTTATTCGGCGCATGCTCCAGTAAAAGCGCACGATTTTATAGCCAATTGGAAAAATGAAGTGGCTAGTGTGGAAGTTGGCAAGCTGATGTGGAAGAAGCTGCCCTACATTTAGAAATATCAGAGAACCCACTCTTAGCAAGTTGTTTTGATCCGAATGGTGCATAACAGCTGCTACTTGTCTGTTCTCGTCCCTATCAATGTAAACTCGCCTGGACACCGAAAGCGTCGTTAACTCATTATCTTTCTCGTTTTTCGGGACGTGAATGTTGCAATAGGTAGTTTTGTTTTTATAAAATACACACTTATCCTTAACGGCACAAGGCAGATGATAAATATTGGAGCATCGTGTTTTAAAACAGCGAATCGTCGCTCCAAGCTTATTACAAAGTACACAGTTTGAAACGAGACTCTGCTGCAAGGCATTCGAAAGATTCATGAGAGCCCCATTTACAGTCTCATACACACCGTCGGACCACAGCCCGCAGTTGAGGTGCACCCACTTATCCACGTCAAAGTTCAATAATCTGGCAGGACCGTCAGCCATGCTGTCCGTCACGCCGTAACAAAACATGCACTTGCGGGTGTCCTCGGAGGTCTTTGACGGCATTACCGTCACCCTGAGTTTAAACATCAAATCTACTATCTCTTTATCAGTCGGTTTCTTATATTTAGTGGCAGGATGGATGCAGTTGGGGGTGTACGTTTTATATTTGACGTTCTTCCAGTTCTTCATCGGTTGATCATTCATTTTGATCGAGTCATCCATGCATATCCTCTCAGTCTTTATCTCCTGCTTAAAAGGCATGTCTATGTCCATTTTCTCCAGAGCGTATCTCCTCTCATCCATGAGCGATTTATCCAAGGGACGCTCAAATATCGATTTTCTCCTGTGATCGTCCATCTTATCCTTCTGACACAAATGATCTATTATTTCAGCAGCCTAAAACATTTCAAAGTCACACAAAAATGCAAAACATTCGTCAAGCAACAAACCTTATTTTCAGATATCGAAGGACTACGGTGCATAAGCGCAAATTGCATATAACAGGTGGAACTGCAAAAATATAACTCATCTCCATCACTCAATAACTCTGAATCCTTGGATAGAAACGACAACTCTGATACTTTTTTCCTGATCATATGATTAAGTATCACTACATCACAATGTCGGCAGAACTTAGCAGCACCGTTGAGAATACTTTGGATGTCGATTGGAGCTGCAATAATAGTCACATTATAACCTACAATAATTACCGAAGCCTGTTGCACTAACCACCTTCCTTGCCATCTTTTCCTTTCGTCCTGTACAATCCAAGCTTTTGGCTGGGTGGTGTGCTGGTTCTCTCAACGATTTGGTAGCTCGTTGGGGCCGGGATATGTAAGATGTTGGCAAGATCACGTAACACACCCATAATGTCCTCGGCAGCTGATGACGTAAGCGTCAATGTGACTGTTACGTTCCCTGAGTCTTTTAGTGGTGTTCCGGGGGTTGGCGAGAATTTGGATTTTAAGTTTACATGGTCTTTGCAAATATTTTCCTTGTCCTGAAAGCAACCACACAAAATAATAAAACGCTATTACAGACAAAATAAAAACTTACGACGTCTGCAAAATCTTTAAGGTATGGACCAGCAGGCTTTAGTCGAATAGGAATAGGAGCAATAAGTGGCACAATTGGTGATAATCGCATATTTTCGTTCAGGTCCTCCTCATCTTCGTCTTCATCAATTAGCCTTAAACCAGGGAATTTAAGAGGTGGCTCAAACATGGGACACTCCGGCGATGAACTACTGATAATCGAATCCGGCGTATCTTCTCTTGAGAACAGATCAAACTTCCTGTCGTCATCAGTATCAAAGCGAATAAGAGGAAACTCCTGGTCATAGAAACCTCGTTGTGTAGAAGCAGGAGGTTTCTCTGGCAGTGGCTCTTGATCGCCGTACGGTTTAGAATTGTAAAAGTCGGCGTATCCCGGCACAACAGCATTACCGTACATCCCAACTAAATCACCACACCTCGGATCATATTCCTTTGTCCCCAGTTTAGACAAATCACCTGAACCATAAACAGGAACAACAGCAAAGTTCTTATTCAGTGCCGGCTCTGACACGGTCATTGGCGGTAAACCACGCAACTGTGCTAAAACACTTTCTATATACGAATCATAGTCTTCGTCGACTTTCGAGCTCTTGCGCGGCCTCTTCTTAGGTTGCCCGGCAATCTCCTTGTTTAAAATTTGGTTTTGACGCCTCTTCTGCTGGTAAGCCCTCCGTTTTTGCTTCTTCAGCTCCTCCTTTTCCAACATCAGCTTGTCATGATCCAAGCCCTCAATTTCCTCCTTCATTTGCACCTCCGATTTACTGTGGTCCGACACTTCAGAATGCTGAGATGACTCATCAACAAACTCTTTCTTAACCTCCTGCGGTGTCAGAATCGGGCTTTGCTGAGGAAGAGGCTAAAACAAAACAAACAGATTAATACGTTTCTTAATGATAACATTACAGCTTACCTCTTTTTTAATTACTAACGGAGGCGTTTGCAGACTGGACTCCTGGCTGCAAGACGATCTTGGAGTTGCGGGAGACAGCAAGTCGTCTCTACTAGGAGTCCTACTCGGCGGCAAGCACTTCTTCACATCTATATGCAACTGCTGCGGGGACTGCTGATGCTGCTGAAGTTGTTGCTGTTGATGTTGAAGTTGCTGCTGCTGCTGCTGATGTTGCAATTGTTGCTGCTGATGTTGCAGTTGTTGCTGTTGATGCTGAAGTTGCTGCTGCTGCTGAAGTTGCTGCTGCTGCTGCAGTTGTTGTTGTTGAAGTTCTTGCTGCTGCTGCTGCTGTTGTTGTTGAACTTGCTGTTGCTGCTGATGTTGATGCTGAAGTTGTTGTTGTAAAGAGACTTGAGGAGGTTGCACAGGCTTAGAAACGAAAGAAGTCTCCCGAGACATAATGGTCGTCCTCTGCACTTTGTTACTGTGGGTAACAGGGGTGTCGTTCTGCAAAATCGGGGGCAGTAGAGACGTTGGCGTTGGAGGGACCGGCCTGGCAAGTTGCGCTTCCAAATTGGGCACTATAGGCAAACTGGGGGCAGTTTGTGTCGGTGTGGAGGTAATCGGAGCAGTTGGCACAGTGGAGCTCTGAGAGGTGGCGCATGCCGTGTTTTGCAGGAGCTGCTTTAAGAGTACGTTTTGAGAGTCCTCTGTACGGTTCGGCGTCTGCACCGAGGAGTATTTTGTATTCTCATGCTTTAATATGTTGGAAGTTGTTATGATCGTATTTTCATTTTGATTTTCCTGGTGGTACTCAGTCTTCACCTCGACTTCCTTTTTGTCTTCCTCTATAGATTTTGGCCGTGTCAGTGGCGATTTAGTTAGCTGTGTGTGCAGCAAGTTAGTTGTGGTCCTTGCAAACGCTGAAGTGACCGGTTGTTGCTGATGCTGCGATATGTTGTTTGCTGTTGTGTGCGTTGAACTCACCGACATTGAGCTTAATGTTGTCATGGGAGAAACAACATGCGGTTGTGCTTGCGCCAAAGATGCCAATGATGGCCTGGTGATAGCTATTTGAGACCCTAATATACTAGCTGTTGTTATCGTTCCTGGTGAGGTTTGTGGGACTGTTGCGGCTGGATGTGACTGCAGCATAGCATTGAGGCTTAAAGACGGTTTTCTTTGTTGCTGCGATGACGTAACGGTTACCAAGGAAGCTTTATGTGCCGACATTCTATTAGCTATGCTCATTTGAATGGCATTAGTAAGAGCAGATGAGCCGAGTGTAGTAACGGGTGGCAGTTTAGGATGATCAGGCATTAACTGAATTCCTCCCACAGATTTTCCTGGTAGTAAGCTCGAAAGTGTGGGGTGTGGGTTGTTCGTGGAAGCCATCGTGATTGCTGTGGTAACCGCAGAATGCCCTTGATTCACAGAACTGAACGCTTTTTTCATGTTGGGCACAATGACGGTACTGTTTGTACTTACAGGTGATGGCCTTTCTACTTGATTTTGAAGAATTCTTGTTGTAACCACCGAGGTGGTCACTACAGTAGGCACCAATTTTTCCTTGGCAATGCTTTTTACATTCGTTTCATTATTAGATGTTGTTGTTACGGTCGAAGTGTGCAAATTAGATAAAAGAGTTCGTAACTGCTGTGAAACGTTTGCCATATTCGTTGTCAGTTCGGTGGGTTGCGACAGCGGGGACAACTGAGGCATTACTGTTGGTCTAGTTGTCGTTGTAGACACTGTAACCGGACTTTCAATTTTCACTGTTGGTGCTTCAGGTAGTGAAGATGACTCTTCCTTCATAGGTTCCGCCTTAATGTCATCCAAACTAGATGATGGTTCACCTAGTAAAACAATAAATTATACACATGCCATAATAATCTACCTTGAAACGTACCTGTTATATTCTCGATCATATCGAGCACATCTTCAAGAGAATCAAATTCACTTGGAATACCGTTTCCATCACGCCTGCGATTTTCCAATGCTTGCCTTGCAATGTTGTCCAACATCTGCTCTTGAGACGGCGTCGGAGATGGTATGGATATAACTACAGATTTTGTGTCATCACCGGAATGCGTATCCAAGCCGTCCATTGACTGAGTCATGATGAAAGGCATGGTTTCAACAGACCTCGAAATCTGAACGTTGCCTTGGTTTTCTTGTATTACTTGTGCGGTCATCTTAAGTTCGGGAGTGTTGTGCATGACTAGTGGTGATGTATTTTTATTATGAGCAGGGCTAGGAGTTTGCCTATTCAGATCTTTGTGGCTTTGATGCGAGATAAGTTCGCAGTTTAATTTAGGGTCCTCTTTCTTAAGATCCAGTGCTTCATCTTTTTTGTCTTCCTCGTTATTTGAACTGTCTGGGGAGACGGAATCGTCTTCAAAAATTTTCCTTGGCAAACAGGTGTCTTGATGAGTAGTTAACGAAATCGATGATGACGGTTTATCGATTACTTTTACGTTGGCGAGTTTACTTACTGCACTGGCACTAATAACGGGCACAGTAAATCTAGACGGTAAAATTGATGCTATCTGTGATGTACTAGCGGTAACAATCGTTATTGCAGGGGAAACAGAAGTCACCAGTTTTGGGACACCCATTATATTATTCCGGGCCTGCACTGAGGTGGTTTTAATTGGCAGAATAATACTTGCCATACAAGTACTATTTTTATTTGGTGTAATCAACAGATCTTTCTTAGTGGCATTGTTTTTTGTTAAATTGTTGGCCATAAGCGGTGCTGTAATTAGAGTTACTTTTGGAGGACCCTTGATACTCACAACATTTTGCCCAACCACAGTTTGGATAATATTGGCATTAGTTTTTGGCGGGAAATTGAAAACATTAGCCGCATACTTGTGTATCTCGTTAATGTGTTTCGTATCAGGCTTAACAATTTTCTCCTTCCTTGAGCCCTCATCAATCAACTCCTCGAAGTCCTCTTTGGTGGAAATTGGGTCCTCAGGCAACTTAGAATCGATGATGACAATCTGCTGCCTGGTGTACATCTCTTCATCAGGAGAGTCGCCCGGGTCAACGTTCATCTCGTCCTGCTCGGGTGACTCTGGTGTGTCGGTGACGGCCATGAGGTGATCTGTAGAGAGCCCTTGTACTACATTGAGAGTTGGACCGTCGCTCGCAACCTTTCGGGTCTTACCTTGCATAATCATCTCTTCCTCACTCGTCGTGGGGCTCTGGATGGCAACGTTCACAATGTGCATGTCCTTATCGTACTCATCGTCCTCCTCCTTATCCGAGTACTGAGCATCTCCCGCAATGTCGAAGAGAACAAACTCGTCGGTTATTTGGTCGGACTCGAGTGGACTTGACAGACCGTCAGTGAGGTCGCTCTGGCTGTAGGTTTGGATGACGGTGATGTCATCTCCATCATTTTGTTGTGCGGCAGAGTTCAAGGAGACCTCTGTGGAAACAACGGCGCCATCATTGTCGTCATCATAATCCATTATCTCTTCCACTTCCATTTGCTTACCGGAAGTGGCAGATTCCAGCAGCACCATCTGCATTGAAAACATGTAATGTACAGTTAAGATTAAATAATGATGAGCATTGTTTTACCTGTTCCTTCTCAATTTCTTGCGGCACCTTTTTGCCTATGCTCTTGTGGATGATGCGGCTGGTTGATGCCGTTGGTGGCGGAGTAACGGGTGGCGTGCAAGAGCTGTCATCCAACTCGTTGTAATCCGTGCTAACTAAAGAACATAAGCGAGGGATTCCTCCCAAGCTAATTTTTGTAGGAGATTTCTTCTTCAGGATGGAAACTTTGCTTAAATGCGATTCTTTCTTGAATTTAGGAGGTGCAGTAACATTATTTTCACCAACAGACTTATCATCTTTAGTATCTGGAATCCTTTTAGCTCCACGCCCAAATCCTCCCCACATAGGTGAACCACCTCTAAGGCCCGGTTTGAAATATCCGTAGCGTCCAAATCCAGGTGGATAGGGTATTGGGTTGTTTGGGTTATGAGGGTTTCCACCACCGGATTGATCGTTATCTTGTATATTTAATTCCCCCATTGAGTACGGTGTACGAGGATTCTCAACACTCTTTGGTCTATCAGGCATTGCAGGACTGTTACTCGTACTAGCAGTTCTTCTCATTCCCATAGGTGATTGGTTGGGCCCCATCATGGGGCTTCGGGGCAATGGTGATGGTGGCTGATGCATCATCGGACTGCTAGGCGGATGGTTTTGATGTATTGCCGGGCTACGAGGCATCGAATTCCCAAAAGAAAGCATCGGGCTTCTAGGCGGTATAGGCGAAGGAGGTTGCTGCATTGAGTGAGGCGACATTATTTGCTGTTGCCCAACTAGCGGGCTTTGCGGTGGCATGGGAGATTGCGGAGGCTGAATTATTTGTTGTTGCTGCTGCATTCGCTGTTGCGCTTGCAGCTGCGCAATCTGCTGCTGCTGTTGTTTGGCCAACTGCTGCTGCTGCTGAACCATTAATTGGTGTTGTTGAGCCGTCAATGGTTGAGGTTGGTTGGCACCTTGCTGTTGTTGCTGCCTCAACACAAACTGCCGCTGTTGAATTAGCTGCAGTGCTCTCTGTGAGTTCGACAGACCCTCACCTACATCAGAATTTTGTTGTTGCAAAAACACTTGTTGCTGCAAGTGCCTTTGCAGCAATTGCTGATTTATTTGTTGTGGCGGTGGACTGTTCAGCGGAGAAGGCGTTCCGGGTTTTGACTGGAAATTGGGACTGGGCGACTGCAAACGTGTCCTTTCAATTGGCGGCCTTACAAATCTCGCTTGCGGTGTTCCCGGCCGCAAATCCCCTGCATAACCTATCGGGCTCGTAACCACACGCCGGTGCTGCGGAGAAGTCATCCTCATAGGGGGTGGCAGGTGCATGGACGGTGACTGTACTGGACCCGGGCTGCCTTCACTCTGCGAGTGAGGTGTGCCGATGCGTGGTGATTGCTGCATCGGCGACATCACTTGATTGATAGGATTGTTGGGGCTCTGCAGTACACTGGACACTGATCCTGGCCCAGGAGAGTGCGACATGGAAGGCGCCGGGCTGTGCAGGGGCGAACTGTGCTGCATCATTGGTGAAGCAGACGGCGACATCATCGGCGATTGAGGCGGATGAATTGGAGAGGAAGTCGGCGGTCCCAACGGCGACTGTTGACCCATGTGTTGCGCCCCCTGCTTCGCCTGTTGCTTGTTCCGGTAATCCTTCATATAGACCAATAAAGGCAATACAGAATTACATAAGCGGAAAATTGTAATAAGGCTCTACTTTACTGCAGTACTTATTTTGCTCATTAATTAGCCACATACCACCTACTAAAGGTGTGTCAAAAAATAGGAGAGTTATTCATCATGATTTTAGTACCGCAAAAGTTTAAATCAGTAATAGTTTATATTTATAACTTAACAGGATAAGATTTAACAGAAAATTCAAGAATACATCGTTAAAACATTATCTCTGTAAGTTTATGTGGTATGAGGCTCAAGAGCGCCGTAATTTTTAAGCACACCCAAGCAAATAAAATTGTTGGTTCATATAATTACCTGTAGGAGCATTCCGTGCTGGCGGCTTTGCTTGCGGCTGGACTCGAGGTGCTTCTGCAGGATGCTGTTCTCCGCAGATATCCGTTGCAGCTCATGGGCGTCGGCCTCTCCTAACTGATTACCAGATTTTCTAAGTTGTCTTTGTTTACTATTTAATGACTACAAACAAAAAAAGTAATAAAACAAAAACAATAAAAAAACTAACTAAATCAATTGTATTCAAATAAACACACAAACAAATTAATAAACGTTGTTACCTTTCGGATCTTCCTCAGTTTCTGCACTTCAGTTTCGTAAAACTTCAGCTGTTGCGTCAGTATGGCGTTCTGATGGTTCAGCCACTTCTCGTAAACCATTTGGGTCTGTTTGTCTTGCTCCGTGGCTATTTGCTCCGGAGGTAATGGTGGAGTCGGCAACAGATTCGCTTGGAATGTCTGCACACGAGGGACAACTTCTGGCTGTGGCTGAGGAGTCGGTGTGGATGGAGGCCTAGGACTTTGCTGCCAAGGTGAGGGCACAGAACTCGCAGACGGAGACTGGGGCATGAAGCTCGATCTTTGCTGAACCACTGGTAGTATGCCTTGGGCTACAGTTACGTTCGCAATTAGATACTTATAATAACAGAATTTCGTTGCATTTACCTGGAAGTCCTTGGTTAGGGTTGTTGCCTAGTAGTGGACCAGGGAGGTCTGTTTTTAAGAGTCGTTCAAAGTCATGTTCGGAGAGTAATGATGAAGTAGTGGAAGTGTTTGCGGTGGAGACTTCAGGAGCCGATGGTGTGGTTTGCGTTTGAAGTTGTTTTTCCTGCTCACGCTTCTCTTGCTCCAGAAGATCCTCCAGCAGCAACGGCTGTTCCTATAATGTAAGTGAATTAGGAAGAGATTTGTGATTTACAAAGCAGTAGGATATCTTTTATTACAAGAGCATGCAATGTACGACAAGATAAATGCTATGTATACCCAGAAATCGGTTGAAGGAAATAATAGGTAAAAATGTGAACTCAAATAAAGCTAGAGTGAGCGGGGAGACTTCCCTAGACATTCACATTTCCACTACGAAATTAAAGTTTAATAAAAAAACGGGTGGTGCACCGATCGTTAAATTATAAGTAAAGTTAAATATGTTTATAAATAAAATGGCAGTAATCTCACCTCCAAAAGCAAGGGGGGAGGCCTCCTCTGCATATAGGAGAACTGACGCCCTAGTCCCGGTGGCAGACGCAGTGGCCCCATCTACCACACACATGCAAGCAACACCAGACACCTCAACCACTGTTAGTACAACTACAATACGCCTCACCTTTATCTCAACAAACCCACCCAAATAATAAAAATATATTGACAAATTATAATAACAAATTTTGAAACCAATTTTTCATAAAAAACAAAAAAAAAAAAAACAAAAGTGACAATAAAAAAACTACTACGAAACGAGGGCATCCATCGATCGGTTTAGTAACTCATGCAGTTAAGATGGTTATTGATTGGATTAAGGAATGTCCTCGTCTTTTAGTTCTAGAATGACAATTAATGTGATTTACATAGGCCAAACCATAACAACTATTAAGAAAATCATGCCCAAACAAAATGTGTGTACGACAGACGTACCTGCTGATTAGTCGAGCCTGGGTACGGAGGCGGCGGCCCTGGGTATGGAGGCGGGGGTGGAGGCCCCGACACTGGCATCCGCTGGGGCACACCCACAGGGTTTCCATGCATAATTCCACCTGGCATCCTCGGATTGGCGTTTATACCACCCAAACGCATCTGCATCTTCTGATTTTGCACTGAAAAACCATAATAATTAATATGTATTTATGGTAACATCCACCATCTGGAAGTCAGCTACATGGATTCGGATAAAATGAAGGTTTGATCTGTCACCACAAAATTCAAGTAACTTAAATTATAGGAGCTGTTATGGCAGAATCTTATAAGCATAATTATCCGTTACGTTATCATAAGATACTGTTTGTTTTGGATGTTTTCAGCTAATCATTACAAACGTAATTTAATTTTTCCTCACCAGAAGATTACCTGGTTTAATTGAAAGAATTTGTATCAATAATTGTTATTGTAGAGACACTGAGCAATTTAAACTTAAAACTACTAAGTATCTGTCAATCCAAATGGCTGTTAAAATTGTAAATGGAGAAATTTCAATATTTAAAGTTTTTTTAAATTTAAAGTAAACGGGCATTTAGCGGTTAAACGTCAGTTAAACTTCTAAAATAAATTATCGCATATTCATTATTAATAATAATGATTATATGTTAATGCAATTATATATTGTTTTGAATATGCGATAATTCTTTTTAGTGTAGTTGGTAAGATAGCGAATTGACTTTTAAATGCCGTAAAGGCTTGACCATTAAATATGTTGATAATACCTGGCGTTAATGCATTATCATGCTCCGACTTACTTTGCATTAACCGTTGATGGTAATTTTGTGGAAATGTGAGCGAGACATTATTATTCGAAGTCACTGTGCCGATTATGCCATCATGAGACATGAGCCTAGTCCCCGGTGGCATGGGTCTACCAGAAGCCGCCACTTGTTGTACCTGAAAAATTTATAACATTATTGAATCAGGCCAGACATGCCACATTGGGATCATACTTGTTGCAACATCTGCTGATGGATCAGCTGGTGCGGCGTCATCGGGGCCTGCTGATGCTGCTGAACACTGGGCGACTGGTGCTGAATGGCCTGAGACTGCGAAACCACTAGCGGCGGCGGCTGAAGGTTTGGTTGCGACGTTGGCTGCTGCTGAATGGGGGCCGCAGGCTCAGGAGGTGGCGGCAGTGGGTCGTGGTGGACTGACGACATCGACTGCTGAGATTTTTGGAGCAGCCGCGACGAAAATCTAAATTTGCCACATAGAAGATTAGCACCAACAATTGAATTGGTTTTGTAAAATTTTACTAATTAGCATTAATTGGCATAGAAATTGTTTCATCAAATTAATAAAAACTGAAATATGAGTCTAATAACATCGTACCCCACTTTAGTATCCTTTTTGTCCTCCTTATCTGGCTCATGATCCACGAGATCCAAGCTGTCTAATATATTTGCTTTTTCTCCCCCTGTTAAATCGTCCAATTCGGGATCGGCGTACTTGAGGATGTTGAAACCTGCACCCATTTCAGCTAAAAGTTCAATAAAATTTAAATCATCATACATATCAAAAACACTATTTAAATTGATGATTTCCTTTTTTTATCAAATACTTACACAACAACTCATCATCATCATCTCCCAAGCCACCGAGAATATCCCCAACGCCCTGCAGTTCGACCATGGATCCCTCCTGCTCCAGTTTCTCGAGTTCGGCGGTGAAATTGTCGGTGATGTCTTGCTCCCCGGACTCTTGAGCGGCGGGAGGCGCAGGGGCCTGCTGATGCACGATGTGTTGTTGCTGCTGCTGCTGCTGCTGCTGGATCACCGGCATTTTAGGAATCTGCTGCTCCTGTCTCTGCTGGAAAGGCGCGTTCGCCCTCTGCAGCAGCTGATCAATCTCCGCCGCCGCAGAAGGCCGGATCACCTGTTGCTGTTGTTGTTGCTGTTGCTGCTGCTGCTGCTGCTGAGGTGGAGGCACGAAACGCTGCGGGGGCAACTGCTGCTGCTGCTGGAATTGTTGCTGAAGAGCGGCCGGAAGCATATTTCGCTAAGAAATAATAAAGCATTAGTAAAGTTTGCCCATGGTATCCCATGGAATCTTGTGGATGGAATTTGTGATTTGGGTGTTTAATTTAGAACACCCTGTATATAAATTTAAAATTATGGAAGTAGGTAATCATCAATTTCAAATTATATGTTACCAAACTATATGTTACCTGTTGTTGTTGCTGCAATATTAATCTCATCCGAGGATCCATTCCCTGCAGTCTGGGGTCGAGTTGCATGCGCAATCCGCCGATAGACTGCCTAAGTACGGCCGTGGCAGTGGGGCCCGGCAGCCTCTGTCGCACGATTCCCGGGGGCAGAGGGTGCCTGAATGTTGCGTCGCTCGTCGTTGCCGGCGGCATTACGGGCTGTTCCTGCTCTTGAGGGCCGTCATTGGGCGGCCACACCCGCTGCTGCCCCTTGCCCGGAAGCAGCTGGTCATCCAGCTTCTTGAACTGCTGCCTCTGCAGCAGGTCGCGCAACTGCCTGTGCACCTCAGGCGGCTCACTAGGCCTCTGTACGAAGCTCTGAAAACATGCGAGCATTAAAGTTCCCGTCACTTTTAAAAACCAGGTCTCAAGAGCAAGATAAAGAGGCTGTTAAGTTTTGTTAAATGTTTGATCAAGCATTCATCGAGTGCAACAAGGTGTAAGAAGTTCCCAACCACCAGAGGTAAGTTTCGGCCATGATTTTGGTAAAATGGTACAGCGTTTAGAAGAATCCTCGAAAATAGTTGGAACATTAGCATGTGGTGATAACAGCAAGGGCGGATTAAAAACAATTATTTCTTAATAACAGCGAACCAGATCCAAATTATGTGAATTTTAAATTTATAAATATATTTATTGTTTGTATACGTACTTGCAAAAATTGTAATTGAATAGAAAATAAACAAAATTTACCACAAGGAACCGCAATTTATAACAGATATAAAAACATTATGTCAAAATTAAGAAGACACATTTGCATATTACGATATGCATTAATACTTGGCTATTTTATTTTCAAAGTGTATATAGGTTTTTTTTGCAAATAAATATACATCGTATCAAGTGAGCAAATAAAGTCTAATTGACACATTCAACATGTTGTCTTTTGTGACTTTTTCCGCCATGTTAACAAAACAGTACAACGCTAAGCTGTTCAAAAGCTCATACAGGGACTTTTAATACATAGCGCTTAAGATAGTGATGTCGACTTTTCCTAACTAGTTCCAACATTTGAATAACCTAGTTAAATTATTTGCTTGTATCCTAAGCAACATTTCAGCAACGTTTCAAAACATATTTGACTTGCATCTTCAACAGTATAATATTTTTAATATCATATCATAATAATACTGTATTTGCTAGATTGATACATTTTAATAATATCAAATAATATGAATGTAGAATTATATTCCCAAAGTTCAGGCTGCCAATGTACTAAAAAAAATCATCCGGTTATCCAAATAGAAGTGAACAGAGTTCATAGTAGTAAGTGGTTAATAAGTTTGAAGCTTCACACATTTGTTAGTTAGAAGGGTATGAATGATCCTATCCATGGAAGGTATAGAAGGTAACGCATAATAATTCTACAAATGTCCAAAATATACAGCAGTAAAAACCAGTTTTTGCGTAATAACTACAAGAAGTGTTCCCAGCGTAAAACAAACCATAGTTTTCTATAATTCTACAAGTTCCCGACACCGATAGGTTTGAAGAGAAAGGATAAAGTAAGTACTATAAGAAGTATGTACCGGCATGGGTCTCGAAGGGACAATATTTGGGCGAGGCGTCGAGGGCTGGTGTGCGTAAGGATCTGCAGGTAGCAGCTTAGGCACAGCCACAGGCTGTACTTGCGGCGCAAAGTTCCCTTCGTTGTGCACAGGATGCGGTATCATGGGGCCCGTGGGGCTAGTCTCTTGCGTAGGCGTCGTCGCTTGCAGTTGCTCTTGCAAGAATGGCTTGCCGCCTTCGGACAGCTGCCTCTGCACACGCACAATTGCTGCAAGTGGAGTGTTCGAGTTAAAAATCCACACAGAGCGTCCGTCGTGAGGCCTGTACTTACTGCCCATACCTTGCACTCTCTGCTCCTGTATGACATGCTGCTGTTGCTGGGCCTGTTGTTGCCTCATGGCTTGCAGCTGTTTCCACTGCCGTTCCTGTTCGGCCTCCCTAGCGGTCTTCTGTTGCTGTGCAATTTTCTCCTGGTCCTGACAAAGCATGAACGGTTGTAAAGGGTGCCTCGGCTGGGAATGCACTTTCTATACGCACAAACGGTGTTAGCAATAAAGAGCAGGTCATGATTTGTGTGACGGTAACACGCGTCGGCGCAAGAAACCACATTCATGGTTTTTTGTTTTAGTAACTACAACGATTATTGAAGACCATACACCAGCTTACCCATAAAACTTTGAGGTATTAATTAACATCACGTTAAGCGCATCGTTACATCTATTAATGGTTTTAATGTCGGAATATTGGCATTGAAACGTTAATCGAAAAAAAGTATTTTGAATATGCTAATATTCCTACAGAGTGGTAGAGAGCTGTCCATCACATTTACAGAGAAATTAAAAACTACGAAATGAACAGCCACTTGTCACCTACTATTCCAAAAATAACAGAAAGGCAAGAAGCATCATGCACCGAAATTCATACCAACAAAGACTACTAAAGTTGATTAATTAGTGAAAAAGATAAATTTACAATTGAGTTCAGAACTTTTCCGTTAGTAATGATTAGTAACTGGGGAACAGAAGAGCTCTGATACTTCAATGGGAACGAGGGGAAGTGTGGATCGTTGTGGGATTAACTTTTGGAGTATCTTATTGGAAACATTCAAATTTACGTCGACTGATCATGCCACCAACTTTCAAGATTACAAAAACTTACAAACATATAATATACACTGATAAGATAAAATAATTCAGCTGCGAAAAATAATAAAGAAATCGAGTTCATTATCTGTACAGGGCAACCGTCAAGCTGAGTTAAACTTTTGAGAAAAACCATCAAAACCGTGACTGCAAGATTGCGACCTGTACTATCTGAACCTGGCAGCTGAGCATTTCACTTGAAGTCAAAAAGTAAAACAAAACCAAAAAGAAGCTGGATAAAAATATGTAAATGTATAAAATTGACATTCCGACAGAGAATCTCACCGGTGACTCGCAAGTTTCCTGACAGAGGGAGGGAAGAGTGCGCATGATCTCAGACGGGGTTAGTACACGTATCTGATGGTCGGTGGTGGGCGGTAGGGGTGGTATATGTCGGGGTGCAGGTGGGCTTTCGGCATATAAAGGGTTGACTGTTACGTTGGGCGCGGGTCCGTGGCAGAGGTCCCCTGGACCGGGGACGGGTCCGTGCACTGTGAACTGATGCTGTATAGGGGGCACGGATGCCGGTCTGGAGGGGGGCGTGACGGACGCTGGTCTCTGGGGGGCGTGTTGGAGCAGGACAGGGCCTGTATTGGGGGTATTTGCGGTTGTGGTGGTGGTGATGGTGATGGTTGTTAGTGGCCGTGACTGTTGGGTAGTGCACACCTCTGAAACTGGCTGGGGTGGTGGAGCGCTTTGGACTGGGCTGGGCGTCGGCACCGTTTTGCTCACCGTACCACCGTGCGGACTGGCACTACTCTCCTTGCTGATCTGTGGCCGGGGAACAAACACATACGTACATACTTAAAGCAGGGGCTAAACACAACTAGTAGACACACAAAGAGTTTTTTTGCGTTGCACAGGGGGTGTTAGTAACAACCCGCCGCACCAACACTCATAAGCTGATTCAAATCTTTATAAAAAAAAATATATCTCCATAACAAAAATCACAATTAAGTAACACATAAAACTGCAAATGGAGAGTGCACCTCATTTAAAGCATTATCACTTCAAACAGTGCAACTCGCAACATTTACAATCGTAAGTATTAGAGATATAAAAAAAAAAATTGCTCTTCAGAGTGGTAGCAACATGATAAAACTATTTGCGCAAATAACTCTAATACAGTAAAAAAAAAACTCTTGACGTACCTGTTGTTGCTTTTTCATTCTTAATGCAGATCTATTATCTTTTGCCTGTTGCAAGTAGGGCGCCTTTTGCTCATTACTCAACGTGCGCCATTTTTTTATTATTTGCTTGTAGCGGTCACTCCAACCAGGGAACTCAGTTTTCCACTCCGGGTGGTTCATGTTGGCATAAAGTACAGCGGAAATCGTCGCCCTCGAACCGAGACCCTCGTCTGCTTTCATTTTTTCTGAGGAGCGCTGATTGTACGTCGACGGCACCACTGATGCCGCCGTATCTACATCACCTTGTTCATTAACGTTCACCCAAGGCGACGGGGGCCCCGAAAACGCCGGGCTAAACTGCGGGCTACTAAATAAATCCATTATCAATTATTATAACAGTTTCAAAAAGATATTATAATCCAAACATACTTGCTGTACTCGGAGTGATAAGGTGATTGCGGCGGGAAATTCATAGGGGAATTGATGCTACTTTGGTTGACAGTCGACAATGTTGTCGGTCTCACAGCCGGAACCACAGCTGGTGGCACTTGCGGTTGTTGTACTGTAGTGTTTGTGAAGACATTGGAGTTTGCAATCGGGAAAATGTTGCTCTCCTGCGATTCTTGTGATTCGTCCGTTAGCACGCCCTAAACGGAACCATATTTTAGTAGCAGCCAACATTATTATTAACAACGCAATTACCTTGAATATATCCTCCACATCTTTGCTGTTTATATTTGGTATATCTATATTAAAGTGAGATCCTAAAATGTCACTAAGCTCATCTTTGGTGTCTTTTGAGGGGTTGGAGTTACCTAAGGTATCTGAAATGTCAAGAACACCTACAATCAAATTTGCGCCTCACACTTTTAATACATTCGCCACATATGAAACAGGCAGACCATATACCAATGGTCTTCAATGCCAAAAAAATATCTACTTCACCGTTGCCAGTTACTATTAGGCATTTAAAAATTACAATCGTCAAATGGAGTTTTCGTTTCGCTGCCCACATAAACTTTTTGGCAACTTGACAGATAACATTTATAGGTTATAACTGACAGGTCATATTTATTGGCTGTAAATAATTCCAACTTGCGGTCAAAGCACATTTAAAAATGGAAGATGGTGAACACACCAATAGAGTTACCAAGATATTCAACTAACATTTAATATGTTGTGCACAACAAAAATTAACAGCATTTTGAAACCAAATGATTGTTTTGGTACTCACCTGCCAAACTTTCCAGAGTATCCGCGTTCTTTGTCAACTCGTCATCATCCTCGTTCATAATCGTATTGACTAAATCAGTATCAAGAAGGTCTCCGGGTATGGCAAGCACGTCCTTCAGAGCTTCAGTGTCACTTTCATCCTCTTCTTTCAATATTAAAGGCATTTTAGACAGCGCCTTTCCTGAAGATGACTTAGTGGAATCCTGCATATGAGGCATCATTCTTTCTTGCTTCGCAGTGACTGCAGCAACTGCCTTTATTTCATCCTGAAATTGAATATGTACGGTATAGAAGACATCAAGAAAGTAGAAACTCTATAACTAAATTTATTTAAATATATCTAGTTTCTACTTACAGTAACCGATTTAAATAAATCTAGTTATAGAGTTTCTACTTAATTGACACCACACTGCTACAGAGTGATCCATTTAGGGCGACTAATTTAGGTTGGTAACCTGCCAGAATTGGCAGGTTTATGCAAAGTGGTAACTAAATTGTATTACCAACATAAAAAAGTCTCACCCTAAATGGATCACTCGGTATAATTTTCTAAGAAAAGTGGTGGCTACTTGCACGTGTATAATATTTGTCTATTCGTGCTACAGAGAGTTATTATCTTCACTGCAACTATGGAAATATTACAAATATCTTTACCTGTGATAAGTGAATTGTCTTGGACTTCTCAGATCCACCGTTCTCATCTTCACTGCTGGATGACCCCAGATCCCTGTGGGACTCCAGCAGTTCCCTGCCGAAGAAAGCCTCCTGCAAGTAAGATGGAAACGTCTCTGACAACTTGCTCTTCGGCTTCCGTCTAATTGGCTTCCGCCGTGGCTTCTCCCCCTCGGTCATCAGTGTCGGAGGGCCGAGGGGATCGGTTGGCGTCGTTTGTCCCGGCAGCATATCAACATCATCATTGTCTTGGCCGCTTCGGATACCACGTACTCTTACAATGAAGCCGCCAATACCTGATAAAATAAATAACCATTAAATGTTAAACATTTGTTAAACCATGCATAATTTGCAAGTTTAAATGAATTGCAATTTTTCATAGTGATTTATAGGAACTCAGATCTTTAGGGAGTCAGTAGACCAATACTGTTCATGAAGAATGAGAGTATAAAAATTAAAATCGGTTAGCACGTAGATTAAAGATTAAAATTAATTGTTACACGATTGAACAAAAAAAATAATTTTGATTAAACATTCGAGTCAGAAAGGAGTCAAATTCTCCGATTGCTTTCATTACGGTGCGATCTCTATTCTTCTTATGATGTTTATTAAGTTAAGGTTATACCTAATTTCTGAAGGTTTCTCTGTCTCTTGCGCCTGAGAACGCTGACGCCACTCTCGGTATTGAATAGAGTGAAACCTTCAGGTGGAGGGCCATCTTCCTTGCACCAAGTCATGCCCTCCTTGTAGATTTCCTGTGGCTCCTCTTTGACGTCTACAAGTTCCAATTTGGTGTCTTCTAAAGAGTTATCAACTGCTGAAACAATGAGGTTATTAGTTTGTGCCTGCACAATCAGAAGTATCATATTACATGAGCAACTGCCGGCGATGACGGACTCGATTGTAGCCATAATGCCGGCCTCCTTATCATGTGCTGCCGGCAACTTTTTCCGCTTCTTCCTCGTGATTGTTTGTTCTGTACTCAGAGACTTTATGTGGTTGTGCCCGGATTCACTGAGGAACACTCCGTCTAGGTAATAGTGGGTGTTTGATTTGATTTCGGGACTTTTTGTTGGCGTTGGCGGTTTGATGGCGGGGGTCGGGAGCAAGTGCGGTGGAAGCACATCACGGGGCCGGCACAGCACGCAGTTGTACCCGTCCTCGGCGCACTTCTCCGCATCCGCTTCCGTTTTTATGGAGTCACAGCTGCCGTGCAACCACCGCTCGCATTGCACGCACTGTATTATAAGATCGCCCTCGTTGTAGGGCTCCGTGCAGCTGGCGCACGCCGAGTGCGAGGCGCACGGTCCACATTCAGCGAAACTGTTCATCCAGATGCAGTTGAAGCCGGGGTCAGTTGCCCCGCACTGCTGGCACATGGCGCACCACTTGCACTTCCAGTTCCCGTGTGGCACGTAATGCAAGGGCGGGTCCATGCAGTAAATGTGGTAGGAGATGTCACAGTCGTCGCACAGTATCAACCGGCCTTCGTCGTCCCTATGGCCACAACCCTCGCAGACCGTACAATCCAGGCACCGCCAGCCCTTCTGCAAGATCACTTTGGTCACTTTAACGTTCACGCAGTAGGGATGGTAGCACTGTCCGCACTGCACGCAGGATATCAAGCAACCCTCCTGATTGGTCCCGATGGCCCCGCACATGACGCAAATGTCCTGAGTGAGCACGAACTTGTCCTTCGCCGAGCACAGCACTAGCCTGTTCTCGATGCCCGGCTCCTCGTCTTTGCTGCCGTCCGACGTGGGTCTCTGCAGCCCCACGCCGGGCACGCCAAACACGCCGCGCATCTTATACTTGGGCCCCCGCTTCCGGCCGAACTCGGTCATCTTCTGGCGTTTCATGAAGCCCACCTTGCCTGGCATCCCTTTACCGATGCCCTTCGGCCTGCCCGGGAAGCTCTGACCAAATCCCAGCCGCTTCTTCGCTATCTTACATGGATACGGCTTCCCTTTGCCTAAGCCCATTGAACGCATAGACTCCTCTGAGCCAAAAGGCACGTCAAACTCTGACACATCGTCATAAAGAGATTCCTGGGACGCCGAAAGAGAATCTTCATCTACACCTTGAAAATAAAAATTAAATATATATGTAGATAATATTGTCAAGACACCCCTGTAATGTGGCATAATCACTTTTAAATCTCATTTAGAATTATTTCGTTAAAACATGCTGGTAGTACTGGACAAAACGGTGAAATTTATTATAGGTGAAAGCAGAAAACAGTGTAACTCCACTGTTGTTCATTCTGTTGATAAAATTGAATTGCAAATTAATTTGAGATTCTTGTAACAACGTTCTGAGAAATTGTGTATTAGTTAAGGTGTAGGTATGTGTAAAACTATGACTCAAAAATGCTCTCCTGTAAAATTTACATTTTTGGAGTTACACTGTTGTCTGGTTGCACTGACAATATGTCACCACTGCTATCAGAATTTTATGTTTTACTGAGTTAATATGTATAAAACTTACTATTTCTCTTCGGGACCATTTGCCTCCCCTGCTGGGAGATGTTCTTGCAGATGAGGCAAGCGTACTCATAGTCTGGCTGCGCTTGCTTCTTCTCGTGGTAAGTGACTAGGTCGGCCGCTGGGTCGCAAGTCCCATGCACAAACCTGTGGAGAACAAAAGTTGGATGAATAATAGAGAATAGGTAAGCATGTCCTGGTCGAGGACTACATCTTTTTGACAAATTCACTTAATAATTCATTATAAAGCCATTACCGGCTGGGGGGGAGTGGGCTGCCATGTTAATTAATATTTAATAGAAGGGAGGATTCCAGCCTGTAATGACCCCTGCCTTCAACAACTTGTAAATAAAATGAAAGGCAGTAATGAGGAGTGCGGTGTAGAATAAATATTGATTGATTGATTAGATATAGTTTGTAGTGTGGGGCAATAAAGTAATGCTCTATACAGAGTTTTACCTAATCAAATGTGGAAAATGTGGCTGACTGCAGTCAACAAAAAGTGATTAATTGTTGAATTTTTGCCACAATTACAGTGAGTAAAAATGTTTAATCATCACATATATTACACGCTCATCAAAATACACACATGCACAAGTTATTTTCTGGTGGATTTCTGACCTCCAAGTTATTATCCTTGACAAATATGCAATTACATAATTGTACAAAGGTAATAATTATAATATTAAAGAACCTGATACTGACAACACAAAAATCATTAAGGTAAGTTTGGTAGACGGCACTTTTGTTTTCAACTTTACAACTCTCCGAGGGTGTCTTTACTTGACATGTTACACAGACGGAGTCATGTGAAGCACAGACCCAAATGTGTAAGTGCACAAAATTGCACAATCAAAATTCAATTTGCACAATTATTATGGAAAGAGGTAATAAATTCACAATCACAATAGTAAATGAATAAATATAACATTATATGTCTTGGCCAAATATTTGTTACCAGAAATAAATATTACCAGAAGGTTTGAAATTGTGACGATTAAATAGGTTTACATTATAGCCCTATGTTAGTGCTATTTATAGCAGTTAATCTAGATTAAGTGTGTGAACTTAGCAGAAGGTTTGAAACAGTTGAGCTTATTTTATAATCGTTAGTGCTGTTTAGTTAGTGCAGTTAATCTGAATATCGCAGAACATTTCATTTTTCAACAACGGAGAACCACAAAGAATATGTATGTATTTCTTACAACAATCAGAATTTATTTAGCCCCCCCTGTTTGACCATTTTAGGTGAACTCATACAATTAAAGTGAAACATAAGCCCCAGTCATTGTAAAAACTACATGCGAACGCACCAATTACAGGAATAGTTATAAACAAAACCGGATCCAAAATAAACACAAAAAAATGGGTAATTCAAACTTTGTTTAGAGATTCAAATAACATACCTAGAAATGTATACTGTGTACTGTGAGTTATGTTACAAATAGGAAATAATCGCAGCAATAAAACCAATCCGATTATCACAAACAATAAATGTTTGTGTTCAACACTAATTGTACTTAATACTGGTTTGTAATTACCACATTCTTGTGATTGAAAAGCAAATAAGCAATATTGATAAAAGCCGTTCACAATTCCTAGAATATATTCATATTACTTTAAACATCAAACTATTATCTGCAGCCTTATCAGAAATTTTAAGAATACACGAAGTCATTATGCATTTAAAAAATATGTAAATATATTTCATGATCACAGAGAGTAATTGAATATGAATTTGTTAAATAGGCATCAATCATTATTTGTCTATTATGTTTTTTTTTATGCATATTGTTCTTCACTCATACAACACTACAAATTGATGTAAAAAGGCATCAGTAAAATTAGTGCAAAATGTAGTTATTATTAAGAATAAGGTGTTATCTAGAAATTTGTATTTTGGTTTAAAAATATTTAACGAACTAAACAAAAATCATAATAAAATTAATACTTTCCTTGCTATACAAAAATCATAATATTCTTGTTCTAGGTATTAAGTTAATCCTTTATTTAAAGATAAACTTCGTCTAAATATATGTTCATAAAAAATATTTGCTAAACAAAAACGACCTATACTAATATCAATTTTAAATGTAGTATATTTACAAAATATATTTCTTTAAAAATGATATATACTCTGATTTTTCTAAACTGGCGTGCACGTCATCAAACAGCTGTGCGATGAGGTTTTTTCGTACCAACGTGATTGTTTTCGAGAATATGCATAACAATAGTTTAAGAATCGAAATTAATCTGAAGATCATTTGTTACATAACACTGATCACCGGTGGTTATAAATAGGTAATCGGTGTATTAACCGCGGGCACAATTTTCGCCTGCCAATCATGTAATAAATCATGTTATGTTGGCATCGGCGATATTTTCTCGGCGACGATGCCACATCTTTTTCACTAATGCTTCAAACTTCTTTGACGCCTAACTTGTTACATTTGATCGATTATTACAATGCATATTTTGTCATTGTAGATGGTAAACCATAACCACAAGATTGATATCTGTACGATAAACGGTAGAGAAGTCGATGAATTTGATACGAACCGCGCACTGTCGCACAAGATTGCACGGGCGCAACAGCTGATTGCAGCCATTTTTAAATACTCAGGACAGCTGGCAACCTTGTAAAATTGTGCCATCATTATTATGATTATTATTTTGATGACGTGCACGCCAGTTTAGAAAAATCAGAGTATACCTTTAAAAATTTTGAGTTAAAAATGTCAATAGAAAAGTATGTTTGAAGATATTGGCGCAATATTTATGCTTCCATATTTCCAGTTTTGTGGAAAGACTTGAATGTACATGAAAATGAATATCAATACGGTTATATTATTGGCGATCTACCAAAAGTAGTTTGGATTGGTTCCTACATTTACTAGTTGGAATGATTCCCACATGAATCAGTTGGAATTTGAGTCAATAGCAAAAGAGTAGCATGACCTACCAGCCAAAAATAGCGTTGCATATACATATATATTTTTTATGATTCAATAATGTGTCCTATTCTCCGATAAATTCTAAGACTTCAATTAGGTACTCAGAATGTTTGCACTTCTATGTAATGGTTTAAAGAATAAACATTATTCCAACTGGTTCCAATTAATACCAACATATCAGAATGATTACTTACACCCAAATGAAAATAACAACATAAAAAGTACAAACAAATTTGCGGTTATGTCAATATGTACACACAGATGCCACCTCAAATTTAGTAAAAATTAAATATTACTATTTAGTCCGAATATGTTTTCACTTGTAGGTTAGGTCTTCATCAATAAACACTATTCAAACCAGTGCGAATTATTAGCAACACATCCCGTTCAGAATGTCGGAATGTTTACCTCCCCAAAAACATATAACAAATTTAGTACTTATGCAAATTTTACAATGTACACAGGGGTACCACCTCAAACATTAAAAAACCATGGGGTCCACTTCCAGAGCAGTAATATTTAATTTTTACTAAGTTAAGTAAACTTAGTTAAAAATTAAATATTACTGCTCTGGAAGTGGACCCCATGGTTTTTTAATACATCATCCTTACAAACACTCATTCTTAAAGCACAAGGTCTATGCAACTAGTAGTAGAAAACATGAAGAATGCTCATACCATATTACCACAATTTAATAAATTATCGGAAACAATTCTTACAACAAAGCTTTTCGTTCTTGGCAGCATCCTACAGCTTGACGTAGAAACAAGCAATTGTTTGTAACTATGTTTAAAGAAACGAGAAACTCACTTGCGACACATCGTGCACTGCACCATCTCCCTGTGGGCGTGCGCCCGGTAAGCTCTGTGGCATAACGGACAATTGTACCCCTTGTTCCTCTGCTGATAGCAGGAATCACAGACTGTGTAGTGAGCATGCCAGCGGGAAGAGAGCCCTGCGCCGGGCGTCCTCGAGCCGCAATCACCGCACACTCTACAGCACTAAAAACAGATAAAACAAATTGTATAATAATTGCATAACAATTGCAAATAGTTGCATGATTTTAGGAGCAGCCCCAGCATTAGTACCAACAGAAAAAAAAAAGATTTAGGCACAGAATAACAATCTCCGATTAACTTCAATTTATGCTTAATCATGATTAAAGTCTGTTCATCTTAAGATTATAGGGTACGGTAAGCTGTGAGGCATTATACTTGCTTGTCATTAGTGAAATCATGATTTGATATATACTGCATAATTTATTCGGAGTCAACTATACTCACATTAATTTAGAAATTGTAGTTCGTTATATCTTTTACCCATTTACATATTAAAAGCCCCGTAATACCAACTACTACTACTATAATCTTAAAATAACACAGATTCTAGATATTATTTTATGTCATAAACACCGTTCATGATCTATTCGTGTCAAACTTCACTGTGTTGGGCGACATTTTTATTGGTACGCAGCAAAATAACTTTGTTAATAATTAATATATTGATTTTTTTAATAATATAATTAATCAAAACTAATATTAATAACTAATCTCAATAAAAAAATATATATGTGGTTATAATTATTGACAGCCACTTGCTGTTGCCAACAAATGTGCAATTTTTATGCGGGTTTAATTTAATTCGTTCCAAAATTCATGTGGCACCACTGCCAGTACATTGTTGGTAGATTAATTCTTACCTTGCACTTCCATCCGTACTTTGGTATCGAGGTGACGACCGGCCTCTGGCATATGGCGTGGTAAACCTTGTCGCACTGCTCGCAGGTCATAAGCTTGGTCTCGTCCCCGGACAGACGGCACGTCTGGCAGATGCGGCACTTCCTGCACTGCCAGCCGGCCCGTACGCCGGGCAGTTGCGCGAGGCCAACGCACGTCCCGTGGTAGTGCTCACCGCATATCGAGCAGTACATCAAGTTGGCGATGTCGCCGAGGATCTTGCACGTGTAACAAATTGAACCTGCAAAATGACACAAAATCAAATCACTGAAATATAAAATAATTGATCCCGCAAAATAACACCAAATGAAATTACTAAAATCGTTTTCAGTGAAAATCTGCATTACTGATAGCAATTCACTATGCAGATTCGTTGAACAGAATGTAATAAAACATGCTTCATACGTTCCATATAATTTTATAATCAACTTGATGCATTACCGTCTATTATTCACAAGTAATAAAAAATTTGGAAACACTGTTTAATAACTCTAAAGAATTAATAATCCATTTAATAATGCCCTATTCTATGTAATCCAATTAATTTTATTAGCCCATTAAGTACACTCTAAACAAGTATTAACATAATTGTAACGGAATTAGTTTGTATACCAAATAATAATCGCCTATTAGAGATAATTAGTCACTGTAGAATCGGGCTTTAATTCATTACCTGGAATATTTATAACCAAAATTAAAACTGTAATATTGTACTGTCAATAGAAGAATGTTTTCAATGGAGAATTCTGCTATAAAAAAACATTCCGCTGTGGACAAAGAATTTACAAATGCCACATTGAAAACGGAAAAAAGTTCAAAAATGCTTCATTGAAATCCAGTCTGAAAATAGCTCACTGCATGGAAAGCTTTGCAATTGAAAGATAACCATTAAATTATACATGTGGTTTTAACTGCTTAATTTTTGTATACAATAGAATGATATAATTGATTATGATTGAACCAAGTAAGTAATTAGTTCTTTTAAACATTTGAATGTTTTCTATAACTACCATCTGTTTTGTTAAGAATAAATATTTTCAGATACAAAAAGTAAAATTGTAGTGGTGGCAAATATTAAATTCTTGGTGTTTCCTTAGAAATACTCACTCTCGCAATGAAGCGCCACTTGACTGAGGTGCACCGTGCAATACAAGATCCTGCTCGAGAGCTCCTGGAAGGACCCAGAAGCCGTCGCACAAGGCAAATGGTAGATCTTTGTGCAGCCCTCCGCTCTACATGATATGCTTGCTCCATAGTGATTACAGTGGCCGCACTTCCGTGTCGTACTCATCAACAGAGAAGGCCCCACATTATCCAAACCCATATTTTCTACAATAAAGTTCAGGATTAGAAATCGCAACAAATTGCAAAAATAAAGAAGCAAGAAATGTTTCTTGAAATGAAAATGATGGGGTAAGTTTGATGTCAAAGAACATAATGATAATTGATAAGAATTCATCGTCAGCCAATTGTAGTCAATAATGGAGTGTATTGTGTATCAAAAAATGTTAACAGTAACAGCATTACAATCATTACATTGACAGCATTACATTTAAATTTCAAATGCTATTATGTCATAATTGCATTTGACATTTGAATGAGATTTGTCACATAATGTACAAGTTGCTACTAAACGTTTTTTTATACGCAATACACATGAATATTCTTGTATAAGTGTAGCGCAGTTTGTTTTGTAACTGCATATTTTATGAGCTACCCCAAATAATGACTAATTTTCTAATTGCAGCAAATGATTCTTACCCATCTTCACAACGCCATTCGCCCAATAGGCACAGGTCCTGTGCACATAGAAGTGCCCGGTGGCCTCGAACATGTTCTGCACGTCGGGCTCGTCGCCGTGCCCTATGATGGTTAGCTCGTCCACGTACTCGCTGGTCATGGAGGGGTTCCGGCACTTGTTGAAGCTCTTCTGCCGCCGGCAGGTGACCGGCCCGCGGGGGCTCTTGTCGCCGACGCTCTCCGGCGTGTGCAGCTGCATCGGCAGCGCCACTGGCAGCTCGGCGGCCACCCGCTCCGGGGTGAAGCCCTCGGGGCAGGTCAGCCGCAGCATCTCCCCCTGGCCCAGCTGGCTGCGCTCGCCCAGGTTGCAGAAGCCGCACACCTTGCCCGGCCTGAAATCGTAAGCATTGAGAGTTTATTTTGTTATCGTTAACATGCACCATACGGCATACAAATTTATCAGAAATAGTATAAATTCTAATTAAAATTGTTAGTTCCATTAGTGTAATCTAAATTCTAATCATATTAAGATGGATGGGCGATTTTTTTCTTCACTTTACAACTGTGTTTCACATACTTATATCAGTCTTGTATCACTTATTGTAACCTAGGCTGTATCATTTTTATTGAAGATTTTTACTGATTTAACCATATACATTGTATTCTTGAATATTGAATTTTGAAGAAAATTTTGGAAAGGTTCTAACATTAACATGTTGATAAAAGTCTTGCGCATGAAGGCATACATTTTCCGGCATATTGAAATTTCACTTACCATAATGCCGCGGGACACAACATTTATTAATCATGACAAATGTCTAATTCTGTGGTAATAAATAAAAATGTTCACTTTCAAATAAGAAATCAGAAGCCATTTTGTCAAACTAGCAATGACACCAACATTAGAGCTACTTACCAACCGTAGAAGAAAAAAATCACTTTATATGTTATACATTTTGGGAAGGTCTTTCCATCCACTGACAAAGTTAAGAATAGATATCTGACCATTTAAGCTACTAATAAAAGGTCAAAGCAGCAATAATGCCAACAATAAAGCCTGTCACCAACCATGCAACAATCAAAACCCTATATTGCAAATTTAGATCTGGTCTTTCCATTCAGTAGTAAAGTCGAAATAGATATAAATAAACCATTCGAAATGTATTCAGCAGGTGGTTCTCAACCCTCCTGTACGAATGTCTAATAACTTTAAATATGGATGGAAAGACCGATTGTTTTGCAATATATTGACACTTTTAATTATTATTGGAAAAATATTCAACAATATACAACAAAATACACAGTAAAAATCTTGTTTGAGCAAGTAGAAATAAAAATAGAAAAAGTCGGTCTTACAGTGTTCAATTAAATTAATTTCCTAGGAAGTCAGTCTAATAATTTTAAATATGGATGGAAAGACCGGGTCTTGTTTTGCTATATATTGACACTTTTAATTATTATTGTAAGAGTATTCAACAATTTACAGCAAAATACACAGTACAAATCTGGTTTGAGCAACTAGAAATCAAAATAGAAAAAATCGGTCTTACAGTGTTCAATTAATTTAATTTCCTAGGAAGTTTAGTGACACAGTGGCAGTCAGATTTAAGATGGTCAGAAAGTTTTTTTTTACATGAGTAATCAAATCTCGTAGTATTTTAATAAATCTAAATGTATAAGTCTACTTAGGAGTGAATCGCGTGAATCACTACATTCAAATTAAACTATAATTTTCTACTATAATTCACATTTAAAAATAATTTAAAGTGGCAATAAACAAATTAAAAAACACATAAACTTTTTTGGTTACTGGATAACTAAAAGTAAAAAATGAAAACAAAAATATTTTGACTTTGCTTTAAATCAAGAAAATACCTGAATTAATCCAATTGTCGAACCGCTACAAAAATTTGTATAAACAATTTTTTTTCGAATTCGCATTATATGGAATTCGAAAAATTAGCATGAAAGAATTAGCATGTGTATTGAATCTCATCGTTATAACTACACTTTAATTGAATGGGTGAATTTTTTTTTACATTTTCACTTTATTTACTATAACCATTGCAACGTGAATAAAGTAAAAAAAATAGGTAAATTCGCACAATCCTTGTAATTTTCGTTGTCACCTGACAATGTGACACTTCAAGCAAATTCTTCAATTCTGATAACGAATTGGAAAAAATCTTGTATGATACACGTGAATAAACAATTTTATCCACTCGAAAACATTATCGCACTGGGCTTCCCCTATGCGCTAAACTGTTTTTTCGTGGATAAAATTCGACTTTAATAACTTATACCATAAATAGCTATTCTTCATTAGTAATTAGCAGCGTTAGTAGCATTCTAAGAGTAGTGCTAAATTATTAATAATAAGAATGGTGGATCGCTCCGCAGTGACAGTTATTAGCCATAGGTGATTTAAATTATCTTGATAGCGCCAGTTTTAATGCATTAACGTGTCTATGAAAAAAATATGAATCAGTTGTTGGCAGAATATGCGTTGGTCAATTGTTATGTTATCTTTTGATTATCAATTCTGGGGTAATTACTAGATTGACAATTAGATGATGATAACGTAAAAATTGACTAAGCTCAAATGAATGTAGTACAGAAAAAAAAAACAGTTAATACATTATAGATGGTGCTGTTAGCATTAGAAATATGCTGTAATAATAAAAACAAGATTAATATTGGGTGTGTTCAATTGGACTTCCAAATGTCTGTTCATGTTAGCCGCATAAGTTAGCCCTCCCTTGTTTTCTGTACAAATAATTCAGGTGTGACAAACGTTCAGGTGTGACAATTGAACTCACCCATTAGTGCTCTTCTACCTGCGGCACAATTAGCCATCCCTATTTCGGCCAGTAACCCTACATAATTTTTACCTTAGCATGTCTGGTGTTGCAACGTACCAGTTCTCAACGGCGTACGGGGGCTCCTCGGGCGTGGGTGGCATCGGCCTCTCGGCCCTCTCCGTGAGGATCAGGGCGCCGGTCTCCGGGTCGAGGATCATCTCGTCGCCGGGCGACTGGCTGAGCAGCGAGAAGTCAAAGTCGCCGCGGTCGAAGCCCCTGCCCTTCTTGGGCGGCCTCACGTATCCGGGCCGGCAGCGCTTGGTGCGAGGACCAGCGCTCCTGCGCTGCGACGGCTTACCTACGAGCGCGCAATAAAACTCTGGATTCAATCTAATTGGAATGCACTATTCTCCCGCAGTCAAATTACCTCCTTCCCTTCTGGGCCTGCCCCGGCCCCTCTTGATGCTGAGCGGCTTGCCGGTGAAGAAGAGCGGCGGCGTCTCGTCGTTGGTGGGTGGCGAGGAGGCGGCGGACGTGGCAGCCGACGCCGGGCCCGAGGAGGGCAGCTGCAGCGGGGACGGCAGCGGGTCGTCGATGATGTTGTCCTCCTCATCCTCGTCGATGTCCGACGCTTCCGCCTCATCCAGGTCCATGAGTTCGTCGGGATCCAAACTGGTGTTCAAATCGTCCATCGCTTAGAGCTGGAACGGCATATGGTTGATTTAATTCATCTTATTTTGTGCTAATTAATATTTGACATCGGTGCTGGGGTTCGGGGGGCTTTTTTTTGTTTAATGGGGGGCGTGTATGGCGCACCTAGCAATAGTTTTTATGTGTGAAAATTGGCGTAGGGTGGACTTGGGGGCCGCGTGCTGACTATGAATCTTGTTTGTTTTCACTCCCGACGGTATCCGGACATGACCATGGCCGCGGCTCTATAGTTACGTCTGCGAGAGTGGGCTATTTGGGGGCGGCTTCACAGAGCGTCGTTAAATCCTGAGGGGCCTCCGCCACCACCGCCGTCGCCCTGAGGGGCTAATCCCTGGGGATGGACAGCGTCCGATACGCGGCGGTCAGCGGAGGAAATCGAGCGCCATGTCAGTGTTGTGTACACGGGACCCGGGGTCGCATCCGTGGACGGGCCGTCCTAGAACTGGGCACTGTACTCACGTGGGGCTTCCACGAAGGGGGCACGCTGTGCAGCATCACGGCGCCGCCAACATTTCCGATACGCGGGGGGCTACTTTACGCATTCCGCATTTGTGTACATGTCGTAATAACACAAAAAAAATTGTCACTAGCTACCGGAGTAGGAGAGACATCACTCTGTACGGAGTGCGTCGCGGCGCGCACAGAGGGCGCGGCGGTCGCCCCCGCTGCCAACGCCCGCACAAAAAGAAAAAAAATCACAAGAAATAAGCCAGATTTTTTACTTTTTTATGCAAAATTGGCGAATTTAAAACAAACACGGCCCTTATTACAAAAACAATACATGATATGTAAGTGCGACATACTACAATTAAGACTTAAAAACGCCCCTATTACAATTTTCCAAAAAAAAACAAAAGTACCAACTGACTATTTCAAATATTGATAATGAAGCTTGCCAAAAACTTGAATAAATGCTCAAATTATATTTTAAATTCTCATATTTAAAAATTTGTGGCTTGATAATTCTAATTAATAGTTTCCGATATGTATTTAAGATGGTACCGAACGTTATTTGGTAATAATATACTACCGAAGCCCATCCATTTTTACAGTAATTTAACACTTAATTAACTTTCGGAATACATTGTTTACAACGATATTTAATATATGGGGTATATTAATATAGAATAATTCAAATACAGCATACACAAAATGTTATATTGCTCTTGTAAAAAAATATTACCTCGCATTGAAAATTTGCGAATTTTCTGTGAAACTGTGAATACACCTTATAGCGTTATATTATAATAGCGATGTCCAGAACTCTGGCAAAATCTTCAGCAGCAGCAATGTTTTTCAGTTGTCCAGAAAATCTTTCAATGCCCCTTTTTTAAATTTGATGTTACAAACTTCTTTGGTTCAATGGAAAACATGGATGCTCTTTGTCGTTTGCCATAAATGATGAATTTATTTGTATTTAATGTAAAAAAGAAAAACTAGAAAACTAATGCAAAAATGTAAACATAAGCGAAGAAAAATAAATGAAATCTCTTTAAAAACACCCATCTTTTTTTTAACCAAAATAGGCTCTGTCTGGTAGATGATAATGGCGATATGAATGGTTTCATTTGAACACCCTGTATATTGTTTTCAAGTTATTTCAATTTTTTTTTAATTTTCTTTGGAAACTTGGTTTATATACAATTAAGGTACTTTCCTATCACTAATTAACTGGGTATGTAGTGAGTGAGAACTGTCAAATGCAAATTGGCATTGCTTCTTATGTGGAAATTAGAAATCTATTAACTATCAAAATACCTTACAATGGTTGCAAATTTCCTACATAACATGTTGAGCATATCTCTTGAAACAATATTCTCACAAACATAAAATAGGAAGGGGATAAATCTCAAAATGAGCTGAGATTCTGTGTGAAAGGAAAGCTAAAACACCCAGATTTCTTTAACCTAAATAAGGTCTGTCAGGTTGATGATAATGGCGATATGAATGGTTTCATTTGAACACCCTGTACATTGTTTTTCAAGATTTTTCATTTTTTTTCAATTTTTCATTGGAAACTTGGTTTATCTACAATTAAGGTACTTCCCTTTCACTAATTAACAGGTATGTAGTGAGTGAGAACTATCAAATTCAAATTGGTATAGCTTCTTATGTGTAAATTAGAAACCTATTAACTATCAAAATGCCTTACAATGATTGCAAATTTGCAAATGAATGAATGAACAAATTAATGAATGAATGAATGGACGAATGAATATGAATGAATGATCGAAAGAATTTGGATGAATGAATGAATGAACGAATGGATGAACGAATAAGGAACGAATGAATGAATGAATAAATGAATTTGCTGAAATTTAAATGACTCGGTATATTTTGGATTTTCCTGGGTCGCGTTTTCAATTTAAAGTGAAAAACTCTGCAGGAAATGATTGTGAAATTTCGGATTTTCCCATGTGTATTATGGCTAGTTTAATCATAAAAGCAATTTCAAAAGATAATTTAATAGCAGATAATAATAAATAATATCTTGAAGTTTTCACAGCTATCGATAGATGGCACTGCTGCACAATTTGCTTGGCTTTTATTTTTTGTCTGTAGTACTTATTTGGCGGTTGTGAACAACTTTGTGAATTTCCCTGTGCCAAACTCTTACGTTAATTACTAATTGTGGCGTTATTTACTAATTAAGACATTGCGAATGTGGCTTAAGCGTTCTGGTGCAACAAATTACTTATCCATACGATGAAACTAAACCGTTAAGTGGGTTTTCAAGCTCTTCTGGCGTTTGGACGAGGGAAGTGAAATGTAAGTATTCTATTTTTTCCAGGAGCCGTTTATAAATTTCAAGTGAAAACCTCTACGGGAACTGATTGAAGAGGGTCAGATACATCAACTTGTATGGCAAGTTCAATCAGAAACGTTATTTTGAGAGAAAATTTCAAATCATTTGAGGTTTTCATAACTTCACCACATATACAGTGGTGACAATAGTGGTGCATCGCTCCTAGTGAACCGATAACCCTGTCAACGTCAACGTTAAGAAATTTGGAACATAAACTCTATAGTATAATAGAAATTGCGAACATTAAACTCTATTCTTAATAAAATTTCATATAACAGAAAACAGACTGTTTGAATTTTACCACAAGATGGCGGCCTGTCTATTAAGTTACTGTAACCTGCGATAGATGTCGCCACTGCCCAATTGCGTCGGTTTTTGTTTTAACGCTTTTTGGCTTCAATAGAAACAATTATTCATTAGTGGTAAAATCAGTGCGAAATTTACTTTGTTTATAGATTTACTTGCACGTATTACTACTACTCAGGTATGCAAATCTTTTATTCAAAGTATACAAACGTCGTTCAAAAATAAGAATTTCACGAAATAAATGTATTGAGGGGGGGCATGCACACGTTTCAACGAGTATATATTCGCTTTTCATCATCCGAGCCTCACTCTGAAATATCTTGAGTTTGTTTTTAACAACACCCCACTTTTGGTGCTATAGCTAATTACCATCGCCAGGTTAACGATCTACTACACCTGCAAATTTAACTTACATCCAGTTTTTCAATGTCCAAATAACTTTAATTAGGGTACAGTGTCGTGCATATCGTGCGTCTACGATTATATCCAAGGAAAAGGTATTCTTGATTAAACCCGGTTATTATTAATGAAATTGATTAAACCCAGTTTTTCGATGTGGTCTCGGGGAGGTTCCGGGGGCCCAGTCCCCTCACCCCCCCCCCCCACCACAACTAGTTTTTCTATGTGGTGCCGGGGGCTCCAACGTAAGAGGCACCCCGCCTCCCGGAAGGGCCCCAAATCAATTGTTTTATTATATTGTTTATTTAGTACAATATAAAAAAAAAATAACACTGTACATGGCAGGCTCCAAATTCAAATTTGCCCAGGGCCCCATGAAGTTATAATGCACCGCTATATGTGGCCACAATTATTTCAAGAGAAGATCTCTTATTCAAGTTATCTGGAAACTATATGACTTAATCGGAGTTACTTAATTAGTTACATTATTATTTAATGTAGTGGCTTGATTACATCAATGTTAGTAACATGTGTTTCTAACAAATCGACATTTCGTAGCCAATAAGAATGGCGAAATCAACACTCTCCTTTCTTATTGGCTGTGAAATGTCGATTTGTTAGAAACACATGTTACTAACATTGGTGTAATCAAGCCACTACATTAAATAATAAAGTAACTAATTAAGTAACTCCGATTAAGTCATATAGTTTCCGGATAACTTGAATAAGAGATCTTCTCTTGAAATAATTGTGGCCACATATAGCAGTGCATTATAACTTCATGGGGCCCTGGGGCCTTTAAGTAAACCTGCACAAGAATTTCATAAATGGCTGAGCAATAGCCATTGTTAGGTCAGACATTTACGTTTATTGGGATATTAATGAATTTAAATACGCTTTTTCTATTTTGTTATAGATTTCTGGCATAAATTTAATCCAAGACAACAAACTAGGACTGGTATTACAGCAGTTGGCCGTTACATCTTTGAAACAACTTCATAAGGTAGGATTTTGATATTAACAACAGTATTATACAAAAATAGTGCCGCTTACTACATTTATCGGCCTCTCTTTATGTGTACTCTTAACTGAGAAGTATCGCAATAAACACAAAGTGCTGCGCCATTGCTCGGCTTTGTTTTTGTTCAAAAAGTTTTTATGGTAATTCGCATAGTTTTGAAGTTATTTATGTTTCGCAACTTATTTTTCACATTCCTCATCCAGCTCATACTCATAACAGTTTGCACCGTTTAGCAAAAATTTTACTCAATAATTAATACTCAAAATGGTAATAATAAGGCAATAATATTGAAATTAAAGGCTAAAGAAAATTTAATTAACTAAAACATATAATGTTATATGAATAACATAATTCATAAGTCATACGAACGTAAAATGTGTGGAAAAACTTGTGTTGGCCCCAGTGCCATGAAGTTACAATGGGTTGCATTGTCATGAAGCAAATGCGAAATAATTTTTAGTATAAACGATATCAATCTTCTTCCGTGATGATTTTCAAATAATTTTAAATGGAATGGTCCGTATTCACTGATCACTATTAGGATTTTTTATTAGCAAAACACTTTTAAAGCCGTCACTTATAAGACATTTTAACATTTTCTTTAACAATTAAAGAAACACAGAAAATTATTAAATTATTTTGATAGCACTTTTAATGCTATATTTAGTTTGGTTCTAATAGCAAATTAAGTGTACCACAAATAGTTTACATTATCACAGGTTTCGTTTAATCACTAGATGAAATTCTGACACGTAGTTAATACATGCCATAGGCACTCTGTGGATCAAGCAGGGCATTTAATAATTTAGTGCTTAACAACTATTCTAGCAGATTTAATTTCGATAAAACATTATACATAAAATATGGTTCTGTACACAATATAATTAATATTATTCTAAAGTTGCATCTCGTCTAAATCATGCAACACGCTTGTAGACTTCTGTTGTTCTTCCTCGTGATTATCTTTCTTTGGTGGTTTAGGCTTGTCTGACGTTTTTGCTTGCTTCTTGCTTTCTACTTTCGGCTGCCTCACTTTATCTTGCAAGTTGACCAATTGCTTATCGATTTCTTGTATTTTGTTCTTTGTATTCTTCTTCAACTACAAAGAGAAACATAATTAGTAACTCAACTACCAATCAGGTGTTATGTTTGCAACAAAATTTGTGATTAAGTTAGCGCTGATATTTTTACCCGACTTAAGCTTACACTTTTATTTCATAATTAGTGACAGTTGCCAAAAGTCGAATTGATATTGATCAACATTTAAATCACATAATACGACTTTGACAACGAAAGATTTATCTACAAATGCGATGGTTCACAGTCAAGTCACAGTCAAGTATCGACCTGGTTCCGACTATAGCCCAAACATTGCATATAATATATAATATAACATTTAACATTATAACATTAATATAACATTATATATAATACTATAAACTATAAAATCCTAACTGAATTTAGTGTAACCAATATGATATATATATATATATATAAACAATCTTTATTGGGCTATCGATCCTATGGGGTATTTCCGCCTACCAATATGATTTTCAAGAAAAGTGGAATAATTAAAAACTCAAAAAATACAAATTGGACATGTACAAGTGAAACTTCAAGTGTTGTTAAGAGAGAGAGCAAGTGTCGTTTTGTAATAAAAAACTTTTATATTCCATTAACGTGATTTTAAAATCAGTTTTCTACAGAACCCGTTATTTTTACTTATGTCACTTTTCTTGGAAATCATCAATATTTATGTGATAATCATGATTTTATACCAGTACAAATACCTACATTTTTTAATTGTCCGGTAACTGCTTTAGCTTTTGCCTTTGACTTGAGACTCTTGGCGCCGGCGACCTTAAACACACTGTTGGTCTTCTTCTGCTTGTTCTTCCCCATGGCGACCTGCAAAACGAAAGCCATACAACCGCTGATTAAATCACTTAATCGAGTCGGACGAACATCGCTTGGCCCTCCCCGAATCCTCGCCTGCCTTCCTCTTTAAACCGACCAGAATGTCCCGGTCCAGTTTCACCGTGACGCGCATCATCTCCTTCATGGAACTCACGGTGCGCACCCTGAACACGTCCACGATTTTGTCCCGCACGTCCGACCCGAAACCCTTGACTACAGCATCTCTAGCGATCGCATCATAGTCTTCGCCCTTGGCAAAGCAGTAAACATAGAGTGCTGCAGGTTTGATGGTTTCGGGAAATTCGGACGGTTCGTAGAGCCCACAGAAGTCTTTCAGAAACTCGGTGGCCAGGCCGGGCAAGTTCATCACTATATGCACCAGGTGTTCGCTGATGTGCCTCAGTAATTCCGCCTTGAGGACGTTGCATATGAAATCGTGACCGTCTAAATTGTGCATGTGCAAGTTGTCACCTACTTTGTTTATTTTCGCATTGTGCTTGAGCCACTTGTACGATTCAGGGTTTAGGTCGTTTGCATATACAATGCAGCGCTTTTTAGCGATTGGTATAGAAAATGGACCGACGCCTGCAAACACGTCAAACAAAACGTCACCAGGTTGTATTAGGTCGACGATTCGTTCGTGTTCCGTGCATAAACGCGAGTTCCAGTACACTTTCGAGAAATCAAACTCGAAGCGGCATTTATTTTCCTTGAGCGCCACATTAAAGTCTTCAGTTCCACTGAGCACTTCCATTTTAAAGTTGCGGTATGTATTGTCGATCATGTCCACTTTGTTAACCACGGTTTTGCATCCCGATACTTTTTCGAGCAATACGTCACCGATTAACTTCTTGTACGGCAGTAAATGCTCGCGCAGGTTAACGTGTACGACATGCCCAATTTTTGTGAAGCTCGCCATGCCCTCTACATCGTCAGGCAGAACAGACCTAAAAACCTCCTCAACAGAGAAGTTTTCATATTTTAAGTGGTCACTTCTGGTGCTCAAATGATCCCCGGTGATTCCTTTAGAGTTCAACTTGGCACGATCGGGCTCCTCAATATCATCCCACGTACTAATCTTCACCGGATTTAAAATTATATAGGTGATGTTGTCCTCGTTAACGACAGGTTTGAACGCATCCATTTTTAGCAGGTACTTTTTAAGGTGCGGGAGCACATCGGACACCTTTGTGTCACCCACGTTTACACAGGGGAGTGTGATCGGTTTAGTGAACTTGCACTTATCGAGGATTTGCATGTTTTTAACACACTCTGGTGGTTTTATAAGGTTAGGATTCGAGCACATGTTCACTTCGTGTGGGCTTAAGGAGAGGCTGTGAGATTGGTTAATATTGTTTGTAAGCGTATTGTGTTGAATTGTTTGTAGTAATTTTAGCAACACACCACGTTTTATATGCATACGTACTTTGGTAATTACTTGAAGTTGTAGATAAACTTTGGGTAATTTGAGGTTATTTTTATCAGATGGATAAGATTGTCAGTGCTGCCATTTGTTGTTCGTTGCAACGATTTTTTTCTGTTAGAAATCGTTAAACCATTGGCGGCGCAAGTATTTTTTATCACAGAGATGAAATAATTAATTTTTAATTCATGAATGTAATTATTAGTTGTTTTAATTGTAGAAAAACCAAGTATCCAATGAAAAATTTGAAAACAAAATGTACAGGGTGTTCAAATTAAAATCGCCATTTCCATCCACCAGATGGAGCTTATTTAGGGCCAGTTTTACAATCATAGAACATCCTTATTCTACGATTGTAAAATTGGTTCTTAATGTAAAGAAACATCTGGCAACTAAACCAAAATTTGGAATAGGTATATGTAATATCTATCTATTGCCATATCATTACTGTCAGTGTTGAAGTTTCGAGATTTATAATTAATCTATGTTATTTGTATGGTCTACTTGAAATTGATGCAACCATTTCACAATGAATTGAAATAAACCGAATTATTGAAACTCGTTTTTGTAAGTGAATTCTAGGCATATTTATTAGGTAGGAGTATATGAAACAGATTTTGAATGACAGTGACATTTGTGCACTTTTGAAATAATTAAAAATTAGGTTATTATTTGTTAAAGTACTTTCTGGTACTTTCTAATTTTTATTTATTTATTTTTCCCTACTAGTTTCGGCTTTATATTCAGCCATCATCAGAGGTTTTTGTAAATAAAATTATATGTTTCAAGATTATATTTTTGAGCAGGGATGAAAATATGTAATCAATAATATACTAAATTAATTAGCCTACTTACGTTATAAAGTACAAATAATGTATGCTTAGGTAATAGAATTATTATAAGTAGATATTAGATTAAGAAACAACAATCCACTATTAATGTATTTTATACTAGAATTCAATAAATAAATAAATAATAATTTGACTTTTTGTGTGGTATCAGTTTGAAGTTTGAACACGACACAAAAAGTGAAAATAATCTTGAAAAATAATAAAAAAATATTATTAGTATAATTTTATTTACAAAAACCCCTGATGATGGCTGAATATTATGCAGAAACTAGTAGGGAAAAATAAATAAATAAATACTAGAAGATACCAGAAAGTATTTTAACAAATAATCAAAATACTAATCTAAAATATACTAAATATAAATAATAAATAAATAAAAAATACTAATCAAAAATATTTGGTAAAATGGATAAAATACTAATAAAAATTAGATCATTAGCCAAACTTATGGGTTTTTGTACAGAAAAATAACTGCCTTCTGGTGGTCGGAAATGGTAATTTGGGTGGTTTAATTTCAAACACCCTGTATAAGTGCTTGTCAGAAACTGTCTTAATGATAGTTAAACATTTCTTTTAATACGTCGTTATATGTAATTGTAACAGAGTTCTTGTTGCTTCTCGCAAGGATTTCCAAGTGATGGCATTTCGTTTTGTTCGGTTTCATCTCATTTTTTGACTAATTCGATACGAAATGCCGCCGAAGGAGGAAAAAGTGCTAACCCAGCACGCAGTAAATCTGAAGATTTTAGCGAAGGATGAGGTGGTCCATTCAGATTGCGAAATTTTGAGCGTGTCTGGACGATATCGGGAGGAAGATTATGAGATTTATAAGAAAAAACGACGACAGTTCTACGATTCTGCAAAGGAGTACAAAGATTTGAACGTCCTGGCTCTGAAGACCAACATGTGTAAGACGGACATCGAAGGTGACGCTCGCATGAAATTCGAGTTTCTAGAGAAAATTGATGTGAGATTTGATTCAGCAGATGTTGATAAACGGCGACAATTACGCACATTATGCGTATTATAATGCGTGAAAAGGTGTTGCTTTCAAAGCAGCTTTAAGAGCTTTAAAGTGACATTTGTACAGAGTGTTCATAAATGATTGATTGATGGTGGTTTGAAAAACTTTGGAGGTTGGTACTTACCAATGGCAGGACATGTGAAGGAAATTATTTCACAATTTTAATTTACTTTACAACTTTTATAGGAATAATTCCAATTTCCTTCTATTGTCTGTTTTTTTTAAGATCCACTCACGTCGCATTTTCTCTCGAAAATACCAGGGACAGGACATGTGGGAATTTAAGAAGGAAATTATTTCACAATTTTAATTTACTTTACAATTTTTATAGGAATAATTCCAATCCTTTTTTTTAAGATCCACTAACGTCGCATTTTCTCTCGAATGTACTGGTGGCAACGCTATTCATGTCATAATGTTCTTCGAAACGAGGTAGAAAATACGACTCAATAATAAACTTGTGGTGGACCTCTGCGAAAGGCATTTTTAACCTGAAATAGCTTGACAATTTATGCACGCATATGATCGAATGTATCGATCGAATGGCAACATTACGAGATGAAAAACAACATGTCAAATTCAAAAGGCTGTCAAACATTATTGAACGCTCTGTATAAATTGCGTTTTTCTAAAGATAGCTAAGGTGGCCAGTAGATTCAGAATTAATTTGTTAACTTGCAGTAATTGTTCAAAGGGTGATGAATTTAAATTCTTCATTTAGGATTTTGAATTGACTTGTTAACTTGTAGTAATTATTCAAATGGTGGTGAATTTAAGTTCTTCAATTTGAGTAGTATTTTTTTATACATAACTCATACAATTTTATCATTTAGGAGGGCATTCCTACACCTTTTAGACCTGGGACATTGATAAGGAAGAGGACATTGCGTCCCATACATACGGTGATATTTGCACCCCTGGCTAATAGCAATAACCATCTTAAGATCGTTGTATTGTAGGAGTTTCAAGGTGAAGTCGTGGTTCCAAGGACCCTAGAACCTTGGTTTAGGAGGTACTTGGTGTTGGGCAGGTTCATACAGGTGGTGAGGAAATTGATTGTTAAGACGCGGATGCTGAAAAGGCTTGAGGTCTTGAAACTCCTTACTCCAGAAATTGTAGAGCAAATTGGCCATGTACATCTATACGTAGTGAACGAATCATATCCCAAGATCTTCGAGAAGTTTATATAAATGAAATGTGTTTAGTAGACTGTGATTTCGGGAAGTTTTTTCCAAATATGAATTATACAGAATCCAGTAATTTTTTTAAAATTATTACGGTTAGTACGAATTATTATTTTAAAATATCTTCAGGTGAAATAAATGTACTTCCCTAATTCACCTGAAGATATTTACAATAAAAACCTTAATGTGAGAAACCTAATGAATATTATTTTTGAGAGTTCTGTGATTTGATGCAATGTTTCACAAAGTTTCATACATGATTTTTGTTACACCCTGTAGATCTTATTACGAACATGTTAATTCATATTATTAATACATTTGCATCTCTAAATACTATTGCAACTTTGCTCTCTTCATCGGTTTCGAACCCAGGACGTCTTTGGGCAGGTTTATTTCTCTAGAAAAAAAAAAATCCGAGCATGTGCGCACCTGTCCGCGTTCCTCGCCGCGAAACGAGGCTCGTTTCAGTGGTGGGAGCGCTTTCTGTCTTGCCTGCTGGCAAAATGCTGACCGTCGTCTGGGTGGGCAGTGGTTGAACCAAGGTGTCCTGTGAATCATCATCCCAAGAAACACGATTAATCAGTACCTGGGTTGGGCGATTGGCAAAAATGGCCAGCACTTTCAAACAGTTGGCGATCGCGTTGTCCTCCCTGCTGATCCTGATCAGGACCTGTGAGTATCCGAGGAGTTGCTCCTGGAGACCTCGTTTGTTTGTATTTACAGGTGTTCGTGATGGGAACACGCCTATGTTTTGTTTGCGTGTGCGGCGCGCACTTTAAAAATCGTTTGGTGATGGTTCTATAGTGATCATAGAAAATTACAGTGAAAACCGCGTTAGATTGTCTAAATTTAATAGTGAATGGTGATAATTTTCAAAAATCCCATTTAACACAAACGTGTGATCAGTACTGGGCCATTGGTCAACCGAAATTTGTGTTGAACACGATTTAGAACGCGTTTAAACTGTGGCATAAAAACATGTAAAACTCCCAAAAAGTAAACAAATGTCAAGTTCCATTGTACAGTCATGCTCACATAAATCTAGTACAAGAAATTAGGTTATAATAGCAATTTTATATATCAATGTCAAATTGTTTGTACTAGATTTATGTGAGCATGACTGTACACGCATAATTGAAAATTATTTTTTTCGCCAGTGGCAGCCATACCATTGAATTTATGAAACTTTGATTTCCAAAGGTATTGAAAATATTTAAAAAAATCACTGGCATTCATTTTCTGGAAATGAGCAACATTCAAATTTAGGTTTTTTTTTAATTTAGTTTGATCAAAACAAGCAGAGAAACTACAAAAATACTAGAAGTTTCAAATACGTTTATTAAAATTCTAAAACGTGACAGCAAAACTGAAAAAAAACATTCCAAAAGTGCTATGAAACTGAAGAGAAAATTGCAGTAAATTTAATCATCAGTTTATGTAATTTAATAATTAGCAAAGCTAAATAACATTTCATAAATATTTTTGTATTTTTGAAATTGTCAAAAAGTGTTATGACGATTGAAAATTTCCTATGTGACAAAATATCAAAAGAATTCATACATTCTAAATGTTATTAAACATAAAACTATGTTCAGAAACTGCGAATATTGTATCAACCATGTTACAAATTAAGAAAATTGTCATAAATTAATATTTTTTTAACGTTTTAAAATGCCTATGAAACTAACTCAGAATTTTCAGAAAATTGTGCGAAACTTTTAACAAAATTACAAAAGTTGGTAAACTATAAAAAAGCTGAACTCCTAAACAGTCTAAATTCGAGATTTAAAATTTCCAAAATATGTGTTCAAAATATCAATAAAACGTCCAGAATGTTAATAAAAATATTAAAAGTATTGTAATTATCAGAAACTGCGAGTATTATATTTAACCAAGCAATGTATTAATTTACGAAAATAACGTTTTAAGGTACATAATCTCTATGAAACTAACTCTTCAAATTTTCAGAAAATTGTGTGAAACTTTTATCAAATCTACAAAAATGTTTTAAGGTACAAAAGCCTTATGAAACTAACTCTGCAAATTTTCAGAAAATTGTGCGAAACTTTTAACAAATCTAAAGTTAGTAAACTATAAAAAAACTAACACTCCAAAACAGTTTAAATTAGAGATTGAATATTAGTAGAAAAAGTATGTGTCCAAAGTATCAATAAAACGTCAGGAATGTTAATGAAAATATTAAAAGTATCTGAATTATCGGAAACTGCAAGCATTATATTTAATCAACAAGTGTATTAATTTACAAAAATTTACAAATCGTCTCTATACAAAATCTATATAAAAATAGTTTCAGAATATTCCTCGTGTTTTCAGAAAATTGCACGAAACTTACCAAACCCGGAAATATTAATAAAAAGTACATAAAGCTCTTAAACAGTTCAGGATTTAGCTTTATCACATAAAATGTGATGTTGGAAATTGTTTTACTCCTATTATAATTGTATTGTAAATTGTTAAAGTTATCGATATTTTTGTTTAATGTTCGGAAACTGCGAATATTGTATCAACCATGTTACAAGGAAAATTGTCATAAATTATATATTTTTTATACGTTTTAAGGTACAAAAACCTTATGAAACTAACTCTTCAAATTTTCAGAAAATTGTGCAAATTTTTTAACAAATCTACTAAAGTTAGTAAACTATAAAAAAACTAAAACTCCTAAACAGTTTAAATTAGATATTTAAAATTTACAAAGTATGTGTTCAAAGTATCAATAAAACGTCCAGAATGTTAATAAAAATATTAAAAGTATCGGAATTATCGGAAACCCTATGAAACCAACTCTTCAAATTTTCAGAAAATTGTGCGAAACTCTTAACAAATCTACAAAAGTTAGTAAACTATAAAAAAACGAAAACTCAAAAACAGTTTAAATTAGAGATTGAAAATTTCCAAAATATGTGTTAAAAATATCAATAAAACATCCAGAATGTTAATAAAAATATTAAAAGTATCTGAATTATCGGAAACTGCGAGCATTATATTTAATCAACCAATGTATTAATTTACGAAAATTTACAAATCGTGTCTATAAAAAGTCTATATAAATATAATTTCAGAATATTCCTCGTGTTTTCAGAAAATTGCACGAAACTTACTAAAACTGGAAATATCAATAAAAAGAACATAAAGCTCTTAAACAGTTCAGGATTTAAAGTAATCGGTTGGAGCTTATGAAATATTGATCTTGCTTTATCACATAAAATATTATGTTTGAAATCGTTTTACTCCTATTATAATTGTATTGTAAATTGTTAAAGTTATCGATATTTTTGTTTAATGTTCAGAAACTGCGAATACTGTATCAACCATGTTACAAGGAAAATTGTCATAAATTATATATTTTTTAAATGTTTTAAGGTACAAAAACCTTATGAAACTAATTGTTCAAATTTTCAGAAAATTGTGCGAAACTTTTAACAAATCTACAAAAGTTAGTAAACTATAAAAAAACTAAAACTCCAAAACAGTCTAAATTAGAGATTGAAAGTTTCCAAAGTATGTGTTCAAAGTATCAATAAAACGTCCAGAATGTTAATAAAAATATTAAAAGTATCGGAATTATGGGAAACTGCGAGCATTATATTTAATCAACCAATGTATTCATTTACGAAAATTTACAAATCGTCTCTATACAGAGTCTATATAAAAATAGTTTCAAAATATTCCTCGTGTTTTCAGAAAATTGCACGAAACTTACCAAACCTGGAAATATTAATAAAAAGAACATAAAACTCCAAACAGTTTTGAATATAGCTTTATCACATAAAATATTATGGTTGAATTCTTTTAGTCCTATTATTATTGTATTGTAAATTTTCAAAGTTGTCGATATTTTTGTTTAATGTACAGAAACTGCGAATATTGTATCAACCAAGTTACAAATTAGGAAAATTGTCATAAATTATATATTTTTTAAACGTTTTAATGTACAAAAAATGTATGAAACTAACTCTCAAATTTTCAGAAAATTGTGCGAAACTTTTAACAAATCTAGAAAAGTTATTAAACTATAAAAAAACTAAAACTCCTATACAGTTTAAAATGAGATTGAACAATTCCAAAATATGTATTCAAAATATCAATAAAACGTCCACAATGTTAATAAAAGTATTAAAAGTATCGAAATTATCAGAAACTGCAAGCATTATATTTAATCAACCAATGTATTAATTTACGAAAATAACGTTTTAAGGTACAATTTAAGGTCTCTATGAAACTAACTCTTCAAATTTTCAGAAAATTGTGTGAAACTTTTATCAAATCTACAAAAGTCAGTAAACTATAAAAAAACTAAAACTCCAAAACAGTTTAAATTAGAGATTGAAAATTTCCAAAGTATGTGTTCAAAGTATCAATAAAACATCCAGAATGTTAATAAAAATATTAAAAGTATCGGAATTATCGGAAACTGTAAGTATTATATTTAATTAACCAATGTATTAATTTACGAAAATTTACAAATCGTCTCTATAAAAAGTCTGTATGAAAATAGTTTCAGAATATTCCTCGTGTTTTCAGAAAATTTCACCAAACTTACTAAACCTGGAAATATTAATAAAAAGAACATAAAGCTCTAAACAGTTATGATTTAGCTTTATCACATAAAATATGATGTTGGAAATTGTTTTACTCCTATTATAATTGTATTGTAATTGTTAAGTTATCGATATTTTGTTTAATGTTCAGAAACTGCGAATACTGTATCAACAATGTTACATATGACAAGGAAAATTGTCATAAATCATATATTTTTTTAAATGTTTTAAGGTACAAAAACCTTATGAAAGTAACTCTTCAAATTTTCAGAAAATTGTGTGAAGCTTTTAACAAATCTACAAAAGTTAGTAAACTATAAAAAAACGAAAACTCAAAAACAGTTTCAATTGGAGATTGAAAATTTCCAAAATATGTGTTCAAAATATCAATAAAATATTAATTTACGAAAATTTACATATCGTCTATATAAAAAGTCTATATAAAAATAGTTTCAGAATTTCCTCGTGTTTTCTAAAAATTGCACGAAACTTACAAAAATTAAAATAATAAAAAGAACATAAAGCTCCAAACAGTTTTTTAATTAGTTTTATCACATAAAATATTATGCTTGAATTGTTTTATATATAATAATTTTATTGTAAATTGTTAAAGTTGTCGATATTTTTGTTTAATGTACTGAAACTGCGTATATTGTATCAATCATGTTACAAATTATGAAAATTGTCATAAATTATGTATTTTTTAAACGTTTTAAGATTCAAAATCTGTATGAAACTAGCTTCAAATTTTCAGAAAATTGCACGAAACTTACCAAACCTGTAAATATTATTTAAAAGAACATAACGCTCCAAACAGTTTTGGATTTAGCAATATCACATAATATATTGTGTTTGAAATTGTTTTATTATAATTGTAGTTATTGTAAATTGTGAAAGTTATCTTATAAGGATATTTTTGTTTAATGATAAAATAAGTATATTTTGGCTAATTCAACATATTATGTTGGCAATTTTTACGTTTTCTAAATACATATTGGACAATTAAAAAATACAAACTAATTTCTGTGTTCAGAGAACTATTTAAAAATACTAAAATCGGAATGTATCCATTAAACATTTCACAGTATTTGATTTGATTTATTTTTTTAATAAAATTTTCTGGCTTTGGTTGGTGGTTAAAATATTATGTATTTGCTAAATATTAGAAAATGCAAAAATAAGAATATATCATATCTTATTTCTCCCTAATTTTATAGTGGAGTTACTTAGGCAATTTTAAATATTCCTAATTAAACACATTTGGGATTATACAGGGTGTTTCAAATTAAACCACATAAATCGCAATTTCCATCCCCCAGATGGCAGTTATGTTTCTGTAGAAAATAATAAAACGCAGAAGTTTGGCAATGCGTAAATTTATAAGAATTTCAAAAGATGACAGCTATCACTGTCAATTTAAAACAATTTCATATATCTAATAAATATGCACAGTATTAATTTACAAAAACGAGTTTTAATTGTAAAATGGTTGTATCAATTCCAAGTAGGACATACAAAATAACATTGCTTTATTATAAATCTTGAAACTTCATATGATGGCATTGGCAGTAATGACATGACATAATTAGATAATACAAATACCTTTACTAAATTGTGACTTAGTTGCCAGATTTACTTATTTCCTTTTTACCCTAAATAAGCGTCATCTAGGGGATGGAAAAGGCGATTTGGGTGGTTTAATTTGAAAAACCCTGTATAATAAATAATCAACCATATTTTGGTGATTTGACTATGTAAACATTTGGCATACTTGCTAAGTAATTACATATAATTACATAAGTAATTACATTTTACAAGATGCAAAATTTTAATACACCCCTGTTTGAAGATTCTGCAGAAATTTTATCTGGACTCAGCACAGCAGAATTAAATTATTTTATACATTTTTGTTAAAAAAAAAAGAGAATTTTTATTGGGCTTCTAACATATAATCTAAAAAATTATCAGAAAATCTATAACTTGGTATCAGTAAATAAATTATTAAGTTATTAAAGTCGAATAAACTCGAATATAAAACATTAACCTCTCCAATTTTTGGACTCGCTGTATCATTTCGAATGAGACAGCTTCCTCAATCGCATTAAATTTGAAATTTAAATGATTTATTCAAATTAATTAAGCTTTGACTTGGAGAAGGGCGCCATGGGAAAACCTTAAGGTTTTCCAAAAGGGCATAAAAGGGCGTCGAAACAATTTGGGAACCACTGGTTTGCCAATCATTTGTCACTATTCGAACCGTTGATTTTCAAGTGGAAGTCAAAGGGCATAAAAGGGCGTCGAAACAATTTGGGAACCACTGGTTTGCCAATCATTTGTCACTATTTGAACCGTTGATTTTCAAGTGGAAGTCCATTTTTTTTAACCTCTCATATTTTTTTTTACTTGCTGTATCATTTCCAATGAGACAGCTTCCTCAGTCGCATTAAATTTGAAATTTAAATGATTTATTCAAATTAATTAAGCTTTGACTTAGGGAAGGGCGCCATGGGAAAACCTTTAGGTTTTCCAAAAGGACATGAAAGGGCGTTGAAACAATTTGGGAACCACTGGTTTTGCCAATCATTTGCCTCTATTTGAGCCGTTGATTTTGAATGTGGGGAAAATCCATTTTTTTAAATTCTGATAAGTCCAGAAATACACAAGGAATTGTATATTTCCTTTGTATATTTATATATTTGTATATTGTATATTTATATATGTATATTTGTATGTATATTTGTATATTTTGTGATATCCTTTGTATATTTCTGAACTTCTCTCAATTTAAACAAAAATGGGCACTTTGAAAATCAACGGCTCATTTAACGATTTTCAATTTTTCTCTGACGACTTACAAGAGAAAGACGTGATCGAAATTAAAAATTAAATGGCAACCTATACAAAAATAAAATAAAATAGAAAATCGACAAATTGTGCCATTATTGGTCATTTATTGTTTGTTCAATGTTTTTTTTTTTTTCTAAAACATACATATTCCATCATCAATGCTTCTTACTTCTGATTCACTTTGTATAATAGCGTTAAATTTTGTTTGCTTAGACGTACTTGCTGTGATTATTGTCGATATCACAGCATAACATACATATTCCATCATCAATGCTTCTTACTTCTGATTCACTTTGTATAATAGCGTTAAATTTTGTTTGCTTAGATGTCTTGCTGTGATTATTGTCGTAATCAATTCCGCAGTACAGGAGATAAAGATAATACTTCCGACCTCCTACGCACTTAGCATTGCTCGCCCATAAATTATACGATTTAAGTACCGCTTTAATCATTAAACTGGAAGATGGGAAGAGGATTAGCATAATTGCAATTTTATGGCTGGTTAATGGCAATCTAAGAATTTGCTATCAGAATTTGAGAGTGGCTTCAATTATTTGCAAACAGTTTTTATTTTCTATTTTACGTGGTTTTACACTTCAGTTATATATATAGTTTTTTAAATATTCATAAAATCGAAACAAAACTAAAAATCAATCACTCTGAACTGAACCGAAAACCGAAAAACCCGTTATTTTAGCCGGAACAAAAACCGTAACCGAACCGATATTTATTTTTTAATTGAACCGGAACGAAAAAAATAACGGTTCGAAGCCCTGCTGATAACTGTCTCTGAATGTGATTGTTATTTTTGCTGCATTTATAATTATTTTGTGTGTAATATAAGCTTTGTGTACGTTCTGCAGATATTACGTTGGCTTTGTGAACTTTTCAATAAATCCCCTCGATCCTGCATATTTTTCATGCGCGCTTCGGGGATGTTTGTTTTGTTTGTTTACCCTCAAACGTTGCTAAAATACGAGTCTGCTTTCAATATTGCGCAAATATGACTACTCTTTAGATCTACAGGCTGCCACTGTCGGGTTGTGTAATAATTTAAGCAATACGGCATTTGTTGATCACTGATAACGCCTTTAATGAACGTGGAAGCTCGGAATGAACTCTTTTATGTGAGGCAATTTCAAAAGAAAAATGTTCCGGGTCCGCTGAAAACACGCTGATAATGTAATATGTGCAAGATTAAAAGGAAAAAAAATCGTACTGTAAAGGTAGAAAACAGTTTTTTTTCTTCAAATTTTCGGGTCAACTAATGCAATGAATGACCAGTCTTTTCAATGTTGAGGCTTTCTGCCTGCCCAATGCGTTTTGTAAGTGTTAAAATTGCAAGTGCTCCTTCTATACTTCTAATAAATTACCGACCAGTAACAATAAACGCCTGAGCTTTATATTGTATCTTTTTTGGATTTTTTTTTTGATTTTCGGGACAACTCATGCAATAAATGACCAGTCTTTATAATGTTGAGGCTTTCTGCCTGCCCAATGCGTTTTGTAAGTGTTAAAATTGCAAGTGCTCCTTCTAAACTTCTAATAAATTACTTACCAGTAACAATAAAATAACAAGATTGTACTATATAGACCATGATTATCTTGTTATAATATCGAAAGCACCGCGAACCACAAAAGATTGTATTGTTTGGACTAAGCTACGAATATGAGTAATACATAAACAATATAACATTAAATATTTACGCTTTTATCAATTATTCCATACATCAAAGTCCAATTTTGAATGTCAGTTGTGATTAAAAAATGATGGGGTTTGGAGTCAAATGCTAATTATTGTCTATCAACTGTCCAAGCTTCTATACCGTGCAAATAAAATTTACAAGGGGATGCGTTGAAATATTAAAATTGGTACATAAAAATAGAACAGAATACATTTCCCACTTCGATCTTGCCACAGAATCGCATTACAGATAAATTTTATTACGTATGTAAGGTATGGACGTTTGAATTTTGAATGTCAGTTGTGATTAAAAAATGATGGGGTTTGGAGTCAAATGCTAATTATTGCCCATCAACTGTCCAAGATTTTATACCGTGCAAATAAAATTTACAAGGGGATGCGTTGAAATATTAAAATTGGTACATAAAAATAGAACAGAATACATTTCCGAATTCGATCTTGCCACAGAATCGCATTACAGATAAATTTTATTACGAATGTAAGGTATGGACGTTGACTCTCATGAATGATGTAAAGCAGTTGAAAAGCTATAAAAATCGTAACATTGATTGCAAAATTGATATGAAGTTTTGAATTTTCCATCAGTATGAAAAAAGGAACTGACGTCCCATATGTTGTAGCATAATCAAACAGATTTACTGAATTAATTTTCACTGAGGGCCAAGAACAGCTATCTCGGAGGAAATTCTGGCTCACATCCTAAACTCACAAACTAAATTCTTTTCTCCAGCTTTAAGAATTAGAAAGATACCCTGTACAACCTAATTACTTAATTACATAATCGAAATATTTTAATTACTACTTGGACTATTTTTCTATCAAAGATTTCCTGAATAACAGTCCTGGGAATCGATAATTATTTCATAATCATGTAATTTTATTTAATAATATTCTAATAGTAATCTTATAATATTTATAAGTATAATCTTTTTTTATTTCACATTTGCCAGCAATATAAATTTCCAGTATTGATTACTTTAAAACTATTTCATTATTTACTTTCTGAAGTATTTTAAGTACAATCTAGATTATTTTTAATATCCAGGATTTTCTTAGAACTATATAATTATATTTTTTGCACAAGTTTACGTAGAAGTGATCATTATTTAATAATTATTACAATTAGTGCTCATTACTGAGTTAATAACTTCCATTACTTCGTGTGTACTGAGGAATGAGCAGCACCCCAAAGCGTGTCTGCTTTCGCCCTCTTTGAGCACAATATCGCCCCAACCCCACATGCGAATAAGCGCTTTCAAGTACCCTTATCATTGTTTTGTTCACTCAATAATAGCGAAACTCGACAAAGCGAAATTAAATTTCGTGAAAAATTGGGCCCGAAGCTTCTTCAAAAAGTTTAAGATATGCTGATGTAGGAGTTATTCCTTATAAATTGTATACAGGGTTACAGTATACAGGGTTAGATTGTATTTAGATTGTATGCAATAAATAATGATAAGAATACTTTATATTTCAATTATTATTTTTTTTGTTACTTATTCATAATGATAGTTAAATATAATAGAGTTTCATATATTACCAATAATTGGATTAATGATATAATATAAGAAGTATAAAACAGTAAGAATTTTACCAAGCTGTTAAACAAAAGTTAGCCACTTACCATATACAGGGTGGTTGATATTTTAGTGTCCTGCTCATCAATATTAGGGCCAGTTTCGTAATAACTTACTAATGCCTTTAAAATAAAGTTCACTTTAGCCACTTGGTTTTATAAAACCCATAAAGCCGGTTTTAACTTTGTCTTTGGATCAGTTTTAAAACTAACTTTATATAGACTTTAACTTAAAATTACTCAATACAATTAGGATCAATTTTATTATTACATACACTATTAGGGGCAGTTTCATAATTAACTTTATAATGAAAATAAAGTTCATCAGGTTTCATAATAATAAAGAAGTCGATTTTACTTTACTGTTCTTTTAAGACATGCCAGGGTCTAGTTAAACTTATTTTAACAATTACTATTAGGGCCAGTTTCGTAATGAACTTAATAATGCCTTTAAAATAAAGTTCACTTTAGCCACTTGGTTTTATAAAAACCATAAAGTCGGTTTTAACTTTGTCTTTGTATCAGTTTTAAAACTAACTTTATATAGACTTTAACTTAAAATTACTCAATACAATTAGGATCAATTTTATTATTACATACACTATTAGGGGCAGTTTCATAATTAACTTTATAATGAAAATAAAGTTCATCTGGTTTCATAATAATAAAGAAGTCGATTTTAACTTACTGTTCTTTTAAGACATGCCAGGGTCATAATTAACATTTCCCAGTTTGCCTATTTTTGATATGTATATAATATTGTTGTTATAAGACTCGGTAGAGGGCCTGTCGAATCGTGTCAATAAATGGTCAGTTATTTTTGAAGTACCCTGTGTTTGTAATAACACTGGAAAATCGAGAGGGTCACTAAGATTCATTTTTTTTTTTTTTTTTTAATATAAAAGGCACACCTGTAGTAAAAGAGCTACAGAAAACTGATTAGCTTTTCTCACGTAATTAACGTAAAATCTATTAGAAATTTGTAAGCTTGCGAGAACGTTATTAGCATAATCCCTAACGTTGCCGTTTTATTAATCCATAATCGATCCGCCCCCGAAATACAATCACGGCCCTATTCATATGTTGGCTACATGCCAGGTTTGGGGGCAGGGGGCAATAAGTGTCGGTTTCGGAGGTGAGGATGCTTTGAACACCGTCCTCGACGTGAATTATTCATGAAATGGTGATTGCAGCAGGGTACAAACGTGCACAAACGCGCCAAATGCGTGAATATGCAAGAGCTATAGTGGATTTCCGCGGAAACGGTAAAATTACAGATACACAAAATGAAGAGACGAGAATTTTATTTTTGGCCCAGCAATCGATAATGGTAAAAATAAAATACAGGGGGAGATATGAGCGACGTCTTTGCTTCGTTCCTTCACTAAGCTATGGTTTTCAGAAATAATACAATAATTGGGGCTTAACCTAGTAAATTTTGGCTCTCTAAGCTCTACGATATAAATATATGAATAATGTTGTGATTTATTACGAATATGATATTTTTTTTCTTCTATCTGAAATATACCTATTTTATTTACTTTTGGAATCAATTAATTATCTACAGTATGATCCAAAAAGCCTGAGGACGGTTTGAATAGTGCCACAGTAACAACGTGAAATACACTAAAACCTGTGGCGGGAAATTCAAACCGTCCTTAACCTTTTTGGATCATCCTGTACTATAAACTGCGTCACTGAATCTTAATCATAGACAACTAATTCTAGTTCTAATGCTTACCAACCCAACGCGAAAATCATCGGCCTGGGGATTTTTTTGTTGGGTTTTCATACACATGGCAACCATTCTAGCTCAGTCAGTATGTTTAACGCACTGTATATATTTATTTTCTATTCCCTATGGCTCATACAGTCTAATGCTGTAAATGATTATGACCTTAACGAGCCCTAATTGCTTTAATTACGAGTTAATGGGCCGTCGGATCAGTCTCGCAAATCGCAAGACGTACCAAATCCGATTGCAAGCGGAATGCTATGCAAATGGATATCACCTAAGACACCTTGGAATGGAAATTCAGTGATGTCTCCTAAGTGCTTAGGCACTAATTTGCATCCGAAATGTTTCTAATTAAAATATATCGAGCACCTTTAAATTACTTCCTTAAGTCAGCGTAATATGTAACTTTTTATTAAGGTACTTTAAACATTTAATGGTGCATTTAACATGGTTTTACTCATTTTATTAATAAAAGTATACATAGCCCAGAATATACTTTTATAAAAAAAAATACTCCTGTATACTATTAGGGCCAGTTTCATAATTAATTTTATACTGAAAATAAAGTTCAGTTGGTTTCATAATAAGTCGATTTTAACTTAATATTATTTTAAGACATACCTATGGCTAATAGGGTCAGTTTCGTAATTAACTTAATACTGGTTTTAAAATAAAGTTCAATTTAGTCAATTGGTTTTGTAATAACGATGTAATTAGCTTAATACTGGTTTTAAAATAAAGTACAATTTAGTCACTTGGTTTCGTAATTACGATTAAGTCGGCAATAACTTAAAATTCTTTGGTGTCAGTTTTAATACTAACTTTATATTAACTTTAAAAATAAAGTTTATTTTAGCAACTTGATGCCTATTTCGTTATACGATAAAGTCAACTTAAACCTAAAATTACTTCAATTCAATTAAATTTTATTATTACATACACTAGTAGGAGCATTCATAATTAACTATATAATGAAAATAAAGTTCATCAGGTTTCATAATAATAAAAAAGTCGATTTTAACTTAATGTTCTTTTAAGATATGCCAGGGTCAAGTTAAACTTATTTTAACAATTACTATTAGGGCCAGTTTCGTAATCAACTTAATAATGCCTTTAAAATAAAGTTCACTTTAGCATCTTGGTTTTATAAAAACCATAAAGTCGGTTTTAACTTTATCTTTGGATCAGTTTTAAAACTAACTTTATATAGAGTTTAACTTAAAATTACTCAATACAATTAGGAGCAATTTTATTATTACATACACTATTAGGGGCAGTTTCATAATTAACTTTATAATGAAAATAAAGTTCATCTGGTTTCATAATAATAAAGAAGTCGATTTTAACTTACTGTTCTTTTAAGACATGCCAGCGTCAAGTTAAACTTATTTTAACAATTACTATTAGGGCCAGTTTCGTAATCAACTTAATAATGCCTTTAAAATAAAGTTCACTTTAGCCAGTTGGTTTTATAAATACCATAAAGTCAGTTTTAACTTTATCTTAGGATCAGTTTTAAAACTAACTTTATATAGACTTTAACTTAAAATTACTCAATACAATTAGGATCAATTTTATTATTACATACACTATTAGGGGCAGCTTCATAATTAACTTTATAATGAAAATAAAGTTCATCAGGGTTCATAATAATAAAGAAGTCGATTTTAACTTACTGTTCTTTTAAGACATGCCAGGGTCAAGTAAAACTTATTTTAACAATTACTATTAGGGCCAGTCTCGTAATCAACTTAATAATGCCTTTAAAATAAAGTTCACTTGAGCCACTTGGTTTTATAAAAACCATAAAGTCGGTTTTAACTTTATCTTTGGATCAGTTTTAAAACTAACTTTATATAGACTTTAACTTAAAATTACTCAATACAATTAGGATCAATTTTATTATTACATACCCTATTAGGGGCAGTTTCATAATTAACTTTATAATGAAAATTAAGTTCATCAGGTTTCATAATAATAAAGAAGTCGATTTTAACTTACTGTTCTTTTAAGACATGCCAGCGTCAAGTTAAACTTATTTTATCAATTACTATTAGGGCCAGTTTCGTAATCAACTTAATAATGCCTTTAAAATAAAGTTCACGTTAGCCACTTGGTGTTATAAAAACCATAAAGTCGGTTTTAACTTTATCTTTGGATCAGTTTTAAAACTAACTTTATATAGACTTTAAAATAAAGTTCATCATACAGCTTAAAGTAATTTTAACTTAACACACAACTGGTTAGTGTATTGATCTAAGCTGCAAAGTTAACATTAAAAAGTTTTCATTAATTATTTTTGTCAAAGTTCTATGATTTATCCACCTTTATTTTTCATTAGGGTAATCAACACATTAACGAAACTCAATTTTCATGAATTTATACTGCAACAAAGCTGCAAGTGCGGTATTTCTTCAACTGCACAAAAATTAATCTGATTTTAAAATATAATTAAAAACTACAGCGATAATTCACACAGATTTTATTATTACAAATGTTTCTTGTTGACCAGTAGAAGCGATCAACTACTAACCTAACCTAACCAAAAACTATACCAACAATTCATGCAGTTTATATTAATTGCAAAAGTTTTTTGCTTCCTTCAAACTGTTGTAGCGATCAACTACTAACCTAACCTAACCAAAACCTACACTAAGAATTCATGCAGTTTATTTTAATTCCAAACAGTTGCCGCGATCACCTGCTAACCTAACTTAACCCAACCAAAAACTACACCAACAATTCATTCAGATTTTATTATTGCAAACGTTTTTCATTTCCATCAAATAGCTGAGGCGATCAACTGCTACACTTGTGCAGGCACGAACTCCTCTGGACCACTGTTTCAATGCAACGAATGGCTAGAGTCCGACATTGACATACAACCGGAATCTTGCGATGGGGTGTACGGAGCCAAGTTCTGTGTCAAGCACACAGGTAGATTCGAAGGTACGTCCGTGGTGACGGGCAGGAATTAACAACCGGAATGGAGATTACCAACATTAACACTTTAACCAGGAATTAACAAACGCAGCAACAACAATATGTTCTACCGCTCTAACAATTAACAACTAAAACTTCTTCAATGCAATAATAAGTGACCCTGTGGTACTAACTATATAGCTTGGAGTTCCCCGCAATCACATTTATGTTCGTAATAACTGGTGATGTTTAACCTGATATAACCTATACTGTGTAAAAAATACTATGGTGTATGTTTTCTGTTTCCTCTGGATTAACACATGCCCTGTTCTTTCCGCTTCTCTTGCCAGCCTGCGCCATCGACTGCTTCCAATGCACGGCCGGCAAGACCATAGACTGCTCGGACGGCATGATCCACATGGGTGGGATGCAGGTGCAGAGCTGCGAGCACGTCTTTGAGGCGCAGTACTGCATTAAGTCGACCGGTTTCGATGGTAACCGCAGCATGCCATGCTAAACGGTGCCCGGCACGGAAAGATAAGCACCGAGTTAGCTCAGCGCAATGTCTCACAAATTTGCTTGGTTATATTTAATGTAATCCGCTTCACTTTAATGCACTGTGGTTTATAAAATGCGCCGTTATTGCAAGGTTTCGTCATTGTATGTGTACGATAAAATAGGTGTTCCAGTTGACACTCTGACTTGATATTATTGTTTTGTATTTTGAGATGGTAAAGTAATAATTTTTTGAGTTCGGTAATTGGTTGCAGGTTTCTTCTAGTTGTTTCCTCAATGATGCATTGGGATTTTGTTTTGTAGATGTTTCACTACTTGCACTCTGCATGCTAATATTGTTTTCTTGTTTTGGCAGTTGGTGTTTTTGCATGTTTGTTTTAACTGCTTCGTGTTGCTGCGCTGTCTTTGGAGTCGCATTGTTAATTATTCCGGAAATGATGTTATTTTCCAGGTGGTATCGGGACGAAGCGTTTCTGTTCCTCCTTGGACCTAGGCAACTACTGTAACTACGTGAGGCAGCCGGGTGACAAGCTGGAATCGTACAGGACGTGCATATTCACGTGCACAGGCGACGGTTGCAACTCGTCAGGCACTTTGTCGCCCGTGTATGTCTTGGTTCTCGTAATCTCTGCTCTATTGTGGTTGAGATAAAATTTTGTAAGACTAGGTTATAATGAGCGGATGGAAAGTGTGCATGTGTTTTTTTATAGGCTTCAACTGTTACTCTAGTGTAGGATTGATGGATTAAACGATTTTAATGTTTGTATAGTATATTTTATTATATAGATATTGGATATAATTTGTACCTATATTAAATATAGCTTTTTTTTTTGGAAATTGCATTAATACTGATTTGTGCCTCTAAGTCTAATTATAAGCTCTAGACATGGTACTTGTTGCAACCTAGCAATTCGTAAGCAATATTTGCAGTCCAATAGCCATACTTTAATAATCACTATGTTTTGTATAACTAATGATAATTGAATAATTCTTAAATAAAGATAATATCGGGCCATTCATTGCTAATTATACATTAATAAATGTAAACCAGCCTCTCAAAAGATCATCAATAGAGTATAATTTTATTATCGTAACAACAAAAAAGTTTTGCACTAATTCACATTTTAATTATTAAAGTGCAGCATTGGACTTTATTCCCATTACAGTTTTCCTTTAATAACGTACACAACACTTATTCAATTTGGCTTGCAAAAATATATATTTCATTAAATTTTAATATCAATTTGCGGGAGATCTCAACAAAATTAAAATTTACACATCACATTTTAATAGGGAAAATAAATGTAATTATCTCCATGCATTGTAAAACAACATAAATTCACTTGATATGATACAAACACTGACCATTCACAGTATTGTAACGAAAGCGTGAGCAAAAGGTAAAACATTCAACACAGATTTCAACAAGCGGACCGCACGCACCCCACAAAGCGTAGACACATCGGAGATCAATTCGCATCAAACCGTTACAAGTAAGCCTACGACTATTGGCGATGTCTGGTAAAAAACGAAATATCACATACCCGAAAATTAAACTGGAATTATCGATTACATGAGCAGGCAAGATTGTACAGGATGAAATGGAAGATTCATACGGACCTACAGTTTCGTAAAAATTGTTATAAAGGTGCAAACTTTTAGAACGTGTGATATTCTATGTAAGGTTTCCACTGGTAAAAATATCACATGCGCGTTTTCTCTAATAAAGCGACAGTTCGTTGGAATACATAACGTAATTGGTAACGAAACGTGTGTAAAACATATCAAACAATAATAAAAACTAGGCTTAAAAATCTAAGACCGAATAGTACTTAATCAACATCGTGTAAAATATAAATAAAAATGAACCTAACTACTAAAATGAAAACGCCGGCTGATGTTACTTCTGAAGACGCTTCACCTGCTCCTCCAGTTCCTTCACGCGCATCTCGCTGTTCGCCAGCTGCTTCTTCAGCAACCTGATCTCCTCGCCTTGTCTTATAAATGCACGTTTCAACTAGAAAAAAATATAATGCAATTATATTAGCAGATAGTGACACTTAGTAGCTACATCATCATAAAATAAACAGCCTGTACAGTCCCAAGTTATAGATACTATGCAGCTCAACATAGTTTGTTTTTTTATTATCTTAACTTACGTCATTTTCTGTGTTGATGTTGTCGCCGATGGTGTTGATCTGCTTGCGCAGTGGCATGTCGTTGTCGTGGTCCGAGGTGATGTTGCCGAACTTCTGCTGCAGCTGGTGGAACTTGGTGCTCTGGTTTGTCGTTGTCTTTTGGTTCTTTTCGGTGAGTATGTCCTTCGGTCGGTAATCGGGGATCGTCTCCATGGACAGGAAAGCAAACTTCTTCTTGTTGTTGTCAATCGCCGGCACCAGGCTCGGCAGTATCTCCATCGTCGGCGTAGCCGGTTTGAACACTCGTGGTTTATATGTCGGAAGATTCTCGCCTATAGACAAATCATAATTTGAACCTTCACCCATAGACACATGTCAAATAATACAATTGAAGTATTAAGTTGTATTTATGGGATTTTAGTGTTGCATAATGTATTAGATACAATTACCAAAGCAAAGGTTAATTTTTTCATATTTCTTACCGTTTTCTATACGGTATAGTCGAAAACTAATCTATTAGTTCAACGCATGTTCAGAGTGATTAAAAATGGAATGGAAAGAGGCAAGGCAAATTTTACCTGTCTGCATTGACATGAGTTTGGGCATTGCATTGCGGCCGGTGATCCACTCCTGCGCAGACAGTGCGGGGATTGGGGCCGCAGTGTCAGGATATAGGTCTTCGTGGAACTGGTCACTCTTCCTAGGCACTATCATGGCGATCGGCTCGCATAGGCCTCTGGTCGCGTGCAGCTTGTAGAACCTGAACACCTCGCATTGGTTTGTCGTGATGCCGCGTTTCGGCATGTAGCCAAGGCCCCTCTACAAGTGATTAAAACGAACTACATTGAGATGTTGAGATATTATATAATATATGTTTCTATACAAAAAAATAATTTCTGCTACATTAACTTCAATAGAATTACAATTAATTACAATCTACATATCTAAAATAGAAATTAAAATTTATGTGAGTTGTATTGTTATCTCGGTATTACATTTTTTTAGGCATTTTGGGATATAATTTGTCGGATATTTTTAAATAGTTGGCATTTGCCATTTATATGTATAAGTTGTGAGCACTGTACCTGTGGGTTTCCAGATAAAAACTGGTTTAAAAAGTAGATGTAAGGCTCCTCGTCGACAACCTCATAGTACCTGATGTTTCCGTCGCCCTTCCCGGCGAGGAACACAATGTTCGTGTCGGGGTCGTAGTACGGGAAGACGACCCCGGACGAGCTGTCGATGGTGTCAGTCTTCAGGGCCGCGGAGAGATTGTCTTGGTCCCAGACAGAGTATTGTCGGTCGGAGTGCCGGGAGAATCCCGTGGTCAGGAGGCGGCCCGTGGAGCCCAGGAAGGTCACCTTGCTGGCTTTGGGGCCCGCGTGACATATTCCCTCCTGCAATTAAAAACGCAACACTCCCAATGGTGGAAAAGAAATGTTTTGTGTCTGCTTACGGCTTTTATGTTTCCACTCCTGGGCTCGATGATGCGCAACTTCTTGTCCTTGCAGGTCGTCGCCAGGAGGCTGCCGTCTCGGCTCAGGGACATGCAGTATATCACATCCGAATGGCAGTTTATTATGTTGACAGCCTCGCCTTTTTCAATGTCCCACACTATGACCTGTACACAAAAATATTCATTTATTAATACCCTGTATTATTTCACTAATTATAAGTCAAGGGTATATTGTATACATTATTATATTGTTTAATTTGAATTTATCAGTTTTAAAGTTTTATTTTAGCTTAAACAATCATTTGAATGATTTGAATTGAAAATCATTTTAATGATTTTTTAATAATATATAATGATGCGGAAAGACCCCATATGGGGTCGATAGCCCAATAAAGATCGATTATATATATATAATATATATAGGTGATGTTGATTATACATCAATATAATATATAATTTATTAAACAATTGTGTATATTTATACATCTGAAAATTATGTTGTCACGATTATTATTATTACTTCCAAGAGTTGTATAGAGCAAAATTTTTTATTTCATACTCAAAATTTAAATTTGAGTGAATTTAGAATTCAAGTCACTTTAATATTAATATTTTCGATTATTTGGTATACGGAAATTAGTTGTTGATTATGAAACTGCGAATTAAATTAAAGTCGTTGTGCAATTCTCTTTGTCAATTGAATGCGTGACGAGTCCATCTTTTGTTACGTAAATGCAATAATGTTTTATTTATGTAATAAGCATAAAAAATCGGGAGAAAGTTTCATGCTCATCGCACTGCTGGGCTCGGGCCGTTTCCATAATTTCTTTTCGAATTTGCTAATTCGGGCATTAGATTTGCCTAAATGCGTTCATTAATCTCAGTTTTTAAATGCATTTAAAAATTCCAATCGTATATTGATTGACTACTGCACATAGTTTTACACCGCTGCCCTAATTTACACCTTAGTTAAGGAACCGGCTCCATATGGAGACCCATGCATTAGTGAAAACGGTAGAAAGTGAAGCCTTTAAATAGCCAGCTTTCAAACGGGCACCGCTCCTCTCTCCGCTGCAGCGACTCCCAAACTCAATAAATATTCCTTTGACACTGCGACCGGCAGCGCGAATTGCAACAATTCCGATATAACAATAGAAACATTAAATGCGATGTTTATGAATTACACGGTTGTAAACTGTAATAATTAAATAATACAGCATACATTATATCAAGCATTATCAAATATTTTTCAAAAACAAAATCTTGGTTACTTTTAATAGCGCGAATTTTTAAATAATGAGATGAAAAATACGTAACAATCAACAGTAATTCTCTGAGAAAACTGAGACTTATCTATCTAATAGACTTAAGTAGACTTAATAAGACTTATATATTTATCATTACACCTTCTACCAATTAGTGTAGGTGACTTAATAAGACTTAACAAGTCTAATAACTGAGACATATCAGTTATTGTAATAACCATTAAACCAAAATGTTAGGCCAAAAATTACAGGTGCATCTGAAATTTAGTTTGATAATTTGCTCTTAACGGTGCCATTTCTTATTACCCTATTTTGATCATGTTGTGAACCTTACCAGATGATCGAATCCCGCGCTGAATAGTATATTTTCGGCCGTGGGATGCCACTCGATGTAAGACACCCGACGCTTGTGGCCGACGAGTTCCACAAGCCAGTCGTTCAGGTGGACAACCAGGCCGTCGTCAGGGATATGCCACAGTTTTATCTGAAACAGAAACGGAACGTCAGTCGGGTGAAATTTGCTGCCAATTTTGGAACTCACCGTACAATCATCGGAGCATGATGCAATTACATTATCGTTGAAAGGGTTCCACTTAATATCCAAAACAGCGCCCCTGTGGCCAGTCACCTTGCTCGCATTGAAATCCAATCTTCCAGTCTACAAAAACAAAAATGTAAATATAAAGCGATTTATAATAATTGCACACATATTTTATTAAGACTGGAGGCGTTTACTTCGTGATACATTATGTATAAACCATATTGAACATCAACTTTTTTTTCTCTCGTCCCTGTAATAAAAAAGTTGCCCTAATACAGCCAGCTTTGGCAAGAATAGATCATGAACGGTGTTCAGTTACGCCTTAAGGTAACTCATTTTATTCAATTTAATTATGAAGATCTATATATTTATTCCTTCGAGTTGTGTATGTGTGTTTTCCTTACGTTGTCAATGGGGAGGACCACGAAGGCCCCGCCGCCAGCCACCTCTGTGACGATGGCCACGAACTTGGGATTGACGGCGCAGAACTGCGAGTCGTGTGCGTTCTTGGTGATCTGCACGTTGTCGTAGCATTTCTCCCTCTTGGCCGGCTCCCCATACACGTGCCTGAATTTGGAGCTCCTCACGCCCCGAAACCACAGCTGGAAGAACACAAAAATAATTAATATTCATGCGGGGGATTGAAATTAGGTGATTAGTTTTGTTAGCCCAAATACTAGCAATATTAATTACTTGCAGTTAATACTGTTATTGCCAAGTATGACTAAAGCTATAGGTGGGACCAAATTAACTTGGGGCGAAATATTTTGTTTCTGTATCCACGGATTGACATAAGGTTAATAAATTAATATACCTATAATAAAAATTTATAGTTATGATTCTGCTATATATCATAGCAGATTATATTTACAATATTATATAACATAGCACAATGCGTATGCTTGGTAGCCTAAACTTCAATACTGTTTATTCTGGCGAATACCGTAAATATTCATGTTCATGTGTCTGCCATGCAAAGTGGTAGAAAATATTTAAACAGATCGACACTAAAAATTAATTCCATTGTTAATCACATTGCATTCCCATTAAACACAAATGACTGGCCAAGTAATGGTCAGCACTGGGCTAGACCTTTCTGTTAACACAAACTTCTGCCTGATACTCTCAGACCAGGCATTTGTGTTTATTAGGTTGTTTGATAACTCCCTATAGATTCATAGATTGGAGTATGATTGAAATTATAATCACAAAAGATGTCCAAATGCCAAACCTACATCATCAATTCCTGAAAATTTAATACAGCCGTCAGAAAATTTGGTCTGCAGTATTTTAATTTGCATAAATTATTATAAATTTTTGTGATCTCTGAGCGACACCTAATAACCATTTTATTAGTTTTAATTGCCATCACTATCTTGTTATTACGTGCAAATTATATTCTACTGTCTACATTAGCGTCAAACCTATTTACATTAGCACACACGCAATATGCATACCTGTGGCTAATGAATATGCAAACAAGTCGTCCCAAATTGGCCAAATTCACAATCATACTTTGCAGCAGTGCACACAGACATCACTGAATGGAATGAACGGCGCAAATTTCCGACTTTGTTTTGCGCAACACAGCGAAAACGTGCCAAGCGAATTTGCATAATTGTTATAATCATTCGGAATTATCGATTACGCAACACGCGCACGTTGCTCCACATTACGCGCTCATCATCAACATCATCATCCTGAAGAACTTCCTACCTTGATCTTCTCCTGGGCCATCACTGACTGCGATGATGCGGCACGGTTTTCGAGCGTCGCGACGACCTTTGCGACGCCGACGTCGCCAGTACGCACTGGGTAATGTTTCTGTTCAGACGTTGAAGGTTGAAGAGATTTTATTAGCGTATTCCCATGCCTCGGTTTGCACTTATCTGGGGGACTTTTACCTGCTGCGGAGGCTGCTGTACGTTATCACTGATAAGGACGCATTGTAGGGGCGCCTTATCAATCCGCGTCCGAGTATAGCAACGGGAGTGTTTTCAATTTGTTCATGATAAACTGTTGAAATTGCGTGCACACGTCCACATTTAAACAAAGCGACTGTTTATTTTGAGCACCCAGTAGTTGGAATTTATGCCGGATCTTTCTATCTACTGATAAAGCTTCTAATAGTTATCCTGCAATTCGCGGTACCCGTGGATATTCGAGATGCATTTGGGAAATAGTTTCAAACGTTCTTCATTATTTGGAGGATTACGATCGTAGCTCAAACTATTTCACATGAAGTAAGACTGGCTTCAATTTTGTAACCATTTTGATTTTTAACATTAAACTTAAATATTTATCTAACCGGCGGATAACTTATACCGAACGTCGCAAAGAGTTGCATGATTTTAATAAGTATATACGTTGGGAGTGGTTATAATTTATGTCATGATAAACTGTTGAAATTTCTTAATCGTTCCCGTTTAAACATAAGATTAAAAATTGTTCATTTCCAGTATCCGACAGATATGTAGGGCTGTCTTTCCATCCACTGATAACGCCATACCGTCGGTCGTGTTTAAACAATATATTGTTTATTTTGAGTAGCCTTTATATTCACCGATAAAATTTCAAATAGTTGTCTGTAAGTTTATGGTTTCCATAGGGAGGATATAGATTCATAATGTCCTCCTTCGTATATCTATCCGGCAAATAACTTATACTAATCTTTGAAAAACGTGGCGCTTATTGTGTAACAGATATTGATGGTTTCGATACATGCACTTGAAAATTGGGCAGATATTCCTTTCTGAAGCAAAGTACATGAAAGATTTTACAAGTTTCGATTGCAATTGAAAATTTGACCGATTTAAACAGGTATTAAAACTTTGCCATATTTAAAAAAACTACAATTTGGCTGTAAAAAAATATGGAAATTAATGTTTTCATTTTACAGATGGAATTAAAAATGTTGCAGATTTGATTAGTTTCATTTGAAAATTTTACATATTTCGGCAGTATCAATAACAAAAATTCAAATTTAAAGACTTGAATTGGAAAACTTAGCAAATTTCAACAATTGAAGTTGAATATTGGCAGATTTTGATAGTTTCATTTGAAAATTATGTTGAAAATGTTTGCACTTTTCTATAATTGGAGCTGACAATATTAGTGATTCTCACAGTTATTGCTAAGTACATAATTTTGGCAGTTTCAATTAAAAAAAAAATTAAAACCTTAAATTGGATAATTTAGATAATTTTGACAGTTGAAGATAAAAAGTTGACAGATGAGGAATTGCATTTGTGAATTTTACAAATTATAACAGTTTCAATTGAATATTTTATAACTTTGGAAAGTTATGTTGGAATATTTGGCACATTTCGATAGTTAAGCTGTAATATTAAAGATTCTCAACATATTTGACATTTAGAAATATGATTATTCTGATATTATGTAATTGAAAACTGGTCCCATTTTTACTTCTGAAGCTTAATTTGACAAATTTTAGCGATTTCAGTTAAAAATCTGACATATTTTTACTGTTTTAGTAAAAAATTGATGAATTTGGACAGGTGTAAATCTAATTATTGACCTTTCTACACTTAGACCTAAAAAATTACAAATGTTGGCAGATTTGGGCAGTGGCAGTTGAAAATTTTGTAGACGTTGACTGTTTCAGTAAAAAACTTGATTGATTTAGACATTTGCAATTAATTTTCTATAAGATTTAGAGAATTGTAACTGAAAATTTGCACAGTTTACACATAATTTTGACAGATTAGAAATTGCATTTGTAAATGTGACAAATTATAACAGTTTCAAGTGAAAATTAAAAAAAATCGAAAGTTATGTTAGAATATTTGGCACAGTTCAATAGTTAAGCTGTAATATTAAAGATTCTCAACATATTTGACATTTAAAAATTTGATTATTCTGATATTATGTAATTGAAAACTGGTCCATTTTTTACTTCTGAAGCTTAATTTCACAAATTATAGCGGTTTCAGTTAAAAATCTTCACTGTTTTAGTCAAAAATTTGATGAATTTGGACATGTGTAAATCTAAATATTTACATTTTAACACTTTGACCTAAGAAAATTACAAATATTGGCAGATTTGCGCAGTTGCAGTTTTAAATTTTGCAGATTTTGACCGTTTTAGTAAAAAAATGATTGATTTAGACATTGCAATTAAATTTTTCAAAGATTTGGAGAATTGAAACTGAAAATTTGCACAGTTTATTTAAGAATTTCACAAATTTTGGCAGATCTTCACTGTTTTTGTCAATTTTTTTATGAATTTGGACATGCGTAAATCTAAATATTAACATTTTACACTTGGACCTAAGAAAATTACAAATATTGGCAGATTTGGGCAGTCACAGTTGAAAATTTTCAAATTTTGATCGTTTTAGTAACAAAATTGATTTATTTAGATATTTGTAATTACATTTTTTAAAGATTTCGAGAATTGTAACTGAAAATTGGCACAGTTTATTTAAGAATTTCACAGATTTTGGCAGATCTTCACTGTTTTAATCAAAAATTTGATGAATTTGGACATGTGTAAACCTAAATATTAACATTTTAACACTTGAACCTAAGAAAATTACAAATATTGGCAGATTTGGGCAGTAGTAGTTGAAAATTTTGAAGATTTTTACTGTTTCATTAAAAAAATTGATTCATTTAGATATTTCGAATTAAATATTTTAAAGATTTGGAGAATTATAACTGAAAATTTGCACAGTTTACACATAATTTTGACAGATTCAATTAAAAAAAATAATTAAAGACTAATTGAAAAATTTAGATACTTTTGACAGTTGAAGATAAAAAAGTTGACAGATTTGCATTTGTAAATGTGACAAATTATAACAGTTTTAAGTGAAAATTTATAAAATCGGAAAGTTATGTTAGAATATTTGGCACATTTCGATAGTTAAGTTGTAGTATTAAAGATTCTCAACATATTTGACATTTAGGAATTTTATTATTCTGATATTATGTAATTGAAAACTGGTCCAACTTTTACTTCTGAAGCTTAATTTGACAAATTTTAGCGTTTTCAGTTAAAAATCTGCACTGTTTAAATCAAAAATTTGATGAATTTGGACATGTGTAAATCTAAATATTAATATTTTAACACTTGGACCTAATAAAATTACAAATATTGTCAGATTTGGGCAGTTGCAGTTGAAAATGTTGCAGATTTTGACTGTTTCAGTAAAAAAATGATTGATTTAGACATTTGCAATTCAATTTTTTAAAGATTTGGAGTTGTAACTGAAATTTTGCACAGTTTTTTTTGTTGAAAATTTCACAGATTTTGGCAGATATTCTCTGTTTTAGTCAAAAATTTGATGAATTTGGACATGCGTAAATCTAAATATTAACATTTTAACACTTGGACCTAAGAAAATTACAAACATTGGCAGATTTGTGCAGTTTCAGTTGAAAATTTTGCAGATTTTAACCGTTTCAGTAAAAAAATGATTGATTTAGACATTTGCAATTACATTTTTTAAAGATTTGGAGAATTGTAACTGAAAATTTGCACAGTTTACTTAAAAATGTCACAGATTTTCTCATTTTCACACTTGGACTTAAAAAATTACAGATATATGAGTATCCCATAATATAAATTCTATAAATCTTGGAAGAGCTCAAAGCCCAATTATGAAATCTCCAGTTAAATTTAATCGGATACAACCACTTACAATAGAAGTTCTCAAACTATTTCGAACTGCAACTCCCTTTTCATGGAACGAAGTTAGTGTAGTGTTTTTTTTTTTGTGCAAAATGAAAACTGAAAATGTTTTCTCCTAAAAAAGGTTCCCAAATGTTTTTGCGGGGGTCCCCAGAATTTTTAAACGGCCTAGTGAAAATAAAAATGTTATTATTTTTTATTATTATTTTACGACGGTCTATTTATGTTTTGCATGGCTAATTACCGTCTCCAATCGACGATCTACTGCACTTAGGAATTCGGCCTTTATGGAAAGAAATTTAAAAAAAAAATGGGTTTTCCCCTTGTTTCATATTGGGCAGCGTTTCTCAAACTTTGGTGATCTGAGGACGTGTTCTAGTAATAATACATTCGCAAACCCCCAAACTATGGGATTTCCAATAATATTCCAGTTTGTTCGCTTATTTAATTAAAATAAATTATTGGCGCTAAAAATAAACCATACGACTTTAAAATCCTCTTCAAAACTCGTTAAGAACCGCTGATTTAGGGCGCTAAGTGCTGGAACATTAGCTTCAGCAAGGCTGCATTATAAAATTATAATCCTGCCATTTTCGATACTATAATACAGTATTATCTACGACTGTTGAATAATAGATTTGTTATTTAAATAACTATAGATACATAACCTCCTTCATAAAACATAAAGCACCCGTGTTTTATGAGTTATAAAACACTCGTATTTTATTAGTTGTAAAACACTCGTCTGTTGTTTCACTGTTATAGTTAACATTAAAACTCAGTTTTTCGTAAACGTTTTTCACTCACCTAGGTATAATGGCTAACTTTAAAGATTACTTCATCCTCGTGAATAATTGCCCACATTATGTGCTTCTTAAATAAAATGTTATTTTATGTCCTCTTTAAATGATATATTGATTGTTGAATAACAGTATTATCTACGACTGTTGAATACTAGATTTGTTATTTAAATAACTATAGATACATAATCTCCTTCATAAAACACTCGTGTTTTATGAGTTGTAAAACACTCGTTTGTTGTTTCACTGTTATAGTTAACATTAAAAATCAAAGTACAGTGTAGGTAAACGTTTTCCACTCACATAGGTATAATGGCTAACTTTGAAGATTACTTCATCCTCGTGAATAATGTTAATTTATGAATAATTATTTTATGTGCTCTTTAAATAATATATTGATTGTTGAATAACACATTTGTTATTTAAGCAACTATTGATACATAGTTTCCTTCATAAAACACGAGTGTTTTATAAATTGTAAAACTCTCGTCAGTTGTTTCACTGGTATAGTTAATATTCAAATTCAAAGTAAAGTGTAGGTAAAACGTCGTTTTTCGCTCACATATAATGGCTACTATTTACTTTGAAGATTACTTCATCCTCGTGAATAATAGTCCACATCATGGGCTTGTTAAATAATGTGTTATTTTATGTGGTCTTTAAATAATATATTACTATTTTTTAACTTCTTATTTAACACTCTAAAAAGTAGGTACAGATATGTTCCAGTGCAATTATATTTTCCTGTTATGAACGTCTTGAAATGCGGATTTGAATCATCAACTACTAAACTTCATCCTCGTGAATAAGAGCCCATATTATATGCTCGTTAAATAATATGCTATTTTATGAGCTCCTTAAATAATATATTACTACTTTTTTAAATTTATTATTTAAACACTCTAAAACGTACAGATACGTTCCGCTGCAATGATCTTTTGCTATTATGAACGTTTTGAAATGCGGATTTGCCATCTGTGGCTTTTTTTTAAACGAGCAAATGAATTACAGGAACCACGTTATGCCTTCATTATCGTAAAACTTCTTTGTTGTTTGCGCGGAGAGCGTTTCGCTGTTGGGCCTCTTCTGCGTAAGCGCAATTTCTAATTCTTAATTGCCTTTTTACGTACGGCAATTACCGTAACTTGTAGATGAGTTTCGTAATTAGACGGCGCTCCTTGCATTGCAGATGAAGAAAAGTGCTGGCAACAGGTACAAAATGAAGCAGCATTAAATTGCACGATAAAATGAAAATTGCGAATAGCTATAACTCAGCAGCGAGAAAAAATTGGTGTGACATAGATAAATATATTTTATCAATCAGTTATGTCCATCATGGAAACCTCTGCTCTAGTTCATCGAGGTGATTTATAATCTTTAAATTCTTATGGAATTTTTTTATCCATTGAAATTTTGACCAATTCTGATTCATAATCTTCAAATTCTTATAGAATTTTTAATACAATAAATTCTACAAATTCATAGAAATTATTAACAATTCAAGAATACTATCAACTCGTGAATTTTTAGTTCACCTGAATCATTCATAAAAAAAAATTACATGGAATTCTTGGCGGTTTGTTTTTGCAATAATGTAAATTTTTGATTAATTCTTTGAAAATTTTGAAGTCGTAAAATTTTGGTCACCTGAATATTTCATACAAAATTTTGGAACATCAATTGCTGCAAACTTTCGCTTCCACTATAATTGATTCGTGAATTTCTGTAAACCTGTGATCTTTTCGGCGTTTCCATTATGCAAGTGTAAATTATGTGCGACCGGCTGGAGTTCGGCGGGTCAAATGAAATGGAGGCAGATCAATTAACACATCTGGAAACAATTGCGGATCGTGGATCGTTCTTCGCGGGTCGTTCGCGACCTCCGACGTTATTGTTGTGTGGGAAGGATGTCGCTCGTTAAAACAACAAAAAATTAGCTCGCGAACGTAGCAGACGCGAATCTCTCGCGATTCGTGGTGCACGGCTGGCTCTCACGAATCTGTGACTGATGGGTCTTCAGGTGTTGGTTTGTTAATAAATAACAGAACCAACGGACACGAAAGGTCTTTAAGAAGCCCCAGTCATCAAGACCTACATTGGCATTGGAAAGGGCCTTAAATGAAACTTGGGCAAAAAAGGCTACAACTTTTTTGGGCCCGGACAACTCGCCAATTAGGGCACCAATCGTTCACCTTTCAAACAATCTTGGAAATCTTTCACCAATCTTTCCAAGTCAATGTTTTTCAGATTAACTAACTGTCGTACCCTGTAGTTAAGCAAATTCCCAAAAATATTCGTGTTGGTTTAAAAAAAATTGTCATCATTATACCAATTTCAAAATCACATACTGTACTTGGTATCTTCTTCTTCTTCTTATGGCACTACAACTCGTTGTGAGTCTTGGCCTGAACAACAAGTGACCTTGCAATAACTATGATAATACGATAAAGTCATGTGGTGATTGCATCTGATTCTTTAATACAAAGATAATACCAGTTTCAAAATCACTGATCTAACCGTACTTGCATAGGCAATGAGTATGTGGGTACTATAATGTCATGTGATGATCGCATCGGATTGTTCAATACAAATTTTGCTGCAAATCCAACTACCAAGAGCACATTATAACTTTTATTATAATAATCGGAAAACCTTTGCGTTTCTCTAAGTACTTGCATAAAACCTCCATTTATATCGTGCACTATCATCAGGCGAACGATTATTTTTAGCGAAACCGTGCGTTCCGCGGACGTTTGATCAATGAGAGTCCCTCCAGAAATAAACCTCGTAACCCTCTTCCCCTGGTAATTAGATGCTCCTTGTGCCGAGTCCAGGATTATGCAATAATGGCGTGATCGGATGACATTTACCAGAACGCGAGGGATTTGAAGGCTGAAATATCTGGGGCGAAATTTGCTGATGGGTCCCCCAGGTGCCATTGGGAATCGCCAATTATCCCGCAGGCACTTTTTTACGCCCCAATAAACGCGGGTTTTTACAACCAGGTCGATGTCTGGAAGATATAACTTCCAGATAGATAAGAAGATCAGAATCAGATCAGAAGATAACTTGGGATGGGATGGGAGGTTTAGAAAGCTGATGTAGAGTTATTATTATTTTTTGTTTATATATGACTCATAAATAGTCTTCATTATGTACGTAACCATGGTAACATAATGCCCTTCATAATTCACTGGTGTTTTATAAATTATAAAACACAGTACTGTCATCACAACAATGTTTTACTATTAAATCAAGTCAACATTCTATTTGGTTGCTAGGGCCGTTCTGAACGTTTGTTGATTGTCATTGTTTTTGAACGTCATTTCCAAAATTGACAATTTTGAATTTTCGACGATTAATAATTGAGGAGCTGGGTGCAAAAACAGCATAAATCAATTTATACGGTTTTTGAGCAAATTTGTTTATTAGAATATTTGTACCATTATTTATAAGTCTTTTAAAAATATATAGCTACTAATAATTAGAGAATAATTAGAAAATATAGCAATTACTGCTATATTACAACTTTTATTAAGTTTAGAATCTTTCGACGCGTATTTCTCGAAACTCATTTTTTCGACTTACGCTATTCTTGCACCAATGTCTACAATTGTAGTTTAACTGATAACAAGTTTAATTGTAGTTAATAGTTTCATGTTTTATTATTAAAAATTGCATATAAAACGTCGAATGTGACTCGCACATAATGGCTATAATTATGACCAAGGTTGACAAAAAGACAAGACACTTTGGAAAAAATACAGTAAAATTATACTTTTGCGAGGTTTTCCGGGTTGTTGCTGGTTTTTCAGGGCTTTTCTGGGTTTTTCTAGTTTTTTCTGCTGTTTATATAAAAACAAACAATATAAAATGGAAAATATAAGTTTAAATTGATTGTAATGTTTGTAAAAAAATGTATAAAAAATATATGCCTAATAGAAAAACCCGCATTAAAAAAGTCCAGGGGCTTTTCTAATCGATTTTAACCTGCTAAAACCACCCCGGTTTTTTCCCCACAGCAGTTTCCAAATCAACCCTGATTATAACTTACATTATGTGCTCGTTAAATGATATATTATTCAACATTAGTGATGAGTGCTATTCATTTCTTTTACATGATGTTATGATCTTATGAAAATTAATGGAAAATTACACCAAGTGGAAGAAATGCTTTTTTTTTCCTAGGTGTAATTTGAAGCTTGAGCTTTGCAAATAGATCGAGGGTAAAATGGGGTTCTTTCTCGAAGTGTTTATTATTTATGGTTTTTACATTTTAAGTTTTTATTATTTTTTTTTTACCAGCGGAGGATTTAAATCCGAACTTTGTGCAATAGTAATTGATGAGATGTGTGTGATATATGAGAGAACAAAAATTGATTTAATAACAAATTGAAAAATAAAACTGCGATTAATGGATAAAATAGGTGAAAAATGTGTTTAAAATGGAAGAATTTAATATAATTTATAATTTAATAGTAGAAAAAACAAAGTAAAAAAAAACTTACAACTTTAATAGTTCAACGTAACTCTAGCTTGTTCTTCATCAGGTTTTTATCAGTTTCACTATTAAATTCTTCAATTGTAAACACATTTTTCGCCTATTTTATTAAACTGATGAAAATATGAACAAGCTAGAATTACGTTGAACCACTAAAGCTGTAAGTTTTTTTTACTCCTCGCTGGAGTTTTGCTCATTTATTCTCCCTAGGGAAATAACGAGCTATTTACGCGATGTTTTTGAAGTCGTAGAAATAGGCTTCAGCGGTTGTTCGTGAAAAGTACTATACATTAAAATGGACTTTTATGTTTTTTCTACTTCCTGCTGGAGTTTTCCACATATTTTCTCCCTAGTAAAATAATGAACTGTCATGATTTTGAAGTCATAAAAAGTTTGTAGAAAACAGGAAATGGGCATCAAAATTGAGTTTTCTACATTGTGGCCCACCTATCGTCGATCGTAGCATTGCTGCTAGACTAATAAAAAAAAATGATGAAAAATCTGATTGGACGTTATTGGCGTATACACTCTGTACACACGAAAATAATTTTGAAAAGTACCACATCAAGTGTCCAATAAGTTCCAATCAGAGTTTTTCCTCAATTTTCATTAGTCTAGCAGCAATAGTCCGAGCGAGGATAGGTGGGCCACCCTGTATATTCACTTTATACTGGGTCTGCAATAAATACTGTCACCTGTAATCGCCTATTTAATTTTGACGCGTAATAGAAGAAATTGATTAAAATGGACTTTTATGTTTTTTCTACTTCCTGCTGGAGTTTTGCACATATTTTCTCCCTAGTAAACTAATGAGCTGTGATGATTTTTAAGTCATAAAAAATTCGTAGAAAACAGGAAATGGGCACCAAAATTAAGTTTATGGCCCACCTATCCTCGCTCGAACCATTGCTAGACTAATAAAAAAAAAATTGAGGAAAATATCTTATTGGAAGTTATTGGCGTATACACTCTGTACATACGAAAATAATTTTGAAAAGTACCATATCAAGTGTCCAATAAATTTCAATTGAGTTTTTCCTCAATTTTCATTAGTCTATCAGCAATAGTACGAGCGAGGATAGGTGGGCCACCCCGTATATTCACACTATACTGGGTCTGCAATAAATACTGTCACCTGTAATCGTCTGTTTGATTTTGACGCGTAATAGAAGAAATTGATTAAAACGGACTTTCATGTTTTTTCTACTTCCTTCTGGAGTTTTCCCCACATATTTTCTCCCTAGTAAACTAATGAGCTGTGATGATTTTTAAGTCATAAAAAGTTCGTAGAAAACAGGAAATGGGCATCAAAATTAAGTTTATGGCCCACCTATCCTCGCTCGAACCATTGCTAGACTAATAAAAAAAAAAATTGAGGAAAATATCTTATTGGAAGTTATTGGCGTATACACTCTGTACATACGAAAATAATTTTGAAAAGTACCACATCAAGTATCCAATAAATTTCAATTGAGTTTTTCCTCAATTTTCATTAGTCTAGCAGCAATAGTCCAAGCGATGATAGGTGGGCCACCCTGTGTATTCACATTATACTGGGTCTGCAATAAATACTGTCACCTGTAATCACCTGATTGATTTTGACGCGTAATAGACGACATGGATTAAAATGACTTTTATGTTTTATCTGCTGGAGTTTTGCATGTATTTTCTCCCTAGTGCAATAATGAGCTGTCATGATTTTTAAGTCATAAAAAGTTCGTAGAAAACAGGAAATAGGCATCAAAATTGAGTTTTATACAGAGTGGCCCACCTATCCTCGCTCGGACCATTGCTGCTAAACTAATAAAAACAATTGAGGAAAAAATCTGATTGGAACTTATTGGCGTATACACTCTGTACACACGAAAATAATTTTGAAAAGTACCACATCAAGTGTCCAATAAGTTTTTTCTCAATTTGTAACGGTCCAAAATAGCGTTCGGCAGAAACGGCTTTTAATAAATTAACTAGCGTGTAGACCTACACGGTAGGCAACCATGCTTGCATTTTTTTTGTTGTGGTGACGCGTCTCCCCGGTGAGCGATTTTTAAATTCACCGGCGTAAAGCGCCACCACGGGCAGAACTACATTGACTCGTGCCCGAGATAGATCGTGTCAGAAGAACCGTTGCAGATAAGGTATTTCACCATCCGTTTTACGGGAATAATCAACGGTTCTCAACTAACCACCCTTGAGGGGGATTGAGGCATCGACTGGAGGGCAGAGAACACGCTCATAACACCGGAGCGTCTAGCAGCGGGGTAAGCAGCTCGGCCGGAACATTCCTGGCTGGAGGTCGCAAGCGAGCTTCAGGTCCACGACGCGAGCCGTCGGCCTTCCGGAAGCTGTAGCAGTCACCAGCGACGACCACCCGGAACGCAGGCCAGATATAAATTCCAGATATAAAAATTCCAATAATATAATTCTTTTTGTGTGCTCGATTGAGCCATCTTTGCCGATTATTGTTTTGTGTGTAAATTCCGTAAACGTGTTCTGTATCGTACGTGTTTTGCGCTAGTGTACGAGAAAGGTCGCTCCCTCTGCCCTTTAAATCGCGCGATTAGGAGCTTATTTTATTCGGCCGAATAGAGTAGACCCTGCGCGAAAGGGTGGCGCTCGGAGGTATTTGTTTTCAGGAGCGCAGGACACGGTGTCCGTCATTGATTTGTGTGTGCGAATAAACGCCATCTTACCATACCAAACTCACACCTGTTATTATTTTTTGCTCCCCCCACGTTTTCTCTTTACAGTTTTCTATTCCAGTCATTTCAGTTACAGTTTTACAGTTTTCTATTCTCACTGCGAGATTGACACCTGGTGGTGTTGGCGTCAAACGGTCAGCGTTGTGACAGTTCGTGATTTCTGAACTTCGCTGACTGTCTGTCGACCACCCACGCAGGTAGGGTGGAGCCTCCCTTGCGACGAAGTAGCAACGAGGTAAAATTACGTGGAGCCTTTTTTTTAACCCCCCCACTCTCTGACACCGAGAGCCTGGCCCTCGTCACTACTTCAAAGGGACCCTCCACTCGCTCCACGGCCTAACGCGCCGACTGCCCTTCAGGTACGTCACACGTTTTTGGAACCCAACGTATGGGGCAATAGCAACAATAGCTATCGTTGGTATCTTTATTTATTTAGCTCATTAACATCTTTTGAGGCTTAAGGGTTTTGTCAGCCCTTTGTAAATTTTTTTCTAGCCCTTCAGGATTTTGTTTTTCATTTTAAATAGACCTCATTTAATTAATTTTGCAGCCCTTTTTCAATTTGGCCCTTTTTGCCCTTTAGAAAATTTTTGTGCCCTTTTTCAATTTTATGCGTCTTCATTAGTCTATCAGCAATAGCCCGAGTGAGGATAGGTGGGTCACCCTGTATATTCACACTATACTGAGTCTGCAATAAATACTGTCACCTGTAATGAACTGTTTGATTTTGACGCGTAATACAAGAAATGGATTAAAATGGACTTTTATGTTTTTTCTACTTCCTGGAGGAGTTTTGCTTGTATTTTCTCCCTAGAGAAATAATTAGCTGTCATGATTTTTAAGTCATAAAAAGTTCGTAAAATAGGAAATGGGCATCAACATGGAGTTTTATATATTCACATTATACTGGGTCAGCAATAAATACTGTCACCTGTAATCACCTGTTTGATTTTGACGCGTAATAGAAGACGTGGATTAAAATGGACTTTTATGTTTTTTCTATTTCCTGCTGGAGTTTTGCAGATATTTTCTCCCTAGTGAAATAATGGGCTATCATGATTTTTAAGTCATAAAAAGTAGAGAATAGGAAATGGGCATCACAATGGAGTTTTATATATTCACATTATACTGAGTCAACAATAAATACTGTCATCTGTAATCGCCTCTTTTATTTTGACCCGTAATAGAAGAATTGGTTATGCTTTTGTTTACATGTCGTCCAGTTATTCGATTTGCTTTTTCCGTTCGTTTTATGTTTTATGACATCAATTTTGTATCAAATTAATTCGCCTAAATTTTTCTCCCACTAACTGGCCAACTCCCAATGGTCTCAACATGGCAAATTTGCGGGAAATTTTGCCATTGGACGTAATAAGTTGGCAAGAAAACCTCGAAACAACTCCCAATGGTCCCATCCCAACAAATTTATCGAAATTTATCGAATTTGCGGGAAATTTAAACAGACGACATATATATTTCTGGTTCACCCGGTATGTGGGCGTCACAATTTCCTGCCATGTTTTTATTTGCGATTAAATCTTTTCCTTTTACACCTCCGCAATAAAAGCTTTACGACGTCAGTAAGGAAATTGCTCCACCAGGTGCAGAGCGACAGTTTGGCCAACTCTTAATTGCATAATAGCTAATTACAATTACCGTGTCAACCGCTTCACACCGTGCATCTTATAAACAACAGTGTCTTGAACTAATCAGTTTAATCAGGAAGTTTGAATAAGCGAAGTTCAAAAGTTACAAAAAAAAGTCTAAACACCAAGACGTTATAGTAAGCAATTAGTATCGTAATAATTAATGGAAAAATAGAAAAATAGAAAATATTCAAAAATGAAATAAAACAACTCCTGTTGAGAAAAGCGTAAATACCTTGTGGATAAACTGTATTAGCATCTATTTATATATTATCTGTATTATAACTGCATTGCTTTGCAATAAACAAATTTATCTATCTTATCATTAAGTACATTCTTTAAAAAAAAAAACAATAAAAACTAGCCTCCCTGCTGGATGTAAAACGGGGTTTCGCTTCTAAAGTAGAGATGCTACGTCAATTTAACGTCATCTCGGTAGAATAGGGATGCAGCGAATGGCAAATATTAAAAATATTTAAAATATAATAAGTAGTATTTAAGTAAAGTACAATCTGATTCGGATTCAAGACAATCCGAATAGTTTATCCGCGGCTAGATTGATTATCCGTATTGAGTTTTATCCGAGTTGCGTTTTTCCGGTAGCTGCAGCCCCATCATTAGAAGAGGCTCTAAAAAGGTTTTTGGTTCATCTCCCTATTATTTTCACGAATTACGCATTATCCGGCGATTCAGTTATCCGCGAGATCATTACGCCACAATTACAGCGGATACCGAGATTTATGTTTTATTCACTTCCCCGTTATTTTTACTAGTTATCCGCTTAGTTACGTCACCAATTACAACTGATAGAGTTGTTTAGTGCTGTTATGGCAAAACATGTTATCTGCCATAATTTTATTCATCATTAGAAAAGGCTCTAAAAAGGTTTTTGGTTCATCTCTCTATTATTTTCACGAATTACGGATTATCTGGAGATTCAGTTATCCGCATAGTTACGCCACCAATTACAACTGATAGAGTTGTTCAGTAGTGTTATGGCAAAACATGTTATATCACATAATGTTATTCATCATTAGAAGAGGCTCTAAAAAGGTTTTTGGTTCATCTCCCTATTATTTTCACGAATTGCGGATAATCCGGGGATTCTGTTATCCGCGATAGTTGCGGATAATCGAGAGTTGTCTGCACATTGAAGGCTAGCGCACGCTTATTACTTACAGCGCCCAAATTAGTCTCATAATTAAAATCTACCCAAAGGACGCTACAAAGCAGGCAAGCGGAACATGCAGGTACGACACTACAGAAAAAATAATAACAAAAAAAAACGACTCACCTGCGTGTTGGTCATGTTTCGACCGAAATAAAAAATCCTACTGGGCCCAGTCACATGCAACACAGAGAGCGCTCATTCACAGCTGCAACGGAACACCAACGTACAGAACAGAGAAAAAAAAAACAACTAAAACTGAAAATAAACGGTGAAACAGTAGTGCGCTGGAAAGTTTGCGGGGGTGGTGTTTTCGCGCGGAGGCGCGACGCGTTTGTGCGCCCGACGTATGGGTGAACCCTTTCTCCTCCCCCAGAAAACCGCCAGGACGCGCCGCTGTTTTGCTTTCGAATAGAAAATAGAGTGCTCGGCTTGTGTATGTATAACTTGTGTGTGTGCTTTGGCGAGGAAGGAAAGAGAGGTGGGCGGTGGAGGTGCATGCTTTCGCTTAATAGCCGCAATTGCTAATTAAAATCCCGCATGTATTTACACACTCCAGAGAGGACGCGAACACCGCACAGCTCGAACCCAGGCTCAACATTTAAAAAAAAAACGCATTGAATCCAAATTCAATGACATAAGGACGCATTGCATAAAAATTAAATCTACACATTGGTTTTGATTAAACTGTTAATTATGTGGTTTATGACTTGGCATACACGAAACATAACGACTTATTTTAATTAACATATAAACCTTAGTACGTACCCTTAAAACCGTCTTAATGCAAATAGCTTTATAGAGCAATAACCGGAAATGCAAAGCAACACAAGTTGTAAGTACTTATACTATGACACTTCCAACTCACCCCCCGCCGAGATTTCGATTGATTAAATCCGCAAATTAAAAGCGCGAATTAAATTAATAGAAATTTCTGCGGGGGGTGAGTTGGAACTGTCACAGTATAACTACTGTTGTATATCTTCACTTGAGCGAAATTTTGGGATAAAAGTTCAAATCAAACTTCCCGCTAAAACGCTACGACGTAATCGTATCTTAACCTGATTGGACGGCGATGACAACATTGACGCCAATCACATGTTTCTACCATTTATACCACTTGTTTTTCATTCTTACGATATTGCATTGTTTTATTAAATTATTAACGAGCATAAACATGATATTCAGGTGTATTGCGTATCAAAAAACGTTGCCAGTAACGTGTACGTTACTAGACAGCATCACATTCGAATGTCAGATGCTTTTATGTCATGAATGCATCTGACATTCGAATGTGATGCTGTCTAGTAACGTGCACGTTACTGCCAACGTTTTTGATACACAATACACCTGATTATTTGCTAATAAGTTTGGAGAGAAAAAATCTTACAGTGCTACGCACTCATTGAAAGATATTACATTTTCGTCATTTGATTATTTTTGCCTCTTAACGCTTGATATTTTTCCTTTCTTTTAGTCATCTGATTATTTTCGAATCTTAACACTTGACACTTTCATGTGCCATTTTTTCAGTGATCTGATTATTTTCGCCTCATTTTCGTGCCATTTTTTCAGTCATCTGTTTATTTTCGCGTTTCAACACTTGACACATTTTCGTGCCATTCTATTAGTCATCTGATTATTTTCGAATCTTAACACTTGACACTTTCTTGTGCCATTTTTTCAGTAATCGGATTATTTTCGCCTCATTTTCGTGCCAATTTTTAGTCATATGATTATTTTCTCCTCTCAACACTACTCATTTTCGTGCCATTTTTTAGTCATCTGTTTATTTTCGCCTCTCAACACTTTACACATTTTCGTGCCATTCTTTTACTCATCATTTTTCAGTGATCTGATTATTTTCGCCTCATTTTCGTGCCATTCCTTTAGTCATATGATTATTTTCTCCTCTCAACACTTTACTCATTTTCGTGCCATTTTTTAGACATCTGTTTATTTTCGCCTATCAACACTTGATACATTTTCGTGCCATTCTTTTAGTCATCTGATTATTTTCGAATCTTAACACGTGGCACTTTCTTGTGCCACTTTATCAGTGATCTGATTATTTTCGCCTCATTTTCGTGCCATTTTTTTAGTTATCTGTTTAATTTCACCTCTCAACACACGACACATTTTCGTGCCATTCTTTTAGTCATCTGATTATTTTCGAATCTTAACACTTGACACTTTCCTGTGCCATTTTTCGGTGATCTGATTATTTTCGCCTCATTTTCGTGCCATTTTTTTAGTCTGCTTATTTTCGCCTTTGGCAAATTTTCGTGCCAATTTTTGTAGGCATCTGATTATTTTCGCGACTTGACTTCGCGACCACTTGACTGATTAGAGTTATCTAATCCAAATTTCATTTACATATTTCGCCGGCCAATGCATCGCGGATTGACGCCTCCTGCAGACTTAATTGCGGTTACGTACATCGCGAATTCGCCAATTAGCGCAGTGGCTGGTGATTTGCATGCGCTCTTGTGCAACAATTACTTTATATCGTACTTATGCGCTCGCGATGAGTCTTTCCCGCTTCCTCTTCGCTGGCCGCAATCAATTTCCTCATATCGCTAATTAATGTGAAACGATTAGATTATCGCAAATTCCAACAAAGTTAATGATTGAACGGTTAAGTGGTGTGCAAATTTTTGCAGGAAAGTCAATCTTATATTCTGCAGTTTCAATAAAAACTGTCTTTACAAATTTCCTATATTACGTTGATCCCTATTTTCGTAATTATATTTGAAACCAGCTCAAGAGCTGCGATTTTCCCACAAAATTTATTTTTTTCATTGATTTCTTGATACACGTAGGTATGTTGGTAGATACATTTGAAAAATACCCGAAAACATTTTTTCCGCAAACGTCTTAAAAGTCATAATTTTTGTGCCATTTATGTACCAAAAACTGTCATTGAAGTTGACCTTTTTTTAGTAATAAAAAAATGTGTTTTGCTTAGGCAACACTTCTAGTTCCTAGAACTTTTAATATTTTCGTAATTATATTTGAAAACAGCTCGAAAGCTGCGATTTTCTCACCAAATATATATGTTTGCATTGATTTCTTGATACACGTACCTATGTTGGTAGATACATTTGAAAAATACCCGAAAAGAACTTTTTTTTTCCGCAAACGTCTTAAAAGTCATAATTTTTGTGCCATTTATGTACCAAAAACTGTCATTGAAGTTGACGTTTTTTCAGTAATAAAAAAGTGTGTTTTGCTTAGGCAACACTTCTAGTTCCTAGAAATTTTAATATTTTCGTAATTATATTTGAAAACAGCTCGAAAGCTGCGATTTTCTCACCAAATTTCTATTTTTACATTGATTTCTTGATACACGTAGCTATGAGATACATTTGAACAAAACCTCAGAGGAACATTATTTTCCGCAAACGTCTTAAAAGTCATAATTTTTGTGCCATTTATGTACCAAAAACTGTTATTGAAGTTGACGTTTTTTCAGTAATGAAAAAGTGTGTTTAGCTTAGGCAACGCTTTTAGTTCCTAAAACTTTTAACACTGACTTTATAAAAAAAAAAAACATTTATAGTTAAGATTTGTTTTGTGAATAACATTTATTTAACAAAACGCTAAAAAGATGTATCAATTTAATAATCATCACCATAATCATAATACCATATAATCATAATTCATAATTATTCAAACATTTTCGATGGCAATTTGCCTTCTAATTACTGTAAATACTCTTAGATTCGTTTACTTGTAAAAGTGACACTTTTAACCCTGATAAAAGAATCTACTATTGTTCCTACAATTCCCATTTTATGATTATTGTCCCATTTTTTTAAATTACAAAAACGATTTACTTGCTAATTTTTCAATTTTATGATGATGACCCATATTAAAAAAAAACACGTAATGTTTGCAAAAATTTAAAAATGTGTATATTTTTATTATTTCTAAAATTATTTGCAATATTTTATAACGCATAAACTACTTACTTATATTATGTATAACTACTTTTACTACTGACTTTTTTTTAACATTTTCAGTTAAGATTGGTTTTGTGAATAACATTTATTTGAGAAAACACTAGAAAGATGTATCAATTTCATTTCATAATCATTACCTTCGTATTCAAACATTTTCGATGAGAATTTGCCTTCAAATTACTGTAAATACTCTTAGATTAGTTTACTAAAGTGACACTTTTAACCCTAATAAAACAATCTACTAATGTTACTACACAACATTATGGGACAACAAATGGGAATCACAATTCCCATTTTATGATTTATGTCCCATTTTTTTAATTACAAAAACTATGTACTTGCTGAATTATCAATTTTATGATGATGACCCATATTCAAAAAAAAGCACGAAATGTTTGCAAAAATTTAAAAATGTGTATATTTTTATTATTTCTAAAATTATTTGCAATTTTATATTACGTATAAACTACTTACTTATATTATATATAACTACTTTTACTACTGAGATTTTTTTTTATTTTTAACATTTTTAGTTAAGATTTGTTTTGTGAATAACATTTAGTTAAGAAAACACTAGGAATATGAATCAATTTCATAATCATTACCTTCGTATTCAAACATTTTCGATGGGAATTTGCCTTCAAATTACTGTGAATAGGCTCAGATTCGTTTACATGTAAAAATTACACTTTTAACCCTAATAAAACAATCTACTAATGTTACCACAATCCCCATTTTATGATTATTGTCCCATTTTTTCAATTACAAAAACGATTTACTTGCTAATTTATTAATTTTATGATGATGACCCATCTTAAAAAAAAAGCACGTAATGTTTGCAAAAATTTAAAAATGTGTATATTTTTTTAATGTCTAAAATTATTTGCAATTTTATATTATGAATAAACTACTTATAACAAACATGACAAAAGTGGATTCGTTTACCAAATTTTCCAGGTTTGGTGACCAATTTTCTGGTAGTTCATTATAATGTGTGCAAAAGTATATATTTGAAAACAATTTTTATTGTACAAAATCTCATTGTATTTAATTCAATATACAGGGTGAGTCACGAGGAAAGGTAAATAAGTTGGCTTAAATAAGGGTGACAGTACTGTTGGGCAACGTAAAAAGTTAATAGACAGTGGGCAATGTTACCATCAAATTGAGTATCTATTGAGTACAGAATTTATTTGCTATTTTTATTTAACAAAAGCAAATCAGTGAAATTATAATATAAAATATAGTTGATGATTGATTTGCTTAACGCATAATTAAAAAAAAAAAACTAGCACACTAGAATGATTGAAGCAATAATTTAATTATTTTAATATATGAATTAGGCAACGTTGTTAGAAATGTGACATTTGATATTTTTTTCACTATCAGATCATTTTTGTTGGTGTTCATGTCTAAAACTTTATAAAATGAAACCACAACCTTCTTAGAAATAAAAATGGAACAGAGTTTAGGACTTTAGGTATAATTCTCATTAACATTTCTTTTTTCATGAGTTGACATACGTATTATTGAAGTCCACGGTTCTATTTTTGAGAATTTGCGTAATAATAATAGTAATAATAATAGACAATATAACTCAATTTTAATCTATGTGGTACATTTTAACAACACCTAAGAAAAACAATTTTCTTACATTTCCCATTTCATATGTATTGCCTCATTTTTTTATTATAAAAACGATTTTCTTGCTGAATTATCCATGTTATAATGCTTATATAATCCATGTTATTCAAAAAAGCATGTAATTTAATGTGATCCATTTTATGACTATTTAAAACTATTTTATTTAAAAAATAAATTTTCTTTATAATTTTGAGAATTTGCGTAATCATTATCATATCGGATTGATGAGGCTGATACATGATGAAACTCCATGTTAATATATAAATAAAACTCAATTGGTGTGAGTTTCACAAAATATTTAAACATTTAATAAAAAAATATTATTAAACAAAATATAAAACAATTGTTGCAGTACAATATTAAATATTTTGTGAAAGTCAGACCAATTGTGTTTTACTTATACATTGTTATAATGGCCAATAAAACTGCAAACACCTATATCTCCGAAACTATTGAAAATTATACCTGTGTTCATATGATTTTTTTATTTTTTTTTAACCTATACTATTCCTCTTTAAAATATTTACCTTTGCTCGTGACTCACCTTGTATCTAGAAATATCCATTTGAAAGTTTTGTACTGTCGAAACACTCAAAAATGCCAAATGACAAAAATATGTCGCATTTTATATTAATTTGTAGTAATAAAATATTATCATAATTTAATTATAAATAAAAATGGAAGAAAGTATATATATATATATATATATATATATATATATATATATATATATATATATTAGTCTTAATTGCCGATTTATTGAAATATCAAGCTTAATGATATAATATTATTGTGTTATTTTTAACAATAATAACGCTACGTTATATTTAATAACAATTCATTATGGAACAATTTTGTATGTATCTTATTAAATAAAAATTACGGCAATTACGATAAAGTGCAGTAACATACAATGGGTTATAATACTTCAGATTAATTTATTACAAAACAGATTGGTCATATAAACGTAAATCCTGCATTGATTCTTTGTAGAAATCTTTGGAAAAAAAAATAAAGAAAGCAAAGACGAGAAAAATAGCGCCAAATATGACGATACACGTCGTGCGTTGATAGAATGCCAATCAGACTTTCACGCAGTGAGTGATTTGATAATGAAATGAAATTGGCGATCGTAGATATGTGTGCTGCAATTAAGAACAGATGAGATAATTGCTTGGCGAATTCGGAAGCGTGAAATAACAAGGCATATGGTAGATGCTATTTCTCGTCATTTATTTTAATGACAAAATTCTAAGAACCGGCAATTAATAATAATTATTATTATTATTACTTCTAATACTACTACTATTTATTTAAGTCAGACAACAAAAGGTAAATTGAAAAAAGATAAAATAAATAAATACTAAAAATAATCGGTTGGAGCTTGTGAAATATTAATACTTAAAGAAAAATAACGAATTATCCTTTTTCACAACGACATTTATTTCTCTAAATGTACATTTCAACCACTACACACTTGAAGACGACCACGTAGTGGTTGAAATGTACATTTAGTGAAATAAATGTGGTGTGAAAAAGGATAATTTGTTATTTTTCTTTAAATAAATACTATTTTTGTAGTTTTCAATTCAATTCAATTTTTAACTATGTTCATTGGAGTAAATTTAACCTTTTTCCCCCAACATTTTTTGGGACTAGCAGGAATACCTCGCCAATACTCCTGATTATCCTGATGCTTATTTAATCTTTTGTTTTTTATTTAAATTATTTTTGTAGTAGTTGTTGTAGTAAGTTTATATTTTGTGTCGAATAAAAATAGGTTCAATTTTTAAAAATCCATACATTTCTAGAGTTTTGTGATTTTTTTGCAAATGTAAATTTTTCTTCTAATATTACCACTTTCCCAACTCTTCTTTACCAAAAAAAGTAATTTTTATGCAGAAACTTATATATTTCAAACGGTATTTACAGGAGCGTTCATCAAATCTGTCTGCTTCGTGCGCTTCTCATTGTTGTTATTGTTGTCATTCGTGCCCCCATTTTTTTCATTGTGTATTTCGAGGGGCCACTTCATCAGGAGAACGTCTTCCTCCAGCTTGGCGAAGAGAGTGGATGCTCGACCCCACTGTGTGCCATTTCTGCGCACTCATCGGACGTAATTCGATTCCTTCCGACGACCTACATTCAGGCCACAATTTGATTGCCGCATCCATGGGGATGCGCCAGTGTACTGAAGGTTGTAATCGAGGGGTAATCAATCATAAAATACGTATGCACTAAATAGACTTCGCGTTAAAATTGAGGTAAAAAATGTGATTCGATTTATGTTAGAAACTGCAAGCAAAATTATATTCATTTTTTTTTTTAATCTACTGCAAGCAAAATTACGTTGAATTTTTTTAATCCAAATACCCAATACATTTTTACAAATAGTAAAGATTTAGGATATTAAAGGTAATTTTAGTTTCTTTGTCTTCATTTTGAGGTTCTATATTGTTCTATTTCCATCTAATTACCATCCTCCAATGGACCTGCCCTTCTCCAGTTTTCTTGTGGCTTCTTTTCTCATTATCATACTGAGTGATCATTTAAATTTCAGGTCTAGTTATCCATGGAAATTTAAATTCTTTGTCTTCATTTTGTGGTTCTATATTTTTCTATTTACATCTAATTACCATCCTCCAATGGACCTGCCCGTCTCCAGTTTTCTTGTGGCTTATTTTCTCATTATCATGCCGAGCGATCATTTAAAGTTCAGGTCAAGTTATCCATGAAAATTTAAATGATCACTCGGTAATTTTCTCAGAAGTATTTGAATCGTGTCACGTGGTTAATGTGATATAGTGGTACAATTTGAGGTTATGGCACTATGTCACTATGAGATACATAAACATAACCACACAATTATTGACGTTTATGACATACGCTCTGACACGCATTTCACTATTAATTTATTGTTGGCCTAAACACGTTTTAATGTTCTTTGGACCATTTCTGGAATCACCACCACCGCTGGGTTTTCGTGTAATTAGCCGTCCGCAATTAAAATGTACTTAGAACAATGGCACGGGACAAGCATCACGTGCGCTCATCCCGTTGCGGCGAGCGGAAGACGCCCGCGACTTTTCGGGAAAGTTAATTAAAACGTGAGATAACCGGCTCGCGCAATTAGCCGCGTTGGACCAGAGCCGGACTGAGGTAATTGCTCTTGCCCGGTCATGGGCCGTTGGGCGAAATTCGAAAAGACGCGAAAACGCGCTGAGGAATTCCGCCGTTTTCGATTCGCACGGCGCGTGGAAAGTCCATTAATTAATGAATCGCGGGTTGGGCCTGTGAACCAGCGCGGGATCACGATCGGAATTGCGACAAAAGTTAAAGAAGTAGTTTTTTGGGTTCTAATCCAAAGAAAGTAGAAACATTTTATGAAAATTTTTCTTCCATCCAATGAAGTTTCAGGAGAATTAGTTTCAGGTGTACTATACACGAATTTAATATCAAATTTGCAAATAATAAATTTTCAGAACTTTCAGTTATAGATACCCCATACTTGTCAATGCAGAAAGTTAAGTGTTTGATTTTCTTCCTTATTTAATACTTAAACTTTGCCAAATTTTTAGGAGAATTAGTTTAAGGTGTACTGTACACGAATCTAATATCAAATTTGGAAATAATAAATTTTCAGAAATTTCCGTAATAGCTAACCCATACTTGTCAATGCTGAAAGTTGAGTGTTTGATTTTATTCCGTATTTAATACTGAAACTTTGCCAAATTTTTAGGAGAATTAGTTTCAGGTGTACTGTACACGAATTTAATATCAACTTTGGAAATAATAAATTTTCAGAAATTTCAGTAATAGCTAACCCATACTGGTCAATGCAGAAAGTTAAGTGTTTGATTTTCTCCCTTATTTAACACAGACACTTTGTCAAAGTTTCAGGAGAATTAGTTTCAGGTGTACTGTACACGAATTTAATATAAAATTTGCAAATAATAAATTTCCAGAAATTTGAGTAATAGCTAACCCATACCAGACAATACAGAAAGTTAAGTGTTTGATTTTCTTCCTTTTGTAATACTGAAACTTTGCCAAATTTTTAGGAGAGTTAGTTTCAGGTGTACTGTACACGAATCTAATATTAAATTTGCAAATAATAAATTTTCAGAAATTTCAGTAATAGCTAACCCATACATGTCAATACAGAAAGTTAAGTGTTTGATTTTCTCCCTTATTTAATACTGAAACTTTGCCAAATTTTTGGAGAATTAGTTTCAGGTGTACTGTACACGAATTTAATATCAAATTTGCAAATAATAAATTTTCAGAAATTTCAGTAATAGCTACCCATACTTGTCAATGCAGAAAGTTAAGTGTTTAATTTTCTCCCTTATTTAATACAGACACTTTGTCAAAGTTTCAGGAGAATTAGTTTCAGGTGTACTGTACACTAATCTAATATCAAATTTGCAAATAATAAATTTTCAGAAATTTCAGTAATAGCTAACCCATACTTGTCAATGCAGAAAGTTAAGTGTTTGATTTTCTTCCTTATTTAATACTGAAACTTTGCCAATTTTTTATGAGAATTAGTTTCAGGTGTACTGTACACGAATTTAATATCAAATTTGAAAATAATAAATTTTCAGAAATTTCAGTAATAGCTAACCCATACCAGTCAATACAGAAAGTTAAGTGTTTGCTTTTCTTCCTTATTTAATACTGAAACTTTGCCAAATTTTTAGGAGAATTAGTTTTAGGTGTACGTACACGAATCTAATATAAAATTTGCAAATAATAAATTTTCAGAACTTTCAGTTATAGCTAACCCATACCAGTCAATACAGAAAGTTAAGTGTTTGATATTCTTTCTTATTTAATACTGAAACTTTGCCAAATTTTTAGGAGAATTAGTATCAGGTGTACTGTACACGAATTAAATATCAAATTTGCAAATAATAAATTTTCAGAAATTTCAGTAATAGCTAACCCATACATGTCAATGCAGCAAGTTAGGTGTTTGATTTTTTTTCCTTATTTAATACTGAAACTTTGCCAAATTTTCAGGAGAATTAGTTTCAGGTGTACTGTACACGAATTTAATATCAAATTTGCAAATAATAAATTTTCAGAAATTTCAGTATTAGCTAACCCATACCAGTCAATACAGAAAGTTAAGTGTCTGATTTTCTTCCTTATTTAATACTGAAACTTTGCCAATTTTTTAGGAGAATTAGTTTCAGGTGTACTGTACACGAATTTAATATCAAATTTGCAAATAATAAATTTTCAGAAATTTCAGTAATAGCTAACCCATACCAGTCAATACAGAAAGTTAAGTGTTTCGATTAATGATTGGATTGAATTTAATGAAGCTTTAATTAATTATATCTAGGCCATGGTTTTAATGTTTATTTTGTTTAAAACCTTGTACATCTTATACTAAAATATAAAAAGATAAGCTGACTAACCTAATGGATTCGTTAATTAGAAATTAAAAAATACGTAAACGATATATTTAAAAACAAAATGATACAGAGAACAATAAGCTACACTTATAATATATCTTTTTAATAAATCAGGAACCCAATTATCGATCTAGATTACATTCGATTAATGATTAATTCCATTCAAATATACAGTAGATAATAATAACAAAGAGTCTGTTTAGCGGCGGCCTATATATGGTGCTATAACTAATTACCGCCCTTAAGGGGTGATCTACCACCGGGTAGATCCCCCCAGTTTTTATCTTGGGGGGTTGATCCCCTTTAAAGAGTAGACTAAATCATTGCGAATTCATTAATTACGAAGAGGGAAATCATGCATTCTACTCAATTCCCCCCAATTAAAAGTAAAAAACACGTAAACCACATAATTAACATAAAACAAAGCCACCCGTTAACCAGGCAGACTCTATTACCACACAATTAACAGCTTAACAAACCAATTAGCAACTCTCACGAAAATTCCCGCAGCCTGGCGAAAATTTATCTTGTGGGGGGTTGCGGCCCCCGGCGCACAACTTATGCGGCGTCGAGCTTACCCTCGTCGCTGGCTTTGTGCAGGAGCGGTTGTCGATGGTGCTGGCCTTATCGCCGCACTTCGATGGGGAAGCCGCCGCCTTGGGGATGATCTCCAGGTCACAAATCATCTCCGCATCGGGCGGAGTTCAAGAAACTCTCGGGAGACTCACGCACGGAAGAGTGCAGCGCAGAGCGGATCGTTCACCACCTCTCGGATGTAAATATTGCCGCGGCGGTGTACTACAACGCGTGGGTGGGATGTGACCAGCGGTAACGCAAATATACAAAGAGTGGCCTGAAACGGCTAATTTATGATGCCCCTGGTGCGTAATTGTGGCTGATAATTGGATGAATGCTGCTGGTTATCAGTATCCGCATAATTACGTCATTTTAAGTGCGTTGCCCAACCCACGCATTGAAGTAGCGAATCCCAATATTTTGGCAGTGCTGCCAACATGCGGTGATTTATTGAGTTTTTAAAGGTTATTGACAGTTTTTAAAGAGCCGCACACGTTTGTTACAATTTCAAGCTTATACCAAACAAAAACCTTTAAGTAACTACAAATTATGATTATTTAATATCTATAATAACTATTTTATGAAACTATTAATGCGAGCGTAGTAAATTTCATTTATAATCTTTGATTTCAAAGCTTGTCCTTATTATTTTGAGATTAATCACCTCCTCTATTTATGTTCACAACGGAGAAACATACTCAATAAGTTATTTGAAAAATGACTGCTTTGAGACACTTTGGCAGTAATCCAGCAATCCTATTAAATTGATAATTAAAATCTGTATAAACTACAGTTAATATTCTTCAGAACACACAAGAGCAAATGTTGCGTTAATAACGTTCGTATACAACTGAAAAATTAAGCGCTTTAGAACTATTAATATTCCTATTGATTTATTAATTTAACCTGCCATTGCAGTTTTCTAATCTCACGACAGGGGCGGTGTATGATAGCTAATGCGCCAATAATGCATTTTTATTGTGCAACTGTAATATAAATATGAAGAAAATCCCTAGATTCCAAAAATATTAATTAATTCACACAACGTAGTCCAACACAATAAATAATTGCGCCAGGTACTAATTAATGCACGTTAATATAACATAATTGCGTCATGTTAACTTATACGTTCGATTTAGTTTAAAATTCAGCGAATTTATTAGCGAATCTGAACTTTATATGTAGTTCCTTATTTTTATATATTCGTGGTAGCACTGACGTTAGCCGGCTAACTTCACGCCTTGCATTTTGACGTCTGGCATTTCGAGGTTAGAAAAACATCCGCGGTCCGAAACAATCGCCGGCCGCCGCTTTGCACGATGGCAGAAACGCAGGAGTCGAGCCAGAAGCGCTGGGGCCACCTGAAGAAGATCCTGGAGCGGCCCGGACCGTTCAGCCACCCGGAGTTCGAGCCCTCCCCCGACATCCTGGAGTTCATCATGAACAGCTGCAAGGTGCTAGTAATCGGCGCCGGGGGCCTCGGCTGCGAGCTGTTAAAGGACCTGGCGCTGATGGGGTTCCGGCAGATACACGTCATCGACATGGACACCATCGAGCTCTCGAACCTGAACAGGCAGTTTCTGTTCCGGCGGAAGGACCTGGGGCTCTCGAAAGCCGAGTGCGCCGCCGCCTTCATCAATAGGCGCGTCACCGGGTGCCAGGTGGTTGCGCACCACAAGCAGATTCAGGACTTCGACGAGTCGTTCTACCGGCAGTTTCACGTTATCGTGTGCGGCCTCGATTCCATCGTCGCCAGGAGGTGGATTAACGGGATGATCATATCGATGCTTAACTTTGAGAACGGAGTTTTAGATCAGAGTAGTGTTATTCCAATGGTTGACGGCGGTAATTATAAATTAATCTATTTTAGTCCATTGGTCTGGATCATTGTGGCACCACTTACCACGTGGAATTGTCTACTTTTAAATTTTCATACCTTGCATCACAACATTATAATTACTAGCTCAAAGTGCTACTGCCTATTAAAAAAAAATAGCTAGCTCAGTTCTAAATTGAGCCATCATTTTATCTTACGTTCTAGATATTGCAATCGTGATAAAATAAATAAAAATAGCCCACGATAATTTCATGCAGTATGGACACAAATGATCTGCAACAAGGCTTGCATTTTTTTAAATTAAAGTCAGACTGCCATACTGCAGCTGCAGCTAAATTAATACAATTGGAGAGTCTATTGTAAATCTTAATTTTAGGCACGGAAGGGTTTAAAGGCAGTGCTCGAGTCATCCTGCCTGGCATATCTGCCTGTGTTGAGTGCACCCTCGATCTGTACCCGCCCCAGATCACGTACCCTCTGTGCACCATCGCCAACACACCTCGGCTCCCCGAGCACTGCATAGAGTATGTAAAAATTATCCAGTGGCCGAAGGATAACCCGTGGGGCATTGGTATTGATGGTGATGACCCACAGCACATTGGCTGGATCTACGAGAAGTCTATGGAGCGCTCGCTCCAGTTTAACATTCCCGGTGTGACCTACAGGCTTGTGCAGGGCGTCGTTAAGCACATTATTCCCGCTGTGGCCTCTACAAACGCTGTGATTGCTGCTGTCTGTGCCACAGAGGTAAATATGTAACTAGAATTGTTAAGTCATTTCTGCAAAAAGTGCAAAAAAAATTATCATAAAACATCCTAACGATCTATTTTACATTCTCTACATAGAGGTAAAAATATCATTAACTAACATTTTTATATTTCTGAGATATGTAAGATATATATTATATTAATAATTACTCAAGAAGTTTTTTCTACAGAGTGTTTCAAATGAAACCACCCAAATCACCATATTAACAAAATAAAATATTAATTAAATTGGATGTGTGAGTGGTTACCACTTGGTGAAACACTTTGGTATAGGAATAATAAAACACTTGGTTGACGTTTCACAGTATATATAGAAAAGAACTCTACAATTGTTTCGGCCTCTCAGCCCTTCTCAGTAGTATAAACTAGATTAGTTTATACTCTTGAGAATGGCTGAGAGGCCAAAAACTCTACAATTGTTTTGGCCTCTCAGCCATTCTCAAGAGTATAAACTAGATTAGTTTATACTCTTGAGAATGGCTAAGAGGCCGAAACAATTGTAGAGTTATTTTCTATATATGCTGTAAAACGTCAACCAAGTGTTTTGTTATTCCTAAATTAAAATATATTTAATTCAATTGCACTTAAAAAATGACTTAATGACTTTTACCTCTAAAAGGTTTTTAAATTGGCGACAAGCTGCTGCGTTCCGATGAACAACTACATGGTCTTCAACGACGTTGACGGCATCTACACGTACACATACGAGGCGGAGAAAAAGGACACGTGCCTGGCCTGCTCGCAGGTGCCGCAGACGCTCGAGATAAAGGACCCGTACGAGATGAAGCTGAAGGACCTCATACAGCTGCTCACGGAGAGCGCCTCGTTCCAGATGAAGAACCCTGGCCTGACGACGACCATCGCCGGCAAGAACAAGACGCTCTACATGTCGACGATCAAGAGCATAGAGGAGCGCACTAGGGATAATTTGAATAAGAGTCTGATAGATTTGGGTCTGCGGGACAGCTCGGAGATAATGGTTGCCGACTTGACTTCGCCTAATACTCTGGTTTTGAAGTTGAAGTATTTGGTGCAGGACGTTAATATGAGTTAGGAGGCGAGTGGTTCCTTCCAGGTTATTTATTATTAGTGAAGCTTGTTATATCTTAATAAATTTTTATAAAACGTCGAGGTAAGTGGCAAAATTTGATACCCAAGTCATCGTAATCCCGTTCCGGGTCTAATTCCGATATTCCTTAAAATCGTCCTCTTCTAGTTTTTACTTTTGGCTTCCGTTGTGGGGCTACACCGTCTCTTTCCTAGTTATTATACTTCATAATGGTCTTCCTCTTCAAACATTTATCTTTTGTTAACTATTAAACTCTTTCCTACACATTACATTCGGATTCTTTCATGAAATGCTGCATGATTGCATACAGTTGGTGCAACAAAAGTTACACTCGCTGTTAACTGAGAGCGATATTTAACGAATCTGAAAGCGCAACATTTGCATTGTGTGAACTGAATTTTTTGGCTGAATAAGCCAATTTTTTTCGGTTCAGTTAATTTGATCTATTGCAACAAAAAAGTATTACAATTGATACATACATTTTTTTTTTAATTATGGCTACTGAAGTATTTAATGTAGGCTTGATTTTTAAATTTATGTAATTTTTGAATGTGGGATAATTTTTCATTTGAATTTGCCACTCTATTTCTAGGGACTTTTGTTATTGCAGAATTCCGCGCCAAGTGTGACCCTGCGTCCGGCGATCACGTGACCAGATGCTGTCGACATGGCGGACGATAAAGATGTGGTCGAGAAAACCATCGCCGAAGATTTGGTGGTTACCAAGTATAAAATGGCTGGGGAAATCGTGAACCGTGAGTTTCTGATGGCGAGAGGCCTGTCTTTTTAGTGCGCCCCCGTGCCAGGCTCCTCCGCCATCGGGGGGCCCTACACGCGTCCTCTAACGCGAAACCCATATGGCTTTGCGCCGGCTGCGTCGAAAACCATGCGGTTTATGTGTGAGGCGTCAGAGAAGTTGCCCATCAGGGGGGCTCGGGCCCTGGGGAAGGTGAACAACCCCACGGATCCAAGCCCCAATCATCACCAAGTGCATAAAAACCTGCCCATGGGGGTTTTATTGTGCGTCACGAATCGCCACACATGGAATGCTTTGTTAATTCAGTTGAATCGACTCGACGCAGCCTGATTAACAATCCTCGCTGCAGGAGCGGCCTTTTGTCTGCCCACTCAACACCGGCAAACGCTTAAATTGGTACTACAGCGGTATTGTTTGCAGGTGTACTGAAGCAGGTCATCGACAAGTGCGTGGCCGGTGCCTCTGTCCGTGAGATATGCGAGTACGGTGACAAAGTAGTCACAGAAGAGACCAGCAAGGTGTTCAAGAAGGAGAAAGAGCTGAAGAAGGGCATCGCCTTTCCCACCTGCGTCTCAGTAAACAACTGCATATGCCACTACTCCCCCGTGCCTAGCGAATCTGACTACACCCTCAAAGACGAGGATGTTGCCAAAGTGTAAGTCATAACAAAAACAACTTTATCTTCCATGGTTCACCAGTATAATAACTCGTGATAAAAGTTCATCCACGGTGTGCCAAAAAAAAAAACGGCAATCATAACAAGAGCAGAAACAATCATCTCATGTCAACATTCTTATCACAATGTCTAGCGTATTTACATCTGACTCCTACATATTTTCGCAAAATGTATGGTAAAAAGATACTGCCGGGGGCCCCTGCTCTATACCAACCTTTAAAAACTTCTATTTTATGCACCCTATGAAGCATTAATCATCGCTAATGTGTTATCGAGTACGTAACTACATCACATCGTGCAATTTTGTGACATTTACTTTCTAGTCCTCTTCAAAGGAACTTTGATTTTACAAAAAAATGTATCCCTCGAATTGAAGAATTGATTATTTCAGAAACCCGCTAAGTGTACTTTTTAAAAAAATTGGGAAACAAAGATTTCATATCCAATATATTGTATCTCCATTGTATATTCCATAAAACAGACTGTCAGATGAAAATATGCATTCTAATTACTGATGTACTGATTCCGTAAAAAAAAAATTACAAAAATGACTGGGTTTCTGAAATAAACCATTCAATTGTATTGTTTGTATGTGTTCTTTTCAATCCCCGTTTCCCTATTCTGTGAAAATTTTGTTTGTCAATTTTAGTGATTTGGGTGCACACGTCGACGGTTTCATAGCGGTGGTGGCGCACACCATCGTGGTGGGCTCCTCGAGCGACAACAAGGTGACCGGCCGGAAGGCGGACGTGATCCTGGCTGCCCACTTTGCCTCGCAGGCCGCCCTCCGCTTGCTGAAGCCCGGCAACGAGACGTACGCCGTCACCGAGGCGGTGCAGAAAGTTGCCGACTGCTTCAAGTGCAAGCCCGTCGAGGGCATGCTCAGCCACCAGCTGAAGCAGTTCAAGATCGACGGCGAGAAGACCATCATCCAGAACCCGAACGACGCCCAGAAGAAGGAGCACGAGAAGTTCGAGTTCGACAAGCACGAGGTGTACGCAATGGATGTACTTATTAGCACCGGAGAAGGAGTCGGTAAGGAATCTTGATAACAAACGTAACTGATTATTAGTATAATTTGGAGAGAAGCGTGGAGTTTGAATGACTTCTACATTTGTGGACATTACTTCAAGTATTTACCTCTTCTTTCCGTACTTCCCCCAAAACAGATGTTTGAAGCGACTTGTTAAACTATAGGTGCCTTGTATTAGTGCAAAAACAGGCAGCCCACAACAAGAATACATGTGAAGTACTCATTAACGTCCCTCAGCAGTACCATGTTATTTATTTTTACATAATTCGTATGGATTTATTCAATAAATTATTAGCCCCATCAGATATCTGATAGGTAATATAGGTATTTTTTTACCTGATTTATATTGCGGGTTATTTCATTTGTTGCACCTTTTTATAGGTCTCTGTTTTAATTTCGTAATGTGTAGGTAAAGAGGCTGACACAAGAGTTTCTATATACAAGAAGACGGAAGAGGTCTATCAATTGAAGCTGAAGGCGTCCAGGATGTTTTACAGTGAGGTCCGGACAAAGCACGGCACCATGCCTTTCAATCTGCGCAGCTTTGAGGAGGAGAAGAAGGCCAAAATGGGCGTCGTGGAGTGTGTGAACCACAAACTGATCGAGCCCTTCCAGGTGCTGTATGAGAAACCAGGTAAGCAAGAAACTACTTGCAAGTGTTGCCAATCTCTCGAGTAATATTTACCTTAGGTCCATGTTTAAAACACTCCAAATCCAGTAATTTAAGTTTTCTGAATACACTATATGTAGGTGCTCTCGGTGCATATTTATCTTTTTATTTTCTTTTAGGTGAATTAATCGCACATTATAAATTCACGGTCCTTCTGATGCCCAATGGGCCGCACAAGATCACCGGACTGCAGTTCGAGCCGGAGCTGTACCAGTCGGACTACTTGATCGCCGACCCTGAGCTCAAGTCGCTGCTGAGCAGTTCCGCGAACCCGAAGGCGGCCAAGAAGAAAAAAAAGAAGTCCGAGAGCTCGGAGCAGCCGATGGAAGTTGAGGCGGCTGCCTAACGGCTTCCGCTGCAGCCCAGCCCGCAAGCAACTCTCTTTTTTTACATGTATAAAAACTCCATTTTTATTTGGCAATTATACATCTGATATCGTCACGAGAATAACTAAAAACAGAATTCCTTTTTATCGAATCGACACGTGCACTGACCCCCCTGAGCCACGCATCCCCCCTCATTTGAAATGTACAGAAATGTCCACCCGAACCGCCGCCCCCTTGTGAAAGTTACACCCGGATAATTGTTAGGGTGATGTAAAAACAAAATTATTATGAAGATATTTTTCATAGCCTATATGTCTAATTATATAACAATAAAATTAGGTGGCAGGATTACAAATCCCCGTTTGTAACTGTTTCACACGTTCTTGTTTTTTTTTTTACACTAGGTAGGGTTAGTTACGTTTGTTTACACCCCAAAAACTAAATGTATTCGCCCACTCAAAACGTACACGCATAATCATTTAGTTGTTTGTATTAATTAAAGTTTTCTTTTTAAAGTTAATAAAACTAATTTTGGTACTTTGTGGAGTGTTTGCCCTCGGGCGTGCACACAACGGAACAATCCAGAATTATATTACTAACAAATATGTACATCACACCGACTATAATCATTGCTTATGTTTCTCGACCTCGGCAGGAGCTGGTGCGGGCACGGGCGGCGCCTTCACCGAATCCACTAACTTCCTCACCTCCGGATTCTCACCCAACGCCTTCATCCCAGACTCTGTCCACCCGGAAATGTGCTCCGGCAAGTCGCCGATGAAGCTAAATGTATTTGTCACTCCGGCGTTCCAGTACTGCTTCGTCATGTAGGAGATGCACTTTGAGTTCGGCAATTCGGGGATCTGAATAATGCAAGTGAGTATGTCGATAAAGAAAGGCTGTACGTTCATTAATCGTGTGCGTTACCTGAATGGGGACCTGGGCAGTGACTTCCTTGATCATCGGCGAGATGGCGTTGCCGAGTCTTGAGTAGAGCTTCGATGTTTCCGTGCTCTCCTTCCAAACCCCCTCCTCCGCCAGGTAGTAGCAGGCGCCTGCTGCTATGCCGACCTTCAAACCAAACCTGAAAATATAATGGTGTGAAAGGTATGAAGTTTTAAGTGTTTTTTCATGAATGATGACTACTTTAACTACTTCCTCAGTTGGGTACTGTAGTGCAAGTTGCTCTACATGTGGGGGATACTAAAGTGTTTAAAGCAGCTGTGTAGGCATAAATGCAACTGCAGTACAGAACCCCACTGTTGAAGGGCTAAAATGGAACCGATAAAAACAAAAAAAGGTAGTTTATTATATTACTAAATGGATTGAGAGTACCAAAAAGTAAAAGGTGAATTTATAGTTGCTGTATTGCTGTGGCTATGTCCCCTATGAATTCATCTTTAAGATGTAATACATATGCTCGATACTGAAATAAACTGACCTCGGGATATAAATTATTCTATACGCTTATTAAATGTATGCCGAGAATATATTCATTAAGATAACCTCTACGATGGAATATTGTATACTATTTATAGCTTCTAAATTAGATTTTTTTTTTCATATTTGATACAGATTCTGGATTTTATTAATTCAATATAAAACACATAATTTAATATTCATGCAATTGATATTAATTGCCCTCCATTAAATCATCGTATTCTATCCAATGCTTCACATTTTATTTGCAATTGAGATCGAGACAGTATTATGTTCTGAAGTTTAGAACTAGAAAAGTCGATGGGATCCTACGTGGGCTCATCATTTACAATTACATGTTTTCGTCCCTTGCACGCCTTTTATACACCTAGTAAACTCCTGATAATCGTAATAGAACTAACGTCCTCAATAGACAACTGATGCCGGTGTTCATATCTGATAAACATTACCGATGCTTATAATAAGCACCTTCATCAGACATCTGCGGCACTCACTTTAGGCGGCCCAGAATGTTATTCGGATTGCTTCTAACAGCCTCCCGGAGTTGCATAACCATGTATATTGCTCTCCACAATTTACCCATTATTAATAATATAGTAAAGCGGTCAGTACAAAATTATAAATTAGGGTGTCACATATGAATGGTGCATGCTTGATTGATTTACTTACTTGATCATCTTGGGGCTCTACGTTACGGGGGACTAGAAATACGTTACTTTTGGGGTTAGGTTAGCCGACGACAAGTTTATTTAGCTGTCATTTGTAGGAATAATTACGCAAGTAATCGATTTTTACAAAGTTTGGAAGCAAAAACTGCAATATTGTTAATGAAAACTTTAATTGCAATTTATATCTTTCAATAGCATCATCGTGTCCAGAATTTCGGTTATAATGGCAACAGTTAATTTTTTAAACAGACAAGACAAGATGTAGAAAAAAATACACAAAATCGCTATTTTATTAAAAAGAAATATAATTTATAATTAGGTCAACTAAAATCTAATTAAAAATTAGTTTTTAGTTTACATTTTTCCATGGTTTGCATGCCTGATTGTTAATTATACAAATGAATGAAGCAACAGACGCCAATCACGTTTTTTTTTTCAAATTCAACACTATGAATTCTAAGATAAATTTTATCTTATATATTATAAAACTTGATAATAATAATATATAATAATTGATAAAGCAAATGAATAATTAAACTCCTGAATAATTTGTAGCTTTGTAGTCTTTGGCGTATTCTTTGGGTTGCATCACTGATTCTTCTGCTTGAAGTTGGTAGCGAAGCTTATCAAGCCAATTTGTGTGTCAAATCTGGTGGGCGTTTAATTTGTATATTTTGACGATTTAATGGAATTATTGAGGTAAAAGTGAGTATGCAACGTCTACAGTATCCTTAAACAGTCGTGTACAACCAATATTCGCGTTTTCTGCAACGAATTTGCACAAAAACCGTTGTGACGCTTAGGTTAGTTACGCCAAAATATGTCGATACTTTCATGCCCATTGCCACCTCCAAATGATAACAGCGCCCTATAAATGTAATCACGAGACCCCTTGCCGCATTTTGCCACAAAAATAATGCTAGTGAAAGGCAAACGAACATTTTCTAACCCAATTTGGAGAGCAATGTGGGGCTAAAATTGACCAACTTTCTCTGTTCAAATAATATTTTTCTAATTGAACTAAATGTACATTTCGACTGCGATACGATCATCTTCAATAGAACAACTACTACTAGGGAGATAGTTCTCCTCAATACAGTTTTTCTACTGAAGATGATCATATCGCAGGCGAAATGCACATTTAGTTCAAATAAATGTTTTTTTTAGAAAATGCTGTTCTGACTCTGAAGAGTCTTTCACAAGCTCCAAAATATTTGTGTTTCTATGTTCACTTACATTGTGAAAAGTTCTAAATTATTTTATCCAGTACAAATGAAAACTATCAGCGTTATTTATTAATATTTAAACCATGGTTTAGCTGTGTTTTGCATAGGGTTACCAAGGTTACTAAGATTAAACCACCTTTAATCGGGGCTTAAATTTTTATGAATAATCTTTGGCCCACAACATTTAATCATGCTGGCATCAAATACCAACTAGAAAGGTACAGGTTGGCATACGAATTCGGTAGCATCAATTGAACATTTTAAATCACAAGTCCATAATATATCGGTATTGAATTTACTGGTTGTTTCTGGTAGAATTCCCTGAATTAAATCCGAATTGGATATGAAAATCGCGCAATATATGCTTCTCATATTATTTTCTATTTATTTACAACAATTCGTATTAGTTCTTCAGACAATATTTAATATTTTTCTGTTTCAGATGGACAGTGAACCTGAAAAGACGATCGTTGAGCGGCAGCGGTGCTTCTTCGATATCTCCATAGGCGGACTGCAATCAGGTCGGATTGTTTTCGAGCTGTTCAATGACGTCGTTCCAAAGACTTGCGAGAATTTCCGCTCGCTCTGCGCTGGGGACAAAGGAGATGGAGAGACCACTGCTAAACCATTAAATTACAATGTAAGTAATATACTGTTTCATGACTCTTAATGTGCATTATCCAGAGCTCTTTCATCCAGATTACGCATCCAACTCACATTGTTGACAAGTTAGGATTACAGAGTATTTTAATGTGGCAGCATACGTATAAGTGCATCTCATCTTTTCTGTTCTCTGATGCCCTCACGCTATTGTGTTAACTGTGTGAAACAAACGACCCCAAGTGGAAAAATATAAATGCTGCAAAACTAAATTTAAACCTTTGTGTATTAATCAGAAGTTTGAATGAGCCCCAAGACTCCCTGACTTGTGTCTCTACATAAATTCGAACATCTATTTAATGTATTGATTTTTATACTTTGCTCAACTTCTCTTTGTTGTACATTTATTTAATGTACATTATTTTATTACAACAGTGCCCTCACAATGACCAGCTTGTTTTATCTATGTTGCAATATATGGAATTTGAATTAAATAATTCTTCCCCACTATTAATTTTTAGGGCGTGATTTTTCATCGCGTCGTCAAAGACTTCATCATTCAAGGTGGCGATTTTAGTAACGGCAATGGAACTGGCGGCGAGAGTATTTACGGGGGCACCTTCGAAGGTAATTTGCCTCACATATTTTTGCTCTTAATAACTTTTACGTACTGAATATGTTTTAGATGAGAACTTTATACTGAAGCACGACCACCCGTTGCTCCTCTCGATGGCTAACCGTGGGAAAAACACGAACGGTTCCCAATTTTTCATGTGAGTTGTTATGGATAACACGGTAACCCTGAATTTGTATTGTCTGTACGCCCATTCAATCTTGTTTCCAAGTAATTTTAGAATGTGTTACAGAACTTTGACTTTTATTGTTCTGTAGCGGTGCAACTGACCCAGCTAGACTCATCTTCGTTGATCATATCTTGTCATATTTTGTGTTATAGTACAACGCAACCGGCCCCCCATCTCGACAAGTAAGTGCCATAAATAAGTGGCCCTGCAACCGATTACTCACCATGCATTCTATTCTAGTGTTCACGTGGTTTTCGGACGCGTTGTCGGTGGAATCGACGTGGTACGACAGGTTGAGGCGCTGCCGGTCGACGCGAACAGTCGGCCTCTGCAGGACGCCAAGGTCACCCGGTGCGGGGAGCTCGTGAAACAGTCCAAGGGTAACATTAATCTAAATCGCCTGCAGAATAGCAGACATTCATGTGATGTATTGACAGTCAAAAAGGAGAAGAAGAAGAAGAAGGCGAAGAGCGACGAGGAGAACGAGGAGGAAGAGTCCGATGAGGAGAAGAAGCCCAAGAAGAAAAACAAGAAGGAGAGGCGGAAGGACAAGAAGGAGAAGAAACATAAGAAACGGTATGTTCCACAGCTTATAAAGCATAGTGCCTACAAAATTATATTTTCATGACGATTTAAAGGCGACTTTTCATGGAATAACTTTAAATTATACTCGTATAGTTAAACATTTCAGTTCCTCTGACTTAATTTAATATTTTGTGTTTCTAGTCGGAATGAAGATGGTGTATCCGAAGAAGAGGGCGAAGTCAAGGAAGAGGAGCTCCATCCGCTGGCTTCGATAAGCAACATAAATCCTGAGGATATTCCAGATGTACCCACAAATAAATTCCTCATGCGTGGAGGAGGGGATCGGAAGGATGGAAATCGGGGCAAAGGTAGTGGTTATACAAAAAATCTATTATTTGAGTATAATTGACCGGCAGCCATTTTCTTGTTTCTAAAATTTATTTACCTTCATGTCGTCTTTGACAAAATGATATGATCTTAAGCTGCCATATTTGTGTAAACATCTTTCACCATCCATTCTCGACAAAGCTGGCTGTGTTGGGATAATATTTCTTTGTTGGTACGCATGAAAGCCAACTAGGCAACGAAAATTTTCATTTCGTGATTATAATTATTGACAGCACTGCTGCCAACTGTAATGTAGGTAAAGCTTTAATTCATGCGGCAAGACTTGACACAACTCTGCATAAATTTGACCATTACATTTTTGCAGACGACCGGAATAACAGAGACAGGCGAGGGAACAGGGACAGGTTTGGGGGCAGAAGGGACTGGGACACTAATCAGGGTTACAATAACAACAGGAGAGATAACAGAGGTCCACCAATGACAAAAAGTGGCCGCGTGATTAAAGGAAGAGGAGTTTTCGTAAGTATTAATATCGATGCTATAAAATATTTCATTAAATTTCTCAATGGAGAGACACGAATTATAATTAACAAAACAGAATGAAACAAAATATTTTGCCGCATCTATATGGTTATGATTCAAGCCCAAGTTAATCTGGTGCTGACTATACTTGTCATAATAATAATACCATTAATGTGTATTACTCTTTCAGAGATTTAGAACACCATCAAGGAGTCGTTCGCGAAGTGTGACGCCGGTCCACTGGAAGAAGGAAGAGATGAGGGTGATCAAGCTGTCGGAATATGAAAAGAAGGAAGCGACACGTAAGCAAAAGGAAGAAAAGAAAATTGAATCTGAAATGCCACGTGAGGCGACCCGAAGCCCTGTAGTACGGAACAACGATGACGATAAAGAAACCAACAATTACAAATCTAAGGACATTGACTACAACGCTCTCGACTATGAGGACAACGCCTCTGAGGACGAAAATGACACCCCGAAGAAGCAGGTGCCAAGCCTCGTGCAGTATCCCCTCCCTGGCAGCTTCAAGCCCCTTGAGAAGCCCCCACAAGACGAGAACCACCGCAAGGAGGAGAAAGAGAACATCGACATGGAGGAGAACATCCCGAACAAACGTTCTGAGGTGCTGGCGATGGCGCTTGGCGTGCAGATCAAGACCGGCTCAGACCCACCCACTGGGGAGATCACCATAAGCGGCTATGATAAAAAGAACAAGCAGAAAGCCAATGAGGAGGAGAAGAAAAAGCGGGACCAGGAGCTCACGGCCCGACTGCTGAAGATGGCCGGGCAGGTGGATGCCCCACCAGCCCCAAAGGAGGCTAATAAACGGAACAAGTTTGAGTCTGAGAAACCTGACTTGCGCGTGGATCGATTTAGAAACGGGAGAAACAGGGAGTTTGAAAGGAAAAGGGATCCTCGTGACAGGAAATTCGAGGCGAGGAGAATGCATGATCGTCAGCCCAGGCGGGAAATTGAAAGGTACAGGCCTAGAAGGAGGTCTCCCATCAAAAGGTCTCGATCACGAGAGCGAAGGAGGTAAATTATTATTGATTTATTAACAGAGAGAGAAACCACCTTTATTGGGCTATCAAAGTTTATTAACAATTGGAAAAGGTCTATTTTTTGAAAATTTCTTGAAAATTAGAAAAAGTTTATTAATAATTTATAAGATTTATATTTTTTTTAAATGTGTAAGATATATTTAATTATTTATATATTGAACACAATTGAAATAAGGGTTTTAACTATGTGAAATTATATCTATTTTCCAGATCTCGTGGTGTGGAGTCTAGATCGAGGCGTTCGCGTAGCCGTGATAGACGTGACAAACGCAAATCAAGATCGCCGAGTGAAGACAAGCGGAAGAGGAGACACTCCGGCAGCGAAAAACGGGAGAAGAGCAAGGAGCCTGAGAAGAAAGAGGAGACCGAGGCGGAGAAGTTTAAAAGGCGTGCGGAACAGATACTCTTGCTCAAGAAGAAGATGGAGTTGGAATTCCTGGAAATGAAGAAGAAGAAAGAGGAAGAGGATAGATTGGTTAGTATTATGTATTAACGTAGAAGAAAAATAACAATCTAATTTGGTTAAGATATGATTGAAATTCAGATATATTGCGTATGTGGTCATGTTGAAATTGATTTTTTTTACACCATGTAAAACGTATATGGCTTCGAGTTTGTATTGAAATTATGGCAGTTGGTAAAAATTGATTGAGGCCATTTCCTTGTGAGTTTATTAAATTTAATGATCTATAATTTCAACTCAACTTTTGACAAATGTCACATTACAAAACACTTGCATTACCTCAACAGTAGATGTTTAAAGGTGGTAAAAAACCACCAACAACGTGACCACAAATTTTATTGCACATATAGTACATGTTCAATCTACCAGTCGGAAAAACTGATCATTTTATTTCAATTTGCCAATAATGTGGACCTTGTAAATATAATTTTCTTTATATGTTGATAGCCGCATTTTTATTATTTGGTTGTTGCACGTCTACATCCAACGTTGTTTGGTTGCAGTTGTTGCTGGACAAGCAGCGTAAAGCTAAAGAGGAGGCCGAGATGTTGGAAAAGGCGAAGAGAGTAAAACGCGATGCATTGGAGAAGGAAAAGCTATTGCAGACCGTTAAAGCACTGCAGGAGCTTGACAAGAAAGCACCGGCCAAGAGGAAGCCGTCTCGGAGCTCAAGTTCCAGTAGTTCCAGCAGCTACAGTAGCAGTTCAAGCGACAGATCACGCAGGTACACAATCACTCAATCAAAATCTCGTGGTTTTCATTTACATTTTTCACTACTTTAATGCATCATCTTGCAACTGCAGTTTAATGCAGTTTCATTCGACTGATTTGCAAGTGGGAAAATCCCGAGGCAGAATTTTAAAATAAGACTCGTGTACTAAGCAACATCAATTTCCTCTGTTGGCTAAATGGCTAAAAAGGCTAAATAAAGTTTTTTATTATTTTAATTCCAAGTAATCTTAATTTTGATAGAATTATATTTACTCCAGATAAGTCTTGTGATAAATTTACTTATTATAATTATAATTGTGTGCACTCTTAAAACTTCTTAACAAATTTGCAATAGCACGGAATGTTGAAATCGCAACAAATTTGTACATCATCTCGAATATATTCTACATTTCTTCATAATTGTTTTTAGGAGGAGGTCAACATCTCGCTCAAAAAATCGGCGTAGGAGGTCGTCGACCAGCAGCGGCTCGAACAGGCGCCGATCGAGGAACAGAAGTACGTCTCGTCGCGACCGCAGGAGATAATCTTGCCGGTTGTGTTTTGTTGTAAATTTGGACAGCGTTCACAGCTCCCCCCCAGATAATTCGGTTGTTTTTTTTCAATTCTTTGCGGTGTCTAATTATGTTATAGGCAGTGAATTTACAATAGTTTTCAAGGTATCAATATTTTCAGATGAAAAAATATATATACTTCAATTAAGATGTCGTTTTTAGAGAAATTGGGCATTTAATATTTTCCGGCACCTTCCCGGCATCCACACAAATTTACATAAGCTTTATTATTCCAATCCTTGAAATGTACACTTTGTGCGTTTGCCGATTCTAAAATGGCACAGTGGTTTGCGTGTATTTTAGTTCAAAGTTCAAGCCCGAGATTCGAGCAGCAATAATTTCAGTATTTTGCATAATAATGCAGTTCTAGATTAGATTGACTGCAGGCTCGGTATTACATTCTCTGATTAACTAACCGGTGGTTAATTTCTGCAGTCGGCAAAATGATATTCGTGGAAAGTAATGTTTAATTGAGCTGTTGATATCCATTTTTTATTTTTAATTCAGGTAAGAATTTCTTTCCAGCAATATCATAATGTACATTGTCCCTTGTATATTTCTTATCTGAATTAAAAAAAAAAAACTCCCACTCTGGTTTTCAACGGCTCAATTATACATAATGTGACTATTAAGTCACTTGTATCAATTGTGTTACGAGGTCGCAATGACACCCCTAATTGCCACTTCGTAAATTCTAAATTATATACACCACCAGGAGCGAGCGCTTACAATCCAAGCCTATTTCGTTCCTTTGAGCATGTAACACCACTGCTTTTGTTCTTACTTTCTTCTCTTACATTTATGTTGAAAATTATTGTTTCATAATTGCCTCCAAAAGTACTAAAATGTTTCCATGTTTGCTATTTATTGATTGAATGCTTGAATCTAATCTATTAGAAAAATAATCAGTTTTGTGTTAATAGCACACAACTATAATCAGTTTTGTGTTATTAGCACACAACTACTTTATGTAGTTCTAGATTGCATAGACTCGGTATTTAATTCCCTGATTAACTGTTAGATTTTTTGTAGAAACTCTATTATACTTAACAAATGACTATAAAACCAAGTCTACCCGATTGTATTGCGAGGTTGCAGGGAATTATGACTAAAACCAAGTCTTCCTGATAGTATTGCAAGGTTGCAGAGAATTAGGAGAAAATCTGACAGATTTTGTTATTATTTTAAAGTATACTTAAACCTTAATTACTTAATTAGGACTGAGCATGTACATTTTTCTGTAGTGCAAGTTCTATTCAGAGTATCTAATTTTAATAGTCAACATTTTGTTGTCTATGATATTCAGGCATTCAATGAATGAATAGCAAAAACGAAAATTTGCTTTGTAACCGAATCTACTACAGTTTTCATTTTTGATATCCTACGGATTATTCAATTTTCCTGGCAATCACCCACTATAATTTTTTAACAACTTTCTGTATTCTAACCAAGTATTTCTTTTCCTTCAGATAGTCATTGCTTTCCTTTTGGGCTTCCCACTTCCAAACTTCTTCCTTTCAACGTGCTAGCTCGGTTTCTCCTATGTTGGGGCTTGGACTTCTTCGCCAGATGCCGGTTTTTTTGGTGCTCTGAGGAGGATGTGTATGGTGGTTGTTTAGCTGTTGCTGCAAAAAGGTAGGAATTTTATGTATTTTTTTTTTGTGTAAAAGCGCAATATTAGTCAAACATCAGGCGTTTGGTAAAACTGACTGATTACAACCCACTTATTATGATAATAACCAATAACCTTATTGCCGAAAAAAATTATACTGCACCAAGATAATATAGAATATTTACCAAATGTTGCAACCTTGGTTTTAAATCTTGGAAGTATTTGTTTATTTAACGATGGCATATTTGCCCGTTGCTATGGCCAATTGCCATCACCAAGAGGTGAGTCATCACACTCGGAAAATTTTCTTTGCTGGATTTTGATCCATCCATAGTAACATAGTGTCTTTCAAATAGGCTCATATCTGCATTACAACCCACTTATTATGATTATAACCAATAACCTTATCACCGAAAGAACTATACTTTAAAAATTAAAAACAAACAAAATTGCAGTGAATATCTTCAAAAGTATATAAGTTAGATTTAGACTAATTCATGATTTAAAAAAATTGATATGTGTCATAATTGAGACATATAAAGCGCAATAAGTGTTCATACATTTTTTTTCTCCATATCTTCAATAACGAGCGAAGAAGAAATCAAGTTTTCAGTGTTTTTATTACTTGTAATTTAGATGTGGGTACTTTTTGAGGTACTGCATATAAGTTTCCATTTAAAAAAAATGATATGTGTCATAATTGAGACTATAAAACACAATTGGGGTTCATACATTTTTTTTTCTTGATATCTTCAATAAGGAGCGAAGAAGAAATCAGTTTTTCACAGTGTTTTTATTACTTGTCATTTAGATGTGGGTACTTTTTGAGGTACTGCATATAAGTTTCCTTTTAACACTCCATTTAAAAAAATTGATATTATGTGTCATAATTTATAGTATAAAGCCCAATAAATGTTCATAATTTTTTTTTTATATCTTCAATAAGGAGCGAAGAAGAAATCAGTTTTTCGCAGTGTTTTTATTACTTGTAATTTAGATGCGGGTACTTTTTGAGCTACTGCATATAAGGTTCCATTCAACAGTCCATTTAAAAAAATTGATATTATGTGTCACAATTGAGACTATAAAGTGCAATAAGTGTTCATACATTTTTATTTTTCTTGATACCTTCAATAACGAGGCAGGAAGAAATCAGGTGTTCAGTGTTTTTATTACTTGTAATTTAGATGTGGGTACTTTTTGAGGTACTGCACAAAAGTTTCCATTTAACACTCCATTTAAAAAAAATTGATATTATGTGTCATAATTGAGACTATAAAGCGCAATAAGTGTTCATACATTTTTTTCTTGATATCTTCAATAATGAGCGAAAAAGAAATCAGTTTTTCGCAGTGTTTCTATTACTTGTAATTTAGATGTGGGTACTTTTTGAGGTACTGCATATAAGTTTCCATTTAAAAAAAATGATATTATGTGTCACAATTGAGACTATAAAGCGCAATAAGTGTTCATACATTATTTTTCTTGATATCTTCAATAACGATCGAGGAAGAAATTAGGTTTTCAGTGTTTTTATTACTTGTAATTTAGATGTGGGTACTTTTTGAGGTACTGCATATATGCTTCCATTTAACACTCCATCTTAAAAAAATGATATTACGTGTCATAATTGAGACTATAAAGCGCAATAAGTGTTCATACATTTTTTTTCTTATTATCTTCAATAACGAGCGAAGAAGAAATCTGGTTTTCAGTGTTTTTATTACTTGTAATTTAAATGTGGGTACTTTTTGAGGTACTGCATATATGTTTGTATTTAACACTCTCCCGTGATCCCCATGCTACTTATTCCGAACACCCTGTATAAAACCTGTAAAAAATAACATTTTTCGAATGCTGTCATCAAAACTTAAAGAAAAATAACGAATTATCCTTTTTCACAACGACATTTATTTCGCTAAATGTATAGATGCCATCATAATTGATACAGATTTTCATCAAAATGTAAATGTCATCAAAAGTTCACATTTGAATATTCAGTTGACAAAGTGAGTCTTTTTTGTCACCTAGCTGCGAAGTATTTTTATGTTCTAGAATGCCAAAGTCTTTTTCGTTCTAGAACATAAAACAAATATAATAATTTGTCAATTATTCAACTTACATTTATAATTTTATTAATTAAATACATAACATACGAAAACTATTTTGTACCTACTACATGTAAATTGAAAGTGTCGATATTGCAGTGAGTCAAATTTATGCCAGATCCAATGCTGTCCGTTATCGTAGCGTTCAGTTTTGGATGTTCAATGCTGTAATTGTGCAAGTTTACTGCACACGTTGTATTATTGGCAACTTCTGTAGGGTCTGCTGAAGACGGTAGCAATTTATTTGCAATTGAAATTTTATTTTGTATAGAATCTTCTATATGTTTCCACGACTATACTGAATATTTATGGTTCAAACAATTTCAAATATAAATGAATTGTTGTTATAAATGAATAATAACAAAATTGTCTTGTATTGCAGTTTTCTGCAGTTTTTGAAAAAATCTTGTTTGTATCCACTGCGTTCAAGAATGGAAGTTATTTTACCGAGGCAAAATATCCATTCGAGAACGCGGAAGCATTTCACATTCTAGATATAAAAATAACTATTTGCTTGGTATAAATACTTTATTGTTTAGTCATTTATGTTCAGTTTTAAATTTTTTGCTAGTAAAAAACTATGTAAGTTAAAATTACATAGTTGTATATATTGTTTTATAGAATTTTCACTAGTTAAAAATATGTTATGTTCTAAAATTTTTGCTCAAAAAAACTATGTAAGTTAAAATTACATAGTTGTAATAGTTGTAGAATTTTCAGTAGATAAAAATATGTTGTGTTAAGTTTTATTAGGTCAGATTAGGTTACTATTAATAACTTATCCTCACTTTACTTTAAGTTTGATTAGTTTATAAGGTTTGGATAGGGTAATAATCTGAGCTAACCAAACTTAACATAACCTATCCTAACCAAACTTAACATAACCTAGGATTAATAACCAATTCTAACCTAACTTTACCCAACTCTTATGTACTTTTGACTGAGTGAGCTATGATTTTTATCCTGAAATGTAGTATTTTCACCGAGTAAAAGTACTACACAATTTACTATACAAATTAATTGCCAGTACTGGGCCATTGCTTGGCTAGACATTTTTGTGTGTTTGGGAGGTACTTGGCAATTACAAATTTTATGGAGAATTATGCTGTTGCATTGATATTTGATTTTTTTTTTGTTTCGTGGGGAATAATATATTAACATACTTAAACAACAATCACCCAGTTTAAATATTAACTGTATATTTTTTTTGTGGTAGTTGATAGGCTATATCTGTCCCTGAAATTTCTGAAAATTTATCCAACGGATATTTTGAAAATAATATGAGACCATAATTAATTGATTAAATTAGTTTTTTTTTCACAGTTTAAGGTAAAAGTAATATAATAATTATAATAATATTTCACAAAGCTCATAGAATAATATAGATCATAATTATTTAAATTCTGTAGCTATCTAGATTGGGTTTGCAATTCTTTAATATTTTTCTCACATTTTATCGATAATTTCTTTCTACTTAGCATATAAACATGCGACGCAATAAAAAATAACCGCGTGCCGTTTGCCATTGAATAACAGCCCATAGATTAAGTTACACCGGTGAACGCCAGTTATATAATTATTTAAACAACGCGTTTATTTGCGGCGACGCACGGTGGACGATAATTTTTCATTTGACCTAGGTCATGTGTATAGTATTCTATTAGCGCGACGATAACATAAACACTGTCGCGCCTGCGATCCGCTAAAAATCGCGCCCGGGGGGCCAAGGGGCACTGATAAGGCCCCCGATAAGCTGTTGCGTAACCGGAGTGTCTGCCGAATCCGGATGGGGGCCCAGGTGCGTGCTTTGTTGCCGCAGGAGATGCAAAAAATCGCGTAGATATTGCGAAGGTTTTATTAGTAGTAATTTTTTGCGGCGGAACGATTTTCCGGGTGCGCATGCGCCCGAGCAGACCAAAGGCGTGCTGTTCTCACCCAGTAGGGGGCCAGAATTGAATCGCTCGAAAGTAACGAGTCTGTAATTTATTGCACAATTAATTTAAGACGCTGTCACAACTACAACATTTCGTTATTATTAATTGGGGGTTCAAGAATTGTTATATTCTGTAATGAATTGTATTCAATTGCCTACGCTATTTTTGGAAAAATATTTAAATGACGAAGAAATTTGCCAAAAATTATCAATATGAATTTACACATAATTAAACACCGTTTGCTATATTTCCTCCTTATAGTAGGCGGTGATATGTTTCTTGAGTACTTTTGAGCAAACAAACTTAAAACTATGCCTGAAAAAAAGTCGATGAAATAACTAATCGACATCGTTCTAACACGAAACCCTTAAAACTTGTATATGAATCTCCATTTTAGTTCTCAATTTTATTTATTCTTCTGCAGAAAATGTTTCATTTATAGTATTTTCACTTGAAATTGAAAATCTACCTACAATGAGGGTTTATTACGGTCAAGGGTTCTCCATTGTATGGCGTGCTGTGAAGAGGCTCAATGGACTGCAATAAACACCCTTCGTAGGTAATTTTCCGTTTCAAGTAAAAACACTATACGTTGCATTTAATTATGATGTTTATAGCAAACTACACAATGTATATAACGTTTTTTTTTCATTTAACAAAAAGATTTGTTTAGCGTTAGTTAGTGTAGATTGCTTAGGTTTTTGCGCAAACAATAACACTTACAGTAAATTATTGAGTAATTACGATTCTGTAACACCTATTCAGATTAACTAATTTTAGATTAAAATGGGCGAAATAATACTTTTTCATAAATCTACTTTTAATGGTCCAAATAAATGCTTTATTGATGAAAAGTCACCTCGTCCGTAAGAATCGGGCAATCAATAGTCTTGGTTAACACTACTACACAGGCCCCAGTGCCGAGGGGCTTAATGAATCTACCCAGGAAAAAAGTCTTGTTTCCGAATCTCCCCTGGGGCAATATTAAATTTGTTAGATTTTTCTCCAGTATTCCTCCAATATTTGTCTCCAGCATATCTGAAAAATCGTCCGTGATAAAGCCAATGGTTTTAGTACACATGGACATTTCGTCCACGAATTTCGTTTATTAGGTGCCCACGGGATTGCTAGTTTCAGTTCCCCTCTTATTCTTCAATTTATTGATATCTGGTTTGTTGTGAAGTTTAACAAATCTATTTATTTGTTGGTTTTCTTTATTTATTTGTTGGTGTTCTCTATTTATTTGTTGGTTTTCTCATCTTATAATACATGTGGTTTGGTAGTTTGCTTTAAAATGTTTAAATGGTCTAAAATTTTGTTTATTGGGTGCCTACGGGATTGCTAGTTTCAGTTCCCCTCTTATTCTTCAATTTATTTATATCTGGTTTGTTTTAAAGTTTAACAAACCTATTTAGTTGTTGGTTTTCTTTTTTTATTTGTTGGTTTTCTCTATTTATTTGTTGGTTTTCTCATCTTATAATACATGTGGTTTGGTAGTTTTGGTTTAAAATGTAACAATCCAATTTGTTGATGGTACACTTAAATGTGATAATTGATTAGCCTGGCGGTCAATTATCACACAAAATGGGCGATAATGTAACGCAACAGAGATATCTTTATTGGCTCATTGTACAAGGTACTCAAGAGTTATTGAACCCGGTCACCTCGCGGAACGCGAATCACCTTGATTATTTGCGCGAAGCAGGAACTGCTGTGGGAATAGAGCGTGATATTGAAAGACGTGAACTTTCGGTGTATTATTTCTATCGATTTCGTTTTATCGATTGCTTGATTTCTGTTCGCAGAATAATCCGCTACGGCGAATATATATGTTTAAAAAAGGAAGTTATTGAAAAAACGATTCTTTGCACAAATATATTTTTTCTAAACTCCTCCTATATTACATTAATATTTTTTTGTACTTGTTCCCTAAAATAGCTATATTTTACGGACTCTTAATCATCCTTAATATGAGTCTTTTCGGGATTCAATCCCAAAAAGTTGCCATGGTTAAACAATGTGGTTACTAAGGTGGCATGAAAATTAAAATCCGAAGCGCACTATTTTCGAGAAATATTTGCTCTGATGATCGTAATTAATGTCAATAAAAGGTTTAAATGTGTTTCATGAGCATATACAAAAAAAAATGTTTGAAACACATACCTAAATTAATTCTTTGGACTCATCTGCTATTCATATTTTTTTTTGTTTAGACTCGAAGGATTAAATGTGTTTTGTGAGCATATACAAAAAAATGTTGTTTGTAACACATACCTAAATTAAGTTTCTTTGGACTCATCTGCTATCCCTATTTTTTTTGTTTAGACGTGAAGGTTTAAATGTGTTTTGTGAGCATATACAAAAAATGTTGTTTGTAACACATAACTAAATTAAGTTCCTTTGGACTCATCTGCTACTCCTATTTTATTTTTCTAGACGTCAACTTTCGGTATTTTCATTTCCACTGATTTTTTACGAATTATTGATTAGGGTCAACAGAAAAAATAGAAATACATTGTATGATTATGCACTTAAAAATATTTATAAAGCTATAAATATTTTAGGAATTTTGGAATATTTAAAAATTACAAAGTTTTTCATTTAAAGATACGTTTTTCTTCAAGCATGAACTTAGGGTATTTCATTTCTACGGGTTTTTGTACGGACACTTTATTTTCGTCTACAGAAAATAATAGAAAACAAAGAAAAAATAGAAGTATTGATAAAGCGATGTTAAAATGTTAGAAAATTAAAAAAAAAACAAGTTATTGAAAAAACGATGTTTTGCACAAATATTGTTTTCCTCGTTTTAACTTAATGTCTTCTGATTTTTTTGTAAATTGCGGAAATACACTTCTGTACAAAATTAAGGAACCACCAAATATGTTTTTAAATTGCGGAAATACACTTCTGTACAAAATTAAGGGACCACCAATTTTTTTTTTAAATTGCGGAAATACACTTCTGTACAAAATTAAGGGACCACCAAATATATTTAAAATAACTTTTCCAATTTATAAGTTGTTTTCAATAGATTTTTCACATATCATAAATTGACGGTTATTAAACACTATTATTATTTGTTAGGAAACACTTGCATTTATATATTTATTCGGTTCATTAAATGTCGTTATCTCGTTTTAAATTTATTTTGAATTTTACTAGAGGTCTCTTCATTTTGTCTAGAGGGGATAAAATTTGCGATACTAAAAAAAAAAAAAGTTAAATCTGCATTCAGGATTACTCACAAGTTTGGTTATGCAGTTCAAAATATTTAGAAAGCTATAAATATTTCAGGAAATTGTGGAATTTTTAAATAATTTAAAATTACAACATTTTTGATTTAGAGATACGTTTGTTTTAAGCGTGAACTTTCGTATTTTATTTCTACAGAGTTTTTTACGGGCTAATTTATTTGGGTATCCGCAGAAAATAGTACAAAACAAAGAGAAATTAGATGTTATTGAAAAAGCGATGTTAAATTGTTAGAAAATAAAAAAAAGAAGTTATTGAAAAACGATGGTTTGCACAAATATGTTTTTCTTCATCTTAACTTAATGGTTTCTAAATTTTTAAAACGTACTAACATAATCCAGCATATGTTATTTATAATAATTTCCAAAATGTTGCCGGACATTTGGCACATTTTTTTCTGGCAATTTTCCAATATTTTTTTATCAAAATTTTAAGTATTTTGTCAACATTTCAAGGATTATTCTCAATTTAGTAATTATTCAGTGAAAGTTTCAATAATTGCTACTAATTTTTTACTTATTCCGTCAAAATTCTGACCATTACTGTCAATTTTACAATTATTTCTATTACAATTTCAATGATTACTGTCAGATTTGCAAATAGTTCTATCAAATATAGGAATATTCTGTAAAAAATTTAATACTTTATTTAAAATTTCACTATATTTTCAATTATTCTGCCAAAATTTGAGTGATTCTGCCAATTTATCAATTGTTCTGTAAATTTTTTAATGATTCAGTCAACATTTCTATGGGTTATTTATGATAATTTAATAATTCTGTAAAAATATCAATAATTAGTGGAATTTTTTAAACTATTTTCATATTTTTTCAAGTATTCTGTTAAAATTTCTAAGATTTATCTGAATTTACCAATAATTCTGTCAACATTTCAATGATTGTTACCAATTTGTCATTTATTCCGCCAAAGTATCAATGAGTGTTAAATTGTCAATTATTTACTTCAAATTTAAATTATTCTGTTTAAATTTGAATAAGTACTGTCAAACATTCAATGGTTACTGTTCAATTATAATTATTAAATCAAAATTCTGATGATTACTGTCCATTTTTCAATTATTTCTAGTACAATTTCAATTAATACTGTCACATAGCAAATGCAAATAGTTCTATCAAAAATTGGAATATTCTGCCAAAGTTTTAATAATTTAGTCAACATTTGATATGATTGCCGCTAATTTTTTTAATTATTCTATCAAAATTTTAATGATTCCGTAAAAATATCTATGATTACTCTCAATTTATCAATTATTCTGTCAACATTTTTATGATTATTACCAGTTTGTCAGTTATTCCGTTAAAATTTTTTTAATGAGTGCTATATCGACAATTATTTACGTCAAAATTTGAATTATTCTGTCTAAACTTGAAATGAGTACTGTAATGTAATGAATTATTTACCAGTATTAAATAATTCTGTCTAAAATGTCGATAATTACTGTCAATTTTTTAATTATTCTATCAAAATTTCAACGATTCTTGTCATTTTAGCAATTATTCCCTAAAAATTTCATGATTGCTGTCAATTTATCAATTATTCTGTCAAAATTTTAATGATTCCGTAAAAATTTCTATAATTATAGTCGAATATTAAAATATTTGTCAAAATTTAATAATTCTGTCAAAAATATCAATAATTAGTGCCAATGTTTTAATTATTTCCATATTTTTTTTAATTATTCTGTTAAAATTCTAAGGATTATTCTTAATGTCAAAAATATCAATAATTAGTGCCAATGTTTTAATTATTTCCATATTTTTTTAAAATTATTCTGTCAACATTGTAAGGATTATTCACAATGTAGCAATTATTTCGTCAAAATTTCAATGATTACTAAGAGTTTGTCACTTATTCCGTCCAAATTTTAATGATTGTTATATTGTCAATTATTTACGCCAAAATTTCAATAATTGTGTCTAAATTTGAATGAGTTCTGTCAAACATTCAAAGGTTATTGTCCAATTATAATTTTTAAGTCAAAATTCTGACGATTACTGCCCATTTTTTCATTTTTTTTTATTACAATTCCAATGAATTCAAATATGGAAATAGTTTTATCAAAAATTGCAATATTCTGCCAAATTTTTACTTATTTTGTCAACATTTCAATGAATGCCATAAATTTTGCAATTATTCTGTCAAAATTTGAACGATTTCTGTTAATTTATCAATGATTCTGTTAAAATTTTAATGATTACGACAAAATTTCTATGATTACGAAAGATACGAAAGAATTATGAAAGAGGGTCATTATATTTGCACAGCTGCGTAAAAAAATGAGAAAAAAAAATAAGGAAAACTTTACTAAAAGGCTAATTGAAAACTTCAAACGATCATTTTTTCAAAGGAAACTACACGATATTTCTGGGTACCAACATAATAAAACTGTATATGGCAAGCCGTTGACAATAACAACCGTAAACAATAAAGGATAAACTATTTTTTTCTTAAAAAATGGTTTTTGAACTATTATTAAGAAAAAAAGGCGGAAAGACCCCATGGGGTCGATAGCCTAATAAAGATTGTTTATATATATATATATATATTAAGAAAAAAATATAAAGTTAAATTAATTTAAAAAACTAAAGAAAACATGATTGATAGAATCCGAACCGCCAGGACTTTCAGCGACAAATTAATTTATTTATCCAGCAAAATGGAAATGTCTTTGAACCTATAATTTTTAATTTTCCTTAATAATAGTTCAAACACCTTATAAATTCCGGTATTTTTTATTGTTTATTATTGTTAACATCTTGCCATATTACGGCTTTTATGTCAGACATTACGGAAATGTCTTTGAACCTATTATTTTTAATATTCCTTAATAACAGTTCAAAAACCTTATAAATTCCTTTATTGTTTATTATTTATTATTGTCCACATCTTGCCATATTACGGCTTTATTATGTTGGTAGCCGGAAATATCGTTTATTTTCCTGTAAAAGTAAACTTTTGAAGTTTTGAATTTTAGTAGACTTTTCTTTAATTTTTCTCGACAATTTTCTTATGTAAGGTATTGAAATTTTGACACAGGTGTACTAATAATAATATTTTTTTATTATTATCAATAGGCCCTTTACCTTTCGGTGTGGGCTATACATGACATATCTTACATTACTAATAATAATAATATTTATTTGTGCTAATACAAACGTTTACACAGGTCAATATTCCCTCTTTCAAGATAAAAATTCCAAAAGTAGAGTTACCATTTAAAATTTTTAAGTTGGCTTTGAAAGTAAACTTCAAGGTTAAGTTCAAGGTCATCATGGCCTACTTGTAGACATACAACTTTTGTTAGAGTCAATTTTCACTAACGTACATACCTTCGGAGTGTTTTGCGGGGATTGATTAAAATGGCCTACCCTGTATACACATTCTATAGAAAAGTGTTATATCTTTAAAATTTTATCATTATTCTAAAATACCCATAAATGGCTTCTTGGAACAGATAAAGGTGACTCCTAAAGGCAATCGCTAATTTATTAGCATTTAAAAGCTAAGCTAAGCTAGCTGGAATGAGTTTGATATGACATCTGATGAAGAAAATACTGTCAACCATGAAGTTTTCTGACTTATTTGAGTGTAAAAAACCATTTGATTTTGAAAATATTCAAATTTTCTTTGATTGAAAATGTGTTGAATACACCAGTTTTGGAATCAATTGAAAATGAACCATGAAGTTTTCTGTGATTAAAATAACGAACCTCCTGACTTATTTGAGTGTAAAAAACCTTTGATTTTGAAAATATTCAAATTTTGTTTGTTGATTTACCAATTGAAAATGTGTTGAATCCACCAGTTTTGGAATCAATTGAAAATGAACCATGAAGTTTTCTGTGATTAAAATAACGCACCTCCTGACTTATTTAAGTGTAAAAAACCCTTTGATTTTGAATATATTCAAATTTTCTTTGATGATTTACCAATTGAAAATGTGTTGAATACACCAGTTTTGGAATCAATTGAAAATGTATTCGCAGTTAGTGTAATATCAAATATTCAAGCACCAACTGGTCAATTGTTATTAAAATCAATCAAAAACTATTAAGGATAAATTTGTGTAACATATATGCACCAATTTGTAAATTGTGCGACTTACAAATCAATTACCAAGTGTGAAATGACGCATATGGACATACTAAAAAAAACAATAATAAATAAATGATCAACAATTGTTTGTTTTGGTGATTTTTTTCTGTAATCTATGATCAAGTAATTTTTTGAACAAAAACTGAAAATTTGGTTAAAATATATGTCAATTGTTAGGTTAGATTTCAATTAAAATGATGGTTCTTGTACTTGAAGATTGCCTTTTACTTCTTCATGTTAGTGGTAAATGCGTAGTTTGAGGTCTGTATTGTATGAATAATTGGCGATTTTATGCCCAAGTCGGGTCCCGCGCGATACGCCACTGGCGGATGTAAATGTTGAATGGGTTCGTTCGTGCGGCCTCAGTGTTGGCCGTACTCCGCAGAAGTCGTACGCTAGTCAAGTTGGTATTCCGCTTTGAGACGTTCCGCTCGTTGAAAGTGAAGTGCATTTAAACCGCATAGTGTCCAAATGATTACTCATTTATGGCGATACAAACATTTCAACTCGGCATTGTGCTTGCAATAGGATTTTCTCTGGCTACTGCAGCACGTGAGTACAATATACATTATTACATAGTGCGGACATAGCAGCGAAACTCATGTCTCTTCCTTCCTGCCAACCACCGTGCCTGTCGTATTTTTTTTTCTGCGCCAGCACACGGGCATACAAAATAATCGTGTGTTTATACAAACGCGGTGAGGGCTGTATAAGTTGTGTGTGTATGTTTTGCGAGTGTCGCGTGTGTGCTGGTGTATTGGCAATATGGCGTGTCCCGCATCGGAACGTCGGAGTAGGCTCTTGGCATGCCTGGCCCACCGGGTACAGGTCGTGGGTGCCCCAGCACTTGGCCCCGGCTCCGTGGCACCCGTCGGCACGCTCCTGGGGCCCGTCAGGCCGCCGACGACCCCCTCGGCGGGCTGTCATTGAGAAAACATGCCTCGTCTACCTGCGGTTCACGGACCTAAACAATACCACGCCACCGTTCACTCTCACCTCCTCCTCCGCCCCCTCAGAACGGGAAACGTAATTACGTGAACGCCAAAACGCACATTCAACCAGCGCCGAAACCCGTAACATGTACGCGCACAAAAAACAAATGCATATCCAAGCCCCCCGCGCCCCCACATTAATTAAGTTACTTAATGTTACTTAATGCAATCGATAAATTCCAGCGCTCTGTGTGTTGATCTCGCTGGACGTGTGCATGTGTGTATGTGTGTGTGTGCACCTTGCACGCTCTCCGTACACGTCAATTAATTTAGGAGAGTATGTGGGTCAAATGGGCCTCTTCTTTCGTCGCCAGTACCGTTTCTAACGAGCGTTAGGCGGCCCCACGGGGCAGGCATTAAAATTCCTCATATTACGTACCCGGCGACCACAGAACTGCGTAATTCCCGAAAAAGCACCACATCTCAATATTTCAAAACAAACGCGCCATCCACTGATAAACTTGAGAACAGACATATCTGATGGTTTAAAATACCCTCCAGAAGATTAGAAACACATTGTGCCGACTGTTTCTTAACTTCGTGGCATGTTTATCCGTCAGATAAGTTATGCTCTAAGTTGAAAAGACCTGCGCTAAACAAGGCGAAGCACAACAAGAAAAGTTTTGTTCCCTCGTGTTTTTTTGTGGTAAAGTTGGGGCCCTTTTAAAAAGTAATACTGATATTTTTTTGTTCACGTCTGAACAATTATTACAGTACTAGAACAGTATTAAAAAGGGACAGAATATATCATTACAGTATTAATAAGGGACAGCAAACATCATTATTGTATTTTTTAAGGGCCAGAAATCATTAGTACTTAGCTAATTACAATGTAATAATAACATAATCAGGTGTATTGCGTATCAACAACTTGCACCTTACTGGACATCATCACATTCGAATGTCAGATGCATATATGACATAAATGCATCTGACATTCGAATGTAATGCTGTCAAATAACTTACACGTTACTGCTAAAGTTTTTTGGCATTTTTTTAAATCTAAATACAAATACAGATACTTCAGAAAAAAAATTATCTAGATAAAGTTTAGGTACTCAAGCAAGAAGTATCTAGATACTTGAAATGTATCTAGATACTGTATCTAGATACATTACAACACTGCATATAATGTGGACTATTATTCACGACATGGCGTCTCAAATCATCCAAGTGATAGTCATATGTTATTTTCTCTATACTGCTCATTTTAATTTTAAGGCCCGATCTATTCACCTCCCAGTAAAGTGTCTGTTACTTACGTGACAGTTAACTCTACTTGATACAGTTGATCAGAGTTCGGTCTTTTCATCAATTCTGTCCTGCAGAGTATGCTGTAAGTAGTAACAGGACAGAATCGAACATTTTCTGTCCATTAACTATTACCATTAAACCATTCACTTAGACTCTAAGTTCATTAAACCATTCACTGTCCTATAACGTATCCTCTAAGTCTTAGAGGATACGTTATAGGACAGAATTGATGAAAAGACGGAACTTTGCTAAACTTTATTAAGTAGGGTTAACTGTCACGTAAGTAACAGACACTTTACTTGGAGGTGAATATACTGGGCCTAACAATAACAAAACCCGAAACACATTGGATATTAATCAATTTTAGTTCTTGTTAAGTCAAAATATTATTCAATTTTAGCGTCAAATTTTATTGACATTGGTATGCTAGTTTTTGAGATATCGCAAACGAAGGTATATCAATATTTGAAAACAGTCGAAAACACATAATCACAGTAAAAATCTTCAGATATTTGATTTGTATCACAAATTGGATGTTATTTCAATTCAATATACTAGAGACCCACACGATACTCAATATCAGTAATAACTTGCAATAATATTGACAAGCTAGTGTTTGAGATATATCCAAAATGTTTAAAAACATCACTGAATTCCACTGTAGCAATAACATGGTTATAATAAAATCGAAAGAATTACGCATTGGATATTAATGCAAATCAAAATATTAGATGCCAACATATCACTAAATATGAATGATAAATTGCATCAATATTGGTACGCTTGATTTTGAATTATCGCTATTGAAGTCAGATTAATATATGAAAATATTATTGAAAAACATATGGGCACACTAAAAAGCAAATATCTCAAGAATCACGCATTGGATATTAATCCACTTCCAAAACTTAGATGCCAACATGTCATTAAATATCAATGATAAATTACATCAATATTGGTACGCTTGATTTTGAGACATCGCTTATTTAAGTCAGATCAATATAAAAATATTATTAAAAAACACACGATAACAATACACAATGTTTTAAAACATCACTGAATTCCACTGTAACAATAACATGGTTACAATAAAATCGAAAGAATTACGCATTGGATATTATTGCAATTCAAAATATTAGATACCAACATATCACTCTATATGAATGATAAATTGCATCAATATTGGTACGCTTGATTTTGAAATATCGCTATTCAAGTCAGATTAATATATGAAAATATTATTGAAAAACATTTGGGCACACTATAAAGCAAATATCTCAATAATCACGCATTGGATATTAATCCACTTCCAAAAGTTAGATGCTAACATGAGAACTTAGCATGAGAGTGCTAAGAATTTCTGAACCCAATAACAGGAGTCCCCAAAATGTTTGGCAGTAAGATCCACCCAAGAATTTTGTAAATTTATTGGTGAAAATTTGTACTTTTACTCGTATCTGTACATTATATTAATGTATTCCCATAATAATTCTATAATTAACTTTACATCAAAATTGAACCATTAATTTCGCTTTAATAATTCTTTTTTTTTTCAAATTGATAGGTTTTGTAACCTATTACTAATTAGAATACGTTTCTAGAATGAATTCTAATTAGTACACCTAGAATTTATTAGAAATTATGCAAGTAGTAAATAGAAAATATTTTTTTCTAAGTCTACTAGAAGTTTCTGAAAAGTTGGCCAATTTTCTGAAAATTTTGTTAAATACATTATGCAAATTACATAATTGCCATTAAAAATTCGTACTTTTACTCGTATCTGTACGTGATATTAATGTATCCCCTTAATAATTCTATAATTAACTTTACATAAAAATTACCTTAACAAATAACCATTAATTTCCATTTAATAATTCTATATTTTTTTTTTTAGTTTAATTTAATTAATCCTTTTTGTAACCTATTACTATTTAGAATAGGTTTCTAGAATTAATTCTAATTAATACATAATTAATACACCTAGAATATATTGAACATTTTGCAAGTAGTAAATCATTTTTTTTTTTTAAGTCTACTACAAGTCGTATCTTTGAGCTTGTGAAAGGTTCGTAGAAATAAGAAAAACAAAACACCCTTTTCACAAAACACATTTATTCAATCTAAATGTACATTTCAATCGCTAGGCAATCATCTTCAGTAGAAACATTACTGTAATGTAATGTTTGTAATGTAATGAAACTGCAATGTTTCAATAATGTTTCTACTGCAGATGATTGCCTAAGGATTGAAATGTACATTTTGATTGAATAAATGTGTTTTGTTTCTCTTAATTCTGCTAGAAATGCTGAAAAGTTGACAAATTTTCTGAAAATTTTGTTAAATAATTTTCTAATACACATACACATAATGAAAGTGTGATTAAATAAAAACAAATATATCAAAAAGTTTATGCAAATTGCATAATTTAAATTAAAAATTTGTTCTTTACTGGTATTACATGATATTAATGTATCCCCTTGATAATTCTATAATTAACTTTGCATCAAAATTACCTTAACAATTGAACCATTAACTTCCCCTTAATAATTCTAAAATTGTTAATTTGATAGGTTTTCTAACCTATTACCAATTAGAATACGTTTCTAGAATGAATTCTAATTAGTACACCTAGAATTTATTGGAAATTTTGCAAGTAGTAAATAATTTTTTCTAAGTCTACTAGTAAAATTTTGTTAAATAATTTTCTAATACATCTAACACACAATGAAAGTGTGATTAAAAAAACAAATATATCAAAAAAATATATTCAAAATGCAATTACGCAAAATGCAAATTCAATTACGCAAAATGCAAATGAAATTACGCAAAATGCAAATTGCGTAATTGCTGCAAGATTTTAGATATTGCCAAAAAGTTTTATGTGAATTGAAGATTTCCAAAATATGCAATTAAAACTATGAAGACAGTTAAAACGTCCATAATGTTAATAAAAATGAAGTAGAAATGTTAGATATGACGATAATTGCCAGAAAATGTTTTGTGAAAATGTGATTTTTTTTAGAAAATTGATCGTAACTTTTAACAAATCTACAAAACTTAATACAAACATATAATAAAACCAAAATATAACTAATAATTTAGCAATATTATGATTAGAAAAACATAATTATAGATAGTCTATAAAATGTTCTAGATTAGGTTCTAAATATATTGGAACAATTAGAAAAATAAAATATATATTTTTTTATTTAATCAACTGCACATACATTGGTATTAGTTATAATTATTTTTTTGCTCACTGTAGCAAAAATATATTGATTATTTATGAAATACTTCGGATTTCTCATAGCGGGATGAGTTTGATAGGACATCTGATCTGATGAAGAAAATACTGTTAACCATGTGGTTTTCTTTGAAAATTAAAATATGGAACCTCTCTACTTATTTGGGTCTAAAGAACCTCTCGATTTAGACCCCACTATTCGGGGGTCGGATAACACCCTTTCATGGGCCGGATCTGGCCCGAGGGCCGTGGTTTGGGGCCCCTGTCTGATAAGCAAATTTAGTGATATCTGACTACAATAATAATTAAACTATTATTCAACAGTTGAAGATAATACCTATCTATTACACATTCTTTGTTCTTTCCTTCTTTGAAAAATCTTCAATGAAATCATGAAATGATATTTTTTTAAGGTCATTTGATAGATTTTTTATTAATATTTTTCATCTATTAGCAATTTGAAAATCATTGGTTGAAAGTCATCGTTGGTTCTTATATTCGAAGATTGTCTTTTATTTCTTTATGTCAGTGGTAATACATATAACCCAACCCAACCCAATATAACCCAACTATGTCCATATGATATTTTTATCTGAACATTAATTCCCGAAAAAGATCGCAAATTGTTTTACACCTATTATAAATCACCCTGTATAGTATTCAGTAAAATGTTGATGGTAATATGGAAATATAACATTTAATTCGTTTTTATGGCTTTTTTAATCAAAATTAGAATCGGTAATAAACATTGCATGGAATGCAAAACGTAGAGAACCGTTATTATTAATAACGGACTTAATGAATCGAATATTGCGAGAAATTGCAGTACCGTACCCATCGGCCATGCACTCTGCCTGCAGATGCTTATGGTGTTTTCTTTATTTGCTGTCAAATGAACCAGTGGGTGATACCTATAAAACAACTGAGGGATGGGAAATTATTAGTCTGCATGTCCTTTACGCGATTCCATTAGTAATTAATTACTTATTAAGATATGTGTGAGTCTTGATCTGATATTGCTTACGTAATTCCTTAAATTCTAAAATCCTAAAATCAGATTTTGTGATCGAATTCGTGATGAAAACTGTCACCGCAGATATGATTCGCGCTTACAATTTTCTTGCCGAAATTTGTGGAGAACTGAGCGCCAGGTCTGCTATGAATCAACAAATGCTTAGAATTTTGAAAATGCACGATCAGTAAATTGACAAACTGACCACCAAGTTTCTGATTAATCGTCAACACGCGCTCACATTATTAAAAATGCAAGTCACGACATTATCGACATACAATAATTTTAACAATTTTGCATAGTTTTTGGCATTGAAAGTTATTATGATCTATAACTTGATTCCTTGTTCCTTTCTTCGTGGTACGTGCTGCATTGCGATTATCATTAACCAGGTACAGTTTCGACGAGGCTTTCATTCTTAATTAATTACGCAATTAAAAATCAGCTTTAATCATCGACACCGGCGTATAAAGCGCGGTCTTATTTATGTGGGAATTGGCGTAATAAGACGTTAATTTATGTGTGCGATTAACTTCGGTAATGACTATTGTTTGATTACGCGCGATTTGTACGCGCTGTGTTTGTTGCCATTTAAGTGCTGGTACAATGATAACCGGTGTACTAGAGTTATTGCACTCCAACGGCGCTTCGGTGATTCATTTCGGTGTTTATCGATGTTTGGCTACAATTATTTCCTCAATGGCGATATTAAAACCAGCGTGTAATTGTAGCGATTACTGCCCGGCTGATGGCAAGCAAGTACAATTTGCGGGATGATTGAACGCTATTGCGCAATTTGTCCTGATTACGTTATCATTGTTTACACATAATAATTTATATACAAACAGTATTGAATCACAGAATTAGTGTGAGGTTTTTATGGATATGAAAAGTGTAATAAGAGACGCCAGATAAAATGGAAAAACACTATTAATCTAGAAGTTTACAGTAATCAAAAGTGAATAGGCCAAGAAGAAAAATTGAGAAAATCCTTATCTCAAAGTTTTTGGCAATGAAAATCTAATATACTCTGTTCCATTTTTATTTTTAACTAAGTTGGCTCTGTTAGGGTTACAGTATTGTTGGCCAATATAAAAAGGTCACTAGACTTGAAAAAATAGGTTATGTTTAAAAAAAAGGGGGGGTTATATTTTATGACAGTGGGTAACGTTGCCATCAAATTGGATATCTATTGAGTATTGTTATGTGAAATAAAATTAACAATTAACAAATACACAAAAACACAAAAAAAAAATTAAAATACACTTTCCACTTCTTATACTACAAAGCGTTTAAGAAAATCTCATGTGTCATTTAGTTGGAACTATGTAGTTTGAAAAGTTGATACCACTTTCTTGAACGCTCTGTAGTAATTATTTATAACAAATTTCGCACTCTTGCATTTCTTGCAATTTATTTCACCTGCAAATTCCGTTTCTCAATCATCTCTTATTCATGTTTACCCTTTTTTTGTTCGATTTCTTTCGTCAATCATTTCTTATTCCCGTTTTCCGTTTGGTGTGGTTTCCTATTACCGCAGGCCAGCGGTCACTTTTCACGGCCGTAGAAACCTGTAGCACCCGCCCAGAAACTTTGACCCCGCACCGTGAGTCATTTGTTTCTGGGGTGGGGGTGGGGAGGAAGACGCCCCGCGTAATTTCGGTCGTCGCTCCTGTGTGTACCCAAATACATAATTAATTCCGCGATTAATTAATCTTTTACAACTGCGATTCACTGGTTCTTGATAATTCGACGACACGGCGAATTTTGTCAGGGGTAATACCCCCGAAATTTAACCCCGGAAGTCATCCATCGTCGGCCATCTTTCTTAATATGTACCGACAGAATTTGACATCATTGCCAAGTCGCTCTGACATTTAAAAATGCCAGTAATCCGCTGTTGTGTGAATATTTTGATACATAGTATTATTAGTTTTATATACAGGGTGTCCAAGATAAGGATCAACAGCATGGGGATCTCAGAAACCGTAAAAGTTACAAAGGCGGTTGAATTAGAAAAAAGTTGCGCAATTTAGTGGAAAACGAGAAATTTCTGGTTTTCTGGTTTCTGGTTATTACCTGATATCAAATCAAATTTTGACTAAAATAATTCAAAATTGGAACTTATCAATGAAAATATGAGGATAACGAAATTGTTGTTTGATATAACAGATATTTGTATACTTACTGAATTTTTCCGTATTCAACTTCAATTTTAGTGAAAATAGTAGAAATTTTGGTAATATTATCTGATATTAAATCAAATTTAGCAAAAATATTTAAAAATTTCAACGTATCAATGAAAATATGAGGATAACGAACATTTTGTTTGATATATCTGGAATTTGGACAGCAATTACTGTTTTTTTATCAGTATAATTGATATTATGATAAATATGACTTCAAACGTTGCAGAAAATAGTAGAAATGTTGATAAAATTACCTGATATCAAATCAAATTTTGACATAAATAATTAAAAATATTAGCGTATCAATGAAAATATTAAGGTAACAATAATTGTGCGTAATATAACTGGAATTTGGACATTAATTACTGAAATTTTAACAGATTAATTGATATTTTGATAAGTATGACTACAATTTTAAATTGTATGTGGTAGTGGTTAATTTTTGGTGAAACATTTTGATAAGATGAATAAGGGAAAACACTTGGTATAGTTTCACAGGTTTGCACGGATTAAAACCTATGAAACTATACCAAGTGTTTTTCCGTATTCAACTTCAATTTTAGTGAAAATAGTAGAAATTTTGGTAATATCTGATATTAAATCAAATTTTGCAAAAATATTTAAAAATTTCAACGTATCAATGAAAATATGAGGATAACGAACATTTTGTCTGATATAACTGGAATTTGGACACCAATTACTGATTTTTTTATCAGAATAATTGATATTATGATTAATATGACTTCAAATTTTGTTTAAAATAGTAGAAATGCTTGTAAAATTTCCTGATATCAAATCAAATTTTGACAAATAATAAAAAACTGATCTTATCAATAAATATATGAAGATTACGAAAATTTTGTATAATAGATCTGAAATTTTGACAGTAATTACTAAAATTTTAGAGGCTTTACACTTTATTTTGGGATTTAGCTACTCCTATGGGAGTTTTCGCAATCCAATTTCCGAGGTGGATTAGTCCTCAATTTACTCTTCTTCTGTGGCTAATGCTGTTTTAACTATTCCTCGCCATTCCTTTCGTCTTCTACTTTTTCCTTCCATTTCTCTGTTCGCATTTCTTTGAGGTCTTTTTCAACTTCATCGTACCAACGTAGTCCTGGTCTTCCTGTTCTCCGTTTACAGCTTTGTTTCCATTCTATAATAGCTCTTATTCTGATGTTTCTCCTGCTCTCCAAACATGCCCTATCCACCTTATTCTTTGGGCTGTTATCTTTTAACAGGAATAAATTGCCAAGTTTTTTTTTTCATTTTATGTGCATAAGCAAAGAGTGATAACAACATACTAAAGCAAGAGTTACTTAAAAAAAATGTGTGTGCAAGTGACCAACGTGACTGCTGGAGGCCTCTATTCTTGACTATACTTTCTAAACTCTCAATGATCGTAATATTCCTATGCCTGTGCACGAAAACACCTGCCTTAAGAATCCTCTTAAAACCTTCGATCCACGCACCTCGAAGAATTTCCTGTTAACAATAGTACTGCTTCTAAGCAAACACCGCGCCCCGAGACCCTAATCACACGGCCCGCCGTCGCCTGGAACCAGGTAGCCAACAGGTAAAAAAAAAACTGGCCGGCCCGCGGGGTAGGCGCGTGGGTGCGATTTACCTGGCCGGCGAGCAGGTAGGTCGTAAACGCCGGCAGCGCCATCTGCGCGAGGACTCGCGAGGTGACCCTGTGGGAAAATCTCGGTGCTCAGAGCAAATCGAATGGAATTAACATAGATTCGAGAGTGCATCGACCCTGGCAGCGGCGCATCGATTCAGAAACGGACACGTAAATGCATTTTGAATAATTTATAAACGGGGACGGCGGCCGTGACTGATCGATGCACGCGCGAGCGGTGATTAGGTTATCAATTTCGGATCTGGAGAGTGACTCGATCATAAACCACAAATAATAATCTAGTGCACACGCCGAGCAAAGCACTAACCAAAGTTGGTTAACTGCTCAGATAAATTCAATCATGCGCCGATTAGTCTTTGCCAAAGTTTCAAGTCTAAACGCAAACCTAGTCAGTTCATAGATCATCATCCACTGCCAAAATTTAGATCTATATATCGTGGGCATTAGTCTTTGCCAAAGTTTCAAGTCTAAACGCAAACCTAGTCAGTGCATAGATCATCATCCACTGCCAAAATTTTGATCTATATATCGTGGGCAATGGGGTGTCCCTTATTTCCAAAATTTCGAATTTCCATTCGGGGGCCCTTTTTTGTTGGACTTACTAAGTTAAAAAAAGAAGTAGCTTTCAACTTTTCTCCCTCCAAAAGCATTGTAGTTGGGGGTGGGGGTAAGGGTATTTGTGTGACGTCCCACCACATGGCACCTTTCGGATTACACTGACCAAATTCATCGGCCCATCATCGTAGGGGGTGGTCTAGCGTTGTAACTACGTAGATACGGATCGTGCGCCCGTAACGACTTGGCCTACAGAAGCATTGGTGTTCCCGAGCCAATGCACAAGTCAAATTTGCCATTTAAATAACATGGGTGAAATGCCACAAAAGGCAAACAATTGTTTTCCAAATTTTCAAAGCTATAGGGGTCTGCAGATCATGCCTGCACATCAACGATAGATATAAGAAGTGATTCTTTTTGTATATGGGCATCAAAATTCTCTTCAACATAGATGCATCGGTTTGGATACAATCTGATACAATTGATCTGATCTGATCTAATATATACAAGATCTGATCTGATCTAATATATACAAATCTGGTCAAAATTATTAACATTTTCACATAAATTAATGTTTTTCCCACAAGTTTTCCCAGAATAATTTAATTAGGCTTATATCTATTTCCAGATTCACAAAATTCTGGAATTATTTCGAAGCTTTTTCGTTTTTCTAAACATGTTTTTGTGATTGTGGCCTTATCTCCATAAACATCAAGTTACATATCCTATACCCTTTCAGGTGTCGAGATTCATGCCACCACTAAATTATGTTGTCTACGAAGTTTTTCCATTCCTTTCTATTTGTAGCCTTTTTCCTTGCTTGTTGTTGATCGAGGTCGTTTCTTCTTAGGATCTCTTCTATGTTGTTTTCCCATCTTCTCCCATCAAATGTAAGAGTGCCAAGTTTCGTAAAACTTCCTTCAAAAGTAAAAATGTTATAAAAGGAAAAGGGAAGTGCACTTTTTCAGTTTTTCAGCGATATTTCAGGAACTGTGCAAGGTATCTCGGATTTCGTTTCAGTATATTGAAAGGCACACAAATGAGAAACTTTTATCCCTCTTGACCAACTCTGTATATATTTCCATTTAATAGATCATAATGGTGGGCGTCGTAAAATTGACCACCCTGTATGTCTTAGGCTCAGGCTAAAGACATATAGGTCGATCAATGCCGGCAGTAAAATGCCTGGAATTCTTGCAAAAATATCATTACAATATTTTAAATTCGGATTGTGCAAGAATTAAATGTTTAGTTCATTTGTTTGGACCTTATTTTGTGATATGTTAGAATGGTTTTGATTGATTTTTGTACCTTACTCTCGTCATTATTAAGAGATGTATTCAGTTTTTTATAAGAGAAAAACAAAAGTGCGCTAAAACCAAATTACCATTCAAAGAAATATACTTATAAAGAAAATAATTTAAGAAGTTCAAGAAAATAGTGCTTGAACATTTTGTAGGTATAAGGACAAAATTTTTTTTTTTTTTTTGCTAAACAAGTGTTAGAAACTTTCAAACTTTCCACTGAAATTGAAAGTAGAAGTTAAAAGTTATATCAAAGAGTTGAAACTCTCAAATTTTCATTTGAAACTATTATATTCAACAATGTTATAAAGTGTTACAACAAATTACAATAACAAGTTAATGAAAAATATCAGTTTTTTTATGAAATGTTTTTATGGTTCCAACTAATTTTGAAAATAATTTGAGAAGAAATATAGTTATTTTCTAAAGGGCCGAAATACGAGGCACCCTGTGCTAAGAATTTTACAGGACTCCAAGTAATGTAAGACATTTTACTGACGAGTTGTGTATTAATTTTTTCGGAAACTTCAAATTTTAAATTTTCAACTATAATAGTCAAAGTCTGTCTAGTTTTTACGTAATCTGTCAAACTTTCAACTAACATTCTTCAAGATTGTCAAATTTTCGTCTGAAACTGTCATATTCTACAATATATCTACATATATCATATTCAACACAGTTTTAACAAGTGTTACAACAAATTACAATAAGTTAATGAAAAATATCAGTGTTTTTATGAAATGTTTTTATGATTTCAACTAATTTTGAAAATAATTTGAGAACATTAATAGTTATTTACTGAAAGGCCGAAATACGAGGCACCTGTGCTGATATTTTTACAAGACTCCAAGTAAAGTAAGACATTTTACTGGCGAGTTGTGTATTAATTTTTATCGGAAACTTCAAATTTTAAATTTTCAACTATGATAGTCAAAATCTGTCTAGTTTTTACGCAATCTGTCAAACTTTTAACTAACATTGTTAAACACTGTCAAAATTTCGTCTGAAACTGTCATATTCTACAATATATCTACAATATATCGTATTCAACACAGTTTTAACAAGTGTTACAACAAATTACAATAACAGGTTAATGAAAAATATCAGTGTTTTTATGATCTCAACTAATTTTGAAAATAATTTGAGAAGAAAAATAGTTATTTACTGAAGGGCCGAAATACGAGGCACCCTGTGCTGAAAATTTTACAAGACTTCAAGTAAAGTAAGACATTTTACTGACGAGTGTATTATTTTTTTCGGAAACTTCAAATTTTAAATTTTCAACTATGATAGTCAAAATCTGCCTAGTTTTTACGCAATCTGTCAAACTTTCAACTAACACTGTTCAACACTGTCAAATTTTCGTCTGAAACTGTCATATTCTACAATATATCTACAATATATCATATTCAACACAGTTTTAACAAGTGTTACAACAAATTACAATAACAAGTTAATGAAAAATATCGGTGTTATAGTCAAAATATGTCTACTTTTTACGCAATCTGTTAAACTTTCAACTAACATTGTTCAAGATTGTCAAATTTTCGTGTGAAACTGTCCTATTCTACAATATATCTACAATATATCATATTCAACACAGTTTTAACAAGTGTTACAACAAATTACAATAACAGGTTCATGAAAAATATCAGTGTTTTTATGATTTCAACTAATTTTGAAAATAATTTGAGAAGAAAAATAGTTATTTACTGAAGGGCCGAAATACAAGGCACCCTGTGCTGAGAATTTTCAAAGACTCCAAGTAAGATATTTTTTGAACTCACCGCCTCGAAAGTGACATTTGACGCACTCTATTGACAACCGGAAATCCGTATTTCCCGGTCTAGTAGACCGGGAAAACGGCAAAAAAACACTGTCATAAATAAATCAATACATAATTATTTATTGTGAACGATCTACATCGACTTAAGCAGGGTTATTATTGTACACATTTATCGTACAATTAGTACAATTTGAAATGCAAATTCCCGAACTTTCCACCGCATCGGGTTTAGATATAGTGTGCGACACATTAAGAGTTTCAGAGATTGTATAGTTTTCAACTTGAGATGAAGGTCCCGGAGCTGGTTGCATCAATCTTTCAGCTACGTTAATTTTACTCTGCACAGAGTCATCGACGTAACCTTCGACCACGCTTGAAGATCTCCAACCGCCAAATTTTACTACTTATACTTACTGCTTATATCCGAATCGGAAGACATTTTATTAGAAACTGAGACTTTAAACGACAGGCTTTAAAAAATCAACTGTCAAAGTAACAATCATTGTTTTGCTATACAGCCATGGCTTGCTTTATTTCATATTTTGAAACGGAATGAAAATTATTTGAGTTTATACTGATCGTTCTGTTCGTTTAAAAAAAAAATGTACAAACCACTTGCGGGAATCATTTTCCCGCATTCACGCAGATGAAGCATTCGCTCCCTTCGGTCGCTCATGCTTCAAAATTGCGTTCATGCGGGAAAATTGTGTTCCCGCACTTGGTTTGTAAATAACTATTACTTACCAGTTGTGTATTAATTTTTTCGGAAACTTCAAATTTTAAAATTTCAACTATGATAGTCAAAATCTGTCTAGTTTTTACGCAATCAGTCAAATTTTCAACTAACATTGTTCAACACTGTCAAATTTTCGTCTGAAACTGTCATATTTTACAATATATCTACAATATATCATATTCAACACAGTTTTAACAAGTGTTACAACAAATTACAATAACAAGTTAATGAAAAATATGAGTGTTTTTATGATTTCAACTAATTTTGAAAATAATTTGAAAAGAAAAATAGTTATTTACTGAGGGGCCGAAATACGAAGCACCCTGTGCTGAGAATTTTACAAGACTCCAAGTAAAGTAAGACATTTTACTGGCGAGTTGTGTATTAATTTTTGTCGGATACATTAAATTTTCAATTTTCAATTATGATAGTCATAATCTGTCTAGTTTTTACGCAATCTGTCAAACTTTCAACTAACATTGTTCAACACTGTCAAATTTTCGTCTGAAACTGTCATATTCTACAATTCGTTTGTCAAAAAATCTATCACTTGCAACTGTATTGCAAGTTGCAATACAGTTGCAAATGATATATTTTTGGCAATTGTATTGCAACTTTCAATACAGTTGCAAGTGATAGATTTTTTTAAAATTTTCAGCTGTCCAAATGGTGCCAAGTATTTTACAAAGCTCCGAGTAAGTAAGACATTTTACTGAGTCGTGTATTAATTTTTTTTTTCTAAAATCCTAAATTTCACTCAGTCAAACTTTCCACTAAAACTGAAAGTAGAAGTTGAAAGTTTATCAAAGAGTTGAAAAACTCTCAAATTTTCATTTGAAAATGTCATATTTAACAATTCGTTTATGTCAATATATCTCCAAATTGGATAAAAGTGTCAGGGAAATGCATGTTTCGGTTTCGAAAAAAAACAGTTTTTAAACTCAATTTCCAATGAAAATTGTGTTATGATATATTTTGGGCAATTGTATTGCAACTTTCAATACAGTTGCAAGTGATAGATATTTTTAAAATTTGCAACTGTCCAATTGTTGCCAAGTATTTTACAAAGCTCCGAGTAAAGTTAGACATTTTACTGAGTCGTGTATTAATTTTTTTTCTGAAATCCTAAATTTCAATCTGTCAAACTTTCCACTGAAATAGAAAGTAGAAGTTGAAAGTTATATCAAAGAGTTGAAACTCTCTCAAATTTTCATTTGAAACTGTCATATTTAACAATTCGTTTATGTAAAAAAATCTCCAAATTGGGTAAAAGTGTCAGGGAAATGCATGTTTCGGTTTCAGAAAAAAACCGTTTGAAAACCCAATTTCCAACGAAAATTGTGTTTTAACAGTTGTAGTAAATTAGTTTGCTGTACTTTTCTAACATTATTGTCATTAAAAATTACTCTAATTTTCATATTTTTTTTTTCGTTTTTCTTTGAACTATTTTTCTCATAAAAGTTTTGCGTTACCATATAAACATATACCTAACCAACCTAACGTAACCTAACATAACTTAATAGAAAAATTGTCAAGCCAGTGAATAAAAATGTTTTGTTTTATAAAACAACGATGACATGTTTGACTTCTATGGCGAGTTTTCTTTGAATTATCTTTCTCATAAAAGTTTTGCGTTACCATATAAAGCCAACAAACCTAACGTAACCTAACATAACTTAGTAGAAAAATTGTCAAGCCAGTGAATAAAAATGTTTTGTTTCATAAAACAACAATGACATGTTTGACTTCTATGGCGAGTTGAAGGTTCTGATCCTGATTTTTTCGTTTATTAGATTTTTTATTCAAAGGCTTGTTTTTTCCGAACTCTATCAAGTCCTATAAAAACTTTTACTCAAAAGCTTGTTTTTTCCGAACTTTATCAAGTCTTATAAAATAAAAACCTAAAACTTTTCATGTTTTTATCGTCCTTTGATCAACATTTTCGTAAAGCTCTTCTTACCGACATCCCATGATCGAGTGAGCGCCGGGCCGGTCGTAATTCACGCCGGCAGTTCGCATCTTCGCCTCAAAGTAGGTGTATGCGCCGTTTATTGTGGCATTAATTGCCGTGGTTGTTGACCTTCCCTTACGATGGCCATGTTGGGAGTTAACTCATAAATTTCGTCCGCAAGAGGTAATTGCTCTCATCGAATTTTTAACGATGCACCATCGCAAACAAACACTGCACAAAAAGCAGCAAAAAGAGAGAAAAAAACTATGCGTTGCAACCGGATGATGCGGGCAATAAATTTCGCTTTCCAAGAGTTAGGAAGATAAGTGTGATCGAATTCCAATAGGTGGGATGGGTTAGATTTATGATACCCATATTTAAAGCCCGTGATCAACTTATTCTGCAATATTTTTAATGTGTGAGGAATTTAATGATTACTTCAGGCATTTTTAGTGCATACAATAGTTATTACCGTCATAAGGCCGATATGAGGCAAACAACAGGCGGGGTTGACGTAAAATCGAGGCGATAGCCGATATGATAGCCGAATGAACCCACTGAGGCAATCTTTTGTATAATCTCGATATCGATATCGAATTATTCAAATTTTGCTAGGTTTGTTTTGCAAAATCGATTGGAAGTGTTTTTTTTTTAATTTAAAACGTCTGTGCGAACATAGTGATTAATCATGTTCTAGTTATTAACGTCATTAGGTCGATATGCAGCAAATAACGGACGCATATTCGTAATACGTAATATGTTAGCAATATTTAGTCCACATAGATGTAGGAGAATAAATTTCTGATTTTCCCTTTACGTAGGCTAGTAGTACATCTTCTCTCACCAATTTAATCTGTTTATTTTTGCGCCAATGTAAAAAATCTTCATACTCTTTCTGGTATCTTTTCTTCGTTTTTTTTTTTTTTTTTTGGGCAGCAAGTCAATACTTGCAGCCGATGCTGCCTCCAATATCTCGGCAGGAATTTCAATGTTTTCTTTAACCATTTTTATGGACCGGCAACTAACCATGCAACTATTTACTATGGCCGACAGGCATCTGCCAGTCATGGCCTGAGCAATTTTAAATCTGAATTGTTTAACCATGGCGTTCCCCTTAACGGCCGGCGTCCGTTAAGAATCCATAACGGCCGCTGACCGTTTAGCATGACATTACAGCGCTTTTTTAGTTCTGATAAAACGGTATAACAGTATAGTATTACGAAAAATTATTGAAACAACCATTTTTGTGAGAGCAATTAAACATGTTCTGGTCGTATTGCGCCACGCTTCAGTGTGTTATTCGTATCTGGTTCATTTCTGGTTTGTTTGGTATTTCATTTGCCGCGTTATCTAACGAGCTCGCTGATTAGAAACGCCGATGTGTGGACGATAAAAATCCGGGCGCCTGCCGGAGAAAGTAAGCGGCTGATAAACAACTCCGGGGGAAAACGCTCAGCCAAGGCTTGACCCGTTATTCGCCCGGAATCCGAGCCTCCTTTGCATATCGGAAACGTCGCGCGTGGCGTTATTAATTATTAAAATTAAACCGTGCAGGTTGGTTTTCCGCGCCGCTCTGACCTGATTCGTAAATTTATGTGCATAGCGATTTTCGTGCTGCGGCCATCTCGCCGTTCTCGGCATCAAAACAAGCGGGTTTCAGGTAATCTGGATCCTGCACGAAGCATAAACAAGTTAAAATTTTATTCAATTTAATGAGGAAAAACTGCAGGCGAATATTACAGCCGTGACAGGCGAATATTGTAGTCATGGTTGAATTTCGGAGTTGGGTCCTTCCTGATTCCAATGAGAACACTTTCAGCTTCCTAACCATAGTCCTAATCCCAACCATCATATGTTGGCATAATGTCAATCATTATGCCAATCATCATGTATCATGCCAATCATTATACCAACCATCATGTATCACGCCAATCATTATGCCAACCATCATGTATCTTGCCAATCATTAAGCCAACCATCATGTATCATGCCAATTTTTGTTTGAATAAGTAGTTATTTTGGCGAAAATGCCAAATCTTGTTTGCGTAGCTCTGTCATGCTCACAACGCAACGCTACAAAACCTACATCAATAATAATTAATATCGGAACAACAATAGCTGCAACTTCACCCCGTGCACAATATGCATCTTCTGCACAATGTAAAGTAGCAGAGTATCTGCCATCCTGACAATAGAAAGTGAAATTTCCTCCCATATAGTGTTGCAACTTTTCACGAAAAGTTGGAATTGTTGAAATTTTCGGCCAACTTTTCTGGAAAAGTTCGTAAAAGATGGAAAAGTTGAAAAAGTTGAGTTTTATTGTATCAGTTGTAAATGTTGAGATGCAAATCATGCATATACGCATACACGTACACAAATTGAACATAATTTAACATTTTTATTTATACATGGTGTCCTTTTAATGCCTCAAAAGCTCCGGGTAGCAGTCTTCTTTAAAATTATCATGTTTGTTTTAATGAAATTCTGCTTTAAATGCATCAAAGGGACTCCCTGTATAAAGACAAATCAGTTTTAAATAACAAATTTTTAAAGATAAAAGTTTTTAATTAATGGAAGTCGGAGTGATTTGATGAACCTCTGTTAACCGAAGTATTTGTATCACCATGAAGAGTGATAGTATCGCTATCAGTACTTGAAGTATATTCTTCATCAGTTGAACTATGTTCTTCGTTTTCCTCTGCTAAAGTTGGTTTGCTTCGTTTTGCTGCGATTTTGATCTCGTGAACCGTTTCCTATGGACGACCACAGGCAGATCAAAGCTACTTAACTCAGATGGATCTTGATCAATGTTGTGTAAGAGCATCTTGGAGCCGTGGTCATTATTAGTGGTCTTCCCTTTTTGTGTCGTATTGTTTGTAAGCAGCTTCAAATTATGGCCAATTTTTCCAGCTCTTTTGGTTGTTAAACGATTTCTACTTTTGGTATGAATTCGGCTATATGTACTAAAACTCTTGGTAGCGGCTGATGTTGCAGCCATTGATAAGATAGCAGAAGCAACTGTAGACAGAGCGGATGTAGAACACATGCCATTCCACCAGACAATAGGATCCACTTTGTGAGCATACTTCCAAACAAATTCTTTAGCCCGCAGTCCATATTTTGCTTTGTATGTTGCAAAGTCGGTCATTACTTCTCCATCATCAACATCGTTCATGTGCTCTGCAATGTTACTGATGAACTCAAGTCCATCAACATGTTCATCAGGTGACAAACTATGCCCTTGATAACGTGGATCCAGGATGTTTGCTGCAAGATGAAATTTATGTAAACAGAAGTCTGCGATCAGAAAACATATCCATAATTTCCTTTTCTTCAGCATTGCTTGTAGGGCATTTAGGTACCTTTTCCTCAAAAATTGGCTTCAGGTTTGCAAATATTTCGGGAGCTAATGAAGCATTTGGCTGGTCTTCTTCGATTTTGGTTAACTATTTTCCAATGGGTTCTAGGAGATCTCTGGTGTTTTCAAGTCTTACCCAAAAAATATCATCATCCAATAGCATTGTTTTCGTATCTTTTTGAAGATACTTGACAACTAGTTCTTTCACCGCCAAAGTTTGCAGACAATAACTGTTGCTGATTAAACTGCTAAAGCAGCGTACCACTGATGTACTGGTGATGACTTATGTCCTGGTTTATTTGATAGGTTCTTATTCTGGGAACCTTGTGTATTGAAAGTCAGAGCCTTAACTCACTTTCCACCGGGACTCGATTTCAGTGGGTTAATTGTAGACGCCACGGCCGCCGCAAAACCCGAACTTTCCCCCGTAAACCCTGCCAATTTATATTTCCGAACGAATGGGCGCAGCAATCGGAGCGTCGTAATCCCACGTTTTCCGTCCAATCTGTATAATTTTGATCGATCGGGGGGCCCCGCAAATGCGGTGCTGGGCAACGGCGGCCGCCGTTTCGCGGATTCGATTCCGCCGAATCGCTAATTAGGAGCAGTGGAACACACGTTATTAATTAATTTAACCGTAAATCACGCGCCCGCCGCCACCGCGGACACGTACGCGGCCGCACAATTAAAATAATTAAATTAATTAGATCGGCGCCAGGGCCGCACTGGTGGTGGCCCCCGCTAATTCGGCCGCGGATCGGACAAAGCGGGCCACTGATTAAATCAGCCGGCAGGGTCATCCCATCATTCATAATGATTCTTTTAAATCGGCCATACCACGAATACATCAACATTCGCCTGGCAATGTACAGAGAGAGAGAGAGAGAACGAAATATGGAAAAGTATTAAACAAGGAGAGTGCTATAGATGTTGACTGAATAGCTGGCAGAGTCAAAAGAAAGAAGGAAACTGATGGTGGAAGCCGTAACTACGCGATAAATAATGACTGATTAACTAGCCGAGTCAAAAGAAACGTTGAAATTGATGGTGGAAGCCCTTACTGAGTGGTAATTAATGACTGAAAAGCTGGCCGAGCCCTAAAAGAGAACGAAATTGATGGTAGAAACCGTTACTGCGTGTTAATTAATCATGATGATGTGACTGCGTGTTAATTAATCATGAAGTGTAATTACCAGTTCATTCTTCAACGAGCGAATAAAAGCGATTATTCGCGAGTAAAAGACTATACTTTCTCAACGACTATTTTTAAGAAAAACTATGCAAATTTACAACGCCAGATATCACCAATTAATAATTGACGTGTTAAATTATGATACCTTTAGCGGTCTGACAATTTGAAATGAAAATTTGACGAAAATTATGTCTTAAATAACACCTGTTACATAAGTTTTGGGATTTTTTTTTTAATGCTTTTCGTGACATAGTAAAACTATTCCATCTGATCAACTATAGAGAAACATGTTGCTAGTGTCGTCTGACCTTTGCAAAATGGCGTTTTAAGTAGATATTCCAAAGTCCATCTACAACTTAGTTGGACAGCTGTCGAAACGAGATATAGTGAACAATTTTTTTGTGGGCAAAATATTTAAAAAAACACTGTATGTCGGACAATTCGGGAATGTGAAAAAAATATGGACATTAATGTTTTCATGTTACAGCTGGAATTACAAAAATTGCAGGTTTGATCAGTTTCATGTGAATATTTGACATATAACTGCAGTATCAATAACAAAAATACAAATTTAAAGACTTGCATTGGAAAATTTAGCAAATTTCTACAATTGAAGTTGAATATTAGCAGATTTTGATAGTTTCATTTGAAAATTATGTCGAAAATTTTTGCACTTTTCGATAATTGGAGCTGATAATATTAGTGATTCTCACTGTTACTGCGAAGCACATAATTTTGACAGTTTCAATTAAAAAAAAAATTAAATTTAAAAACTTAAATTGGATAATTTAGATAATTTTGACAGTTGAAGATAAAAAGTTGACAGATTAGGAATTGCATTTGTAAATGTGACAAAGTATAACAGTTTCAAGTGAAAATTTATAAATTTGGAAAGTTATGTTGGAGTATTTGGCACATTTCGATAGTTAAGCTGTAATATTAAAGTTTCTCGACATATTTGACATTTACAAATTTGATTATTCTGATATTATGTAATTGAAAACTGGTCCAATTTTTACTTCTGAAGCATAATTTGACAAATTTTATCGGTTTCAGTTAAAAATATTCACTGTTTTAGAAAAAAAATTGATGAATTTGGACATGTGTTAATCTAAATATTAACATTTTAACACTTGGACCTAAGAAAATTACAAATATTGACAGATTTTGGCAGATCTTCACTGTTTTCGGCAAAAATTTGATGAATTTGGACATGTGTAAATCTAAATATTAACATTTGAACACCTGGACCTAAGAAAATTACAAATATTGGCAGATTTAGGAAGTTGGAGTTGAAAATTTTGCTGACTTTGACCGTTTCAGTAATTTTTTTTATTGATTTAGACATTTGCAACTGATTTTTTAAAGATTTGGAGAATTGTAACTGAAAATTTGCACAGACTATTTGAACATTTCACAGATTTTGGCAGATCTTCACTGTTTTAGTCAAAAATTTGATGAATTTAGACATGTGTAAATCTAAATACTAACATTTTAACACTTGGGCCTAAGCAAATTACAAATATTGGCAGATTTGGGCAGTTGCAGTTGAAAATGTTGCAGATTTTGACTATTTCAGTGAAAAATTGATTGATTTAGACATTTGCATTTTTTTTTTAAGGTTTTGAGAATTGCATCTGAAAGTTTGCATAGTTCATTTGAAAATTTCACAGATTTTCTCATTTTCACACTTGGACTTAAAAACGTGACATATATATGAGTATCCCTATAATATAAATTCCATAAATCATGGAAAAGCTCAAAGCCCAGTTAAATGAACTTTCGAATATCTACTTTATATACTATTTCGCAAATGTCAAAATGGCAAAATGGCATTGGCTGGGGAAAATGTGAAATGTCAAACAAATTGACAAAATCCCTAGCAACGTGTTTCTCCATAGTTGACCAGATGTATTAGTTTTACAATGTCACGTAAAGCATTCAAAAAATTCCCAAAACTTATGAACATTTGTGAGAGCATGTGAGAATTGAGTATAAAAATTTTAAAAGTCGAACAGACTTAATATTTCTAGCTTCTCACAATCATTGAACAATTCTAGTTCCTAATCTTCTATGAAAAAATCCTCAAAAAAATGAAAAAAAAAATACTATATACTATAATAATAAAGGGTGTCCAAGATGAGGATCAACATCTTTGTAACTTTTACGGTTTGCGAGATCCCCATGCTGTTGATCCTTATCTTAGACACCCTGTATAGTATTTATTGGTGTTAAGAAACAAAATAGTTTTACACAAGTCAAGAAACTTGTATAACGTTTTGAGTTGACCAGTATCGGTTATCCATCACAGAGAGAGAATTTAGCATAGAAATGACTACTATTTATTATAATGCATACTGGGACAGCTATCTAATATTATATTCAATACTATCCAAATATAGTAAAACCGTATAATTGACACCATACTGTAGTAAAATTTGATGGTATCAATTAAATAGAAATGTTTATTCAATTATATAAGACATAAGTATTCATAACACCGTTATATTGCCATTGGAAACTATATCTTAATAATCCTTAAAATATCTACTATCCAATTTCTAAAATCTATTTTTCTCAGTGCAATCAATAGTCGTGGGTTCGATCCTCTATAGTAACATTTGTTAAAAAACAGAGAAACAACTTGCTATGTTTTTATTACAAAATCGTGGTAAAAACATACAGATCATTTATTATAGATATGAATTGTCAAATTCAAGGTCGGCCAAAATGTCACATTGTATAATAATTTTGACAGTGTACTTGTAAAAAACTAGTAACAAATATACCATTGATGTCAACATGTGTATTGAGGTTATGAAAACTCAATGAATAATCATATTAATTTAGCCCAATGGCACTTTGACAATTCATATCTATAATGGATGATCTGTAGAAAGTTGTTTCTCTGTTTTTTAATGTGGACTACCGCGTAGTAAAGGTCAAAACCATCCTGAAAATTTATTAAATTTCCACCCTTGTATCTCTGTGCTACACAATTCATTTCTTAGGTATGAATTCATAATAGTAGATGGAGAGAACAATGACGAAGTGTTCCCAAATCGAATACATAATAATTACTTCGTCTTAAAAGGCTTCCCCAAAATGAAACCAAGCTATTACCAGCAGAACCATTATAATTATTTGTATACTATCTCCCCTATACATTACAATAGGTTTTCAGCACACCTTTTAATTGTAATTCCTGCACGTATTGCGTACACAAACGCAACATCATTATATCAGCTTTTCTTTGCCGTTGTTGGTTTAGGTTCCCGCAATGTTGCCGTTTTTGCCGGTTCCCTCTGGGGAGTTATCTGCCCTTCAAAGCGCCAACATCTGCGTCTAACCGAGGGTGTGCTCGTTGCCTGCGAGGGGATGGAATTTCGACCTGAAATTTGGCGGGACCGGGCGCACCCCCGCTTCCCGGAAAACGCTGCGACCGGTTCCTCGTGTTTCCGAACAAAAGTTTCAAACAGCCACGTTTACACGAGACTAGGAGGGCATTCAAATAGAACTCCTAATATAATTCAATTCGCGTGATGGTAATGTTCACAGACGCACAATTCCCACGCGTTTTTCACGAGTGTAATTAGTTATACCAGTCGAAATAGAATTATGTTATTGTTAAAAAGAAAAAAATGTCGTTTTTTAGCTAGTTCGGTTATACACCGACCATGGATATTTGGTTTTTACGACATTGAGTGGTTTATCTTTTCTCAATTTTTAGTGCTATTTTTAGAATGTAAAAAAAATGTTGTAAATTTGATAATTCCCGTCATTAATGATCAGCTAGACCTAATATGCACCCCGTTATTTAATTCTGTATAAATAAATGTACGTGTTTAGTTGTACAGTGTTTTCACTTTTCACTTCATTTTAGTTCTCAATTTTATTTATTCTTCTGCAGAAAATGTTTCATTTATAGTGTTTTCACTTGAAATTGAAAATGTACCTGTAATGAGGGTTTATTACGGTCCAGGGTTCTCCATTGTATGGCGTGCTGCGAAGAGGCTCTGGACTCTGTTCTCTTCCCATTACCTGTAATAAAATTCCATTCGCACAATGGAGCGCAATAAGCACTCTTCGTAGGTAGATTTTCAATTTCAAGTAAAAACACTATAATTAATTTACTTGTAGTTTGAAAATGACCAGGTCTTGGCCGAAACTATAGTCACTATGCATCAATAAATATATTACAGATATTAACAAAGTCGCAAGTTTTTCTTATTTAAATAAAATGTAAAAACCAATTATCTATGGTCCAGCTATACTCGACCATTACACGATCATTCGTAGCTATTGTGAGTGCGATTCTCAACTGGATATTAAAATTCTTCAATTTCCTTTCAAATCTGACATGAGACAATTTGAGACATTTAAGTCTCATCTTATTTGATGAATTTGAGATATCTTCTAAGAAGAAGAGACAACAAGATGTTTCAAACATCCGTAAATCTTTTGTATGGAATGGGTATTTTAGCAATAATAGCAATCGACAGCTTAATCAAACATCCAGAAATGATTCAAATAAATTGGAAGCGCCTCGAAAAATCCTCTGTAAAAGAATACGTTCGGAAACGAAACATTTGTAAATGTAATGATACATTTGTTAGCATTTGATCCTCTCTCATCGCGAATAAAAAACAAGTTTGTATATTTTGTTTGCGAGTTATTCAATATTTCGATCACTGGCATTTACACAAAAATACTGCGTAATTCGCCGACGTAAACATTCGCCTGTTTATTTATTTATTTTTTCGCAGGATGTTTCTCGCCGCTTTTTTAAGGAGTGGACGCCACTTTCCCGCTCCTCAAATATTTACTTTTTCCGTGCTCGCCTCAGCCAGGACGTTTATTTTTCTATTATTAAATCTATCTGTTAATGACCCCGAACGTGCGCGTAATCAGTAGTTGGTCGCCTCTCTAAAAATAAACGCCCAGCCCGCCTGTTTTTTAGACTTTCACGGGAAATGAGAATTGGTGGGTGGGAGGTTTCGCCAGCTTTACATCAAAGCAAATAAAAAATCGCTCAGACGCAGAACATCGTTTGAACGTTGCTGTTAATTATTTTCATTAGAATGTTCTATTGTACATTTTATTGTAAAAATACTAATCGAGGCACTGTCAATATAATTTGCATTTTGTATCACCAATGAAAACAACAATCATGAAACAATGAAGAAAAAACATCCGAAATCGGATATGCACATGAAGAAGATCACCAATGGTTTTGCGATGATAAAGTAACTTTAAGCACATTACAAAACGTTTCATAATTAACTAAACTGCAACTTGTGTTGTAACTTAAAAACTAGTAGATAAAAATCTAAAAAAAAAAAATAATTACGAAATCTAAATTTCCAAACCTAAATTTGGAAAAAAATGGATTTTTTTCCTCCAAGAATCAAAAAAATACTAGAGTGTAAGATCAAAAAGTGGCAACATTTTGGCAACTTGACATGGAATGGCCCATATACATAAGGTGTCTAAGATAGGGATCAACAGCAGATCGACATCTCAGAAACCGTAAAAGTTACAAGGGCGGTTAAATTACAAAAAAAGTTGCGCAATTTAGTGGTCAGTAATATCATTGATTATAATACAATATGATTATAATAATAGTATTATAATCAATGGTAATATTCTGTTGAAAAAACCAGAAAATTCCGCTTACTTCCGGAGATATTCGACAAAATCCGAAATTTTGCGATATCGTTTTTTGAAAACAAAACAATTCTCATATCACAGTAAACAAATAATAAGTATGGTCCTAATTAGCTATAATGTTTCAATATTTAACAACCATTCTATCTATTGGGTTAAAATTAGATTTTTTTTCTTCGTCTTCATCATTTCAACGCCTACTACAAGAAAATGTTCGAAATATATTGACAAGCCTTTTTCTGAATAAAACCATTAGAAACCATACTGTGATATAAATAGTTGAATACGTAATAGGCAATGCTATCTAATACAGGGTGTAAATTTTTTACACGCCATATATAAAAATAAAGTTGATGATGGTTTCTTTGAAACGAAACGTTCTACTGAAAATTTGTAAACGCTGCCTTGTCGAGTTAAAAATGTGACAGTGAGAAAGTGCCTTTGGTTTTCTTATACCTATTCATATAACTTTAGAAAAAAATAACGAAATCGCACGATTTCGGATTTTGTCGAATATCTCCGGAAGTAAGCGAAATTTCTGGTTTTCTCAACAGAATATTACTGACCACTAAATTGTCACATTTTTTACACGCCATATAAAAAAATAAAGTTGATAATGGTTTCTTCGAAACGAAACGTTCTACTGAAAATTTGTAAACGCTGCCTTGTGGAGCTAAAAATGTGGCAATGAGAAAGTGCCTTTGGTTTTCTTATACCTTTTCAAATAACTTCAGAAAAAAATAAAAACGAAATCGCAAGATTTCGGATTTTGTCGAATATCTCCGGAAGTAAACGGAAATTTCTGGTTTTCTCAACAGAATATTACTGACCACTAAATTGCGCAACTTTTTTATAATTTAACCGCCTTTGTAACATTTACGGTTTCCGAGATACCCATGCTGTTGATCCTTATCTTGGACACACTGTACACAATTTTAGATATAAAGTACGACTAATTTATCTGTTTGGGAAGTCGTAATATTTGCCCTGGATAATTAACTTGAAGCACCCGGTGTATCAAAAGTTTTGAATTTGCACTCATCATTTATTATTATTATTATTAAGTCTTTACACTCCATTTTCGGATTAGCCACTCCTAGGGAGTCTTCACAATCCAATTTCCGATGTGGATTAGTCCTCATTTTACTCTTCTTCTGTGGGTAACGCTTTTTTAACTATTCCTCGCCATTTCTTATCTTGGACACCCTGTATATTTTATTAGTGTTTAAATCGGCTTGTAGTCACCTATACCGGGTGATTCAAATTTATTGTCCAGGGCGAAAATTACGACTTCCCAAAGAGATAAATTAGTCGTACTTTATATCTAAAATTGAATATTATTGAACTCTGATATTTTCCACACAGATTAATTCTTCGAATTCTTATTGAATGAACAATTTACTTACAATGCATTAATTTTTTTAAAGGGCGATTTCATAATTGGTTCCTATGAGTTAAATGGCTCGTTTTGGGCTGTTTTACATCAATAAATATAAATTGAACATTGGGTTAAAAATTGATTTTTTAAATTTATAGGAGTGTTTAAAATGATATTGAAAATTTTAAACAACAATTGGTAGATTAATATCGTAGGTATATAATTCTATAATTTCTGCACAACGGTCTTCTTCTTCTTATTTGGTCCTATTACTCCACCAGGGAGAGTGTAGGGCATCTTTCGATGCTTCTGTGACTGATGTACCAATAAAATGTCGTCACCATTTTACTGTTCTGCACAACCGTAAATAGGTTTAATTCGCCTGGACAGTAAACTTGAATCACCCGGTATATTTTATAAGTGTTTAAATCGGTGTATAGTAATATTATTACCTTCAGTTCAAAATACCGCACTGCGTCTATCGAAGCAATACTGCATCAGTTTTTTTTTAAATTGAAGAGGTGTAATACACCTAATGTGTATGTATGTATGTAATACTATAGCCCTTAGTAATATTCTTGCTAATAATACATGCAACTTTTTAATATCGAAAGTCTAAAGTAAACTTTATTTTAAAACATAATAACGAATATCGCATTGCGTTCATCACTGTTTTCAGGTAATTACCTAATATAAGTAATAATAATCGCCTATTATTATTTATCATCATTATGGCCACTGACCTAAATTCTTCGATTATGTTTGTACTGATGTTATTTATTATTAATGCTAGTTGCAATAATGTTACTTGGTAATTACTATGATCCATTCCTAACTTTATTGGGCAGCAAAATTTAGTTATTCGATACGTATAAAAGTTTATTTGTAATTATTATCATTCATTTATCAGTTTGGTGGGCAGTGAAAATCGATCAATTCTTATGGAATATTTTGGTGGGCATGCAATTTAATTTATAGTTATAGTTTTATCCATTTTGGCTACCAGTATTTGGAATATTTTGGTGGGCATGGAATTTAATTTATAGTTATAGTTTCATCCATTTTGGATACCAGTTAATATATTTCTTTTTTATTGTTTTCTTCCTTCTTTCTTGGTTTCATCCATTTTTGGATACCAGTTATTATTATTTTTTATTGGTTTCTTCTTTTATTGGAGTACTTACTGGTAGTTTATATGTTTAGATATAAAAATGTTTTTTTTTTGTTTTTTATTATGTCTTCTTCACCTGACTAGTTTCGACTATCTTTCAGTCATTTTCAGAGGTGTTAATTATTTTGAGTTCAATATATATGATATTTGATGAGACGTTTATAAATATTTTGAGTTTATTATATATGATATTGGATAAGACTTTTATAAATATTTTTACTTTTAAATAATATGTTTATTTGAAAAAAAAAACTTGAAAATTAGCAACTCCGAAGATGGCTGAAATATAGCCGAAAGTAGTTAGGTTAGTTAGGTCTTCTTCACCTGACTAGTTTCGGCTATCTTTCAGTCATTTTCAGAGGTGTTAATTATTTTGAGTTCAATATATATGATATTTGATAAGACTTTTGTAAATATTTTGAGTTTAATATATATGATATTGGATAAGACTTTTATAAATATTTTGACTTTTAAATAATTTGTTTATTTGAAAAAAAAACTTCAAAATTAACACCTCTGAAGATGGCTAAAATATAGCCGAAAGTAGTTAGGTTAAGAAGACATAATTAAAATAAAAAACATCTTTATATCTAAACATATAAACTACCAGTAAGTACTCCAATAAAGAACGAAGAAAACAATTTAAAAAAATGTATTTTTTTTCCAATTCGAATTATTAAAATGCTCATTATGTATATTGAATGTCATCGTTAAAACTACACTTTAATCGAATGGGTGATTAAAATGTTTACATTTTCACTTTATTCAATATAACCATTGACAACGTGAATAAAGTAAAACAAAAAATAGGTAATCGCACTATCCTTGACATTTTCGATGTCACCTGGCAATGTGAAGCTTCGCGCAAATTCTTCAATTCTGATAACGAATTGGAAAAAATCTTGTATGATACACGTGAATAAAGCAATTTTATTCACTTATACCATAAATAGCTATTGTTGAACAGTAAGAATTGATCAATCTCTAATATAATATAAAAGTAATAGAAAAAGATTGGTGGGTAATTAAAATTTATCTATCGGTAATATCCTTTAATAGAAATTAGTAAACGTATCAATTCTATTTGTATCAAATGTTATTTATGTATTATTATTCTCCGTATCTAATTTTGGTGGGCAGTAAAAATTGATCCATCCGTAAAATTCCGTGAATGGAATATTTATCTTTCCCGCTGCGTTCTGTGTCGTGATTTACAAAAAAAAAAAAAAAAAAAATGTGTGCGCATCGGCACGTGACGGGCATTGCTCTGCGGATCGGAACGGCGTAGAAGGAGAGCAAATTGGGAAGAGGAGGAACGTGTAAGCGGGTTAGTGAGCCGCTTCGGGCGGAAGCTGCCGGGGTCAAGGCCAGGTGACCACCCTCCGGCCCCTCCGCCCTGCGACACCGACCAGACGCCCTTTGCGAGCGCCGCGCGGCGTCTAAGTGGCACTAATTGCTCGCCGAAGGAGCCCTACCCCCTTGGGGGTGGACGGGGTGCGATTCGCGATCGCGCAAACAAAGAAAATAAATATTAATGTCTCGCTAACGAGGACCGAGGAGAAAGGATTGCCGCTGTTATTGAATAATTTATTTCCATCCGCCGGCAGTTTTCCGCGGAAAACAACAGGCTTTGCGAGCGGAGCTCAATGGGGAGTGATGGTTTTCCGTTCCAAGATCAGAGTCTCGACGCCTTTTAAGTTTTCTTCTCGTTATTCAATGCAAAATTCGAAAGGTTAAAGCAGGGGCGGACTTATGACCAAAGCGCGGATTTATAAGCATAACAAAATAAGCGCTTAAAAATGCATTAAATCTTAGAAAATAAGTATATAAAATAGCATAAAGATTAGAATAAGCACAAAAACGCAGAAAAAGCATGATTTTATTTTTTATGAAAATACAGAAAAACACAACAAAACATAATATTATTAACAAGAACGCACTATAGGTAGATAAAAGTAATATTTTAATAACATAGGTTTTGGTGATTAATATTAATAACAATAATAATTAATAACAAATAATGATTACCGCTCATTTTTATTGAACTAATAATTAAATGTTTTTCTTAATTTTCAACGGAAAATCCCATTCTCCTATCACTGAGCACATGTTTTAAGTGTGAAAAGCTTCTCTCTACATCCACTTGGAATCGGTACATATTTAAATTTGGGAACAATTGTAATATTTATCAGCAAATCTTCCACGAAATCTGTTGATATTTTCTGTAACTCGCCAAACCCTTCATTTTTTTTGACAACTGCATCACATTTTTTTTAATAATCTCTCCTATAGATCCCCGTAGGTTTGAGACGTCGTTCCTAAAATCTACAACTATTTGAACCGCATCTACCAAAGTTGTGTCATTTGCTTGGAGTTTATCAATCGCTTTGCTTACGAAACTGTAGTTGGTTTTTAGGAATGCTAAATTTTGTACAACCCTCCTATCTTTAAGAACTTTGTGGCATTCTTTAATTGCCTCTGACACATTTTCGGGAAACTCTAACACAAGCTCCTTAAATAAATCAAAATGGTCGGCATAATAGCAGGCAGCATCTAGCCACGTACCCCATCTAGTTATAACCGGTGCCGGAGGAAGAGGTACATTTGGCATTCTTTCCCTAAACATTTCAACCATCAGCTTTTAGGAAAATTTTCTTCCCGGTTTTTATCAAATCATAGACCAGGGGAAATTGCAGTCTAATCGTTTCAGCAACTCAATTAAAACCATGTGCCAAACACGTGCAATGCATTAATTGCTCATAAAATACTTTTAAATTAGAATATGCCTTCAACATATATGCAGCGGCATCAGAAAGCATCAATAATAATTTATCATTTGGTACGGGATTTGGCAAAAAAAATCGTGAACGAATTTTGCAACGGTATTGCCATTTGTTTTTTCTAACTGCTTGGAACTAATTAAAAATGCATTGGTGGAGTTTTCGTTTAATATTCCAATCATTAAATGGCCGATGTACCGACCACATGAATCAGTAGTTTCATCTACACAGAACCATCTGTAATTGTTGCCAATTAATCTTTTTTATTTCCTCAATAGTGTGTTTATATACTTGCTCGACATAGTTTTTGCGAATGGTTGATTCGGTTGAATGGTTGAATAGTTGAAAAAAGATTTAATCATACTATTATCTAGTTTTTTTTAACGGAATGTTAGAAGATAGCATCGTATTGCATAAATCAAAGTAAAATTCATTTTCATTCTGTGTAGAAGAACTAGCAAAAGACTCGGAAATAGTTTGCTGCGTACTCAGGGTACTGCTTGCAGTTCGTGTTTTTTTAAATTTCCCAGGTGAACTGTTGTTTTGATATGTTGTGTTAAGTTAAATTTTTTCTCCCAATTAATCTACAACATAATACATGCTTGTACCTAGGCCAATAGCAACACAAAATAAAACTTGCTGGTTTGATACAAGCCCTGCAAATTAAATTGCCGCTCTCATATTTTAATTCAGAATGTCCACGTATCCATTCATCGACGGAAGGTTTTACTTTCGACATTTTATACAAGAAAACTTATAAACACGTAATACACACAAGGCACAAGCACAACGCACTGAAGATTGAAATAAATTGGACTGTATTGATAGCACACGCCCCAGGTGGGTTCTGTGCACGTAAAAATAGGGTAATCCCCGAAATAATCAAGCTTTGTTCACCAAATATCACGTACGCACGCTCGCTTTGTTGATGATTTTGTGATAACCAAGCACTCTAGACGTAACGGAGTAATATTAATACTGAATTCTCATTGCAATAAATGTGCAACAAAATATATTCGTAGCTAATATAAATAATATGCTATAAAATTGAGAAATAAGCAAATAAGCACAAAAAATAAGGAAATATGCACAAAAAATGCATTAAATCAATTATAAGAAAATATGCATAAAAGCACAAACAAAATTTGTCACGTTACTTCATTTGCTGAAATTCGTATAGATACAAGGTCATTTTGGTCTGCTATTAAAACTGATGTATAGCATAATACCTAGAAATCCTTCCCTTCCTTATTTACAAATTTTCTATTTTCTGGGGGTAATTGCACGGAGCATTCCTGCATGGGCCTCCGCGACCATCGATGGTTCCGAGTAGTAGAATTGGAAGAATTAGTTATTCAAAACCGGCGTTCTCTCCGTGCGCATTGCCTCGTCGGAGCAAATTAATAAACACCTCTCGTTACACGGAATAGCTTTTAAACGTGCCCATGGGAAATATCGATTCCGTCGTGGAACGTGTCGGATTTCGAAAAAAATCCGCGCTCCAGGTCTCCCAAGCGGGCGTCTTCCACGGGATCTGTCTGTCACATACACACGAACAGACAGTTTGAAAACCAACTTTGCAATAAATTGAATTGTGCTGTGCAGATCGTGCTATCGATTGCCAATATTCTTCGACAAGTTAGTTAATGGGAAAAAATCACGGTGGGGATAAATTTTGTTGCAAGTATGGGGTCCCAATTTTGATGCAATTAAAGCCCAGAGTCTTCGATTACCTCTGGTCGTGGTTCAAATACGTAGCATACAATTAGGCCCAGTTGTACGATCGTGGATCGTCCTTGGCTATGGTTCGGTGAGGGCGAAAGACCTCGAAAGACAGGGTCGAAAGACCTAACACGAAAGGCCGATTTCAATAAGAAATTATCAAAATGTCATTACATAATAAATTAACATATCCGACTATTTTAGAATATTTGACAGAATATCTGATGCAACAGCACAATGGCTATACACGTTGCTCATTAAAAAATGTACCATTTTGTGTTTGTTCTTATATTTGAACAAATTCTTGAAGTCGCTTCAGGAGTTCATCAATTGCTTCAGAGTGAAAAGTTTGATTCATCTAAAGCTTCTCTTGGTATTAAAACTTTAATTGTAACCTTTGAAACTCTGCGGCAAAATGAACTACACTTTGATAAATTATATAAAAATAAATAAATGTTATAGTTTAAGCAATAATTATACGTCCTTAACCTTATTACTTAAATTATAGAATTAATGAACCTTAACATGAGAAATATCACAGAAATAAATTTTAGTTCGAACTGCAGGTGAATGAAAGAGATATAACGGCGTCAAGAAAGCGAAAACGTCCAAAAACATTACAATCATTCTTGTAGTATGATGATATTTGTTCAATTGACAAATATAGTAATATTTACGACTAAATACTAGATAAAATATTCATAGAATTTAAAGTGAAATTTTCCGAAAAAGTAAAATATTCTAAGGGTACCTACTGAAGCTTTGCACACAATGTCAAAGTGCTTCTTGGACGTTGAACTTTTAAAGAAAATTCTACATCTCCTGCTCTGGTTTCATCTGACCGGATTTTTCGTTTTTTGTTCTGTTCGTTTCATCTTCATACTATGTTACTTTCGCTTTCATTGGTGCTCAATTTTCATAAATGTTAAATTTTGTTTTTATACATTGTATACTAATACGGTTGATAGATCGATCTCAGACTATTGTAGGTTATTACTTTATACGTTAAATCGAGATAACATATCTCAGCATAAAATTGACAAAAAGGTCGTTTCTAATCTTGAAGTTGAAGGAGGTAGTTAGATGCTTCACTTCTTGTATTTGACTATTTCGTTCGTCATTTATTTATTTATTTGTATATTTATTTTTATTGTGACTTGTGCCATTGGTATTTAAAAAAAAATCCGCCCCAGGATTTTGCCACCCTGGGCTATACCCCTCATAGCCCCCCCCCCAATCCTCCACTGCTTGTATTAGTGCACGTACGACTGCGTAATATTGCGGATTGAATTTCCAATAAGTGATCAAACTCATCGATACAATTATATCCTCGAAGCGCTAAAGAAGTTTCATGAATTCGCGGACAACCAATCCAAACAATCGTTTCATTTGGGAGAAATCCGCGAGGAACGTGACGAAAGGCCTGCACGAACCAATTACATTACCCTCGCAGGCCCCAGTTTTGCGGGAAACCCGCGGAAATTCGCCTCGCTCGTCCTAATCGCTTTTCCGAACGCGTCGGGAATAATTGTCGCTTGTCGAGGGCTGTTAGGCAATCGCTTATACGCGACGCGTTCGAATTTTCGGATTGGAACTTCAGGAAAAATCCCCTTTTCCGTGGCGGCTGAGCGTGGAAATGTTTTTGCATTTTCCAGCCATGAAATATCTAAAGTGCGTGACAATGGACTGGTACGGTCTGATTATGATGATATATAGTGATGATAGTACTTACAATTTATAAACTGGCATTTACGCCATCGCATATATCATGCGTGATGTTTTCTAAGCCACCGTCAATTTAATGGGAGTTTGCGTAACGACAGGTTACGAAACGTAATTAATGATAATGATTTGTTGCAAACCGTTGATTACAGGTGCTTTTAATTAGTTAATCGTCGAGTTGTCCGGGACACAAAAACGTTGTCAGACAATTAAAAACTATTGTTATAGTGGCCACCATACCTAATTTTATTTGAGTAGTTATGTTGGCACAATGCCAATCATTATGCCAACCATCATGTATCATGCCAATCATTATACCAACCATCATGTATCATGCCAATCATTATGCCAACAATCATGTATCATGCCAATCATTATGCCAACCATCATGTATCATGCCAATCATTATACCAACCATCATGTATCATGCCAATCATTATGCAAACCATCATGTATCTTGCCAATCATTATGCTAACCATCATGTCTCATGCCAATCATTATACCAACCATCATGTATTATGCCAATCATTATGCCAACAATCATGTATCATGCCAATCATTATGCCAACCATCATGTATCATGTCAATCATTATACCAACCATCATGTATCATGCCGGCTAATCATTATGCCAACCATCATGTATCTTGCCAATCATTATACCAACCATCATGTATCATGCCTGCTAATCATTATGCCAACCATCATGTATCATGCCAATCATTATGCCAACCATCATGTCTCATGCCAATCATTATGTCAACCATCATGTATCATGCCAATCATTATGCCAACCATCATGTATCGTGCCAATCATTATGCCAACCATCATGTCTCATGCCAATCATTATGCCAACCATCATGTATCATGCCAATCATTATACCAACCATCATGTATCATACCTGCTAATCATTATGCCAACCATCATGTATCATGTCAATCATTATACCAACCAACATGTATCATGCTAATCATTATGCCAACCATCATGTATCATGCCAATCATTATGCTAACCATCATGTATCATGCCAATTTTTGTTTGAATAAGTAGTTATTTTGGTAACAATGCCAAATCTTGTTAGCGTTGTTCTGTCATGCTCACAACGCAACGCTACAAAACCTACATCAATAATAATTAATATCGGAACAACAATAGCTGCAACTTCACCCCGTGCACAATATGCATCTTCAGCATAATGTGAAGTAGCAGAGTATCTGTCATCCTGACAATAGAAAGTGAAATTTCCTCCCATATAGTGTTGCAACTTTTCACGAAAAGTTGAAATTGTTGAAATTTTCGGCCAACTTTTCTGGAAAAGTTCGTAAAAGGTGGAAAAGTTGGAAAAGTTGAGTTTTATTGTATCAGTTGTAAATGTTGAGATGCAAATTATGGATATACGCATACACGTACACAAATTGGATATAATTTAACATTTTTATTTATACAGGGTGTCCTTTTAATGCCTTAAAAGATCCGGGTAGCAGTCTTCTTTAAATTTATCATGTTTGTTTTAATGAAATTCGGCTTTAAATGCATTAAAGGGGCACCCTGTATAAAGGCAAATCAGTTTTAAACAACACATTTTTAAAGATACAAGTTTTTAATTAATGGAAGTCAGATTCTATGAACCACTGTTTACCGTAGTATTTGTATCATCATGAAGAGTGATGGTATCTCTATCAGTACTTGAAGTATATTCTTCATCAGTTGAACTATGTTCTTCGTTTTCCTCTGCTAAAGTTGGTTTGCTTCGTTTTGCTGCGATTTTGATCTTGTGAACTGTTTCCTAAGGACGGCCACAGGCAGATCAAAGCTACTTGACTCAGATGGGTCTTGATCAATGTTGTGTACGGGTATCTTGGAACCGTGATCATTATTAGTGGTTTTCCCTTTTTGTGTCGTATCGTTTGTAAGCAGCTTTAAATTATGGCCAATTTTTCCAGCTGTTTTGGTTGTTAAACGATTTCTACTTTTGGTATGAATTCGGCTATATGTACTAAAACTCTTGGTAGCGGCTGATGTTGCAGCCATTGACAAGATAGCAGAAGCAACTGTAGACAGAGCGGATGTAGAACACATGCCATTCCCCCAGACAATAGAATCCACTTTGTAGGCACATTTTCAAACAAATTCTTCAGCCCACAGTCCATATTTTGCTTTGTATTTTGCAAAGTCGGTCATTACTTCTCCATCATCCACATCATTCATGTGCTCTGCAATGTTACTGATGAACTCAAGTCTATCAACATGTTCATCAGGTGACAAACTATGCCCTTGATAACGTGGGTCCAGGATGTTTGCCGCAAGGTGAAATTTATGTAAACAGAAGTCTTTGCGATCAGAAAGCATATCCATAATTTCCTTTTCTTCCGCATTGCTTGTAGGGCATTTAAGTATCTTTTCCTCAAAAATTGGCTACAGGTTTGCAAATATTTCGGGAACTAATGAAGCATTTGGCTTGTCTTCTTCGATTTTGGTTATCCATTTTCCAATGGGTTCTAGGAGATCTCTGGTGTTTTCAAGTCTTACCCAAAAATATCATCATCCAATGGCATTCCTTTCGTATCTTTTTGAAGATATTAGTACAAGACACTCAAATTCGGAAATGTTGTGTTGGCTTATTTTGGTGGTCTTTCTTTCAAGTGAGATTGTGTCATTCAAGTCGCCATTACGTTTGTTATTTCTGTGATGGGTGGGAAAAACAGTGTAAGTCAAAAATTTGGGAAAATGAGTTTAAGTCAAATTATATTTCAGAAAGTGATGCTGTACATTGTGTTTGAAATAGTATATATCACATTTGTCACAGTTAAGGCTTTTAAATAGGTTGGCAGTTTTAGTACAACTTTAAATGATACAATTATTGGAGGGAAAAAAGGTATAAGTCGACGCTTCCTTGAAATGCTAATTCTTGACTTATACTGTTTTTCCCACCCATCACAGATTTGTTGCTGCCGTTAGCTGGTCAAAGTTACAGAATCCCAGCCCAGCCAGAATGATTAAATAAATTCACGATTTTCATGTTTCTTATGTGAAAGATTTTACAAAGGGCCCATTCGTGCGCTACAGCTTTTATAGCAATTGTCCCTTTTTGGTTCCGTGAGTTTTTCCAGCCGTCGGAAATCTTAACGTGATTGAAGCGGGGCGTGGGCCAGCGCAAAGAGCGTGTGAGAAAAATTACGTGCGTGGGCTCTCTACTAAATTACTTCGCCGTGGAAATTAATTAAATATTGGTGGAAGCGCCGGGCGCTCTGCGGAAAAACGCCTTTGAGCCGCGCGCCTAATTAATTAAGGGCTCTCTGGGTTTCGCGTTTCACGTGAACAGGTGAGCCATCAGCTCTGGGCGCATCTATCCGCAATTTGGGCGGCCGCTCATTTTGTTCCGTGGATATTTTCAATAAAATATCCTCGGCTCGCGAAGGGCGTAAAGTGACCGGCGTTATTGGAGTAATAACGTCGTTCGCCGCCCACAGAAGAGGCGGTGGAGGTAATATCGTTGATGAGCGGAAGCTTCGCAATAACGTGGGACGGAAGTTTTCAGGAGCTAAGTTCGTTTCGGGCTCTAATCGATAAAGGAAGTTTATTAAAGCCCCCGTGGAGATGGAAAGCTGCGTTTAAAATCGTTGCCTTTTTAAGGATGTTGTTACTTAGATTTTTCAGTCCTTGTTTTCTGCGTTCAAATATGATTTGAATATCAAATTTCGAATACGGATCATCTCGGGAAGGATTCAAAATAGACCTTTTCGCTACTTTTTTCGTGTACACGATAATTAGTTTGTTGTTATGACATTGACTTGCAATAAATTATAATTTATAACAACTAGTAAATAAGTTTACTCACAATCAGTTGAAAATATGTGCATTTATGCCTTTTAAAGCGGTCGGGAAGCGATTCATTGTATAATTTTATTTCCCGGCTAGCCGGGAATGTATTTTTCCAGCTAGCAAGTGCACTGTCACTTTGATAAATCACAAAACTTTTAAAGTAAACTAAGAACGGTATTAAACTATTTAGAACAATGAACGGTTACATTACTATTATGATTGCCATTGACTTTTATTCGATTCGATTTCGATTCAATTTCACTGTCCGACATATTTGAAAAATGTCGTAAGAATTTTTGTACAGACAAAATATTTGCATCTGCCAAAATGACAAATTTGTTATTTTCCCTTGGCAACAATTTCACAGACTACCATTGACTTACAGTCAAAATGTATACTGTAAGATATAAATATAACTGTAAGATATAAGATATCATGAAAACTAGGAATTTTCTTTTATTTCTGGTAAATTTTTAATATTTTCTATCAATATTTCAAATATTTCTGTAAAAATGTCGAATATTTTGTCAAATCTCATTGATTATTTCTGTCGTGCTAGGTTGCGTTAGGTTAGCTTAAGAATAAGATTAATTTATTTATGTGCTATTACATAAAGTTTACACATGTCATACAAATTAGAACACACAAAATGTGGACACAATTAACATAAAGTCACAATACATTAATAAAGGTTTGATACTAACATGGACAGAAAAATATATTGGTTAAATATATATAAGTCAAATATGGGTAGCGGAAAGAAAAACTTCACCGTGTCACAGACCTCACAAGAACGTGTGTATTACAATTAATCTATACCTTTTCAAGTTCAAATTGAGACCAATCCATTGCAAATTGAGGCCAATCAAGTTCAAATTGATACCAATCTATTTCAAATTGAGACCAATCAATTTCAAATTGAGACTAAAGAAAATCAAGTAGACACTAAACAATATCAAGTTGAGAGTAAACAAATAAAATTTATTATGACAACTAGATATTGTTTAGTGTCAACTTGATTTTGTTTAGTCTCAATTTGAAATTGATTGGTCTCAATTTGAAATTGACTGGTATCAATTTGAAATTGACTGGTATCAATTTGAAATTGACTGGTATCAATTTGAACTTGATTGGCCTCAATTTGAACTTGATTGGTCGCAATTTGAACTTGAAAAGGTATAGTTCCATTTTGTATGATACAGTACGCAATGACACTACAAAATTCCCTCAGAAATAAACTTCTGTTAAAATTTCAATGTTTCATGTTTCCTATCAATGTTTTAAATATTTCTGTCAAATTTCATTGATCGTCTGTTCATTTTTCAATTACTTCTATGTGAAGTTTCAATTACTCCGTCGACTATCATTGACTAACAGCCAAAATTTCACGTATGCTATAAGATATAAATGACTATCTTGAAAACTATGAATTTTCTATTATTTCTGTTAAATTTTCAATGTTTTCTATCAATATTTCAAATATTTCTGTAAATATGTCACTCATTTTGCCAAAAGTTTAGTCAAAATTTTACGTATGCTGTAAGATATAAATGACTATCATGAAAACTATGAATTTTCTTTTATTTCTGTTAAATTTTCAATGTTTCCTATCAATGTTTTAAATATTTCTGTCAAATTTCATTGATCGTCTGTTCATTTTTCAATTATTTCTATGTGAAGGTTCAATTACTCCGTCGACTATCATTGACTAACAGTCAAAATTTCACGTATGCTATAAGATATAAATGACTATCATGAGAACTATGAATTTTCTATTATTTCTGTTAAATTTTCAATGTTTTCTATCAATCTTTCAAATATTTCTGTAAATATGTCACTCATTTTGCCAAAAGTTTAGTCAAAATTTCACGTATGCTCTAAGATACAAATGACTATCACGAAAACTATGATTTTCTTTTATTTCTGTAAAATGTTCAATGTTTTCTATCAATCTTTCAAATATTTCTGTAAATATGTCGAATTATTTTGTCAAATTTCATTGATTAATAGTCATTTTTTCAATTGTTGCAGTGTGAAATTAACTGTCAACATTTAGTTTACTCTGCCAAATATAAATGACTGTCAAGTCAAAATATCAATTATATCTGTTAAATTTTCATTGTTTTGCTATCAATCTTTCAGTTATTTCGGTAAACATTTCTTTGATCAGTTTTCTAATTCAGGTTTTGTTATAAAAATGTGAATTATTTTGTAAAATTTCATTGAATTATTGTCATTTTTTCAATTGTTTCTGGGTGAAATTAAATGTCAACATTTAGTTTCCTCTTCCAAATATAAATGACTGTTAAGTCAAAATATCAATTATATCTGTTAAATTTTCATGGTTTGCTATCAATCTTTCAGATATTTCAGCAAATATTTCATTGATCAGTTTTCTTATTCAGGTTTTGTTGTAATAATTTTGATTTAAAAAATCATCTAGAAATAAAAGCGAAAATATTCAATGCTCAAATAAATGAACGAAGATAGGTATGTATTTAAATAATATCATTGGATATTAAGATTTATATATGTTTTAGAATCGGCAGCTAAATTGCTTGTACATTTTCTGGATTATTTTTCTAATTCAGTAGTGACAACTCAAAATGTCTTTTATTTCTGTTAAAAGTGCATAATTTACTATCAATATATCAACTATTTCTGTTAAAATTTCAATTATTCTGCAAAATTTCATTGATCAATTGTCAATTTTTCATTTATTTTTATATGAAATTTCAATTGTTCAATTGAACTAACAGTTCAATTATTTCTGTTTCAAAAATTTCACTTATTCTGTCAAATATCTCACTGATGATCTCACCTTTCTTATTGGCTGCGTATTGCCATATTATTAGCAACAAATGTTACTAACATTGAAGAAAATCCGCATTAAACTGAAAATTATCCATTGGATATTGTTACTTCTGAAACCATCTGATTTTCAACCAATCACAAGCCATCTTATGGCTGTCAAACTCACCCGAAGGTTACTGTTTATAACCTATTTCCCAAAATTAAAATATAAGGTTCCAATATCCTTATGATTTGTAGAAAATAACCGCATGGATTTTTGTTTTGTCGGTGGGTCCCAAATTTAAGATTAGTCTTTTAAAACTTCAGAGAAAGAAAACGCTTTCTATCTTTAATCTTTAATCTTAATCTTAATCTTTTTGTGCCTAGTTTTGATGGTTTTGACTATTTTACTCTAATAAAATAAATTTTATTGCATATATAATTTGATATTTTATTAATTTTATAACTATTATGGAATCAGAACTAATTATCAAAATCAGATAAGAAACATCCACATATTGGTTTCAAAACTAACATTATCCAATTTTGAACTGCTTTTATTATTAAAATGCTATTAAATGCTTTTGTGGAGCTAACAGGATGTAAAACAATCATTTGCAAAATTAATAATAGGGGAAATAGAGTGTCGAGTAGAGCGGTTTTTGGCTAATTCCCAAAATGTCGGTATTTGGATATTGTGAGTTTTGATTCTATACGACTCATTTATCAAAATAAGTATAGCTAACCTTGTATCGCTATAAAGAGAAGAAAATGTCCTTTTTAAAAATGTGTAAGCCAACTGACAAAAAAAGATTATATTATAACTGAAAAATTGTGGTCTTTTTCAAAAAAACAAAAGCATATCATGCATAAGCTCTTAAAATGACTATTGCACTTGTCTCATTTACATATGAAACTTCACACTGACGGACCAATGAAATAACCCAAATTTTAAATTGTTGGCCAATTAAAATCCACTTAAAATGATAATTGCTGTCGAACACTTATCACTTTCGAGGAGGTTAAGATACCTATAAAATAAAATACCGAATTGGATTTTTATTTCCAAATGTGTGTACATACTTTTACATTATTTTACTAATTAATATCAATGTCAATGTATGTGAAGCTAAGAAAGGAACTAACTGAAAATAAGACATCAATAAATTAAATGCCTAATTAAAATTAAAAGTGCAGCTATTGTAATTTATTACAGTAGTGCCATTTTTTACTGTAGTATTGTCTTGCCTAATTGTCTCCAAATATATTCTTCTGACTTTTTAGTATTCTCTGGCCTGGAGCTAACAATTTCTTGATATATATTTGTAAGAGATTTGATGCCAAACCGGTTGGAAGACCGAATATTTATTAAATATTTGTCAATGTCAATACGACACATGCAATAGTCATGAAAAATATGTTTCGTGCGTAGTTCCTTGCTTAGATAATACCCGCTATAGTGATGCACTTGAGCTTGTTACAGTGAAAATGTGCACATTTTCACGGCAACAAGCTCTCGTGCCACTATAGCTGGTATTATAGGCAAGTCACTATGCACTTAACATATTACTATTAACAACTCTTTCCTCATTATCTCTAGTTTTATGGTTATGAGATCACAATGCTTAAAATTAAAAAATAAAGTCACTCTGTATATGCCCTATTAGAAAAACACGCATTGAACAGACTAGGGCCTTTTTTTTTCTAATCCGTTTTAACAGCGTTTTAAGTTGGTAGAGTAAAACAACGTCCTTCCATTAAACTACCGCTCTACGTCTGTACAGCGTTATTTATCGCTAGTATCTCAGGAATTCATTCCATTTTTGTAAGCAGTCACCTTGAAAGTGAAATCTTACGTACGAAATAGCCGAATCGCTTGCCTCTGGGCCGCACTCTCAAATTTCGTCCGATTCAGGTGTCCCCCGCTCCAAACCAATTAGCCGAGGAATCGGAGCGTGCGGGTTCATTGTGATCACGCTTGATAACGAGGCACGCACGCGGCACGCCAAGGGGAACGCTGCAGGGGGGAGGGGACGGCGCGCACGCAATGCGTGGAATGCCTCGGACTTCCTGTCCAGGGGCCACGGCCCCCCTCGCCTCTGCAACTCCTATTACGTAACCAGTATGTAATGTCTCTCGTACACATAACGCCGTGATACTATTCGTACCTCGATGAATGCTGCGACCTTTAGAATTTCGAACGACTTCGATTTTAAGGTGCGAAGTTTTTGCAAAATAACAATTCTCGCACTAGTCCCCAATTCGCATTCACTACTTCCTCCTTCCGTGACAAGATCACCAATTTTTATATGGAATGTTGCCTACAGCTTTGTATGGTTGCGTTAATTGCATGCGATTCTGCAAGATTAATCCAGCAAATCGTCGACTGAGAAACTATTCGGTCTATTTTTTTTAAATATAGATTAAAAAAACAGAGTGGTGTAAGTTCTTTTTTTATAAATATAGAAAAGCCTAGACATTTATGGAATTCTCTGAATTTAACAAAAATGGACTTACACCATTCTGGTTTTCAATGGCTCAATTCCAAATAAACACCATTCTGTTTTTAAACTTACTGAAGTGGTAATTATTCCCTTTCCCCCACCCAAATAAAATCGTTGACCTATGTAAACCTCTCTAAATTCCAAACCTCTATAATTCTGCAAGATTCATCCTCGTTTGGACATGCCAGCAAGTGCTGTAGGGTTACCATGTTTCGTCCTTGTTTAGACCGTAATTGTAGATGTTTTAAAAACTTACCAGGGTAGTAATTATTCCCTTTCCCCCACCCAAATGTGCGTGCAAGTTTCTCTTGCGTGAATATTCTGCTTGCTGCTTTTCCATTTGTGGCATTGAAAATTCTCACGGGGAACAATCGTGCCGCAACACAGCAATTTTTATGCCGCCCCAGCCTCATCCTGCAGCTTTCGAGCGGCTCTTGCGTGGTGTTTATAAATTGATAGGCTCCGCGGTCTTCGCGATGAGAACCCTAGGCCTTAGCATGAGTTATTGCCTCGGCACGGCATGGAAATGCGAAAAGCGTCAGTTGGAGAAGACAAAATAGTGTCGCCGGTGAAAAATTGCACGCGGAAAGTCGCTATAAAATTCATCAAAAAATTGTTCATAAAAACATCTACAATAGTATATTGTGTGCTTACTACAATATTGGTTATGAATGATTCATATAGTATATTGTGTGCTTAGAACACGACGTGATATATTCCCGGCCGTTGCGGTAATTGATGTCCGAGGCTTTAGCCGAGGACAGCAAGCCGAAGAGGCCGGAAAGGCAGTTCATGTATACCGTATTTCTTTGGTGTACGTTGCCAATATGTAAAATGTTAATTTTCCGTTCAATTCCAACACAGTCTACCCCTTCTGTCTATCTTGCTCAGTTATACGTGCTGAAGTGAAACAAACAGACTTTACAACTTAGCACCGTATCCCAAAGAAATACTATATGTACCGCAGTAGATAGGCAACAAGAGTTCGGAGCCATTTTCCCATAAGGTTTTACATAGGGGTCTAAATTCACTTTTTTTTCAAGTGTATTAAAGGTACGAAAAATCCGTTATTTAAGATTATGGGAACGTTCTGTACACCATAGTACAGAATATACATGTATAGTACATCATACGTATACATGTACGTATGGTGTACAGAACGTTCCTATAATCTTAAATAAGCGATTTTTCGTACCTGTTTAACTTTCAAAATATGTCTACTGAAAAGTGACCTTATTGGACATGGTGACTTTTGCCAGAGCACCGACAATATATGAGTGAAATATTCAAAAATAACTATTACTTTCTCGTCCAGTTTCGTAAAAATATAGCAGACGTAGAAGAAATTATCTGCTCTACACTTCTATAAAAAAAAAATGCATTCCCGGCCTAGGCTAGGAATTAAAATATTGTAGCACTGTTATTTTTCCGTGACATAATAACCGTCATCACTACCGGAATCGTACATTTTGCGGAGTGCGTATAGGCTAGGAAACGAAAGTTTATAGGACGATGGGCGAAAAAAGAGAATAATTTCGCAGACTAATCAGGTAATTGCGCCTTGCCCGTAAGTGGTACTGCGTTTGACTTGTGCTTCGCAGTGGTTAGTAGTTCACCACTAAAAAGGCGACTGCCAGAAGCGCAGATCCTTGTGTGGGAACTAATTATTTGCGAAATTGCAACCGCACGTGTTAGCGCCGTGTGTTATTATGTAATTATGGATTAAGCGATGTCTGCGCTGGAAATTACACCAGCAATTATAAAGTAAAAACGAATTTCGTGACTTTTATTGAAAAAGTTGTGGGAATTTAAAGCGCCTACATGCGGAACGTGTTTAATCAATTTGTTACAAAAAAAAGTATATGATGACTTGTAAACATTTATTTTATCTATATTTATAATTACAATCGTATTGGACGGGTATTGTTGGCATTGTACATAGCTTGCTATAGCTTAAAGTAAAAGGTTTACATATTTTGACAGTAACAGTTGAAAATATGACGGATTTTGATAGTTGTCAATATAAATTTAATAGGTTAGGTGAGGTTAGGTTAGGTAGATCAACTATGACGTAGAGTTTGATACATTTCGGTAGATTCGAAATTAATAATAAATAACTGCTATATTTATAAAAATAGTTTTAGATTTTTTAACAGAGTTGACTATATGAAAATGGAAAGTTGGCAGTTACAATATGAAATTTTGCAGTTTTGTGCAGTTCTAATTAAAAATTGGGCAGGCTTCGACAGTTCAGTTAAAACTTTGACACAATTGCAACTCACAATTCCCAAAAACTTTCAAAAACCATATGAAAATGGAAAGTTGGCAGTTACAATATGAAATTTTGCAGTTTTGTGCAGTTCTAATTAAAAATTGGGCAGGCTTCGGCAGTTCAGTTAAAACTTTGACACAATTGCAACTCACAATTCCCAAAAACTTTCAAAATCGTATTGAATTTGATAGTTGGATTTGTAAATCGTAGAGTTTTTTTTTAATAATAGTTTATTTTAAATTTATACCAGTACAATAAATAGCTCATATAAATAACATTCTATATAATATCTTTAATAATACTGTTTCAAACATTGCATGTTTTCTTCCTTCTGTCTTCTATTTCGCAGCTTAAAGTAAAAGTTTTCATGTGTGACAGTAGCATTTGAAAATATGACGGATTTTGACAGTATCAGTTGAAAATAAGTGGAATTTTGACAGTTGTCGTTGTAAATTTAATAGGCTAGGTTAGATTAGGTAGAGAAACTGTGAGATAGAGTTTGATAAAATGAAAATTTGACAAATTATTAGACTTTCGTCCGATTTTTGTTTTGTTTTGAACCCTCAAAATTAAAACCGTAGCAGGTTTCGGCAGTTTAATTAAAACTTTGACACAATTGTAATTGCAGATTAGGTTAGGTTAGGATGTGATGTAGAGTTTGATAAATTTCGATAGTTTTGAAACTAATTATAATAATGTAATACATTAATAAAACTAATTTTCGATATTTTTAACAGAGCTAACCAAATGAAATTTAATATTGTAGAGATTGTGGCAGTTACAATCGGAAATTTTGCAGTTTTGTGCAGTTGAAATTAAATTTTTACAAGTTTTGGCAGTTCAACTAAAACTTTGGCATAACTGAAACAGGCAAATTTGACCCACCAACTTTCAATTGTGTGTTGATTTTCACAGTAGGAAATTTGGTTGTCAATTTCCGCCCTGTTTAAAAAATACCTGTCTTTTTCCTAGTATTTTGACAAATATCTATTTGTTGTGTTATTGTAATTGTAATTTTATCGTACAGATTTCGCAGCTTAAAGTAAAAAGTTTTCATATTTTGACAGTAGCATTTGAAAGTATGACGGATTTTGACAGTTAAAAATAAGTGGGATTTTGACAATTGTCGTTGTAAATTTAATAGGTTATTCTAGGTTAGATTAGGTAGAGTAATACTGAGATAGAGGTTGATAAAATGAAAATATGACAAAGTATTAGACTTTCATCCGATTTTTTTAGTTTTGAACCCTTAAAATTAAAGCCGTGGCAGGTTTTGACAGTTTAATTGAAACTTTGACACACATGTAATCGTAGATTAGGTTAGGTTAGGCAAGGTAGAGCAACTGTGATGTAGAGTTTGATAAATTTCGATAGTTTTGAAACTAATTATAATAATGTAATACATTAATATAACTAGTTTTCGATATTTTTAACACAGCTTTTTAACACCAAATGAAATTGTATATTGTAGAGATTTTGGTAGTTACAATCGGAAATTTTGCAGTTTTGTGCATTTGAAATTAATTTTTTTATTGATTAATGAAATTGAATATTGTAGAGATTTTGGCAGTTAAAGTGGCAGTTGAAATTTAAATTTTTACAAGTTTCGGCAGTTGAAATAAAACTTTGACATAACTGAAACTGGCAAATTTGACCCACCAACTTTCAATTATGTGTTGATTTTCACAGTAGGAATTTTTGTTGTCAATTTCCGCCCTGTTTAACAAATACCTGTCTTTTTCTAGCATCTTGACAAATATCTATTTATTGTGTAATTGTAATTACACAATTATTTGTGTTTGAACATCAGTTTACAAAAATGAACAATATGTTGTGTGAACAATTTTGAACAAATTTGACCCACCAACCTTCAATTGTGTGTTGATTTTCACAGTAGGCATTTTGGTTGTCAATTTCCGCCCTGTTTAAAAAATACCTGTTTTTTTCTAGTATTTTGACAAATATCTATTTGTTGTGTAATTGTAATTGTTATTGTAATTTTATTTGTGTTTGAACATCAGTTTACAAAAATGAACAATATGTTGTGTGAACAGTATCTAGTCAGTATGTGAAAAAAATCAATTTTCAAAGTGTAAAATGTATAAGGTGAAATTTTGCTTATATTCGAACACTTTCTAAAACACCCTCTTTGGCTCGGATTTGTTGGCACTTTTGATTAGTTTTTAAATGCATCTCCTCGAGGCATGATCCTCGAGCCATACATGAAATGCATGTCGGCTAATTCTGCATTAGAGTAAACAGTCATAGCAATGAAAACTTGTGCACAGTAGTTAGGCAACAAGAGTTCTACTCCACCCCCCGCGAAGTTTTCGATTAATTTAATCCGCGGTATTTGCATACAATTGCTCTAATTACGCGAATCAAAAGTTCGATTAAACCGCGGATTAAATTAATCGAAAACTTCGCGGGGGGTGGAGTAGAACTCTTGTTGCCTAACTACTGTGCACTAACAACAACTGTCAAATAGTGAATGTTTATTTCACAAAACATCAGCCAACTATGATAAGAAAATGCAAGTTTTAGCAAAATAAAAAAGGAAATAAAAAGAATAATCTTCCATATCTCCGAAACCGTTACTTTGAGGACCCATGTTTATCAAGACTTTTTTGTTTATTGTGGTACATACTACTACCGCCTTAAATATTTTACACTCTTTTTTTAACACCCTGTATAAGTTTTCAACTTCAACTTGGCACTAATCACATTCAAGTTGGCGTTAATCATTATTAATTTGGCATTAATCAAATCCATATTGCCATTAAATAAATTCATGTTGCCATTGTTTAATGCCAACATGGTTTTGATTAATGCCAAACTGATAATGATTAATGCCAAATTGACAGTGATTAGTGCCAAGATGAAGTTAAAAAGGTATAGATCAGAGGTTGCACCTGGTTTTGATTAATGCCAAACTGATAATGATTAATGCCAAATTGACTGTGATTAGTGCCAAGATGAAGTTTTAAAGTATTTTCAAGTTAATTTTGTTAATTTTTATTTTATGTTAAATAACATCGCAGTCCATGAAAGTCAGATATTTACGTTTGCAGATACCGCATTTTATTAAAATAGTTAAAATTAATTAGATGAAATAAGTAAGTAAAACACACATGTTGCGCTACTAATTTGTCTATCAATGTCTTCATAACTTTCGCGTGTGTACTCGTATGGGTGGGTATTTATAAAAGAATCGATTCATCAAATTGTTGCCTCCGCCAATTTTCACCATATTTCGGTGGGCTCATAAACATGCAAATTGCCCGGGCCACATCGCAAGTATTTACGCCGCACGAGATGCCTATCGCGGCCCAATTTCAGTTATTAAACGTTTGATTATTTCAGTACTTCGTGCTCAGTACACGTATTTTGCATTGGGGGTCACCTCTGCACGCTGCGGATCGCCTCCAGGGAAGTCGCGATCCCCTGAAAATCGATGGACCCGAACGCCACTTTTTCACGGTGTTTATCGCCAATCACTACGCACTCGAATGCGGGCCCTCGCAACCGAACCCTTTATCACCGCTCCCAAACTGCGAGCAGCACAGAGGCGCGGAATGAAATATGCATTAGAATTCGAGAATCGATAACAGCGGATGCATACGACGCAAAAGAAGCTTTAAAATATTTACGTCCGGTTAAACTTTAATCGAAGGTTAGTTTTCGTGACAACCGCTCTGTGCAATTAATCAGAAACGCTGTGGGTTTCCCTAATTTTAAATTAAAACCAAATAGCGTTTGCGTTTTTCTGCGCTATCGCGTTCGTCGGAATTAATTACCGCACAATCATCCTGTCCACGATTATTTCGCCCAGGTCCGACTCGTTCGCCTCGCATCGATTTCGTTTTACACCTATCCTCCTCCAGGGCGAAAATTCAATTAAAGTGCACTCACGTTATACGTAATCTCGTTGCACGTTTTTTGCTAATTCCATTTCAGTTCTTTTATAAGCACCCCGACATGTGTGCTGTACTGGGTGATCCATAATGAGTGTAGAGTTTACGTTTGGGCGTCCACTCAGATATCGAAGATACAAACAAAACTAAGAGACTAATAATAAAATATTAAGCCAGTGTGGCGAAACGATTATAGCGAGAAATAATATTTTGAAAGTTATAAACAAAGTATTATCAAAGTGAAAATGAATGAGAAACTTGTCAAACGCAACCTGGTCTAAACTTTCAGATATGTGGATTTCCATATATCAGGTATTTCCCGTATCATTACTTCATGAATTTGCATGTCATGTAGGTACTTGACCACGTAGTTTTGCATTCTCCATGCTTCGTGTATGTATGTACCTACTCTAGATAGTGTAGGTACTGGCATGGTGGCCTCTTCAGATATCTCTATTTAAGTGTGGAGTGTCGCAATAAAACGGCGTGCCGACACTTCACTATCAGTTACGTTGACCTGCCGCAATCCGGGCGATCGGGTGTTCCCTGGGTTTCCGTAATGGGACCTCCTCCTCACGCCTACGCTGCCGCAAAGCGGTTGAGGCAGGTCCGCGACGACTTCCTCCGCATTCGTAACCGGACCGCGTCCCCGTCGCCGGACAATGCGAAACGTGCGCCCGCGAAGCTTACGTAACGCTTACGCGGGGGCGGCTGCGGTGAGCGGGGACAACGGCCGGAAGGCCGGACGCGGCCTCCTCGGATTAACAAGTGGCCCGTCCGAAGGAAGTGACCGGCGCTGCGTTAATTGCGGGAGCCGGAAGGGTTAATTGATCGGCGATGTCCCGATCGGATTTGCATGAAGCCCCGCGCTACGCCTCGGCGACACACAGTTTGCCACTTCGGAGTTTAACTTGGTGCAACGGGTCAGTTCACCAGCAAAGTTGTGAACAATTAACTTTAGATGTAAAATAGGGATATACAATACGTTGATTGAGCAGAAGTATTCTAGTTCACCAGCAAATTTGTGAACAATTAACTTCAGATGTAAAATAGGGATATACAATACGTTCATTGAGCAGAAGTATTCTAACTCAATTGGAAGTAAATTGGGCATAGTTCTGCTCTCAAGCGACGAATTATTCTTGGTTTTGTCTATATCTAAGTTCTAAGTTAACTAAGTCCTTCGGTTTAATTGCCAATTGTACCGATTATCATTAACAGTTAGTTTGCATGGGTATCCTTGACTCATTGGCGCCACGCATATCTTATAGGTAATCCGCAATAATATCTCCACAAAACGTGCTGCTAGTCCAGAATAATACTAAAAAAATCAACGAAACCATCTTGAAGTCTAAAACCAGTAAGAACATCGCAAAGAAACTTATATCTCAAATTTGGTTGAGAAAACGGATACTATATAATCTATTAAAAAAAAACGCAAAATATCAACCATTGCAATCATAATTCCAATGCTGCTACATTTTTGTTAAAATTTTAGCAATTTTTAGATTTATGACTACAATGGCTGAAATTTTGCGTTTTTTTTGTTTTTATTGATTACATATCCGTTTTAAGCCCAGTTGTACGATCGTGGATCATCATTGATCAATGTTCAGTTTCTTAGGCCCAGTTGTACAATCGTGGATTATCTCTGACCATGGTTCAGTTACCTTGGATACCATTGTTGATACAATAGTATCCACAGGAACTGAACCACGATCAAAGATAATCCGAGATGGTACAACTGGGCCTAAGGTCCAGTTGTACAGTCATGGATTATCTCTGACCATGGTTTAGTTACCTTGGATACAATTGTTGACACAATGGTATCCACAGGAACTGAACTACGATCAAAGATAATCCGAGATGGTACAACTGGGCCTTAGGATACTATTGTATTTACAATGGTATCCTAGGTAACTGAACCATGGTTAAGGATGATCCACGATGTTACAACTGGGCCTTAGACTATTAGAGTTAGTACTGGCTTTAGACTTCAAGAAGCTTTCATTGATTGTTTTAGTAAAACTTTTAAATAATAATGCGAATTTTTAATTTTTTTATTGTAAAAACTTAATTTACTGTTAAATTATCAAATATTTCTGTCAAAAATTCAGACATTCTCTCAAAATTTTAATAATTACTATCAAAATATATCTCAAACTTGGTTGAGAAAACGGATACTATGTAATATTTAAAAAAAAACGCAAAATATCAACCAGTGCGGTCATAATTCCAAAATTTGCTGCTACATTTTTGTAAATTTTTTAGCAATTTTTAGATTTATGACTGCAATGACGGAAATTTTGCGGTTTTTTTTAATGATTACATATACGTTTTAAGCCCAGTTGTACGATCGTGGATCATCCTTGATCATGGTTCAGTTTCTAAGGCCCACTGTACGATCGTGGAACACCTTGACCATGGTTTACCTAGGATACAATTGTTAATACAATGATATCCTAGGCAACTGAACCATGGTCAAGGATGGTCCACGATCGTACAACTGGGCATAAGGATACTATTGTATTTACAATGGTATCCTAGGTAACTGAACCACGGTTAAGGATGATCCACGATCGTGCAACTGGGCCTTAGACTATCAGAGTTATTACTGGTTTTAGACTTCAAGAAGCTTTCTTTGGTTGTTTTCCTAAAATTTGTAAATAATACTGCGAAGTTTTAATTTTTTTATTGTAAAAACTTAAATTACTGTTAAATTTTCGAATATTTCAGTCAAAAATTCAAACATTCTCGCAAAGTTTTAGTAATCACCATCAAAATTTAAATTATTAACAGTGGGCGTCCATAGATATAGATCTACAGATCTAAATCGATAGATTTAATTATCAAATACATCGACTCTGATCAAAATTTTAATGAATACTATTAAAATTTCACTATTTATTGTCAATTTTAGTTGTTACCAATTAAATTTTAATTATTATGTTAACATTTCAAATGTTCCAATATTTTTTATATTTTTTTAATATAAAAATTGCAACGATTCTATCGAAGTTTCACTTATACCGAGATTTTATAGATTAGTTCAAAATTGTAGTAATTTTTCAGTTACTACCGTCAATATTTTAGGGATTACTGTCACACTTTCTATTACTGCTGTCTAAATATAATGATTACTGTCAAAGTTTTATTTCTATCAAAACTTAAAAGATTACCAGCAAATTTCTAATTTTTAGTTTCAGTTATTACAGTCAAACTTCGGAAAATTGCTGCTACATTTTCAATTTTTGGTAAAATATTAGTAATTACAATAAACATGATTAATGGTACTCGAATGTTCAAATGTTTCTGTCACAAATTCAGATATTCTCCCAGAATTTGATTAATTCGTATCCAAATTTTAGTCGTTGACTTTTATCAAAATTTTAATGATTACAATTAAAATTTTAATATTTACTGTCAATTTTAGGTGTTACTATTAAATTTCAAACATTTCTGTCAACATTTCACAGATTACTCTGACATTTTTTTTTTTAATTTTTCCTATTATACCGAAATTTATATAGATACTACAGAGATAGATATACTTATAGATACTAGAAAATTTTATAAAATTTATTACAGTTATTACAGTCAAACTTACAAAAATTGTTGCTACATTTTGGTAAAATATTAGTCATTACAGTAAAAGTGTTAAATATTACTCTAATATTATTAAACTTAAATTACTGTTAAATTTTCAAGCATTTCTGTCAAAAATTCAGACATTCTTCCAAAATTTTATTAATTACTATCAAAATTTCAATTTGGGTATCAGGGTATCACATTGGGTATCAGTAATCGATGGATACAGTCATCAAATACATAGACTCTGATCAAAATTTTAATGATTACTATCAAAATATCAATATTTAGTGTCAATTTTAGTTGTTAACATTAAATTTTATTATTATATTTATATTATTTATGTCAACATTACAAATGTTCCAATAATTTTTTTTTTTCGTATAAAAATTGCAACGATTATATCGAAGTTTCATTTATACCGACATTTTATAGATTAGCCCAAAATTTTAGTAAATTTAGAGATAAATAAACTTATAGATACTAGAAAATTTTATAAAATTTTCAGTTACCGTCAACATTTTTGGAATTACTGTTTCAGTATCAATTATTACTGTTAAAATATAATGATTACTGCCAATGTTTTGTTTCTACCAAAAGTTCAAAGATTACTATCAAATTTTCAATTATAAGGAAAATTTCAGTCATCACGGTCAAAATTACAAAAATTACTGATACATTTTAAATGGTTGGTAAAATTTCTGTCATTGCAGTCAAAATTTCAAATATTGCTGTAATTTTTTTAATTTTTAGTGTTAACATTCATTTAAATTACTGTTAAATCTTGAATTATTTCTGTCAAAAATTCAGACTTCTCTCAAAATTTGTCAAACAATCAAACCGATACTCGTCTGACTTCTGATTAAATTTCCGAAAAATGAAAAATGGGATACATACAAGGTAGGCCATTTTAATCAACAATCCCTAACAAATGTTGTATGGCTACAAGGGGGCCATTTGACGATGACCTTAAACTTGACCTTCCAGTTGGATTTCAAGGTCATTTCAAGGCCAAATTGAAAATTTTAGATAGTAACCCTAATTTTTGAATTTTTATTTTCAAAGGTCATCATATTAATACGGCCTAAAAATTGCAATACCTTACATCAGAAAGTTTTCGATAAAAGTTAAGAGATAAGTTAACTAATAGACTAAAATTTATACTTTACAAAACTGGCGCACCTAATACATATCAGTTGCACAGGAATGACAAAACGTATGTACTTTGTTAAAAGGGTCACATTGAGCTGAAAACTTCAAAAGTTCACTTTCAGAGGAAACTAAACGATATTACCACCAAAATAAAGTCTTATTAAAAAAAAAAGAAAACTATTTATAAGAAAACATTATAACGTAAAAATACTTTAGAAAAATAGAGAAAATATAAATGATTCATTTCAGCGTCGAATTAAGTTATGTATTCAGCAAAATAGAAATGTCTTTAAGCATATTTTTTTAAATTTTTCTTAATAATAGTGCAAAAAAACTTGTACAAAAAATGGTTATTGTTTATTATTGTTAACAGTTTGTCATATTATGGCTTTATTATGTTGATTGTCGGAAATATCATTTAGTTTTCGTTTCCGACAGAAATGTTTTGAAGTTGTGAATTTGTAGTACTTTTAGTAAACTTTTCTTTCATTTTTTTCACGAAAATTTAATAATAGTACAAAAAACTTGTACAAAAAATGTTTATTGTTTATTATTGTCAACAGCTTGTCATATTATGGCTTTATTATGTTGATAGTCTGAAATATCATTTAGTTTTCGTTTCCGACAGAGATGTTTTGAAGTTGTGAATTTGTAGTACTTTTAGTAAACTTTTCTTTCATTTTTTTCACGAAAATTTAATAATAATACAAAAAACTTGTATAAAAACTTGTACAAAAAATGTTTATTGTTTATTATTGTCAACAGTTTGCCATATTACGGCTTTATTATATTAATAGTCGAACATATCGTTTAGTTTTCGTTTCCGAAAGTGATCTTTTGAAGTTTTGAATTTGTCTTTTAATAAACTTTTCTTTCATTTTTTTCACGAAAATTTTCTTATGTAAGGTATTGAAATTTTTACAGAGCCGTACTAATATGATAATATAATAATATTTAAAATAACATTCAAAAAAGTAGTGTTACCATTTAAAATTTTCAAGTTGGCCTTGAAATGACCTTGAAATTCAACTTGGGTGTCAAGTTCAAGATCATCATTAGATGGCCCCCTTAGGCCCAGTTGTACTATCGTGGATCATCCTTGACCATGGTTCAGTTACCTAAGATACAATTGTCAACACAATCGAATCCATAGGAATTGAACAACGATCAAAGATAACCCACAATCGTATAACTGGACCTTATAGTCATGCAACTTTTGTTAGGGTAAATTTTCACTAGTGAACATATCTAGGAGTTATTTGCGTGGATTGTTTAAAATAATAATAATAACTCTAAGTACCTATACTTGTAAATTGTGTGAATTTGTTAACATGATTAAAATAGTGAATAATTTTTGCAAAATTCTTACAAATTTTCTTTTAAGATCTTTCTCTTTTTGGCTTTGTTTCTTGCAAATATTCGTTCGATTTCTTACTTCCCAACGATTTTTTTACAATTTTTTGTGGATTTGTTACAAATTGCGCATTCATGATTATTGATTGATGGTTCATGATTATTGATTGGATTCTAAAGTTGTATAAACATTTATCAACTTTCATCAAATTCAAATTTCAATTCAATTTCAATTTCAATATTTGAGATCAATTAATGATCGTGTATTGAAATTTATTACTAAAACTAAATAAAATTTCTATATACTATATTCTCTGAAAATTTGATAATTTTCAAAGATGAAAAAATGATTAATTAAATTAAAGAAATATTTTTAATAATAATTATTGATTACACTTGTGTACATTTTAGACTACACTGAAAATCAATATTTTTAACATTTCTTACAATATTATTTCAGAGCGATTAACTTTATTTAAATGGCTCCTACTATTTTCTTCCATTTTTGAAAAAGTGTAGATCAAAATATACAAAAATCATAGATACAGATGGATTTGTAAAATTTTGAGATGGTTACCATCTTCCAACGTTCTAACTAACAGTACAAAATACTGTATACTAAAAACATTGGTTTAAACAATTTAAACATTTAATTTACCTTCTTCTATTTAAATTTTATTTAAATTTACCATCTTTAATTTAAACCATTAATTTACCAAACATGATATTTAAAAATATCATAAAAAATGTACATTCAACTGTTGCCCAATGAATCTTAGGCATGTTATTCCTGAAGTGTCTGTAAATATATCCTGTTAGTGGTACTTTCCAATTAGGCGTAGGAGGGTAGTAAATCAACCCTGATAATTTAAAGAAATCATAAAAAGTGTGCATTAAATTAGAATATTTAATAATAATATTTAATAATAATATTTATTATTTTTATTTCCGCAAATAAAATAATATTGAAAAAATGAAAATCAGTAAATTACAAAAAAAAACTACTATTAAATTTCAATAAATACAAATCTTCAGATACCTATGATCGGTCGTACCTTAGTTAATTTGGTCCCGTCTATAAATGCTTGCCGCTCATAGATATGTTTTCATCTCATGTCAACTACTATAAAACTTGATCCCATCTAGCCCTTTCGTATTTTTTCTGTATTCGGTATGTAAACTATATCTCATTACGTGCGCTCTTATATTTTTACTATCAGTATTGTTTCATCTAACACAAAGATATGTTGTCATATCAAGCCTATTACTTCATAATTATGCTATCTCGCCTTATCTTATGTTTTCTTTATCCGGTGGTCGCTGTTTAATTCTTGGTAGATTATCCACTTCTTGTGGTGCAATGCTCGAATCCAAATGTATGCGAACTTACGCTGTCCACATGCATCCACATAACCAGAAATATCTTGAGTGAATTATTGGTTTTCCTATAATCCTTTTGCTTCCATTTCTTATGTAATTTGTATTAAAATTGTTTGTTTAGTTATTTAGTTCGTGTGCTTTTGTCCCGTGGAGAACGTCGCAGGATCCAACGGGATCGATCCTGTAGCGCTGACAAAAAAAATGTGATGCTAGGCACCGGGGCTCGTGAGGGTGGGGGTGGTATCGCTGATAGCTGCGCGCAGCAACAGTAAATAACCATCGCAAAACACGCAAAAAATGGGGGGCGAATCGATGCGGGTGTCGAGGGGTTTCATTTGCAAACAATTATCTTCGTACGTTCGGCGCGGGATTTCATATTCACACATCAAAGTGGAATCACAAACAAAAAGTAGCCGTTACAAACACAATTCATCCTCGCATTAACGTTTTATTTGACGTGGGCGCGTTTTTTCATGCTACGGCTAATTAATCAACTGGAAAAGGTAAAGTAATTAATTGGGGTTATCGCAATTTTTATTCCAATCTGGAAATGGCTGGCGATCTGTTTTTATTAAAGCTAGCTACGTAAAAAAGAAACAATTTGGAATAGATACATTAATTTAGTAATTGTGAACATAAATTGTTATATTATTACAATGTAATATTAAAACTACAGAAATCGATAGCTAATTAGAGATAATATCCCTAACATATACGTTAACCACTAATGTATTACAAAATAGGGGGTAATTAGGTATATACAGGTAACGTCCTCAAAAATGTGCTACAGAAACATTGAGCGGACTTACCACAAATTAGGCAATGAATTTGAACAATATAAGGAACTTGTTTTTATGTCACAACGGAAATTATTCTGTACTAGGCTCGAATTTGAAGTACGTTTACATGCTAGTAACTCGTTAACGAAACAATTTCATTCATAATTTTATGAATTAGTTTTTTTATAGACGATTAGACGCCCACATTTGGAAAAACCATTCTCATGAAATATTCATTGTTCACAGCTCATTCGCAATTATGTTAATATTTTTACAAACTGACTTCGATTATTCCCCGCATCACTTTTCAGACCAATGAGAATTGAGATGCTATGACTAATTAGTAATTAGAGGCCGGAATTTTGTCTTTCGTGAATACGTTTTTAACGAAAGCCCGTTTCATCTGCCATTTCTTTAAAAATCGCGAGTCGCTCGTTTATTGGGGAGTTTCTGGGGAGGGTGCGTTTGCCGGGATCAACACGCGCCCCGTTTATTGTTCAGGAGTTGCTCCGTGATAAAGGGAGGCGGCTTTGTGAACGGCTTCTTCCAGGGTGGAGTGTGCGAACTGCTTAAAAATTGCTAAATTCGCGAGCAAACAAGCGCCGATTCACCCCACCGCAAGATTCAGGATAATGCTCTTCGCGAACAATGCGGAACGGTGTTTTGTCAACAGACAACTCAATTCACGTCAAGTGTAGCGGCGCAAATCACGACGTTTCTGCGAGTGTAATAATAGAAATCATTTTAATTTTGCGACCTTGTCAATTAATTGCCCTTTATTAAATTTAGAAAACCACGTGAATTGCTTACCAACTCAGACGTATTGGTTTGGAATCCCTTTTTTACGAAATTGGTTGAATATTTATAATAGTTATTTATGTAAATAGTCGCTAAAGTTATGTGTTTATCATAATTGTGGATGTTGTTTTCCGAGGCTTCAACCGAGGCTAATGACCACATAAACGATGAAAATTTAAACGACGCAATTTTTAAAAACGTTAATAATAGTTATATGTATAATTTGTGGCGCTGAAGTTATTTTATTTTATCATGAATTGTTTTCCGAGGCGACAACCGAGGCGGATGACCACATAAATGCTGAAAATGTATAGTACGGTCACGAAAATATGAATTTTGACCTGGAAAAAAGGTTTATTGAGGTCTATTGTGTGTTCGGAATTTTATGACGAATACATGACCAGCTATGCACGACCAAAGGCTATAATAGTATTCACAACCGTGGTCTATATACTATTTTTTTATACTACTACAACAATACAATCATTGAAAACTAAATATTAAAATAGAACATCTGCATTTTAGGTAGTTCTGAAATAAATGGCTTTAAAGTTAACTTGAATTTCAAAATTCCAGGAAAAACTTTAGAAAACTGTGTTAATATTTTAGTCTAATATTTAGAAAAATATGATTACAGTTAATTACTAAACTTATTCCTGGAATTTTGAAATTCAAACTTTAAAGCCATCTATCTCAGAACTACCAAAAATGCACTTCAGCTCTTTTACTTAGAGACCCCTCATTTGATTTTTGAATATGATCTTTTAGTAATGCATTATAACATTTTTAAAACTGACGTTCCTTTTTATAGGATTTTTAATTACAATGTCTAAAATATAAAAAGTTTTTCTTTGTTTAACGAAAATTTGAAAAATTACTCTTGACGGGTTTCTTAAATAAACGATTGAATTGTTCATTCATTGATTGGATTTTTTTATTGCGTTCATAATGTTATAATTATTTTTTGAATGTGTATATGTATGTAATGTATTATAAAAAAAATTAAATTTAAAAAAAAAGATAGTACGTTGCATCACATTTTAGCTGTTTTAGAAAATTATTTCTAGCAAGTTCATAAATTTCGTATATTTATTTAGTTATTTTATGAGGCACACATGTTCAGGGTTGGCACCAGAAACTGATTAGACTTTCAGACATAATCAATAATATTTTTAATATAATGTAAAATAAAAATAAAATTATTTGGTACCGGTCCTGGAAGTCCTCCACCAATGAGTTATTCGCTTCCGAATTGACAATGAGGAACCCCTAACCTCAATAATTTTTTTTGCTAGGCCAGAATTCATATTCTCGTGAACGTACTATATACTATATGTACTATAAACGCCTCAATATTTATAATACACTATTCATAAGAATTATCGCATATTTTATATTTTTTTGTTTTTACCTCCAAATTGAAACATCGGCTATTTAAAAATAAAATAATAATGGTGTTTTTTGGAAGATGCAATAATTATTTTTAGTAGTGTACTTCTTAGTTAATTTTTTATCATGAATGTCGATATTAGACTTCCAATTTTGTATGGACATTTGGCAAATTTTTATAAAATTTTGTGGCTTTTTTTTCAATTTGGTACCAATTTCAATTTGGTTCAATAATAATGTAGGAAATAATCATTTCTTGTGCCAGAATGCAAATACATTTTACACATGTCAAAGAATTTCAAAAAATAAAATTTTTAAGAGACAATGGACTGTGTATTCAAAAACAATTGAAAATTTGTTCGAAACAGTTGAAAATTGAGAACCCCTAACCACAATATACCCTTTTTCCAGTTCAGAATTCATATTTTCGTGAACGTATGTACTATAAACTCCTCAATATTTATAATTTTATAATACACTATTCATAAGAATTATCGCATATTTTTTATTTTTTGTTTTTACCTCCAAATTGAAACATCGGCAACTTAAAAATAAAATAATAATGGTGCTTTTTGGAAGATGCGATAATTATTTTTAGTAGTGTACTTATTAGTTAATTTTTTATCATGAATGTCGATACTAGACTTCCAATTTTGTATGGACATTTGGAAAATTTTTATCAAATTTTGTGGCTTTTTTTTCATTTTGGTACCAATATAATGCTTGGAAAGAATCATTTATTGTGCCAGAATGGAAATACATTTTACACATGTCAAAGAATTTTAAAAAATAAAAATTTAAAGAAACAATAGAATGTGTATTCAAAAACAATTGAAAATTTATTCGAAACAGTTGAAAATTCTATCGATTGCTTTGCAATTGTGAGTTAAGCATATTTATCTTCAGTAATATTTACAATATGTAATTTGAAGCAAATTTACCATGCCATTTCAGTAAATTTGAAAAAAAAAATCAATTAAAAATTTTAAAGAGACAATTGAAACGACATTTTAAAAACAATTGAAAATTTGTTCGAAATAGTTGAAAATTGGAAACATTGTAAATGTGAGTTAAGAATAATTTATTCACTAATATTCACTTATATTTATAATATCTAATTTGAAGCATAAGTGAAGCAAACTTGCCATTTCATTTCAGTAAGTTTGGTCAAAACAATTGAAGATTTTAAAGAAACAATTGCAAGTTTATCCAAAAATAATTGAAACTTAGTTCGAAACAGTATAAAATTCTATAGATAGCATTAAAAATGTGAGTAAAGAAATATTTATCTTCACTAGCCTTTACAATATCGCATTTGAAGCAAACTATCCGTTTCGTTTCAGTAAATTCGATAAAAACTATTTAAATTTTTTAAGAAACAATTGAAAGTTTATTCAAAAACAATTGAAAATTGGTTTGAAACAGTTGAAAATTCTACAGGTAGCAAAGAAAATGTTTTATTTCTCACATTTGCAATGCAAGTTAAGAATTATATCTTCACTAATATTTACATTCTAATTTGAAGCTTAATTGAAGCAAACTTACCGTTTCATTTCAGTAAATGTGATCAAAACAATTGAAAATTTTGAAGAAACAATTGTAATTTTATTCAAAAATAATAGAAAAGTTGTTCGAAACAGTTTAAAATTCTATAGATAGCATTGAAAATGTGAGTTTCGAAATATGTATCATCAATAATATTTACAATATCTAATTTGTAACAAACTTACCGTTTCATTTCAGTAAATTTAATAAAAACAATTCAAAATTTTAAAGAAACAATTGAAAGTTATTATTTGGTCAATGTTGTAGGCATCTACTTCGTGACAATGACATTAAATCATCTTCGTGACATGATTACATTAATTAAAACAAACACTTTACGTTGTTTATACATGTTGATATGTATAAACTGGTGTTTTATTTGTATTCAATTTACTTTAAGTTTGACAATGATCAGTACGTGATCGAAACTATAGTCACTATTTTTCAATAAACGAGTGTGATATAAACAAAGTAAAGTGTTTCTTTTATTTAATGAAAGTTATTATTATTATTAATACTATAGTACACCAACAGCGATCACTATGTAGTTATGTATCATGGATTAGCTCCTAAGCCATGTAATTTTTAGATGTTGTTTTGTGATTTTGTGTTTTTCATATATGTATTGGATTTTGTATTTTATACTTTTATATATTATACTTTTGTACCCATTTTATGACTTGTGCGGAACTTATTTGTCAATAGCACAAATAAAATAAAATAAAAGAAAAATAAAGTTTATTCAAAAACAATTGAAAATTTGTTCGAAACAGTTGAAAATTCAATAGATAGCATTGAACATGTGAATTAGGAAATATTTATCTTCAATAATATTTACAATACCTAATTTGTAGCAAACTTACCGTTTCATATTAGTAAATTTGATTAAAAAATTGAAAATTTTAATGAAACAATTGAAACTTTATTCAAACACAATTGAAAATTTATTCGAAACAGTTGAAAATTCTATAGATTACATTGCAAATGGGAGTTAAGAATTATTTATCTTCACTAATATTTACAATCTAATTTGAAGCTTAATTGAAGGAAAGTTACCATTTCATATCAGTAAATTTGATATAAACAATTGAAAATTTTAAAGAAACAATTGCAAGTTTATCCAAAAATAATTGAAACTTAGTTCGAAGCAGTATAAAATTCTATAGATAGCATTAAAAATGTGAGTGAAGAAATATTTATCTTCACTAGTTTTTACAGTGTCGCATTTGAAGCAAACTTGCCGTTTCGTTTCAGTAAATTTGATAAAAACTATTTAAAGTTTTAAAGAGACAATTGAAAATGCATTCAAAAACAATTGAAAATTTGTTAGAAACAGTTGAAAATTCTACGGGTAGCAAAGAAAATGTTTTATTTCTCACATTTGCATTGCAAATGTGAGTTAAGAATTATATCTTCACTAATTTTACAATCTAATTTGAAGCTTAATTGAAGCAAAGTTACCATTGCATTTCAGTAAGTTTGATATAAATAATTGAAAATTTTTAAGAAACAATTGCAATTTTGTGCAGAAATAATTGAAAATTTGTTCGAATCAGTTTGAGATTCTATTGAAAATGTGAGTTAGAAAATATGTATCTTCAAACTTACAATTTCGTTTTAGTAAATCTGATAAAAACTATTTAAAGTTTTAAAGAAACAATTGAAAGTTTATTCAAAAACAATTGAAAATTTGTTTGAAACAGTAAAAAATTCTGCAGGCAGCAAAGAAAATGTGAGTTAAGATATATTCAGCTTCACTAATATTTATAATTTGAATCATTTCAGTATATTTGATTACCGAGGCAAATGACCATTAAAAAAAAGATATTGATGAGTTTCACATCGTTTCTAAAATTAAATAACATGAAACGTGTTTAGGTGAGGTGTATTTCACGAAAGTAATCAACAGGACCTGAATATAATTCAAAGTATTCCTAAAAACTTTGTACACTCGTCCGCGAGTTTTGATGTTTTTTTTACAACACCCGCAACATTGAGGGGGCTTTCCTTGGCGCGTAAAAAAAACTGCCGTCCTCGCGCATCATTTATTCACGTTTGTGTTTACGACGTCTCGTCGCCCGCGATCGTGATGATGTCGTTGAATACGCGATGACTCCGGATGATTGGATTACAGGGATAACTTTTGTCTTAAATTCATTTTGCATGGAATATCTATGATCTCATTTTTGTATGCCGAGCCTTACTGGCACAAAAAAACTTATTTGTTTTTAAATAGAAAGAAAGTACTCTTAAATATTATTAACTTTTAGCGTAGCTGGAAGATAATATTCTTTTAAATTGTTAAAATTTGGCATTACATACCGGGTGTTTCAAGTTTTACCACCGAGCCCAGAGTGGCTACAGTTTGTCCTACGTACATTTTAGGGCAGTCTAGATTGAAATTTAGATGACGAAGTTTGCAACTTTGAGATAATAATTATTTAGATTTTTTTTGTTTAATGTACAACTTTTATACAAAATTGAAGATTTTTAGTTTAATGTATAACTTTTATACAAAATCTAACATTCAGAAGTCAAATTTATAATGTCAAGATTAAAATTTGCAATTAGAAATATATGAAATTAAGTTACACTTTTTAATTTTCAAACTGTTGCAAATACAACCGTTGTATTATCAGCATTGTCAGTTAATAATACATGCGTAACTATAGAAACCGCATTGTTATGACATCACTGTTTTACGTATGAGTTATATTCCCAGCCTAATAACGTAAATAAAGTTAATTGCGTCTCTGGCATTCCTCTGTGAGCATTATAATACTGTAACCGAGAATCGACAGCCGATTTCCCACACGTTAGTGTTTTCCCACAGCGCCGTAAAGCGGACATTAAAATTCATTCCTTCCGTCCGCACATAAAAAGTAACGGCCGCTTCCCAGAAAGGCCCGGACGCGTTAAATTGAATTAACGTCGAAACCATTAAAATCTCAATACCCCCCGCCACTGCATTTACCGGCAAGGCTTCGATCTCGTCATTTCCACTGGGCCTGAATCGGCAGTAACTTCCGTCTAGGCAGCACAAGCAAACTGTTAGTTGCTTGATGAAATTTAGAGGGGTTTCGGTTTGGGAAACTACTAACAATTCGCCACCAAACAACGTTTATTAATGCGGGATCGGATTACTGTGTGGGAATACACGTAGGCTTTGAAATTCGCCACGAAGGGCTTTAGGTTCAGCGAGAAAATTTATACACGTAAGCACGAAATGCATAATTTGGTCGTACAAAGTTAATTGGATTAGCTGAACAAATAAATTTCCAAAAAGTTTGCAGATCCCTGCGTTACAAGAATGCAATCAGATCTTTTCCAGCTGTTGTAAAACTCGTCAATCTTGTTTGTAAAATTAAAAAAAAAAACAAATAAATTTTATTGTGAACGTATAAGAAAACACGACTGAATAAAGACCTGTTCGAGAAGAATGTAACCAGATCTTTTCCAAGTGTTGTAAAACTCCTGTCAATATTTTTTTGAAAAGTTTAAAAAACGAAATAAATTTCTCAACAGTTTGCCGATCCCTGCGTTACAAGAATGCAATCAGATATTTTCCAGCTGTTGTAAACCTCGTGTCAATCTTCTTTGCATAATTTAAAAAACAAATTAAATTTGATTGTGAACGTATCAGAAAACACAAATCAATAAAGGCTTGTTCGAGAAGAATGTAATCCAGGTGTTCTAAAACTCCTGTCAATATATTTTTTAAAGTTTAAGAAACGAAATGAATTTCTCAAAAGTTTGCCGATCCCTGCGTTACAAGAATGTAATCAGATCTTTTCCAGCTGTTGTAAAACTCGTGTCAATCTTCTTTGCATAATTTAAAAAGAAATTAAATTTGATTGTGAACGTATCAGAAAACACAACTGAATAAAGACTTGTTCGAGAAGAATGTAATCCAGGTGTTCTAAAACTCCTGTCAATAATTTTTTGAAAAGTTTAAAAAACGAAATAAATTTAATTGTGAATGTTTCAGAAAACAAAACTGAATTAAGTCCAGTTTAAATTTTTCAAATTTTGTTTGCAGTTATATAATTTTCGCCTTTTTTTTCAATAAATTTGATGACTGTTTTTCCTTCTGTATACTGGGTGTCCTAAATAGAGTAGGATTGCATGGGTATCTTTCTTATTCTTAATCTATTTAACCAGATCTCTAGCTTTGAAAATAAGAAATATACCCATCCTACTCTATTTAGGATTTCCTTCTGTATACTGGGTGTCCTAAATAGAGTAGGATTGCATGGGCACCTTTCTTATTCTTAATCCATTTAGCCAGATCTCTAGCTTTGAAAATAAAAAAGATACCCATCGTACTCTATTTGGGATACCCTGTATAAATTTCACCATTTTTTTTTCAATTGCTTTGATTACTTTGTTTTTCCTTCTGTATATAATTTTCACCATATTTTTTTATTTCAATTGATTTGATGACTTTGTTTTTCCTTCTGTGTTAAATCGGCTTAAATGTCCGTTCACAGCGAAATTATGCATCCCTTTCCCGGTGAGCGTGGCTATAAATTTTTGCACAGTTCATAAAGTCCGGCATTAAGGTCTTCTTTCTGCAATAAAAATGGACGAGTCGCTCGGGGGAAGAAAATACAGGCGCCTGGCATTTACGCGATACACTTGAAATGCCAAGTGGCGATTTTCCGCACGCGCTTGATTTTCATATTCATATATGGGCGACTAATGCATGGACGAGTAAAGTTTAGGGGCCGACCCCACTTGTGTTACAAGTTTTTTTTTAATTATCGTTTTTTGCGTATGATGTTGCGCATGACCTATACAATTTAATTAGTCTGATATATGAAAATAGTGTCTCGTGCATACAAGAAACTTTACGAATTTCGCCAGAAAATATTATTAGGCCACTGCAGAAGTTGAGACGAAATAATTATATCTATTTTGTTTGAACTTAGTTAACTAAATCAATCAATTTAGGTGCGTATTTGATTTATGCTAGGGATATACCGTTTGAAGTTTAGTAATTTTTATTAATAAATTAAAACTATAATTTACCAATATAAAACATCTAATTAAAAAGAAATCATCTACAAAAATATACCACTTGCATAATGCAACATTTAAAAAGTTTAAATTGCAAAATTTCGCCCATATATCAAATTGAAGCTTTCAAAATCAAAATCGATTATCGTAAATGGCTTGTGATTTTTAAGCTGGTATTCATCTGGTAATCGCACATGATTTTTACACCAACATGAATTGGTAATTGACTTAACCATTTATTGCGCATTTTTCAGTAATAGTGAAGTTTTGTGTATCAATTTTTTGTCTGATAATATTGTTGCATATTGGTACATTTTGTAGCGCAATTAGAATTAACTAATATCTATCAGGCAAGTTACTAAATGTTATGGATTTGAAATTGATTTCATGCATACAATTGATCGCTGGTGCTTTTTAATTAGTTAGTTGGCAAGTGTTTGGGCCCAAAAACAATGTATGCTTACAATATTTAAAAAAGGCTTAAAATTATGTTTCTACTTTTAACCATTTGGACTTTCTGGCAACTTTAGATATTTCGAGAAAATTCAACAAATTAAATTTTAAATATCTGATTAATGAGGCTGATACATGATGAAACTTCATGTAATGAATGTATGCTTACACTATTTGAAAAAAAAAAATTATGTTTCTAATTTTAACCATTTGGAGTTTCTGGCAACTTTAGATATTACGAGATAATTCAACAAATTAAATTTTAAATATCGGATTAATGAGGCTGATACATGATGAAACTCCATGTTAATATATAAATAAAACACAATTGCAGATGAAAACTAAACAGTTTTCATCTTGCAGATAAACTAAACAGTTTTCATCTTGCCGATGAAAACTAAACAGTTTTCATCTTGTAGATAAACTAAAGTTATCATCTTGCAGATGAAAACTAAACAGTTTTCATCTGCCTGATGAAGCCACTGTGTGTGGCGAAACAATTGTTGCAGTACAACATTAAATATTTTGTGAAACTCACACCAATTGTGTTTCATTTATAAATAAAATTTTATAGAAAGGTTAATTAAAAAAAATGCATTCTGATATTTTTTGTATTAACATTCTGGACATTTTAATTCCCTTGATTTATTCCCCTGATATATATGATAACGTGTGTATAATGTTGTCACAGTGTTGTGTAATTATTTTCTTAAAATTGCTGAAAGTTTACTGTATTTATTTGTAAGTATACCGGGTGATTCAAGTTTATTGTCCAAGGCGAAAATGACCACTTCCCAAAGACAAAAATTAGTCCTACTTTATATCTAAAACTGTATCATTGAACTTTGAGATTTTCCACTCGGATTATTTTTAAGTGAACTTTTGAAGTTTTGAATTATTTTTTTAGTAAACTTTTGTTTAATTTTTTGATCGGAAATTTTCGGTATTGAAATTTTTACGCAACCATACTAATATGACGACGATCTTTCAAAATAAAAATTCAAAGGGTTGGGGTTGCCATTTAAAGTTTTTGAGTTGGCCTTGAAATGACCATGAAAGTATACTTCAAGTTTAAGTTAAGGGTCATCATCAGATGTCCCCCTTGTAGCCATACAACTTTTGTTAGGGTCGATTTTCGCTATCGAACATACCTTCAGAGTGATATGCGTTGATTGATTAAAATGGCGTACCCTGTATAGGGTGAGTAAAGGAACCTCCTCGCTAGGGCCTGTAGTATTATTTTTAGAAAAATCTTCGCTTCTTCAATACTTCATAATTAATAATTGTTTTTCATCCCTCCTGAAAAATCACCATTTTGCAGTTACGTCATTGTTGTTTTGAAAGAACGATATTTTCTTTTTCCTTTAAAAATTAATAAAAAATTGTTCATAATTTTGTTACATATTAATAAAAATTTGTTCATAATTTTGTTATATGTATTTTCTAAAATATTCAGCATATTAAAGGTCAGAAATTAATTTTAGAAATGTTCTGAAATCTTTCAGAAATTTCAAAAACTATGAACGTTTCTACACTTCATTGTTTTCAGAATATTTTGGTACTTGTTTGGAACATTTAGGCACTTTGTGTGGTTTTTCCAAATGTTTACTTGAATTATCGTAAATAATTGGAAAAACCACACAAAGTGCCTAAATGACAACAATTTTATTTTTTTATTTTTTTTAATATGCTATAATTTCTTACATATTTGTGTAATACTTGGGATTTTTTAATGAAATTTCGTAGCAAGCCCGGGGAATTCTTTAGGATAAAGTTATCTATGAACATTTCAAATACCATGAAAATGTAGGTATACACTTTAATTGAATTTTCTGGAAATGTTCTACCATTTTCCGCATATTTTAGAATTCTTATAATATGTTGTCTTGTACAATTCTGGTGGATTTTCTATATATTCAGGAATGTGTTTTTTTCAATACTATTGCAAATTCCTCAAAAATTTGCAAATATTATAGAGATGATATAAATTTCCACGAAGTGTTCTAAAATTTTCAGATAATTTTCGCCATATTTGAGAAATCTTATAAATTGTTGTCTAATACAATTCTGGTAGATTTTCGATATATTCTGGACTATGTTTTTTTCAATACTATTAAAATGCCTCAAAAATTTGCAAATATTATAGAGATGATATAAATTTCCACGATGATTTCTAGAATTTTCAGCATATTTTCGCGATAATACTATTGAAAATTCCTGAAAAATTTGCAAATATTATAGAGATGATATAAATTTCCACGAAGTTTTCTAGAATTTTCAGCATATTTTCGCGATGTTTGAGAATTCTAATTTGGTTTTGTACAATTCTGTACAAAACTCTTCTCGATTTTCAATGTATTCTGGAGTGTGTTTTTTTTTTCAATACTATTGAAAATGCCTCAAAAAATTGCAAATATTATAGAGATGATATTAATTTCCCCGAAGTTTTCTAGAATTTTTAGATTATTTTCGCAATATTTGAGAAATCTTATAAATTGTTGTCTAATACAATTCTGGTGGATTTTCCATATATTCTGGAATATGTTTTTTCAATACTATTGAAAATTTCTCAAAAATTTGCAAATATTTTTAAGATGATTTAAAATTACACGAAGTTTTCTAGACTTTTCTTATAGTCATATGTTTGTTTTTCTAAATATAAAAATATAAAATTTTGTTGTATTTTCTTTTAAAAAAATTAAAAAATTAATTTTATGAAAGCTTCTGAAATATTTATTGTTTTATAAACCTTATGTTTGCGTCTGGGAGATAGCAGTGAATAAAGCCCCATTTGGGGCAATACTTTAAAATAAAGACACTCTGGTGAACTGGGGGTTAGGTAGTTGGCTAGATGATCAGAAGGCTCTTGCAAGTATATGGCCTACCCTGTATATACAATATTTCAAAATCTACATAATTTGATAACAAAATTAAATCATAATTTGAATGTTTTTGTAAATAAATGTGCAGAAGAAAAATAATTGCTTTACTCAATTGTGACGATCAATTCGAAAAATACAACTAATTACATTATTATTTTTACATAGCCAGTATATGGGTCATTCCATATCAAGTGATCCATCGAAAATACCTTACCCTGTTATAATTTCTTCAAATTTGGCTGATTTAATGTATGTCAAAATCTATATATCTCAAATTCTACAAAATTATGCCAAGTATAACGCAACTGGAAACTTAATTTTAACGAATTTTGATGAGTTCTACAAACTGTAATCCTGTAAACTGTAAATTTCAATCAGTTAGGTAAACTACCACAATTTTTATTAATTTTGATGAAATCTGTGAAGTACTAGCCAAATTTGAAAAACATCTTCATAGTGTGATGCATTTTTACATGTATTTTGCGTCAAATGATATAATTTTAGGGAAATTCAGTGAATATTATCGCAAATTTCAACGAATTCTATAAACCATGATGCTATTTCAATAAATTCTATGAACTATAAATCTTCACGGTTTCTGCACACAGTACCTCAAAATTCGTCAAATTCTGCGAAGTATTATACAAAGTTTGGTATATTGTGTAAACTCCAAACTATGTTTTATTGAATTTTGCGAAGTAAAATGAAAATCTCACAGAATTTAATTAACTATTCAGCAAATTTGTTGAAATTGGGGTATAGTTTACTGAATTTGTTGAAAGTTAGTGTTTCAAACGTCCAATGCCTTGCTACGATTACAACAATGATGATGGTTTATGTTGTTTCTGAATTGATCAAAACTTGATCTTGCTCTAAATTCAACTGGTTGTCAAATTAAGTAATTATATGCCTACCTTGTATATACTATATGTCAAAATCTACAAAATTCTGCGAAGTATAACGCAACTGAAAACTAAGTGATGAGTTCTGCAAACTGTAATCCAAGTTTCAATTATTTTCAATTTTAATTAATTTTGATGAAATCTGTGAAGTACTAGCCAAATTGGAATCAATTCTGCATAGTGTGATGCATTTTTCCATATATTTTGCGTGAAATAATATAAATTTGTAGAAATTCTGTGAATTTTATCGCAAATTTCAACGAATTCTGTAAACCATAATGCTATTGGAATAGATCCTATGAACTATAAATCTCAATGGTTTCTGCATACAGTATCTCAAAATTCGTCAAATTCTGCGTAGTATATGGTATATTTGGTGGTATATTGTGTATACTCCAAACAATGTTTTAATGAATTCTGCAAAGTATAATGAAAATATCACAAAATTTAATAAAAAAATTCGTCATAATTTGTTGAAATTTGGGAGTAAAGTTTACTGGATTCGTTGGAAGTTCGAGTGTTTTAAACTCCCAATGCCTTGCTACGATTACAATAATGATGGTTTATGTTGATTCTGAATTGATCAAAAATTGATGCTGCTCTAAACTCTACTGGTTATCAAATTAAAATATTAATATTTTTGTAAATAAATGTGCAGAAGAAAAAGAATTATTTTACTCAATTGTGATGATCAATTCAAAAATACAACTAATTACATTATTATTTTTACATAACCAGTATATGGGTCATTCCATACCGAGTGATCCATCGAAAAAACCTTACCCTGTCAGAATTTGTTCAAGTTCTTGTTTGTTAGAATTCTGTTTAGTGCCATTAAACATCTATGTCCTGCCATTATCCTTACTTGAATTTCTACTTCTGTGCCCGGTTTTCGTGTGAATGTGGATCCCAAATATTTGAATGTTTCTACTACTTCGAATTTATATTACTGTCCATTAAGTCATTTTCACCTTCAGATTTCGTCCTCTCCTGTATTCCTGGTTTGTCCACTACATGTATTTAGTTGTGCTTTCATTGATATGTAGTCCCACTTCCCTGGCTTTGTTTGCAAGTCTCTGGACAATCTCAACAAGTAATGGGCGTATAAAATATGTGTTAAAATGTTTTCTGTTTTGGAACTTGCCAAAATTGCGAAATTATTTTGAATATATGCAAAACAAATCTAAATACAAATGTGCCAAAACTTTTAGAAATGTTTTTTTAAAATTGTATACCTAATAATTTTGCACAATTTGATGGTTTTCTAGGGATTTATAGTTTGTGCCCTAGTTTTGTACATCTAAACAAATCTGAAACCTCTCATTAATTAAAATTACGTGAAAGCCTGCGGACTTGGTACTTTTTCGCCTCAGTAAGCCGATATCGACGGCGATATTAGATTCGGCATGCCCGCAAGACGGTATTCCATTACCCGCGACTCTCCAGTTTCCGTCCCGTTTTTTTGCCGGCTTTGCAATAATGGCTAATCAAACCGCGTCTTGCGAGGACGCTCTTTTTCGCGGCGATCGTGCGAAACGCGATCCCCCCGTTCTCGCGGAATCCGATCCCCCCGCGTGGATCGGTCCTCTCATTTGCATGCACGCAAAATAGATCGTTACGTAAGACGCGAGCGGGCCCCCTCGCCCCGCGGATTCGCACGGGATCGCGGCCGAGGGGGCCACGAGGGGGACGTGGTGGCCTCGCGTTCCGCCGATTCAGCAGCGGCAATCGGAAATCGAAGAAATGCAAACGGCCAGAGTTTGGTTGCTCCTGGGTCGTGTGCAAGTGAGTCTTCGGGTCAGGAATGCTCGTCAAGTCGTCAGGGTCAAATGCTGGACGGGATCTGCTTTGTTGTGGGAAAATGGGCGGCTTTTGTGCAGGCGAAAGTGTTTTAGCACGCCTCGAAATTTAGGAACTGATCGTTCTTAATTTATATGCAAATTTAAGCTAATTAGGCTAATCACGAACTAACAGGTGTTGCAGTTTTCAATTTTCTCGCACTTGTATTTGCTCATGTTTTAACGCCTACTGAGGGAACATATCTGCACAGACAAGTAATTTCGTTTAATGACCGATTTACTTTACTTTATTTTGACTTCATTCTCAAGTTTGTGCGATCGAACCAAGTGACTATAATTTTAAACTTTTTTCCGCATCTTTAATAATTATGAATATATCGGAGTTTTAGTTGTTGTTTTTGAATAACTTCTAAACTGCTCGAACTTTTGAAAATTTTTCAACATAATCTGAACCAGCACATAAAACTTCACAATATTGCCCATTTCACCAGATCTCTAGCTTTAAAAGGTACAAAGATACCCATGAAATCCTACTCTATTTAGGACAGCCTGTATATCGCAGATTTTGTATTGCCGCAATTTCGCGGCAAGTTAAGTAAATTCACATCTCTGGACCATTTTTGCTCTCTTGTTTGCGTATCGAGCTCGCAATTAGAAAACGTAAATCTCAAAGCGGAATTCAGGCACCACCTTTGATATCGACATTTGGCCTGTCTCCTGCATGCCGCCGCCGCAATTCCGCGCGGTGATGGTTTTCAATTAATGGTTTAATCGCTGGCACCAAAGGGGTAAACTCTTCTCGTTCGGTTTATTAACGCCGATTCCTTCCATCCCGTGCCGCTCTCCTCTTGTTTATTATGTTTGCATAAATCCACCCCGAGCCCGGGCTGCCGGTTTATTTATATCCGCCCGGATCATTAAGGGTGCGGGGCGGCTTTTTTGCGCCTCCTCGGCGCCCCCGTGCGGTAAACAAAGTGTCCCCCGCGCAATTACCGGCATCGACGGCGACGCCAGCCAGAGTCAAGAGCCAAATAAATCAATGAGCGTCAACAAAAAGCGATTTTTGATTAAGTGGTTATTTATAGGGGGAAAACAGGTTTTTGTGGGTAATATCTGCTTTTATTATTAAAGCAGATGGGGCGCAAAATGTTCAATTTGGTTCCATTCAAAAGTTTACAAATGACCCCTCTTTTTTTTTAATCAAGCTTATACAGTCAAGCACGATATAATATATCATATTATGATCTGATATTTTATTCCTTTCGTTTTCATTCTTTATGTCCATTTTTTTTTTCATTATACCGGGTGAATCAAGTTTATTGTCCAGGCGAATTAAACCTATTTACGGATGTGTAAAAATGATAAAATTCTAGAATTAGACAGTAGCGGATTTAGGGGGCTGCAAAATCCAGGGGCGGCAAATTTTTGGGAAAATACCAAAGGCACAAGTCACAATATAAAATAAATATACAAATAAATACATAAATGACGAACGAAAAAAGGCAAATACAAGAAGTGAAGCACCTAACTACCTCCTTCAACTTCAAAGATTAGAAACGACTTTTTTACGATATGTTATCTCGATTTAACGTATAAAGTAATAAGCTACAATAGTCTGAGATCGATCAATCAACCGTATCAGTATACAATGTATAACAACAAAATTTAACATTTATGAAAATTGAGCACTATAAAAGCGAAAGTAACTTAGTTTGAAGATGAAACGAACAGAAAAAAAAAAACCAAAAATCCAGTCAGATGAAACCAGAGCAGGAGATGTAGAATTGATTGGTAGAGAAAATTTCAGAATCAATCAAGAGTACTGAAATTCTTTAAAAGTTCAACGTCCAAGAAGCTCTTTGACATTGTGTGCAAAGCTTCAGTAGGTACCCTTACAATATTTTAGTTTTTCGGAAAGTTTCACTTTAAATTTATGAACATTTTATCTAGTATTACGTCGTAAATATTACTAACTTTGTTAATTGAACAAGTATCATCATACTACAAGAATTATTGTAATGTTTTTGGACGTTTTCGCTTTCTTGACGCTGTTTTATCTCTTTTATTTAACTGCAGTTCGAACTAAAATTTATTTCTGTGATATTTCTCATATTAAGGTTCATTAATTCTATAATGTAAGTAATGAGATTAAGGACGTACAATTATTACTTAAACTATAAAATTTATTAATTTTTATATAATTTATCAAAGTGTTGTTCACTTTCCCCCAGAGTTTCAAAGATTACAATTAAAGTTTTAATACTAAGAGAAGCTTTAGATGAATCAAACTTTTCACTTTGAAGCAATTGATGAACCTGTAGCGACTTCAAGAATTTGTTCAAATATAAGAACAAACACAAAATTGTACATTTTTTAATGAGCAACGCGTCTAGCCATTTTGCTGTTGCATCAGATATTCTTTAAAATATTCTAATATTGTCGGATATGTTGATTTAACTGCCTTAATGGCATAAATATGATTTACCATCATTCTTAATGTATCTTCTGTTCTACTATCATTGGCCATAACAGCAAAATAATATGCATCAATAGTTTGAATTAATTAAAACAATTTTACTTTGTTACTTCCACCACTAACATTTATTTTGCAAAAATAATTTAGTGACTGCAGTTTCGACTACTCTATAGTCATTGTCAAACTCCAATAGTTTCTTTTACAAACATATTCAATTAGTAATTAGCTGTACTGTCTACAATTCCATTTAGATAAACATATCGTCTAGACACAATTCTTGGGAGGATCATAACTTTGTAAAAATTGTTAATTTTTCAAAACTTCAAAAACTTCTTCTAAACAGTTTCCACGATTTGTACTTTCAGCCTATCATTATGGCCTCAAAATATTCTAAAATTGTCGGGTATGTTAATTTAACTGCCTTAATGGTATAAATATGATTTGCCATCATTCTTCATTTATCTTCTGTTCTACTATCATCGGCCATAACAGCAAAATAATATGCATCAATAATTTCTTTTACAAACATGTTCAATAAGCAATTAGCAGTACTGTCTACAATTCCATTTAGTTACACATCATCTAGACACAATTCTTAGGTGAATCATAACTTTGTAAAAATTGTTTTTTTTTTAAATTTCGAAAACTTCTTCTAAACAATTTCCACGATTTGTACTTTCGGCCTTTCATTATGGCCTCTAAACAAAACATTTATTTTATTTGTTTTGTAATAAATCAACTTTTACAGTAATCATATTGGAGAGAGCTATTAAAAAGAGACCATTTTTGCATAGCGAATCTATGATACTCAAAATCTCGATGTACTTCATATTTTCTCAAGCTTCCTTCCAATTGTTTTTGGACGCTTTCGATTTCTTGACGCTGTTTAATTTCTTTCATTTAACTGCAATTCGAACTAATTTTTTTTTCTGTAATGTTTATCAAAGTTTTGTTCATTCCCCATTTGGAACATTTTGCTGTTGCATCAGATATTCTTTAAAATATTCTAAAATTGTGGGATATGTTAATTTAACTGCCTTAATGATAAAAATATGATTTACCATCATTCTTAATGTATCTTCTGTTCTACTATCATCCGCCATAACATCAAAATAATATGCATCAATTGTTTATTTTACAAACATATTCAATAAGCAATTAGCGGTACTGTCTACAATTCCATTTAGATGCACATCATCTAGACACAATTCTTGGGAGGATCATAACTTTGTAAAATTGTTTTTTTTTTCTTCAAAACTTCAAAAACTTCTTCTAAATAGTTTCCACGATTTTTACTTTTGGCCTATCATTATGGCCTCTAAACAATACAAATTTTGTGTTTGTTTTGTAATAAAACAACTTTTACAGTAATCATATTGGAGAGAGCTATTAAAAAGAGAGATTTTTGCATAGCGAATCTATGATACTCAAAATCTCAATATACTTGATATTTTCTCAAGCTTCCTTGCAAATTTTAAAGCCGAATGACATAAAAGTGGTTCTCTAGAATATTTTTGAAAATAGCCTGCACAGAAAACAGAATGCTGAATTTTGCCGGACGCTGTATTTTAGCCAATAATAGTCCCGAAACCATGTATGTGCTTTGGAAGCTTCTTTTGTTTTATACATCCTGCTGAATAAGGGTAATAATAATAAATGTTTCTGTAAATTAAAAACTTACCACCTCCTTGCTGGTTCAATCGTCAGTATCAATAGGTGTTTGGTGGCCAAGAAACCAAGAAAATTGAGGCGAAAAACACGTGTCAGGATGTAATCTGACTCGACTCGAGCGGGGAGGGACTCGAGCGCTCCCTTTAGAGGGGGCGCTCTGAAACAACCTGGTTTCGACCCTGAAGTGTACAACATTTAATTTTTGGATTTTTGAAAGGAATGGTTCAAAACATGACCAAAAACAATAGGGACTTAAAATTTTTCCTGGTTCAACCTGGTTTCGACCCTGAAGTGTACAACATTTTATTTTTGGATTTTTGAAAGGAATGGTTCAAAACATGACCAAAAACAATAGGGACTTAAAAATTTTCGGAGTGCTACATGATAACAAACTACCGCTATGTTGACATGGCATTGAGACTTTTTTTACGATGCCTGCGTCAAGTGATCAGCAGAAAGGTCGTTTTCCATGTTAAAAAGAATTATAAAATGTACAAGCTCTGGTCTACAATGACCGAAGAACGGTTGAAGGATGTCAGGCGTCTGTCAATTGTTTTTTTCATGGCTTGGTAGATTTATTTTCAAGTGCCCCTTGTATATAACAGTGGCTCAATTTCCAGTTCTCTATGGGAGATCGGAATCGCCCACAGAACTCTTATGGGATGTAATAAGAGTTCTGTGGGCGATTCCTGCGTTTGATCGAAGTGTAGCATTCCTGCTCACAAATGCTTTCGTGGCACGCTGCGAGGTAAATCCCTTTTTGTCAATCATGGCGAACAACATGCCCCCTCCCCCGCGCCATTGTCAGTTATTTATTCTTTTTATACGTACAGCGTTTTCTATTCAGAGTGGGAATATTTCACGAAGGGAAAAAAATCCAAAATACCGGCGGCGGTGCAGGAATTGAAAGAGGGGGGCAATCTCAAGGGAGGACGCGCGTCCATGGCGAGGGGGCGCGCGCCATTTATCAACCCCGAAAAAAATCTTGGGGGCGGAGAGATCATTTCCAGCCACGTGCGCGTCTCGCAGCGATGGCAACGGGTCTGCCGCCACCTGAAAAGCGTACACAGGGGACGTTCGCAACCCCCATATACCCCCACGCAATTAGCAGTGCAAAACCGCCGCGGCGACTTCGCGTCCAATTTTAAATCCCGTCTCCTCTCCTGCAGTTATCGAATTAAGCCAGTTGAGATTGGCACTAATTCGGGACGGCATAAGTGCCCCAGCTTTGTCTAGCCGTTGCGTAACTGCACACGTTTCGACCTTCCCACGTATGGAAATGCGAAAAACTGCGCGGCATTCTGCCTCTGCGGGGGCGGCGGGGGTTGGAAATGGGCGGCCGCTCGCTCTTATCACCTCGGACCGCCGCAGTCGCAGCACAAAAGGCTTTTTTAACTGTTTATCACAATCACGATCCTTTAGCCTGCCCCACAATTCAGGTCTTGTCATCACAATTCGCAGCGCCAAAGAACTTGCAAATTATGATGACAGCATTCGAATTGCGAGGGAGTCAAAAGAATCTTGATGGTCATAAATATTTCAAACATTTTTTGAATATCCCAATCTACAATGCATGGGTTATAGAATCTATGGCAAAACCCACAGGCCTATCAACTCCTTAGTGCAGTGGTTCCTAAACTTTTTCGCGCCGTTTTGTCATTATCCTTTCTAATCCTTTCTAATTGTTGAAAAATTAGAGGCCTGGGCTATAGCCCTCATGCCCCCCCCCCCCGCCCTTAAATCCGCCCTTAAATCCGCCACTGACACCAACCCTACTTAAAAGTAATCTGATTTATCCGTAAGTGTTTTACGTTTTACAAACCATTTGAATATGACATTTCTTTATGTTGGTGTTTTCTTTGCTAACATTTATATCCGGACGAATTTAATTCGTCGTCGTGCACCATTTCTGCACACGATAACGACTCGGCGATAATCGTTCGAGGATTACCAACTAGAGCCTCGCTTTGCGACAGAAGCGAAATCGGAGCACGGCGGGATTATGGCGGAAAGTCGGTGTCGCAATTCCTCTTTAACGGCCGTATTTTTGTCACGAGAACGGCTCCACGGATTAATTTACTTTGGGGGATACACGGCAGCTCGCTACGCCCTGCCAAAGATAAAGCACAGGGTACAATGTTAGCAATTAAACAACTTTCGCTTGCCTCCGAGCGATTCGAGCGGGGGCCCACTTCAACAGCCGATAACAATTTTGCCCTCAAAGCCTTCCTGCATAATGTATCAGCAATTGGATTAAAGATTTAAGCCTACGCCCGTTTGTGCGAAATAATGAAGCTTTTGGAGGGCGCCGCGTCAATTTTAGTACATGGTGGATATGGCTGGGCGGGATAAAATGAAAACAAAACTGAATTACAAACTCGTAGAATAATTAATCAACAGCCAATCATAATATCTAATATATTTTTCTAATTTTCTCTTCATAGGGACCTAAGTAACCTTTTTAATCCTGAGGGATTAAACAGTTACGTTTGATACCTAGGGATTCAAACTAAAAAGTACATACTATAAAGTTCAAATTGATAAACATAAACATAATTTATTAGTCACGTAAGGCCAATAATTGAGGGATCCAATGCAATAACTGGACAAGTCCATTTTTTCTCAAAATATGGGTTATTATTTAGACATGTCCAACTAACGTATCTACATAATCCTGTACAAGAACTAAACATTTTCCGCCTATAGTATTCCGTACATATTGGATATGACAATATCCGGATACGTTATCCGAGTCATTATAGATAGAGTTTTATACAGAGCGTTGTAGAAAGAGTGGAAAACTCATCCAACAAGTTCCTACAAAATAATAAGATACGATTTGAAATGAAAATTTGAATCATTTGAAAATTCTAGTTACATTATTTGCTTGTATTCTAAGACTGATATGTTTCAACGTTGCAAAACATATATGATTTGCATCTTGAACAGTGCCATTATTAGTATCTAGTGTAAAAGTTGACACCATTTCTGAACCATCTGTTAATATTTTTTATATTATTTTCACGTTTCTTAAGGACAAATTTAGTATCAATATGCAAATAAATGATTTGCAAGTGTAAAAATAAATGACTTGAAAATGTGCAAAATGTACCCATGTCAGTGGAAGCTAATCTTCTACACAAAAATTCTGATTTTTTTAAATTTATATACTTCTGAATTAATAATTAATGCTCATCGCAATCCTTCATTTATTAGTTCGAGTGACTGTTTATTTAAATTAACAAATTCCTAAGGTTTAAATAAACAAATTTAACCTTAGGAGTTGCATGATGTATGTGCATGAGGTACCTGTATAAAGTTTTGACAGTTGTCTAGTCTGTTCACATAATATTTTAAATGTGTACGGACAAAATTGGAAAGATTAAAATTACTATAAGATTTGGAAAGATGGCAAATCATACACATATTTTGAATTTTTCACAAATTTGGAAAAATGAAAGGTACTATAAAATTTGGCAAAAGGACAAATCATTTCACATATTTTGATATTTTCATAAATTTTATATATATATATATATATAAATATATATAAAATATATATATATATAATCATTCTTTTTTTACCCTTTCGGGTGTCGAAGTGGTGTTATCTTTCCTTCGTGTATATTCGATTGGCTCCACCGTTTCTTGTTTCTTGCAATTTCCTTCACTTGTGCATTGGTTATCCCCCTCTTAGTTAATATGTTTCCAATATTTTTGTCCCCTTTCCTTTTTTGGTCTTCCGACTCTTCTCTTTCCTGTTATCTTTGTTTGCTTCTTATAAAATTTGGAAAAATGACAAATTATTACACATATTTTGATTTTTTTCATAAATTTTAAGTCCGATATTTAGAAATCAAATTCCTGTCCTGTCCTGTGTTCTGTCCACTTTTACAGAAATGTGGAAATATTTGCTTTACACTTTTTTGTTGCCAAATCAATTTACGCAAATTAGGAGAGATCAAGTCACACAAATTTTAGAAATGACTTTGGAGAAATTTGTCTAGTACTTTCCACCAATTTAAAAGATGCCAAGGTTCTTAAAATTTTGAATATTTTCCAAACATTTTATACAAATAGAGTAGCCTGGCAATTGGTTTTACAAAATTTTTGTCTAGTCTGGTCACATAATGTTTTAAATGTGTATAGACAAAATTGGAAACATGAAAGTTACTATAAAATTTGGAAAGATGGCAATCATACACATATTTTGAATTTTTCACAAATTTGGAAAGATAAAAAGTACTATAAAATTAGGAAAAATTACAAATTATTACACACATTTTGAATTTTTTTCATAAATTTGAAAGTCCGATATTTAGAAATAAAATTCCTGTCCTGTCCTGTGTCCTGTCCACATTTTACAGAAATGTGCAAATATTTGCTTTACACTTTTTTGTTGCCAAATCAATTTACGCAAATTTGGAGAGATGTCAAGTCGCACAAATTTTGGAAATTACTTAGGATAAATTTATCTAGTTACTTTCCATAAATTTAAAAGTTGCCAAGGCTCTTAAAACTTGTTTTAAGACTGTCAAAACTACAAAGTTTTGACAGTTGTCTAGTCTTTTCGCATAGTTTTTTAAATGTGTACGGACAAAATTGGAAACATGAAAGTTACTATAAGATTTGAAAAGATTACAAATCATTCACATATTTTGAATTTTTCACAAATTTGGAAAGATGAAAGTTACATTTGAAAAAATGACAAATTATTACACATATTTTGAATTTTTTCATAAATTTTAAATCCGATATTTAGAAATAAAATTCTTGTCCTGTCCACATTTTACCATCCATATTTTATTTAATATGCTTGTAGAAAGTTCTATACCTTCTTCTCCCATGTATTTCAACTGTTCATTTTTTATTTTGTCTATTCCCGGTGCTTTATCAAGTTTTATTTTCCCTATAGTTTTTCTAACTTCTTCTATACCTATTTCTTGTTCTTCCTCGTGGTCTTTTTTGATTCTCTTATTTGATCTCTCTTTTCATAAATTTTAAAGTTCGATATTTAGAAATAAAATTCCTGTCATATTACAAAAATGTAGAAATATTTGCTCTACACTTTTTCGTTGCCAAATCAATTTACGCAAATTTGGAGAGATGTCAAGTCACACAAATTTTGGAAATTACTTAGGATAAATTTGTCTAGTTACTTTCCACAAATTGAAAAGTTGCCAAGGCTCTTAAAACTTGTTTTAAGACTGTCAAAACTACAAAGTTTTGACAGTTGTCTAGTCTTTTCGCATAGTTTTTTAAATGTGTACGGACAAAATTGGAAACATGAAAGTTACTATAAGATTTGAAAAGATGACAAATCATTCACATATTTTGAATTTTTCACAAATTTGGAAAGATGAAAGTTACATTTGGAAAAATGACAAATTATTACACATATTTTGAATTTTTTCATAAATTTTAAATCCGATATTTAGAAATAAAATTCTTGTCCTGTCCACATTTTACCATCCATATTTTATTTAATATGCTTGTAAAAAGTTCTATACCTTCTTCTCCCATGTATTTCAACTCTTCATTTTTTATTTTGTCTATTCATGGTGCTTTATCAAGTTTTATTTTCCCTATAGTTTTTCTGACTTCTTCTATACCTATTTCTTGTTCTTCCTCGTGGTCTTTTTTGATTCTCTTATTTGATCTCTCTTTTCATAAATTTTAAAGTTCGATATTTAGAAATAAAATTCCTGTCATATTACAAAAATGTAGAAATATTTGCTCTATACTTTTCGTTGCCAAATCAATTTACGCAAATTTGGAGAGATGCCAAGTCCCACAAATTTTGGAAATGACTGGATAAATTTATCTAGTTACTTTCCACAAATTTAAAAGTTGCTAAGGCTCTTAAAACTTGTTTTAAGACTGTCAAAACTACAAAGTTTTGACAATTGTCTAGTCTTTTCGCATAGTTTTTCAAATGTGTACGGACAAAATTGGAAACATGAAAGTTACTATAAGATTTGAAAAGATGACAAATCATTCACATATTTTGAATTTTTCACAAATTTGGAAAGATGAAAGTTACATTTGGAAAAATGACAAATTATTACACATATTTTGAATTTTTTCATAAATTTTAAATCCGATATTTAGAAATAAAATTATTGTCCTGTCCACATTTTACCATCCATATTTTATTTAATATGCTTGTAAAAAGTTGTATACCTTCTTCTCCCATGTGTTTCAACTCTTCATTTTTCATTTTGTCTATTCCTGGTGCTTTATCAAGTTTTATTTTCCCTATAGATTTTCTAACTTCTTCTATACCTATTTCTTGTTCTTCCTCGTGGTCTTGTTTGTTTCTCTTATTGGATCTCACTTTTCATAAATTTTAAAGTTCGATATTTAGAAATAAAATTCCTGTCATAGGAATTTGGATCCTGTCATAGGATTTTGTCTACATTACAAAAATGTAAAAATATTTGCTCTACACTTTTTCGTTGCCAAATCAATTTACGCAAATTTGGAGAGATGTCAAGTCACACAAATTTTGGAAATTACTTTGGAGAAATTTGTCTAGTTACTTTCCACCAATTTAAAAGTTGCTCTTTAAATTTTGAATATTTTCCAGGCATTTTATACAAATTGAGTAGCCTGGAAATTCGTTTTACAATTTTTTTTTTTTAATATTTCAGGCAATTTACACAAATTTTGAAAGTTGTAGAGTTAAATTCCATAAATTAAAAAGTTGCCAAAGCTGTTCAAATATTTACACAATTTTTTATAGTTGTAATGTTAATTACCATAAATTAGAACGTTACCAAGGCTGTTCAAATATTTAAGTTTTCTAGTTACTTTATAGAAATTTAGGGAAGGCTGGCAAATTCATTTTACGCAATTTTTGAAAATTATTTAGGCATTTTACACAGATTTTGAACGTTATAAAGTCGCTTTACTCTAATTTGTAAAGTTTCCAAGTCATTTTGTCCAAATTTTTGTGATATTTTACATAATTGTTTAAGTGCCTTAGTCCGTTATTATACTATATGTGAAAGACCTCTACCAACGCCTACAAAAATGTCTAGTATAGTATAGTATAGTATAGTTTTATTGATATAGTTACAATCATGTTGACCTCTGTTAAACATGATTGTTACTACACCAATAAAACTATACTATACTATACTATACTATACTAAACTATTCTATACTATACTATACTATACTATACTATACTATACTATACTATACTATACTATACTATACTATACTATACTATACTAAACTATACTATACATTTTTGTAGGAGTTGGTAGAGGTCTTTCACATATTCACTCCCATGATGTTACGTACTTCTTCATTGATGTCATTTTCCCATATTTTCTTGGTTTGCCAATAGGTCTATTTTCTATCATTTTCCGATTTCAGTTTTTTTTTTGTCAGATAACTATTCGTAACTTACCATAACTTATCAGAGGTTGGAAAGAGCCCTTATTACAGCCTCCATGAATGTTGCTTGCAGAAATCTGTTGCAATTTGGGACGGTTGACGCGACACCAAACGGTCATTCCTTTTATAACTGCAGGATCGAATTTCGCAACAATCCCACGGCCAACCGCCGGCCCCTCCTCCCCCCGCTGCCCCTCCGCGTGCGAATTTTTTTTCGCCTCCTCTCTCATTTGCAACACAATGCGTGCCATTCGCAGAATTTATTATTCCTCTCGCGGCACTTGCAGGGGACACTCGAAACCGGAATCCTTTCGGCCGGTGCACGTTACTGACCCAGCCACTGCGTCCATTGTTGGCTGACCATCTCTTCGGATTCCCTGCGATCCTGCACAGGTCCTGGGCGCGATCGTCCTCTTCCCGGTTTGCCGGGCGTCCAGGCTGCTCGCTCCTTCCTCTCCCTGCCGTGGCGCGCCTCCCGGCCCCATTGTCCCGGAAGGGGGGTCCAGGTTTAATGGGGCCTTTATTGGGGATTAAAGTTGTACCGCGGAGCCACTTTGTTCACAGGCCCGGCCTGGGAATGAGGTTATTGTCGTAAGATTCGCCCTTTTGAAACGGTTCACGTGTGCGAATGACATTGCCAACAACCTCTACTAACAATTTTATTGTATACTGTGCCCTTTGATAAATTAAAACGCAATTTTTTTTACAAATGTCCATATGATCGTAAATGCAAATCGTATGGTCAACGCCTCAATTTTAAAAAAAAATATAGACTTAAAGGTTTCATACATTTTAGAATTTTGAAAAACTATTACAGAATATATAAATATTTCGTAGTATTTAAAGAATTTAAAAAAATACTTAATTTTGCAGAATTTGTAAGTCTCACAATTTAAATTAACAGCCAAAATATGGAACGTTCGGAAATTGTATGGAATTTTGTAAGAATTAATTTCAATACAATTCGTAGTTTTTTCATAGAATTTGCAATTTTCATTTATTTCATTTCACAATTTAAATTAAGAGCCAAAATATGGAACTTTCGGAAATTATGGAATTTTGTAAGAATTAATTTCAATACAATTTGTACTATTCATATAATCAGCAACATATGATCAAACTAAGGTATTTCGAATACCTTAATCAAAGATATAGTTCTGGCGGAGTTACCAAAGAAATTTTTATTTACGTCTATCCTTAGATGTTCTGAAAGTATCAATTGCAGTAATTATAAATAAAACACGTTACTTTGTTAGTGTCCCATAAAATTATTTATTGATTAGTTAGAAGTTTAGACTACTTTATTTATAATTAATAAAATGTATCACGAAGTAGACGCCACCACCATTCAAAATATCAATTGTAGTAATTACTCAGCATTAATGGTTTTTATTACACAGAAAAAAATGAGTTGTATAGTGAGAACGACATAAGGAGAATTATCGAAACTCGCGTTTAATTTTTGATGGAAAACATCTAGAATAAGCAGCAGTATTTCAATTGCCCAGGATATTTTTTATCAAATCCTTATGTATTCACAATGTATAACTCAATGTATTACGAAGTAGACGCCACCACCATTCAAAATATCAATTGTAGTAATTACGCAGCATTAATTGTTTTTATTCCACAAAAAAAAATAAGTTGTACAGTGAGAACAACATACAGGGAATTATCGAAACTCGCGTTTAATTTTTGATGGAAATCATCTAAAATATGGAGTAGTATTTCAATTATCCAGGATATCCTTTATAATATCCTTATGTATTCACAATGTATAACTCAGTTTTTCTGTGGAAGAAATAAATTCACTGGAATAAAATTATTTGTGGAAAACTGAATATCCAGAATACTCAGTCTGTTGAATATTAGATATGTAGGTATTTTATTTTAGGCGATTGAGAATTTAATTATCACTACAATACGTTTGTTTTTAAATTTGAATATTTGAGAAATGAAATATTCAATGAATACAATACATTTTAAAATTCCATAAAAATTCTTCAAATTCTGTACACAAGCGGTGAAAAAAAATCACAAATTTTGTAAAATCCCCATATTTTTTAAATAAAACAACATGATATGAATATGCAATTTTGATTTTCTATCGTTTCTTGTTCTAAGAGCATCAGTTCTACTTCGCTCGATTTCTGTGTTTGCTTATATAACGACAGCGTTTTTCTGCTTATAGCTAATTACTGGACATTGATGTTACGCTTATACCTTCGCAGATAATTGAAAATATCGAATTTTCCAATCTGACATAAATTGTCTGGCTCCACCGAAAACAGGAAGTTGCGAGGTCCACAGGTGCTGAGGCTCCCCACTGAGCGGCCGTCAATTTTATTCCCCTTGGGAGCAACCCAGTCGTAAATCTCGAATCCATTAAATAAGCCCCCCCACCCCCCCATGTGACATGAAGGGGCCGCTTAAGGGATAAGCGAGACACTGGAATATTAATGCGCAGAAATTACGTCGGCATTAAAACACAACGTACCTTACGATCCAAAAATTATAAATAATTTTGATCATGGAGGGCCTCTGAAATATTGCCTGGGGGCAAAATATATTAGCTTCAAAAAAATAATGTAGGTACTATTTTTTAATGGTGGTGGCGTCTACTTGGTGATACATTTTATTAATTATAAATAGAACACATTACTTTGTTAGTATCACATAAAATTAACAAAATTTTATGTGATACTAACAAAGTTTGTCTACGTACATAATTAACACCCTGTATAGTTACATACAACTTATGTAACCTCTAATAATCTTGTTGTGAGTAGTTATTAATAATCAATGACTTAATATGTGAAAATTGTGCGAAAATCTCATTTGGTCTACTTGCAAAACTGCTTCATTGCTGATTAAATATTTGCTTACCGCAATATATTTAGTAAATTTCAGTGTTTGTGGCGCAAGTTTAATTAATGGATTAATATATTTTTCCATAGAAAGCAGAGAATTAATTTGAACCAAACAAACAACCCTAATTGCTTATGTGCACAACTTCTAACAGCTAATACGTGTTTATTTTAATTAAGCAAATGTTGACTCGCCATTATTAGTAACCAATTCATTTACTAAGGCCGTGCAGCTGCTCTCAATAGGCTAATCTGGATAAGCCTAATACTCTCTGGTCTGAAATTAATAGAGTCGCTTCAAGTAGCGTATTAAAATATGTTTTTGTTATTCATTTGTTTTGCGTACATGCCATATTTAATATATGTAATAGGTGCTGGCTGATTATAACGCCTGCTAAGTGTACACGCAAGACATGGGTTCGAACCCCAGTACAGTGCTGAAAAACTGCTTAACACTAATGGCGCTCTAGAGATCAGCAGTAAACTTCTAGTGTAACTAGCCCTAACTCAACGTACACTATGTTGATCGATGGCCACAATAATGTCCCTATCAAATACGTGCACTCCTACTAATATAAGTATTAAATTGTCTTTGCCCCTCCATGCGAGTGCCAACACACCACACAAATGCACGAGGGGATGTTTATGGGCGTTTATCTAAAAATCGATTCTTTCAAGTTTCGCCTCAAGACTCCTCGACGCGCCGGCAGATTTATTTGTTCGTTTCCCGTTTGCGATTCGCTTCTCTGTCTGAATTTGCGCCTGCCTCGTGTTCCCTCGTGGGGCACCTGGGGGCAATCACCGGCGGACGCGGCCCTCACGCATGAAGGAGCCCGCAAGACGTGGGGCACACGCGAGGGAACCGAGAGACGATCCGACGGCCGTGGGGCCACGAGGGGGCACCCGGCCCAATTTTAATTAAACTTGCGCCCCCAGACGCGCCCGCGTTGGCATTCCCCTCGCGCGACAGACGCTCGCATTAATTAAAATCTCATGGAAAACGTGGGCGCAGTTATGGCGGAGGCGCCGGGAAATCGAATTTGCAAGTTTCGTACGCGCGTGAATGAACGTTAACTATGTGTTTTTTAGAATTGATATAAATTGCGGCGGTTTTAGATAATTAATTTGCAACTATATCGATAGTAATAGTGATAGTTATACTGTGGCATCAACAATTATTTAGATAGAAGAAGCCCTTGAGACTGGGTACAAGAGTGTTAAAATCTGGTCTGATTTGCGAACTTCTTATCTTGTGTTTGATTGTCACTCCTTTAACTCTCCTAAGGAATCTCATTTCCGCTGCTTGGATCTTACTTTTTTGCCTTTGGTTCAACACCCACCAGAAAACATAATAAATAAATAAATAATATATATATATATATATATATATAGCAGATATGCAAAGCAGATGTTGTAAATGTGTACCGTTTGCTTGTAAACACATTTGCACTCGTCTTCTTTTATTGTTGAAAATGTTGATTAGCATTTGAGGAGTTATGGTTCGGCAAACATTTACGATTTCTGCCATTAACTTTTCCAACGTATGCAGTCTTCTTCGGAAAACTCTATCTTTTAAATATCCAAAATTTGAGTTGAAATTCTTCTCAGTGGAGTTAGATCCGGAGAGCGTGGCGGCCATAGTCCTTGACTAATTAGTCTATTATCAAAAAATTCTTGCAGATAGGCTAACGTTTCTCTGGCTGTATGAGCTGTTGCAACATCATGTTGGAAATATCCGTGCTGCAATTTTTCATCATCTAATTAGTCTATGAAAAACTGGACAATTTGTTGCCGATATTTCTTACCGTTTATTGTGTCATGAAAGAATATAGGCCCAATTATTCTACGGCGAAACACGGCCAACCAAATTCCAACCTTCTGAAGATGTAGTGGTGCTTCCACAAATATGAGGATTTTCAGCATACTTTTGTGAATTAACATATCCTGATAGGTGGAACCAAGCCTCATCACTGAAAAATGTCAAATCGAGCAATCGACTGTCATTTAAATTTTCCATAAGCCATCGGCGTTGAGGATCCACTGGCAACAATTCTTGCACCACTGACCCCTATAAGGGTGTACATTCAACCTCTTTCTCACAACTCTATGGCAGTTGCTGCCATTCGGCAGGAATTCCAGCTTGCATTGCCAATTTACGAATTGACTTTCGAGGGCTTACTTCGAGTCGTTCACGAACATCTGCGACAACCTCTCCTGATACCGAAGATCTGCCTGAGGATTTCCCTTTCTGAACACTACCAGTTTCCCTAAAACGGTGCACTATTCGTGAAATATGTGTTGACAAAACCGAGTATTCAAATTGGTGGTCAGGGACCTTGTGTTGAAATTCTCGAGCGCACTCTGGAATTGAATAAATCCATTCTCCATTTTCAAATCGTCCATTACGAAAGTGAGCCTCAACAATAAAAGTGTTCTTCTGATCAGTGTACATTTTAACAAACTACTGTTCAAACTATTGTTATTATGTTGTCTGACAGTTGACAGGTATGGTTGACAGTGACAGTTCTCAAATAGTACGGTATACATATGCGAAAGGCGGCACAATTTCAATTCAATTGTGCCGCCAATAGTGATTACGTAACTGCAATCATTTAGGTACACCCTGTACATATCAATCGTTTCAATTTTAATCATTACATGTCTAGTTGCGGCAGTACTCGCTTAACCACCAGTGTCCCATTTCCCCCTTGCTGCGCTTTCCCTTTTATACTCGCTGCACTTCATCCCCACCCCTCGTATTTTCCGCTGCATTATCAACGCCGTTTCCACCCTGTCTCTCGCTCTCTTCCTCTCCCAGTCGAATCAATCGATTGTGCATCCGCACACGTGTCTCTTGACCCCCTCCCCTCGTTTTCCACCTGCACGTGTCCCCTCCCCGCTGTTTTCACGCTTTCCCGGCCAACCCCCGGTGCGATCCTCGCGTGCATCCCCTTTACGTGTGTGTTGGGTATCTGTGTTAGCAGGGGGACGGGCGGTGCATTGAACCCTGTCCCAGTGAGTGCGGTGCAGTTCCTGAGGGATCGATACCGGCGTCCGTGTCACGGCATAATCCCACCCCCGCACACACGCACCTGGCCCTTTCTATTCTCCCCGCGCTCGACGAGAGTCCGCAACGTATGCAGAGAGGATGCTTAGAAGTGTATTACATGTTCATTTTGCTCGAGTGGCCGCCAGGGGCTGCTGGGGGTGGTTTTCAAGGGCCGGGGTCGGCTTTCGTCCCACGCAGCTCGCACCTCGTTATAATAGGGGCGCTTTGCGCGGGGGATGAAAGATGTAAATACCATTGTTGAACGTGTTGGGAATTAGAATTGCCATGGGCTACGATGGATTCTATAGAGCGAAAACATTGATACCAATTACATATTGTGTTAAGTAGTAAAACAGGGAGAAGCGGAAAGTTCGGGAAACACTAGTAACCACCATAAGCAGTTGTCTATCGGCTTACCGGATGGCCAATTCAGGTTAACTTTTTCCATCAAAAGTTTAATTTCTCGAAACTACCGTCAAATTTATTGAAAATATGACACTATAATTGAACGTAATCATTAAGTTTTTGACAATATTAGCTGAACGTTGACAGAATAATTCAAATATTGTCGACACATAATAAATAAATCTGACAGTTATAATTCAAATTTGGCATAAATTTTTAGAATTATGATAGAAATCATTGAAATTTTAAAATAGTTACTTGGCATTTTGACAGGATACATGAATTATAGTATATTACACTATTAGGTTGATAAGTGCTTTGTGCGTTATAACAGAATCGAGAAAATCGAGATTTTTCGATGATGTCGATTCAGGTTAACTTTTTCCATCAAAAGTTTAATTTCTCGAAACTACTAACTGCTAAATTATTGAAAAGATGATACTATAATTGAACGTAATCATGAAATTTTTTGCAATAGTTAGTTGAATGTTGGCAGAATAATTGAAATGTTGCCGAGAAATAATTAAAAAATCTGACAGTTATAACTCAAATTTGGCATCAATCTTTCGAATTTTGATAGAAATCATTGAACTTTTAAAATAGCTACTTGGCATTTTGACAGAATAAATGAATTATAGTATATTACACTATTAGGTTGGTAAGTGCGTTTTAACAGAATCGAGAAAAAGTTTGAAAAATCGAGACGAAGTCGAGATTTTTCAATTTTAGAGATTCTGTTAGGCACTTAACAACCGTGTAGAAGAGTATAACGTTTTTCGCACAATCGCATAAACCAAATAAGATAACAAAAATGTTAGTAATTTCCGATTTAATTATCTTGACTTTTATAACAAAATGGTGTACATAAGTACATCCAGAGTGTTTCGTTAGAAACGTTCTGTGGTTAGAAACCGAATAAACAATTTGAAGTTTCAATATTAATTTTTCACAATGGCTAATAAAGAAGATTTTCAATTAAATACAGACATTGAGGAATCGTATCAAAGGGGTTGTGAATCTTTAGTTCCTAAAATATCAATAGAAAGGCATACACAATTGAAGCGTTTATTTTAAAAACAAGTCCAAAAATGCACAAATCGAGTTGTTAACAGTAAACGGCCCTCAAGACCAATGCACTAACGAACCCGTTTTCTCAAAAAACAAAAACAAAAAACAAAAAACGCGACAACTGCCGCGTGTAACAGTCAAATGATTTTTTTTTCATTTGCCTGTTACACTCCAACTTTTCCCCCCGTTTTTCTCTTGTTTCACAGTTCTTATTTAAAATCATTTTTATTTTTAAATAAGTTGAAATAGATACAACAGCCTGATTTATTTTCCCAGGTACTTTGAGTATAACTTCCACTGTACCTTTTTTTCAAATTTCCTACAAAACTGATTTTTTGGACATGTGCACTTTTTAAAATAAACGCCTCAATTGTACAAACTGTAATTTTCATTATCCAAATAAATTAGGCATCTGTAGGTGAAAAATATTACTATTACTTACCGCATTAGAGCTGTTATAAACTCGAACAGAACTGTGTTTTCATGGAGACTGCCCTGCACGAATAATGATCAATAATTGAATTGTACTTGTTATTAAAAATTATTAAGATACATATGATTATTAATAAATGAAAATGATGATTTACATTAACGATTAAAATAGTGAATGAATATTATGATTAATGTGAATATTCTGAAACTAATTTTCAACGAATAATTACAATTCTTGATTAGCAACTATTAATTTTTATTTTTATTAAGATACAGATGATTAATAACACTGGTCAACACATATTTATCCATTAGACGTAAATAGCCGATTCCGATAGAAAATTTTGCGCTGATCTCGGAAACGTCACGTTTTTGTGGTATTTCAATTTTTGCAAAATGTGTAACTTTTTTTTTTTTTTTGTTATGCAGACCTATTCCAACTATTTTTTATGGCAATACTGGACTAAAATTCAGTTTGACAGTTACCGGTATTACTTTTCTAAGTATTTTTTTTTGTTTTTGTAAATAAATAGAGGAAAAACTATGTAAAATTTTTTGAAAAATTTACCACCGACACATTTTTTTTTTTTTTTTTTTTTACTATAGCAACCCTCTAATTTGACCCTGCAACAATTGGAATCATCACATTATTGATAAGAAGTCATAATCAAACTGGATGACTGAAATTTGTGTTCTAAATTAATATACAATTGAGCTGCTAAGTCAACCAGACTGGTGTCCATTTTTTTTTTAATTCGAGAAATATACAAGGGAAAACCTATCTTGTATATTTCTGGACTTCTGAGTTTAGAAAAAAAATGGATTTACTCCACTCTGCTTGTCAACGGCTCAATTAAAGCCGAGATGTAGAATTTAGGAGATTATTATAAATTATTAATAATTTATAATTATTACATCAATTGTGTGTTTTGGTGGTAAATGTGCAAATGGAAAAAGTGTGGACTATCAAATTAATACATATACAAATTAATAACATAAATAAATTTACGATTGTTTACAATTTAAATACGATTGCTATTAATTAATCTATCTATAGATAAGCTGTACCTTATATCGTCGACAAACAGAAAATAATTCATTTTTCACTCATTAAAATTAATGCAGACGTCAAAAACGTTAAAAGCGTTTTGCGCTTTACTTGAACGGGCGTAATTAAAACCGTAACTTCTAAACCTACGAAATTAATTAGCTAAATAAATAAGCAGCAAAGGCTCTTAAAACTTCTTGGCAATTTGTCTCGACAAATAACTTCACCCCAACGCACTGGATTTAAATGGCCGGCAAAATTTACATCCCTCATTTTTCGTTAATGATTTAATTGCCTGCTAAATAAAAAATCATAAAATACAACGCATTAACGTATACAGGTTCTGAAAATTTAAGATTTTGCAAGAAAAATTTGGTACTAAAACTCCTTTCTGGAAATTATTGTTAATTAAACAATAATGTCTTTTTGGGGGATTGGGTCTGTTGCAGTATCAGGTTAATAATGTGTTTGAAGGTTGGCGCACATTGAGACGCAGGTAATGCATGCAACGCAGGGCAGCACAGTGCAGTTATTTTCGCCAATAAGAAAGGCGAAGAAAGGTGATCTCGCCTTTCTTATTGGCTGCGAAATAACTGCACTGCGCTGCACTGCGTTGCCTGCGTCTCAATGTGCGCTTGGGGTAAAAATCTAGCAATGTTGATAGTTCGTGTATTTGTGAATAAGACAATAATTGATCTTATTGGACTGTATAGTTTGATTTTTGCGCATAAGTTATGTAATTTTCTGTTCTTTTTTCTTTGAACTTCGATGTATCTTAGTTGTTTCTCTTTTCTTATATCTTCTTTGATGTTTGTTGCTTCTTCTTCATTGTGTCTATTTCTGACGATCTTGTTTAGTATTTCCTATTTTGTTGGTGTAACTTGTATCTGTGTTGCCGTAGTTTTCTGGTGATTGATGATCTTTGTTCTTGATTTATCTGTGAGTTTAGTTTGATGTTAGCATAGACCGGTCCATAGGTGTTGTCGTATAGTGACAGCCGCAAACGTAAATTGTTACTCCATAACCGAAATGCAACAATCTTTTACACGCAATCCACGAAATATAATCCTACGAACCATAATCTTCGATCAAGGGTAACCAGAAGATTGTTATACCAAGATTAAACTTATTTATTACGTTTGAAACAATAATGACTAGCGTTTCATTTACAATTTCCTCTCTTCTTTTTTAGTGAATGCAGTGGCCATAGACACGTCGCCGCCGATCGAGCCGACCCTCTTCCTGGAGGATCCGGGGGACGTGGCGGTGGCCAGGGGCCACGGGGCTTCCCTGCGCTGCCGGGCCACGTCCTCTGGGCGCGACCACCAGGTGCGCTGGCTGCTGAACGGCACCCAGCTGCCGGAGGGCGACGGCCGCTGGAGGGCCTTCCAGAACGGCACCCTGAGCGTGCCCAAGGTGGCCGGCAGGAGGGTCAACTCGACCCTCGAGGGCAGCTACAGGTGCCTGGCCAGCAACGGGGACGGCGCCCTGCTCTCCAATCCGGCACAGCTTAGAATCGCAAGTAAGTACATGAAGTAACGCAACTAGAAGTTCAGAAATTAACTCCGATTTTCGCGAAACCACTTAAAGTCAACTGGTAAAAAATAAATAAGAGGTGCAGAAAATAACATTTCAATTCATCCTGGAAACAAAATATCAACTGCAAGAAAGTACAAAAACAATTTAACAATAACATATTAATGTTTTAATCTCGTTGATCACTCATTAATTTCCAATTTCCTAATACCCAATAATTATCTATTGCAGGTTTGAGAGAGTTCGTGAAGCAACCAGAAGATATTAACGCCACCGAATCACAACCAGTTGTTATACCGTGTAGTATTAATTCGTTTCCTAAGGCTGCCGTGGTCTGGGAACGTGACAATGTACCTCTACCTCAAAACTCAAGGTGAGTGAAATACATTTGAATCATATCGCTTATTCCTTCAAACAGCTTGAAACGCAGAGATGTGCAGAATTTTGATTAGATTTTGCCAAACATTTGGAACCACTCAATTGGGTCTTTCGAAAGGTCTCCTAAAAATAATCTTGATTTGCTGCTCTCGTGCAGCTTGTAATCGCAGCGACTTACACCCTAACTTGAATGGCCGCACTTAAGTAATAGACCTACACGGTTGGCTCTTTTGAATAGTCTCCAAACAGAATGTAATTTTGATTTCGTTGACCTGAAATGACAAAAGATAGTTGTACACATTTATTCCTGAATAGTATCCAAAAATAACAAAAGGTGTTTTTTTTAAATCCCCGAAACAAATGAGCTATTGAAAACCGGAATGGACCTTTTTTGTCTCTTGTACCTTTGGACAATATCCCTTGTACATTTCTGGACTTCGACTTCTGGAAGATTGTCAGATATGAAAGGCCAAGTCTTACAGTCTTCGATTAACATTAATTGACAGGATACCTTGAGTAGTCAAGAAAAATAACCATTGCCTAAAGCTAATTCAAGACTGAAAGATCAGGCATTTGCGACTTTGCTAACTCAGTATTTGTTAAATATAGCAACACTTTTTACTAAAGTTGCTACATACATATCTTTTTCATTTTAATACTTGAATCGACAATGAGATTAATGTCAATGATTTTTAATAACGACTTGTTTCAGATATGTTCCTTTAACTACAGGATCTTTGCTTATTACGAGTATACATTCCTCCGATACAGGCTCTTATAGGTAATCACCCGCCTCACATTTTCAATGGCGCACTAAAACCTTCCATTTGCAGATGTAAAGTAGTCAACACTATACTTAAGAAAAACAAGGTTAGCAGTTCAGGAAGAGTAAACATCTGGCCGAGTAATCCTGCAGTTGTTGTACCGCCTACGATATTACCTATAGAAATAGATTTCAATGTTACTATGTTAGTTGGAAATGATGTTGCATTATATTGTGTTGTTAACGGGTGGCCCCGGCCCACCATCCGGTGGTTAAACGGTACGTATCTGCACATCTCGCAGGGATAAATTATACAATAACTGTTTGCCGCAGATATGGATATTGTTATTGGGAACTCCCAGGTTCTTCTGTTGAAGGATGTGACCGCAAACATGTCCGGCAGATATACCTGCTCCGCTTATAACTCGGGTGGAACAGTATTACAGGTAATTAAAGGCGATACATTATTTCTCACATTGTAAGATATTTTTCATTAGTAAATCTACAGTTTAATCAATTTCTAACCAAATTTTATTTTGTTCTAAGCCCCGAGATATCCACCTTCTAGTAAAGTTCCTATTAGTTATAAGGAACTTTTAAGGAGGCTTAAACTAATACACACTTTTTATGTAATAGCAACTGAAATCAGCTAATAACTTATTTAGCTAATAAGTTTAAAATTGATTAGAAGGTGAACAGGCACCAATAAAATTTATTTTGTAGTTGAATAAAGTTTTAAGGAACTTTATTAGGAGGTCACTATCATCACGGCCCTTAGACTGTAAAATTTGAAAATCAATAAAACCCACTCGGTATTTATTTCCGTTGTAGGTTAAAATTGTGGGAATTATTATGAACATGTGTGGAAAAATATCTAAACCATTATTTGCGCTGATTATCGGCTATTTACTTACACAACAAAGCTCGCACAGATACCGGTGTTTGCCTATTATCGCTCCAGTTTTTAAGGTCACTCAGAGTTAGGTCAATGGCACGACGAACGACAGAGATAAGAGCATTATCATACGTACTGGGAATCATCATTCAAATATTCGTGCCTGTGCTCGCCTTGATCGCCGGTGACCTTATTAAATTCGCCCGAACTGTTTGCCCACTTAGACATTCAAATCGATTCGAATGGTCCAACGTCTGAGTTTCGGGAAATGTAATTGATTCGGAACTGAAATTATTTGCTATGCCGAACCATTTTAATTCGCCGATTTCTAAAAGTTACATACAAATAATACTTTTTTGGTGTTCCCAAAAAGTAAATTGGTCCCTTAAAACCACCGCAGACAAAGTCGATATTTGGGTGTATATTTAATTGTGTAGTGTATACCAACTTAAGTAACCAGATATGCAAGAACATTTATGCGGTACCTTGTCATAAGACAACATTATAATCGTGAATTGGAACAAACTCACTATCATAATGACATACTTTAAATAAACTTTCACTTATTAAACTGCTACACTTGGTTTAAAAAAAAAGTTTTCTTCATTCTTCAATCTTCAACCATGTGCAATTCGATTAAATTATAAACGAATTATTACAGTACTCGTGTTTTCAATCTTCACAGCTAAAAAAATCAGTTTAGTTGTGACTAATCATAATACAAATATTAAGTGATCTTTTAAGCCTTTTAAGATGCCTCGGCTTGTATGGCAACCAAACATACACTTGTGGTATACTTGTGATAAACTAAATAAGTTGGCTCCTGCAACTCATTTGTCATTAGTAGGCAGAAACTGTTAAACTGACACAATAGCAGCACATAAAGATATATAATTCACAAAAAGCATACGTTGCACATATGCTATAAATGTTTGAAACGTAGTAATCTAATATTAAAATTCATTGTTATTGCAGAAGTACTTCCTGTCAGTACAGCAAGTACCATACTTCAACGTGACCCCCACCTCCAAGGTGTATCCAACTGCGAAAACCATCCGTTTAGATTGCCAAGCGCTCGGTGTACCTGAACCACGGATATTCTGGTACAAGGACGGGAAGGCTTTCCACACGAACAACACATTCGGCAGAGCCTATGAACAAGCGTCCGGCCTACTCATAACATACTCCATACCTTCCGATGCAGGTACAAATAATACTAAGATGATATTATTATAAATGCAGGCCTCTCCCGTTTTTATGAATCAATTCGATCCAATACCTAATGAGACCATAACACCATCAGATAGGCTAACAGCAGAACCTGAATGCAAAAAAATGCTGTAAATATGCTTTTGACTGAATGAGACCTGCATCAACCTTCGCATATTTTTTTTAATTTTTAATTTGAAGGACATTTGAAATATCTTATCATAGATAGATTAATTCATCATGAACAGCGAACAATTCATAAAATGGGAATTCGTAAAGCCAGAACACCTGCATCTACGTTGCAATTTTAGTATATAAATTTTGCAATTTTTTTAGGCATCTATCAGTGTGTGGCGGAAAACACGGCAGGCTCTGTTTGGGCAGCGGCAACTGTGAAGCTAAATTACACACTGAACAGCCCCAGTGCCCCCCTAGAAATCCACTGCCAGTCGTACAACGATACCAGCGTGTGCCTGAAATGGAGTGCTGTACCCAATGCTCAGGCCTATAGTGTTCTTGCCTATCATTCAGGTACATTTAAAAATAAATATCTTAACCAAATCACTTGAAAAGTCATTTGCAAGAACAGAGCAATATGGTTATATTTGTTCATATTTTGATAGTGTTCCAATAATATATCAGTTGATGCATCTGATTCTTCATCATTCTCCAAATAATGCCATACCTATTTGATTGTATTTGTAGGTCTGCGGTCGAGAGACTATGTAACAAACGAGACCTTCAAAATGGCTGACAACCTCCTCCCGAACACCAATTACACGTTCTCTGTGCGTACTTACTCGAACGAGGCGAGCAACGAGTTTGTGCACGTCACATGCGAAACAGGTGGGTTAATCCAAATAAAATGGGGCAACAGTAATGCACGGGTCATGAATTTTAGGGAGCACCGGCTCTAGGAATTTGAGTGTGGAGCTGCAGGGCGAAGACTCCGTGAGGCTGACGTGGTCAGAGATTAGCACCGACAATAACCCATGCACTGTTAACTCTCCTGTGTACTATAAAATACAGTGGCGGAAGGTCAATCAGACCTCCATCAACATTCAACACGTCACAGAGTTACAAATCGTGATCAAAGGTAAAAACAACATATCAACCTAAAACAATGATGTATGCAAACTATTTTATTTGAAATCTGGAATCCGAATTATATCTAAAAAGAGAAGCCTTGAGATTAAAAGGTAAAAGAGATTACAAAAAAACAATGATCTGTGATATTAATACAACTCAAGTCTCACAGGCTCTGAACAAATTTTACAAACGAAGACCAACAAAAATTTTAGAGTTTCAATTAAATATTTTATAATTTTATTTATTATAATATTTATTTTAAACCCATGTTATTATAAGGGCATAATGATGGTTTCATATCAAAATAGCAAAAAAATATATCAAGTTTGTCTTAACATTTTGGTGGTTTACGTGTTGGCTCTTTGTTGGCAGCAACGAACATGTTAATTGTGTTTTTTTTTGAATTTTTAGGTTTACACCCAGGAACATCCTACGAGTTCCAAATACAATCCGCCCCGAGTGATGCCACGGGGTGGCTACGGTTTACGCTTCCTAAATCGGATAATTTGACTGACATGAGCGAGAATCACTTGGATTCGACTTTCTTTAACGAAACAACAAACGTACCTGCAACCCCTTCTTTCTTGGAAGCGACGCCGACGTCCACGAGAAGCATTAACTTAACGTGGTCCGAGAGTGATATATCCAACGTTTACTATACTATTTGTTACATCGTTATGATGGACGAAAAAGAGTGCGAATCTGGAAAAATTATTAAAAGGTACGTTACTCATTATATTTAAATACCTAAATTACAATTACAAACAATGGTATAAACTATCAGTATAAAAGATACGTTATAGATATTTGATAGGTTATAAGGGGCTTTAATTTAAAATATAATCTCAAAATCGCCGAATTAATTAAAATGAGTTAGTAAAGTTGTTAGTGTGATTACGGTTGGTGCAACCCAAAAGTCCCTAACTTGGTATTAACTAACCATGTTCACTTAACTAGCATCAAGTGTTGAAAAATTATCATTTTTGTCCCTGGATTGAGTTGTATTGTATTGTAAACCTGTTTTTGGTTCTAGCTTCACTAATCAAATAGAAATCGGACATTTGAAACCGAAAACCGAGTATGAAATGAAAGTACAAACTCATAGCAGTAACGGACTGCACAGTGAATTTTCCCATTCACTGCAGATCACCACTCCATCTGATGGTAAGTCTTTCTTTACTCACAAGTTAATACTTCAATTTCGAGTAAATTGCAAACAGACAGATTGCATTGTAATGTATTTATTTGGGTTCCAACTTTTAACCTAAATTTCAATGACCAGCACAAGCATGAAGAATGTTAATATTTAATAAACCAACATTACTTCCAGTTGACTAATATTAAATTTTAGTTCCAACACCAGTGCAGAGCTTAAAATACAAAGTAATAAACAAGACGGCCGCCTGTATCAGGTGGGACCCTCCCGTCCACAAAAACGGAGTTTTAACAGGTTACTTAATTAAATACACACCGAATGACAGTTGGCCGCTGGAGCAGTGGTTGAGTGCCAATGTTTCCCTCTCTCTCAGAAATAAGGTAGGAATGCTGACCTCGGCTTAGTTTTGTAGCTGATCTTAATCCTGCTTGCTCATCAAATTTCAGGGCTGTTGGGCAGCGGAAACTCTGCACACTTTGTCTGTGCTGCTGCAGAATCTAGACCCGAGCAAGCAGTACATGGTGATAGTGATTGCAACGAATGATGCAGGGCCGGGGAACCCCACCGTCCCTATCACCGTCAGCACGATGTTTCCGGTGGTCCGGGACAGGTACCAGCCCCCGCAGGAAGAGAAACTACCACCCGTGAGAGATGATATCATCTACAAGCAGGGAATTGGTAATAATTTATTACAATTATTATAATGATTTTAAAATACTAACAATTCGAATGGTTTTCAAGAATCTATAAAAGTAACATCATTTATTGATATTAAAACCAATAGTAGACATATATAATGACAATTTTATTTATAATAATGTTACTAATTTTTACACAATCATATTTAAACTGATAGTACTAGTACTACAGCCACTTTTATCAATATTAATTATATCAGGAATTGGTAGAACTACCTGCCATGTGAACAGTCCGATTTATAGTATGTTCAGTTTTAACTGTTCTTTTGTATTTTAATTTTCAGGTGTAGTGTTAGGCTTAGTGATTTCAATCTTCACCATGGGCACGTTCGTTGGGTGCGTTTTGTTGAGGAAGCGATTCTTAAAGCTCAGGGGATTGCCGGGGGGGCGACAGGCAATAGCAAACAATCACTGTCACAACGGTGACCACGGCAGTATGGTGTGCGTCAACGGGCAGGAGCACTGCAGGGTGGACGCCCACGAAATGCAGCAGCTTGTCGAGGGTAACGGATCGATTTACGTTCCCACTCACTTGGACACAAAAGTAAGCCATCACTTCGCTCTAAAGCTATCACTTAAAATATCATGGTAAAGATAATTACTAATACAACAATAACAAAAAAAAGGGAAACAAAGAATTAGATCATCCTTTAATAAAACATAATGAATTGTCTTTATGAATATGCAAAAAAGGAAACGATTTTTTAATTTATTCAAACTGTAATAATTATAAAAATACTAACTGGGAAATTGTTATTACTTGTTGTTTCAATAATGTTGCTTGTAAGCAACATCTCGTCTGATTTTCAAATCAAATTTGTGAATTTCAAATAATTGCAATATTATTCATCGGAATATATTTGTAGTTCTTTATGTGATGTGGTTTTTACTTGTTAACTCAATTACCATAATAGAAATAATTATTATAGGGAGGGGCAGAGTTTCCAAATGGCCAAATTAACGGTAACGCGAGAGAATTGTGGATGAATGGAAATTTACCTAACAGCCACGTTCATATTACTGAAAATCCTCAGGTAATTTTCTTCATTAGGAAATCTTAAGACAAAAGATCCGTTATTACCATGCAAGACACTTCTGTAAAATTAATATAATCCCTCCCAATTTCAGTTCTATACTGCTGACGGTGTGGGAGGCCGTGTAAGATTGAGCAGCAATTGCGAGGAGCTGAAGCATCTGAACTCCTCAGCAGAGCCCGACTCTTATGAGGAGGACTCCAACTCAAACCTGCAGAAGCTAAGCCTGACGAAGATCCTGGGTGGCTTAGAGTCAAATGGATCCCCCGTGCTGAAGCATGGCAACTGCTACAAGTTAGATAGAAACAATTTGAAATTGCACGATGATTACGATTCCTCCATAGACTCGAATTTAGACTCGTCCCTCAACTGCACACAGCTGACCACCATAGATGACCTAATTGTCCCGGAGGCTTATGTGAAAATATCGCCTGCCTTGGGCCCAAACGGTTGAGTGAGCGGGGCTGTGAATTTCGGCTGTTTAGTTGGCAGCTATCGTCGATTATAAGGTAAGGCCGCAGTCGCGCGTGGGTAGCTATTTAAGCGTTTGATACTGTGAAAGCTTTAACTGACATTTTTCGATATAAAAAAGTGTACAACGATTTATGCTGCTAAGTTGTTCGGAGAATCGTATTGCTCAAGAAATTTTGTTTCATTATTACTGCCAAAATATTGTTTACACCAACTGATTTTCATCCTTGCAATTCTATTACGTTTGATCAAGCAAACCTCGTTATCGCCCTTAAGTTGTTTAATAATTTGTAAATAGTAATTATTTATGAACCTACTTGCAGATTGTGTACCTGATATTAATATTTAAATTTATATTGTATGTACGTACGGACATACATAGTAATGATACAGACCTATATACTATAATTAAAATAGTTGTATATATGTGTGTGAATGCCGTATGTGTGTTCGTTTATTGTGTTTTATGGTAACGATGTTAAACCGTTTTTGTAATGTTACCAGTTGTGATGCCGTCTCGTAGTCCAACCGTTTAATCAATAAGCAATTTGAGGTTGCGATGTCGGCAACTGTATCGTTCCCATATGTGTGCAACTTAATTCCAAAGATTTTTATTATTCCGTTGATTGTACAATGAAGTTGTTGAAGATTTCAAGTTATATTTTAGATTTACAATGGTATATTTTCTGTCTCTCTCATGATATATCACTATATAGTCTGTGCCTTTCCAAAAAAAAAAAAAATTGAAAACGTACAAAGTAAGTAAACCAAGTATAGCAACGACACTGATATCCTCAACCTCCCCGTCGCAGTTACCATTTCTCCCCATACGGGTGGTGATTTATGTGCGCAATAAATATTTAACTCGTCCACTCTCTCCAAGCTCTCTACTCATACATTTCACAGCTTGTTCAATGTTTAATACCTCAGTCTACATTCCTACAATACCACCAGATAGTTACCCTTGTACTACTGTGCACGTTACATTCCAATCCTTATGTACGTTTTATTATCGACCGCATTCCGATGAACCCATAGTTGTACCATGCGTCAATGAAGCTGTGAAAACCTGTAAAATGATAACGTTTGAACGTTTTGGTGCTACAAACGATTAGGAAACTTTCAAACGTTATTAACACAAACTACCTCGTAATAATCATAATATTGTGCACTAATAATTCTTTTATGTTGTCTCAGGGCGTGCCGTTTTGTATATTGTTATTATTATTTCATAGGAGTGTAGGAATAATTTTATTGGCTATGTTATTTATACAAAGGACTGCGTAATTTGTATTTATAATTTTATTTAGTAAGTCTGATATACCCGTTTTTGTTTTATTTTTTAACTTATGACAAATGGTAATTTATTTACTCATTGCACAATATTGTTTGCTCTGATGACATTTCTTTTTTACACACGATTCTGAATCCGCGAATCTCTATTGTGCAATAGACTTTATTAATTGTTGCATGTATCCGACCATGGACACAGTTGTTAACCGGCGTCTCGATTCATTGTTTTCCTCGTACAAGCACGTACCTCCCCGGTTCTTAACTGAACGTACTTATTAAACGCCCGTCTGCAACTCCCATGTGGCGGATGACTTGTTATAGTTACATGAAAAGGTACTATGTAAATGTGTTATATATTTTTGTACAGCTGAGTGAATGAGAACTGTATTATTAAAAGCGACAAATAGTTCCTGGTTTTAATAATTCCGAAAATTTTGATATCAACAAATACCAATTTTAATTCTAGTACACTTCTGATTCATAATCGAAAAGTAAGTTTTTGGGATGTGATAAATTGCAGTTTCTCATACATGAGAAAATCCTGAAACCCTCAACACGAAAACTAGAATTGCAATTTGCTCAAGCAAATTACAATATTGCAAAAATATTTTACATTGCTACATAAACCCAGAAGTTAGTGAAATTTATTGGAAGTGCTTCTAACTTTCCGTTAACTTCACATACCGAAATTGTAATATCAAACTTACTAGATGCAAGCATTTGTAACGAAGGAAATGAAATAATCAATTATTTTGTGACATTTCAATTTATATAGTCAACCACTCTACACATTTGTTAGAAAATGTTTATAACTGTGTAAATTCTCTTGCATATTGCATATATAAATAATGTATAATTAAGAATCAATTTTTAATGATATTTTAAAAAAAAGTAATGATTTACAACACTGAACGGTTAAATTATTAGAATTGAAAGAATATTGCAAGTTATAGCACGTGGAATCATATCTAGATATAATGGTAGGAGACTTATTGATTTTATCGACCTTGAAATCTATCGCCATACTGAAGTTATATTTTTACTTTGGAAGCCCATCATTAGTTAATCAAATGCATATAAACTCGGATATATTTAAAAGTCTAAATTGGGTAAATTGAAAATATAAAGTGATCCTGCAACGAAAACAATAACAATTGTTTTAATTATAGTTTATTGTGCAATGCAGTTGTCACTACCATTATACAATTCTGTGTATAACATCAAGTTATTTCGGAGCTACTGATAGCTAAAATTACATTTAAAATAATTGCTCCCCAGAAAATTGGCGCATTAGACTACTTTATGTACACAGGTGCGGTGCAATCTGTTTGTATAGAGGTGTGCTTGGATTTATGCATTCAAACTTTTTTAATGAATATGTAATGGTTGGCTTAACTGAGAGTTAAGGTTGATATGGATTTTGTGTGAAATACATTTATTAATAGATAATTAAAGCTCATGAATAGTGTCAAGGAGGTGCATAGGGAATTTGTGCCTTTCTCACATGTCAGGCTTCCTTAATTTGGTAATACTGTGAATGAAGGTCAAACAGATAGTTTAGAGAGAAACATATATCTGGTATTTTAACGTCAAAAATATTAAACGGTATTATTTAAATAAGTAATAGAGTCTGTGATAAAAGTATTTTATTGTATAAAATCTCGATAATTTAGGAGAAATAGAGAATAACCATGTCCAATAAATTTGAAGCGTAAGTCCCCAAGCACCACATTTTTACAGTAATATATAACATACTAGAGATTTATAAATGAGATCCTGCACCATGTGGCGAATTTTAACCAACATCCAAACCTCGCCACGCCGCAATGTCCAGATCCCCACGAAACCACTGGTATTTTTCATGCCTAATCCAAGCCCCACTCCAGCAGGCAAGATTACTTTCAGTTTCGTTTAAGAAAAATGCAAGGACCGCTCGAGCACCCAGTGACTAAAAATCTTATGCAGGTTAAAACACCACGTCGAGAGTTCAGATAGTGGCAGCGGCGAGGACGACCTGAACAACGGCATAGTGGACCTGGGTCCTATAGAGTACCCCCCCAACGAACACAGGCTGCAGCATGCCTACTGCCTTTGGTTCTCCAGGAGGCCGACGATGGGAACGAGAAACGCTCACATACAAGGCTCTCAGGGCTACAGCCAGGCACTCAGACTGGTCGGACAGGTGGGAACAGTGGAGCAGTGGTGGGGGCTCTACAGTCACATAATAAGGCTGCACGAGCTGCCGCCACATACGGACCTCCACCTCTTCAAAAAGGGCATCCAGCCCATGTGGGAAGACCCTGCCAACAGTAAAGGTGGCAAATGGGTACGCCCATTAGAGAAAGCATTTTGTTTCCCCAGCTTCATTGTCGTTGTTTTCTAGGTAATAAGGGTGAGGAAGGGCCAGGCGAGTAGGGCATGGGAGAATCTTTGTATGGCGATGCTGGGCGAGCAGTTTATGGTAAGCGATGTTTAGAGTACACGCTCGTTTGGTTACTTGTTTGTTGTGTGTTAGGCCGGAAACGAGATATGCGGTGTGGTGGTGTCCGTTCGGTATCAGGAGGACTTGCTCAGCATTTGGAATCGTACAGCATCTGATCAAATGACAACGTCACGTATAAGGGACGCCTTAAAGCGGTTACTTAACTTACCTCTTACCACAACTATGGAGTACAAAACACACAATGATAGTCTAAAGTAAGTCGATTAACTAACGTTTGTTGTGGGGGTAATGGTGTGTTGTGTACTAATTGATTTTGTGTTTGATTTCTTTACTTTTATAATATTGTTATCCCATCATTATTCCCACACATGACCACTGCTGTTTTCACTGTGATCATTTAACATTGAATTTGTAGGCATATGAAAAAAGGTGCCATTGAAAGTACAAGTCCTGAATTGCATGCAATAGCTCACACATGAAATATTAGATAACATAGCTATAAGTCCCACATAATAGATATCCCTTATTTTAATATGGTGATTATTTTCTATTAAACATAAGTTGTACGTAAGAACTGAGGTAAGATGCTGTGATTCGAGGTAATTTTATGTTTTTCTTTAAGGGCTTGGAAGACAATTCCCAATTCTTTGAAGAGTTGATCCAGGTTTTTCAAGTATTGATCAGATAGAGAATTTTATCGATATGCCATTGTTATAAACAAAAGTGTATATTATGTTTATTTATATATACTTTATTTGTGTCAATAAAATTTTGATCTTAATTAGTACGTAAGATGAAACACGGACCCGTTATTTAAGGAGTATATAATTCTAACGTTCGCTCAATAAAATGTATTTTTCTTAAATTATGTAACTTCTTAAAAACGTCCCACGAGGCTCGAGCACGTTTTAATTAAACAAATTTAATTTTTCAGGGTATAATATTTCAAAATACCGCAATTTCGACTAATTAATATATATATTACGCCGACGTTGGCATCTTCCTACCAGCCTAAATCGATCTTAGTTTCCATGGGTTGGCACTAGATTTGACAACCACGTGAACATCAGTTTTAACCTTTAAATCTGTTGCTGTAAATAGAGACTCCAAGCCCTAAAAATGGTTGATGTACCCGGATTTGCTGACCCTAATAAAGTCGTGGACATGGATAATGACCCTGACGACAAGGTGAAGAAAAAGGGTAGCAAGAAAAGCGGCGGGTTCCAATCGATGGGATTAAACTTCAACATCCTCAAGGGGATCACTAAGCGAGGCTATAAAATACCAACCCCCATCCAGCGAAAGGTAATAACTACTCGAGTATTAAGTGCAATGTGCAAGGTTCTTGTTTGTAGACCATTCCGTTGGTGATGGAGGGTCGAGACGTCGTCGCCATGGCAAGGACCGGCAGTGGAAAAACTGCGTGCTTCCTAATACCCCTCTTTGAAAAGCTGAAGATGCGCACTGCGAAAGCTGGTGCCAGGGCTATAGTTCTCTCACCCACAAGAGAACTAGCTCTCCAGGCAAGTATTTAATTGAACCAGTATTAATACATTATGTTTATTAGGCACCTAAAACAGAAAATATTTTGTACAGTTTTGTCAGATTTAAAATGTTTCAGTTTATGATAGTTCACTTTTGGAGTCGGATTTAAAAAAAAACTAATACATAGTGTTGTTCCGAATACTTGGTAACATTTTAGTAATTGATTTGGGAAACTGTTCTCAGCTCTAAAATCTTTACATCATAAATTCATGCAATAAATAATATTACATACATAAAACTTCCTACCTACTAGTAGTACTCGCAAATTTTTAATGAGTATCCGTTTTAGACTCTGAGATTCATAAAAGATCTGGGTCGGTTCACGGACCTAAAGGCTGCTGTGATTTTGGGAGGCGACTCGATGGATGACCAGTTCTCAGCCATACACGGCAACCCGGATATCATAGTCGCCACACCGGGACGTTTCCTGCATCTCTGCGTGGAAATGGAGCTCAAACTGAGCAGCATCGAGTACATTGTGTTTGACGAGGCCGACAGGCTGTTTGAAATGGGATTCGGCGAGCAGCTCTCTGAAATCGTTAACCGGCTGCCCGAATCCAGGCAAACCGTGCTTTTCTCGGCCACACTGCCCAAGGTTCTGGTGGAGTTTGCAAAGGCAGGATTGAGCGATCCAGTTTTACTACGGTATGTACAGAAATATGAACTTTTCTACAAGATCTTACAACTTAAATATGTTCTGCCATCTCACCCCATAAATGCCTCTGCACCCCATAAAAATATGTTGCAAGTTAAAACCCCATAAAAATATGTAGTAACCTAAAACACCATAAAAATATATAATTAAAAAAAATAATTGCTCTTGAAATATTTGAGTGAACTATTGTTATGATCTGAAATTATTTATTTCAGTTTGGATGTAGAATCAAAGCTACCAACAGAGCTTCAGTTGTGGTTCCTTACGGTGCGCCCCGAAGAGAGAGTTGCCGCACTTCTTGTGCTTCTGAAAAGTCACATCGACACAAAGCAACAGACAGTTGTCTTTGCGGCCACGAAGCATCATGTTGAATATTTACATATGGTAATTACTCTCTTAAAATTTTGTTTCGGCATATGTAAACCTAACTCAGATTTTAGACCATGCTGGGATAAGCAACACCTACATCTACTCAAATTTGGATCCATCGGCTCGTAAAATACATGCCGCCAAGTTCAGCCAGGGGAAAGCCAGCGTATTGATTGTGACTGACGTGGCAGCTCGCGGTATTGACATACCCCAACTGGACAACGTGATTAATTTCAATTTCCCGGGAAAATCTAAACTGTTTGTGCACAGAGTTGGTACGTATTTAAGTATGACAACTTGCAGGATTTCATTAAGGCGTTATTTAAGGGAGGTGTGCCAGAGCTGGACGATCAGGAACGGCGTACTCGCTCGTGTCACCAGATGAATACGCTTACTTGCTGGACTTGCATCTATTTTTGGGTAGACCAATGGAGCTTTCAGCTGCTAATGGCTCTGAAGGAACCATCGGTCGTATTCCACAGACTTTATTAGAGGAGCAACACAGCACTTTATTGACATTGCATGAAAATTACGTCGATGTGGTACGTGTGAAAGACCAATTGGTTTCGGTGTAAAGAAAATGTTTGTTACTTTTAGGTAAGCACGAGGAAAGTGTCGGAAAATGCCTACATGCAGTACATTAGGTCTAGGCCAGCTGCTTCTTCTGACAGCAACAGGCGAATAAAAGAAATGGCCTTGGGAACGTGTGGCATTCACCCAATATTCCAAACAAGCACCGAGCAGGGTGACAATGACCGTGAGACTATACTTGATAAAATGAAACTATACAGACCACATGGGGTACGTATTATATATGTAATAAAATTTACAATCAGCTTGGAGGTGGTTTTTTGTGTTGTTTTACGATTGTTTTAATTTGCCTAAAAAGCCAACATACTTATAAATTTGATGCAGTTATTTATTAACTAATTTATTATTCAGACTATATTTGAAATATGCGGTAAAACAAAATCGCAAGACTACATTGTGATGAAGCAAAAGCGAGCACTTCACAAGGACCACATAGCTGCCCACCACAACAAACTTGAAATGAAACAGATCGAGAATGACCTCACATTTAAGAAAGAAGTAGATCTTCCAGCCAGCAATGCAAACGATATAGAGGACACGTTCAGAGAAGTTGTAGTGCCGAAGAAGAGAAAAATGGAAAATCTATACAAGGGGAAGTTTAAAAAACTTAGGCTTCCGAAGGACGATAATTATATACCTTATTTACCAGCAGACCAACACACCGAACAAGGGTTAGTCTGCCAAATACCATTATCACAAATATCAGCTACGACTGGATATTTTATTTTAGATTGGCTGTAAATAATTTCCAACATGAAGCGAATAAAGTGCAATTGGATATAGCAGGGGACTCTGAAGAAGCAATGCGACGCTCTAAACAGCTAAAGGTGTGGGACCGCAAGAAAAAGAAGCTAGTTGGGGTCAATCGTGTAAGTAACAGACACTTGTATTATAGTTGTCTGAAGGCCTATTTACACGGTGCAATTGCCACTTATAAAGTTAAAATCGTATTACTATTGATATTCGTAGGCAGGAATGCTGAAGGCCCTGTATAAAGCTGCCTTAGTTTTATATTTGATCAGTCTAAACTCTAAATGATTGATTTAATTTCTATTTCAGAACTCCAAAGTTGGAAAAATAAAAACTGAATCAGGTGCATGGATTCCAGCAACATACAAGAGCAACCGCTATATGCAATGGAAGGAACGTACTAAAGCAACTGAAAATGAGAACGATGAATCGGAAACGGAGGAACGGAACGGAGAACCCAGCAGGAAACAGAAAAGTATATACATTATCTATAATTTCAGACATAGCACAAAGAGCGTGTGATTGCTAAACACCAAGTCATGTCATTGGAATGATTCTTTGTTCAAATCTATTAAAATCTTGTTTTTTTACGTGATTAAAACTTATTTTACGGCAACACAATGGCATTTTCAGGTGATTTCCTACAAGGACGGCCGAACACACATTGGGCGAGGCATAATGAGAAAGTTAAATTGAAGCAGCGCAAGTCGGAGTTGAAGTCAAACGACCAAATTTTGAAGGCAAGGCTACTGGCAGAGAAGAAGAAACAGAAGCACAAGAAGAAGGGAGGAAAGAAGTCTAAGAAAAGGGGTCGTTAATATTTATTTAAATTTGTTTTTTTTTTCTTTCAAATATATGATCCACATTGTGTACAGCACAATATTGAGAATTTACCAGATTCCTGCAGTTTTTATATACAAGGTGTCCTATGCTAATTCACCATTAATAGTTTATGGGGTTTCCCATATAATAATCAAAATATAATGATATTTTAACTTTTATTGCATACCTTGAAACGGAGTGAAATCCCTAAAATTAAAAAATATATATAAACCTGAAAACAGGGTAAAATGTTAAAATAGTTTCAAATTATTATTTTATTGGGAACCCCATACACTTTTAATGGTCCATTAGCTTGGGATACCCTGCATACTTACATGTAAACGATATTTATTGGGCTATCAAACCCTTGTGGGGTCTTTCCCCCTGATGCAATTTATATTTTACATGTTTATTAACATTGAGACAATTAATGGCTTAAGTGAGCATTTAGTTTTTCAGGAAAGTGTCGTGAAACCATAGTTCATGTGCAATTTTAAACTAGTTCATTCGTAACCGCTAGCAGGCAGCCACATTTATTTAGCTTGCCTGGGAATATGTTACAAAATACACAATGCTCCCTTAGGCTGAAATAAGTTGTAAGAGTTTAACCTGCAGGTACGGGTAATTAACTTTATTGGTGGTGTCAAACATCCATCTAGTCTTAGAGTAAGAATACGATCAAGTGGTGATGCAAAGTCTATTGTGCACGATAACGAGATTTGGTAAATATGGGCATTATAACAAACAAATTTTTGGGAAACAAATATATTTGTTTCCCAAATTCAAACTTTGCTCCCTCTATATCGACGCATTATTTTTAAAAGGGGTAAGAAACAATATATACATTTTACAGGAGACAACGTAAATCGATTATTAAACGTAATTTCAATTAAATTGGAAGCTTCTTTAACATTTGTGTTACAATTTCGTCTTAATTATTTCCAATTATACTGTATTAACTAAATATTGTAATTTACTGTTGTGCAAACTTGTAAATAAAAAATTGGCGCTTATCCCTTTAAAAAAAGAATGCGTCAGTATTTTCTTCTACTTTGCCATTGTGCATTCAATCAAATATTTGGTTTGTTATTTTTTTTTTTTAATGCGATATTTGAAACTGTTTTATGTTTAAATTTTGAATTTAGTTACCAAAACTTTCTGTTAAAATGCAAATCTGGTTGCCTATCGTAGCATTTGTTTATGTATCAGAGTTTTATAACCTGTCATAAAATTTTATAGTATTTCACAGAGGTAATATAAAATATGTATTTATTCAAATTACTCAGTTTGTCCAGAAAAGCGTCAACCATTATTGTGCGTGAATGTTCGGACTTTCCAAGTAGAGTATATTCTGCACCAAAACAGGGAATTTTAAACATCTTGCTGCCATTCCAAATAACAATTAAACCATTAGACCCTGTTCAGTTTCCCGATGGAGATAAAGTCATTATCAATTGTGAGGGTCCAGTGGAGTGCAGCAGGGTGAATGATTCGCTTAACATCAGTTCAACAACAGCTGACTACGACAGCAAGATATCATGTGAAATTCTAGCTCCGATGCAGTCAAGTAATCATCTAATAATAACTGTATATACTGTTGATACTAAGTATCCGTTTTCAAGGCATCAATGCATCGTGCCATGGAAACATCACTATTTCCAACTTCCTCGGGGAGGCCATTAGATTGTACAGTGAGTACGGAAACGTCATCCTTGGTCATTGCAAAAACGATTATATCACGGCCACAACAAAAACGGGGAATATTGTAACCGAGGGAACTGTGGATGCAGTCAAAGTCGACCTGAGATCTATTCAAAGTGGTGTAAGTAAAATGGTACTTTAAAATAGATTATTCAAGTACTTTTCGTTTGTAGAATATCAATGCAAACAACATGAAATGTTTGGGACTAAAAATAGAGACAAATACAGGAAACGTGAATCTTGAATCATCTTATTGTGACGAGAGCTTCTTTGTTACAAAAACCGGCAGTTTAGTATTAAAAAACGTACACAAACATTGCAAAATCGTGCTGGAAAAGGACGGAAACTTAAATATGAGTTAAGTTACTTAATCTTCTGTAACTCAACTACAATTACCTAATTTTTAGTTGGCTTTAATGGTATATTGGATGTCAGAATGCAGAAAGGGAAGGCAGATGTGCAAATCTCCGAACTCAAAGACAAGTCCTATATCAATATGTCCGAGAGATGTCAGCTGGTTTTGCAGCTGAGCAACAAGGTACTGGAAAATACTGAGGTGCAAGTGTTCAGCAAATGCTGTGGTGTCGAGGACAATATTGTGCATCAAGAAGACATTGATGCAGATTTAGTACGGATAATTCCCAAAAATGTGGGACATGTTTCTAAATTAACTGTCAGAGCACCAGACACCATAGTCACTGTGAAACAGGCGTCGTGGAAAGACATGATTGAAAAAGCATTTAAAAAAACGACTGGTTCAACAATATAATGCTGTTTTAATTAAAATACGCTCTTTTGCTTCATTATTGTATAAAATATTTATTTAATATATTAAAACTTACAAATAGTATATTAGAGATAATGAAACCTAGTTTCTTAGAGGTTTAAATTTCTTGCTTTCGGCATCGTGGCCCAAAATGCCTTCGTGCGATATGGGCATCATATCCATAATTGTTATATACAAACTACTATAACACCAGAGTCCTAACCTTGGCAGTAATATTGATTAAGCCCCAATTTTTTAATCTCCACTATACTGTTAGATTTGTTTATACAATAATGTTTGTAGAAACAACTGATAAAACATAACTGGAGATTAAACAGCTGGACTGACAAGAAAAATATTTAATGCAATAAAATGGCAGCTAGTGTCGACCCATGTCGGTTTTACTGCTTTAAGGGGCACAGAAATGAAATAATCGGATTGACATTTCAACCAAATGATCAAGAACTAGTTAGTGGTAGCGAGGACAATTTGCTTATGTTATGGAATTATGTGTTTAAACATACCCACTGCTTGAAATTCTCAGAACACACTGAGGCAGTAACAGATGTAGATTGGACAGCCAATGAATATATATTGCATCATTCTCCGTCATAAATCTATCAGGATATGGTTACCATGATCGAGTTTAGTACACAAAATTATAACTACAAAAATACTTAAATATATTGTAATATTAAACTAATACATTAGAGGTACTGCATTCAGTGATGCAAACAAATACCAGAAGTAATACAAAAATAGCACCACATAATGATTTAGTCCCAGTTTTTCAATCTCAATAAAACTGTTTAAATGCATTTTTGTAGGAACTACCTTCTGATTAAAGATAACTGGGGATTGAAAAACTGGCTGAACAAGAAATATGTTTATGCAAAGAACCAACTCGCTGGTAAGGAACATTTGGAGAATCTATATAATTAATTATTAACTCCTCGGTTCGGATAATGAAGTTGGGGGTCTGTTTTCATCCTCAGTAAAATTTGTTTGCCAGATCTGCAAAATGGAACATAAATATTAGTTGTCATTAATTATAATTTCAATCATAAACACTGATTAGTTTTAAATTGTCTTTCATCGGGGTGTGCAGGCTTCATGTTGATTGATTTAAAATCATCATTTTGAGCATTAAGGTCATGATGAGTATCAAGCTGAACACTTTCATATTTGCTAAGTACTGTTTTCTGTAATTAATGATTTATTTGTTCTAAAAATCACATTCTAAGATGAATGTTAGTTATAGTTAAATTTTGCATAATTACAAGCTCTTCATACCAAAACAGTACAATTTGGATATTGATAGTTTAATTATCATTCATAGAAACATAGTGCTTTAGTGACAAATGAATACATAAATAGTCAATATATCTACATACCATTATTTGCTTATTGGCACATGCACACGCAAAGTGGTCACCATTGGCTGAGAAAGCGATTGAAGATATTGGCCCCCCTGCACCTTCCAAGGTGTACAACGGCCTGCCTTCTAAAGCATCCACGATTCGCATTGTTCCATCCATTCCGGCTGAAAGAAAGTGTTTTCCATTAGGATGCCAGCAAACACTAGTGGTCTTATCGTGAAGAATGTAATGCTGCTGCATCTTTTGCATCCTAATCTCGTATACTCTCACAGAACCTGTAGCCATTGCTGCAGCTACACATTGTCCAGTTGGATGGGCTGCTAGTTTATTAGCACTACCTAAAATATAAAAACCATCAAATATATACACATTTTGAGTAGTAAGGGTTTACCGTTAGGATTTGTGAAAGTGTGTACGCACTGTTTGCTTTTCAGATCCCAAATTTTTATGTTTTTGTCATCGGCGCACGAGACAATTGTGTTGCCATCTGGCATGTATTTTGAACAATTTATCCAGTTATTATGGCCTGTGAATGAAGTTATAAATTTTCTTCGTGGCACGTCCCAGATTTTAATAGATTTATCATTTGATCCTGAGCATAGCTGAAATCAATATGTCACACATATAAATTTACAATGGCAAGTTGCGAACCTGTTTGCTGTCAGGCGAAAACTCCACGCTTCGCACTGTGGTCGTGTGTGCTTTAATTTCAGCACTAGACCCACGTACCGATGGTATCCATATCCTGATAGTTTTATCACGGGAACTTGAGGCAATATGTTTTCCATTACCAGACCAATCTACATCCGTAACTGCCTCAGTGTGTCCTGAGAATTTTAAGCAGCGGGTATCTTTTACCACAAAATTCCATATCATAAGCGAATTGTCCTCGCTACCACTGACTAGCTGTTGATCATTGGGATTAAATTTCAATCCGGTTATTTCATTCCTGTGCCCCTTAAAGCAGTGAAAGAGACATGGGTCAAGACTAGCTGCCATTTTGTATCTAATGTTGCATTATATTACTGACAATCGCAAAGACAGACAACGCTGAAATTTAAAGTTTGATATTAGTACAAGTACTAGAGTAGGAACCAGGTGAAGGAAAACACAAACTAGGCGTATGGGATTTTTATAATGGAGGACTACCATATCGTAGGAATCATCTGGAAAGAGGGAGGATCAGAATTGCACAGTTTACGGAGCTGATGAATTGAGAAATATTGCATTCTCACACCGAACTGGTAGGGCAAGCATTGAAATTGAAACATGGCCTTTTAGGAAGCGGAGAAGTTTTTAGGTAACGAATATCCCAAGTGATATAGGTTAACAATAAGGCAATAGGCACAGATAAAAGTGCCCAGAATTTAAAGCACAATAGAAAAAAAAACGGACAAAACTCACGTGTACAACACAACGGAACTAGGTAGATAAACCATTCTTTGGATAAACCGACCGAGTGAACTCTTTCAAGTCGAATTCAAGCCAAAATATCCGTTACAGCGTTTAAAAATAGAGGTGCTGTGCTACCAACGTGGCGACTGATTCGTGCCGTTGGTACGTCATGTCATGTCAGGATGTTTTACGTTGGTAACTACTGCGAAAGTTGCTGCTGTTTACAAAGTTACGAATTTAGGTTATTTAATAAGGCAATTAATGCTTAGAGCGGTTTTAGGACCTAATTATTTGTGGTGAGTAACATTGTTCACTAACTTGTTATGGGCACTTGTGTAAATGTATCTGCAGTCAATTTGCATACCAAATTTACTTGATATAGCTCCTTCGAACCTGCCTGGGACACACACGTAGAAATCAATACTGAACGAAATAAATTTATCATCAGCACTCAAACTTTTTATTTTTCCGCGTATAGTATTTCTTTAAAGTGCCTGAGTACTGTTCAATAAAGCTGCTTGCCGTACAAGCGTCGCAGTGAAGGGCTCGGAGAATGGCGGAGGACGCGATACAAGAAGTGCGAGTCCTACCAGAGGAATGGAAATAATTGCAGACATCAAGGAACGATATGATTTAACCGACACAAAGGTATGATTTTAATATTATCTACCAATGAAGCTTTATTTGTGTTTCATTGAGATCATTTTGCATTTTGACAAGTTTCCAAGTTTATTATGTATTGTAATGACAATTAACAGATTTATTTATGACACATTATACATGCAAATTTAGTCATAAACATTCATAATTGCAATACATTGATGCCAGTCCTTTTTAAGCACATTTTTAGTTTTACACTTTATGTAGTATTTAAACTTTGGAGATTTTGGACTCGCTCATCTCCGAGTGAATCCCTCCGCGGTTTAACATGTCTGCTTTCCTTTGGATCTTCTTCTAAGGCCCGTTCTTGCTTGCACTTGTTCTCTATGATTTTGGTATTTACGATATAATCAAAAACATTCAGAACCGACTTGACTATTTTATTAATTGGTGCTCACACATAACAATTACCTCTGCTGCCTCCAATCTCATAAATATTTCAAAATCTGCCTGGAGCTTATTATATTCACAACTTACTCTTTTTAATACAGAGCTGGTTTTAAACTGGCAAGAAGTTAACCAAACTGAGGAGATTTATGAGGGAGTTCTTCATTGTTTAATTCTTCGAGTTAGTATTCAAACATGGGCTATGTTTGCATATTTTGTTTCTTATTATTAATCTTTATTCCACAGATATTTTTACACAAAATTGCCGTTTTATTATGGGTTATATAATGATTAAGTTATACTGCGGGATGAATGATTCTTCAATTCCGCAGATATTTTAGGACGGTTTATACTTTCATTAGATACTGAGGAATAACTAATTCTACATTTCTGCAGATATTTAAGGACAGTTTATACGTCGATTAGGTTATACTGCGGGATGAATAATTCTTTATTTCTGCAGATATTTTAGGATGGTTTATACGTCGATTGGGTTATACTGCGGGATGAATAATTCTTCATTTCCGCAGTTTTTTAGGATGGTTTCTAAGTCGATTAGTTATACTGTGGGATGAATAATTCTTCATTTCGGCAGATATTTTAGGACTGTTTACACATCGATTCGGCTATACTGCGGGATGAATAATTCTTCATTTCCGCAGATATTTTAGGACAGTTTATACATCGATTAGGTTATACTGCGGGATAAATAATGGTTCACTTCCACAGATATTTTAGGACGGTTTCTATGTCAATTATGTTATACTGTAGGATGAATAATTCTTCATTTCCAGAAAATTTTCTTTGGTTGAGGTAAGTGTAAGAGCTGTCCGTAGATGATCATTTGACATTCGATATGAATATCTTATGATAAAGCTGCGCTGATGAGTCCTATAAGGACGAAACAGCTTACTTCGTTCCAGATTCTTCCCAAGTTAAAGAGCTTCAACTGCAATTCATGTGAGCACTAGTAGTATGAAAATTTTCGATTAAAACTGAGTGGGCAGTATAATTTATAATTTTCGGATTTCGTTACCAGGATCACAGGAGGTCAAAGAGATATTTTATTCATAGTGCCCACTCAATGTAAATCATAAATTTTCGTCTACATATTTTATAATTTTTAGATTTCGTACCAGGATCACAGGAGGTCAAAGAGATCTTTTATTCATAGTGCCCACTCCGTAGTTATTGAGAAATATAATAAAAACCGTATGAAAACTTACACACAAACTAACAGAAAATCAGTCAATTTATCTTTTGGAAACGATAGAGTAGTGAATGCTGAATCCAAAAATGCAAACCGCATTGCTGTGACGTCCTTAGTTATCGAGAAATAAAATAAAAACCGTATGAAAACTTGCACACAAATTTACAGGAATGCAGTCAACTTTTATGTTGGAAACGGCAGAGTGAAGAATGCTGAATCCAAAAATGCAAACCGCAATGCTGTGCGATGCTTAGTTACCGAGATAAAAATTAAAAACCAACAAACGATCTCTCGCCACTTCTGTGATCCTGGTAGGAGATCCGAAAATTTCAAAGTATAGTTGGAAAATTTCTATTTCAAGTGAGTGGGCTCAGTGAGTGGGCAGTATGATAGAGAAGTGAATGCTGAATCCAAAAATGCAAACCGCATTGCTGTGAGGTCCTTAGTTATCGAGAAATAAAATAAAAACCGTATGAAAACTTTCACACAAACTATCAGAAAATCAATCTACTTTTTTATTGGAAACGATAGACTGGAGAATGCTGAATCCAAATATGGAAATCGCATTGCTGTGCGATCTGTAGTTATTGAGATAAAAATTATAAAATATATGAAATATGGCATATTAAATTCCCTCCCACGCAAAAACGAAAAGGATATGCACGATACTGTTTTGGGAAAAGTCTTACATAATGACCCTCTATCGATTGCCATAGGAAATTTTAAAATCCATATTTTTCACGAGAATTCCATAAGGTTAACCCCTTGGAACTTTTCACGAAATCGTTGAATGTTTTTTATTCAAACTGAGTGCACAGCACGATAGACTGGCAAATGCTGAATCAAAAAATGTAAACCGCATCGCTGTGCGATGCTTAGTTACCGAGATAATAATTAAAAACGAATAAACGATCTCTTGCCACTTCTGTGATCCTGGTACAAGATTCGAAAATTACAAAATTTATGGTGTTAAAATTTCTTTTCATTTTCAATAAAACTGAGTGCGCAGGATGATAGAGAAGTGAATGCTGAATCAAAAAATGCAAACCGCATTGCTGTGACGTCCTTAGTTATCGAGAAATAAAATAAAAACCGTATGAAAACTTTCACACAAACTATCAGAAAATCAATCTACTTTTTTATTGGAAACGATAGATTGGAGAATGCTGAATCCAAATATGCAAATCGCATTGCTGTGCGATCTGTAGTTATTGAGATAAAAATTATAAAAGATATGAAATATGGCATATTAAATTCCCTCTCACGCAAAAACGAAAAGGATATGCACGATACTGTTTTGGGAAAAGTCTTACATAATGACCCTCTATCGATTGCCATAGGAAATTTTAAAATCCATATTTTTCACGAGAATTCCATAAGGTTAACCCCTTGGAACTTTTCACGAAATCGTTGAATTTTTTTTATTCAAACTGAGTGCACAGCACGATAGACTGGCAAATGCTGAATCAAAAAATGTAAACCGCATCGCTGTGCGATGCTTAGTTACCGAGATAAAAATTAAAAACGAATAAACGATCTCTTGCCACTTCTGTGATCCTGGTACAAGATCCGAAAATTACAAAATTTATGGTGTTAAAATTTCTTTTCATTTTCAATAAAACTGAGTGCGCAGGATGATAGAGAAGTAAATGCAGAATCAAAAAATGCAAACCGCATTGCTGTGACGTCCTTAGTTATCGAGAAATAAAATAAAAACCGTATGAAAACTTACACACAAACTAACAGAAAATCAGTCAATTTATCTTTTGGAAACGATAGAGTAGTGAATGCTGAATCCAAAAATGCAAACCGCATTGCTGTGACGTCCTTAGTTATCGAGAAATGAAATAAAAACCGTATGAAAACTTACACACAAACTAACTGAAAATCAGTCAATTTATCTTTTGGAAACGATAGAGTAGTGAATGCTGAATCCAAAAATGCAAACCGCATTGCTGTGACGTCCTTAGTTATCGAGAAATAAAATAAAAACCGTATGAAAACTTGCACACAAATTTACAGGAATGCAGTCAACTTTTATGTTGGAAACGGCAGAGTGAAGAATGCTGAATCCAAAAATGCAAACCGCAATGCTGTGCGATGCTTAGTTACCGAGATAAAAATTAAAAACCAACAAACGATCACTCGCCACTTCTGTGATCCTGGTAGGAGATCCGAAAATTTCAAAGTATAGTTGGAAAATTTGTATTTCAAGTGAGTGGGCTCAGTGAGTGGGCAGTATGATAGAGAAGTGATTGCTGAATCCAAAAATGCAAACCGCATTGCTGTGAGGTCCTTAGTTATCGAGAAATAAAATAAAAACCGTATGAAAACTTTCACACAAACTATCAGAAAATCAATCTACTTTTTTATTGGAAACGATAGACTGGAGAATGCTGAATCCAAATATGGAAATCGCATTGCTGTGCGATCTGTAGTTATTGAGATAAAAATTATAAAATATATGAAATATGGCATATTAAATTCCCTCCCACGCAAAAACGAAAAGGATATGCACGATACTGTTTTGGGAAAAGTGTTACATAATGACCCTCTATCGATTGCCATAGGAAATTTTAAAATCCATATTTTTCACGAGAATTCCATAAGGTTAACCCCTTGGAACTTTTCACGAAATCGTTGATTTTTTTTAATTCAAACTGAGTGCACAGCACGATAGACTGGCAAATGCTGAATCAAAAAATGTAAACCGCATCGCTGTGCGATGCTTAGTTACCGAGATAAAAATTAAAAACGAATAAACGATCTCTTGCCACTTCTGTGATCCTGGTACAAGATCCGAAAATTACAAAATTTATGGTGTTAAAATTTCTTTTCATTTTCAATAAAACTGAGTGCGCAGTATGATAGAGAAGTGAATGCTGAATCCAAAAATGCAAACCGCATTGCTGTGAGGTCCTTAGTTATCGAGAAATAAAATAAAAACCGTATGAAAACTTTCACACAAACTATCAGAAAATCAATCTACTTTTTTATTGGAAACGATAGACTGGAGAATGCTGAATCCAAATATGGAAATCGCATTGCTGTGCGATCTGTAGTTATTGAGATAAAAATTATAAAATATATGAAATATGGCATATTGAATTCCCTCCCACGCAAAAACGAAAAGGATATGCACGATAATGACCCTCTATCGATTGCCATAGGAAATTTTAAAATCCATATTTTTCACGAGAATTCCATAAGGTTAACCCCTTGGAACTTTTCACGAAATCGTTGAAATTTTTTTATTCAAACTGAGTGCACAGCACGATAGACTGGCAAATGCTGAATCAAAAAATGTAAACCGCATCGCTGTGCGATGCTTAGTTACCGAGATAAAAATTAAAAACTAATAAACGATCTCTTGCCACTTCTGTGATCCTGGTACAAGATACGAAAATTACAAAATTTGTGGTGTTAAAATTTCTTTTCATTTTCAATAAAACTGAGTGCGCAGGATGATAGAGAAGTGAATGCTGAATCAAAAAATGCAAACCGCATTGCTGTGACGTCCTTAGTTATCGAGAAATAAAATAAAAACCGTATGAAAACTCACACACAAATTAACAGAAAATCAGTCAATTTATCTTTTGGAAACGATAGAGTAGTGAATGCTGAATCCAAAAATGCAAACCGCATTGCTGTGAGGTCCTTAGTTATCGAGAAATAAAATAAAAACCGTATGAAAACTTTCACACAAACTTACAGGAATGCAGTCAACTTTTATGTTGGAAACGGTAGAGTGATGAATGCTGAATCCAAAAATGCAAACCGCATTGCTGTGCGATGCTTGGTTACCGAGATAAAAATTAAAAACCAATAAACGATCTCTCGCCTCTTCTGTGATCCTGGTAGGTGATCAGAAAATTACGAAGTATAGTTGGAAAATTTCTATTTCAAGTGAGTGGGCTCAGTGAGTGGGCAGTATGATAGAGAAGTGAATGCTGAATCCAAAAATGCAAACCGCATTGCTGTGAGGTCCTTAGTTATCGAGAAATAAAATAAAAACCGTATGAAAACTTTCACACAAACTATCAGAAAATCAATCTACTTTTTTATTGGAAACGATAGACTGGAGAATGCTGAATCCAAATATGCAAATCGCATTGCTGTGCGATCTGTAGTTATTGAGATAAAAATTATAAAAGATATGAAATATGGCATATTAAATTTCCTCTCACGCAAAAACGAAAAGGATATGCACGATACTGTTTTGGGAAAAGTCTTACATAATGACCCTCTATCGATTGCCATAGGAAATTTTAAAATCCATATTTTTCACGAGAATTCCATAAGGTTAACCCCTTGGAACTTTTCACGAAATCGCTGAATTTTTTTTATTCAAACTGAGTGCACAGCACGATAGACTGGCAAATGCTGAATCAAAAAATGTAAACCGCATCGCTGTGCGATGCTTAGTTACCGAGATAAAAATTAAAAACGAATAAACGATCTCTTGCCACTTCTGTGATCCTGGTACAAGATCCGAAAATTACAAAATTTATGGTGTTAAAATTTCTTTTCATTTTCAATAAAACTGAGTGCGCAGGATGATAGAGAAGTGAATGCTGAATCAAAAAATGCAAACCGCATTGCTGTGACGTCCTTAATTATCGAGAAATAAAATAAAAACCGTATGAAAACTTACACACAAACTATCAGAAAATCAGTCAATTTATCTTTTGGAAACGATAGAGTAGTGAATGCTGAATCCAAAAATGCAAACCGCATTGCTGTGAGGTCCTTAGTTATCGAGAAATAAAATAAAAACCGTATGAAAACTTTCACACAAACTATCAGAAAATCAATCTACTTTTTTATTGGAAACGATAGACTGGAGAATGCTGAATCCAAATATGCAAATCGCATTGCTGTGCGATCTGTAGTTATTGAGATAAAAATTATAAAAGATATGAAATATGGCATATTAAATTCCCTCTCACGCAAAAACGAAAAGGATATGCACGATACTGTTTTGGGAAAAGTCTTACATAATGACCCTCTATCGATTGCCATAGGAAATTTTAAAATCCATATTTTTCACGAGAATTCCATAAGGTTAACCCCTTGGAACTTTTCACGAAATCGTTGAAAATTTTTTATTCAAACTGAGTGCACAGCACGATAGACTGGCAAATGCTGAATCAAAAAATGTAAACCGCATCGCTGTGCGATGCTTAGTTACCGAGATAAAAATTAAAGACGAATAAACGATCTATTGCCACTTCTGTGATCCTGGTACAAGATCCGAAAATTACAAAATTTATGGTGTTAAAATTTCTTTTCATTTTCAATAAAACTGAGTGCGCAGTATGATAGAGAAGTGAATGCTGAATCCAAAAATGCAAACCGCATTGCTGTGAGGTCCTTAGTTATCGAGAAATAAAATAAAAACCATATGAAAACTTACACACAAACTAACTGAAAATCAGTCAATTTATCTTTTGGAAACGATAGAGTAGTGAATGCTGAATCCAAAAATGCAAACCGCATTGCTGTGACGTCCTTAGTTATCGAGAAATGAAATAAAAACCGTATGAAAACTTACACACAAACTAACTGAAAATCAGTCAATTTATCTTTTGGAAACGATAGAGTAGTGAATGCTGAATCCAAAAATGCAAACCGCATTGCTGTGAGGTCCTTAGTTATCGAGAAATAAAATAAAAACCGTATGAAAACTTTCACACAAACTTACAGGAATGCAGTCAACTTTTATGTTGGAAACGGTAGAGTGATGAATGCTGAATCCAAAAATGCAAACCGCATTGCTGTGCGATGCTTGGTTACCGAGATAAAAATTAAAAACCAATAAACGATCTCTCGCCTCTTCAGTGATCCTGGTAGGTGATCAGAAAATTACGAAGTATAGTTGGAAAATTTCTATTTCAAGTGAGTGGGCTCAGTGAGTGCGCAGGATGATAGAGAAGTGAATGCTGAATCAAAAAATGCAAACCGCATTGCTGTGACGTCCTTAGTTATCGAGAAATAAAATAAAATCCGTATGAAAACTTTCACACAAACTATCAGAAAATCAATCTACTTTTTTATTGGAAACGATAGACTGGAGAATGCTGAATCCAAAGATGCAAATCGCATTGCTGTGCGATCTGTAGTTATTGAGATAAAAATTATAAAAGATATGAAATATGGCATATTAAATTCCCTCCCACGCAAAAACGAAAAGGATATGCACGATACTGTTTTGGGAAAAGTCTTACATAATGACCCTCTATCGATTGCCATAGGAAATTTTAAAATCCATATTTTTCACGAGAATTCCATAAGGTTTTCCCTTGGAACTTTTCACGAAATCGATGAATTTTTTTTATTCAAACTGAGTGCACAGCACGATAGACTGGCAAATGCTGAACCAAAAAATGTAAACCGCATCGCTGTGCGATGCTTAGTTACCGAGATAAAAATTAAAAACGAATAAACGATCTCTTGCCACTTCTGTGATCCTGGTACAAGATCCGAAAATTACAAAATTTATGGTGTTAAAATTTCTTTTCATTTTCAATAAAACTGAGTGCGCAGTATGATAGAGAAGTGAATGCTGAATCCAAAAATGCAAACCGCATTGCTGTGAGGTCCTTAGTTATCGAGAAATAAAATAAAAACCGTATGAAAACTTTCACACAAACTATCAGAAAATCAATCTACTTTTTTATTTGAAACGATAGACTGGAGAATGCTGAATCCAAATATGGAAATCGCATTGCTGTGCGATCTGTAGTTATTGAGATAAAAATTATAAAATATATGAAATATGGCATATTAAATTCCCTCCCACGCAAAAACGAAAAGGATATGCACGATACTGTTTTGGGAAAAGTCTTACATAATGACCCTCTATCGATTGCCATAGGAAATTTTAAAATCCATATTTTTCACGAGAATTCCATAAGGTTAACCCCTTGGAACTTTTCACGAAATCGTTGAATTTTTTTTATTCAAACTGAGTGCACAGCACGATAGACTGGCAAATGATGAATCAAAAAATGTAAACCGCATCGCTGTGCGATGCTTAGTTATCGAGATAAAAATTAAAAACGAATAAACGATCTCTTGCCACTTCTGTGATCCTGGTACAAGATCCGAAAATTACAAAATTTATGGTGTTAAAATTTCTTTTCATTTTCAATAAAACTGAGTGCGCAGGATGATAGAGAAGTGAATGCTGAATCAAAAAATGCAAACCGCATTGCTGTGACGTCCTTAGTTATCGAGAAATAAAATAAAATCCGTATGAAAACTTTCACACAAACTATCAGAAAATCAATCTACTTTTTTATTGGAAACGATAGACTGGAGAATGCTGAATCCAAAGATGCAAATCGCATTGCTGTGCGATCTGTAGTTATTGAGATAAAAATTATAAAAGATATGAAATATGGCATATTAAATTCCCTCCCACGCAAAAACGAAAAGGATATGCACGATACTGTTTTGGGAAAAGTCTTACATAATGACCCTCTATCGATTGCCATAGGAAATTTTAAAATCCATATTTTTCACGAGAATTCCATAAGGTTAACCCCTTGGAACTTTTCACGAAATCGTTGAAATTTTTTTATTCAAACTGAGTGCACAGCACGATAGACTGGCAAATGCTGAATCAAAAAATGTAAACCGCATCGCTGTGCGATGCTTAGTTACCGAGATAAAAATTAATGACGAATAAACGATCTCTTGCCACTTCTGTGATCCTGGTACAAGATCCGAAAATTACAAAATTTATGGTGTTAAAATTTCTTTTCATTTTCAATAAAACTGAGTGCGCAGTATGATAGAGAAGTGAATGCTGAATCCAAAAATGCAAACCGCATTGCTGTGAGGTCCTTAGTTATCGAGAAATAAAATAAAAACCGTATGAAAACTTTCACACAAACTATCAGAAAATCAGTCAATTTATCTTTTGGAAACGATAGAGTAGTGAATGCTGAATCCAAAAATGCAAACCGCATTGCTGTGAGGTCCTTACTTATCGAGAAATAAAATAAAAGCCGTATGAAAACTTTCACACAAACTAACAGAAAATCAGTCAATTTATCTTTTGGAAACGATAGAGTAGTGAATGCTGAATCCAAAAATGCAAACCGCATTGCTGTGACGTCCTCAGTTATCGAGAAATAAAATAAAAACCGTATGAAAACTCACACACAAACTAACAGAAAATCAGTCAATTTATCTTTTGGAAACGATAGACTAGTGAAAGCTGAATCCAAAATTGCAAACCGCATTGCTGTGAGGTCCTTCGTTATCGAGAAATAAAATAAAAACCGTATGAAAACTTTCTCACAAACTTACAGGAATGCAGTCAACTTTTATGTTGGAAACGGTAGAGTGATGAATGCTGAATCCAAAAATGCAAACCGCATTGCTGTGCGATGCTTAGTTACCGAGATAAAAATTAAAAACCAATAAACGATCTCTCGCCACTTCTGTGATCCTGGTAGGAGATCCGAAAATTACGAAGTATAGTTGGAAAATTTCTATTTCAAGTGAGTGGGCTCAGTGAGTGGGCAGTATGATAGAGAAGTGAATGCTGAATCCAAAAATGCAAACCGCATTGCTGTGAGGTCCTTAGTTATCGAGAAATAAAATAAAAGCCGTATGAAAACTTTCACACAAACTAACAGAAAATCAGTCAATTTATCTTTTGGAAACGATAGAGTAGTGAATGCTGAATCCAAAAATGCAAACCGCATTGCTATGACGTCCTTAGTTATCGAGAAATAAAATAAAAACCGTATGAAAACTCACACACAAACTAACAGAAAATCAGTCAATTTTTCTTTTGGAAACGATAGAGTAGTGAATTCTGAATCCAAAAATGCAAACCGCATTGCTGTGAGGTCCTTAGTTATCGAGAAATAAAATAAAAACCGTATGAAAACTTTCACACAAACTATCAGAAAATCAGTCAATTTATCTTTTGGAAACGATAGAGTAGTGAATGCTGAATCCAAAAATGCAAACCGCATTGCTGTGACGTCCTCAGTTATCGAGAAATAAAATAAAAACCGTATGAAAACTCACACACAAACTAACAGAAAATCAGTCAATTTATCTTTTGGAAACGATAGACTAGTGAAAGCTGAATCCAAAATTGCAAACCGCATTGCTGTGAGGTCCTTCGTTATCGAGAAATAAAATAAAAACCGTATGAAAACTTTCTCACAAACTTACAGGAATGCAGTCAACTTTTATGTTGGAAACGGTAGAGTGATGAATGCTGAATCCAAAAATGCAAACCGCATTGCTGTGCGATGCTTAGTTACCGAGATAAAAATTAAAAACCAATAAACGATCTCTCGCCACTTCTGTGATCCTGGTAGGAGATCCGAAAATTACGAAGTATAGTTGGAAAATTTCTATTTCAAGTGAGTGGGCTCAGTGAGTGGGCAGTATGATAGAGAAGTGAATGCTGAATCCAAAAATGCAAACCGCATTGCTGTGAGGTCCTTAGTTATCGAGAAATAAAATAAAAGCCGTATGAAAACTTTCACACAAACTAACAGAAAATCAGTCAATTTATCTTTTGGAAACGATAGAGTAGTGAATGCTGAATCCAAAAATGCAAACCGCATTGCTATGACGTCCTTAGTTATCGAGAAATAAAATAAAAACCGTATGAAAACTCACACACAAACTAACAGAAAATCAGTCAATTTTTCTTTTGGAAACGATAGAGTAGTGAATTCTGAATCCAAAAATGCAAACCGCATTGCTGTGAGGTCCTTAGTTATCGAGAAATAAAATAAAAACCGTATGAAAACTTTCACACAAACTATCAGAAAATCAATCTACTTTTTTTATTGGAAACGATAGACTGGAGAATGCTGAATCCAAAGATGCAAATCGCATTGCTGTGCGATCTGTAGTTATTGAGATAAAAATTATAAAAGAAATTAAATATGGCATATTAAATTCCCTCCCACGCAAAAACGAAAAGGATATGCACGATACTGTTTTGGGAAAAGTCTTACATAATGACCCTCTATCGATTGCCATAGGAAATTTTAAAATCCATATTTTTCACGAGAATTCCATAAGGTTAACCCCTTGGAACTTTTCACGAAATCGTTGAAATTTTTTTATTCAAACTGAGTGCACAGCACGATAGACTGGCAAATGCTGAATCAAAAAATTTAAACCGCATCGCTGTGCGATGCTTAGTTACCGAGATAAAAATTAATGACGAATAAACGATCTCTTGCCACTTCTGTGATCCTGGTACAAGATCCGAAAATTACAAAATTTATGGTGTTAAAATTTCTTTTCATTTTCAATAAAACTGAGTGCGCAGTATGATAGAGAAGTGAATGCTGAATCCAAAAATGCAAACCGCATTGCTGTGAGGTCCTTAGTTATCGAGAAATAAAATAAAAACCGTATGAAAACTTTCACACAAACTATCAGAAAATCAGTCAATTTATCTTTTGGAAACGATAGAGTAGTGAATTCTGAATCCAAAAATGCAAACCGCATTGCTGTGAGGTCCTTAGTTATCGAGAAATAAAATAAAAACCGTATGAAAACTTTCACACAAACTATCAGAAAATCAGTCAATTTATCTTTTGGAAACGATAGAGTAGTGAATGCTGAATCCAAAAATGCAAACCGCATTGCTGTGACGTCCTCAGTTATCGAGAAATAAAATAAAAACCGTATGAAAACTCACACACAAACTAACAGAAAATCAGTCAATTTATCTTTTGGAAACGATAGACTAGTGAAAGCTGAATCCAAAATTGCAAACCGCATTGCTGTGAGGTCCTTCGTTATCGAGAAATAAAATAAAAACCGTATGAAAACTTTCTCACAAACTTACAGGAATGCAGTCAACTTTTATGTTGGAAACGGTAGAGTGATGAATGCTGAATCCAAAAATGCAAACCGCATTGCTGTGCGATGCTTAGTTACCGAGATAAAAATTAAAAACCAATAAACGATCTCTCGCCACTTCTGTGATCCTGGTAGGAGATCCGAAAATTACGAAGTATAGTTGGAAAATTTCTATTTCAAGTGAGTGGGCTCAGTGAGTGGGCAGTATGATAGAGAAGTGAATGCTGAATCCAAAAATGCAAACCGCATTGCTGTGAGGTCCTTAGTTATCGAGAAATAAAATAAAAGCCGTATGAAAACTTTCACACAAACTAACAGAAAATCAGTCAATTTATCTTTTGGAAACGATAGAGTAGTGAATGCTGAATCCAAAAAATGCAAACCGCATTGCTATGACGTCCTTAGTTATCGAGAAATAAAATAAAAACCGTATGAAAACTCACACACAAACTAACAGAAAATCAGTCAATTTATCTTTTGGAAACGATAGACTAGTGAAAGCTGAATCCAAAATTGCAAACCGCATTGCTGTGAGGTCCTTGGTTATCGAGAAATAAAATAAAAACCGTATGAAAACTTTCTCACAAACTTACAGGAATGCAGTCAACTTTTATGTTGGAAACGGTAGAGTGATGAATGCTGAATCCAAAAATGCAAACCGCATTGCTGTGCGATGCTTAGTTACCGAGATAAAAATTAAAAACCAATAAACGATCTCTCGCCACTTCTGTGATCCTGGTAGGAGATCCGAAAATTACGAAGTATAGTTGGAAAATTTCTATTTCAAGTGAGTGGGCTCAGTGAGTGGGCAGTATGATAGAGAAGTGAATGCTGAATCCAAAAATGCAAACCGCATTGCTGTGAGGTCCTTAGTTATCGAGAAATAAAATAAAAGCCGTATGAAAACTTTCACACAAACTAACAGAAAATCAGTCAATTTATCTTTTGGAAACGATAGAGTAGTGAATGCTGAATCCAAAAATGCAAACCGCATTGCTGTGAGGTCCTTACTTATCGAGAAATAAAATAAAAGCCGTATGAAAACTTTCACACAAACTAACAGAAAATCAGTCAATTTATCTTTTGGAAACGATAGAGTAGTGAATGCTGAATCCAAAAATGCAAACCGCATTGCTGTGACGTCCTCAGTTATCGAGAAATAAAATAAAAACCGTATGAAAACTCACACACAAACTAACAGAAAATCAGTCAATTTATCTTTTGGAAACGATAGACTAGTGAAAGCTGAATCCAAAATTGCAAACCGCATTGCTGTGAGGTCCTTAGTTATCGAGAAATAAAATAAAAACCGTATGAAAACTTTCTCACAAACTTACAGGAATGCAGTCAACTTTTATGTTGGAAACGGTAGAGTGATGAATGCTGAATCCAAAAATGCAAACCGCATTGCTGTGCGATGCTTAGTTACCGAGATAAAAATTAAAAACCATTAAACGATCTCTCGCCACTTCTGTGATCCTGGTAGGAGATCCGAAAATTACGAAGTATAGTTGGAAAATTTCTATTTCAAGTGAGTGGGCTCAGTGAGTGGGCAGTATGATAGAGAAGTGAATGCTGAATCCAAAAATGCAAACCGCATTGCTGTGACGTCCTTAGTTATGGAGAAATTAAATAAAAACCGTATGAAAACTTACACACAAACCAACAGAAAATCAGTCCATTTATCTTTTGGAAACGAAAGAGTAGTGAATGCTGAATCCAAAAATGCAAACCGCATTGCAGTAACGTCCTTAGTTATCGAGAAATAAAATAAAAACCGTATGAAAACTTTCACACAAACTTACAGGAATGCAGTCAACTTTTATGTTGGAAACGGTAGAGTGATGAATGCTAAATCCAAAAATGCAAACCGCATTGCTGTGCGATGCTTAGTTACCGAGATAAAAATTAAAAACCAACAAACGATCTCTCGTCACGTCTGTGATCCTGGTACGGGATCCGAAAATTATAAAATATGTTGACGAGAATTTTCTATTTACATTGAGTGGGCAGTATATAAATAGATCTCTTGCATCTTCTGTGATCCAGGTACGAAATCCAAAATTATAAAATATTCTGTATCATACTGCCCACTCAGTTTGAATCGAAAATTTTCATACGGCTAGTGCTCACCTGAATTGCAGTTGAAGCTCTTTAACTTGGGAAGAATCTGGAAGGACGTAAGCTGTTTCGTCCTTATAGGACTCATCAGCGCAGCTTTATCATAAGATATTCATATCGAATGTCAAATGATCATCTACGGACAGCTCTTACACTTACCTTAACCACAGGAAAATTTGTGGAAATGAAGAATTATTCATCCCGCAGCATAACCTAATTGAAGTAGAAACCATCCTAAAATATCGGCGGAAATAAAGAATTATTCATCCCACAGTATAACACAATCGCTGTATAAACCGTCCTAAAATATCTGCGGAAATGAACAATTATTGATCCCACAGTATAACCTAATCGATGTGTAAACAGTCCTAACATATCTGCAGAAATGAAGAATTATTCATCCCACAGTATAACATAATTGACGTACAAACTGTCCAAAAATATCTGCGGAAATGAACAATTATCCATCCCGCAGTATAACCAAATCGATGTGTAAACAGTCCTAAAATATCTGCAGAAATGAAGAATTATTCATCGCACAGTATAACATAATCGACGTACAAACTGTCCTAAAATATCTGCGGAAATGAATAATAATCCATCCCGCAGTATAACCAAATCGATGTGTAAACAGTCCTAAAATATCTGCGTAAAATAAAGAATTATTCATCCCACAGTAAAACATAATCGACGTACAAACTGTCCTAAAATATCTGCGGAAATGAACAATTATCCATCCCGCAGTATACCCAAATCGATGTGTAAACAGTCCTAAAATATCTGCAGAAATGAAGAATTATTCATCCCACAGTATAACATAATCAATGTACAAACTGTCCTAAAATATCTGCGGAAATGAACAATTATCCATCCCGCAGTATAACCAAATCGATGTGTAAACAGTCCTAAAATATCTGCAGAAATGAAGAATTATTCATCGAACATTATAACATAATCGACGTACAAACTGTCCTAAAATATCTGCAGAAATGAAGAATTATCCATCCCACAGTATAACATATTCAATGTACAAACTGTCCTAAAATATCTCCGAAAATGAACAATTATGATCCCGCAGTATAACCTAATCGATGTGTAAACAGTCCTAAAATATCTGCAGAAATGAAGAATTATTCATCGCACAGTATAACATAATCAACGTACAAACTGTCCTAAAATATCTGCGGAATTGAACAATTATCCATCGCGCAGTATAACCAAATCGATGTGTAAACAGTCCTAAAATATCTGCAGAAATGAAGAATTATTCATCGCACAGTATAACATAATCGACGTACAAACTGTCCTAAAATATCTGCGGAAATGAACAATTATCCATCCCGCAGTATAACCAAATCGATGTGTAAACAGTCCTAAAATATCTGCAGAAATGAAGAATTATTCATCGCACATTATAACATAATCGACGTACAAACTGTCCCAAAATATGTGCGGAAATGAACCATTATCCATCCCGCAGTATAACCAAATCGATGTGTAAACACTCCTAAAATATCTGCAGAAATGAAGAATTATTCATCGCACATTATAACATAATCGACGTACAAACTGTCCTAAAATATCTGCGGAAATGAACAATTATTGATCCTGCAGTATAACCTAGTCGATGTGTAAACAGTCCTAAAATATCTGCAGAAATGAACAATTATCCATCCCGCAGTATAACCAAATCGATGTGTAAACAGTCCTAAAATATCTGCAGAAATAAAGAATTATTCATCTCACAGTATAACATAATCAATGTACAAACTGTCCAAAAATATCTGCGGAGATGAACAATTATTGATCCCGCAGTATAACCTAATCGATGTGTAAACAGTCCTAAAATATCTGCAGAAATGAAGAATTATCCATCGCACATTATAACATAATCGACGTACAAACTGTCCTAAAATATCTGCAGAAATGAAGAATTATCCATCCCACAGTATAACATAATCAATGTACAAACTGTCCTAAAATATCTGCGAAAATGAACAATTATTGACCCCGCAGTATAACCTAATCGATGTGTAAACAGTCGTAAAATATCTGCAGAAATGAAGAATTATTCATCCCGCAGTATAAAATAATCGATGTATAAACTGTCCTAAAATATCTGCGGAAATGAATTATTTACCAGCCAGTATAACATAATTAACATACAACGGGATAAGTTAATTACAAGAAAAACATTGAAAGTGTTGTTTAGAAAAATATTCTGTGCATTTAAATTGCGATTAACGCGACGTCTGGCGACAAAAAATATGAACTAAAAAGCACCCCAGAGACATCTGTTGAAGCACGATTGAACAAAAAAACAAATAAATATTACAGGTTTCAATTTTTTGTAGGTGAAAAAGATTTCTGGAATTCCAGATCTTTTTTTTACCGGCACTTCAGAAAGCAGTTGTATAATTATGTGGTAGATGTCGCCAAAAAATTAAAAACTGTCGCTTTTTGCACTTGAAAATGCCCCCAGTGACAGTAAAAAAACCCCTCTATTTTAGCATTCCAACTTCAAAGAACCTAATTAGGAGATGCAAAATACCCTGGCAGCACTCATGTTTGAATACTGACTCAATGAATCAAATGAAGAAAGACTCCCGAATAAATTCTCCCCTCGATTATTAGGTTAACTTACAGCCAGTTCAAAAGCAGCTCTGTATTAAAAAGGGCATGAATAATTAGCTCCTAACAGATTTTGAAATATGAAGTCAAGTTAACATGTATGAGAATGGGGGAAGAAGAAGTAATTGTTATGTGTGAGCACCAAATACATAGAGACAAGGTTCCAAAGTGTAGTACCGGGCATCTATAACTATTATTATTCACAAATCAATGATTATTTCGTTACTTTAGTGTAAACAACAAAAATATTTATTTCTTAAAAGACAAATGTAAAAAATATAAACATCTAAATATTTGTTCAATATATAACTTTTATGCCCGGATTTACATTCTTTAATCAGTGATTAATATCTATGATAATTTTAGAAGCACATTTTTAGTCACTGAATAAAGTTAATAGAAGCCCTAGGATAAACTTATATCCATGACTGCCATCCAGCAAACATTCTACCAAGAAGATTATAATCAGTGGCTTGATCTATAAGGCATTTGACTTGCTCTTCTGCGGCTAAATCCCCACCTTTCCTAGCTCTAAAATTTTCTTGCTCATTTCCTTTTACATATTCTAAATATTTCAGAGAAATTTTCTCACTATCATTCTTTCTGTTTCGCACCTCCTCCATCATAACAGTGCATGGATTATCACCATCAAACTTTCTCCTTGCAGCTGTAAGCCTTTGCACTGGATACCAGTTCGAGTAATTGCTCGATTTGTTAACCGAGTCGACAAAATTTAACCAATTAAGGGTTGGCTCACGAACAAAAACGTCCAGCGTTGACAACAGTATTTCCTTACTTTTGCGGAGCGCTCTCAAAGTATGTATCATGGACTCCTGCAAAGGGCCGTGCACATTATGAGGCAGAGTGACATTAACAATTTGTGGTGTGAGCCGAAACGGCACCAGCTCCGGAACACCCAGTTCTTGGGTGGCTGTACCAAAAGCACAACCAAAGTCTATTCCCACCACTCGCCCATCCGAAAGTGACACCAGAATATTTTCCAGGTGACGATCTCCGATCCCAAGTAGCCAATGCGATATGCACATTGTTGCGTAGCTCCTAATGAACCTCTCCCTGAATGCAAATAAACTCTCAGCATCGACGCATATGTCCTTGAAAGAGATTCTAAAAGAACAATTATTTTTACACAATATTGTGGTCTTGAAGCATGTAATGTGTATAAGTGCATAAATCTTTGAGGAAAAACATTTAGGTTACCTTAATGCATCCCAAGGCACTTTATTAACAAGTGAACGGTAAAAAACGGTCGTATCCACTTTACTGAATTTCATGGCTGCATCACAATAGATTTGAATCAACGAAGTAGATTTTGATGATCCCGCCTTATTAATCCATGAATCATAGTTATCTCTAATTTTATCTATTTGGATTTGTTTAGTTTTTGAACACCCTTTGAGTATTAATTGTATTAATGTTTCTGTTTCAACAACCCATTCAATTATACCTAAATTATTTGTTAAAGGTATGACCTAAGGAATATAATTTTTATGTATTAATTAAATAACTAAATAATTTCACTTACTTCATAAGTAACTAAATCCAGTTTCCTTTGGCAACAGCTGGGATCGCTGTATAAAACATTATTCATCAACTTAAACATTTGTTCGATTCTTTGATCCTGACGCAGGTCTTCGCCGTACTTAATTAAGAACATGTACTCTTTGGTGTCACTTCCTAGCATGGTGATTCGTATTGGCTTACGCAATGAATGAAATATTTTCACCTGCATTAGCACATCAATCAGTGTTTAATATACAATGTGCAATTCTACTTACCGTTGATGAAAATCCCGACAGCTTTATGTGGTATTGTGTTAATGGACGTGAATCTCCTTTATACTGCCCAGGAATTTCAATTTCTTTATCCCAGTCTTTGGAGGAAAAGTATTTGAGCCAAGGACTGTAGTGCCCTAAATCTGTCTGCCTTTTCTCACGAGTTTCATATGTTTTTTTCTCAGTTTCTTGTCCATTCCAAAAATTTGCCAAACTCGCAGCCATTCGTTTTTTATCATACTTTCCTAAAAGTAATCCATAAGTATAGTTTAAATGTAGTTTAGTGTTGTGATCAATAATCAATACCTTCAATAATTTTTTTTAAGTTGTTTTTACATTTATCAATGCACTTGAATGCTTGTCCACGTGTCGATTCTGGAGAAAAATAATCAAAATTTTCTCCAAATAGTTGTTCAATAGCCTTGTTAGTTTCAATATTAAAAGCATCAGCTGAAATTGCACATGATTTTTTCAAATTTTCCACAATGGTCTTTATTATCACAAAAGGTGTGCTGACAGATGTTAATGCTTCCAGCATTGTATCAATTAAGGGATTTTCTAGCAGTGTGTCTAATCTAGAATTATGCAGGTGTTATTGAAGTATAATTTAAACCAAAATCAAAGTTTAATCGAGTACAACTACAATTAATTTATAGAAAACAAAAAACTTACTTGTAGCATATCTCCTTAGTACAATTTCCATTCTCTGTGTCTTCAATCGCATACCTTTCTTTGCTTATTTTATAAGCATATACAAGGGAATTTGGGTATTGCATTGCAATTTGCATGACTAAATGGGAAATAGTTTGGGATTTATCGCTATCTAAGTAACTCAGCAATTGAGGAATCCATCGAAGGAACATCCAAACAGGAACGTTAGACGACTACAAATAATAAAAGAGTAAGATTGATGAGAGACTAATTATGCCAAATGATTTTTACACTGATACATAAAATCTATCATTCATAACAATGTTGTACTAGCAGCTTCCCAGCTGTCTCCAGACATTTACAAATGGCTAAAACCAGTAATTTTCATATGAATATACAAAACTCACCTCTTCAATAAATTGCTCTCTGTGATTTGAAGCAAGTTCATCTAAACTCAACATGCACGGGAACAACAGTCGTGCTTCAGGAGATCCATAAAACATTCCTTTAAACGTGGATCGTATAAAACCGTCGGTGTAATCCTTCCCCTTGCTCATCATATAATGTGCTAGTTTATAAAAGCAATTACCCATGTGGGTAAGTAGAGCTGAGGACTTATTAGTGCAAGGTTGGTCGCAATGCCTCAGAGCTTGAGTTAGGGATTCCTCCCCGTACCTTATGATATCATTGTGGGCAAGAACTTCCCGGTTATTAAGTACAATTGTAGGGACCTCAATTGCCTCATTGTTCTCAGATAAGCAGTGCATCCTGTTGGACAATTGGAAAAGGTGCAGGGTTACTGCGAGAAGCAAACCAGGCTCTTCTCGAAGGTATTCACTTTTCATGCAAGTTTCTAAAAAGGAAGAGTAAAATATATAATTAGTGATGAGCTCAAATTTAATAATAATTTAATACAAACCTATTCGTTGCAAAGACTTCACCATTTGTTCATACTGTTTGGCAGGATTGTCGCACATTGTGCCAGTCAGATAACAAAACTTGCTGTACAATAAGTTATAATTCAAACGCTTGATCATCTCACTTTTTGTGTCATCTGAAGCGGGACGTTTACAAGCAAGGTATTTTTTTGCCACGTGGTAATTGCCACTATTTATGGCACTATCAATCAAAATCATATTTAAATTAAACATGGAGTTGTTTAAAAGATTACTCGCCTCAGTAACATGCCAACTACCATCCCCTTGATTCTGTAATTTTGCTATAATTAACTTGCTGAATTCTTGTCTGTAGATGTGGCGAATTTCACTCTGAACAAGTGGAACCTGCTTGTCTTCAGCACTGCGTTCCCATGAGGTCGTTATATTACGCACCACACTAATCGAATCTTTTAGGGTTAGCAAATCGTATTCTCTGATGAACATGTGTACGTCTATTGTATTCCTCATACTAATAATATTTTTGAGTCTCAGTAGGGGGAACAGTGGATCCATGTAACTCCAATTTTCTAAGAAATCTTGTACCCAAATGTCTAAATAGGAATTTGAATGTACAAAATCCTCTTGCATGACACTTAAAAATGCAAGTTTGTCTGAATGGTTGTCTTTCAAGTAAATGCAACGCATTGAATCTCGCAGCTGAGCGTTTACAGTTCCGGTGAGGCTAACTTTGACGTCGGGGTTGTCTATGGCGATCCGAATCTGCGAAGTGAGATAGTATGGGAGGAGTGTCTGTTTATTCCACTGGTCACTCCACAAATTGTCCCACACGTCCCCTGCAGGAATGATGCTTTCGATGTGTTTAGAGAGCTCGTCCCAGCTAGACATTTCGGCAAAGCATTTGAAAATCGACTCGTAATAGAAATCACGCCTGTCTTCATCCACATCCTCCATAATCACCGTTTTATATTTATCTCTGGCGGCTTTCCACATGCCATCTGATTCAGCCTCAATTGCCTCCAGAGTAAGTTCGGAGCACATCATTTTTTCCAGGAAAATTGCACGAACCACATCCCAATCATCCATTGATTTGTACAAACTGCAATAGGTATATTGCATATATATACACATATATGTGCAAGTATTTATGGGAGGAGAACATATAATCACATCGATCAAACAGACTGGATGAGAAAAAAGAAAAAGGAAATGGGCACAATATAAAGAATAAATAAAAAAGAAGAGAACATGAATACAGATAAATATGTAGCAGGAGAGCAGGGTAATGAAGAGAAAATGAGAATATTTGAAATAAGCAGAAGACTTAAGATTACAGGAACGGAGGAGAATACAAGAAGAAAGAGCAGCAACGTTGAAAAGAGAATATAAGAGAGTTTATAAACAGCAGAAACAATTAATATTATCCTACTGAACTTTTAACTGAAGTATTAATTACATAATTAAGCACATACTCGGCTAATTTCCCCCAATGCTTGGTTTCGTTGTCTTCATTAACACCTTTGACACGTTTACTAGGTCCAGAACCGTCACTCAATCCCGATATTAAATATTCTTCCAAGAGAGTTGCACCCATAGACATTAACCCACTGTTTTGACACACAGTGTTAACAATTTGCGGCTCAAATTGTACAGCATCTTTATGCTGAATTGCAACGTCCATCAGAGCGGCCATTAAAGTTGGTGTGTAATTTGTAGAACTATTAAAGATGTTGTTCATACCTGCCCTTGCATTCTTTATAAACTTTGGAGATTTATGAGTTGCACAGCCAAACATATTGACAAATAGCAATCGAGCTATTTTCGCATCGTGCTAAAATAAAACAGAAATAGCTGCTAATAAGATTTGGTATGAAAAAAGAGTTAACTTTATAAAATTTGCATTCGATTTAAATTTGATGCTTTATTCAGGCTATAACCGAGTTTAATTTGAAACTGCTTAAAAATTCAGTTGTTCCACTGTACAGTTCCAATTGTTAATGAAATTTATGAACATTGTTGTTACATTATTACAAAGTTAACAAAAGGCACAAAAAATGTGAGCAATGTTAAATGCTTGTTAATAGAAAGTATACCAAACTGATCTATATGGTAATTGTTACCTTTGCCAAGCCCTGCAGTGGTTTAATAACCGAAGACAATTGAATCTCAATATCCGGTAAATCCCCGTCTCTGTATGACCGATACACCTGTATATTGCTCTCCTGCTTCTTGACACTCTCCTTTCGAATAATTAATTCCTTCGATTTGGCCATTACCATACGCTGAGCGTGAAACTTCCTAGTCACGCCTTGGTCTTTATTGAACCTCCTTTTAAAAATCTGGTACTTTGTGGAGATGCTGTAGTCATTGGGGTCCTTGAAAGCAGAGCCTATGAGCAATGAACTGCCGCCGTCTACGAAACTAGCTCTTTGTGTGGCAAGAGGGTTCTGCGAGGCGCTTTGTTGTGCTGGCTGTGTCGCTCTCAACATATTAAACTCCCCGTCTTGGCTGCATAAAGTGGAGGCGAACATTGGCACCATGGATGACTGCTGCGATTTCCAGTGGCTAGGCAGTTCTAGGTTTCTAAAAGCGCATTCGGCCAGGGGTTTGTTAAATATGTTTGCTTCAATGTCAGTGTGCAAAGTGCCCAATAAAAGGTACATGGAAAAGGGTAGGTATAATTCTTCAATGCTTGCTTTGTACATATTTTCCAGTAGGTACAGAATTTTTCCACCTATATCCAGCGGCAGTTGTTCATTGGTAATCCAGAAGCTCGTTATCTTCTGCTCAATTTCAGAGTCAGTTTCTGTTAGTCCCTGCAGCAGAACGTCTTTTGCTAAACCAACAATTTTTTTGCACAGCTTATCCTCAGATTGGCAGAACTTTTGGAAAACGGATATTAAAATATCGTACATTGTGGCGCGACAAACTGCACTTTTATTGTCTAGTATTGTGCATACAGTGGTCACAAGGGGTTCTAATTCAGAAACTGTTAATGTGTTCACACATTTGTTTACCAGTTCCAAAGATAAAGCTAGTGCTTCAATTTTCGGCTCCTTTATGAGGATTGGTAGATCCAATTTGGCCATATTCTCAGGTTGGCATACAATATCGCAGCATCTAATCAGTATGCGTAAGTGAACACTCTTTTGTAGTACGTGCTTTGAAGATACGTTATAGATGATTCTGGAGTGAAATTCTACACAGATTTCGGGATAATGCTTGGACATGGCTTCTAAGCAGTTGGCAAATTTATCAGTGTCTGTAATTGAAGCCAGCACTTTCAGAACTAATGCTTTGAAGCAGGAAAGTTTCGACTGAATCAATTCGCTTTCCGAAACGTGTTTTAAAGCTAAGCCTATTGTTTCGGCACAAGGCTGGTACACTTTTTTGTGCTCACTTGCAAGCACATTGCAGAAGTTTATTACGAACGTCTTCATAGTGTTTTCCCACGGGACAAGACCATTGGCTAAAAGGATGTTTATAACATGTACAGTAACTTCTAGTTTTTTTGAAGCCACCGAAATTTTTAGGCTATCTGCTATCAGATTGTATGGGACATCAAAATATCCTTTCCATTTCTCCACCGCTAATTGCAGCAGTTTTAGGTTGTACTTTAGAATTTCCGCTATCTCACTATGAACGTTCTCCATTAAGAATCTAATTAATTTTGTGATGTATTGTTTATCTTCAAAATTAATTTCCACCTCTGACCATGAGGTTAAAAACATTACCATCTAAAATATTACAACACAATATAATTTTAGTCTGGAGCAGAATAATAAATTTATTACTTACAATATCGGACACAAATGAATTGATGGTATTCCCTGCAAATCCGTCAATAATAATTTTAATGATAGGCCCCATGAGCCATTTTCCATGATCCTTCAAATGCACTGCCGTATTTTCTATGACTTTTGCCAAGAACAACTTTACATTCCTCACAGTACTGTCCCTTAATAAAACATTTCTCATGCAGTTAATAAATGAGGGACTAGCTGCGCTTTCCGTTGGGATAAAATTCATCTCGGCCATGTGCTTAATAGCTCCACAAACACTTGCCATGCACTCGTGTTGGTCAATGGGCTCGTTTGACAATTCAATCAGAAGACTATCGGTGATGCTTACCAGTTCAGTATGCTCTTGTAGTGACTGGGTTCGAACTACGACGTTGTTGAAGTCAAAGCGGCAAACATCCTCGCTAAGTGTGCTCATAAATAAGTTCTGTGAGTCCAAGTAGTTCGATACTTGTGGGGTTGCATTAGATTGTTTTATTTCTGTGCGTATTTTGACCAACACCTTTTTGCGAGAATATATTTCATTGACTTGTACATTGAAATCGAAAACTTTCCCATTATCAATTATTTTACTCCAAAGGATGTCCTTCTTTTTTGCATCTTCTCTGTGGAATAGTAAGGTGTAGGGCTCCACACGTTCTTTTTGTGTGTTGCAAACCATGGAAACTAAAGCATTGTAGGCGTAGCACTGATACAAACGGAACAGCTCCTCTAGACCATCAGCCGCACTTTCCTTACAGATGCCAGCTAAAATTCTTGTGAACTTCTGCAAGAGTTCGCGGCCTGTTTTGACCTGTCCGGGAAACACACTCTCAGTTATCGGACAATCTTTGTCATCAAACCTGCTAGTATCTATTTTCAAGAACAATGACTCGATAAGCAAACAAGTTACTATTTTGGAAACGTACAATTCCTCGCCTAAATCGGTGCTAGAAATTGTGGTAAACATATCTCCAATAACGTCCAGGTAAAAGTTTTCAAAAGCACTATAATCACAATTCTGTAAAAGGCACGACAAATTTGCTGTTAATTTAATCCTTTGCATGTAGTCGAAAGTATCCAACTTGCACATGGTGTGCACAGCATGCAAAGATTCTAACTGTAATTCGTGTGGCATTTCATTCACGTATGTCTTCATAATGGAGTTTAGATCGGAAACAAATTCATTTTTGGTAGAAACGTGTAAGTTCAAAGCAATTGATAGGATATCAATAGATTTGGAGTATTGGGCAGCTTCGAAAAACACTTTTATCATAAGTGAATTGCCGGAAATGTTTGATGTCCGTGTAAACATGAAGCTATAATTATTCTTCATGCTACTTAAAGCAGACCTAAAAGAAAATATGTTGTTATTACTTCATTTATAAGTCAGCAGGTACAAACCATAACAAAATATATAAATGGGCAGGTATATAAAATTATTGTAGATAACTAATATACTATTAAACACATTAAAGAATCGATTGCTGCACTAATATTATTACTTACGAGATTCGTAAATCCTGTCCAGACTTGGCCACCAGCCCCAATACAAAAACACGCTGATTGATAAAATGGAAATGTTCCTCTTTTGATAAATGATCAGCTTGAAACTCAAATAACAAGAGAATCCAATCCAATACTTCTGCACAATCTACACGATCTATATACGCCAATCGTTCAATCAAATTTATTCCCATGACAATTAAAGGTACTTCATACTGAAACAGAGCCTGGAATCGACCCCAAAAGCCACATAAAACATCCACCACATTACGTGCCACTGCATTAAACACCTTAAGATTCTTACTGATGTATTTTAAAATCTGAGACAGCAACATTTGTAAATACTTAACTTCTAAAGAGCCAAGAGCGTTCTCAATAAAAAGTGTAAAATATTCGGGCCGGGTTACTATCTTCACTATTGTAGCCTCAAAAGCGGTGTAAATGTACATACAGAATAATTGCACTTCATGAGTTTCTATGTTCTTAACTTCCCTCGCATGGCATAAAAAGAACACGAGCTGCAAAAACTCTTCAAGGTTCTCGGTGGCAAACTGAATCTTTAAACTGTAGCAGTCATGGGACACGGTGGTCAGTGTTCTTACAAAATAAACATCATCCTTGATTTCGAGAAGATCTTTAAAAACAGATTTTATCATATCCTGTCTAAACGAGTTAAAATCAATTTTTTCCTTTAATTCTGTTGCTTGTAGTAATATTATGCCTCTTAGTAATTGCCGGCTGGATTGTGTGGTTGCGTCTTCAGGTCGTTTTGTTTTCTGAATGTTACTCAATATGTAATCAAACAAATGCATTACAAATTGATCGGAAAGATTCGTAGGCAGCACATGCGTTAAGAGATTTATCAGCGCGGTGGTTTTGCGTGTCCACTCACTGAAATTTATGTTTAGGTAACCCAAGGCATGAATGTTGAGAACATATTTTGTCAATAGGCCCCATAAATGGTTGTTAAAATATACTTCTGTTAAAACGGTCTTGTTGTTCAATAAGGCAATTGTGAAGGAAATAATTTTTTCAATGAGTAACCTTCGAATGCAGCTGTATTCCTCACGAATTTGGGTTGTTATTGCCACAAATTCGTGATCACGTGACATCTGCACAATTTCCATGATGCTCTTGTTTAAAACTGATGCTATGAAATACTCCAATAATTTAAATAAACGGCTCTCATTGATGACGGTGATAGGCAAGAATTTCCTCTGTATCAAAAATATGTGCCCATCCAATAAACAGTTGAAGCTATGGAACCATTTAAATATTTCCTCAATACCCTTACAGCTTTCAATCGATTCGTGAGTGCTTATAAGGTGCTCATAGGATTTGAAAAATAACTCCTTATGTTGCACTGCCATCTCAGCCTCAGAACAACCATGCATTACTGGCGTTACCTTAACATACATCTCCAAGCATTTATGACGACAGTGCGTGTTCAGGGACGTTGTATTCTCCAGCAAATATGCAGCAACGTCGCTTAATTGATTACCAGTAAATTTAGTAGGCGTTTTTCGGATATCTTCACTTGCAGCGGTGTTAAACGTGCGCTGTCGCTCAATTAAGCCTTTACATAAGTGATCTAGAGCCATTTTGACTTGCTTGATGCAATCTTTGTCTTCATTATAGTTCTGCGTCATAGATAAATTAGTTATAAAGCTGTGGAGGAGGTCCAACCAGTAAGTGTTTAGTAGGAGATCTTCTTGTTTCAACTCGTAGTAAATGTTGTTGTAGATTAAAGCCGCTCCGAGCCGCTTCGAGGAGTCTGGATGGTTGCTGAAATATTTTAGCTTGTCGATGATCACATCGATGTTTCCCAAGTTGTTTTTCAACGATTTCGCTGAACTTTGCTTTATGGTCCATGCTACGAATTCTTTTAAGCACCTTCCTACTAGATCACGGATCTTCACATCGTTCGGGTTTGAAATCTCATTCTACAAATAAAATATAATTACCAGACAAATATGTTGCAGTTAATAATATATACCAATAAAATATTTAATATAATCTGTGTATCTCCAGAGCTTCTCTGCTTCGAGCTTGAATACCAATGCATCATTTGTGTGATAAGACGTGAAAACAGTTCTCTGATTGTCATGTTATTATCTGCTGCGAGCACTAATATAACTCGCACCATTTTTTCTAACATTACATCTATACTCATCTCACGCTGAGTAGCTAAAATGAACGTCAATTAATAAGAAGCCACCAAAAAATTTGATCAGACTTACAATTACCAATCATGATCATAGTTGTGGAGTGCAGAAGCTCGCAAGCCATGAATCTCACTTTCTTATCGCTGCAAAACTCGGCTAACTCTAAAATCCTAGGCATTAATTTATCTAGGCACAAGTCGATGTCATCGTCTTGAAGCGATAGTTTAAAATTCTCGCCGTTGCTCCAACTGTTGATAGTTATTTGGGCATTTGCGTTCACAAACTCCCAACACAATTCGCTGTTCATTTGGGAGAGGATCCTCAGGATCTTGCGCTGCAGCCGCTGCAATTCAGGGGCAGCCTCTACAGTGACTTTGCGTTTGCGGAAGTTTTTCTTTGCGGCAGAGGTAACTGATGCATTGTATTCTTTTTGTGTAAAGACTGTGTGCGTGCGTAAGTAGGAGTCTAAAATGGGAAGTGTGGATTTTAAGAGTGGTTGCATTTTCTCCTGCGGTAAAAATTTGTGCCACCGTTCAATGGTGTCTACACCTTTATCTGCGATATGCAAGACGGTCCTGCCCACGCTAAAAACGGCTACGAATACCGATGTAAAATCTGCATCAACTGCTTCGATGATTTTAATGGGTGCTGATAATACGACACTCATGCACGCTATTTGGAGGTCGTCCTTTGATTGACGGATATTCGGTAGAATGTTTTGTACTAGCTTTACGAACGATTGAAAGCATAAGTTTACATCTTCTTGCATTAATCGTGCATCAGAAAAATAATTTAAACGATCGCATAATACTAGATTGGCAGCTAGTAGCTTGTAGAATCCACTGACTAATGGATGTCTTAGCGATTTTGTTAATATGTGGTGGCTGAAAGGCAGTATCCACTTGGAGAATAGATCGCCAGTTACGATTTCTAGCACTGCCACGTAAAAGTCTGCAATATTCACCAACATGACGTAATCGTTCATTTTAACTGCTTCCAACGTGAGATTTGGATCGGTGGATATGATGCAATCATCTCTAGATTTAACATCCAAATTTAACCTATTTACAAGCACGAGCAATGCATCCATCAGTGCACTGAAAAACATTTTCAAAAGGAGTTGCCAGTGCTGAGTACTCGGATATATTTCCAGCAACCTCTTGTTGTTAGACAACTTCAACACACCGCTCCATAAAGGAAGGTATGATTTATACGTGCAAATGTCAATGTTATCTATTGGCAATGAGTCGACTTCTTGAGCAGAGGCATGCGAGCACGTCCATATAACACACTGCTCTATCAAGTCCCTCAAGAAAATTTGGAGGCTAACATTAGACCTTTCTATGCAATGCATGTTTATGATTAAGGCTTCAACGGCTAAACCGTGATGGGACTCTGATAATTTCGGAAAAAGGCGTACCATTAGTATTGCAACTTTCTGTAATGACGCAATGTGAAACGAATCAATTTCATCCAACTCGGCAATGTAACTGGATAGTGTATACACATAATCCGGTAAATTATCTAGGTTTCTTAGATCGTCAGCTGGGCAGAGTATGTATAAATGTTCCACCTTTTGCAATATACTTATGAACAGGTTGTACACATTACTGCTTGTAAAGTGAAATCTACAAGCGCTTGCAAAATAGCCTAAACCTCTAACAGCAATTCGGACTTTGTTACTTGGCACGTCTTCGCTATTTAAGGTGGTTTGAAATTTATCAATAAAGTGAGTAAGTAGCGGTAAGTTACTGTTATCGCAGGATTTTAGAAGCTTTGATACTTCCGAGTGAAAAGCATCCAAAGCCTTGGAGCCTGCTTTAAAATTTTCACCCTCAATTAGCCACTCGTGTAAGTAATTCTCCCAATCCTTTACATCTATGAGAAGGTATCTGCTAAATAGGCGAATGTGTTCGGAGAATAAATACAAGGCAGCCCTGTAAGCAGTCTGCGAATGACGTTTCTTGTACCTACAGCAGTTTTTAAGGGATTTATACAGCACAATTTCATCTGCCTCTTCCAAAGTTCCATGATGCAATAAGTTTGAAATTAAATTTATCGAGCCTTCAATTAATAAGTTGGTATCGTTGCTCACGTAGATATGCAAATTTTGGGAGAAATGCTTCAAAAGGCTCTGCATTTTATCATCAGGTACTATATTCGGATAGTGTTTAATCAAATTTCCCAACACTGTCATCGCTTTCGAAGCCGCTGTGGAAATAAATGATTGGATATATAGTATAAAATATCGGTAAACCGAGGTGCAGAGCTCCCAATTAATTCAGTTAGGTTTATTAACATTTCCATTATGTACAGACAATTTTAGAAATAACATTGTAAGTGGAGCAGAGAGATAAAAAAAAATTAGCCTGCTGTAGCTCTTTCCTCAGTTGTAAAATAGGAAATCATACTTAGATAAAAAACATCTATGATTTAACAAAAAAAATATAACAAAAAAAAAAATGGGCGTTTAACTTACCACTATCGGAATCGCATTCCAGCTTGCCATCCAGGATAACATAAATATCGAGTAGGTCATTTTGCTGCACATCGATCTCCTTAGATGTGATTATTTGATCCAGAGTCTCAAACGCTTTTTGCTTGGACCTCGCGTGTGCCACATGGCTCAAGAACCTGCACGACTTAATGATTTCAGGCAGGTACCCAATGACGGAAATGGGAAAGTTGTTGATCAAAGTGTATACAAGCTCCAGGGAGCTGGTGACGGCCTTCGTGAACTTATTGTCCTTCGCACAATCATTAATGAACTTCAAAATGCCAGTGGATGTGTTGAAGACGGTGACGATGTATAAATCTGGAATACGATATGAGCGTATGAAAGGGGGTTAGCATGGAATCATGGGGCTCACCTTTGGCATTAGTATCGAGGTCCTCCAGGAAGTAATTTGTTATGTGCTGCACTTTATCGTCGGCTTCTGAGGGATTCTTGCTAGCAAGCGCCTCAAACAGCAATTTAAACTGTTGTTCCATGTTTGCTTACGGTGCGAATTCACTTGAGGATGTTGTTATCTTGAGCCATTGCGTGGGTTATAAATATATTGATAACCAAAATGACTGGAATGTCGGTTAAATTTAAAACACACTTTACCGGTGAAACCTGACAGCCTACGGATCACAGACCACCATCTGACATCTGACATCTGACGGATCATCTGACAGATGATATATGGGCGATAGCAAAGACAACAACCTTGCAAGTGTGTCAGGATTCGGAAGTACTGTCGATTCGAATGTCGACCATTCGATTCGATTCAATCATGCGTAGTGTATTAAATCAGTACCTGGTAAAGGCAATCAGCACTAGCATCAAAAACAGACCGTCTGACAGTAAACAATATAATAGATTTAATTTAGACTGCATTTTAAAGTATATTTGTTGTTAACGGAATGCAGTGACAATGTATGGAGAATTTTCAATGCGCATTGAAAATACCCATAGCGATAGCATTGCCATAGCGTTGCGTAAGAAATCTATGAATCAACCTTTATGAAGTTTTCCGTCAGTAGAAAAACTTCAAATCAGTGCACTTTTTTATCAACCCATTAAAGAGTACAGAAACATTGCATTTTAATGATTGAAATAAATAATTCTGTTACTTTACGGGTTGGATTTGAAGATTCAGTCACACGAACATACTTTATCAACAACCTACTAAGAAAATGTACCAAAAGGTATTGTAATTTCACTTGCATTCATTATTTATTCAACTTTGAACTTTGAAAAATTGTTATGGCCTATTTGTAAACTGGTTATTAATTTGCTGAAAGGTAAATCATTGATGTACAAGTATCGTAAATTTGAAATTTAATGTGCTCCTAGTGATTAGATTTGTATTAGATATCAAAGAAAAATATATTCGCTCCCACTTGAAATTGCGTTATCACCGCTATAATTTGCAATTAAAAATCCTCATTAAAAACTAACCATTCCGTTATCTTCCACTCGAGGCCTTCTGCTGCACATATACTTTCGATCCCACACAAATAATGCATTTCCAATCAGTATTCGGTCGCCTTAACCTCCAAAATGCGGCACGTCCTGGGCGGCCTTTCCAGACGTCTATGTACAGGGACACCCGTGAAGCCCCATGTGTGCATTGTGGGCGCAGGCCCCGCTGGCTTCTACGCCGCACAGCACCTCGCTAAACACCTGCCTGGGGCTCAAGTGGACATCTACGAGCAGCTCCCCGTTCCCTTTGGCCTAGTCAGGTAAAACCACCCTAATGCACATCGTGACACCAATACACGAGTATAACTGTGCAGGTTCGGAGTTGCCCCCGACCACCCAGAGGTTAAGAATGTCATCAATACCTTCACGAAGACTGCCGGGAACCCCAGTGTCCGGTTCCTGGGAAACGTTAACGTCGGCAAAGACATCACATTGAAGCAGTTAAAGGAGGCTTACCATGCCGTCTTGCTTGTGAGTACATATAATAAACAAGCTTTATTCATTTATTTATGTATAGTTTCTAAGTTGTAGGAGGTGATTCTCATGAAGCATGATTAATTAATTGGTGTAAAACTGTTTCGCTGTTGTAACATATATCAAAAGTTGTAATTATAAGCGGTTACCAGCTGTGTGAGCATTCATTTTAAAACGGATTGTTTCAATTATAGACCTATGGGGCTGATGAGAACAGGAAACTGGAGATTCCTGGTGAAAATTTGACAAACATTATATCTGCCAAAAGCCTAGTTGGATGGTACAATGGCGTTCCATGGGATAGAGACCTCAAGGTTGATTTGAGTGGATCTTCAGCAGCAGTTTTTGGCCAAGGAAACGTGGCCGTCGATGTCGCTAGAATTCTATTGACGCCCATAGATGTACTCAAGGTAAACTTTAGCAGTGAACTGCTATAAAATATAACAATATTGAATAATAAATTTATTATAAAAAAAAAATGTTAACATACATTCAGACATGGGCAACATTTCCACAAGACACATTAATAGTAAAAAAAAAAAAAATTAAAATATTGCCCCTATTTTAACTATATTTTTTAACATTTAACTTCCATCTTCTATTTTCAGGCGACGGATATAACGCAGCACGCTTTGGATCAATTGGCGGCTTCTAAGATTAAAACAGTCCATTTAATAGGCAGGCGGGGGCCCCTACAAGCGGCATTCACCATCAAGGAGCTCAGGGAAATGCTGAAGCTGTCGAAGTGCGCCACCCATTGGAACCGAGAAGACTTCCACGGCGTCCTTGACATAATCCCGAGTTTAGCGCGGCCAAAGAAGCGCATAACTGAGCTGATGCTTAAATCAGCCTCCGAGGCACCCAAAGGCGCCAATCATTTCAAGGTGGTTTTCTTTCGGTCACCGCTCGAGTTTCTAGGCTCAGGGAACTTGGCTGGGGTTAAGCTGGCTATCAACAGGCTTGAGGGGGCTGACTTTTTGACGCAAAGGGCCGTAGCGACCGGGGAAATTGAGTCACTAGAGTGCCAGTTGGGCATCACGAGTATAGGGTATAAGTCGATGCAAATTGATGCCGACATCCCCTTTGATCACGCACGTGGTCTCGCGGTTAACACAAACTTTAAAGTATCCAGAGGGGTGTACGCGTCTGGCTGGGTGGCAACGGGCCCCACTGGTGTTATTTTGACAACAATGTCTAACGCGTTTGCCACGGCCGATATAATGGTCAAAGACTTTAGCGCGGATGGTTTGTTAAAGGAGGGCAAACCTGGGTTTGCTGGGATTGAGGGCATTTTAGGGCAGGCGAATGTGCAGCTTGTTGAATGGAAGGATTGGTTGAAGATTGATAAGTATGAACAGGAGGAGGGCGCTAAAGTGGGGAAGCCCAGGGAGAAGATCATTGATGTCGGGAAGATGCTTGAGGTAGCAAGTTGATGAATAATCGAATGTGTATTTTTATGGGTGCAGTTGTCATAATTTTATTAAATGGGTAATTAGGTTTATGGGTGTGATTTTATTTAGTGCGTAATTTTTATTATGGTTTCACTGTGTAACAAATTATGGGTGTGAATTGGGGTAATTATACAAAAAATATTTGTAAACGGCTATAAAGTCATCAAGCTTAAAATTATTGAATGAATGTTTGAAATCAAGAGGTAGCACATTAATCTTTTATACTGTTAATGACAGCTTGCTGTTTCAATATTTAATTCAAGTGATTGTTTTCAAAATGTAAAATATATAATTAATCATCTACTGTTAATAATATTGATATCCGGTGTTACTTTTAAGAATAAAGAATCATTGTTTTTATATATTCTAATTTTTTACCATTCTTCTGGCATTTATTTGAAGCATAATTTTCTTAATTCACTTGTATAATTTTCTAATCAGACTCTTAAGAAACAGCTTATAAACGCTTAAATAGTTAATAGTTACTCTCACTCACTTGTGTATGGGGACCATGTGAAAGTACTGGAATTAGTTTCCTCCTGGAATGATCAACGAATCCAGCACCTCAGAGACAGGTCAGAGTTTACAAATCGGTTTGCCGCACACTGATTTTAATGCAGCGCCTCTCTTTTTTTTTATGGCTGAAATCTTTAATGTGTGACAATTAGTGGTGGTGTAGCAATCGTGGGGGAGCCTGGTGAGGACGGATAAGTTGCTGAGGCTTTCAATGCATATATTTTTGACAAAAAGAAATTTACAAAGAGCACATGCCCAGTAACAAAGTGACACATTATATATATTGTAGCCCGTAGAAAATGCGTTTTATCATCAACACATTTTCGCGGGCCGTTATTTTTAATTTATCCTTTTATTCATCATAATAATTTAATTATTTAACTATGGTCCATGTTATCGTAATATACTTGAAAATGACGTAATTATATTTTACAGCAAATATCTATTTACAAGAGAGAGCCACATTGCATGACTATATCAACAATACTTACAATGTGTTTTGCTTTTAGAGTCCGACACTCGGACAGTACAACATTTGTATCATTTAAATTTACAGTTACGTATTATTTATGAATATACATATAAATCATATTGCAGTGTGACACCACAATATACACATGCTTGGTCGTTTGTGTGATAAAGAAATATACAAAAGGAAACTGGTAACGCCTAGTTATTAACAGATTTGTACGTTTTTTTTTTACAAACCATTCAATCCGTACGAAATGACTTAGAATCTAGAGTGTGAATATTTCCATTTTATAAACATTAATAATACATACAGTTGTTAAGAATCAGGGAAAATACAAGTTTTAAAGCTCAGTCATGAGAAATTATAACAGGTTTCATTTGGGAGAGCACCGCAACTGGATATGATTGCACAGAACATCGTGGGAGCATCGGACAGTTGGACACTTCCAAAGGCTCTTGCATCGTTTCACTTGTTACTTACTGTGCACGTGAGCGGAGTAGGAGGGTAAACTGTCGGTGTGTTCGAGATGATCCTGCTTGCATTTGGTCGACAAAGAAACGCGATTGCTTGTGCACAATAAACAACACGGAGAATGTTCATCGAAAATGTGGAAGAACATGATCGAAACGGATGTACAGAAATTTAAAAATAGTCAGTTCTCAACATTCAAATTTGCTAGAATTTTTACAGACTACAAGGAAACGATAAAGTTTTTTGTGTTTCTACATCTCCAAAAATGTAACTAAGTCGAGTCTATCAGTTACAGAATACTGACATGTAGCTCTCTAATACATGATATACATTATTCCCTCTGTCAGACCAGTGTTCAGTTGGGGCGTGCGAGTCATGATGGTGGTCCGCACGCCACAAGTGTGCCATTATATATTTCATTTATATAATATTGTCAATTCTTAATGGTTAATGGTCATAATAGTTACATGACTTTATACAATGAGTTTTCCCTATACAATAGTGAAAATGTAAGTAAATATAGAAATGAGGTGGTATATTTAGTAAAGTGAGATGCAGAGACATGTACATGTTTTCGGCACAATTAGCACAACACAGATGACACAAATACACACTGTACTTAAATATCACAGTGAAGAATTTAAATTTATAACTTTCAATGAGAGAACAATTCACAATTACTTTGAGAAGCATAACGTAATGGAACAATATAAGGCTCAATTTTAGATATCTCCTTTACACAATGAGCAGGCTTCCGTGGCTGCACTCCCATACAAAACGAAGGGAACGTCAGGCGATGAAACACAGCGGGGGTGCAGCCACCGAAGTGTCGCTTATTTTTCACCAACATGACCATAGTGTGCATATTATATAGAATGAGAAAATTTTTTTAAGTCAAATATGTAGAATAATGTTAGTTTCTTCCTTTGTCAAAGATTTAAAATAAACAGCAGTTACATATCAGGAATCGATAATCTCTCATGCATAAAAAAATATCTATGATATTTATTACTCAATTTCCTTAAACTACTTGAATCACATTTTTAAGTACAAATACATGAGAGATATTTTTAACGTTCATTTTTATTGCGCATAAATTTTCACATTTTCCTATTTTGTTGTTGTCCCTTACATCGTGTGGATCGACAAATTAATGAAAATTACGCTTATTGTTTTTTTTATCTTTTTGTTCTTTTTTGTTTTAAGTTCTGGTGAGGAGGCACATTAAATATTAATTGTTGAACTGTAATAGAACTGTCTCAACTTCTCAGTCAGTTTTCTTTAAGGACGGCCCATTTATACAACAGTTTAGACACTGATTACAATGGGGTTTGAACACAGATCAATTATGTGAAGCAAATCAGTTGCAACTGAAGAGCAGTACAAAAAATGAACTATCTAGCTATTTCACTGGTTGGGCAGCGGGTTCTCCTGCCTGATGTCCGATTTCAGTTTCACAAACTCCTTGGCCACCTCGTCGTTGGAGCGCTGCGACAGGATGCGCAAGATTGTCCACCCTGTCTCGTCCATCTGGATCCTTTTGCCCAGCGACAGCCAACACGCGCAAGAACCCTGCAAACAACAGCATCAAAACCAACCTAAGCCAAGCAAACCCTGCCGTACCCTGTCGACGATGTCCTTTAACTGCATCACCGCCACGCCAACTAATCGGTCGTCCCTCGCGAAACAGTAGTCCTTGACGCAGATATGTATCTCAAAGTAATCCAACTGCTCTTCATTACCAATTGTGCTGTTGCAAAAACAAATAATTAACCAAAATACATCGCCAAACGCGTTTTGATTCAGCTTACAAATGGAAGGTCTCGTTGTATTTAGGAGACCAGTTGTTTGATTTGGATTTTGTTGCATTCTTCCGCTTCTTGTCGGAGAGGTGAGGTCCAATGAGGTTCACCTCAACGAACGGCCTGAACATACCGGAAATGACCGTCCATTTCAAATCGTTCGCTGCCACAACTGCAAAAGAACTTGATGAGTGTTTGATCGTCTCGGGCGAATGTGATGGGCAAACCTTTGGTGGTTACTTTGTGCTCTCCTGTGCCTGGATGGGTGAAGAGGTCGACTTGGATGGACACCTCACCTACGCTGCCCTCCTGCCCATCCACGGATTCTGTAAGCATGCGGCTCGTTAGCGCTGTAGAAGCGAAGTTCGAATAAATCCTACGGCCTGCTAATACTAACCTGCCTCTAAAGGTACTGCTTAATTTTACACAAGCTCAGAAGTATTAAAAAATCTTGTAATCACGACGCTAATTGAAAAACAACTACTCGTCATGCCGTAAAAATATCGTAAGAACACCATGCAAAAACTCTTCATTGATGTTTAACTCGGCTAGTCATCATTAGTTAATTATTAATAATTGTGTGATGCAAGTGTTGATTTTGGTAACTGCATGCATTGTGGGGGGTGTGATTTGCGTGCTTTTCTTTTTTGGTTGGTGTGTTGGCGTGGATTTGGAAGGGCTCTTGTGGTGTTTTCTTTTCATTATTTTTTGGAAGGTGTCTACAAATCTACCTCAATCAAAAATTGCTAAGGAGTAGTTGGAAATAAATAATTGATACCGTCACGTGTGCATGTACTGTATGTGGGTGCGTGTATCAAATTATTTATCCGCAGTAGAATTCATGTATTGCGTGTGTGCTGTGTACAAATGGTGGGGAATATATGAATTCTACCGTTCTGGGGCGGCTCTACGTAAAAATCCATCAAGAAACCAATTAACTTCTAATCATTTCCTTGATGCCCAAGCGTCAACTGTATATATATAGTAATAAAAAATGTAGCCTCTGAACGAGTTTGCAAGTGCGCCAATATATAAATACGTAAACTAGCAGCGTTTGCTCTTTGCTGTTTGGTTATTTCGGTACCTTGACGACTCTCACTCTCTCTCCTCTTTCTTGCTTTCAGAGGCTCCTCTAATGCTTCTAATCCCGTTTCTGTTTCGTCATCGTCACGTATCGAGATTTGCCGTTGTAGGTATGTCTCTTTATTGTTTAGCGGCACTTCAGGTGGAAATTTAGAGATAGAATATAATCAGAGATTCAGAGAGCGGGTGCAAAGTATAACAGAGTATTGATAGGTAAGTACGGGGCGGTCGGGGGGAATCCCCGCTCGTAAAACTCACCTTCGTTGATCTGCGTGGTGACGAACGTCTTGATCAGTGTGTCCGTCGTCTGCGTGTACAGCGACAGGGCGTATCGGAGGCTCTGCAGCTCGGCACTCTTGTCCAGGAAGGCCTTCTTCAGCCCGTTGCCCCCTGCGTGGAAGTACTGCTTGATGGTGTCCAGCGCCACGTCCAGCACGGCGCACTGCTTCGGGCTCAGGTTCTTCTCCACCTCCTTGGAGATGTCCATCACGCCGCTCAGGGCGTTCTTCACGTCCTGCTTGCCGGTCATGTGGTTCTTGAACAGTCGCGACATATCCTCGATCTTCGTGTTAGCCGCCAGGTTCTTCGCGTTGTCCGTCAGGCTCTTGAACATCATCTGCGAAACCAGAAGGTTAGAAGATGGCCAGGAATCACTAGGTGATTGATTTCATTCCACCACCTCGCCACTTGTGGGCGTGCAACAAAGGGGGTGCAGAAAGAGCGACTTGGGTTTCACAAATATTTGTCGCAATCGAACGAATCTGATTAACTAGGCATGATTTATTTTACACACATTCAAGGGCGTTCAAATAACAACCACAAATACACATAACTCTTGAACACAAAATGATAAATTGTTGATACAAACTATTTTCTTTGCCAAAACCTAGTGATTATTTTCTTTATCACTTATTAAACCAATGACGGGGCTTAAAAACTTAGCATTTGTTTTAACAAAATAAATCGATGTTGTCGTGGCGAGTAAAAAATATCAACGGATTATAAGGAACAGTAGAAAAATACTAATAATTAAAATAGAACTTTACAGAACATTTTCGTTCTGGCAATGGCTAGAATCTTATAAGAGGGTATCAAAATTACTATAAAACACAGCCGTAACCACGAAGTTATTATTACGAAGCAGTAACTAGGAAATTATGATTATGTCATACATAAATCATGTCACGACTTCAAAGCCAATCTAATAATTTAGGCTTTGTGGCATTGCTGTAAGCCCGTTAAAGATATGTTGACAACCTTCACGTTCAATGATTAAAATAACCATATAAAGTGCAATGCGGCGTCAGTCGCGTCTTCGACTGTAACACAATTGGCGTTTTACGATCTGATAGCTGTAAACGCCGCCTTCAAGAATACTTAATTGAAGCTCTATCACTTCGGAACGGCTTGTTAACAGCTCAGACCACAGGAGGAATTTTTATTGCGTTAGAACGACCGTAAAACACGTCGGGGAACCGTTCCACTTTTCATAACGGAGAATCTGCACAGACGCATTCATCCTAATCACATCAAGTATCAAATAAGAATAGAACGTGACTCCCTGGGGGGCGAGTGTTGTACAGAATAGTAGTTGTACAGGGCGTAACAAAAATCATGTGCGAAACTTTTTCTGGACGCTCATGGGAAATAATTAAACAAACTGGCAAATTCAAAATTTCAATTTTCGGAAATAAAATATTGAAAATCTCGTTGGACCTAATATAAAATTTATACCTAATCCTCTGGTTAAGGATATGTTTAGTTTGTAGTAGCAAACTGTGTCAACACTTCTACATGATCGTCGAGTTGTTTTTTTTTCATACAAGACCCGTTTCCTTTAAAATTTAAATACAAATAGCTGTTATTGACCTTTTAGACTAGTCGGCGATAGTTGATAAGTGTTGACACATTATGCTACTACAAACTGAATATATCCTTAATCAGATGCGTAGGTATAAGAATTGCTAATTGTTATTGACCTTTTACACTAGTCTACGATAATTGATAAGTGTTGACACATTTTGCTACTACAAACTGAATATATCGTTAATCAGATGGGTAGGTATAAGAATTGCTAATTTGTGCTAAGAATTTAAGATATATCTATTTAAAAGCGAAAAAAGCTGTCCACAAAGAAGTTGATTTGGAGTGGGAGCTTTCAACTTTCTCGTGGTAGATAAATTAATCATCAACTTCGAAAAGACCTGCTCATAGTATATGGGTGGACTGAGAAACATAATGATAAATAAAGTAGCGCATCATTTAAGTAAGGCAAGTTCGCAGTGTGATTTATATTTACTCCTGTATTTATATTTATAGGAACGTTGATGTGCTGACGCGGAGCGAGGTGCTATATTATTTTTTATCGATCATTTAAAGGCGATATGCTGTTCTCACCGTTTTGTCAGTCATCGGCGGCAGCACGACTGTCTTTTCCAGAATCGTCATGACGATCTTCCAGAGCTCCTTGAGCAGCCTCTTGAGCACCGTCTTCTCACAGGACTGCGCGTAGAGGGAGAGCGAGCCGTCCAGAAGGTCCATGAGCGGCCTGAGGACATCGTCGGCCTCTCCGGCCACGGCGTTCCTCTGGGCGGGCTGGTTGAGGGTGCCGGGCTGGCCTCCACCTTTGATGGAGAGCAGCAGGTCTCCCAGCTCTTTGACACTCGCAGTTATCCGAGGCTCCAGACTGTAAGAGCAGGCGGTGAAGGTTTTGGGATGTTGGTTAAAGTCGGTGGTTACCTGATGGCGAATTGGACGGCCAGGTCGTCGAGGGCGCTGTTCAAGTTTTGCTGGAGCTCGTTGAGGATGTTGGCGGCGTCTTGCTCCAGTTTTTCGCCGCCCATCGATTCGAACATCTTCTCCAGTTGCACCCGAAGCTGCTGTATGTTGTTCATCAGTATGCATGCCTGGAATTTGGGGGTTGGTTAAGATTTGGCTGTTTGAAGTTTACAGGAGGCTCACTATTCTCTCCTCCTTAAGGTGCTCTGGAAATTCTTTCTTGACTATATCCGCGTACGCTATTAACACCTTGACGATCGTCTTCGCGAACCGCTTCATGTACCGCTTCCAGATCTCCGGGTCGGGACACTCCAGCTTGGAGACGACGTCGAAGCACTGCGTCAGCTGCGTGAAGACGTCCACCACCGAGTTTGAGAACAGCGCGTGCTCGCTGCTCTTTTGGAACTGTAACATTTGGAAGGTCAAGGAGTCTGCTGCGGAGTCTGCTGAGGCTAGATACGTACCCCGTCTTTCTTATCTCTGTTGAAGGCACCGTGGAGATATTCTAAGGAAACGTCGTCGTTCTCGTTGAGCCACTGCATCACGAACGGCTCGAACCAAGCGGGGTACTCGGGCACTGCGCCCTTGTACGGAGGCACGTCTTTCACATAAGTCATGTGCACCCACTTCACCTTGAAGTGGAGGTTCATGTACGCCGAGGACTTGCAGAGCCTGTGCTGCTCGTGCTCCTCCAGGGCGTACTTCATGTCGACGGCGAATAGGCTCCACATCGTCGATGCCGAAAGCTACAACGGAACACATCAAACAGTCCAAAACCTGGCAAGATAGGACAATACGGAAGGAGAAGAGGCCTACATCCAGCATTTGGTAAATCAAGGCCGAAGAAGAAGAAGGAAAAGAAGACGTGTAAACATAAAGTTCGACAGTTGGATCGTGAACATCAGAGGTGTTACCACAGGACTTTCAGATTTTCCAATATTAGGCGATCCAAGAAGACAGTTGCAAGAAGTGTCAAGTCTCACCTGTCCGATGTTGAGCTCCTGTGGGAACTGGTTGAGCACCGGCCCGTAGCTGTTCTTGTCCTCCTCGATGACGGACAGGATGAGCGCGATGAGCTTGTGCCAGAAGTCGACGCTGTCGAGGCGCGGGCCGTGGTCCTCCGGGTCCCTCTTGGGCTCGTTCGGGTCGCTCTGGAACTCCCTGTTGAAGAGCTCGTAGGTGTTCTCGAAGAGGAACTGGTAGGTGGAGCGCAGGCAGGCCTTGACGCAGTCCTTGACGACGGTGCTGGCGCGCGGCGGGCTAGACAGCTCCTGCACCTTCATGCGGAAGAACGTGATGCTCGTGAGCAGGTCTACGGTGGACTTCAGGTCCATCAGCTTCTCCTGGCTGGACGCCGGGAAGTTGTTCCTGTACATCGAGAGGTCGATGCGCAGCGAGTTGTGCAGCTGGTCCAGGAGCTTGACGAACTTTTCCTTCTGCAATGCGAGCGCGATTTTTAATAAGTTTTTTCACCTAGGTGGCTTCTTCTAGGTGCACTCACCCCGAAATTGGAAGCTGCGAAGCGGTCGCTCGCCGACACCGCCGAGGACGCCGTCGTGTGTGCGTAGTAAGCGTTTATGTTGGCCAGCAGCATACTCATTACCGCCGGCACACCTGGACACAGGTACTTCGTGGAGAGACAGTGGAAGTGCCTATAATTATAATTTTACCAATAACCAACTCCTATTAATGAAGAACGCATCAACATTCATGAATTACAAAGTACAACTGAAGACCATTTATACAACCCATTAGATCACAACAGTGGACCACAATCTAAGATTTGGGCATCTCTTCCACAGGTCAGCAGAATTCAGTATCTCTGATTTGAGTTTTTGACGATGAATCCTAAACTTCATATAAAGCTGGTATCGATCCACAACTATTTTGGAGCTTGTGAAATAATCTTTAAATATGATTCAGAACACCAGAACACCAATTCCTCCTGTCTTTAATCTTCAAAATTTAATTTTTGATTAACTATTCTCTGCATTGTTTTACTTACAGTGGTACAGTTTTTCTACTGAAGATGCTAATATCATTGTACATTGTAGAGATGTACATTTTGCTCAATTAAATGTGGATTGTGAAAAAGGTATTCTGAGTCTTATTTGGTACGTGCCAATTTGTCGGTCCCAAAACGAAAATGGTACAAAACCAGAATAAAAAACAAACTAATTATATTTGCATTAAAATGTGTTTAGATTCATTCTGATTATAGGTGAAATCAACAGGTGAGGTCAGCACTATCAGGCAGTGTACACTACCTGATAGTGCTGACCTCACCTGTTGATAATTCTATTTGGCTTACGTCATTGCTTGATAGATGGATTCTATGCCGTATCGCATGGCGAACTCGTCGACTATTTCTTCGGCGGCTTCATCGAAGTAAACCTTCCAGGCGTCGTCGCCTTTGGCCTGCGGCAGGCTGACGATGCCCGCGTTCTGCTCGCACAGCGAGTGGAACAGGTTCTCGTGGAGGCATGTGTACTGGACGTGGTAGGGGGCGACCTTCTCCTCGCCCTTGATCTCCACGGAAATGTGGAGGCGGATTGCTCCAGAGACAGCTGACTTATCCGTTCGCTTCTCCAGGTTGTACCAGACGTCCATCTCACCGGACAATGTGCGTACCTAAGCGACGATGAGAGTAAGAGATGTACCAAACGGTTTCATCACCATGCTTCTGATACGAAGATGTTAAAAACAGGCATGACGATGGTGAGGAGGACGTTAATGGAGACGTTGACCACAACCACGATGGTGATGCAGGCAGGTGATGATAATGATGAGGAAAATCACGATTGAATTAAAAATTCTAAAGCTGTTGATGAGGCGATTATCATGATTAAATCAAAAATACATACGGGGATGAAGATGAGAAGGAAGATAATGAAGGAATATGCAAGATACAGATGAAGGCGAAGAAAACTAAGGCGTTTGTTATTTGTAGACGAACTGTTTTCATCACCATGCTTCTGATACGAAAATGTTAAAAGCAGGCATGACGATGGTGAGGAGGACGTTAATGGAGACGTTGACCATGACCACGATGGTGATGCAGGCAGATGATGATAATGAAGAGGAAAATCTTGATTGAATTAAACATTCTAATGCAGTTGATGAAGCGATGATAATGAGTAAATTGAAAATACATTCAGCGATGAAGATGAGGAGGAAGATAATGAAGGAATATGCACGGTACAGATGAAGGCGAAGAAGATTTGTTATTGTCGTTGTTGTAAATTTACTTACTTCAATGATAGTTTGTCCGAGGAAATCATCAGACTCCCGTGTAAGTTTCTGCCGGAGTTTGCTCTTGAGGTCATTATCCTCGTCCCAAACCCTCACCTTGATCCTGTCGGATGAGTTGTGACACTCGCTGAAGAGCAAATGAATTGTTTGTGAGGCGGTGCCATTGGGGGCGGCCGATGTCCTACTTACAAATAGAACTTCTCGTCCCACACAGGGTTGAGCTCCTGGGGCATTGTGCGCGTCCTCTTCTTCACCTTGCCGACCTGCACGGTGACGTAGGGGTCGGAGGTGCCGCTCTTGTCCTTGGCGATCAACCCCTGGGCGGACTTGACTGAAAGCACACACGCGGGGGGTCGTGAGGGGGGCGCCCTTCTGTGCGGACCGCGCGGGGGCGGCGACAGATGAAAGCGACAGTGGACAGAGAAAGAGACAGAATGGTGGTGGTGGTAGTGGTGGTGGTGTGGAAGAGAGAAAAGAACGGTCTCGGGGTCGGGGGGCGGGAGATGAGATGGTGATTCGAAGCGGTCTACTTACTCACACATACAAACCAACACCTCTTAAAAAGTTCTAGTGAATTAAGGGATCGCGCGGCTCCTTTGATGTTCCGGTGGCGGCAAAGACGGCGGGGCGGCTGGGGGGCGGATTAATGGCGGATTTCCATGGGGCGAATTGCCGGTTCACCACATCAAGTGTGACAGGCATTTTCAATTTACAATGCCGCCCCCGGGGCCGCCCCTCGCTTTGCTAAAACCTCGAATACATCCTACAAAATTCCATACTCCACATATTCAAACTGACACGAAGTTCTATGTTTAGACCCAAAATATATTATTAAATTTTATACAAACCGACTTTCAATATACATGCAAATCTGTTAAATCAAATATTTTTATTGATTTAAGGCGCCGATTGTGTGATGCCCAAAGCCAGGGCATTATTTTTCAATAAATAATTGAGGCGTTTATTTTAAATAGTGCACATGTCCAAAAATCAGATTATTTCAAGTTAATTAAAAATAAAAAAATATTTTAAATAAGAACAGTGAAACACGAGAAAAAACGGGGAAAAAAGTTGGAATCTAACAGGCGTGTAACAGAGAAATGAAAAAAATCTTTTGCCTGTCACACGCGACTTGTACTGTTTTTCGAGAAAACGGGTGTGTTAGTACATAGACATTGGTCTTAAGAGCCGTTTATTGTTAATAACTCGATTTGTGCATTTTTGGACTTGTGTTGTTTTTTTAAATAAACGCCTCAATTGTAAACATACATGCAAATCTTTTAAATCAAATATTTTTATTGATTTAAGGCGCCGATTGTTGTGATGCCTAAAGCCCGGGCATTAGTTTTCAATAAATAATTGTATAGATTGAATGAATCAAAATGATAAAACTGAACATTGAATGTGAAATCGATAAATATTTTTATTGATTTAAGGCGCCGATTGTTGTGATGCCTAAAGCCCGGGCATTAGTTTTCAATAAATAATTGTATAGATTGAATGAATTAAAATTATAAAACTGAACATTGAATGTGAAATCGATATTTCGTAAGTATGTAGATATTGAATTCGTTAAAAAAACGACATTTTCTACGAATTTGGTCAAATAAATTAGTTTTAAAGGAGAATATAAGAAATATGAATCCATTCTTCAAGTCCCAGTTGCAAAACCTTCTATTAAATTTAATCGCAGATAAGTTTCTGTGAGTACCATTGCTTGAATGAAATTTGAAGGCAATTAATCTCCGATTAAAGTAAAACTGAGATTAGTCCAGCAGAATATATATTTTTTAAATTTTTATGAAAACAAGAACTTCGTTTCTTGAATGGGTATATTGTCTAAAAATAAATGGAAAATAGAAATTTATGAAGAGTATTTAAATACTCGATACATTCTTCTGAATATCTTTTAATATTTGGTTACAAAAAGAAAATGTTCTTAAGAATATGCAGGGCCCGGCAGTGAAACCTGACGGTTTTTGAAATGGAATAATTCAATGAATATTCAAAATATTTTGTTATAATTTTTTTTAAATTAAAACAAACAATGGAAGTTTAAGATGTATACAAAAAAAGAATTATGAAGCAAAAATATCACTCAAATGATGACCTCCATTTTCTCTGCACTGCTTAAGTCTGTCAGCAAAGTTATTCATCATTCTTTCCATGGTTTAGCGTGGGATTGCACGCATTTCCTGCTGAATATTAGCTCGCAGTTTTGCCAAATTTCTAGACTTATCAAAGTACTCTTTTCCCTTGAGTTAACTACACAGATAACAAATATGCAAATGTGCAGAGAACATGGAAGTCATCAAATGCATGCGATCCCACGCCAAACCATGGAGAGAGTGATGAATAACTTTGCTAACAGACTTGAGCAGTCCAGAGAAAATGGAGGTCATCATTTGAGTGATGTTATTTTTGCTACATAATGCTTTTTCGATTATTATTTTGTATACATCTTAAACTTCCATTCCTTTTTTTTTAATAAAAAAAATTATAACAAAATATTTTGAATATTTATTGAATTATTCCATTTCAAGAACAGTCTACCTGTACTAGCGATTTGAATATTCTTCGTGAATATGGTAAAATCTATTCATTTGGCTTGATTTTATGGGTTTGAATGTGTAATAATTGCAAATCCAAATGTATAGAGTTTAATTGATTATGTGGGTTTGAATTATTGATTCATTGAATTATTCCATTTCAAAAACCGTCTACCGGTACTAGCGATTTGAATATTTTTCGTGAATATAGTAAAATCTATTCATTTGGCTTGATTTTATGGGTTTGAATGTGCAATAATTGCAAACCCAAATGTATAGAGTTTAATTGATTATGTGGGTTTGAATTATTGATTCATTGAATTATTCCATTTCAAAAACCGTCTACCGGTACTAGCGATTTGAATATTCTACGTGAATATCGTAAAATCTATTCATTTGGGTTGATTTTATGAGTTTGAATGTGTAATAATTGCAAATCCAAATGTATAGAGTTTAATTGATTATGTGGGTGTGCCGTTAATGTTTGAGGAGCGTGGAGATCCCTTAATTCAAGCTGTACTCTAATTACGATAAAGATATGTGGGTATAACACTCACCGGGTTATAACCGTGAAGGTAACTACAGTACAAAGAATATATAGAAAGGTAGAAAAAAGAGAAAGATAGTTTTACAGACCATCGTGCAATAGGGCGTGAAACGGCATGCTGAAATAATCAAGTTCGATCGAAATTCTGAATAGACCCAGTATCAAGAAAAGCAAGAAAGCAATTAGTGAATGTTTCTGATTATGGGGTAAATATACAGTGTCGAATGTGATGCACGCATTTCTTGCGATTCCTGGCGTTCCCGGTGTATAATTTTCGGTAGGAACTAAACCCTCCATCCAAGAATTTAGTCTCCGCTAAAGAACTGTGCTAAACAAGATCTAGATCTGTATCAGTCAGGTAATAAACAAAACGTGTTGGTGTGTATGTGTGTGGGTGGAGGTGTGTGTCGGGTGTGAAGAATCAGACACGCCCCAAGTGATCCTGCTTCTTGCTCAGTGAGTGATCGCTGAGAGGAGAGCGGAGTCCTGGCGGTGCGGTGTTGATAGAGAGAGAGAAAGAGACGTCAGGGTGTGTGTGGGTGGTGGATTACTTGGTGTGTCTCGTGTGTGTGTGTGTGGAGGTGGTGTGTACTGTAGAGTGTAAAAACCCACGAGTACAGTGGGCTTAGGTAGTTCTGTGCTATCTGTTTTTTAGCTACCTATAAGTTGGTCTCAGGCAGGTCTGGAGCTACATTCTATGGGCAAGCTGTCAATAAAGGAGCGCTTGAAGAAAATTCCACACACCAAGCCAAAAGTACACAAGCCTTTATTTGAGTTTCACCACGTGACCACGTAATCGTAATGATTGAAAGGAAAGTCAAGAAGTCTCTGTGCTCAACTTTAGATATAGATTGGTTGATAGAGGTTGGAAGAGATATTATAATTTCATATTCATGCTCTATATAGGTATGCTTATATAATATATAAAAAAGTGCAACCTTTAAAGTATCCGCAGCGGCACAAAAAAATAAATAAACAAAACTCGACACCTTGCATTAAAACATAAAATAAGTAAGTCGGAAGGTTGTAGGGTAAATAAATATAAATAGAATCGTGGAGTGTTTTTGGTTTTAGTGCAAGCTGATTCGTATATGTAAAATAAAGTACGTACAGGTGTGCTTGCGAGTGTCTAAGAATAAATTCATGTATTGTTTGCCAATAAGAGAGACAGAGAGTTCAGGGACAGAATGTATACAAGTCGCTGAGAGTACAAGGTAGTAGTAATAACATTCCAGGTGCATAAAAATAGTGAGAATGTCAGAAAAGGCACACGGTACTTTAGCGTGTTGTCTCGTAGATGATTCTATCAATTACCCGAGCGCGGTGGAGATACGGGGGGGATAGAAAAGCAAAGAGTGGGCCCGTGGGTCTCGGGTAATTCGGATAAAACGTCTACGATTTCGAGAGATGTTATAAATACAATGTAACAGTAGTAAAATTAAGTGGTTCTGCGTCCCCAATAGAATGCAGCTGGCAATACCTGTGATTGCAATCTTGCATGACCACTTGGATGTGCCCTCAATTGTCATTTCTTCGGCCTGCTCAATTGAATCAATGTGTGTGTCTGGGTCCACTGAAAATGTCGTTCTGCGCGCCGGAACCGGAAACAAGAATATAACACCGATACAAACACCACTGAACAAATGCAGGCGCGCGGGTTTTATATGCGGCAGCCTCTTTGGCGTTCGGCCCTTCTCACTCACTGGCCATGACCCACACAAGGACCCGCCATCGTCGCCATCGTGGTGTCTCTGTAGTTTATGTACAAGAACAGGTCAAATAATGGGTACTGATGAGGTGATCGGCGTTTATTGGATCTACGCGGCTGTAAAAAGTGCAATCACGTATCGATAGATAAATCAATGATCGGCACGAATCAATTCCGAATCCGTCCGCATTACGGATGCACGCGCCTCTGTCGTCTGCAAAATCAATCGCTCACGTGCAAATCCGCGAATGTTTGCACGCCCAAGCCATAAACAACTCCGCTGTTCGCCCACTCAAGCGGGAACTGCCGAATTCCAGGATTTAATCGAAATATAACAATGTACGCCGGCAACGCTGCAGCCGGCCACAAATCCGCAAACCCATAAATAATGCAACAAATTAAATATTACACCCAAATATTTAATTTCAAATTATATGCAGCAGTTGATACCAAGCCGGCGCATCCGCAATAATTGCGATTGATTTTAAATTAAATTATGTTATCTTATATGGGCACTGGCAATCAATCAAGTTTATTAACCAAATAAAATATGTATGCAATTAAAATGGAACGTTATAAATTTCTAAAACAAATGGCGCATCCACCATAATTACTTAAATAACACGGTATTTTTTAAAATATTACATTAGTAATTATGGTGGATGCGCCGGGCGTTATTTCTTTTAGAAGTTTATAACGTCTCATTATGACGTCATTGATATTTTTTAAATGGAATTTATCTCATTTTTGCACATCTGCTACAGCATCATTTATTTGGAAGCATACTTAGGTATCTATTTCTTTGAAAAGTGTAGTTTAATAAATTTAAAATATTATATTAGTAATTATAGTGGATGCGCCGGGCGTTATTTGTTTACAAATTTATAACGCCTCATTATGACGTCATTGATATTTTTTAAATGGAATTTATTTCATTTTTGCACATCTGTTACAGCATCATTTGTTTGGAAAAATACTTAGGTATCTATTTCTTTGAAAAGTGTAGTTTAATAAATTTAAAATATTATATTAGTAATTATGGTGGATGCGCCGGGCGTTATTTGTTTTAGAAATTTATAACGTCTCATTATGACGTTATTGATGTTTTTTAAATGGCATTTATTTCATTTTCGCACATCTGTTACAGCATCATTTGTTTGGAAAAATACTTAGGTATCTATTTCTTTGAAAAGTGTAGATAATAAATTCAAAATATTATATTAGTAATTATGGTGGCTGCGCCGGGCGTTATTTCTTTTAGAAGTTTATAACGTCTCATTATGACGTCATTGATATTTTTTAAATAATATTTATTTAAGTTTTGCACATCTGCTACAGCATCATTTGTTTGGAAAAATACTTAGGTATCTATTTCTTTGAAAAGAGTAGTTTAATAAATTTAAAATATTATATTAGCAATTATGGTGGATGCGCCGGGCGTTATTTCTTTTAGAAGTTTATAACGTCTCATTATGACGTCATTCATATTTTTTAAATGGAATTTATTTCATTGTTGTACATCTGTTACAGCATAATTTGTTTGGCAAAATACTTAGTTATTTCTTTGAAAAGTGTAGTTTAAAAATTCATAAAAATATTGTTATTAAAAACTGCACTTTATAAATTGTGTCGTCGTCTGCAAAATCAATCGCGTCCAAATGCTTGTAACAATTGTAAATAAATGAATCGTTCCTATGATTCGAATTTACGAAAACCCTCTCAGACCGTCTGTAATATAAAATTGTTATTAAATTATGGGTGGTGTGTTGGTTATTTACAGACACGTCCCTCTTCTATCTTGCATCCCGGCGGGAATGCGGCCCTCTGATGCGGCGCTTTCAACTTTAGTTTAATTGAAAAATGCCGCCTCTGTCGGGACCATTAATATTTCACGCCACGGACTGCAATGCTTCGACAGTTCGAATTATTCATTAGGATTCCGTTGATACAAATAAATGCCGCCGGTTTCAGCGATGATTGCGCTCGAATTTTTCGAGCGAACAGGGGTTTATCATTCTATGCATTTTTTTTCATACCTCACCATACATGTTATAGTTATCGAGATTCCTTATTAAAACTAAGCATTTTTCCAGCGAACAAGGGTTTATCATTCGATGCATTTTTTTTCATACCTCATCATACATGTTATAGTTATCGATATTCCCTATTAAAACATCGAAATTTGCCCACCCTGTACATATTATTCTACAAAATGTAGAGCCAATGCTTTAAAGATATGTTCATTAATTTTGAATTTCACGAATTCCCCAAGCTACTGTACTTTTATACAGCAAGCTGTAAACCAAATCTAGAAACTGCATACTTATAAATGAATAATTAATTCTGAATAATTCTTCTAATGAACTAAAACCTGCATTTTATAACATTATTATTATTAAATTTCAAAAATTAATAAATATTTTTTTATCATTCGATATTTAAAAAATATATATTTTTTTAAATTCGTTTTTCAGAAAAAAAAAGTATTATGAGTAGAAAACTATGTATAAACTGAAAAAACTCATGTATACGAAGGTATACATAGTAGAAAACGTAAATTTGTGAAGATTAGAGGAATAAATTTTTCTGAAAAACAAAATTTTATTAAAGAAAACCCCATTTAGTCATCACCAAATAATTTCCAATAGAAATTAATGACTTTGGGTATAAATATAATTTGGAATAAATATATTTCTTATGGGAAAATGTGCAAGATTGGACTATTTATTACCATATTTTTTTATGTATGGAAGGAATTTGGGCGCAATTGAAACCATTACGATCCTAACTGCGGACGAAGCGATAATCAATAACCGATCAAGTTTCCAATTTGAATTCGGTGGATTGGCGGGTCTTCGCAAATAGATATTAATTGTTACCGCCTGCAGTCAGGTCCAGGCCCGGTAATTGTCGGCACGAGTGACGGCGCACACGTTTCGGGTATTTATAGGTCATCACCGGGTTATGCAAATGGGCGGCCGTCATGCCCTCGGAGGCCGCCCCCCGACGCCAGTGCCAGTGCGTGTCTGCACGTCTCGCGGAGGTGTTAATCTAATTTTTGGCCGCCGCTGAACTGCCCACCCGCCCCCGCACGTCACCTGTTACGCCACGTGATCCAATAAAGCGAGCAGTTAAAACTATTAACTAAGTCAGCTACACGCCGCGGCGGGGGAGCCCGCCGGCCGTTGGGGGGCCCTGGGGGGCCCCCGCCGCGGGCTGCGGTGCCCTGCACTAACTGATCCGCACGATGTCTAGGCAGTCGTTATATACTTATATACATGGCATGTGTGAGAGATCGCCAATTAAGTTAAAAAAGGCTGAAGCGTTTTATATGGGTGAGGTCACAAAGGTTGCAAAAGCGGAACATTCAACATAGATGGCGGAGGCGCCGGGTCCAATGTTTCGGGGGGCGCCTCCGCCACATGTACATAGCACAAAATTGGCACATTGTTTCCTTGCAAGTCGACATCGACGTTGCTCGTCGGGACAAACCTGTGATGGCTATCTTGGCCGACCACTTGGACGTGCCATCAAGGACAGACTGTTTCACCGCTTTCATATGTCCCGCGTGACTCTTCTCTTCCACTCCGAACACGTCCCTGAATTAGTCCAAACAATATTTTCATCCTCGTAATGGCCCAAGTACGGTACTCACACAATCATCCACACACACAGGCGCACACACACGCACACATAGTGAGAGGGCTCTCATGCGCCCTCACGCCTCCACCAGCGGACCCGACCAACGCCCGAAGACGCTTCGGTTTTGCATTTATATTGCAAATAATGCCCGGACGCTCCCTCATTTGCATCCACTGCACGCGACACCCTCCAGTCGAGATAAACATGAATGATTCATGGGGGGCGACGTTTAATAATTTACCACGCTCTAAGTGAATGCAACGCTGGGATGCTTAAACACACCAGAACACGACACAATCAGCCCAAAAGTGAATGCTACGGCTGATTTCACTAAAATAATTGGAGCACCACTAAATTCACGAAATAATACACTTATGTTTTCACACAACTACTTTACCCCGTAAAAAAGACACATTCAACTCGTGCCATCAAATTAGCTATAAAAGGTATCGTGATTTTAAATAGATTACAAAAACTAACTTGAAAACTAATCGTGTAAGTTACAATAAAGTTACCAGGGAAATACATTACAAAAGAACAATGAAATCCATTACCTACATTACCACAAAACTCATACTTTCGAAAAAAAAAGTTCTGATATTATTCCTAACAGAAGTAATAATAATCTTGCAACAATAAATAAGTAACTAGGCCATGTTAATGTACTGATGTTAATGTATCTGATTGCCCCTTGAAATACTACAACTCCTATCTGAAGCATTTTTCTCCGGAATTTTCGAGATATTTAGCCGTATCATATAAAATAAGATACCTTGTATAATTTTAACTACACTACTCAAAACAATTGTCGCATATTTTTATTTTTTTGGTTTCTACCTACAAACACGAATCACATCAGCAAATTAAAAAATAATGGTGTTTCTTGGAATAAGCAATAATTCTCTTGAGTAGTGCAATTAAAATTATACAAGGTATTCCATTTTAAATGGTACAGCTAAATACCTCGAAAACTAAAATTTACAGAGAAAAATACTTTAGAAAAGAGTTGTAGTATTCTAAGGAGTAATCACGTATCTACTTTTTGAAATATGATAGTTTTCAAGACTTTTGATAGATATTAATTATAGATTATTCTTGCTTTTCAAAATTTTTAGTTCTTGACATTTGGCTTGTTAATTTGGTGATTTCTTCTAATTGTGAAAATAAATAGTACTCTTTTTTTAATAAAGAAAAAGTAATATATAAAATATAAGATGTTAAATTTAATTTTAGATGGAAATAAACATTATGTTGGTGCCTAATACCCAAGTACCCAATAAGCAGAAACATGTGGCGAATCTGATTTTGCAGAAAAAAATCAATCTACCTTGCCATTTCACCAAGTCACATTGACCTTCAAATAACTTGAAAACTGTCATATTTCAAAAAGTAGAAAATTGCATCTGATTGCCCCCTTGAAATGCAAACTCTTATCTGAAGCATTTTTCTCTTGAAATTTTAGTTTTCGAGATATTTGGCTGTATCTCTTAAAATGAGACGCATGGTATATTATAAGTTGTAAAAATAAAAATAAAATAATCACGGGGTATCAATCTAAAACTAGTGCCATTCAGAACTCGCACATAGTTACTATCAGACCTATTATGTTCGTTATTAATTTAATAAACCAATTTTGAAATTATTGCGTAACTACTAAACTCAAATTTGAATCTGTAAGTCAATAATACAGTTCTTATTGCCATTCTTTTTTCTAACAAACTAATCACGATTACAACACTTTTTTCATAACAGGAAAATGCCAGGAAACAGGTGGCATTAAGAACTCTAAAAAATACTCGAATATTCTGTAGTAATACCAAAAGTAAATTAAAATTGCCGGATATTTTATGATACCGTGTTGCAATGCATAGTAACGAGTGTTAATTTGTCAGTTAAAAAATCACGAGAATCGCGATGATTTGCAATCTCGGCCAGGGCATTATTAAAAATATCCAACGTTGTTTCAAATATAACAGTTTTGAAGCATTTCATTTTCATTCGTTTTGATTCATTTTTCATGTTTGCTTTGACATGAATTATAATTATGAAGTGTAGTTTGTCAATGTATGAACGTAACTAGACAAGCGATCAACAACCCAAATATTAAAAATATTCGCCGAAATGTCGTGATTGGCTAATATCAGCATGAATTAAATAATTATTAATAATTTGATTTGATAATAAGCTAAGATATCAGGACCAAATGTAGCAAAATGGTTAATTTTATTTCAAAATTGCAGCAAATTTGATATTTTCTAAAGGACTTTTAAATGTGATAGGCATCAGAAATGCAATATCAAAATTTCAATGATTCCTGGTAAAATTTCAATGATTTCTGTTTACATTTCAATGATTAGTGTTAGAATTACAAGTAATCATTGCAATGATTACTGTCAAAATTTCAATGTTTAAGACTCTGTATGGGAAATTTCAATAATGTCTGCCCTGCATTTCAATGATAACTGTCAAAATATTAATGATTAGTGTCAAAATTTCAATGATTAAGACTTCAGGATGTAGCAAAATACTTAATTTTATTCAAAAATTGCAGCAAATTTGATATTTTTTAAGGGACTTTTATATGTGATAGGCATCAGAAATTCAATATCAAAATTTCAATGATTCCTGGTAATGTTTCAATGGTTTCTATTAAAATTTCAATGATTATTGTCAAAATTTAAATGTTCAAGAGTCTGTATATGAAAATTTCAATAATTTCTGCCTTGCTTTTGATTATGCTTATTAATATTTCAATGATTTTTAACCAAAATTTAAATTATTTATGTATTCAGCTAAAATTTCAATTATTACTGTCACACACCATCATGTTAATAATATTTCTGCTGCTCGATGCGTATTATAAGTATCAAATTTTCAAGTATGCTGTCAAAATATTAATGATTAAGTATGTCAATATTTAATTTGTTAAGTTTGTAAATATCAAATATTTAATAGGTAAAAAACACACACAGGTTAGTTTGTTAGTATAAGTAACCTGTGTGTGTTTTGTACCTATTTCACAATGTATCACAAAGTGAAGCTGTCAAACGTTACTCATCAAATATTTAACTTTAATTTTAGTATCTTTGCACGCCAAAGTCTCAATTATTTCAGTCAAAATTCCAAAAATTTCAGTTAAAATTTTAACAATTTTAAATGTGCAAGACATTGTGGAAACTAATTGGATTTGCTTATAACTCGGTTAGAATAATGAAGCATATAACTCACTGATATGTGTACACATTACTTTTCTTTCAATGATTTGTATCCCAAAGTTTTGAAGAGTACTATCAAATATTATATGATTATTGTAACTTTTGAAACTTTCTATTTCTGATGGTTTCTGTAAAACTTGTATTGATTTTTACTAAGATTTAAGTGGTTTCTATCAGAATTATATCTATTTTGTCAAGCTTTCTATAGTTACTGACAAATACGATTACTGACTTTTTAATTTTAAAATTCAATGTCAAAATTCAACGTTTGCTATCAAATTTTTAATTGTTCTGTCATAATTTCAATCATTGCTATCATTATTTTAATCATTCTGTTAAAATTTCAATGATTACTGTCAAAATTTCAATGATTACAGTCCTGGTATATGAATATTCATTTTTGCTTGGTAAATTATACCTATCAAAGTTTCTATAATTTTTAAGCAGAATTTAAATTACTTATGACCATTTGTTATGTGCTCATTTAAACTTTAATTACTTATTACTGTCACCTGTCTATCACATATAATTTTTTCGAGTTTTCGGCTCGCTTGGAAAACACAATTATGCACTGGGAAAATAATTGTCCCCCTGGAAAAAATGTTTGACCATAGTAGAAATTCCAATTTTGCAATAGATTCTGCAGATATCAATGCTTGCAATTATTCCTTGGGGCATGTTATGTGTAAATAGTTAGGTGCTCCAAATCTTAAACTTATGTTTTTTTATGTAGCAAAATACTTCTTAATTTTCACAACAATTATCTTTTTTTTTAATTAAGGCTGTTTTGCATGTCGTTGGATTAAATTACGTTAAGTTTAATTTCAGTTTGAGGGCCCTAAAAATGAAATGTTGGCACATCATTCATAATTTCTAACTTCAGAAAATACTGATCCAAAAACAAGATTACAACATTCATAGTAGAAATTGCAAATTTGCAATAGATTCTGCAGATATCAATGCTTGCAATTATTCTTTGGGGCATGTTATGTGTAAATAGCTAGGTGCTCCAAATCTTAAACTTGTGTTTTCTTATGTAGCAAAATACTTCTTAATTTTCACAACAATTATCTTTTTTTTTAATTAAGGCTGTTTTGCATGTCGTTGGATTAAATTACGTTCAGTTTAATTTCAGTTTGAGGGCCCTAAAAATGAAATGTTGGCACTTTATTCATAATTTCCAACTTCAGAAAATACTGATCCAAAAACAAGAATGTTGTAAGATCCACTTCTAGTTGTTTTATTGTTATAAAACCTTTTCAAATAAATTTAGAGTAATGACTAAACGTTCAATAAAATTCAATAAAAATTGCATTGTACATATTATTTGTTGGAAGTATATGTACACGTAATCGTTCTTGACATTGAACATTTACAGAGTTATTCATAAACAAATAAGCCGCGGTTTAACGGTGGTTTAATCTTAGTAACCTTGGTAACCTTTGTAAAACACCGCTAAACCACTGCTAAGAAGTATTATCTGCTACTATTTTGGTATGCATTATATGCTATAGTTATTTTATTTGATTTATCTTGCGCAGTCAAAATATTTCTATCAAGTCTTTTTTTGTAGGAATTATATGGTATAATTATTTTACTTGACATATCGTTTACAGCAAGCAAATATTCATAGTGCTCAGCAAAACCAATTACTTGGTATTATCTTCATAAGAATTATTATGCTTGCAGTAGCTATGTGTAGTAAAACACAATACTTGCGGTTATCATTGTAGGAATTACATGGTGTAATTAGTATAGTTGATATATCTTGTGGGTTGCGGAAAATTGCTCGAAAACACATGCTCGAAAGATTGGTCCAAAAATAGTTTTTCGAATGGAAAATTGCTCGAAAGGCTTGATATATCTTATACAGTAAGCAAATATTACTTGCATTTATAATTTTATGCTGGAAATATTATACTTGATATATCTTGTGGAGCAATAAACATTTCTTGCTATTCTACATAGCAATTATACGTTAAAATTATTATGCTTGGAATGTACACCAAACGTTGTACACGCTTTTAATGTATACCAAATAAAATATTATCTTTGTAATTATTTGGGCCTTTGGGTCTGTTGGTGGAGGCGTAGTTCCGAGATTCCTTAAACTTAAAACTCAAACCACGGGATTCAAATAACAATCTGGTTAAAACAAAATCATGAGGTAATAAAATCAGTTTTTTTCGCATTTTTACGTGTCGCTGCGTCTCCACCGGCTCCTGGGGGGCGCCGGCCTCTGCCCCCCATGGAACACATTGAGGGGGTGCGGCGAAGCGGCACAAACTAAGCGGTCTTACGGTACCTGATGAGCTCGAAGATCTCCGGCTTCTCGCGCTCCCGCTGCTTCATCCTCTCCTTCATCGCCGTTATGATGCTGTGCGCCTTGTCCTCGGCCCCGTGCTTTGAGCTCTTCTCAGCCGCCCCTTAAACAGAGAATAAGGACACAAAAGGTTAAAAAAAAATCAACAGGTTAATATGTTTATGTATTTTATTGAAATGTTATCGGAAAAAATGCTTCTCATAAAGGGTCTAGGCTACGTGATTCTGTACTTATAATCATATCGCAGATTGGTTAATAATGATATCTTTGTGCTTGTGCCATATCCTGAAACATTATTAAACAAATGTTATCGGAAAAATTGCTTCTCACAAAGGGTTTAGGCTACGTGATTCTGTACTAATAATCATATCGCAGATTGGTTAATAATGATATCGTTGTGCTGAAACATTATTAAACAAATGTTATCGGAAAAATTGCTTCTCTCAAAGGGTCTAGGCTACGTGATTCTGTACTAACAATAATTTTGAACGATCATATAGTCGATTGGTTAATAACGATATCATTGTACTTATGCCATACACTAAAACATTATTAAACAAATGTTATCGGAAAAATTGCTTTTCCCAAAGCGTCCAGGGTACGTGATTCTGCAACGGATTCCTCGGCGCCGCGACGCCAGCGTCCCCGAACCGTTAAGGATGTGCGCTCCTGCGGACGACGCCCGCTTTATCGCCGCTATTTGCGTATCTGTTCTTGAGAGGATCGAGCTGTGCAGACGACGCGCTGCTATGGAAATTTATAACGACGAGATTCCGTTTCGCCAGAGGAAAACGAAAACCGCGAGTGATGCGAGACTGCTGTGAGCGTATCGAGTTTGGAATTGTTAGTGAAGAATCATGTCAATGTGCTGGAAACTTCGGCGTTTATTGAAAGTAGTAAACTCGGGTGCTGAAATTGGGTTTTATACTTATACGTAAGGGTATACGATGGAATTATTCTGGGATCAATTATTTCTGATTCATTTACATTATTTGTTAGCACCATTAATTAGCAGATAACATCCCTTATAGATAACTGTTAATTATAAAAATGTAAAATTATATCTACTTATATCGATTATAAATTCTTACTTTTTTTTAACTTTTTTAAATTATTTTTAGTAGTTATTATTTACTATTATAAGTATGTAATTACTTCAAGTAAGCAATTGAATTAATATCATCATCAAATTTAACGATCAAATATAATGGAGTTTCTATCCCAAGACGGATCGAACCTTTACGAATTGCTTCTCCTGGAGCTTCGTGTGCCGTCAATGTACACACACCCCGTCTGTACGGGACGTGGATATGTGAATCAATCAATAAATGTGTAAATGGGGTATTGATCTGCACGTCGGGACCGTCCCGGTGTGGATTGTGCCGACCAGAAAGCGAACGCACAAATGAGCAATTATGGTGGAGGCGCCGGGCACCAGCTGAAAACCATTGTTACAGCGAATCCAATTGCGTCGTCTCCGCAATAATAACATTGCTGATTGTTATGTTGCGCTTCAATCTGTTTCGCGGAGTAGATTTTAAATGGATTTTTTTATGGCTCAGATGACGTGCAATTTTTTTTAACGAACCTCGTGGCTCAGTTTCATTTTGCGGCTTTAATATTTTTAGATTACAATTGCAAATTCACTACACCTCGCTGATGTTAAATGGGCATATTCACGAATTTGTACGCAATTTTATAGAATTTAAGAATTAATTACGTTTGAATTGGCCGGAAACATTTTTATTTTGCATAGCAATTGAGGGGTGTAATGGAAATCGCCAGATTAAAACTGCATCCTCATCTCACTAAAGTACCTCCGCTGGCATTCCATGAATTCACAAATAAGTGTGCCATTGATGTAATATAATTACGAATTCTTTTCGAGTGGCACAAACATTTCTGCGTAATTTTTTTTGCAGCTCAAATTTCCTGAAATATGCCGCACTGGGGCCGTCTCTCCTTGGGTGGTTTCCACGTGCCGGAAAATCGCCCCGGGCAGGAAAATTGCAGTGCGCCGTCGAGCCGGCCGTAATAACGCCATTACGGGAGGCTCCGGTCCGGAACGGACTTTCCGAAACGTCAACGTAATTTGTTATTATCGCTTCTAAACCTCTTTGTCCCGATTTTCGCCGCTGCGCCCTTTGTTTCGACCCCCAGAGCCGCCCTTTATCCGCAGTCTTTCAGCGAGCGTGAAAATCACGAGGAAATGGAATCGGACCCGCAAGGCTGGCCATGGAAATGGAGGTTTAATGGCGCGATTGTTGCAATTTTGCGTGATTAATTAATCGTGCCAACTGTTTAATGGTTTACATGCAAAACCAACATGTTAATTAATCATATTTTATTGTAATATTTTTCATATTTCAATAATGTAAATAAACACGTCCTAAATCTTGATTATCAAGATCTTAATCTTAATCATCAAGATTAAGGACGAACAAAAATAAAATAACTTACTTAAATTGTGTTCAAAAATCCAATAATAATTTGATTTTATCAACGTCATTCATTCATTGTATCATATAATTTCGATAAACTAGCCTCGAAGATTATATGAATTGCTCACATGCTAACGCTTCGTTCATTAAGGCTTCGCCTTCTAATCTGCAATTATGATTTAGATTTGTGCTTACAATGAGTACTTAAAATGTAACTTTTAATACTTGTTAATGTGCTGTTGTTATTTCAAGACATAAATAATCTCAAGCACTAACGTAAATCATGCCAAAGAATAAGACATAGAAACTTTGATATTTAAGTAATTTGTGTCCCAGTGTTTGTGGCGATTTTAAATTATGTGCTGATAATTACTGCCATTAATAGTCGCTAAACAGCTGTGCTTATGAACGCGAAGTTTATAGCTGGCAAATCGATTAGTCCTCCAGTATTCGGTTCGCATTTACAGAGCCCTAATTCCCAGAGTTTATCACCAATAATCAAATAGGCCCCGAGGGCGTGTGTCGCCTCTACAATTTTCCTCTAATACTAATTCATGTACTTATCGATTCTTCCTTCCAACTCCCGTGCTAGCAGTTCCGTCCAAATTACAGTTTACTGAAAAACGCTCGCAATTTTCGCGCTCAGAGATTCCTTTCGGACCAGAGGACATTGCAAAAAATAAATAGATATAGTCGTGACCAGATTAACTTGGGTGATGACGCAGGTGTTTGCACCTCTCCATGCAATATTCTTTTATCGCACCTTACTTTGCTGGGGTACAAAACTGGGACAGAAATTGCTTAAATATGATGGTTTCCGTGCTGTCTTTAGCACGATTTACTGACTTTCAGGCACGCGTGAAGTTTTTGTTTATTTCGTACCCAAAGAATTGAAGGAAAACAATAGCTATTTGTGCAATAAGTCAAATTGTTTTCACTATTTATCAAATGCATTTCCCTCTGGTCAAGATGGTTTAAATATTAGATCATTGAAAAGCATTTGAAAAATAGTGAAAGCAATTTGACATATGGGGAATACATTTGATAGAATATTGATAAGTGTTGACAAGATGGAAAAGCATTTGAGCTGACTGAAATGTCAACACTTGTCAATATGGTTTCAAATGTATTCAAATTATTTTCACTATTTATGAAATGCATTTCCCTCTGGTCAAGATGGTTTAAATATTAGATCATTGAAAAGCATTTGAAAAATAGTGAAAGCAATTTGACATATAAGGGAATACATTTGATACAATATTGATAAGTGTTGACAAGATGGAAAATCATTTGAGATAAAGTGAAACACAACTCATACATGATGAAAAGCAATCGGAAAACTCTATATGATCAGGCACAAATTTAAAATTGACGTTAATTATAAAATTGCTCTTCTGAAGTATATTTTAAAGTTGATATAGATTTCAGCTCCATTTAATTTTAGTTAGAATTTTATATTTGATTTGAAAAGCTTAAAAAGTTTTAAAAACGAGGTTTGTCAGCTCTTCTGTTTTCAATTAATTCAATTTAAGTTTCAGTTGAAGTAAAGTAAATCCATATAACTTAGCTACAGTTAATGAACTAAAAAACTAGTTTATTACTCTATCTATTAATTTCTATTACTATAACTACACTTGCGGAAATTTGCAGTTTTCATTTTTACTCATCAAATCTTATCTAAAAATTGACGTAAAGTTATTAATTTGCTTAATGAATAAAATATGTCCTGCTAAATTATAAATTACAGAGTTTTCCGAATGCTTTTCACCATGTATCAGTTGTGTTTCACTTTATCACGTTTTCCCTCTTGTCAACACTTATCAAAATTGTTTCAAATGTATTCAAATTGTTTTCATTATCTATCAAATGCTTTTCCCTCTTTTCGAGATGGTTTAAATATTAGATCATGGAAAAGCATTTCGAAAATAGTAAAAGCAATTTGACATATGGGCAATACATTTGATCCAATATTGACAAGTGTTGACAGGATGGAAAAACATTTGAACTAAAGTGAAACACAACTGATACATGGTGAAAACCAATCGGAAAACTCTGTATGATCAGGCGCAAACTTTAAATTGACGTTAATTATAAAATTGCTCTTCTGAAGTAGATTTTAAAGCTGATATAGATTTCAGCTCCATTTAATTTTAGTTAGAATTTTATATTTGATTTGAAAAGCTTAAAAAGTTTTAAAAACGAGGTTTGTCAGCTCTTCTGTTTTCAATTAATTCAATTTGAGTTTCAGTTGAAGTAAAGTAAATCCATATAACTTAGCTACAGTTAATCAACTAATGAACTAGTTTATTACCCTATCTATTAGTTTCTATTACTATTACTACACTTGCGGAAATTTGCAGTCTTCATTTTGACTCATCAAATCTTGTCTAAAAATTGACGTAAAGTTATTAATTTGCTTAATGAAAAAAAAAAGTCCTGCTAAATTATAAACAACAGAGTTTTCCGATTTTTTTCACCATGTATCAGTTGTGTTTTACTATATCTCAAATGCTTTTCCCTCTTGTCAACACTTGTCAATATGGTTTCAAATGTATTCAAACTGATTTGACTATTTATCAAATGGTTTTCCCTTTTTTTCGAGATGGTTTAAATATTAGATCAGAGAAAAGCATTTGAAAAATAGTGAAAGCAATTTGATATATAGGGAATACATTTGATACAATATTGATAAGTGTTGACAAGATGGAAAAGCATTTGAGCTAAAGTGAAACACAACTGATACATGGTGAAAAGCAATCGGAAAACTCTATATGATCAGGCACAAATTTTAAATTGACGTTAATTATAAAAACGCTCTTCTGAAGTAGATTTTAAAGTTGATATAGATTTCAGCTCCATTTAATTTAAGTTAGAATTTTATATTTGATTTGAAAAGCTTAAAAAGTTTTAAAAACGAGGTTTGTCAGCTCTTCTGTTTTCAATTAATTCAATTTGAGTTTCAGCTGAAGTAAAGTTAATCCATATAACTTAGATACAGTTAATGAACTAATAAACTAGTTTATTACTCTATCTATTAATTTCTATTACTATAACTACACTTGCGGAAATTTGCAGTCTTCATTATTACTCATCAAATCTTGTCTAAAAATTGACGTAAATTTATTAATTTGCTTAATGAATAAAATATGTTCTGCTAAATTATAAATTACAGAGTTTTCCGATTGATTTCACCATGTATCAGTTGTGTTTCACTTTATCTCAAATGCTTTTCCCTCTTGTCAACACTTGTCAATATGGTTTCAAATGTACTCAAATTGTTTTCACTATCTATCAAATGATTTTCCCTCTTTTTGAGATGGTTTAAATATTAAATCAGGGAAAAGCATTTGAAAAATAGTGAAAGCAATTTGATATATAAGGAATACATTTGATACAATATTGATAAGTGTTGACAAGATGGAAAAGCATTTAAGATAAAGTGAAACACAACTGATACATGGTAAAAAGCAATAAGAAAACTCTATATGATCAGGCACGAATTTAAAATTGACGTTGATTTTAAAATTGCTCTTCTGAAGTAGATTTTAAAGTTGATATAGATTTGAGCTACTTTTAATTTTAGTTCAAATTTTATATTTAAATAGAAAAGCTTAAAAAAGTTTTAAATACGAGGTTTGTCAGCTCTTCTGTTTTCAATTAATTCAATTTGAGTTTCAGTTGAAGTAAAGTAAATCCATATAACTTTAGCTACAGTTAATAAACCAATAAACTAATTTATTACCCTATCTATTAGTTTCTATTACTATAACTACAGTTGCGGAAATTTGCAGTCTTCATTTTTACTCATCAAATCTTGTCTAAAAATTGAGTAAAGTTATTAATTTGCTTAATGAAAAAAATATGTCCTGCTAAATTATAAATTACAGAGTTTTCCGATTGCTTTTCACCATGTATCAGTTGTGTTTCACTTTATCTCAAATGCTTTTTCCTCTTGTCAACACTTGTCAATATGGTTTCAAATGTATTCAAATTGTTTTCACTATTTATCAAATGGTTTTCCCTTTTTCTCGAGATTTTTTAAATATTAGATCAGGGAAAATGATTTGAAAAATAGTGAAAGCAATTTGATATATAGGGAATACATTTGATACAATATTAATAAGTGTTGCCAAGATGTAAAAGCATTTGAGATAAAGTGAAACACAACTGATACATGGTGAAAAGCAATCGGACACAAATTTAAAATTGACGTTAATTATAAAATTGCTCTGCTGAAGTAGATTTTAAAGCTGATATAGATTTCAGCTCCATTTAATTTTAATTAGAATTTTATATTTCATTTGAAAAGCTTAAAAAGTTTTAAAAACGAGGTTTGTCAGCTCTTCTGTTTTCAATTAATTCAATTTGAGTTTCAGTTGAAGTAAAGTAAATCCATATAACTTAGCTACAGTTAATGAACTAATAAACTAGTCTATTACAATATCTATTAATTTCTATTACTATAACTACACTTGCGGAAATTTGCAGTCTTCATTTGTACTCATCAAATCCTGTCTAAAAATTGACGTAGAGTTGTTAATTTGCTTAATGAAAAAAAAAATGTCCTGCTAAATTATAAATTACAGAGTTTTCCGATTGCTTTTCACCATGTATCAGTTGTGTTTCACTTTATCTCAAATGCATTTTCCTCTTGTCAACACTTGTCAATATAGTTTCAAATGTATTCAAATTGATTTCACTATCTATCAAATGCTTTTCACTCTTTCGAGATGGTTTAAATATTAGATCAGGGACAAGCATTTGAAAAATAGTGAAAGCAATTTGATATATAGGGAATACATTTTATACTATATTGATAAGTGTTGACAAGATGGAAAAGCATTTGAGATAAAGTGAAACACAACTGATACATGGTGAAAAGCAATCGGAAAACTCTGTAATTTATAATTTAGCAGGACATATTTAATTCATTAAGCAAATTAATAACTTTACGACAAGTTTTAGACAAGATTTGATGAGTAAAACTGAAGACTGAAAATTTCCGCAACTGTTGTTAAAGTAATAGAAACTAAGACAAAGTGAAAAGTGATTGAGATCAAGTGAAACAACTGATACGTGGTGAAAACCAATCGGAAAAACAAACTTAAAATTGACGTTAATTATAAAATTGCCGTTCTGAAGTAGATTTTAAAGCTGATATAGATTTCAGCTCCATTTAATTTTAGTTAGAATTTTATATTTATTTTGAAAAGCTTGAAAAGTTTTAAAAACGAGATTTGTCAGCTCTTCTGTTAATTTAGTTTGAGTTCCAGTCGAAGCAAGGCAACTCCATATATCTAAGCTGCAGTTTACGTGACTTAAAAAGCCTTGATTACAACTAACACTGGTCTTAAAAGCTTCTGATGGATAGGGGAACAGTAGGACGAAACATGGCGTGATTATTCGTTCAAATGATGAATGGGCTTCACAAATTGCTGTAATATTTGCTTTCACTTAATGGTTTCGTAGAGAGTGGATTAATTTGCTAGTGTGTTGCTTATCTTGCTCGCGAATTAATCCATTTGGCGCGGCGCTTTTAATGGAAATAGAGTGGCAAGGCAATTCGCAGTTTAGTTGTACTGCATTAATTAATGACGCAGTTCTGCGAAGACGAATCGGAGGAATAAAACGGTAATGAATTGAAAAGTAACCTCCAGCCAATGCAAATGACGATTAATATTTAAATGGATTTGCGTACTAACCAATATTTGTTTGATTGGCATTTTTAAGTAGCATGGAATAGTTGCTCTTGCAGTGTTTTTGGATATTTGTGTAATTCTGAAGAAAATTGGAAGCAAATTAAAATTTACTGACAAAATATCCAATTATTTTATAGTACAAGTTAAAAAATGTATAGCAAACGCTAAGACGCATTTACTATAAATGCGTCTGCGTTTATTGGTGACAACCTCTGGAATTAGGGCTCTGTAAATGCGAACCGAATACTGGAGGACTAATCGATTTGCCAGCTATAAAATTCGAGTTCATAAGCGCAGCTGTTTAGCGAGTATTAATGGCAGTAATTATCAGCACATAATTTAAAATCGCCACAAACACTGGGACACAAATTACTTAAATATCAAAGTTTCTATGTCATATTCTTTGGCACGATTTACGTTAGTGCTTGGGATTATTTATGTCTTGAAATAACAACAGCACATTAACAATTACATTTTAAGTATTCATTGTAAGCACAAATCAAAATCATAATTGCAGATTAGAAGGCGAAGCCTTAATGACTAAGCGTTGGCATGTGAGCAAATCATATAATCTTCGAGGCTAGTTTATCGAAATTATATGATACAATGAATATCTTCTACAGTTTTTTTTTCATGAATTATAGAATTTTTGGTATAATTTATCATTCCTTTACGAAAAAAAAATGTACACGTTGAAAGAATAAATAACCGTAATTACGTATTTACAAACAATATTATTTATAAGACACTAATAACGCCCCAAATCATATTAACACCTTCCGACGTACATTATAATTCGTGCCTTGTTATTATTGCTTGGGCAGGCTTTAAGTGAGTTGCGATGGACTCCTCGAAAATGCTGTTTTGACTCAACATGTGTCAATAACACGCGAGCGCTGACGACCTTTTTATTACCATCGTTTCCCTCCGCACGATAAACACCGTTATTTTTTCACGTTTTGCATTACAAATTCACGAGCCAGTTACGGGTGCAACCGTAAACATTGAAACTAGGACACAGCGTCCAAACATCAGTCGCGGAATCGAATTGCCCGAGGTTACCGAAATTGGAATGTGGACTACTATGTAGGCCAGGAATATTGGCATTGATGGATATGTGTCGTGATACGAATAATTAATCAACTCCGGACGCACTGGACTAATGAGCCCCACCAGGTCGAAACCGGTCTCTAATTGTATGGAGACATGATAAGACTGTCATCGCAGAGATGATATCCAAATGTACAAATATTTTAATTAAATTAAACCAATAATTATTAAATTTCAGAAGTAAAATAGTTAATCGATTTTAAAAATTGTTTCTCCATACTATTTGTAAGTGGATGCAATTAAGGTGGCACTTACTTGATCGGCGCCGTTTCGCTGAGTAATTTTATTAACGATTGTAAAAGTGCATCAGGACCGAAGTGGAGCCTTCGATAGCTGTAAATTCCCCGCTATGGGCAATAAGAAGTGTTTTTAATACCGTAACGTTTAAACGTAGAGCAATATTAACAGGCAGTCAGACGCCTCCATAAGAATTGCTATTGCAGCTAAGAGCTGCCAGTCTTGTCAGTTGAAGTCAATAAAAACGTTATTTATCATCTAATATCATTAACGAATGATTTAGTATGATTCGATACATATACGACGTCGTTATCATCAAAGTGTGATCAGGGTAAAGTGGTGCAGTCGCACAACAAAGAGATATCGTTGCAATGTGTCATTAAGTAGTGGGAGGAATATTAAAAAAAAGTAATTCAAAGTTCAATTTAAAGTGCTTTGAAATTATTAGTAAAGCGCCAATATAATTGGCCTTTACAACCTTTCAATTACATATAATGTATGCAAGATGTTGGACATCCAATAATTTACTTTATATGTAAATCGAATAGGGCGTGACCAACCACCAGTTCTATTTGATCTGTCAGTAATAGATGTAATTAATTTATTGATTCCAACTTAGCTTTGATACAAATAACACAAAATGGCAAATTGTTGCTGACAACAAATAAATGAAGGAATTTTGCATTGGACAGTAAACTTTTAACCAACGTGTTTCGAAATTTTCTTCTCTCGATTTACTTAAATATTGACCATAAATAGCTCTTCGGAGTTTTTACATTTTCCAAACTTCATGCTAATTTTTGTGGTTCAGAAATAGAAATGTTGTCCCTTGTTGATGTACACGTTTCGAAAAAAAAAACTACCAAATTCTGGGCCTAGAGGTATTTTTTTTATATAAAATAGTAAAAAATAGTACCTAAATAGTAAAAAATTCGTTGAACTGCTCAGTCAATCATAGATTTTTTTTACTATTTAGGTACTATTTAATACTATTTTATATAAAAAAAATACATCTGGGCCCAGAATTTGGTAGTTTTTTTGTCGAAAAGTGGATATCAACCAGGAGCAACATTTCTATTTCTCAACGACAAAAATTATCATGATGCATTTGTAGAAAATGTGGAAAAAACACATTTTTTTCTATAAAGATTTGTCCAAAACAGTTTCAAATTATGAAAATTCGATATGTGCTAGATATGTTTAATTTGTTTATTTTTTTTTTGTGAGTAAACTAGTTTAAAATATTAGAAAACAAGAAAACATTGTATTTTTTGACTGACTGGACATTTGTACCATGAACTTTTATGTGAAAAAACACTTTCACATTCTGAAAATATTATGTGCTAGATTTGTTTCGTTTATGTCTTCAATGGTAATGTATTATAAAAAATATATTATTCGCAAATGGTAGTTTCCACGTGAATATTGGCATACAGATTCTTTATTTTGTGCTGGAAATATACATTTTTGAAATATTGTCTAAATATTCGTGGTTTCCAAATTTTCTACAAATCCACCGTTGAAAATCAGAGAGTGGTAGGTAAGTCTTTTTTTTAAGTTCATAGAGTTCAGAAATATATAAGGGGGACATGTCCCTGGATTCATATCTAGACATATCTGAATTAAAAAAAGGAACTCTGGTTTTCAACGGATTAAATAATGAATATTTTTGATGAGAAAAATGAACAGATTTATAGAAAGAAAACTGGTCGGATAAAACCTATAAATTTGGATAATTCAAATGACACTTTTGGCAAAATTGTTTGAAATACAGAAAATTTAGGCTTTTCTGATTGGACTTTTTTACTGGAATAAAAATGTATTTTATAGTCAACTCGTTTTTAGTCAACTCATTAGAAATTGGATTTTTTAATCTTATATTTCATGTTTGGTCAAAAATTTGTAACAAAATGTAATCCTAAAAACCTTTTGTGAACAGATTTTGATTTGGAAAAATGTATTTTTTAGTCAATTCGATTTTAGTCAACTCGTTAGAAATTGGATTTTTTAATCTTATATTTCATGTTTGGTCAAAAATTGGTAACAAAATGTAACCCTAAAAACCTTTTGTGCACAGATTTTGATTTGGAAAAATGTATTTTTTAGTCAATTCGACTTTAGTCAACTCGTTAGAAATTGGATTTTTTAATCTTATATTTCATGTTTGGTCAAAAATTGGTAACAAAATGTAACACTAAAAACTTTTTGTGCACAGATTTGGATTTGGAATATTTTCTATAACAGATATTGCTCTACCGTTTCCCCATGTAAAAATCTATTGTTTCTCCATATATAATCCTTAAAGTTTGTTATTGTGTTTTGTGAAAGTTTCAGCTTTATTTTGATTAATAATAATAATAAGCCTTTATACTGAGCCAATGGATGTGAGAAGTCAAAAGTGGCTACAAGCCGAACATTCAAGTTTAGCTGGCTATGAGTTTTGATGTTTTTTAAATGTGAAAAGCAAGAAAATCACTAACAGTTTGGAAAATTTGTGCTATTTCAAATAATAATCTTTTTAATTATTCGTGTTTTGTGAAATTTTTAATTTTACCATACTCAAGTTTCACAGTAATTTAAAAATTACTAAAATTCAAAATTATAACTTTCAAACTCATTTGTACGTTGTTTTTTGTGAAAGTTTCAGCTTATATTTTGATTAATAATAATAATAATACGTCTTTATTCACTGAGTCACTGCATGTGAGATGTTAAAAGTGGCTATAGGCAGAACATTCAAGTTTAGGTGTCTATGAGTTTTGAGGTTTTTTAAATGTGAAAGGTAAGAAATTGGAGATATTCTGAAGATTTGAATTTTAGAATTTATACGTTTTTGTAAAACTGAGTCGTAAATTTTATGGTAAATCGAGTTTCCTTTATAGATTCGCCTTTTTGTGGGTACCATCATCGTGTTTAACAGGAATTCCAAAAACTGATTAAATTGAATATCACAATTCATTTAATTTTACCATTTATATGAAATTTCATCTTTGATAGTCATTGAAGTTTGGATTCCTATCAAAGTTTTAGCAAAGTTATTGTAACAAAATCGCATGAACTTTAAAGCTACCACAATATTTTTTTGTCAAAAATCTTTAGTTAGTAAAACATTGGGACTTTTTACACTTTTCATAAATATTGATATTTTTCTGGTGAAACAATCGACAAATTACACAGTGTCTCAAAAGTGACGCCCGTGCCTTTTTGATTCTGTTCAGGATGCTAAAACAAATTGAAAATTAAGTGTGGAACATTTTCCGTTTGTCCCTCGTTATAGAGTTATTGATAAAAAAAACAAAATATTGTCCACATCTATCAAACTAATTGTCAAATTTGATAGTTGACAGTTGACAGATAATAACTCTATAACGAGAGACAAACGGAACATTTCTCACTCTTAATTTTCTATATGTTTTATCCCCCTGAATCAAATCCCAAAAGCACGGGCGTCACTTTTGAGACATCCTGTATATGAAGAAAGTAGTCATACAAAACCTATAAATTCTGATCACTAATCACTAAAATGCCATTTTTGGCAAAAAACTTTGAAATCCTAAAAATTAAAATCCTAAAATTAAGGTTGTTTTAGTCAACGCGTTAAAACATTTTTTTTAATCTAGTTAAATATTGACGTTTGGATTTTATAAATAGTAATTTATTACAGAAAATATTATACAATCACAGATTTGAATTTCTACTTAATTTTCATGTAGATTTTTTCTTTTATTTTGGAAATACAATTTTTTCAAATATTGCAAATGATCAAGTAGTAAACAATTTTGATTGAGGCTTACTGCCCTTCAATAACAAAACAATATGTGTAGATAAAATAAAATGAAATAAAATTTTTGTTTCTTGATTATCCAAGTTCTAACCCCTGAAGGTTTTTTTATATAGTTTGAAATCTTCGAAAATGGGAAAATTTTTGACTGCTTTTGGAATAGAACAGAAAATAATATACAATCACAGATTTGAATTTCTACTTAATTGGTATATAGATTTTTCCTTTTATTTTGGAAATATAATTTTTCCAAATATTGCAAATGATCAAGTAGTAACCAATTTTGATGGAGGCTTACTGGTTTCAGTAACAAAAAATATGTGTAGATAAAATAAAATGAAATAAAATTTTTGTTTCTTGATTATCCAAGTTTTAAGCCCTGAAGGTTTTTTTATATTGTTTGAAATCTTCGAAAATTGGAAAATTTTATGGCTGCTTTTTTACTTATAACATTTTTGTGCGAAATCGTTAAAATTTTCACAAAAGTTCTGAAAATATGTTCCCTTTGGACTCAAAAATTGGAACACAGATTTTTTGTTTTGTAAATACTATTTCCAGGTTGAATTTATCAAGATGCCAGGAGTGGTGACTTTAGGCTCCGACTTTTAGCTCCTCAAATATCCATCTTTGGACAAACCTTTTGAATTTCGTAGTATAAAACTTTTTTTGAAAAATCGGGGAAACACTTTCAAATTCTGGAAATCGTAAGTTCTGTAGTTGTTCTATTTATTTCTTTAATGGAAATTTATTATAGAAAAGGTTATTTGATTACAGATTAGATACAGAGAGATAATTCCAGATTTTAGTTTGTACTTAAATATTGGACTACAGATTTTTTATTTTGTTCTGGAAATATATTTATTATTATACGGTAAATAAATTCGGCGTTTTTTGGTGTGAAAAAATAAATTTATAGAATGAACTGTTGATTGTCCTATATTATGGTTATGATTGTGTTGTGAAGTAACTCGCAAGAATAAACGTACTAAGTTATTACGTAAACTCGTAATAACGTCTAATTACTAAGTATTAACCTGTCCGTTTATTCCTGCTGAGTAACTTCACAACACAATCATTACATTTTTATTCGTTAATATCTACTTTTGAGCAAAATCTGTCACATTTTGCATCCTTGCAAAACCGATTATTTTTAATTTTTATTCGTTAATATTTACTTTTGAGCAAAAACTGAAAAGTATGCAATTCTCTAAAGCTGGTTATGTCTTTCATAAATCGCTATTTGACCAAAGTCTGTATGACCTCAAGAAAATATTCGATATGAAATAACGCCTATACCTCAAGAAACTCTTGGTAGAGTCATGAAACATGGGTGCGAATTTGTTAGCACTCACTCTAACGGCGGACCCTTGGGTGATTTTATTTTCAAAAATTTGTAATGAAAATCGTATTGAATTAAATTACCATTTGTCGTTTACATGTCGGTTTTCCCATATTGTATTAAAAGTTGCAATAAAAACAAGCGATCTTGATTTGCTTAATAATCAAGATCACAGATTTTAGTTTGCCGCAGTTTCTTCTGCGAACGTTTAAATTCTGGCAAGTAAGCAGTAATCAGCACCTCCCTGTGCAAGTGTTTAAACATGTCAAGTAGCGCCTCGAGTTAATGGCGCACCGAATTAGGGGCGCGATTAAGGGCAATTAAAGGTTCTCCGGGGGTGGCATGGTTAATAAGTATGAAAATGTACTCACTTTGTAGGCAGTCGGCGTTGAGTAGGTCCTTGCACTTCTCGTGGCACTTGACCCCACACTCGGTGCACCTGACCCCCTGCCTGGCGATGCCCCAGAGGAGGCCCTCGCACTCGTAGCAGTAGGTCGGCGAGGTGGCGGTCCAGAGGACGAAGTTGTGCGGCGTGGTGCTGCTGATGGGATAGATGAGGGCCTGAAGGGTCTTCTTGTACACGTGCATCTTCTACAAAACGCCATCGCAACGGATTAATGGGTGCGGGGCGCGCGGGAGAGCGACGGGAAGGGCGCGTCTCTCACTATGAATTCGCTCTTTTTTTTTTTGAATTCGAATCATAAATAAATTGTAGAGTAAAAGAAAAAAGTAACGAACGGTCAGTAAGATGCCAAAATGCGCCTCTGAGTAAACTCTAAGTAAAAGCCAATAACCAGCAACTCAAGTAAACATTCCCACAAAAAAGTGAACAACAGAAAAAAGTAATGCACTTTCCGCCAGTCAAGTAAGGAAACCAGCCAATTGTCTCTTCAAAAGTAATCAACGTATTTTAAATTTATTCTGCAAGGAAAACGTGAATTACTTTGTCCTGCCCTCCACAAACGTGGCTCTAAAAATTTCAAACAAAACCAAAAACAAATCGCTCATAACCAGGTGTGATCGCAGCAACAATAATAAATGTAAATATACGTTCATTACTTTGTTCTAATACAGTACATTCTCTGTGCTAAAAAAACTCTCTAAGAAATTAAACAGTGTGTAAACCATTTGAAGCCAGTTGTAAGCATTTCTTAAACGTCTACTAAAAATTAATCTCACTATAAAATATTTAAACGCAATGCAAATTCAACAATGCAGTAACTTGTTTATGTAGGTTGTATATAAATGTCGTCTGATTTGTGTGCCGCTTCCCTGTGTGCCCGCGGTTCGCCACGTTTCGACTTTACGACCCCTCAGGAGCGCAAAGTGCGAAGCCAGGCCAGGTGATGATAAAACCTCGGCGCGACAACAGGAAACCGGCCGAAAAATAATATCGGTGCAGAGAAAATGTTTGATATGTATATATATTTATGTATAATCTAAAGCATGTTTGTATCTTTATATATATAGCAATAAAAATCCTACTGATATGTTCTGTTTTACTACATGGTCCAAGCTACGCTTTTACCCTTACCAATGCAAGCTGTAAAGTTTACACCATAAAAATTACATTCAGAATCGGGGGGCCACACATCGCATCACTGGCACTGTCCATCACTCACGTGCACAGTGCCAATAAACGATCGTAGGTCAAAAAACACATTAAGAAAACACATTTCATGTTATATTATGTCTGCGTGTGTGTGTGTGGGTGTGTTTGTGGAAAGAGGTAGAGGTAAAGGTGTGCGCGCGTGTGATCATAGGAAGCGCACACTCTGAAAAAAGTGGGATTACATTCGACACCGGAAAGTGTTGAGCCACAATGCGAGCCTGGTTATTTTTATGCACCAAAAAACGCGGTTATAATTGAATCATGTAATCATGTAATGAAGACTATTGGATTACCGAATGTAAGCACGCAATTATTGATTACGGGAATTAATATTAACGGCAATGACAATATGATTGCTGTACGGAATGCGCTATTACAGGCACGGAATTGTGATACGTAAACTACTCCAATTCTGTCCATCAATTGTCAATACGTGTACGCTGCACATGAATATTTCATCCAATATTTTCGTGGCTACTCAATTATGTATTGCGTTTTGTTTATAAATTTATACAATTAACGTTAACAAATAACATCAATATGCAATTTAATTAAAAAGCTACAAATAAAATAAATTTCATCATTAATTTCTTGATGTCACAAAAATTTGAAAAATATTTTCCAATTTTTTAACACATATTATTATGAAAAAATAATGCACATATGCACATTGAAAATATGCGATTTATACATTTATATATGCGAGTGCATACATTCAATAGTTAAAAACATTATTATGATTATGAAAAACAAAATAGAGAAATAAAACAAATTCAATAATAAAAGAAGCATAACAAAATCATGGACGAAATTTGGTGAAAGAATGAATGAGAATATTGGGCAGAACCAAAAACTATTCTACGGAACACTAAAGTAACCAAAACAAAAAAAGAACAGAACATGATGAACATAAAAGACAAAAATGGAACAATTATCAAGAATGAAGGCAAGATAATGGAAAGATGATGAGGAGAAAAGAAATGAGGTGATATGGGTACATGAGACGAATGTGAGAAGAAAGAAACACTAAGAAAATATACGAGACAAGATCAAAAGGAAAACAACAGAGAAGAAGATCGAGAAAAGAGTGGAACAGCGCAATAAAAGAAGAGGCAATAAGAAAGGGGAACACATGCGAAGAAATACAGGAATTAACAAAAGATAGGAGGAAGTAGAGATAATACTATGATGGATAGAATAAATGCCATGGAGATGAGATTCCTAAGAAAAATAGAAAACGAAACAAGAAGAAACAGGATAAGGAATGAGACGCACAGGAAATACTTAACAATAAAACCAATACAGGAAAAAATAACAGAAGGCTAAATGAGGTGGTATGGATACATGAGACGAATGTGAGAAGAAAGAAACACTAACAACATATACGAGACAGGAGCAAAAGGAAAACAACAGAAAGGAAGATCGAGAAGATAGTGGAGCAGTGCAATAAAACAAGAGACAATAAGAAAAGGGAACACATGGGACGAAATAAAGGAATTAACAAAAAATAGGATGAAGAGGAGAAAATACTATGATAGATAGAATAATTTCTATGGAGATGAGATTCCTAAGAACAATAGAAAACAAAACAAGAAGAGACAGGATAAGGAATAAGACGCACAGGAAATACTTAACAATAAAACCAATACTGAAAAAAATAACAAAAGGCCAAATGAGGTGGTATGGACACATGAGACGAATGAGAGAAGAAAGAGACACTAAGAAAATATACGAGACAAAAGCAATAGGAAAGCAACAGAGAGGAATATCGAGGAAAGAGTGGAACAGCGCAATAAAAGATGAGGCAACAATAAAAGGGAACACGTTGGAAGAAATAAAGGAATAAACCCAGGGAAAAAAGAAAGTGGAGAGAATTTGTAGGGTGTAAGGCCAATATAGGCCTTGCACCGAAAGGTAGATAGGCAAAGGAATAAATAAATAAAATAAATAACACATATAACCCTACACCAACAAGGTAGAAGGGAAAATGATTAAATAAATAAATAAATAAATAACACATATACGTGAAAAATTAAATGTCAAAAACAAAAATATTTGAAAATGGAGATAACAAAAATAGCAGACCTACATTTCGCAGATGACATGGCAAACTTTGCAGAAACAGAAGAAGAACTGCAACACAACATGGAAATAATTGAGAAAGAGATTTAGAAAATAAACATGAAAATAAATTACGAAAAGACAAAAATGATAATAATTGCCAAAGAGACAAAGAAACACGAAAAAAATATATAAGGGAAAAAAATCGCACAAGTAACATATAGGGTGTCCAAGATAAGGATCAACAGCATGGGGATCTCGGAAACCGTAAAAGTTACAATGGCTGTTAAATTACAAAAAAAATCTCCAATTTAGTGGTCAGTAATATTTTTTTGACATCCGGAACGGATAGGCACTTGTAGAAGAAGAAGAGCATTTTTTTGAGAAAACCAGAAATTTCCGCTTACTTCCGAAAATATTCGACAAAAACCAAAATCTTGCGATTTCGTTTGTTTTTCTGAAGTTATTTGAAAAGGCATAAGAAAACCAAACACTGCCACATTTTTAGCTCTACAAAACAGCGTTTACAAATTTTCAGTACTACGTTTCATTTAGAAGAAACCATCATCAACTTTATTTTCTTATATGGCCAGTAAAAAATGTACACCCTGTATTAGATAGCATTTCCTATTACGAATTCAGCTATTTATATCACAGTATGGTTTCTAGTGTTTTTTTTCTTAAAAAAAAGGCTTGTTAATACATTTCTAACATTTTCTTGTAGAAGGCGTTGAAATGATGACGACGAAGAAAAAAATATTATCTAATTTCAACCCAAACTAAAGTAACTAAAACTAATTTACCTAGAATAGTTGTTAAACATTGAAACATTATAGCTATTAAGGACCAACTTTTATTATTTTTTTACTGTGATATCAGAATTTTTCTGTTCATTTAATGGCGATGAAGACAACAATTATTACATAATTTTAACGCAGAATATGTACCGAAATAGTAAAAAAAATAATAGATAATAATATATAATAATAGATAGCATTTCCTATTACGAATTTAGCTATTTATATCACAGTATGGTTTCTAGTGTTTTTTTTTCAGAAAAAGGTTTGTTAATACATTTCGAACATTTTCTTGTAGCAGGCGTTGAAATGAATGACGATGAAGAAAAAAATATTATCTAATTTTAAGCCAAAATAGGTACTAAAATAGTAACTAAAAATAATTTGCCTAGAATAGTTGTTAACATTGAAACATTATAACTATTTAGGACCACACTTATTATTTGTTTACTGTGATGTGAGAATTGTTCTGTTCATTTAATGACGACGAAGACAAAAATTATAACATAATTTTAACGCAGAATATGTACCGAAATAATAATTTAAAAACAAAATTAGCAAGAATAGTTGTTAAACATTGAAACATTATAGTTAGTTAGAACTACACTTATTATTTTTTTTACTGTGATATGAGAATGATTCTATTCATTAAATGGCGACGAAGACAAAAAAAAACATAATTTTAACGCAGAATATATACCGAAATAGTAAAAAAAAAATAACTTAGCAAGAAAAGTTGTTAAACATTGAAACATTATAGTTAGTTAGAACTACACTTATAATTTTTTTACTGTGATGAGAATTGTTCTGTTCTTTAAATGACGGCAAAGGCAACAATTGTTACTTAATTTTAACCCAGAAAAGGTACTAAAATAGTAACTAAAAACAATTTAGCACGAATAGTCGTTATACATAGAAACATTATAGTTATTCAGAACCATACCTATAATTTTTTTACTGTGGTATTATGACAATTGTTCTGTTCATTTAATTATCTTAAAATCATAAAATTAGGTGATAAATTTTGTCTACGTCGCTCATTTGACAAATAATAAGTGTGGTACTAAATAGTTATAATGTTTCAATGTTTAACAACTATTCTAGGCAAATTATTTTTAGTTACTATTTTGGTACCTATTTTGGCTTAAAATTAGATAATGTTTTTTCTCCGTCGTCATCATTTCAACGCCCACAACAAGAAAATGTTCGAAATGTATTAACAAGCCTTTTTCTGAAAAAAAAAACTAGAAACCTAGATACTATACTATACTATACTAGATACTATAATATAAATCTGAAATTTTCCGATATCGTTTTTATGTTTTGCTGAACTTCCTTAAAAAGCTATAAAAAAAAACTAAGGGCACTTTCTCATTGCCACTTTTTTAGCTCTATAAATTTTCAGTACAACGTTTCATTTAGAAGACACCATCATCAACTTTATTTTTTTTATATGGCCTGTAAAAAATGTACACCCTGTACTAGATAGCATTTCGTATTACGAATTCAATAGGAAATGCTGTTTAATACAGGGTGTACATTTTTTACAGGCCATATAAAAAAATTAAGTTGATGATGGTTTCTTTTAAATGAAACGTTGTATTGAAAATTTATAAAGCTGTCTTGTAGAGCTAAAAACGTGGCAATGAGAGAGTACCTTTGGTTTTTTTATACCTTTTCAAAGAACTTTAGCAAAACATAAAAACGATATCGCAAAATTTCGGATTTTGTCAAATATCTCCGGAAGTAAGTGGAATTTTTTGGTTTTATCAACAGAATACCACTACTGACCACTAACTACTGACCACTACTGACCACTACTGTCACTAGTGGTCACTACTGACCACTAATTGCGCAACTTTTTTTGTAATTAAACCGCCTTTGTAACTTCTACGGTTTCCGAGATTCCCATGCTGTTGATCGTTATCTTGGACACCCTGTATATTTTTGAGCACTAAATCGAATTACGGTGACAAAAATATTCAAGGTTCTCTAGACTTCGAGTTACCATATTCAACTTTTTTATTTCTTATGGTAGCCATATGGGATTTTCACACCATTAGATAGACCAAAATACTAGCGTTTCAAAATGGTAACTAACATAACCTCTGATTTCCAAAACACCTGTAGATATTTAAAAATTAATATAATTTTTTTATTAAATCGCGAATGTTTTGAAAAACTATTGAAAACATTTTACCATTTTGAACAACTATTGTTTTGATTTTTTTTTCTAATTTAACCGCCTTTGTAACTTTTACGGTTTCCGAGATTTCCTTGCTGTTGATCCTTATCTTTGACACCCTGTATATGGGTCATTACATGTGAAGTTGCCAAAATGTTGCCACATTTTGACCTTATCCTCTTGGATTTTGTAATAAATTTGTAAATTTACGATGCAAGTTAATAATAATTGCAAGGACTACAATATCAGCACCGTTAATAAGTTCTTGTTTTAAAATTTGATGCAACAAAAACATCGTCCACTCGACGTATTAACAATTGCGTTAAGATATTTGTATCATTGCAATCCTCGTATTTAAAAATTGAATGGAGTGAAACATCCGGATAGCTCCGGAAGTAAGCGGAAATTTCTGGTTTTATCAACAGAATATTACTGACCACTAAATTACGCAACTTTTTTTTCTTATTTAGCCGCCTTTGTAACTTTCACGGTTTCCGAGATCAACATGCTATTGATCCTTATCTTGGACACCCTATATATGGGTCATTCAATGTCAAGTTGCCAATATGTTGCCACTTTTTGACCTTACCCTCTTGGATTTTGTAATAAATTTGTAAATTTACGATGCAAATTAATAATAATTACAAGGACTACAATATCATCAACGTTAATAAGTTCTTGTTTTAAAATTTGATGCAACAAAAACATCGTCCACTCGACGTATTAACAATTCTGTTTAGATATTTGTATCATTGCAATCCTTTTGTTTAAACATTGAATGTAGCGAAAACGTCAACTCGAAGTATTAACACTAGCGTTAAGATATTTGTATCATTGAAATTATCTTGTTTAAAAAATGGATGGAGTGAAAATATGGAGGTATTAACAATTGCGTTAAGATATTTGTATCATTGCAATCTTCTTGTTTAAAAATTGAGTGGAGTGAAAACATTGTACATGACGTATTAATAATTGCGTTATGATATTTGAATCATTGCAATCCTCTCGTTTAAAAATTGAATGTAACGTAAACGTCAACTCGACGTATTAAAACTTGCGTTAAGATATTTGTATCATTGAAATCCTCTTGTTTAAAAAATGAATGGAGTGAAAAGCCGTCCACTCGACGCATTAACAATGTTCTCAAGAATTTAAACGTCCTTCAAATTTGATGCAGGAAAACTAATAACTTCCTCAAGATCGTTTTGTATCATTGCAATCCTTGACTCGAGATAGGAAACAATTACATCCCCTCTCGACGGGAGCATCCAGTGCTTCCACCTCCCAAGACTCTTCCGGGCTCGCAATTACGTAAGGGGCGGAATGCACTGTAGAGTCCTTCGACTTCCACCACCGAAGCTAATGCATTATACAACAACACCATCCCTTGTGGAAGGACCACTTGAATTCTTCGCGATTATTTAAATTATTTATGGCGGCACAAAAATAACCAGGTTGATTAATACCGGAAGTTCCGGTTGTAAACGACGGCGGCGTCCGCCTCTGGCGGGCGCCGCGACGCACGGTGTGTCTGTGGTCGGGCGCGCATAACGTAAATTATGGTGCCTATAAAGCGAAACGGCAATTTCCGGGATTCGCGCGAGCGCGGGGCATTCAGCGCTGGCAGCCAGACCGGAAATGATTAATCCCATGGAATTTAATCTGCAGATGCATTTCTCACGGAACACAAGAGTTTTATTATTACACTGCAGGTATTGTCTCCGAGTGCGGCCAAAGCTGTCACAACGAATTTAATCCGAAACGGCGTTTCTCTGCAATTGAATGCCTCTTTTATTTACAGATTATAGGAAAAAATGCAATTTTATGCATAAATGCACTAAATCTTGATACAGTTTCGATTAACGTTGCACTACAGCAATATTTTTTATAAATATGGTTTTATTGAAATTCACACTGACATTTCCATTTTACTGAATACAAATTTTGAACATGCAACCAAAAACTGCAATGAGCAATAAATGCAATGTATTAAATTTCGTATTCAATAGTAATACGTTTAGTTCATAGTGACTTGCCGATAATACCCGCTATAGTGGCACGAGAGCTTGTGCATCACTATAGCGGGTATTATCTAAGCAAGGAACTAACTATGCACGAAACATATTTTGCATGACTATTGCACGTGTTGTATTGACATTAACAAATATTTAATAAATATTGTAAAAATGTCTTCCAATCGGTTTGGCATCAAATCTCTTACAAATATAAAGCAAGAAATTGTTGGCTCCATGCCAGAGAATACAAAAAAGTCACCAGAATATATTTGGAGTCAATTTGAAAAATGTTGTGATGAAAACAAGTATCAACAAGAATACAAGTGATTAATTCATTGTAAATGAAATACGTTTAGAGACACCATAATAACGTTATCTTGTATTGTGGTTTGTGGTTGTGTTGTGTGGTTTACTTACCAGCTCTTCGTCGTTGAGTGTGGCCCTTGGTACGGCCGAGGTGAGTCCTGCGTTCCTCTTCGTGGCGGCCATGGTCTAAACAAATCAAGAAACGACATTAGCAAACATCGTCGGGAGCTGAATGCGTCGGCTAAGTTCTTAATAATCTTTAGTTGTAGCAAAAAACTCTTGCGGCAGCCATATGCACTAGCAGAACTAATTCGCTATAGAATCGTATACGCTTCGCTCATGTAATAACCTACAGTAATCTAACAGATGTAAGTTTGAAGACGGACTAAATGTAACTGGGCCGTGTGAATCGAATCAGGCTTAAGCTTATCCCATCAACGACGTGAATTACTTTCTGCGGTGTGTACTTACTCGCGACTGTTACTAGAAAAGAAAATACGGATTTTTAGTTTTGTTACACTAATCAGCGTGTGTGGAGTGTTTGAAGCTCGCGAATGTAAGCTGGGCTAAGTCACACACCTACCACCCACGCCTAGCACACAATCCCAGACACCAGACAGGCACACGCAGACTCGTACACACAACCACTTCGCAACTAAACAGCTCCATCTAGCAGCGCGCCTTTAATATCAAAAAAACCTTGGTGTGTGTCTTGTACAACTACTCAAAGAAATACCAACCCGACTTTACTTGAGGTACTAGAATTTTGTGTGCACCAAGCGACAGTGTTCGGATAGCGGAAAGCCTCTCTAACTTCAAAAAAATTGGGTTCTTGAATCGCATGCTCATCTTCACATTACTTTAATTTATATTCACTACTTATCACTACCAAGCTCATTTATCAATCTTACATCTGCCGGATCTTGAAGTCTCATTCTACGAACCTAATGAAAGTAACGAACCACATGTTAAAGAACGGCATGTAAAAATCAATGATGCGAAAACTTCTTTTTTTTTTTCAAATACAGTATATAAAAAGCATTAATTACTCTCTGCTCCAGTGGGGCAGAGGAGATACGGGAGCCACGCACGACGGAATCCGCGTGCAGTCAAGCTGAAACATCGAGAAATTCGGTGCAAAAACTGATTTTATGTGCTGTGAGATTTAAGTGCGTGGAAATTGCTCAAATTTTAATTGCCTGTTGTGTGCTAACGTGTGCAAGAAATTTGACGATACATACATTGCAAACAAGTTCGAGGATGGTCAAAATAATCCAAGTAAAACTCAACCCACAAGCATTTTACTCTCCCTGAAACATCTTTACATCTTACCTGAAACTTCAATTTATAACAACCATTTTATTACATATATGTAATTTATATACATAATAATAAGATGCCCCACTGTATTTTTTATTAAGTAAAATACAAGTTTCTCAAATTTTTTGATGCATATTTCGATCACAAAGTGACCATCTTCAGTACATATGTTTATCTGTAGTATGCAAGGTGGTGAATTTTTCGATGCTCACCATTGGTATATACGATAAGATATAAGAGGTCGCTTAAATTCGAGAAAAATAGCACATTGTAATGGCGATTGAGAATCTGATAACAAAATCTGATTATTTTGATAGGTTTATGATTTATCGCAAAAAACTGAAAATAGTAATTTCAAAAGAAAAAAATTTCACTGTCATTGACGCTGTTTTCGTCAAACTTGGAAATTTTATATATTTTTGAACACTGTAAATCAAATGACGTTAGATTTCTAACGTCATTTGATTTATTTGATCAAGGTTCTCTAGACTTCGAGTTACAATATTCAACTTTTTTTATTTCTTATGGTAGCCATATGGGATTTTCACACCATTAGATAGACCAAAATACTAGCTTTTCAAAATTTTAGCTAACATAACGCGCTATAGTAGCGCAAGAATTTATTCCTACTTCACGTAGATCATCGACTTAACAAACCACGCGGTTTCAACTCTTTAAGGCGTTCAAACGTTTCAAATTTCGGACTCGCGACATTTGGACGTTACACTCTGATTTCCAAAACACCTGTAGAAATTTTAAAATGATTGTAAATAATTTATTGAATAGCATTTCGCGAATGCTTTGAAAAACAATTGAAAGCATAATTAAAGTGGCATTTTGTAGTGCGAACTGTCAGAGCACTCACAAGGAATTTATGGCTTGGCATGTTTGGTTCTGTTCGTTGACCGCCACGATTGCCCTGTTTAAATTCTTAGGATTTTTTTCTGTGAGGAATTGTAAGAGTTCTTGTTTATGCAACTGAAACTGAAAATATCAAATATCTCAGACCGAAAATCGGAAATGCATTCGACTCCATTCGGAGGCAAACAATCCAAAAAGCAGTGGATGAAATGAATCATAGAACCAATCTTTGCATTAAGCAAAAAGGTGCACAATTTGAACAATTTAAATAATTATTATTATCTAGTAGTGCTGTTTTTTATTTATCTCGTTAAAGTTGCATTAATAAAATGTTTGTAGATTAAAAAAAAGGTTAAGTTGTTACTATTTTGAGAAATGATTTGTATTCTTAAAGATGTTAAGGTCCAATATGGCGGCTATAAGATTAAAAACGCACTACCAAATGTCACTAAAATCATTTCTTCACCTGAAGAAGCCACAGTGTGGCGAAACAATTGTCGTGAACAATAAAAAACAATTTTGAAAATTTTAAAAAGTGCGTAACTTTATTTCATACATTAGTCACAATATTTTTTTTATTGTTTTCTTCTTAATTGGAGTACTGGTAGTTTATATGAACTACCAGTAAGTACTCAAATGAAGGAGAAAACAATAAAAAAATATAATAATAACAGGTATCCAAAATGGATGAAACTATAACAAAAAAGTCACTATAATTATTCTTTCAATTGTTTTTCAAAACATTCGCGATTTAATAAATTATTTACATTAATTTTAAATGTCTACAGGTTTTTTGGAAATTAGAGGTTGTGTTAGTTACCATTTTGAAAAAGCCATTGTTTTGGTCTATCTAAAGGTGTGAAAATCCAATATGGCTGCCATAAGAATAAAAAAAAATATGGTGAGTATCGTAACTCGAAATCTAGAGAACCTAGAATATTTCTCTTAACGTCATTCGATTCAAAGGGTTCTAAAATATAAAATTGCTAAGTCTAATAAAAATAGCGTGAATAGCGGGGAAGATACTATTTTTTTTTCATTCTTTTTCATTTTTCATTTTCAGTTTTTTCGCGATAAATCAGGAACCTAACAAAATAGTTAGATTTTTTTTTCAAATTCTCAATCGCCACTAAAATGTGCTACTTTCCATAATTTCGGCGACGTCGAATATCTTATCGTTTACATACAGGGTGGTGAATTTTTCGCCATCTTCAGATAGATAACTGAAGATGATAGCTTAGCGGTCGAAACAATGTTAAATATTTTTGAAAAATTAGAGAAACTAATAAAAACAAATTATCCATATCCTTGAAAATTATACAGAGTGAGCATTTTTTTCATTTTAAGAATTGGGATGTCGGAAACCATAAAACCTAGAGATTCGGTTAGATGAGGAAAGAGTTGTCATTTTAAAAGCTTACGGAAGATATGTTTTTGAAAAAAAAACATAGTTTTTAAGTTATATTAAAAACTTTTTTTTTAAATGGCAGTTATTACTATCAGTTGGCTTTGACATTTTTAAAAAGGACATTTTTTTCTCTTTATAACGATATAAGGTTTACTTTCATAAATAAATGAGGTGCAGGAATTTTTGTTTTATAACTTGAATAGAATTTAGTATAATTAGAATAGAATAATTATTTCCTCGTAGTAAGAGGAAAAAAAATCCATGGCAATTTTGCTACTCTCAATAATACAAATGGTTCTGTATCATGTATATTTATCAAACTCAGTAATACTTTTAAGTCAAAGTAAGTAAGTAATAATTTTCATAAAGTTAATTTTCGAAATTGGCCTTATTTATCAATGTTAGTATAGCAAATCTTGTATCGCTATAAAGAGACAAATTGGTCCTTTAAAAATGTCAAAGCCAACTATGACCTCCATTAAAAACAAATGAAGTTTGTATTATAACTCAAAAACTATGATTTATTTTTAAATAAAAAACATCAAAGTTGTGTTTATTTGTCAAAGTAAGTAATACTTTTAAGTTAAAGTAAGTAAGTAAAAATTTTCATAAAGTTAATTTTCGAAGTTGGCCTTTATTTATCAATGTTAGTATAGCAATGCTTGTATCGTTATAAAGAGAAAAAATGTGTTCTTTAAAAATATCAAAGCCAACTATAACTGTTATTAAAAAAAAGGAGGTTTGTATTATAACTCAAAAACTATGATTTTTTCAATATCAAAAGCAACAAAGTTTGTATTATACTTCAAAAATTATGCTTTTTTTCAAAAAGAAAAGCATATCTGGTATAAGCTCTTAAAATGACAACTCTTTCCTCATTTACCCGAATTTCTATGTTTTATGGTTTCCGAGATCCCAATGCTTAAAATGAAAAAAAAAAAATTTACCCTGTATATGTATATTATATAAAAAAATCCTAAGCTCCACAATTTCTACATCAAAATATTTGCAAGAAAATTGTACGTCACCACAAAAAAATATCCTAATCTATGGAGATGTATGGGATTTTTTTGTGGTGACGTACAATTTTCTGCAAATATTTTGATGTAGCTTAGAGCTTAGCTTTTTTATTAATAATTTTTATTGATATTGATCATTGTTTTCTGTATTTTCACCCCTAATATAGAATATAGATAGAATATGGGTATAAATTAACCAAGCACCAAATAATTCCATTTGTAGTTACTAAATAATCTGATTCAGCAAATAGTAATCACCAAACTATTCAATATGAATATATCGATGGTCCTCTGTAATAACGACAAAATTCAAAATTTAATGTAAGGTTGTTATCTTATTATTTAGTACCTACCTACTGGTAAAACAATTATTTTTATTTTATTTATAAAACCTTAAAATCAAAATTTAATGTTTTAATGAGTTTTATATAAATGACAGTAACGTGAAAACTATCAACCTGTATTGATAATAATCAACACAGTAATAAGTAATAATAGTAATAGTAATAGTAATAGTAATAGTAATTTATTTGTTACGCTAAACGGTTTACAATGGTCAGTACAAGATAACATACAAAGGATTCAAAATTATTATGATCTCTACTGAATATTGATACTTTTTGAATTGTGTCTTTATTGCAGAGAACCATCGATATGTTCATTCATTTACGGTCACGAATAAATGCAATTAGTTGTTATCTAAATAAATTTTACTCCAATATAACTAATTTATGCAATTAGTGGCTATCTAAATAAATTTTACTCCAGTATAACTAATTTATCACCAAATTCTGAACACCAAACTAATTCAATGCCAACACCTGTTTACGCATTTCTGCCAACATTAAAAGTAATCATTCATCATAACATCATTTCTGGAACCAACATTTTACTTGCATCTCAAACAAATAGCTACACTGAGTACCTAACCTAAGGTAACCCAACCTAATCTAGCCTAATCTAGTTGTAATTACACTGTACAATAATCTAATTTCATTTGTTTGGTGACAAATTAGTAATTTCGGAGAATTTGGCTCAAAATCAGATAATTCGTGTTTGAACGTGACAAAAAGGTGATGATTTATTTATGTGAGTGTACATATTGCTATTAATTGGGAGGAAAAACTAAGGACAGATTATTAGTTTCCTTCTCTCATGAGAGCAGAAAATTTTATGTTGCAGCTTTGAAAAAAATGTTCATGAAACACCCCCGTTTTAACTATGTATATTTCCTAATAAATTGGACTTTTTTCCTTCTCTCGTAAGAGCAGAAAATTTCATGTTGCAGCTTTGAAAAAAATGTTCATGTTGCAACCCCGTTTTTTTCGAGATATATGTATATTTATTGCAAACTTTTAACTGCTAATATTTCCTAACAAATTGGACTTTTATAGCAGAAAATTTAATTATATTTTTATTGTTTTCTTCCAAAATGGATGAAAGTATAACAAAAAAATTAATGTTCCAGCTTTGCAAAAAAAAAGTTCATGAAGCACCCCGTTATAACTACTGGTATTTCCTAATAAAGTGGACTTTTAATTCACATAAATTGGCATTTTGTATGCAAAAAATGTTCCTGAAGCACCCCCAACTTTACAATATTTCTTAATAAAGTGGACTTTGAATACACATAAATTGCCATTTTGTTTTATTCCCTTATATCCCCAAGGATTTTATATATCAGATCCCTCATTTCAAGAAAATTTAATATTCCAGCTTTGAAAAAAATGTTCATGAAGCACCACCGTTTTAACTACTTATATTTCCTAACAAATTGGATCTTTTTCCTTCTCTCGTAAGAGCAGAAAATTTCGTGTTCCAGCTTTGAAAAAAATGTTCATGAAGCACCCCCGTTTTAGCTAGTTATATTTCCTAACAAATTGGACTTTTAGCAGAAAATTTAATTATAATGTTTATTGTTTGCTTCCAAAATGGATGAAACTATAACAGAAAATTTAATGTTCCAGCTTTGCAAAAAATGTTCAAAAAGCACCCCTGTTTTAACTACTAACATATCCTAACAAAGTGGAGTTTTAATACACACAAATTGGAATTTTGTGTGCAAAAAATGTTCATGAAGCACCCCCAATTTTACAATATTTCCTAACAAAGTGGACTCTTAATACACCCAAATTGACATTCTGTTTTATCCCCTTGTTTCCCCAAGGATCTTATATATCAGATCCCTCATCTCAAGAAAATTTAATATTCCAGCTTTGCAAAAAACGTTCATGAAGCATCCCCGTTTTAACTACTTATATTTGCTAACAAAGTGAACTTTTAATACACACAAATTGGCATTTTGTTTGCAGAAAATGTTCATGAAGCACCCGAAATTTTACAATATATCCTAACAAAGTGGAGTTTTGATACACTCAAATTGGCATTTTGTTTTTTCCCCTTATTTCCCCAAGGATTTTATATATCAAATTCCTCATCTAAAGAAAATTTAATATTCCAGCTTTGCAAAAAATGTTCATGAAGCACCCCCAATTTTACAATATTTCCTAACAAAGTAGACTCTTAATGCACCCAAATTGGCATTCTGTTTTATCCCCTTATTTCTCCAAGGATTTTATATATCAGATTCCTCATCTCAAGAAAATTTAATATTCCAGCTTTGAAAAAAATATTCATGAAGCATCCCCGTTTTAACTACTTACATATCCTAACAAAGTGGACTTTTAATACACACAAATTGGCATTTTGTTTGCAAAAAATGTTCATGAAGCACCCCCAATTTTACAATATTTCCTAACAAAGTGGACTCTTAATACACCCAAATTTACATTCTGTTTTATCCCCTTATTTCCCCAAGGATTTTATATATCAGATTCCTCATTTCAAGAAAATTTAATGTTCCAGCCTTGCAAAAAATGTTCATGAAGCATCTCCGTTTTAACTACTTATATTTCCTAACAAAGTGGACTTTTAATACACACAAATTGGCATTTTGTGTGCAAAAAATGTTCATGAAGCACCCCCAATTTTACAATATTTCCTAACAAAGTGGACCCTTAATATACACAAATTGGCATTCTGGTTTATCCCCTTATTTCCCCAAGTATTTTATATATCAGATCGCCCATTTAGAGAAAATTTAATATTCCAGTCTTGCAAAAAATGTTCATGAAGCATCTCCGTTTTAACTACTTATATTTCCTAACAAAGTGGACTTTTAATACACACAAATTGGCCTTTTGCTTCAAAAAATGTTCATGAAGCACCCCCAATTTTACAATATTTCCTGACAAAGTGGACTCTGAATACACCCAAATTTACATTCTGTTTTATCCCCTTATTTCCCCAAGGATTTTATATATCAGATTCCTCATCTCAAGAAAATTTAATGTTCCAGCCTTGCAAAAAATGTTCATGAAGCATCTCCGTTTTAACTACTTATATTTCCTAACAAAGTGGACTTTTAATACACACAAATTGGCCTTTTGCTTCAAAAAATGTTCATGAAGCACCCCCAATTTTACAATATTTCCTGACAAAGTGGACTCTGAATACACCCAAATTTACATTCTGTTTTATCCCCTTATTTCCCCAAGGATTTTATATATCAGATTTATCATCTCAAGAAAATTCAATGTTCCAGCTTTGCAAAAAATGTTCATGAAGCATCCCCGTTTTAACTACTTATATTTCCTAACAAAGTGCACTTTTAATACACCCAAATTGGCATTCTGTTTTATCCCCTTATTTCCCCAAGAATTTTATATATAAGAGCCCCCATTTCAAGAAAATTTAATATTACAGCTTTGAAAAAAATGTTCATGAAGCACCCCCGTTTTAACTACTTATATTTCCTAACAAAATGGACTTTTAATACACACAAATTGGCATTTTGTGTGCAAAAAATGTCCATGAAGCACCCCCAATTTTACAATATTTCCTAACAAAGTGGACCTTTAATACACACAAATTGGCATTTTGTTTTATCCCCTTATTTCCCCAAGGATTTTATATATCAGATCCCTCATCCGCGCCACGATTCGCATAGAGACCCGAATTCTTTCACCCACATATCCTGAACGTTTTCCTCACAAAGCCACCTGGAGCTTCAGGAGCAATCCCGGCCGTACCCTTCCGTGCCAGGAATGCGACGGTCCGATTCATGAACGCATAACTGAATACGTCCCTGTGCTCCTCCGCCCGTGCAAATTTGAATTTCATCCGGCGGAATTTTAACAGAGAAATGCCAAAATAATTCCTGCTCGTGAGCAGATCCTCTTTCAAAATGTTATTTATTACGGCCAAGGCTAGAGATAGAAAGTTTTAAACAAATATTCACCATATAAGGACAATATAAATTTAAACTGTTATGATGTTTTATTGCATTTTTTTTTGCTAAATTAACAAATCTTAAATGAAATATTCGACTCAAATCTTAAGAAAAGATGTCGTTTTAGACAACCTCCTATTATTTAGTGTCAAATATATCTAATAAAGTTAAAAAAAATATTATTGTAGAATTTGCATTATGGTGGATGCGCCGGGCAAAGTTGCAATGGGCGTTAATTAATTTACATTTTAATTATACTGTGGTTTCTACAGTTGAGCTGTGCTAGCTCGGATTTGATTTTTAACTCTTAACCGGAACAGATTCAACATTTGGCCCAAAAACTTAGCATTTATATTTCGTGTTAAATTTTAGCAAAAACTATAATCACAATGTAAATGTGTACAATTAACATTTCCATTATGGTGGAGGTGCTAAGCCCGGATAAATTAAATGGTTAAAACTACAGTTATAGCTATTATAACTATAGTTATAACCATATAAGTCTTATGAAAATTTAAAAAAGTATAAGAGATTCGTATTTGAATTATGGTGGAGGCGCCGGGCGCTATTAAATAAAATTATTAGTTTCTGCAGAGATACCCTCGTGAATCTTATTAAATGAAGTCGTCCTGTTGGATCAGAATTTCATTGGATTACTTCTTGCATCCAGCACTTTTACAAACACACACAGGAAATTAAAACCGGAATGAAAACCCTTGTGGGGCGAGGGGGGTTCAGGCACAGGCGACAAATTCAATTTAAACTTTTCCACCCCCACGGTGACGTCGGCGTTGTAACTTTTAATTGGCGCTGTTTTCTTCTCTGTCCGGAGATGCCGTCGTGCGTGCTTCCACTTCTTGGGTGGGGGGGAGGTCTGTGTGTTGTGTCAACCTTTCTCTACTTACCCCGTCGGCCCTCCGTAACACAGACAGCGAAACACAGCCAGCGTGCAGGTACGCATGCAGAGATTCTGTGCACGGTCGTCTCCGAGGGTATTCTGTTGTGTGGTGATTGAGGTATAAGAGATGTTGTTTGTTTTATATTTGTTTCTTTTTGTCTGTTTGGGTCCTGGAGACGAGCGTGCACGGTGGAAGATAGGTAGATCACGGTTGGAAAGAATACACGCACCTCATTAATCCCAGGACGATGGTTTGCTTTGTGACAAGATCGAAGGGTTGATATAACCCATAGCTTACAACTAAGATAAAATTACTGTTAAATAAAATAAATACAGAGTGATCATTTAAATTTCCATGGATAACCAGAGCTGAAATTTAAATGATCACTCGGTATAAGTATATAAAGAATCAAATCTTACTAGGTACTAAATTTTTCAATATGCATTGTTTTAACCAGAATTGTGAAACTTAATGTTAAATATAATTTTTATATGTTAAAACTTATCGAATAAAATTTTAACATATAACAATTGTTGCTAAAGTAAAGCTAAAAATAAGAAAAAAAAATTGCTATTAAAGATTTCAATATTTCATAGTGCATTGTTTTAACTAAAATAGCTGAAATTTGACAGCTGTATTCATAAGTCACATATAAAAATAAGAAAAACTGTGTATCCAATTGAAATTTATGGCGAAATAAAAAAAATGACCATTTAACTTTCCTAAATTTTCAATATTTGCTGCAAATCAAAGAGTTGAGATTATGTTTCCTGCTTACTTACAACTAAAGCAAAATTATTCTTACAATTTTTTTTATAAGATATTAAATTTTATTCAATGCTGACGTTTTAAACTGACGTAAATTTTAGCAGACATCATAAGCAATTATTTATCAGCAAGTGAAATAATATTTTCTTGATTCCACTAGACAAACTACACAAACTTTAAATTCACTCAAAATCAAAAACATAAAACATCCTTTTGATAGAATACCTTAAACTTCATGAACACAAGCTTTCCCACTCTGAGGCTTCATTTAGAACCCATTCTGGTACAAAAACATATTGGCCTTTTTAAAGGATGTTTTTCACTCGAATAAATTAGCCCACTCGCACTATCGGGCTCGTAGCCTAAATTTTATACTCGTGAAAACATCCATTTAACTCACTTGTTATATAAATAACTATTAATATAAGATAATGTACTAAATAAAAATAAGTTGTTCATTTACCTAAAAACCAAACTAATAAAACCAAATCTAATCAGAATTATCTAATTTTTGTTTGTATATTCTTAAATTTTGTTTTACCTACTCGGATCAGATCCGATTTACTCCTACATATATTTATTTTTACGTCGTCAAAATAATACTGAAATAAGCCAAAATTTCTAAATTTTTAAAATTGTATTTATTTCTATTTTATAAAACGTTTATTAAATAATGAAAAGTACTAAGTACTTGATTATTTTAGAATTTATCTCATGATTAGTTTAATTTGTGCAAAAAATTATGAAAAAAATAAAAATTCTGGTATGTTTGGAACATACCGTAAACATACATGTTTCGAAAAATGTTTGTATTGTTTGTGTTTCATTTTGATAGTGTTTTGTTTTTGATATATTTTTGTTCTTCTATTATGCTTTGTGTATATTGTGCTATCTATTATGCTAATGTATATTAGCTTTATGGTAATATACATTATAAATTTATAATTTATACATATTATTATTATTATTATCAATAGGCCCTTTACCTTTCGGTGTGGGCTTTATACATATAATTTATATAAATAAAAAATATTCTTATTATTACTATTGTTCGGACGTCCACCCTGTATATTGTTATTGTGAGCGACCGGTACGCGACTGAAGTGCGCGTGCGAGAATTGTATTTCGCGCGACACCCGGGCTCACGGAAGAAGACTCTCGAAACGTACGTTGAAGAGGACACACAGGAAATAGTGAGAGAAGAGAACAATAGTGTAGAATCCCATAGTCAAGTGACGCCGCCCTTCTGGTCGACCAAGGTAGGTGGTAGCAAGTAGAAGCTAACCCCGCGGCTCGCTCACAAAGAATATTACATTACAGTCCACTTTTTGTTAATCAAAGTTGCGTGTCGTGGTCATTGGGCTCAAGTATCGCCTCAAAGGGCTTGTCCTCAATCCACGGGCGTACATTTTGGTCCTTCGAACCGGATTCGGTTTATATTGTGATAATTAGCGCTGTATTAATTACAGTTTTTCGCTTATTAATACGTTAGTTCTCGATCCCGTCGCTCGTTTTGTTAATCGTTCTAGCATTCGTTCTCTCTTGACCTCGTTGTGTGGTCTCTCTCTCACCACATCTGGTACATCTGGTCGATTCCAACAGTTGTATGTTTTGTGATCGTCGATATTTATCGGCGACGGTTTCTTATAATCTTCTTATCTTCTTATCATTTCTCGCTCAGTTTGTAGTTTAAAATTAGCAACATGCCGTCTCTCGAGGAAGTTATATTCAAGGTGGAAACTGCCCGTCGAAAGATTTTGCGTGTCGAATTAATCGCACAATCGGTAGACGCCGACCCCGATGATAAGAAGTCAATAGCGCTTCTTAAAGTTATGTCGGAAGGCTTGGAGGATTTGTTTAGGGAATTTAATGACGCGATTGGTAGATTATCGGCGTGTTATAATAAGTTAAAAACACCGAAAGATCTCCAACCAGACATAGAAGAAGTAGAAGCGTCTTATTACAATGCCAAAGCCATTATTGCAATGGCATTTCCTGAGTTTCATCGCAATCGCGACCATTCGGTGGGTCCGATTACGCAATCTTCAAACGCCGTCTCCGGAGTCGCGCTTCCGAAATTAAAATTAGTTGAATTCGATGGCGATTTAAATCAATGGCACAACTTCTTCGATATGTACACGTCCACCGTGCACAATAGTAATTTGTCGGACGTTCAGAAATTCATGTACCTGCGATCGGCACTGCATGGAGACGCCCTCGCACAAATTTCGTCGCTACCGTTGACCGCAAATAATTATCAGGTTGCATGGGATACCTTACAGGATAGATATAACGACAAGAAACTACTAACTAGTTCGTACTTGGATGAATTATTTAACGTAACGCTCACGTGTGATCCCACATCCATGCGGAAATTCGTAACAACGCTGACAGAGTATTCTGGTGCGTTATCAGCGTTAGGTCATGACGTCGCGAGTTGGTCGGTGCCTTTATTACACTTGTTTAAGAAGAAATTGACGCCCGTACTGAGAGAAAAGTGGGAACAAGCCGTCAGTAATTGTGAAGTAGGTACATTGAAGCAATTTATATCGTTTTTGTCAAGTGAATGCCGAGTAATAGAATCTTGCGGTGATTCTATTAATTATAAATCGATAATTAATAAGAAACAGTTCTCGAACGCCCCCGCAAGGTTTACTTCAGCTAGAAAGGCAACTACGTCGTTGGTAGTTCGCACGGAGACAAATGCAAAGGATCTGTCCCACTGCCCACTGTGTAACGATAATCACCATTTAGCACAGTGTGCACCATTTAGAAATAAATCCATAATCGATCGATTTGAATTCGCCAAGAGGCAGCGTGTGTGCCTTAATTGTTTAAACTCGGGTCATTATCTCGCGCGTTGTGACTCTAGAGGCTCATGTAGGATATGTCGCCAACGCCATCACACTTTACTCCATATGCCACATAAAGAGGTTGTGGAAGTAAAAACGGAGGATAAGTCACCCGCCCCCAAAGTCAATGAGAATTCAGTGAAGCACGTTAATGATGCCCTAGTACGCAACCTCCCTAGTGTATCATCGCTACAAACGTCCACTAGGTCTTGTGTGTTATTGTTGACTGCCCAAGCATACGTACGTGATCATTCTGGACGGTATACACGCGTACGAGTTCTACTTGATACTGCTAGTGAAGGTACATTTATTAGTGCGCACTGTTCAAAACGACTAGGGTTGACACCACAGGTCGCACAAGTCCCAATATTCGGATTGGCGAAAGTTCCAGTAGGGATCTCTAGTGGCACAATTAAGTGTTCATTTGAGCCTGTCGATAATATTTGTTTAGAAGTAGATGCTATGGAAATTCGAAACATCACTAAGTGCCCGTCTATGCACATTGAACAGTATAATTGGCCTCACTTGGAGGGATTACCCCTCGCCGATAGGGCTTTCCATGTACCACACGATGTCGATATCTTGTTAGGAGCAGAGTGGTTCCCGTATATCGCGCTCGGTGAACCTATTGTCGGTCCTAAAGGGACCCCTAGTGCCCTTCTTACAATTTGGGGATATTGTTTAATTGGTCGTATCGAGCCACCGCCTACGGGATGTTCGAACAACCCGTCAGTATCGTCATTTTGCATGACACTGCAAAATGATACGGATAATCTGATTCGGAAGTTTTGGCAAGTAGAGGAACTCCCTTCAGTAACTGTATCGTGCCCTACTGAGCAGGAGTGCGAAGAACATTACAAGAGAACGGTCTCTCGCTCGAGTAATGGTACATATGTTGTCGAGTTACCATTTTTGTCCTCGGTTCTCAATCTGAATGACAGTCGCGAGTTAGCTTTGCGTCGATTTCAGTTATTAGAACGAAAGCTAACCAGGTATCCTGAGCTACGGTTGCAGTACAATGCGTTTATGACGGATTATATTGAGCAAGGACATATGAGTCTAGCACCACCTTCTCAAGAGGGATGTGGGTCATCGTACTTCATACCACATCACTGTATCTTCAAGCGTACTGACGACACAGCCATTGATAATATAGTAAAATTTCGTGTCGTATTCGATGCATCCATGAAAACTAAACATGGCCCATCACTGAATGAAATCCTACATACGGGACCTAAATTGCAATTGAATATCGTAGACATATTGATTAAGTTTAGGATTTATCAGGTAGTTGTAGTGACAGACATAAAGCAAATGTATAGAAATATTAGATTAGCGGAGAAGCACCATCAGTTTCAGAAAATATTATGGCGATGGGATCCATCGGAACCGTTAAAAGAATATTGTTTGTCCACCGTCGTTTATGGCATATCTGCCTCTCCTTTCCTCGCTATAAGGACTCTGCACCAATTAGCTCAGGATGAAGGTGCCAACCTACCTGACGCTGTCGCTGCGATATTAGAGTGTACATACATGGACGATTTTGTTATGTCCGTACCGACTGTAAAAGATGCATTGGATTTACAGTCTCAGCTAATTAAATTATTGAATCAAGGAGGATTTGCCCTTAGAAAATGGATGAGCAATTGTCCGGAAGTATTAGAAGCATTGCCAAAGGATCATTGTGCAATATCCCGTAAATCACTCGTATTTGGGGATGATCCGAATGCATTGACCAAAATTCTCGGATTAGTGTGGGACCCTTCTACGGATAGCATGTCGTATCAAGTTGTCGTTAGCCCAAATCAACTCACAAAAAGAGCCATTTTATCGGATATCTGTAAGCTATTTGATCCAATGGGATATATAGCTCCTGTCACATTTATGGGAAAATGGATCATTCAATATCTGTGGCAGTTGGGTTTGGATTGGGATCAAACTCCTCCAGAAGACGTTTGCCGCAAGTGGATTGCATTTCGAGAGGAATTACCTTCATTATCTAGTTTTCAATTACCGAGGTGGTTGAAGATTGATCCCGCTTCCAAAATCCAACTTCACGGATTCGCAGATAGCTCGGAAAAGGGATACTGTGGGGTAGTGTATTTGAGGGCAGAACACGCTAATGGTGATATAGTCGTTTCGCTTGTCATTGCAAAGAGTCGAGTGGCTCCCTTAAAGAGGGAGACATTGCCTAGGCTTGAATTATGTGCCGTTGTAACAGTCGCCAAATTAGTGCAACATGCTCGGAAATTATTGGCATCGCAATTCCCGACAATGTCACCGTCAGTAGTTTGGACAGATTCGATGGTCACATTAAGCTGGATCCGTTCCTCGCCTCACAAATGGAAAACATATGTTGCAAATAGAGTTAGCCAGATTCAGTCAATTATGTCACCAAAGCAATTTCGCCATGTACCTTCCGCCCAGAACCCCGCAGACTGTGGTTCCCGAGGGCTCACTCCCAAAGAGTTGCTCGATCATCCATTATGGCGTACAGGACCGGAGTGGTTAGCGAAATCGGAGATAGAGTGGCCTAAGGAGAAAGGGAATCCAACGACCATCGAGGGCCATGAGCCTGAGTATTGTGAAGCTAAGGTGCTCGCTCTACACATTACAGTGGAGGACACACCGATAGAAGACGGAACCCTCCCCTTTGAACGATTCTCCTCATGGACGACGATGAGGAGAGTAGTAGCATGGATCCTACGTTTTTCACATAATTCGCAGAAAACTGGTCCTCGACGTAAGGGTATGTTAACAGCGAAGGAATTGGCCGCAGCAACTGTTGTCTGCGTTAGAACTGTACAAACTAGCGAATTTAGACGGGAAAAGTCATCTATTCGAGAGGGAAAAATTGTGTCATCTCGGTTACGCAATCTTAATCCCTTCATTGATTCCCATGGGTTGATTCGAGTCGGTGGGCGAATACATCATGCTCCAGTTTCATTCAGCCGCCGCCACCCAATCTTACTACCAAAATCATCACATGTGACAAATCTTATAGTAGATTTCTATCACCAGTCTTACATGCACCCGGGACCACAAAATCTACATTGTCTTATACGAGGTCAATATTGGATAATCTCTGGTCGTGATGTGATCCGTCGTCGGTTACAACGGTGTCTCCAGTGCTTCCGTACCCGGCCGACGGCATTGCAACCTATTATGGGGGATTTACCTGTGGCGCGCTTGGCATCCGTAAAGGCATTTATGGCCACAGGAATAGATTTTGGTGGACCATTCGAAATTTCACTAGGAAAAATTAGGAATGCCAAAAGATACAAGGCATATATTTGTTTATTTGTGTGCCTCGCTACAAAAGCAGTCCACTTAGAGTTGGTATCGGAGCTCACCACGGAAGCATTTCTGGCCGCACTCAGACGCTTTGTTGCACGTCGAGGAACGGTAGCGCACATATACAGTGACTGCGGCACAAATTTTGTTGGTGCAAAACGCAAAATTGAAGCATGGGCTCAGTTGTTGTTGTCAGACGAGAATAAACGAGAAGTAGGTGGGCATTTAGCGGATCGAGGCATTCAATGGCATCTCAACCCTCCATCCAGTCCTCATTTTGGTGGCATATGGGAGGCTGCTATTAAATCCACTAAGCGGTTATTAGCACATACCATCGGAAATCAATTTCTGACGTATGAAGAATTTAATACGGTACTGATACAGGTCGAAAATACATTAAATTCACGCCCACTAACTCAGATGTCATCGGACCCCAATGATTTGGAAGCATTAACTCCAGGCCATTTTTTATTACTCGAATCTCCTACGACGTTAATGGAACCAGAGTCATCTGTGGGAACTGGCACTACTCGTTGGAAGTTACTTTCACACATCGTTAGTTCCTTTTGGAAGAGATGGTACAAGGAATATTTATGCACGCTCCAACAACGGACAAAATGGACCAAAGTTTCTGCAAATTTAGCAGTTGGTACCATGGTCCTCATAAAGGATGACAATCTACCCCCACTTTCCTGGCGACTGGGCCGTGTATTAAGCGTATACGCTGGAAGAGATGGAGTTGTTAGAGTTGCTGATGTTAAAACTGCAACTGGTGTCCTTAGGCGAGCGGTGGTAAAATTATGCCCCTTGCCTGGGTCTTCTGAAGTATAGGTATAAATAGGGATGTACGGGAACCTAGGGTGTCGTATCCTGACATGCCTATCCACTTAAGGGCTACCTTTCTTCGCGAAGTCTCCCCTATCGCCCGGGCGGAGTGAAGTTCGATTGATCCTGTACCCTATATCCCTGTCCAAATATAGCCAACTTATCGCCTAGCACCCTAGGATATTGTTATATGGTTATATAGAAACATCAGTTTTGGTTTGTTATTTGTTACGAATTGTAACACCCCTTTCGTTGTTGTTACGTTATTTAGTGTCGGGAATTTTATACTACTCGTAGGGAGTAGTATAACAAATGAGAGTTAGTTTTGGTATTATCGAATTTTGTTTTGGTTTATTAGTTTTTGTTGTAAAACCGTTTCCAACCGGTTTATCTCCTTTGTTTGGGGCTTAGTCGGTTGTGGTGGATTCTTTAATTTTGAATTTTTGTTGTTGCTAGAATGAACAATTTGTTTTGGAATAGGATATTCCAAGGTGGGCGGTATGTTCGGACGTCCACCCTGTATATTGTTATTGTGAGCGACCGGTACGCGACTGAAGTGCGCGTGCGAGAATTGTATTTCGCGCGACACCCGGGCTCACGGAAGAAGACTCTCGAAACGTACGTTGAAGAGGACACACAGGAAATAGTGAGAGAAGAGAACAATAGTGTAGAATCCCATAGTCAAGTGACGCCGCCCTTCTGGTCGACCAAGGTAGGTGGTAGCAAGTAGAAGCTAACCCCGCGGCTCGCTCACAAAGAATATTACATTACAGTCCACTTTTTGTTAATCAAAGTTGCGTGTCGTGGTCATTGGGCTCAAGTATCGCCTCAAAGGGCTTGTCCTCAATCCACGGGCGTACAACTATTATTAATTTAAATTGACTTTGGAATATAACTCGTGATTAGTATAATTTTAGAAATTTTCTGATTTTCTATATTTAAGATTTTATAAGAGTTAAAGTTTAAAGTTTTTTAAGAGTTTTTTTGAGTTAATATGATTCGATATGTTTGAAAAATGTTCTCATTTTTTGGTACCTACAGTTCTCTTTATGTTTTGCATAAGCTATTCTATTAGGATTAGGATATTGTTGTCGTTGTTGTTTTTTTTTTGTTGTTTCCTGCAGTTTTCCGAAATATTTTTAATACCTTTGATTTTCACATTATATTTAATATTGACTATATTATGAATTAAATTGTAATGCAAATATTGAGCAGGGCTCATCTCCGAAAGTTAACATTTTTCAGGAGACACAAAAAAACTGAATTTCTGTTGAACAATTCGACTAATTTGAGCAGTTTTTGAATTACTCTTTCACCACTGTGAAAACCAAATATAAGCCTTTTTGGCTCATAAAATATCGGTCTATATGAGTACTTAAAAAAAGAGCAAAAAAGTTCCATTTCGAATCCTCTCCGAGATTAGCCTTTTTCAAAAATTGAAAATCAATTATTTTCGGGATTTTTGCACTTGTTTTAATTAGTGTGTCGAATTCTATCCTTGATTTGGCAAGTTTTACAAAAAATTTTTTCTTAATTTGCATTTTCATTTGAGTCATTTGAACGTAAAATGTTTGAGTAGATGTAACAGTATTAATATTATTGACATAAAAAAATGAAGCTAATGCAATTTTTTTAATTATCTAATATTAATGAAAATATGTCTTAACATTTGTGTCTTCTGAATTAGGACTTCATTTATTCAATTTTCTAATAGTAATGAACATTTTTGTGTTATCTGAATCATAACTTTCAACAAGTTTTAATTTATTGAATTATCTAATATTAATGTAAATATGTCTCCTGAATTAGGGCTTAATTTATTCAATTGTCTAATAGTAATGAAAGTTCTTTGCGTTTTCTGAATTATAACTTTCAAACACTTTTCTTATTATTTTTATAGAGTTTTCTTGTACCTTTTTATAGAAAAAAAAAACAGTAATTAGGATTCCTCAGTATTAAACTTGTAGAACATTTAGGAAATTTTGAAGACTTCGCTTGTATCTTTCAGAATAATGGCAGCTATTGAAGCTACTGAAATTCAAGTAGTAAGTCGTTTGAAGATATTTCGTTTTTTATTTATTTTAAAAAAGGTATAATTTTGTAGATTTTTTGTGGACTTATCGTGTGTCTCTTAATGGAAAACTAAGAAATCATAAATTAAGATACTAGTGGCATTTTATTGATGACAGTTTTGTATCTTTTGGAATATTGTCAGCTATTGAAATTCTAGTAGTAAGTGGTTCGAAAAATGTCGTTTTTCATTGATTTTTAAAAAGGTTATAATTTTGTAGTATTTTTGTATTATTTTTATAGACTTCTCTTGTACCTTTTGTATCGAAATCAACCAGCCATTAAGATTCCCTATTGTTAAACTTGTAGAAATTTCACAAAAAAATCTACAAAATTATAACATTTTAAAAATCAATAAAAAACGACATATCTTTGAACGACTTACTACACGAATTTCAATAGCTGTCATTATTCTAAAAGATACAGACTTCACTTGTATCTTTTAGAATAATGACAGCTATTGGAATTCGTGTAGTAAGTCGTTCAAAGATATGTCGTTTTTTATTGATTTTTAAAAAGTTATAATTTTGTAGATTTTTTTGTGGACCTCTCTTATGTCCCTTAACGGAAAATCAGTAATTAAGATACTAGTGGCATTTTATTGACTTCTCTTGTATCATTTGGAATAATGCTATTGAAATTCTGGTAGTAAGTCATTCGAAAAAATGTCGTGTTTCATTGATTTTTTAACCTTTAAATTTTGAAATTTTTAAAAAGGTTATATTATAGTACATATTTCTTTGTAGACTTATCTAGAGACCACTTATCTTGTGTCTCGTACTAAAGTTCCTTAGTATTAAACTTGTAATTAAGAAATTTAGAAAATTTCAGAAAATTTTGAAGACCTCTCTTATATCTGTCGAAGAAATATCGTTTTTTTATTGATTTTTATAGAAGTTATAATTCTGTAGTTTTTTTTGTGGACTTATCTTGTGTCTCTTAATGGAAAACCAAGAAATCAGCAATTAAGATACTTGTGGCATTTTATTGACTTCTCTTGTATCTTTTAGAATAATGACAGTTATTGAAATTCTATTAGTATGTTGTTCCAAAAATGTATTTTTTCATTGATTTTGAAAAAGGTTACAATTTTGTAGATTTTTTTGTAGACTTATCATCTTATGTCTCTTAACAGAAAATCAGCAATTCAGATAATACTAGCATTTTATTATTTTTCAGGGATTTTGTGCGTGTTGCATAGATTTATTTCAAATATATACTTAGATTTTACTTCTTTTTACAATTTTGGTATTCTACTAATAATTTTTTGAAATTACCTGTTTATTTTAATAATTTTGGAAATCCTATTTGAATATGTGCTCAATTTCAGATGATTTGGAGAACATTTTGTAAATATTGAACAAAAATTTGAAAGTATTGAACACTTTTTTTTAGTACTTGCTAAAATGGACAAACTCCAGCTATCAAGATTAGTTAGGTGTTTTTTAAATACAAGAAAATGTTATGGTACCTTTTACTTGGTGGAAAGTTATAAGTTTTATTAGATAAATGGTTAAATTATTGTTCTGATCTATTTAGAATATATTTTTTTAAATTTTTTCAACTTCAGACAGATTTGATCATTTTTTTCCAAATATTGAATACAAATTTGAAAGTTTTGAATAATCATTTGGATTTTTATTATACCTGCGTACTTGCTGAAATGGACATGCCTAGCTATTGCGATTAATTCGGTATTTTATTAAATACAAGAACATTTGATGGTACTTTCTACCATGATGGTGTTTTCGAAAAGTTTAACAGTGTTATTCATAAAAATTTAAGATGCGGTTTAACTGTTCTATAATCTTAGTAATCTTGGTAACCCTATGTAAAACACAGCTAAACAGCGGATCAAATGTTTATGAATAATACTATAAATTTGATTGAATTAATGGTAATGTAATTTGAAGAATTTCTGAAATTTTAAAATAATTATTGTACCTAGGTACTTTATAAATGTTTCCAATTAGATACATGATGGTACTAATATTTCTGCTTAATTATTTTGGAATTCTACTCGTGAGTTATGTATTTTTAGAATTTGAATTTTCCGAATTTAAAAAAAACAACATTTTTCTATAAACTCAGAGATTTGCTCGTGAGTTATGTATTTTTAGATTTTGAATTTTCCATATTTAAAAAAAACATTTTCCTATAAATCTCAGAGATTTTTTAATACCTCATTTTTGATTGAATGGCAGCTACCAGATGAATCTCGATATAATAAGAGATTATTTTATTTTATTTCCATCCGAAAGCCACTTAAAGCAGAACCCCATGTAAATAATTCCATTGACATTGGACTATCACATAAAAAGAAAGCCAATTAGTTAAGCAAATTTCTCGCAAGGTTTACATGGGGAACAAAATTAACATATTTTTTCTGCTTATTGTTTAGAAAGAAGGCTTTTGTTCTCTGAAATTAGGGCCGAAAGTAAGCAATAAGGAGGACATTGCCTACTTTCGGCCCTAATTTCAAAGAACAAAAGCCTACTTTCTAAACAAGGAATAATTGACATTGGACTATCACATAAAAAGAAAGGCAATTAGTTAAGCAAATTTCTTGCAAAGTTTACATAGAGAACAAAATTAACATATTTTTTCTGCTTATTGTTTAGAAAGTAGGCTTTTGTTCTCTGAAATTAGGGCTGAAAGTAGGCAATAGGGAGGACATTGCCTACTTTTGGCCCTAATTTTAAACAACAAAAGCCTATTTTCTAACCAAGGAGTCATTGACATTGGACTATCACATAAAAAGAAAGGCAATTAGTTAAGCAAATTACTAGCAAGGTTTACATGAGGGTCAAAATTAACATCTTTTTTCTACTCCTTGTTTAGAAAGTAGGCTATTGTTTTCTGAAATTAGGGCTGAAAGAAAGCAATAGGGAGGATATTGCCTACTTTCGGCTCTTATTTCAAAGTACAAAAGCCTACTTTCTAAACAAGGTGTAGAAAAAATATGTTAATTTTGATTATGTAACATATAGACATGTTATGTAGACATATTTGAAATATGTAAACCTGAAGGGCCGAAAGTAGGCAAAGTCCTCCCTAGGGAGGTAAATATTTTTTTCTGGCATTGCCTACTTTCCATTGCTTGGATGATGGATCCCTGGACGGATCTGCCCTCCGTTACGCGTCGGGCACAAAATTTCATCCGTGGGAGAGAATATTTCTTCCCTAGTTATAGAAATAACTATTATTGAGTTGGAGGGTGAAAAGTAGGCCCTCTTCAATTTGAACTTTATACGTTAAATAAATGCTGAATATCGAATGTTGGCGTAAAATAAAATTGATTTAACAGGAACTACATTAGAACTGCGAATATTTCATTAGATATTCAGCATATTATTTAATTGTAATGTCTAAAAATTGTTTTTTATTATGTATTTTCCATGTTTGTATTTTTGTTTTTAGTTTGTTAACTTGTGAAAATATATTGATATTCATTGTTTAAAACCATAAACATTGGCCAAAGTAATCCAAATATGTTTAATGGGTTTCTTAATCAACGAATTGCAAACCACCATCCTGTAAACTCTCTCGCATTTACCTGCGGAGCGACGCTCAGCGAAACGAATTAATCAGAAAACCTTTCCGTTGAATTAAAACGCAGAGCAATTACCCAAGCGAGCGTGAATTTTTCACGTGTACGCAGACAAAGCCCCAAAATCGTCCGCTGGGTCGGCTGGCCGCTTTTCAGGATTAATGAGGTGCGCCCTGCATCGGAACTGCCACGCAAGTAGTAAAAAGTAGTAACAATAGTAAATAACAAGAGTAATAATAATAATATCAGTGCAGATAGTGATGCGTTGGTGGTCGTTAATAAACGGCTTAGCAATTACTGAGAGGAAGAGTAGACCAATACCTTGAGCACCTGGAGAGTGAAGCGGCGCGGGGCAAACCAGTAAAACAGAGAATAACAACACATACACGTTAGTAATGGCTCGAGGAAATCTTCGCACGTAGAACACTGAACACTGTTGTTTTTTTTTTTGGGGTGGTTTTGGGGTGGTTTGGATGTGGGCAAGATCGCTGGGTATGGGGCGGGTTTGGGAGACATTCAGGTGATCGGCACGCATAAGTACATTGAGGGGAGAAGTTTCTTGTTGTTGTTGTTGTTGTAGATGTTGTTGGTGGTGGTGTTGCTGTTGAACTGCAAATTGGATGCTGGGAGGAGGTATGGGTCGTGTATACATGTACACCGTGTGCATGTAAATGATGATGTATGCCGACTGCACGCGCGTCTGTTGTATGCAACGAAATTTATGGCGCATTACTCGTAATTAGAGTTGTCACCGGTTCGAATCTCGTTACAGTATTCAGGGCACGCCTGACGTGCGACTATATTTCAGGAAATATTCAGCCCGCGCGTGGGCAAGATTTAACAGCATAACTTCTTTACAGCCTCGCAATTATATGTAGGATTAAATCGCGCGAATACCAGAGTCGTTATTAACGTTCACGTAGGTGATTTACCATGGCGGACTTTATAGTCGCAATTTTACGTGAGCTATGCATTGTTATAGATTGAATTACGATAGCGATTTATGCCCTCAATCGATTAATATTGCGGGGAATAATTAAGCTGCTATGCAATGCACACGATAACCCTGGCTATTAATTCACCGAATGCTTATTAGCTTAATATTAATAATAAGCGTTGTAAACTTTACAGTGTGGCTGGATATTTATGACAAGAGGTGGCCGATAATTTGCCCTAATTGCGATTGGTGGCTCGACCAACGTTAATGCACGAGGGAGCAAATTTCTAGCATTATAAACTAAATCTTAGACGTAAATTTAACTTTAATGCACGTGCATATGCACGTACAATTAAAGTGCAATTAACGTGGCTAACTTTATATCGTAATAATTGTAAGCAAAGTGTAAAAAAATTATTACTGCCAACGTTTACAGCGCTCCGCTTAGCTACATTCCACGATGTCGCGCTTTGTGTGCCGGTAATTAGCACCACCCACGCCCCTACAAATTTGCAACAGATGTAACCAAACACAACAACCGGACGCATTAATTAACGCAAATTAATATCTCAAACCTACTGTGAAATTTTGAACCTTGAACATGTAACCCAGTCTTACAAGCTACAAGTACTAAAACTGTATCAAAGGCACTTCAACTAAATTTCACTTAACTCCTACAATTTCACGTTCACGAAACTACTAACACAATTAGGTAAATTTTAAAATTTACCTAATGTGAATTTTCGAACTTTGATTTACCTTGAAAAATGTACACTTGTCTTGTAGATTTTTTTGTGGACTTATCTTATGTCTCTTAACAGAAAATCAGCAAGTAAGATACTAATGGTATTTTATTATTTTTCAGGGGTTTTAGTCATAGATTTGTTTACCTAATGCGAATTTTCGAACTTTGATTAACCTTGAAAAATTTAAAGTTCTCTTGTAAGAAAAAATGCCTAATTTCACTTACACTGAGTAATATCTTATTTTTGCGATTGCAAAATTGCCGATGCCTTTAAAATTTATGTTTTTTTTTAAATCACTTGTTTATAATTTGTATTGAGAAACTGATAAATTCCAGAAATATAGTCGCTAATTACGCCATCTTTGCCAATCCGTGCAGTCGGCTGGGTTTTCGGAACACAGACTTTCAGGCCGTCGATTTCGAGACATCGACTATCACTGAAAACCGTCGACAACGACAGAAAAACGCTGAAAACACGGGTCAGACAGCAACGTCAGGTTAGGAAACATAGTGCTGGAGGAGGAGGGGGACGGAACTCACCAAGTCCGAGACGAGCGGTATGGACTTCCGCCTTGGCCGGATGTCCGGCATGCTGTCGATGTTGCTGTAGAACGGATTGTCTCCCGGATGGCTGCAAAAAATAACGACATGTTAACTAATTCCGAAGGCTTGACTAAAGCAGAGTAATAGGGTTCGAATGAGATAGTAATTTTGTATGACTTACGTAAAACTATGCCATTAACACGAATTTTGTCAAATTTTCAGGAAAATTATTTTCAGGTGTACTGTACACGAATCTACTATCAAATTTGCTAATAATAAATATTCAGAACTTTCAGTAATAACTAACCCATACTTGTCAATGCAGAAAGTTATATGTTTGATTTTCTCCCTTATTTAATACTGAAACTTTATCAAATTTTCAGGAGAATTAGTTTCAGCTGTACGCTATACGAATCTAATACCAAATTTGCAAATAATAAACTTTCAGAACTTTCGGTAATAGCTAAACCATACTTGTCAATGCAGAAAGTTATATGTTTGATTTCTCCCTTATTTAATTAATACTCAAAATTTATCAAATTTTCAGGCGAGTTAGTTTCGGGTTTACTGTACACAAATTTAATATCAAATTTGCAAATAATAATTTTTCAGAAATTTCAGTAACAGATAACTCATACTTGTCAATGCAGAAAGTTATATGCTTGATTTCTCCATTATTTAATACTCAAACCTTATCAAATATTCAGGAGAATGAGTTTCAGGTGTACTGTACACGAATCTAATATCAAACTTGCAAATAGTAAATCTTCAGAAATTTCAGAAATAGCTAAACCATACTTGTCAATGCAGAAAGTTATATGTTTGATTTTCTCCCTTATTTAATACTGAAACTTTGACAAATTTTTAGGAGAATTTTCAGTTTCAGGTGTATTGTATGCAAATCTACTATCAAATTTACAAATAGTAAATTTTCATAATTTTGAGTAATAGCTAACCCATACTTGTCAATGCGGAAAGTTATATGTTCGATTTTCTCCCTTATTTAATCCTGAAACTTTGTCAAATTTTCAGGCGAATTAGTTCCAGGTTTACTGTATGCAAATATAATATCAAATTTGAAAATTGTAAATTTTCAGAAATTTCAGAAATAGGTAATCCATACTTGTCAATGCAGAAATTATATGTTTGATTTTCTCCCTTATTTAATACTCAAACTTTGTTAAATTTTCAGGAGAATTAGTTTTAGGCGTATTGTTCACAAATCTAATATCAAATTTGCAAATAGTAAATTTTCAGAAATTTTAGTAATTTTAGCTACCACATATTTGTCAATGCAGAAAGTTATGTGTTTGATTTTCTCCCTTATTTAATACTGAAACTTTTTTAAATTTTCAGGAACATTACTTTCATGTATACTGTACACGAATCTATTATTAAATTTGCAAATAATAAATTTTCAGAAATTTCAGCAATAGCTAACCCATAGTTGCCAATGCAGAAAGTTATATGTTTGATATTCTCCCTTAGTTAATACTGAAACGTTGATAAATTTTCAGGCGAAATAGTTTAAGGTGTACTCTACACGAATGTATTATCAAATTTGCAAATATTACATTTTCAGAAATTTCAGCAATAGCTAACTGACACTAGTCAATGCAGAAAGTTATAGGTTTGATTTTCTCCCTTATTTAATACTGAAACTTTATCAAATTTTCAGGAAAATTAGTTTCAGGTGTACTGTACACGAATATATAATCAAATTTGCAAATAATAAATTTTCAGAATTATCAGTAATAGCTAACCCATACTTGTCAATGCACAAAGTTATTTGTTTGATTTTCTCCCTTATTTAATACTCAAACTTTGTCAACTTTTCAGGAGAATTAGTTTCAGGTGTACTGTACATCAATCTATTATCAAATTTTCAAATAATAAATTTTCAGAAATTTCAGCAATAGCTAACCAATACTTGTCAATGCAGAGAGTTATATGCTTGATTTTCTCCCTTATTTAATACTGAAACTTTGTCAAATTTACAGGAGAATTAGTTTTAGGTGTACTGTACACGAATATGAAGCATTATTATTGTAACCAGTGATTCAAAAAAACTTTCATCAAAATTGCCATGAAAAAAAAGGAGAGATACAAACCTAAGTCTTAGCTTACAGTTGTCAAATCTGACATATACAGGGTGTCTCAAAATTGACGCCCGTGCTTTTGGAATTGCATTCACGGGGCTAAAAGAAATTGAAAATTAAGAGTGGAAAATTTTCGGTTTGTCCTTCGTTACAGAGTTATTGATAAAAATGTAAACAATAACTTTTTCAACCACTATTCAAAACTCGATTTTGATTTATTAATTTTGTCAAATCTAGAGACACAACTGTCAGATTTGACAATTAATTTGACAGATGTGGACAATATCTTGTTTTTAATTAATATTTGTTATTTGTTTTTCTAATATTATTAGTTAGTACACGATTTTGATTTATTTATTTTGTCAAATCTAGAGATATAATTGTCAGATTTGACAATTAGTTTGCCAGATGTGTTTTACATTTTTTTTATCAATTACTCTACAACGAGGGACAAATATCATGTTTTATAATATTACCAGTCAGTACACGATTTTGATTTATTTATTTTGTCAAATCTACAGGCATAACTGTCAGATTTGACAATTAGTTTGACAGATGTATTTTACAGTTTTTTTAAATCAATAACTCTGTAACGAGGGACAAACTTTTTTTCAAACAAAAAATTTTCCACTCTTAATTTTCAATTTGTTTTAGCCCCCTTAATGGAAACCCAAAAGCACGGGCGTCAATTTTGAGACACCCTGTATATCTGAGAACAGCCAAATACTTCAGTAGTCTATATTCAGACATCCTTTTTTTTCATGGCACGCTTTGACGATAGATTTTATGAATTTCACGTTATTTTATTGATAAGAGCCTAAATAATCGTAATAGGTAATTATAACTTATTAAATATTGCAAATTATCTATCAACAATAAAATTCTTATAAAATTTCTACAACAGGCGCTCTAAAGTTAAAGAAATTAAAAAAATCATAAAACAATTTATGGTGGATGCGCCGGGCAAGGCTAATTATAACGAGCCTTAAATATTCGTAATTGTAATATTTTTTATAATATTGTTCTTGCAAGTCAATTATTTATAACTAATAAAATCTGCGGACCGTATTTTACACAAATTCCCTACAATTTAAAACATCTGAAAATACAACAGTCAGACTTCTGGTGGAGGCGCCGGGCAATAAGAACTAGGGCGAAGATTTGGCGAGGCGTTTAATTGAAAACTTAATTGCACGAGAGAGTGAAGAGAGGAGATCTCTTTGAGCGCGCGCTTATTTAACTTTTACGAGGACGAGGTGAGCCCTAAATGGAGAAAGCGAACTGAAAGCGCGAATTTCAGGGAATTTGTGCCAATTAAATAATATTGATTTTGAACTCCTGCAATCAATAGGAATCGCGTTAGGAATTTAATTTGTTGATATTCACTTGTTTAATTGAGATTATTTAATTACACGGCGCTGTGTGAAACGTTAAATTGGGAATGTGTAATTTAATTACAGATATTGACGTGTTTATGGTGTAATTGTCAATTTGTATAATTAACGAATTAAGAGTATAATTATCAATTAATATATTAAACGATTTTGTGCTGTAATTAAATGGTGTAGGTAATTGTAAATTAATACATTTAACAATTTTGCGGTGTAATTATTATCAATTAATTGAATTAATTAGATTTCAATTTTGTAATTACCCCTATTACACTTTAGAGAAAGCATTGGAAGAAATTAATTATTATTCCCAATTTGGATAATTCAAGTTAAATTAAATTAAATTCAACCATTTAATGATTTATTTTTCAATACAATCAATTAGAATCTAATTTTCGTTTTAGTTTACAATTAGTAGACAGCACAGCTTAACCGGATAATGTCATCTGCAAATAATTCCCAAAAAAAATAATTATCTATGACCCATATATTTTTGGTTTAAAAAACCTAATGGTAAATTAGATTATATTTACTCAGCATTACTGTATAATTTATAAATGGTATTACCATTAATTATTTAAATAAAAAAATTGGAAGCAAGCACGCAAACCGCGTTACGCAAACGTAATTTATTTACATTACAAAGTAAATCATCACACCAGTAATGGCTTCAAAATAAATTATGTAAACTAACTAGTAACCTATTTCCTGCAAATTTAATTTATTTACAACTTTAACACCACCCCCTCGTGTCTTTTTCAGGCGCGCTAGTAACGAGGTAATGGATTTGCTCGTGTGGGTTGCAATTAAAACGCGACATTCAATGAATACCCCGAGGGCTAACGTGTCCAGTATCGATCACAGAGCTGGAGGTGAGCGTTAAAGCCGCCCCTGTGCTACAGGCTAAGTACAGGATTATAATTAACCCCGGTGCACGCGAGGCTCAAATGGTAGAAAACGCGCCGCAAGGCAAAAAAAACAGCGAAGGGCTGCGACACAATGGGAGGGTTTTTTAGAATCCACAATTCCTGAAAACCTCATTCGGAGATAAAACACAGCAAGTTTAAACAGCTGAAAATTGAACGAAGAAATTGAGTAAGCAAATAAAGAAAGTAGAAACGACTGATAATATAAACGTTGAAAGGTGTAACAATTAAAGATATAAACCATGAAAATGGTAAGAATCAAAAACATAAACAACATAAGAGATAACAATGAAAAATATGAACGATGAAAGTGGTAATAATTGAAAATATAAACAACGAAATTAGCAACAATTGAAAATATAAACAATAACATTGGTATCAATTGAAAACATAAATAATGGAATTGGTAACAGTTGAAAATGTAACTAATAAAACTGGCAATGGTTATAAATATAAACAATAAAAGTGGTGACAATTGTAAATATAAACAACAAAAGTAGCAACAATTGAAAATATAAATAATAAAATTGGTAACAATTGAAAACATAAATAATGGAATTGGTATCAGTTGAAAATGTAGCTAATAAAACTGGCAATAGTTATAAATATAAACAATAAAAGTGGTGACAATTGCAAATACAAATAAGCAAAGTGGTTATAAATGAAAATAAGAAAGAAAATAAAAGTAGAAACAGATGAAAATGAAAGTAATAAATATGGCAACTAGTAAAGTGAATATTTGAAAGTAACAAGAATACGTAACATTATACCTAGAAACATCTAGAATACCATTTAATACCATAGAATATCATTTGAATCCTAGAGTGATGTATAGGAAAATATCAAGAATTTGAAGAAAAACGAGAAATAAATATACTTAGAAAACGGAGAGAAGTAATCAAAATTATGATCAATTAAATGAACAAACAATACAAGTATATCATCTAAAAAAAAATAATGAAAGTGGTAACTTACCGTAATTGAAACCTTTATGAATAAATACTTGAACATTGAAAAAATAAATAAAATGATGGAACATTGATAAACCAACAATGCAAGTATAAACAATTATAATTAAAAACAAAATGAAAATGATGTAAAACTAGCAATTACTGAAAATTTGTAGAAGAGCTACTTTAAAAAAAATTGAAGTGGCAGTTCATACTAAAAACCAATAAAAATGTATCAATTTAAAGAAACAATGGAATAATTGATAGCAATAAAAAGTGAAAAAGAACAAGAATTTAAAATAAAACAAGAAAAACTTATGTTTACAAAACGGTAAGAAATAATCAAAGTTATGATCAATTAAATGAACAAAACATAGAAATAGACACAATTGAAAATTGAAAAAAATAAGTTGCAACAATTGAAAATAGCTGCAGACTAAAATTAGAAGAATGAAAAAAGATACAGATGAAACTAAAAATTGAAAATTGAAAAGAATAAATGCAATAATTTATATTAAACAAGCAAAAATGCAAATAAATGAAAGAAGAAACAATTGAAAATAGAATAACTGATAGAAGTAGATGAGAATATAACAAAAATATAAAATAGAAACAATATAAACAAAAAGTCACACTATAAACTTTAGAACAGTGAATATGTAATAGAGGTGTATGCAGTTGAAAATTGGGTAATCAAAACGATGAATTACTGAAGAAACAAACAATCAGAGTAGAAACAATTGTAGGTGAAAATAAAAAAAATAAAGCAATAAATAACAATTGAAAATATCTACTAATGAATATTAGAAGAATGAATGATGAAACAGATGAAAATAAAAATTGAAAATTGAAAACAACAAATGTAATAAATAATTGATATTAAACAATTAAAAATTGCAAATAAATGAAAGAAGAAATAATTGAAAATAGAAAAACTGATGGAGGTAGATCTGAATAAATAAGAATATAAAATAGAAAGAATATAAACAAATAATCACACAATCAACTTTAGAACAGTTGAAAATTGGGTAATCAAAACGATGAACCATTTTATTCAATTGTTTATCGTTTTGATTACCAAATTTTCAACAGCATACACCTATATTACATATTCACTGTTCTAAAGTTTATTGTATGATTATTTGTTTATATTGTTTCTATTTTATATTCTTATTATATTCAGACCTGCTTCTATCAGTTATTCTATTTTCAATTGTTTCTTTTTTCATTTATTTGCATTTTTGCTTGTTTAATATCAATTATTACATTTAAAAAAAATATATATTTTCAACTGTTTCTTAATTCACTCTTCAAATTTTCAACTGCAGATATTTTCAATTGATGCTGCTTTATTTTAATTTTGTTTTAATTTTCAATTGTTTCTACTTCTATTTTTTGTTCATTTAATTGATTGTTTTCAACAATGAAAGTAGAAACAATTATCCATAAGGAAGTGACAAGATTTGAAAATAACAACATATCAAAATTTGAAGAAAAAAATGCATAAGATTAAAAATTACAATTGAAAATGGAAATATTGTACTTATGTTGAAATTGCAACAAGTAAAAATTCAAATAATCAAAAGAAGAAACAATTGAAAGTATTATGTATTCATTTGATATTCATAAAGTATTCATTTACTTGATCGTTTTCAACAATGAAAGTAGAAACAATTATCCATAAGAAAGTGACAAGAATTGAAAATAACAACATATCAAAATTTGAAGAAAAAAGGCATAAGATTAAAAATTACAATTGAAAATGGAAACAATATACTTATGTTGCAATTGTAACCAGTAAAAATTCAAATAGTCGAAAGAAGAAACAATTGAAAGTATTATAACTGATAGCAAAAGAAACGAAACGTAATACGAATTGGAAATCAAAACAAAAAAAAAACAAATATACGTTGTAAATGGTAAGATGTAAATAAAATTATGAATACTTGAAGTAACAAACAATAAAGTAGACAAAATCGTAAATAAAAACAATGGCAGTGACAATGACAATGCCAGTGAAAGTGATAAAAGTAACAACCAATTTTCCTCCTTCCATTTGTTGTTACTTTCATCAGTTTCACTTTCATTTTCATTATTATCACTGCCATTGTTTTCATTTACGATTTAGGTAGAAAAGAATCAAAGAAACAAGTGAAAATTAAAACAATATAATGTTGTAATATGCAACGTTGTACTGTTGTAATGTATGTTGTTATGGAAAGAAAAAAAAAACCACTTGTAAATGAAACAATTGAAAATATTAACTATGGAAGAAACAACGATTGTTACTTTTAGTCGCAAACAACAATTGAAAACTGAAACAATTGAAAATAGAATAACGAACAGTATCAGTAACTAAAAATAATAAGATAAAAATGAAAATTTGGAACACGAAGTAAAAGAAATTGAAAATGAAAACAGAAAATTAATGTGCTACCTAATTGATATTAAAAACTAATAGAATAATTATTACTGTCAGTAATTGAAAATTACTAATACACAAAAATAAAACCTAATAAACAGTTGAAAAAAATACAAACAATAGATTAATGTGGTACCTAATTGATATTAAAAATAAATAGAATAACTATTACTGCCAGTAATTAAAAATAACTAATACATAAAAATAATACCAAATAAACAGCTGAAAATAAGGCAAACATGAAAATGAAAAGATCGAAATATGGAAACTATCAAAAATAATACCAATTTAAAATAGAAACAATAATTTATCTTATAATTTAAATTAATGTGGTACCTAATTGATATTAAAAACTAATAGAATAATTATTACTGTCAGTAATTGAAAATTGATATTACACAAAAATAAAACCAAATAAACTGTTGAAAATAAGACAAACAAAATATTAATGTGGTACCTAATTGATATTAAAAATAAATAGAATAACAATTACTGCCAGTAATTGAAAATAACTAATACATAAAAATAATACCAAATAAACAGCTGAAAATAAGGCAAACATGAAAATGAAAAGATCGAAATATGGAAACTATCAAAAATAATACCAATTTAAAATAGAAACAATAATAAAGATTAAACCAAACAAACACAAGAAATGGAAATATGGAAAGTACGAACGATAAAAAATAATACCAATTTAAAATAGAAACAAAAATAAATATAAAACTAAATAAACACAAGATATCCTGAACTATGGAGTGTTAACATCTGGTAATCTGGTTAACATCAAGTAAGACAGTTGAAAATTGGAATAAATAATCACAGTTGTCAACAATTGAATGTACAAATAGTTAAAGAAAACAATGAAAGTAGTAGGCATTTAAAATAATAACAATTGAAAATAGAAATAATAATTTTGGTATTTGATATAAAAAATAAGTAAATATGCGAATTTGAAAGAAGGAACATTTGAAAATAGACTACCTCATAGTAGAGGTAATATACAGGGTATTTAAAATATATTCAATATTTTTCCCCATTATAGCACTGACGGAAAAAACAAAAACAAATTTAGTCAATATGGGTCCGCAATTCAATGTTTATGAGTCTGTTATATCACAAGAACCAAGCTAATCGACTCCTTCTCGGAAAGATGTTGAGTGTGGATCCATCGTAACTAAGATTTTTTATTTTTTTCCATCAGTACTAAAATTGGGCAAAATATCAGAAAATATTTTGTTAACCCCCTGTATAGTGAAAATATTCGAAATTTTAAATTAGAAACAATAAAACTAAAATCGAAATAAAAACGAAATAAATACAAGATAATCTGAACTTCAGAGTGGTGACAAATAGTAAAGTTGAACAGTTGAAAATGAGCAAGAATAAACTGAATGAAGCAACATTGAAAATAGAAGCAATTGAAAATATAATATATTTTATAAAATCTTGAAAAATAAAGATTGCAATATTTGAGTTGTGGATTCATCTTGATTAAGATTTTTTGTTTGTTTCCGTGGATCCATCTTGACTAAGATTTTAATTGGGTAAAGTATCAGAAAATATTTTGTAAACCCCCTGTATAGAGAAAATATTTAAAAAAAATCAAATAGAAAAATGAAAATAAAATCACCAAATAGATGCAAGATAATCTAGACTTCAGAGTGGCGACAAGTGGTATAGTTTAACAGTTGAAAATTGGCAAGAATTAACTGAATAAAGCAACAATGAAAGTAGAAGCAATTGGAAATATAATATATTTTATAAAATCTTGGAAAATAAAGATTGCAATATTTGAGTTTTGAATCTATCTTGACTAAGATTTTTGGTTTCTTTCCGTGGATCTATCTTAACTAAGATTTTTTGTTTCTTTCCATCAGTACTATAATTGGGTAAAGTATCAGAAAATATTTTGTAAAGTATAATGAAAAAATTAGACATTTTCAAATAGAAACATTAAAAATAAAATCACAAAATAATTGCAAGATAATCTGAACTTCAGAGTGGTGACAAATGGTAAAGTTGAACAGTTGAAAATTGACAAGAATGAACTGAATAAAGCAACAATGAAAGCAGAAGCAATTGGAAACATAATATATTTTATAAAATATTGAAAAATAAAGATTACAATATTTGAAAATAACAAGAAATTATTGAAAATCATGACCATTTACAATTTAACAGCAAAATGTATTTTCAAATTTGATATGAAAGAATCTAATCTTTCTGGTTGACCGATGTTTTCAAAGTTGAGAATACATTATCTGTTGCATAGATATGTCCACCACAAGGTTACAAATTTCTACCTCAAAGGGTTTATATTCTCCTTCTGCCTTAAATCATCAGGCAAAATTCATGATTTCACCAGTCAGTAGAAGAAAAGACTAAAGTATACCTAAGGTATACTACAAAAATTTATGATATACTAATTTACATGTATTGATAAAAATTATGTCTAATTTTCGTGGAGCATTTCCTCGAAAATTAGAAATAAATGCAGCACTTATTACGAATTTTTCAAATTATGTTTAATTTAAATATTTTCAAAAGGTAAAAATGTAATACTATATATTTTATAAAATCTTGAAAAATAAAGATTGCAATATTTGAAAATAACAAGAAATGATTGAAAATCATCACAAATCAAAAGCAAAATGTATTTTTAAATTTAATATGAAATTTTTTTATCTTTCTGATTGACCGATCTTTCCAAAGTTGAGAATACGTTATCTGTTGCATGGACATGTCCACCACAAAGTTACAAATTTCTACTCCAAAGGGTTTCTATTCTCCTTCTGCCTTAAATCATCAGGAAACTATTCGTGATTTCACCAGTCAGTACAAGAAAAAATTTGTCTTTAGATATATTACAAAAATTTATGATATATTAATTTACATGTATTGATAAAAATTATGTCTAATTTTCGTGGAGTATTTCCACGAAAATTAGAAATAAATGCAGCACTTATTACAAATTTTTCAAATTTTGTTTAATTTCAATATTTTCAAAAGGTAATTAATGTCATTTGTTAAAGTTTCACGTTGTTATAGATAAACTCTACAATTGTTTCAGTCTCTTGACCATTCTCAAGAGAACAAATTAGATTTGGTTAGTCTAATTTGTACTCTTGAGAATGGTCGAGAGACTGAAACCATTGTAGAGTCTATTATTAATTACGTGAAACTTAAACGTTAAAGTTTATAAATCACGAATTGATAAATAAACTCTACAATTATTTCAGCATCTCGACCTTTCTCAAGAGTATAAATTAGACTTGGTTAGACTAATCTCGACCGTTCTCAAGAGTATAAATGACTTGGTTAGTCTAATCTCGACCATTCTCAAGAGTACAAATTAGATTTGGTTAGTGTAATTTGACTGACTGAAAACTTTGAAGACTAAAACAATTGAGGATAGACTCCTACATACGATATAAATACGTGAAACTTTAACCAAGTGTTTTATTTACTTTTTGATTCACCATGTTTAACCAAGTGGTAACCATACATACATCTAATTTAAGTATTTTTTTTAACTTTTGAAACTGATTGTGATTTTTGTTTCTCGAAAAAGTATGTCTTTTTAATCTGTGGCACATATTTTTGCCATAATTTAATGAAAAAGCAGAACGAATTTTAATAATGTTCTTAATCTGGCATACGCAATATATAACTGGGAAACAGACGAGTCATATATTGCAGGTGACGGACACCCATTAAAAAATGTTTTCAGACCGGACATAAAAGCCGGATTAAGGCCACCAGGGCAGTTTAATTAAAAAATATTGCCCATCAAGCCTGACACAGTGATGCGAAATCGTAACGGAATCAGCATTCCCGGCGAAAATAAATTGAGGACTTAATCCCTCATCCCGCCGATTTCATCTTGCGCTTAAGGAGTCCTGCGGGAGGACGCCGTAAATTCCGGGAGTGGAATCCAGTAATGGATTAGCCATAAACCCGATTTTAGTTTAAATTTAGTACCCGGCGCGGCGGTAAATCATAAGATAGCCGCGGATCCGGCGGTCGCGGATTTTACTGCAGGTGAATAAAAGTCCGCGCCGCACAGTTTTCCCACGAATTTTCCGCTGTTTTCCGCCAAACGTGAGCGGATGCCAAGGCATTGAGCAGTCCCGGGAAATGAAAATGGAAAGTTTGCCCCCGGGATGTGCCTGGATGCGCTCTATTAGCCCGTGTTATTGTCACCGGGATTTATCGTCCACATATATTTTTCTTTAATAATGCGTCAATATTGGGATCGTGTTTTCACTTTAGACTCTCTCATGAAAAAATATAAAGGAAGGTACGAGTTATGCAAAAAATATTTTGCAGTGCACAGGGAAGTTTATGGAAAATATTTTAAGAATTTGTCTGAATTACTTTGTAACTGTTGTCCAATTCCTACAAGTTTCTGCAGGGTGTTAATACTAACTTATAATACCTGAAAATGGCAGTTAGAACTCATTGAAACACATAAGTTTTCTCAGTTAACATTTTTGAATTGGAACCAAAGTTTATAGTTATTAGCGGTTTTTGTTTTTCGCAAAATCGTCATTACTCGTAACTTGTAATTTTTACAAGTCTACTGATATTTTAAGGGTTCCAGAATTATTGCAAGAAAGGTAGGTATTTTAAAATTCTCAAAAGTTTACAGATATTCTATAATTCTTCCAAAATGGTAGCTATTCCATATTTGTAGTTATAACTTAACCCAACCTGACCTATCCTAACCTAAATAATTGTATCACATTCGAACCCGCAATATATTTCCCCATTTTAATGGAGTAGTAGTAGGAAATTATGCTATACTCATAAAATGTGTGAGTAATAAAAGTCAAAATTTGTGACTCACCCATTGGCCCTTCCGGCAGAATCTCCTCCGAGTCCCGTGCCATTCTAAAAAAACAAAAAAAAAGTAACATAAATAACAATCAACAAAAAACGCGCCCCCATAGGGGGGCCTCAACTATTACACACAGACAAAAAATAAACCTTTTATTAGATAATCATGGTAATAGGTAACAAACAGTGGTGGGCAAACAGTTTGCCGAACAAAGCGTCATTACAACAATATATCATGGAAAACACATACACCTGGGCGAGAGAGTTACCATTATTATCTTAGCACAACTTCATCGGTAAGCAGGTAAGTTAGTTTTTTTTTTTACTGAAGTTCTGTCTCTATAATAAGCGTATCTGGTATAATACTGCTAATACATCGAGTTTATCGTGTGCAAATATGCCAAGTACACTTGCTAAAAGTTTAAATCATGTATATAATATATAATGTATATGTTTGTTTTAAATATATTTAGTTTATCGCTAAACGAGCGTTAGAAATGAGATTGCCATTATCACCTCGCAGTCTGAGCAGCGCATTATTCGGAAAGATCACAGCTGAGGATCGACACAAACAGCGAAATAACGAGGGAGCAGGTTTAACATCACGACACCACCGAACTCCAGATCAATAATTTATTATCATCTGGAAATTGCCTTGGAAATTTGCCTGAAAACAATTTTTCCAGGGTAAGTATTTTAAATGTCACAAAGTTTCAGGTTTCTCCAGCTGTTCGATTATGAATAAATCAAGGACTAATTCCTTCTTCGAGATTTAAACAAATCATGATGTAACTTTAGAGGTATATTAAATAAAAATGTCAATGTCTTTATAAGCTGCCACAATTTATAAATAAATTATATAAAAGTTTTTGGCAGATGTTTAATGAATCAATTAAACTACTAAAGCCAGCAATTTATTCACATCAAGCAAATAGGGAATATTATGCATAAATAAGGAAATATAAGTATGAAACTTCTTAAGAAGAATACCTTATTTTATGCAGATTTGAATGAAATATATTTATTGCAGCTTATTTTTTGTTTGATTTAGGTCGCCTATTACCGTCTTTATTGGCTGTATTATATGGGCAATTATTTTAATAAACTTATTAAAAGGAAAATTGAACAATTTTTATATCATTATAAAAGATTGAAAACAATTTACTGAGAATAGATAATCAAAGGAAGTTTTACGTATATTTTTCATCATAGTGATGACTTATCATTATAAAAGTAAAAAAACAACAATTTACCGAGAAGTGATAATCAATGAAAGTTTTACGTATATTTTTCATCATAATAATGAATTATAAAAGAATGAAAACAATTTACTGAGCAGTGATAATCAATGAAAGTTTTACGTATATTTTTCATCATAATGATGACTTATCATTATAAAAGTAAAAAAACAACAATTTACCGAGAAGTGATAATCAACGAAAGTTTTACGTATATTTTTCATCATAATAATGAATTATAAAAGAATGAAAACAATTTACTGAGCAGTGATAATCAATGAAAGTTTTACGTAAATGTTTCATCATAATGATGACTTATCATTATAAAAGTAAAAAAAAACAACAATTTACCGAGAAGTGATAATCAAAGAAAGTTTTACGTATATTTTTCATCATAATAATGAATTATAAACGAATGAAAACAATTTACTGAGAAGTGATAATCAAAGAAAGATTTACGTATATATTTCATCATAATGATGAATTATCATAAAGCAACTGCTTCCAATATTGATTTTTTAATATTAATATTGGATTTACTACTATTACTACTACAATTACTACTAAATTTGTTTTTTTTAACTGAAAAACTATCAGTAATGATATCAAGTAAATGCTTCAATTAATTACCTAATATTCTTATACAAGTTTTCATTGTCAATCAATTTTCCCCTTAATCAATAATGAAAAATATAAACGCTTCGGTTCATCAACAAATATTTCTAAACAAGTAATTATGTTTTTTTAACTGAAAAACGATCAATAATGATATCAAGTAAATGCTTCAATTAATTACCTAATATTTTTATACAAGTTTTCATTGCCAATCAATTTTCCCCTTAATCAATAATGAAAAATGTAAACGCTTCAATTCATCAACAAATATTTCTAAACAAGTAATCATTGTGGAGTTGGTGGTAAATTTTAAATTGCGTATAATTCTGTTTGTAAATCATGGAAAAACCTGCCCTCTTGTTAACCACACGACATCGTCTTCACGATACAATATACAACACGGTTTAATAAAAAATGTACAATGGACGTCAATGTTTCTTTTTTTCTTATTTGTTTGAGGACATGCTCGCTTCTGCGCAGCCTCGCCTCATTAATGGTGATCTCATTTTAACATATAATACTACGCTTTGTGAGGTGGCTCAAGGACCTGGCTCGCTCATACAGAAAATACACAGCAATTTGTAAACGATGGAAAATACAGCATGGAAGAGAAATGGTTTTAAAGATATGAATGATGATGTTAAAGAGTACAGTAATTCACTTGAAGGATAATAAAAAATAAATAGTTGTTGGATAATTAAAAAAAATTGTCGAAGGTTTGTTTTCAAACTTCAAACCTATTAAATATCATAAAATTTCTAGTAATTAAGACCTTTACAAAAAAACGAGTAACTTTCAGTATTAACAATTGCGACTTACCCGCAGAAAAATTAAATCAAAATAGGATCGCAAAATACAGCACGGAAGAGAAATATGTTTGAACTTATGAATGTGAATGTTAAGATCCAAACATACAGTTAATAAAGTTAATAAAGAATATAGCTGAATGAAAATTCAACTTTTTTTTGATGAATGTTTTTTTAAACTTCAAACTTATTATTATAAAATTTCTAGTAATTCAGGGTTTTACAACACAAAAATCGAGTAGCTTTCAATATTAATAACTGCGACTCGCTAGCAGAAAAAATACGAAAAATTTATCAAAATAGGATCGCAAAATACAGCACGAAAGAGAAATATGTCTGACTTATGAATGTCAATGTTAAGAACCAAAAATACAGTTAATAAAGTTGATAAAGAATATACTAGAATGATAATTCAACTTTTTTTGGTGAATATTTTTATAAACTTCAAACGAATTAATACATAATTTCTAGTAATTCAGGCTTTTACAAAACAAAAATCGAGTAGCTTTCAGTATTATCAATTGCGTCTCGTTTGCAGAAAAAATACGACAAATTTATCAAAATAGGATCACAAAATACAGCATGAAAAAGAAATATGCCTGAACTTATGAATGTTTATGTTAACCAAAAATACAGTTAATAAAGTTAATAAAGAATAACAGTTGAATGATGATAAAAAAACCCTTTTTTTGGGGGATGGTTTTTAAAACTTCAAACTTATTAAATATCAAATTGCTAGTAATTAAACTTAAAAAAAAAAAAAAAATTCGAGTAACTTTCAGTATTAACAATTGCGTCTCGTTGGCAGAAAAATTATGAAAAATGTATTAAAATAGAATCACAAAATAAGGCCTTAAAAGAGAAATTTGTCTGAACCTATAAATGTTCATGTTAAAAAAATACAGTTATTAAAATGAATAAAGAATACAGTTGAATGATAATTGAAAAAAATACTATTTTTAGGTAAAGGTTTTTTAAACTTCAAACTTATTAAATAACAAATGTCTAGTAATTAAAGATTTTACAAAACAAAATTAAGTAGCTTTCAGTAATAACAATTGCGACTCGCTCGCAGAAAAAATATGAAAAGTTTTTCGAAATAGGATCGCAAAATACAATTCGAAAGAGAAATATGTTTGAACTTATGAATGTTAATGTTAAAAACTAAAAATACAGTTAATGAAGTTAATAAAGAATACTTTTAGGTGAAGCTTTTTTAAACCTCAAACTTATTAAATATCAAATTTCTAGTCATTAAAGCTTTTACAAAAAAAAACGAGTAGCTTTCAGTATTAACAATTGTGACTCACTCGCAGAAAACAATACGAAAATTTTATCAAAATAGGATGGTAAAATACAGCAACGAAAGAGAAATATGTTTGAACTTATGCAGAATTTGTACATATGGCACTCAAAAAAGAAGAATAATGAAGAATAGTTTGGATAACTACTGATTTCAATGAATTTCTTAGAGCTAAAAATATAATATAAATACATCGAATATCAGAATAATGAGAATAATTAAATTCTATAAAGAAAGAAGCAAATAATTAAGTAGAAGAATATTGGTTAAAGTATTAAATTATTAGTTTCATCATTATATAAATATACGATGGACGACATTTGAATTTTAAACTTATATAATAGACAGTCGAATAAGAAGATGAAGAATATTTTCAGAAGGGTGAACTGAAGATTTTAATAAATTGGATAGTGGTAAGAATGTTGTAAGAGTATTAAAGTATTACTTCCATAATTAATAGATGAATTTGTACTTTTGAAAGCAGAATTTGTAGATATAGGAATTAAGACTAAAAAGAAACATGAAGAATAAATAGGATCACTAATGATTTCAATAAATTCACTATTGCTAAGAAGAGTATTAGAGTATTACACAATTAATTTCATTTGTAATATTTTTTTAAAACTTTTATATGCAGAATTTTTAGAAGAATAATTTTGATTATGACAGGATTAGATATAAGGATATTACTATTTAATAAGTAGAAGATTATATAAGACTTTAGAGAAACCAACTAGTTCTAACATTACAAGAAGTAAACTGTAAAATATTTCACAATGAAATATTGCTTACAGTTTGGTAGAAAATTTATTATAATTTATTACAAATATAAATAACAATTGTATTTAGAAAAGGTAAATTTAGATTATAATTTGTAGTTATAATAATTATAACAATTATAGTTTGTAGTCAAAATTTTGGCAAGCCAATAAAAATACTTCATCAGAAAAATTGTTATTATAATTAATAAAACAATTCATTATTACTAGGATTTTACTCATATTAAAGTTATTTAAACTATTCAGTAAAATATGTGTATTTCCTTAATTTTATTTACAATTTATTTATTTACTTTATTTACTAGCAAAAGCAAATAAATAAAATAAAATTAAGGTAAGTTAAAGTACACATTTTTTACTGAATAATTCATTATTAAATTTAATATAACTAGAAATCGATATTATATTATTTCATGACAAATCAACTGAAATTTGTTTATCATTGTAATTGTAAATAATTAATATTAGATAATCTGAGAAACTATTGCAAAATACCTTCGAAGCTTAAAGTGGTACTGATACAGAGTAACCAGAAGCTGGTCTGAATAGACGAAATAAGTAGTCTGATAAAATTATTTGTGGTTCAAAAATACGAGAAGAAGACAAAGAAGAAGAAGAAATGCTGAGGAGCAGGAGAAGAAAGTAGAAGAAAAAAAGTAACCATACAATATAATAAAAAGAACAATAAAAGAGAATACAAATTAGGAGAGGAAGAAGAAGAACAATATAAAGAAGAACAATAATGAGAATAAAATGGAGGAGAGGAAGAAGTAGAACAATATAAAGAAGCACAATAACATGAGAATTAAATGGAGCAGAGGAAGAAGTGGAACAATATAAAGAAGATCAATATCATGAGAATTAAATGGAGGAGAGGAAGAAGTAGAACTATACAAAGAAGAACAATATAAAAAGGAAGATTAAAATTAAAATGAGGGGAACAAGAACAAGAAGATAAGATAGTGGATAATCAGAAATAACTAACACAACACAGAATTGGAAATAGACTTACTTCAAAAATACGTTTTCGTGCAACATAGGGTTAATCATTTCAATAGTTACACTTGTCACTTACACTTAGTTGTCTTTTAGAGTTAGATTTTTCCAATTCTACATTGTGTTAGTTATTCCAGATTGTCCAGTTTTACACTGTTTTTATTGATTATTAATTATTATCTTATACAGTGAGTTTTTTATCGTGCAACATAGGGTTAATAATTTTTAGAGTTACACACTTCTATCACAATGACTGCAATGTATCAAAGCTTCTTTTTTAAAATGCAACATATACAGGGTGTCTCCTAAAAACGCCGCTGGCCATAACTCCTTCATTTATTGGTCGATTTCAATAGAACAAAAACAAAATGAAATAGCTCCACATGTTCTACAAAAGGGGTCTAATTTTCTTTTTTTTGCAAAATCAACTTTCATTTCAGCGATAGTCATTTTTAAAATTTTAAATGGCTACATATATTTACTAATTGTTTTTTGTTTTTTTGGGAGAGATTCTTTTTCTGAATCCCAAGATATATAACAAGTTGGCTTTGATGGAATATTCGTTACAAAAAAATTATGTTTGTTAACGTAAAGTTGTTTTTTTTTTGTAACTTTATCAAGTGTGACATGGAAAGCAAAGTGAACACAAAAAACTGTAAAAGTCATCTAAGTGATAGTATGTCAAATTCTCTTTCTTGTTATTCCAATTTTTGTGAAATAACTCAAGTGATGGCTAACAGTATTAACAATCGATTGACTGACATGTTACAAGTGTATTTCGAATGCAATAAAATTCGCGATCAAGCATTGCTCTTGTACATTGACTGTTTTCCGAATAGAGAAGTCCAAGAGCCTAGATAATTTGGAAGAAATGAAAAAAAAAGTATGGTGTTTTTAAGAAGCCGAACAGAGAGGAACGTATATTTCACGAAAATATGGAATTAGATGTACTTCTTAATGTGCAAGAAAATCCAAGAACATCTATTCCGGAATTTGCAAATAACATTGGCACATCAAAATGAACGGTAAACGCAATTCTTAAGAAACACAAATACAAGCCACAAAATGACTTTTACTGTTTTTCGCAATCACTTTGCTTTCCATGGAAACTTTATTTTTCTGTAACGAATATTTCATCAAAGCCAAAAAAGCCAAAAAAAAAAGAAAATATATGTAACCATTTGAAAAAAAAGTTGACTATCGCTGAAATGAAAGTTGACTTTGCAAATAAACAAAATTAGGGCCCCTTGTAGAATAAGTGGAGCAATTTAATTTTGTTTTTGTTTGATTGAAATCAGCCAATAAATAAAGGAGTTATGGCCAGCGGTATTTTTTAGGAGACACCCTGTGTAAGTAAATCTGTGTGAGGCAAATATTACAGTTTACAATGTGAATAATGTGTACAACTGAAGAAAGAGCTCAGTTATTCAAATGGATAATGCTGCAATCCTCAGCTCAACATTGTTCACTCCGTAAGCTGTAATATTTGCCTCACAGAGAATTAATGTTACTTCTATGTTGCCTTTTAAAAAAAGACGCTTTGATACATGTCATTCTGTCATTGTGACAGAAGTGTGTAACTCTAAAAATGATTAACCCTATGTTGCAGTATAAAACTCTCTGTATAAGATAACAATCAATAAACAATGAAAATAGTGTAAAACTGGACAATCTGAAATAACTAACACAATATAGAATTGGAAACAAACTAACTCTAAAAGACAAGTAAGTGTAAGTGACAAGTGTAACTATTGAAATGATTAACCCTGTGTTGCACGAAAAAGTATTTTTGAAGTAAGTCTATTTCCAATTCTGCGTTGTGTTCGTTATTTCAGATTGTCCACTATCGTATCTTCTTGTTCTTGTTTCCCTCATTCTTATTTTAATATTTCTTTTTTTATTGTTTTTATTTATATTGTTCTACTTATTCCTCTCCTCCATTTAATTCTTATGTTATTGTTCTTATTTATATTGTTCTTCTTCTTCCTCCCCTAATTTTGATTCTCTTTTACTGTTATTTTTATTTTATTGTATGGTTCTTTTTTCTTCTGCTTTTTTCATACTGCTAGCGATCAAAAATTTCACTTGGTATGAAGTTTAATATTTGAATCAATTGAACGAAAACTATGTTTGAAATACGTTTTCATTTTTCTTATAAATTGTAATTTTTTTAATTAAAGATATTGAATTGCATGCAGGATATGAGATGCTGTATTATTACATTGTACTTAAAGATTTTTATAACTTGATGATGTGGCTTTGAGTGAGCGATGTCCTTTTGGGCCGATTATTCTTAGGTACTAAGTGTGAGTGCATGATATGGAGAGATGATATATATCGTTTAAATAGGATGAGTTAACAAATATAACTTTCACAATATAATAATCTTTTTTTCAAATAGTATTTTTTTTGTTACGAGGAAGAGTATTGTTTGTAAAATTGACATCATTTCATTCATTTCAGTTGCCTTTAGAGTTATTGTACTGTACAAGTATAAAACAAACGATCAGTATACAGCGAGTGGGGGGCTCAAAAGAGCGAAAAATGGTCAAATGTCTAGGCGTTCAAACAGCGAAATACAACGGTACATCCAACATGTATAATACTAACTATTAAAGCGTCTTGTTTCAATTAAACCCTACTTATTTGTGTTTTGTATAGTGTGTCGGTGTATAGAGTTGGGGTTACAAATAGCGTGTAGAAGTCGAGGCGCCATGGGGGCGACCACCGTAATTACAAGAGAGATTGTCAACAGTAAGACTAATCTAATTTCGTTGTGTACGCTACGAACCCTGTACGTTTTTTTTTTTTACTTAAGATTTCCTGTTTGCTGTTTGTTAGGGTGATCGCGCCCACGCCGCCGTAAAAGTTCCGGTTTTACGTTTTTACGTGAATCTCGTAAAACTTCTGCATCATCCCGAGCATACCAACCTTCTCCTTTTCAGAGGTGGTCTCGGTGGTGACCTTGTCCTGGTTGCTCTTCTCCTCGGCCTTCCGCTCCTTGAGGGCCTTGAGCAGCTTCCATTTGCTGCCCAGGGGTCCGGAGTCCTTGCCGTCGTCCTTGAGGAGGTCGTCCTTGTCAACGCTGACGCTGACGGGGACGTCGATTTGGATCTTGGGGACGTCGACGGGGGAGAGCTCCGGCTGCTCCTGCTGTTCGATCTCTGGGGCAGACGCCAGCCGGCACCTAGCGAACTCGTCGGCGATGGCCGACTCGGCCTCCTCGAACTCGCTGATACTGCGGTGAGGACTGTCAGGACCTGAAGTAGCGCCCGAGGAAGCATCGCCGCCGTCATCCGCGTAGCTGCGGGCCTCCTCCGCCTCGACGACGTCATCGGGAAGCTGCTCGTCCCACGTGTCGTACTCGGTGGCAGGTTTCTCGTAAATCTCCTCCCCTTCTTCCTCGTCCTCCTCCTCGATGGAGAAGTGGCTGCCTCTGTGCTTCGCAGCGGTGATCACCAGCATGTTGTTGTCTTTTTCGTCGAGGACGCCTTCCACGGGTTTGGCTTTAATGCGGAGCTCGCGTAGCACGAAGGACATCCGCTCCTTGACGTCCTCGTCAGGTTCAAACGACTCCTCGACTTCGTCGACTTCTTGCAACGTGGTGCCCATTTCGGTTTCCAAAGCAGTTTGGCGCTCAAGTTCTTCAAGCTTCTTCAGCTCATAGCAATACCACTCGTCCTCGCTGTCAATACTATCTTCGGTGCTTTGTCGACGTGATGATACTCTAGAGCAGCCGCTCCTCCAAGAGTGCATGCTTCTAATGTCATCTTCCTCACCCCGAAACCCCGGGATCTCAAGACTCTGTTGGTGCCGGTGCCTCCCAAACTGCGCCCTAAAGCTGGAAGCAGGGCTGCCGTCAGTTTCAGTAAACGAGTTTTGACGGTGGTTTTCCCCACTGTTGGTGCTCTCAACTGATTTTTGCTCTTCCAAGGTCGGCAAAGGCTCCTTGGGAGGCTCCGGATCAGGCTCGATTACTTCGATTTTATCCTCGCCTTTATTACTGCCTTCGCTCAGCTCCTCGGGCTCGTCGGGGATCGACGAGGACGTCTGCCGCTGCCTGTACTTCCCGAGCGCCCTGGACACGGCGAACTCCATGGAGGCGCCGCCGAGGGTCACCGGGGGGAACGTCTTCCCCTCGCTGCCGGCGGAGTCCTCGCTCTTATCGGACGGGCCGGAATTGCGCTTCACCTCGCCGATCGTGGCGAAGATGCTGCTCGAGCCGCTTCCGGTGCTCTTGCCCGAGACTTCCTCGTCGCCGCCGAAGTGGTCGGAAACGTCCGTGTCCTGGTCCGTCTTGGGCGTCGTGCTTTCCGGGTGCTGACTGGGGAGCGGCGATATCTTCACGGTGTCGAACGCCGACGACTCCAGGGCCAACGACGGCGGCGATTCCTGCCGCCGCTTCGGCTTGTTGGCGATGACCTTCTCGAACATGCTCTCGCGGTCCGCCTGGCTCTCGGAGAACATGCTGTAGCTGTCCTCGCTCCTGTCGTCCTCGGACATTATGGAGCCGCTGCGGTTCGTGCCCCACTCGTTCTCCGACTGCTCCGGATCTGATAGCGACTGTGCGTTGTTGAAGCTTTTCCTCTTCGCCTTTTGCAGGATTCCCGACATCGTGGAGACGATTTTCTTCTTCTTCCGGTGGAACATGCTTTTCCCCATGCCGCTTTTGGGGGTGCCGACCGTCTCCCCGTTTCCGGGAAGCGAGTACGATCTGTGGCGCTTGGAGAGGTGCAAGTCGGGGAGCCAGTGCGTCACGGAGTTCATGGCGGATTTCAGTGTGTTGCCCCGCTTGAACTTCTTGGAGGGCTTCTGCTGCAGCTGCTGCGGTTGCGGTAGGCCTTGCTCGTTGATGTTTGATGATATTGATATATAGCCTGATTGCGAGACTATTACCCCGGTGTCGTAGTACTTGCCGTCCTGCTGAACTATGTACTCGGGCACGTTCCTGTTCCTCAGATCGAGCTCCAGGTACGGGATGTCTTGTCGTTGGTTCCACGCGTACGCCTCCTCTTGGTTCTGGTATATCGGCTGCGGTCTGTGCTGCTGCTGCTGCTGCTGCTGCTGGTACTGCTGATGCTGCTGGTACTGCTGATGTTGGTGGTGCTGCTGTTGCTGGTGTTGGTGCTGCTGCTGTTGGTGATGCTGCTGCTGCTGCTGCTGCTGATGTTGCTGTTGTTGATGTTGCTGTTGCTGCTGTTGCTGCTGCTGTTGGTATCTTCGTTGATCCAAGTAAGGCGATTGCGAGTACCCGCTCTCCGCGGTTTCCATGGAGCGCATGGAGCTGGAGGTGCTGGCGCTGTCCGCGGGGTACTGTCCTTCCGGGCAGCTGAGCCAGTTGGAGGGGTCGTTGTAGTCAGCAGGCGGCAGCTGGAACCCGCTGGAGTCGTACCTGCTCGACGTAGGGTAGTACGATAATGCGTCTGTGATGTTCCCGCTGGGGAACATTGTGCGTTGCATGGCCGTTTTGTAGCCGTCGTGGTTCTGCAGAGTGTCGCCTCCGTTGCTCGTCGAGTACGAGCGGTTCAGCGACTTTCTCCTGGGTGCGTGCATTTCGGGGCTCGGGTGCATTTGCATCACGTTGCTGTACCCGTACTGCCTCTGCAATTCGTTGCTCTCGTAAGGCTCAACCAAATCTGGATACTTGACAGTTTGGTTTATGTAGTCAGCGCTGTTGCTTGTGTACACTGACGTATATGTTTCCTGCCGGTTGCTTCCGGCTACTGAGTATATAGCCGGCTGCTCGCTTCGGTACATATACTCAGATTGGGTTTTCGGTTGCTTGGGCCTCGGCCTGGGGCTGACGTTGATGTCTGAAGCTGGGGCAGGCGCGGGCACGAAGGTGCCGTACCCTTCAGTGGTCTCCAAGCTGCACGGGGACTTGACTGTGGTGAAAGCTGATAGGTGGTGCCCCCCAGGTAGTATAGCGTTGCACACGGGGACCTGGAGCGGGCCTTCAGGGCGCGTGTCCGTCTCGGACTCGGTGAACGGACGGGTGTTAATTTGTATCGAGTCCGGATGGGTTAAAGGCATGGGGGAGGTAGGGCGTATGTGGGGGTGCCTGTGGTCGCCCAGGTAGTTCAGCGTGCTCGGCTTGATGGCGCCGTTCTTGGGCGACCCCGGCGACTTCTCGAGGCTGGACCATCCGCTCATCGAGGAGAGCCCCGAATCCGATTTGGCCGTGTTTATCGTCGAGGAGTGGGACTTGCTGCGCTTCGGCGAGGTCTTCGGGGATTTCGGGGAGTGCGGGACCTTGGGGCTGAGCCTGCCGTGCTCCTGGTTGCTAATTGACTTGGGGGTCGGCGCCTCGGCGCCTAGGAAGACAGGGCTGGGGCCCGGCTGGGGCCCGGGGAGGACCGTGCTCATCGGCATCAGGAACGTCTCGCAGGCGTCTTGAGGTGCCGGCGGCGGGGGGCTGGGCGACTCCCCCGACTTGTCTTTCTTGTCGTGGGTGGACCCCACGTAGCCGTCCTGCCTCGTGCGCACGCTGCAAATGGACAGCGTGGGGGACTGCGCCCTCTCGGACTTGCTCACGCTGAAGATTGACGGGGTGGAGCAGTGCACCGTCTCGAACGGCACCGACATTAACGACCCCATCTCGTTAAAATCCGAGCTGCTGGTGTAGAACGGGTTTTTCGATAGGAACGGGTTGTGTGAGGCTGCGGCGGCTTCTGCCGTTTCCGCATTATGCACTGCTGTGCTGTAGGCTAATCTTCCCGTGACCGTCGTGTATGGAGCGCTGCAGGAGGTTACGTCTAATTGGCGGCGCCTTGGAGACGTGGGGGTCCTCATGCCGCCTCCCAGAGTTTCCGCCACCTCGTTATCAGTGGCGCTTTCAGTCACCGATAACCTTGAGCTGGGGCGGTTCGTGAAGATGGTCGATATTGTGGTGGGGATTTCAGATTTGGCTAGCATTATGAGTTCGTCTTGATCTCTCACAGCACTGGAGAAGCTCCAGTTATCGTTATCTCCGTACACCTGCCTCAGTTGCTCGTCAATGCTGACCTTGTCCTGAGCTGATTTATCGTCCGTGGAGTGAGGGATATCTTTGTTACTCTTGCCATGCGGCGATTCGAGTAGTTTCCGTTGCAACTGCTTTATGTTAAATGAATCCTGCTGCAGTTTTGTACTTAGCCTATCTAATTCGTTCAGCTTCTCTATCGTGACGTGGTCTATCGAGCTAATCCTCGATAGTTGAGCGATGTCCTGTTCACTAACGCAGGGCGAATTGCCCCTGTAGTCCTTATAGTCCATAGCACTGTACACATCCTGGCTCTCCTCTAACCTAATCTCGTCCTCCAGCTGTCTAAGCTCCTTTTCATCGCTGTTTTCGGCTTCCTCGCGCTCCTCCCAAATCATCCCCAGCTGCGAGGCTTGCTTACCAGCGTCTGGGCCAACCAAATCCTCCCTATAAGCCTGATTTAAGCTGCGGTAGAACGCCTCATCGGGCACGTTAATGTCATCCATATCCAGGTCGATCTCCTGTATGGACGCCTGTTGCGAGTGCCTCGTCACGTCAACGCCCTCCTCCAGCCCGTCTTCAACGGTTCCGTTGCCCAGAATCTCACGAATGACCTCGAGCTCCCCCAGCCTGCCGTCGAGGATGGCGCCCCTCTCGCCGCCCATGTCGCTGCACCTGCCGCCGGACGTGTAGAAGTCTAAGAGCTGCGCGATGACGCTCTGCTGCTCGTAGAGGAGGCTCTCCAGCTTCTCCAGCCGCTCCCACATCTTGATGTACTCCTGGGAGAGCAGGTCGAGCGCCCGCCACGCGTACTTCAGCTCCGTCTCCAAGATGTTGAGGCGCGTGCCGAGGCGCTCCATGTAGTCGCTGATGATGTAGTCGACGTTCGCGTCGTAGCCCTGGTGCTGGATGGCCATGGCGCCGCCCTCCATCATGTGGTGCGCGTTGTCACTCATCGTTTAATTGCCGCCGCGCACCGTCAACTGTTCCGGGTTATTTACGTCCCCATTGTCACTCATCGTCGGCGGGACGGGCCTCAAATAGAACTAAACAACTAATCAACACGTTCGTAAACATCTTCAATGCAATAACAATTTTAGTGGTAACCGCGAGATATGTTTTGAGTGGTGCCGTCTCCGTCTGGAGGCGGATATGTGTGGAGGTCAAGTGGCAGGTTCGTTGCACTTCTTCGGGTTTAGGTGGTGTTTAGGGGGTGCGCGGGGCGCAAAGGACTCGTCGGAAAGAGGGCCCTCTCCCTGCCGTCACCCCGCATTGTCACTCTCGCGCGCATTTTTTTTAATTACTTAAATTTTTACATTAAAACACCATTAACCGCGCACTCTGTCCAGTTTAGCCTTTCCGCTCCTCATGTGCACAATCTGCAAGCAAAGAGAAAATTGGCATTGTTACATCTGCAATGGGGACCATTCAGTAAGCCCGGTTTCAAGTGTGGGACGCTCGATCTTCCAGCGTGGCGTAAAATTATTCGCCGCGAAATTGTGCCGCAATTTCTCCACGCCGCGGACCCAAGAGTTCTCTGGAGGGCTCGATAAACCGCCCCCACCGAAAAGTGTAAACGTATGGCTTTTAGGCCGCCCCGGCGGCGGCAAAGCTGCGTTTTTCCTGGTCCTTCGGGGCCGAATTTACGACCCTTCCCACCCGCCCAACATGCTCCGAATTTAAATACCACAGATAAAGGATTCCGTGGGCTTCAATTAACCTCTGCCCGCTTTTATATCAAGAGCTGACGAGAATGTGGGAAAAGGGAATTGTTCAAAATACTCCACCCAGCATGGAGCACCACAATTATGAAATTAAAATGTGGAAGGATCATTTGGGAAACCTTTTGATTACACCTAACAGATCAATACAACTACTTTGACAACAACTGCCTACACTTAACAGGTCAATACAACTACGTAGACCAGCTAATAACTACTTTCTTGGACAAACATTTGGAGGATACTTGTTTAAACTCCATTATTATGACTGGGTACGTCGCATATAACGCACGTTTTGAGTTAAAAAACTATTGTATTGTCTGCGACATATTTCTAAAAACAGTGTCTTTATCGGACAAATGTATAATGATCTTTTAAGAATGTTGTACATTTGTAAGATCATTATTCATCTGCCCGATGAAAGCACTGTGTGTCGAAACATGTCGCACCCAATACAATATTTTTTTAAACTCAAAACATGCGTTCTTTACGCAGTCATAACTACTTTCTTCTTAAAATAATCATCCTAGAAGCTTAGTTTCAATTTGTGTATCCTATATCATCGATGATACAGTTTTAGCAATATTGATCACACGTATCGTAATCGGTCGAATCAATGAATTGGTATCAACATATTAATGATATCCATTACAATTGAGAAGGTAGACGGACTATTCATGGATAAGCCAGTTTGACTGAATTATTTTGTAGGTCAGTCTATCAACAATTCACCTCAATGTACCTAACAGATCTTACTAACGCAACTCGAATTCATATCTACCTTCATATATATTGTTGGTAACGTTTGCTTTTCTACGAGTTTTTCGCTGGGTATCGAACCCTCGCAACCCCTCGTATATCTAATGGGACGCATTCGTTCGGGACGTGTGTTTCTTTTCGCGGGGTCGAATTGGAAACGTTGCCGTTCACATTTGAACTGTCGTAAAGTTTATGATAAATAGCACCTGTGAGATTAGGGCAGGGGCACACGAGGTCACTAGCCATCCCGCCTCCGGATCAATACCGTCCCTCTCTACGCGCCGGGACCGGCGGGGGCGGCGGCGGGGGCGCGGGAAGAGGGTTAGGGAGAGAACAGCTTAAATTCCTAAACGGGATGTCGCAGCTCACCGGAAGCGGAAGACTGGAAAGTTGGAGCGTGTAGAAAAGTTTAGCTGTGTTCATCCTCGACGTGATGAATACATAGACCAATGGGTATTTTTACGTTCGGAATATTTGCAAGATTGTGTCTGGGAATTCATTATTTACAATAGTATACTCTAATTTTTCTAAACTGGCGTTCACGTCATCAACATAATAATCATAATAATGATGACAAGTGATTGATGACAATAATGATGACAATGATTTTACAAGGTTGCCAGCTGTCCTGGGTACTTAAAAATGACTACAATCAGCTGTTGCACTCATGTGCGACAATGCGCGGTTCGTATCAAATTCGTCGACTTATCTGCCGTTTATCGTACAGATATCAATCTTGTGGTTATGGTTTAAGATCTACAATGGCAAAATATGCATTGTAATAATCGGTCAAATGACAAGTTATAAGTTACAAAAAAGTTAAACGTCAAAGAAGTGTGGTTATACACACATGTATTAGCACGTGTTAGTAAAAAAGATTTGGCATCGTCGCCGAAAAAATATCACGGCCGCCAACATAACATGATTTATTACATGATCGGCCGGCCCTTTGTCACGGCAACTCTTTGGTGCATCAACATTCAAGCCAAAGCCTGGACTGGATACCTGGACTTTTATGATACCCAACTTTAAGTGGTTTCACAATCCCACCCTTATAATTTTTATTGCAAGTCAATGTCATAAAAACAAACTATCGTTGCGCGAAGTATACAAATACGTTTACATGCAAGCAAATGTCATAGGTAACTAGATGGAATTCGTTTTAAGACACGTTATAGCAAAACCACAGACGAGTGAATGTTGCTTAGTAGTATACACAGATTCGTGCAACATATTTGTTTTTACCCTTATGGCTGTTCCTCGTTCACATGAAAATCTGCTAAAAGGATTTGTTAATAATTGGATGAACATTTTTTCGACTAACTTCCATTGTTTGTAGCTGCTTGGAAACAGCACTGGCCATTATGCTGTAGCGAAAGTCGTATCAATTTATTACTTTCAGCCCCAATTTCTGAATTATCCTCATGGCCGAGACACGTCTCGGGATCGAGTCGCCCTGGAGGCAATTATTCTCCAGCGTAGGGCAAACATTTATCTTCATCAAGACTTTTTTGCGCACGCAAGTCCCTTCTCGCCCAGCCCCAGCCGGAACACGTGAACTGCCCCGGGGTCCCTTCAAAGCACCCACGATTTATCCTCGGGCCGCCCAATAACCCTCCGGCGCTGCTGCGAAGTTATTGAAAGCAGGTTGAAGTTGGGGGGATTCCCCCCCTGACAATCGAGGTTAAACATTGCTCATGATGTAGCTGTTGGCGATCGATTGTTATGAAAGATTTATTTTCAATACGTTTCGGATTAAAAATTGGATTAGGAAAATCCGATCAGAACGGCACCAACAAGATTAATATTGATGACCAAGGCCTAGTTTTACAATCTTTATTCGAGGTACATTTGGTTAGGATACAATTGTATCAATAATGATATCCTAGGAGATGAAGCTTTAACTTATACTTGGATTTCATTAGAAGAAGCATCATCCAGAAATTGATGGTTATGTAAGCAGAGGTGTGATCGCACACCTGTCATAGAGTGGTGTGCGTTTGTACTATTTGATTAATTAATTAGATAAAAATAAACAAAAACGAAAATTTTTTTATTCTGTTTACGAATGTTTGCAAACGTATGCGAATGTTATGCGCATTTGGTGTGGACGAAGCTTTAACTTATACTTTGATTTCATTGGGACAACCTAGATCCAGAAATTGATGGTTGTATAAGCAGAGTGGAGATCACACATCACTCATAGAGTGTATGAATTTCCAAATTCCTTTAAAATGTTCATAGTATTATTTTTTATTGTATTGATTTATAAAAACCATTTAGGAATAATTGTATTCGCTTTGTGCACGTTAAATGCGGAGGAGAATATGGCTCTCAGTTGTTTTATAACTACCTCTTAGAGATGTCCATTTATTACGCTAATTAATTCGTTCAATTAATTATGTGGTTTGTTATTTTCAGTAGTAGACTCCACATTAAATCCGGATCCATGAATAGCGATCCGGCTGTGGCAGCAGCTCAAAATTTTTAATTAAAACGGGCGCCAATTAATTAAAATCCGAGGGGCATTCTCCGCCTCAGCCTGCATTTTAATCATCGGTCACAGCTGATTAATTAATAAATCTCTCACCAACGAGCAGTTCAGATGGCTTTTTCTGTTTCTTAATCTCTCAGGACCTCAATTTTCTTGATCTATGAAGAAGTAATTGGAGTCTAAGAAGGCTGTAAAGAGTGGATCAGAGAGAGCAATTGAAATATGAATTTTACGTTCGAAATTCATTCAATTGATAATTCAAATTTAATGTAAGTAGATATTAAGTGCTCCTTGAAGTACATTTGAAGTAGAGTATTTATTTATCGGTTGGGGATGTAAGCAGCTTTACTTGAATACTTAAAATAAAACTAATGTGAGTTCTACAATCGTTTTTTGCTGACTCATAATGTATGTAATTGACCAAAATTTCTCCATTCTGCGTTGTTTTTTTTTTTGTTAAAACGGCGGTTTTTAAAAACTTCTAAATTCAATTACATAAAACATTGTTTTCCTAATCGTAAAAAAATAAATTTTGACTGTCCATTACACTCCATTTTGACTATCATAATAGCATAATATCATGATAATATCATCACAATCGTATGTTATTTTTTTTTTGATTTCTTGTAATTTAGTAAAAGAAATAGAAAGTTTTTGTTAATTTTTCAAAAGTTTTACATTTTGGACTTAAGCCCTATTAGTAAAAACCGATCAATATCAGAATGATATATTGACGTTTCAGAAAAACATTTAAATAGCAAAATCACTAAACTATACACTGTGATTTTTTAATTTAATTGTATTAAAATAAAATTTTAATTAAAAAAATCTATAAGATATCATCATGAATTACGACAGAAAATTAGAATTACAATTTGACATAGATATCATAATCATGTTATAGTGTCGCACCAGATTGATATGTTAACGAGACATCTGAATACGTATATAGAATTTTTTAAAAGATGAATTACTGTCAGCACATCAGAATAACAATTTAAAACCTTCATCAGAATATCATTTTAATAGAATCGTCAAAACAGCATGTTAACATCTCATCAGAATAATTTTTGGTTGGGAGAAAACGAATAAAATTTTGTGTCACGTTTCAGGTACGTATTAATAACATTCCTCGCGCATAGAATATTGTGTATCGCGCATAACAGAGTAAAGTGCGACGGCTGTGCTGTAACTTGATGTGGGGAAATTCGATGTTAATGAAGGCACACGTCGCTCGATTTCGGCGGAAAGTGGCGCTCATTGATCCGCGCGTCGGGGCGCCCCACGCGCACCCCGCCGGAGTTTTCCGGGGGTTTTCCGCGCGGCCGGCCGGAACAGATGTTTTCCCGTGCTTTCCGGACGTCGGCGATAAATATGGGGGCGGCCCGCTTTTAGATCCGTGCCCGGAAGTGTTTATCGTCGCGAATATTTCACGTGGCGAGGGATTTCCACCGGAAATTGGACGGCCGGTGTTAACTTGGCCATTGCTGCAGTCTCAAAGAGCGTTGTTCTTGCTCGGTTGAAAGAAGGGATGAGCGATGTTAAATTGAATGGAACAGTGCGGGGTTTAAAATGGGAGGGACGTGAGATTTGTGGGGGCTTATGTTGAAATTGACCAAAAAATAAATCGAGAGAAGGTATTACAATAGTAATAATATGGGGTGCAAGTAAATTGAGAGAAGGTATAAAAATACATATTAATAATATGTGACGTAAGGAATTATGGTTTAAGGATGATGGCAATGATGGGTTTAAAATGGGAGGGTCGTGAGATTTGTGGGGACCAAAAAAATAAATTGAGAGAAGGTTTAATAATAGAAATAATATGTGGTGCAAGGAATAAAGGGTTAAGGTTGATGGTAACGATAATAAATAAACTGTTAACTACTACTAATAATGAACAGAAGAGTAGACTACTAGACTACAAATAATAATAGCAAAGCGTTGTAGACTTCACAGGGGATTAGATTAGATTAGGTTATGTTAGGGAGGACTCCTGAAACTTCTCTTCACTGCAGCACCAGCTATGCTGCTTAGCAATGGTTACTTAAAAACGTGCAATTATAACATTTTTTAAATCAAATTTGGGGGGCTAAGCGACTACACTTTATGACAAGAACATTTGTTAGAAATTTAATTTAAAATACTTTAGTGGTTTCATTTTTATTTCATCAAAATCTGATAGTTTTTGACATTTGCAAAAAAAAAAAAACCTATCAATCACTTCCAGTTGATGGCCAAACATCACTAGAACCGCCCATTTTTTGCTAAATTTCAAATATGAATTTTCAGGTCTCAAAATGCAATAAAAACCAAACCAGAACAATCCAGAATTACTAAGAAGTATTAAAATTAAGTCTGAATAAGAATGAATGCATATTTCTGTAAAAATATTGATTTCGATAGGTTTCATGATAAGAATACTTTCTGTACTAAGTAAATGAATATTGTAATTATAATTACAATTATAATTACAATTGTAATATGAATAATGAGAATTAAACAAAAATAGAAGTATTGCAAAAAAAACATGTTTTTAAAATAAAGGAATACATAGAATATTCTATAATTCCCTTATTCTTTAATTTTCTATGTACCCCTCATGTTTTAAGTATAGTCTGTTTTTTTCTGCCCTACTTTAATTTTTGTGTATTTTGGAAACAAAATTGAAGATATTTAGGTAGATTTTCATTCTTTTTAAAAATACTCTATTTTTTACTTTCATTTACTTAGTAAAAGAAAGAGTAAATAAAATAATTTTTAAATTCGTAAATTTTTTTCTCAAAATTTAATAAAAATAAAACCAAAACTATGTAAAATTATTAATAAGTATTAAGAACTTTAAAGAAATCCATAAATTACATTATGATTGCTGAAATATATTATTCTCAAATAAATTGAATGTAGTAATGAAGTCGTAAATTTTTTTTCTCAAAATTTAATAAAAATAAAACCAAAACAATGTAAAATTATTAAGAAGTATTAAGAACTTTCAAGAAATCAATAAATTACATTATGATTGCTGAAATATATTATTCTCAAAAAAATTGAATGTACGAATTTATAAAAAAATAACTTAAGAATCGCTTGTGAAGTCAAAAATTCAAATTAAAAATATCAAATCGCACATTTCAAAATTCAATAACAGTTTTCATAAGACCCAAAAGATTCCAAACAAAATAAAATAAAAAACTGCCAAAAAATCCAGTAGAATTCTATTAAAATTGCGGAACTTTACTACGCTCTCACAAACATTGCACAAAATAAATTGCTCGAAGTGCAGGTTTTTCGAACTCGAAGTATCGAGTGATCAGTTATATTTGAGTTCTAGTTATCCATGGAAATTTTCGCAGCTAATAAGAATGGCGAGATCACTAATCTGGCAGCGAAAATTTCCATAGATAACTAGTACTGAAATTTAAATGATCACGAACAAGAATGTCGAAATCACCAATCTGGCTGCAAAAATTTCCAGAGATAACTTGAGCAGAAGTTTAAATGATCACTCGATACAAGTTCTTTGTAGATGCATATTGAATTGCTTAAAAATTGTCAGAATTTAATTAAATCCATTAAAATTGCCAAAAACTTCAATAAATTGCACGAAAATTGCAGACATTTTTCACGCTTTCGCAAAAATCCCGACTGACTTAACACAATATACAATCTAATCTTAAAAACCGATCAGAAACCCCAAAATGTCATAACAGTATTTATAAAAACCCAAACGATTGCATACACAATTAAAAAAAATCAAAAATGCTATAAAATGAGCAGAATTCAATAAAATTCTTAAAAATTTAAAAAAGCCATTAAAATTGTATAACTTTTTCACTCTCCCACAAAGTTCATCCGTGATTCTAAATCGACCGAAAACGAATTTCTCCAAGCGAATTTCTGGAAAACAAATTGCTCGAAGTACAGGTTTATTGAAGATATCATTAGAATAAATTAAACTTTAAAAAAACTTCAATAAATTGTACTAAAATTGCAGAAAGTTTCCACGTTCTTACAAAAATCCCGACTGATTGTATACAAATACAATCTAATCTTATATACCAATCACAAATTCAAAATGTAAAATTGTAAAGGAAAGTATATAAATCTCATAAGAGCCTTCATAAAAATCCAAGTGATTCCAAAAACTATTTAAAAACAAATAAAATTTCTTAAGACTAAAAAGAAATAATTTAATAAAATCCATTAAAATTGCAGGACTTTTTTATACTCCTACAAGCATTAGAGATGAAAAACACCAATACAATCTAATCTTATATACCGATCACAAATTCAAATTGTAAAATTGTAAACGTAATTATATCAATCTCATAAGAGTATTCATAAAAATCCAAATGATTCAAAAAACTATTTAAAAACAAAACAAAAATATACTAAAAACTTTAAAGAAATAATTTAATAAATTCCATTAAAATTGCAGATTTTTTTTACACTCATACAAGCATTCGAGATGAAAAATTGCTCGAAATTAATTACTCGAAAATGAATTTCTCTAAAAGATATTGCTTGAAGTAGGTACAAGTTCATCGAAGACATAATTACTCGAATGTAAATTGCACTAAATATATGGACAAAGTGGACAATTATTGTCCACTATAATTGTCCATTATGCATAATTTTTTATTTTCAAGTTCATTTTTTCTTGTGTACATTTCTCCTGTACATTTAATATAAAAATGGACTTGGTCAATTATGAATTTACAGAAAAAAAGTACGAGAGAAAGAAGTAAATTTCTTAGAAAATGGATTTAGTAAATGTCTTATGACAAGATACGTATATTTTACATACATTGATGTTTAAAAATCAAATCTGAAAAATTTGAACTTGGCAACTTTCTCTTATATACCAACAATATAACCTAACCTAACCTGACCAAACCTAACTTCTTGGAGCTTGTAATTCGAGTAATAATACATTCGAGGAATTATATTATCGAGCAATTTACTTCGATCAATTGCATTCAATGAAGTTACCAGATACCACATTCGACAGATTCAAAACGAATTTATAAGAAACAAAATAAAAGCTCATAAATCCCAAATTTAATAAGATTATTGTATAACATTCTAAGATATTGCAACAAGAATTTCAATGATCTAAAATTGTTAAAAATTATCAGAATTTCTCAAACTGAAATTATTTTAAGAACAGATCGTTTTCCAAATAGGAGTGTTCAAAAAAATCTAAAAAGCCAATATCAATAGGAGTGTTTATAAAAACCCAAAAGATTAAATAAATTGCAAAAATACGATTTGAATTTAATAAATTTTATAACTTTCATAAATATTGAATACTAATTGAAATACTGTTCCAATCTATTGGATCTTGTATCTACTATTTTTTTTTCTTATTATTAATTATTTGAAAAATATTCTCTTCTATGCGAATAAGAATTTCTCCATTAAATCTTTCCAACAGATTGAAAAAATTGCAAACATACGATTTGAATTTAATACATTCAATAAATTTAATAAATATTGAATACTAATTGAAATATTGTTCCAATCTATTGGATCTATAATTTCTGTATCTACTATTTTTTTCTTATTATTTATTATTTGAGAAAGATTCTCTTCTATGCGAAAAAATATTTCTCCAATAAATCTTCCTAAAACCTTCATAGATCGAGAAAAAAGAAGACCATTTGATGTGAGCTTGATCCTATCTTATCTCTATTGCATGAATACTAGAATACTTAGAACATTCTTAGAAATTGATTGGAATTTAAATCTTAAAATTGAATGAAAACTTCTGTGGACGCGACAATTTTTAACTGATCTAAATTCTCATTTTCCCCTGAAGAATTTGAATTATAAAGAAATGTGAGACAATTAATAAGAAAGTATTATTATTTTTTTATTGCATTTCATAATTTTATTTCTCTTAAATTGAAAAACATGTTAAATTTTTAGAGAAATGTTTGAAATGTGAGAAAGTTTTAATTATCCTAAATTTATATGATTTGTTAGATCTTTAGAGAAATGTTTCAAATGTCTGAAACGTTTGAAGTGTGAGAAATGTTTTAGAGAAATGTCAGACATTTAATAAGAAAGTATGGCAATTTTATCCATAGCATATCCATAGCATAATTTTATTTCTCCTAAATTAAAAAAAAAAGTTAGATTTTTAGAAAAATGTTTGAAATGTGAGAAATGTTTTAGAGAACTTTAGAGAAAAGTGAGAAATTTTACAGAAATGTGAGAAGTTTCAGACAAATTTTAGAGGAATGTGAGACATTTAATAAGGAAGTATGATATTTATATCTAAACTGAATTATAATTTCAGAAATGTTCACAAATTTTACTGTAAATATATCATTTTTAATGAAAGGCTCTGCCAATTGAAAAATAAATCAATAAACATGCACCTTATTATTTCTTATGTACATACATTTTGAAAGCCCAAATGCACGTGTTGAAAATTGAACAAAAAAACAATAAAAATGTACCCAATAAATTCCTGCATACATCTCATACATTTTGAAAGCACAAATGCACGTGTTGAAAATTGAAAGAAAAATCAACAAACATGCACCCAATTATATTTGCATACATCTCACACACTTTGAAAGCCCAAATGCACGGGTTGAAAATTGAAAAATCAATCAATAAATATGCACCTGACTATTTATTGCATACATCTCATACATTTTGAAAGCCCAAATGCACGTGCTGAAAACTGAAAAAAAATGCACCCAATAATTTCTTGCATACACCTCATACATTTTGAAAGTCCAAATGCACGAGTTGAAAATTGAAATAAAAATCAATAAACATGCACCCAATTATTTCTTACATACATCTCATACATTTTGAAAGCCCGAATGCACGAGTTGAAAATTGAAAAATCAATCAATAAACATGCACCCAATTATTTCTTGCATACATCTCATACATTTTGAAAGCCCAAATGCACGAGTTGTTCCGCACAATTGACGTGAATCTTCAGTGATGATTTCCCTCTCGTCGCGGTGCACCCTTTCTTGGGGGCGGCGGCGTTTGGGGGCGGCATTGGTGCGATCGATTGTGCTCGGCGAAGTAATGCTCTATAAATATTTATCATTCGTTCTGATAACAAGGTTCTGTGGCTCGCGCGCTGTTGTGTTTTTTCCGCCGCCGCCGATGGTGATGGATAGCAATTCGTGGGGCAATTACGGGCCGTAATGAACTTTCGATTGCGCCACGGCCATCGATCCACACCGTAATGCCAAACGTGCACACACATCGAGTGCCGGTAATGACGGCCATGAATAATAGCGTTTTTGTTGACGCATAAACGGAAACGTACTGGTGTAATAAGGAACCGGCAATTGGGGCGGTGTAGGGATTAAGTGGTGGGTGATGGATTACTTCGTGGGGAATGTAGCTCTGTAATAGGTTTTAGTTGAAACTATTAATAGTGAAGGCACTGTGACAAATTGCCTATTGTGGAAAGAAGGGGGGGATTGTTTCCAGTTAACTTGGGCCTATGTGCTACATTGATTATGACTGAAATATCGAAACTTTGTAAATCAAATATTATATTTGTTTTTAATATTTCATTTCCATATTTATTTACAAAGAAATATAACATTTCATTGGCATATTTATTTATAAAGAAATATAACATTTACATTGTCACACATTATTTATTGTAAATCATGCGGTTATTTGCCTCGGCCAACGCCTCGGCACATACACATTCAGAATTGACCTTCGTAGCTAGTAGTACTTAAAATCCTAAATAATTCGTCGTGCAATAGAATTTCCATCTCACACTTTACTCGTGCTTAAGATATTGTGTTGGATAAGCGATTACCTAAGGTAGTACCTTAGATAACCGATTACCTACAAGTGGGGTCTTCTATAACCGATTATCTAAGAGTGGGTCTTGCCTCTAACATAAAATATTACCATTACAATAATATGCCCACGTTTACACCTTATTTACAAAAAATCTTGTGAGCTCTGTCACCCAAATCACCGGCAATTTGTTAAGGCCCATTTCGCTCTGCACATTTCTATCAGGGAAAAAATGAATTCCTCGACCTGCCTCGCTTAATAATTCATTGCGGCTTTGTGTGTCGACGACGTGGGCGCAAATATTGAAGCGGAACGTCTCACCACACGACCCATCCACTTGACGCGGACCAGAGAAATTGATACGACAACATTATTCGATATTAATAACGGCCAGCGCTAATGGCAATGCCATCGATCAGCCCTGCTCGAGTGCGAGGACAGGCCAGAAGTTTCCTCTCAAAGCGCAATGGCAATTACAAGGTAGTGGAAATTTGATGTGCAGCAAGTTATTGATGGCCGTATGTGAATTTGATGCGGAATAAGTTATTGATGGTGGCTTATGTAATAATGAGAAAAATTTAATGGGTTTCCAGAAAAATGTAAAAATTGGAATTAAAAAATAAAATAAATAAATTTACGTTCACAAGTTGTCACAAATTTTATTTTGAGGAGACAGTTGACAGAAAATGTACTAAAATGTCACTAATATTTCTCTAACAAAGTCATTTTATGCTGTTGAAATGATGTCGCCTGAATATTATCTTTACTATAATATTTTAACCGTAACTTTATTTAAGTAATGTAAAAGTTGGAATACGAAAAACAAAATGAAATTTACGTTCACAATTTGGCACAAATTTTATTTTGAGGAGACGGTTGACGGAAAATCTTCTGCAGAAAAAGTACGTTTCTCGATTCATTATAACATACCAGATGTCAAAGCAATAGCAGATTGATATCATATCATATCAGATGTCAAAGCAATAGCGAGACGAAAAGATTTTATATGTAGCCTTAAGAAGTTCGTGCATGGACTAGTTTTTTACTCCATGGACGAGTTTTTTGCCGAAATATGACATTTTGTTCTTCGTTGTAAACTATTTTTGTATTTTATGTATGTATGTGTGTACGTTTTAGATAATTGCTAAAGTTTTAGCATGATATTTTTTATATGTATATTGAAATTTTATTTTTGCACACATTTTATGTTAAAGTAAATAAATATACTACTACTACTACCATTATTTTGAGTGAAATCACACTTTCATGATGATTATTTCATGATAGCTTCGGAATATTATGCTAAAAACATAATACAAATATGATTAAGTTGATCACATTGGTATTACACATTTTACTGAAAGTGCAAATTATGTGTAACGAAGCAATTAATATGTTAGTTTTTCCAAGAAATTTCAAGCAAAAATTCGAGAATATTTTGAAATCATACAAAATTTTAGTTACATATTTTGGTTCTGATTAAATTATTAATTAAGAATTGCAAGTACTACCGCTATTTTGAATATTATTTTTATAATTAATAATTTGACTCTTTTTCACAAAGCTCAGAGAGAAATATATTATTTATAGTATTCTACGAGGAGAATATAACAAGAAACATGTCTCTAACATTTCTCTAAACTGTCTCTAACAATGCTCTAAAATGTCAATAACATTTCTCTAACAAAGTCATTTTATGCTGTTGAAATGATGTCGCCTGAATATTATTTTTATAGCTACAAAGCACTTAACTGTAACTCCAATATATATGTAACTATATGTTTTAAAATGTAATATCGATTTTAAATGTAATGACATGTTCTATACTGTGTAAATGTAACAGAATAAAGTTTATATTATTATTATTGCTATTATTAAAGTACCTATTTAACCAAACACCCATAAGGTGATTTATAACGCGCTAATAACAGACCTAAGAAGAAATGAAAATTTGAATAGTTATCCAGATGGTTATGGATTTTTTTTGCCAAAAAATAGTAGAATGTTAATCAGAATATAGTAGACTTCTTAATTCTCTTTACAGTACTTTAATATTTTTGAAAAAATGCTTATTATTTCCTTTAAAAAGTGGAGTTTTTAATAGAAATTTTTATTGGGGAAATCTGTGGATTTATTACTGAAGAAATCTGTAGAGATCTCAAAAATAGTTAAAAAATCATGACAATGATTGAAAAATCTCTCGAAATTTGACAATATTTAGAAAAGTCTTGATATATATTAAATTAAATCGTTTATTTCAGAAACTCGTCAACATCCATTTTTATAAATATTTCTTTTTTTATGGAATACGGTGCACCAGTAATCATTACATATTTTTTTCTATATACATACGTTGAAACTGACATTTCGTTTTTATGGGATATTTAATTATTGAAAAATCTCTAAAAATTTCGATATTTATTGAGAAATCTGTAGAAATCTCGAATAACATTGAAAAATCTTGGATTTCTGTATGAAACATGAAAAGATACAGTGTTTGTCTTCGTTTTCGGCAAATTTAAAAAAGTACACTTAACATGTTTCTGAAAAAACGATTCAATTATCGGTAAAAATATGAGTAATAATCATGTCAATAATTTTTATTTGTATAATCTCGAATTTATCTCTCGAAATCTTAAGAATTATTGGGATATTTGTAGGTAGAAAAAAAATCTGATAATCGTTTAAATCATATGAATCAATTTGGATTTTTCATTTAAACAATTTCGAAATTATTGAATAAACTCTCGAAATCTTGAAAATTAATGAGAAATAGAATATAAATATTTATTTATGCATGTCGATACCGACTTGTATGACACAAGTCATAAAATTGCAATACAATACTCTGTATAAATCTGTATAAACGTCGAGACTTATTAAGAAATCATGGGAACTATTGAAAAATCTCGTAAAAATATCTCGACAATTATTGAGATATCTGTTGAAATCTCAAACACTGAAAAATATTGGAAATTATTGAGAAAATACTACTCTTAGAAATGAAAATCTGTGGAAATCTCAAAAATTATTGAGAAATCTATGGCATTATTGAATGTAGCAATTATCATTTTTTTATTTCGAAATTATCTCCAGAAATCATGATAATTATTGGCAAATCTGTAGAAATCTGAAAAAGTATTGAGAAATCGTGAAAATTATTGGAAAATCTTTTCGAATTTTACTATAATTTAGAAATGTTTATAGAAATATTTATTTATGCGTGTCGATACCGACTTACACAAATCATACAATTATAATACAATACTCTGTATAAACTGAGAAATATTAAAAATCTTGGGAATTATTGAAAAATCTTTAAAAATCTCGATAATTAATGAGAAATCTGTAGAAATTTCGAACATTGGAAAATCTTGGAAATGATTGAGAAAATCTCTTGATACTACCCACTTAAAATGACTAAATAGATATTTTGAGAATTATCGAGCATTTTGGAGACTGAAAGGTGGATGTAATTTTCGTGCCAACAAATTTGCATTTTCTGATTTTAATCATTTAGAAGTTAATTATTATATTACTATGCTTTAAATACTTTATTATTCTTTAAAATTAAACAAAAAATATTTAGGCCCAAAATTGATCCAAAATAAATTATTAAATCTGTTTTTCCACATAGAACTATCTTGAAATTCCACCGATTCCATTTCAAAATTATCAAGTCCTAACCAAGAGAACATGGTTAATTCCAGAAGCAATCCAAAATGAATGGTAATGTACTTTCCAAATTCATAAATTGTTGAAATACGAGTATTTCCGGGAAAATTTAATGGGTTTCCGGAAAAGTATAAAAGTTGGAAAACAATCACAATGAAATTTACGTTCACAAGTTGTCACAAATTCATATTTTGGGATTTTGAGGTTGACGGAAAATCGTGTGCAGAAAAAGTATGTTTTTGGATGCATTAAAACAGAGCATTATTTATAGTTCAATGGTAATGTACTTTCCAAATTCATAAATTGTTGAAATACAACTATCTTCCAGAATTTTCAAAATATTTCGGTTCTTGGAAATTTTTCGTATGCATGTAACATATTGCATTACCATGCATTACCACATGTATTACCTATTTTAATTCTTAAATCATACTGAAAATATAAAGTTTTGCAGGTATGCAAGATATTGCATAACGTATTTTCATTCTCAAATCATTAATGAAAATATCAAGTTTTGCAGGCATGCAAGATATTGCATAACGTATTTTCATTCGCAAATCATAACTGAAAATATCAAGTTTTGTCATGAACGTGTTGATATTTTGAAACATGGTTAATACAACTTGACTAGGACACGTGGGTCATTTAAAATAGTTACGTGGGTCACTGTGTGACCCACGGGTCATAGGTTTGCCATTGCTGTACTAAGAATTAGACGCTACTAAATGCACTAAGAATATAACTGTTATTGTTTATGACAACCAGATTGGTGATATTGTAGTATAGATATACTCGTAATAGTAAAAAAAAATTATCAAAAACTGTAAAAGTGAAAATTCATCACTTGCGGTACTATTCATTATTTTGAAAACTCTTAGGCCCGTATCTATAGCCCGTACTTGAACTTGAGTACGACTCAAGTCATATATTTGGTTGCGTTTGGTGCATAAACGTGTATAGAAAATACGCAACCAATTATACGACTTGAGTCGTACTCATGCTCAAGTACGGACTATAGATACGGGCCTTAGAATCGAGAATTCATCTTTAAATATTAGATTCAAAATGATAAGAAAATATCATTCGGATTTCGCATATAAAGTTTTGTGTTTAATTGTAAACCAAAATCTGTACCTCCTTAATCTTTAATTTGCTACTGGTTTCGACCTGCAGTTCAAGTGATCATCAGGCAAAAAGTAAGTATAAGAAAATAGTGTAATGGAATAACAACACATATGCTTACGTTAGCAAGGCCGCAATAAGGCAATATAATAAGGTCACATGTGCAGCCGTCAAACCAGTATGTATCTACCTGATACAAATACATCACGTCTGGATATAAGGATTAGAGATTAAGAACATTCAAATACATCACGTCTGTATATACGGATTAGATATTTAGAACATATATGCTACCGGTTTCGACGTCCAGATTAAGTCATCATCAGGCAAGAACTAAGTATAAGAAAATAGTGCAATGGAATAACAACATAGGTCGTTACTCTGTTATGCTAACGTTAGCAAGGCCTCAATAAGACAATATAATAAGGTTACACGTTCAGCCGTCACACCAGCATGTAACGACCTGATACAAATACATCACGCCTGTATAAGAATTAGAGATTAAGAACTTAGAATAATTATACGTTAAGTATAAGTATAATTAAAAGTAAAAGCCATGTGCAGACAGTAAGTTTTACTTAGTTCTTTTAAGATGCATAAAGATATGTATAGATCGACTCAAACGTAACTTAGCCATGTGCAGGCAGGAAGTTTTACTTAGTTCTTTTAAGATGCACAAAGATATGTATAGAACGACTCAAACGTAACTAAGTTTATATTACATATTTTATGTTATACATTTTTTTTATCAACAGTAATATAGACCGATGCGCTTAAATTTTAATCAGGATGAGGCCAAAGAAAAAAAAAAGCGAATTAACGCGCCCTTCTAGAGCATCGATCTCTTATCACAGCCCCCGGGGGCGGCTTAATTAGAGCGTCTCTATTTATAGGAAAATAAAGCAGCCCCTTCATACATCACGACGTGTCAATCGCCGCGATAGCCTCCTGCAGATAACACCCCGCGAGGCTCCTCTGCGGAGAGATTAAGCCGCCGCCGCCGCCCCCACGTCCACCCCCAGCCCGGCGCCGCATGGCCCTCGGACATTTTAATTGGATAACTTGCGGCAGGTATTTTTTCCGCCCCCCGAAGCCGCCCACGCCCCGGGCGCATGTGTGCGGGGCCCCTCGATGTTTTTTTTGTGGCCGGCGGCAATTACCGGGGGCGGCCCGAAAAACTGACGGCGCGATCAGATAGACCGTGTCGTCTGGAAATATCTTAATTGCCGCGAGGGGGTGAACGGGGGCCTGTCCTCCCACCCCCCGGGAGAGGGTTGGGGGGCGGCGATTTCTCATCTCGGATTACTTCCGTTTGAGGCGATTACGGGGTTGTCAAACGGATCCTCGTGGATCGGAAAATCGATACCCGGAGAGGAACTCAAAGGACGAGGGTTTACAATTACAGCGCGATCCACATAGGAATGGTAACAACAGAAGAATTATAAATCAAACAGAGGCGGCGGTTTTTACTATTGTTTTGGTATTGTTTTACAGGTTTGCGCAAAGCGAGAAATACGAGATCGCAATGCTTCGTGTGCCTTCGTGACACATAATTATACTATCGTATGCGGTCGTTGCAATTACGCTCCCTCCATGCACTTGATGGTGGTGGTCAGAGCCGCCACTGAAATCTCTACGTACAAATTTTATTATTAATAAATAGATAAACTTTGTAACGTTTCACTTTTTTTCTACAATTGTAGAGCTTTTCTATTAAATTTTGTGAAACGGTACTAAGGGTTTTCATTTATTAACTAAATATGCAACAAGAAAAGGGAACAGATGGGAAACAAGAGCAACAGGAAAACAACAGAGAGAAAGATCGAGAAAAGAGTGGAACAGCGCAATAAAAGAAGACGCAACAATAAAAGGAAACACGTGGGAAGAAATAAAGGAATTAACAAAAGATAGGAAGAAGTGGACAGAATACTATAAAAAATAGTAATGTAGGCCTTACACCGAAATGTAGACATGTAAAGAAATAAATAAATATGTTTCAACAAGTACTAACCACTAATTCATACAATCTAATTAATTTATTGCTGTATGTAATTATTTTAATTGTACTCAAGGTTTTTACGTTCTTGCAAATCACGTTTTTTTCCTAATCTGATATCTGCATCCATTTCAGGGCTGTATTTATGGAGGGATTTGCATTGATTGGCTTTTGATTGATTGTGGCGGGAGGGAGGGGGGAGTTCTCCGGGATTTGATTACGCATTGATGGATCGCGGCTGCGAGGGATGAGCCCAGTTCTCAGGGGCTGCTTAAGAGTTAATACATAAGCCAGGGAAATCTGCTGATTGATACCTAAGTGTCTGCATATGTTGGAGTGATGGATTGCGGCTAGCTCCCTCAGGATAATTAGCAGCTACGAACTCAAAGCTTTGCGGCCTCTGGAAGCCGCACGCGTACGCACGTGGTGGGTAGGGAGACAAAGTTGCAAAGTTATGTCTGGGTAATTCATGATTGTGTCGCTTCAGGCTGAATTATGGATGCAGGATCGGAAGTGTAGTTTATTTCGGTATTCATTCTCACATTTAAATAATTCAGTAGAGCATAGTTCAAAGTTCAAGGTCCATAGGCTTTTAGTAAAAACTACAGATTTTAGTGAAAACTGCACATTTAAATAAATCAGTAGAGCATAGTTCAAAGTTCAAGGTCCATAGGCTTTTAGTAAAGACTACAGATTTTAGTAAAAATTGCACATTTAAATAATTCAGTAGAGCATAGTTCAAAGTTCAAGGTCCATAGGCTTTTAGTAAAAACTGCAGACCTAATAATTTTGTGTTTGATTTAAGCAATTTCATTGCTTCTGTGTTTAATTTTCTTATGGACACCCCATTTTTGCTGCTATAGCTAGATACCTTCACCAAGAAGCAATGTAATTATCTTCACTAGTTCGGAACCAAAGAACAATGGTAGATCTACCAGTACTATATAGTGCCAAAAATAAGGGGTTTGAACATGCGACTCTTTGAGTGGCACTAAATGCAACTACACTGCTCAAAAGAATTACCGCATATTAAAAAAAAAAACACCATTATTATTTTGGCTTATTCACCTTCAAGTAAAGTGTCTGTTACTTACGTGACAGCCCTACTTGATAGATTTGGTCAGTGTTCCGCATTTTCAATAATTATGTCCTATAAAGAATCCTGTAAGTAGTTAATGGACAGAAAATGTTCGGTTCGGTTCAGTGACTTACAGGATACTCTATAGGATAGAATTGATGAAAAGACGGAACTCTGATCAAATCTATCAAATAGGGTTAACTGGATAGGATAGATTACAGGATACTATACAGGATAGAATTGATGAAAATACTGAACTCTGATCAAATGTATCAAGTAGGGTTAACTGGATAGGATAAATCTAAATCTATCAAGATTTTGAAGTTGCCGATGTGATTCGTGTTTGTAGGTGCCAACAAAAAAAGCGATAATTCTTTTGAGTTGTATACTTGCATTTAGTCCCACTCAAAGAATCGCATGTTTAAGCCTCTATTTTTTGGCAGTATATAGTACTGGTAGACCTTTTATACTGGTAGAGAGTTTCGCAAATAATCTTGTTGAGTATTTATCTATATAGTATTTAGCATACTTCTGTAAGACAATTTATAATATTGAATGACAGAATGACATATTGAGTATTTATCTATATAGTATTTAGCATACTTCTGTAAGACCATTTATAATATTGAATGACAACTTGAGTGGTGTATGAGTTAAGGCTTCGACTAATCAAGGAAGGGTACAGATTAAAAAAAAAAATCTATTTCCATTTCATAACCAACTTAAATTTACGGCTAAAATCATATCTCGTGCAGTTTCAACAAGTGCAGATTTATGCCGGTTGAAAAACTAAGGCAATTTTAAGAAACTGCCGACGCTCTTTTGCGAAGTTTCGAGGGGGTTTTGGGAATTCAGAGGCTGGGGGAGAAACTTGCCTAATACTTTGCAGTGTAAATAATCCGGTGTTGTTGGAAGAGCTAGTATAAATTTAAAGATAATATTTGGGGGCTGCGGACTTTTGCGCTTATCGCTTTGGATGGAAAGAGGAGGATGACTTTAATGCCTTTCTTGGGAACAACAGGGATGGAGGTGGGGTGGTTAATATTATTTGAAGAGCAGAATACGCTGGCAGTGATACATGGAGAAAACTGATTTTGCAGGCATGCTTTATTATTATTATATGTGGTAACTGAATGCAGCATTAATATTATTATAAAGAACAGTAGCATTTGTAACTCCCTTGTAAGAACTGAAAATGCATTTTTACTCCTTATTGTATAACTTATTTTCACGCCATGCTATCATTTGATACACAGTTTACTTCAATAAACTGAATTATGACTTATGTAAACAAACATTACTGTATTATATTAACATAAATAAATTTGATTATAGGTAACAATTTCCATGAAAACTGTTGCCATGAAAAACAGTTGGTGGTGATGGGAGATTTGAAAAAAAAAAACGAAGATCAATGTTGAACTTGTGATGGGAACTTGTAAATATTTTGAACTGGTGATGAGAGATATGAAAATTTTGTAATTTAGGTAAGCACAATTTTGTTTCTAAAATCTAGAAAATTCAACGTTATTTGCAAAAAATACAAATAAAATAATATAAATAATAAAAAAAATATTATTATTTGTGGTAACTGAATGCAGCACTAATATTATTAAGTTTACGGTTTTATCCATATTACTACTTGTTTATTGAAGGTATTAGTTTATACTTAATAGTAAAGATTTTTTTAAATTTATTTTAATATTTATTTATTTTTAGTTTGCCTTACTAGTTTCGGTTTGTTCAGTGAATCATCATCAAGCCTCTGATTAAAATTATTATGAAGAACATCAGTACCATTTGAAACTCCCCAAGTAGGAACTGAAAATGCATTTTTACTCCTCATTGTATAACTTATATTCACGCCATGCTATCATTTGATACACAGTTTACTTCAATAAACTGAATTGTGACCTATGTAAACAAACATTACTGTATTATATTAACGTGAATAAATTTGATCATAGGTAACAATTTCCATGAAAACTGTTGCCATGAAAAACAGTTGGTTGCAATGGAAAATTTGAGAAAAAAACGAAGATCAATGTTGAACTAATGATGGGAGCTTGTAAAAATTTTGAAGTGGTGATGAGAGATATGAAAAATTTTGCAATATGCATTTATTTGCAAAAAATTAAAATAAAATGATTTAGCTAAAGCACAATTTTGTTTTTAAAATCTAGAAAATTAACGTTATTTTCAAAAAATATAAATATTGTGCTTCAGTCAAATAAATTTTATAAATTATTTGCTGTGGATATGAGCAGATAACATTTTTCATCCCAGAATATTGAAGGTAAAGTAAAAATTAGATTGCTATTACGTGGAGGCGCAGGTGATAAATTATGTATTCACTCCAAACTACAACTTATAATGATGATGATGATGATTGATGATATGATAAAATATATGCAGATTGTGAAAAATCATAATCAATTTGTGGAGGCATCAAAATTTCATAAATACTACAACTTATACGTATTATTGTTGGTTATGTCATCACTGCTCAAGATAAATACTACAACTTATACGTATTCTTGTTGGTTATGTCATTACTGCTCAAGATAAATACTACAACTTATACGTATTATTGTTGGTTATGTCATCACTGCTCAAGATAAATACTACAACTTATACGTATTCTTGTTGGTTATGTCATTACTGTTCAACATAGGGACACATGGCCGGAAGAAATAGGATCAGCACATTGATGGCGTTACCAAATTTCGCTTCTTAAATATTTAGTCTAGTCTAGCCATTTCTCGTCCAGATAAATATTTGTGTTCATTGGGAAATTTATTAATAAAGAATTAAATTTAAGTCTTAAAACGTAGATATTTCCTTTCACAACTTATTGGCTTTCATTGTAAACTGATTTTGTGAAGAAACATTTATAGGTAACCTCTTATAAATCGCAATCTTAAATTCAAATTTACGACTCATTGAAAAAAAAACCCATTTCTTAATGAATTTAAAAAATGTTGTATTTTCAAAAGTTACAATATTACTTTTTGGAAAAGTTTAGAAAGTAAAACACTTACTTATAAACACTATTGTTTTATTTTCACTTTTTGCTCTAAAATATATCATCTTAAACATTTCTATAAAAGTATAAAATTGTTAGTAAAAATCAGACATTTTATGGAAAATCTTCATCGCTACTCACAAAACCAAGTCTTATTCTCAAAAACTAATGATTATATATTACATATTTGCAAAATGTTAAATTTTCAAAAGTTATGCTTTTCATTATTATTATTCTCCGGCGATTTTTTTGTCACTTTCTGTGACCCTACAAGTCAATAAAAAAACCATAAAATTGTTTGTGAAAATGAGACATTTTTGTTTAATCTTCAGTGTTGCTCACAATAATAGGCCTGTTTTCAAAAACTTACGACTTATCGATGAAAAATATTTAAAATGTTATATTTTCAAAAGTTCAACAATATTATTTTTCCCATCGTGTACAAAAACTATATACTTGGTAAACACTATTGTCGATTTTGTTTTTTATTTTTCATAAAAATTCCAAAACTCAAGGAATTATTGATCCTAAACATTGCAATAGAAAAATATAAAATTGTTAGTAAAAATTAGACATTTTTTGAAAAATCTTCATTGCGGCTCACAAAACAAAGTTTTATTTACCACTTATTGATAAAAAAAACGTAATAGTTAAATTTTCATAAATTCAACAATAATATTTTTCGGAAAGTCAAGAAAGTAAAATGGTTCTCCGGCGATTTTTTTAAAACTTTTTGCGACCCCACAAAATTCCCACAAAGTCGATAAAATAATTTCATAGACAATATTATACTAATTAAAATTGCAACATATTTATAAAAATTCAAAAACTATCAAAGAATTATTGTTCATTCTAAACATTAAAAAAAAAAATATGGAAAATTTTGAAAAATGAAAAAAAAAATAAGCACATTATTATTCCCAGACAATTTTATTTTTACATTCCGGTGCCCAATTATATTAATTATTAAACTTGCAACTTATTAATAAAAAATCAAATTATAGTTTGAATTAATTATTCATCTTAATATTCATTTCACAAGACTTCTATAAAATTCTTTGCAATTTCTTATAAATGAAATAATTTTTTGAACATTTCATTGTTGCTCACAAAACAATATCTTACATTTAAGCTTACAAAGTAAAGTAATTCATCAATAATGTTCCATGAAGAATATCAGGACTATTTGAAAGCAAGAACTGAAAAATGCATTTTCCTCCACATTGCAAACCTTATTTTCACGCCATGCTATCATTTGATGTACAATTTCCATGAAAACTAATTTCGCTTATTAAATTTCCACCTCAAGCGAGCTTCCACAGTCGCATTTCCGAGCCTATTTTCCATGCCCGACCAACATTAGATCCATTTTTAAAAATAACTTCCAACTAATGCCGCTTATTAAATTTCCATCCCAGCCAAGATCCCGAGAAGCTCATTTCTATCCCTCGGTCCCGCTTTTCACTTCTGATAATGGCCGCGAAAAGCAACATTAAAGTTTCCAAACGGAAAGATTGCCACGCAGTAAAGGACGCCAATTAGGGAGGGCTGCAGCTTTCCTCGTTGGGAAACTCGCGGGCCCGGAAATTCGCAGCAACCCACTCTGCCGGAGTTTTCCGGCACTCCGGCGGGGGGCCCAGAACGAATGCGAAACGAAACGTTAATTAAGTTTCCCCGCAGCTCCAGGGTTTTTAGGCAAGCCGAAAGTTCGCCCTCGAGGACAAGAAACGGACAAGAAGTAAATTGTTGTGTGTTTTGCTTGGGAGCGTTCAAAAGTTGGAAAATGAGGAGGGAATTAGATGAAAGTGGGATATAAATTGTGCGTTATTTTTGTTGTTACTCTTAGCAAAAATATATGTTTTTAAAAGTAAATCTTTTTTTTAGCAAGAGCTTCACACAAAAAACAGCATCAAGCAATTATAAAATTTGGCAATTAAGTTTGAAAATGTTGGAGAAGAGATTGTTACAAAAGATTCAATAGTATTAAATCATCTCAAAAATTTCAAGAATCAGGAATCAAATTTGATGATGCTTCATAGTATTAAATAATTCTAAGAGTATTAAATCATCTCAAAAATTTCAAGAATCAGGAATCAAATTTGATGATGCTTCATAGTATTAAATAATTCTAAGAGTATTAAATCATCTCAAAAATTTCAAGAATCAGGAATGAAATTTGATGATGCTTCATAGTATTGAATAATTCTAAGAGTATGAAGTTGTCTAGCCAACTAATATCAATTGATTTAAAAAATTGAATAACAATTTTGAAGATATGATGAGAGCTTGTGAAAGTTAGAGATGGGAATGTGGTAAGAGTATTCATGTTGGTTACGATAAAATTATTTCTGTTGGTTGTTAAAAAAAGGTATTCATGCTGGATGTGATATAACAACTTGCTGATTGTGCACCAGACACACACAATCAATACGTTACATTTCCGACCCAAATTTTCATTTTTCATTTGCTCCGAGGGAAGAGGAAAACTCGGCTTTCCCGCAACTGACACCGCTAATTAATTTCCACAGGGCCGGAGCAGGGGAGCGATTTATGGCCCTTCGTCGGCGTCGTCGGCGCCGATCGATCCTCTGCCCCCTGCAGGTGCCCTACGTCGGCGTCGTCGTCTCGCACCTGCCCCCCCCCCCCCAACGGGCGCCGCTGCATTTGCATCGTGGACGGTGAATCGAGACGGATTAAAAGCGGCGAGTTCAGACCCTGAACTTTGGTCGTGATTTACAGGCTACCAGGGAAAAGCACAGCTCGGAGTCGATATATCGACCTAGTTGAGAGAAACTACTGAATACTTCAAATGGAGAAGTTTCCAACACATAAAGATCGGGGTTAAATGGGGGGTAGCTGATGGAGGCAACCTCTGAAATGTAAAACGGATATTATACGACCTTTGTAAATGCCACGCCGCTGCCGCTAATTTAAAATTTATTTTTCGTACTATGGTACAAATCAGTGGCTTTTAAACTGTTAAATCGTCGGTCGAAAAAATTCTTGTCAGAAACTCATTAAGAGATAGCTGGACGATATAAAATGTTAACCATCTTTGTGCAAATAGAAGCTCTTTAAATTCTGCATCTCAATAGGTTTTTTGGACAAACCTTTTACGGGACCAATGGACATAAGCCTACATTTTTTTTATTCATATCTGTTTCGTGCCATTTGTAGGTAGCAGATGGTACCTACAAAAGTCAGAAAACAGATATGAATGAAAAAAATTATTAGAGGCTTATGTCCACTGGTCCTGTGAAATTTTTGTCCCAAAACCTATTGAGATGCAAAATTTAAAGAGCTTCTTCTATTTGCACAACGATGACTAAATAATCAAGAAGAGATGGCTGGACGATATACAACGTTTAACAGGCAGCAGATGGTACCAAAGGGCATACAACAGATATGAATGATATAATTGGGGGAGGCTTTTATGCGTTGGTACCATCTGCTACCTGCTAAACATTGTATATTGCTTAGCCATTTCTTAATTATTTAATCATATTTGTGCAAATAGAAGAAGCAAATAGAAGTTTTCTGCCTTTTGTAGGTACCATCTGCTACCTACAAAAGGCAGAAAACAGATATGAACGGAAACAAATTTTGGAGGCTTATGTCCATTGGTCCTGTAAAATTTATGTCCCAAAACCTATTGAGATGCAAAATTTAAAGAGCTTCTACTATTTGCACAAATGTGATAAATAATTAAGAAGAGATGGCTGGACGATATACAACGTTTAACAAGCAGCAGATGGTACTAAAGGGCATACAACAGATATGAATGAAATAATTGGGGAGGCTTATGTGTTTTGGTACCATATTCTGCCTACTAAACGTTAAAACTTCGTCCAGCCATCTCATAATTATGTAATCATATTCGTGCAAGTAGAACAAGTTCTTTAAATTTTGCAACTCAATGGGTTTTAGGACAAAAATTATGCAGGACCAATGGACATTAGCCTCCAAAATTATTTCCATTCATATCTGTTTTCTGCCTTTTGTGGGTACCATCTGCTACCTACAAAAGCCAGAAAACAGATACGAATGAAACCAAATTTAGAGGCTTATGTCCATTGGTCCTGTAAAAATTCTTGTCCCAAAACTCATCGAAGCAAAAAATTTAAAGAGCTACTTCCATTTTCACAAAGGTGAATAAATAATTAAGAAGAGATGGCTGGACGATATATAACGTTTAGTAAGCAGCAGATGATACCAACAGGGCATACAACAGATATGAATGGAAATGAATGGTTTCCATTCATATCTGTTTTCTGGCTTTTGTAGGTACCTACAAAAGTTAGAAAACAGATATGAATGGAAATAATTTTGGAGGCTTATGTCCATTGGTCCTGTACAAAATTCTTGTCCCAAAACTCATTGAAGCTAAACATTTATAGAGCTTCTTCTATTTGCACAAAGATGATTAAAATATTAAGGAGATTTGGCAGGACGATCTACAACTTTAGCAGGCAGCAGATGGTACCGAAGGGCATACAACAGATGGAAATAATCAGGGGAGGCTTTTTTGCGTTGGTCCTGTAAAAATTTTGTTCCAAAACCCATTGAGATAAAACATTTTAAGAGCTTCTTCTATATAAAGATGATAAAATAATTAAGAAGAAATGACGATATAAAACATTATGTAGGCAGCAAATGGTAGCAAAAGGCATAAAACAGATATCTATGGAAATAAATGGCGTCCAACAGTAAATACTAAATGACTGAAGAAGCAGAAGATAAATTATACAGAGTGATTCATTGGGAAATGCGCATACATATATAGTAATGTGTAGTAATGATTCTAAATAAACTATATTGTATGGGTCTATTGTTGTTTATAAGCAATATACAGGGCGATTAATTAATATTGCCATTTTTTTTCAATTAATCATAACTTACGAACCACCCTATAATTTTTTCTAATATTTGGTACATATGTTGTTTGTCCATTGTAGTGTCGATTAACATCATAAATGAAAATCTGATTTTAGGTCCGGCCTTCAAAAAAATAATAAGTAAGTTTCGACTCGAAACAACACCTTGTATATCAATATTTTAAAATTTTGTTTACATATTTGGAAAGAGCAGAACAAATTGAGTAACACTGAATGTATTTGGTAGTTCCGCATACAACTTTGTTACTTATTAACTTGAGTTAAATCATGTTTCGATAATAAGGTGGCAGAAAATTAAAAATAAAATAATTCCTTTTTTAAATGATCATTTTCCAGCTTTAATCAATAAAATTATCAACTATTTCACTTTCTCTTAATTTCTGGATCGTAACGTTAATGTAAAACGAGAGAACAGGGCCATATTTGGGACAAAATATTATTAATAATGACTAACTTTCAAACACCCTGTATGTGTAAAAAAAAAATTACATTTGTTCATTGCGCTACATTTAAAAAAAAATAATAAAATGAAAAAGATTGGGAATCTTATTCATTTTTTTATAAATGTAGCGCAGTGAACAAATGTAATAATCATTTTTTTACACATACAGAGAAAAGCATAACTTTATTTTTAATAATAATATCGTTGCAAAAAATCTATATTTTAAAGGTTAAATTTTCTTTATCCGCGTCTAATTAATTTTTCAGCTAGATAATGATCATTTCTCGACTATTCTGACGCATTCTTGATACATAATAATAATAAAATAAAGCTGTCTGTACGTATTGTTTAATTTAGTAAATTTGGTATTATGTATCCAACCTAAAGTGTATTATTTACTGAATTAAACGATACGTACAGGCTGCTATATTTTATTATTATTATGTATCAAGAATGTATCACAAGAGTCGAGCAATGATCAGGCTCTAGCTGAAAAATTATTTAGCGATGGATAAAAAAAAATATTGTTTTGGAAGTCTGTTATGTTCAACAAATAATAAAATGAAAAAATGCCCATTCCGAGAAAAGCACAACTTTACTTTAAATAACAATAACGTTGCAAAAAATCTACATTTTAAAGATTTTTTGCAACGTTATTGTTTTTAAATAACAGAACGAGAACAGGAATGGGCATTTTTTCATTTCATTCATTTCATTTCATTTCATTATTTGTTGAACATAACAGAATTCCAAAACAATATATTTTTTTATCCACGTCTAATTAATTTTTCAGCTAGAGCATGATCATTTCTCGACTCTTCTGATACATTCTTGATACATAATAATAATTAAAAAAAGCAGCCTGTACGTATTGTTTAATTTTTGCAACGTTGTTGTTATTTAAAAACAATAACGTTGCAAAAAATCTTTAAAATGTAGATTTTTTGCAACGTTATTGTCATTTGAAGAAAAGTTTAAAATTTTAAAAGCTGTGACGTCATTATTTGTTTTTTAAATGACAACCTATATTTTTTATTTTTATTTCGATAGAGTTTTTAAATCTGTTTTCAACCATACAATATTTTGAATAAGTTAAAAAAAAAATAAAAAAAGGGCCTTAGAGTTAAAAAGATTTATCTGAATTTATCCGCTACTTAATTTCCACACTGTATGGTGCAGTATTGCTAATTAATAGAAATGGCCAATTGCACAAAGCTCTAATGCACAAAGCCAATTTGTGGACCAGTTTCGCCCTTTGTGCTCATCAGCACAATGCTCTTTCTGTTGAAGTTCAGAGATATTTTTGCTCTCATTTAAAATTAGACCATTCGTACCAAAATAGATATACTTTAAAGTAAGTCACAGAGGACCCAATTAGGTTTAAGCTCTAATGCACAAAACCAATTTGTGGACCGGTTTTGCCCTTTAGTGCTCATCAGCACAATGCTCTTCCCGGTGAAATTAAGAGATATTTTTGTTCTCGTTAAAAATAAGACCATTCGTACCATAATAGATATACTTTAAAGTAAGTCACAGAGGACTTAATTAGGTCTAAGCTCTAATGCACAAAGCCAATTTGTGGACAGGTTTCACCTTTTTGTGCTCATCAGCACAATGCTCTTTTCGGTGAAGTTCGGAGATATTTTTGTTCTCGTTTAAAATAAGACAATTCGTATCAAAATAGATATACTTTAGAGTAAGTCACAGAGAACCTAATTAGGTCTTAGTGCTTTGACCAACAGTTACCCTCCAAGCCCAAGAAGTCCTCTCCCAGAAATATACCTACTAGTTCATGACTTATAATAGATATTGTGATGATATTTAAAGCCATATAAAATGGAAATACATAAATAATAATGTCAATAGTTGTTAATGTTAAGTTTCAAATGTAAATTCTACGATTAGATATAAGAAGTGTTACGCAATATTACGCAAAATTTAACCTTAAATATATAGATTTTTTGCAACGTTATTGTTATTAAAAATACACCTATAATAGACATAAAACATAAAACATAAAACATCACCTATAATTAAAAATAAAGTTATGCTTTACTCGGAATGGGATTTTTTTTTCATTTTATATATTTTTTTAAATGAAGCGCAATGTACAAATGTAATAATATTTTTTTTAGTCGAGCTGAGAAAAATAATTAGACGTGGATAAAAAAAAATAATGTTTTGGATTTCTGTTATGTTCAACATTTAAAATGTAGAATTTTTGCATCGTTATTGTTATTTAAAGTGCAGTTATGCTTTTCTCGGAATGGGCTTTTATTGGAATGGACTTAATTGCTTTTATTTTGACGGTATTACCAGCTCAATATATTTAATGTACAATTGAAAATTTTAATTTTCTTTTTCTCATCCTGATTCTTTTATAATGCAAACGCCACAGGAATTTTCCTGCACGTTACTTCCTGGCAGCATTTTTCCTGGCAATGCGAACGCCGCAGGACTCCACAGATTTTTCTGCGCGTCACTTCCTGGCGGTCTCCGCACGCTTTCGTCCGTAATTAATCCGGAACGGGACCGCGGGGTGTCAAAGCTTCGGATCCTGGAAGATCCGGGACGCGCATTATTAAATTCCATACTCCCGTATTCCCGATGCGCGCCCAGCTCGGATTTGTTTGATGTACAACGGAGCTTCCAGGGGATAACCCACAAAGCCGCGAAATCAGACGGAAGTCGCCGTAATTTCAATGCCCCCCCTCCCCAAAGTAACGCGAATTACGTGGCGTAATCCCGGGGCAATTTCCTGCCTTAAAACAAGGACGTGCTTGTAAGAAGTAAGGGCAAGTGAGCCGCTCAGGGGAAGATTATTGGGAAAGTTTGAGGTTTGATGGGAGCTTGATTAATTCTTGGCGCAATTGCGTGGAGAGTTGATAAGGGAGGAATCCCATTGGTTTGAGAAGATAATAAAACATGTTGTAAACGTGTGACAAGCTAAATACAGTAAGCTTATGGGTTTGATACGTAACGGCAACGTGATAGGTTCGGTAGTCATTTAATCGTTCTCTGTGTGAGATTAAATGGACACTGCCGAATCAGAGCTAGGCTCCAATTGCAAGTCTCTTACTGAAATTTAACAATCCCACCCTTATAATTTTTATTGCAAGTCAATGTCATAAAAACAAACTATCGTTGCGCGAAGTATAATTATTCCACGTTTGAAGGGAGTCAACCTAAGCAACTTCACGCGCGCGATTTTAGCAACCTATTTCTCCAAGTGCGGTATTTTTGTATGTTATACCTTTTAGTGGTCGCCACGCAAAGTGCCTTTAATTCACATATCTCCAATCAACATGCACATTCAGAGAAGAGGCACAAATTTTGCTTTGTATTTTACTTCGAACCCATAAATAAATCATCTCGCACTACAATTTTAATCCTCTCAGGTCTCGCCCATTCACGTTTGGCTGCAAAATTTTCTGCAAACAGCCGCCATGCACGTGTTATGGGATCGTGTACGTCCAGGCACGTACTTATGAATTATTATGCGCCGTGTTAACATCGGTATTGACGCGCACACGCTCTGAATTGCGACGATAAATCAGTGTTTTTGTGTGGATTCTGCAAACGGGCGCTGTTTTATGCGGACTTTTTGCTATTGACCGGCGCCGGAGGCTGCTCGTCCACTGATAATTGCCTCCGATCAAACGCAAATTGAATTAGGGCCGAAAAATTGCCAGCTATATTTATCGAAACGCGTGCAAACGCAGCGAGATCGTGTGATGGAGTGGAATTTCGGTATGGCAGCAGAGTGTTTTAATTTTGTTTGTAGGTGCGCTGTTGGGTGGTGCAATGGTGTTACCCAGGAATTGGAGCAAAGCACACATATTTTTAAATACACCTACAAATATACAGCAAGTATTTATATTTTGCACACATATCGACTATATGATCTAGATTTTCTGCAATTTACCTATATCGAGATTTTTGCATAATATTTTTATATAGATCAGAAATAAGATATTTGGTGCCGTCCTTCTTAGGACCCACAAAGCAACAGAGATGTCTCAAGTTCGAGCCTCAATGTAGAGCATAATCATTTCTAATTAACCTAAGAGCGCCCAAGAAAGTGGTCTCTACTTTTCTTCCAACTAGTTCCAAATAATGATAAATAATGATATGTGAAAAAATATGGTAATATGGGAAAGACAGCGCAAGAGACTATGGTACAATCATGTAAGGGAGATGGACGAGAACAGACTTCCAAAAATCGTCCTTGAAGGCCCTTGAAGAGAAGAGAAGAAAAGAACCAAAAAGATGGAGAGATCGTTGGCAATCCACCTCCCAAGAAATAATGCGGAGGAAGCTTCACAACTAACAAATCCACAAATCTTCAAGAAGAAGAAAAAAATCTAATTAAATTATTTCCATAAGATGGGAAAGACAGCGTAAGAGACTATGGTACAATTATGTAAGGCAGATGGACGAGAACAGCCTTCCAAAAATCGCCCTTGAAGGCCCTTGAAGAGAAGAGAAGAAGAGAACCAAAAATATGGAGAGATAGTTGGCAATATACCTCCCAGAAAATAATGCAGAGGAAGCTTCAGAGCTAACAAATCTACAGATCTTCAAAAGAAGAAGAAGAAGAAAAACAACTAGTTAAATTATTTGCTTGTATCTTAACAAACATTTCAGCAAAATATGAGAGCAGAAGAGAACCAAAAAGATGGAGAGATAGTTGGTAATCGACCTCCCAGAAAATAATGCAGAGGAAGCTTAAGAACTTCTAGATGTACAGATCTCCAAGAAGAAGAAGAAAAACCTCTAGTTAAATTATTTGTTTGTATCTTAACAAACATTTAAGCAAAAGAGAAGAGAAGAAAATAACCACAAATATGGCGAGATACTTGACAATCTATCTTCCAGGAAATAATGCAGAGGAAGCTTCAGAATTACCAGATCTACAGATCTCCAAGTAGAAGAAGAAGAATAAAAACATCTAGTTAAATTATTTGCTTGTATCTTAACACACATTTCAGCAAAAGAGAAGAGAAGAAGAGAACCAAAAAGATGGAGAGATAGTTGCCAATCTACCTCCCAGGAAATAATGCAGAGGAAGCTTCACAACTAACATATCCTCATACATATCTTCAAGAAGAAGAACAAAATCTAGTTAAATTATTTGTTTGTACCTTAACAAACACTTCAGCAACCTTGTGACCTATCCGGCTCAAGACGGCCCGGAAGATTATCAAAAAGATGGAGAGATACTTGGCAATCTACCTTCCAGGAAATAATGCAGAGGAAGCTTCAGAATTACCAGATCTACAGATCTCCAAGTAGAAGAAGAAGAAGAAAAACATCTAGTTAAATTATTTGCTTGTATCTTAACACACATTTCAGCAAAAGAGAAGAGAAGAAGAGAACCAAAAAGATGGAGAGATAGTTGCCAATCTACCTCCCAGGAAATAATGCAGAGGAAGCTTCACAACTAACATATCCTCATACATATCTTCAAGAAGAAGAACAAAATCTAGTTAAATTATTTGTTTGTACCTTACAAACACTTCAGCAACCTTGTAACCTATCTGGCTCAAGACGGCCCGGAAGATTATCAAAAAGATGGAGAGATACTTGGCAATCTACCTTCCAAGAAATAATGCAGATGAAGCTTCAGAATGAATAGATCTACAGATCTCCAAGAAGAAAACGAAGAAAAACATCTAGTTCAGTTAGTTGCTTGTATCTTAACAAACATTGCAGCAAAAGATAAGAGAGGAAGAGAACCAAAAAGATGGAGGGATAGTTGGCAATCTACCTCCCAGGAAATAATGCAGAGTAAGCTTCACAACTAACATATCCACAAATCTTCAAGAAGAAGAACAAAATCTAGTTAAATTATTTGCTTGTATCTTAACAAACATTTCAGCAACCTTTGAAAACATATTTCATTTGCATCTTGACCAGTGTCATCTGATAATATCCAGCATACCACTTTCTTACCACTTTCTTGAACGCTCTGTACGTTACACCAATAAAAAAAAACAATGTCATAGCTAATGATGAAAATCAATGCCCAAAAGAAGTTGCATCGTAAACGAAAATAGTTAATTGAAAATGAGCTAAAATGAGCTCAAGAACCATCAATGAAAATAATTGTACGCCAAATCTCTTCATTATTTGGGCGAGTCTCGGTGTAATGATTAAGTGTTGATTAGAGTGATTATACGGTGCTGGCTTCCGTGAAAAAATTACGTAATTATCGTTGATTGAAGAGGTATTAGATGTAGAACAGATGTAGAACAATTGTAAGCCAAATATCTTCATTATTTGGGCAGTTATCGGTGTAATGATTAGTATTCAGCATACCATTTTCTTGAACGCTCTGTATATTACACCCATACAAAAACAAACAATGTCGTAGCTGATGATGAAAATCAATGCCCAAAAGAAGTTGTATCGTAAACGAAAATAATTAATTGCAAATGGACTAAATTGAGCTACAAGAACCATCAATAAACATAATTGTACGCCAAATCTCTTCATTACTTGGGCGAGTCTCGGTGTAATAATTAGTATCCAGCATACCATTTTCTTGAACGCTCTGTATATTACACCCATACAAAAAAAATCAATGTCGTAGCTGATGATAAAAATCAATGCCCAAAAGAAGTTGTATCGTAACCAAAAATAATTAATTGAAAATGGACTAAATTGAGCTACAAGAACCATCAATGAAGATAATTGTACACCAAATCTCTTCATTATTTGGACGAGTCTCGGTGTAATGATTACGTGTTGATTAGGGTAATTACACGGTGCTGGCTTCCGTGAAAAAATTACGTAATCTTCGTTGATTGAAGAGGTATTAGATGAGCACACTGCGGACTAATCGGCACGCACATCCGCAATCAATTAACCCCCACTCTTGCCCAGGCTGTCCGACGAGAGTTAACATGAGCAATTTTCACAATTTTCTATGAAAACTCAATTGAAAATTGCACCGAGAAAAACTCGATTAAGTTCAACCAAAGTTGCATAAAAAATTGAGACAGATGGAAAAAGTTTCTGGCGAGAGTTTACATGAGCAATTTTAACAGTTTCCTGAATTAAAAATTGCACCGAGAAAAACTCGATTGAGTTCAATCAAAGTTGCAAACAAAAAAAATTGAGACAGATGGAAGAGTTTCTGGCGAGAGTTTACATGAGAAATTTTAACAGTTTTCTTCGAAAACTGAATTGAAAATTGCACCGAGAAAAACTCGATTAAGTTCAACCAAAGTTGCAAAAAAAATTGAGACTGATGGAAGAGTTTCTGACGAGAGTTTACATGAGCAATTTTAACAGTTTTCTATGAAAACTGAATTGAAAATTACACCGAGAAAAACTCGATTGAGTTCAACCAAAGTTGCAAAAAAATGGAGACAGATGGAACAGTTCCTGGCGAGAGTTTACACGAGCAATTTTAACAGTTTTCTATGAAAACTGAATTAAAAACTGCACCGAGAAAAACTCGATTACGTTCAACCAAAGTTGCAAAAAATTGAGATAGATGGAAGAGTTTCATCACATATCGCTGGTAACGATGTCGTTTAAGGTCGCACTTAAAATTTAACTTTTTTTTTTAAAGTACAAATAGTTATATTTATGTACTACAATATTAAAGTTAATAACCACATGATTTGTGCTGCATTATGTAGTGTTATTTATATTATGTTGTGCTATGTTGTATTGTATAGATATTGTATCATGTGTTATGTAGTATAATGACCACAATGACGAAAAAATAATATAACATTTTTGAGAACTAAGAGTTAATTTATGTACTACATTATTAATGGCTATTTATGGTATAAGTGAATAAAGTCAAATTTCATCCACGAAAAAACAGTTTTAGAGACGAAGTCGAGTGCGATAATGTTTTCGAGTGGATAAAATTGCTTTATTCACGTGTATCATACAAGATTTTATTCAAATTCGTTATCAGAATTGAAGAATTAGCGTGAAGTATTACAATGTTAGGTGACCACAAAAATTTCAAAGATTGTGCGAATTTACCTATTATTTTACTTTATTCACGTTGTCAATGGTTTAAGTGAATAAAGTGAAAATGTTAACGCTTAATAAAATGTAAACATTTTATTAAGCCATTCGATTAAAGTGTAGTCTTAACGATGATATTCAATATACATAATGAGCATTTTAATAATGCGAATTGGAAAAAGTTAATAACCACATGAGTTGTGCTGTACTATGTATTGTTATTTGTATTATGTTATGTTATGTTGTATTGTATAGATATTGGATCATGTGTTATGTGGTATAATGACATTTAAAATTTACCATAACATTTTTGAGAACTAAGAGTTATTTTATGTCTTACATTATTAAAACCACATGACTTGTGTTGTATTATGCAGTGTTACTTGTATTATGTTGTGTAATGTTGTATTTCATATCATGTGTTATGTAGTGTAATGTTATGGACATATACAGGGTGTCCCAAATTACGTAGGCTACTATGGGTATCTTTCTTATTATTAAATTTACTATGTTTTTTTTTCACTTTTTTTTTCGTTAAACACGACTGCAGTTTTGACCACAATTTGGTCATTCTCAAGTGATTCAAAATACAAGAGAATGCATTCATTTTGAATCACTTGAGAATGACGAAATTGTGGTCGACCTATTTTTGACCTATTTTTTAAGTGTGCTTAATTACTCTAATTATGTTATTATGTTATTTGTATTATATTGTATTGTATATCATGTGTTATGTGGAGTTATGTTATGGACATATACAGGGTGTTTAAAATTACGTAGGCTACTATGGGTATCATTCTTATTATTAAATTTAAACCACTATGCTGAATTTTATTTTGACCTAATTTTTAAGTGTGCTTAATTACTCTAGTAACTTTTGTCTTAAACATTTCAGCATAATTTTTATAATTTCAAAAAATATTTGACTTAAATTAAAACTACGTAGTTTGAAATAATATGCAAATTGTTAGGATTTTTTCGACAGCTATGTTCCAACGCTGAAAACTGCACAACATTGCCCATTTAACTGAATCTCTATATTTAATAATAAGAAAGATACCCACATAATTTGGAACTTCCTATATATTATACATGCACCTTAATTAATATAACATTTTTGAGAACAAAGAGTTATTTTATGTACTGTATTATTAAAGTTAATAACCACATGAGTTGTGTTGGATTATGCAGTGTTATTTGTATTATGTTGTATTGTATATCATGTGTTATGTGGTGTCATGTTATAGACATATACATGGTGTTCCAAATTACGTAGGCTACTATGCGTATATTTCTTAATATTAAATTAAAAGCACCATACTGAATTTTATTTTGACCTAATTATTAAGTATGCTTACTTACTCTAGTAACATTTGTCTGAAACATTTTTGCATATGTTTTATAATTTTCAAAATATTTGACAGAAACCATCGGGTAGAGCTTGTGAAATATTAATACTTAAAGAAAAATAACAAATTATCCTTTTTCACAACGACATTTACTTCTCTAAATGTACATTTCAACCACTACGTGGTCATCTTCAGTAGACATTTGTACTGAAGATCTACGGAAGGTCTACTGAAGATGATCACGTAGTGGTTGAAATATACATTTAGAGAAATAAATGTCGCTGTGAAAAAGGATAGTTTGTTATTTGACTAAAATTAAAATTACATATTTTTGGAATAATATCCAAATTGTTCGGATTTTTTGAACTAGGCATGGAAACCTACACAAATTGGGACACCCTGTATATTATGTATGCACCCCAATTTACACATAATCGTACAATGATGAGCTACTTTAGTGCCGATTTCGGCTGACAATAGTGTCAATTTTTATTGATTTACTGGTGACGAATGAGGAATAATTTAGAATGATCACAACTTCATCATAAAATCCAACGTGGCTACAAAGATTGTCATTCTTAGAGCGATTGTATGTAAAATTGGTTATTCTCAATATGGAATTACTGACTTCATTGTAGGTTTTTTTATAATATTGTAGTTATTACAAATGTTGCATGGTATTTGATATGAATATTTTGTAATTTGTCTGCAACATTTGTAAACTTCGAAGGGTAACTAATAACCCAATTGTGTAACTACGAGTAACTTACGAGTTACCACGTTACTTGTATTTTAACAGCGTTACTAGTTAACGACGCAGTTAAAATTAGTTTATAGCAATCTTAAGGGTTGATTTACTACCCTCTGACGGCAACATGGATAGTATCAATGACAGGGTATATTCACAGACCCTTCTGGACTAACATACATAAGTTTCCATAATGGCCATAATGGAGTCTTTTTTACGACTGTTAATACTGAGCTAGACGAAATATTAATTCAAATAGTTCATATAGTTAGTTAAGACACAGTGTTCTGATTGGCGATCAAACATATTCAAGAAATCATATAGTAAAAACATCAAGGGCCAAAACCAAAAGAGAAAAATCATTTACAAAAATGTATAACTGCTTTTTGAAAGTTACAATTTTTTCTAAATGATTTTTGTATTTTAGTTTTGGTGAAATTGCTATTAATATGTAAATGGTGGCAATTTCGATATGTAGGTATCTGAAGAGGATAGGTTTTTTTAAACGATTTACTAGGAGCGTAATACGTTTAAAAAAAGGAATTTAAAGCAATATAACAACTATTAGACATTCTATTCTTTTTTTATAGTAATGATTATACAAAGTGTTTCCTAAACATGGGCAAAAAATGCAAGTCGTTATTCCATGGGTTATTCGAAGAATATTTTGTTCTATGATGATTTTCGCAATGTCTTGTTTTGGAATAATTTTTGCAAAGAAATTGACATTCTATTCTTTTGTATCGTAATGATTACCACAGGGTGTCTCCTAAACATGGGCCAAAAATGCAAAGGGTTACTCCATGGGTTATTCTAAGAATATTTTGCCCTATGATGATTTTCGGAATGTCGCTTTGTTTTGGATTGATAATCTTTTCAAAGAAATTTTAATTTCAAAGCAAGAGATTTGAATAACCTGTTTTTGTTTTCGATTTGTTTACGATGCTCTTCGAGCCTACTGTGAATTCAAAAACCAGCCGCTCAAAATTATCACTTTTTTTTGTTGAAAAACATTTATCTCCCAGCATGTTCGAAATAAAGTGGTTTTTCAGAACTTATCGAAAGGCCACATATTCTTACAATAACCCAGGGAATGACCCCTTGCATTTTTGCAATGGTCAGGAAACACCCTATATAAATGGTAATATCAGAAATAATAAATCATAATACAGAAAATTTCGACAGAATAATGAAATTTTAAGAATAATCGTTTGAAATACTAACAGTAATCATTGATATAGTGACAGTAGTGTGTGTATAGTGACAGTATAGTATAGTGACAGTGTGTATATATTTACGACATTTTCGGAATGTCGCTTTGTTTTGAAAATAATATTGATAATTTTTTCAAAGAAATTTTAATTTCAAAGCAAAAGATTTAAGCAAACTGTTTTTGTTTTCGTTTTTTTTCGATGCTCTTCGAGCCTACTGTAAATTCAAAAACCAGCCGCCCAAAATGATCACTTTTTTGTTAATTGAAAAACATTTATCGCCCAGCATGTTCGAAATAAAGTGTTATTTCAGAACTTATCGAAAGGCAACATGTTCTTACAATAACCCAGGGAATAACCCCTTGCATTTTGCAATGGTTAGGACACACCCTGTATAAATGGTAATATCAGAAATAATAAATCACATTATAGAAAATTTCGATAGAATAATGAAATTTTAAGAATAATCGTTTGAAATAATAACAGTAATTTCGTAAGAGTTATATCCATAATTACCAATTATATAAATTATATGTAGTAGGGTTTTGGAGTACTTATTGGCATTTGTATGTGAATTCAATAATATAGTCCTAATCAACTTCTCTTAGCATCTCACTTGTAATATTTTTAGAAATGAAAACCTCTGAAGATGGCTGAAAGCCGAAACTAGTTAGGTAGAACAACTTATTTAAATAAATAAAGGACAAAAACAAAGACATAATTGATATTTTATACAAATACGAGTAAGTACTCCAAAACCCTACTACATATAACTAATAGTAATCATTGATATATTGACAGTAGTGTGTATATAGTGACAGTATTGACAGTGATTTATTTGATAGTTGACACCGGGTAACTCAACAGAAAAAAAAGGGGTGAGGGGAGGTTGCACGAGCTCCAGTACCACGTCAAGGCGAGGCACTGAATACGGAAGTCAACTAGATACGCCTGGCAAGCAGAGGGGTTAAAGACTATCTGCAGATGTTTTCGGCACGTGTTTACTTATGGGACTGGACCCAGAAACCGACTCACAGATCCCCACACGACGCTGGCAATGTTGCCATCTATGAGTCAGCCCGAAAAGTTCAGTCTATATCACAGTTTAATGTGATTATATATCTATATAATCCTATATATTTTTTTGAGAATCATTGAAATATTTGAATATTAAAAGTTTGAATGCATATTTGAAATTTTGAAAGTAATTTATTAATATATTGACAGTGAAATTTGACAGTGTGTATGACAGTATATTTACAGTTTTGGGTATTATCTACTCGTGGTTCCTCAAGCCCACCAACGCTTGTGTTCGGAATCTTTCACTCGTATCGAATTTTTAATCGATATATTTGTTTTAATTTTTGAATTAAAATAAATATTTAAGAGGTAAATTTTAAATAAAGGGTGAAAATTTCATTAAATTAAAATATATTTTATTTAGATATTTTTGTTTATTTGAAGAATTCAATTTTTTGTCATTCTTTTTTTCACAAAAAAAAAATCTAACCTTGTTACAGAATATACTGTTATTTACGCAGATAACAGAAATATTATTTATATTTCTTCCACTCGTATCTAATATTAATTCTAACCTTGTTACAGAATATACTGTTATTTACGCAGACAACAGACATATTATTTATAAATTCAGTTCATTTTTTTAATATTTCTTACATTAAATTTGATTAGTGTACTAAATACAAACATCTATGTCAAACCAACTAAAAAAAAAATCTACGCACGAAACCTAAATTTAGTTTTTATGTAATGAGTGTGGATTTTATTTGTCCGTCGATATTCAGCTCTGTTGTTGGATTCTCGTATTTGATTAATAGTAATTGAACATAATTGTGATTCGAGAGGACTTGTTTGTCTCGTTCCAGAGTACACCACAATACCGACGGCAATTGTAATCTGAGGTCTGAATTGTCTTGTGAGTGCATTGTACAGTAACGACGAGTGCTAACCTACATCCCTGCATCAACGATCGAGACCCTATTCCAGAGATGCACCGTCAGCATTCGACTTGCACTGCATTGAATGCATCGCACGTTTACAGCAAAGACATCGAATTGCACCGCATTTTAAAATGTAGTTGTATTGTAACAAACATGATTGCGTGGGATGTAAATTTGAATGGAATCCAATAATGGATCAGGTCTAAGGTTTTACGCATTGAGCAAAATTGGGGGAAAGTACTGAATACGAAATAATGTTGTGCCTATAGTCCATTCCAGATAAGATGTCACTTTTCACATAAAACCTAAAGCCAAACAAGTAATTTCGAAAATCGGTTTGTTTTGGGCCCAATAGAAAAGTCACCACAAACATGTCGCTACTTATACTCTAGAAAAATAATGGTGTTGTGGAATATAAATTTAAATGGTGATTTATATGCGTAAATGTGCAAATGTGATAGGACACATATGACGCAAGGAGATTAGAAGCTAGCTGCTTAATGCATTTGTAATCGCATTCTGGGTATTTTAAGCTGATTAAACTGATTACTGTTTGCATCTTTATCACCAACGGGTCGTACTGCACGTTTACCCACGTACATATTGATTCAATTTTCTGCATACGCTTTTATTGTCGCTGTTAATTTTTACATGCACAGCTTGAATTAAAAAAAAACTCGAGCACGTCTCCTCGGGCTTTACATAAAAGTCCATTTAATCCGTGTAATCGGATCGGGCAGGCGATAGCGGTCACGTGAGGGCGTCGCGGCGCTCGCGCCCGGAATTTCGTCGATAACCCGCCCCCACACCCCCGGAAGGGCGATATATTTTTAATAAGCACGTAAGCCCGCCATAAAAACGGGCCCCCCGATCGCGCCGCACGATACGCCGCCAGCGCACGACCGTTTCCATTATTTTATCATCCACCCCCGGGGCTTGGGGCGGCGGTCATTAGCGTTATTGGAGCTAATTCCGGGAGGAAGGAAGCCGCCGCTAACGAGACACACCGGCGAGAAAACCTAAGCGGTAATCGAGCGCTATTAATGAAAACGCCGTGGGTGGGGGTGGGACCTGGGGGCAGGGGTTGGGCCGAGACACTGCTGGGCCGGGGGTGTAATTACTTTGTGTACCCGTATCCGCGGGGGTGGTTGTTCGGCGCCGCCGCTCTATTAACTGTAGCGTTTTATCCGAGGTGGGAATGGGAGTAAATAGATAACAAAGTGCCGTGTCAACACGCAATGTTGAGTAACTTTACGAGCAGCAGAAATAATGTTATTAAAAAGAACTACACAACGTGAACATTCATATTCATGATTAACACAAGAAAATGGCAATTGTATCCTAAGTAACTGAACCTGGATTAAAGGTAATCGGAGATTGCACAGCCAATAAAAACGTTTGTCAAAACATTTTACATTCACATACAATTGAAGTAATACCATATATTTTTTTCATAATACTTATTTATTTTAATGGTATGTGTGTGGGTGTGATACTTATATAGTATATGTGGGGGCTTATATGGTATGTGTGGGGGCGACACTTATTTATTTGTTAATATATAGCTTCCCAAAGTGTGCATTGCGGTACCCTGTAGAACCACAGAAATTTCCCAAAAATATAATCTAGTTGGAGAAACTCGAATAGAAAAAATTATCCTGTTTATTCTGCGAACTCACTTTATCATTTCCAATGATACTGTTTTCAATCACCTGAATAGTCCTGTATCGTGTTTATTTGTTAAAGTAAGTAATAATTGTCATAAAGTTAATTTTCGAAAAAGGCCTTTATTTATCAAAGTAAGTATAGCAAACCTTATATCGCTATAAAGAGATAAAAGTGTCATTTAAAAAAATTTCAAACCCAACTATGCTTCCCATTAAAAAAAAGTTTGTATTATAACTGAAAAACTGTGGTCTTTTTTCAAAAAACAAAAGCATATTTTGGATAAGCTCTTAAAACGACAACTCTTTCCTCATTTAACAGAATCTCTATGTCTTATGTTTTCCGAGATCCCAATGCTTAAAATGAAAAAAAACAAACTCACCCTGTATAATTTATATTGTAAATTGCAAAATTACAATGAATATCGCAAAGTTTTATTGGTCTAAAACCTCGAAACTTCCAAAATTTAATGGAAATAGCAATGCGGTCGTAATAAATAACAAAATTTAGTTGCAAATTACGAAATCTTCATAATAAATCCCGAAATTTTCATTTTATATATTACATGTACCATAATCTTCATTATGAATTACAAAGTTTAATTGGATCCTGCCAAATTTGTTTTTATTATTATTGGGGTTTTATTAAGGAAGCACTCACAAAGTTGTTGAAATGTTCATAGTTATTTGCAGAAACTGTTTTGAAAATTAAAATGTTGGTTATAATTCAAATATTAAAAGATAATTTTCAACATTATTACTTACAATACTTACTACAATCTTGTGGTGCAAATTTTTATTTAAATGGAAACATTTTCTCGCTGAATTCACTGAATGTAAAACTAAATAGTTATCTAATAAATTTGTTGAAAAACTGGCAATGGGTTATTTTCCGATTTTCATATTTTCTTAAAATGTGAAGATTTTCATTCCAAACCGTAAAAATTACATAAAAACTTTTGACATCTTCCTTACAAATTACAAAATGTAATTAAAAAATGCATATAGTTCTTAATAAGAATTATATAATTTATATTGTAAATTGCAAAATTACAATAAATACCGCGAATTTTTATTGGTCTAAAACCTCGAAACATCCAAACTTTAATGGAAATAGCAATGCAGTCGTAATAAATTACAAAATTTAGTTGCAAATTACGAAATTTTCATAATAAATCCCGAAATTTTCATTTTTTATATTACATATATCACAATCTTCATTATGAATTACAAAGATTAATTTAATCCAACCATTTTTTTTTTTGAAAATTATTGTAGTTTTATTAAGAAAGCATATCCCTCACAAAGCTGTTAAATTTTCATAGTTACTTGCAGAAACTTTATTGAAAATTAAAATGTTGGTTATAATTCAAATATTAAAAGATAATTTTCAACATTATTACTTACAATACTTACTACAATCTTGTGGTGCAAATCTTTATTTAAATGGAAACATTTTCTCGCTGAATTCACTGAATGTAAAACTAAATAGTTCTCTAATAAAATTGTTAAAAAACTGGCAATGGGTTATTTTCCGATTTTCATATTTTCTTAAAATGTGTAGATTTTCATTCCAAACAGCAAAAATTACATGAAAACTTTTGACATCTTCCTTACAAATTACAATATGTAATTGAAAAATGCATACAGTTCTCAATAAGAATTGTATAAATACCTTGCAAATTGCAAAATTACAATAATTATCGCGAATTTTTATTGGTCTCGAAACTTCCAAAATTTAATGGAAATATCAATGCTGTCGTAATAAATTACAAAGTTTAGTCGCAAATTACCAAATCTTCATAATATATCCCGAAATTTTCATATTTTATATTACATGTACCATAATTTTCATTATGAATTACAAAGTTTAATTGAATCCTGCCAATTTTTTTTTAATTACTGGGGTTTTATTAAGGAACTATTTCACAAAGTTGTTAGAATGTTCATAGTTATTTGCAGAAACTTATATCCTAGAATTGTATTATAATAATAGGAAAAACCATTAAATGGTTTATTGATTACCGATATGTTAATAGGTAAATTATTATATTGAGTAGTTGCAAACTTTTAATGTAATGGATTTTTTTCGCTGAATTCGCTGAATGTAACTAAATAGTTCTTTCTACACTCCCAGCAAATCTCATGTTTTTTTTTATTTTGTTTTTCTTCTATCTCTTTTAATTTAATATTTTTAATTTAATTTAATTGCTAATTTTAATATTTGATACATTAAACTACATATAAAATTAAACTATCACTGTAAAAGCAGAAAGACCTCTGGTCGATAGCAAATAAAAATTGTAACTAGTACTAGTACTCTAATAAAACTGTTGAAAAACGGGTATTTTCCGATTTTCATATTTTCTATAAACGTGAAGATTTTAATTTGGCGTGCCAGTTTTTGTAAATTTCAAAAGTAAGGGTGTCTTACAAAATAATGTGGACAATGTTTTACACAAGAATAAAATGTCTTCGTATTTGTCTAATATTTCTAAGTAAACGCATTATCAATTTTTGAAAATATCACAAGCAATACCTTGGTAGGTGCTTGCATCATTATGTACATCATTATGTACTGGTAACATTAATCTGCATAATTTGTATCATTTTTTGAAAAAATCAAAACCAATAGTTAGCTTTTATCTTATTAACTTTTTTTAAATTACTATGTACTTAGTAACTTGGTACTTTTTTAAATTACTAAGTGCAAAGTCAACTTTTGAAAAACCAATATTTAAAGCAAACCATGGTACACCTTGGTAATAGTAATGTAAACCTTTTTAGATTACTCTACATAATTTTGCATTATATATTTTTTTAAATCCAAAGCAGTATGTTGTTGTTTTGTTTTTAAATTACTAAGTGTACTGTCAATGTTTGAAAATTTTAGAAGTATATGTGTCGAAAAATGACGTGTACAATGCTTTAAACAGGAATAAAATGTCTTGGTATTTGTCTAATATTTCTTAGTAAACCCCTTATCATTTTTTTAAAATATCGAAAGCTATAGATCCATTGGATTTTTTTAACACTCAATATCATTTTTATCATTTTTTGAAAAAAAGAAAAAATGCTGGTACTTTTTTCTAAATTACTAAGTACACTGCCAAATTTTGTAAATTTCAAAAGTAAGGGTGTCACAAAGAATAATAATGTGGATAATTTTTTAAACAGGAAGAAATTGACATGGTATTTGTCTAATATTTCTAAGTAAACACGTTATCAATTATTAAAAATATCAAAAGCAATACCCTCAACATTACTCTACATAATTTTTATCATTTTCATGTACTTCGTAACTTGGTACTTTTTTAAATTACTAAGTGCAATATCAATTTTTGATAAGAGATATCTAAAGCAAACCATGGTACATTTTACATTACTCTACATAATTTTGCATTTTTTTAAAATCCAAAGCAATATGTTATTGTTTTAAAATTACTAAGAGCACAGTAAATTTTTTTAAATTTTAGCAGTAAAGATGTCAAAAAATGACGAGGACAATGTTTTGAACAGGTATAAAATATCTTGGTAAAAGGTAAATAAGTAAACGCCTTATCAATTTTTGAAAATATCAAAAGCAATAGATACATTGGAATTTTTTAACACTCAATATCATTTATATCATTTTTTTGACAAAAATCAATGCAATATGTTGGTACTTTTTTTAAATTACTAAGTGTACTGCCAATTTTATGATTTTCAAAAGTAAGGGTGTCACAAAAAATAATAATGTGGATAATTTTTTAAATAGAAACAAAATGACATGGTATTTGTCTAATATTTCAAAGTAAACGCCGTATCAATTATTGAAAATATCAAAAGCAATAACTTGGTATTTTTTAACATAACTCTACATCATTTTTATCATTTTTTGAAAAAAAATGAAAAGTAATATCTTGGTTCTTTTTTTTTAAATTAGTAAGTGCAATGTCAATTTTTCACGAAAATATCAAAAGCAATACCTTAGTAGAAGCTTTTTAACATTACACTACATAATTTTAAAATTTTTTGGAAACATGAAACGCAATATGTTGGTGCTTTTTAATTAAATTACTAAGTGCACTGCCAATTATTGTGAATTTCAAAAGTAAGGGTGTCACAAAATAAATAATGTAGACAATGTTTTAAACATGAATAAAATGTCTTCAAATTTGTTGGTGGCCAACATTTCACTGTTAAATGGAAAATGTCATTGCCATTTGCAAAATTTGTATAAAGTTGTTAAAATGGTTATAAAACAATAAACTTGATTGGAAATTACGAACTTTTCATTAGAGATTGCAAAATTTTCTATCTTGAAAACACATCACTCACTAAGTTATTAATATTTAAATAGAAATTTGCAAAAAAAAATATTAATAATTAAAAACTTCAATATAAATTATGAAATTTTGGCAATTTGCATTAACATTTTCATAATCGTTGCTGAAATATGGTAATTTATAAAACGACTGTTCAAATTGCCAATGATATATTAAATTTTACTGTGAAGTTGATCAATTTACAATAATATTTTCAAAAGGCTATTGCAATTTTGTAATTTAGAATGAAAATTTTGCAATATTCATTGAAATTTTTGCTTTATAATTTATAATTTGTTTATAAACTAAAAACTTCAATAGAAATGATGAATTTTCGTTGCAAGCAACAAATTTTATATGCAAATTTTCTACATTTTCATTACAATTTTCGCCTGGAGACGATCTTCAGATTTCTAGATTTCCAGAACATCCCCTGAATTAAAAAAAAAATTACCATTCCGGTTTTCAACTGTTCACATTTTTCGGAACTTCCAGGAAGATGGTTACATACGAGTACAGCAGTAATATTAAATTTTATGTGGTTTCACGATTAATGGTTAAAATATTGTTGTTTTAAATGTTGATTGTATAATTATTTGATGTACTATTAATTACCTTTGTGCAACCCAAAAGCAATATTATTCCATGTCAATTGCTACTTGAATGCTCGAAATTTCGACGTGATTCCTCAGTTTGTAAATGTTTGTAGGGATCGTCCAGAAAAACTGTTACAAGTAAATCCCAGATAATCTAACATATTACTTCACTAGTTCCTGTAACAAGAGAGATTCGAGTTGAGGTCGGGGTGTCGTGGGGGATGTCTCGGGGACGGCCGGCGGGGTCAAGGGGTTGAAAAGAAAGGGTCGCCGGTGTTAAAGGTACGTCCCTTTAGCGCCGGCGACCGGTCAGCTGCACGGCTCCGACGTCCGGATCTCACGTGGACGTCCATGAGGGATGAGCCCCATGGCCAGAGGTGAGAGGTGCCTTGGGGGTGGCACCGCCGTTTCGCTGGAGCCTGGAGACGGGATTAATGGATCCGGGGGATTCATCAGCCCAAAATGCAGGGGATAATTTGATTCCGGGCGGGCGTAATCAGCCAGTAATTGCGCGAGTCCACTCGATCACCGCCCTGTTAAACCGATGTGTTTCGATAATTGGGGGTTCGAGTGGCGTTACGAGGGACATTAAGCTATAAAGCTGGGATTAATCAGAAATATGGAATTGAATTTAGAAGCCCAAACTTATAGGGCTTTCGTAGACCTCTTATTAACACTCTCTTAGATAGTATTCAAATGTTTGGTAATGTATCATTATCGTCACTAGTGGTCGAGGTAGCTTTGCATCTACTCTGATAACAGGTGAGTTTGCACATTGGTCAGATTTGTTTTCTTTTCGCGTGTGTGCTGTAATTTGTAAACTTCAGGTATGTAACCATATTTAAGCAACTTTTATTTTATTTCAGGTATGTAACCATATTTAAGCAACTTTTATTTTATTGTTTACATTGTTACTATATGTAAATGCGCTGAACTAAAATGGTACTTGCATTGTGATGAAATCTTTAAAAAAAATTGGTTATGATCCAAGGGAGATCGAGTACCAAAGTTTTTTTTCTACTAAGTTTGAGTTGAGTTGACAACATTTGCAAAGCTGCAGAAATAGACTCCTATCAAATATTTTTCCATTTCCATTTTTCCATTACATCGGCTGCCTGCTTTTTGTATCCTAATTGACATTCTAAAGAGTAATCAACTCAATTAAACAAACCGAATTTATTCCGAATAGGCTTCCGTCTATTTGCACTGCCTCTCATCGAAACTCAATTTCTGGAAGCGTCGCGAGATTCAATACCCCCTCAATGGTTAATTAATTGATGCGAGCGTCGCTCTGTCAGACAGCAGAGGGCGTGGCGCGGCGCAAATGATGATTCAATAAATTTGAAGCGTTATTAACGCGAACTCACGACACTTGGGGGAATATCAGGCCTGCATCGAGCGCGATAGGTGCATACAGAATTTAATTGCAGCAGCGTCGAGGGACGTGTGCATGCTAATGGGAAACTGCAGGCGCGTTTACGGTGTAGGTATCCACGTATCCATCGCAAGGAGGCTAATTTAAATTTCAAATTTCGCAAATGGAATTTTTAATGGAAAAGTTGTGTCAATAATATTGGGCGGTTGAAAACTAATCAAATCAAATACCAGTGTGAAGTTTTAACTTCATCATACGTCGTACAGAAAAAGTATTGGAAACGTGCAAAATAAAATTAGGACATGTGATGTGCAACCAAAAGGACAAACTACTGCAACTCATCTTACAGGGCAAAATTCAAGCAATAAGAGGAATGGAATCAAAACAAATGTCTTCGTAATTATTTTATCATTCGTCGTACAGAAAAAGTATTGGAATCGTGCAAAATAAAAGTAGGGCATGTGATGTGCAACCAAGAGTACAAACTGCTGCAACTCATCTTACAGGGCAAAATTCAAGCAAAAAGAGGAATGGAAGAAAAAAAAATGTCTTCGAATTTACTTTATCATACGTCGTACAGAAAAAGTATTAGAATCGTGCAAAATAAAATTAGGACATGTAATGCGCAACCAAAAGTACTAACTGCTTCAACTCATCTTACAGGGCAAAATTCATGTAAAAAGACGGATGCAAGAAAAAAAAAGTCTTCGTGTTTACTTTCTCATACATCGTACAGAAAAAGTATTGAAATCGTGCAAAATAAAATTAGGACATGTAATGCAGAACTAACTGCACAGTATCAACTGCTGCAACTCATCTTAATGGGAGAATTCAAGTAAACAGAGGGATGGTAGCAAAAAAATGTCTTGACTGCGGAATATTATACAATGTACCAGATTACACACTATTGGGAGCTTAATCCACTCAGCGAAGAACAGAAAAGAAATGGAAGATGTGGTTGCAAACATCTTTTAATGGATCAAAAGAAGGTAACAATACGTTAATGAATTTTTGCTCGAAACTTAGTATTTAAAAAAATCGCATCGTAACTTATGCTTAGATTAGTTTTTAGTTCAAAATGGTGACCGGAAGTGGGTGAATAATGAAGATCCCAGAATTGCTTCACTAAACTTGCTTAATTTCAAGAATTACCCAAAAATTAGAACATTTCCAAAAATGAAATAAATCAGAAAATAGTTTTTCATTCAAAATGGCGACCGGAAGTGGGCGAATAATGAAGATCCCAAAAACTACAACATGCGTTAGATTTCTAATCTAAATTGTATTGCTTATTTACTGCGCACTCCAATACTGTTTGTTATGGGAGATATTGTATAGTGGAATTCAGTGTATTTTTATCTTCATTTTCTATTTTTTGAATAGGCATTTGCCGTTTGTATATATAAATTTAAAAAAAATGCTTCAATAAATTTGCTCAATTTCAAGAATTAAGCAAAAACTATTTCCAAAAATGAAATCAATCGGAGAATTGTTTTTGATTCAAAATGGCGACCGGAAGTAGGCGAATAATGAAGATCCCAGAATTGCTTCACTAAACTTCCAAGAGTTACGTTAAAATTAGAACATTTCCAAAAATGAAATCAATCAGATGAAAATACTACAGGTCAATAGCCAAATATAAAAATAGTTACTACTACCAATATCAATCGCTACCTAAACTCAGAAATTTTCATGAATGCAACCACAAAATATCCCAAATTTAATGAAGTTGGTAAGTAGGTACTAACAATTTCAATAATAAACGATTGGGAAACTTCAAAGAATTGCAGAAATTTTAGCATTTTTGTAAAAATGTCCAACATATATAGTAATTGATACCCATTCAAGAAATTTCCTCATAACAATCCAAATTTGTCTGAAAATCAATAAATATTCCTAAATTGCTTCACTAAAGTTATTGAACTTTAGGAATTATATTTCTTAAAAAAATATTTAAAAATTTCCATAGTACAATTCCAAAATTCGTTAAATATTATACAATTAATTATAAAAATAATATTAAAACTTCAACAATAAACGACATGTTTTTTATTTTTTTTTATTCAAGACATCTCCTTACAAAAATCCAAATTTGTTTGAAAATTAATAAATAGTCCTAAATTGCTTCACTAAAGTTATTGAACTTTAGGAATTATTTATTTAAAAAAATGTATTTATAAATTTCCATATTACAATCCCAAAATTCTTCAAATATTATACAATTAATTATAAAAATAATATTAAAACTTCGACAATACACGACATTTTTTATGAATAAAGAGAAATTATATGAACCTATACCTTTTCAACTTCAACTTGGCACTAATCATATTCAAGTAGGCATTAATCATTATCAATTTTGCATTAATCCAAACCATGTTGGCACTAATCAAATTCATGTTGTCATTGTTTAATGCCAACATAGTTTTGATGAATGCCAAACTGATAATGATTAATGCCACCTTGACTGTGATTAGTGCCAAGTTGAAGTTGAAAAGGTATAGAATTTTATAGCTTGTAATTGATACTTGTAAGAGAAATATATTGAAAAAATCCAAAATTCTTTGACAATTAATAACAATACCAAAATTAGGTCACTTACGTATTTATATAGCAATTATGTAATCAGCAGACACATTTCTATAAACATTGTGAATCGATACACAAATTCAGAAAGTTGCCTAACGTATTTATATAGCAATATATAGCAAATATAGCAAATGTAGAAGTAAAAGGGGTTAAGTGCATTTTTGATAGTTCTCACATAAATGGCTTTAAAGTAAACTTGAATTTCAAAATCCAAGGATTAAGTTCAGAAAATTGTGTTAATATTTTTGATAAAATATTAACGAAGTTTTCTAAACTTATTCCTGGAATATTAAAATTCAAGTTAACTTTTAAGCCATTTATCTCAGAACTATCAAAAAATGCACTTAAACCCTCTTACTTCTAGACCCCTCAATTATGTAAACAGCGGACAAATTTCTATAAACATTGTGAATTGATACACAAATTCAGAAAATTGCGTACAACCTCAAAATTACATAAGTATTCAGTATTCTAAGGTGCAGTAATATAAGATCTGAAAAATTTAAGCAACTGCCAAAAATATATGAAATTTGTACAAAATTTCACCTAATGTAGTGATTGATAGAGAATAATATAGAAAATCTTAAAAATAAAATCCAAAATTCTTTGAAAATTGATTTAAAAAACACCAAAATTGCTCCAATAAAGTACTTTAACTTCAGAAATTACATAAAAATAAAAAAATAAAAAATAAATGTTTCCTTAATGCAACCAAAATATTTCATAAATTTTATGAAGAATTGACAACTTCAATAATAAATGATATGAAAACTGATTGATACCTGTTTAAGAATTTCTTTAAAGCAATCAAAATTGGTATGAAAATTAATAAAAATCTCTAAATGGCTTCAGTACAGTTCTTGGACTTTAAGTTAAAAAAAAAGTCATTAACAACAGATACTCAATTTTGAAAAATTTCAATATAATTAAAAATTAATTACTTATTAAATAAAAACTTCAACAATAAATGACATATTTTCATCAAGTATAAAAATTATATGAAATCAGTAGAAATATGTAGCTTGTAGTTGATGGTCTGTAACAGAAATATCCTCAAAAATAACCCTATTGTTACTTTGTTATTAACTATACCAAAATTGCCTCACTGAAATATATAAACTGTAGCAATTAAGTAAAAAGCTGACAAACTTCTAAAAATAATGTCAATTCAAAATGTTGTTAACAATACTAAAATTGCTTTAATGAAATATTTCAATTATAGCAATTATGTGAAACGCTGACAAACTTCTAAAAATAATGTCAATCAAAAGCCAATTTCAGAAAATTGCCTTGAAATAACACCAATTTCATAAATATTAAATATTCCCAGTTGCAGTAATAAAATATTTGAAAACTTTAAATAACTGTATAAAATAATGTTGGTAACAATACCACAATTGCTTCACTGAAATGTTAAAACTATAGCAATTATGTAAAAAGCTGACAAACTTCTAAACATAATGTCAATCAAAAGCCTAATTTAGAAAATTGCCTTAAAATAACACCAACATTCCACAAATATTAAATATTCCAAGTTGCATTAATAAAATATTTGAAAACTTTAAACAACTGCCCAAAATATATGAAAATCGTACAACTATTTACACTTCCTACATTTCCACTAATGTCATGTCTGATGTCTTATAATAGAGATTTTCTTTTAAAAAAATCAAAAATTCTGTGAAAATTAATAAAAATTGTTCCAATAAAGTTTTTTAACTTCAGAAATTACATAAAAATTGATTATTGCAAAAAATATTAGAGAATTGATGAAATATCATTACATTTGGGTAAATCCAAAGATTCGTAACATATTGATCAATGTCATCGCTTAATAATTTTATTCTGTAGTTGTATAAACAAATCTGAAATTGAAAATAATTTCATAAAATTCCTCAGAGCAATCAATTCGTTAAGATTTAAACGATTTTTTTAATAAAAATTCCAGAAATGTCCTATTTTCATACAGAATTGAAAAAAATACTAGCTCATTCCACATACGTATGGTATAATACATCAATATCATCAAGTTATGATCATCATAATTCAGTACTTATTAAATAATTGTACAAGGGCTGTATGGAATGAATCTTCACAGTACTTAAAAAATATATAGTATAAAAAATACTGTTGTCATTTATTGAATATGAAACAAATAACATTAAAAGAATTGTTGAAATTTCTAAGACTCTTCAAAATTACAACAAAGTTGCAGAAGCATTTAGACGGAAGGCACTCAGGATATGCATTTTGGATTTTGAAATTTCATCAAGATTTTGAATTGTCCTAATGATTCGTTAAAGAATGATGATTAAATGAAATTTCAACATATTTCAATAAAACTATTCCAACAATAGGTAATATGTTTCGTGAATATTTTCTAAAACAGAACAAGTTCGTACGTGAAAAGTATTTCAATAAAAATTAAAGTTATTAGAAAATTGCATTTTTTTCTGAGATAATAATTAATAGTACCCTACTATTATTAATAGTACTATTAATAGAGTTAATAGTAGTAATAAATAGTAGTAATAGCAATTAATAGTATTAATAATAGTAGTAATAGTTAATTAGTAGTAAAATTTAATAGTAGTAGTAATAGTAGTAATCGTAATAGTATTTTAGAAAAAATTAATGTTTTAATTATTAGTAGGATTAAGTCATGTGGTGGCAGTATCAAGATTGTTAATGTTTTTTTTATTGAGAAAATGCCACATACTCAACGAGAAATTAAATTTGCAAATCAAATCAAATGATTTATACCATCATTATCATTGAAGTTCTTTTTAAAACTTATAATTATTATATATAATAATTATTATATACATAATAATTATTATTATGTTTTATTTTATGTAGCAATAATACTGAGGATTATAATATCACAAACATTACTTATAAATAATTTATACTATCATTATTATTCTGTTGTATTGTATGATTAAAAAAAATAATATTTTAATAGGTTTCTTGTGTGATTGCCAAGCAGTAAGAATAAGTAGGAATTTTATGGCATGAAATCCGACAGTGACTGATGCGCTTCTAAATTAAAAACCGAGGATTTGAACTCGTGCCTGGACAGGCATTTCAGTGCAGACGTCTGCAAGAAGAAGAGTAAACGAACCGCTCTTGACATGTAGAAAATGGGCTACATTTGCATGCACAACTGTGGGAGATTATTATCATTGTGAAGACGTCGTTGTCTTGCTGAACAATTCTATGTGCATTGCAATTCCAATTCTTTTATAAACATATATGTAAATACTAGGAGTAACAATTACCTCTGGGAATAGTCAATATTTAAAGAAAGTGCAGCTTCAGCTTTTGATTTATTATTATGTCTACAGTTTGGATAATTATAACAATAATCTTGAATTTCATTTTAATTGTAATTATTGTTATACAAATTAATTATTGTTATTATCCACCAAAAAAAAAAACAACAAAAGAAAGTTTCTTGCAAATTACTTTGATAATTATCATTTTAGTTAATAACAAATGTGTAGAAAAGTTTATCGTTCATTCATATAAGCACATTATATCTGTTTTTCATAGATATACTTTATTTTTCAAAATATTCATAAGACGGCATTTTCAACATATATCACAACATAGCACACAAGACAAACCTTATTTTTTGACATAGCACCGTCAAAGAAAAATCACACATCGTTTATTCTTCTTTGACGATGCTATGGCAAAAAATAATGTTTATTAATAATAAAAATATTTTTTTAAATTAAGCGATCAGATTTAAATTAAGAGAATAAATTAAGACACTGATATTTAATAAATAATTAAATTCTCATTAATAAATTATAATTATTAAATTATACTAATACGGCATCTTGTTTAATTACTAGTTAATAATAATAACGTATATATTATGAATTATTAATGTTATTATTTAATTAAAATTGAAACTAAACATTTATTCAAATAATTACACTAATGTTCCCGGGGGCAGTGAATAATCCTGGGATTAATTATTAATTTTGCCTACAAAGAGTATTTATTACATAAATAATTTGCTTCAGTAGCAAATAGACAGTTTAATTAAACCCGATTACTGCTGCTAAAATATTTGCTGTAGGAATAATGTCAATAACATTACATCTACATACTAGTATAGTGGATTTCAGGACTAATTATACTAGGTTTAGTAATAAGGGATGAATATTTATAATTATTTATATTATTCACAACAAAATTGATATTTAGGAAAGATATTTGAAAATATAATGTACTATTAACAAAGAGTTAATAGCACTTTAGACAAATGCGATTTTCAAAGTTATTTTTTTATTTTAAGCATAATTTTTGAATTTTAATCGACTTAAGATTTGAGACACAGAATAAAACAAATATCAAACAGTTAGAAAGAGAAAAACATACCTGGACTGAAGAAAATATGTTTAATAGATTTAAAATATACGATAAATAACTCGTTTTGTTCAACACTCTGATAAACTTAGAAGCCTACATTTTTGAAACAAGCACAAAAAACTTTTACAATTACTTGTAGAACTTGGGAACATTTTCAGGTTTTTCTCTAAACACGAAACATATTTTACCCTCATAACACATTGTTTTAGGGACATTCAAAGAATTATTTTTATTAGCAAAAAAACTAGAAAATTTTCTCGTTTTTCTCTCAATATAAAACATTTTTGACCCTTCACATAATTTTCAACTGCAATAAAACCAAATTTTTGAAATATATAAAAGCTTCATAACCCTCATAACACCATTTTTGCAGAAAAATGCAAAACATTGTTTTAATTAGCTGTAAAATGTTTTTAGACACGTGTGATTTATATAGTTATTCGATTTTAATCTAAGGATACATTTTTAAGGACAAAAACAGTTTATAATACTCGAAGGATTTTTGCATTAAAATTGTTTTAAGAGAGTTAAAAAAATGCTGAAAGTTATAAAGAGAAAACTGAGAAATGTACAAATCCAATTGTTTAGATTGATTGTTTGTTTCTACAAACCAAATACTTTTGACTGTGGTAAAACATTTTTTTACGGGGAATACAAAAAAACCTTTTATTAATCATTAGCTATAGATTTTTTCGCATCAGCATTAACTCAATTTTTTAAAGGAATGATAAAACTACTTTGTTTATCAGTTGTAGAGTTTTTCTATTGAATTTTTTTATTGTTATCGACAAAATTTATTGTTAATTTCAATATTGTCAAAATGTTGAAATGTTGAATGTGTTAAGAGAATTTCGAAACGGAAAAAATAGGTATAGAATAATATAAAAAAATATATTAGGATTACAAAAATTAACCATAAATTCGATACACATTAACTAAAATGAGAATTATAAATAAAATAAGTTACTTTGTGAGTATCACATAAATTTATTTATTTGTGACTATAGTTTCGGCTACTTAGGTAATCATCAAACAAAGTCATTATCATTATTTAGCAAACGGCATTGTTTGATAATGATTACCTAAGTAGTCGAAACTATAGTCACAAATAAATAATATTTTTATTTATCGGATTAACGAGACATGAAGAATTGTTAATATATAAATAAAATACAATTGGTGTGATTTTCACAAAGTATTTAATGTTGTACTGCAATACAACATTAAATATTTTGTAAAAATCACACCAATTGTATTTTATATAAATATTTTTATTGTTTTCTTGCTTCTATATTGGAGTACTTGTTGTACTAAGAGTACTAAGATGTTTTGTTGTTTTTATTATTTTTATTTGTTTCTTCTTCACCTTACGAGACTCGTTTCGGCTATCTTTCAGCCATCTTCAGAGGTGTTAATTTTTATGTGTTTAATATATATGATATTAGATCACATTTTATAAATGTTTCGACTTATAACTATTTAATGGATGAAACTATAACAAAAACAAATAAATAAATTTACGTGATACTCACAGAGTAACTTGTTTTATTTATAATTGATAAAATGTATCACGAAGTAAATGCCACCTCAAATCAAAATAAAATGATAACAATCACAGAATTTTGCAAATAACTTTCTTGTGCTTGTTATAGAATTTGGGAATCTTTTTTCCGAAACACAAAATTTTGGGTAATCTCTTAATATGAAATATATTAAATTCAACAACACAATTCTCTAATACGATTATAAATTTTTGAAAAAAAAAGTTTCTATTCATTATATCTACTATAGATTATGTTTGTAGAGAAATGTAAAAATCCAATTGTTTAGATTTATTGGATGTCTCTAAAACTGCTTTTGATTCTGGCAAAACATTTTTTTAAGAGGAAACAAAAACTTTTTTATTATTAGCTATAGAATTATATAAAATTTTCTTCTTTTCTCTACATTGACATTCTAATGTGGCTGAATTACTCTTTTTTTTTTTAAGGAATGAGAGCTTTGTTTATGAGTTGTAGATTTTTTCTCTTGAAGTGTTATTATTAAAAATGTTAAAAGAATGTCTTATGAGAATTTTGAAACTGGAAAAATATGTATAGAATGATATAAAAAAATATATTGGGATTACAAAAATTAACTGTAAATCTGCAACACATTAACTAAAATGATAAAAATTACAGCATTTTGCAAATACCTTTCTTGTGCTAAGTTATAGAATTTGGGAATATCTTTTCCCGAAGCATAAAATTTTGGGGTAAATTTGGGTACAGGGTATCTCAAAAAATGGTGTCCATCCTTTATATGTCACATACTACTAACCAATATGACTCTAAATCCACAAACAAAAATTTCCTGAGATGGTTATTTTTGAAGTTATAAGCATATGAAGGTGCGTATGTAGATTTTGTCTTTACAATATTTTTCCAAAAATTTGGCTGTCAATCATTTAAAACGGTCCAAAGTTGAATAAAAAAATTTCCGAAATCAATTTTTTAACACATTTTTTTTAAATAATGGGCATTTACGTAATGAGTAATAATGGGTATATTTGTTATAAGTCAAACTTTTTCTGCAATCGATTTTGTACTTTATAAGGAGACACCCTGAGACGCCCTGCAGTTATAATAGTATTAAAAACGTACCTAATGAAAATCTGCTGCACAGTTTTGGTAGTTCTGTACATTTTGAAAAAAAAACATGTATTTGCTTGAATAAGCAAATACAAGTGTACATAAGCAAATACATACAAAACTTGAATGTACAATTTGGATATTTTTTAAAATTTTATTTATTATAAGTCATATTTTTGCTGCAATCGATTTTGTGCATTATGAGGACTAATAATGGACTAATAATAATTATCAGAATTTTGGCAAACGCTTTTTTTATTAACTGCAGAATTTGGGATGTTTTGCAACACCCAAAAATATTGAAATTAAAATATTGAATATTAAAACAATATTCGAAATTTTTGCGTTGTTATATTAACAAGAGGGATTAGCAGATTATTTGTTGAGAATTTTGTACGCTATAAGGACTAATAATGTAGCCTTATAAAGAATGCACACCATTTTTGAAACACCCTGCACTCACAATGGTATTAAAAATACCTTAATGAGAAATCTGCTGCACAGTTTTGGTAGTTCTGTATATTTTGCAAAAAAAAAACTTTTATATGCTTGAATAAGCAAATGTTTGAATGTACAATTTGGATTTTTTTTCTGAAACAATTGAATTTTTATCTATTAAAAAATAGCGAAAAATCAGTTGCACTATTATTATTGATTAAAATTATAATAATTATCGGAATTTTTGCAAACACTTTTTTCATTAATTGCAGAATTTGGGATGTATTGAAACACTCAAAAATATTGAAATTGAAATATTGAATATTGAAACAATATTCGAAATGGTTGTTATTTTTACAAGAGGGATGAGCAGATTATTTGTTAGAATTCAGGCGTGGGAGATACAACGTTTCGCTTATAAGTCCTCTGATTGGCCTAAAACGTGATGCGGGAGACAAGATTGCAGCAACATCTGACGCGACATTTCCGAACTACACGGAAGAAATTGAATCACTTATCTATAGCGATGATGATCGTGCAATTCAAAGTATCACGTGAAAATTGATGCAGTAAATATTTATTTTTTGCAAACCAGTGATTACCATTTTCTTAATTTAAACGGCACAAATTAAACAATTAAATATTAACCCCTCGCGATTCGTTCCGGGGGCTCTTCGCACGCGATAAGGAGCGAAATTAGGGGGGGTGGGGCGCCCGACGCCCGCGGGCTTCGATCCAATTTTCCCCCGATAAGCGCCTTACCGCCGCCCCCGGCTGACTGTGCCCCCCAGGGGGGCCGCGGCGCCGCGCGCCGAAATATCAGAATATCGATCCCCAGTCGCGCTCGTGAAACTTTAATAAGCCGCCCCCAACACTGCCGCCTACGAGATCCAGAAGAGCACCTCCAGCGGATAACAGTGGGATGAAAAAATATATAGTCTAATGCGGCGGTTATGAATTAATGGATGGGGGGATGCTATAATGCTATAATTACACGTGGTATAATACCAATTAATAATGCAAGGAGTTTGTGAAGATTTAGAAATGTGTTTGGATAAAGTTTCGCAGCGAAGCGCGAGCATTTATGCCGCAATTACGTTTGGATAATATATTAATTTTATACATATATAACTTACTTTTTTTTTGCAAAGTTTCAGAACTTTATTATTACTTATATTATATTACGTTGTTTAAATTTCTCTTAATTAGAAAATATTTAAGATTCTTTACATTACATCAATTGTTATAATTATTGTTAATATTCTAACTGTCACAATAATTGCGGATCGCACGATAAATGGCACATTGTATAAATTTCTCTTAACATAGAAAATAACTCAAGATTCTTTACATTACATCAATTGTTATAATTATTGATAATATTGTTACTTTCACAATAATTGCGGATCGTACGATAAATGGTACGTTATAGTGGTATTGATAAAGTACCTAATAAGAAATCTGCAGCACAGTTTTGGTAGTTCTGTACATTTCGCAAAAGAACTTTTATTTGCTTATTCAAATAAAAAGTATAGCAAATACATACAAAACTTGAATGTACAATTTGAATATTTTATTTTAAACAATTGCATTTTTATCTATAATGTATATATTTATGTATAAATTTCTCTTAACATAGAAAATAACTTAAGATTATTAATATTACATCAATTGTTATAATAATTATTAATATTCTAACTTTCATAATAATTGCGGATCGCACTATAAATAAGTAACAAGAATATATATTACGATAATCTTAAAATATCCCAAGCTGAGTTAATCTATAGTCAGAGACCATATGCTTGAAGCAACAAGATTTACTTACCACTGGTTATTAAACCCCGGCTCTCAGTAAATTAGAATTAACGACAAATGCGACCTCGTCGCAGGTACATGCTATAGATCATTTGTAATGAAAATTAAGAAGAGTTATATTTTAGGGGCCGTTATAAGCGCAGTTTCCACTGGAACGCATTGTTCTTACAAAAGCATTAGCACGTAAAAGGGTAATCACCAAAATATTATCTTGAACGTTGTTCAGAAGTAAAAAAATATTAGGAATTGTGGTTTGGAACCAGAAAATTTAATATTTTTTTGACGGAATATGCAAACTCAGTTTCTGCATGCATAAATACTTCAACTCTATTCAATAGTTCAATTATAGCAGGAAACAATTTGATAGCACCGCATTACCAATTGTTTCAACAGTTTTAATCTAATCATATCAACTTCCATAACTATCTACTCCACTGCACCGTCCTGAAATAACTCATGAGCCATTTAACCCGACGTGAATTAATTAACAAAAATTATCACCGACGTTTAATCCCTGACAAAGCTTAATTACGTCCTGTCGAAACGATTTGAAGGCGTGGATCGATCCGTCTCTGGCAAGCTCAATCGACTTTATTTTTCATAGCCACGCTTGTGTTTTATTCGAGTGCCGGACTGCTGGCATAATTGCTCCGGCCATAAATCAACGCCGAATTAAAACTATCGAAGGTCCGCTGCCCATTAAACTCCGGGCCGGTGATTTACCGGAGCCCGGAACTTCCGGTATCTGCGACGGGTAAATTATGCAGCCGTAATTTTATGGAGTTCGTAGTTTGGGAGATAATGAAAACGTGTGAAAGCGCGATCCGGAAAGCGTTTCCAGTACATGCTTTGAAAGTTAATTGTCGAAGAGTTAGACAGTGTTACAGTCCTGTGTACTGTTATAAAAGTACAAAATAATTACAGTAATTATTAAATTACTATTACTACTATTTAAAAAAAAAAAACTTTAGAGCAATTAAAAATATAAGTGATCAACCAATTAACGATATTTCAGATATTCCATAAAAGACATATAAAAAAATAAATTTAACAAAAAAAAAATTGGTTGTCTATTTGAATATGACTGATACCCATTGAATTAACCAATTAAAGATATTTCAGGAAAATCTCTGAATTTGTGAGTTATTGAAATCTGCAAAATCTGCAATCTGCTCTAATGTCATGTCTAATACCCTATAATAGAGATTTTCTTAAAAAAAAAAACAAAAACTCTGCGAAAATTCATAAAAATTGCTCCAATAAAGTTTTTTAACTTCAAAAATTACATAAAAATTGATTATTGCGAAAAATATCAGAGAATTGATGAATATCTAAAAAGCAGACTATTATTATGATTTGAAAACTTTAAACAACTGCACAAAATATATAAAATTGGTACAACTACTTACATTTCCTACATTTCCTCTAATGTCATTTCTAATACCCTATAATCGAGATTTTCTTTAAAAAAAAATCTGTGAAAATTAATAAAAATTGCTCCAATAAAGTTTTTTAACTTCATAAATTATATAAAAATTGATTATTGTGAAAAATATTAGAGAATTGATGAAATATCATTACATTTAGGTAAATCCAAAGATTCGTAACATATTGATCAATGTAATCGCTTAATTATTTTATTCTGTAGATGTATAAACAAATCTGAAATTGAAAATAATTTCATAAAATTCCTCAGAGCAATCAATTCGTTAAGATTAAAACGAATTTTTTAATCAAAATTCCAGAGATGTCCTATTTTCATACAGAATTAAAAAAAATACTAGCTCATTTCACATACGTATGATACCATATATCAATATCATAAAGTTATGATCATCATAATTCTGTACTTAATAAATAATTGTACAAGAGCTGTTATGATACCATATATCAATATCATAAAGTTATGATCATCATAATTCTGTACTTAATAAATAATTGTACAATGGCTGTATGCAATAAATCTGCACAGTACTTAAAAAAAATATAGTATAGAAAATACTGTTGTCATTTATTGAATATGAAACAAATAACATTAAAAGAATTGTAGAAATTTCTGAGATTCTTCAAAATTACAACAAAGTTGCAGAAACATTTAGGCGAAACTTGAAAAAGTAGATACACTCATATTATGCATTTTGGATTTTGAAATTTTATCAAGATTTTGAATTGTCCTAATGATTCGTTAAAGAATGATGATTAAATGAAATTTGAACATTTTTCAATAAAACTATTCCAACAATACGTAATATGTTTCGTGAATATTTTCTAAAACAGAACAAGTCGTACGTGAAAAGTATTTCAATAAAAATTAAAGTTATTAGAAAATTATTCAGAAATTACATAAAAATTGATTATTGCGAAAAATATTAGAGAATTGATGAAATATCATTACATTTAGGTAAATCCAAAGATTCGTAACATATTGATCAATGTAAGCGCTTAATTATTTTATTCTGTAGGGTATAAACAAATCTGAAATTGAAAATATTTTCATAAAATTCCTCAGAGCAATCAATTCGTTAAGATTAAAATGATTTTTTTAATCAAAATTCCAGAAATATCCTATTTTCATACAGAATTAAAAAAAAAATACTAGCTCATTCCACATACGTACCATATATCAATATCATAAAGTTATGATAATCATAATTCTGTACTTAATAAATAATTGTACAAGGGCTGTATGGAATAAATCTTCACAGTACTTAAAAAATATATAGTATAGAAAATACTGTTGTCATTTATTGAATATGAAACAAATAACATTAAAAGAATTGTAGAAATTTCTAAGATTTTTCAAAATTACAACAATGTTGCAGAAACATTTAGGCGAAACCTCAAAAAGTAGATACACTCATAATATGCATTTTGGATTTTGAAATTTCATCAAGATTTTGAATTGTCCTAATGATTCGTTAAAGAATGATGATTGCATGAAATTTTTCAATAAAACTATTCCAACAATACGTAATATGTTTCGTGAAAATTTTCTAAAACAGAATAAATAAAAAAAAAATTCAATAAAAATTGAAGTTATTAGAAAATTGCATTTTTTTTCTGAGATACAAACTAATAGTATCCTTTCTATTATTAATACTACTATTAATAGAATTAGTAGTAGTAATTAATAGTATTAATAATAGTAGTAATCGTAATAGTATTTTAGAAAATGTTTTTCATTTAATGTTTTAATTATTAGTAGGATTAAGTCATTTGGTGGCAGCATCAAGTTTTTTGTTAGGACAGCAGATTATTGAAGTATCGAAGGCTGAGTATTGAAGTTGTTTTTATGATTTAACAATAGCCAGTATTAACTAAAGGTAATTCACCGCCATAATATTTGACACTAAGTCCACGAAATGATAACAAAATTCTTGCCTATCTGCTAAATAACGCAATTAATATCTAAAATGCAGAGTAAATAACACCAAGAATACGCGTCCTTAAACTTATGTGTTTCATTGAAGAATCAATGAGCAGAATGATGAAACTTGCACTTTGTGTATGCAAATCATGTAAACTCACGAGAACGTTTCAATTTCGATGCCAGATATGAAATAATATTTACGTAATAGTGCCCTAGACTGCTACATTAAATTACATCTCTAACAAATTAATACGAGCGGGTTAAGGTATATTTGTACAGCTTACAAAGCTGCAATTCCGCCGGGAAATGCAGTGCCACTTGCAAGTCCTTAGTGTGAAATATGTTTGTAATTAACTCGCTGTCCGCACGAGGTATAATTACGTAATATTTTCAAAATTGTGATCACAATCTTTAAGTTAATTAAACTTCACAGCGGAAAACTGCATGACTAACGATTTTAGTTCTTTACAATGTAAAGCCGAGTTCTTCACAATGCAAACCTGAATTATTGCAACGATAAAAAAATGCCTGAAAATGGGTTATTTTGATAAAATAAATTATGTAAAATCTTAAAATTTCATTACATTTTTCTTACATTTCATTGTAAATTTCATGTCATGAAAAACATTTCAATACAGTTAACGCTGAAGAAAAGTAGGACACACGTAAGTGCAGTATCACATTCAAATGTCACATGCATTTATGTCATAATTGCATTAAACATGTCAATGAAATGCTGTACTTACGAGAATAATTGACACAATGAAAATATTTGACCATAAATATAAAAAAAATCCGTTTGAGGCTTATACGTTTTACTGTGTTAAATAAATGTAAGCTGTTGGAAATCAAAGTGGAGTAAGTCTTGTTTTATTTGAGAAAAGTCCAGAAATATTCAAGGGACAACATACCTTGTATATTTCTTGACTTATCTGAATTTAAAAAAATGACTTACCTCCCACCTTAACTTTTTTGTTTGAAATAGCTGAGAATGTCGATTTTTTTTCATTTTTTTTATTTTTTGGGGAGCGTAGCACATCACTATATATAGGTTTAGCATATATTATTCTCTGAGCTCAAATTTGATTGATTATTATAGGTTTAGCGCTTACTATTATTATTTTTAATTTTAGATAATAGTATTATACTTGTTGTATCAGTACATGTAATATATGTTGAGTTATGTATTATTCATCCCTAGCGTTTCACTTCATGCCTCTCCTATACTGTTTGTAAGTGAAGGCAGAGGGTCTCGAGCAATCGCCTCTGAATGCGTACATAAAAACGGCTGCACGAAGGAATGACTCGTGTATATGTACACAAAGGATGTGGAGCACAATAGTCCTGGGCGGTTTAATGGGCTCGAGTCGCTCAAGAAAAACAGTAAGCAAAAAGTCTCGCAGGAGAGTATCTTATCCTGTACACATTCCATGCTCCATGCTATCCAAACACTTTAGCATGTCGCAGGCGTATAATTTTAAAGAACGATCGTATAGCATGTGTGCGTATATGAAACGGGATGATCGAAATCATCAATCAAATCGAAGTCGAATATCAAAGCGGATTTGATATTCTAAACTCAAAACCACAATCATGGATTATATATTCAAAATCAGAATTTTCATCAATTCTGTTATTAGTCATAATGATCGATTATGTTATAAAACTAGTCAAAATCGATTGAGTTGGTAAAATAATCATAATTGATAAAGTCATCATAATCATTCTAATGGATTATGATGTGAACACAGTCCTCCATTATGACATTAAAATCCTTATTCGAATATATTAACAAAATCGTCATTAATACAGAAATCAAAATTAATATGCTCCATTGGGAAATCTATGTAATCAGAATCGATTATATTACCAATACCATTGGTATGATTGATCATGATGGACGATATTATAGATTCTCATTGATTATTATCTTGTTGGTGGGATTTGGTGCCTAAAGTTTAAATCCCATCAACAAAATAATAATATTCTGCAGAAATGTTTCAACTCACTAGTCAAAATCGATTGAGTTGGTAAAATAATCATAATTGATAAAGTCATCATAATCATCCTAATGGATTATGATGTGCACATAGTCCTCCATTATGACATTAAAATCCTTATTCGAATATATTAACAAAATCGTCAATAATACAGAAATAAAAATTAATATGCTCCATTGGTAAATCTATGTAATCAGAATCAATTATATTACCAATACCATTGGTATGATTGATCATCATGGGCGATTTTATAGATTCTCATTGATTATTTTCTTGTTGGTGGGATTTGGTGCCTAAAGTTTAAATCCCATCAACAAAATAATAATATTCTGCAGAAATGTTTCAACTCACTAGTCAAAATCGATTGAGTTGGTAAAATAATCATAATTGATAAAGTCATCATAATCATTCTAATGGATTATGATGTGAACATAGTCCTCCATTATGACATTAAAATCTTTATTCGAATATATTAACAAAATCGTCATTAATACGGAAATCAAAATTAATATGCTCCATTGGGAAATCTATGTAATCAGAATCAATTATATTACCAATACCATTAGTATGATTGATTATCATGGGCGATTTTATAGATTCTCATTGATTATTTTCTTGTTGGTGGGATTTGGTGCCTAAAGTTTAAATCCCATCAACACGATAATAATATTCTCCAGAAATGGGTATAAACATATACCAACATAATGAATAATCAAAACCATTATTATCAAAATTATTCGAAAGAAATGGCAAGAGAAAGGGCACAGCATTAGGGTCTATATGTGATTAAAATCACCAAAATCAAAATTAATATGCTCCATTTGAAAATCTATGTAATCAGGATCGATTATATTACAAATACCATTGGTATGATTGATCATTATGGGCGATATTATAGATTCTCATTGTTTATTATCTTGTTGGTGGAATTTGGTGCATAAAGTTTAAACCCCATCAACAAGATAATAATATTCCGCAGAAATGGGTATAAACATATACCAACATAATTAATTATCAAAACCGTTATTATCAACATCATTCCAAAGAAATGGCAAGAGAAAAAGCACATCATTAGAGTCTATATGTGATTAAAATCACCATAAATTATGTACTGATAATCATAATGATCAATTGTGTAATCAAAATAGTAGTAATCGATTATATTACCAAAATTATTGTAATCATTAATCATCACCAGATTATGTCACCACAAACTATTATTATCGAAAATGTTATCAAAATCATTCTAAAGAAAAAGCAAAGGAAAGGGCGTATCATTATCATCAGGGTCGATTATGTAATAAAACTCATCTTGGACTATTGTGTAATAAAAATAATAGTAATCGATAATATTAACAAAATTATTGTAATCATTAATCAATACCAAATTATGTCACCAGAAACTACTATTATCGAAAATGTTATCAAAATCATTCCAAAGAAAAGACAAGGGTAAGGGCGTATCATTATCATCAGGGTTGACTATGTGATCAAAGTCATCTTGCACTATTGTGTAATCAAAATAATAGTATTCGATTATATTAACAAAATTATTGTAATCATCAATCATCACCAGATTATGTCACCAGAAACCATTATTATCGAAAATGTTACAAAATCATTCCAAAGAAAAGGCAAGGGAATGGGCGTATCATTATCATCAGGGTCGATTATGTAATCAAAATCATCTTGGACTATTGTGTAATCAAAATAATAGTAATCGATAATATTAACAAAATTATTGTAATCATTAATCATCACCAGATTATGTCACCAAAAACCACTATTATCGAAAATGTTATCAAAATAATTCCAAAGAAAAGGCAAGGGAAAGGGCGTATCATTATCATCAGGGTGGATAATATAATCAAAATCATCTTAGTCTATTGTGTAATTAAAATAACAATAATCGAATATATTACCAAAACCATTATATCAATCAAAATAATCATAATCGAGTATGTCACCAGAACCATTACTATCAAAATTATTTCAAAGAAATGGCAAGGAAATGAGGGTATCATCAGGGTCGATTATGGATCAAAATCACCATAAATGGTAAGTAATCGATTATATTACCAATACCAATTATGTCGAAATCTTATCATAGAAATGGCAAGTTAATTAGCTTATCATTAGGCTTGATTATGGATAAAAATCACTATAAATTATGTATTAAAAATGGAATCAAAAATCAAAAATCAGCATTGTAGGTACATAAAACTTCCAAAGCTGCGTTGTAGAATATATCAGGACTATCAATATATACTCAATATGTATTCATGAATTTTTTCAATAGCAACTAAAAAGTATCAAATTTGCACAAATTTGAAGTTGTGGTCTTCAATTATCTGTATATCACAAATAGATTCAGCTGAATCATTATAGTTAGTATGATACTTAGATGTGATCTAATTTAGTTGGAACAGAAATCTCCTACTTTCATATGTTTTTGGCTCATTATTTTGTGTTATGTTTACGTCAATTACCTGCCTGTTAGTTTTTGAAACATTACCAAATTAGTAGGCGAGATTACTAACATTACGAAGTTATGATCAAAATCAAATCAAAAATCAAATCAAAAATCAAATCAAAAATCAAATCAAAAATCAAATCAAAAATCAAATCAAAAATCAAATCAAAAATCAATAATCATCATGGTCAGTTGTGTAATTAAATTATCGTTATCGATGGTATTAATAAAACCATTATAATCGATTGATCATCTTGGTCGATTATGTTATCATTATAATCATAATCGGTGATGTCACCAAAATAATTATTATGGAATATATTGGCAAAATCATCTCAAAGAAATTACAAGAGAAAGGGCGTATTATCAGGGTCGGCTATGTTATCAAAATCACCAAAATTATGAAACCAAAATCATCATTATCTATTGTGTAATCAAATAATAGTAATGGAGTATATTACCAAAACTATTGTAATTCATTAATCATCATGATGGATTATGTTTTCAATCTTATCATAATAGATTATGTGACCAGAAACCATTATTATCGAAAATGCTATTAAAATCATTCCAACGAAATGGTAAGAGAAAGGGCGTATCATAATCATAAGGGTCAATTATGTAATCAAAATCATCTTGGTCTATTGTGTAATCAAAATAACAGTAATCGAATATATTACCAAAATCATTATATTCATCAATCATAAATCAATAAAAAATCATAATATGGAATCATCATGGACGATTTTATTATGAAAATAATCATACTCGATTATGTTACCAGTACCATTTCTATCAAAATCATATCATAGAAATGGCAAGTTAATTAGTGTATCATTAGGGTTTATTATGGACCAAAATCACCATAAATTATGTATAAAAAATCAAATCAAAAATCATATCAAAAATCAAATCAAAAATCAAATCAAAAATCAAATAAAAAATCAAATCAAAAATCAAAAATCATCATGGTCGGTTGTGTAATTAAAATAATCGTTATCGATGATATTATTAAAACCATTACAATGTATTGATCATCAGGGACGATTATGTTGTCATAATCATAATAAATTTTGTAATAAAAATCATCATCTTGATTGTATAATCAAAATAAAATGAATCGATTATATTACCAAAACTAGTATCATTAATTAGTCATCATGGTCGATTATGTTATCATAATAGTCGTAGTCGATTATGTCACCAAAACCATTATAATCCAATATATTATCAAAATCATTCCAAAGAAATTGCATAAAAAATGACGTATTATAAGGGTCGGTGATGTAATCAAAATCATCTTGGTTTATTGTGTAATAAAATAATAGTAATCAATTGTATGTATTACGAAAAACATTATAATTGATTGATCAGTTCAGTCGATATGTCATCAAAATGATCATAATTATGTCATCAAAACCATTATTATCAAAATTATTCTATAGAACCGGTTAACTAAACGACGTATCATCAGGGTCGATTATATTCGACAAAAAAACATAAGTATGTTATCGTAATCATAAAAAATTATGCAGTCAAAATCATCATGATCGATTGTGTAAGCAAAATAATAGTAAATTAATAGTAATTATAGTGTCTATTGTAATACGAAAACTCTGGGCGATTAAGTTATCAAATATTCATAATTGATTATATCCCCAAAATCATTATTAACACGAATATGTTATCAAAGTCATTCATAAAAATCCAAAAGAAAGAAAACAGTTAGGGTGTATTATCCAGGTCGATTATGTTATCGAAATAATCATAAATTATGTAATCAAAATCATCATTGTGCAAAGAAAATAATGGCAATCGATAACATTATCAATACCATTATAATCGATGGATCACCATGGTCAATGGTCGATTATAATATAATAAAATATAATCCACTTTAATTATTTTTAGTTACACAATCGAGCATGATGATTTTTATTACAAAATTTATGATAATTTTGAAAATATAGTCGACCCTGATAATACGCCCTTTCCGGGGCGAATGATTTTGATAACATATTCGATAATAATTATTTTGGTGACATCATCGAATATGATTATTATGATAACATAATCAACAATGATGATCAATCGATTATAACGGTTTTAGTAATATAATCGATTACAATTATTTTTAGCTACACAATCGACCATGATGAGTTAGAAAATAATCGTAATATATTATATTACAAAATCAACTATAATCGATTGATGATCATGACCAATTTTGTTATTTAAATAATCATAATCGATTATGTCATCAAAACCATTTGGTATTTTAGTATTTTTAATATTTAGATTATTATTTTTAGATGGATGTTCCCACACGTCAATTTTTACAGTTTAAAACTTAAAAAAAAGTAAGAAGTATTGTAGTTATACACAATATGGCATATACATTAAAATATTATCGAAACCAATGAAATAATTAAAAAAAAAATAAAGGGTCTTTTACTTCTTCATTTTTCACCGTACTATAATTGAATGAAAACTCATAGGATATGAGATATGTAAACATGTCCATAACAACCGGGGCGTAATGAATTCATTACGCCGTGGAATGTATTTTCATGTAAACAAGTCCATAAAAACCGGGGCGTAATAAATGGGCGTATCGAATTCATTACGCCCTGAAGTGTATTTTTATTTAAACAAGTCCATAATAGCAGGGGCGTAATTAAAGGGCGTTGTGAATTCTTTACGCCCTGGGGATGCCATTTAAGTTTTTTAGGAAAAATTAAGTTTTGAATGCACCACGGCGTCACCGAATAATTACGCCCATCAAACGAAATCCATCACTTGGGTTAAAGCCCTCAAGCTGGATTTCATCGTTATCCGGACGTAATCATCGTAGTAACGCCCTTGGTGTATAAATAGCTATTACAATCAATTAAATCATTGATTTCATGGATCAATCATTAAAATATTAATATTATTATTTTCAAATATTTGAAGTACCTTATTTAACGATGAAAAGTGCAAAAAATTATACGGATTGTCTATGTGGCAGCTTTCATTAATTACCTGTAATTAAAGTAATTATTTATGTACCATGTGCAGGAGTTGAATAATTTATTACTTGATTGGTTGTAAATGTCTCGTTGACAAACAGAAGATTAGACGAAAGAGCAAATGGAATAACGAGGATTCAATAAAGTACGGGAATTATTAACGACGCAGTTCCCGAATGGGGAATTCAACGACCGTTCCTCCCAGTTCACGTTGATCACGATGGGTGCATCCCGAATTTAATTGGCGCAGCGACGAGGAGTCCTGAATACTAATGGCAAGCTGCAGTATACCATAATACCTGCAATATTGGGATAATGTTCCACGGAACCAGCCGGGAATAATTACCATAAATCGATCGTATATTAGTTGAGCTAGGTGAAGTCCTTACGTGCCTGACTACTAATATGCGAGGTCCTGGGTTCGAATACCAGAATAGGTAAGTAGAATATTTTGATGACTTTTAGTACAGTAGAATAAGATACTTATAGAATATAATATAGTACTATACTATAGTACTATAATATAGTATAGTAATATAGTATAGTATAGTATATATAGTATAGAATATAGTAGAATATATACCTGTATAAATAAGATTGTAAAGAAATATTTTTATACACCTGTCTCTGTAGATGAGAATAAAATCTTCTTAAAATAAGTTTTAAAAATTTACGTTACGTTATGTAACGTTACGAAGTAAATTCACGTTCCACAAGGAAATTTTGTTGGAATAATATGAATTTGGACAGCTCTTATGACCTTCTAATCAAACTCACAGGAGTCAGCTCTTCGGTTTTTCAGATATTAGATGCGTTTTTAAATAATTCTTTGTTCAGTAGTTCAGCCCTATTTGGTCAGTATTTTGATGAATAAATTGTAAGATAAAAATGTGTTCGTTCCACTCCAAGATTGATCCAATTAAAATCTTAACAAAATCCTCGATTAAACTCAATTAATCTGAAGTCGAACGAAGAATATGCAATCTATCTATCCTTCTATCAATTAGATTTAGTTTAATCAAGACATTAATCGAGTTTTTAATTGGACCAATCTTGGAGTGGAAGGCACACAGTTTTACCTACTAATTATAAGTATTTAACAAACAATTGGTGATTACTAAAATGTTTCTTAGTATAATAACTAATAGTATAAAACTGAATTTTGTTGAGATAATTTTGATATTTTAAGTTCAGTTATATTTGGTCAAGACTTTGGTCAGTATTTTGATTAATAGCTATAGTAGGTAAACCTGTGTTCCCTCCACTCCACAACTGATCCAATTAAAATCTTGACAAAATCATCGGTTAATCTAAATTAATCTGAGTAGAACGAACAATATGCAATCTGTCTATCGTTCTATCAATTTGATCTAGTTTAATCCGGACTTTAATCGAGTTTTTAATTGGATCAATCTTGGAGTGGAAGGCACATAGTTTAACCTACTAATTATATGTATTTAACCAACAATTGGTGATTGCTAAAATGTTGATCAGTATAATAACTATTAGAATAAAACTGAATTTTGTTGAGACAATTTTGATATTTTAAGTTCAGTTATATTTGGTCAAGACTTTGGTCAGTATTTTGATTAATAGTTATAGTAGGTAAAACTATGTTCCCTCCACTCCACAATTGATCCAACTAAAATCTTGACAAAATCCTCGATTAAACTAAATTAATCTGAGTAGAACGAACAATATGTAATCTGTCTATCGTTCTTTCAATTCGATCTAGTTTAATCAAGACTTTAATCGAGTTTTTAATTGGATCAATCTTGGAGTGGAAGGCACACAGTTTTACCTACTAATTATAAGTATTTAATAAAAAATTGGTGATTGCTAAAATGTTTATCAGTATAACAACTAATAGAATAAAACTGAATTTTGTTGAGACAATTTTGATATTTTAAGTTCAGTTATATTTGGTCAAGACTTTGGTCAGTACTTTGATTAATAGTTGTAGTAGGTAAAACTGTGTCCCCTTCACTCCACAATTTATCCAACTAAAATCTTGACAAAATCCCCGATTAAACTAAATTAATCTGAGTAGAACGAACAATATGTAATCTGTCTATCGTTCTTTCAATTCGATCTAGTTTAATCAAGACTTTAATCGAGTTTTTAATTGGATCAATCTTGGAGTGGAAGGCACACAGTTTTACCTACTAATTATAAGTATTTAACAAACAATTGATGATTCATAAAATGTTTATAAGTATAATAACTATCAGTATAAAACTGAATTTTGTTGGGACAATTTTGATATTTTAAGTTAAGTTATATTTGGTCAAGACTTTGGTCAGTATTTTGATTAATAGTTATAGTAGGTAAAACAGTGTTGCCTCCACTCCACAATTGATCCAATTAAAATCTTGACAAAACCCTCGATTAAACTAAATTAATCTGAGTAGAACGAACAATATGTAATCTGTCTATCGTTCTTTCAATTCGATCTAGTTTAATCAAGACTTTAATCGAGTTTTTAATTGAATCAATCTTGGAGTGGAAGGCACACAGTTTTACCTACTAATTATAAGTATTTAACAAACAATTGGTGATTACTAAAATGTTTATAAGTATAATAACTATCAGTATAAAATTGAATTTTGGTGATACAATTTTTATATTTTATGTTCAGTGATATTTGATCAAGACTTTAGTCAGTACTTTGATTAATAGTTATAGTAGGTAAAACTGTGTTCTTTCCACTCCAAGATTAAGTCAGTTAAAATGTTATGGTTAAGTCAAGTTAGACTAGTCATGTTATGGTCATTCATTACTTGTAAGTCTACTGAAGATGACTGCCTTGCAGTTGAAATGTACATTTGGTATAAATAAATGTGTATTGTGAAAAAGGTTATTCTCCTTGTTTTATTTAAGTCAAGTTAGGTTCAGTTAAAATTTCACAGGATACTTTGGCAACAATAAATGGTCAACAATTAGACAATGGATGAACAACATATAAATCATTTTTACGTGTATTCATATTTTTGCAATTTAATACTTTTTATCATTTATATTGCAAATATATATATTTTTTATTATATTTATTTATATTTCTATTATATTAAAATGTATATTTACATTTATTCTTAATAAAGTTTCAAATATAAAAAGTCGTATTTTACAAGGCAGAAAAAGTATACACACTTACATCATGTAAAATGTAAAACGATTTTTAAAATTAAATTTTTATAAAGAGGTGATGGATAAAAATTATAATTTGTATTCAATTAGTTTCAAAACAAAAATTAAACACGTAAAAATGATTTGTATGAAAGTTTGCAAATACATAATGCATAGTTATATAAAAATGGGTTTTTCAATTAAGCACTTAAAAAAAACAATTGTAATTAAATTCTGAAAGGGTGAAAAACGTGTATCCAATTCAGAAACAATATATATTCAAATCCAACTGATATAATTTCTCCCTTAAAAAGGAATATCAGTATTTTATAATTCCATGTAAAAACTATTTTTCGTTTCAGTGGCTTTGTACTGTATTGAATTATTCAAGGCATACGTATTGTGGAAACGCAACGAAGCCAATTATATTCATATTTGTATTGCAACTATGTTTGCAGTAGATATTAATTTGCAAAGCGCCTGGGGCAAAATATGATATTTAATTGTCAAACGAAGCGAATATTTACATTAGTCCAATGTATTTAGGATACCTACGCTATTCATAAATTGTGGTGAAAGAAAATTCGATAAATGTAGAATAATATATTTTTGTTTCGAGCCCCAGTACTTTTATACAGCTAGACTAGTACCATTCGCCGTTGGGACCTCATTAACGATGCTCTAGAGAGGCTAGTTTCTGATGTAACAAGCCCTAAGCCAATACACAATTACACAAATCACACGGTAGAAGCACCAGGCTAATAGCTGATAGCTGATAGCCATTGGCTGATAGCCAATATCAAGCCGGATTACAAAAATGACCACCACTATATTTTTGCAAGCTATGAGCATTTTCAATCCGGAACATGAGGAGATGAAGCATTCTAATCGTGGCAGCTAGAGAGTCTTATAAAGTGTTATAAATTAGTTGTTATACATACATAATTATATAACACTTTGTGTGCACTTTCTAGCTGCAGCAATTGGAGAAAAATGGAGAATTATGTTCTGCCTATCTCTGAACATAATTCTCCATTCTTCATCCATTCATCCATTTGACAAAAGTGAAAATGCTCACGCTTGCAAAAATATAGCAGTGGACGTATTTGTATGCTTACACGGTATACATAGCTAGTCATCTAAATACAATTAATTATAATTCGGGCAATAATAATTACTTTAGATAATTAGATAATAACTTTGATAGTAATAATTATAGTATGTTTGAAAGTGCAGTAAGTTTAATTATGTTTAATTATCTGCAAGCACCGAGCGTTTGCTTATAATTATCACATGCCTAAAGTACTGTAAGCTTGTTTATAATCATCACATGCCTGAAAATGCAGTAAGCTCCACTACAATCTGCAAGATATTCCGTTCTATACGGGACTTCCTCAACTTCCCAGTTGAGCTTGCAGCTCAAGAGGCAGGAAAATAATACAATAGTTTGCGCTACAGCGCTTCAGAAGCAGCATTTGCCTCTTCCTCCGTGTTCAAGTAAAACACATTAGGCACATTATCCCGTTCCATTAGGGGCTTTAATAAATAATAAGACGACTACTTTCAGCAACAAACACAATTGAAACGTCGTCCCACTTATGGTGCAGAGGCTTGAATAAACTACGAGCAGCTCCCGCATACCCACTAAAAGCATGTCCAATTAATGACCATAACAGATGTTATCGTGAAAATATTTATGGTTTTTAATTTAAGTACTGCAGAAATTTTGTGTTCAAAAATTTGCAGAAACATTTGCAATATTTAAAAGATACTTTTTTTAAAGCACGAACTTTGGGTATTTTATTTCTACAGAGTTTTTTGCGGACTACTTTATTTGGGTCAGCAGAAAATGATAGAAAAAAAAAAGAAAAAAAATAGAAGTATTGAAAATGCGATGTTGAAACAAACAATTTAATAAAAAATAGAAGATATTAAAAACGATGTTTTAGACACATATTTTTTTCGTCTTAACTTTATGGCTTCTAAAATTTTTAAATGTATTAACATAACCCAGCATAAATGTTACCCATAACTTTTGGTATTTTATTTCTACAGAGTTTTTTGCGGACTACTTTATTTGGGTCAGCAGAAAATGATAGAAAAAAAAATTGAAGTATTGAAAATGAAATGTTAAAATATAAAATAAAATTAAAAATAGAAGTTATTAAAAAACGATGTTTTGCACACAAATTTATTTTTTCGTATTAACTTAATGTTAATTTTTTAAATGTATTAACATAACCCAGCATAAATGTTATCCAGTATAATTTCCAGAATGTTACCAGACATTTGGCACAATTTTTACCGTCAATTTTTCAATTATTTTCATCGAACTTTTAATTATTCGTCAAAATTTCAAGGATGAGTCTCAATTCAGCAATTATTCAGTGAACATTTCAATGGTTACTACCAATTTGTCACTTATTCCGTTAAAATTAGATGACTACCAATTTTTTTTCTTCAAAATTTCAAGGATGACTCTCAATTTAGCAATTATACAGTGAACATTTCAATGGTTACTACAAATTTATCACTTATGCTGTCAAAATTTGAAGTCGTTTTCTCATTTTCTTTTAAACTGGTTTAGAAAAATTGCAAAATAATTTGAAATTGTTAATTATTTGCATACAAAATTTCTGTCTAAATTTGAATGTCCAACATTCAACGGTTACTGTCCAATTATAATTGTTCAATCAAAATTCTGACGATTATTGTCCGTTTTTCAATTAGTTCTATTACAGTTTCAATGATTTCTGTCAAAGTAGTTCTATCAAAAAATAGGAATATTCTGCAAAAATTTTAATACTTTGGTCAAAATTTCAGTTGCCATAAATTTTTTAAATTATTCTGCCAAAATTTGAATGATTACTGTCAATTTATCAATTATTCTGTCAAAATTTTAATGACTCTAGGATTCAATTTCAAGGATTACTCTTAATTTAGCAATTATTCAGTGGAAATTTCAATGATTACTACCAATTTATCACTTATGCCGCCAAAATTTGATGTCATTTTCTCATTTTCCTTTAAACTTGTTTAGAAAAATTGAAAAAATTGCAAAATAATTTGAAATTGTTAATTATTTGCATCAAAATTTTCTGTTTAAATTTGAATGTCCAAAATTCAACGGTTACTGTCCAATTATAATTATTAAATCAAAATTCTGACGATTACTGACTGTTTTTCAATTCGTTCTATTACAGTTTCAATGATTTCTGTAAAATTTGCAAATAGTTATATAAAAATGGGAATATTCTGCCAAAATTTTAATAATTTGGTCAACATTTCAATTGCCATCAATTTTTAAAATGATTCTGCCAAAATTTGAAAGGTTACTTCAAATTATCAATTATTCTGTCAAAATTTTCATGACTCTAGGATTCAATTTCAAGGATTACTCTTAATTTAGCAATTATTCAGTGAAAATGTCAATGATTACTACCAATTTATCACTTATGCCGTCAAAATTTTATGTCATTTTCTAATTTTTTTTAAATTGTTTAAAAAAATTGAAAAAATTGCAAAATAATTTGAAATTGATAATTATTTGTATCAAAATTTTCTGTCTAAATTTGAACGTCCAACATTCAATGGTTACTGTCCAATTATAATTGTTAAATCAAAATTCTGACGATTACTGTCCGTTTTTCAATTAGTTCTATTACAGTTTCAATGATTTCTGTCAACTTTGCAAATAGTTCTATCAAAAATAGGAATATTCTGCCAAAATTTTAATACTTTGGTCAAAATTTGAATTGCCATCAATTTTTAAAATTATTCTGCCATAATTTGAATGATTACTGTCAATTTTTCAATTATTCTGTCAAAATTTTAATGATTCTAGGATTCATAGAGTCTCTGGAAGTCAAGGACTCTGGAAGTAGAGACCAATTCAAAAAAGCAACAAAGAACAGAAGAAGGAAGAAAGGCAACATCAAGGAATTCACGGCCGAGCTTTGCAGCTGCAAAGATGAAATAGTAATTATAGTAATTAACCATAGTATAGCTAATACCAAATTAATATTATTAATTACCAAATTAATACAAATTAGGGTAAGAAGTTTATATAATTTATCCCCATCCCCAATCTCGACATTGTAACATTCTGTGAATCAAAATACAATACAGATTTTATTCTTATTATTTATTATTCTATGATCAGTATCAAATATTAAATTATTTGTCAAAATTTAATAATTCTGTTAAAATTCCAAGGATTATTCTCAATGTAACAATTATTGCGTAAAAATTTCAATGTCTATTACCAGTTTGTTACTTATACTGTCAATGTTTCAATGACGTAAATATTTAAATTATTAATAATAATTCATATAATAATAATAATAATCATTCTTTATTCACGAAGCCACAATATTTACACCAACAATTCTGTTTTGTTGTGGATGTGCAAGTAAATTATGCTTCATCATTCTGTCTAAACTTCAATGAGTACCGTCAAACAGTCACTTATTTGTCAACATTTAATAATTTTGTCAAAAATATCAATAATTACTACCAATTTTTTAATTTGTTTTCATTTTTATTATTATTCTGTCAAAGTTACAAGGATTATCCTCAATTTAGCATTTATTCTGTAAAATTTCCAATAATTACTACCAATTTGTCACATATTCCGTCAAAATGTCAATGACTCTAAAATTGTCAATTACTTACGTAAAAATTTTAAGGATTTTTGCCATTTTAACAATTATTCCGTCAAAATTTCATGATTGCTGTTAATTTATCAATTATTCTGTCAAATTTTTAATGATTCCCTCAAAATTTCTATGATTACTATCAAATATTAAATTATTTATCAAAATTTAATATTTCTGTCACAAATATCAACAATCAGTGCCACTTTTTTAATTGTTTCTATATTTTTTTAAAATTATTCAGTCAAAATTATAAGGATTATTCACAATGTAGCAATTATTCAGTAAAAATGTCAATGTTTATTACCAGTTTATCACTTATTACGTCAATGTTTCAATGACTGTTAAGTTGTCAATTATTCATGTCAAAATTTAAATTATTAATAATATTTCATATAATAATAATAATAATCATTCTTTATTCACGAAGCCACAATATTTACAAAAACAATTATGTTTTGTTGTGGATGTGCAAGTCAATTATGCTACGATTACAAACTTAAAAATAAACAATTACATTACATTATTCCGTCTAAACTTTAATGAGTACTCTCAAACAGTCACTTATTTGTCAACATTTAATAATTCTGTCAAAAATATCAAGAATTACTACCAATTTTTTAATTTGTTTTCATTTTTTAAATTATTCTGTCAACATAATCCCAATCCTTTAATTCCTTTGCCTAATCCCTAATTATCCTTTCTGTACAAGGATTATCCTCAATTTAGCAATTATTCTGTAAAATTTTCAATAATTACTACCAATTTGTGACATATTCCGTCAAAATATCAATGACTCTAAAATTAATAATAATAATAATAATACTTTACGGATGCTTTAACAAAAATAGTTTTTCATAGGTTATTAATATTTAAAACAGTTGAACAACATAGACAAAATTGTCAATTATTTACGTGAAATTTTCAAGATATATTGTCATTTTAGCAATTATTTCGTCAAAATTTCATGATAATTGTCAATTTATCAATTATTCTGTCAAATATTTAATGATTCCGTCAAATTTTCAATGATTTGTATCAAATATTAAATTATTTATCAAAATTTAATAATTCTGTCACAAATATCAATAACCAGTGCCACTTTTTTAATTAAGGTATTATTATTCTATACTTACTGGTAGAGGTATTTTATTTTATTTTATTATTTATTTATTTTATTTTGCCTAACTAGTTTCAGTTTATTAGCAATACATCATCAGAGGCGTGATGTTTCTACAAAGAATATCATAATTATGTTAAATATAAATTATAATAATATTTGTTACGTGTTTATTGTTGTAGTATGTATAAATTATTTAGTATTTATGTAATTTGTTATTTCGTACATAACAAATATTATTGAAATTTACATTTAAACATTATGTTATGTGTTTATTGTTGTAGTATGTATAAATTATTTAGTATTTATGTAATTTGTTATTTGGCACATAACAAATAGTATTGAAATTTATATTTAAACATTATGTTATGTGTTTATTGTTGTTGTATGTATAAATTATTTAGTATTTATGTAATTTGTTATTTGGTACATAAGACAAATTATTGAAATTTATATTTAAACATTATGTTACGTGTTTATTGTTGTAGTATGTATAAATTATTTAGTATTTATGTAATTTGTTATTTGGCACATAACAAATAGTATTGAAATTTATATTTAAACATTATGTTATGTGTTTATTGTTGTTGTATGTATAAATTATTTAGTATTTATGTAATTTGTTATTTGGTACATAAGACAAATTATTGAAATTTATATTTAAACATTATGTTACGTGTTTATTGTTGTAGTATGTATAAATTATTTAGTATTTATGTAATTTGTTATTTGGCACATAACAAATAGTATTGAAATTTATATTTAAACATTATGTTATGTGTTTATTGTTGTTGTATGTATAAATTATTTAGTATTTATGTAATTTGTTATTTGGTACATAAGACAAATTATTGAAATTTATATTTAAACATTATGTTACGTGTTTATTGTTGTAGTATGTAGAAATTATTTAGTAATGATGTAATTTGTTATTGGTTATATAACAAATATTATGAAATTTACATTTAAACATTTTTATAACAAACTAAGCGCCAATTTATATTTAACATAATTATTGTATTCTTTGTAGAAATATCACGCCTCTGATGATGGTTTGCTAAAAAACTGAAACTAGTCAGACAAAATAAAATAAATAATCAATAAAATAAAATAAATAATCAATAAAATAAAATAAAAATAACTCTACCAGTAAGTACAGAATAATAATACCTTAAATAAATAACTGGTAAATAATAAAATACAATAAAAATAACTCTACCAGTAAGTACAGAATAATAATACTTTAAATAAATAACTGGTAATATGGATAAAACCAAAAACTTTTTAAATTGTTTCCATATTTTTTTTTAAAATTATTCCATCAAAATTATTAGGATTATTTACAATGTAGCAGTTATTCCGTCAAAATTTCAATGATTACTCTCAGTTTGTCACTATTCCGTCAAAAATGTAAAGGAATTTTGTAATTAAATTGCAATTCACATTTGGGCAAAATCTTCTCTGTTTTAGTATTATATAAAAGTACTCAAAAAGTGAAAAAAAAGGTAACATTTTGCGTTGTTGCTGTTATCAACAAATACCTTTTTAATTTTTTTTAAAGTCAAGTATGATTGATTATTATCAAAACTAAAAACGTGCTAACATTTTGCGTTGTTGCTATTATCATGAAATACTTTTTATTGTCATAAATTTGAATTGTAATTAATTTTTATCTGTAATAAATCAATTTTATTGATATATTATATTTTTTGCTATAATTGTATCAGAGATTTGGACTGCTCCTTAATATAACTTGAAGTATACAGGGTGGTCACTTTTACGACGCCCGACATTAGGATCTATTAAACGGAAATATAAAAGTTGGTCAAATAGGAGAAAAGTTTCTTCTTTTCGTGCCTTTTAATATTCTGAAAAGAAATCCGGAATATCTTGCAAGTTCCTGAAATATTGCTGAAAAACCGAAAAAGTGCACTTTCCGTTTCCATTTATAACTTTTTTACTTTTAAAGGAAATTTTACGAAACTTGGCACTCTTACATTTTTCGATGTAAGCTTTCTGATAACAGTGCCAAACATTTTCTGCGCCAACTAGATGCCCAAATTTTCATAGAGAGCCAAGAGTGCCAAGTTTCGTACAATTTCCTTCAAAAGTGAAAAAGTTATAACAGGAAAAGGAAAGTGCACTTTTTCGGTGTTTCAGCGATATTTCAGGAATTGTGTAAGATATCCCGGATTTCTTTTCAGAATATTAAAAGCATAAAAAGAAGAACCATTTCTCCCATTTGACTAACTCTGTATATATTTCCGTTTAATAGATTCTAATGGTGGGCGTCGTAAAAGTGATCACCCTATATACGTAGTAGTGAATCGAGTAACTTTAGTATTGCCCGGAATACGTGTCTAATTCAAGTATGATTGAATAGCCGAGTTGAAAAGGAAATGTTTTAAAAATATGGGAAATTAAACTGTATGCCATATTTTTGCCATATAGCCATATAAATACCAAAATTTTAGAAGTAATTGATTGCTGTACTACAAGTGAATTTAATTTAGATCATTCATTCAATAATAGATGATCCAAATAAAATTTCGCATCCACCAGTAGGCCGATCATTGTCTGGTAACCCAAAAGGGTCGACATTACAAAAACGAGCCACAACACATCTCGCCACTTCTGGTAGAGGCGCTTCCACTCAACTCTAACCGCGGCCCCTCCTGAGCGAATGCAATTACAAAAATGACTAATTCAGGACAAAAAGGGGAGCACAAAGGAGGGCCCTTTGTCCGTCCAGCTTCCCCCCGATCGCAATTTCCCAGCACATAAGGGCGAAACGAGGCACAAAAAAATCCGACGGACGCTGATGACACGCCGCCGAGGGGGGCGAGAGAATGGGGGCGGAATTTGCTTTTAATATCGCCAGGAAAATTGCCGCGTTATGATAAACACGTTCGCACCGTTATTCCGCCACCCCACACCCCCACGGGGGCATCAAAAAAAGCGCCCGGTTTTACGCAAATTACAAGAAACTTGGGTGAATGTGGAAGGAGCTATTGCAATAACGGCATCACCAATGCTTGCTTAAAGAACATCAAAAACTTCGCGGTAATGAATGCACATAAAAGCAGCAAACATAAAAATAAATGTAAATCAACATTTAACGGCATTATACAGCTCGCTGAGGATGATTGCGTCCTGTTTTAATTAGCAATGAAAACATTCGCCTCCGCAAGAAACATCTCCACAGAAAAAAAAAAACACAGAAAAGAACCAAAATCCCTCTTATCTCTTATTAAACTCCTCGTTTATGAATCCCCAGGCTTGGACATGAGCCAGGGCTGCACGGGCCATAACTCACATCCAGCTCTGCGTTTCAATTATTAAAAATAAAACGAATTGCGGCTAATGGAATATCGATAGCCAACCCATCATTCGATTAAAACCGGACGAGCGGAGGAGCAGCATACACACCTACACGTATGGTACACACTACAAACAAAGCAACGGAATCATTACCGGCGGCAGATAATTGATCAAATGAAGGTAAAGTAATGGAAAGGCGTATTTAGAATTGTCCCCCACGTTTGTTGATGAATAAAGGATGGGGAGATATTAGCCGATCAAAAGGTGATTCAGGTCGTAAGTGATAACGGGCTATAGGGACACATTAGAGATATTAAGACACCGATTAAGCTGGTAATAGAATTAGGGATAATAACGTGAAAATAAGAGAGGCCAAGGAAGGCCACAAGTGGAAGGCCAAAAGGGCAAGTGACATAAAGAAACATGCAGGGAAAAGATGGACGGAAACATCAAGAACTAGAGAAGAATGGAAGCAACTTGGGGAGGTCTATGTTAAAAGATGGAACGAAGGCCGTAAAGAAAGAAGAAGAAGAAAGGAAGGTAAAAAGACATTTTTCGTTTTTGCGTTTCTTGTGAAATGTTTTTTTTTAACCTTTTTCTATGTTAAAAGATGGACGAACGAAGGCCGAAAAGAAAGAAGAAGAAGAAAGGCAGGTAAAAAGACATTTTTAGTTATTGTGTTTCTTGTGATGTGTTTTTTTTACCGTTTTTATCACCTTTTAGAACACAAAAGTCATCTTTTGCCATCTCATATTTCAATATTACTTCTTTAATAAGTTCTAGTAATAGGAAAGAAGAATAAAAGAAGGTAAACATTTTTTTTCGTTTTTGTGTTTTTTGTGAAATGTTTTTTTAACCTTTTTATATCACCTTTAAGAACACAAAAGTCATCTTTTGCCATCACATATTTCAATATTACTTCTCTGATAAGTTCTAGTACAATTTATGAAATTTTTTGAATCAATGATTTAAACAAGTCAAGTAAACAGTCAAACAGAAACTTGCATGACAATACTGATTTTATTATCGATTTTATTCTTTTCAAAATACGGTAATTAATTTGTTACTTGATCCCGACAGAAGTATATTTTATTAAAACCAAAACATAAATTTATTCGAGTTAAATTACAAAAACAACAACAATATGTACAATTTTATTCTAACCGAGAGTAAATAGCATTTAAATGAATTGTAAATATGTTACGTAACGAATAATACTAAAGTATAATAATAATACGTAAAAATTGCGAATAAATCGTTTTTTTTATAAAAATGTTTAAAACAATAAGGCATTTTCAATAAGGTTTACAATTTACATTGTAAATCTTGCTATTGTGTTCTATTGTTTTATTGTGTTATATTGTGAAGTTCTATTGTGTTTCCTAGAATACTCATATAAATGTTACTACTTATTAAAAATATACCGCAGTATTAGGAATAGAATTTTCATATTTTTAGTGAAATTTCCAACACGTTTTGCCTAAGTTGCTTAGAAAATTGTAACAGTATTCCGTTGAAAAGAAAATATAGGTAAGTGCCATTCCAAGTGCACTGCTATTACAGTGCATAACAGTGCTATTCCAATTCTGTAAGTACTGAAACGCTAATTGTATATCATAATGCTATAATATATCAGTTTATCATATCAATATATGAAATATAAATATATATATATATATATACAGTGTGTTTGATAAAAAACGCCCGCGACGGTAGCGACTTCTAGTATTATTTAAATATCAACAAACCATATATATTATTAAATGGGACAGTATTAGCTATAAGTTGGCGAACAAAAATCTTTTTAAACACCTTCATTTATTTGTAGTGACGTCACCGACAATTTTTTTAAATGGGTCGTAAAATTATTTTTTTTGTATATTTTGGTAGAGCCGTTTAAGTCATTTTCACCGGTCTAAACTTTTTGTATGAAGTTATACTATGAAAGTTTTGCAAAAAATGCAAAAAAGTGAGTTGAGCTAGAATGTTGTTAAATCAGAAATTCTTCGAAACACACTATTGGAAATCTCATAAACATTTTCATGGATATCTCTACTATAGTATACTATGAAATTTTTGCAAAAAATACAAAAAAGTGAGTTGAGCTAGAATGTTGTTAAATCAGAAATCCTTCGAAACACACAATTGGAAATCTCATAAACATTTTCATGGATATCTCCATACCTTTTTCTCAAGATATTTAGAAAATTGCACATTCCATTGAATATCCAAAAATATAGGAAAATGCCATCGAAATCTTGTAAAACACTCATCTATGTTAATGTTATTGGAAATATAACAAATTTAGTTTTTATTACATACTATTGAAGTTATAAAATTTCAATAAAATCTTCGTATAAATCGTGTAGTATTGCGTAGTTTTTTAAATCTCGAATTTCTGATCGATTTTCCATAAGTTTGTTGGGAATTGTAATAACTTTTATATACTAATCTTATAGTTGATTCATAACATTTATATTCAATTTTCCCTAAAGATATTTGCAAATTTTATTTTATTTGTGAAAATTTCATGCATTTTGCATGGCATTTTCAATACGTTTTCCATAAAATATTTAGGCAATTGCAAAAGAATTCCATTGCAATTCCGGAAACACTTGCAACTAAATTCTATGGCAACTTCGTGAAGTACTTATGAAAACTTTATTAGAAATACTGTGATATATTATTTTCACAGTTAATAATAGTAATGACAATATATAATAATAATAATAATAATGTCAGGCGGAAAGACCGCAGGTCGATAGCCAATAAAATATTGTTACTACTACTACTACTACTAACTACTACTAATAATAGTATCACTATTATTATACAGGGTGTCCCAAAAATAGCGGACAATAGTGCTGTAATGTTATATCTTTGACTAGCAATATTTCAAAAAGTATAGCCCGAGGAATTTTTGTAGTATTTTTTAAGGACTCAGTTGGCATCCCTGAGTGGCGTACTGTTGAGCTTGTCCACTATTATTGGGGTATATGAAAAAAAAAAACGATTAACCAATTTAACTGGCTTTCGAAAAGTTTCAAATACATTAAAAAACTTTCTTTTAAGGTTTAACTTCCTTATCTTTAGCTTACAGTTAAGTTGTTAAAATAAAAAGATATGTAAGAGATTAGAACGTTTGAATCAAAAGGTTATAATAAAAGAGAATACAAGTAAAGTCAATTCTTGAAACTGGTGATAAGATTGCACTAATTTAATTTCTAAATATACCTATACTCACACACTAGACTAATGCTGAATAGTCTAGTGTGTGAGTTGAATATTAATTATACTGAGGATAGTAATTTGAAAGAAAAAATGCAGGGAGAGCAGGGTAGTCAGACACTTCTATGTTGATTTTAGTGTGGGCAGTAATTTGAAATAAACATTCCAAGCTGAGTAGGGTATGAACACTTGTATGTTGATTTAATGTGGGTCGCAATTTGTTGATGAAGCACAATCTTGCGATATAGGATAATATGGGTGATTAGTTGTAATGTTAAGTAATATTTAAATATGTAGATTAATTAGTGTGCCAAAAATTCAGTTTAAAATCAGTTAAAATTAGTTTAAGTGTAAGTATGAATCAGTTCATAAGGAACATAACTAAAAAAAAGTAAGGAGTATTTTAGCAAAAGAACAAATTAAACAGTTGAAAATACATGGTGCATGTTTTACAATTTATTATTAATAATTCTCTATAATAAAAAAATAATTGTTGAAGTTTTATATTTCTATTTTAAAGTCTGATGAAAAATACTTGGTGTATGTTTTACAATTCATTATTATTTAAAGTCTCTATAGTGATAAACGATTGTTAAACTTTAGGGTTTTTATTTCAAAACAATCCCTACTTTGGAAAAAAATGTTCGTAGTATTTCAACAAAATTCTACTAAATTTATAGGTTTGATAAAAAAAAAACTTGGCGCACGTTTTGTAGCTAGTACTGTGCGGGCAAAAATGATCATCATCAGTGTTTGCTTTGCATCGAAGGATATACAGCTTAGCTCAAAATTCATAAGTTTGGCATATCATGTATTTGACACAATTTTAACCTAGATTTAGTTAGATATATTCTAATTTGTAATTGTGATCTAAACCGAGCCCTACGTGTTTCAGCCGTGTATCAGCTGAAATTTTGCAATCAGCAAAAATTATTGCAAAATAATGGTTTTTTCGCACGGTACCATTAAAATTTCCAATACTGAGAAACAATTGCTTAACTATTTTGGTTTTGTTTTCAAATTCCTATTTTACATAAAAATTATTATCTTTCTTATTGAAATCAGAATCAATAGAAGGCTTATATTCAATAGAACTTCTATGTCTTATAGGTCTATTCAAATCTATGTTTTGGTCCCTCTGAGTTGAATAATATAGATAAAAAGATATATTTGGGTTTATTCTCATAAAAAGCCAATCTTCAACTTTCAGATTACGGAATTAGATATACAAAAATAGCTTTTTGACATTGATTTCATTAAGATGATAAAGTTTTCTTGAACTTAAAGCCCGAGATTGAAGTAGCACAGCAGCGCAACATATTAGAAAAAGCTCATAGCTTGAAGAAAACATCTCATAACTTGATCAGTGGTCTTGAAGATACATTATATTCTTAAATATTATATTAAGCTTAAAGCGAATCAACGTCTCATAAATGTGGAGATGCCAATTTTGAAGTAAAATGATTATCTTAATCTAAAAATATATTCTTCTATCTATCTATTAAGCCAATTCAGGTTCCGAAATTTTGTTAATTTAAAAATAGTATCTTGTCATTTTATACATATATGTATATTTTCTCGTCTGCACTTGTTTTTTTTATTCGGCTCATTTATTATTATTGTGATTTAAAAAAAACAAATGCAGACGACAAAATATTAAGAACATATTAGAAGATGCTCATAGCTTGAAGAAAACATCTCATAACTTGAGCAGTGGTCTTGAAGATACATCATGTTCTTAAATATTATATTAAGATTAAAGCGAATCAACGTCTCATTAATGTGGAGATGTCAATTATGAAGTAAACTGCTTATCTTAATCTAAAAATATGTTCTTATATCTATCTATTAAGCCAATAGTATCTTGTGATTTTTATAAATAGATGTCGTTTTTGTCGTCTACATTTTTTTTATTTTTTAGTTCGGTCCATTTATTATTATTATGATTTACAAAAAAAAATGCAGACGACAAAATATACATATTTGTATAAAAATGACAAGATACTATTTTTAAATTAACAAAATTTGGGATCTTGAATTAGTTTAATAGATAGATAGAAGAACATATATTTAGAATAGGATAATCATCATCATCACTTTACTTCAAAATTGCCATCTCCACATTAATGAGACGTTGATTCGCTTTAAGTTTAATACAATATTTAAGTATATGATGTATCTTCAAGACCACTGCTCAAGTTATGAGATGTTTTCTTCAAGCTATGAGCTTCTTCTGGCTTGTATAAAAATAACATACTTTTAGATTGGGATAATCATTTTACTTCAAAATTGGCATCTCCACATTAACGAGACGTTGATTCGCTTTAAGCTTAATACAATATTTAAGAATATGATGTATCTTCAAGACCACTGTTCATGTTATGAGATGTTTTATTGAAGCTATGAGCTTCTTCTAATATGTTGCGCTGGTGTGCTGCTTCAATTTCGGGCTTCATCTTTAAGCTTCAACACGATGCATATTTAGGACATAAGTTTCAAATTACTAGACGTGAGCAATAATATATGGGTTGTTACCAATACTTGAGATGCTGTGCTAATTCACTTCAGGCATCATCTCCAATCTCTAAGTATGCATCTTTATGCATCTGTGAAGACTATTGCCCAAGTTATCAAATGTAATGTTCATTGGGGTGCTTTCAATATCTTAAGATGCAGTGTTACATCAATTGAAGACGAATGCCCAAGTTATCAGATGTAATGTTCATTGGGCTGCTTTCAATATCTTAAGATGCTGGGTTACATCAGTTTTGGTATCATCTTCAAGCTTCAGTAAGATCCTCATTTAAGATGTGAGCTACAACTTACGCAACTTTGACTACAGCCTATAGACTGATTCCAACATCTTAAGTAGCTGTGATAATTTTCAGTAAGATGCTTATTTAGGATGTGAGCTACAACTCACGCAACTTTTACTTCAGCCTATAGGCTGCTTCCAACATCTCAAGTTGCTGTGCTAATTCAATTTCGGCATGATCTTCAATCTCCAAGAATATGCATCTTAAAGATGATTGCCCTTAAAGAGGGCAATCATATTGCCTCTTAAAGATGATAAAGATAAAGCTATGAGTTTCCAATATCTTGAGCTTCTTAGAATATCTTGAGCTTCTGTGCTACTTTAAGTTGTGCTGTACTTCAAGCTCCTGTAGGGTGCATATTTAAGAAGTAAGCTTCAACTTATGAGACGTACGGTTCAACCTATGAGATGCTTCTAACATACTGAGATGAAATGCTATTTCAATTTCGTATCATCTTCATAGGTATCACCTTCAAGTCATCTTTATAGGTATCATCTACAAGTGTCATATTTATAGGTATCATCTACTATAGGTATAGGTATCATGAGCTGCTTCCAATATACTGAGATGAAATGCCATTTCAATTTCGTATCATCTTCATAGGTATCACCTTCAATCCATCTTCATAGGTATCACCTTCAAGTCATCTTCATAGGTATCATCTTCAAGTATGATCTTTATGGGTATCATCTACAAGTGTCATATTTATAGGTATCATCTTCATATGTATCATCTTCATAGGTATTATCTTCATAGGTATCTTCTTCATAGGTGTGGTCTTCATAGGTATGATCTTCAAGTATCATCTTTATAGGTATCATCTTCAAGCTTCAGTAAGATGCATATTTAAGATGTAAGCCCCAAATTATGAGACGTAAGCCACAGTTTTAGAGATGCTTCCAAACATTTTGAAACATTACAGTATTTCAATTGTGGCAATAAATTCAAAGGATGTGCATCGCCCATGAAATATAATTTATTGAGCGAATGCATTTTTCCCCAAAAAAATTATGTAATGCATGTTATTTTACAGCTGCAGCAGCATTTATAATTAAAAGTACAAAGTAGTACAGATAATGGGAACAAAGCGTGCACTATTTATTTTATGCATTAATGTGTTGAATGTGGGGAAACGGGGTGCAAACGTCCCCCTGCACCCTACGTGCGCAAACCTCCCTCGACGTGGTGTGCTAATTATTTAATAAAGCTGGACGATGAAGAAGCGGTCTGCAGATTATTAAACGCGGGGCACGAGACCGTCACTCGGGGCAACCGGGGATCGATTAGTCCCCCCCACAAGCCCCCCAAAGGGGAGGGGGGTGTTTACTTTTTCATCGCGCGCCTCTGGATTATTTGTTATCGTTCGGAGCTCTCGAGCAGAAATTATTTAGGAGCAGGAATTTGGGGGGGGGGGGGGGGGGGGGGGATGGGGGGATTTATTCAATGCCCTGATTGCTTTAAGGTGAGCTAAGTGACACCGCGTTATTAATGCGCTACGACGACGCGAGAAGAGGTCGAGGATTTATAAAAGCGAGGAGGAATCACTTTACGCTAAATAACTTACAAGTTCGCTTTTCCCATGAGTATGAGTAAGTATGAGGATGTCGCTATTTATATACGAGATGCAGAGTTTATTGATTGTCTGTACAGTTTTTCATTCTTCTAACACAACTCTTAAGATAGCTACAAATAAGATTCAATGATTGGAAATAAAAAATTAACAATATTTAGAAGGTTCAGAAAATCTCTTGTTACTGATGTGACGCGAGGAAAAGAAAATTATTTGCCCAATCTTATTTATCTTTGCACGATAAACGAGTAACATCGTCGATCTTGCAACGCGTCAGTATTTGTGTGCTGTCAGAAGTGGGACACATTAAGTTAATCGTGGAATGGAAATTTTCATACAGTACTATTTTTTTAAAGTTTCTAAGTTTCTATAGAGTACTTAGAGCTAGAACTAAGTGCCAAATTTAAAGTTGGTAAAGTTTGGTATCTTCAATATAAGTAACTCACTTATTGATATCAAAAATTATTTTTACTTTTTGGTGTAAAGTTGGTAAAGTTTGGGGTAAAGAATCTTCAATATAAGAACTAACGTATAGAAATAAAAATAATAGTTTACTTTTAGGGGTAAAGTTGGTGATGGAACTTAGAACTACTAATGGTATCATAGATACTAATAATAATAATATAAAGTGGCAAGTTTACAACCCTACTATTCTCCCCATCTGCATATTAAACGTGCTGAATATCTCGCGTTTGGTGTCTTCACCAACTATTCACTATACCACACTAGGCTCACACCCTTATCGCTTTACAGTCGGCCTTGTGGATCGCTTGGCGTGAAATTATGCCTTTCCTCGCAAGGGTGGTCCTGGGGGGTAGGTCCTGAGGCCTTGAGGAATAGTAATGAGGATTCCATTAACCGCTAATGAAACACGCCCCAGCCACGAACGTCTCCTCGGCGAACAATCAAAGTTTGCTACAAGAACCGGATGTCGAGTTTCGGAGACCGGATCAGGGAAGTAATAGGGGCGGCGTGGGATCGACAAGAGGTTAAACCAGATTAGATTAGCATTTCAGAAGTGGGACGAGAAAAAAAAAACGATATTTCGAAGTGTAAATGCAAAGTACAAGTTTTTTATTTAGAGACAGGATAGGAAATCTGGGACTAATTAGAAATTTAACAGCCGAATTCGAAAAAAAAACCTATGAAAAGTTGTATTCAAAAACAGGATGGGAAATCAAAGAATATAAATTTATCAGCCGAATTCTAACACACAAAAAACGCACTAAAAGTTCGTAAAGCGAAAAATATTTTTCACAACTGATATTATCAATAATAATAATAATAATGTGTGATAACAAAAATATAAACATTATTAACAAAAGTTCCATATGAAAGTATAGAGTGTTTTATGAAAAAAATATGTAACTATTGTGATATGTTTTTGATATTATCGAATATAATGTTAAGACATATTCGATTATAAGACATGAATAATTTCATGTTGAATTTGTTTTATATATGTCGCGATATTCATAGCATTTTGGAATATTGTAGATCATTTATAATATTTTCTTTTTCTGCGACAATACGTAAACTAAGTATTTACGTACTCTTCCCTGTGCGTAAAGTGATACTTTTTAGCACAAGTGCGTATAAAAACATCCCTACTTAAAGAGTTCAAGTGTGTGTAAAGTATCACCATTAAGAAAAAAGATAGTACTTTATACACACATTTCATTGACTCGCCAATTTAAAAAAGATAGTATTTTGCATCAAATTTAAGCCGTTTTTCATAATACCTGGCGTACGAAAAACTTTGCATGACAGATTTTCGTAAAACTACTTTAAGAACTGGTATCACAAATAATTATTTTATAATCTACCTTCTACCTCGTCAATAAACAATAGAGCAATTTAAAATTATTTAAGCTTTTTAACTTGAAAATAAAATTCTAATTAAAAATTAAATAGAGACAGTTAATCAATCAATTTAGGTATTTATTTGATTTATGGTGGGGGGAGATACCGTTTTACCGTTTTTTAATTCCCTAAAATTACCATATAATTACAATATTTTTTTTGTCTACGTCAATAAACAATAGAGCAATCTTTTAATTGCCCAAAAATCCCCAAATAATTGTAATTATTTTATTGTCTACCCTCTACCTAGTCAATAAACAATAGAGCAATCTTTTAATTGCCCAAAATTACCAAATAATTGCCAATTTTAAAGTTATTGAAAGTGGTAATCGTCTTATATAAAAACTTTTAAAAATATAAAAAACATAGAAAAAATGTATTAAAAAAATCGGAATATTAACCACTTTTTTTCATCAACTGAACCCCCCATAAAAAATAATTAGTGTTTTTCTTCTTTAAGATTATCAAATAAAATTGATTCATATTAAAAAGTATAACAGTTATATTTAAAAAAAATGTGAAAAAATTAAAATTATATTAAAAAATAGGGCGGAAAGACCCCTTCTGGGGTCGATAGCGTTAATACAGATCGTTATATATATATATATATATATATATATTAAAAAATGATTAAAAATCAATAAAAAAAATCAGTCTATTAATCGCTACAATATTTTCATGAACTGCACCCACCCTCAATAAAAAAATTAGATGGGATTTTAATTGTGTAATATTATCAAATAATTGCCTGCGTAAATAGGTAGATTATTGATCAACGAAAAGGAGTAATAAGTTCGCAATAAAGCTGGTGCTAAACAAGCCATTAAATGGGGGATAATAATAGCCTGTTTACGTAGTCAACACGATATCAAAAATCGTGTAGTAAATTATGATGTCGTAAAACATTACACAAATCATCAAACAGTAATAAATACTTAATTGATCGAGATGAGATTGTAAGACGCTTAGTAGTAAAACTTTTATAGACCGTGAAAAAAAAAGACCATATTTGATCGATAATTATTACTAAAAATCAATTATAATAACAGATTTTATTGCATAAGTTGGATTTTTACCAAAATTATTAACAATCCAAAATCTAATTGATAGAAATTCCTATCATTATATCATTCCTATAAATTTTGATTTCTATCTTTCTTGATAATTATTATAACTCTAATTACTTTATATTATTACATATACTTTAATAGAGAATATTAACTTTAATATTAACTTTAATATTAAAGAATAACTTTAATAGAGAAACAGAAAAAAAAACAGAACTTTAATTATTATTTATAGGGAATTAAAAGCGCCAATGATATAGATTAGAATTAATCTATGGGCATTATAGATAGGGCAACAGATAATTATAATTATAATTTTAATTTTACAAAATCCATTAACTTACAAAAACAATGATCCTAAACAATACCGACTACTGAGATAAGAACTTATCTTGACATGCATTTATATTTGATAATGAAGTCTATTACCGCACTGAATGTGGTAATGAAACTATTATTGAACTCATTTTGATTAGCAATTTGAACGACAAAAACTTTTTTAATTAGTAAGTTTTCAGAAAATCGAGTCTATAAGTTTAACTTCCTTTCATAAATGCAATTTTTCAGAAAGCTTAAAGTGCTAAAGCTTTAGCCATATTTTGTATGTAACTTTAATAGAGAAACAGAGAAAAAAAGCAGAACTATTCTAGAGAATTAAAAGAGCTAATGGAATAGATTAGAATTGATCTATGGGCATTATATATAAGGCAATAGATAATTAGAATTTTAATTTTACAAAACCTATTAGTTTAATAAAAAAATGATCCTAAACCTTTCTGTAACAAATTTACAAATCGTTGACGTCTACGACTACTGACATAAGAACTTATCATGACATGCATTTGTATTTGATAATGAAGTTTATTACCGCACTCAATGTGGAAATGAAACTATTATTGAACTCATTTTGATGAGCAATTTATGACAAAAACTTTTTTAATTAGTAAGTTTTCAGAAAATCGAGACTATAAGTTTAACATCCTTTCATAAATGCAATTTTTCAGAAAGTTTAGAGTGCTAAAGCTTTAGCCATATTTTGTATGTAACTTTAATAGAGAAACAGAGAAAAAAGCAGAACTATACTAGAGAATTAAAATAGCTAATGCAATAGATTAGAATTCATCTATGGGCATTATAGATAGGGCAATAGATAATTAGAATTTTAATTTTACAAATCTATTAGTTTAATTTAAAAAAATATCCTAAAGCTTTCTGTAACAAATTCACAAATCGTTGAAGTTTACGACTACTGACATAAGAACTTATCATGACATGCATTTATATTTGATAATGAAGTTTATTACCGCACTGAATGTGGTAATTAAACTATTATTGAACTCATTTTTATTAGCAATTTGAACGACAAAATCTTTTTTAATTAGTAAGTTTTCAGAACATCGAGTCTATAAGTTTAACATCCTTTCATGAATGCAATTTTTCAGAAAGCTTAGAGTGTTAAAGCTTTAGCCATATTTTGTATGTAGCTTTAATAGAGATACGGAGAAAAAAGCAGAACTATTCTAGAGAATTAAAATAGCTAATGCAATAGATTACAATTCATCTATGGGCATTATAGATAGGGCAATAGATAATTAGAATTTTAATTTGAGCAATTTATGATCAAAACTGTTTTAACTAGTAGGTTTTAATAAAGTCATGTTTTTAATTTTAACTTCCTTTCATAAATGCAATTTTTCAGATAGCTTAGAGTGCTAAAGCTTTAGCCATATTTTGTATACGAATAACTTTAATAGAGAAACATAAAAAAACAGAACTATTCTAGAGAATTAAAGGAGCCAATGGAATAGATTAGAATTAATCTCTGGTCATTATAGATAGGGCAATAGATAATTCGAATTTGAAATTTACAAAACCCATTAATTTACAAAAAAAAATATCCTAAACTTTTCTGTTTTTACATTTACAACATTTACAAATCTATGACTTCAACGACTACTGATATAAGAACTTATCATGACATGCATTTATATTTGATAATGAAGTTTATTACCGCACTGAATGTCGTAATGAAACTATTATTGTACTCATTTCGATGAGCAATTTATGATAAAAACTTTTATTAACTAATAGGTTTTGAGAAAATCAAGTTTTCAATCTTAACTTCCTTTCACAAATGCAATTTTTCAGATAGCTTAAGGTGCTAAGCTTTGGCCATATTTTGCATACGAATAATTTCAGAACTATTCTAGAGAATTTATAGAGCTAATGCCATACATTAGGATTAATAGATTAGGATTAATCTATGGGCATTATAGATAAGCCAACAGATAATTAGAATTTTAATTTTACAAAACCTATTAATTTAAAATAAAATAATGATCCTAAACCTTTCTGTAACAAATTTACAAATCTACTACTTCAACGTCTACACTGAACTCATCATGACATGAATTTACGTTAGATAATGAATTTTATTACCGTACTGAATGTGGCAATGAAATTATGATGTAACGCATTTTGATGAAGAATTTATAATTAAAACTTTTATTAACTTGTAGATTTTGAGAAAATTAAGTTTTTAATTTTAACTTTGTTTCACAAATGCAATTTATCAGATAGCTCAAGTGCTAAAGTTTAAGCCATATTTTGCAAACAAAAATTATGCGTTTATCAGATTTACAATTATAATAATAGTTATTTATACAAAAGTGTGCCAAATTTTTCGAAAATGGATGTATGAAATATTTTTCTACAACCGTAGAAGTATAACATATTTAACTATAGACTAAAAATTGTGGTTTTCTTAGAATTTTTAAATGAAATACTTCGAGCACTAGTACGCAAGTTATTTTAAACACTTACTATAACAACGATGAAATAAGCATACCTGGGAAATAAGAATAATGAAAAAATGACTCACTTGCCATTCTGAAAGATGAAAAAATATATTTTTCAACGACAGTGCGTAAATTAAGTTTTTACGTACTGTTTACAGTGTGTAAAGTGATAATTTTTAGCATAAGTGCGAAAAAAATCATCTGTGTGTAAAAACATCAACTGTGCATAAAATAAGTTTTACACACAATCCCTTCTAGTATTTTCATTTTCATAATAGCTGTCGCAGAAAAAACTTGCTATAATACATTTTTAAAGGACTGTTTTTAGGCTTTTCGTTCAAGAATAATTAACGCTCATACCAAAAAAGGCATTGCTTTACGAACCTAGATCATAAATAAGTATTCTTTAGTATTAATGATGCACGGATTATATGATATGTTCTGCGTGCATTAACAAAGTGGATTCTGATAGGTCACATCCAAGTTAATCTGATCCATACTATAATCGTTTTCTTATTTTATTGGTTTTAGCTGTTTTTCATAATGACTATTACATTATTATATGAGTATGAGTATGATACATTTTAGTAAAGTAGTTGTACGAGCGCGAAATTCGTTGAACGAGGCGCAGCCGAGTATAATTAATAACTATATTTAACAGTTGCAGAAAAAAATATTAAATAATAATAAGTATAATTACGATTACTTCATATTTAAGTTTATTTCATTAACGCAAGTCCTAATTTAATTACAAGTTCGTAACGATGGACAAATTAACATCAGTTAAAGAATGCAATGAAATGGATCTGGTTTTTTATGAACAATATAATTAGCAAAAGTATCAAATTTGTTGTAAGCACTTACTACTACTCTTGACATGGAACTAATAGCACTGATGACTGCATTGTCAAATCATAAAAAAATTACTTAGTAGATTTTTGAAAATATGCTTCTACCGAACAATTTGAAATTAGACAGTTTTTTCAAACTTCAATGTCAGTTATTTTGCGGATTTTAGAAGAAAAATAAAAAAAAGTTGTAGGGCCTAATTGTTTAAATTTTGATATTCACGAATGTCAGGAAAAATAGACAAAAGACAAAACTTTTTTTATTGTATTTTATTCCGTATAAAAAATATAGCTTACCACTGGAAAAAAAGAAATTAGGATATTTGCAATTACCTCGATAATGCAAACAAAATTACACCGCTTGATTACCTTATTAATTACCTTGATTAATTATTTGGTAGGTTTTTGCAGATATACTTCTAGCGATCAATTTAAAAATAGACTGTTTTTAAAACTTTAATGATAGTTATTTTGCGAATTTTAGAAGTAAAATATAAGAAAGTTGTAGGTCCTAATTGTTTTAATTTTCATTTTCAGGATTTTTTCCGAAAAATATGTTTTAGACAAAACTTTTTTGTATCTTATTCTGTATAAAAAGTATAGGTTACCCTTGGAAAAAAGAAAGTAGGATATTTGAAAATACCCCCAAAAACGCAAAAAAATACACCGCTTGATTACCAATATTATTATTTTTTTCGAAAATGCGTTGTTAGTAGGCATATTTTACATTGTTTAAGTTTGTAGTATATGCTGTTAGAGTAGGGCAGCTTTTTTTAGACTCACTCTATATTACTTATATCATGAATTGAAGCCACGACTGTAAGTTTATTTTTATGCTGCAGCCCAATTGTCAGTTGGCTATCAACAAAGCAATTCGAACTTCTAAAACAGTGGCAATAAATAGGGTGATTAACTTACAATCCAAACCTCTACCAATTACAATATAAAAGTTTGCAAATTTCAAATTCACAAAACTGCACCATAAATCATTAATACATATAAGCATGGGCTATTTTTGCATCTATGGATTTATAATCTCCTCAACTGATAAATTGCCATTACGTTATACAGGGTGTTAAACAACAAATGTATGGTGTTTGTAGGACATGCGGTACAGACTACAATAATAATACTGATAAACTGCCATTACGTTATACCAGGTTTTAAAAAACAAATGTATGGTGTTCGTAGGACATACGGTACAGCCCAAAATAAGCATAAAAGCTTTTATAAACATGTGTCCTAATATTAACCATTTCAGAGATATGGTTTATTTTAATTTTTAGATTTTATATTTTTATGTCAGTTTTTAGTAACCAAATACATAAAACTTGTGGTCCATATCTCTTCAGCGGTTTATTTTACAACACCTGTTTATAAAGACTTTTAGGGTTATGTTGATCTGTTCTCTATGTCCTACAAATATCATACATTTGTTATTTAACATCATGTATAGCTAGGCAACTAACATCACCTATGGGAGATGAGTGTTTTATCATTCATAAAACAAAACCTCACAATCTTTAATACTGCCAATATAGCTGGACAACTAACATCACCTATGGGAGATATGGCGTGTTTTATCATTCATAAAACCCTCGCGTTTTATGAAAGATAAAACACTCATCTCCCATAGGCGATGTTAGTTGTGTAACCATATAACGTATTAAGGATTTCGAGGTGTGAAATTTGCATTGTTATTATTAAAATCTGCACTTTGAATGTAGATAAAACGCCACTTTGACGACCTGCGGCTCGTGCTATAAACTCATCCACGTGAGTAATAGCCCACTTTACGTGCTCGTTAAATAATGTACTATTATTCCGATATAAAAGTTGTAATTACGATACGGCGTGGATATTGTATCAAATTAGGTCTGAGCAATGTTGTATGAATTAACTCTGGATCCGTGACAAAGCAGCGCGAATTATCAAGTGAATTATTCAGCATCCACAGGAAGAGTAGAGTCGCTGTAAAGCTGCTCGCACAATCGCGCCTGCAAATTTAATAAGCACGACAGTTAAACCCGTCCTGTACCCCAAAACCGAACGTGGATTTTCGCCGACGCCGCTGTTTGCTTATTTACAAAGGCAAAACAGTGCGGCTCGCCTCAACACTTCAACCTTCACAAGAGGAGACCCACACAAGAAGCCAGGAGTAATTGCGTGCTTGGATGCCTCGGGCTTAATCTGATTTTCATGCGAGAAGTGGCATAACGTGTAAGAAATATTTTTCAAAGCAACTGATCGTATCAATAATAATAATAATGTGTGGTATCAAAAATATAAACTTTATTACATTACATTATATGAAAGTTTATAGAAATGAAATTTTCGCATGAAACGTCAAAACTTTTTAGACAAAACTTTTTTTTTGTATCTTAATCCGTAAAAAAAAGCTACCCTTAGAAAAAATAAAGTAGGATTTGAAATTTTCCCGAAAACATAATAAATAAATAAATTACACAGCTTGATTCCCAATAATGTTTTTTTTTCGAAAATGCGTTGTTTTCGTGATATTTCCTTATGCCCACTTAAATGAATAACACTGTATGCATTACATGCAATGATTATAGGATAATAAATCCACTTCAATGTTCTGTTCGCTGTTAATTAAGTGCCCTATACACCGAAACAACGATAATGACTATTAATTGCTATGGAAGAGATAAGTTGTATTGTTTTTATTACAAACGCAATGCAGATGTGACTGATACGGACAACCAAGCCGACCCCATTGCCCGTAATTACAGTCGTATGTACTGATAAAAGTGATATAAAGCACGACCAAATTATAACCGTTGTATTCATATCTAATTCAGCATAGAAAATTTATAATAGAAGGCAGGAAATTTTAATAATTGTACGTGAAGCTCATTAAATGTGACACAGAATAGTACTGTATTACAAGTTAATTAATTATTAATTCTGGATAATTAGCAGCAATTATATTCCTAAATATGGATTATTGAGAATAAAGTTCATTGGTAAATATTCATACTGGATATGATTCATATTCATATAGGAACCAATTTTAATTACTAAATATGAATAATTAGTATTAAATCAATTGCAACTCTATTTATGATAAAAAATAATTCACTTTGCCGACGGTGATTGGCCATAGCAGTAGAAATAGGGTGTCGTTAAAGTAACAGAAAGTTCGCTTAAAACACAAAGTCAAACAAAATATTTTATCATATAACGTAGTGACACTTGTATATACTTGTATATACAATATATATATATATATATATATATATATATATATATATATATACTTGTAATATACTTGTATATACTTGTAACCTGACGTACATAAGTACAATATTTTGTATAATAATGTTATTAATAAACACTAAACACTAAACTAGACACATAACTGCAACAGGTATCCCCCAAATTAATTTGGCCCTGAGTATAGAAACGCTTTCAAAACTCAAAAAAAACTTGTTACTCTTAGGCCCGTACCAATAGTCCGTACTTGAGCTTGAGTTCGACTCAAGTCGTATATTTGGTTGCGCTTGGTACATAAAAGTGTATAGAAAATACGCAACCAAATATACGACTTGAGTCGAACTCATGCTCAAGTACGGACTATAGATACGTGCCTAAGGTACCTTGCAGCAATTTCTCCAATATATTAAATATAGCAGGACATGCAACTATATCAAATGTTAGTTAAATTTCCCCATAATCTCTGTACTTATAGATTTTTCAGCAGCGTGGATTTGCTACTGAAGACATCCAAGATAATCTTAGCCTGACTATAGAAATGCTTTCACAACTCGCAAAACTTGTAACTCCACGGCATCTTGCAGCAGTCTCTCCAAATTTCTTCCACATATTAAATACAGTGTAATCCGCAATTAAGCCAAATGCCAGCTGAATTAGTTTGCAATTTCTGCACTTATAGAATGTTGAATAAGCAGCACGAGGTTGCTGTTTGAAGACGCTGCATGTTCTGATGCGCTTCGCGCTCTCATTGGCTGCCGCTGTTTGCATCATAATCTCTAATTGGCTTGCTCACTTCTGTGCCGCACAGCAGATGTAGATGCACGTGCATACGAAATGCGGGTTAATTTATTCCTGGCGTAACAAACGAAATTGCAGAAGCAAAAAGCGGCCATTGTTTGATTACAATGCATTCAATTAACGGCAAGATTTGAGATAATTGTATGGAATAAAAAGAAAAGGAATTAATTACAATAGTATGGCTTTGTAAATGAAATGTTAGAAACACACATTTCAGTCTAATAATGGTAGTTTTAACCCATATTTTTCACTGCAGTAAAACAAAAAAAAACAATTTATCAGTTATTACAAAAAAAACATGACAAAATTCTCCAGAAATTTTCAGCCAAATTGTCTTAAAGTGTCATATCAACAATTTTGATACTAAATTTGTAATGGACAGTAAGAAGGCTTAAAAAAAATGTTCAGAAAGCATTCTGAATATGTAAAAATATACAGGGTGTTCCATTTAAAATAACAAAGTTAATGGCACTTCAGGTAAAACCTGAGAACCTTTAGTTTAAGAATTACATGTGATACTATTCTCTTGCTCTCTTAAGAATTTAAGAATTTCTCACTGCAGCAATCTTATAAGTAATTTTTGTCACTTATTCAGGACATCATTCTTATTAACTTTTCAAAAAAATTGTGTTAAAGTATTTTACCAACAATTCTATCAGTGCTGCTGCACATAGATTTTGCAATGTACAAAAAAAATCTTTACAAATGTACTAATGTACTAAATGTACTACATCCAGTGTTGCCAATAATGAGATTTTGCTATGTACTAAAAAATCTATGAAAATATACTAAATGTACTAAATCCAGTATTGCCTATAGTCAGATTTTGCAATGTATTAAAAAATCTATGAAAATGTACTAATAAATGTACTAAATTCAGTATTGCCTACAATGAAATCTTGCTATGTACTAAACAATCTATGAAAACGTACTAAATATCCCAAATCCATTATTGCCAATAGTCAGATTTTGCAATGAACTAAGAAATCTATACAAATTTACTAAATCTAGTGTTGCGAATAGTCAGATTTTGCAACTTACAAAAAAGCTATAAAAATGTACTATATCCACTATTGCCAATAATTAGATTTTGCTATGTACTAAAAAAATCTATCAAAATATACTAAATGTACTAAATCCAGTATTGCCTATAGTCAGATTTTGCAATGTATTAAAAAATATATAAAAATGTACTAATAAATGTACTAAATCCAGTATTGCCTACAATGAAATTTTGCTATGTACTAAAAAAATCTATGAAAATGTACTAAATGTACTAAATCCAGTATTGCCTATAGTTAGATTTTGCAATAAACTAAGAAATCTATGAAAATGTACTAAATGTACTAAATCCAGTATTGCAACTAATCAGATTTGGTATGTACAAAAAATCTATGAAAATGTACTAAATATACTAAATCCAGTGTTGCCAATAGTAAAATTTTGATATGTACTGAAAAATCTATGAAAAAGTACTAAATGTCCTAAATCCATTATTGCTAATATTCAGATTTAGGTATGTACTAAAAAATCTATGAAAAAGTACAAAATTTCCCAAATCCATTATTGCCAATAGTCAGATTTTGCAATGTACAAATAAAAACTATATAAGTGTACTAAATCTAGTATTGCCAATAGTCAGATTTTGCAATGTACACAAAAATCTATAAAAATGTACTACTTCCAGTATTGCCAATAATAAGATTTTGCTATGTAATAAAAATTCTATGAAAAAGTACTAAATGTGCTAAATCTATTATTGCATATAGTCAGATCTTGCAATGTACTAAAAAAATCTATGAACATGTACTAAATGTACTAAATCCAGTATTACCTATAGTTAGATTTTGCAATGTACTAAAAAATATATAAAAATGTACTATATCCACTATTGCCAATAATTAGATTTTGCTATGTACTAAAAAAATCTATCAAAATATACTAAATGTACTAAATCCAGTATTGCCTATAGTCAGATTTTGCAATGTATTAAAAAATATATAAAAATGTACTAATAAATGTACTAAATCCAGTATTGCCTACAATGAAATTTTGCTAAGTACTAAAAAAATCTATGAAAATGTACTAAATGTACTAAATCCAGTATTGCCTATAGTTAGATTTTGCAATGAACTAAGAAATCTATGAAAATGTACTAAATGTACTAAATCCAGTATTGCAACTAATCAGATTTGGTATGTACAAAAAATCTATGAAAATGTACTAAATATACTAAATCCAGTGTTGCCACTAGTAAAATTTTGATATGTACTGAAAAATCTATGAAAAAGTACTAAATGTCCTAAATCCATTATTGCTAATAATCAGATTTAGGTATGTACTAAAAAATCTATGAAAAAGTACAAAATTTCCCAAATCGATTATTGCCAATAGTCAGATTTTGCAATGTACAAATAAAAACTATATAAGTGTACTAAATCTAGTATTGCCAATAGTCAGATTTTGCAATGTACACAAAAATCTATAAAAATGTACTACTTCCAGTATTGCCAATGATAAGATTTTGCTATGCACTAAAAATTCTATGAAAAAGTATTAAATGTGCTAAATCTATTATTGCCACCAGTTAAATTTTGCAATGTACTAAAAAAATCTGGGAAAATGTACTAAATGTACTAAATCCAGTATTGCATATAGTCAGATTTTGCAATGTACTAAAAAAATCTATGAACATGTACTAAATGTACTAAATCCAGTATTACCTATAGTTAGATTTTGCAATGAACTAAAAAATCTAAGGAAATGTACTAAATGTACTAAATCCAGTATTGCTTATAGTTAGATTTTGCAATGTACTAAAAAAACTATGAAAATGTACTAAATGTACTAAATCCAGTGTTGCAAATAATCATATTTGGGTATGTACTGAAAAATCTATGAAAAAGTACTAAATATCCCAAATCCATTATTGCCAATAGTCAGATTTTGCAATGTACAAACAAAATCTATACAAATGTACTAAAGCTAGTATTGCCAATAGTCAGATTTTGCAATGTAAACAAAAATCTATAAAAATGTACTAAAAAATCAATTAAAAAGTACTAAATGTACTAAATCCATTAGATTTTGCAATGTGTATGTTATTTGTGACTGCATTAACCTCATAACTCAATTTTATCACTTATTGACAACATTATTCTTATTAAATTTTTATAGAAACTATGTTAAAATATTTTACCTAGAAATTTGGTACTAAATTTGCAACAAACTACTTGTGTGAGATATTAATTAAATAATAACTCTTATTTCTCACTGTATTAACTCCATTATACAATTTTCTCACTTACTGATGACAACATTCTCATTAAATTTGTTGATGGATTGTCTTAAAATGTCAGAAAGTTAGTCTACCAATTATACTAACATGGCAGCATTGAATTCTAGTAGGTACTAAATTTGCAATTAGTAACTTTCAACAGCATTCAGTGTAATAATAATCCTTATTTCTCTCTGCAATTACCTCATAACTCAATTTTATCACTTATTGACCACCTTATTCTTATTATATTTTTAGAGGAACTATGTTAAAGTATTTTACCAACAAATTTGGTTCTAAATTTGCAACAAATAACTTGTACGAGATATCAATTAAATAATAACCGTTATTTCTCACTGCATTAAATACATTACACATTTTTTACATTTACTGATGACAAAATTCTCATTGAATTTGTAGATGGATTGTCTGCAGTTAGTCTACCAATTTTACTAACATGGCAGCATTGAATTCTAGTAGGTACGAAATTTGCAATTATAAACTTTCGACTGATTTTAGTGTAATAATAATCCTTATTTTTCACTGCATTAACCTCATAACTCATTTTTATCACTTATTGACAACATTATTCTCATTAAATTTTTAGAAAAACTATGTAAAAGTATTTCTCCTACAAATTTGGTACTAAATTTGCAACAAATAACTTGTGTGAGATATCAATTCAATAATAACCCTTATTTCTCACTGCATTAACTACATTATACAATTTTGTCACTTACTGATGACAAAATTCTCATTACATTTGTAGATGGATTGTCTTAAAATGTCAGCAAGTTAGTCTACCAATTATACTAACATGGCAGTATTGATTTCTAGTGGGTACTAAATTTGCAATTAATAACTTTCGAGAGATTTCAGTTTAATAATAATCCTTATTTCTCACTGCATCATAACCCAATTTTATCATTTATTGAGAACATTATATTCTTATTAAATTTTCAGAGAAACTATGCTAAAGTATTTTTGCAACAAATTCAGGAGAAATTTTGCAACGAATAACTTGTGCGAGATATCAATTGAATAATAACCCTTATTTATCACTGCGTTAACTACATTACACAATTTTTTCACTTACTGATAACAAAATTCTCATTAAATTTGTAGATTAATTGCCTTAAAGTGTCCTATCAGAAAGTTAGCTACCGAATTTGCAAAGGATAACTATCGCGTAATATAAGTGTAATTATAACTCATATTTCTTACTGCAGCAATCTAATAACTCATTTTTTTTATTTATTGACTACATAATTTCCATTAATTTTGAGAGAAAAAGTGTTGACATATTTTATAAACAATTTTGGTACTAAATTTGCAATGAATAACTTGAGCGAGATTTCAGTTTAATAATAACCCATATTTCTCACTAGTGTAATTAAAAATTCAATTTTCTCACTTATTAATAAGAATATGCTTATGAATTTTGCAGAGGAATTGGTTTCAAGTATCCTACTAACAATTCTAGCCCTAAATTTCTAATGAATTACATTTGAGGTATTTTAGTTTAATATTAGCCCTCATTTCTTACTGCAAATAACTAATATCTCAATTTTATCAGTTATTGACGATTCTGTCGTCAATAACATGAAATCTTTAGAAGAACCTATGATATGTCATGAAGTTTTTGCTAGTGCATTAATAATTCAATTTTCTCACTTATTAATGAGAAAATGCTTATGCATTTTACAGAGGAATGTTTTCAAGTATCCTACTAACAATTCTAGCCCTAAATTTGTAATGAATAAATTTTGAGGTATTTTAGTTTAATAATAGCCTAATTGTGGAGTTCAACCTCCAAAACTAAATCTAGAATCCCGAGCCTTAACTATATATTGAGCTAGACCTCCACACATATAAAAACATGACTACTTTTGCCATGATCTAATTTTACCACACAGCACTCAATTTTCCTGCCTGCATATGCATGCATTGCATTTGCATTTCCACCATTAATCCAATTATGCTACTTCACACTTAATTTTCTTTCCCTTGTGTATTGCATTAAAATTTACGCCATAAATCCAGTTTTGCAGCACTACATTCTATTTCGCGCAACTTTGCGGGTGGGACATGCAAATTTTATTTTTAAACTAACGCAGCGCTTGCAAAAAAGAGAAATATTATGAAAGCACGTCTCGCCGTCGCTTGAAATAGTTGATAAATTGATTTCCGATTGACGTGCGATGTCCAGTGCGTTGGAATACATTGTATGCATTGAGTGATTAATTATGCCATGCATGGCTCGTGAACGTGCTACATCGGCTTCCACGTCACTCATCATAAAAATGCGAAAAAACTTTAAAATTGAAATATTGATGCAACCGAATTTAGTTAATAATAATTAGAGCGGAAAGCAATAAATTGCCCCATTCAAGTTTAATGTGGCTACAGATATAATGACATTTATTTTTTACTCTACTATAATTGAATAATGACTCCTAGGATACGAGATGTGTAAACATGTCCATAACAACCGGGTCGTAATAAGAGGGCGTAATAAAATCATTACGCTCTAAAGTGTATTTTAATTTTAACAAGTCCATAACACTAGGGACTAATAAGAGGGCATAATAAGAGGGCATAATAAGAGGGCATAATAAGACGGCGAAATGAATTCATTTGAGATGCAAATTCTTCTTTTAAAGTGAAAAATAAAATCTTGTGTGACGGCGTCTCGGGCTAAAGCCCTCGAGCTGGATTTTATCGTTCCGGGCGTAATCATCGTAGTAACGCCCTTGGTGCATAAAGAGCTATTTAAAATGTATCGGTAAGTTCGAAATGGTTTCGAAATGCAACACGACTTCACCAAATGATTACGCTCAGCGAGCTAAATCTTCAGCTGGATTTTATCATTTTCAGGGCGTAATAATCGTAGTAACGCCCTTGGTGCATAAAGAGCTGACTAAAATGTATCAGTAAATTCGAAATATATTGAAAGGCAAACAAATTTCTTTTAAACCAAGATGTAATATCTCGAGTGCTTCGGTATCCACATAAAACTGTAGGGCCACCTATAAGTTGTAGTGCCAACTATATAAGTGGAGCTGCAGTTTTACGTTGATGTACTGCTATCATTGGCAGAGACGAGGTTTAACGTGTAATATTCGTTCCTGAATCACAAACAAATTATTATTATTATTATTATTATTAATACCAGCAGAGGGATAATAACTCATGCCTGTGAGCTCAAATTCGGGCGTACTAATTAATCAGAGCTTTAACTTACAATTCTACAAGTACGTTTATTAATAATTTTAAAGCAAAAAGGTTTCTGCCTCCCAGCAAGAATTCATTACACCGCCATCACTTCCAAAGCTTTCTCGCGCCTCTTTTAATCAAATCCTCCACAGGGGATGGGAATAAGTAAAAATAACGCTCTTTAAACACCTCTCCCAGTTTCCACCATAATTGAGTTCCAGAGCCTCGCCAAAGCTCCGGCATCCACTCAATTAATTAATCAGTTAATTAGACTGAAGGACTCCAGTCTGTGTGCATTTCATTGCAAAAGAGCGCCGAGTGTGAGGTCGCGTTTTTCACAAAGCTGATCCCGCAGTACAAAAAAAATGTAATGTAAAACGGGTTTCCTGTGATAAACTCTTGAGAGGGAAATTTACGTATTTAGATTTGCAAAAAATATTCTCCGAGAAGAAAAATATATAATGTGAAGTTTATTCCAACCGAGGGGAAAATTGAGCTATTTAAAAAATGTGCTTCATTTTTTTTCAGGAAATATACCGACTGCGCCATCCAAATACTTACTTTGATGAATTTACAATAATATATTAATTATAACTATTTTAAATTGATTTGAAATATAATTAACATTTCTGAGTACTGAGTCATTTCTCGGTACTGAACTCCTCTCTTTCAACTGATTTTTTAAAATAATTTTTCCATAACTTTCCATTAATGTAATACATATCTGCACGCATAAAAGCTTTCTGGATGCTTTAAAATAACATAAAAGCGTCTTACAAAAACTTGAATGCATGCCAAACATCTGTAAACGTAACAGTTTTCTTCTGTTATCAGTCCCCCCGTTTTCCTTCTGGATTCGGCAAGGGCTCAACGAAGTGAAACGTGAAAATTGCCGGAAACGTGGCTGGCGAAAAAAAAATTACAGGGCGCATTTGCGGAATGTATGGGGGTAAATGAAAGGTAAACGGGGTGTAATGAGGGTGCGGGTACAAAGGGCTTGCCCTACGTGACATGGCCAATGCAATTAATAAGAACGGCTCATGACGGAAAACCTACCCGCGAATTTCCGCAGTGAAAACCGACCGCTGAAACCATGAAAATTGAGCCAATGCAAAAAAAAAAAATTAAAAGTACAAATTGTGATACTTTGTTAAGAGCCGCAAATTTAATACACTTGCAGCGGTTTCCCCGACATTCTCAAGAGTATTTAAAACTAAAGTTTTGGAAGTTTAGCAAATTTAATAGATCGTTATAACATTGTTTCGTGATTAATTTGGGGATAAATTAAAGTAATACAACTTCAGCTTAAAATTGGTTAGAAAATGGTTGCCAGGCCAGAATAATTATTGAGTGGATCAACGTTAAAAATTATGTAGAAATCTACCGACTGCGCCAATTTAAAAAAAAGTATTACTTTTAGAGTTGGTAAAACTATTACAACTTGACTGTAGCAGTGATATTCTAATATGTTTGTAAAATTTGTAACTTTTGCCATCGACTAGTTTTGAGTACTAATGAAGATACATGATGTGAGACCCAATTTTTTTACTTATTATATTTTAATTTATAATTTACTTATTATTACTTTACTTATAATAATTTACTTATTATTACTTCACACGTGTGTCTACGTTTCAGAGTGATCTGATATGAACCAAAACAACGGCTATATGACATGATGATTAAACTGTAAAAAAAATAATGTACACCTCTACACAAATCTTGTAAAAGTAAGTCGAGAATTCTACCGACTGCGCCAGTTAAATAAAAAAAAAACAGTATTCCTTCTAGAGTTTGTAAAACTATTAGCACTTGTCTGTAGCAGTAACATTCTAATTTGATTGTAAAATTTATAACTTTTGCCATCGACTAGTTTTTAAAACTAATGAAGATAAACGATGTGAGATTTAAATTTTTATAAATTACTTCACAAACGTGTCTACGTTTCTGGGAGTGTTATGGTATGGGTCAAAACTACGGCTATATGACATGATGATTAAATTGTTAAAAAAATAATGTAACCTGGACATAAATCTCGTGAAAATAAGTTGAGAATTCTACCGTCTGCGCCAATTAAAAAAAAAAACAGAATTCCTTCTAGAGTTTGTAAAACTATTAGCACTTGTCTGTAGCAGTAACATTCTAATTTGATTGTAAAATATAAAACTTTTGCCATCGACTAGTTTTAAGAACTAATGAAGATAAAATATGTGAGATCTAAATTTTTATAAATTACTTCACAAACGTGTCTACGTTTCTGGGAGCGATATGGTATTTGCCAAAACTACGGCTATATGACATGATGATTAAATTGTTAAAAAAATAATGTAAACCTGGACATAAATCTTGTGAAAATAAGATGAGAATCCTACCGACTGCGCCAATAAAAAAAAACGATATTACTTCTAAAGCTTGTAAAACTATTAACACTGTCTGTAGCAGAGATATTCTAATTTGATTGTGAAATTTAAAATTTATAACTCTTGCTATCGTCTAGTTTTGAATACTAATGAAGATAAACGATGTGAGACCCAAATTTTTATTAATTACTTCACAAACTCCATGCAAAATCTGGCGATAAAATGAATTGAAAACGTTTCGTTTCAAGCACCGTTCAATCGGAGCTGGACGCATTAAATCGCCATCAATTCCCTGTGCTTGTTTTGCTGCACGAGGTTAGGGCTTATTGGTTGTCATTGGTCTAACCCTGAAGCCCTGCTGACAAATTGCCTACGAATTCCTCCTGTTTTTTCGCCTCGTCCAGGCACTTGGCTCATTAAAAAGTTTCGCCATCCTGAGGGAATTTCGTCCTTCGCGCTCGCTTTGTCTCCGATCGGCGAATTAACAGTGATTGATGGCGGATTTACGTACGCTGTTTTAAAGGATGTGAGACCCAATTTTTTATTAATTACTTCACAAATGTGTCTACGAGTGATCTAATATGGGCCTAAACTACAGCTATATCACATGATGATTAAATTGCATAAAAAATAATGAATAGCTGTACATAAATCTTGTGAAAATAAGTCAAGAATTCTACCGACTGCGCCAATTAAAAGAAAAAAAAAACAGCATTACTTCTGGAGTTTGTAAAACCATTAGGACTTGTCTGTAGCAGTAACATTCTATTTTGATGGTAAAATTTATAATCATTCTCTCGCAGGGATTCGAACCCAGGACTTCGGTAATAGGTTAATTAATTACAGGCATTTAGTGTATAATTACAGGTGGAAGGTTAACGCCAACAAGTTGAGAATCGCCTCTCGCAGAGCTTGTCAGCCGGGGTTACACGGATCAAGGTCAAAAACCCGCACTCCTCCCCCTGGAGAGCAGGTGGATTAGCTACAGAGAGGACCCGTATCAACCTCTATGACAAGGGGCAGACCCCGAGGTGTTTCCAGCTAAATAATCGAATCATGAGGCCCGCAGGTCCGCCGAGATTCCCAGATCATATTACCCGAAGGATAATGCAAATGGAAGAGAACCAGATTTGAGGAAATATTTAAATCCGCACCCAATAAAATATGCAACAAACAGGAGCTGAACAAGTGGGAGACATTTATAGATGTAATTATATAGACGGAGGTAATAGAAGATTTAGAGGGTGTATGTAAACAAAGTTGTTTGTACATTTGTGCAAAAGATCTGGAAGAATATTAAAATTTGCAAAAATTATTAGAAGATACAAACGAGCAGATTTTACGGAGGTAATAGAAGATTTAGAGGATGTATGTAATTTAAGTTGTTTGTACATTTGTACAAAAAATCTGGAAGAATATTAAAATTTGCAAAAATTATTAGAAGCTAAAAACGAGCAGATTTTACCAAGGTAATAGAAGATTTAGCGGATGTATGTAAACGAAGTTTGAACATTTGTACAAAAGGGCTGGAAGAATATTAAAATTTGCAAAAATTATTAGATGATAAAAACGAGCAGATTTTACTGAGGTAATAGAAGATTTAGAGGATGTATGTAAAAGAAGTTGTTTGAACATTTGTACAAAAGATCTGGAAGAATAATAAAATTTGCAAAAATTATTAGAAGATAATAACGCCTCAAAACGTTGAGAAAGACAAAAACATAAAAAAGCGTGATTTTTAGATTTTCATTAATTATTATTTTAAATTCAACCCTTTTAACTAAAATATTGGCAGCTACTTTCCATTTCTGATTTCCCGAAGTTATGGAAGGACCCCCATGAATCAATTGTGTGTATTTTGTAAGTAATACCTAGTATGTAGTAGCGACAGTATAGCAGGGATATACTACAAAATACTAGTAATACTACAATAACTTATATCTATCCCATACTGTACTACCATACTATACTACCATACTATATCTATCCCATACTAGCAGAGTATGGGATCCTAGAGTATCGGATCGCAGAGTATGGGATCCCATAGTATGAGAATCCAAAGGTAGAACTACTGTAGTCTTGAATCACAGATTAAGAAAAAAATGAGCTAGAGGATCTGCAAAAGATCGAAGCAATTGTCCATCAGAGCAAGGAGAAAGTGAAAAATATTGTTCAGGAGAAACCAGAATAATAAAAAATAATTAAAAAGAACAAAAAGTGATTGAAATAGAATATAATAAACTAAATTTGGGAAAGATAAAAAAAACCATGCCAACGAACTCATCGTGCTATCATCAAAACAAAATGATAATTCTAAGAGCTGGAAGAATATTAAAATTTGCAAAATTTATTAGACATTGAGAACAAGCAGATTTTAACATTGAGAAAGATCAAAACATTAAAAGCGTGATTTTTTGATTTTCTTTCAAATATATTATTATTTTAAATTCCATCCTTTTAACTAAACTAGCTCCTTTCCATTTCTGATTTCCCGTAGTTATGGAAACACTCATGAATCAATATGTGTATTTTGCAAAAAATACCGAGTATGTAGTAGTGATACTATAGCAGAGATATACTACAAAATACTAGTAATACTACAAACACTTATGCATATTCTTGTTCTTCCAGAGTACGGGATCGCAGAGTATGGGATCCCACAGTATCGGATATCAGAGTATGGGATCCCAGAGTATCGGATACCAGAGTATGGGACCCCAGAGTATCGGATCGCAGAGTATGGAATTACAGAGTATTGGAATCCAATGGCGGAAGTATGGTACTCTTGAATCACCGTTTATGAAAAAAATGAGCCAGAGGATCTGCAAAAGATCTGACCTATTATCCATCAGAGCAAGTAGAAAGTGATTCATTTTTTTTTCCAGGAGAAATCAGATTAATAAAACAAAATTAAAAGTATCAAAAGTATAAAAAGTGATCGAAATGTAATATAATAAACTAAATTTGTGTAAGAACAAAAAAATCATGCCAACGAACTCATCGTGCTATCATCAAAACAAAATGATATTTATAAGAGCTCGAAGAATATTAAAATTTGCAAAATCTATTAGAAAATGTAAACGAGCAGATTTTACCATTGAGAAAGATTAAAATATAACAAAAGTGATTTTTAGATTTTCTTTTAAATATATTATTATTTTAAATTCCACCCTTTTAACTAAAATAGGGGCAACTCCTTTCCAATTTTGATTTCCCGAAGTTACGGAAGGACTCTCATGAATCAATTGTGTGTATTTTGTAAGTAGTACCTAGTATGTAGTAGTGATACTATAGCAGGGATATACTACAAAATACTAGTAATACTACAAACACTTATGCATATTCTTGTTCTTCCAGAGTATGGGATCGCAGAGTATGGGATCCTAGAGCATCGGATACCAGAGTATGGGATCCCAGAGTATCGGATACCAGAGTATGGGATCCCAGAGTATGGGATCGCAGAGTATGGAATCCCAGAGTATGGGAATCCAATATTTGCACTACGGTAGTCTTCAATCACAGTTTAAGAAAAAAATGAGCCAGAGGATCTGCAAAAGATCGGAGCAATTGTCAATCAGAGCAAGAAGAAAGTGAAAAATATATTTCAGGAGAAATCAGATTAATGAAAAAAAATTAAAAAGGATAAAAAGTGATTGAAATATAATATAACAAAATTAAACAACACCGAATTAAACTAAATTTGGGTAAGATAAAACAAACCATGCCAACGAACTCATCATGCTATCATCAAAATAAAAATGATGATTTTAAGAGCTGGAAGAGTATTAAAATTCGCACAATCTATTAGAACATGAGAACGAGCAGATTTTAACATTGAGAAAGATCAAAACATTAAAAGCGTGATTTTTAGATTTTCTTTTAAATATATTATTATTTTTATTTTCACCATTTCAACTAAAATAGGGGCAACTCCTTTCCATTTCTGATTTCCCGAAGTTACAGAAGGACCCTCATGAATCAATTGTGTGTATTTTGTAAGTTATATCTAGTATGTAGTAGTGATACTATACTAAATGACTAAAATAGGGGGAATTGTTCAAGAGAGGAAGTAGAAAATGAAAAACATTGTAGGGAAAAGGGTGGAAATTAATATAATAATATATTTAAAAGAAAATCTAAAAATCACGCTTTTTTATGTTTGGATCTTTCTCAATGGTAAAATCTGCTAGTTCTCATCTTCTAATATATTTTGCAAATTTTAATATTCTTCCAGCTTTTAGAATCATCATATTTATTTTGATGATAGCACGATGAGTTCGTTGGCATGTTTTTTTTGATCCAGGGCAGTTCCTTTATATTTCTGATTTCCCGAAGTTATGAAAGGACTCTCATGAATCAATTGTATCTATTTGTAAGTAATACCTTGAATGTAGTAGTGATACTATAGAAGGAAGGGATATCGTACCAAATTCTAGTAATACTACAAAAACTTATGTATATTCTTGTACTTCCAGAGTATGGGATCCTTGAGTATCCGATCGCAGAGTATGGGATCCCAGAGTATGGGAATTCAATGGTGGAACTACGCTGGTCTTGACTCACAGGTTAAGTAAAAAATAAGCCAAAGGATCTGCAAAAGATCTGAGCAATTGTCCAAGAGAGCAAGTGGAAAATGAAAAACATTTTTCAGGAAGAAATCAGATCAATAAACAAATTCAAAAAGTATAAAAAGGGTTTGATATATAATATAATAAAAAAATAAATTTGGGCAAGATAAAAAAAAAAACATGCCAATGACCTCATCGTGATATCATCAAAACAAAATAATTATTATTTTTTGCAATCGCACCATTTTTCTTCTGTTTTGTTAGTTTTCATTCTCCTACTTTGATTGTTAATTTATTCTTTTTTAATGTGTTATCAATGGAAGCCAAAGCATCTTGAGCAGTTTTAGTGTGTCCGTAATATGTTGCATATACTTGTATTTATTGCTAGTTTGTCTGGCTTTCTTTATGTGTTTCCTGTAGAGCTGTACAAAGCTTTATTTTATATAGTGTACTTTTAAATAAGTGACAAATATTCTAATGAAAACTTCTATGATACACAATTGTTGTAGTGTTAAGAACTGCTGGAACTTTAAATGTGTAATTTGACTTGTGTAAAACTTTAATGTTACTTAACACCAATAAAATACTTTACTTTACTTTACTTTAGTAAATAATGCAATTTTTACGTTACTGTAACTTGACTTGTGTAAAACTTTAATGTTACTTAACACCAATAAAATACTTTATTTTACTTTACTTTACTTTAGTAAATAATGCAATTTTTACTTTACTGTAATTTGACTTGTGTAAAACTTTAATGTTACTTAAGACCAATAAAATACTTTACTTTACTTTACTTTAGTAAATATTGCAATTTGGACTTTGTAGGTATCACAGTTTATTTTAATACGGTGACTATCGTTTCGACCGAACAGTCGGTCATTTTCAAAATTGCATCATTTATTTATACATAATGTACCACAAAGTAAAAGCCTCCAGTGTTAATACATTTTTTTGTTAATATTTTTTTTCTTCGGCATTAATCATTAATCAATGATTATCAAACAAACAGAGAAACAACTTGTTACGTTTTTACCACAAAATATATATAGATATATAAATATATAAATATATATAGACGAGTTTCGACTTTATACGGTCATTTTCTTGATTGTTCAAAACTTGAAAATGACCGTAAGAAGTTATTTTTGTGATTTCTCAAGAATTTTGTGGTAAAAACATAGCACGTGGTTTATGAGTTTTTTAATATGGACAACCACGTACTAAAGATCGAAACCATCCTGATAAATAACGACTCGAGTTTTGACTTTATACGGTCATTTTCTTGATTGTTCAAAACTTGAAAATGACCGTAAGAAGTCATTTTTGTGACTTCTCAAGAATTTTGTGGTAAAAACATAGCAAGTTGTTTCTCTGTTTTTTAATATGGACAACCACGTAGTAAAGGTCGAAACCATCCTGATGATCAATGATTATTAATGATTAAAGCAATGGCCTGTATATTAATTTGTTATTGTTAAAAGAAAAAAAAAACAAGTAGAGCCACGGGCTCTAAGAATGACGTGTCCATCCGTTTGAGCAGTCTGCTATCCTTGTCTGGTACCGCATAGCAGGGGCACGATAGACAAGGATAGAGACTGCTCGGACTGACAGGCACGTCATTCTTACAGGCCGTGGCTGTGCAGGATTTTTAAATGATATTGAGTTGGCTTCAAATATTAGTTTATTACAATTGAACATCTAGAGAGCTGTACAAGAAATTACCTTATAAATGTCATACTGAGATTTGATCAACTTAATAGTTCAGTAGTGTTATGACGACGTAGTGTTATGGTTATGACCGTTATGGCAAATCATTCTGTTTCTGCCTTTTTTTTTCAAACTGCACGTTTTGGCATTAATTGGCCATAAATAAAGTATACCTTAAGTATGAATGAACGAAGTATCTTTATTGTACCTTAGTATTATGATTTAGTATCCTGCATTTCTGAATTGTATAAATTTCTTATTGAGATTTGATCAACTTAATAGTTCAGTAGTGTTATGACGACGTAGTGTTATGGTTATGACCGTTATGGCAAAACATTCTGTTTCTGCCTTTTTTTTTCAAACTGCACGTTTTGGCATTAATTGGCCATAAATAAAGTATACTTTAAGTATGAATGAACGAATTATCTTTATTGTACCTTAGTATTATGACTTAGTATCCTGCATTTCTGAATTGTATAAATTTCTTATTGAGATTTGATCAACTTAATAGTTCAGTAGTGTTATGACGACGTAGTGTTATGGTTATGACCGTTATGGCAAAACATTCTGTTTCTGCCTTTTTTTTTCAAACTGCACGTTTTGGCATTAATTGGCCATAAATAAAGTATACTTTAAGTATGAATGAACGAAGTATATTTATTGTACCTTAGTATTATGACTTAGTATCCTGCTTTCCTGAAACGCAGGAAACCAGGATACTTCGGGCACATCTTTCGGAATGACAAATATCAATTCCTACAACTAATCATGGAAGGGAGAATAGAAGGAAAACGAGGAATCCGAAGGAAGAGGTTCTCCTGGCTAAGAAATCTTAGACAATGGTAGGGAGTCAGGGATAATCCTACACTAATATGACCTGCACAAGATCGGAACGTGTTCAAACGTATGGTAGCCAACCTCCTGTGAGGAGAAGGCACTGGAAGAAGAGGTGTTATGAATAACTATGGCAATGATACATGCTAACCTACATTCACAATTATAAATGCAAAACTGTTTTTGCGTTTCATGTAAAATAACAAAAAGTGGCAGATAACATGTTTTGCCATAACACCACTGAGTTAATTCCAATTGAGCATATAGAGATCTCTGCAAAAAAATGACCGCATCAATTTCTTGAGGAGATTTGATTAACAAAATAGTTCATTCCAAGTGAACATCTACAGATCTGTGTAAGAAATGACCGTATCAATTTCTTGTGGAGATTTGATTAACAACATAGTCTATTCCAATTGAACGTTTACAGATCTGTGCAAGATATGACCGTATCAATTTCTTGTAGCGGTTTGATTAACGTTTTTGGGCCCCCTTCATCCGGTTTTAATTGGTGTATTTAACTGACTGGATCGAGCCTGTACTCGTGTGATAATTGATTCCGGGCAGGGCCAGATTAAGTGGGATCGTTTAAATGATGGAAAAGGGCACGGAAGATTACAGATCGCCACGTTAAGGTTTTAATGGGGCCATCGGTATTCCCGGCCCATGCCCCCCAAAAATCCGGGTTCCCGGATTTCTGGGGCTCTGATTTGTGCCCCCTCCAGCCAAGGAAACCAACGTGCGGCGATACGAAGGGATAATAAATTCGCCCTGTTAAGCAACACTGAGGGAAATACGGAGATTTAAGGTCGGTGGAGTGAAGGAGCTGAAATGGAAACCAGAGTGGCAGTTTTCTTCAAATGTATTTTCAGTAAGGCTTCGATCATTGATATCATACTCTTCAATTTCTGTGATTTATAAGTAAATTGTAAATCGTGCAAGTTGCAAGTATAAGACATTTTATTGGAAGCGGAAAATTATCAGGATAATGAATGTCGCATTAAATTTTGGATTAGATATTTGTATTTGCGAGAATTTGAAAGAGTAAATTAGAAATTATACATTATTGAATGATCACCATGGCAACGATTATGAATTGTCGGATGGCGCTGTAAATTTTCAAGTTCTGAAGAACGACAAACGAAAAATCAATAATAGAAAAGTTACTGTTTGGTTGGTGTTTATAAATACGACCGATGACACCTGACGCCGTAGTTTACATTTGTTCCCGGTAAAGCTCACGTCTCAATGCAGAAGAAACGAAAGATAGTTAAACAAACTGTATCGTTACGCCGATAATTGTGTATCTGTAGTGTGTAAGAATTTGTATTTTTGTTTATGTCGAAAGTATGTTTGTGAAAGTGTAGGTTACGTTAAAGCTCACGTCTCAATGAGGATGAAACGAAAGATAGTTTAGAAACAAACTGTATCGTTACGCCGATAATTGTTTCCGTTGTGGAAAGTAACAAACAAAGGTGCGACAAGTGTGTGTGTGTGTGTGTGTGTACGAACACATAAAAAAACAAGTTTAAAACAGTAATCATTTCGCATCCGATCAAATCTCCGCATCTGAGCGATAATTAGGGAAGCCAAATTAAAAACAATTAGTTTCAATACACCGATGTTTGTTTCCATTAGTGAAATAGAGCAAACAGTTAGTGCAACGAACAATTTTGTGCATACGCCAAGAAATTAAATTCCGAAACAGCTGATATATTCGAGAGAAATTGAACCCTCTTCAGCTTGCTGTCCTCGCCTGATGGCTCGGGCATTAATTGCCATATCGGCCGGAAGTATATCACTTCCTGTACTAACCACACAATATACTATTTTTTCGATTTAGAGACTACTAAAAAACATAGTTGTATTATGTAATTTTCTTGACGCATTTTCTTGTTGCGCTTTTTGAAGCTTCTTCAATTCTTAGAATTGGATTGCATTCTACATCCAGTAAGTATTTCGTAAACATAGTTTTATTATTTCATTTTCTTGATGCAATTTCTTAATGCACATGAAACTTCTTCAATTCTTACAAATGCATTCTACATCTACACTCAAATGCAAAAAAAAAAACGGGTCATTGGATCGTTGTTTGCAAAAAAAACCCTGTTTTTAAAATTTTGATGTTTGTATAGTCCTTAGAATGGAAGTTTTAGTGTTGTAGTAAATATTTGGTGACAAACAAAATCGAAAAAATCCAAATTATATTTGAGTTTACTTCTGATGTATAAAAAGTTACAATGCTACTATATATTCAAGGGTTTTCTGAAACTAATTGACTTCTTTTGTACAGAAGAAGTACCTAAATTGCACTATATCAAACGATAAAGTTTCCTTTGTATTTTATTGTATCCATCTATCAAAGTAATCATTAGGCATTCGCAAATCGAATTGCTGGTGTAATCGAATCAACCTTCTTTTTGTGCAGCTTCCTCATCCCTTTGGATTCGAGGGTTAACTGTATTGCTCCACTTCGTGATCTCCTCTGAGCTGCGCACTCACGTGCAGACTAAATTAAGTGCACGTAATCTCTGGGAATTCTGCAGGCGTCCTCAAACAGGATAATAAAGGTGGACACATGTCCTGCTTATTGCATTGGTCCTCTCAGTGTAACGTGAAAGTGATCACGATGTTATAGCAAGTATATGGCAATTAATTGCTGTGGGAATTGTTTAGTACATAGTAGATAGTAGTTGTTTAGTCTAGTAGTAGATTTATATTGATTTTAAACACTACGACCCTCGACTATAATGTGCAATTAGAATCATAATTAATGCCTACAGGCGAGTTAAAGACTTATAAACCTACATTGGCTCACGCTTTCTTATAAACCTACGTTGGCTCACGCTTTTTTATTTCCACAGAAATTTATTAGAACCTGTTGGTTTTTCTTTGCGATCTCCTTACTCGACGGTCGTGTAAATTAACGTCGCGGGGAGCTATATTTCTTTATATTTCACCCCCCCGCAATGCGCATGGGGGGATGATATTTACGGCCGGCGTATTTTATGGACCATATTTCAGGGGGGATGGGGAAGAAAAACGACCACATAAAGAAGTCGTTCAATTACAGGTGCGACAGAAATTCATGAGGCTCACTATAGTAAATCGCACATAATTACATAAATATAGGAGATAATTGTGCTACATAAATATGATGACGGTTTTTATCATGCATTAATTTTTATCACATCACTTGTTAAAATAACCACATCTGACATTATCAGTGGAAATGCAGCAATAATTAAAATCGATCACATCGATTGATTTTTGACGCCTCATTTCCTCTTGTGGTTTGAAACACGTGCGCCATGGACAAACAATGCGCTGTAATTTAATAATGCAAAACGATGTTAATGCTCTGTGTGGATCGGTCAGCGGTTTTAAGGGATTAATTCGCACCCCGTTTGATAATTTGCCTGTGATTACAGCGCACGTTTGCAAGCCTGCAATTGATAGCAACACAGTAAGTTAATTATCTACGTTTTGCTTTTCATTAATCGTTTGTTGCATTCCAACTGAGAGCATTTGCAGAGTCTATTAGTTACAACATGGTGAACAAAGCGGAAATATTTGCTTTTGAATTATGTAATAACCGAAAAAAACTTATTCACGTTAGTAATACTTCAAGAAACAAAAATATCGCTTTGTAATTTATAAATAGTATATTATAATACAAGTGCATAAGAGAGCTTTTTTAGCATGCCCCACAGAGCACAACGCGAAGCGGAGTGCTTTTTACGGTGCAGTGCTTGAAAGGCTCTTATGCATGTGTATCATACGTTGTTTTTATTATACCTGCATCGCAATGCGGAAGTAAAGAGAAAATAAGAAATATTCAGTTTCATTTTATTAGGTAGGTAAGCGTGGCTGTCAATTTTACTCGTTAACATGAAGAAGGTTGGCATTTGTTTCATCAATGTCACCTGCGTTGACGTTGATGATGTCAATGTTATCAACGAAATTCTGAAGGTTGAAACTGCTAGCTTTCAAATAACCAATAATATATGGTTATAGGCCATAGGGTCATTACTTAATTATACTGAAAATTAGTTCACCTTTTTGAAACAATGTCAATTTTTTTCTGTGAATTTAGTTTAGGAGTTTATTAAAATTTAGGAAGATGAATGTTAATGGATATCAAAAAATTCACTAAAAACTTATGCGAAAAGTAAATATAAGGTAGGTATATATTGATTGTAGAAGATTAAAGATGAGTGTTGTTAGATATCGAAAAATTCATTAAAAACTTATGCGAAAATTAAATATAAGGTAGGTACATATTGATTGTAGAAGATTGAACATGAGTTTTGTTAGATATCGGAAAATTCACTACAAACTTATGCGAAAACTACATATAAGTAGGTATCAGGTATAAGGTAACTAGGTATAAGGTAACTAGGTATAAAGTAGGTACATATTGATTGTAGAAGATTGAAGATGTGTGTTGTTAGATATCGAAAAATTCATTAAAAACTTATGCGAAAATTAAATATAAGGTAGGTACATATTGATTGTAGAAGATTGAAGATGAGTTTTGTTAGATATCGGAAAATTCACTACAAACTTATGCGAAAACTACATATAAGTAGGTATCAGGTATAAGGTAACTAGGTATAAGGTAGGTACATATTGATTGTAGAAGATTGAAGATGTGTGTTGATGGATATCGACAAATTCACTAAAAAATTATGCGAAAACTAAATATAAGGTATAAGTGTGTCGGTGTGTCCAAATCGGTGGATAGGGAGGCGAGGATCGATGGAATGGCCAGCACGATCCCCTGATATGACGTCATTAGACTTCTTCTTATGGGGATATGTCAAAAGTATTGTATACAAAACTAAACCCCTCGAGTTAGCTGACTTAAGAAGACGAATAATGCTTGCGATTAGATCGGTCACGCCTGAGATGTTGAGTAACGTTAGAAGAAATTTCTATTTAAGATTAGGATGTTGCCAAGACGTTCACGGCGAGCATTTTGAACATCTCCTCCATTGAAATTTATTGTTTTTTTTTTGTTTTTTTACATTATCAAGAAATAAACAGTATTACTTATTAGTTTTTGAGTGTGTTGTAACGAATTTCTGTAATCAAATAATTTTCTTTTTTTAATGTTAATTTTGCCAATAAATCTGAAAACACTTAATATTTCCGAAACAGTTGAAGATAGGTATAGGACATTGTACATGAAATATGTCTAGAATTTTCTGAAGAATCCAAAAATTGAATAATATACCAGGTGTTACATTTAAAATAAGAAAGTTGGTATTGGCCACGGTCACATGACACACCCTGTATAAAAAGTTTTTGTTGAAAAAAATGCGCAACTAAAAATAACAATCGATTTGTCCGAGCGTTTTTTCGAACACGCCCCCATTTATTTATTATCGAATTTATTCCATTTGGCTGATACACAGTGTATAAGTTACTAATAAATTTCCGCAGAAAATTTCCACTGCATTTGTTAAACAATTTTCCTAGAAATATCTGCAATTATACTCCCTCTATAATTTCACACGAAATTTCCCAATGAAATCTGATTTTCTACAAATACTGTGTTATGTAATAAATACTAGGAGGAAATATCCACTGCATTCCTCCAACAATTTTCCAATGAAATCTATGCAATTATACTCCCTCTTTAATTTCACACGAAATTTTCCAATGAAATTTGATTTTCTACAAATACTATGTTAGCTAATAAATAATCGGAGTAAAACTCCACTGCATGGCTCCAACAATTTTCCATTGAAAGTATGTATATATATATATATATATATATATATATATATATATATATATATATATATATATATATATATATATATATATATAGATATATACCAAATTAGCCAATTAGTGGTTTTATTAAATTTTAACCGTATTGCTCAAGCAATTTATCAATAATATCTCTGCAAAAATACTCCCATTTGCTTTGACCACAATATTTTTCAGTGAAATTTACGTCCACATATTATATTCACAAATAATTTTGGCCCAAAATAATCACTACATGGTTTCAACAATTTTCCAGTAAAAGTGCTGGAATATATTGTCAGACCAAATTTTCTAGCGAAGTCTATAATACTCTATAATAATAGTATAATAAAGTTACTAATAAATTTCCGCAGAATATTTTCACTGCATTTGTCAAAGAATTTTCCAATAAAATATCTGCAATTATACTGCCTCTTTAATTTCACACGAAATTTCCCGGAAAAATCTGATTTTCTACAAATACTGTGTTAGCTAATAAATACTCGGAGGAAATCTCCACTGCATGGCTGCAACAATTTTCCAATGAAAGTACGTACAGATACTAAATTAGCCAATTAGTGTTTGTAGGAATTTTTAACTACATTGCACAAGCGCTATTCCAGAGGAATATTTGCAATTATACTTCCATTTGCTTCCAAGGAATTATTTCCATTTGAAATGTAGCTAAATTACTAATACATTTTTAAAGAGAATGTTAATACTGAAGCAATTTTCCAATAAAATTTCTGCAATTAAATTCCCACTTAAAATTATTTCCACAGAAATTTTGTTGGGAAATCTACCTCCAGATATTAAATTAGTAACACATTTGCACAGAGAAATAGAGCTGCATTGACGAATCTATTTTCCAATAAAATATCTGCAATATAACTCCCCCACTTAAATTCTCCCATTTGCTTTCCACGGAAAATTATCCATTGAAATATAGCAAATTTATTATTACAGTTTTACAGAGAATTTTGATTGCATTGCCGAAAATATTTTCCAATAAAATATCTACGATTAAATTCGCTATAAATACTCCGATTTTCTTTCCACAGAAAATTTTACAGGGAAATCAACCTCCAGATAATAAATTTGCTAATACATTTTCACATAAAATTTTCACTGCATCGACGAAACTATTTTCCAATAAAATGTCTGCAATAAAAATCCCACTTAAATTCTCCCATTTGCTTTCCACGGAAAATTTTCCAGAGAAATTTACCTAAAGTATTAATACATTTTTACAGAGAATATTCACTGAATTACTGAAACAATAGTCCAGTAAAATATCTGCGATTAAATTCGCACTTAAATTCTCCGGTTTTCTATCCACAGAAAATGTTACAGGGAAATCTACAAATTAGCTAATACATTTTCACATAAAATTTTCACTGCATTGATGAAACTATTTTCCAATATAATGTCTGCAATAAAACTTTCACTTAAATTCTCCCATTTGCTTTCCACGGAAAATTTTCCAGAGAAATCTACCTAATGTACTAATACATTTTTACAGAGAATTTTTACTGCATTGTCGAAACAATAGTCCAATAAAATATCTGCGATTAAATTCGCACTGAATATCTCGGATTTTCTTTCCACACAAAATTTTACAGGGAAATCTACCTCCAGATATTAAATTTACTAATACATTATCACATAAAATTTTCACTGCATTGACGAAACTATTTTGCAAAAAAATATCTGCAATAAAACTCCCCAAATCTCCGATTTGCTTTCCACGGAAAAATTTCCAGGGAAATCTAAAATGGTAAAAATTTATTTGAACATAAACTTCTACTAATTATATCCAAAATATATAAATAGTTTTGCAGTAAAATGCTTCCAAAAATTTAAATAGATGGAATACTACTAATGTTTAATTTGATTTTTATGCGAACAAAAACGTACAACAGCTCTTACATATTTGAGAAATTTTAATGAGTAGTTTGTTCATGAGTAAGAAAATATTAAAGGGAAATCTAAAATAGTAAAAATTTATTTGAACAAAAACTTCTACTAAATAAATCCAAAATATATAAATAGTTTTCCAGTAAAATGGTTCCAAAAGTTTAAATAGATGGAATACTACTAAAATGATAGAAATGGATTTGAATATAAATTTCTACTAATTATATCCAAAATATATAAATAGTTTTCCAGTAAAATGGTTCCAAAAGTTCAAATAGATGGAATACTACTAATATTGAATTTGATCTTTCTGCTTTTGAACAAATACGTACAACTCTTACATTTGAGATATTTTAATGAGTAGTTAAACTTTGGGGATTCAAGACCACCCCCAGCAGAGATCTCGATTAAACGAATCCGCCGATTAAAACCGCTGATTAATTTAATCGAAATATGTGCTGGGGGTGGTCTTGAATCCTTACAGTGTAACTGCAGTAATGACTAATGGAATTTACGAATACTTACAACTATTTCGAAAATTTTATAAGGTATATGCAATGATTGTAAATATTTTACAAAATTTTACCTGTTATGTTTTTTAAAATATTTTTTTATAAACAAAACATTGTTTTTTTTTAAACTTTAGTGCTCTACCATATTATAATAGATAATAGGTACCTACTTATATGGTTATGAATATATTATACTTCAATAAGGAAGTACCTACCTAGTACCTAGCTAATGTCAGTTATAAGATTATAACTTTATGCATTAATTTTAACAATCATACGTCATTAGAATGTACTAATATTTGTTTTTTTGTTTATACATTAGCTACTACTTAGCTAATGTCAGCTATAAGATTTTAACTTTATATATTAATTTTAACAATCATACATCATTAGAATGTACTAATCTTTGTTTTTTTTTGTATTTTGATGTATATACATTAAAAAAAACAACAACAAGTATTGGTACATTCTAATGATGTATGATTGCTGAAATTAAGACTAACGTTACTGACGTTAGGACAATCATAATCAACTACACTACTCAAAATAATTATTGCGTATTTTGATTGTTTGGTTTCCAAGTACCTACAAAAACGAAACATCGTCAACTTAAAAAAAAAATAATAGTGTTCTTTGGAATATGCGATTATTCTTTTGATACATCATTAGAATGTAGAATTTTTCTTTATTTTGTAGTATTGTAGTATTGTAGTATTTTTTATTTTGTATTTCTTTATGTTGTTTTCTTAATTTTCTAAATTAAAAAAAAAACAACGCAAAGTTTTGCTTTACCAATTCTAGTTACTATAAATTAAGTAAAATTTGATTTAAAAATGTAGCAGTACAAAACAATTAATAAAAACAAATCAGTGACAAGCATGCTTAAAATATGCGGTCCAATTTATGATTTTGCGGTGCTGCGGAAAATTCGATGATAATAATTAATGGTATTTTGAACGTAAATTAATTACGTTTTTGCACGCAGCGGGCTATTATACTAACAAATGAAACCCATTACGCGGCAATTACCGTGCACACAGACACGTACGAAATTTTCACAATAAACAAACGCAGTCGCGCGAAATTTTTCCGGAATAAATTTCCACCGCCGGGAAATTTTCCGGGAAACCGCGCCGCACGGAATTACAACTGATGCGTTTCCGGTTGGTTTTTATTGCCCGGCGTTATTAGACGCGCGCCCGATGTAAATTATTAATTTCCATTACGCCTAATGAAAATATTGATAATGGCGCGCACGGAAGTGGACTTGCTCCGGCCGTGTGATGTGGGTCGCGTGTAATTGTGCCCCTTGTAATTTCCCGCTATGAAAACTGTGATTGCTATTGTACATACAATATTAAACCATGGAAAATTTGACCTTTTTAAGCAAACTTTTGATACTTCCCAACTGAATGTGTAAGTTAAAAATGCGACAGATTCCTCATGAATAAGAGTAGTTAAGCTGTGCTGGTTCTGGCTCACCGGATGAAATCTAGCGCTGGATCTCGTTCACCTGTCAAACACGTAAAAACTTCTCAGAAAATGAGAAAAATGTCTTTCAAAACGTGAAAGTCTATCAAACGACGTTTATTTGGTTTTCCAGAAAACGTGAAAAACTTCTCTCAAAACGTGAAAACCTTTTAATCGTCGTGTATTTTGTTTTCCAGAAAACTTTAAAAACGTGTCTCAAAATGGTGAAAACCTCTCAGAAAACTTGAAAAATAATAACGGCTTTCACATTTTTGAGAGGTGGGCCAGAACCAGCGCTAGATTTCATCGGATGAGCCAGAACCAGCGCAGCTTTACTACTAATAAGGGAAAATTTTGGGAAACTAAAAAAAACGATGTTTTCTTTTGGAATCGTATTTCAAGAAAAGTTACAGGTAATAATTTGTAGTTATGGTGGATAAAAACCCACTGATAATATATATATATATATATATATTTTATGTAACTGACAGTTAAGATATAGATAAAAAAGTGATGGAATGTTTTTGGTATATTTTTGGAATAAGTATGTCTCTTAAATTGTAAGTTTGTTTGGTAACCACTTGATGAAACATATTTAATAAAGGAAATTTTCGCGAAAGATGTGAAGACACATGGTACAAGTTTCACAGATTTTTTTTATATATTGATACGCTACAATTGTTTCGGTTGTTACACGAGTTGAAAGAATACTGAGGTAGTATTCATCATAACATTTTTCTGTGAAAACCAAGTGTCTTATTTTCCTTTTTTTTGAAGGATGTTTCAAGTCAGTCTTTCAATTTAGGTCGGTTTCTACAAAGTTGAGTATAAGGAATCTACTGGATAAACCCACAATGCTTAATTATTCTGCTGTTATCACTTTAACAGGATTGTCTTTTAAAATGTATAATTTATACATCCCCTTATATAACATTTACCACATATACACGCAGTAACGATTTTCCGGGACGGCACGCGTCGCGACGCCGCACAGACTTCCCACGTCGTATTTACACCACGAACGGCCCTGCGTTTTTCATTAAAGGGGCAGGCCATAGACGTGCAGCATTTCCAACTGAGGACCGTCCGGCTTTTATTGGTGTTTACTCCGGAAAATTGGACGCCCCAAACCTGGTCATAGATTTAATTGAAAATCTCGCATCAGCAAAAATCTGCGATTAAAGAGACATACATATAGGCCATTCACGATATTTTCGCGTCAGGGGAGTCTATGAATATCTAGTAATTTTGTTGGTAGTGCTTCGGAAATAACCGAATTCCCCAATGGAATTTGTCAATTTTTTTAGTTTAAGTTGTTTTCAATTTGATGTTATTTTTTTTTAAATAACATTGTTGCCAGATGTAAAGTTTAAATTCTTAAAGATAAAACGCTAGTAGCGAAAAAAAATCTAAATCTGGTCTCAAATGTCTAATAGACATCGACACAAAAAAATATCACTGAATCAGTTTGTCCAACATGACAAAAAGAAAACCCAGCCAACTCGGTTACAAAAATGTCGTGAATGAATAATATAGATACGCTTAGTTTAGATATTTGAACTCAAGCCTATTGGATGCGGGCTCATTGAGTCAGAGTCTTATGCCAAAGGCCACAGGTTCGAGCCCTTAACATTTTCACAAAAATTTTAAACCTGCAACCACATCAACATCTACACGAATGAATTGAAATGACAATAAACATTCAGATAGTTAAGGCCCGTATTTATAGTCCATATTTGAGTATGAGTTCGACTCAAGTCGCATATTTGCGTATATTTTGTTGCGTTTGGTACATAAACGTTTATAGAAAATACGCAACCAAATATACAACTTGAGTCGAACTCATGTTCAAGTACGAACTATAGATACGGGCCTGAGACACAGTCGATGATTTCATCATTAATTTCGAAGTTAACTAAAACGATTTATAAAATCGACAGGTGTCTAAATTATACAGGGTGTCCAAGATAAAAATCAACAGCATGGGGTTCTCGGACACCGTAAAAGTTACAAAGGCAGTTAAATTCCAAAAAGTTGCACAAATTAGGGGTCAGTAATATTCTGTGATGTATCAATTTCTGTGTGTAATACTAAATAAGTAAGCAAATCGAAAGTAAAACATTCTGCATTGACAAGTATGGGTTTGCTTTTGCTGAAATTTCTGAAAATTTCTGAATTGCATATTTCATATAAGATTTGCATTTAGTACACCTGAAGCTAATACTCCTAAAAATTTGGCAAAGTTTCTGTACTAAATAAGTGAGAAAAACGAAAGTATAACTTTCTGCATTGACAAGTACGGGTTTGCTTTTGCTGAAATTTCTGAAAATTTCCGAATTGCATATTTCATATTAGATTTGTGTTTAATACACCTGAGGCAAATTCTCCTGAACATTTGACAAAGTTTCTGTAGTAAATAAGTGAGAAAATCGAAAGGATAACTTTCTGCATTGACAAGTATGGGTTTGCTAATACTGAAATTTCTGAAAGTTTGTTAATTATATATTTCATATTGGATTTGTATTTAGTACACCTTAAGCTAATACTCCTGAAAATTAGACAAAGTTTCTGTATTAAATAAGTGAGCAAATGGAAAGTATAACTTTCTGAATTGACATGTATATATTTGCTATTACCGAAATTACTGAAAATTTGTTAATTGCATATTTCATATTAGAGTTATGTTTAGAACACCTAAACCTTTACTTCTGAAAATTTGACACAGTTTCTGCGTTAAATAAGTGATAAAATCGAAAGTATTACTTTCTGCATTGGCAAGTAGGGGTTTTCTATTACTGAAAGTACTGAAAATTTATTAATTGCATATTTCATATTAGATTTACGTTTAAAACACCTGAAGCTAATACTCCTAAACATTTGACAAAGTTTCTGAATTAAATAAGTGAGCAAATCAAAAGTATAACATTCTGCATTGACAAGTATGGGTTTGCTAATACTGAAATTTCTGAAAGTTTATTAATTGCATATTTCATATTGGATTTGTATTTAGTACACCTAAAGCTAATACTCCTGAAAATTTGACAAACTTGCTGCATTAAATAAGTAAGAACATTGAAAGTATAACTTTCTCCATTGACAAGTATGGGTTTGCTAATACTGAAATTTCTGAAAGTTTGTTAATTGCATATTTCATATTGGATTTGTATTTAGTACACCTGACGCTAATACTCCTGAAAATTTGACAAAGTTGCTGCATTAAATAAGTAAGAACATCGAAAGTATAATGTTCTGCATTGACAAGTATAGGTTTGCTAATACTGAAATTTCTGAAAAATTGTTAATTACATATTTCTTTTTGGATTAGTATTTAGTATACCTGAAGCTAATACTCTTGAAAATTTGACAAAGTTTCTGTATTAAATAAGTGAGAAAATCGAAAGTATAATTTTCTGCATTGACATGTATGGGTTAGCTATTACTGAACTTTCTGAACATATATTAATTATATTTTGCACATTACATTTGTGTATTGTACATCTAAAGCCAATCCTCCTGAAAATTTGACAAAGTTTCTGCATTAAATAAGTGAGAAAATCCTAAGTATTACTTTCTGAATTGACAAGTATGGGTTAGCTATTACTGAAATAACTGAAAGTTTGTTAATTGCATATTTCATATCGGATCTGTGTTTAATACACCTGAGGCTAATTCTACTGAAAATTTGACAAAGTTTCTGTATTAAATAAGTGAGCAAATCGAAAGTATAACTTTCTGAATTGATAAGTATATATTTGCTATTACCCAAATTACTGAAAACTTGTTAATTGCATATTTCATATTATAGTTAAGTTAAGAACACCTGAAGCTAATACTCCTGAAAATTTGACACAGTTTCTGGGTTAAATAAGTGAGAAAATCGAAAGTATTACTTTCTGCATTGACAAGTATGGGTTAGCTATTACTGAAATAACTGAAAGTTTGTTAAATGCATATTTCATATCGGATTTGTGTTTAATACACCTGAGGCTAACTCTACTGAAAATTTGACAAAGTTTCTGTATTAAATAAGTGAGAAAATCGAAAGTATAATTTTCTGCATTGACATGTACGGGTTAGCTATTACTGAACTTTCTGAACATATATTAATTATATTTTGCACATTACATTTGTGTATAGTACATCTAAAGCTAATCCTCCTGAAAATTTGACAAAATTTATGCATTAAATAAGTGAGATAATCCAAAGTATTACTTTCTGCATTGTCAAGTATGGGTTAGCTATTACTGAAGTTAATGAAAATTTATTAATTGCATATTTCAAATAAGATTTGTATTTAGAACACTTGAAGCTAATACTCCTTAAAATTTAACAAAATTTCTGTATTAAATAAGTGAGAAAATCGAAAGTATACTTTTCTGCATTGACAAATATGGGTGTGTTAATACTGAAAATTCTGAAAGATTGTTAAATGCATATTTCATATACTGTTTGTATTTAGTACACCTAAAGCTAAGACTCCTGAAAATATGACAAAGTTTCTGTATTAAATAATGAAAAAAATCGAAAATATTATTTTCTTCGGGGTTCTCTACTAATCAGCTAGTAACTGGCGACTAGCAATTAGCATGAATGGATGGTTTCAGGCGAACCCTTAATCGAGGAGCACGCATTTTATTTTAGCAATTATAATTTTGTTGGTGCGCATAATTTGTATATCTTGCCGCGCTTTAAAAAGGAAGTGGAGATGGAAGGAGCAGTTGGACATTAGCACGTGTACAGGACAGCAAGTCTCCAGGACCTGAACGAATTAGTTATTGAAGATTGACGTGTCGTACGCGTGGCATTACTATCAAAACCGTGTATTGTTTCAGCAGGAATTAATTCCAGCCAATAATCAATTCGTGTACACAATTTCACGGTGCTTCGATCACTATTGAGATGGTACACAAGTGTACAAACAGCGAGTGAACTTGAACGCGCAGGATTTTCAAGTTTCAAGCCGCAGTGGTACAGCAGCCGCCATGAGGCCGTTCGTACGCCATCCTGCAACACACTCATACGCATCCTTCAACAAGTAAGTTCCTTGCATCTTTCCAGTTTTTCTTATTAATTCAGCAACGCAATTAGAATTGCTCAATTATAGTACAGTAGCAAAATTAAGTCTGTTGGCAAAATTAATTAACGATATTCATTAGGCCGACTTCACAGATAGCAATCTTTCGCGCTTAACAACATTAACACGATATAATTCAGGTACTACTTCCTTGAACAATTAGAATAGCCAAGATGATAAATTCGATGAAGTACGAGATAAAATAGTTTCACTTAGAAGTAAAACTGAAATTCCAGCATGTAACGGTCATTTTACAAATGGCGGGAACAACGGTTGTGCATCACTCATTCATAACAAAAATAAATTGTCTGATGAACAAACTATGCTATTTATATGCTTCCCTAAAGGGAGAATAGTTAATATTGTTAATCTCAATCGAGACGACATATTCGAATTAAAATATCGCTTGGCAATTATTAGAAACACTTACAACAAAAAAACGCAGGTATAAATGAACATATCGTGTGCTTACAAGACGTGACCAAGTTCAAAATGACACTTTCGAGATAAATGCATTTCAACACTTTATGATAAATTCAATTTTAAATATTAATCGTTCTTCCATAATTTTCATTACCATTCCAATGAACCATGATACACACAGAAACTCTTTCGTGATAAATTCAACGAACTTTTATAGTACCTAGTCATTTCAACCGAATTTTGACTTTTTATTGTACGCCCTCGAAAGCAACGATATCTTGTATAGTCTTCCACATTGCATTGTAGATCTTGATTGTTTTGTATTATTTTAGGGTTTGAAAAACTTCGTTTGAACTCTGCAGTGGTTATCAACAACGCAAATCGGAGGAATTGGAACAAACTACTTGATAACTACAAGACACCACACACACACACACATACTCCAGTCAAGCAGTACACGAAAACATCAGGACACACATACGTAAGCTCGATACATCTCTGAAAGTTTTCTTAACAATTTGATAACACAATAACGCAACTCACATAAATGATGAATCGTCCGATGGACAAAAACTATGCTATGTACGATCTTCTCTAAAGGAAGAACCGAATAATATCGACGCATTCTTTTTTAAAAGGGATAAGCTCCATAAATACAACTTTTGCTCTACACGTTTGTACTACACTAACTTACAATACAATATTATGTTAATTAATTGGCAGTTCAATTGGAAATAATTAAGACTAAATTGGAACACAAATTTTAAAAGAAGTTTCCAATTTGATTGAAATTATGCTTAAAGAAGTTGTCTCCTGCAAAATTGGTATATTGTCGCTTATACTTTGTAAAAAAAGAATGCATAGATATGTTAATCTGAATCGAAAGGATAGATTCGTATTAAAGTATTATTGCGAAAGCGTTACAATAACAGAAACCACATTATCAATATACATGTACAAAATGAACATATACAACAATGCATATACAACAAGGAACATATACATTATTAACAAAAAACATATACCAGCATTTAGTCTTATCTAAACAATAATAATATAGTATATCTAATATTTAATATAGAAATAGTAATTATATTAATACTTTACTTATAAGACATTAGTATTTAATAAATATTGCAAGTTTTACTATGTTAGTATCAAACTTTATTAAATTATGATGAATATAGTTTTAACCACATCAGTTGGTCATTAACAAACTTACAATGACATTATACGTTTGATAATGACCAGCTTAGGTAGTCGACAATGACATTATATATAATGTACATTACGTATAATTAATAAGGATTGATACCATCAGCGTGAAAATTGCATTATACAGTATGTCCCCGGATTGAATTTACACAAAGGAATTTATTTTTATTTTTACTTTTTAATAAAAATCTTATAAAAATTATAATTCCTGCTTGATCTGAAACTACCAGTTCAATTATTGAAACTTTCATTTATTTATACAAGGTGTTGAAAAAATTTAAAATTCTTAAATCTAATTTTGACCCTTATTTATTTACTATTTGCAAAAATAATTTAAAATTACTTCTAACAACATAATAGAAAAATATAATCATTCACAAACAATCCCCCGAATGCATAAAATAATACTGATAATTTAAAAAATCGCCTACGAGAGGCATTTGCAACTATAACTATTGAAGAAATATAAAACAGTTTTCAGGAGTTCCACAGCAGGCTTTAACTGTGTGAAGAAAATGGTGGGGGATTGTTTAAATGATGTTATTTTTCTAAAGTGGCAAAAATATATATTTTTAAATTATTTAGCCAACGCCCTGTATAACTAAATCAATGTTTTAATAACTGAAATGGTAGTTTCTCACCAAGCAGGAATTTTAATTAATATAACATTTTTACTTACAGTAAATATTAAAAAAAAAAACCTATTAAACCCAATCCGGGGACATACTGTATATTCATACATATTGCATCACGAGGTAAACGCTTCTAGTGTTAATAAAAAAACATTAATATTAATATGAAAGTAAAGAAATAAAAAAGTATAAGTGAATTTTCCTTGGCTTCATTTCAGCAAATTTACCTAATATCACGCTGAAATATAAGTTAGCATCATTTATTTTTGAATGATCATGCAACCTTAGGTTAAGCTTCTAGTAGTAGTAACAATATTTTACTGGCTATCGATCTTCGACATTTTCGCCTTCGGTTTCTATTATTTAAAATAGTTACTATTTATAATAATACTATTATTTCAAAGTTCGGAAAACTACATTCAAACTAAGATTATTGTTTAATCAATTTATTACCCATGTTATTTATTTATTACATTTTATCAATCATTTCTGAAGTTTCGGAAAACTTAGTTCCCATTAGCAAAGTGGAAATAAGATGGTATTATATTAAATAATACAACTTGCGTTGTAAGACACTTTCTGAAGTTATTTCGAAATAATTATTGATGATTTTTTCCAAAAATGTTCGTCCTCTTAATTTATAATGCTACTGTAGCGTTCAGTGTCTACTGACACGTTTAATTTTGACGCGTATTCACAAATTTCGACAACTTATACGTCGATCTTTTTATCAACATTTTGCAGGGTTTATAATGTATTGAGATTTCTCATGTAGTTGTTCTGTTAAACCGGATTGCATGCAACAATATTGAATAAATTGATGAAAGTTACATTTTACACCGTATTACAGAGAAGTTCTGCAGCTCTATGGTGTGTCATTTTTTAGTTATTTCGGCAAACTAGTTCTTGATCCATATGTAATTTCTCATTGTTGATTTTGATAGCTGTGGTAGACTGAGATTGGTACAATGTATATTGATGATATGAATATTCTGATAACTGTAAGTTCCGTAACTCTTATTAGTTTACTAAAGACATCATTTAGTAATAAATTCAACTTCAGAATAATGGAAATTATCGAATTTAATACTTATACAAAGGATGCACACTTAAGTGGAATTCTAAGTACAATATTATTATATAATCTTAAAAGGATACTATTCCTTTTGCGCATTAAACAACTATTGATCAAACAAATTATGACTTCTAATAATCTAGGGTATTATATTGGAATATTATTACTACGACTTATAGATGAGGTGAGATCATGAGGTTAACTATAGGTGCGCAGTACTATGCTCGGTGTGGTGGTAGGAAGGAAAAGTTAGGCCTATGGCCTATTAATTTATGAGGATAAGTAGCTTTCATGCTACTTAAGAACATAATATTTCTTGACGCTAGTTTTTAGACATAGAATTCATATGATTTTCTTGCAATGTGAGAATGAGTAAGACCACTCTGTTCATTCGAGGAACAGAGTTCTTCTCAGTATAGTCAATCTGTAGGTTACCTATAGGTGCGCAATTTTATGCTCGGTGTGGTGGTTGGGAGGAAAAGTAAGGCCTATGGCCAATTGTTTCATGAGGTTATGTAGCTTTCATGCTACTTAAGAACATAATCTCTTTTATCGCAAGTTTTTAGACATAGAATGCATATTCTTTTCTTGCAATGCAAGAATGAGTGAGTAAGACCACTCTGTTCATTCGTGGAACAGAGATCTTCTCAGTGTAGTCAATCTGTAGGTAAACTATAGGTGCGCAGTTTTATGCTCGGTGTGGTGGATGGGAGGAAAAGTAAGGCCCATGGCCAATTGTTTCATGAGGTTAAGTAGCTTTCATGCTACTTAGGAACATAATCTCTGTTGTCGCTAGATTTTAGATATAACATGCATATGCTCTTCTTGCAATGCGAGAATAAGTGAGTAAGACCACTCTGTTCATTCGTAGAACAGAGATCTTCTCAGTATAGTCAATCTGTAGGTTAACTATAGGTGCGCAGTTTTATGCTCGGTGTGGTGGATGGGAGGAAAAGTAAGGCCCATGGCCAATTGTTTCATGAGGTTAAGTAGCTTTCATGCTACTTAAGAACATAATCTCTTTTGTCGCTAGTTTTTAGACATAGAATGCATATGCTTTCCTTGCAATGCGAGAATTAGTGAGTAAGACCACTCTGTTCATTCGTAGAACAGAGATCTTCTCAGTATAGTCAATCTGTAGGTTAACTATAGGTGCGCAGTTTTATGCTCGGTGCGGTGGATGGGAGGCAAAGTAAGGCCTATGGCCAATTGTTTCATGAGGTTATGTAGCTTTCATGCTACTTAAGAACATAATCTCTTTTGTTGCTAGTTTTAAGACATAGAATGCATATGCTTTTCTTGCAATGCGAGAATAAGTGAGTAAGACCACTCTGTTCATTCGTAGAACAGAGATCTTCTCAGTATAGTCAATCTGTAGGTTAACTATAGGTGCGCAGTTTTATGCTCGGTGTGGTGGATGGGAGGAAAAGTAAGGCCCATGGCCAATTGTTTCATGAGGTTAAGTAGCTTTCATGCTACTTAAGAACATAATCTCTTTTGTCGCTAGTTTTTAGACATAGAATGCATATGCTTTTCTTGCAATGCCAGAATAAGTGAGTAAGACCACTCTGTTCATTCGTAGAACAGAGATCTTCTCAGTATAGTCAATCTGTAGGTTAACTATAGGTGCGCAGTTTTATGCTCGGTGTGGTGGATGGGAGGAAAAGTAAGGCCCATGGCCAATTGTTTCATGAGGTTAAGTAGCTTTCATGCTACTTAAGAACATAATCTCTTTTGTCGCTAGTTTTTAGACATAGAATGCATATGCTTTTCTTGCTATGCGAGAATGAGTGAGTAAGACCACTCTGTTCATTCGTGGAACAGAGATCTTCTCAGTATAGTCAATCTGTAGGTTAACTAGAGGTGCGCAGTTTTATTCTCGGTGTGGTGGTTGGGAGGAAAAGTAAGGCCTATGGCCAATCGTTTCATGAGGTTATGTAGCTTTCATGCTACTTAAGAACATAATCTCTTTTATGGCTAGTTTTTAGACATAGAATGCATATGCTTTTCTTGCAATGCGAGAATAAGTGAGTAAGACCACTCTGTTCATTCGTAGAACAGAGATCTACTCAGTATAGTCAATCTGTAGGTTAACTATAGGTGCGCAGTTTTATGCTCGGTGTGGTGGTTGGGAGGAAAAGTAAGGCCTAGGGCCAATCGTTTCATGAGGTTATGTAGCTTTCATGCTACTTAAGAACATAATCTCTTTTGTCGCTAGTTTTTAGACATAGAATGCATATGCTTTTCTTGCTATGCGAGAATGAGTGAGTAAGACCACTCTGTTCATTCGTGGAACAGAGATCTTCTCAGTATAGTCAATCTGTAGGTTAACTAGAGGTGCGCAGTTTTATTGTCGGTGTGGTGGTTGGGAGGAAAAGTAAGGCCTATGGCCAATCGTTTCATGAGGTTATGTAGCTTTCATGCTACTTAAGAACATAATCTCTTTTATGGCTAGTTTTTAGACATAGAATGCATATGCTTTTCTTGCAATGCGAGAATAAGTGAGTAAGACCACTCTGTTCATTCGTAGAACAGAGATCTACTCAGTATAGTCAATCTGTAGGTTAACTATAGGTGCGCAGTTTTATGCTCGGTGTGGTGGTTGGGAGGAAAAGTAAGGCCTATGGCCAATCGTTTCATGAGGTTATGTAGCTTTCATGCTACTTAAGAACATAATCTCTTTTATGGCTAGTTTTTAGACATAGAATGCATATGCTTTTCTTGCAATGCGAGAATAAGTGAGTAAGACCACTCTGTTCATTCGTAGAACAGAGATCTACTCAGTATAGTCAATCTGTAGGTTAACTATAGGTGCGCAGTTTTATGCTCGGTGTGGTGGTTGGGAGGAAAAGTAAGGCCTATGGCCAATCGTTTCATGAGGTTATGTAGCTTTCATGCTACTTAAGAACATAATCTCTTTTGTCGCTAGTTTTTAGACATAGAATGCATATGCTTTTCTTGCTATGCGAGAATGAGTGAGTAAGACCACTCTGTTCATTCGTGGAACAGAGATCTTCTCAGTATAGTCAATCTGTAGGTTAACTAGAGGTGCGCAGTTTTATTCTCGGTGTGGTGGTTGGGAGGAAAAGTAAGGCCTATGGCCAATCGTTTCATGAGGTTATGTAGCTTTCATGCTACTTAAGAACATAATCTCTTTTATGGCTAGTTTTTAGACATAGAATGCATATGCTTTTCTTGCAATGCGAGAATAAGTGAGTAAGACCACTCTGTTCATTCGTAGAACAGAGATCTACTCAGTATAGTCAATCTGTAGGTTAACTATAGGTGCGCAGTTTTATGCTCGGTGTGGTGGTTGGGAGGAAAAGTAAGGCCTAGGGCCAATTGTTTCATGAGGTTATGTAGCTTTCATGCTACTTAAGAACATAATCTCTTTTATGGCTAGTTTTTAGACATAGAATGCATATGCTTTTCTTGCTATGCGAGAATGAGTGAGTAAGACCACTCTGTTCATTCGTAGAACAGAGATCTTCTCAGTATAGTCAATCTGATGGTTAACTATAGGTGCGCAGTTTTATGCTCGGTGTGGTGGTAGGGAGGAAAAGTAAGGCCAATGGCCAATTGTTTCAGTTGAGCCGTACTTCGAGGGTTGTTTAAGCATTCGTGGGACTTCATACTGTTGTTGTTGGTATTGTTGTGTGTCGTGTTGGGTTATTGTAGCATCATTCTAGCTGATGCGGGATTTAATGCAAATCGCGTTTGCTGCTTTCAAAGAGGCCCTTTGGTTATTAACACCTTCCCGGGCGGCAGCGCGCCAGGGCTTCTTGCGGAGGGGTTAAGTACCGGCTCTGGCTGATCGTAAACCCTCTCTGAAAAGGAGGTAGTCAGCTATTACGATAGGGTCAGGTATATACAGTGCTGTCGTTGGGAAAGTATTGAGAATGATGGGTCAACACTGGTGAGTACCATGCGCGGGTTTCAGTTTCTTCTGCAAAGGTCAAGAATACGCATGTGTCCGTATAGTTGAGCCGTGCTTCGAGGGTTGTTTAAGCATACGTGGGACTTTATACTGTTGTTGTTGGTATTATTGTATGGGGTGATGATTTATTGTTGCATCATTCTTGCTGATGCGGGAGTCATCGCCATTCTGTTAATTCGTAGAACAGATATCTTCTCAGTACGGCCTATCTGTAGGTTAACTATAGGTGCGCAGTTTTATGCTCGGTGTGGTGGTAGGGAGGAAAAATAAGGCCAATGGCCAATTGTTTCATGAGGTTAAGTAGCTTTCATGCTACTTAAGAACATAATCTCTTTGGTCGCTAGTTTTTAGACATAAAATGCATATGCTTTTCTTGCAATGCGAGAATAAGTGAGTAAGTCCACTCTGTTCATTCGTGGAACAGAGATCTTCTCAGTATAGTCAATCTGTAGGTTAACTATAGGTACGCAGTTTTATGCTCGGTGTGGTGGTTGGGAGGAAAAGTAAGGCTATGGCCAATTGTTTCATGAGGTTAAGTAGCTTTCATGCTACTTAAGACCATAATCTCTTTTAACGCAAGTTTTTAGACATAGAATGCATATGCTTTTCTTGCAATGCAAGAATGAGTGAGTAAGACCAATCTGTTCATTCGTGGAACAGAGATCTTCTCAGTATAGTCAATCTGTAGGTAAACTATAGGTGCGCAGTTTTATGCTCGGTGTGGTGGTAGGGACGAAAAGTAAAGCCAATGGCCAATTGTTTCAGTTGAGCCGTACTTCGAGGGTTGTTTAAGCATACGTGGTACTTCATCCTGTTGTTGTTGGTATTGTTGTGTGTCGTGTTGGGGTATTGTAGCATCATTCTAGCTGATGCGAGAATTAATGCAAAGCGCGTTTGCTGCTTTCAAAGAGGCCCTTTGGTTGTTAACACTCTCCCGGGCGGCAGCGCGCCAGGGCTTCTTGCGGAGGGGTTAAGTACCGGCTCTGGCTGATCGTAAACCCTCTCTGAAAAGGAGGTAGTCAGCTATTACGATAGGGTCAGGTATATACAGTGCTGTCGTTGGGAAAGTATTGAGAATGATGGGTCAACACTGGTGGGTACCATGCGCGGGTTTCAGTTTCTTCTGCAGAGGTCTAGAATGCGCATGCTTTCGTATAGTTGTATCGTGCTTCGAGGATTGTTTATTGTTGGAATTCTTGCTGATGCAGGATTTAATGCAAAACGCGTTTGCTGCTTTCAAAGAGGCCCATTGGTTGTTAACACCTTCCCGGGCGTCAGCGCGCCAGGGCTTCTTGCGGAGGGGTTAAGTACCGGCTCTGGCTGATCGTAAACCCTCTCTGAAAAGGAGGTAGTCAGCTATTACGATAGGGTCAGGTATATACAGTGCTGTCGTTGGGAAAGTATTGAGAATGGTGGGTCAACACTGGTGAGTACCATGCGCGGGTTTCAGTTTCTTCTGCAAAGGTCTAGAATGCGCATGCTTTCGTATAGTTGAGTCGTGCTTCGAGGATTGTTTATTGTTGGAATTCTTGCTGATGCAGGATTTAATGCAAAACGCGTTTGCTGCTTTCAAAGAGGCCCTTTGGTTGTTAACACCTTCCCGGGAGCCAGCGCGCCAGGGCTTCTTGCGGAGGGGTTAAGTACCGGCTCTGGCTGATCGTAAACCCTCTCTGAAAAGGAGGTAGTCAGCTATTACGATAGGGTCAGGTATATACAGTGCTGTCGTTGGGAAAGTATTGAGAATGAAGGGTCAACACTGGTGAGTACCATGCGCGGGTTTCAGTTTCTTCTGCAAAGGTCTAGAATGAGCATGCTTCCGTATAGTTGAGTTGTGCTTCGAGGGTTGTTTATGGTTGGAATTCTTGCTGATGCAGGATTTAATGCAAAACGCGTTTGCTGCTTTCAAAGAGGCCCTTTGGTTGTTAACACCTTCCCGGGAGCCAGCGCGCCAGGGCTTCTTGCGGAGGGGTTAAGTATCGGCTCTGGCTGATCGTAAACCCTCTCTGAAAAGGAGGTAGTCAGCTATTACGATAGGGTCAGGTATATACAGTGCTGTCGTTGGGAAAGTATTGAGAATGATGGGTCAACACTGGTGAGTACCATGCGCGGGTTTCAGTTTCTTCTGCAAAGGTCAAGAATACGCATGTGTCCGTATAGTTGAGCCGTGCTTTGAGGGTTGTTTAAGCATACGTAGGACTTTATACTGTTGTTGTTGGTATTATTGTATGGGGTGATGAGTTATTGTTGCATCATTCTTGCTGATGCGGGAGTCATCGCTATTCTGTTAATTCGTAGAACAGATATCTTCTCAGTACGGCCTATCTGTAGGTTAACTATAGGTGCGCAGTTTTATGCTCGGTGTGGTGGTAGGGAGGAAAAATAAGGCCAATGGCCAATTGTTTCATGAGGTTAAGTAGCTTTCATGCTACTTAAGAATATAATCTCTTTGGTCGCTAGTTTTTAGACATAAAATGCATATGCTTTTCTTGCAATGCGAGAATGAGTGAGTAAGACCACTCTGTTCATTCGTGGAACAGAGATCTTTTCAGTATAGTCAATCTGTAGGTTAACTATAGGTGCGCAGTTTTATGCTCGGTGTGGTGGTTGGGAGGAAAAGTAAGGCCCATGGCCAATTGTTTCATGAGGTTGAGTAGCTTTTATGCTACTTATGAACATAATCTCTTTTGTCGCTAGTTTTTAGACATAAAATGCATATGTTTTTCTTGCAATGCGAGAATGAGTGAGTAAGACCATTCTGTTCATTCGTGGAACAGAGATCTTTTCAGTATAGTCAATCTGTAGGTTAACTATAGGTACGCAGTTTTATGCTCGGTGTGGTGGTTGGGAGGAAAAGTAAGGCCTATGGCCAATTGTTTCATGAGGTTAAGTAGCTTTCATGCTACTTAGGAACATAATCTCTTTTGTCGCAAGTTTTTAGACATAAAATGCATATGCTTTTCTTGCAATGCGAGAATGAGTGAGTAAGACCACTCTGTTCATTCGTGGAACAGAGATCTTCTCAGTATAGTTAATCTGTAGATTAACTATAGGTGCGCAGTTTTATGCTCGGTGTGGTGGATGGGAGGAAAAGTAAGGTCTATGGCCAATTGTTTCATGAGGTTATGTAGCTTTCATGCTACTTAAGAACATAATCTCTTTTGTCGCTAGTTTTTAGACATAAAATGCATATGCTTTTCTTGCAATGCGAGAATAAGTGACTAAGACCACTCTGTTCATTCGTAGAACAGAGATCTTCTCAGTATAGTCAATTTGTAGGTTAACTATAGGTGCGCAGTTTTATGCTCGGTGTGGTGGTTGGGAGGAAAAGTAAGGCCAATGGCCAAATTGTTTCAGTTGAGCCGTACTTCGAGGGTTGTTTAAGCATACGTGGTACTTCATCCTGTTGTTGTTGGTATTGTTGTGTGTCGTGTTGGGGTATTGTAGCATCATTCTAGCCGATGCGAGAATTAATGCAAAGCGCGTTTGCTGCTTTCAAAGAGGCCCTTTGGTTGTTAACACTTTCCCGGGCGTCAGCGCGCCAGGGCTTCTTGCGGAGGGGTTAAGTACCGGCTCTGGCTGATCGTAAACCCTCTCTGAAAAGGAGGTAGTCAGCTATTACGATAGGGTCAGGTATATACAGTGCTGTCGTTGGGAAAGTATTGAGAATGATGGGTCAACACTGGTGAGTACCATGCGCGGGTTTCAGTTTCTTCTGCAAAGGTCTAGAATGCGCATGCTTCCGTATAGTTGAGTCGTGCTTCGAGGGTTGTTTATGGTTGGAATTCTTGCTGATGCATGATTTAATGCAAATCGCGTTTGCTGCTTTCAAAGAGGCCCTTTGGTTGTTAACACCTTCCCGGGCGGCAGGGCGCCAGGGCTTCTTGCGGAGGGGTTAAGTACCGGCTCTGGCTGATCGTAAACCCTCTCTGAAAAGGAGGTAGTCAGCTATTACGATAGGGTCAGGTATATACAGTGCTGTGGTTGGGAAAGTATTGAGAATGATGGGTCAACACTGGTGAGTACCATGCGCGGGTTTCAATTTCTTCTGCAAAGGTCTAGAATGCGCATGCTTTCGTATAGTTGAGTCGTGCTTCGAGGATTGTTTATTGTTGGAATTCTTGCTGATGCAGGATTTAATGCAAATCGCGTTTGCTGCTTTCAAAGAGGCCCTTTGGTTGTTAACACCTTCCCGGGCGGCAGCGCGCCAGGGCTTCTTGCGGAGGGGTTAAGTACCGGCTCTGGCTGATCGTAAACCCTCTCTGAAAAGGAGGTAGTCAGCTATTACGATAGGGTCAGGTATATACAGTGCTGTCGTTGGGAAAGTATTGAGAATGATGGGTCAACACTGGTGAGTAACATGCGCGGGTTTCAGTTTCTTCTGCAAAGGTCTAGAATGCGCATGCTTGCGTATAGTTGAGTCGTGCTTCGAGGATTGTTTATTGTTGGAATTCTTGCTGATGCAGGATTTAATGCAAAACGCGTTTGCTGCTTTCAAAGAGGCCCTTTGGTTGTTAACACCTTCCCGGGCGGCAGCGCGCCAGGGCTTCTTGCGGAGGGGTTAAGTACCGGCTCCGGCTGATCGTAAACCCTCTCTGAAAAGGAGGTAGTCAGCTATTACGATAGGGTAAGGTATATACAGTGCTGTCGTTGGGAAAGTATTGAGAATGATGGGTCAACACTGGTGAGTACCATGCGCGGGTTTCAGTTTCTTCTGCAAAGGTCTAGAATGCGCATGCTTTCGTATAGTTGAGTCGTGCTTCGAGGATTGTTTATTGTTGGAATTCTTGCTGATGCAGGATTTAATGCAAAACGCGTTTGCTGCTTTCAAAGAGGCCCTTTGGTTGTTAACACCTTCCCGGGCGGCAGCGCGCCAGGGCTTCTTGCGGAGGGGTTAAGTACCGGCTCTGGCTGATCGTAAACCCTCTCTGAAAAGGAGGTAGTCAGCTATTACGAAAGGGTCAGGTATATACAGTGCTGTCGTTGGGAAAGTATTGAGAATGATGGGTCAACACTGGTGAGTACCATGCGCGGGTTTCAGTTTCTTCTGCAAAGGTGTAGAATGCGCATGCTTTCGTATAGTTGAGTCGTGCTTCGAGGATTGTTTATTGTTGGAATTCTTGCTGATGCAGGATTTAATGCAAAACGCGTTTGCTGCTTTCAAAGAGGCCCTTTGGTTGTTAACACCTTCCCGGGCGGCAGCGCGCCAGGGCTTCTTACGGAGGGGTTAAGTACCGGCTCTGGCTGATCGTAAACCCTCTCTGAAAAGGAGGTAGTCAGCTATTACGATAGGGTCAGGTATATACAGTGCTATCGTTGGGAAAGTATTGAGAATGATGGGTCAACACTGGTGAGTACCATGCGCGGGTTTCAGTTTCTTCTGCAAAGGTCTAGAATGCGCATGCTTTCGTATAGTTGAGTCGTGCTTCGAGGGTTGTTTATGGTTGGAATTCTTGCTGATGCAGGATTTAATGCAAAACGCGTTTGCTGCTTTCAAAGAGGCCCTTTGGTTGTTAACACCTTCCCGGGCGTCAGCGCGCCAGGGCTTCTTGCGGAGGGGTTAAGTACCGGCTCTGGCTGATCGTAAACCCTCTCTGAAAAGGAGGTAGTCAGCTATTATGATAGGGTCAGGTATATACAGTGCTGTCGTTGGGAAAGTATTGAGAATGATGGGTCAACACTGGTGAGTACCATGCGCGGGTTTCAGTTTCTTCTGCAAAGGTCAAGAATACGCATGTGTCCGTATAGTTGAGCCGTGCTTCGAGGGTTGTTTAAGCATACGTAGGACTTTATACTGTTGTTGTTGGTATTATTGTATGGGGTGATGAGTTATTGTTGCATCATTCTTGCTGATGCGGGAGTCATCGCCATTCTGTTAATTCGTAGAACAGATATCTTCTTAGCACGGCCTATCTGTAGGTTAACTATAGGTGCGCAGTTTTATGCTCGGTGTGGTGGTAGGAAGGAAAAGTAAGGCCTATGGCCAATTGTTTCATGAGGTTAAGTAGCTTTCATGCTACTTAAGAACATAATCTCTTTTATGGCTAGTTTTTAGACATAGAATGCATATGCTTTTTTTGCAATGCGAGAATGAGTGACTCTGTTCATTCGTGGAACAGAGATCTTCTCAGTAGAGTCAATCTGTAGGTTAACTATAGGTGCGCAGTTTTATGCTCGGTGTGGTGGTAGGGAGGAAAAGTAAGGCCTATGGTCAATTGAGTTACGAGTTTAAGTAGCTTTCATGCTACTTATCAATATCATAACTTATATCGCTAGTTTTTAGACATAATACTTATATAATTTTCTTGCAATGCAAGAATGAGTAAGAAGATTTTGTTCATTCGAAGAACAGAGATCTTCTCAGTATGGACTATCTGTAGGTTAACTATAGGTGCGCAGTTTTAAGCTCGGTGTGGTGGTAGGGAGGAAAAGTAAGGCCTATGGTCAAATATACGACTTATCAGTAGGACTATCTGTAGGTTAACTATAATGTGCCATGTTATGCTCGGTGTGGTGGTTAGGAAAAAAAGTAAGGCCTATGGCCTGACTATATATGTAGGTTAACTATAGTGCGCAATTTTATGCTCGGTGTGGTGGTAGGGAGGAAAAGTAAAGCCTATGGCCAAATATGCGTCTTCTCAGTAGGACTATCTGTAGATTAACAATATTGCTCAATTTTATGCTCGGTGAGGTGGTAGGGAGGAAAAGCTAGGCCTATGGCCAAGTATTTTACGAGCATTATTTGAGCTACTCAAAAATATATCACTTATTCTTCTCAGTAGGACTATCTGCAGGTTAACTAAAGTGCGCAATATTATGCTTGGTGTGGTGGTAGGGAGGAAAAGTAAGGCCTATGGCCAATTGTGCGTCTTCTCAGTAGGACTATCTTTAGGTTAACTATAGTACGCAATTTTATACATGGTGTGGAGGTAGGGAGGAAAAGCTCACCTTATGGCCAAGTGCTTTACGAGCATCATTTGAGCTACTAACAAATGTAATATCACTTATGCTGGTGTTTCGATAAGAAATGATATACATCTCATGCAATGCGAGTGAGACCACTTTGTTCATTCGTGGAACAAATATCTCCTCAGAGAAGGGCCCTAAATTCTAAGACATGTTGCCGACTGTTACTGCAGTAATTACATTTTGTCAATTTTGCGATAGCTAAACGGTTCGTAAGCAGGTTCAAAATTTTAATTTCTACAAAGAAAAGCCTAATTTCTAAACAGTAGGAGGGCTTTAATACTAGTGTCGCTAGGCTAGGCGACTGTATAAACTGCAGTCAATATGCAAATTCTTGATCAACTTAAAAGTGCATATTTTTCGAGTCAACCGTTCCACTCCAATTGGAAATGTGTTAATTAATAGTAACTGATTTCAATGCAAATATACCTAAAAATCTAAATATATTAATGACCCTTCTTAGATAACGCTGTTGTTTAGGTAATGAGGAAATCTACCAATGCGCACATAACTATTTAGTTGTTCGCCATTGTATTATTTATTTGCCGATAACTTCACAAGGTGCTGGTGTTAAAGTTTGAGTTCTTGTTATATAATTTTACATATAGCTGAGAGGAAACTTACAAATTTGCAAAAATAATCTTAAAGATTAATTAAAACTAATGTTTCAATTAAATGTTTAAAACTAAAGTTTCAATTAACTATGTAAAACTAATGTTTCAATTAAATGTTAATTATATTTGCACAATTAAGGAAATGCAAATATGTGATATAATACGCCTAAATAATTTATATTTTTCATATCAACATCCATGGGGCTTGGAATGGTGTCGAATGGAGGCTGGAATGGAGGTATCTATAATGGCCAATGTAATGGCGATAATGGGCACTGGAATGGACAGCACGAGGCATACAGCAAATACGCGTTGAAAAACGGAGATGGTGATGACCGTGCCGAAGATCAGGCTGAATCTGGTGCTTATGGAATAGGTAATTTTGCTGTATTTAGTAGTAAATGAATGTATTAGTTGAAAAGGGGATAGATTTCTCAAGTGTAAGATTTTGGGAAACTATTAAAAACAAAACGGTTTTTGGGCATTGTGGCCAACATCGTATTACAACAAATGTTACAATTGATAATTTGTAGCTATAATTAATACACACTCACCGATAAAAATATATGTTTTTACAAGTAACAGTTAAAATATGAATAAAAAAAAATTGGCATGATTTTGAAATATGCCCCCTTCAAATATGTTCATTTTAATGTTTGTGTAATCAAGTGAAAATTTAAATGTCTGTTAACAATAACTTTCAAGCAAACATTCTAAGGACCCGTTTCTGGATTACCTCATGTTATTTATTTATTATAAATTTAAAAAATGGCATGATTTTGAAATATGAAATATGTTTATGTAATCAAGTAAAAATTTAAATGTCTGTTAACAATAACTTTGAAGCAAACATTTTAAGGACTCGTTTCTGGATTTCCTCATGTTATTAATTTGTTATATTATCTAACGCTCTTGTATTATTTTAGCTCATCACGATTCCGGAGCTTATGTTGGTGCCACAGCTGATGGTGAAGTTATGGCCACCAAGGACTTACTGCTCAAGTACTTGCCTACCATATGATTTATATCTTGGTGCAAGTAAATGCCTATGCTAATTGCTAACAAGTTGAAATGCAGTTGAACTTGTTCTTGCATAAAAATGCATTCTGTATAATAAGTACATTGTTATTTTTAATGTCATTCTTGTCCGCCTTTTGTTTTTAAATATTTTGTATATAACTTATGTACACTTTCTGTAATATTAGCGATAACAAAATATTGCTATTATTATTATTCTTGCCGCTTCTGGTAGTTGAAATATAAACTATTTTAACTTGGTAAAATGCCCAATTTTAGGCAAAAAATTGGCATTGGCATTCCTTCTACCAAGCTATAAATGTAATATTAATAGTAATAATTTTTATTTTAAGTTAAAGGTTTTATTCATAATTACCAGTTATATATATTTAAGGTTGTTTTAATAAGCACTTAGTCCGTAATTGTTTACTAAGTTTATTATTTATTTTTATCGCCTGACTAGTTTCGATTATAAAAACCATCATTTGAGGCATATGTTGCATATATCCTGAACTTATTTGAATTATAATTTGAAATTTGAAAGATATAGATGACTAATTTTAAAATAAATAAATACCAGTAAGTACTTTGTTTAAAACTACATTAACTTTTATTTACTATGAAACTACATAGAATTGTTAATAAAATATATAGAGATATGTATATTTAATTTGTTAAAACAACCTTAACTTTTATTTACTATAAAACTACATAGAATTGTTAATAAAATATATAGAGATTAGTATAAATAAGGAAATAAAAATTGTGGCAATGTTTTGAAAACTTTTGGTCATTAATGAATTTGTCAGTGATGATTATGTTGTCTAATTTTAAAATAAACAAATACCAGTAAGTACTTATTAAAACAACCTTAAATTTCTATTTACTATAAAACTACATAGAATTGTTAATAAAATATATAGAGATATGTATAATTGGTTTGTTAAAACAACCTTAACTTTTATTTACTATAAAACTACATTGAATTGTTGATAAAATATATAGAGATATGTATAAATAAGGAAATAAAAATTGTGGCAATGTTTTGCAAATTTTTGGTCTTTAATGAATATGTCAGTGATGATTATGTTTCTAATTTTAAAATAAACAAATACCAGTAAGTACTTATTAAAACAACCTTCAATTTTTATTTATTATAAAACTACACAGAATTGTTAATAAAATATATAGAGATATATATAATTAATTTGTTAAAACAACCTTAACTTTTATTTACTATAAAACTACATTGAATTGTTAATAAAATATGTAGAGATATGTATAAATAAGGAAATAAAAATTGTGGCAATGTTTTGAAAACTTTTGGTCATTAATGAATATGTCAGTGATGATTATGTTGTCTAATTTTAAAATAAGCAAATACCAGTAAGTACTTATTAAAACAACCTTAAATTTTTATTTACTATAAAACTACATAGAATTGTTAATAAAATATATAGAGATATGTATAATAAATTTGTTAAAACAACCTTAACTTTTATTTACTATAAAACTACATTGAATTATTAATAAAAAATATAGAGATATGTATAAATAAGGAAATACAAATTGTGGCAATGTTTTGAAAACTTTTGGTCATTAATGAATATGTCAGTGATGATTATGTTGTTTAATTCTAAAATAAACAAATACCAGTAAGTACTTATTAAAACAGTCCTAATTTTTTCTTTTCTATACTAGAATTGTTAATAACATATATAGAGATATGTATAATTAATTTGTTAAAACAACCTTAACTTTTATTTACTACAAAACTACATTGAATTGTTAATAAAATATATAGAGATATGTATAAATGAGGAAATTAAAATTGTGGAAATGTTTGAAAACTTTTGGTCATTAATGAATATGTCGGTGATGCTTATGTTGTCTAATTTTAAAATAAACAAATACTAGTAAGTACTTATTAAAACAACTTTCAATTTTTATTTACTATAAAACTACATAGAATTGTTAATAAAATATAGAGATATGTATAATTAATTTGTTAAAACAACCTTAACTTTTATTTACTATAAAACTACATTGAATTGTTAATAAAATATATAGAGATATGTATAAATAAGGAAATATATATTGTGGCAATGTTTTAAAAACTTTTGGTCATTAATGAATAAGTCAGTGATGATTATGTTGTCTAATTTTCATATAAAGAAATACCAGTAAGTACTTATTAAAACAATTTTAAATTTTTACTTACTATAAAACTACATAGGAATTAAAATTAATTAAATAAAAATTGTGGCAATGTTTTGAAAACTTTTGGCCATTATGAATATGTCGGTGATGATTATGTTAACAGATTCAGCAAAAATTATAAATTTTAAACCTCAAACCTCAAACCTAATATTGCCAATCACGATTGGCATACGGTATTGTTTTTTGGGGTTCTACCACAAAAAAACTTATTGAGATTATTTATAATAGAAAAAAGGTTGCTAGGACTTTGTGTGTAGCACGCCTAAATTGGTACATAACAATGTTGATTTCTACAACACAAATAAAATTAGTCATATATATGACACAAGAACAACACACATCGGATTATCTTCACAGAGATACATTTCCCAATTTTAAGCAATTGCCAAAAACAATTTTGCAGCCAAAATTGCGTCCGAAATTATTAACTTTTTGGGAGGGTCATACATATAGGAGGTGTTTCACATCAAAACTCACCAAATTGGAGTATAGTAGACGATTTTTGATGTGGATGTACACTTATGTTAATTAAATGTGGATTTTGGAATAGTGGAATTTTTGATGATGGAAAATTATGTGGATTTTACCCCATCCAACATTACATCCAATTAAATAAGAACATGTTGTTGACTTGCATATTCACTTTACTTAAATTATAATACGGCTTGGACAAAAAAAACTCCGTAATCCTAACATCACATATTGCCTCAATTATCCCAAGCAATAATTACATCCTGCATGAACCACTTACACCCACAACAAATTAATTATTCACAGCGAACAGCCGATAATTAACAAACATTAATTCGTGCCATTAACCCAATTTTCCGCAACAGGAGCATGAAAATCCATACGTCCCTTACGCTGTTGGATCATAATTTTTAACGGGTACAGCGAGGAGGATGACGTAATCATTAAAAACGACGTGCTTTTAGAAGGCGCTTAAGCGGCGAAGCGCAAAGTAGCATTGCACCACTGAAAGCTATAACGATAGTTTTAACGGCGATGCCGCAGAACGCCGCTTTCTGGTGTTAATATGCAAAATTGCATGTGGGAATATGGGAAATTTTAAGCTGTAATTGTCCGTATCTGCAGTAATCGGCGAGATTAACATGCTCGAGTTTATTGTCGCTGATTACCAAGAGCAATTATGGGAATAGTAATTGAGCTGTTTTATGTCTCGGATGTCGACTAGTAAGGACAATTAAACGTTTTTCTACAACTGTAGAACAATAATGTGATTTATTCATTTGGTCATTGCAGTACATTGCGAATGACTTTATTTATTTCAGCACAGCTGCAAGTTCACCCCGTGCACAATAAGCATCTTGTGCACTGAGTGAAGTAGCAAAGCAGCTGTCATCCAAACAGTAGAAGGTAAAATTGCCTGACACACATAATATTAGAAATCATACATTAGTAAATGCTTTTGTAATTAGTTTGTGGTTAAACTAAAGGTTGAGACTGAAAAATTGGAACACGTATAAGATGGGTGAGTCCGACACCTGAAAGGGTAAAAGGACGAACGATAAATAAAAATAAGATGGGTGGTAATCAATAAAAATGGAAAGTGATAGTGATGTTAATACGGATTTTACACCTCCTAATCTTATGGAAGCTGCACAGACTGAAAATTTTCTACCAGAATTAGCGAAAAAAAGAGAAAGGGCCCACGAAATTGTCTAGTTCCGGTACTTTTAACCTAGTGGCGCCCTTAAAATATTAAATATTTACTTTACAATTTAAACCAATTCCTAATTAATAATAAAACACCTAATGGTGGCAGTTCATCAAGCTTAAATATTTACTTTAATATTTAAACCAATTCCTAATTAATAATAAAACACCTAATGGTGGCAGTTCATCAAGCTTTGTGTGTCCAATAATAATAAAAAGGATCTGTATAATATAATACCTCGCATACAATCTCCAAATATTAATTAAAACCTTGATTAAATTTCACGTCTGCGACCCTTTCTACTTTCTTTCTGTGTTCGCTGATATTATCAAGAATGAATTACGCGATCTCGATAAGCAACGGAGCGTGTGTACTGCAAAGTTTTTTTTTTTAATATAAAAAAGTGATGCAATCAGAAAACTTCGGGCACACGAGTCTTTGAGAACTGGCTTGCTTTTATTCAAGTCAGGGCGAGTCGAGGAGCAGAGACTTTATCTACTTATACTTTAAACAAGTCAGGAGGAACAAAGTCCAAATTACTCGCGAGATTAATGGATTTAGTACGTTCTGCCAACAAACTGGGGCCCTCTATATTCAAGTCTGTTAAGGTAATATTTAGCTGCAAAAGTACTTTTAATTATTTTGGCGATTGTAAGTTCATTTTGATAAATTTTAAAATTGAAAACTTAATTAATGAACAGTTTTCAACTTTCAATCAGTTTTCCTTTAATATATCGATAGGTAAAAGCACAACCAGTATGTCCATATTTTTATTAATTTTAGTTTTGCACCATGAAGCTAGTTGTTGCACAAACATTATATGTCCTAATGTGTAGTGAAAGGGCTTATTTTAGAATTCCAATCTGTGAAAACCTCAAATATGACGTACAAAGACGTACGATATTTCATTTTGGTGATTGTAAGTTCATTTTGATAAATTTTAAAATTGAAAATTTAATTAATCAACAGTTTATCAACTTTCAATCAATTTTCTGTTAATATATCGATAGGTAAAAGCACAACCAGCATGTCCATATTTTTATTAATTTTAGTTTAGCACCATGAAGCTAGTTGTTGCACAAACATTATATGTCCTAATGTGTAGTAAAAGGGCTTATTTTGGAATTTTAATCTGTGAAAACCTGAAATATGACGTACAAGGACGTACGATATTTCATTGGAAGGGCAAAATTATCCGGATAATGAATATCGCATTAAATTTTGGATTGGACATTTGGATTTGCGAGAATTTGAAAAAGTAAATGAGAAATTATACATTATTGAATGATCACCATGGCAACGATTATGAATTGTCGGACGACGCTGTAAATTTTCAAGTTCTGAAGAACGACATACGAAAAGTCAATAATAGAAAAGTGACTATCTGGTCGGTGTTTATAAATATGACCGATGACAGCAGACGCCCCAGTTTACATTCGTTCCCGTTAAAGCTCACGTCTCAATGCGGAAGAAACGGAAGATAGTTTAGAAATAAATAGTATCGTTACGCCGATAATTGTTTTCGTTGTTTAAAGTAACAAACAAAAGTGCGACAAGTGTGTGTATACGAACACATAAACAAATTTGACAATTTGTTTATTTTTACAAATTAAAAACAATTTAAAAACAGTACTTTTTGGAGTCTGAACGTGAGTCTAAACCAATAATATGCGCGGCTTTTCATTAAAATAACACTTCATCACCGGTTATTTTTACAATTTTTTTTTCAGCGAACACTAAAGCGGGCCACCAAAATCCTGCTGCAGTAAAGAAATTAAATTAATCACCGCTCGCTCATCCCTCACAGGGTCGCATCCGAAACGGGAAAAGTTGCCGCGAACTTTTCTCGTTATTGTTGTCGCACGGACCGGACGGGTCGTAATTCCGACGTCCGTTTTTCCACGGTTTTAATTACGACCGCCAGCGGGAAAACCGCCCTTGCGGCGTCGCGACGCCATCGATTTCCCAGAAATCGGTGCTATTTCCGGCGGATAAACCGGCCCAATATTTATAAAGCACTTAACAGGTTGAGAGCGCTAATCCTGGAGCCTGTGCATATTTCAGGCGATTTGGGGAGGGCAAAAAAAAATACAATAAGGCATGAAGACGAATAAAGCCCAGCGAGATACTGAGAGTGATATAGTGAGAACTTGGTAAGTTGGGATTAGATTGTATAATATAGTCGGTCTGGGGGTAAAACTCATTAAGAAACATTTTAAGCTAACTTAATTAAATATGTAAACATATAATATAAAACATAAAACATATAAACATCAAACATATAAACAGTATAAAATAACATTTTATAACATATAAAACATATAAACATAAATATGTAAACATATTTAATTCATGTTCATTCATGTTCAACAATTCATCATCAACGTCAATTCAATTTTTTATTTCTTTCTCGTTTTGAAAATAAACTTAAAAATACAGTTAAGTAAAATTATACTTTTTATTATACTTATAGTAGAGCACTTTATTCTCTTCACAGAGATCACATCATTTTTTTTTTACAAAAATACTTATAATCGTTTCGTTTATATAGTTGAGTACTTAATAGCATTTTTGTATTGGGATATCTTTACAACTATTGAGGGATCTCCATAAATCTAGATAATTATTGCAACATCTATTGAGATCTCAAAATATAATAGAGAGAAATCAGGGAATGAAAAATCTTGCGAAATTTAATATTTAGAAATGTCTTGATATTTTAAAAATTATCGACAAATTTGGAAAAAAGAGGTAGTAATAATCTTGTTAATCATTTCTGATTTTGATGATCGAGAAATTATTGAGTAATCTCCCAAAATCCTAAGAATTATAGAGATACCTATAGATACCTCGAAAAATTTTGGGAAATCTTGGGAATTATTGGGAAAATAATTATTATTTATTGGGAAATCTGTTATTGGGATAATCTCCAAAATTAGTGTAATAAATCGTGGAATAAATTGTAAAATCTATCGGAATCTTGATGAAATTTAGAAATGTTTAGATATTATAAGAATTATTGAAATATTTGAAAAATGAAAAATATAATATACAGCATGTATATGTTTAAGTTTACAAGAGGGATTTTTTTTTTAAATTTTTACTTTTAAGTAAAAATGTTACAGGATTTATAATTCCTGTTTGGTCTGAAACTACCATTTCACGTATTAAGACATTGATTAATTTATACAGGGTGTTGGCTTATTAAAAAAGTTAAATCTAACTTTGACACTTTATGTCAAATAATTATGAAGAATAACATCATTTAAACAATACCCCACCATTTTCTTCACCCAGTTTAAGTCTGGTATGGAACTCCTGAAGACTGGTTTAGATTTCTTTAATAGTTTTTGAATTTTCGATATCATTTTCTGCATTTGGGGGATTGTTTGAATGATTTTATTTTTCTTTAATGCTGTTGTAAAAATGTAAAATGTAATTTTAAATTCCTAAAATGCAGAAAATAATACTGAAAATTTAAAAAATCGCCTACGAGAGGCATTTGAATCGATAACTATTGAAGAAATACAAAACAGATTTCAGGCGTTCCATATCAGGCTTCAATTGTGTGAAGAAAATGGTGGGGCATTGTTTAAATGATGTTATTTTTCTAAAGTGTCAAAATTAGATTCAATTTATTTTAATTTAGCCAACACCCTGTATAAATAAATCAATGTTTTATTTACTGAAATGGTAGTTTCAGACCAAGCAGGAATTTTAATTCCTATAACATTTTTACTTAAAAGTAAAAATTTAAAAAAAAATCGTCTTGTAAACTCAATCCGGGGACATACTGTATATCTAAAGAAATCTCCAAAAATTATAGGGAAATCTTGGGAATTATCAATTATCAAAAATCTCTCGCAATAATTAATATTTATGGGTAAATCTGTTGTCTGGATAATCTCCAAAATTAATGTAATAAATCTTGAAATAAATTGTAAAACCTCTCGGAATCTTGATAAAATTTAGAAATGTTCAGATATTTTAAGAATTATTGAAACATTTAGAAAATGAAAAAAATATGAGTAATAAATTTGTTAATCATTTCTGATTTTTATGATTTTGAAATTGTTGAGTAATTTCTCAAAATCTTAAGACGTATTAAGATATCTATAGGAATCTCGAAAATTATTGGAAAATCTTGGGAATTATTCAAATATCTCTCGCAATTAATAATATCTATTGGGAAATTTGTGGAAATCTTCAAAATTATTGAGACATCTTGGGAACTATCGAAAGATCTCTGCAATTATTGATATTTATTGGCAAATCTGTGAAAGCTCCAATATTATTGAGAAATGTTGGGAGTTATCGAAAACTTTTTGATCATTTGCATTTTCGATCTCGAAATTTATTTAAAATCTCCCGTAATCATTATAATCATTACAAAAATCTCTCGCAATTATTAATATTTATTGGGAAATCTGTGGAAATTTCCAAAATTATTGAAAAATCTTGGGAACTATTGAAAGATCTCTGCAATTATTGATATTTATTGGGAAATCTGTGAAATATCCAAAATTATTGAGACATCTTGGGAGTTATCGAAAACTTTTTGATCATTTGCATTTTCTATCTCCAAATTTATGAAAAATCTTTCGTAATCATTATAATCATTACAAAAATCTCACGCAATTATTAATATTTATTGGGAAATCTCTGAAAATCTCCAAAATTGTTGATAAATCTTGGGAACTATTGAAAGATCTCTGCAAGTATTGATATTTATTGGGAAATCTGTGAAATCTCCAAAATTATTGAGAAATCTAGGGAGATATCGATTTTATTTGATCATTTGCATTTTCGATCTAGAAATTAATGAAAAATCTTCCGTAACCATTATAGTTATTAGGAAATCTATCGAAAAGTCGAAAAATATTGAGAAACCGTGGAAAAAATTGGAAAATCTCTCGGAATCCTGATAATAATTTAAAATGTTTAGATATTTTGAGAATCATCGAAACATTTGTAGAATGAACAAAATGTATGTAATAATCGTGTCAACCAATTTGGATTTTCTGATTTTAATGATCTCGAAATTGTTAAACAATCTCTCCAAGTTTTGAGAATTAATGAGAAATCTGTACAATTTAAGTAGAAAGTTTATGTAGAAAGAACTCCTTGAGTAATTTCGTTTTTTATACCAAGTTATTATGATTTATATCTCACATATTTCAGAAATTAATAGTTAATCTCAGTTAATATGACAATACTGCTTAAGGCGAATGTAGTTTATGATTTTCATAATATCTATTTATGTACCAAATCATCATCATCATCGAACATTTGTAGAATGAACAAAATGTGTGTAATAATCGTGTCATACAATTAAGATTTTCTGATTTTAATGATCTCGAAATTGTTAAAAAATCTCTCCAAGTTTTGAGAATTAATGAGAAATCAGTAGAATTTATGTAGAAACTTTATGTAGAAAGAACTTCTTGAGTAATTTCATTGTTTATACCAAGTTATTATTAATTATATCTCACATATGTCAGAAATTAATAGTTAATCTCAGTTAATATGACAATACTGCTTAAGCCGAATGTCGTTCATGTTTTTCATTGTAGCTATTTATGTATCAAGGGCGTTACTAGAATGATTACGCCCGAATGATGAAATAGGAGGAGGATGATGATATTGTTCGTTCGGCATAATCATTCGTTGACACCGCCGTGGTGCATACAAGATTTAATTTTTCACTTTTTCATTTTTTAATCTAGAAAATACACTCCAGGGCGTAATGTATTCATTACGCCTTATATGTACGTTCGATCGGCATAATTATTCGGTGACACTGCCGTGGTGCATACAAGATTTTATTTTTCACTGTTTCTTTTTTTAGTCTAGAAAATACACTCCAGGGCGTAATGTATTTATTACGCCCTCTTATTACGCCCCGTTTGTTATGGAGATGTTTACATATCTCGTACAGTACATGTCAGATGTGTTGTCACTTTTGCAGTAAAATGCGGACCGACCCTATCTAAAATCCAAGCAAGGAGGGTCTTTGAACTATTATAAGCATTATGGCATGAACAGTAAAAGTTACAAAACATCTGACATGGACTATATCCTAGGAGTTATCATTCAATTATAGTAAGGTGAAAAATATTTATTTTATTTAAGGTTGTTTTAATAAGTACTTACTGGTTACTTAGTAAAACAACCTTAAATATATATACAGGGGTGTCCTGCATAGAGTGGGATTGCATGGGTATCTTTCTTATTCTTAAAGCTAGTAGCTGGTAATTATGGATGAAACCTTAAAATTGTTATTATTCACTATTGTAAATGTTTCTACTGATCTTTCTAAGAGTTATCATTTGCAATTTTAAGCTTCTCCAGCCCGGTTTTAGTGCACATGAGCATCTGATAGCCATGAAACGTTGCAATTTATGAGGCCTACACATTTTTTTACAGCCACATAAAAACCCCCCAGCGACTCCAAGTGTCCATATAATTTTCACAAGCGAAAAGTAATGCACCGCATGGAGCTGCCAGGATATCATTGCCTAAGAATGAAATTGCCGAGGAACCGCGAGGAACATAATGAATGCGAAATCTGTACGGTCGAATTGAGCGCGTTTGGAAGATTTAAAAGACACTAAAAACTTTATTAAATGGAAGAAGAAGGGAATTAATATATCCGAGCTATTCTGCGGCAATGTATATGGGCGGGTTTATTGGGTACATTAAAATGAAATAAAGATATGTTTTCGTACATAAGTTTCTTGCCATACGAAAATGTATTGATTGCAGTAGAAATGTTTTAATAAGTTTTTATGCATTTTTAACAAAGTTTCAAAACAATTTGTTATTCTTGCGTGCATTGAAGTAAGTTATGAAATAAAATAAATGAAAATCAGAAAAGCAACGATTAAAATGATATACCTACTCACTTTTTTTTCTTTATTATGATTGGGAAAACAATGGAGTTTAAACAAGTATCCGCCAAATATATTTCCATACTTTATTTTTCATAATCTTCATCGTTTTTTTTTTAATTGGAAATTTATTGATTCAAAAAGAAAAGTTTAGACTTTTCGTAGTTTTTAATGTATTTTTATTAACGTTTCTATGAATTTTGAATTAATCTTAATTTATTAACAAAATGTTTCAATGTTTCCGTTATTTAATTTTCTTGCCACGTAAAGAACTAATATTTATATAAAGAAACCTTGTTTATATAAAGAAAAGTGTTCAACGAATATTGAACAAATTTTCTGTTAATTCTGAATTTTGAAACAAATTTACAGTCATTTTGTTGCGATTAATTGAACTGTTTGAAATGTATTAAAAATGTTTTCGTTGCTTAATTTTCTTGCCAATTGGAAATTTAATAAAGAAGAAAGAAAAACAGTTTTGTGTTTTCGTGTTTTTTGTACGATTTCGAACATTTTCGTAAGTACAAGACCTTTTTTACGTTAATAATCTCAACATTGATATAATAGCAGCATAAGATTACTAATAAAAAATTAAAACTATAAAATGGGGCGTCTTTACAAGTTTTCTCTGAATTCAGAAATGTGATTGATTAATTTATTGAGCATAGTATAATTTATTACTTTATAAACCATGATAATAAATAACAATAATAATGACTATAAATTAATAATAAAAGCAAGAGACAACAAATAATAATAATCCGCCAGGAAAAAAATCCTTAATAATAATAAATACACTAATTATATAAACTTAGAATAACTATTACTTTTCCGCCGTGGATGATATTAACTTGGAAATGTTTGGAAATGCGGAAGCTTAGGATTCATAATTAAGGACACGACCGTCTTCGGGGTCGGCTAAGGGCGCAGTTCGCTCCCGAGACGCCCCGACCTTTGTAGGTGGGTGTAATTTAAGGAGATCGGATAAGGATAATTAGATGCACAAATTGTGTATTGTGCAGAGCGCTCGGCATCCTAATTGCCGTGCTCCAGGATCTATCCACAATGGAGCACAAAGAGGAAGCCTGCAGGAACTGTAAGAGCCACCGGTGAATTTGCGAGAAGTGATTACAAACAATTTGCAGGGCAAATGGACGGTTCGAGTGGTCATTCAGTCCACTTTTTTTTACAAAAGAGAAAAATAGCAAGTAGATTATTATTTTGCGTTAGGGTGAGCGCATCGCCATCTATGGGCATTAGAGCTGGTAAGAATATTATGATACAAGTGCATAAGATAACCATTCAAGCACATTTCAGGTAGAAGTGCTTTTAACAGCCGAGTGCTTGAAAGATCTTCATGCAACTTTATCATAATAGTAGTTAAGCAATAAGAGTTTCAACTCACAACCAGCAGAGATCTCGATTAAATTGATTCGCGGTTCGATTCACGGTTTTAATCACCGACTAAAACCGCCGATTAAAACCGCCAATTAAAACCGCGAATCAATTTAATCGAAATCTCTGCTGGTGTGACTTGAAACTCCAATTGCTCAACTACTCATGCGTTGTTTTTTAATATTAACACTATGTGCAACAATGCGGAAATAAAGAGAACATTAGAAACATTTAGATTCATTTGGCGTGGATGCGTATATTTCATATTCAATCGCTAACATGGAGAGGATTTGCATTAGTTGCGTCAATGTCATCTGCTATATAATAAAAGTAAAGTTAATGTCATCAATGAAATTCTGAAGGTTGAAACTGCAAGTTTCCAAATCACCAGTAATAAGGAGTATGCAACTTTTGCTTTCAACTCACCCAAAACAGAGATCAAAATTAAATTGATTCGCGGTTTTAATCGCCGGTTAAAACCGCGAATTAATTTAATCGAGATCTCTGCTGGGGGTGAGTTGAAACTCCAGTTGCTTAACTACTCATACGTTGTTTTTTACTATTACCACTATGTACCACAATGCAGAAATAAAGAGAAAATAAGAAACATTATACGTTGTTTTTACTATTACCACTATGTACCACAATGCAGAAATAAAGAGAAAATAAGAAACATTTAGATTGATTTTGCATGGATGCGTGGATGTCATTTTCAATCGCTAACACGGAGAGGATTGGCATTTATTGCGTCAATATCATCTGCTATATACGTAAATGTAATCAATGAAATTCTGAAGGTTGAAACTGCTACTTTCCAAATCACCAATAATAAAGACTATCAAACTTCTGGTTTCTAGTTTTCGGTTTCGAAATCACCAATAATAAGGAGTATAAAACTTTTAGTTTCTAGTTTTCGGTTCGCAAAACCAATGATAAGAAGTATGAAGCTTCTGGTATCTAGTTTTTGGATATAAGGAGTATCAAACTTCTGGTTTCTACTTTTCGGTTTCGAAATCACCAATAATAAGGAGTATTAAACTTCTGGTTTCTAGTTTTCAGTTTCGAAATCACCAATAATAAGGAGAATGAAGCTTCTGGTATCTAGTTTTTGGATATGGGGAGTATCAAACTTCTGGTTTCTAGTTTTCGGTATCGAAATCACCAATAATAAGGAGTATAAAACTTATAGTTTCTAGTTTGCGATTCGCAAATCACCAATAATAAGGAGTATGAAGCTTCTGGTATCTAGTTTTTGGATATACGGAGTATCAAACTTCAGGTTCCTACTTTACGGTTTCGAAATCACCAATAATAAGGAGTATTAAACTTCTGGTTTCTAGTTTTCAGTTTCGAAATCACCAATAATAAGGAGTATGAAGCTTCTGGTATCTAGTTTTTGGATACAAGGAGTATCAAACTTCTGGTTTCTACATTTCGGTTTCGAAATCACCAATAATAAGGAGTATCAAACTTCTGGTTTCTAGTTTTCAGTTTCGAAATCACCAATAATGAATGTGAAGCTTCTAATATCTAGTTTTTGGATATAAGGAGTATAAAACTTCTGGTATCTAGTTTTTGAATATAAGGAGTACAAAACTTCTGGTTTCTCGTTTTCGGTTTCAAAATCACCAATAATAGGGAGTATGAAGATTCTGATTTCTAGTTTTCGGATTTCCAGCAATAGTAAGTGTACATTTTTTATATTTATTTCAATAAAAGTTATTACTGCCTAACTGATCTAAGTTGGCTAATTGCCTATCTAATCTAAGTTGCTTAATTGATCTAATTTGGTCAACAAATGTGATTTGTTGACCAGAGATGATGATGAGAAATGATCACCGAGTGATCATTTAAATTTCAGCTCTAGTTATCTATGGAAATGTTCGCAGCCAATAAGAAATGTGATGTTACTGGGAAACTTTAAAACACGCTGTGCTAGAAAGATGGATTTTCGCACGCTTATTAGTTTGATAACAAAAGATTATGATGCAGGTGTGATAAAGATTAATTAAATCCAAGAGTCTAATAAAAACCAATAAAATAAGCTGCTCGAGTTTAAATTATGTAATTAATCCTTCACGTGGTCATAAAAAAGCCGTCGCTTGTCACACATTAAAATGATGCTAAAGCACAACGTGGACTGTAATGGTGATTAACTGCCCTAGAGCTATAATGGTAATTTATTGTTCCAGTGCTTTGGCGATAGTTTATTACCTTCGGGCTTTAATGGCATTTTATTGCTCTGGGGCTATAAAGTGATACTTTACGCTTTCAAACGAAGCTAACCAAGTGACCGTTTTAGACTTTAGATTTACCACGGTCGTACAAAATCGTAGTTATAATTATGAATTTCTTTTTATTGAATTATTCCGAATCACCAATAATAAAGAGTATGAAACTTCTGGTTTCAACTCACCCAAAACAGAGATCAAAATTAAATTTATTCGCGGTTTTAATAGCCGATTCAAACTGCGAATGCGCAAATAAAGAAAAAATAAGAAACATTTAGATTCATTTTGCGTGGATATAATTTTCAATAGCGAATCGCTATTTATTGAAGGGGTTGGTTTTAGAATATATAAAAATTAACTTCGCAATTTAAAATTCCTCGAAATTCTATTCATACAATAGCAATAATAAAGTTATAATTTTAGTTGATTATATAACAATAATATAATTCGTCATGATCTTAAATTGATCAAACACTAATAAAATAAATGAAATTATTCTTTAAATTATATTATTCTCTAAGCTTTGTGAAAAGATTATTATAATTAATTAAGTAACTTTTATCCTTTTTCATTGTGAAAAAAGGCATCGTTTTCATTGTGAAAAAAGGCATAAGGTATTTAATGAATTATTTCCTAAATTGCCGAAATTGCAATTATGAATTTATCAATATAATTCGTAATGATCTTAAATTGATCAAACAGTATATAATAAATAAAATTATTCTTTAAATTATATTATACTCTGAGCTTTGTGAACATATTATTATAATTATTTAAGTGACTTTTACCCTTTTTCATTGTGAAAAAAGGCATCGTTTTCAATGTGATAAAAGGCAAAAGTTACATAATGTAATATTTTCTAAATTGACGAAATTGCAATTATAAATTTATCAATATAACTCGTAATGATCTTAAATTGATCAAACAGTAAATAATAAATGAAATTATTCTTTAAATTATATTATTTTCTGAGCTTTATGAAAATATTATTATAATTAATTAAGTAACTTTTACCCCTTTTCATTGTGAAAAAAGGCATCGTTTTCATTGTGATAAAAGGCAAGAGTTATATAATGAATTATTTTCTAAATTGACGAAATTTCAATAACCAATTTATGCGTAAACACATATATAGTCATATTATAAAAAAATAATGGTCGAGAATTGAACCCACGACAATTAATAATAGTAATAATAATTTAAGGTTGTTATATTTAGTACTTTAAGTAATTTAGTCCAAATTCTCTGCCAAATAATGACAGTAACCAATTGCGCCATAGGTGAGGGAGCAGCAGGGATTTTTATTATTATTATTATTATTAATATTATTAGTATTATCAAGTTAATTTTAAGTTTTATACAAGATTTTATCCATAAATTGCCAGTTGATATATTTAAGGTTGTTATTTTTATTACTTAGTGGTAAGTAATATTTATTTTTATTTTATTTTACGATTTATTTCTTTCGCCTGACTAGTTTCGTTTATGAAAAACTATCATCAGAGGCATATGTATTTAATGTTTTATATCCTGAATTTATATGATATATAATTTTTAAATTTGATTGATATCTACTTAAAAAAAATAGATATCTATCGAATTTAAATTACATTTCAAATAAATTCAGCATATAAAACATTAAATACATATGCCTCGAATGATGGTTTTTCCATAACCAAAACTAGTCAAGCGAAAGAAAAAAATCATAAAATAAAATAAAAATAAATATTAACCACTATTAAATACTAAATATACTAAAAATACTAAATATTAACCATATATATATATATATATATATATGTTCATGTGTATGTTTTCACGGACGAAATGTGTTTGAACATGTTCCAGGTCTTTGAACTTCCGTGTATTGTTTTGTGTGTCCTGAAAAGGACCTTTTTCACGACGTTTCGGCAAAATCGCATTTGCCATCTTCTGGTGGATTCTTCTCGAGTGTTAGGAGAGAACTGTTCCTCCTCCTGAGAACTGTTCCATCCAGTTCTCTCCTAACACTCGAGAATAATCCACCAGAAGATGGCAAATGCGATTTTGCCGAAACGTCGTGAAAAAGGTCCTTTTCAGGACACACAAAACAATCCACGGAAGTTCAAAGACCCGGAACATGTTCAAACATATATATATATATATATATATATATATATATATATATATATATATATATATATATATGTAGGTGGATGCCAATTCAAGTTATGATCCAGTTAGAATTATTAGATTCATTGAGGTAAATTGTTGATAGACTGACATTTTATGGATAAAACCTTAAACTTGATAATACTACTAATAATAATAATAATAATATTAATTCCTGCTGCTCCCTCACCTATGGCGCAATTGGTTACTGTCATTATTTGGCAAAGAATTTTGATCCAATTACATTTTATTTTCCAATTACATTTTTACATTTTATTAGCTACAGCCTTAACTCACTAGCATAATTGTATTTTGATTGAAAACGTAGGTGGGCATACTATAATCAAACTCCAATGTAATTGAACAGTAATAATATTTTAATCATAATATTGTTTGATCCGATAGTAATAATATAACAGAATATGCAATATAAACATCCCGTAAATTTACACAAATGAATCGTTAATTTGTGCAGCCGTGTTATTGAAACTACCAGTCAAGAATCCCACCCACGACTATTGATTGGACGTAGCCTTAACTCACTTCATTACATGGGGTAATAAATGTTCCATTTTCGATTTCCATAAAAATTACCATTAAGAATCGAACCCACGACTATTGATTAGACGTACCCTTAACTCACTTCATTATATGGGGTAATAAATACCCATTTTCGATTCTTTGATTTATGAATGATTCAAATACATTATTACAAAGTAGTAGTAACTACTTAGTAATAGTACAACATAGTAACGAAATATTGATCATTAGCAACGTGCGATATGACAAAGTATTCGAGAAAATTAATAGCGTCAAAACTCTGCAGGTTAGCAGGACAGAAGTAGATGTAAAGTTAAGGTGCTTAAGGTGTTTTTATCAAGTTTTGCAGAAGTTTCGTGCTATTTTCACAGAATATGAGGAATATTCAGCAAATTAGCAGAAAATTATTATTAAATGTTTCTAAAAAAATAACGATAATAAAAAAGAAGTTTAGTTTTTTTGTGAGTTAAAAATTTTGCAAAAGTGTCGTCTTATAGAACACATTGGCATTTTCTCGCTTTGAAATTTTGAATAAAAATCTTGATTTTTGATCAAAAATCTGTACATTTAAACTTTCTCGATATTTCGATTGATATCTCCTAATATTTAGAAATATAGTTTAAAAAATAGAATAAAACTGTATGTTAGTTTTTTTAGTAAAAAAAAAGTTTATTAAGTTTTGCCCACCTTTTGAAAACATTAACATTTCCTTGCTTTGATATCTTGATTAAAAATCGGGACATTTTAACTTTTTCAATATTTCGATTGATATTTCGAAATATTTCGCAATCGAATATTTCCATTTATTCAATGCGAATATTTCGGTAATTTCCAATATGCATACATGTTTTTTGGCAACCTCTGACACGTTTATAAAATGTTGTGTAACTTTATCGGAAATTATCTTATTTTAATGAAAATGCTGAATGTTAAGCTTTAAGTTTCAGTGCGCCCAGGATTTTTTTTTAATTTGGCTTTAAATACTTCTGATATTTTGATTCGATATCTCGACATAAACTGTTCTGATGGCACATTTCAATTTTTTTAATAAAATTCCAATGCAACTTTTTAGCAATTTCTGAAATAGATAATATTCGGTGTAATTTATACTGAGTGATCATTTAAATTTCAGCACAACTAAAGCTGAGGATAACTAATCCATGGAAATTTTGGCAGCCAATAATAAAGCTAAGATTAGTCTCACGTTTCTTATTGACTGCGAAAATTTCCATGGACGACTAGAGCTGAACTTTAGATGATCACAAGGTATATTCATTTGTAGTATATTTTGATACTATAATAAAATCTTTTGCAATTTTCTCGCTGTTTGGTTTCTTATTTTTCACTGCACTTTTGTTAAGGGTTTATTAATATGTTTTTAGTAGCTTTATATACATTTAGGAAATTCAATATTTTTATCTGTAGGGTCTATCTTTCAACTTTTGATATTTCATCCAAATTCTACACATTTTATGCGATTTCTTTTATTGCACTTTCATCATTTTAGATAAAAACCAATCAACGATTTTTTCAATCAAAAATTAGGCAACTTTTCAGAAACTATTGGTCGACTTGTTGTAGACTTTCCACTTGACATTTTGAATAAATTTTCTGTATTTTACAAAATATTTCTAGAATTTGATAAATAGGGTGATAAATAAATATTGATTGTAGGGTATTACTTTAAACTTCTGTCATTTCCTCCGAATTCGATACATTTTTGTGCGATTTCTTTAATTCAAGTTTCATTCCTTTACATAAAAACCAATCAACGATTTTTTTCAAAAATTAGGCAATTTTTCAGAAACTACTGATCGAGTTATTGTAGACTTTCCACTTGACATTTTTAATAAATTTTCCGCATTTTACAAAAGATTTCTGGAATTTTATAAATTGGGTGATGAATAAATATTGATTGTAGGGTTTTACTTTCAACTTCTGATATTTCCTCCAAATTCCATACATTTTCTGCGATTTCTTTAATTACACTTTCATTCCTTTACATAAAAACCAATCAACGATTTTTTTTAAATTAGGCAATTTTTCAGAAACTACCAGTTGTCATGTTGTAGATTTTCTACTTAAAATTTTTAATCATTTTTCCGTATTTTACAAAAGATTTCTGCAATTTGATAAATAGGGTGATAAATAAATATTGATTGTAGGGTTTTAATTTCAACTTCTGGTATTTCCTCCAAATTCCATACATTTTGTGCGATTACTTTAATTAGACTTTCATTCCTTTACATTTAAACAAATCAACGTTTTTTTTTCACAAATTAGGCAATTTTTCAGAAACTACTAGTCGACATGCTAAAGACTTTCTACTTGACATTTTTAATAATTTTTCTGTTTTTGTAAAAGATTTATGGAATTTGATAAATTTCATTATTTAGTATAGTTTTATAGTTCTAGTATTCTAGTTGTAGATGTATTTATATCATGTACAGATACATGCTACATTTGCATGTATCTGTAGAGCTCATATATCTTTAAATGTATCTGTAGCCCTCATATATCTTAACATTTATCTGTAGCCCTCATATATCTTTACATGTATTTGTAGCCCTCTTGTATCTTTAAATGTATCAGTCAAAATAGCCCCGATCAAATCATTATACAATAATTAATAACATATAATAGCAAACAAAAAATCTTTGGAAAAAAGTTCGTTAATAGAAAACTTTGCTTTTAGTTTTATACGCTTAAGAAATTAAAACAATACCTTTCATCAAAGGCAACCTTTCAGTGCTCAATTTTTCAGTTTTCAGCCCGCCGCTTGAAAAATTGAGCAATCTCGCCCCCTCACTTTGCCCCTATTCATACCATTTGAAGTGTCACAGACAGTACACTTGTTTCAAAACCTCTCCTGGAGGAATAAAAGGGAAAGTTTCCCTGGCGTCTGGCACAGCAACTTGCACACCGATCGAATTACATCTACAATTCAATTTCTGACGCGCCGCAAATTGCCAGGAAGTCCACACATTGTGATTCCTTCACGTTTTGTCTCTCATCACTGAGCAGAGGATTCTCATTCTATTCAGTAATTGTGTACACAGAATTCCGACAGGTTCTGTTGGACTAATTTATAATCGATAGGAATTTGATGATAACATTTGTTACATGCAACATATAGTCAGCATTATATTAAATTAGGTGAAGCTCGTGCCAGTTGTACAATCTCGCATTATCTGTGATTGTGGTTCAGTTCATATCAATATCAAGGTGTCAACAAATAAGCCGTTCAAAACCAGAGTGGTATAACTCAGAATATAAGGGATTTTATCCCTTTCGTTTTCTACGCTTGCATCGTAGCCTGGATTACTACAGCTAAGTGCTAATTAGCTATAGAACCAGCTATAGACCATCGCGTAAACATTGATAATAATAGGTAATGGTAATATTACTATTATAACTATTTCCTATTATTATCATTGTTATAATGATGTATCAATATTGTTATTGTGTATCAATAGTAACAACTCCAACAAAGTAAACACAAGAGTGATAATTATGTGTAACAATAAATAATTAAACATAATCACTGTTTACGTTAATAAATATACTATTAATTACTTCCACATTTCATTTTGCTAATTAGTAGCATAAAATGTGTACGTAATGATCGGTAATTTAATTAATTATCATTCGCGCTTAGATCGGCGAAAGTTGCAAACTCCACGCCGTGAATCTTCGCTGATCGATGAGCATAAATATTCCAAGGGTGGATCGCGTGCAGACAGGTTAGGGAGTTTTGAAAAGGGCGCCCGCAGAAGGGCGAAGCTGCCGGCGCGAGATGGCGGGCAGGGGCGGCCCTGTGTGGCCCTTATCGACCGCCGCGACGTGCCCTGCAAGAGCGCCGTGGGGTGAGTGAAAATATTTAGGGGTTGTAAGCCCCTGCGGAGGCTTGCAACTTGTTAACTCGAGCTATTTTTATGGCAGGCTTTCAGCGCAAACTAGGAAGTGGATGCACGAGCATCAGGGATGACACAGTTAACAGTGTGTTAGGGATGATGGTATGTACCACACATTACCAGCGAAAGCCAGTGGGGCGGAAATGAGGAAGTTGGGAGTTTCGTGGTTATGAATGAGGATAATTTTAGAGGGTATTGATGTTGAACATAACTTGTACTAAATTTTGAAACTACTATTTTAATGGATATTGAAGTTTTGATTGAAGAAACATATTAGAAAAAAATAACTCAAAAGAAAATCTAGTTTTTGTCTTTTCATTTTCTACATCAATTTTGAAGTAGGAAATTGCGGGAAACCTTTTTCTTAATATAACAAAAATAGATAGTTGTATATATCGTTTTACATCAATTCAAATTGACTCAGGTTATATAATATAACCTGAGTATATTTATATAATTATATCCATATAATTCATATAAAAAATATTATTTAAAAAAAAAATTAATAGTGACCAGACTTAATCGTCTGCCTATCAAAATAATCTAAGCCAACAAAGAACAAAAAATTACATTTTTGACCTAAAAAATTTCGATCATTTGAAAATATTGGGTAGTTTATATTAAAACTAGTTACAAAATTCTAATTCACTTGAAATTAGTCAAATATTGTGTATGTCTATAGATTCATCAAATTAATTATTATAATTAAGTACTTAATTACCTACACAAAAGTCTCAAAAACGTTCTATCCATTAATATTATTTCTCGATTAGATGTATTCATATGGGGAAATTTGGAGCTTGAAGTTAATGTGAATAACTTTAACGTTTTTCTTCCGCCTAAGTACATTATTTATCATAATAACGTGTGAATGCATGAGCTCGAAGGGTAACAGCGCGAACATTCGAGGCATCGTTATAAATATGTATATGAGGGAGATGTAATAAAAAGTTCATACGTGAGATTTTTACTTTGTTGTTTGCATAAAGAAATCCGTAAAAAGCTGTACGTGTATTGCTGTGAAACCCGAAGCGAAAAGGGACGCAGTCAAAGCAATCTGGGGTGGGGATTTTGGTACGCTGATATGCAAAATTGCAGGATTTTCAAAGTGCGCGTTAAATATTTATTATATGCTTGCAAGGGACTAATAATTAATATAAAATTATGTTAAATTAATAAGGTTTTTACTTATTATGTGCACGTATACAGAGTGACCTACCAGCTAAACTTTGACAGGTGTCAGATGACATTATGACATTAGGTGTCATTATTTTTCAAGGCATTCTAAAGTTTTGAAATACCCAAAATCTCTTAAAATGAATTGAAAAGTTTGTAACTGCCAATGAATGAACTTATACGAAAATTCCAGATGATTACAAAATTCTGTTAAATGGTGATTGCAAAGTTCACTATACTTTGATAAATGCTTAGAAAATTTTATCACTATTTTGGAGGCTACTTAAAAACATTAGTAGCATTTTTAACAATTCAGTGTTATACACAATGTTACATATTTTTGTACCCATTTTTAACCTATCACATACCGTGTTTTAAATTGGTTTGATATTCATAGGAAATTAACATGTAAAACCACATTTGTGCTTTTTCCTGCTTCCTCAATTATTTTAGAAAAAATATACAGAGGGTCACCATTCAATTTTCACATTTTCTGGTTTTCAGTAGCTAATCCCCAGTAGCTATAAATGAAATTTGGTAGATTTTTTTGTTTCTACACATTGATAGAATTGTACCTTTTCAATCGTACTTTTGTTTTTATTACTACTGTTACTATTGTTTTTTTCAATTGTACAATTGTTTTATTTAATTTATTCATTTACAGAAGAATTGTACCTTTTCAATCGTACTTTTGTTTTTATTACTACTGTTACTATTGTTTTTTCAATTGTACAATTGTTTTATTTAATTTATTCATTTACAGTAGAATTGTACCTTTTCAATCGTACTTTTGTTTTTATTACTAGTGTTACTATTGTTTTTTAATTGTACAATTGTTTTATTTAATTTATTCATTTACAATGTTCCACCAAATAACGGCTACCAGTATACAATATTTAAATAATAATATTATATTTGTAACAATAATTAAAATTATTAGTAAATTTTAAGTGATGCTTTAACAATTTATAAACTATCAACCGACAAATCGACGATTTGCCTCCCGTTCATATTCTGCTTTCGCGATTTGCATTTAAATCGGTTTCTCGAGATAAATACGAGCCTCTAAATCTCCTCTCAAAAGAATCCATTCAGAACTCTCGTCCAGTCATTGTCGCGAGCGAGGAGTACGATTTGAAAGGACTGCCCCTCGAATTCTGCAGCATTATAGGAATAAGATTGGCTTCTTAATCCCAAAGCAAAGAAAAACAGTCGCTCGGTAATCGGGAATTGAATTTGTACAACGCTCTGCGACAGCGGAGAGGTAAACAACCCACGTAATTGCCAAAGAATTGTTTTTTTATTTGATTACATTGAGTTACGAGCTGTTCTTAGGTGAGTGCCTTTAAATTTTAAACAAGAGCCACTAGAGTTTCGTTTAAGGGGTTTTATAGATTTATAGATTTCTAGATTTGTATGTATTTCAACAATCTCATGAATTTTGGAAAATTTAACGATTTTTTAATTTTAAGAATTTTGGAATTTTTCAAATTTTAAGAATTCTACGGATTTTGAGAAATTTTAAACAAGACCCTCTAAAGTTTCGGTTAAAGGGTTTTAAGGATTTCTAGATTTGTATGATTTTCAAGAATCTTACAACTTTTGGAAAATTTAACGATTTTAAGAATCTCATAAATTTTGGGATTTTTATTGTTTTTAAAGAATTCTACGGATTTTGAGAAATTTTAAACACACCCACTATAGTTTCGTTTAAAGGGTTATAAGGATTTCTAGAATTGTATGTATTTCAAGAATCTTATAAATTTTGGGAAATTTAACGATTATAAGAATCTTATAAGTTTTGGGATTTTAAAAATTTTTAAGAATCCTACAGATTTTCAGAAATTTTAAACAGACCCTCTAGAGTTTGATTAAAATGGTTTTAAGAATTTGTAGGTATGTATGAATTTCAAGTATCTTATAAATTTTGGGAATTTTAACAATTTTATGGCTTTAAGGATTTTCAGAATTTTAGTAATTTTGAGAATTCCAAGAAGATTGAGAAATGTAACAATTTTAAGACTTTTGAGAAATGTAAGAACTATAAGAGATCCACAAGACTTTGGTTTAAAGAATTTTCAAAGATTTCTAATTGGAACAGCGAAATCTATTCATTACAACTGTAATTGTCAAAATCTGTCGAATTTAGATTTGATTACATTGTGTCGGGAGAAGTTCTTAGATAAGTGCCTTTAAATTTTAAACAACACCCACTAGAGTTTCGTTGAAATGGGTTATAAGGATTTCTACATTTGTATGCAATTGAAAAATCTTACAAGTTTTGGAAAATTTAACGATTTTAAGAATGTTATAAATGTTGGGATTTTATATTTCTTTTAAGAATTCTACGGATTTTGAGAAATTTTAAACGCACCCACTATAATTTCGTTTAAAGGGTTATAAAGATTTCTAGAATTGTATGCATTTCAAGAATCTTATAAATTTTGAGAAATTTTACGATTATAAGAATCTTATAACTTTTGGGATTTTTAAAATTTTTAAGAATCCTACAGATTTTTAGAAATTTTAACAGACCATCTAGGTTTGATTAAAAGGGTTTTAAGAATTTCTAGATAAGTATGAATTTCAAGTATCTTATAAATTTTGGGAATTTTAACAATTTTATGGCTTCTAAGGATTTTCAGAATTATAATAATTTTGAGAATTCCAAGAATATTGAGAAATGTAAGAATTGTAGGACTTTTGAGAAATGTAAAAATCTATAAGAGATCCACAAAACTTTGGTTTAAAGAATTTTCAAAGATTCCTAATTGGAACAGCAAAATCTGTTCATTACAACTGCAATTGTCGAAATCTCTCGAATTTTTATTTGATTACATTGTGTCGGGAGCAGTTCTTAGATAAGTGCCATTAAATTTTAAACAAGACCCACTAGAGTTTCGTTTAATGGGTTTTAAGGATTTCTAGATTTGTATGCATTTCAAGAATCTTATAAGTTTTGGAAAAGTTAATGCTTTTAGGAATCTTATAAATTTTGGGGTTTTTAATTTTTTTAAGAATCATACGGATTTAGAAAATGTTTAAACACACCCACTAGAGTTTCGTTTAAAGGGTTATACGAATTTCTAGAATTGTATGCATTTCAAGAAGTAATAATCTTTGGGAAATTTAACGATTTTAAGAATCTTTGAGAAATTTTAAACAGACCTTCTAGAGTTTGATTAAAAGGGTGTTAAGGATTTCTAGATTTGTATGAATTTCAAGAGTCTTATAAATTTTGGGAATTTTAACAATTTTAAGGATTCTAAGGATTTTCAGAATTTTAATAATTTTGAGAAATCCGAGAAGATTGAGAAATGTAAGAATTTTAAGACTTTTGAGAAATGTATGAATTATAAGAGATCCACAAGACTTTGGTTTGGAGAATTTTTAAAGATTGGTAAATGGAACAGCGATAATCTGTCTATTACAACTGAAATTGTCAAAATCTGTCGAATTTTTATATTTAGCTTCCAAAATCTGGATAAAACTTCGGTAAATCATTTTGACATCTGTCCAAATGTTCCAAATTTCCATCTTCAGAAAAGTTGTCAAATCTGTTAAATATTTAAATGCATTTTGTGCATGACTTTAAATAATAAGACACAGTTATAAAAATGTTAAACTTTCAATCGATGTTAAAATTTTGAACATCAATTATTCATCCAAACTATTTTCAGTTGCAAAGTTTTGTTTGAAACTCAGCCACAGATATAAAAATATCAAACTTTCAATCGATGTTAAAATTTTGAACATCAATTAATCATCTAAACTATTTTCAGTTGCAAAGTTTTGTTTGAAACTCAGCCACAGATATAAAAATATCAAACTTTCAATCGATGTTAAAATTTTGAACATCAATTATTCATCCAAACTATTTTCAGTTGCAAATTTTCGTTTGAAACTAAGCACAGGTATAAAAATATCAAACTTTCAGTAGATATAAACATTTTGAACATCAATTATTCATCCAAACTATTTTCAGTTCAGATATTTGCAAATTTTCGTTTGAAACTAAGCCACAGTTATAAAAACATCAAACTTTCAATCAATGTTAAAATTTTGAACATCAATTATTTATCCAAACTATTTTTAGTTCAAGTAGTTGCAAATTTTCGTTTGAAACTAAGCCACAGATATAAAAATATCAAACTCTCAATCGATGTTATAATTTTGAACATCAATTATTCATCCAAACTATTTTCAGTTCAGGTAGTTGTAAGTTTTTGTTTGAAACTAATCCACAGTTATAAAAATATCAAGCCTTTAGTCGATGTAAAAATTTTGAAATCAATTATTCATCCAACTATTTTCAGTTGCGAAGTTTTGTTTGAAACTCAGCCACAGATATAAAAATATCAAACTTTCAATCGATGTTAAAATGTTGAACATCAAATATTCATCCAAACTATTTTCAGTTGCAAATTTTCGTTTGAAACTAAGCCACAGGTATAAAAATATCAAACTTTCAGTAGATATAAACACTTTGAACATCAATTATTCATTCAAACTATTTTCAGTTCAGGTATTTGCAAATTTTCGTTTGAAACTAAGCCACAGTTATAAAAATATCAAAATTTCAGTCGATATAAAAAATTTTAACATCAATTATTCGTCCAAACTATTTTCAGTTCAGGTAGTTGCATATTTTCGTACTAATCTAAGCCACAGTTATAAAAATATTATCAAATTTTCAATCGATGTTAAAATTTTGAACATTAATTATTCATACAAACTATGTTCAGTTCAGGTAGTTGCAAATTTTCGTTTACAAGTAAACAACAGATATAAATATATCAAACTTTCAATCGATGTTCAAATTTTGAACATCAATTATTCATCGAAACTATTTTCAGTTGCAAATTTTCGTTTGAATCTTAGCCACAGTTATAAAAACATCAAACTTTCAATCGATGTTAAAATTTTGAACATCAATTATTCATCCAAACTAGTTTCAGTTCAGGTAGTTGCAAATTTTCGTTTGAAACTAAGCCACAGTTATAAAAATATCAAACTTTCAGTCGATATAAAAAATGTTAACATCAGTTATTCATCCAAAGTATTTTCAGTGCAGGTAGTTGCAAATCTTCGATTAACACTAAGCCACAGTTATAAAAATATTAAACTTTCAATCGATGTTAAAATTTTGAGCATCTATTATTTATCCAAACTATTTTCAATTCAGGTAGTTGCAAATTGTCGTTTAAAACTGCCATAATCATATTTTTAGGATTTTTAGAATTGTAAGAATTATAGGAATCTTAAAAATGGTGTGAATTTTATGAATATTAAGAATTTGGAGAATTGTAAACTTTTGAGAATTTTGAGAAATATAAGAATTATACAAGATCCACTACGAGTGGACTGGAATTTACTGCGATATTGCAATTTTTCACATATCAACATTTACAATGCCTGCATTAGTTTGGTAATTTTCACTCAAATACTAAAAACTAAGCCACAGTTATAAAAATATCAAACTTTCAATCGATGTTAAAATTTTGAACATCAATTATTCATCCAAACTATTTTCAGTTCAGGTAGTTGCAAATTTTCGTTTGAAACTGCCATATTCATATTTTTAGGATTTTTAGAATTGTAAGAATTATAGGACTCTTAAAAATGCTTTGAATTTTATGAATATTAAGAATTTGGAGAATTGTAAAATTTTGAGAAATATATGAATTATACGAGATCCACTATAGTGGGCTGCAATTTACTGCAAAATTGCAATTTTTCACAAATCAATATTTACAATGCCTGCATTAGTTTGGTAATTTTCACTCAAATACTTTCAAATACTTTCAAAGTGCGAGCAGAAGTAGGAAATAACTACTCGAACCCAGGATCTTTAAGATATAAGCAACCTTTAAATTATCCAGTTACTTACCAAACTTATGCTATTAGGTTTTCATCAAAATTTTATATGATGTTTTTAAATAACTGCATATGCACACTTTTTATTTTCGCACAGAAATTGCAAAACTCCTATATGCTACGAGCTCTTAATTGCTGCACTCCTAGTATTAATATTAATTTTGCATACAGTTTTCATATCAGCAAATAAAAATAACTGCATCAGCTTTTTCCACATTTGCCTCGATCCTGCTGCACACTTTTTTTTATTTGCATGCGGAAACTGCATGTGCTATAAAATTAATAAAGCACGGGAAATTCCCACGCACACGTCCTGGCTTTAGCAAGAAAATACAATGCACAGTATACATTGGACACGCGTGTCTCGTCCACCCGATGGGGTCAATTAGATTAATTAGTAATTATACCGCGTCATAATTTGTTGCAATTAATTCCGCAACAGCGGATGGACTGTGGAGGAAATTTGCATTCGCGTTTTGCATATCATCGACGCTCGCAGTTGTCCCGCACGCACGACCCTTTGACAATAGAAATTCAAAGCCAGACGATAATGGAATAATCTATTGGATAATTAAACCCATTAATGTCTAGTAAATTAATGAAATTTCGAACTAATTATTTTAACACCAAATATCATGCTTTTAATTCAATACCTTGCAGTTTGTTTCAACTTTTAACACCAAACATCAAATGAAAATTGTTTTATTATTATTATATTATTATGTCACAAATAAATTATACAAAAAAAAAAAAACTTCAATTTTTTTGTGTAAGCAAACTGCAAAATATTTTTTTACTGCCTTTATAAATTACAAATAATTGTTTATACTATTGTAATATTATGTGAAGTATCAATTATTCTGGCTTTGTTATATCTGCATTGCAGCTGTAAAATTTTATGTGTGTGGCGTAATGTTGTTTGTATGATACAATACCATTTACGTTATCATTGCATATTATCCATTTGTTTTAGGTAAACACATTACAAATTGCATTACAATGTTTTTACGATGCCATGAAGTTACGTATTACTGCCATGTTATGCTTATAGCATTACTACCGCTAAAAGCTTACACATCTCCTCTGAACTTGTGAAGCGTAAGCGTAAGCTTGGAGAAAGAGCGTTGGTAAAATCGCGCGCGTTAAGTTGCCTAGCATGGCTCCCGTAAGTCATAATTCTTTACACGAGTTGAGCGTTAATCATTTACGGGATGTTACAAGTTAGTGGCATAAAATAATGAACAATCCTACAATCCTTAGACTGTCGTTAAAATTTTCTTAATATTCTGTTTTATCACGTTTATCACGCTAACGGCCGGTTCTATAATAGTATTAAAGTTTCCTTTAAACCGAAAAGGCACCTTTAAGTACTGTAACGTGTTCCATAATTGATTTTTAAACGTCACATTACAAAAAAGTGTCTTATCATATGGAACAGAAGCAGACTTTTAAGTCTACTTTTCTATTAAGTAAGCTTTGTATAAAGGAGACTTTTCTGTGATATTATGGAACCGGCCCTAAGTTTCTCATACAAAAATTCTCCAGATCAAGTTTACAATTATATTGCAGATTTCGAGGGCTCATCTCGGGGAGGATTCAAAATTTACGTTTTCGCTTCTTTTTTATGTACACATATAGACCGATATTTTATGAGCGAGAAAGGCTCATATTTGGTTTTGATAGTGCCGAAAGAGTACTTCAACTGCTCCAATAACGGCCGGTTCCATAATGGTATTAAAGTTCCCTTTAAACCGAAAAGGCGCCTTTAAGTACTATAACGTGTTCCATAATTGATTTTTAAACGTCACTTTACGAAAAAGTGTCTATTATCACATGGAACAGAAGCAGACTTTAAAGTCGACTTTTCTATTAACAGCCTATTTTATAATCAATTTAAAGTGATTTTAAATCTTAAAGATCAGTTTAATTTTCAAAATGCGTTTCATAACACATATTTATCCTTTAAAGTAAGAATTTAATGTGTGCCATTTTCTGAGCTTTTGCGTAAGTAAGCTTTACATAAAGGAGACTTTTCTGTCATATTATGGAACCGGCCCTTAGTCCAATGGTTCAACACAAATTCAATTTTTTGTCTCCTGAAAAAAAATTTCGAGATCAGAGCCTTTCAAAATTTGCAATTCAATTATTCATGAGTCAGTTAGGAAAATTAAGGGAATCTTTTTAATAATATTTGTATAGTTTTGTGCGTTTAATAATTACCCGTTAAGGTGTCGAAAGTATAGTCACTACTAAATAAATGCAAGTGATACTATCAAAGTAACCTGTATGTCTTTTGATTTCAATTTGGCAAAATTTTCTTTAAATATCTCGCAAATATGATTTTTGTTTCCTTAATTACCTCATCTGCGTAGTTCGTAATAGCCTCAAATATCAGTTCCTAACAATACCTCAATCAAATTTCTTCTCCAGGGAGCTGAAGTTGAATCAAATTCTGTGTTCGTAATTTTTCGCATTTGAATTGGTTTAGTTTTGAGCGAGGTTTGGGAGGTTTGTGGGGAGCCTCTCTCACAAATCAGCAACCTCCCCCCGTCATCGGCCCATTCCCGTCGCAGTGCGCAATAATCTCAAACAGAAACAGACGGAATTGCAAAACCTCCTGGAACACACGATCTGCAAACAACGTGCTGCACCTTTCCTTCGATCCGCTCCCCAACCTCCCCATTCTGCCGTAATAAATGGGGAGCTGGAGCTCCAGATGTCCGGGGTGTTTGCCCCCAGACTACAATAAATTAGCGGGCACAGAGCCAGGACCGGACTTATCCAAACATCGTTTACCGGCTCGATAAGTACGTCTGCGGATTTTTTATGGTTTATGTTATAGAAGGGGTGATTTACTGGATGGGTGCTAAACTTGAAACATATGATAGATGATGTTATTCTAACAAAAAAATGTTGTATGTACAGTCATGGACTCAAAGAATGTCCCTGGTCGCTGGGACACGCCGGTTCGCCGTCCTCGTCTCGTCGAGCGTCTCTGTATGTACATCCTAATATTTTAACTATTAATCTCCTCTTAATATATATACTCCCCTTAATATATTTACAAAATTACTGTTAAATAAATTTTTACAGCCACGGACTCAAAGAATGACCGTCAGAGCATTTTTTATCCTTGCCTACCTTGCTCCTACCGTCTGGGACCAGACAAGGGTAGCAGACTGCTCAAACGTACGGACGCGTCATTCTTAGAGTCCGTCGCTGTACATACATCAAATTCGATTTTGTTTACGACACTTTAAAGTTTCAACAAAAAATAGGTACCACTTTGAAAATTAAAACAAAAATAATACAACACGTACAAATATATAATGATGAGAAAGCAAGCTGTAGTTTTCTATTTATTATTTATAGGAGGAGTAGTAGGAATTATTATTGTTATTATTTGTACGTGTTGTATTATTTTTGTTTTTATTTTCAAAGTGGTACCTACTTTTTACTGAAACTTTAAAGTGTCGTAAACAAAAGCGAATTTGATGTATGTACCCTTTATGACAATTTATTACAAACTATAGACTGTTGTTTTTGTGAAAGAATTTGAAAGACAATCTTCAGAAGTAAAGGTGTCGATAACCTCATAAATAGCTTATAACTTTTATAATATAATTTTTTTTTTAATTAAAAAAATGTAATTCAATAAAGTTTTTATTAAATTTTGTACATGTCTGCAATATTCATATAATTAATCTTAAGTGTAAATGAGAATGCATGAATCGGTGGTTAATACTTGGTGAAACATCTTTAAATTAGTATAAACAAAGCACTTGATTAAGTTTCACAAATTTTTAATAGAAAAACTCTACAATTGTTTCGGTCTCACGACCACTATCAAGAGGCAAATAATACTGAATTTGTAAATGAAGTGAATGAACTGGATGGACCGAAAAAGACTGAATCATGCATTTGTATTCAGTCTTATTTATCTCTTGATAATGGTGTGAGGCCGAAACAATTGTTGAGTTTTTCTATTAAAAATTTGTGATACTTAACCTAGGGCTTTATTTGTACTAATTTAAGTGCTACTCATTTTTAGAGCAGTTTTGGTAAATTTTAACAAATTGTATTTTAAAAATTTTTAAAATATCTTGAATTTTAATTAATTTTTAAAGAATTTTGCGTGATTGGGTATTGTAGTCAACTTATAAAAGTTTGTAAATTTGGGAAACCTTGTATTATCTGTACAGACGATTGTACTGTACTGTACCAACTCGAACTGTTAAGTTTCTTATTTATCTGTTAAGATGGACAACGTACAAATAAATAATGATGACAAAACAAGCTGTAGTTTTCTCATTATTATTTATTTGTACGTGTTGTATTATTTTTGTTTCTATTTTCAAAGTGGTACCTATTTTTGCTGAAACTTTAAAGTGTCGTAAATAAAAGAGAATTTGATGTATGTACCCTTTATGACAAATATTAATTTATTACAAACTATACACTGTTGTTTTTGTGAAAGAATGTTAAGGACATTCTTCAATAATAAAGGTGTCGATAACTCATAGATAGCTTATATAAGGATTTTTTTTAATTTAAAAAAATGTAACTCAACAAAGTTTCTATTAAATTTTGTACATATCTGCAATATTCATAAAATTTATCTTCAGTATTAATGAGAATGTATGAATCGGTGGTTATTACTTGCGAAACATCTTTAAATTAGTACAAATAAAGCACTTGGTAAAGTTTCACAAATTTTTAATAGAAAAACTCTACAATTGTTTCGGTCTCACGACCTTTATCAAGAGGCAAATAAGACTGAATTTGTAAATGAAGTGAATGGACTGAATGGACTGAAAATGTCTGAATCATGCATTTGTATTCAGACTTATTTACTCTTGATAATGGTGTGAGGCCGAAACAATTGTAGAGTTTTTCTATTAGAAATTTGTCAATCTTAACCATCGGCTTTATTTATACTAATTTAAGTGTTAATCATTTTTAGAGCAGTTTAGGTAAATTTTAACAAATTGCATTTTTAAAATTTTAAAAATATCTTGAATTTTAATTAATTTTTGAAGATTTTGGATGATTGGGTATTGTAGTCAACTTATAAAAGTTTGTAAATTTGGGAAACCTTGTATTATCTGTACGTACTATTGTACTGTACTGTACTAACTCGTACTGTTAAGTTTCTTATTTATTTGTTAAGACCCGGGGCAGTTTACCCCACGAAATTGGGGTTTCTGGCAACTGAGGAGAAACTCAGAGTTGTAATTTTTCCACATGTTCGAATTTCTTTTAATTCTCCTATTTAATACAGACGCAATTCGTCATAAACAGAGCTGAGGGTGGCGCATTTAGGGTTAAGAATATATGCAACCAAATGTACTATCACGAAAATTTAATAAATCCTTTGTTATTGTTATTTTGTTATTATACATACGAAATTCGTGAGTTTATGAATACACACAACGCAACGTACATACTCCAGCAATATTAAATATTTTACATTTCCACATCGCATTCATAACGCACTTATTTAAAAATCCCCAGCACACGACTCACATATCCACCCTATCCCGCATAAAGCGGCTTACCCCAAGAGGAAAACTCAGAATTCGGCATAACGCCTCTGAATTGTTTGCCGCAAAATGTATACTTATCCCCACGCCCCCGCAATTGTCGATTTCCAGCGAGAAAATGTGAGTACGTAAACAGATAAGTCTCGTGGATTTGCTTCAAGTGCGCTTCACAGTTCCTGCAAGTCGATACGGATAGCGAGAAAGTTTTCATGCCCAACTTCGAGGATCAGAGGAGTTATAAAAGGACACTTGCAACTCATGCGTGCGAAGAGATACTGAGTAACAAGGAAGGGAAGGAAATGCACTTTAACGTATCTACTGTTGCAGCTGAAGAAGCTTATTAAGCAATTTATGAGAGCCCGAATAAATCGTTTCTGAAACTTAAAATTTAATTGCAGTGAGAGTCAGATATGATTATTTTCACAAAAAAGTGACATAATATACAAACCAGCAACTTTCTGCAAACTATAAGAAGGATTGATTTTATTTCGTGAAAATTTGAAATATAAAGCAAAATTGAAGAAATGTGAGAGACTAAAATTCTCTTTTTTTTCTTTTGATTGTGAAAATTCGAAATATAAAGCAAAATTGAAGAAATGTGGGAGACTAAAAATATGATAGATTTTCTACACCATTCTAGAGGACAACCGCAGACCGGTTTAGACCTAGTGGATCTCATCAATCAAGTGCGTCTGGTAACCAAAATGAAATAGATTTCAACAACGACACCTCTTGTTCATATGCTTTTCTCACACTTCTATCTTTCCATATTTCCTCTTTTTCTATCATTATATGTCGTTATTTTATAGGTAAATCAAAAAATCTATTGAAATTTGTGTTGCGCTTCAACTTCGAATTTCAGTAACTCTAAACTGCACGATGATTAAAATCTTTGCTTCCACATGCTTACGTCGATGTCACAATAACTCACGGGCGGTCCAAATCCTACAGTTTCCATTATCGAGCATCGTGCTTCAGTGGAAAATACATTCACGTCCCATTCGTCCCGTGTAAGCTGTGATAAGAATGATAAGAGCATCTGCAGTGCGAACAGCGCCTCGTGAACTCCACATGAACTCGCCGCGCTGAATGGGGAGGATCCTGGAGGGATTCGGGGACTCGTGTTGTCCTGGCGTACGCCACGGAGTGTGGGTCATCGGGAAAATCGATAGGCGTCGTCTGTGAAACAGGACCAGTAATTCACGAGTCCCCCCCATTATTCCCCAAAATGCTTCCCGTTGGAGCGTCCTCGGTTCGTGTTAACGCGCGCGAGTTTGTACCAATTTTCCCCATAACAAATACGATAATAATTATGCATGCAATGGGCATATATCTGGTGAATAATTTGGGATAATTAATTAAAAAAATATTTTGGGATAATTAATTTAAAAAAATGCGCAACATTTTTGAATTAATACTTTTTATCAGCATCATAACTTCACAACTTAATGGACATACTAGAACCGAGATGATTTTATTATTTTACTTATTTGTAATATTTGTGACCCTAATAGGGATAGTAATTTACTTGTAATATTCACAAATAAGTGCTAAAGTTGCTTAAATAATGACAGTAACCAATTACAACAGTAACCAAACAATTAATTATTATAGGTAGAGATACAAATGTACATAGGTACAAGAGCAGCAGAAATTATTATTATTATTATTATTATTATTATTATCATTATTATAATTATTATTATTATAAAAGAGGGAAAGATTAAAAAAGAAAGAAAGAATTATTAAAAATATTCGGAAAGAAAATTTAATGAGGAAGTCATTACATTCTGCATCACATCTAAACATTCTCCACATTTTGAATTATTTGAATTTTTTTATATCATTGGCAGGACACGATTTTCTCCATATTTATGTTTATGAAAAAAATAGTATTCACTTATTAGTGGTATGATTACCTAGTACGATATATTTTTATATTTTCATATATTCTATTTCACGTTTGGTGTGCAGGTTAACTCTAAATTGCACAAAGAAAGAAAGAATTATGAAAGATATTCGGGAAGAAAATTTAATGAGGAAAGTCATTACATTGTGTATCACATCTAAACATTCTCCACGTTTTGAACTATCTGAAAATTATTATATCATTGGCAGGACACGATTTTCTCCATATTTATGTTTATGAAAAAAATAGTATTCAATTTTTAGTGGCATGATTACCTAGTACGATATATTTTTATGTTTTCATATATTCTATTTCACGTTTGGTGTGCAGGTTAACTCTAAATTGCACAAAGAAAGAAAGAATTATGAAAGATATTCGGAAAGAAAATTTAATGTGGAAAGTCATTACATTCTGCATCACATCTAAACATTCTCCACATTTTGAATTATTTGATTTTTTTTATATCTTTGCCAGGACACGATTTTCTCCATATTTATGTTTATGAAAAAATAGTATTCAATTTTTAGTGGTATGATTACCTAGTACGATATATTTTTATGTTTTCATATATTCTATTTCACTTTTGGTGTGTAGGTTAACTCTAAATTGCACAAAGAAAGAAAGAATTATTGAAGATATTCGGAAAGAAAATTTAATGTGGAAAGCCATTACTTTTTGCATCACATCTAAACATTCTCCATATTATGAATTATCTGAAAATTATTATATCGTTGGCAGGACATGATGATTTTCTCCATATTTATGTTCATGAAAAAAATTAGTATTCACTTTTTAGTGGTATTATTAGTGGTATTATTATTGTTAGTGGTATTATTATTATTAGTGGTATTACCTAGTACGATATATTTTTATGTTTTCATATATTCTATTTCAGTTTTGGTGTGCAGGTTTTCAGTGCACAGCGTCGCGACGCCTAGGTGTACTACATCATCGTGGTGGACTTTATTAGTCCATAAATTACGCCTTGTGCACCGGGAAACTCGCTGCTGGAGATTCATAAGGATTGTCCTTGGGAGAGGATTACTAGCTTGGAGTAAGGACGACCAGGTAATTCAGACCCTGGACTGGTTATATAGCTTAAGGTAGAATATAAACCACCTCGTAATATTCCCGAATAAGCAAGAAGGCAAGACTATGAAGCTATAAAGTAGCTGCGCAAAATTTGTATATTTTATGATTAAACGAAGCGTTCATTATATTTTGTTATGATACCTTTATAGATAGAATGGTATCACAAATTTTCACTAAAATCAGTTTTTATAACTTTAGGGCGTTGCAGTTTATACGGTGAAAATTTCACAAAAATCAGTTTTTATCCTCAAAACGTTGCAGATTCTAGCATCACAAATTTTCACCAAACTAAATAACTACACAGTTTTTTAACTTTAGGGCGTTGCAGTTTTTACGCTGAAAATTTTACTAAAATCAGTTTTTATCTTCAATATATTGCAGATTCCAATATCAGAAATGTATAGTAAACCAAATAACTAAACAATTTTTTTAATTTAGGGCGTTGCAGTTTTTATGGTGAAAATTTCACAAAAATCAGTTTTTATCTTTGAAACGTTGCAGATTCTACCTATAATTTGGTATTTCTATTTAGAGAAGTTAATTACTTCTCCAAACCTATTTAAAACTTATTTTGAGATTAACCCAATTAATCTAAAATTGTAACGATTATGCAAACATTGTTTGTGTTAACTGAAAAACTACGATTATTGCAATCCTATTCACGCTATGATATTACGGTTCATGAAAGTATAATATTTATGTAAATTGTAATATAATGGCAAAACTTGACATATTTTGACAGTTGCAGTAAAGACAGATATCGATTGTTCCATTTAAAAAAAATATAGATTTTGACAGTCGCAGTTAAAATTTGGCAAATGTGAATAGTTTTATTTAAAAATTTGGCAAATTTGTATAGTTTTAATTGAAAATTTGGCGGATGTCAACAGTTGAAGTTGAAAAATACAAGTTTCTAGAACTTTGGCTAACTTTGACTTTGACTAAAAACTGTATATAAAACATATTTTGAAAGTTAAAGCTGAAAATATGATCAATTTCAACAGTTGTAGTTAAATAATAATAATAATAATAATAATAATAATAATAATAAATAGCCATTTATTTACATCATAAACTGAACATCATAGAACTGGAGCTAAAAACTGTATATAAAACATATTTTCAAAGTGACAGTTAAAAATATGACCAAATTTGACAATTGTGGTTAAAGAAAAATAATAAATTGCCATTTATTTACATCATAGACTGGACATCATAGAACTGGGGCTAAAAACTCTATATATGTTTTGAAAGTTACAGTTGAAAATATGACCAATTTTGTCAGTTGAAGTTTAAAAATAATAATAATAAATAGCCATTTATTTACATGAGAGACAGGGCATCATAGAATTGGGGCTTAAAACTGTATATAAAACATATTTTTAAAGTTACAGTTGAAAATATGACTAGTTTTGTCAATTGTAGTTAAATAATAATATTAATAATAGTAATAATAATTATAATAATAACTGTAATAATAATAATGATAAATAGTCATCTATTCACATCATAGACTTACAATGTGATATATTATGTAAGCAAATAAAAATGCCAAAAATTGGTGTTTATAAAGTAACATTTTTTTAAGGTGCACGAATAAAAATTTGAGACATTTTTACAACTGAAGCTTCAAATTTACAAGTTTTGGGCAGTTTATATTAAAAATTTGATACATATGGATATTTGAGTTACAAAATTTGACAGATTTTAATTGATTTTAATGTTAGTGTTGTAAATTTGGCAAATTTCCACCACAGGAGGAAATTTCCAACATTTGACAAATTTTGTTAGTTGCACTCGACATTTTGAAATACTCACAGTTTTCGGGTTTATCTCAGAAAAGTAGACAGATTTGTATAGATGTAAATATAAATTTTACACAGTTGGTGCTTATAGTCAACACATTTTGACAGTGGTAGTTGTATATATCAACAAATTTTGACACTAGCAGTTGTATATATCAACACTCTTTGACAGTGACAGTTGTATATATCAATATATTTTTACACTGGCAGTTGTATATATCAACACATTTTGCGAGTAGCACTTGTTTATCAACACATTTTGACAGTGGTAGTTGTACATAGCAATACATTTTGACAGTGGTAGTTGTACATAGCAATACATTTTGACACAGGCAGTTGCATAGTGTATAGGTATAACAGATTTTTATATTTGAAGTTGAATAACATAGTTTGACAGTACAAATTGCAAGTGTACATGATTTTGACACGTAAATTAGACAATACAAAATTAGACGAAATTTTCAAACCTAAAACCCAGTATTTGACACATTAGATTAACTGCTGGCAAAAAGGTAATAAGACAATGACGGCTTAACATGAAAATTTGACAGTTTGGGCAATTGATGATGAAAATTTTGAAAACATCAATTTAGAGTTTTACACTTTTCTTTCTGCGGTTTCGTATTATAGTAGTTATATAAATCGATAGAATTTAAGATATTTATTTGAAAATTTAACAGATTTGATGACTTCTCTGAAAATGAACATTTTGTAGATTTGGCATCTGGTAAATTTGGTAGATTTTGGTATATTTTTTGGTATTTTAGCAAATGCCATTGTAAATTACAGATTTTCAGAGTTGAAGATAAAAACTCGACAGATTTTGACAATTGCAGATGAAACAAATAGATTGCGCTATTGCACATAAAACAAAAAATGCAGGTTTTGACATTAGCAGATTCTATATGTAAGAAGTAGTTTATATAATTTCACAGTTAAATTATAAAAAAATTAAATAAAAATTAAATTTAAATTTAAATAGTTGCATTTGATAATTTGACAAATTTGAAATGTTTTACTTAAAAATTTAATAATTTTGGAGATATTAAGAAATTAGACAAATTTCGACAGTTGGCTGTAAAAACTATAGAGATATAGACAGTTGGGTGTGAAAATTTAAACAGTTGCATTTGATAATTTGACAAATTTGAAATGTTTGACATAAAAATTTAATAATTTTGGAGAGGTGAGTTAAAAAATTAGGCAAATTTCGACAGTTGGATGTGAAAACTTTAGAGATATTCATAACTGGGACTAAAACGTTCACAGATCTTTACACCCAAACTTGAAAATATAACACATTTTGACAGTTGCAATCGAACAATAATAATAAATAATATTTTAGTTACATCATTGACTTACAATGTAATATAGATTATGCAAGAAAATGAAAACTGTGTGTTTATGAATTCACAATTTTCATTGGCGGTGTATGCTTGTAAATTTTAAAGATTTTTACAACCGAAGCATATAATTTGGTAGTTTTTAGCAGTTGTTGTTTAAAATTTGATGGATTTCGTTATACTTGATACAAGCTATGACCAATTTTAATTGTTTCAGTTGTAAATTTTAACTATAGCAAAATAATTTATAACTTTTAGTTACATTTTCTTTTTAATAGTTACACTTGAAGTTTAAAAAAAAAAGCAGATTTGCAGTGTAATTTTTGTACTTTGAGACAGTTCCAGTTACAGAAGGTTAGAATTGGGTGGTTTTTGGCAGTTCTTGCTTGAAATTTAACGAATTTGAATATATTTGGCACAAGCTACGACAGATTTTAATTGTTTCCGTAGTATTTTTTTATAAATTTTAACTAGAAAATAGTGACACCTTTTTATTGTTGCACTTGCAATACAATGTAGAGGTTATCAGTGTAATTTTGGAAGTTTTTGGTAGTCACAGTTAAAAATTTTACGGCTGGTGCTAGTAGTCAAACATATTTTGGCAGCTTTAAATATAACAGATTTTGCACTTGCAGACTGTAGTTGAATAACATATTTGATAATGGCAATTACAAAAATACCCAATTTTGACACTTGCAGTTCAAAATTACACCAATTTTTAAAGTTGAATCCTAGAATTTGACCATGTAGAACAACCACAGTGACAAGGTAACAAGATTAATGTAGTTGCAGCCGAAAATGTTATAGATTTGGATATATGTAGATTGTTATAAAAAAAAAACAGCAATTGTAAGTTTGATATAATTTTATGCCTTGAGCTTAGTGTTTAAATAGTTATTATAAAAATTGCTATAATTATATAATAATTAAAAATTGAGAATGAAAAAATCAATTATAAAATTAATAAACTTCGACAGTTTCACTATAAAATTTAATTGATCTAATGAGTTTACTTGAAAAATTGGGTGTATTTCGACATATGGCGTTGTATTTAACTTTTTGTTTTCAACTAGGGCTAAAAACTAAAACCAAAAACACATTTTGGCAGCTACAGTTAAACATATGATTAAGATAGCTGAAGTGAAATACGAATAATAATAAATAATTACATAATTAGCACATTACGATATATTTATCATACACTTGCAATGTGACATATTATGCAAAGAAACGAAAAATGTCTAGATTGGTGTTTTTGCATTCGCAATACTCAATGGTGTTTTATGGAAGCATATTGTATGAATTTTATGACTTAAGCTTAAAAGTTGACATTTTTTATTCAACAGTTTATAGATTTCGATTACTTTAAGTCCTATTAATGACTCGAAATAGCGGTGATTGAAAATCATTCCTGCTAAGTTGCAATGGTTCGGTTTTTAGGATATCAATGTGATATGAGCAAACGAATAGATGGTTATATTTCAGATGGTCAGTCAGCTTTTTCATTATTAAAAAAATCTTCAAATATCAATCTTTGTCGCATAGTGTATGTTTTATTTTTACATTAACCTCGACAATTCTCACAATAATTTCAACAATTCTCGCAACAATCTTAACAATTCTCACAATAATCTCAAAAATTCTCACCATTATCTCAAAATTCTCACAATTATCTCAACAATTCTCACAATAATGGCAAATCAAACAGGTGTAGGTTTCATTCTCACAATAATCTCAACAATTCTCAAAATAATGGCAAATCAAACAATTTGTTTTCCTGCTTCACTAACGACAATTAACTACCATAGATCACAGCCTAGTTTATCTGGTCCCAACTACAATCAATATGCATAGGTACAAAAAAGACTTCGAAGTTCTGTTTTTATCCAGGTGAACACAGTTAAAACATTTCACAGACCATTGTGTTTATAAATTATTAAGCAAAATAAGTTAATGAATGGATGTTTAGATCTTACTCCGTCTGCTGTTTAATTATTATAAGAAATCTTCAAAGATAAATTCTTATCCATGCCATAAACAGACGATTGTGCAAATTATTAAGCAAAATTATTAAATACATGGGAGCATAAATTGGCATTTAGGTTTCATCCTGTCTGCTTTTTAATCATCAATATATTCTTCAAAGGCCTATTATTGTCTGAGCCAACATCAATAGGAAAATTCAACAAAGAGACGATTGTGTTTGCAAATTATTAAATAAAATGAGTGAACAAATGAAATTGGTATTGAGCTTTCAATCTGTCTACGTTTTTGAATATTAAAAAACACATCAAAGTTCAATTCTAGCCCAGGCCGATATCAATTGGAAATGTATAACAGACGATCGTGTTTATTTTAACGAGATTTATGTATGTGGTTAGCGGCGACAGAAACAAGCGTTAAAATTGCGTTGGCATACAACTGAATCGACGTTTCACGTGATCGATTACAGCACGAGTTCCTGTGGCGAGTTTGTGATAAACCACAAATCAGAATTTCTGCATGACAAAATTGCTACTGAATTAGTTATAACAGAATACATAGATTTGGTACATTATTACATTACTTTACATATATACATTATTTCTCAAGATGACAGTAAATAGTAATGTGAAATAAATAAATTTATTAAGATTAAAGACGTACATTTATTACTAAAATTGTAGAATTTTTCAATATGTCAATAATAATTGATTATCATATATGTACAAAATTTTTTAAAATAAAAATTCACGTTCGCTGGAGAGATTAATGTAGGCGATAAAATTAGTATTCTTTGCTCTGCAAATTAATGATATTCTTGTCTCTAAATATAACTTTCCGGTGTTTACAGTCTGCTGAGCTTCGTGTATCCTGGTGAAAATCATATTAACGAGGCGCGTTGGGGAATAAACGTGCGGGAAACTATAAATAAAATTACCCTCACCTGCTATAAATCAGACGCGAGCGCGGGGGTAAATAATTGCTGGAAATTTGCGATCGGGGTGGCTGGCGGGGGAGCTGCCGCCGAAGGGTAGGGGGTACAATTGAACCGTTCTCGTGGCTCCAGGGCCGGAGAGAAGACTTCGCCCCTCGCCCTGGCGCTCGGCTCATGAATAAAAGATCGGGCGATTAAGGCCGGGACGCCGGTCCGGCCCTATATTAGGCAGTTTTCATCCCTGGAAAAGCGCCCGCTTAAAGCTTGCAGTAATCGAGTCCCAGGTGCATACCTCATCCACTAAATTGCTTAATGCTTGCAGTGCACAATGACAGGATTTGAGAAATAAACCTTCAAAAGGTTATCACTGTAAGAGAAAAACTGCAGAGAAATTTCTGGGTTACCACGCAAGAGAGTTGTGCACAATGACAAATTTTGAAAAATTAAACTTCCAATGGTTATCAGTTTAGGAGAAACGCAGTCGAGATATTTCCAGGTTACCAAGCAAAAGAGATGTCCAGAACAATTAATACACGACTAGTTTTAGCTGTATTTTAAAGTAGACCACAATGGTTATACCCTTAAGAAAATATTAGAACATTTAAAATTTCACAGGGCAACTGAAAAACATGGGAGCTGAAGAACACTTTTACACCTGGACATACTTTCAGGTTAGGGTTAGGCTGGGTTAGGTTAAATTAGATTAGGTTAAGTAAGGTTTGGGTCCTCATCACTTCATGAAGAAAGCAGCTAAGATATTTCTGCCAAACAGAACAGATAAAATGTCAAACGACCAGTTTTATCCACATTTTCCAGTAGACCTGAATAACGATAATTTTAGAACACATAAGCACCACATCTAAAATTTAAATTGGTAGGTACTGATAATAATGGGAACTGGAGGTCACTTTGATAGGGGTTCTCTACTACCAGATTTTTAGGATAGGTTAGGTTAGTTTCCAATAGTTATTACTTTATGCCACTAGCAAAGATATCTAGAATAATTGACAATCGATATTTGTCAAGACTAACATTGTTATTCATAAAAATTTAAGCCGCGGTTTAACGGTGGTTTAGTCTTAGTAACCATGCTAACCCTTTGTAAAACACTGTTAAACCACCGCTAAACCACGGTTTAAATTTTTATGAATAAAGCTGTAAGTGTAACCGAGGCTAACACTATTTGAAATTTTTACAATTACAGTTAAAAAATTTGATAGTTGCAATAAAATAATATTATACACAATATTATTCAATTGCATCATAGACTTAAAATACTTATATGTACTATCTAAGAAAATGAAAAATGTTAAACGTTGGGGTTAATGAAAGATTAATTTGAAAACTTGACTACTAATGCATAAAATTTGGCAGTTGATATTAAAAAAATGATAAATTTGTATAGTTGCAGTACAAAATTTGACAGATTTTAAATTTACTGTTGTAAATTTCAGAAATCTTCATAACTAGAGCTAAAATATTACCAAATTCTGGTAGATGCACTCGAAATTTTGAAAAATGTGCAGATTTGGAGTTTACTTTGAAAAATCTGGTAGACAGTTTTAATAGATTTCTAACACATTTAGACAATGGTTTAGTTGTAACTCAAATAGATTTTGACATTTACAGTTGAAACACATATTTTGACAGTGGAAATTGTATATCTAACTTTCTACCGAGTGATCATTTAAATTTGAGCTCTAGTAAGAGCTGACCAGTAAGCTTACCAATAAAAAAGGCGAGATCACCAATCTCGTCTTTCTTATTGGCTGCGAACATTTCCATGAATAACTAGAGCTGAAATATAAATGATCACTTGGTATATTATATTATCTGGATTATTCCAATTAATAAATCGGCAGGTTTTGATAGTAACAGTCTAAAACTAACAAAACTTGGACAGTTTCCATTGATAATTTAATAAATTGTGAGAGTTTAGATGAAAAAATTATCAGATTTTTACAACTAGAGTTACAAAATTCAGAGAAGATTTTTACATTTCTAGTTGAAGATTGGACAAATCATAAATTGGTTTAATTAATATTAATTAATAATAATAATTAGTTATTGAACTATTGATATATAATTAGTTATATTGATTGCAACTTTACCATGTTATAGGCAACATGCACGAGGATTTCAGGCCAACCAAAATTCGTTCTGTTTCTGGTTTATTTGATATTTTTGTTTTTGTCTGTTAGGTATATTTTTGCAAATAAAAAAAACTATAGCTGGAAAACTGATTTTTCATGTGAAACCGCAAAAATCATTAAAATAACAACAATCAAAAAAAGAAAAGCAACAAATAAATAGTTAAGTCATTTTATACCTCGACATTCAGTGGTCTTGCAAAAACTAATGTAAACTAATGTTTACAATGTGTATTGTAAAATGGTCTGTTTCAGCAATTCTAAATTTCATTTAAAAAATCGGCAGATTTTTATAGTAACAGTCAAAAAGTAACAAAAATTGGATAGTTTCAATTGAAACTATAACAAATTATGATAGTTTAGTTGATAAAATATTAGTTTTGACAACTGGAGTGAAGTTTGTATTCACAGAATTTAACAGTTCCAGTTGAAAACATGACAAAATTTGACAAATTTTGAATTTTGAAGTTTGAAATAAAAATAGTAGTAAATAACAATTCATTTACATCATTGTCTTGCAATGTATTATATAAAAAAATGAAAAATGTCAAAAGTTGTCGTTGGTGGAACGATTTTTACAACTGAAGCATAAAATTTGTAAATGTTTGACACTTAGAATTGACAATACCATTTAGTATTGTAAATTTTCCAAATTTGCCAAGATATTTTAGCTGGTGTGTTGTGTTTACGTGTTAGATGTAAAAATTTTAATAATATTTTACAAATATTTATAGTTATACTTGAGATTTTGAAAAATAGACAGATTTGGAGTTCTCTTCAAAAAATTTGACAGATTTTGACAGTTAAAGTTGAGAATTTTACAGATTTTTCGAACAATAGCTTAAAACTCCACAATATTTTGACAGTTGCAGTTGCCAATGTGAGAAATTTTAATAGTTAAATACAGTTAAATAACAAGTAAATGTATAAAATAGTAATTCATTTCTATCATACTTGGAGACTCAAAGAGATAAATAATCGAATAGACAATTAATAAAATAAGTGGAAACATAAAATTTGATAATTTTCGATAGTTGGTATTGGAAACATGTACTATTCTATTTTAAGTTTTACAAATTTTTATAATAAAATCTGAAAAAATTCGACATTTTTTTGCAGCTACAGTTGAGACTTTTGAAAATGCACAGATTTGAAGTTTTCTTTAGAAAATTTGACAGTCAAACTTGAAAATTTCGCAGATTTTTTAGACTGCAGCTAAAAACTTTTGAAAGTTTTTATGAATTCAGAAAATATGATAGATTTAATACAACTGAACCATAAAATTTCTTAATTTTCGATAGTTAGCATTGAACAAATGTACTATTCTATTGTAAATTTAACAAATTATAATAACAAATTCTGAAAAATTTCACATTTTTATAGTTACACTTGCAATTTTTAAAAATGCACAGATTTGGAGTTCTTTTTTGAAAATTTGACAGTTAAACTTGAAAATTTCGCAGATTTTTCAAACTGCAGTTTGAAAGTTTTTGTGAATTCACAATATTTGAAAGATATATTTAGATACATTATATAATTTGGCAGTTTTTGGCATTTGATAAGGGAAATTTAATTCATTAGGATAGTTGCGGTACAAAATGTTATATACTTTAAACTTACTATAGTTCAAATTTGATAGCTGAAATTTTGATGATTACACTCGAAAATTTGCAAATCACTTCAGAAAATTAGGCAGATTTAGACAGTAGCATTAGTTTAACATATTTTGACAGTGAAAGTTGTAAATTTTACAAAATTTGACACTTGCATCTGAAAATTGGACCGATTTAAAATCATGAATTCTTTTAGTTTTATCTAGTGTATTTTTAAAAATTGCAATCCATAATTTCCAAAATACAATAGGGCCATTTTACACCTTGTCATTTTATAGGAAATGTGTAAAAAGAAACTATTAGGATTTTCGAAAATAAAATTGTATTTTGTGCTTTTGTTCTAATATAGCCAATAGCTAATAGCGTCTAATAAGTTATTTTTTTGTAGAAATTACAAAGTATTTTCTTATTTACGTTGATTACAACAATTTTGAAAACGAGTCATAATCTGATTTTTTTCCTAGACGGGAATCGCTCACGCAAATATTGATTTGTCAGAGCCATAACTTGTCATGGTATGACAAGTCACGACAAAACATATTATGACAAAAAATATTATTCATTTACTTCAGAGCTTAAACAAGAAAAAAATATTGTTCTCAACTGTGAGATAAGTGTCACCACTCTCTGTAATTCTGAGTGAGTTAAGTACTTCATTACCGCATTTTGTTTATTAATTATGATTATATGACGTTTGAATAGTCGGGGCCCTAACTCTTTACAGATTTCATACTCCAAATTTATAATTATTTTTAAAAGTAGTTTGTAAGTTTTGTAATTTTTGAAGTATTTACACATAATATTTTATTTCTTAGTGCCCTTACGAGTCATTCGCTAATCCTGTGAATCTCGCCCGTGTGACATCCTGGGCAATTAATTTATTTTTATGTGCAGTCGCATGGTTTAATAATCGCGGAGATTCACGTTCAGGTTACGATCGGCTCACGTGCTCCAATTAAGCAGTTTTAATGAAGACATTAAAATTGAGGGGGTCGCACTTGGAGTGGAAACCTGCGCGCAGACACAATCGATGCGGGGTGAAACTGCCAAATTTATGAGAGGGTTGTCGCCCTATAGAGGTCACGATGCGTAACGAGTTACGGGGTTAGTGCGGAAACTTAAGGGAAATGAGTAATGCCGCTCTTCCACTGGGGAGTGATTAAATATTGGGGAATAATTGCGGGGTGGTTAAGGGATGACTGGATGGTTAATGAGGATCGTAGCTGTAGTCGATTAGAAATAATGGTTTACATACAGATATTCGTTTATATCCATTGATGAATGCATTAAGGGTTTTAATCATATTTTAAGTACAGCGTGGAACAGTCAAATGGAATAAATTCAGTATTACGGAAATTGAAAATATTTTGAAAAAATTCTCGGACATGTCGATTACTATTTCTCTTCGGGTTGCCATTTAAAAAAGTCTATGACGTCATAACTCAAAAACAAAAAGTCTATGACGTCATCAGTAAAAAACAAATCGTGACAATTTTTTTAGATTTATATCAAAATGTGTATTTTCAAAATCGACGTGTCAGGGGATATCTGCAAAATATTTTTAATTTCCGAAATACTGAATGTATTCGATTTGGCTTTGACATTGAATAACTAAATTATTAAAATTAAAGAAAACCAATGTAAAAATAATAATGCATATTTATTGATACGCAATATACACCATTAATTTCAAAATTAGATCTTATTTAAAAAATCACCAAAATTTTATTCAATAATTTTAAGCTGTCGTTTATAAATTATAATATTTATAATAAATTTTTCAAAAATTATATTTTGTGTTATCAAGAATGATGAATTAATTAATTTGTATTAAGATTTATAACATCAGATAACTCCATTGTGAATGGGTTAGAAAATTAAACTTCAAATTTTTATATTGAACAGTGGGAGATATTTTTGAATCCTGTCTATGGGGATTATCCACACTGCAGGCAAATTGGTGCAGGATTGCAAGCACTACCCGATTTATCCACGGGAATCGATGGGAATTAGCATACAAACGCGACACATTAAGCGATGGAAATGCTCTGCATTTACAATGCACAGATAAAAGTCGAGTCCATATTGGGGTAGTTTCGACGGAACAAAATGCGTTCCGTATTATAATCAAGCAATTAATCTACAGACCAAATAGGTAAAATAAACACAAACGGATTAGAACATGCACATTTTTCTACAAATATTTAGTGCACCCAGCAGATTGCCAGTGAATTAACTTATTGAATGACATAAAAATATTTCAAATATTTTGGCTTGAAAAATGTTTTGTTATATAGTGCATGATTTCAAAATCTATCATAAATAGTGACTGTATTTATGATAGATTTTGAAATCATGCAATATGTAACATAACATTTTTGAAAATTAATTTGACTGTTAAATAAGCAAGTATCCCAAAATCAAGATTATTATGAATAACAATGTACTGATACATATGGCAGGATATTATGACTCTCTAGTAAAATATGAATAAATATCTTGTTTAACAATATTAAACAAATTTAGTTAGACCAATGACCAACTAGTAAGATATGTACAAGACTATTATGAATAACAATGTACTTGAAATATATGGCAAGGTATTACGACTATTTAGTAAAATATGAATAAACATGTTGTTTAGAAATATTAAACAAATTTAGGTACAAATATTATGACAATTTAGTAAGACATGTACAAGATTATTATGAATGGCAATGTATTTGATACTACAAAATTTTAATTTGTAGCCCCACCCCCTCCATAGGGGTAGTGGGGTGGTATAATTTTAATACGAGTATAAAGGCCCCTTCAAAAATATTAACTTTCACCTGGAACATTTTTTCATAAGATGTGTATTTTTTGAGATATTTCGAAGTCTTCACCCTGTATAATAAAACTTTGCTGGTAAACAGATACCACCCTGTATAATTATGCAAGTAAGCACATTCATTAAGAAAAAAGCTTAAGAAATGTTAGAAAAATTCGATAAACATTAGATTCAATTATTATATCGTAAGTACTTCATGACGTGAAGTGAAATAGAAATAATTAACAAATGGTGGAGGCGCCGGGTTAATGGTGGAGGCGCCGGGCACATGCAACTTTAGCCCCCATTTTCATCCATATCAGAGGTTGCAATTTTGTAGCATTTTGTAGCATCACCATCACCCCAATTTTAGTCTAAAGACAGGCAAGCTTATAACTTATAACATTTCTGTCTTTTAGTTACAGATGATTTCTGTTTGATAAAACGTAGTAAGAAAGCTTGCCAAGTGCTGGACTTACCAGACTCAATATATTGCCCTTTTTGCTTTCAAAACGACTCACTATTATCACTGCCAGACTTGTTGCGAAACTATTATTAAACTAAAACGAATCAACAAGTTGGCTGCCCTGTGGGGTTTCTGGAGATGCATCAAGTTCCATGGCAGATTTCCAAAAGGCAAAAAGCAAAACAGAGCCAAGCAAAACCGGGATTAATTGCTCCCGAAGCCGTAAAGTTTGCAAACGCCGGCCTGGCAATTAAATTAATTTGAATAAATTAATTCCGTATGACTGATTTGTGTTGTGTGTAAAACGTAAAGAGTACCGTGGATGAAATATTTGATGAGGGTCGGCCGGGTTAATAAATCATTTATTTTTCATGACGTATTACGCTCAAGTATCACTGTCAGTTTGCGGCAATTACTTTGGAGAAGTTTAGTTTGCATGGGATATTTATATATATATATGCAAATAGTCATATAATTAGATTACATAAATATTAAATTAATAGGTGGGGCTGACATATTATGAAAGTTTATATTTATTTACACCTGCGAAAACGAATAATTGTTGCGAGAATACCTCAATACATTATTATTTGAAACTCTTTAACTAAGTTAATATTTCTTTGTGAACTTATTTAAAAGTGAAATTGAGTATAATAGTTATTTATGTTTTTGTTAGTTATTTATATATTAAGAGCGAAATGTGATACATTATTGCTTGAAAGTGAGAGTTCACTTTGAGCAAAGGGAAACTAAAAGTGAAAGTGAGAGTATTCACTTTAAGTAAAGTGAAACTAAAACTGAAAGTGAGAGCATTCACTTTGAGCAAACTGAAACTAAAAGTGAAAGTGAGAGCATTCTCTTGAAAACAGTAATGTCCCTTTTTGCTCATAAGGCATACACATTTTTTTTCTGCAGTCACTTAAAAAATCTTAAATACTGTGCAAACTTTTCGATTGAGTATTTCTAAAACGACGTTTATTTATTTGGTTGCTATTGACAATGATTTATAATTTAACAGTAATATTTAAAATTTTACAATAAAGTACATTTGCAGTACTTTTAGAAATTTTGATACTAAAAATTGAAAACATTTGAAGTTCTTTCTGAAATTTTTATGTCATCTCTGCCATTACCAGAGATTTTAATGAAAATTAAAAATCTGGTATATGTTTTTAAATTTTGACTAACTGAGAGCTTACTTAAAATTGAAAATTTGGCAGCCAATTTTAGAATTTGAACTGTAATGATTATTTTGTAAAGGCAGAGATTTTATTGAAAATCTGGTAATATTTTCAAAATGTTTAGACTATAAGTTGAAAAACTTAATAAGCATGGTTCCTTAAATTTTTACTGCGATTACACAGATTTTATTATAAATTGAAAACCTGGCAATAATTGTTGAAATTTTGACTGTAATGAAAATGTAATGACTTACTTGAAAATTTACTAGTAATCTTTGAAATTTCGATGGAAATATAACTTTGCTACTGCAATTTTGAGAGTAATCATTGAAATTTTGACAGTTATTTCTGACAATTTCTTAAAAATTGCAAATTTGGCTGTAATCTACAAAACTTAGGTTTAATTCAAACTTGATTTATGATTTAACAGTAACAATTGAAATATTTACTATAAAAATTGAAACATTTTTAGTACTATTTTAAAAATTGTATTGTAAAGGCAGAAATTTTAATAAACATTGAAAACATAGCAATAATTTTCGAAATTTTCACTAAAATGACTGAGATTTTACTATAAATTGAAAATTTGAAGGTCAATTTTAACATTTTCGCTGTAATGACTATAAATATTTCATTGTAATGGCAGAAATTTGAACGAAAATTGAAAACCTGGCAATAATTTTTGAAATTTTCACTGTTAGGAATGAGATTTTAGTAGAAATTGTAAATTTTACAGTCAATTTTAAAATTTTGATTGTAATGATTAACTAAAAATTGAAAATTTACTTGTAATCTTCGAAATTTCGATGCAAATGACACTTAGGCACTGCAATTTTGACAGTAATCATTGCAAGTTTGACAGTCATTTGTGATAATTTACTAAATATTGAAAATGACAGTCAATTTTAAAATTTTCAATTTAATGACTAAAAAGATTGAAAATTTACTGGTAAGCTTTGAAATTTCTATCGAAATACAACTGAAGCCCTGCAATTTTGACAATTTTTAGCGTAAATATTGAAAAAACTTGCAGTATTTTTTGAAGTTCTTTCTGTAATAGCAACGATTTTATTAAAAATTGAAAACGTGGCAATAATAGTATATATTTTGACTGTAATGACTGACTATAAATTGAAAATTTACAAGTAATCTTTAAAATGTAGATGCACATAAAACATAGGCACTGCAATTTTGACAGTAATCATTGCAATTTTGGCACTTATTTGTGATAATTTGCTAAAAATTGAAAATTTTGCAGTAAGTTACAAAACTTCGTTTTAATTGAAACTTGATTTATGATTTTACAATAATAATTAAAAATTTTACACTAAAAATTGAAACATGTACATTTTAACTTTTTAAAATTTCTATTGTTGATGCAGAAATTTGAATAAACATTGAAAACATGGCAATAATTTTGGAAGTTTTCACTGTAATGAATGAGATTTAACTATGAATTCGAAATTTGACACTCAATTTTAAAATTTTGACTGTAATGACTAACTGAAAATTAAAAATTTACTAGTAATCTTTGGAATTTCGAAGCAAATAAAACTTAGGCACTCTAATTTTGACAGTAATCATTGCAATTTTGATAATCATTTATGATTATTTACTAAAAATTAAAAATTTGACAGTCAGTTTTAAAATTTTCACTGTAACGACTTTCATTCTTTTTTTCTTCATCTTCTTTTTTCTCATGTTTGAAATTTCTATGAAAATAAAACTGAGGCGCTTCAAGATTGACAATGTTAAGTGTAAAAATTGAAAAAAATTGCAATAGTTTTTGAAGATCTTTCTGTAATAGCAAAGGTTTTATTAAAAATTGAAAACCTGGCAATAATTGTTGATATTTTGACTATAATGACAAACTAAAAATTGAAAATTTTCTAGTAATCTTTGAATTTTTTATGGAAATAAGACTTAGGCACTGCAATTTTGACAGTAATTTCTGATAATTTACAAAAAATTGAAAATTAGGAGGTAAGCTACAAAACTTCGGTTTAATTTAAACTTGATTTATGATTTTACAATAATAATTGAAATTTTGCACTAAAAATTGATACATTTACAGTACTTATTGAAATTTTCATTGTAATTGCAGAAATTTGAATGAAAATTGAAAACCTGGCAATAATTTTTTAAATTTCCACTGTAATAAGGGAAATTTTACTAGAAATTTGAAATTTTACAGTCAATTTTAAAATTTTGACTGTAATGCCTAACTGAAGTTTCTATGGAAATAAAACTTAGGCACTGCAATTTTGACAGTAATCATTGCAATTTGGATAGGCATTTATGATAATTTACTAAAAATTGAAAATTTTACAGGCAATTTTAAAATTTTCACTGTAACGACTAGAAATATTGAAAATTTACTACAAATCTTTGAAATTTATATGGAAATAAAACTGAGGTACTGCAATTTTGACAATTTTTAGTGTAAAAATTGAAAAACTTGCTGAGAACTAATTGGACGGTGTGCAATCACCAGTTAATCGACATTCGCGCGTTTCTTAGTTTTTATTGCGCGTAATCACGCCGTGAAAACGTCAACTTTTCGTCAGTGTCGAGCAAAGAAAACCTGCTTTATTTAGCGACTGTAGAAAAATATTAGTTTTGTTTAAAATAATTATCACGTGAAATTTGGCTGTTTGGCTATTCGATATACAAATTTGCCCTTAACAACCCTTAGCAATTTGCATCTCAAGCCCTCCACCATCCACATTCCTGCATTGTTAACTCGGGCAGGTCATTTACGCCAGAAATCCGAAACTCGGCCCCCGCCAAAAGGCCGAGGATCGCGAACAATCGCAGATTAAAACAATCGCCGCCCCATTTAATCCCTTTCATCTGTTTTTTCCTGCGTTACTCGTGTACGTCTCCTGGCTTTTGCCCCGCCGACAAAGCCGATAAAGGAGCGTGATTTAATTCATCCCCTCGGAGTGCATAATATATAAATTGAGCGCTAGGCGGCGGTTGGCGGCCGCAGGGCTACGCCGCCCCCGCCGTTATTTATTTAAGCCAATTTCTGCATGCAAATGGGACCCATTTTTTCCGCCAGCCGCAGAGGAGACACACACGATAAAAATTTCCTCGCGAATATTGGAAGGCGTGCGGCGTGATTTATGCGCAGCTTATCTCATTGCGGGCGCACAGAAATTGGAGAATATTGCAAGATTATTACGGAAATTTGACGCGATATTGAAAATAAAATTGTTGACGTATTACATTTGTGGATTATCTGACATGCGACTTATCAATAAAACTGTAGATTGCGCGACAAAAAAAAAGTAATATGTTCTATTGTAAATGGGTCTAATATTGGTGGTGGTGCTGGTGGTGCTGGTGGTGATGGTGGTGGTGCTGGTGGTGATGGTGGTGATTCTGATGGTGGTGCTAGTGATGGGGTTGGTTGTGGATACCCCCCGATACCCTCTCCATTGGCCGCCACTCACCACCACCACCACCAGCACCAGCACCACCATTTGAATTGGATTTCTCCATGAGATGGCGTTTACATGCTTCTCTCATTCATTAATAAAATAATGCTTAAATACATAGCCCTAGTTTTTTTGTTCTCGTTGATAGTACGTAAAGACGTCATCGATTCGAATGTACGTCACTTTTAAAATCTCACCGTTGCTAAAATTTTTGTCTGAATAATTTATGAGACAATCAATCGGTCGGGAAAACACAATTTTCCTCGGCCCGGTGCTATTCCGGGCGAATCCAGTGTGTATCAAGTCAATACTTCGGAGTACCTGTTAGGAGGGCGTTATTTATAGTTGCGCGCACACATTCGGATGTGGAACGTATTGGCAAACACGACGTACCCTAAATGCGGCCCTAAATCAAATTCGCGAGAAACACAATATCACACTTACTGGGCGCACTCGTCTTTCCGTCGTGCTTTACTCCGTGCACGCGTAAATCAAACACGTAAGCGAGTACGGAACGGGAAATGCATATCACGTCCGTTATTTTATTGTGCCACTTTATTTAATGGATCCCTGCGCGACTTCCGTACACAAATCTCGAGTTCGCTGCGTTTCCTGCAATTGCCGACCCACTTCGCCCATTTTCCGCATTTTCCGAGATGAAAATTCTTCTGGACGTACCCTGGGCCGATTAGGGCGGCATTAGTGGCACCCGGAAGAACGCAGACGATCAACCGAAAAAAGTGCCTCTGACTTTCAGGTCTATTTGCCTAAATGGCTACATGAAACTTGAAAGTTTTCCGATTATTCCGATCAGCAGATCTTATCGTGCTAACCAGCAGTTTACTGTAATGAGCATTTAACTCATGTGAGAAATTAGGAGTTTCTGGCAGAAATGCGATTTCGTTGCCATTGATAATTTTTATTGCTAACGTAAGTCAATGAAATAGCAATGCTCTTCAATGATAACTAATTTTAAGTCAAATTAAGTTTTAATAATTTTAAAAACTTTATCTCTGCCAATTTATATTCAAATTAAGTAATATATATTTTCTTCTCCATACCGTTCATTCGTGGAGAATAACGTTTTCTGTTAGAGAAGGATTAGGCTATTAGAATTGTACCCAATACATTACCAAATGCGTTCTAAATCGTTTTTTACGTCTTGTTGATTTGTAAAAAAAATGGTAATGATTTTACGTACGTACACAAAATTATCGAAAAATGTACTCCATTCGTCCAACCATTAATTTCTGTTACAAATACGTATTTTCAGAGAAAAGACAAAAACTAACAGAAAATATTGAAATTATATTAGTTTGTCATTGCGGAAATACGAGTAAATAAATTAATATATTACTTAATAATGAATACCGGGTGATCAATTAAATTTCAGCTAGTTGAGTAGTTTCAGCTACTCAGCTACGTACTTATGCAAAATTATCGCAAAATGAGCTCCATTCGTCGAGCGATCAATTTCTGTTACAAATACGTATTTTCAGAGAAAAGACAAAAACTAACAGTAGAAAATATTGAAATGATATTAGTTTGTCATAGCGGAAATACGAATAAATAGATTAATATATTACATAATGATAAATACCGAGTGATCATTTAAATTTCAGCTAGCTGAGTAGTTTTAGCTAAATGAGTTATCCATGGAAATTTTCGAAGCCAATAAGAAAGGCGAAATTGGCAGTCAGGCATTTCTTATTGGCTGCGAAAATTTCCATGGATAACTAGAGCTGAAGTTTAAATGATCACTCGGTACATTAGTACATTATAATCTATGTTTTGTCATATTTCCCCCCCTTTTCCAGATTTTTATCATATTTACCTTTTTTTTGACACATTTGTGTTTTTTGAATATGAAATATCGGAATTCTAGAGAAAATTATTTTCCACTAAAACGGTATGGAAAAGAAAAATATATATATACATTTCACTTAATTTGAAGTTAAATAAAGTTTCAATAATTTCAAAAACTTTATCTCTGCCACTTTCATGTGATAGAATCCTCTATTCAATTTGGTGTGGCAAAATATGTAGTTATTTGTTTTTCGATATGTCGCAATATGTTTTTCTGTTGTCTTTTAGATCTAGTTTGTCTTATAGATCTAGTTTGTTATATAGTTCCAGTTTCTTATAGTTCTAGTTTCTTATAGTTTTAGTTTCTGATCCTTCTGGATTCTTATAGTTCTAGTTTTTTATAGTTTGTGCAATAAACTTTGTTTTGCACAAACAAATGTTTCCATATTTTTATCATATTTACCCTTTTTTAGACACATATGTGTTTTCTGATTATGAAATATCGTAATTCTAGAGAAAATTATTTTCCAATACCAACGGTAGGGAAAATAAAAATATATATATACATTTCACTTAATTTGAAGTTAAATTAAGTTTCAATAATTTGAAAAACTTTATCTCTGGAGTTTCATGTGATGGAATACTCTATTCCTCAATCCTATATTCTTATAGTTCTAGTTTCTTATAGTTCTAGTTTCTTATCGTTCTAGTTTCTTATAGTATTAGTTTCTGATCCTTCTAGATTCTTACAGTTCTAGTTTGTTATAGTTTGGGCAATAAACTTTGTTTTGCTTTAAACGCCTATAAAATTGTATTACTACCCATTTCTGCCTATTTTCATATAATTTTTGCTGCCTATTTGCCTGCCAATCATTTTACCTATTAGTGCCTATAACTTGCTCTACAAATTACTACGTATACAAATATATTGCAAAATATATTACAAAACTTTGTATTGCCTTAAATACCTATAAAATTTGATTACTACCCATTTCTGCCTATTTTCATATAATTATTGCTGCCTATTTGCCTGCCATTTATTTTACCTATTAATGCCTATAATTTACTCTACATATTACTACGTATACTAATATATTGCTATATATCCCAAATGTTCTCTGAATGTAAGCATCTCACTGCCCATAAAGGCTTCACTGGAATCTCAAATTTCTATAATTTTCTCTAAACCAAATTTGTCTCACTGCCGTTAAGTGCCTAAAATCTCAAATTGAGATCTCGGCCAAAATATTGTCTGACTTGACTAGCTGTCTTTAAGTGCTTTATCTCAAATGAGGCAGAATGCATAAAAAATGATTTGGTTATCCATCCAATAAAATTTGGAATTTATTTTTCCAAAATCAACTCAACCTTATACAGGGTGTCCCAAAAATAGTGGACAAGCTCAATAATACGCCTGTCAGGGATGGCCACTGACTCCTTATAAAATACTATAAAAAAAATTAAATAAATTAAACTAAAAAAAAATACTTGCAAAAAAACATAAATCGTAGACCACTCAGGGATGACTACCGAGTCCTTATAAAATACTATATTTTTTTAATAAATTAAATAATTTAAAAAAATACTTGCAAAAAATCATAAATCAGTATTATAATTGTAGAGCACATTGTTGTCACGTTAAATTTTCAAAGATTTGCATTTAAATTGATTGATTTAGACATCTACGTCTATATGCAAAGTCGACAATAGTAGCCACTAAGGCTTAGCTACTAATGGTAATCAGAATGTGATTTATCCTACAGAAATTACATTAAGTGATGTACTTTCTAAACGTTTTTAGTATCTACTAAGGTTTAGACGCTACTAAGTTCACTATGCATATGCTACTAAAATCTAAAAGATATCTCCCCAACCATTTTGAAATATTTAAACACGCTGTAAGAAGTGTAAATATCAAATAAGATAATTTAAAGAAATATATAATTAAACAACCGAACACATGATTTTTATTTAACTCCTTCTAAGAGCCACTCTAAACTTGCTGTAATGTTATACCTCTGACTAGAAATATTTCAAAAAGTACAGCCAGAGGAATTTTTACAGTATTTTTTAAGAACTCAGTTGGCATCCTGGAGTGACGTGCTGTTGAGCTTGTACAATATTTTTGGGATACCCTGTATTTTTCATTCGTTAAATTTTCATTGATTTTTAATCAGGCATTATTGCTTTAAAGCAAAATTAATTCGAAACTGCATTTGTGCAATTTTATTAATTTAATTTCGATCTCATTAATATTGCTATGTAACAATGCTTTCGAACAACAAAACTTCACCGATAAAAACAAAAATCAACAAAAAAATCTTATTTTAGCATTGAAAATTCTAAAAAAAAAGAAATATCTAGCTGGTTAAAGACGTGATATTTGCGAAAACGTAGCTATTTGCATTATTTATGCCCATTTGTTTACGCCAACTTTTCGCTTGTTGTCAATAGCAACGCGCGATAAAGTGACAGTCCTCGGAAAAGCTCAAATTTTCGCTCGCATTAGCAAGCAGAAAGACCTACTTTGTGTGTCAATTGTAGGAAAAATATTTCTAGACTTTTGCGACACGAAGAAATATTAATTATATGGAAAAAATAACTGTGGAATAACTGTTGTTGATATATTAATTAATTATGCCGCTAGACATAAATTTGAATAAAGTCTTGTTTGATTAGAAAAAAATATCGCAATTTATTAAAAAAATTTAGGGCCAGTTTTTAGTATAATTTATTATCACTTTTAGTATTATCCCAAGACGTAACAAAAACAGTTGGTTGCAGCTAGTGTAAATTGTAGTTTGTTTGTCGTCTAGAGTTAAAATCACTAGAGTCGCTAGAGTTAGAGCTCTCGTTCTAGGGTTGTGTTGTTTGATTTCTATTGTATATAATATTATTTTCACTTTACTAGAATTGAATGATAACTCCTACGATAAGAGATATGTAAAGATGTCTAAAGATGCCCCAAACAACCGGGGCGTAATAAGAGGGTGTAATGAATTCATTACGCCCTGGATCATTTCATTTTCACTTTTTCTTTAAAAAGCGGTTGTTATGGACTTGATTACATGAACATACACTCCAGGGCGTAACGAATTCATTACGCCCTGCAGTGTATGTTTATGTAAACAAGTCCATAACAACCATTTTTTTAAAGAAAAAGTGAAAATAAAATGAATTCATTACGCCCTGGAGTGTATGTTCATGTAAACAAGTCCATAACAATCCTTTTTTAAAGAAAAAGTGGAAAATAAAATCTTGTATGCACCACGACGTCGCCGAATTATTACGCCCATCGAACGATATTCATCTCTCGGGCTAAAGCCTCGAGCTAGATTTCATCGTTCTCCGGGCGTAATAATCGTAATAACGCCCTTGGTGCATAACTAGCTATTAACTTGATGCCATAGTATTGCGTATCTACGTGAATACAGCAGTATTATGTCATACCTGGAAATTCAGATGAAGAATTACTTTAGTACTTTCTCTTAGGAGGATTCAAGAGGTTCGAACCCAAGAACTGTAGAACGAACGAATACGCCAACTTCCCACGGAGCGAAGGAATTGAAAAACACTACAGATGAAAACGAATAATTAAAATAATTATACACTATAGATGAAAACGAATAATTAAAGTAATGCCATTATTCGCTTAGAAGTGCGAATTACGTACGAATTCTGTAATTTTGCCATCACTAAAAATCCATTTCGATAAAATTTCATTACTAATTTTGCTGTTAACACTTTCATTAGCCTGTTTAACGACTGCCTGAAGGGACTTAAACAACGCCAACTACACCCGCAATTAGGTCACCGCCGAAGTTGATTAAATCTTGGAAATTGCACGCTTTATTATAAATAGTAAAAGTTGCATTGATGCCCGTGATAATTGGATTATTTATTGAATCGCCCGGTATAACGTCCCATCATAAAATAGAAAGTGATAAAGAACATAAAAAAAATTAATAACGCGGAAAAGCTGCGCTTCTCCAGGCAGGGATAAAGTCCTGGCAAGCTGTAAACTGCGTGTAATTGCCTTAATTTTTTATTACTTGTTGGAAATGGAAAACGATATTGTTGCGAGATGCTCAGGCAATTAATTTGATGCGATAAAGCAGCGTTTTAATGTCGATTCGCTGCGTAGATAGTTATTTTATAGCATTGTTGCAATGAATTATTTATTGAGGAATTTACGGATTAATTGGAAAAAATTAGTTACAAATCATTGATATCTGTATAGGTAGTATCGTTATAGAGCATATAATTATTTTATAGCATTGTTGTAATAATATATTCATTGAGGAATTTACGGATTAATTGGAAAAAAAAATTGTTACAAATCATTTATGTATGTATAGGTACTATTGTCATAGAGCATGAAGTTATTTTATAGCATTGTTGTAATGAATTATTTATTGAGAAATTTACGGATTAATTGGAAAAAAATAGTTACAAATCATTGATATCTGTATACGTAGTATCTCATAGAGTTGCCTTGATGGCTTTAGGGTTTAAATCCCTATTAACTGAAACAGTTTTCAAAGGTCTGTAATCTAGTCTCGACAATAAGGGGTTTAATGGCCCAACACCTTCTCTAATTCGGAGATAAGATGATTTAATCATTAAAGGGTTTTAATTCGCAACGGTTTGGCTTATATAAGCCTCCAGACTTCCTTATACAAGCTGTCCTGGGAAATAAATTGCTATATACTGTATATGGAAAGTTGCATAGATTCGTCTGTTAGTTTTTCGTAAACACCATTTTATGGGTTAGATGGACAATTATGGTTGCCTCTCACTTCTTCTTTTTCTTAGATTATACATGTGCTATACACTGTATATGGAAAGTTGCATAGATTCGTCTATTAGTTTTTCGTAAACACCATTTTTGGGTTACATGGGCAATTGCGGTTGCCTCTCACTTCTTCTTTTTCTTAGATTAGCACTCTTATAATCAACACTGATATCATTGACACGTGATTTCAAATTTGTGCAAATAGCTCTCTATTCTGTAATTCAACACTGAAACTATGATTACGTGCATAAAACCATTGGAATGAAAATTATCGAAGTCACTATATGCACGTATTACACATAAATCTTTATGTGTTAATCTCTTGTTTTTGTTTATTTGGCACATGTCACATGTCATGCTAATATCGATGACATTTTCCTAAACATTTGAATATTCATGACGTTTTAGATGACGCCTTATTTTGTGATTTAACGACGAAATTGTGACAACATTCGGATATCATTCATTCTAATTTAGAGCTCAATCATCAATGATCATCAGCTCGCGTATAAAATTTTGATTCATCACAAATTCATCATTATTCTATCGTTCAGCGATGAAGGCAATGTTGTCCCTTGCATACTTCTTGATTTATCAGAATTTAAAGAAAATGGATACACCACTCTGGTTATCAATTTTTTTCTGTCATTTTTCTTCAGTTAAATATAAAAGTTACAATCATTTGTTTTTGAGGCCATGCTAGAGACACTTAACAATTGTTTATAAGAGTGTTGCTTAACTGAACAATAATAGAAATAATCCACTGTTTTGTACGATATAATAGAAAGCAATTGTTTTGTTCAATCGATTTTATATCAGTTTGTGTGATATTGTTATGACAGCATAACATAATTGAGTCGAATTATTTTTATTTTGTGCGAGTTTTCTAAGGTATTTATTATAATATTGAGAAAAATAATCACTTCTATCACATTGCTATAGGAACTAAACAAATGTTTTACGCAAATTTAAATATTGTAAAAAATAATCAACCGTTTTATGCGATATTGATATGGGTACTAAACAATCCCTTATGAAAAACATTTATTTATGATGTAAGCAGATGTAAATACACTGTACATGTGGCGACGTGATTAAAGAATTAAATAAATAAATAAATAAATAAATAAATAAATAAATAAAATTAATAAATAAATAAATGATTTATTTATATCATTATAAGTTAAAACTACGAATATTAATATGATCAATATCATTGATGGTCAATAGTATTTGTAATTGCAAGAATATTAGTTTAAATTTCATGGCAACAATTGAGGCAAATTGTTTAACTTTTGAGAGAAATTGATTCGTACGATTTCAAATATTGACAGAAATAAACAACTGTTTTGTGCCATAATACAACAATTGTTTCTTTAACAGGCAGAAAATCAGTTTGTATGATATTGGCATGGCAACGAAGCAATTGTTTTCCATTATATTTCTTGCAGATATAATCAATTATTTTGGTTATATTTCTATAGAAATAGACCAATTACTGCATACATTTTTGTTTAATTGCAAGAAAAAAAAACATTTGCTTCTGTTACAGTGTTAGAAAAATTGAAAAATTGTTATGATCTTAAATATTGACATAAAGAATCAATTGATTTGTGCAATATTAGTAAGTACAGATACTAAACTATGTATTGTTTTAACCGGTATAATATCACTTTGTTTGATATTGGTTCATTTATATGATTATAAGTTAAAACTACGCATATTTATATGATCAATATCATTGATGATCAATAGTATATGTAACTGCAAGAATATTAGTTTAAATTTCATCGCAACAATTGCGGCAAATTGTTTAACTTTTGACAGAAATTGATTCGTACGATTTCAAATATTGACAGAAATAAGCAACTGTTTTGTGCCATAATACAACAATTGTTTCTTTAACAGGCAGAAAATCAGTTTGTTTGATATTATCATGGTAACGACGCAATTGTTTTCCATTATATTTCTTACAGATACAATCAATTATTTTGGTTATATTTCTATAGAAAAAGACCAATTACTGCATACATTTTTGTTAAATTGCAAGAAAAAATTGAACAATTGTTATGATCTTAAATATTGACATAAAGAATCAATTGTTTTGTGCAATATTAGTAAGTATAGATACTAAACTATGTATGGTTTTAACCGGTATAATGTAGAAGCTAAACAATTGTTGTGCACGATCTTAAATGGTAAAAAACAACAAATGTTATGTGCGATAGACCTCTGCTATATTTATTGCATATTTAGAACCATAATCACTTGCTTGCTTCTATGACAATGCCATAGAAACTAAACAATTGTTTTGCACGATCTTAACTTATCAAATGTTTCGTGCAAAAGTACAACATGAATATGAGTTTCTGAGACATTGGCAGCATAATAACTGAGAAAATTATTTTTTATTTTATTTCGGGCGATATTAGTATGAGAAAAACATTTGTTTCCCACCATATTTCATAAAGATGTAATAACTTATCTTAGTTATATTTCTATATAAACAGAACAATTGCTTCATCCACTGTTGTTTGATTACAAGAACAATAATAATTATTATTTAATTATATTTTCTTCTACTACATTTACGTTTCTATTATATTTACTTCTATTACACTATTATAGAAATTAAACAATTATTTTGCACTATCTAAATTATTGACAGAATTAATAAAATGTTTCGTGCAATTTTAGTATGCATGCTAAACAATATATTGTTTTTATACATTTCAATATTAGACAAAGTAATATTCTATCTGTTAAGAATATCACTCTGTCTAATATTGACATGGCAATTAAGCAATTTGAAGCTGTTTAGTAGATAAAACAACACAGCTTCTGGAATAACCCCCCGCAGAGATATCGATTAATTTAATTCGCGGTTTGATTCGCGTTAATCGGCTGAATTTGCGGGTAATTACATCATTTAAGTGGCGGATTCGCGTTTTAATGGGATAATCGCGACAATTATCCGCGGTACTTACACCACAATTACTCTAATTACGCCAGCTATTTGCACGAATCATACCGCGAATTAAATTAATCGAAATCTCTGCGGGGGGTTGGTCCAGAAGCTGTGTTGTTTTATCTACTCTGTTTCGTGCAATATTAGTACATATGTTAAACAATATATTGTGTTTATACATGTCAAAATTAGACAAAGTGGTATTCTATCGGTATGTGAGATTTGTATGATAAGCAAACAATTGTTTTCTGCTATATTTATTGCATATTTAGAACCATAATAACTTGCTAAACTGTTTTTTCGTGGATAAAATTTGACTTTATTCACTTATACTATAAATATCTATTACAAGAGTGGCGGGTCTACACTTGGCGACGGTAATTAGCCATAGCCCCGGAAATGTGCCGTCGTTAAATAAGTTTCTGCGCATGCTCATATTCGTGCGATTGAACGAATAGACATATAGATGTAAGTATCAAGGAGTTTTTAAGCCAAAATAAAAGTAGCAGCTTACTGAAACACGAATCCCTTGCGAATCATATTACGCAGCCTGCTGCTCGCTACAACTGCACCCGCAGACTTGCGATCGAATTATAAGGATTCCCTCCAGCATTAATAGAACCTGCTCAAAGCCCCCATTTCGAAGGAACGATTTGCTTTCGCATTATACACCATTAAGCCGCCCTTGCAGACGAAACACATTTCTCCATATTTTAATACCGGCTGAAATACATTGGAGTCGCTTTGGCCCGGCAGTTTGCAGCCGGATAAATTCCTTTTGAAGCATTCGCGGGGGCAAACAAACTGAAAAAGGGCACTCTTAAAACCGCCGACACTTGGAAAACGCCGATAAATCAGGGAACTCGCGGCCGGGAAAAAAGTTCCATAAACGCTGCGCAGGATAATCCGAGGAAACCGACGTTTTTCCCTCCACGGGAAAGGGACGATAAAAGTTTACAGTGTTTTTTTTTGCGCCCGTGGGGCGACTTGGGGAGTTTCTGACAAGTTTGGATCTGTCTTGGGTTGATACCAAATCAGTCAATTGTGAAACGTAAATCTTATTCTTTGTGCAGGATCCACACGGCGAGAATTATGAGGATTATAATTAAATAGATTACCAACATTTAGTAATTCTTTAGTAATTTATTAATTTTAGTAACATTCAGTAACACATTTTTATCTTTTGTGCTGACATACAGGATGTCCGGAAAAAATATACGCATACCCTCATATGCTAACACCTGAGTTTTCAGTTTGATCGCGTGGATGGCCCTTTAATATAAATTATAACTAGTAACGCTACAGTAACACGCCCTTGGGTCAGATTTATTGTTTCAGAAATTTGGGTCAAATGAATCCCTTCCAATCCGGATCGTTACAACGCAACGGTGGCGAATAATCGTTTCAACATATCCTGATTTATCATTTCAGAAGTTTGAAGATGAAGATGAACTTTGAAGAACTTTGAATCCCTGCGAATCTGTACCGTTACTTTAAATTCGTACAAAGCTGCGGCCCTTTTTACCTGGTAACTATTTAGCCTGTCTAAATTATCTACTCAAACCCATATCTGAACCTCATCCGCAGCATTTTCATCCCCATACATCCCGCCCGTTGTATGCCTCCATGGCATGCAATTCCAGAGTTAAAGCACATCCCAGGATAATTAAACCTACACGACAATTAACCCCTGGCTCGTCCCATCCCCTGGCCGCCCCCGCACAGGCCCTCACGTCCTTGCCCGTTTTAATTCCGCGGCGCCAGCGGAAACCAATCAATCGGCTTCCTGTGCCGACGCAACAGCGTCCCTCGGGACCTCAGTTCGATTGCCGGGGATCGATTCCCGCATGGGACAGCCGCCCGCGTTTTGTGCGAGGGCGCGATGATTGAGCGCAACGGGAGCGGGCTTTCATCCCCTCGAACATCCCTGAATGTCCCCGGGAACGCGCGCTTGTTCGCGCACCTGCGTGGGGATGTACACTGCGAGCTTTTGACACTGCGGTTATTAATACTCGTGCTGCGCCATCGAGGGCGTTAGTTTGTGATGGCGTTTTTGGTTGATTTAGGTGCTCATGGGAAATGACGCAGTTTTTTTTACTTACTTTATATTAGACTGAAAATCAGATTTTTCTCCAGATAATTTAAACTCACACACAGCCAACAGTACGTCAAAAAATATCCCCCCCAAAATAAAAATTTACGTGTTTCAGGAGTTTTTTATTTTGCCCTGATTTTTCGATTCAAGATTTAGGTGGTCATGGGAACTGACGCAGTTTTTTCTACTTACTTTATATTAGACTGAAAACTAGATATTTCTCCAGATAATTTTAACTGACACACATGCCAACAGTACGTCAAAAGATGTCCCACTCAAAATAAAAACTGAGGTGTTTCCGAAGTTGTTTATTTTGCCCTGATTTTTTGAGAAATCCGAGTTGGAAAACTTAAAAAAAATCACTCTGTATTGTCGACAGTGAATTAAAATTTCTACACCACGAATACAAATCAAGTTTTCAAGACCAATATAAGTTGTTACTAATTACCAAATTTAATCTGAAGTTTACATAGATTACCAAAAATACTGCAATTCTAAAATGTCCACAGAACTCATCAGAATCTAAAAGTCTGCCAATTTTAATTAACAATTAGACTTAGAATGTAACATATCCAATGGAAAATTGCAAGTGTTACAAGTATTTCTCAAATTTTAACAGGATTTACACATTTATGGCCAGTTCCCGATTTTGAATTATTATTTTAACAGCACTAATAAAATTCAAACAGAAAATTTTAACGCTGCATCTAAGTAACAATTTCGTATATTTGATCAGAATTTACAAAAAAAAATGAGAAAACCAACAAAATTCCATCAGTTTTTGATAAATTTTAAAGGTAATTCTGAATTGTCTGGAATATTCTACATAAGTTTATAAAACCAACAAAATTCCATCAGTTTTTGATGAATTTTAAAGGTAATTCTGAAATGTCTGGAATATTGTCACCTACATGTTACATTTTACATATTTCTACTATGTTATAAGTTTTAGACTTTTTCAAATGTTTTGTTAATTATGACGACCCACATCCATGTACGATTGCAATCATGCATCGAATGTTATAAGGCCTATGTGATTATTGTATAATAAAAAATAAAAAATAAAAATCTATACACACTGATAAAACCAACAAAATTCCATCAGTTTTTCATAAAATTTAAAGGAAATTCTGAAATGTCTACAATATTCTGTTGACATGTCTTCATGTCTGAGATGTCTCACATGTTGTCTGTCTACATAAAATAATAAAATATTGCAATTCTACAATCTTAAAGAAAATTATGATTTTTTTTTAACATTTACCAAATCTTTTAAAATTTTAATAGAACTTATAGGAATTTAACGAAAGTCTCAAAATTATTACATACAATTTCAAAGAAAATTATGATTTTTTTAGCACTTATCAGATTTTATAAAATTTTAATAGAACTAGTCAGAATTTAAGGAAAGTCTGCCAGCTTTTACGAATAACTTTAACAGATTCTAATGGAATGTGCAGATTTTTGCTGTAATTCTTAAATTTGAAAGACAAGTTTAAAATTTGAATGCAATTATTAAATTTCAAGGATTATGAATTATTTTAATTACAAAAATATTAAAGCCACATATAAATAACAAATTCGTAAGTTTGATCAGAATTAACAAAATTTTAATTGCATTTTTAAAGAAAACCTACAAAATTCCGTCAATGTTTAATATATTTTAACGTAAATTCAGAAATGTGTACAACATCCTATATAAATTTACTAAAATGCAATAATTCTGCAATTCTAAAGTTTTTTTTTTTTTTAACATTTATCAAATTTTTATAAAACCTTAATAGAACCCATCAGAATTTAACGAAAGTTGCAAATTTTGATATACATTGTTAACAAATTGTGGTGAAAAGTTTAGATTTTTGCTATAATTCTTAAATTTGAGCGAAAAATATTTTGAATGTTTGAATGCAATCATTAAATTTCAAGGATTTTGGTAATTTCATCAGAATTAACAAAATTTTAACTGTAATTTTAACAGAATTTACAAACACAACAATTTGATCAGAATTTACAAACAAAAATTGAGAAAACCAACAAAATTCCATCATTTTTTGATAAATTTTAAAGGTAATTCTGAAATGTCTAGAATATTCTACATAAATTAATAAAACCAACAAAATTTCACCTGTCTTTGATAAATCTTAAAGGTCATTTTGAAATGCATACAAAATTATTATATATAAATTAACTAAAATGCTGTAATTCTACAATTTCAAACAAAATTATATATTTTTTGCATTTTAAACTATGAAAATTATATCACTAATTCTCAAATATTGACACCTTCAAATAATTAAACTATAAAATTTTATTCAGTACAAAAACGTGTATAGTCATGGGCACATAAATCTAGTACAAACAATTTGAATGGCAATTTATATTGCCACATAAAATTGCTATTGTAACTTTAGTTCTTGTACTAGATTTATGTGAGCATGACTTGTACATCCCTAATTAATTTTTTTAATTGCTTTTGCAATCGGTTACGACCAATTAATTGGTCATCATCACGCAAAACTAAAGAGAACAACGCATTACAATTTGTATACAACAATATAAAAACACAAAAAAAAAATGATGAAGTGAGATTTGTGATAAGTTACGTATTGTCATGAGAATAGATTATATTGATAAATATATCAGGGGTTTAATTTTATTGATTTAAGAAGTATGTATCGTGGTTGGCTAATAATAATACAAGGTATAAAATTTTAAATAAATTACCAAAACTTCTGCAATTCTAAACTAAAGTGAAAAATGATGAAATATCGGAGCTTATCAAATTTTGTATGAAATTTTCAGAGAACTAATCAGAATATAACAACAGCAAACTTTAATATATATTCTAACTTAGCAGATTAGAATGGCACCTTACAGATTTTAGTTGTAATTATCAAATTTGGAAATCATTTTTGAAAACGTATCCTCATTTTCAGTGCTTCTTTTAAATCTTCAATGTATATCTAATAGTAATTGCAATTAATAAATATTCACCATAGCTTCAACTTTTAAAGCAAACTTCAAATGTTAACCCAAATTATTACTATTTTAGCTATGCTAATGCTATGCTAGCTATGCTACAATTTGTTAAGTCACCAGTACTATTTGAAAATTATCAAATCTAAAAATTTGGATAGAAATTTAAAGTAGTTAACTTTAAATTTTTTAAGTTAACTATGTGATTCGTCATAGGCAACAATACTAGGCCAAAATTTTACATGTACCACATCACATTTTTAGAAAAAGACTAAATTTAATTTATTTTTGTACTATTAAATCTGATCTTTTTTTTGTATTTTTACACTTTTCACTCACAATAATTATATTTCGCATTTTCGCAGTTATTAATAGAAAATAGTCACTTTTGAAAGTTTCATATTCAGCAGTAAAATTATAAAATTACCAAATTTGAAAATGTGTTGTATTTCTGTATTTCACTATTCCTATTTCACTATTCTATATATTCTGCATGCAATTCTCAAATTGCAGTGACAGTGCCAATCAGAATTGGCCAGACATGGAGAATTGACACTGCATTGGACAAATAATGCAGTGTTCACATTCTAACAAAAAGTTTAAACTGTGTTTCCTAAATATTAATGAAATCTTGGATTTTTAATGATAATAAATAAAAGTGAAAAGTGTAAATATACAAAATATTGATAATTTTAAAAAATATTGCCGACTTTACATATCATTTTGAGAAAGCTCAGAGAATAATAAGAATAATATATAAAAAAATTAAAGTATAAAGATAATATAGTAAACTCTAATCTTAATAACAAAAGAAAAAAAAGTTTACGTTTTATTCAAATAAAATTAACCCTATAAATTGATTATATAATTGAAAACCTTATTAAACATATTAACATAAGTTTTAAAAATTTAAATTAAAAATATTAGTTTTGTAAACTAAACTGCATATTTTCGACTGTAATTTAAAATCTTTGGAAGTTTAAGATTTGCGTTCACATTTATTAACTACTTTTAAGTTTTCAAAATATTTGAATAATATCTACAGGGTGAGTTTTTTTGTTTCAGTTTAAGCATTAGTATCTCGGAAACCATAAAACATAGAGATTCTGTTAAATGAGGAACCAATTGCCATTTTAAGAGCTTATGCAAGATATGCTTTGTATTTTGAAAAAAAAAACATAGTTTTTTAGTTATAATACAAACTTTTTTTTAGTGGCATTCATAGTTGGCTTTAATATTTTTAAAAGGGACATTTATTTCTCTTTATAATGATATAAGGTTTGCTATACTTACTTTAATAAGTAAATGAGATGCAGGAATTTTCGTTTTATAATTTGAATTATAATTAGAATCAAAAAATTAATAGAATTCTGGTAGTAAGAGGAACAAAAAAAGTTTTCCATGACAAACTCTGTTTTTGATACTCTCAATAATACAAATAGTCTTGTATCATGTTAATTTGTGTCAAAGTAAGTAATAATTTTCATAAAGTTAATTTTTGAAATTAACTTTAACAAGTTATTTATGATTTATTTCATCAAGTGATTTATTTATCAAAGTAAGTATAGTAAACCTTGTATCGCTATAAAGACAAAAAAATGCCGGTTTTAAAAATGTCTAAGCCAATATAACTGCCATTTAAAAAAAAAGTTTTTATTATAACTGAAAAACTGTGGTCTTTTTTTAAAAAAACAAAAGCATATCTTGCATGAGTTCGTAAATTGACAACTCTTTCTTCATTTAAATGATATTCTCTGTCTTATGGATTCCGAGATGCCAATCCTTAAAATGAAAAAAAAAACTCACCCTGCATACTGTATATACGTTATTCTTAAAATAGTTTACAATTTACACACAACTATCCAGTTCATTATATGTTGCGAGTATACTTCCAAAGTTATATTTCACTAATATTCGTATATAGACTTTATATAATTTTTACATTTAGCACGTTATTTTAGGAAAATGTATAATATTTTCCTGTTTAATTATGCTGCTTTGTTAAGGAACATTATATTTGTTACCTAACAAAAAGTTTACATGCAGAATTTTCTGTTCAACGGAATATGTCTCATTAGTATATTTCACTATACTTCAAAGTCCATTGTAATATGGGTTTTGAAATATTTTGAAGTATTCGCACTGAATTATATTTTAATATCACAATGCAGATTATTTAAATTTCAAAGCCAGTAATGTTTAGTATTATGTTCGCTTCTCAATTTTTCAATGGCTGTAATCTACAACGATCTATTTATTTATATAAAAATAAATAAAATAATAAATTTTATATTGCTTTCTTCCTTATTTATTGCAGTACTTATTGGTAGTTTTTTTGTTTAGATATGAAGATGTTTTGTTGTATTTTTTATTTTAATTATTTCTTCTTCACCTTACTAGACTAGTTTCGGCTATCTTTCAGCCATCTTCAGAGGTGTTAATTTTTTTGAGTTAAATCTATATGACATTAGATAAAAAATTTATATATGTTTTGACTTTTAATTATTTATGTATTACTAATAATTAATAATAATAAATAAATAATTTATACAATACATATAAAATGAAAACTATTCACTATGCATCGATTTATTTTTTACGCAAATTGCTTAAAGATCTTGGAATATTTGTTATTGTTTATTTATTATTACTTTAGAGTTTCAGTGGTATTTTATAAACTTGTAATGAAAATGAGTTAAGGTTCAACTTTGAATCTGCATTAATTTTGAATTCAAGTGAGTTGGCTGGTGCATAAAAGCTGCCGCGCTGCAGAACCGAAAATTTTGACGATAGCAACAATAGCAACAATATTTGTATCTACCATAACTACCATGTGCCATCACAGTCGCTCTGTGCCCACTAATGGCACTTAGCTGACGCCACTGCCATAGGCTGTGTGACACATGTGTGCCATGTGCCATACATATGTGCCATACGTCATAGGCACAGTCATAAATGAATACCACAAAATTACCCGCAACAGATTCACTAGTAACAAAAGCGTTGCTTGAAAACAAACCAACAAAAGCGTCTTCCTCAAGCACATTCCTAATAACCTTCTTACGTTTTAGAGCTCAAGTAATTGCTCATTGTTTTGTCGTTTGGTAATTGCCTTCCCGTGTAGCGGCGTTACACTGAAATTACGTTTTGTACATCAATCAAGCCACAAATTAAATTTTCACGTACGTAAGAGTGTACAAAAGTTGCGCATTCCGCAAAGACCGAGCCTTTAATTCGCAACTTTAGGGAACACGGAAAATTACTCACGTCTTCGGCACGACACGCGACCGCCACAGTGGAAATGTCAAAAGTGTACCTTGAGGTATTTTACACAAGTTTCAAGAACTTCGCCATTAGAAGTTCGGAATTAGCTGGAAGAGCTCGAATTAGTTGTTTCGAAGATTTTTGTTACATGCACCACTATTGTTAAGGCACTGAATCTTATGCACATGCTATTAAGTACACGTTAGCTGCAATTGATATATAGAAGCTTGTACATATGTATGGTTGATATTTATTAGTTAATTTTATAGTAATTTAGGAATTTTGTTGATAGTTTTATTTAAATTAATAGAGTAGGAATAGGTTTAGTTAGATAGTTATCGAGTTTGGTAATTAATTAGATAGTGCTTTTTAGTTAATATTGTGAATCATTAGGGCACAATTAATAATTGATAATGTGATGGGTTAATTAAAATTCGTGATTACAAAGAAAACCTCAAATATGACGAACAAGGACTTACGACGTATTTCATTGGAAACGGAAAATTATCAGGATAATGAATATCGCATTAAATTTTGTATTGGACATTTGGATTTGCGAGAATTTGAAAAGGTAATTTAGAAACTATACATTATTGAATGATCACCATGGCAACGATTATGAATTGTCGGATGACGCTGTAAATTTTCAAGTTCTGAAGAAGAACTTGAATTATGTATACATATACTTGATACCTACATAATATATGTTGATATTTATTAATTTTTCTGTATTCGTATTCTCATAGGGAATCATCTGACTAAATATATGAGTTCGCATTTTGAACCAGTGCAAAACTGGCGGATCAAATGAAGTGTGGCAGAGCTGCTTGCACTTTAGCATTTCCCATAGCGCTGCACTGCTCGCAAATGCGATCAGAGCACTGTGAACCGGAAAACGGGCCTGATTGATGCATCCGGAACTCCGGACATAATAACGCCGTTCGCAAAAGTTCAAAGCCGTTTAGCGCGAATACAGGGCAGATCCGATCCGGATTTAAACAGTTCCAGAACTCCGCTCCGTACGCAAGAACAATGCCATTAATTCGGAACGGTTATTGGAAGAGTTTTCGCAGCGGGCGACCTTCCCAGCGCGATGATTTCCAAGTGCGATTCCGAAACGTCGGATTTAAAGTGATGCAGATTCAGGCTGGGGGTGAGTCGCAAAGTTGCCCCGGAACTGGGGATGCGAATTGAATTCGTGTTTTGGAAATTGGCGCCTGAATGAATTGATATCGACGTAAAGAAAATACGCAGATACGTTTTTCTCTCTCTTCATTTCTCTACATCGAGAATACATTTGAAAGACATAAAATAATAATTTGAAATTTTTTTATATCCTTATAGTTCATGTGAGGATGTAAATATTTGTAGGAACATCCCTCAAAACTAACAATATATGATCAGCATATTTGCTAGTTTTGCAAAATATGAGAATGCAAAAAAAAAATTTGTTTTTAAGTGGCAGCATATCAAAACATCAAAAACACAAAAAAATGGTTGATATTAAAATAAATGTTATTTTCCAAGAAATAATATAAATTTTGGCACAATATGTATTCACGTCTCAATATAATCATACTTGTCGAAACATAGAAAATCTTCTAGTTATTAAATTTGTAATATCAAGTAAAATTATTAGTTTCCAAGGACTCCAAGGGCTCAAGTAGTTTCTAAAATTGGAAATTTTCCATTCCAGCAACAATTAATCTAAAATGATGAAATTCGAAAATTGCTGCATGACTTGTATTCTTACTGAAAATTCTTAGAATCCATACAAACTGAACCACGTTCAAAGATAATCCGAAAACGTACATTGGTGCTCACATAAATCTAGTACAAACAAATTAACATTACTATATAAAATTACTATTGTAAACTAATTTCTTGTACTAGATTTATGGGAGAATGACTGTACATCTAGTTCTAAATAAGAGGTTTTTGACCAATATCCGGGTACAAGTCATTGCAAATTCTTTTTGTAATCTTTGCATTTTACCCTTTTTTGTCCCATCCCTTGAAAAACCGTCGCCATTACACCCATGGGGAGTTGGAAAACTTCCACTTAGCATCATCGAGTGACATTTCTAAACATTACATCACTCCTCCGGCAGTAATGATCCCAGGAGATTTGTCCCCCATTACGCCCTTCTCCCGCAGCCCCTTTACTCGCTATCCAGCCCACCTTAGCCTTATTAACATTCCGCCGACGTAAACGACAGAACACGAAAGTTTTTATACACTCACTCACCCACATAGGGGAGCTGCCAGACATAAAAAAATTCCGCCTGCGGGCTACTCATCTATGCACACTCACCGGAATCGGGATAAGAGGAGGAACATGCTCAGGAGTTGAGGATGCAAAAAAGGGATAGGGAAATATTTAGGGTTTTCTTTGCGGGCAAATTTTACCACAAGTTTCAATAGATAAATATAAAGTTTATGTCGCGTTACTTTGTCATTGCAACGTCTGTTAGGCTGACACTCTTCTGATTGGGATTACTCTTACTATCTAGACATTAAGTAATACTTGTGTCACAAAAAACCACAAATTTACTGTCAATCATTGAAAAAGTTTCATTAAACCTTAAAAACCCAGTAAGCTATTGCATGTGTAATACTTGTGTCACAAAAAATCACAAATTTACTGTCAATCATTGAAAAAGTTACACTAAACCTTAAAAACCCAGGAGGCTATTGTACACGTAACTGACCATAAGTATCCGGCAGACACATCACTGAAAATCTTTAGCATTATCTTTTAGCACGTTAAACTGATGAAATTCTGATTTTCTAAACTTTTATAGAAGTAAAAAGTATAAATCATACTTAAATCAGCATTAAAAGAAATACCAGTGCCACAAAAATCACAAATTTACTGTCAATCATTGAAAAAGTTTTCAATAATTCTTAACAACCCAGTAAGCTTTTGTAACGTAACTGACCAGAAGTGTCCGGCAGATACATCACTGAAAATCTTTAGCATTATAAGCATCTTTTAGCACGTTAAACTGATAACATTCTGATGTCCTAGAGTTTTATAGAAGTAAAAAGTATAAATCATACTTAAGAGACTTTCGAGTGCCTAGGCAGAAAAAGCGGTGCCAGTGTCTCGAAAATAATACATTTATCAATCGGCGAAAAAGGCCCATTAAAAATTAAATTGAGGAAATTCCGATTTCTGTAAGTTGTAGTTTAAATTATCGGTTGGAGCTTGTGAAATACTATTTACTTATATTATACTTAAACTTAACTTCAAGCTACATACAATATTCATGAACATTAATCGTCGATTGACAGTATATGTATGATTTCAGTGACAATTAAAAGCCTCTTAAGTATGACTTATACTTTTTACTTCTATGAAAAAAAAAAAATTATTTTCTATAACGAAACTTTAAACTACACTTAAAGAAAAATAACAAATTTTCCTTTTTCACAACGACATTTATTTCGCTAAATGTACATTTCAACCACTACGTAGTCATCTTCAGTAGACATTTGTACTCAGTACTCAGTACAAATGTCTACTGAGACAAATGTCTATTTGTACAGAGTACAAATGTCTACTGAAGATGACCAGGTAGTGGTTGAAATTTACATTTAGCGAAATAAATGTCGTTGTGAAAAAGGATAATTTGTTATTTTTCTTTTCAGTTTAAAGTTTCGTTATAGAAAATAATATTTTTTTTATAGAGGTAAAAAGTATAAGTCGTACTTAAGAGACTTTCAATAGTCACTAAAATCATACATATACTGTCAATCGACGATTAATGTTCATGAAGAATGTATGTAGTTTGAAGTTAAGTTTGTGCCTAGGCAGTAAAATTGATATTTTAGAGATTGTCGGGTGAAACTAAAATCATTGCATTTACTGTTAATCGGCGATAAAGGATTAGAAAAATTTAAACCTATGAAATTACTAATTTCAGGAATTGTACTTTGAAGTTTCAGTTATGCAGCCGTTAAAAGTACATTATTCCGTTTAGGCTTAGGCTTAGGCTTAGGCAGAGAAAGTAATAAGTCAGATATTGTCAAGTGTTATTACAAATCACACATATAATGTCAACCGGCGTTGAAGGTCTATTAGAGTATATAATGAAATTATAAATTTGACGAATTATAGCGTGAAGTTTCGTTTGTGCCTAGGCAGTAAACGTAATACTTTGGATACTGTCAGTTGTCACTAAAATTATACATTTACAATTAACCGACGATAAAGATCCATTCAATAACAAAATATGAAATTATAAATTTCACGATTATAGCTTGAAGTTTCGTTTGTCCCAATGCAGTGAAATTAATACTTTGTATATTGTCGAAATTTGCCTAATTCTTATATTATGTTAATTAAAATAACTCAACTTTTACTTTTTTTTTCGCAGTACTGTTATGAAGTTGTAATGACAGGATCAAGATTTATATGGCCAATTGAACTTTGAATATTTTCATTAAATATTGAAAATTCAAATTGACAAAATTGATTTTTTTATTCTTTAAAAACTAATGTGAAATTGAAATATAATTTTATTCTCAATACTGTTATGAAGTCGTAATCATAGGAACGTGATTTATGTGGTCAAAGTTCAAATATTTGTGTTAAAAATTGAAATTCAAAAAACTTCTTTAAAAGCAAATTCTTTAAAAAGCAAATTGAAATCCAGAAAAACTACAGAAATCTCACAGAATAAAATTGAATAGCAAAGCTATGAAAAACACCGGAAAATGTACATATTTTCATAAATCACAATTAACAATTAAATCAGCTTTTTAAAAACACGACTTTGAGGAATTCCAAATCAAAAACACCGTTTTATTTGGAATTCCTTACAAATTTAACAATTTAGACAAACAATTTATTTAAACGATTTAACAAACTAGTAATATTTATCAGAAATTTACGTTTTTATTGTAAGTAGGCCATCGTAAAATTTACTTAAGTTTTAGGTTTTTTTGCAGTACTGTTATGAAATAAAGATTGTGAAACAATGAAAAACACCAGAAAAATATAAATATTTTCATAAATTAAAATCAACCATTAAAAATACTTCTTAAAAACATGATTTTTAGTCTTTCAACCATTTTATTTCATAAAAATACTCTAAAAACAAATTTTGTTGACGCCACCTTAAATTTTCAAAATTTTAAATTTCACGTAATCTTATCTGTACAATCGAAATATTATTTAGCTTCTTTTTCTAAGACAGCAGCGTTTTGCACCAAATTTCAAAATATAAGAATATGAAATCTATAAAAAACTACAAAAATCTGAATGTTTTCACGATACAAAAATGAAAACTTCAGATATGAAAAATATATAATGAAAACAGCTTTTTAAAAACAAGATTTATAATATTATAATATCTTTTTTATCAAAATATCCTCTGAATTTTGTTTTGAGCCACATTTAAATTTTCATAGGTCATCGTTTTCGGTATAATCATCATATATCAATGTGCAATCAGTAAAGATTGTCCCAAGTAATCTTAAATTGGAAAATGGGTCAAATCGCACACCATTTGCTAGTTCTCTAAAATCTCTTGACAACTATAGTCTATGCCAGATAAGATATCACTTTTCACATAAAACCGAAGTCCCTCTTCTGCCCTGTCGGACTGGTCAACAGAAATGCGATGCATCTTATGAATCTTAGTTTATTGAGGTACGGTAAAGACATAGATTTATGGTTTTTGGTTTTATAGCTCAAAACTGAATAAATTGGTTTTAAAATTGACTCTAAGAAACAAGAAAATCACCATTGTCTTTTAAAATGGACAGCAAATTTTAACAAATTGCACATCGTTGTAAAGAGCATTTACAGAGATATCAAATAATGTGCGACTTGGCCCACTTCTGAATTTAAGATGTTTGAGGTGACGCTGGCCCAAAAATTAAAATTGACCTAATTTTTTTTTAGAGAAAATGGGGCATTTTTTGTCTCTTCGAGATAATTTTAAAACCAATTTTATCTGAAAATGTTAGCCAAATTATAGTTTTGATAGCCTATCCCAATAGCCAAAGTTTGGGAAATCATATGCGAATGTAATAATTATACTTCTTTATCTGTGACAGTGCGTAAACTACGTTTTTACGCAGTGTTGACAGTGCATAAAGTGACACTTTTTAGGAAAAGTGGGTAAAAAAAAATCACCTGTTAGTAAAAACATTAACAGTGTGTAAAATAAGTATTAAACACAATTCATTCACTCACGAATTAAAAAAGAGATAGTATTTTGTATCAAAATTTAGCTGTTTTTCATAATAGCTACAAAAAACTTGTACGATACATTTTCGTAAAGTAGTGCTATTTTGCATTCGCGTTTTTTATTGAACTCGCCTGCGCCTCGTTCAACAAAATTCACGCTCATATAAAACAGCACTTCTTTACGAACTTGTATCATAAATAACAATGTTTGTTGTTTTTGTCCATATGAGTGATTCTATTGTTTTAAAAAATATATAATAATTCATTATTTATGATTATCTGTTTAAATTACCATTTTTATGACAGCTAATCCTGGAAGGTTTTTATTATTTCTGCAGTAATAAGGGTTAAGAACATTATTTATAAATTTACAATGATATGTTTGCAAAGAAATACCATCTTTCAAATCTTTAATTTTTGCATCGCGTGTGACAGCACTTTTAAGCTATTAGCTTTTATATTTATAATACATTGTTTGAAAATATCGACCGAATGCCTTTACTCATTATTGGATTGATGAGGCGGACACTTTGATGAAACTCCATGATAAATGTAAAAATTAAAAAAAAAAACAACTTGTGTGACTAGTAACATACTAGTAACATACATTTTGTGATCCTGGCACAACTTATTTTTTACATTTGCTTTCACAGTACACAGAATTTTATTTTAATTGAGCCTTTGATTTTGAAAGTGGGGTCTATTTTTACAGTGGTGCAAGTCCAGAAATACACAAGGAATGTAGTCCTTTATATATTTCTGGACTTTACTTAATTTAAAAAAAATGGGACTTTCAAAATCAACGACGCAATTAATTCTGACGAGAATTAAGGACAAGGAATTCTGACGAGGAAAAATAGGCAAAATATAAGGAATGTGGACATTTTTATGTAGCAATTATCTTAATTATTGCAGGAATTTAATAATGTAAATTTGACAAAATAAAAGGGATGTGATAATTTTTACATATACAACAATTATTTCGTTTCTTCATTTCTTATAACATCTAAGTGTTATAATTATAAAACCGAATAGATCTTTAAAAGAAACATATGGATAAAAAGTATTTTTATCAAGAATACTATTAATTCCTAAAGGATTATTTGAACCTGTTTGATGAAATAATAAATGGATTATTAGTAATGCTGTAACTACAAATGGTAGAAAAAAAAGAAAAGTAAAGAATCGCGTTAGAGTTGCATTGAATGGAAATACAAGTGATATCTACTTAATAGTGCGAGAATATCGATGTTTAGGTATCACAGATATGTGCCCAGATCGAGATTACCAAAGGAAAATTTAGGAAATATTTTTAGAGAAAATGGGTTTCAAATTAACTCGAAGCAACAAGACATGCCCCATATTCTCTAAAAAGATTAGGTCAATTTTAATTTTTGTAGTATGAATTATTTATTTCATGAAAAAAAAACAAATATCATTTACCATACCACATCAGTACATTAAATAACCCAACAGTATAATTTTTTTCATATTTTTACAGAAGCTAATATTGATTTTATAAAGTACCTACTTCGTTGTGACTATACAAATATTTAGAACGTATATGGGGAACGATTGCAGGTCGATAACCATTAAAATATTGTTTTGGTTGGATTGCCACTGTTTTGAGCAACATTTACACAATAATGCTGCAATATAAGAAAAGTTGCATAAGAGATTCAGTAAACCGTTTTGATGAAAACAAATGGTTCATGAAGAAAATTTACCCAATAATGTCGAAAACAAATATACACATTAGGGTGTCCGTTATTTCCCAAAACGCGATTTTTTTCTAGTGGACTAGTTAAATGTCTTCTCTTCATGGTTCTTTCTTTCTTTCAACTCTTTTGAAATAATAAAACTCATTGGTAACCGTATTTTCGCGTGCCTGTAGGCAAATAAAATTTCCCATATAGAATATGTCTATTCTATTATATGTCATACTAGATTATAATGGTGTTTTTGATTATTAAAAAGGGCGATAGGTCGAAGCCTGTTTGCCCTTTCTGCCCCAAATTTCCCATTTGATTAACATGGAAAAATCGTCTTTAAACGCTCAATTTTTTTTTTACGAATCTTAGGTCTTAGGTCTAGGGATAGGATATATATCAACATACCGTGGCAAAATTTCAAAAACCGTGAATTGAATACAGGGAATTTTTTTGCAACAAGAAAACGATTTCAGGTTCCGAATTTTAGGTCTGTTACACTAAACAAATTGAATAACCAAACTAACAGACTTAAATTTGGAACCAGAAATGGTTTTATGGTTGGAATAAAATCCTTGTATTTAATACATGGTTTTTGAAGTTTTACCATGTTGACAAATATGAAGACCTACAATATGTAAACAAAAAAATTGAGACGAGTTTCCCATGTTAATCAAATGGAAAACTTCATTTGCCTGCAAGCACGCGAAAATACGGTGTTTTTTTTTTTAATTTTAAAATTGTAATTTACCATGAAAAGAAGAAATTTAATTAGTCTTTAAAAAAAAAATCCGCGAATTGGGGAAAAACGGACACCCTAAAACACATACACATTTTTTTTAAACAGAATTGTTTGGTTGAGTGAAGCTAACATTTTATTGGCATTGATTTTTTGTAAGTAGTAGTAACGACTTTTGTCTACGACTGCAGAGATAAGAACATTGATATTTCCATTAAACCCAATTACATTAAAAAAAAATTAAAACAAACGTTTCTGCTACAGACAAAAACAATTCTGTTGTTTTATCTCCTCGCATAAACACATTTTTTAGTTACTTGTTAAATGACACACTTTTAAAAGTTCTATGATTACTGCAACTGGTCTTTTGAAGTAATGACTTTTGTCTACGACTGCAGAGATGAGCACATATTTTTTTTACATTTGTAAAGTAATGACTTTTGTCTGCAAGTGCAGATATAAGAACAATGATTTTTTTACACAAAACCAGATATGATGATTCCTATTCTAACCCCAATCTCATTTAAAAAAATTAACATTTTTGCTACAGATGAAAATAGTTCTGTTGTTTCGTCGCCTTCAGTAAACGCATTTTTTTAGTTAGTTGTTAAATGACACACTTTTAAAAGATCTACGATTACTGCAACTGCTCTTTTAAAGTAATGACTTTTGTCTGCGACTGCAGAGATAAGAACATTAATTCTTTACACATGATGTTTCCAGTTCTATGCCCAATCTCATTTAAAAAAAAAAAGTTTACAAAATAAGTCTGTTGTTCCATCACCTTGCATAAACGCATTTCTTCAGTTAGTTGTAAAATGACACACTTTTAAAAGATCTATGATTACTGCAACTGCTCTTGTAAAGTAATGTGTTTTGTCTACGACTGCAGAAATAAGAACATTGAGCTTTTTACAAAAAACCAGAAATGATGTTTTCTGTTTTCTAAACCCAATCTCATTTAAAAAAATAAACGTTTTTGCAACAGATAACGAAAATTCTGTTGATTCATCGCCCGCAACAAACGCATTTTTTCAGTTAGTTGTTAAATGGCACACTTTTAAAAGATTTATGATTACTGCAGCTGCTCTTGTAAAGTAATGACTTTTGTCTACGACTGCAGAGATAAGAACATTGATGTTTTTACACAAAACCAGAAATTATGTTTCCAGTTCTAAACCGATATAAATAATTCCGTTGTTTCATCGCCCTCAGTAAACGCATTTATTCAGTTAGTTGTTAAATGACACACTTTTAAAATATCTATGATTACTGCTCTTGTAAAGTAATGGCTATTGTCTGCGACTGCAGAGATAAGAACATTGATTTTTTTATTTAAATCCAGAAATGATGTTTCCCTCTTCAAACCTCATTCCTGTATATGAATGACAAACTGTTTTCCCAAAATTCGGTTTTCGCTGAAAGCTGTACGTTTACTTATGATGAATAGTAAAAACCCTGCCGTGGAAATTCAATGGCGAAGCCGCGCTAGGCGCATCCCTTGTAAAAACTTACTTTCTAAAGAAATATTTATTGCCCTTATTATCATCCAGATAAAGCGCTACCCCCAAAAGCCCCCCACGCCAGGAACAACCTATAAACAGCCGCTCATTGTTACGCTTCCTTCCTGAGCGTTACACGTTACGGAATTGGGGGGGCGCCCCAAAATTCGGGGGGAAAGTGTCAAGGATGACGTCCGCGGGTTTGCGTAAGATCCGAGCGTACCACACTTGAAAGAGGCGAAAGACACACAGACGTTAGTAAGTGGTAATTGGATCCGACTGACCTGCGATTTCCTCGCAGGAGTGGTAAATCACTGTTAATCATCGTATTCCGCTGGTTCAGTTGTGAGTGGCACAAGAGCTATTAGCACGCTATTTTAGCAAACAAGCACGGTCTCCAGAGTCATGAGTCATCGCCGGTATCCATCTGAAACTGCACGGAGATGATGAGGTGGTGAGTGTGGTGGTGATTCGATGTGGTGGAGGTGCCGCGGCATGCATGATAGCACGTAAATGGGGGGTGGGTGGTGGGTGGAGTTGCAGCGTGCTTATCGTGTGTGGTATTTCCAAGAGGTTTGCTAAGAGATGGCACACGGTGTTTTAGTCCTCGACGTGTTTGCTGGCTTTTTAGTAGGTTGTTTGTGTGTTTGGTGGTTGAGATGGGGGGTGGTGAGAAAAATGTAAACAAATACAGCGCGGTGAAGAGGCGGCTCGCGCGGATGTCGCATCTGGTCGTCGGCTGATTGGCACTTGAAGTTAAAGCACATGGCCCCCCAGCAGGCTCAGGGGGCGGCACAAGAAGCACATCACGGGGGCACCTAGTAAACGCACGCAGCGACCGGCTCCGGGGGCGGTCGTGGCGGCTGCGGAGACCGTGAGGGACAGACTGCCGCTTGCCGGGCTCACGGGGGTTCAGGCCTGCGCCCCATCAAACTCACCCCTCATATTGATTTCCCGCTCGTGCGCCTTTCTCCCATGGATATGTCTTCGTTTGTTGCTCAATGCTAATGTACAATCCGCCCAGTAACGCCGTTACTCGGGTGGCCCTGCAGAAATAATGCAACGCGCCGCCACCGGGCTGGACCGCCGCCCCCACCAGGAGGCGGCCGCCGCTCGCAGGAGGACACACGCTCCGCCGCCGCCCCCCACCACGGCATTTTAAATTGGAGCCGCAGGAAGCGCCAGCGAAAGTGTGTCACGGCGATCCCCCCGATAAGGCCATTACCTGTGGATCCTGGAGGAATTTATTCCGCTACGGACAACCCTCATCAGCGCCAGCGAAATACGCCGAATACAATCCCTCATAAATTCCCGCAGTTTTTCTTTCGGCCAAACTCGCAATTGATGATGAGGACCTTGGCTGCGGCCAGACGGCGATGGCAGCCTTCCAAGCGAAGCAACAAGCAGGACGCGTCCGGGCGTCGAACCCCGGCAATTTAGCCACCCCAATTTTTGCCAGGGGATGGCCCACCCCCCAATAAGCGGCGTTAATATTTGATGAGCGCCGCGAATAATGTGCGGCGGTGGCATGGGGACGCTGCGAGCGCTTAATGGCACAGGTGGAGGAAGGTGTCGGTTGGGGTTTTGCAATATGGGGAAAAAACGATGGAGGCTGAAGTTATTTACCACCCCCGGCATCGTAAAACAGTGGAGTACAAAGCGGCGCCACAAAAACGCGGTTAAAAGTACGTTGCTAAATTAGCAATAAATTGTGTGAGTATGGAAGAGAATATAAATTTTTATTTCGGCGATGAGGCGAAGGATATAAAATTGTTGAATCTGCCACATAAGCCTGAACCTACTTGCAGTTCGACAATTTAAAAAATCTGCTTAAAAAACGATGCTCTTGGCCTTGAAGCTATAGATAGAACTGCCTCATCGGTCCACAATCATACGCCCTAACACAAATATTCTGATTTACCTTTTTAAAACAAATTGGGTGGCATAACACAGATGTCCCAGTGTTATGCCACCCAATTTTTTTAAAAAGGTAAATCTGAATATTTGTGTTAGGGCGTATGATTGTGAACCGATGAAGCAGTTCTATTTATAGCTTCAAGGCCAAGCCACCACTGAGACCCTTCGATAAAATCGAAGCCATTTGTGGTTCATTATTCGTGACAGTAACAGTACCGTGTTTTACAGCATAGTGTTGTGTATAAGTGTTATGGATGAATTATTTTTGAACCATTGTATTGTTGTATGAGAGTTTAAGGTTGAACCGTTATCGTTATCTGTGAGAGATGGTTGCAATCGATGTAATAGCAGTTTTACCTTTCTCTGTGTGTGTGGTGTTACGTATTTATTTCGCCATAATAGCAGTGGTCAGTAAAATGGTGATGACATTTCATTAGTACATCAGTCACAGAAACATTAAAAGATGCCCTATACTCCCTGGTGGAGTAATAGGACCAAAGAAGAAGAACAAGAAGAAGAAGAATAGCAGTTGTAGTTTGTCAAACTGTATTATCACAATGCCGTTATCTGTGTGGGGCAGCGTGATAGATTTGGTAGTCATATAATCGTTTTCTGCGTGGGATTGAATGAACACTGCCAGATCAGCTATTGCACGGGCTAACAAATTACAATTGTCTCACTGAGATGTTAAATTATAGTATGATACTCATCTAAAAATTATATCAACTTCCATTTAAAATATATGCACGTGTTTGTCTCACTGAGATGTTAAATTATAGTATGATACTCATCTAGAAATTATATCAACTTCCATTTAAAATATATGCACGTGTTTGTTATTGGACTGTTAAGTTTTGAAAATTCGTCATTATAATTTCTGGATGAGTCATTATTCTGTAATTCAACAAATTTATCGCCTTGTAAAACAAGAACTTATCCACAGCTAGACATTGGCTGAATTATAGAATGATAACTTATCTAGAAGATTACCACTTCTAGATAAGACTTTCAATATCAAAATTTTATTGATGATTTCTCCATTCAGTTTTGAAAATAAGTCATTCAGTTTTAGATCAGTCATCATTCTGTAAATCAATGAATTTATCTCTATAAAGGGTACGTAGACAAACTTAAAGGGTTTCTTAAAAAACTTCTTTAAACTATATTTTGAAAACGTTGAGACCCCATGTTTAAATAAACTTTTTATCTTAGAATTGATACAGGAATCACCCATTGAAGTTTGTCTACCTACTTAATTTACACCCTGTATAGGCAAAGAATGCTTTTAAAATAACATTTTTATGATGATTTTATGATCGAAGATGCTCAATGATACTCATCTAGAAATTATATCAACTTTCATTAAAAATATATGCACGTGTTTGTTATTGGTCTGTCAAGTTTTGAAAATTCGTCATTATAATTTCTTGATGAGTTATTATTCTGTAATTCAACGAATTTCTGGCGTTGAACTTGGATAGTCCAACACATAAAAACAAAAGTTTCATAGAAACTTGGATGGTGTATTACATAAATGCAAAATTTCAGTTTCAGTTTCCATGTTTCATAGAAACTAAGATAGTGTATCACATAAAAGCAAATGTTTCATAGAATCGTGGATATTGTATCACATAATAGCAATAGTTTCATAGAAACTTTAATGGTGTATAAAAGCAAAATTTCAGTTTCAGTTTGATACATACTATCCAAGTTTCAAAGACACTTGGATGGTGTATCATATAAAAGCAAAATTTCAGTTTCAGTTGCAAAGTTTCATAGATATTTTTATAGGGTATCTCACAAAAGCAAATATTTCATAGAATCGTGGATAGTGTATCACATAATAGCAACAGTTTCACAGAAACTTGGATGGTGTATCACATAAAAGCAAAATTTCAGATTCAGTTTGAGGAACTATCCAAGTTTTATGAAAACTTGGATAATGTCAAAAGCAAAAGTTTCATAGAAATTCACACCATTCGAATCACATAAATGCAAATTTTTTATCAAAATTTGAATGGTGGATTACATAACAGCAAAAGTTTTATAGAAACTTGTATAGTGTATCACATAAAAACAACTTTTTCATATAATCTTGGATAGTGTATGACATAATAGTAAATGTTTAATAAAAACTTGAATGGTGTATTACATAAAAGGAAAACTTCAGTTTCAGTTTGATACACACTATCCAAATTTGATAGAAACTTGGATGGTGTCATATAAAAGCAAAACTTTCATAGAACTTCGGACGGTGTGTCACATAAAAGCAAAACTTTTATAGAAACTAGGATGGTCGATTACATAAACGCAAAAGTTTCATAGAAGCTTGAATAGTATATCACATAAAAGCAAATATTTCATAGAAACGTAGATAGTGTATCACATAATAGCAAAAGTTTCATAGAAACTTGGATGGTGTATCACATAAAAGAAAAAAATCAGTTACAGTTTGATACACTATCAAAATTTCATAGAAACTTAGATAGTGTCAAATAAAAGCTAACGTTTTATAAAAACTTGGATATTGTGTCACGTAAAAGCAAAAGTTTCATAGAAACCTGGATGGAGTACCTCATAAAAGCAAAAGTTTCATTCAAACTTGTAAAGTGTTTCACATAAAAGCAAATGTTTCATATAATCATAGATAGCGTATCATATAATAGCTACAGTTTCATATAAACTTGGATGGTGGATTAAATAAAAGCAAACGTTTCATAGAAGCTTGGATAGTGTATCACAAAAAAAAGCAAATGTTTCATATAATATTAGATATTGTATCATATAATAGCAAAAGTTTCATAGAAACTGGGATGGTGTATCACATAAATGTAAAATTTCAGTTTCAGTTTGATACACTATCCAAGTTTCATAGAAACTTGAATAGTGTCACATAAAAGCAAAATTTTCATATAAATTTAGATGGTGCGTCATATAACAGCAAAAGTTTCATAGAAACTTGGATGGTGGATGACGTTATAGTGTCACATAAAAGCAAAATTTTCATCGAAATTTGGATGATGGATTACATAACAGCAATAGTTTTATAGAAACTTGTATAGTGTATCACATAAAAACATAAAAGCAACTTTTTCATATAATCTTGGATATTGTATCACATAGTAGTAAATGTTTCATAAAAACTTGGATGGTGTATCACATGAAAGCAAAATTTTAGTTTCAGTTTGATACACACTATCCAAGTTTGATAAAAACTTGGATAGTGTCATAAAAAAGCAAAAGTTTCATAGAAATTCGGATGGCGTATCACATAAAAGCAAAACTTTTATAGAAACTTGGATGGTCGATTACATAAAAGAAAAGTTTCATAGAAGCTTGAATAATATATCACATATAAGCAAATATTTCTTAGAAACGTGGATAGTGTATCACATAATTGTAAAAGTTTCATAGAAACTTGGATGGTGTATCACATAAAAGAAAAAAATCAATTACAGTTTGATACACTATCAAAATTTCGTAGAAACTTAGATAGTGTCACATAAAAGCTAACGTTTTATAGAAACTTAGATATTATGTCTCGTAAAAGCAAAAATTTCATAGAAACTTGGATGGAGTACCACATAAAAGCAAAAGTTTAATTGAAACTTGGATAGTGTATCACACAAAAGCAAATGTTTCATACAATCTTGGATAGCGTATCACATAATAGCAACATTTTCATAGAAACTTGGATGGTGGATTACATAAAAGAAAACGTTTCATAGAAGCGTGGATAGTGTATCACATAAAAGCAAATGTTTCATATAATATTGGATATTGTATCATATAGTAGCAAAATTTTCATAGAAACTAGGATGGTGTATCACATAAAAGTAAAATTTTAGTTTCAGTTTGATACACTATCCAAGTTTCATAGAAAATTCACATAAAGCAACATTTTCAAATAAATTTAGATGGTGCGTCATATAAAAGCAAAACTTTCATAGAAACTTGGATGGTGGATTACGTAAAAGCAAAAGTTTCATAGAAACTTTTATAGTGTCACATTAAAGGAAAATATTCATCAAAATTTGGATGGTGGATACATAACAGCAACAGTTTTATAGAAACTTGTATAGTGTATCACATGAAAGCAACCTTTTCATATAATCTTGGATAGTGTATCACATAATAGTAAATGTTTCATAAAAACTTGAATGGTGTATCACATAAAAGCAAAATTTCAGTTTCAGTTTAATACACACTATCCAAGTTTGATAGAAACTTGGATAGTGTCATATAAAAGCAAAAGTTTCATAGAAATTCGGATGGTGTATCACATAAAAGCCAAACTTTTATAGAAACTTCGATGGTCGATTACATAAAAGCAAAAATTTCATAGAAGCTTAAATAGTATATCACATAAAAGCAAATATTTCATAGAAATGTAGATAGTGTATCACATAATAGCAAAGGTGGAGTCTATCACATCAGAGAAACTTGAATGGTGTATCACATAAAAGAAAAAAATCAGTTACAGTTTGATACACTATCAACATTTCATAGACTCTTAGATAGTGTCATATAAAAACTAACGTTTTATAGACACTTGGATATTGTGTCACGTAAAAGTAAAAGTTTCGTAGAAACTTGGATGGAGTACTACATAAAAGCAAAAGTTTCATTGTAACTTGGCTAGTCTATTACATAAAAGCAAATGTTTCATAGAGTCTTGAATAGCGTATCATATAATAGCAACAGTTTCATAGAAACTTGGATGGTGGATTACATAAAAGCAAACGTTTCATAGATGCTTCGATAGTGTATCACATAAAAGCAAATGTTTCATATATCATTGAATTTTGTATCATATAATAGCAAAAGTTTCATTTAAACTGGGATGGTGTATCACATAAAAGTAAAATTTCAGTTTCAGTTTGATACAAGTTCCAAGTTTCATGGAAACTTGGATAGTGTCTCGTAAAAGCAAAATTTGCATATAAATTTAGATGGTGCGTCATAAAAATGCAAAAGTTTCATAGAAACTATTATAGTGTCACATAAAAGCAAAATTTTTATAGAAAATTGGATTGTGGATTTCATAAAAGCAATAGTTTCATTGAAATTTGGGTACTATATCACATAAAAGCAAATGTTTCATATAATATTGGATATTGTATCATATAATAGCAAAAGTTTCATAGAAACTGGGATGATGTATCACATAGAAGTAAAAGTTTCATAGAAACTTTTATAGTGTCACATAAAAGCAATTTTATTATAGGAAATTGGATGGTGGATTACATAAAAGCAAATGTTTCATAGAAATTTGGGTAGTATATCACATAAAAGCAAATGTTTCATATAATCTTGGATAGTGTATCATATAATATCATAGGTTTCATAGAAACTGGGATGGTGTCACATAAAAGCAAAATTTTCATATAAATTTAGATGGTGAGTCATATAAAAGCAAAAGTTTCGTAGAAACTTGGATGGTAGATTACATAAAAGCAAAAGTTTCATAGAAACTTTTATAGTATCACATAAAAGCAAAATTTTGATAGAAAATTGGATGGTGAATTACATGAAAGTAAAATTTCAGTTTGAGTTTACATAAAGCACACATTAAAGAGTCACATAAAGCCAAATTTTCATAGAAATTTAAATGGTGTGTCACAAAAAAAAAAAGTTTCATCGAAACTTGGATGGTGGATTACATAAAAACAAAAGTTGCACAGAAACTTGTATAGTGTATCACATAAAAGCATTTTTTTTCATATAATATTTGATAGTGTATCAGATAATAGCAAAAGTTTCGTAGAAACTTGGATAATGTATTACATAAAAGTAAAATTTCAGTTTCATAGAAACTTGGACAGTGTCAGATAACAGCAAAATTTTCATAGAAATTTGAATGGTGGATTACATAAAAGCAAAAGTTTTACAGAAACTTGGATGGTTAATCACATAAAAGCAAAAGTTTCACAGAAACTTTGATGGTAGATTAAACTCCTACAAAAACCCCAAAAAAATTACTAGGCGTTAACTTATCTGGATATCAGATATAATATGCATGAATAAAGTTAATATCCATTTTTAATAAAAATACGGTGTGCATTTTTTTAAATTACTTCCGTGGACCGGTTTCGACCTAATGGGACTCATCAGTTCAGTGTGTCCGAATGTAGCTACCAAAATGCACACCTAATGAACATAGTTCATAACCTATTAAGCAGTCTTCAAGCAAGTATAAAGTATTAATTGGATTTCAGCACAAGATGGCATTTATATGCTTCTCTCATTCATTAGTATCGCTGAGTTTACGATTCCAGGCTCTCGATAATGCAGTGAGAGCATTGAGAGTGCATTGAGGCATTGAGAGCATTGAGAGTGAGAGCAGTGAGAGTGAGAACATCTCTTTGCTATTAACTTACACCATAATCCTACAGAATTGAAATTCTTAGTACCTACTTATAAGCAAATTATTATTATCTCATTCCTATTCGTATCCATTATCACATTCAAAATTTTTATTTTTTCAGTCATTAAGACGTTCGAGTCCGAAAAACTTTTCCCAGTCAACCCGTATATAATAATATCTTACATCTTTGTTGACACAGTTTCGGATTCTTCTTTTAGATATTAAGTTTTCCATTGTGGCTCGGGCAAGTATAAGTTATGGAGCATCGCAATTGTAGTTTTAGACGCCTCAAGCCGGGCGGCAATTAAGGGTTAAAAACTTTATTTCTATCCTCGCGCACAGCCTCATGCAGTTTTCATTGAGTTTTGCAATTCATTTGCATCCCCGCGAAAAGTAAATATTCGTTCGTGTGGTTTATTTCTAAACGCTTCAAAGTTGCGCCTAATGAGATTTAATGATTTAACGAGATAACTTATTAACGCCTCGCTAATGACGGATAGTGTTTGGTAATTAACAAAAATATGTTTGCACCATTACTGAAATTGATCTACAGCACACATGATGAATAAAGGTTTTCGGAAAAATCTCGACAATCACGATTTTATCCTAAATGATGACGTTTAGTGAGGATTCATTTAGACATTTATAGATTCTCATGTTATCATTCTATAATTTAGCAAATGTGTAGCTCTGGATAAGTTTCTCTTTAATCTACGAAACTTTTGCTTTTAGGTATTACACCTCCACCTAGCCATAGGTGGAGGAGTAGTAGGAATTATTATTATTATTATTATTATGTGATACACCATCCAAGTTTCTAGGCAACTTTTGCTTTTATGTGATACACTATCCAAGTTTCTATAAAACTTTTGCTTTTATGTGATACATCACATTTTCTATATAATATACCATCCAAGTATCTATGCAAATTTTGGTTCTTGTGATACATTTTGAATTTATTTCTAATGTTCATTAGCATTTGTCATGTATGCTGGATGGACATCTTTTATATTGCACAATGATGACCGCAGTAATTATCTGCGTACTTTTACACATTTATTCTTATTTATAAACTACACCTTGATTTGATTTCATTTATTATAATAAATTTTGAATATTTAAATCCTACAAAAATATTCAAACTACGACGATATGAGATAATATGTTCTGGCTGAAGGTTAGAGGAATGAAATGATGAGTGTAAGGAAATATCAAAACCTCCCTCTTGCATCCTCTAAAACACGTCCGTTTTTCATTACCACGCGTAAATACTGAAAAATTGATATCCCCATGCACCCCATTTGCCGCGAAAACCGTAACATATCGACGCACTTTACGTCCTTTTCATTATTCACTTACGCATGTTAAAATTATGCCCACGCATTTTCCACGCCACTTTTCACTTTTCCGCGGCAACCCCGCCCCCGTGCTCTCGCGATTCCCCCTCATTTACTCCAATAACACCCCCTACAACCCCCGGCTGACGCTCTTACCAATTTATCCGAATATATTAGCCCTGCAGCGCAAAGGGAGGACCGTGGAATTTATCACATTTACAGGATAATGTGGCATTAATATATTACTCCCGTTCCACTAAAGAGAGGAGAGCATCTCAGTTTCCCATTTTCCCGTCTCCACGGCGAGGACTCGGACAAAAGATTTTTTCCAGGAGCACTTATTAAAAAAAAAACGGAATTATTCGCCTTCGTTTTCTATTTGGAATATTTAGCTGATGTGCAAATGAAGAAGATTCATGTAAATATGTGTTATTTATAAAATTGTGGCACTAAATAATTAATAACAATAATTAATATAGAAATTTTTTGTTATAGCATCTGAGGAGCATCCTGGCAAAATTCACGTCCATAATATGTTCATCACATGTCCACAAGATACCATAACATGTCCACAACATGCCATAACATGTCTATAATGCTATTCAGGACATTCAGGACATTAAGGACATGTCTATAATATATTCCTAACGGTTGTTTCTGCATTTTACACATTACATCCCATGCTGTTCCATTCGCTTTTGTCTTGACTCTGCACAGAGGTTAGAACTAGGACTTATCAACCATAATGCTATTCAGGACTATCAGGACATGTCCATAATATATTCCTAATAATTTTTTCTGCATTTTACACATTACAATCCATGCTGTTCCATTCGCTTTTGTCTACACTCTGCACAAGGATTAGAATTAGGACTTCTCAGCCAAAATGCTATTCAGGACATTCGGGACATTCAGGACATATCTATAATATAATTCCTAACGACTGTTCCTGCATTTTACACATTACAACCCATTCTGTTCCATTCGCTTTTGTCTGCACTCTGCACAGGGATTACAACTAGGACTTCCCAACGACAAAGCCTATATCAAAATATCTGTATTTTCGTGGGGCTCGTTGCTTCATTTATCGAGGAAAAATTATTAACTGATAAACTCGATCATTTTTGAAACTGGGTTATGGACCAATGAAACCACTTGGGATGGGGGGCCTTCCCGCGACAATTGCCTGAAATTAGAAACGTCAGCCGCAGCGTCGATCGTCCGCGTCCCTGATGAGTGGCCACGGGGGCAGAAACGAGGGGCAATTAATCGCCCGCCTTTTTAATCGAGCCGGGCTAATTAAAATCTCAACGATGGCAATTCCCCAGACTTGAGCGGCGCGCAGAGCTCCAATTAGACGAGTATCGGTGATTGCGTTTTGAGTGCCCACTGGTGATCATCAGGATATTGTCGTGTTTTCAAGAGCAGGTGGATTATTTCAGTTGAAGTTGTATTGTCTTTTACATTTACAACGTGTACACGTGTACAACACAAAAGTTAGCAGATTCTCGCAGAAAAATGATTACAATTTGTGCTCAATAATGAAAATTACATCAAAACTACCATTTTTATCAAATTGATAGGTTCTTGACAAATTCTTAACAAGTTATTAAGAAGTTGTTAATAAATGGCGTTTAGTTAACATTGTACTGAAAAAACGAAAAAAAGTTCATGCGAAATGTTATGTTTACTGCAAAATATTTAAAGATATTTTTTTTTAAGAATTGACCTACAATTTTTTTTCGGTAAAAATTAAAAAAAAAACTACATTTTGTAAAATCTTCCGTAGAAACGTTTAATATTAAATTTTCTCAAAATATTTGTTTCGATGTAATTTACATTATTGACCACAATTATAAATAATATTTGTTTTCGGTAAAAAGTTTTTAAAAAAACTGCATTTCGTAAAATCTTCCGTAGAAACGTTTAATATTGAATTTACTCAAAATATTTGTTTCGATGTAATTTACATTATTGACCACAATTATAAATATTTTTTTTTCGGTAAAAAGTTAAAAAAAAACAACATTTCGTAAAATCTTCCGAAGAAACGTTTAATATTGAATTTTCTCAAAATATTTGTTTCGATGTAATTTACATTATTGACCACAATTATAAATAATTTTTTTTCGGTAAAAAGTTAAAAAAAACAACATTTCGTCAAATCTTCCGAAGAAACGATTAATATTGAATTTTCTCAAAATATTTGTTTTGATGTAATTTACATTATTGACCACAATTATAAATATTTTTTTGCATATTACTATGATTCCAGTAAAATTTTGTGTTGTTATTGTAATAATGGTTTTGGAGTAGTGTGTAGTATGCTGTATTAGTAGTGGTAGTATTAGTAGTAGGGTAGTAGTAGTTGTTGTAGTAGTAGTAATACTAGTAGTATTAATTGGTGGTAAATAACATCAAAGTATTACACAAGTCAAATAAACACATTCATAGTTGCAGCAGTTGTAGATCAGTTAATCTATTAACTTTCAGAGCAACAGTAAAAATAAATTTAAATATTATTAAACTTGACAGCAACGATGGCAATTGTGACAATATTCACTTAATTTTTTAACAGGGAAGTAGATAAATAAATCAGTATAATTGAAATTATAACAGTAGATAATCTATTAACATTTAAAGGAACATTAAAAATAAATTTTAATGTTGCTAAAATTGACAGTAACAATTGTAATTAAGACAATATTCATTTAATTTTTTTTAAATGTTGTATGTAATTCATTTAAAGGAAGTAGGTAAATAAAGGGAATCTTGAGAGGTGAGCTCCCATATGGGAATGAATTATTGAGATATCTATAGGAATCTCAAAAATTACTAAGAAATCTTGAGAATAATTCAAAAATCTCTGCAGGTGTTCATATTTATTGGGAAATCTGCAGAAATCTCCGGAATAATTGAGAAATCTTGGAAATTATTGAAAAATGTGGAACGATTTGCATACACCTTGAAATTAACGAAAAATCTCCAGAAATCATGATAATTATTCGGAAGTCTGTAGAATCTCGAAAAATATTGAGAAATCATGGAAATTATTGGAAAATCTTTCGCAATCTTGATAAAATTGATTCATTTTTTTAAGAATATGTGAATATTTTTTAAGTTATCGACAAATTTGGAGAATGAAAATGTGTGAGTAATAATCATGTCAATCATTTTTAGTTGTACCTCTAAAATCGATAAGCTCAACACAAAAAAGAGTTTACATACATCAAAACCTTATCACCATTAGTATTTCGAGTTTTTATATAAAAATCGTTATAAATCGTTACAAAAATCTTAAAATTCTCTAAAATTGGTATTATTATTTTTGTTATATTTTTGTCACAGTGTCATGCATTTTGGAATCCAGTTATTATTATATTTTTTATTGTTTTTTTAAATTTTTTATAGGAACAAAACAATATAAGATATTATTGACCGAAAAATAAAAATTCTGTAAATACAATCAATTAAAAATCTTACATTAATTCCACTTAGTATTTGCTGAAAATTATTCAAAATTATGTGATCACTCTTGAAATAATTTCAAAATATTAGTAATGTTTTTGTTTTCAAAACCTGATGTTATTATTATTGAAATTAGCTTAAAATACAATAAATTAGATAACAATAGATTATTATAATAGATTGAAATTAATGAAAAATCTCCAAAAATTATAATACTCCAGAAACAACTATTTTGTTACTAACAATTTGTCAGCATTTTACTTTTTTTTTTATAAATTACTATTAAAATTTATATTTTGTCATATCATCAAATGATTACAAAATCATACATGTAATGTAGTATAAAGTTACAAAGTATAGTAATACATGTTAATACAGTTTGCTCAAAAGAAAAAGTAATTCCGAACATGGTTATTCAACAATTCGAAATTTTCCAAAAACTGCATAATGTGACAAAAAGGATTGGAAAATAATTCCGAAATCTGATATTAGCTGAATTCAGATATTTGCTGAAAATATTACAAACTTTATAAATACTCCAGAACATCTCCAGAATACTCCAGAAACAATACTAATCTATTTTGTTACTAACAATTTGTCAGCATTTTACAACATTTTTTTATAAATTACTATTAAAATTTATATTTTTTCATATCATCAAATGATTACAAAATCATACATGTAATGTAGTATAAAGTTACAAAGTAAAGTAATACATGTTATTACAATTTGCTCAAAAGAAAAATTAATTCCGAATATAGTTATTCAACAACTTGAAATTTTCCAAAACCTGCACAATGTGACAAAAAGGATTAGAAAATAATTCCGAAATCTGATATTAGCTGAATTCAGAGTATTTGCTGAAAATATTACGAATTCTATAAATACTCCAGAATATCTCCATAACACTCCAGAAACAATTCTAAGATATTCTTTTACTAATAATTTCTCAGAATTTTACAACATATTCCAAAATTTTATAATTGCTTCTTTTAAACAATTCCAAAATGTTGTCACATCATTTATATTGCTAATGCATACAAATGATTGATTAATCGTAAAATCTTCAAAATTTTGAACTATCATCAATTCCTCATTGGCGACGGCAATTAGCAGCAGAAATAGGCAATCGTTAAATAAACAAATAATAATAATAATTGTAAAATATTTTTTTTTGTTTTTAATAGTATTAACCTTATATTATTGTCTATTGACCTGCGGTGCTTCCACAATTAGTCATTTTTTTTTTAAATTTACAAATAGTCACTATTCTGTAAATGTTGATTATTGTTGACACCATTTTTCAAGTTGTATAATTGTATTTTTATTTTTTATTTTCAGTATTATGTATTATTTTTCATTCAAGTTTCATCTTATTTACTTATTAATAATAAGGAAATAATAAAATTATAAATAAATTATTATTATTACTGAGTTTGTTTATACAAAAATCAATTAGTGGTCTGTAATCTATACCAAATTTTTTCATAATTTCCGGTTTTAATGAGTTTGCCAAAGTTAGTGTTATTATTATTACATTATTAAATTATTATATTTTTCCAAATAAAATATATTGGAAAATGGCAAATAAATATTTGGAAATTTGACAGTAACATATAATATTGATAGTAATAATTGAATATTTGAGAGTAATTGATATTTAATAAATTAAATTTATACAGAAATAATTCAAATTCTGATAGCAACCATGAATATATTGACAGAAGTATTGAAGTTTTGACAGTAATGAATCATATTTTGAACCAAATACTTGAAAATTTGACAGAAATCTTTAAAATGGAGGTAGTTTTGAAATTAGACAGAAAAAACAGCGATACAAAAACTATTAAAAATGAAATTATTAAAAAAAAACAGCGATTGAAAGTAGCAATATTAAAAAAAAAGCAGAACTGCTAAAAAATTTGACCGAAGTAATTGAAAAGCCCATATTAATCATGAATATCTTGACAGGAAAATACAATTTTTTAAAGAAATAATTGGAAATTTTCTAGTAACATATAATATTTACAGTACTAATTGGAAATTTAACACTAATCTACAAAATTTTGGTTTCGTTGAAACTTAACCAGTATTCCTAGCAATTTGACATAAAAATAAACTTACAAAATGTTACTAAAAGTAACATTAATTATTACCACTTTAATGATAATATTTAACTTTCGATACACATAAGTGAATATGACACCAAAAACTAATAGTATATAGTAGTAGTAAAGTAATATTTGAAATTTTCATACAAAAAATTAAATTTGACAGAAGTTTTTGAAATTTACGTAATATGGAAACTTATATAGTAATCATAATAAAATTTTACTAAAAGTAACAGTAATTATTGCAATTTTGATGATAATCGTTTAAATTTTTAATCAAAACAGAAAAGACAGAAATTTTGAAATTTACGTAATATGGAAACTTATACAGTAATCATAATAAAATTTTACCATAAGTAACAGTAATTATTGCAATTTTGATGATAATCGTTTAAATTTTGAATCAAAACAGTTGAACAGTGACAACAACAACTAAAAATGTTACAGTGCTATTTGAAATATTCACAATAACATTAAATTTAAAAACAATCTTTGAAATTTACGTAATATTGAAACTTAGGTAGTAATTATTCCAGTTTTAACAGTAATATTAAAAAATGCAGAATTTATAGAAAGTTTGACAATAATAATTGAAATTTGAAGAATAATTTACACAAATAATTAAAAAATAATACAGTAATATTATTAAATTGCAGAAATTTAACTGTAATAATTGATATATAATAAATGATATTTATACAAAAATAAAAATAAAATTGATAGCAACTCTGAAGATGTTGACAGAAGAAGAATTGAAATTTTGACAGAAACTTTTGAAATTTACGTCATATGGAAACTTATAGAGTAATCATAATAAAATGTTACCAACAGTAACAGTAATTATTGCAATTTTGATGATAATCGTTTAAATTTTTAATCAAAACAGTTGAATAGTGACAACAACAACTGAAAATTTTACAGTGCTATTTGAAATATTCACAATAACATAAAATTTAAAAATAATCTTTGAAATTTACGTAATATTAAAACTTAGGTAGTAATTATTCCAGTTTTAAGAGTAATATTAAAAAATGCAGAATTTATAGTAAGTTTGACAATAATAATTGAAATTTGAAGAATAATTTACAGAAATAATTAAAAAAATAATACAGTAATATTATAAAATTGCAGAAATTTAACTGTAATAATTGATATTTAATAAATGATATTTATACAAAAATAAAAATAAAATTGATAGCAACTCTGAAGATGTTGGCAGAAGAAGAATTGAAATTTTAACAGTAATGAATATTATTTTGATATAAATAATTGAAAATTTGACAGACATCTTTAAAATATAAGTAGTTTTGAAACAAGACACAAAAACAGCAATATTACAAAAAGCTATTAATCAATAAATAATATTTATACAAAAATAATCAAAATTTTGATAGCAACTCTGAATATGTTGACAAGAAGAATTGAAATGATGACAGTAATGAAAAATCATTGAAATTTGACAGACATCTTTAAAATATATGTATTTTTGAAACAAGACAGAAAAACATATTACAAAAACTTTTAAAACTGACATTATTAAAAAAAAACAACTATAATTTGGAAAACAATAATATTAAAGAAAATGCAGGACTGCTAGAAAATTTGACAGAAATAATTGAAATTCCCATACTAATCACGAATATTTTGTCAGACAAATAAAGATCAAATAAATAATTGTTGATAGTAGATCTGATTCTAGATTAACTAGTTCCAGCAGTTTTTTTAGCTGGCAGTTACCAAGAGCAATTCTCTGTGGCTACGTCAGAGTATTTATAATATGAGAGTAGTTATACTAGGACAGTTCCACTCCACCCCCCGCGAAGTTTTCGGTTAATTTAATCCGCGGTTTAATCGAACTTTTGATTCGCGTAAGTAGAGCAATTTGGGCGTAATTAGAGCAATTGTATGCAAATGCTCTAATTACGCGATTATCCGCGGTATTTGCATACAATTGCTCTAATTACGCCAGCTATTCCGCGGTACTTACACATAATTGCTCTAATTACGCGATTATCCGCGGTATTTGCATACAATTGCTCTAATTACGCCCAAATTGCTCTACTTACGCGAATCAAAAGTTCGATTAAACCGCGGATTAAATTAATCGAAAACTTCGCGGGGGGTGGAGTGGAACTGTCCTAGTATAACTACTTATGAGAATAATATATTACTATTATTATTATTGTATATACAAAATACTAAAACGAATGGATATACAATCCAAAATTGAGGATGTTAATTCTGCTAATATAATAAGATGGATAATACAACAATAGCACTGATTCCATAACTTACACACAAATCCCTACAATAGATGACCTAGTTGTAAACAAAATAAATCAGTTTGAATGCAAAATAAAAATACAGTTTCAGCGTATAATTCTCGTCGAAATCAATAATCCCGAAAACCGACATGTTACTCGTGCATCGTTACACTGTTCCGAGCGTAAAATTCACTTAGACATTAATTAATGCGCGTGTTACACTTGATTTGCTCGCTTTTGGACGATAACGTGTAATGACCCATGAGTAGGTCGCCAGTCAAGCGCAACAGACGTGCACATGAAGAGTAAATCCGGGCGCAAACATCGCACAAAACCACTCAGAAATGGACTCGTGTGCACTTCTGCACGGAAACAAATAAATTTGCTGCAGGTATTTACACAGGGGAAGAAGTAAAAAGCATAGCAAAGGCACGAGAATGGGAGACAGTAAGCAAGTCAAATGTATTTGAGTGCAAATAGACGAGAGTGTGCAAAACACATAATTCACATAAATAGTGACAATAAATAGTAATAATAAATATTTGACAGCAAAAATCTGATGTGGGTAGCCTCACCTAATTATTATTATTAAAACAGTAAATGTACGAAAACTTCAAAATATATCGTATGACTTCTGGATGAATGGTTTATAACTCACAAGTGAGTTATAATGTACATAATTCAACTAAAATCAGTAGAATTATGGTTGTATATTTAAGAGGTTGTTGGATTAATAAATAAATAAACAAATAAATCAATAAATATCTTGAATATGTATTTGAGCATCAAGTTTTATACCCAATTATTATTATTAAAATAGTAAGTGCAAGGAAACTTCAAAATATATCGTATGACTTCTGGATGAATGTTTTCGTTACAATTCTTGCCATTTCGCATTGTAATTATTATAATAAAACGAAATTTATAAGAAGTATAATAAATATTTATCAATACAAATAAATATTTCATTTTATATAATACGCTGTAAATCGATTTTATTAACATTAAGGTATACGATGATGACCGAAGTAAGTTTCAGGCGACGTATATGGATACGGAATGTCATATAAATTCTTTTGATATTTATAATCCCTTACAAAATGTATGTGAATGTATTATTACATTTACAGAATTGATCGATCTCATATATTATATACAGGGTCTATCAGAAGTGGCGTACCAAAAGATATGACCGATTAACCTTATTGTGGAAATAAGGAGAAATATGTTTAACAAAATTGTATTTGGATTTTAAAGTAAGATTATTTTTTACTTGACCAACCGACTTTTACATATAAAATTAGATTAAAAAAATATAATGTGTAAAATTACATTAAATAGCTATTTATGGTATAAGTGAATAAAGTCGAATTTTATCCACGAAGAAAGAGTTTAGCGCAAGAGGCGAAGGCGAGTGCGATAATGTTTTCGAGTGGATAAAATTGCTTTATTTACGTGTATCATATAAGATTTACATTACAAGGCCACAGCGACGACGATACTTATTGGTTCGATATGGCCATATAGCGGGCATACATTTTATAATATTTCCCAGCTTCATTAGATTAGTTTATTATGATAAAATAAAATATGCTTTAATATTTTAATAAAATTGTAAAAAACATAATAACATTATTTGCAGTTTCATTATTATTTTTCATTGACATTTTATTTAATCATAATAAATAAATCTAAACAAATTATCACCTATGTGTTTAAAATCGGGCCGATAATGAAAAAAAAATGTGATAACTTAAAAAAGTGTTTTTGCGGTTTATTGAAATGTTCTCATATAGTAGTACTTTTATGGTACCCAAAAAAATTATATAAAAATGCATCAGCAGAAAAACAAATATTTATAAATATATTATGTTAATGAATCAGGACGATTCTGCTTATCAGAAGTATAAAAATTTAATGAAATTGTAAAAGATAACAATATCATTATTTGCAGTTTTATTATTATTTTTCATTGACATTTTATTTAATCATAATACATAAATCTAAACAAATTATCACCTATGTTTTTAAAATCTGGTCAATATTGAAAAAAATGTGATTGAAAAGAATGTGATTTGTTAAAAAAAGTATTTATTGCGGTTTATAAAAATGTTCTCATATAGTAGTACCAAAACTTTTATGGTACCCAAAAAAATTAACTAAACATGAATCAAGACGATTATGCTTATTAGAAGTTTTGTTTCGTGTTTAAGGCGATTCATTTAAAATGATTAATTTAAATGAATCGAGTATTAGTGTACTGTAATATTCATATTTCGATTAATAATAAATAATCATTGTAGGTACGAAATAACTACACTTATTATCGGTAAACATCAATTTTCTGTCATAGAAAATAAATTGAATTGTCGCAATAATATTTTCTGAAGGAAATAAAATTACAGCACTCAATAAATTAGTAAGAGCAAAGAAAATTATGTAAGCTGTTAAGGAGAAATAAAAAAGGCGAAAAGCATTGACATGAAATAATTGATTCATGCCAATGTATGTTATAAATACATTATAAATAGGGTCTTAGACATGATTAAAGGTAATAATATCCGGAGTATATATCGATAAACGATAATAGCTTCTTACATGGCCATATATTTAGAAACCATAGCAGTATAAAGAATTTAAGTAGTTGGAGCCACAAATACATTATAATAGTATATTATACACAAAGGTTGTGAATTATACTATTAAAGCCCTGGTTTGTTACACCGAGTGATACATGAGCCCTAGCTATTAAAGTATTCGCAACCGTGGTGTATATACTATTTTTTGCACTACTAGAATAATTATAATCATTTAAAATTAAATATCCGTAGTCGGCTGTTGGGATTTGGTTGTCGCAAACTGTGGATCTGCGGATGGGCGGAAAACAGATTTTTGACTAGACAAAAAACACGTTATTGTGTCATGAATCAAAGCACTGTACATTTAATTTTTATGATTAGTGGTTTTTTTACCTTGGTAAAAAATAACCTAGCATTGGACCAACATATACTTTTTTACCTTGGTAAAAAAGAATTATTAACCTCTAATCATAAACATTAAATTTACAGTGCTTTGATTCATGACACAATAACGTGTTTTTTGACTAGTGCAAAAAATAATTAACTATACTTTCCCCACATATTTATGGGTCGAAATTAAAAATAACGACATTAGACTAAATAAATTCTCGTTATGCCTATAATTGCAACTTTAATTAAACCAAATATCATTGTTATTAACTATAATGAAAATAAAAGTATTAATACATATTTTACACCAATAATATCACCGTTATGGGCTATAATAAAAATAAACGTTTTTAATACTTAAATTTCACCAATAATATCAATGTTATGTGCAATAATAAAAACAAACTATTTTAATGTCTCAAAAAAATTTGAGTATAGTAGTCAAATAATGATTTAATTTTAAAAAAAGTATTCATAGACATTTCTTCAACTAACAACATGAGACTTAAAGCACTTGAGCTGAAACTAATCTTCGTTGTAATGAAATTAAATAGTTTTTTTAAAACGATAATAAAAAAAGTACAAAAAAATAGTCATAGGAATTACTTTATGTGATAACATGAGACTTAAAGCACTTAAGCTCAAAATAATTCATGTGTTGTAAAGGAACTAAAGAGTTTTTTATAGGATAATATTAAAAAGTACAAAAAAATAATGTAGTCTTAGGAATTGATTCATGTTTATAATAACGTGAGACTTAAAGAACTTAAGCTCAAACAATAATAATTAAAAAAAAAGTACTCTTAGGAATTGCTTCATGCAATAACGTGAGACTTGAAGGACCTAAGCTCAAACCAACGTGAGACTTAAGGACTTAAGCTCAAACCAACATCTTATATCGGTATAGCATTTTGGTAAAGTTTTGACATTTTTAAAACGATAATAATAAAAAGTAAAACAAAAAATGTAGTAGTAGGAATTGCTTTATGTAATAACATGAGACTTAAAGCACTTAAGCTCAAGCTCAAAGCACTTATAGCAATAATTCATGTGTTTTAATGAAACTAAAGAGTTTTAGATACGACAATAATAAAAAGTACAAACAAATGTAGTCTTTAGAATTGCTTCATGTAATAGCGTGAGACTTAAAAACTTAAGATCAAACGATAATAATTAAAAGTACAGAAAAAAATGTAGTCTTAGGAATTGTAGTCTTCATGTAATAATGTGAGACTTAAAGAACTTAAGTTCAAACGATAATTAAAAAACAAAATGTAGTCTTAGGAATTGCTTCATATAATAACGTGAGACTTCAAACACATAAGCTCAAACCAATGTGAGACTTAAGGACTTAAGCTCAAACCAACATTTTAAATCGGTATAGCATTTTGGTCAATTATTTTGATATTTTTAAAACGATAATAATAAAAAGTAAAAAAAAATGTACTAGTTGGAATTGCTTTATGTAATAAGATGAGACTTAAAGCTCTCAAGCTCAATCTTAAAGCACTTAAAGCAATAATTCATGTGTTTTAATGAAACTAAAGAGTTTTTTAATACGACAATAATAAAAAGTACACAAAAATTTAGTCTTATGAATTGTTTCATGTAACAACATGAGACTTAAAGCACTTAAGCTTAAACTTAAACTCTTAAAGCACTTAAAACAACAATTTATGTGTTTTAATGAAACTAAAGAGTTTTTTTAATACGATAATAATAAAAAGTACAAAAAATGTAGTCTTAGGAATTGTTTCATGTAATAACGTGAGACTTAAAGAACTTAAGATCAAACGATAATGATAAAAAGTACCAAAAAAATTTAGTCTTAGGAATTTTAGTTTTCATGTAATAACGTGAGACTTAAAAAACTTAAGCTCAAACGATAATAATTTAAAACAAAATTAGTCTTAGGAATTGCTTTATGTAATAACGTGAGACTTAAAGGACTTAAGCTCAAAGCAATGTGAGACTTAAGGACTTAAGCGCAAACCAACATTTTAAATAGGTATAGCATTTTGGTCATTTGTTTTGATATTTTTAAAACGATAATAATAAAAAGAAAAAAAAATGTAGTAGTAGGAATTGCTTCATGTAATAACATGAGACTTAAAGCACTTAAGGTCAATCTTAAGGCACTTAAAGCACTTAAAGCAATAATTCATGTGTTTTAATGAAACCAAAGAGTTTTAGATACGACAATAATAAAAGGTACAAAAAAATGTAATCTTAAGAATTGCTTCATGTAATAACGTGAGACTTAAAGAACTTAAGCTCAAACGATAATAATACAAAGTACAAAAAAAAATGTAGTCTTATGAATTGTAGTCTTTATGTAATAACGTGAGACTTAAAGAACTTAAGCTCAAACGATAATTTGAAAAAATGTAGTCTTAGGAATTGCTTCATATAATAACGTGAGACTTCAAATACTTAAGCTCAAACCAATGTGAGTCTTAAGGACTTAAGCTCAAACCAACATTTTAAATCGGTATAGCATTTTGGTCATTTGTTTTGATATTTTTAAAACGATAATAATAAAGAGTAAAAAAAAATGTAGTAGTAGGAATTGATTCATGTAATTACATGAGACTTAAAGCACTTAAGTTCAATCTTAAAGCACTTAAAGCACTTAAAGCAAAAATTAATGCGTTTTAATGAAACTAAAGAGTTTTAGATACGACAATAATAAAAAATACAAAAAATGTATTCTTAGGAATTGCTTAATGTGATAACGTGAGACTTAAAGAACTTAAGATCAAACGATAATAATAAAAAGTACCAAAAAAATGTAGTCTTAGGAATTGTAGTTATCATGTAATAACGTGAGACTTAAAAAACTTAAGCTCGAACGGTAATTAAAAAAAAGATAAAAAAGTAGTAAAAAAGTATCAGGAATTGCTTCATATAATAACATGAGGCTTGAAGGGCTTTTGCTCAAAGCAATGTGAGACTTAAGGACTTAAGCGCAAATGAACATTTTAAATAGGTATTGCATTATGGTCAATTGTTTTGATATTTTTAAAACGATAATAATAAAAAATAAAAGAAAACGTAGTAATATTAATTGCTTCATGTAATACCATGAGACTTAAAGCACTTAAGCTTAATCTTAAAGCACTTAAAGCACTTAAAGCAAGAATTCATGTGTTTTAATGAAACTAAAGAATTTTTAATACGACAATAATAAAAAGTACAAAAAAATGTAGTCTTGGGAATTGCTTCATGTAATAACGTGAGACTTAAAGAACTTAAGCTCAAACGATAATAATAAAAAGTACAAAAAAAATGTAGTCTTAGGAATTGTAGTCTTCATGTAATAACGTGAGACTTAAAGAACTTAAGCTCAAACGATAATTAAAAAACAAAATGTAGTCTTAGGAATTGCTTCATATAATAACGTGAAACTTCAAACACTTAAGCTCAAACCAATGTGAGACTTAAGGATTTAAGCTCAAACCAACATTTTAAATCGGTATAGCATTTCGGTCAATTGTTTTGATATTTTCAAAACGATAATAATAAAAAGTAAAAAAAAATGTAGTAGTTGGAATTGCTTCATGTAATAAGATGAGACTTAAAGCACTTAAGCTCAATCTTATGGCACTTATAGCACTTAAAGCAATAATTCATGTGTTTTAATAAAACAAGAGAGTTTTAGATACGACAATAATAAAAAGTGCAAAAAAAATGTAGTTTTGGGAATTGCTTCATGTAATAAAGTGAGACTTAAAGAACATAAAATCAAACGATAATAATAAAAAGTACAAAAATAGTCTTCATGCAATAACGTGAAATTTAAAGAACTTAAGCTCAAACGATAATTAGAAAAAAATGTAGTTTTAGGAATTGCTTCATATAATAAAGTGAGACTTCAAATACTTGAGCTCAAACCAATGTGAGACTTAAGGACTTAAGCTCAAACCAACATTTTAAATCGGTAAAGCATTTAGGTCAATTGTTTTGATATTTTTAAAACGATAATAATAAAAAGTAAAAAAAATGTAGTAGTAGGAATTGCTTCATGTAATAACATGAGACTTAAAGCACTTAAGTTCAATCTTAAAGCACTTAAAGCACTTAAAGCAATAATTCATGTGTTTTAATGAAACTAAAGAGACAATAATATATTTAATTACAATAATTAATAGAAACGACAATAATAAAAAGTACAAAAAAAAGTAGTCTTAGGAATTGCTTCATATAACAACATGAGACTTAAAGCACTTAAGCTTCAAATTGAACTACTTAAAGCACTTAAAGCAATAATTCATGTGTTTTAATGAAACTAACGAGTTTTTTAATATGGTAATAATAAAAAGTATTAAAAAAATGTTGTCTTAGGAATTGCTTCATGTAACAACATGAGACTTAAAGGACTTAAGCTCAAACCAACGTGAGACTTAAGGACTTAAGCTCAAACCAACAATTGGTATAAAGGGAAATGATTAAATAAAAAGCATTTTGATCTATACTCCTTGGTATAGTGTACATGATGAAAATATTTCTTAATGTACATAAAGGAGAATACTTAAATATGTTTTTATACATATGTAGGAACGGATACATGTATATTACTACATATGTAGCAGTAAAAATATATACACATATCTACAAGTATATAACTACAGATAACTTCAGTTATGTGTGTAGGTCTATAAATATATACATTGGAAGACCCGGTCGATGTATAAGTATATACATATTTGGAAACTGTTGCATGTAATAACCATGTACGATAACAGTTCCATGTAATATACATATGTGGGTACTGTTGTATTGTGCCTTTCAGCACTACGTCCTTTCGGAACTGTTCCATGTAATATACATATGTGGGAATTATATGTATATTTATATACATATCCGGATCACTGTTAGTAATTTGTTTTTAAGTTTTATTGTGCATTTCAGCACTATCTCATTTCAGAACTGTTCCATGTACTATACATATGTGGGATTCATATATGTATAAGTATATACATGGAGCACTGTTAGTGATTTGTTTTTAAGTTCCATTGTGCCTCCAGCACTACGTCATTTCAGAACTGTTCCATATAATATACATATGTGGGAATTATATGTATAAGTATATACATATCTGGAGCACTGTTTGTAATTTATTTTTAAGTCCTATTGTGCCTTTCAGCACTATATCATTTCAGAACTGTTTCATATATGGGATATACATATACATATATGGGAATTATATGTATAAGTATATGCATATACATGGAGAACTGTTAGTGATTTGTTTTTAAGTTCCATTGTACCTTCCATTGTTCCAGTGGTTTGTTTTTAAGTTCATTTGTGCGTTTAAGCACTGCGTCCTTTTAAGTCCTTTTGTGCTTTCCACTATAAATTCAGCAGTCACTTATAAGTCTTTTATCCTGTTCTTGATATTTTATCGATATTAAATGTAATATCGATGTTACATAAAAATTAAATTATACACAATTATTATTGGTAACGTAAACTCACCCAGATGTATGTTGGCGCACAGAAGACAGATATTGGAAAATTCACTTACCTAGAACAAAAAAACAATATTATTAGTATATGCAGAGTAATGTATGCTATATGTGTTGTAGTAATTCATTATTGATTAATGATTACCGCACGCAGTTTCTTAATGTTTATCAAGTTCACTCGTAACTCCAAATCTATAAAAACGCGCTAATTAAATTACTCCAACTTAATTCAAAATCTTTAAAAACGCTCGAATTAAACCATATCTTTGGTAATAATAATACTAATAATAATAATTTCCAATGTATTTCTCTACCCATGACGTAATTGGTTACTGTCATTATTTGATAGAAGTTTATCTGCCGACGAAATATTATTGGTAATAATATAGTAATAATTATTATAATATCAAACTTTTTCGCATTTTCATGTACTTTCAGATATAGACCAATATTTTGTGAGCGAGCAAAGTTCATATTTGGTTTTTATAGTGTGAAAGAGTATTTTTCTTCTAGAAATTTTCTAGAATAGGCTCAAATAATGGTTCAACAGAAATATAGTTTTTTGTGTCGAAATTTGCAATTAATTTGTAATTGAAATAAAAAAGATTTTCCTGAAAGCATGTTCAACTGGTAGATCACAATCGACTTGTTGAGCAACCCGGGACAAAAAAATACACTTTTCTTTTAAATTACGTGCAGTAGAACACACAACAATATTAATTGCGTGCAATTAGTGACTTATTGCCCTACATTTGTCCCTTTTCCTTGCACTTCCTCATCATTTTTAATTCACGTCCCCTTTCTCCTCTCGCAGTGACGGCAATTAAGCGCAGGAATTCCGGACGAGCAGTTTGCACTTGATAAAAAGGGGTTAACAGCGCCTAAATAAGGGCGTCCGAGGCGTCGCGACGCCCGAGATCCCCCGCCGCCGCCCCCGCACTGCGCGCCCTAAATACTTAATGAAATCATTCCTCATTAATAATGGAGCGCAAACTTTGTTTAAAATTTATCACCGCGTCAAAGTCCGGACGTATCCCTCTCGATCACAGCGACCGAAAACGCGAAAGACGGACGCTGGAGGGGTTGACAAGAAAACGACAAGGCCAAAGGAGTTTGATGATTTTGATGATACAAGCAAATTACCTTAAGAATCACCTCCAATCTATTTTGGATGGCAATCGATTTTTTTGTATAATTACGAGCCCTCATTGTAGTTCAGTCGGTTTACATTTTTAAGCAGAGGCCAGAACAAATCATAAAAGTTACACAAATGATGAGACAATTCGACTTGAGACAATGAGACAATTCGACAAACTTTTTCGAAAAAGGAACTAAGGAATTTTCGCAAATTTTATAAAATTTTATTCCAATTTGCCTAATTTCTAGTGTATTTCATATAATTTCATAACGTTTCATTTCTTAAAATTACACGAAATTTCGAACCCATTCTCTTAAATTATTACATTTTGCACATTTTTTCGAAATTGCGCGAAATGTTTTAAGAAAATTTCATAAAGTTTCAGGAACTTTTCAATAATTTGAATCAATGTCCTTATACTTCAATAAATTTGCAGAATTATATGAAAGTTTTATCCAATTCGACTCTATGTCTATAAACTATAATATTCCATTTATAGTTTTTCATAATTGTTAATAATTATTACATAATCAAGAAATTTTTATGTTTTATTATGTTTGTAATTATGTTTTGTTATGTTTATGTGATATGTTTTATGAAACTTTTCAATCAAAAAATTAGAAAAATAAGAAGAAAAAAATGATTGTTTATATATCTTATTTGGGTGTTGTTAATTAAATTAGACTCACAAAGTAAATAAAAACCTCCAAGAAAAATTTTGCACACAATAATATAACAATAATAGAGAGAGAGAGAGAGAGGAGTACAGAGGGGTTAGGGAGAGTTTGCGAGAGGGGGTGGGGCGAGGGAGAGAGGGCGGAAGCTATTCAAAGTTACTCATAAATTGTTTCTTCAAATCTATTAGCGAATTTAATAGATTTTTCAATAATTTTACTCAATTTAATATTTTTCTACGCCAACACCGCAAGATAAAATGACTAAGTGATTAAATAAAATAATATTTTTCTACCAAGCTACAGAATATGACGATTTTTTTTTCAATTTCGTAATATTTTAGAACAAATCCCAAAATTTCAAAAAAAAATTACGAATTATATTAAATTTCATTCCAATTAACCTAATTTCTAGAATTTTAAGAGTATTTTTAACAATTTTATAATGTTTTAAATCAGTTTTCAAAATTACACGAAATGTCCAACACATTCTCTTAAATTGTTAAAATTTGCACAAAATTTCAAGAATTTGTGCGATATGTTCCAACAAAATTTCATAAAATTTCGTGAACGTTTCAATTTGATTCAATTTCTCTATAACACATTTGCAGAATTATTCGAAAGTTTTATACAATTTTATGTCATGAATATTTAACGAAATACCTCATATTTAAATGAAATACCATTTATAGATCCTCATAAATTGTTAAAATTTCAGCTATTTAGAATTTTTGAAGAATTTCCCAAAATTTTGTAACATTTAGGCCAAAATTTTGAAACATTTAGAGACTATTGCATAAATATTAATGAAATCTTTTAACACATTTAATATTTTTCAATAAAATTACGCAATTTAATTATTTTTTACCAAGTTTCCAGAATTTGTAGGCCTTTTAGATCGTTAAAAATGTAACAAATATAATTTTGAATGAGAAATTTATTAAATTTATCAATAATGTTACTCAATTTAATTATTTTCTACTAAACTTCCAGAATTTCTAGGCAATTTTGTAATATTACAGTAAACTTTTCTATTAGATCAACTAACAATACAATGGATTTCATAATATAGAAGTAAAGGAAAAATGAACAAGTATATTACAGAATTTTCACGAATTTTATTAAATTTAATTCCAATTTATCTATTTTTTTTTTCAATTTTAAGGGTATTTTCAACAACACAATTTATTTATTATATAAATATAAATCGTTAATATTTATTATATAAATATAAATCGTTAACAATTTAACAAATATAAGTTTAATGAGTTTAATAAAATGTCCTCATATTTTAAGAATATTTCATAAAACGTCTTGAAGTTTATGAAGAAATTTAATAAATTTATCAATTATTTTACTCAATTTAATTATTTTATACTAAACTTCCAGAGTTTGTAGGCAATTTTGTATTACAGTAAACTTTTCTTTTAGATCAACCAACAATACAATGGATTTCAATATATACTAAAGAATAATACAGTAAACGAAAAGTAAAGGAAAAATGAACAAGTATATTAAAGAATTTTCACGAACTTTATTAAATTTCGTTCCAATTTACCTAATTTTAAGAATTTTAAGGGTATTTTAAACAACACAATTTATTTATTATATAAATATAAATCGTTAAAAAATTAATAAATATATTTTTTAATGAGTTTAATAAAATTTCGTACTATTTTGAGAATATTTCATAAAACGTCTTGAAGTTTATTAAGAAATTTATTAAAATTACCAATAATTTTACTCAATTTAAATATTTTCTACTAAACTTCCGAAATTTGTAGGCAATTTTGTAATATTACAGTAAACTCTTCTATTCGATCAACCAACAATACAATGGATTTCATAATATAGTGAAGAATAATACAGTATACGAAAAGTAAAGGCAAAATGAACAAATATATTAAAGAATTTTCACGAATTTTATTAAATTTCATTCCAATTTACCTAATTTTTAGAATTTTAAGAGTATTTTCAACAATTTCATAATCTTTCAAATCAGTTCTTAAAATTTAGAGAAAATTGCGTTCACTAAAGTTTTTGTCAGTGTTGTAACAGATAATTTTTTTTTTTTGTATCGAGATACAGATACAGATACTTTAGAAAAAATGTATCTAGATACATATCTAGATACAAATTTTAAAATGTATCTAGCTGCAGATACAGGTAGATACATTTTAAAAGTATCTGGATACTTCTAGATACATTTCAGATACATGGAAAACCAAACCAAAAATTGTTTTCTCTTTACATACGCATTTTACATGCAAAAGAAAATGCTCATAAATATTTAACAAAATGTGAAAAACTAAATTTAGTTTTTATCGTCTGCTTATAGTTATTGGTATACTCGTCCCGTCCTGACAATGACTCATCGATCCATAATGCATGAATTCGACATACGTTTTTAATTTCATTTCATTCTATTGCATTTAGCTTAAGCACACGAATTAAAAACGCGATTGTTTATTAGAAAAAGCATGCGTCATTGTCAGCTTTCAGATACAAGAATAATACACAATGAAATGACAAATTACTGACTCAAACTTAAATTTCATACGAGAAAATTAATCGAAGCCCCAAGCTAAAAATAAAAAAATTATAATAATGCTCTGAATAATGAATCAATACCTAATTGTATGTAATTAACGTGAAATGCAGTGTTGCAACAGATACATTTTTTTGTATCTAGATACAATACAGATACTTCAGAAAAAATAGATCTAGATACAACTTTAGGTACTCAAGCAATACTAACAGATGCATTTTTTTGTATCTAGATACAATACAGATACTTCAGAAAAAAATGTATGTAGATACAACTTTAGGTACTCAAGCAATAATGTATCTAGATAGTGTATCTAGATACTGACTCAATCTGTATTGTATTGTATCTACATACAATACAGATACTTCAGAAAAAATAGATCTAGATACAACTTCAGGTACTCAATCAATAGTAACAGATACATTTTTTTGTATCTAGATACAATACAGATACTTCAGAAAAAATATATCTAGATACAACTTTAGGTACTCAAGCAATAATGTATCTAGATACTATATCTAGATACATGTATCTAGATATAGATCTAGATACATTACAACACTGGTGTTGTAATATTAATTACAACTATTGTAATTAATGTTACTTTTGTTATATTAATTTTGTTCATTATGTTATTCGGATAAAATATTCAGCTTTTGTAAGGTTAAAGTATATATTTTAATATAGTTGAAACAATTTTGTCGAAATATCTCATGATTTGTGTAAGTTTTATAATTTGTTTAGGCTTCTGCTTGATAATGTAAACCGGCCGAACTATTATGAGCCTGGTTTCTGAAAATCTCATCATATTATTACATGTTGCTGTTGTTTGTCTACATTGAATATTTGTCCCTTTAAAATATACGTCGTAAACTATACACTCTGAGAAAGTATGTGATGTAATGGACTGATTTTACTGTAATATTTGTCTTTAAATCGAAGCTGTTGCTTTAGGAAAATCAGAATTGCTGTGATCAGATGTAGAAACGCAATACTCGTACCTAAGTTCACAAATTCCTGTTGTTATTTTCAGAAACATCATTTTCATAATTAATTTCAGGATTTCAGGAGTACCTAAGTTCACAAATTTCTGTTATTAATTTCGAAACATCATTTTCATAATTAATTTCAGGATTTCAGGAGTACCTTAGTTCACAAATTTCTGTTTTTAATTTCAGGAACATTATTTTCATAATTTCAGGAAATTGAGAAGAGATGTTTTGCCAACAATTTCCCGAATAAAATTCCGTTAATCTAACCCTAGCTAAATTAAACTCATGTATCTTAATACTATCTGAAGGTAGATTCGTCTATTCTAGGTATGTTTTAACAAGATTGATATAGTTGGACTTGTGTGCAACTAAAAACAATGTAATTTTAACTATTTACGGAAGCTACCATTTATTTATATTTTAATTATAATCATTACATAGACTTTATGTCCATTCTTGGAGGTACGTAATTGTCGCGATTTTATGCTAATTAATTTGGCCTTATATTATATTTTATTATCATATTCTATGTAAAGCATATATTCGTTTGTATTTTAATATGTGCCCCATTAACATTCGCTTACTTGTACATTAATTTTATTACATAAAATTAATTTGAGCAGTCAGCAATAACCTTTTCCGATTCCACTCCGTGTATAATACATGCCAAATGGCAAATGTGAGGGTCACATAACCAGCTCGTATAAATAATCGACGTTATTTATTCATCCAGGGGCCGTGCGTGGCTCTAGCCAGCCCCTGGAACATCGTAAGCTCGTTTGGGGCTCGTTGCTAAATATACACGTAATTACGCCTACGTTGTGCCCGTGATAAACATTGCTCGAGCTCGTTGTGGCGTTTGCCCTGGAGGAAGGGCCGACAAAAACGAAAATAATGATAATGAAAAAAAAAACCACAATCAGGAGTACAGGTGTACCGTGTTTTACAAATGATCGGAAAAAGAAAAGGGAGCAAAGCTGATGTTACGTTGCCAAGGGATGCTTTGCTTTGTGTTTTTTTTTGTTTCAAACTACTGGCGGAATTTATTTTGCCGTATTTTGAGCAACATAAATTAATTGCGCCCACGGGGTAGTTTCGACGGGTACTAATTAATAATTATAACAACTCGCTGCTAATTAATTTTAATTGCTGCTATCACCGGCGCTTGTTAATTATCGACGTCACTTTTCAAGCGCGGACGATCACGTGCAGTCACAGCGACGTTCCGGTAAATCACGTCTGTGCAAACCGGAGATAAGGATCGTACCGGAAGCATGTCCGGCGCATTAAGTGCCAACACATGTAAAATCAACCTGCCCCATGCACTGATAAGGTGATTGATGGTCTTGCAGAGCAGGTGGTAGAGAGTACTCCGCCAAGACGGGCAAATAATTGATAAACGTTTTTATTGCCACTTCCGCTCCCACGGGCGGATCAATTTTCCGGGGGCGGCCATCGTCACGTCCGGCTGCACCGGAAGCGGCAGTTTTAAATGGCACCGCGGCCGGTTTCAATCCGCCGCAAATCCCCCGACTGATAATTTCATAATTGATCGACGGATTCGCTTCGTTTTTCCGGTTTTTGCAAAAAGGGGATTAACGGGGAAGCGATCGGTGGGATTAAACGAGCATACAATGGGACTGTTTAGGCTTTGATCGGGGAAACTTCATCAGCGAAAAACCAATATTTATGGATGTAATATACATTCTGTAATCTGGATGAAAACAAGAATTATAACAAAGCACGCCAATGCAAAAGGCCGAAAAATACCGACAAATCAAAAAGAAATATAAAATTTGTTACATTTTTCGAAGAATAATAAAAAAAAAAACAATGATGCACAAAACGTGAAAAAAGATAACGGCGCCAAGTATAAAAATTTAAATAAATACAGGTGAATAACGAGGAACGAAATCACAGATTTTATAACAAATTACTATTGAACAGCTAAATCAAACAAATAATTAAATCGATGTTCAATCAATTAAAAAAAAAAACGAGCAACGAAATTACAGATTTTATAACAAATTACAATTGATAAATAAAAAAAATAATTCAATCGATGTTCAATCAATTAAAAAAAAAACAAGCAACGAAATCACAGAATTTATAACAAATTACTATTGAACAAATAAATCAAACAAATAATTCAATCGATATTCAATCAATTAAAAAAAAACCAGCAACGAAATCACAGATTTTATAACAAATTATATTGAACAAATAAATTAAACAAATAATTGAATCTATATACTATTAATTCAAAAATAGTTATCATATTTGAATTACAATAAATGTTAATTATTTCAAATTCAGGAATTATTCTAAAATCTTCCGGAATATTTCATTATAAAACTGACCGGAATAATTTGAGCTTATAACAATATTGAAACACAGTGAACAGGAGTAGCATTAGTTTTAAAATTGCAAATTTAGGTCTAGTTTTGAAGATTTCGAAAATTTAGGCACCTATCCAGTTGACAAATATAAGAACATTGCAAACTTCTTAGGAAAAAGAATGTGTGTTTATACATTTTCAATATTCTTGGCTTGTATGGACTCGAATATTTTGCCTTATTTTTGAACATTTTTGGCACCGTAATAATAATGAAACATTTCAGTTTGTTAATTTAAGTATTATCCATATATGGTAATTTAACAACCTTAATTTTAGTTTATATTTATTTATTATAACACATTCTCAAATTCTACATGACTTGAAAACTTTTGTACAAAATAAATAGCACCTTATCAAAAAAGAAACATTTCAGTTTGTTAAGTTTAAGGTTTTATTAATATATGGTAATATAACAACCTTAGTTTCAGTTTGTATTCATTTTTTATGACACAGTCTCGAGTTCTACATGATTTAAAAACTTTTGTACAAAATAAATAGAATTTTACATATATAGGGTAGGCCATTTTAATCAATCTACGCAAATTACTCCGAAGGTATGTTCGATAGCGAAAATTGATGCTAACAAAAATTGTATGACTACAAGGCACATCTGACGGTGACCTTGAATTTGACGTTTCTTATGTTGGTAGTCTGAAATATCGCTTAGTTTCCTTTGAAAGTGAATTTTTGAAGTTTTGTCATATATGTTTTGAAGTCATATATGGCGGCTTTATTATGTTGGTAGTCTGAAATATATCTTACTTTCCTTTGAAGGTGAACTTTTGAAGTTTTGAATTAGTCTTTTGGTAAATCATTTTTTCCGAATATTTTCTTATGTAAAGTATTGATTTTCTTACGCAGCAGTACTAATGAATTTCAATTTTATTATGTTCGTAGTCTGAACTACCGCTTAGTTTCCTTTGAAAGTGGACTTATGAAGTTTTGAATAAGTCACATATGACGGTTTTATTATGTTGGTAGTCTCAAATATCGCTTCGTTTCCTTTGAAAGTGAACTTTTGAAGTTTTGTCATATATGTTTTGAAGTCATATATGACGGCTTTATTATGTTGGTAGTCTGAATATTGCTTACTTTCCTTTGAAAGTGAACTTTTGAAGTTTTGAATTAGTCTTTCTCGAAAATGTTCTTATGGAAAGTATTTATTTTCTTACGCAGCAGTTCTAATGAATTTGACCATTATTATGTTGGTAGTCTGAAATATAGTTCAGTTTCCTTTGAAAGTGAACTTGTGAAGTTTTGAATAAGTCATATATGACGGCTTTATTATGTTGGTAGTATGAATATGAATATTGATTACTTTCCTTTGAAAGTGAACTTTTGAAGTTTGGAATTAGTCTTTTGGTAAACCTTTTTTTTTGGAAAATTTTCTTATGTAAAGTATTGATTTTCTTACGCAGCAGTTCTAATGCATTTGACCTTTATTATGTTGGTAGTCTGAAATATCGCTTAGTTTCCTTTGAAAGTGAACTTTTGAAGTTTTGAATAAGTCATATATGACGGCTTTATTATGTAGTCTGAAATATCGCTTAGTTTCCTATGAAAGTAAAGTTTTTAAGTTTTGAATTAGTCTTTTAATTTTTTTATCGAAAATTTTCTTGTGTAAAGTATTGATTTTCTTACGCAGCCATATAATGATCCTCTTTCAAAATCAAAATTCAAAAAGTAGGTTTACCATTTGAAGTTTTTGAGTTGACCTTGAAACGACCTTAAAATTCAACTTCACCGCCAAATTCAAGGTTACCATCAGATGTCCCCTTTATAAACAACTTTTGTTAGGGTCAATTTTCGAAGATATCTTGGGAGTAATTTGCGTGGATTGATTAAAATGGCTTGCCCTGTATACAGGGTGATGTTTTGAAAAGTATTCAACACAGATATTTTTAGAAAGTGAAGGAAATATAAAAACCTCCCGAAACACGCCAATTTTTATTTCGAGAGGGATATCTTTTGACGTGCTTTTGACGTATGTTAGTTCCCCCTCCCCTCTAATAATTACCTCCCGAAAATTAATAAATGAGATGATCCACCTTGTGACACCTCATTTGAAAGGTCTTAAATTTTCAAAAATATGCCACCTAAATGTCATCTGGGCATCTTCTCTAATGTTTAAAAAAAAAAACTAACTAGTTTCTAAATGTTGCTAATAATGCGTTATTATTTTCAAAATTTCCGTAGAATGAAACGATGCTACTAGATTTTAAGGAAGAATAACAATAATTCCAATGATAGAATCATAAAGGAGTTAATTCCCAAATGTACATTTCAAATAACTTTACAATTTATGGTTTCACATTTGTGAATGTAAATTGTTTTACCTGAGAGTGCATAAAGCGTTTTCCATTTAAAGAATTATAAAGCTTATAACTCAAAACAATGTCATTTTTTTTTATTGGAGAAGTTTTTAGAAGAAATTATTAAAACTTATAAAATATCTGTACAAAAACATTAAAACTATAGAAATTATTACCAACTTATTATCTTCAAATCATCCCATGAAAAATCATAAGGAACAAAACTCCAAAAAGTTATATCAACATTTTTAAAATTAAAACATTTTTAAACTGAAGAAGTTTTATTTGGAAGTGATGGCGTCTACTTCGTGATACATTTTATTAATTATAAATAAAACACATTATTTGTTTGTATCACATTTAAATTATTTATTGATTTGTTATTAGTTTTGACTACTTAAATAATCATTATCAAACAGAGTACTCTACTTCACTCTGTTTGATAATGATTACTTAAGTAGTCGAAACTAGTAACAAATCAATAAATAATTTTATATGACATTAACAAAGTAATGTGTTTTATTTTTAACGAAGGTTTTTTTAATAAGATTATAAAAAAAATATCTTTGCTCGTTATGGCACATATTTAAGGCTGTGACTAATCAATGGTCGGCAGTTTGATTGCCACACAGGGCAATATTAAAATTGTTCAATTTAATATCTCAAGATTTTATAAAATATGGAGAAAATTTTAACTAAAATAAAATAAAATCTTAGCAGTATATCAACGTATTATTAGCAACTTTAATTATTTCGAAAATTAAAGTTTCTGACTAATAATGGTAGTATTATGGAAAACGACATTCAAATTCATCCATAATAGCCAAAACTTTAAAATACTTAAACCAAAACTAAAAAATATAAGCTTTGCTGGTTATGGCACTTATTTAAGGCTGTGACTAATCAATGATCAAGCGTTTGATTATCACCCGTGGCAATATTAAAATGGTTCAATTCAATATATCAAGATTTCATAAAATATAGCGAAAATTTTAACCAAAATTAAATTATTCCTTGCTGTTTATCAACGTATTATTTGAAACTTTATTTATCGAAATGCTTCAATTAAATGAAATTAAGCCTCGTGAATCAAGGCTCTGACTAACATTGGTGACACGTTATGGAAAACAAAATTCAAATTCTTCCATTACAGCCAAAATTCAAAAAAAGTTATATCAACTATAGACTGATTTAAACTGAAGAAGTTTTTATTACAATTATATAAATTAGGCTTACTAGTTAAAGGACCTATTTAAGGCTGTGACTAATCAATGGTCAGGAGTTTGATTCTCACTTTTGGCAATATTAAAATTGTTTATTTGAATCTCTCAAGATTTCATAAAATATGGAGAAATTTTTAACAAAAGTTTAATAAAACCTTATTGGTTTATCAACGTTTATTGCTACTTTAATTTTCGGAATGTTTCAATTTTTTTTTAAATATACCTCGTGAGTTAAGGCTCTGACCAATAATGGTGCTACTATGGAAAACAACATTAAAATTCTTCCATAATGTCCAAAATCCCAAAAAGTCAACATTTTAAAACTGAAGAAGTTTTTATTAGAATTATAAAAAATAGCATTGCTAGTTGAGGTACTTATTTAAGGCTGTGACTAATCAATGGTCAGGAGTTTGATTCTCACTTATGGCAATATTAAAATTGTTCAATTCAATCTCTCAAGATTTCATTCATCTCAAAATATGGAGAAATTTTCAACCAATATTAAATATAATCTTAGCGGTTTATCAACGTATTATTTGCAACTTCAATTTTTGAAATATTTCATTCAAACAAAATTAAGCTTCGTAAGTTACGGCTAATAATGGCGAAATTATGGAAAACATCATTCAAATTGTTCAACTCGATTTTTTAAGATTTGTATAAGATTAGAAAAAGTTGTTTAATTTAATTTAAATAAAGATGCAAGGATTTAGAAAATTTTAGCATAATTCTATTAAAATTACTAACACAAAAGTTAACTGAAGAAGATTTTATCCGAAATATTATTAAAAAATAGTTAAGTCTTGCTAGTTAAAGTACTTATTTAAGGCTGTGCCTAATCAATGGTCAGGAGTTTGATTCTCATACATGACAATATTAAAATGGTTCAATTCAATCTCTCAAGATTTCATAAAATAAGGAGAAATTTTTAACCAAAATTAAATATAATCTTAACGGTTGACCGACGTATTATTTGCAATATTAATTTTCGAAATCTTTCAATTAAACAAAATTAAGCCTCGTGAGTCAAAGCTCTGACTAATAAGGACGAAATTATGGATAACATCATTCAAATGATGATTTCTTTAATTCAGTTTTCAAGATTTGTAAAAAAAGATCAGAAAAAGTTGTTTAATATAATTTAAATAAAATCGCAATGATTTAGAAAATATTTGCATAATTCCATTAAAATATTTGAAATTACCAACACAGAAGTTAACTAAAGGTCCACAAAGCTATATCAACATTTTTAAACTGCAGAAATTTTTACTAGAAATATATAAAAAAAAAAAACAGTGAAACCTTGCTAGTTAAGGCACTTATTTAAAAATCAGTGACCAATCAATGGTGAGAAATTCGATTACGCTCACCGCAATATTAATATTAAATATTCAATTCAATCTGTCAAGACTTGGCAGGAAAAAAACTTAAAATTGGAGATGTTTTGTATGAGCAATAAAATATTATCTAAACAGTTATATATTTAAATATATTTTATTGCATATTATCTAAACAGTTATATATTTAAATATATTTTATATCATATTATCTAAACAGTTTATAGAATATTTTGAAAATCAATTAAATCTCCTAAAACAATCCACAATTAGAAATTTCGAAACATACCATAAAAATTATATTCTCAAAAACTTACTACATTCAGAAAAATACTAGACAAAAAACGGGACACTTTCGTGATTCTGTCTCTTCCCCACCAGAAATTCGTCTGCTAAATGCCTCATAGACTACCCTTCTTCAATTCTCATACAAATTCTAGCTTTATAATACTTAATAATGAATATATATATAGGGTGTCCAGTGACACGATGCGCAAAGCTTAAGAGCGTATTTCTTGGGCAATTTTTAGCCAAAAATGCCTTATATAATTTTGTCCAAAACATAATAGTTAAAGAGTTATAAGCAAAATTTGAGAAAGCAAACACATGTAGACTAATGTAATGTTTTATTAATTAACAATTTTTGTTTTTTTTTATTACCAACACAAATTTAATCAAAGTGTTTCAAAATGACCCCCTGCTGCATCATAACGTCAAATAATAAACAAGTAAATTAACCTTCTTGACCTGACCAGTAACTGTTTAACTATTAGAATTAAATAAATAAAAAAAAAAATTAAAAAAGTTTTGGAGAAAAGTGTATACTAAAAATTACCCCAGAAATACGTTTTTAAGCTATGCGTATCGTGTCATGGGACACCCTGTATAAATCACAGACTACCACATAGTTAAGGTAGAAACAATCTTAATGATATAATAATTATATTAATATAGGTAATCATAGAGTTTTCCTATAATTGGGCTGTGAATCGATTAGTTAATAAATAAACAAACTTGCGGTGATGACTGATTATTACCGAGAACCAATAATAAAATATTTATTACTTCTATGATGTACTCCTCGACATTTTCAGTGACTACGCATAATTCCCTATATGGAAAAAGTATTGAATTTTGTAGGTAATAAATATTTGAGTACCTCATTCTATAAATATCCATTAGAAATATAATGGTTAATAAATAAACGCAATATTATGATTATACATTATTAATAAAACATTTATCCTGCTCCTAGTAACATAATACACTTATATAAACAATAGGACCGCAGAACTTTACTAATTAGGATAAAATTCCATAATTGGCTTAATCCGCGCGCAAACTAAGCACTTCAAACACTTCGCGCTGAAGGTTTAATACAGCAAGCACTGTTTTAGTACGAAGTGAAATACTACTTTCATGCGAATTATTATACAGAAAATACGAAACTATACCACAAAAAACGGAAAATTTTACACAAGAAACTCACTCAATAAAATAAATACCGCCCCACTTTTATACACTCAGTTATTATTTAAAACATAAAAGTCTAGTCGCGTTGAAGTTACAAAAACCCACTCAGGTAACAATTGTTTACTTAATGAAAAATGTTATTTGTTCATAAAAGTTTTAATTAAATAAACAATTGCGTCGAGTATTATGGGCGTAAATTTAGTTTTGTTTTGTCTATGATATTCATTAAAAATGTTAATGTTCATCCATCATCATTGATTATTATTAATTGACTAGCTCAATGCGTTAGTATCATATGATAATACAAATAGTATCAGTGATAAGTGGTAGTACACATAATGTTAACGATAAACGACAGTGGTAGTCGTTAAAAGACTTATAAGTAGAGTTTATGCACAGATGTATAATAATAATTTGAAAAAGTAAATTAGAAATTATACATTATTGAATGATGACCATGGCAACGATTATGAATAGTCGGATGACGCCGTAAATTTTCAAGTTCTGAAGAACGACAAACGAAACATCAATAATAGAAAAGTGACTGTCTGGTCGGTGTTTATAAATATGACTGATGATACCAGACGCCCCAGTTATATTCGTTTCCGGTAAAGCTCACGTCTCTATGCGGAAGAAACTGAAGATAGTTTAGAAACAAACATATATGTATATAATCTAGTTTTATTTCATAATTTTGCTGGATTGAAACATATTTTGGGCACCGTTGCGAGTGCGACTTTGTGACCCCACAAAACCTGCGACTTAGTTATTAAACCCGTGCCACGGCCATCCACGTTAATGAACGTCAAAACTGTGCTGCGGTGTGACCACGGAAGCCCTAAACTTCGCAGTGCAGCTTGGTAGTTCGTGGAGCGATTTCAGTTGCGAGCACTCTCCGTGCTCGGGGTGTAATTAATTGCAGTTGCATTTTAATTGCATTAGTGAGCGATTCATTATGCAATTCGATCGATTTCCGCACACCCAGACTCATGGCGGCATAGGCAGACCGCACGTGCAAATGATGTGTTTATAATTGATCAGCTCAATCAGAAAGTTTATTAATATTAGAGCGCAGATAACAACCGATAATCAAAAAGTATAGTGGGTCGGTACAGTGGTCGCAAACAATCGACTCAAACCATGATGAGGTTTGACTTAATTGTTTATGACCACTGTACCGACCCACCGTACTTTTCGAGTTGATTGTGTTGATTGTGTTGATTGTGTTGATTGCATTGATTGTTTGATTGTGTTGAATTGCACTGTTCCGCAGGGTTTCTTAATTCAATCTGAAAACCGGAAAACGACATCGGAAAAACTTCATATATCGTTTGGAAAACCCATTTTTATATCTTAAAAAATAGCAAATTTTCACAGCAAACATAGTAACTACGAAAGTATATTTAAATTTAAAAATCGTTGAAATTTTGCACACCAAAGATTACAGTTAAGAAGAAAAAAAAAATGTTGAAAATTTGACATAAATCATTGACATTTTGACAGAAATCAATGAAATTTTTACAGAATAATAGTTGTAATGAGACATTAATGAAAGTTTGAGACACAAAACATTTCTATTTTGACAAAATAATTAAAGTTTTACTAGAAATAATTGAAACCTTGCGAAAAATAATTGTTATTTTGACACAAACCATTGATATTTTGACAGAAATCATTAAAATTATAACCCAATAATTGAAATTTGAAAAGGAAAACATGAAGATTAAACAAAACAATTAAAACTTTGAGAGTAAGAAAGAAATGTAAACAGAATGATTGAATTTTGACCGCACTCATTGCATTTATGAAGGTATATTCAAATTAAAAAAAAAAAAAAACTAATTGATACTCTCAGATATCGAAGCATTTCGATAGAAATCATTCAAATTATAAAAAAATAATTGAAATTCTAAAAGGAAAGTATGAAGATTTGACAAAACAATTAAAACTTTGACAGTAATACTGAAACTTAAACGAAAAATTGTAATTTCTACAGCAAACATAGTAAATATGAAAGTATATTGAAATTTTAGTAAATATAATTCCAATTTTCTCAGAAATCGTTGAAATTTTGACAGCAAAGATTACATTTATGAAAAAATAGTTGATAATTTGACATAAGACATAATGATATTTGTACAGAAATTGTTGAAATTTTGTCAGCAAAAATTGCAATTATGAAAAAAATAGCTGAAAATTTGACACAAATCATTGATATTTTTAAAGATATCATTGAAATCTTTACAGAATAATAGTTGTAATGAGACATTATCCAACTTTCTCACAAATTCCATCTTTCTCGGAAATCATTGAAATTTTGACAGCAAAGATTACAGTTATGAAAAAATAGTTAAAAATTTGACATAAATCATTGATATTTTCAGAGATATCATGTTTACAGAATAATTGTAGTAATGACACATTAATTGAAAGTTTGACAGAAAACACTTCTATTTTGGCAGAATAATTAAAGTTTTAGTAGAAATAATTGAAACCTTGGCAGAAATCATTGTTATTTTGACAAAAATCATTGATATTTTGATAGCAATCCTTTAAAATGTAATCGAATTATTGATATTTTGACAGAAATCATTAAAATTGTTATAGAAATTATTGTGATTTTGGCAGAAATCATTGAAATGTTTACAGAATAATTGTGGTAATGACACATTCATTGAAATTTTTACAGAAAAAACTTCTATTTAGACAGAATAATTAAAGTTTTAGTAGAAATAACTGAAACTTTGGCAGAAATTATCGTATATTTGACAGAAATCATTGATATTTTGATAGAAATTATTAAAATTTAGATCGAAATTATTTATATTTTGACAGAAATCATTGAAATTTTAACAAAACAATTGAAATTTGAAAAGGAAAGTATAAAGTTTTGACAGAACAATTAAGCCTTTGACAGTAATACTGAAATTTAAACCGAATATTGAAATTTTGGGAAAACACATTGCATTCACTTTCATGAATGCATATTGAAATTTTAGTAAAAATTATACATAAAACATTTCTATTTTGACAGAATAATTGAAATTTATAAGAAGTAATTAAAATATTGGCGTAATCACTGATATTTTGACAGAAATCATTTAAATTTTGACAAAATGAGTATAGTATTGAAATTTCTACAGAATAATTGTAATTTTCTAGGCAAACATAGCAATTATGAAAAAATAATTGAAATTTTATTAAAAATAATCGCTAAATTACTATTATTTCTTAAAAAAGTTCTAAAAATTTTGACACAAGTCATTCAAATTTTGACATTACAATTGAAGTTTGAACAGGAAACAATGACATTTCAACAGAAGAATTAAAAATATTTTGCGGTAATATTTCTACAGAATAAATGAAATTATGACGGCAAATATTGCAATTAAGAACGAATAATTGAAATTTTAGTAGAAATAATCGAAAATTTGGCAGGTAATCGTTGAAATTTTGACAGAATAATTGGAATAATGACACAATAAATGAAATGTTACCAGGAAACATTTCCGTTACGTCGTATTTGTTATTTCTGCAAAAAGTATATGTTTGGTCCTTTGAACTGGACTATACATTTTTGGTCCTTCGAAACGGATCACGTAATAATTATTATGTTATTATATAATAAAATCATTATTATCGTATTCAGTGGTATTACGAAGGCAATTAATTTTCGTACCAAGTTTTACAAACCCGGCTTTATAATTGAGTCAGCAGATATAACCGTCACAATGCAGTATCGTTTCTAATTAATTCTCGGCGAGGCAGTTACTTTTTGTAAGCGTTAATAACAATTAATGCCGTTATGAATTCCAGCACGCAGTTATTTACAGTCAACCCGTTCTGCTTTATAATTAAAATTCCTCTCCTCTGGTGGCAGTGGCTCGCGACAAACAATCGCGATTAACATTTCTCGAAGCGCTAATGATTTTTCGCTGTTGGTAATTAAGCCTGCACCAAAGGTCCGCCAAGTGTACAGGTTTTTCATTTAAATCTGGGTTAATGCGTCTGAGGGCTTATCAAATGACGTGCTGCGTATCACGCACTGGCATCGCGTACAAAACCAGCTCGCATAATCAAAATTAAACTGCCAGTCAGTGCAACGGCCTCACAGCGCATTGTATTAATTAATTTAAAAAAAAATGTTCAGCAGATTTTGATAAGAAAACGCACAGAGCAAAATGGATTGCAGATATTGGATAACAAAACAAATATTATAAGGTTTCTTAACAAGTTTGTGCTTATACTGAAATTTTTCCTATAAAAGATTGGAACTTTAAGAGTCGAAATTTTAAAGATTTTACCTGGCATTCACAAATTTAGACGATAAATGTAAAATTTTGACAGCGATTCTTAAATTTTACCAACTGAAATTTTATCTAAATTTTCCATATTTGGTCTGAGTTTGACAAATTTGGGCGGTGGTTGTTTCTAAAACACTCAAATTCCACATTAGTGATTAGTGATCAAATTTGAAAAGTAATATTCCAATTTTAACGACTTTTGAAACTACTGAATACTGAAATTTATCCAATAAAAGATTGGAACTTTAAGAGTCGAAATTTTTAAGATTTTGCATGGCATTCACAAATTTGGACGATAGATGTAAAATTTTGACAGCGATTCTTAAATTTTACCAACTGAAATTTAATCTAAATTTTTTATACTTGGTTTGAGTTTACCAAATTTGGGCTGAGTTTATTTCTAAAACACTCAAATTCCACATTAGTGATTAGTGATTAGATTTGAAAAGCAATTTTCCCATTATAACGACTTTTATCTGTAATATTCAACTTTTAAGAATCAATGATAAATATTTTAAATTCATATATTGTAAAAAAAACCTAAAATTTAGTCGAAAGTTTTCGAATTATAACTGCAATTTGATAAAACTTGTCAGATTCCAGTACAATTTATAGATTTTAACTGTAATTTACAAATTGCTTTTGAGCATTTGACTGTTATTTCTAAATTTCAATAATTTAAATTCATATATTTTTAAAAAAAACTTAAAATTGATCGAAAGTAATCGAATTATAACTGAAATTTGATAAAACTTGTCAGATTCAAAGACCAATTATAGATTTTAACTGTAATTTACAAATTGCTTTCAACTTTTGACTGTTATTCCTAAATTTCAATAAACATATGAAATTTGATTGTCAATTCCACCTGTAATTTTACCAGAAACTCTGAAATTCCATTGTGGTTTGTTACAATCTAATGTCTACAATAACAATTATAAAATTGAATCTGTATTATCAATTTTTTTCTGAAGTAATTTGAAAAGGTATAAAAAAAAACAAAAGACTTTTTTAGATCTGCCAGACAGCGTTTATAAATTTTCAGTACAACGTTTCGTTTTGAAGAAACCATCATCAACTTTACTTTTTTATGTATCCCGTATAAAAAGTACACCCTGTATTAGATAGATATTCCTCATACGAATTCAACTATTTTTATCACAGTACGATTTCCCATGTTTTTATTTAGAAAAAGGCTTGCTAATGCATTTCGAGCATTCTACATAGAAAAATTAAAAATTCGTAATTATTTCTGTCAATTTTGCAACAATTACTGTAAAAATTTCAATTTTCTGATGATATTTTATTCATTAATGTAACATTTTCAAGAAATTCCGTAAAATTTTCTTTATTTCTATGATTGCTGACCTACCGATTATGAAATTATGACAGAATCATTCAAATTTTAGTAAAAGTAATTGAAAATTTGATACTAAAAATTGTTATTACTCGAATTTTAAGATAGTAATAATTGAAAATTTTACTCTAACGATCAAAATTTGACAGAATAGTATAATAATTGAAATTTCAACATCATAATTTAAAGTTTTAAAAATTTTGAAAACTTTAGTAGAAATATTTGACATTCAGCACAAATAATTTAAACTTTCATTGTCGGTTTATATTCAGAAAAGAGCTTGTTAATGCATTTCGAACGTGTTCGTATAATAGGCGTTGAAATTATGGCAACGAAAGACAAAAAGAAGTTTAGTAGGTAATAAACCTAATTTGGTTTATTTTAACCCAAAATAGGTACCAAAGTAGTAACTAACAATAATATAGGACGAAAAGCTGTTAAACATCGAAATATTATAGTAATTTAGAATCATACTGTTATCATAATAAGACTCACTAATAATACATATAATCATACATCATATTTTTAATACTGTGGAATAAGAAATACTTATCTTAAAATCTTAAAATTATTTAATATATTTTGTCTTCTTCGCCATCATTTCAATGCCTTCATCAAATTTAAAAACACCCACATTTTTTTATCACATTTTTATAATTGCTGATTATGAAATTATGACAGAATAAGACACTAATCATTAAAATTTTGACAATTATCCTCGAAATTGTCAACTGTCAGTTTTGCCAATTAGTTTAACAGATGTGGACAATATCTTGTCCTTAAGTATTATTAGTATTTAATAAAGTTTAAAGTTTAAATGTTATTTTTTTTGTTTTTTTAATCAATAACGCTATAACGACGGACACACGGTATATTTTCTACTCATCATTTTCAATTTGTTTTAGCCCCCTGAATCAAATCCCAATAGCACGGTCTTCAGTCTTGAGACACCCTATATATTTCATATATTCATATTTTAAGATAGAAATAATTGAAAATTTCACAGAAGCTATTGAAAAATTTACATTAATGATAAAAATTTGACAGAATAAAATAATAATTGAAATTTTAACATAATAATGAAAAGTTTGAAAGAATATGAGAAACTTTAGTTGAAAAAATTGAAATTTAGTACAAGTAATTTAAAATTTTATTGCAATCATTGATAATTTTACAGAAATAATTATATTTTTGTCAGAAAATAGAAATTTTCACAGTAATCGTTGAATTATTGATAGAACAATAAAATCTTTGGTAAATATATTTGAAAATTATACACTACTCATGAAGATTAGAAATAATTGACAATTTCATAAGAACTATTGGAAATATTTAAGAAATGATTAAAATTGTGACAGAATAATTCAAATTTTAGTAGAAATAATTGAAAATTTGACACCAATCCACAACATCGTAAAAATAATTAAAATTTTGGTAGGAATGATTGAATATTTCATAAGAACTATTGATAACTTTAAAGAAATGATTAAAATTTTGACAGGATAATTGAAATTTAAACAGAATGATTGAAATTTTGAAAGGGTATTTAAAACGTTGGTGGAAATGTGTGATATTTAGCAGAAATGGTTGATAATTAGTAGAAATAATTAATATTCAGCAGAAATAATAAAAAGTTTCATCGGTATCGCTAATGTTAGTGATCAAAATAGGCATTTGTCTCGAGCAACGTTGGAAGTAGCCTTTTCCAGTAGTGAGGAAAATAAAAATAAAAGCGTTATTTTTTTCACTTTTCTACGATTGCCGAACTAGCGATTATAAAATTATGACAGAATATTTCAAATTTTTGGTAGAAATCATTGAAAATTTGACACTAATCCATAAAATTTTGTCAATTATTATCAAAATAATGACACAATTATTAAGATTTTGAGGTAGATGTAATTGAAATTTTCACAGAAACTATTGAAAATTTTACAGTGGGTATAATAATTAAAAGTTTTACAAAATAATTGAAAGTTTGAAAAAACATTGGAAACTTGATATAAAACTTGAAAACATTTATTACCTTCGACCTTTACTATGTCCATATTAGTCCATATTAGAAGTCCATATTAAAAAACAGAGAAACAACTTGCTATGTTTTTACCACAAAATGTGGTACATAATGTGGTAAATGTGGACATTTTGTGTTAAAAACATACCAAGTTTTTTCTTTGTTTTTTTATATGGAGTACCACATAGTAAAGGTCGAAACCATCCTGATGATTGATAGAAATAATTGATATTTAGCACAAATAGTTTAAACTTTCATTGCAATCATCGATAATTTTACAGAAATAATTATTGTCTTGTCAGACAATTGAAATTTCCACAGAAACTATTGAACATTTTACAGTAATGATAAAAATTTTACAGCATAGTATAATAATTTAAATTTTGATAAAATAATTAAAAGTTTCAGGAATATTGGAAACATTGGTAGAAATAAATTGATATTTACCATAAATAATTTAGCACAATAAAGTTTTACAGGAATCGTGGAAAATTTTACAGTAATGATTCAAAATTTTGTGAGAAAATTGAAATTTTTATGGTTATAGTTGAAATTTTTATAGAATGATAAAACATCGCTAGAAATAATTTAAAATTTTACACTGATCATTCAAGTTTTGGTAGTTATCGTCAAAATTTTGTCAGAAAGATTGAGATTTCATAAAAATAATAACAATAACAATAACAATAACAATTGAAAAGAAAGATTGAATATTTCATAGGAACTATTGAAAATTTTAGAGTAATGATTACAATTTTGATAATTGAAGGATAATTGAAATTTTAACAGAATGATTGAAATTTTGAAAGAATATTTAAAACTTAGGTGGAAATAATTTGTATTTAGCAGAAATAGTTGCATTTAAAAGTTGCTTTTTTTAGTAATTATTGAAATTGTGAAATATTTTAAAAATTTACACTAATCATTAAAATTTTGGTAGTTATCGTCAAAATTTTGACAGAATAATTGAGATTTGATCAAAATAATAAAAATGTTGATAGGAATGAGTGAATATATCATAGGAATTATTGGAAATTTTAGAGAAATGATTAAAATTTGGACAGGATAATTGAAATTTTAACAGAATGATTGAAATTTTGAAAGGATATTTAAAACTTAGTTGGAAATAATTGATATTCAGCAGAAATAGTTGACATTTAGCAGAAATAATTGATATTTAGCAAAAATAATTAAAAGGTCACCGGTATTACTAATGTTAGTGATGAAAGTAGCCATTTGTCTCGCCTAGTGTTGCCTTTTCACCAGTAAGAAAAATAAAAACGTTTTTTTTTTCCACTTTTCTATGATTGCAGAACTACCGATTATGAAGCTAGGACAGAATAATTTAAATTTTGATAGAAGTAATTGAAAACTTGACACTAATCATTACAATTTTGATATGTACTCTCGAAATTTGATACAATTATTAACATTTTAATATAGAAATTATTGAAAATTTTAAAGAATCTATTGAAAATGTGACGTTAATGGATAAAATATTAATAGTAAATTGAAATTTTTACAATAATTGTTGAAAATTTGTCACTAATCATTAAGAATTTGACATTTATTCTCGAAATTATGACACAATTATTAAGATTTTAATATAGAAATTATTGAAAATTTTGCAGAATCTATTGAAAATGTTTCATTAATGAATAAAATATTATCAGAAAATTTAAATTTTTACAGTAATTGTTGCAAAATTGACCGAAATAATTACAAATTATTAATTTGTCTATTTAACTTTTTCAATTTAAAATGCTCGAAATGCATTAACAAGCCTTCTTCTAAATAAAAACATGGGAAACCATACTGTGATAAAAATCTTTGAATTCGAATAGGAAATGCTATCTAATACACGATGTACTTTTTTTACGGGCGATATAAAACAATGAAGTTGATGATGGTTTCTTCGAAACAAAACGTTGCACTAAAAATATATAAAATGTGTCCTATAAAGCTAGAAAAAGTGGCAATGAGAAAGTAACTTTTCTTTCTTTATACCTTATTAAATAACTTCAGAAAAAAATATAAACGAAATCGCATCATTTCGAATTTTGACGAATTTCTTCGAAAGTAAGTGGAATGTTCTGTTTTTCCCAACAGAATTGTGCAATTTACGCACTTAACCTAAACTTACCTAACCTAACCTAATCTAACTCAACCTAACCCAACCCAAGCCAATATTGTGCAACTTTTGTTATAATTTAACCACCTTTGTAACTTTTATGGTTTCCAAAATCCCCATGCTGTTCATCTTTATTTTGGACTTGGTTAGCATTTATAGCTGCCATAGAAGTGTCTCGGTGGCGTAGCCATCTAAACCGGCAGACTGTATGCGATATATTGCTCGAGTCCATGGTTTAAATAACGTAATGCGATTTTTTTTTAAATTATAAGTCCGTATTTTATTTTAGTAGTGAATAATGATTATTAATCACTGCTGGTAGTGATTAATGGATCTGCGAGTGATTCATGGATATTATTATAATTGAGGAAACATAAGTAAATTAAATGTATCACGTCATGGAGAAAATATTTAAATTGGTAAGCTGATTAAATAAGTATACCATTCAATAATTTTGCAAATTTATACGTTTCTGCGTACAAAAAAATCTAGGTTAATTAAAAAAAAAAAGTACGCCTTGGTTACGAATTCATCTGCAATTCCCAGTCTAATCCTTCCAAGTTTGATTATGTGAGACGAAGCGCAATTCAATTAGGGAAGACTGAAGCAGGGAGAAATCCGCGGCGCGATGACTGCCCATTTCACCCCCCGATTCTTCCGCCCGTCACCCTTAATTACTCGCGAACTTTCGCAACGTCCACGGACGTAATTAACCCTCGACACCGTGACCCACGTTTAAATCGCGTATCCCGTTTCTTTATTCCCGCTTTGTAGGTCAGCGAAATTATTTTTTTGCTCCGGAAATTTCATCGCTGACAAGGTATTTGAGATTTTAATTAATGCAATATTAAACTCAATTAAGCACAAAAAGAAAATACTTACTAGCTGGTAAGATAAACACATGTGCGATAAACACTTAATAAGTAATAAAATCAAGTATTAATTGATCATTAATAACACGATAAACAAGTAGTAGTAATTACACGTAAAATATGTAAAACGAACATTAGCCAAAGATACAAAAAAAAACATTTGCAATAAAAATCCACAGCACCAAGAACAGAAATATGAATGTATGAAATATACAGGGTGTCTCAAAAGTAGAGCCCATGCTTTTGGGATGAGGTTCAGGGGGCCAAAACAAAAATGAACAGTGGAAAATATTCCGTTTGCCCCTCGTTATATAGTTATAATTTTAATGAAATTTTATTTACGTTAAAAGACCGCTATGTATATTTTACGTAGCATATTTGATATAAATTTTGTATTATATTAGTATAATTTAGTATACATATACTATGTACTTAACTATTAGTATATTTATTTAGTAAATTCAATATTTGTTACGATTCAATATTACTGTGCAATTTTTTCTAAGAAAATCAACTGAAATAGTAGAAATGAAATTAAAATGGTAATGCATATAGGAATGTAAACTATGAATTATTAAAATACAACTACTTCCAACTACCTTCAATTTCGTATTTTGAACATCGTCGACAAAAAGATTTTCTGTGATAAATTGCATCTAGTTTTAGGAATGGATGTGATTTCAGCCGTTTATGTGCTTGCAGGACTCCGGCTTCCGGTTCAATTTAATTTTTCGGCGTTTTTATAGCCGTCGCGCTGCACATGCAAAACGACACCGTGGCGTCGCGACGCCGAGCGTCCCATTTCTCATCTCCTCGGTCGTATAGATAAGCACGAGCTGCTGGCCTGATTGTGCCCGTCTCTATGTTGCCACATTTGGAAAATACACAATTCGTGGAAAAGTACCACGGGAAATCTGATTTTATTTCACTCGATTAGCGAGAGAAGACAAAGAGAAATTGCACTTTGTGTGTAATTTTTTTGTCCACCTATCCATTGTTTTCAAGCTTACTAATTTTTTATAAATTTTTTTGTATGAAAACATGTATTGTACCAATTTTATCATTATAACATTTATAATAATAATATAAAAATACATAGAAAGACTAATTAATTCTCTTTGATGAAGAAATAGAAGGTGCATTATTAGTAATGCAGTAATTACAAAGGTACAAAGGCTAGAATAGTATGTAAAGTGAAAACTCGAACAAAATAAAAAGCAAGTAAAATTCTCTCAGTAATTTTTAGTTACTTTGTACCGTAACTTCATAAAAAAAGTCCTTTAGCGGTGGCTGTGGACACAGAAACGTATGCCTAACTTGACTCAGATGCACAAAATTCAAATCCATTTATTTTCTTATCAAACAGATCGTATTACAAGAAAAGTTACAAGTAGATAAGCTACGTTGCTTCTGCCGCAAATTCTCGCAAGGATTTACGTAGAGGTCTAAATTTACTTTTCTCTGGTCATGTGACAGGTGTGAGACATATGTGGGACGGGTGTTAGGCACATGTGAGATATCTATGAGATAGTCGTGAGACAGTCACGAGGCAGGTGTGAGGCACCTGCAATTTTTACGTTTTATCAACTGTACACTGTACACTTTACTTCATCAACTAATATGTTTACACATTGTAACTGCTAAATTGTTTATGCACGAATTTAGCAGTACACGTCATCACGTGTTTCAGTTCCCTTTAATAATTTTACATATATGAACTGCTAAATTGTTCATGCACGAATTTAACAGTACACGTGATCACCTGTTTCAGTTCCCTTTAATAAATTTACATATCTGAACTGCTAAATTGTTCATGCACGAGTTTAACAGTACACGTGATCCCCAGTTTCAGTTCCCTTTAATAATTGTACACGTTACTGCTAAATTTTAGATTATTTCGACATAGAAACGACATTTCAGTAATTATTACGTGAATTACGTACGCAATTTACGTGCGTACATTACACACACGCACAACATTTAAGGCCCAATTTTAGAAACTCCGTCAATACACCAACAGTTGATTAAAGTGTCTGAACGGTTTTTTGTCTACCCTTGATGATTAAGCGGGGAGTTCGCATGAATTACGAGACGCTTTAATTACGTTCCATAATTAAGAGCGTCTCAACTCCATGCATATTCATTGTAATATATTTCTCCCCCTGGGCAGCTACAAGACTCGCAGTTTTACCGTCGGGGGACTTTGCAGATAGTTATTCCACTCTTTACTCTCATCACCTATAAATCACGTCTGACGAGGAGCAAAAGAAAATCAACGAAAACGGGTTTGCATAAATTAATTATAAAATCAGAGTAATTATTATATTGCCATCACAAATAACATGACTGAAGATCACCAATAATATGACTTTCAGTTTTAAACTATGACTTTTCAAAAAATCAGAGTAATTATTATTTTACCATCGGAAATAACATGACTGAACATCACCAACAAAAAGACTTTCAGTTTTAAATTATGACTTGTTAAGGACTTTTACGGTGTTATTCAATTTGAGTTCGTGGGACTTTACCTCGATTTCGTTATGATAAATTAATATATTTAGCTTGAAAAAGATTTTTACCTGTTTCATAAATTTTTTTTTAGGGTTAAATTTTTTTCTGTTTTATTTATTAATTTAGTTAATCAATTTTAGTGTGAAGTTAATAGAGGCTAATCTCCTTTTTATATTTAAAAATTAAGCCGCGGTTTAACGGTGTTTAACGGTGGTTTAATCTTTATAACCTTGGCAGCCCTTTGTAAAACACCGCTAAACCACGATGTAAATTTTTATGAATAACACAGTTTCAGTTTTAAATTATGACATGTCATCGACTCATACAGCGTTATAATAAAAATTTAAGCCCCGGTTTAACGGTGGTTTAATCTTAGTAACCTTGGCAACTCTTTGTAAGACACCGCTAAACCACGGTTTACATTTTTATGTACAACGCTGATAGTTATTTAGTTAGTAGTTTGTATTCGTTAGTCGACTTGTCGTTAGAAGTTAGTTAGTTTAGTTTTTTAGTTAGTTAGTCATTTACAGGTTTCAAAAAATCAATCCATCACTCTCTAATGTTCATTTCGAACTTAACGTTATGTTATGGTTTAATATTAGGCTTTCTGAAAATTGATTTAGATTTAGGAGAACTGGAGAACATTTTAAAATATGAATCTACAGTTGACAATAACTTATCAAAATATTTTCTGTTGGCCAAATTTCTTAACGAGCATCGACAAATATAGTTAACTGTGCAAAATGCGTCGGGAATTTGGAAAATGTAATGGCAGTATTAAACAGTGTTTATAATTCCAAATAATGTTGATTTTTCATATTCTATTGAAAATTAAAGGTTTCCAAATATATTTTTAGTTTTATTTATTTTTAAAAAATGTGCTTCGTTCCTGATATGCTTCCATAAAGCAGAAATAATGTAATTTTATTTCTACTTTATGCAGGAAGTATTTTTTAAGTGTTAGGAATTTCAGGTATTATTAAGAATATTCCAATTTCAAATGTTATTGCAAATAGTTAAATTATAAATATTGTTAATATCTTTGCCAATGTATTTAGGTACCCATAGAAAATGATGTGATTATAAAGTTCAGAAAGTTTCAAATATTATTTGTTTTCTCAATTATTAACCAACATTAAAAATTTTAAATGACTTGAAAACTACTTAAAGAAAAATAACAAATTATCCTTTTTCACAACGACATTTATTTCGCTACATCTCCTCAGTATCCCCAAATTCTCCTCAGTACAAATGACTACTGAAGATGACCACGAAGTGGTTGAAATGTACATTTAGCGAAATAAATGTCGTTGTGAAAGAGGATAATTTGTTATTTTTCTTTAAGTGTTAATATTTCACAAGCTCCAAGCAATTATTTGACTTTAAAATTCTTGAAGATTTTTAACAATTTTTATAAATTTTCTTTAATGACTTGAGTAGGGATTGGCATATTTTTTAACTGTTCACATATGACAGTTTTTTTTTTAATTTTTGCATTTATTCTGCACCATCTCATATTTTTCGTAATGACCTGAAAATTCCTACAGATTTTTAACAATTTTTTGAAAGTTTATTAAATGACTTCATTCAATCAGTTCGTTTACCGTTTATATCGTATGTATCGTTTTAACCCGTCGTGTTAATAATGGATTACCTCAAAAAACTACATATTTTTAAGTAGAATTTTTACTGAAATGTCAGGAGAAATCAATAGTGAAATCAATAAGTGAGCTCAAAATTGGCACTAAATAAATCCATTATTATACGATTTTAATAATAGATTTCCTGCAAAAGCTACTTATTTTCATTCTGTATTTTTACTGAAATTATCAGAAGGATTCAGCAGTGAAATGAGCTCAAACTGGCACTAAAGTAATCCATTATTATACGATTTTATTCAAATTGCTGCTTACATAACATAATATCTAGTATTTCAGAGAGTTTTGCACTTTTATTTTATCTATAGCTTTAAAGGGGGAGGACTATGGCATAGGTCTACATTCAGCTGTGAATGAATCAATGCTGAAATGAAAAGATACCTTAAAAGCTTGTTTTTTGTATCTTCTGTTCTTCTGTCTTCTGTTCACAACTTTCGATTTTCAAAAAATCTCCTGCTTTGACAACTCTTCTGATTTTTACTTTTAACTAAATTGTCATTATGTTCATAGACTCTTATTCATGTTACTATTATAATTTTGTTATTAACTTGTCTTGTGTTTACAATTATTAATAGTATTACTAATACATTTAATATGATTAATGATTTTTCAGTTTTTCATGAAATATAATTTTTATCAAAAATTGATTCTGATCTCTGATCAAGAATCTGCTTCGTATTCGTCTAATTAATCTAGATGAATAAGATTCAGTTTCTTGATCACATGTATTTACACATTTTTGTTTTTATAAAAATTGTAAATCAAAACTGTATTAAATTTCATGTTCTGAAAAATCTCGTATTTAGAAAACTCTTTTGACTTTTACATATAACAAAATTGACATTGTTTTCACAGACATTCCATATTACTCTTATTATTTTGTTATTAACTCGTCTTCTGTTTACATTTGACAGTAATTTCGCTAATAAATTTGATATGATTAAATAATGATTTTTCAGTTTAACATGAAATATAATTTTTGTCCAAAATTCTTCTTATTGCAATCTAATTGCTCAAGTTTTAAGTTTTCCTTGCATTTAATTATTAAAGTTTTGATGGTAAGATTAAGATTCCTGATTATTTTGTCTATAGCTTTAAAGGGGGGAGGACTATGGAAGATATTCTGTTTTTTGTGATTAACTCATTTATACCTTGGAAATTTAATGTCAGGTTTGATATATGTCACAATATGATATATATAATATATGTCACGCTTTGATGTCCAACAACGTGCATTTTGAGATTGCTGTTTTTATGAAAACTGCCATAATTTATTTTTCGTGCAATTGGACGAGAAATGGTAACTTCTCAGCGACACAACAGACCGAGAAGTGCAATTTCTCAGCTATGGCCACAAAAGGTTGCCAAGCAACCTAAAATTATTGTTGTCATTAAACATCAAGAGAAACATCAGTCAAATAACTATCATGTCTCAGATTTAGCTTATTTGTTTATCTGTCTTGCTTTCGGCAATGCGGACAATTAAATCAGTGCCCAAATCTTCCACATCGTCAACAGACAATTTATAAATTTCATCACGCCTTAACGCCCCAGAGATGCCCATCATTAAAACAACCTACAAAACCATTTCTTGACATATTAATGTAAGTAAAACATGTACCTTATACCTTCCACATTAAATAAGTTTCATTACTGGCTTCTGTTATAAATGTATCGATTTGCTTTGCAGTTAGTATTTTTGACTTTTTAGCTCGATACCCTACTGCCTTTTTCTTTAATAATGGCACTAATTTAGGAAATCTTGAAATATCAATCCCCTCCCTGATATTTATCATACATTTTAACATGGAGTATGTACTCCATAAAGTTGAAGATTTCAAAACTGAAGATTTTGCTTCTAAATATGCCATAATAACATTTTCCGATATGTTCGCAGCTTTTTGTTCTTCACACCAAGTTTTAAATTTAACGTATGCATTCTCGTATAGCCGTCTACTTTTGTATTGCCTCGGCCGCAAGCGGCCTCGGCGACAAACTTTCTCTCGGTCCCTAAAATGAGATTTCTCGGCCTTGATATACAAATAACTATTTTATAACAGAATCTATAACGTATTCATTTATGGAATAATCCATTATTTCATATTTTTACTAAATTCGTCAGAAGCAATCAGCTTTAAAGTGAGCTGAAATTAGCACCAACGTACATAATTCATTATTATACGATTTTAATAATATATTTCTTGTAAAAACTACTTATTTTTAATTTCGATTTTTTACTAAAATCGTCTGGAGAAATCAGCAGTAAAGTGAGCTCAAAATTGGCACTAAAGAAATCCATTATTATACGATTTTAATAATAGATTTCCTGTAAAAACTACTTATTTTAATTTTGTACTTTTACTGAAATCTTCAGGAAAATCTGCTGGAAAGCAAGCTCAAAATTGGCACTAAAGAAATCGATTATTATACGATTTTAATAATCATGTTAATAGATTTCCTGTAAAAAATACTTGTTTTCATCTTATATTTTTACTGAAATCGTCAGGAAAAATCAGTAGTAAAGTGAGATGAAATAGGCACTAAAGTGCCTAATCCATTATTATACGATTTTAATAAATGATTTCCTGTAAAAACTACTCATTTTCATTTTTCAATTTTTACTGAAATCGTCAGGAGAAATCAGTAGTAAGGTGAGCTCAAAATTAACACTGAAGTAATGTATTATTATACGATTTTAATAATAGAGTTCCCTGCGAAAACTACTTTTTGTCATATTATATTTTTACTGAAATCGTCAGGAAATAGTCTGAAATCTGAAATCAGCAGTAAAGTGAGCTCGAAGTTGGCACTAAAGTAATTCATCATTGTTATACGATTTTAATAATAGATTTCCTGTAAAAACTACTTATTTTCATTTTGTACTTTTATTGAAATCATCAGGAGAAATCAGCAGTAAAGTGAGCAAAAATTGGCACATTAGTAATCCATTATTACACGTTTTGAATAATAGATTTCCTGTGAAAACTACATAATTTCATTTAGAATTTTTACTGAAATCCTCAGGAGAAATCAGCAGTAAAGTGAGCTCAAAATTGGCACTATAGCAATCCATTATTATAAGATTTCAATAATAATGTTAGTAGATTTCCTGTAAAAATTACTTATTTTAATTTTGTATTTTTACTGAAATCGTCAGGAGAAATCAGCAGTAAAGTGAGCTAAAATTGGCACTTTAGTATTCCATTATTATACGATTTGAATAATAGATTTCCTGTAAAAACTACATAATTTCATTTAGAATTTTTAATGAAATCCTCAGGAGAAATCAGCAGTAAAGTGAGCTCAAAATTGGCTAAAGTAATCTAGTATTATAAGATTTCAATAATAATATTAATAGATTTAATGTAAAAATTACTTATTTTCATTTTGTATTTGTACTGAAATCGTCAGGAGAAATCAGCAGTTAAGTGAGATGAAATTTATCACTAAAGTACCTAATCCATTATTATACGATTTTAATAATAGATTTCCTGTAAAAACTACTTATTTTCATTTCGTATTTTTACTGCAATCGTTAGGACAAATTATCAGTAAAGTGAGCTGGAAATTGGCACTTGAGTAATTCAGTATTATACGATTTTAATAATAGATTTCCTGTAAAAACAACTTATTTTCATTTCGTATTTTTACTGAAATCGTCACGAGAAACAAGCAGTAAAGTGAGCTCAAAATTGGCACTAGAGTAATCCATTTAATTTTAATAATAAATTGGCTGTAAAAACTACTTATTTTCATTTCGTATTTTCAGTGAAATCGTCAAGTCGTTAAATCAAGAGTTAAGTGAGCTCCAATTGGCACTAAAGTAATCCATTATTATACAATTTTAATCATCGATATCGTGCATAAACTATTTATTTTCATTTCGTAATTTTACTGAAATCGTGAGGAGACACCAGCAGTGAAGTAAGTTCAAATTGGCACTAAAGTAATCCATTATTATACGATTTTATACAAATTGGTGCTTACATAACATAATATCTGGTATTTCAGAGAGTTTTGCAAGTTTATTTAGTCTATAGCTTTAAAGAGGGAGGACTATGGAATAGGCCTACATTCAGCTGTGAATGAATAAAAACTGAAATGAAAAGATAGCTTTAAAGACTGTTTTTTGTAATAGTAGTATACTATAGTATACTACTATTACACTACTCTAGTATACTAGATATACCTAGTATACTAGAGTATATCAAACTTTGGAAATTTAATGTCCGAATTGATATACTATGTCACAATGGAACGGTTTGATGTCCAACCAAATGCACTTTTTTGACTTTGTAGTTTTTATGAAAATTGGGATAACTTTTCTTTTACATTAGAATCCATAACCTATACTCTACTCCATTTTTATTTTTAACTAAGAAAGCTGTTGTTTCATTTCATTAAAGTTGTTGGAGAAAACCGTTACTATGTGATAATTAATCATGATAATACAAAAATGAGACACGTTACTACGTTTTTTAACACTTAATTTTTTCGTTAAACACGACTGCAGTTTCGACCACAATTTTGTCATTCTCAAGTGATTCAAAATATTTTAAAACGAAGTAACGTGTCTCATTTTTGTTTCATATAATGTTTTATACATGAACACCAACAAAAATGAACTGACAGTGATAAACATATTAAATGTCAGATTAGTAACAACGTAGACAAATTCATATATGTAAAATAAAAATGCCAAATAAATTCTGTACTCATTAGATACTCAATTTGACGGCAACATTGCCCACTGTCATAAAATATAACCTTATTTTTTTTAAATATAACCTATATTTTCAAGTCTAGTGACTTTTTACATTAGCCAACAAAACTGTCACCCTAACACCAGCCTAACACTAAGCCAACTTAGTTAAAAATAAAAATGGGACATAGACTATTATCATTTTTTTTCTGCTGAGTGTCACGAATGTCATTATCAAATTGAATTCATAAATGAAAACGGAAGTTCATAAATATTTACTATAATATTGGGATGTAGTATGTATGTGTAGTATGTGTTGGTATGTAATATTGGTTTTGGTATCCTTCCTAGGTATGCAGATTTTTACTATAATATACTACCTACATTAATAATAATGATGGTCCTAATTGATAACAAGTATTTTTGTTTACTTGTTAATTATTAGTATGGAATAACATAATTTTATATGAGACCTACTAATAGTAGTTCTTATAGTAGAGAAAATAATATGTAAATGTACAAATATTTAAAATTATTATTTTACGCCATTTAATTTTGTAAAAACTCTTCTGCTATTGTTACAAATTGGAGTGATTATTTTTAAATTTAATAAATATAATACACGCAACTTCGTTGGCATTGTAAGCTGGACTCGTAGTTAACTAATTTATCTCGATAGTTCCACATTGTGTGCATTTATGCGACTACCTACATAAACTAAGCATTATGCAAGTCCGTGTGGAGCTTTGAAATTACTCAAATTTAACAGTTGAAATCCGAGCAAGCCCGGGGCGAGATTCCGCATTAATGAAGTTGCCTTGCACCCGCCTGCAGACGTCTTCCTCCGAAGACAGTGCCGTGCATTTGGGGCGGGCGAGACGTGCACCGGAAGTGGCCGAGAGTAACGAGAGACGAACCGTCAGGATGATGGACGGCCTGTCAGGCGGCGAACAGGAGTATTAAAAGGTTGGCAATATTGCCACGACGGCGGTGGCCCAGCGCCAGCATCAATAGTAATGAGGCGGTTTATATTGCCTACTTTTCACACTGCCGCCGCCCCCAACGCTAGGCAGCATATTTTGATACCCCGGCGTATTTTCAACGCACGGTTTTTGTGAAATTTTTGTGCAAATTATCAGTATAATGAATATCGCAATAAATTTTGGTTTGGTCATTTGGATTTGCGAGTATTTGAAAAAGTAAATTAGAAATTATACATTATTGAATGATCATCATGGCAACGATTATGAATTGTCGCACGACGCTGTAAATTTTCAAGTTCTGAAGAACGACAAACGAAAAATCAATAATAGAAAAGTGACTGTCTGGTCGGTGTTTATAAATATGACCGATGACACCAGACGCCCCAGTTTACATTTGTTCCCGGTAAAGCTCACGTCTCAATGCGGAAGAAACGAAAGATAGTTTAAAAACAGTATCGTTACGCCGATAATGGTGTATCTGTAGTGTGTAAGAGTATGTATGTGTGTTTATGTCGAAAGTATGTTTGTGAAAGTGTAGGTTAGGTTAAAGCTCACGTCTCAATGAGGAAGAAACGAAAGATAGTTTAGAAACAAACTGTATCGTTACGCCGATAATTGTGTATCTGTAGTGTGTAAGAATTTGTATTTTTGTTTATGTCGAAAGTATGTTTGTGAAAGTGTAGGTGTCGTTGAAAATTAATTCTTAACATTTAAGAGACATAAACATTTCAAATTTAGGCCATCAAATATTCTTCTTGCAAAGATTTAGCACGAGAAATTTGTGCTGCTGAATATTTTAATAATACTGTTATTAAATTTTAACTGTTAGAGATATTTACTTGTTTCCAAATAGGTCGTATAAATGAAAAAATAACATCAACATGTAATCAAATAAATTGATTATATAAAAACACCGAAAATGTTTCGTCAAATGTTTCGCCAGTAAAATAATCCAATTCCCTAAACAGCCCGTTGTGACGCAAATTGCTCTCTTCACTATGCACGAATAAACGAGCCTAACTGAAACACCCTCTATTAAACTAAACTACGAAAACAAAATCAATGGGACAACCGCGCTTTCAATTACTCAATTACTGCCCCCGGCCACGTGAAATCGTGCTTTCGTGAATTCGGCCGTCACGCGATTCTGCACAGAAATTGCCATAAATTTCGTGTCCTGCACACCTCTACAGTTTCCGCCTCGGCGTCCGCATTCATCCTGCTGAAAAAGCGTCGGGACGCCGACGGACGGGACTCCCCGCACGCATTAATCATCTTCAAAAGTTCGAAGGCCCGACGTCGGGACGCGAAAGGGCCGCGTGTTTGCACGGGCCTAAACAAATTTAAAGTCAAAAATGTGTGTGTCCCGGCTTCCCATATGTGTGTAAACGATTTTCCTTCAGGCGGTGAAGAGCTACGGGCCTCAGAGTGACGGACCGAAATTATGTTTGGGGATTTATGGTGTAAATTTGCACGTCTGCGGACCGGTTTATGAGGTGGAGTTTATCAGTAAATTTTGATGCAATTTATTACACAAACGTTGCATGGCACAACGCATCGCATCTAAAAATACCTTTACTATAAGCAAAGTTGTAAAATTGTGATTGTTAAGATTGCAAGTGAAATAGTTTATCACACTCCTTTACTATAAGTAAATTTGAAAAATTGTGACTATTAAGATTGCAAGTGAAATAGTTTATCACACTCACTGAGTGCCATATAAGATTTATGGTGTGAATTATCACACCTGTGGATCGGTTTATTAGGGGTGGTGTTTATCAGTGAAATTTGATGCAATTTATTACACAAATTAAGTGGCACAACCCACAATTTTTAAAGATTCGTTTACTACAAACAAATTTGCAAAATTGTGATTGTTAATATTGCAAGTGAAACAGTTTATTATACTCACTGATTAGCATAAAAGATTTATGGTGTGAATTATCGCACATGTGGATCTGTTTATGAGGTGGCATTTACCAGTCATTTTTGATGCAATTTATTATACAAACTGAGCATACCAAGATAAGAAATTCGTATAATATAATAGATTAGCTAGCATTAAAAATCATCAATAATTCTTTAATTTATTATAATATTATTTATTTATGATTACTATCAGATATTTAAAAAACATATTTTTGTTCATTGAATGAATATCGAATTAAGGTGCTATTTGGGCTATACAGGGTGTCCTAAATAGAGTAGGATTGCATGGGTATATTTGTTATTTTGAAAGCTAGAGATGTGGTTAAATAGGAAATGTCATGCAGTTTTGTATACTGGTTCAGATTATGTTCAGGTTCAGTTTTTAAAAAATCGCGATAAGTTTTAAACTGCTCTCAACTTTTGAAAATTTTTCATCATAATCTGAACCAGAATATAAAACTGCACAATATTGCCAATTTAACCATATCTCTAGGTTTAAGAATAAGAATGACACCCATGCAATCCCACTCTATTTAGGACACCCTGTATATTGCCGGTGTGCACCTTCTCCAAATAAATAAATAATACATAAATCATTTTTTATATTTTAGCTTAAGAAAATTTAGTTTATATTTATAAATTTATAATATACGAGTATAAGTAAATTGCCTAAAAAACAACATTGGCTATTTAACCATATCTCTAGCTTTAAGAATAAGAAAGACACCCATGCAATCCCACTCTATTTAGGACACCCTGTATATTGCCGGTATGTACCTTCTCCAAACAAATAAAGAATACATAAATCAATTTTTATATTTTAGCACAAGTAAATTTAGTTTATATTTATAAATTTATAATATACCTGTACTGTAAATTAGTTTTTAATGTTAAAATTATTCCTTAATCGCAAATAAATTTTTGTTGGTCAAAGCCTTAATCTAAAATAAATTATTGTACTCGCTGATTACCATCAACGATTTATGGTGTGAATTTGCACATCTGTGGATCTGCTCACATGGTGTGGAGTTTATCAGTAAATTTTGATACGATGCGCACTTTATTACACGAACTGGGTGGCATAATCACATTATAAATTCGTCTGGCACGTGCAAATTTTAAAAAATTTGATTGATATGATCGCAGGTAAAATAGTTTATTACACTCACTAATTGGCAAACACGATTTACGGTGTGCATGTTCACATATATGGATCGGTTTATAAGGTGGAGTTTGTCGGTAATTTCGATGCAGTTTATTACACAAACTGAGTGGTGTAATTACACAGAGAAATTCGATTATATCTCGAGTATATTTAACAAGTTGCGTTTGTTAATATTGCAGGTAAAGTAGTGTATAAAACAGAGCGAACCACTCAAGAAAGTGGTGTCAACTTTTCCAACTAGTACAACACTATCTCTATATAAATATACTTAAGAAGGACTAACTTCTTTCTAAAAGTTAAAACATCTAACATCACAATGGAAATACCTTAGCTTTAGACATTAATATATTAAGCTAGAATCAAATTCCTTGTTAGTTGTGTAAAACTAGTATTATTGTATGTAATAATAATAAAAATTATGTCTGTATGAAAAAAAAAAAGTAACATCAAATTGAAAGGGGAAAATGAATCAGGCGATCTTGTGTACTGTAAAATTATGGAAATACCTTAGTTTTACACATTAGTATATTAAGTTAGAATCAAATTAATTATTAGTTGTGTAAAACTAGTATTAATTGTATGCAATAATAATAAAAATTATGTCTGTCTGAAAAAAAAAAATTAAGATCAAATTGGAAGGGGAAACTGAATCAGGCGATCGTGTGTACTGTTGTAAATTATGGATGCATGTTAAATAACTTAATGTGGTTAAAAATATTTAATGATATTAATATTTCTTGACGACGGTAAATAAACTAAATTGGAAATATACCAATAATTACAGCAATTTAGAAGTAATATAGATCAAATGTGAGTTTATCACCAAGTAGATTTTTAGTAAACATCTACTAACATCAGAAACATCTACTAACTACCAAAAGGCAACATATTTACAAGATTTTTTTAACGTCACACACATGTGTCTTTTATTTGATACATCATATATTATAGAATTTTCTCAATTTTAAAAAATATTTTGAAAACTGAAAACTATTTGTATTTTGATTAAATTCTTTAAAATATCCGGAATAGTGAGAAAATTACGTGTATTTTGGTTCTTAAAGTTCTTAAAAACCATCTCATTTTTTTTTAATTTCTTTACCTTCGCAGAAATTTGTTATAAAAAAATTGTTACAAAATGTTGTTAAATATTGAAATATTTGGAAATATTTATGAAACATTTTACGAATACAGAATTTTCATAATTTGTTGAAGGATTTTTATACAGTTTTCATTGATTTGGCAAGAATTTGTTCTAAAATATTTCAATTTTAAAGTATTATATAATTATAATTTAGCGAAATTCTTTTCGAAAAGAAATTTTCACGCATTTCGTTGAAATATTTGTTGTCACAATATTTTATTAAACGTTGAAATATGTGGAAATGTGGACCGTTATACAATATTAAATCTATAATATATATTTTTAATAAATTTCCCATTTCCATTTACCAGGTATGTTAAGAATTTTTGTAACTTTTCCACAATTTGGTTAAAACCCAAACCTTTTAACAGAATTTTTATAAATTTTTGAAGGATTTTTATACAGTTTTTATACAGTTTGGCAAGAATTTGTTATAAAATATTTCAATTTTAAAGTATTTGGTAATTTATAATTGCTCGAAATTCTTAAAATTTTCCACGCATTTCGTTGAAATATTTGTTCTCACAATATTTTATTAAATGTTCAAATATGTGGAAATGAGGACCGTTATACAATATTAAATGTATAATATATTTTTTAAATAAATTTCCCATAGGTATGCTAAGAATTTTTGTCACTTTTCCACACAATTTGGTTAAACATAAACAATATTTGATTTTCACGAAAATCTTAAAAATTTTCCACAAATTTCACAGAGTTCTCCGAAGTATTTTAATAATTTTATACAAAATTAGGACAAAAAAATTTATTAATTGCATTTCAGATTTGAAACTACATTTATTTTACACGATTTCTTGAAATTTTAATTAATTTTTAAATCTAAGATATAGGATGTGAAAAGGGCACATTATTTGAATATATAGAGATTGTTTTATTAACACTGGACTCTTTTACTTTGTGATACATTATGTATCATTTTATCAAGTATATTTTTACTTTTATGTACTGTTTTAAATTTGTATTCAATCCGAAATATGTATGACCTGTGTAAAACTTATTGTTGATAGCACCAATAAAGATATTATTATTCTTATGTACAAATAAATAATGGAATTTTTACTTTGTTGGTAGATATCATATTTCTAGCAAAAGTGTGATAACAAGAAAGTAAAGATTGCATTATTCATTTGTACAGATTGTTGTTTAATTTTCAGATTTTTTATACAAATTTAAATTTGAACATGTTCATGGTTTTTAGTGAATAGTTACAAAACGTTTGTAATTATTAAAATATTTGATAATACATTCTTCATAAAAAAATATTTAAATTTTCACAGAATGTACATATTTCAGCCACATGTCGTACAAGTTTGGGCTTGTCACAGCTGCTCAAGTCGTAATTAATAAATAGAAGCATCAAAATCGAATTATACAAGACCATGATTCGGCCGGTTTTAACCTGCGGTTGCAAAACACCATAACAAAAATATATAACAATACTATAAGTCTATAACAAGAAAGGAAGTAGACAAGTTAAAAGTGTGTGAAATATGAAATCTAAGGAGAATATTCGGTCCGGTGTAAGTGACAGATAGAGAAGTCGTATGAACTATGAGCTAACTGCAACCATTAAAGGAGACGACGGATACGTATGAGAATGGAAGATAAGAGAGTCCCCAAACTAATAATATAACGGGCACCAGAGAAAAGAGAAAAAGGGGGAGACCAAGACTGAGAAGGATATATGGAGTGAAAGAAGACCTACAAAAAATTGGAGCACAAAACTGGAGAGCGATTATAAACGAGATGGAGAGAGATTATTGTTCAGGCCAAGATTCAAGAGTTGTGCCATAAGAAGAATAAGACGAAGAAGAAGAAGACGAAGAAGAAGACGAAGAAGAAGAAGAAGAAGAAGACGAAGAAGAAGGAAGAAGTAATATTCTATCAAGTTTAGGATATTTTTCAACTAATTTTGGTGCAAGTTTCCATAAGATGTTACGGATTAATTATAATTTTAAAAATATACAGATTTTCTATGGTTTTTGAGATTTTAGAAACCATGTAGGTAGTGTTTTAGCAGGTTTTTTGATACGGACTAGTGTTTGATATAAAAAACAAATTTTAATATTCTCGAAAAGTTGAATTTTAGGACACTCTTTTCTATAAAATTTTCAAATGATGTTTTGTAAAAAAAATGTACTAAGTACTATGATTATACCTAGTTTGGAATTTTTGTGACATTAACAATGAATACAATAGTCCATGCCACATAATTTGCTACTTTTCCCATAAAACGAATAATTCCATACATTTTTATGAACTTTGGACAGATTTCTTGAATTCTAGAAAGGATTATGATATATCTTATAGATTTTGTAATATGTCTCAAAATTAATATTTGTAGACACTGTAATGATGTTTTATAAAAAAAAAAATGTAAGTACTATTATTGTACCTAGTTTAGAATTTTTGTGACATTAACAATGAATACTATAGCCCATGCCAGATAATTTGTTACTTTTCCCATAAAACGACTAATTCCGTACATTTTTATGAACCTTGGACAGATTTGTTGAATTCTAGAAAGGATTATGATAAATTTTATAGATGTTGTAAAATGACTCAAAATAAATATTTGTAGACACTGTAATGATGTTTTGTAAAAAAATGTAAGTACAATGATTATACCTAGTTTAGAATTTTTGTGACATTAACAATGAATACTGTAGTGCATGGCAAATAATTTGTTACTTTTCCTATGAAACGACTAATTGCATACATATTTATGAACTTTGGACAGATTTAATGAATTCTAGAAAGGATTGTGATAAATTTTATAGATGTTGTAAAATGTCTCAAAATTAATATTTGCAGGCACTGTAATGATGTTTTGTAAAAAAAATGTAAGTACAATGATTACACCCAGTTTTGAATTTTTGTGACATTTACAATGAATACTATGGTCCATGCCAGATAATTTGTTACTTTTCCCATAAAACGACAAATTCCATACATTTTTATGAACCTTGGATAGATTTATTGAATTCTAGAAAGGATTATGATAAATCTTATAGATTTTGTAAAATGTCTCAAAATTAATATTTGTAAACACTGTAATGATGTTTTGTAAAAAAAATGTAAGTACAATGATTATACCTAGTTTAGAATTGTTGTGATATTAACAATGAATACTATAGAATTTGACGGATAATTTGTCACTTTTTCCATAAAACCGTCAAACCAATGATAATGCACTCTAAACTTGCGGCAGGGGTTTTGAAGCATAAAGCCATAAACCATTATTTTTCTTTCATCTCATAGAAATGAAGTGCTTTGGAAAAAACAACGGAATTTCTCAGGGATTTTAAGGTCACTATCGTACCTCAATACGCTAAGACACTCCGAGATGTGCACTTGCATTTGTTCTGTTCACTCTATAAGACAGATTATAAGAGGTATAGGGGACGGTGGGGTTTCGGTTTTATTTCAAAAGTGACACATTATCTGGCATGGACTATAACATGCATGTTTTTTTTTGCCATAGATAGATACTTGCATCTTGTGCCAGATTTTCAGATATTATCATTAAAGTTAGTTATATATTATTATACAGGGTCTCCTAAAAAACGCCGCTGGTCATTACTCCTTTATTTATTGGCCAATTTAAAAAAAAAACAAAAGAAAGATTTTGTTATTTTGCAAAATCAACTTTGATTTTAGCGATTGTCAACTTTTATTTTTCAAATGGTTACATATATTTTCTTTTTTTTTCTGGTAGAGATTATTTTTCTGAATCCAAAGATGTATAACAAGTTGGCTTTGATGGAATATTTGTTACACATAAAAACAAAATGTTTGAATAGTTTTTCAAGTGAGTTGTGAAAAACAAAGGCCTATTATAGGTACAGGGAGTTAAAAAAAGAGTGTAAAATATTTAAGGGGATAGTAGTATGAACCATAATAAAAAAAAAAGTCTTGAAAAAAATTAGTCCTCAGAGTAACGATTTCGGAGATATGGAGTTTTCCAGTTTTTCCAGTTTTCATTTCAAGTCTTCAATTTAACTATTTATATATTTCTATGCATGACTGGTCTGCGCTTCCAACACGTATGGTACTAACTCTCAATTTCATGTTTACAGCACGACAGAATTCGCATTAACGCAATAACGACCAACTTCACACCAACATTGGCGCTTCGCCCATAAATTTACGAAGCTTTTAATTACTGATTCAAAATTTACAACCCTTCGTGGCCGAGAGCGAGGTTTCTTGGGGTATTTTGCAGCGTCTGGGGGTTTCAGCCCCATTCACGTGGGGATAAACGACGCTGCGCACTATCACTATCGCGCCCCCAGTGATCTATGAATCCAATATGCGGGAGATATTGCCGTGAGAGGTTCGATTTATCGATGGGTTGCCCCCTTACGTTTGATAATATTGAATTTTGTCGCCGATAAGGCCCCGGTGTGGCCGTTAAACCCGTCAGCGAGGGCACCGAGTCGAATTGTACTTTGTCGCACGAAGTGGGATATCATCCACCGCAAAGATGTATCTGAATAGTATCAGCATTGATATAAATGGTCCATAGTAGAATAAAAAAATCAATTAAAGAGCAATTCAATTAAATAAACAAACTTGTACTGCCTTGTTTTTGTTTTTACAAAATGTTTTTACATGTTTTTACAAGACGATTTTTTGGGTAAATAAATATTCTTACAAAAAATTGGTTATATACATGGTGTACTAATGAAAGAGGATAAAAAAATCATGGACAGGTGGAAAGAGCACTTCCAAGAGCTTCTGTCTGGAAAAGAGACAACCAATGAAGAAAATGAAAACGAAGAGGAACAAGAAAATAGTAACGAAACAGTAGAAGAAGAGGGATCTATAACAGAAGAAAAGTTAGAAAACGACGAAAGAAATTAAAGAACGAAAATTTCATCACTTATTAAATCTTCGTCACAACAATTCATTTTGGCAGAATTTGAGAAAAATGGTTACCATAAACATCAGCTTAGTAACCACATCAATCAGATCATCGCAGACAAACTATGTCAGCGCAGGCCACCTCTTGTCAGTTTTTTATACGCGGATTAGTTTTGAACAATTATTTATCAGAAATGCATAATAATGCTCTAGGCGACTACAAAACAGTATATGAAATTCGATTATGATTCCGGATTATGGCATTCGTGAAATCATTCACTCATGCCATTATCCTATGAATTATAAACTAATTTTATAATATACTATTGTGAAAAAGGTGTTCCATAATTTATTTTCTACAATGTAGAGTAATGCACTGGAGATCTTGTAATAACTATATTTAGATCAAGCCTACTGATTTTGGCGTTAACGCCAATAAAAACAAATAACTGGCTTTATCCATCCAATTTTGCATACAAATTCCCAAATGCTATCCAGCTTTCAAGAATAACGGGACCATTATTCGGCTCCGGGCCCGGGGCTGGAGCCGTGGACCGTCTCCCGGATTATTTGCTCTAATAATATTTGACGTTTCTGGGATCGTCCGGAAGCCGCGCGCGAACCCCGGAGTCCGCCGGCCCTCCAGGATTGCATTTTCCGGGAATCGGGAATGCCCCCCCCCCCCCCCCCCCCCACACTGCGCGCGTGCACACGCGAATATGGAGCGTAGCCCAGATTATCCATTTAAATATTAAACGTCTTTTCGGTCGCCGCGCGCGTCTGGATCGATACCCGGAGCCACTCCGCCATTCATGCCCGGAGCGCGCGCGGCTCCGGGGCGCCAAGGGGGGAGGAAAATCCGGAAAACGCTTGCCACCTGTAACCACGCTCGACCGCCCCCGCCACCCCCTCACGAAAGAAGCAGAGTAATTTAACAGCGGCCAGCGTGGTTCTAGGAGGAATCGTTCGAGAATAAATAATTTAATATTCCAGACGTGACAGCAAATAAATTTGCACGACGAAAATTTAAACGCAACGGTTTAAGTTTCACAATTGCGCAATTTTTCCACCTTAAAGAATGGGGTGTTTGATTTTTTTTGCGTTTTCGCCAAGATCAAAGGTCGCAAAGTAAATCCGACATGAAATTCTAATCAAATATCAAACATTTTTAAGCATCCAATTTTTACTTCTTCAGTTATATTTTAACGAACACATTTTTATGTTGCCTGTTTATTTATCGCAAAGTAAATCTGTCATGAAATTCTAATCAAATATCAAACATTTTTTAAGCATCCAATTTTTACTTCTTTAGTTATATTTCAACGAACAACTATCGTTAGATGCAACGATAATTCTAGAGAAGGTAGTATCCCTTATGAAAACATGTATCCAGAAACAAGACAACCTCATTGTCGCACTTTAGCAAGATTTGTACAAAACTTACGGAGAAACGGCTGTTTTAATAATAAATTACGAAGGGCATGAAATGAACGTGAAGAAAATAACAAAGTTTTGATATAGGCTTATTTCAGAGCACATCCACAAAATTCAATACGTGTAGCAGTGGCTGCCTAGGAATTAGTCTGTATAAAATAATTTCCATTCTAAGAAAACATAAAATGAGACCGTATAAAATTTACAAGGTTTAAGAGATGGTGATTCTGATAAGAGGATAATATTTTGTAATTGGCTTAACAATAATCAACATTTATTAAATTTAATTCCTTGGAGCGATGAATCTAAATTCAGCAACAACGTTCTTCTGACATTAAGAATAAATAGACGACAAAAGGGCAATTGAGATACAAAAATGCATTTGCCAGTCATTGCATTTTTGTGGCAAGTGAAGCTTACAAATGCTTACCACGAAGATCTGAAGATTTTGCAAGAAATATTTACGGTTATTTCAAAAACAGCCATGCTGAGAGAATTTCAAGACTTTTGCAATGTAGAACCACATTAAATTTTGCGACCTGCACAAACTAGGTGGTTATCACTGTTATTCGTTGTTAGGCGAATTTAGGAGCAATGGCAGCCCTTGAAGTTTTGATTTTTATTTTTTTCGGCAAAGCATGTGGAACATCGTCTACTTGCGAGCGAAGAAATGTATAGGGTGGCCCAATTAAGATGTTTCTATAGGGGATCTCGGTAACTAGAAGAGATAGAGAATATAGGATACCGTATCCTCGATCTCTTTTTTCAAGACCAAGAAATCTTGGAAGATATTCTTGCAAATTTAGTAAAATTTAAGACAAAAATGATTACAGAACATATGGAAATTTTGAAAATTAGTGTGTAATCTCACTAGTGAACAAATCTCACGAAAAATTAGTCCAAAAATTAGACAAGGGTAATAGTGAACATTTTCGATTTTTTTTTTCAAATTATTAGCATATGAATTTAATTTTTTCACACGTTAAATTTTCAAGCGGTATATCCCTAGCATAAATCAAATGAGTACCTAAATAGATTGATTTAGCTGTGATTTAAATGTCATATTAATTATAGGATTATTAAGAAAGATTACTAGTGCAATTATTAAGGTAATATTAATCTATGATATTAATCTGATAATTGACAGATTGTGTATCCTAAAAACTATTGAGAAATCTTTAGAGACATGAAACATCATTTTGAAATCTCTAAAAATTGTTGAAAACTCTCTAGAAACCTTGAGAAGTATTGAGGATCCTTTAGAAATTTGGAAAATTAGTAAGAAATCTCTAGCATTCTTGAAAATTATTGCGAAATCTCTACAAATTTAAAGAATTATTGAGAAATCATGAGAATTAATGCAAAATCTCTAAAAAAAATTTCTATAAATGTTAATAATTATTAAAAAATTAAAAAACACATAGAAACAAATTGGATATCATTGAGGTCTCACAAAATTTTTTGAAATGCGTTGAAAAATCTTTAGAAATTTGAATTTTTTTGAAAATTCTCAAGAAATCTTGCAAGATATTCTTGGAAATTTAGTAAAACTTCAAATGAACATAAATGTATTGAGAAACTATGTATAAATCACAAAAATTATTATGGAAGCTCTGGAAATTTAAAAAATAGTGAGAAATCTCTAGAAATCTTGAAAATCATTATAAATATAGAGAATTATTGAGAAATATTTGGAAATTTGAATTTGAAGGATGAATAAGGCTGTATATTATATAATGACCATTGACAGAATATGTATGCTTAAAATTATTGAGAAATGTTTTGAACATGGAACACCATTTCGAAATCTCCAGAAAGTATTGAAAAATCTCTAGATACATTGCGAAGTATTGAGGAAATACTTAGCAATGTCCTTGACCTTTAGAAATATGGAAAATTAGTAAGAAATCTATAGCATTCTTCAACAAAAATTGGCTATCGTCTTTCGTTTTGAAGTTATGGCCAAAAACTCATTATTTTCCATTTTCAATTTTTATCAATATTTCATTTATTTCTTATTTTATTAAAATAAGAGTTACACCTTCTTCCGGCATTTTTTTACGGTGAATTGAATAAGTTTTACAGAATATTAATATATTCGTTAATAAACAAGATACAATACAAAGTTGTGTTTTTTTAAATACAAGTCGTAGTTGGCTTTGGCCTTAATAAATAGGTTATTTTATTCTTTCTGCCTTAATGGACATCAATTGGAACATTTATTATAATTTAAATATTGTGCCTATGCTTTTCAATGCTTCTTTGAAGGGTTTTTCTTTTAATCTTGGAAAAATCAATTTATTGAGTTGTCTGCCTTTTAGATTATAGAGCCTGTAATATTCCTAAGGCAATAAGATAATTGTTATTTATTTAATTAACCTTTCTAACATATATAATATTGTATTCACATAGTATTTTGTAATTTAGAGATGGCAAATGTGTGCATTTTCAATAAATAATTTAACTCTAAACAATACATGCCTACTATCAGTCTACTACGCCCAATAAGAAAACATATGACGTGTTGACACAATTTTAATAGTATTCAACAAACATGCAATTATAACATCCACATGTGATACATCATCAAAAACAGAAAAAAATAACCTATTTATTAAGACTACAGCCATCTACGACTTCTATTTAAAAAAAACAAAACTTTGTATTGTATCTTGGTTATTAACGAAGATATCAAAATTTTGTAAAACTCATTCAATTCAACGCAAAAAAGTGCCTCAAGAACATGCAACTCGTATCTTAATAAAATGATAAATAAATGAAATAATGATAAAAATCGAAAATGGAATATAATGAGTTTTTAGCCATAACTTGAAAACAAAAGACGATAGCCAATTTTTATTTATTGAAAAACGAGATCGAGGATACGCCATCTGATTTTCTCTATCTCTTCTAGTTACCGAGATCCCCTATAGAAACATCCAAATTGGGCCACCATGTTGTACAATGCTTTCCATAATGCAGAAATAAGACTGTTTTTATATTTTTAGATTGAATCTTACAAAAATTTGTAGAATTAAATAAATATTTTCAAAGCGAGATAGTAGTTATATTAAATTTGAAATTTGCACAACAGAATAGTGACTACTTTGAAAGAACTATTACTTTCTTACATGAACCCAAACTACATAAGGCAGACAGATTTAAACAAAATTGATCCTGAGAATATTTCACACTTTGTATCACACCACCAAATGTACCTTGGGATTGGTGTTTTCAAAAACATTAATTGTTTGGAGAACATGGAAAATAAAAAAGATTTTTATGAAAGATGCACACGATTTTTAATTACATCCTGCGTCGAAATTAAAAATAAGGTACGATTTTAACGATCCAATTTTAAGTAAACTACTCCCTTTAATTACATCTGTTCCGATTATTTGCGACCCAAATAATACACAGGAACTTTAAAAAAAAAGATGATCAATGAAGTTATTTCAAATAACATGAAAATCTACCAGAAAAGGAAGAAATTGACAAATTTTATGACGAATTAAGCAAAATTACTGACTTTTCCGGAAAGCTGTTACTCCCAGATTTATGTAAATTTGCAATGAATATATTGTCACTCCCACATTCAAGTGCTAGTTGCGAACGTGTGTTTCAAAAGTTAATTTCACAAAAACAAAATCAAGAAATAGGCTGTTAACAAGTTTTCAATGAAGTTTCAAATTTTCATTAATTCTAAAAAAAAAAAACAATAATTTGGTCGAAACAAGATTTTTTCAACTATTCTGGTTCAGGTTCAATTATGACTATCAAAATTCATTATTCTGTTTGAATGCAAATATTGCTCTACAAATTTCAATTATTTCTGTCAAAATTTCAGTGTTCATTGTCAAACTTCAATGATCACTGCCAATTTTCAATAATTACTGTTAAAATTTCAATAATTGCTACCAAAATTTCAATAAAATCAAAATAAATATCGTCGAAACAAGATTTTTTCAACTATTCTAGTTCAGGTTCAATTGTGACTATCAAAATTCATGATTCTGTTTGATTGCAAATATTGCTCTTGAAATTTCAATTATTTCTGTCGACATTTCAGTGTTTATTGTCAAACTTCAATGACCACTGCCAATTTTCAATAATTACTGTCAAAATTTCAATAATTGCTACCAAAATTTCAATAAAATCAAAATAAATATCGTCGTAACAAGATTTTTGAACTATTCTAGTTCAGGTTCAATTATGACTATTAAAATTCATTATTCTGTTTGATTGCAAATATTGCTCTTAAAATTTCAATTATTTCTATCAAAATTTCAGTGTTTATTGTCAAACTTCAATGACTACTGCCAATTTTCAGTAATTACTGTTAATATTTCAATAATTGCTACAAAAATTTCAATAAAATCAAAATAAATATCGTCGGAACAAGATTTTTGAACTATTCTAGTTCACGTTCAATTATGACTATCAAAATTCATTATTCTGTTTGATTGCAAATATTGATGTTGAAATTTCAATTGTTTCTGTGAAAATTTCAGTTTTTATTGTCAAACTTCAATGACTACTGCCAATTTTCAATAATTACTGTTGAAATTTCAATAATTGCTACCAAAATTTCAATAAAATCAGAATAAATATCATAGTAACAAGATTTTTTCAACTATTTTAGTTCAGGTTCAATAATGACTATCAAAATTCATTATTCTGTTTGATTGCAAATATTGCTCTTGAAATTTCAATTATTTCCGTCAAAATTTCAGTGTTTATTGTCAAACTTTAATGATTACTGCTAATTTTCAATAATTGCTTCCAAAATTTCAATAAAATCAGAATAAATATCATAGTAACAAGATTTTTTCAACTATTCTAGTTCAGGTTCAATTATGACTATCAAAATTCATTATTCCGTTTGATTGCAAATATTGCTCTTGAAATTTCAATTATTTCTGTCAAAATTTCAGTGTTTATTGTCAAACTTCAATGACTACTGCCAATTTTTAATAATTACTGTTAAAATTTCAATAATTGCTACCAATATTTCAATAAAATCAGAATAAATATTATTATTATTATGTTTATTATTGTGTTTTTACCAATAATAATAATAATTATTATTATTATACAACTTATATTATTATTAGCAAAAACATATAATTTTTGAAACTTAAATAACCGAGCAACAGGATTTGCTGGAGCTATTATGGATCATTTTCATGATAAAATTTGCATCTATGATCTCTTGCGATGTTAAGAAGTAATTTTCAAAATATAAAAATCTTGTGAACGATCAATCACAGATTTTTGATTGAAACTATTGTAAAGCACATGATTGTGTATTGCGCATCGTATGAGTAGATAATTTTGTAGATATTAATAGATTTTATTGTGTACTTAAATACTGTGTACTTACTAAATAGATTTGAATTATTTAATATAATGTAATATATTAAATGACATTTTGCTCGCATCACAATTCTTGAATTACAAAAATGGTTGCGTCAATTTTGAACCGATGAATGCAATGATTAGAGCAATGACTAGTGAGAATCTACAGAAGTGATGAATCAAAATTAGATAATTTTGTACCAATACCGGATGAAGAGGACATTATTAATGAAATTATATTTGAAACTATAGACATGTAGGAATTACAGTAGTCGTGTATTCTGTTTTTTTTTGTTTTAATTGTGTTATTAATATTAAGAGTGTATTATTTTTGTTAAATAAATGTTACAGTTTGAGATTTTAAGACAGTTTACCACCGTACGATAAAAATTTTGCATATAGATAATGTGTACGATAATGTACGATAATTTTAATGCGTTTATACGATAATTTTTGTTTTACAGTCTGGCAACACTGGTTAGACAATACAATACGCAAATGGCAACTATTTTCAGTTGCCAGTCTTCATGCCCATTAAATTCCTACAATCGCTCAATTGAATGCAAAGCTATTTACACACAACTGGACCAAATTCCACCCTCCATACACATCACGCTGCATATCTAAATCAACAGCCTCGCATCATCCCTATTCTTGACGCATGGCATACATCTGGGCTGACCATTGTATAAATACGCCTAGGCGTCGCGACGCCGCTAGCCGTGATGAGATGCCAAGGGGGCTCGGGCGTGGGCAGATCTGGGGCCCTTAATTGGGCCTCCGCCCCCGCCTCGGATCATTTGCATTTAATAAAGAAATTCTCCCCCGAGCCTTGAGCATTACGCCCCCGTATTTGTTTATTCCTGCGGACCGTGAAATTTCATTTATTCCGCGAATATGATTAGGTCACGCGTCCAACCCCCGTCTCGGCAGAGAGCGTGATGGAATTAAGGATACGGTGATATCTTGGGGATCCGCACGAGGTCAAAGGACCCGATTGTATTACGGAGATAAGAAACTTTAAACGTGCCGAAACTTAATATCATTTCAAAGCCGTATTGGGGCGTTCTATTATTAGGGAACATCGCATCTTAAACTCATATTCAAGATTCACGGTACGCTCGCTTTTGATTTCATTAAAACTTTATACAGTTTTTTTTTTTGCAATTTAGGAGAGAGAGTATGTAAAATAACGTGCCTAACCCAACCTAACCTAACCTAACCCAATTTGCACAAAATGTCGCTACAAGTTATGAAGGCAACCCAACGTGCACAATAGGTTATGGATTCTGTGTTGTATTGTTCTATTGTAGGTTATGTATTCTATTGTTCTATTGCATTGTGTAGGCAACCCAATTTACAATATGTTCAGAGTTCTTTTACCTACTTTGTTGACAATTTCGGTTAATTTTTTATTAACATAAACAATTGGTAATTAATAATATAAAATTCCAGCGACATGTACAATTATTTACCAGCCAGCTTGCACGTTAAATCCTTATGCCATTATGAGCGACTCCATAAGTATCAGTTTAAAATATAGGTATGGGTTAATCTTTCCAATGATTGTGTTCCTTGTAATTCAATCTAGTAATATTCCACGAAACGGCTTGAAATCGCATTAGGTTCTCCTTTTATAAGCGACGACATATAATTCTTGAGAGAATTAATACGGCCACAGACAGAAATTCGATTAGATTGCTTGCTCCATCCGGCTGGATGGAATGCTCGCTGGACCGAAACGTACCCTTGTTGTTTAAAATCCGCTAATCACCTTAAGCGGGTCACCGATCGCCCCCTCCCGATCGTCCGGGGGACGAAATCCGGGCCGACCTGCAGGAACAAACTCCTTCGCGCTCCCAGTGCATCCGTTCCCACGGGAGGAGGCGCTAATCCCTCGGGAGAGGCGGTGGATTAGCGGGGTGCACGTCACCGGTTTTTGCGTGCGTCCGCACTCCTTTGTCGGGGAGGTAATCGATGTCGTCGCTATCATCGCATTTATCTGAGCGCATTGTGCCCTGTATGCCAACCCCTGGCTGTTAATAGCAATTGCGCCCTGGACGTATAAATCTCTTGTAGGACACCGGTTATTGATAGATATTGGATAATGGTATATTTACAATCTAATACAGAAATAATTGAGAAGACAGAATTAGGACGTAACTTATTGAGATAAATATCAACTCGGGAGAATATCCCATCCGGAAAAATAATTACTACAAAATATATAAATAGAATTCAAATTTTAACAATATACGACCAGCAACTTTTAATGAGTTGCAGAAATTATATAAAACTTGCGGACATTTCCAACTTAATGCCCAATATCAATTGATACAGAAATATCATGAAGAAATCAAAGATTATTTGAAAATGAATAGATTCCAATATTACTCCACTGAGCTTATTCTACTTCTGAAATTACATAAACATATGCAAAAAATATCAATTAATTAATGGAAATAAAATTTAAAAAAAAACTAATTGAATATGTTAATGAATCATAAAAATTATGCAAAATTTGTAGGTACAATCCCAATATTTCAAAACTAATATGTAAATTTAAAACTTATAACCAAAAGGTTGAAAACTTAAAAGAATTGTTAAAATTATCTAAAATTCGTATAAATTTTCTAATAATATATTGACTGCTCAAAGATTAATAAAAAAATATTTGAAAAAAATATCGTTTAATTAATGAAAATAAAATTTATAAAAAGAAATAATTGGATTTGTTAATGAATCATAAAAAATATGTGAAGCTAGTAGGTGCAATCCCAAAATTTCATAACTAATGTTTACAATTGAAAAATTATAAACAAAAGGTTGAAAACGTAAACGAATTGTTAAAATTATCTCAATTTCGTATACATTTTCTAATAATATATTGACAGTTCAAAGATTAATTAAAAAAATCAAATGTTTTGCAAATTAATTCATCTCTAATTTGCTTCAGTCAAGCCACTTTACTTCAATAATTACATAACATTATAAAATTTAAAAAAAATTATCAACAATGCAACCTAAAACTCTTAAGATTTGTACAGGTTTTTACTTGTTTAATTATAAACGACTTCAAACTTAACAGAACCACAAAAATTATAACAAAATTTCAAAAATATCAAAAATCCAAATACTACAATAAACAATGAACGAAAAAATCGTATGTACATACTTCAAAGAAGTAATTGTAGTTGAAGTATTGTTTGTTAAAGTAATCACATGGAGTCGAAAGAATTCCTGCTATTGCCATTCATTCGATTTGTTTAAAATTTACACTCATAAGAATATCCATCAAAATTGAAGAAATTTTCGGCATTTCCACGAAATAAAAAAAAATACAAATACCGAAAATACTACAGTAATTTATTGACAATTGAACAATAAACTGCGTTCGAACTTTTAAAACATGTAAAAAAAATACACATTTCTTTAAAATTTCGGAACTTCAACGTCAAAGTATTGCAAGAAATAAAACAAAATTCAGGAAATTTTCAATTTTACTACAAAATAAAAAAAAATATCGAGAAAGTTAGCGAAAATATGAGGAATTGTATCAACATTTCAATAACAAAGTAATTCCTCCAAAGATTCGTTAAATAATGATAAATTCAATAGCTTGATAATTCCAGAATTTAACGAAAATATCTGAAATTCACGTTTTTTTAAATGATCTAAGTAATTCCTAATCTTGGTAATCATTAATATTTTATATGCTACACACTTAATGAAACACAATTACAATTTTAGGTATAATGGAAGTAAGTGTAAGTAAATCTGTATTACAACCATTTTCAAACATCTTCAATTAATATAGTTTTTAATTCCTTTGAAAAAAAAAAGGAATGGATTTCCTTATTTCAAGGGAATTACAAAATATACTAATTGAAGATGGTTGAAAATGGTTGTAATAAATCGAAACAAGTGCCAGGAAGCTAAAAATACAAATATTATACCAAGTTTTATTTCAATTATATGAAAAGTTGAAAAATTCCATATTAAATATTTAATAGACAGAAAATTTTGGAAATCTTATCAAAACTGTCAACAGTGTTTTAGGTATTTCATTTTAAAATAAGGGTAAGAGAAAATTTTGGAAATCTTTTCAAAACTTCCAACAGTGATTTAGGTATTTCATTTTCTTTCAACTTTCAAGTATTGTACTATTTTTTACTAGTTTAATAATAAACGATTATTAAACTTAAACGTAATTGCAAAAGTGATAAAAAAAATTGCAGAAATATACAAATGGTTTATGGCTTTCAGAGCCTTAGAACCTTTCAATTTACATAAAAATTTGAGAAATTCCAATTTAAATACTCAATAGACAGATTTTTTTCGAACTTTTATTAAAACTTCAACAATGAAAGACCTAAAAACTCTAAAGTATAGTACAGGTTTTTATTGGTTTAATTATAAACGACTTCAAACTTAAAAGAACCGCAAAAATTATAATAAAATTGCAGAAATATACAAATGGTTTATGGCTTACAGAGTCTTAGAATCTTTCAATATGAATATAAATTTCAGAAATTCCAATTTAAATACTCAATAGACAGACATTTTTCGAAATTTTATCAAAACGTCAACAGGAAAGACCTAAACACTTTAAAGTATTATACAAATTTTTACTGGTTTAATAATAAACGACTTTCGAACTTAAAAGAACCGCAAAAATTATAACAAAATTGCAGAAATATCCAAATTATGTTTATGGTTTATGGTTTGCAGAACGCGTTAGAGCTTTTCAATTTATATAAAAATTTGAGAAATTGCAATTTAAATACTCAATTGACAGACAATTTAGGCAATTTTATCAATACTTCAACAGGAAAGACCTAAAAACTTTGAAGTATTGTACAAGGTTTTACTGGTTTATAATAAACGACTTCAAACTTAAAAGAACCGCAAAAATTACAATAAAATTGCAGAAATATACAAATGGTTTATGGCTTTATATGCATATAAATTTCAGAAATTCCAATTTAAATACTCAATAGACAGACAATTTTGGCAATTTTATCAATACTTCGACAGGAAAGACCTAAAAACATTAAAGTATTGTATTGTACAAGTTTTTACAGGTTTAATAGTAAACGACTTTCAAATTTAAATGAACCACACAAATTATAACAACATTTCAGAAATATGCAAATGGTTTATAGTTTACAGAGCGCCTTAAAGCCTTTCAATTTATATAAAAAATTGAGAAATTGCAATTTAAATAATCAGTAGATAGAAAATTTTGGTAATTTTATCAAAACTTCAACAGGAAAGACCTAAAAACTTTAAAGTATTGTACAGGTTTTTACTACTTTAATAATAAACGACTTTCGAACTTAAAAGAACCGCAAAAACTATAACAAAATTGCAGAAATATCCAAATTATTTTTATGGTCAAAAAAACCGCAAAAATTAAAACAAAATTGCAGAAATATCCAAATGGTTTATGGTTTGCAGAGTGCGTTAGAGCTTTTCAATTTATGTAAAAATTTGAGATATTGCAATTTAAATACTCAATAGACAGAAAATTTTGGCAATTTTATCAAAACTTCAACAGTGAAAAACCTAAAAACTTTAAAGTATTGTACAAGTTTTAACTAGTTTAATGATAAACGATTTTCGAACTTAAAAGAATTGCAAAAATTATAACAAAATCCTAGAAATATCCAAATGGTTTATGGCTTATAGAGTCTTAGAACCTTTCAATTTACATAAAAATTTGAGAAATTCCAATTTAAATACTCAATAGACAGGAAATTTTGGCAATTTTATCAAAACTTCAACAGTGAAAAACCTAAAAACTTTAAATTGTTGTAAAAGTTTTTACTAGTTTAATAATAAACGATTTTCCAAGTTAAAAGAATTGCAAAAATTATAACAAAATCCTAGAAATATCCAAATGGTTTATGGCTTACAGAGGCTTAGTCTATCAATTTCTATAAAAAAATGACAAATTACAAATTGAGTATTTGATTTGAAAATTGCAGAAATATCCAAATGGTCCAAGGCCCGTATATATAGTCCATACTCGAGCATGAGTACGACTCAAGTCGTATATTTGGTTGCGTAATTTTCAATATACGTTTATGCACCAAACGCAACCAAATATACGACTTGAGTCGAACTCAAGTACAAGTACGGACTATAGATATGGGCCTAAAGCTAGCAAGTATAAGGGGCTTAATTATTCAGAGCTTTGAAGGCATTAAAGAAAATTAATTAATCGTTTAATTAAAACTAAATTTAGTCAAGAAAAGAAGAATAAGATTTTTTTTCTGTCGTAAATTCGTAATGTATATTACGTAATGTATAATTACGTAATGTATACCCTTTACGTAATATATTTATTTGTATGACATTAAATGTGTTGATGACTTCATGTGACATCGTCAACATGTCGTTTTAAAACTAAAATTTTAAAGAATACCCTACAAATGCATTGAACATCTCACAAAATTTGTGGAATCATTTTGGATTGGTCCAATTAATTCAAATGTTGTTGAAAAATTCATATGCTTGATAATAGCGTTCTATAATTTTATATTAAAAAAAACAAAGAATTTCTTAAATTGTCAATTACATTTACATGAAAATTGTAGGAGTTGCAAATTTATGTATTGAATATACAGAAAATTTCAAAAAATTTAACAACAATTTCCAAAATTCCTTGTACATGACTTTACGGTATATAGAATATAACCTCTAATGATATAGGTTGATGTGCATTCTACAGTTCAATAATAACAAAAATATGCATCAGTGCAAACATAGTACGTGTACCCCAAATGAACAGAAACCCGTGAAATGTGAACTGATAAAAACTCCCATTGAAAGTCACCATTGAAAACTCAATGAAAAGTGCCATTCAGTTGGAAGGTAACTGAAGCAGGTCGTCCCATGTACTATTTATTAGGTCAATCCGTTGTTTGCATGACTAATTATTACGAATACATCAACTCATAAGGTAATAATTGCTTGCACATTTAGGTATTAAGATGAAAGTTAGTTTAGCTAAAGTTTTAGTAAACATTAGGTGCATGACTGCCATCCACCTTTAATCTTGTAATCTCGCAACGTTTATGTTATGAAATTATGAAGTGAAAAAAATGTATTGTAGAACAAATTTGAATAACAATTTCCCAACGCACTACCATAACTCGTTATTTCCATGAAAAACCTGTTCTCTCCTCTCTATCTTCACATGCCACCCCCAGGCCACCCCCCAATTATTATTAATTACTCGCGACGGCCGGACGACGTGCAAGGCCGCCAGTGACGCCCGTGGCACCGCCACCCCCATCATTTCAGGCGGTGGATGAAAATTGAAATTAATTAATTTTCAATCCCGTCCGTTTATAGGTCACGACGCACGCACACAGGGACACCACATAGACACGCACCCCTTTGTGGTGTGCACGTGTGAGTGTGTCCCAGGGCCAATTTACCCGTGCCGCCGGATAAGCCTGGTTTAATTGAAATTATAGGGTGGTAGGACTTTGATAATGGCTCTTGTTTGTTTACGGAGAGGAACTTACCGACGACCCACACTCAACAGAGGACACGTTGGGTTTCGTAAGACGTTAAGGGGGATTGGCTCACTTACCTAGAACAATTGAAAAATATTATTAGCGGTGCACATTTGTAAATAACAACTGAAAATTGATCATTCAAGCAAGTAAAAATTGTGAAAAGTTAGGGTTTTTGTTAGTATATTGGGGATTTTATCGTTTGGGTTTGGTCATATTTTCGTATTTCTCATATTAAGGTTTTGTGTTTAATTGAAAATAAAAATGTGTAGGTACCTTCTTAATTTGGATTTAATCTTTATTTTGCTACCGGTTTCGACCTGCAGTTCAGGTCATCATCAGACAAAAAATGTCAACTTTTAAAAGTAAAAATGTATATAGTTATAATTGTTAATTGTTGTCTATTTGGTTAATTTGAAAAATTTAAAAACATAATTATTATATTATTCTTAGAACTTTGTTAAAAAATTATTACAATAATCATAAATTAATAAATTAAATTAATAATTAATTAATAATCGGTTATTATAAAATTATTACACAGCCGTTTCCACATCATAGTTTTTTATTAAATACTCATACGAGTTCAAACAAAAACAGATTTAGATTCTACATTAACCCTGACATAAAAGCAACAATTAAAAAAAAAATAATAGAATTATTAATTGATTGCTACACGCCTGAGCATTATAAAACCATAACGCTAAGAAATAAAGTTAAATTTCATTTAAAAAAAATGATTATAAAGTAACGTCTCAATTTTTGGCACTCAAAACGTGGAGCATTAATAAAATAACATAACAATATATACAATAATTCACGACATAAATTTTGACTTCTGAAGGTCATCAGAAATTATGTGGTTATAATGTGTGGTTAAGTAGGAGTATTTAATTATGTGGTTAAATATTGATTACTACGTAGTAAGAGTCGCAACCATTCTCATAACTATTGGCCTTGGCAAATATTATTGCCTAGGCACAAAAATATTACTAGTATGTAGAGCAAATGAGGCGCTTAAGCAATTAGCGAGAGTTTACCAACAGTATCGTCCACAATGTATTATCGAGCTCGGTTATTCGTAACCACAGGTATGTTAACCACCACTTTCCCAGTACCTATCATGTCTCGAGTACTGATTAACTAACACCACTGCTATTTTAGTTTATTAACTCCCGTACATTGTACAGGATGGGCAAATTCCGATGTTTTAATAGGGAATCTCGATAACTATAACAGATATGATAAAATTACAGAGGGGGATAATCCCTCCCCGATCTATTTTTTCGAGAAAAACTTAATGGTGAAAACCAAAATTGGCTATTGTCTTTTGTTCTCGAGTTATTCGCAAAAATTTCATTTTTTTGATTTTGAAATCTCACTTTGAAACATTTCAAATCTGGTCTCGTGAGTGTTAGATAGTCAGCTGTTGCTATACTTTCGTAGTTTTGAGTATCGCTGATTATCCCTTACATTGAAGTAACAACGAGGTTAAATTACGTGGAGCCTTTTTTTAACCCTACCCACTCTCCGAGATCGAGAGCCGGGCCCTCTTCGTTACTTCAAAGGGATCCTCCACTTGCTCAGCGGCCGAACGCGTTTAAGGCCCATCAGGCACATCACAAGGTTTCTGTGACTTGGCTAAATTTTTAATTTTCAATCTGATTTTATCAAAAATTCTAAATTTTTTAAGGTTAGATGCATTTTTCCACGTTTTTCGCGTGTCATTTTGCATATAGGTAAATTTAAAGAAAAAAGTATCTGTCATTGCGTTGTTACAATACCGATCGATTGATTGACATAATTAATCACTTTAAATTGTTTATTGTTTGATTGCTGCTTATAATATGTCACCTTTAAAAGTTTCAAATGGCTTATGAAAGTTACAAAGAGTTTGATATGTTTTATTCTGAGTAATAATTATTCTGAAGCTGCAAGTTTAATTTTTTTTTTAAATTTGCCTCACATATCGTTTATTGTTGAAAAGAGAAAAAAAACCTCTATTTAGGTAAGTCACAGCCAACTATGAGTTCCATATAAAACACCTCAACTTTATTTTATAGCACAAATTTTGTTTGATAAGGTACCTGTATTCAAAATGACACAAGCCTACTACTCGAAAAACGTGGAAAAAAAGCATCTAACTACCTTCAAAAATAAGAATTTTTGATAAAATCAGATTGAAAATTAAAAATTTGCCCCACGTGTTGTATATTGTTGAAAAGAGAAAAATTCTCCATTTGTAGCTAAGTCACAGCCAACAACTATGAGTTCCATGTAAAAAAACATAACTTTAATCTTCTTTTAAGTCCCAGCCAACAACTATGAGTTCCATATAAAAAAACACATCTTTATGTCAATCTCGAAATTCAAATTTTTTTTTGAACAAAGATTACCCCGCTGCATTCTTATCAAACAAGTACCTGAAGTACTTAGAAATTATTTTTTTCTATTCTCATAAATAAGCGACCTACAGCCATAAAAAAGTCAAAAAATCGAATTTTTGCGAATAACCCCAAAACAAAAGACAATAGCCAATTTTGGTTTTCACCATTAAGTTTTTCTCGAAAAAAAAAATATCATGGAGGCGGTCCATTTGATCATTCATCTTAGGGTTATCGAGATTCAGTATTAAAAGATCTAAATTTGCCCACCCTGTACTTATTATTATAACTTCTAGTTTTTATATTCTGAAATCTCATATATTTCAATTTCTGTTACAACTGCTATGCTTATTTTGCTGGATAAACTTTTTTCTATTCTCATAAATAAGCCATAAAACGAAAAGTAAAAAAATCTCGAAACTCGAAAACAAAAGACAATAGCCAATTTTCGATTTCACTATTAAGTTTTTCTCGAAAAAAGAGATCCTCGAGGGAGGGGGGGGATTTTATCATACCTGTTATAGTTATCGAGATTTCTTATTAAAACATAAGAAATTTGCTCACCCTGTACTTATTATTATAACTTCTAGTTTTTTAGACTCTGAAATCTCATACATTTCAATTTCTGTTACAACTTCTATGCAAATTTTGCTGCATAAATGATCATAAAACGACCGCTGATAGAAAATCTGCCAGATAATTATCGGTGATAACTCAAAATACGTTTCTAATTTGTAATAAATATTCAATTACATATTTAATGGATGAATATGAAATGTATATAATCATTACTGTGGGTTCAACTAATTAGATATTATATTTTTGTTAGTATTCTATCAATTATATTCACTTCAGTAAGTACATATAAAAATAGCAAATAATAGATAGTATATGACTATATTTTTACTACATTTTACAATGTACGGTAAAAACATAGTAATTTTATATCTAATTGTGACTATAAATATCAACAATAATTATCACGTAGTGACGGTCAAAACAATCTTAATGTTTCTAATTACTATTGTTAAGTAAATTATTAAGGTTTTTCTAAGACAGTGCATAAACTAAGATTATATGCACTGTTCACTGTGCGTAAAGTGATACTTTTTAGCACTAATGTGCAAAAAAATCACCTGTGCGTAAAATAAGTCTTACATACAATTCATTCACTCACCAATTTAAAAGAAGATTGCATCAAATGTTAGCTGTTTTTAATAATAGCTGTCCCAGAAAATACTTTGTATGATACATTTTCGTAAAGTACTACGGAATAAAGTTTTTGTAAGACAGTGCATAAACTAAGATTTTACGCACTGTTCACAGGGCGCAAAGTGATACTTTTTAGCACTAGTGCGTAAAAAAATCAACTGTGCGTATAAACATCAACTGTGTGTAAAATAAGTTTTATACACGATTCATTTATTCACCAATTTAAAAGAAGATTGCATCACATTTTAGCAAAACATCAACAAAATACCAAAATGCCTAGACAAAGCATCAAAATGTGAGAATATTTTGTTCATCAAAAAGAGTGTTGTCAACAACAATGGAGTAGCTTCAAAAATTGGTCAAATAATGATGAAAAATTTAAAGGTTTGATAATACTATTCTAGAATTTAATGAAAAATCTAACATTTACAAAATCATGGTTCAGTTCTAAAACTTCATTTGTAAACTTCACTAGCATCAATACTTTAAATGCTACACACTTGATGAAACAAAATTACAATTTTAAGTGTAACTAAAGTTAAATTGTTGTTTGGTTTCATGATTGTATCTTAGTTTTCTGACTTGTTTGAGTTTATTACAAGTACTTTCAAATGAATTACAAAATGTACTAATTGATGATGATTGAAAATGGTTGCAACAAATATCGAAACATGCGTTAGGAAACTGAAAATACATGAACATGAAAGAAAATTAGAGTTGTACTTTAATTTATATAAAAATATGAGAAATTACAAATTTATTCAAAATTTCAGCACTAGGTTAACGACCTAAATACTTTAGGTCATTTGTACGAATTTCCAAATTCGATGAAACAAAATTACAATTTTAAGTGTAACTAAAGTAAAATTGTTGTTTGGTTTCATGTTTGTATTTTAGTTTTCTGACATGTTTGTGTATATTACAACTATTTTCAAATTTATTACAAAATGTACTAATTGATGATGATTGAAAATGGTTGTAATAAATATCGAAACACGAGCCAAGAAACTGAAAATACATGAACATTTAAGAAAATAAGAGTTCTACTTTAATTTATATCAAAATTTGAGAAATTACAAATTTATTCAAAATTTCAGCAGTAGGTAAACGACCGAAGAACATTAGGTCGTTTGTACGAATTTCGAAATTCGATGAAACAAAATTTCAATTTTAAGTGTAACTAAAGTAAAATTGTTGTTTGGTTTCATGTTTGTATTTTAGTTTTCTGACATGTTTGGGTTTATTACAACTATTTTTAAATTAATTACAAAATGTACTAATTGATGATGATTGAAAATGGTTGTAATAAATATCGAAACACACGTCAGGAAACTAAAAATACATGAATATGAAAGAAAATAAGGGTTCTACTTTAATTTATATGAAAATTTGAGAAATTACAAATTTATTCAAAATTTCAACAGTAGGTGAACGACTTAAAAACTATAGGTCGTCTGTACGAATTTCAAAATTCGATGAAACAAAACTACAATTTTAAGTGTAACTAAAGTAAAATTGTTGTTTGGTTTCATGTTTGTATTTTAGTTTTCTGACATATTTGAGTTTATTACAACTATTTTCAAATTTATTACAAAATGTACTAATTGATGATAATTGAAAATGGTTGTAATAAATATCGAAACACGCGTCAGGAAACTGAAAATACATGAATATGAAAGAAAATAAGAGTTCTACTTTCCTTTATATGAAAATTTGAGAAATTGCAAATTTATTCAAAATTTCAACAGTAGGTGAACGACCTAAAAACTTTAGGTCGTTTGTACGAATTTCCAAATTCGATTAAACAAAATTACATTTTTAAGTGTAACTAAAGTAAAATTGTTGTTTGGTTTCATGTTTGTATTTCAGTTTTCTGACATGTTTGGGTTTATTACAACTATTTTCAAATTTATTACAAAATATACTAATTGATGATGATTGAAAATGGTTGTAATAAATATCGAAATACGCGTCCTGAAAATACATGAACATTTAAGAAAAAAAGAGTTCTACTTTAATTTGTATGAAAAATTGGGAAATTACAAATTTATTCAAAATTTCAACAGTAGGTGAAGGACCTAAAAACTTTAATGTTTGTACGAATTTCAAAATTCATTTAAAATTTTCAAACATAAACCAATTGCAAAAATTCGTAAAAATATTCGGTTGCAAGAAATAATTACTTCAAAGTGATACTTTTTAGCACTAGTGTAAAAAATCTACTATGCGTAGAAATATCAACTGTGTGTATTACTTCAAAGTTATACTTTTTAGCACAAGTGCGTAAGAAATCAATTGTGCGTAAAATAAGTTTTACACACAATTCATTCACTCACCAATTTAAAAAAAGATTGCATAAAATTTAAGCTGTTTTTGATAATAGCTGTCGTAGAAAAGGCTTTGTACGATACATTTTCGTAAAGTACAACGGAATAAAGTTTTTCTGAGACAGTGCATAAACTAAGATTTTACGCACTGTTCACGTACGTGCGTAAAGTGATACTTTTTAGCACTAGTGCGTAAAAAAATCAACTGTTTTACACACGATTCATTCACTCACCATTTTAAAAGAAGATTTCATCAAATGTTAGGTGTTTTTTATAATAGCTGTCGTAGAAAAGACTTTGTACGATACATTTTCGTAAAGTACTACGAAATAAAGTTTTTCTAAGACAGTGCATAAACTAAGATTTTACGCACTGTTCACAGTGCGATCACAGTGATCCTTTTCAGCACTAGTGCGTGAAAAAATCAACTGTGCGTATAAACATCAACTGTGTGTAAAATAAGTTTTACACACGATTCATTCACTCGCCATTTTAAAAGCAGATTGCATCAAATTTTAGGTGTTTTTTATAATAACTGTCGTAGAAAACACTTTGTACGATACATTTTCGTGAAGTACAACTTTACATACTTGTATCGTAAATAACTATTGTTGTATGTTGTTACATTGCACTAATTGCCCATTTCGAATCCCGAGTACTTTACACGACGTATGAGCTCCAAATGTGAGGCAACAACGTAATTTTATAATACAACTAATTAATTATTGTTCCCATTTTTTTTTATAGAAACCTCAAGCCACGCCTTGGGGATTCATTGTAGGCTCTCATAAACTTCCGTCTTTTCGTGGATTTATCTCAAGGACGATTCAGGAGGCGCCCAGGAGATTAAGACTTCCACGGGGAGGAGGACCTTGACAATGATTAAGGGGGCCACGGCCCGAGGACGCGGGGAGCGTGATTATTTTTTATATAGGGAAATTACGGGGTGCTGCAGAAAATGAAATTTTTATAGCCCGGGCCATTGTTATTAAACGAGCAGTAAGTTCCCGCGAATTATTATCCTCGCTGTTAAGCCTTATGGCAGCGAAAAGTGCTGATATATTAGAAAGTATACCGCAGATTTATTAGCATTACTTTAAAATAATTAATTCACTTAGGAAATTACTTTACGAAAGAAGAAAATCACATTAACGAATTTATTAAGAAATCGATTATAAATTGCAGGGAACATTCGATATTTATATCCTAGGCTGGAGGAATTTACTAAGAAACTTGTTTGGCAAAAATAGCTGACGAAATAGAACTGCTGCTTTAATATTACAAAAATCGAAAAGGGCTCATCTCGGGGAGGATTCAAAAATTTCATGTACACTACTATAGGCTGAACTTTCCTGGCTGACTTATAAATGGCAACATTGCCGCAGCATTGTGCCACGTCGCGTGAAGGATCGGTGAGTCAGTCCTTCAGTTTAGTCCTGTAAGTGAACTCGTGCCGAAAACATATACGGATGGTCTCTTACCCCTCTGGATGCCTCGTGCTATCCAGTTGACTCCCGTATTCAGTGCCTCACCTATGTGTGCCAATATGTGCACACCTATTCGCCTCCTGAACAGTAACATGTTCGTTTCGTCGTACGCTAACGAGTTGCCTAAATTTGCAATTCAATTATATGAGCACATTTTATTGAACACATGAATATTACCAGTACTAGTAATAGTGCTAGAGTCTTGCTTTTCCTCTATTGCCAATTGTGTTTCTCTATTTGTGTCTAATGGCTTTCCAGTTTACAAATCTTATATATTTAAAATGTATCTCTTATGCTGATTTTCAGTTTTACCAAATCAGTATCTATAATCTATTTGGTTGTTGTGCGAGCGTTAATAGCCCTTGGCAGTTCGCAAACATTCCGTGATATATTAGTGAACTATATTTAGGTGGAGGTGTAGATTATTGCATGTAATCATCGATCTGTGTATTAATTTGATTAAATACTAGCGCCGCATAGCCTCCGGGTCATTCATTAACCAGCCGGCCAGCGCATTAGGCCCACAAAAGGCCAATAACGGCGATAGGGCCGAGTCCGGACGGAATTATAGGAGTAAACGGACGTAACTGTCACCGAGTGTAGTTATAGGTGGAGCAATCGAGCTGCACGCGAATAACGTGAATGTTTAATCAGATCGAACACCATTAAGCCAACGCATTCGACAGCCAATTTAACACCGGAGCTGCCCAAAACGCTACCGTAAGTCATTATTGCAAGTGCCAAATCGTTTGATGACCACCGAAATATTTACAAAAAAAGCGGAAAACATAGCCTATGAACTACCACTTCCGGTTGATGGATTTTAGCTCAAAACACTGGAAACTTGCCTTTCCTCTTAAAACCATAAATATGAATTTTCACGTTAATCACTTAAGTCATGTGGACTGTAAGAAGGTACATACAACCAAACACAAATAGGTGGACAAGCAGACCGACAGACAAACTGACAGACAGACAGATGAACATATAGACACACAGGCAGATGAACAGACAGACCGGCAGACAGATAGACATACAGATAGGCATTCATCGGTAAAGTCAGGCAGACAGAGACAAAGGCAGACAGGCAGATATACAGGCAGATGTACCGGCACAGGCAGACATGCATAGGTAAAGTCAGTCATACAGAGAGACAGGCAGACAGACATACAGACAGCGAGGTAAAATCAGGCAGACTGAGAGACAGGCAGACATGGAAAAAATAAAGATTTTTAAACCTAAAAAAAAAGTACAGACAGAGAGGCAAAATCAGGCAGACAGACAGGTACACAGACATACGGACAGAAGTCTGTAGGAGTATTAACTCTATTAGTATTTCAGGAGTATTAACTTCAGGTATACTAAACGGATATCTGATAATAAATATGCAATAAATAAATTTTCGGAAATTTCAGTAGTAGCTAACCGATACTTGTCATTGCAGAAAGTTAAGTGTTTGATTTTCTCACTTATTTAATACTGAAACTTTGTCAAATTTTCAGGAGTATTAACTTCAGGTATAACAAACATATATCTGATATATGTAATAAGTAAATTTTCAGAAATTTCAGTAGTAGCTAACCGATACTTGTTTTTGCACAAAGTTAAGTGTTTGATTTTCACACTTATTTAATACTGAAACTTTGTCAAAGTTTTAGGAGTATTAACTTCAGGTATACTAAACAGATATCTGGTAATAAATATGCAATAAATAAATTTTCAGAAATTTCAGTAGTAGCTAACCGATACTTGTCTTTGCAGAAAGTTAAGTGTTTGATTTTCTCACTTATTTAACACTGAAACTTTGTCAAATTTGTAGGAATATTAACTTTAGGTATACTAAACGGATATCTGATAATAAATATGCAATAAATAAATTTTCTGAAATTTCAGTAGTAGCTAACCGATACTTGTCATTGCAGAAAGTTAAGTGTTTGATTTTCTCACTTATTTAATACTGAAACTTTGTCAAATTTTCAGGAGTATTAGCTTTAGGTATTCTAAACAGATATCTGAAATAAATATGCAATAAATAAATTTTCTAAAATTTCAGTAGTAGCTAACCGATACTTGTCATTGGAGAAAGTTAAGTGTTTGATTTTCTCACTTATTTAATACTGAAACTTTGTCAAATATTCAGGACTATTAACTTTTGGTATAATAAACAGATATTTAATAATAAATATGTAATAAATAAATTTTCAGATATTTCAGTAGTAGCTAACCGATACTTGTCATTGCAGAAAGTTGAGTGTTTGATTTTCTCACTTATTTAATACTGAAACTTTGTCAAATTTTTAGGAGTATTAACTTCAGTTATATTAACAGATATCTGATAATAAATATGCAATAAATGAATTTGCAGAAATTTCAGTAGTAGCTAACCGATACTTGTCATTGCAGAAAGTTAAGTGTTTGATTTTCTCACTAATTTAATACTGAAACTTAGTCAAATTTTCAGGAGTAATAACTTCAGGTATAATAAACAGATATCTGATAATAAACATGCAATAGATAAATTTTCAGAATTTTCAGTAGTAGCTAACCGATACTTGTCATTGCAGAAAGTTTGTTGTTTGATTTTCTCACTTTTTTAATACTAAAACTTTGTCAAATTTTCAGGAGTATTAACTTCAGGTATACTAAACAGATATCTGATAATAAATATGCAATAAATAAATTTTCAGAATTTTTAGTAGAAGCTAACCGATACTTGTCATTGCAGAAAGTTAAGTGTTTGATTTTCTCACTTATTTAATACTGAAACTTTGTCAAATTTTCAGGAGTATTACCTTCAGGTATACGAAAGAGATATCTGATAATAAATATGCAATTAATAAATTTTCAGAATTTTTAGTAGAAGCTAATCGATACTTGTCATTGCAGAAAGTTAAGTGTTTGATTTTCTCACTTATTTAATAATGAAACTTTGTCATATTTTCAGGAGTTTTAACTTCAGGTATACGAAACAGATATCTGATAATAAATATGCAATAAATAAATTTTCAGAATTTTTAGTAGAATCTAACCGATACTTGTCATTGCAGAAAGTTAAGTGTTTGATTTTCTCACTTATTTAATAATGAAACTTTGTCAAATTTGTAGGAATATTAACTTCAGGTATACTAAACAGATATCTGATAATAAATATGCAATTAATACATTTTCAGAAATTTCGGTAGTAGCTAACCGATACTTGTCATTGCAGGAAGTTATATATTTGATTTTCTCACTTATTTAATACTGAAACTTTGTCAAATTTGTAGGAATATTAACTTTAGGTATACTAAACGGATATCTGATAATAAATATGCAATAAATAAATTTGCAGAAATTTCAGTAGTAGCTAACTGATACTTGTCATTGCAGAAAGTCAAGTGTTTGATTTTCTGACTTATTTAATACTGAAACTTTGTCAAATTTTCAGGAGTATTAACTTCAGTTATACTAAACAGATATCTGATAATAAATATGCAATAAATAAATTTTCAGAAATTTCAGTAGTAGCTAACCGATACTTGTCATTGCAGAAAGTTAAGTGTTTGATTTTCTTACTTATTTAATACTAAAACTTTGTCAAATTTTTAGGAATATTAACTTCAGGTATACTAAACAGATATCTGATAATAAAAATGCAATGAATAAATTTTCAGAAATTTCAGCAGTAGCTAACCGACACTTGTTATTTCAGAAAGTTATATATTATATTTTCTCACTTATTTACTACTGAAACTTTGTCAAATTTTCAAGAGGTTTAACTTCAGTTATACTAAACAGATATCTGATAATAAATATGCAATTAATAAATTTTCTGAAATTTCAGTAGTCGCTAACCGATACTTGTCATTGCAGAAAGTTTGTTGTTTGATTTTCTCACTTATTTAATACTAAAACTTTGTCAAATTTTCAGGAGTATTAACTTCAGGTATACTAAACAGATATCTGATAATAAATATGCAATAAATAAATTTTCAGAATTTTTAGTAGAAGCTAACCGATACTTGTCATTGCAGAAAGTTAAGTGTTTGATTTTCTCACTTATTTAATACTGAAACTTTGTCAAATTTTCAGAAGTATTACCTTCAGGTATACGAAACAGATATCTGATAATAAATATGCAATTAATAAATTTTCAGAATTTTTAGTAGAAGCTAATCGATACTTGTCATTGCAGAAAGTTAAGTGTTTGATTTTCTCACTTATTTAATAATGAAACTTTGTCATATTTTCAGGAGTTTTAACTTCAGGTATACTAAACAGATATCAGATAATAAATATGCAATTAATAAATTTTCAGAAATTTCAGTAGTAGCTAACCGATACTTGTCATTGCAGAAAGTTATATATTTGATTTTCTCACTTATTTACTACTGAAACTTTGTCAAATTTTCAGGAGTATTAACTTCTGGGATACTAAACAGATTTCTGATAATAAATATGCAATAAATAAATTTTCAGAAGTAGCTAACCGATACTTGTCAATGTAGAAAGTTAAGTGTTTGATTTTCTGACTTATTTAATACTGAAACTTTTGTCAATTTTTCAGGAATATTAACTTCAGGTATACTAAACATAAATCTGATAATAAATAAGCAATAAATAAATTTTTAGAAATTTCAGTAGTAGCTAACCGATATTAGTCATTGCAGAAAGTTATATATTTGATTTTCTCACTTATTTAATACTGAAACTTTGTCAAATTTTCAGGAGTATGAACTTCCGGTATACTTAACAGATCTCTGGTAATAAATATGCAATAAATAAATTTTCAGAAATTTCAGTTGTAACTAACCGACACTTGTCATTTCAGAAAGTTATATATTTGATTTTCTCACTTATTTAATACTGAAACTTTGTTAAATTTTCAGGAGTATTAGCTTCAGGTATACTTAACAGATATCTGATAGTAAATATGCAATAAATAAATTTTCAGAAATTTCAGTAGTAGCTAACCGATACTTGTCATTGCAGAAAGTTATATATTTGATTTTCTCACTTATTTAATACTGAAACTTTGTCAAATTTTCAGGAGTATTAAGTTTAGGTATACTAAACAGATATCTGATAATAAATATGCAAAACATAAATTCTGAGAGGTTTTCGCGTTTTTGAGAGGTAACCCAGAACCAGCGCCAAATTTCATCAAGTGAGCCAGAACCAGCGTTGCTTAACTACTAATATGAATATATGGAAATAGCACTAAATTTGGAATGAAAACAATTTCTCTCCTCATTTAAATTCACAGACAATCACGCAGGCGGATTTTAACCGCACAGAGACGTCTATTCAATCCCATGCCGATTTTCCGCTGCACAGGCGAGCCTCTAATTCTGCAACGCTTCATCTAATGGCTTGCGACCGAATCTGTAATTGGAGGTCTTTGATCCTCACACCTGCGGATCGATCGAAGCTTCGCACAGACAAGACGTCTTCTAATTACTCCTGGACGTGTAGCTCCTGCCATCCGGAATTGGCGCGCATTGTCTCTCCGTCAACCGCGTCGTCGCCAAGGAGGAAGACATCGGAGGCGGAAGCGTTTTGTATGGCGGATTGTGTCTCGGCATGGATTGTATAATTGTTTCGCTTTGTTTGCAAACGGCCGACATACATAATTTTGTATCAACGAGATATATAGTTGTACTGCATATTTGTATTATCATTTGTTTGTTTGTCAACGGTTTTCTGCTGCTGCTATGGCTAATTAAAGTCAGCACAGAGCGTGTTTTAATATCGGGTAAGAAAGGAAAACAATGTTGTGGTTAAACATGGAGAAACATATGAAACTTAATCCAAACCATCTAATCTAATCTAACCATCAAAAGGTACAAAATTGAGGCAATGAGTCGTTTTTCACCTCCTCACCTCCCAATCTAGCTGCATCTTTATAGGAGTTATCATTGAATTATAGTAAAGTGAAAATTACATTCCTGCAGTGAGTATAGAAATTATATATTGTATATATGTATAGTATTTAGTTAATCAATGATTCCTGTCAAGGATCTAATTGATAAAATTTAAGCTTAATAAAACATTTTTTATTATCTTAAGTGTATTATGTGCCTATCACTAATTCCTGTTACGTTTTTATTGTTGAACTAATTGATAGTTAAGTAGATTATCAAGTTTTAAACTTCAATGCCTCAAAATAAAAGCAAACCTATAAAATACACGTATTTATCCAATTGCCCTTCAAGTATGCTAATTGGCTCTATGTCAGTTTTTATGAACAAACCCTCGTTGAAATTCCTGTATAATTGTTCCAGAGTCAGTCAGTCAGTTAGCGGGATTAATTTTTTTTTTTTGCACTCGCAGCCCCCTTTTGTGGGCGCAGTTGCGTGACTGGGGCTGTAAAAAGCCGGCGACTGGCCATTTACGTCCCCGGGACATAAAAATAATAAAAAAAAGTACGGCAACGTTTCATAAGCACGCGGTCGCCTTGGGCAGTTTAAACCGAAAGATTAAACAGCACGGCCTGGATACTGCGAGCATTGCGATAAAGAATGACTGGAACGTAACGTGTAAATAAAGTGGAATTTTAAGCGAGAATTTGGTTACAGCTGCGTTTAATTTCCTGCGAGCTGAGTATTAAATTCGGTGTTAATAAAATGCCGCATAAAGCAGCTAGAGCAAAACGTGATGTATCACCATGCATATATTTTATGTTGTAAACAGGTTGATTTTGCATCTCTGCAACAAATTTTACAGATTAAGACTTTCACGATTCTGAGACAAAAAAAAATTAAATACATTCATTCTCAGTGCCTTATGGCAAACATATCCTGAAGATGTGTATATGAATCTTTTAGGAGACGTCAAGCATTTTCATCAATATGTTAGATATAGCTAAGCCTATGGTTCAGCGGAACATGATAGTCTGACACATCAGGATCTGTATTGGGTAATATTTCTGTGATGGGTGGGAAAAACAGTATAAGTCAAAAATTTGGGAAAATGAGTTTAAGTCAAATTATATTTCAGAAAGTGATGCTGTACATTGTGTTTGAAATAGTATATGTCACATTATTCAGTTAAGCTATTAAATAGGTTGACAGTTTTAGTACAACTTTAAATGCTATAATTATTGGAGGGAAAAAAGGTATAAGTCGGCGCTTCCTTAAAATGCTAATTCTTGACTTGTACTGTTTTTCCCACCCATCACAGATTTAACAATGTTGTAAAATAAGCATTCCCTAATGTAGAAGCAATTTTAAGATTGTTTCTTAGTACGATGGTTGCAAATTGCTCTGGAGAAAGATCTTTTTTTCAGCTGAAGAGGTTAAAAAATGAATTTAGAACAACAATGACTCAAGATAAATTATGTTCCCTCAGTCTCATGTGCATATAAAGTCACAAACTAAGCAGTTTATCATATGATGATGTCATCATTGACTTTACTATGGCAAAGGCAAGAAAGAAAATATTAGTTTAATATAATTCCTCAATCCTAATGACTAATGTTTCAAGAGATTAGATAATAAACCTTTGTAAATTGTGTCTTTTCAAAGAACTTTTGTTTCTTTTTAATAGAGTTTGTTAGAGAGTCTTCGTTGCTTCTGCACGTAAATAGCACACGTGAAATATTTACCAAATATAACAATATTTAAATAAGATTGGGGCAGATTAAGACCCACGACGCAATAATTCACCTGCAGTATCGTAAATCAAAGATTATATCGCGGGGTATGTAAATGCTACCCCATAAAACGCCCGCGAAGATTGGGGCAATCCTCAAAAACTCGCGCCGCAATTTACCGCCGCCAATGATTTCCCAGAGGCGTGCGGCGGGCCGCGGCCCTAATACGGGCGATGAATAAATGAGGGGGCGCCGCCGCCGCCCCCGCCAGAAAACTGACGATCGCGCCGCCGCTGCGTCCAGATCGCGGCTAATTACGCCCACCGGCCGCCCCTCTGGGGGTGAATAATTTACCAGATGGAGAATCGCTGTTGCGCATTTTAATGTTCTTGGTGTCGCATTTCTTCCTGGATGGTAATTCGCCAAGGATTTATTAATTCAAAGGGATTAATCGCCGGATATTTACAACGGAGGAAATCCGCAAGCAAGGTATTAATATTGATGAAAATTATCATAACGAGGCGAAATATTTTACATCTTAATGATGACCGCAAACAATTTTCCTTAAACAAATTATAACAACAAATAATAAATATGCAATTAATACACTTTCAGAAATTTCAGTAATAGCTAACATATACTTGTCAATGCAGAAAGATAAGTGTTTGATTTTCTCCCTTATTTAACACTGAAACTTTATCAAATTTTCAGGTGTATTAGCTTCAGGTGTACTGTACACGAATCTAATATCAAATTTGCAAATCAGGTGTATTAAACACAGATTTAATAATAAATACGCAATTAATACACTTTCAGAAAGTTCAGTAATAGCTAAACCATACTTGTCAATGGAGAAAGTTAAGTGTTTGATTTATTCCCTTACTTAATACTGAAACTTTTTCAAATTTTCAGAAGAATTAGTTTCAGGTGTACTGTACACGAATCTAGTATCAAATTTGCAAATCAGAAATTATCAGAATTTTCAGTAATAGCTAACCCATACCAGTCAATGCAAAAAGATAAGTGTTTGATTTTTTCCCTTATTTAATACTGAAACTTTGTCAAATTTTTAGGAGAATTAGGTTCAAGTGTACTGTACACGAATTTAATATCAAATTTGCAAATAATAAATTTTCAGAAATTTCAGTAATAGCTAACCCAAACTAGTCAATGCAGAAAGATAAGCGTTTGATTTTCTCCCTTATTTAATACTGAAACTTTGTAAAATTTTCAGGAGTATTAGCTTCAGGTGTACTGTACACGAATCTGATATCAAATTTGAAAATCAGAAATTTTCTGAATTTTCAGTTATAGCTAAACCATACTAGTCAATGCAGAAAGATAAGCGTTTGATTTTCTCCCTTATTTAATACTGAATCTTTATAAAATTTTTAGGAGAATGAGTTTCAGATGTACTATACACGACTTTAATATCAAATTTGCAAATCAGGAATATGCAGAATTTTCAGTAATAGCTAACCCATAACAGTCAATGCAGAAAAATAAATGTTTGTTTTTTTCCCTTATTTAATACTGTAGCTATGTCAAATTTTCAGGAGAATTACTTTATGATGTACCGTACACGAATCTAATATTAAATTTGCAAATCATATCTTTTCAGAAATTTCAGTAATAGCTAACCCACACTTGTCAACGCAGAAAGTTAAGTGTTTGATTTTCTCGCTTATTTAATACTGAAACTGTGTCAAATTTTTAGGAGTATTAGCTTCAGGTATATTAAACACAGATTTAATATTAAATATGTAATTAATACAGTTTCAGAAATTCCAGTAATAGCTGACCCATACTTGTCAATGCAGAAAGTTAAGTGTTAGATTTATTCCCTTATTTAATACTGAAACTTTTTCATATTTTCAGGAGTATTAGTTTCATGTGTACTGTACACGAATCTATTATCAAATTTGCAAATCTAAAATTTTCAGAAATTTCAGTAATAGCTAACCCATACTTGTCAATGCAGAAAGATAAGCGTTTAATTTTCTCCCTTATTTAATACTGAAACTTAGTCAAATTTTCAGGAGTATTAGCTTCAGGTATATTAAACACAGATTTAATAATAAATACACAATTAATACACTTTCAGAAATTTCAGTAATAGCTAACCCATACTTGTCAATGCAGAAAGATAAGTGTTTGATTTTCTCCCTTATTTAATACTAAAACTTTGTCAAATTTTCAGGAGAATTAAGTTCAGGTGTACTGTATACGAATATAATATCAAATTTGCATATCTAAAATTTTCAGAATTTTCAGTAATAGCTAACCCATACCAGTCAATGCAGAGAGATAAATGTTTGATTTTTTCCCTTATTTAATACTGAAACTGTGTCAAATTTTCAGGAGAATTAGGTTCAGGTGTACTGTATACGAATCTAATATCAAATTTGCAAATCAGAAATTTTCAGAACTTTCAGTAATAGCTAACCCACACTTGTCAATGCAGAGAGTTAAGTGTTTGATTCTCTCGCTTATTTAATACTGAAACATTGTCAAATTTTCAGGAGTATTAGCTTTAGATGTATTAAAGACAGATTTATTAATAAATATGCACTTAATACACTTTTAGAAATTTCAGTAATAGCTAACCCATACTTGTCAATGCAGAAAGTTAAGTGCTTGATTTATTCCCTTATTTAATACTGAAACGATTTAAAATTTTCAGGAGAATTAGTTTTAGGTGTACTGTATACGAATCTAATATCAAATCTGAAAAACATAAATTTTCAGAAATTTCAGTATCATACTTGTCAATGCTGAAAGATAAGTGTTTGATTTTCTCCCTGATTTAATACTGAAACTTCGTCACATTTTCAGGAGAATTACTTTCAGGTGTACTGTACACGAATCTAATATCAAATTTGCAAATCTAAAATTTTCTGAATTTTCAGTAATACCTAACCCATACCAGTCAATGCAGAAAGATAAGTGTTTGATATTTTCCTTTATTTAATTCTGAAACTTTGTCAAATTTTCAGGAGAATTAGTTTCAGGTGTACTGTACACGAATCTAATATCAAATTTTCAAATCAGAAATTTTCAGAAAATTCAGTAATAGCTAACCCACACTTGTCAATGCCGAAGATAAGTGTTTGATTTTCTCCCGTATTTAATATTGAAACTTTGTCAAATTTTCAGGAGTATTAGCTTCAGGTGTATTAAACACAGATTTAATAATAAATATGCAATTAATACACTTTTAGAAATTTCAGTAATAGCTAACCCATACTTGTCAATGCAGAAAGTTAAGTGTTTGATTTACTCCCTTATTTAATACTGAAACTTTGTCAAATTTTCAGGAGAATTAGTTTCAGGTGTACTGTACACGAATCTAATATCAAATTTGCAAATCTAAAATTTTCAGAATTTTCAGTAATAGCTAACCCATACCAGTCAATTCAGAAAGTTAAGTGTTTGATATTCTCGCTTATTTAATACTGAAACTTTGTCAAAATTTCAGGAGAATTAGCTTTAGGTGCATTAAACACAGATTTAATAATAAATATGCAATTAATACACTTTCATAAATTTCAGTAATAGTTAACCCCTACTTGTCAATGCAGAAAGATAAGTGTTTGATTTATTCCCTTATTTATTACTGAAACTTTTTCAAATTTTTGGGAGAATAAGTTTTAGGTGTACTGTACACGAATCTATTATCAAATTTGCAAATCTAAATTTTCAGAAATTTCAGTAATAGCTAAAACTTGTCAACGCAGAAAGTTAAGTGTTTGATTTATTCCCTTATTTAATACTGAAACTTTGTCAAATTTTCAGGAGAATTAGGTTCAGGTGTACTGTACACGAATCTAATATCAAATTTGCAAATCTAAAATGTTCAGAATTTTCAGTAATAGCTGAACCCATACTAGTCAATGCAGAAAGATAAGCGTTTGATATTCTCCCTTATTTCATACTGAATCTGTGTCAATTTTTTTGGAGAATGAGTTTCAGATGTACTGTACAAAGTAATATCAAATTTGCAAATCAGAAATTTTCAGATTTTTCAGTAATAGCTAACCCATACGAGTCAATGCAGAAAAATAAGTGTTTGCTTTTTTCCCTGATTTAATACTGTAACTAGGTCAAATTTTCAGGAGAATTACTTTCAGGTGTACTGTATACGAATCTAATATCAAATTTGCAAATCATAAATTTTCAGAAATTTCAATAATAGCTAACCCACACTTGTCAATGCAGAAAGTTAAGTGTTTGATTTTCTCCCTTATTTAATACTGAAACTTCGTCACATTTTCAGGAGAATTACTTTCAGGTGTAGTGTACACGAATCTAATATCAAATTTGCAAATCAGAAAGTTTCAGAATTTTCAGTTATAGCTAACCCATACCACTCAATGCAGAAAGATAACTGTCTGATTTTTTCCCTTATTTAATACTGAAACTTTGTAAAATTTTCAGGAGAATTAGTGTTAGGTGTACTGTACACGAATCTAATATCAAATATGCAAATCAGAAATTTTCAGAAATTTCAGTAATAGCTAACCCACACTTGTCAATGAAGAAAGATAAGTGTTTGATTTTTTCCCTTATTTAATACTGAAACTTTGTCAAATACTTAGGAGAATTAGGTTCAGGTGTACAGTACACGAATTCAATATCAAATTTGCAAGTAATAAATTTTCAGAAAATTCAGTAATAGCTAACCCATACTTATCAATGCAGAAAGTTAAGTGTTTGATTTGTTCCCTTATTTAATACTGAATTTTTTTCAATTTTTCAGGAGAATTAGTTTCAGGTGTACTGTATACGAATCTATTATTAAATTTGCAAATATTGCATCTGAATATGCATCTGAATAAAGCGACTACTGCTCAATGTGTTCCTTTAAATACTCCTCGTCCTACGGACTCGGCGTATTTCTCAGAACACATTTCGCATACGTCAGCTATATTCGATTATTTTTGACGCTCTTGTTATATTACTTCTGAGTATACTACTCGCTATAATGGCTATTATTACCTCGGAATGTTACTCCCTCGGGAATAATAGGTATCATTATTCACTCGTGGTATATAATCTAATGTTTAATCACAGAGGAATTTTAATGTGGAGATTTTAATTTAATAAAACGGTGCGCAATAAACACCGCTTACGAATAGCTATCACACCAAACCACGGCCATACGCATAAAAACTTAACTACATTTTCTAATTGTGCGAGTTCACTGCCTATAAACTTTCCCCCTTTCCTCGTTATCTGCTCTAATTATCATCTGCGTAAGGCACTCGATCATTATTAGCAAAACGCGTGCTTACGTTTTATCGCCCCCCTCCCCCTCATGCGTGCGTGCGTGCCTGAAACTGTCGTGTGCGGAAAAGGGGGCCACCTCCAGCCGTTATACGGCGGCCCCCCTCGGGGCATAAAGTGGGGCCCCGGGGCCGCCCCTTCTAAAATCCCCGCCGATCTGCGCGAAAGCGTCGGGGCCTTAATTAGTTACGAGGGTCTCCAAATTCAGCCTTCGCTGCGGCGTTACTGTGCGAATTAAGAGATAAGGGTACTTTCGAGGCCAAACGCTTGAGAAATATTAAAGTTTGACGGGGAAGCTGCGAGCAAAACGAAACACAGCAAGCCCGAAATAAGTCCAGCAAATAATGTGAACCGAAAGGTATATTTGGTGCAAAATAGAATGTTTAAGAAAACTATTTATGAAGCCAAATGGCTCACATATATTTGATTTGCACTGATTAACATGAGCTTAGTCGTATGGTGGACCCGATCAATCAATGTGTGAGTTATAAATAATGTAAAGTTATTGCATAGCCAGAAGACTCAACTAGACGACTCATGTGAAGGAATTGATGAATTGCAAGCTTTCGACACATAAGGGCATAAAGCAACCAGATCTCCCTTCGGAATAACGAAGAGGGCCTCTACCTCTCGATGTCGGAGAGTGGGGGGGGGGGGGGGGATTCTGCCATTCATTGATCAATTATTATTCGTCCTTATTTAACATCCAAAATATTTTACAGCCCATCTTGCACACTTCTCCATGACTTTGTGATTTTCTGTATCTACTAATGAGGCCGTTCTCCGACAATAAACCCTGTTTACGACCCCATTTTTTACGACCGGCCCAGCCCCACTGGCACTGATAAAAATGATTTCGGTTTACGCAATTTCCCCTTGCCGCACCGATAAGTCGGCTTACCTACTTCATTTCACCTGATTTATGTGTGCCGGACAAATGGGGGCGGCCTTGTTTTATCGGATCGCTGACCCGTGTCTTCCTTGGTTATCCCTCGGGCTGGGATTCAATAAGGATGCTATTCTTTCCCAGTGTAAGGAAACAGGAAGACTTGGGGCGGATTTTAAAAAGAAACGGGATTGAAATACTTATATCCAAGTAACCTCAAAGGTTACCAGTACAATATAGTTATAAGTATTCAAAATTATTAATAATTGAATGTGAATTATCCTTCCTTGATGGAAGGATCATCAATCCTTCCATTTTATAAAATTATGTAACTTGTAATTATTCAATGTCATTACTCTTCTATTTCGGTATTAAATTCGCTTCACCATCGACGTTTCGAAACGTACAAATTGTCATTTATAGTATTCTGCTCTCCTCGGGTCTCGAGTGATAATTTATGTTCCGCGGACGTGACCTGGATACATCCTTAATTTATGGCTGCAAATTGGCAGACGAGAAAAATGCGTTATTAATTCCACGGCGAGGAAATGAGTACGAAGTTATATTACGTTTACACAAGCGTTTCGCGCTGTAAGTGCCCCCATTTCATGGACGTGGCGAAATTCGTGCTTTATCTTTGATGCAGAAATTTTATGTAAATACATATTATTGTATAGAATAATACGCAGAGGCGTCCAAATTGTCAGTACGTGCTCCTCCATAAAGAATAATAATAAAAATTCCAAATGAACCTCATTAGAGGTGCCATAAAGCTTTCCGAGTTTTGCTTATCGTGAAATGATGAAATGTTATGTATGTCACACTTTTCTTAAAATTAAAAAAAAAGAAGAAATGTTACGTCATTATAGCAATTTAAAATAAAATCATTAATTACATGTTTAGTATTTTAAGTCGTTGATGCATCAGATAAAAAATATATACAATTTTAGTAAACTTAACCACTGAAACTTAACAAAGTGCTTTATTTATACTAATTCAAAAGATTTTTCACCAAGTATTAACCACCGATTCATACAATCTAAAAATACAATACTTTAGTTATTCCATTCCTCGGGAAAATCTGGAAATATCTACATAGATGAATTCATCTAAAAAAAATATATCTTTAAACTATTATTTTTATTATGTTGAATATACCTTAGAAGTTTCCAGATTTTCCCCATGAATGGAATATTATGTAGCTTTTCTGCTAATAAATATTCTTTATTATTATTATTAATAATTGTATAACGGCTTTGAACTAATGGAATAGAGCTCCTTCGAAAATAGAATAGTAGTTAAGCAACAGTAGTTCCAACGCACCCCTAGCAGAGATCTTGATAAAATTGATTCACGGCTTTAATCAGCAGTTTTAATCGGCTAATATAATGTCTATAATCACCGTGGGCAATTACAATAGGATAAATGCTGGGGGTGCGTTGGAAGTCTTGTTGCTTAACTACTTAAAGTGATCAAATATACGTTCTGCATGTTTATTGAAATCGACGGTTAATTAGAGAGCTGACATTTTCAGCACAATTATGGAATTTCTATGTGCTTTCCAAAATTTTCTTATTTGGGTATTTACAATTTTTGAAATCACATATCTGTACCTGAGAAGCAGAAGGATGTATGTCCAATTTATGCAGAAATGAGTAAAGGTATTAATCAGCGGTTTTAATCGGCTAATCTAATATCTAATTACCACGGGCAACTCCAATAGGATAATTGCTGAGGGTGCGTTGGAAGTCTTGTTGCTTAACTACTTAGAGTGATCAAATATACGTTCTACATGTTTATTGAAATCGACGGTTAAATAGAGAGCTGACATTTTCACCACAATTATGGAATTTCTTTGTGATTTGCAAAATTTTCTTATTTAGGTATTTACATTTTTTGAAAGTACCTATCTGTTCCTGAGAAGCAAAAGGATGCATGTCCAATATATGCAGAAATGAGATAAAGGTGTAAAGGTATATTATTTTTTATACATTATACATTATACAGGTATAACATAAAATTTAATGCTAAAAGTAATATAAAAAATAAAAAATAATTAAATTTACTTTATAGTAGTTGGGAGATAATTAAAAACTATTGTTTAAGCTATCTTCACTTCAGTAGATTGTATAAGCACCGCAAAACTCTGCCACCTTTTTGCCATTCCAGAATATTTTCGTTTTTGGACATACATCCTTCTGCTTCTCATGTTAAGATATTTTGTGATGATTTATATTTGACAAATTTTCCGAACTATTTTTTTAATTTAAAATTTACCACAGAAGATTGCATTTTGAAGCATTATTCGTGGCATGGTTTTAAAATTAAAAATTTCGATATTGATTTCAGGAAACCTGAGCATTTTGGTTTCTCGAAATCAATATTTTCTGTTGATATTTACATTTATATTTGACAAATTTTCTGATCTACATTTTAAAATTATAAATCTACCATAGAAGATTGCATTTTGAAGGATTGATCGAGGTATGGTTTTAAAATTAAAAAAATCGACATCGATTTCAAGAAACCTGAGCATTTTAGTTTCTTGAAATCGATAACGAAATTTTTACGCCCTTACATAAATTTGAATAAATTTTGATCACGTTTACAGCATTTTAACTTGTTACATTACAAATTAAAATAAAAATGACATTTTTCTAAATATTTTATAATTTCGCAAATATTTAATCTTTTGACATTTTAAATAAACCTCAACCTACTTATGTACTACATAAGTGAGATTGCTTGAGATGTAAGATGTGATATATGTGTGATAAATATAATTGGAACAGTTTAATGACTGTTTTACGTGTTTATTGAAATTTATATTGCATTTTCACTGAAATTTAGGAACTTTTGTATATTTTGCAGAATTATAATATTTATATATATTGAATATTTTTAATAAATATTTACTAAATTTCAAGAATTTTCTGTACTACTTTACTTTGTAGGCAATTTATAGGTATCATAGAAGTTTTCAGAAATTACTAATGAAAGACTATTCGTGGATTATGATAAACATTTCACAGATTTTTGGACATTGATGATGAAATATTGGGTAGACATTTTCACTAATATTTTAAAATTCTAAGTGACTTTGGAATTTCTAAGAAAAGTAATTGCAGTAAAACTAAATTCAAGGTTTTTGCTGAACAAAAATATACATCAATCATAAGTCTTTTTAAATTAATAATAAGTCTTCAAATAATAACACAACGTCTCGATATGTACTCGTACTTCCCACATATTTCTATTTCTTTACATTATGAGTATATATTTAATAGATTTTTGCAATAAATTGCTTTTTAAATTAAATTGATTTGATTCATAAAAACTAATTAATGTAAATCACAGTTTTTTTAATTATTAACAATAATGATAATCAAATTAAACAAACACTTTTCTTTGTTTATATGACACTGTTTATTAAAATTTGTGACTATAGTTTCGATCACATTCTGATCATTATCAAACTTAAAGTCTCTCTAAGTTTGACTTAGTGACTCTAAGCTTGACTTAGAGTGACTCTAAGTTTGATAATGATCAGAACGTGATCAAAACTATAGTCACTAATTTTAATAAACAGTGTAATATAAGCAAAGAAAGGTGTTGGTTTTATTTATATCTTTGAATACTGTGATCCATATGTACTTGTACATTTAAATAATATATATATATATATATATATATATATATATATATATATATTTATATATCTATTTAATTTCATTAAGTATCACGAAGTAGAGGCCTCCAACATTGACCAATCCTTCTTTTCCTCCGATACTTTAACACTTCCCTTATCGCATTTTCTGGTTATCAACTAAATTAATTCCACAACCCCTCTACCTATATTTCCCACATCTCATTTTACTTCACTCAATTCCAATCTAATATTCCTGCATACCTATAGTAAAAAGTTTCAACCACATTAAACATCTTTATATTCTAATTTATTCTTCGCCTTCCAATTCGTCTTCCCTTCGTCTACTTAAATTTGAACTACAAAAAACTTAATTCCCCATTATCGACCGCCCTCAGACCTGCAACGGATTCCATGAATATTTCATCGCCGGGATTGTTTTTGTGCGTCTCGCCCCTTCTTTCTTTGCGCCGGATTTTTTAAAATGTTTTTGAGCTTCCCATTGTGTGTATTCTCTTCGTAATCACCTCAGCTTTAATTATGCATCGCTTTTTTTTTTGTTACTGCAAAGCGGCTGGAATTTTTGTAATTACGAAAAACCAGAGGAGAATGGCCAATTGGCTTACGCAAATCTCACAAACAATATTACATGAAACAATAAACTTTTGATTTTACCAAGTAGGCCTGCTATTTTCAAGTAAAAATGTTTGGCATTTTTTTCCATAATTTTTTTAGAAGTTAACATAAACGATGGAGTTTATTATTCAGAGGGAGTCTTATGTCGTGTTCTATCACACCTTAAAATAATGGAGAAATGAAGTACGGATAGTTTATTAATTCCAGGCAGCATCTACATGTACTTCCAAGGATCAGGTCATAAATTTTGGAATAAAATATTTTTACCTGTGCTGCAATTTCTCCTCCGGTTTTATGACTCGTGTCGAGGCTACAGCGCGCATAAATACATAGTAAATCTGGACACCCAGTGCAGCCGCAAGAAAAGCGCAAACCGGAAGTGCCTCACTTCCGGGCTAAACGGGAGGAGATCACGGGGGCGTCAATTACACCTAGCAACCATGAATAAACCAAAGTGCGAGGTGGAGTAATAATTTAGGCGAAACAAGCTACAATGTGAAACGAGGAAACCGGAAGTTGAGTCGTTTTCAAATACAATGGTGTAATCATAGAATTGATAATTGACCCGCACAACTCCAATTTTCTTTATTAAGGTTAGCTTTATAAAAATGCTATGTAGTAATAATTAAAGCGGAAAAAATTATGTGTTCAACGCAAAAAAATGATAACAGGAAGTTGGAGTAATGTTCTACAAGATTAGATAGGTTAAGGTTGTGTTAGTTAGTCATTCTCCCATGTGGACGAATTTAAAGTCTTTTTTGACCATACGACCTTTGGGGTAAGGATAAATATCCGAATCAATTGAGGGTTATCGTGGAAGATCAAATTATAAGTGGAAGTCGAAACAATTGAACACTAATCATAAATTAGGAAACCGGAAGTTGGCACTTTCCAAATAAACCGCGAGGACTTCGCGCGGGCCAATTACAGGTATCCAACATTCCCATTCTCGGGTTAATAATTTACAGACCAGCGCCTTGGGGAAACGGAAACCGGAAGTTGCTGCGCTTACAGGTTAACCCCGCGGAGTTCTTAGGGGTGCCGGTTAATTATACAAGGGCCCAGCCCACCCCCGCAAGACGTGGGCAGATAATTTAACCGGCGAGCCGCGGATTAACAATTCAGGAGGCGAGCGATCCCGGAAAAATTGCGGATTCCGAAACGTCCTCCGCGGCTAATTAGGAACTCCGGGTAAATAAGGGCGCGGGGTGGGGGAAGCCGGAAGGGACGCAACGCCATTGGGAAGACCCAATTACCCCCCGCCTGTGACGGAAATGTGATTCCGATTTCTGTTAATCGAGTAAATTGCGAATTGACACGGATATGGTTTGTTTGGAAACTGATTTATTTCAAAGGAGAGTTTTAGTAGAATAATATGGATGAAGTTTTCAATACGTACTGTAGGTATGTATGACATTAACTATACATGGTGTACATACTAATACATAGTATATGTATCAGTATAAGCAATTATACGCAATAAATCTAATGGTTTTTTTTATATAATGGATTTTTTTTTAAATTCATGTTATACTATACTTATTTATTAAAATTGTACAATTTTGTTAGACATTCCGCTAAAAATTAGCATTAAGGCTGTTCTAACCCCCTCAAACTTCAGTTTCCTAAATTTCTTCAATTAAAAATTAACATAAAGACACCAAATTTTGCACAGCTTTCTAAAATATGATTATCTACAATGTGACAAAGCATTTTTGTTAAATAAAAATTACTATTAATAAAACACATGAATCAATGTGACATATTGGAAAAACTTTTTTTGTGAAGCTGTCAGCAATTCAGATTTCAACCTTATTTCTTTTTTGAGTTTTAATCAATACTTTGGTAAATACAGATTTAAATTCTAATAGCCATTATCGTTATTTTAGCACAAGATTCCAAGATTCCAAGATTCCAAGTATTACAAGATTTCATAAGGACGTAATAAAATTTGCAATTAAATAAACAATAAGTATAAAAGTTCCAGAGGACCTAATCGCTCCAACTTAAAGTTACAAATGCACATTTAGAACACCTGTACGCCTGTATTCCCGCCATTAATTATCCTCAACAGATTGTTTTACTGCGAGAGTTTCCTCGTTTACGTTGCGTCGCGTTTCGTGGGCGTAAATCGATACTCAGACAGGAAATAATTGAGCCGGGACCGCGGAATTGATGGACGCCGGCGGGTAGAAACGTCGGGTCGCGTGCCGCCGGTCGACCCTAATTTATAAGGCCTATAAATAAATCGTCGGAGGAACAGGAGCCTCGCATTTTACAAAAAGGCTCCAAATCTCATAAGGATAAATGGCCGCAAGAAGCGATATAAGGGATAAGCGTTTTTTTTTAAGATAAAGGTAGAGCTTACGTGAGCAGGTTTACAGAGATTGTGAGTAATGAGCTTTTATACAAGGATAATAATTTACAAGGATGTTATACAGGGAGTTTGATTTTTCAGTGTCCTAGGCTTATCTGCGAAACTGTTAAATCAACTTGACTGAGTGAAACTTATTTTGAAAGGTTTGGAATTTTCTGGGTTATATCTTAACCCAGAAACCCATTAACATAAGGGTTAACCAAATTAACCCTTAATAATTCTTAGAAACATAAAATCATCAAGTACGTTAACTTAATGAAAGATGGTCATTATTATAGATTAGGTTAGATTAGGTTAGGTAATATACATTTTTCACAAGGATTATTTATTTTTGAAATTCACAGTTTTCAATTTATCTTGATTTATAGGTTTCATAAATTCATTTTTTATATTTTAATTACTTACCGACATAATAATCTCAAATCTCTGATTTTTAATAGACACTTGGTAAATACACTACTCAAATGAATGATCGCATATTTCAATTCACTTATTCAATCATTTCTTCATGAATGAATTCATATACGTATTATTATTTTTGCTAAGTTTCCGATGATTTTTTTTTGTAGCCACAACCCAAAATATAAAAAAAATTATGCGATAATTCTTTCGAATAGTGTATTATTCATAGTAATTTTCGGTTGGGGACAATTTTATTCGCTGCAATTTTCCAATAATAAGAACCGTAGTCAAATTGATAGCAAATGAAAACTTTAGTACAACAGCTATTTTTAAATCTATCTTCGTATTTTATTATCAAAATTTGGACTAAAATGGCATATTACAGTTCATAAACTTATAATTTCCAGTATAGGGGCAGAAACGTAAATTTGTGGAATTTTTGCACAAATATCTTTCTCAGTGAAGAAAAATGGGAGAGTTTTTGACAGAATTTGCAAATACAGTTAACAATTTAATGCGTTTTGAGAGTTGCAGCTGAAAATTTGCAGATTTTGTAAAATATTTAACTGTCTAACTAATTTTTTTAAAGATTTTGATAGTTTCAGTTAAAAAAAAAATAACATTTTTGACAGTTATATTTGAAAACCTGGTAGTTTTTGACAGTTGTAGTGTACAATTTGATAGTTTAAACAGGTCAAACAATCGCCAAAAATAACAGTAAAAATTTTATTTAGTAAGAACTTTTTTTTTTGTTATGACCATTATATTTTAATAGTTAAAGTTAAAAAAACGGGATTTGATAGTTACAGTTGATAATTGGTTGAAAATGTTGTTGTTGTCGAAAAGTTTGTTTTTGTTATGTTCATTAAGTTTTGACAGTTAAAGTTAAAAAATGAAGGGTTTTTTATTGTATTGTATTGTATTGTAATTTATTTGGGTTTGAACATTATTAGTTTACACAAGTCAAAATAAGGTTTAAAAAAATAGTTGATAGATTTGATAGATCCAGTTGATAACTTGCAGATCCAGTTAACAATTTAAATGTTTTAAGAGTTGCAGTTGAAAACTTGCAGATAAGATAAAAAATTTAAGTGACTAACTAAACTAACGTGAACCTTAACCTAACCTTATGTAACCAAACCTAATCTGGAATACAGTATACATAATTCAGTTAGTTATTCAAAAACACACTCTTCGATCTTAAATTTAAATTGCATATTACAGTTCATACACTTATAATTTCCAGTATAGACGTAGAAAAGTAAATTTGTGTAAATTATGTAAAATATTCAACTGACTAACTATTTTTTTTTAAGATTTGATAGTTGCAGTTGAAAATATGACATTTTGATAGTTATATTTGAAAACCTGGTAGTTTTTGACAGTTGTAGTGTAAAATTTGATAGTTTAAACAGGTGAAATAATCGCCAAAAATAACAGTAAATATTTTATTTAGTAAGAAAGGTTTTTTTTTGTTATGATCATTACATTTTGACAGTTAAAGATGAAAAATATACGAGATTTGATAGATACAGTTGATAAATTGCAGATCCAGTTAATAATTTAATGCGTTTTAATAATAATAATAATTTATTAATGCTAACACCATTTAACCTGTAACATGTAAACCTGAGGTTTTAAGAGTTGCAGCTAATTTAACTGACTAACTAAAAATCTGACAGCTTTTGATTGTTGCAGTTGAAAATATGACATTTTTTGACAGTTTGTTGAAAACTTGGCAGTTTTTGACAGGCGTAGTAGAAAAATTGACAGTTTAGTAGGCTATGCAATCGCCAAACATAACTATAAATATTTTTTTAGTAAGAAAGGTTGTTTTTGTTATGGTCATTAACTTTTGACAGTTAAAGTTGAAAACAATACGGGTTTTGCTCGATAGATTGCTATGGTCATTAACTTTTGACAGTTAAAGTTGACAAAAAATACGGGTTTAGCTCAATAAAGTTGATAATTTGCAGATTCAGTTTAAAATTTAATGCCTTTTAAGAGTTACAGTTAAAAATTTGCAGATAAGGTTAATAATTTAACTGACTTACTAATAATTTGAAAGATTTTGACGATTCCAGTTGAAAATATGACCCTTTTGACAGTTCTGCTTTAGAACTTGGCAGTTTTGGACAGTTGAATGGAAAATTTGACAGATTAATTTTAGTTTTAGACATTTTTTGACAGTTGGTTGAAAACTTGGCAGTTTTTGACAGCCGTAGTAGAAAATTTGACAGTTTAATAGGTTATACAATCCTCAATCGGTTATTTACAGTTATAAACATAACTGTAAATATTTTATAGTAAGAAAGGTTGTGTTTGTTATGGTCATTAACTTTTGACAGTTAAAGTTGAAAAAAAAATACGGGTTTTGCTCGATAAAGTTAATAATTTGCAGATTCAGTTTAAAATTTAATGCGTTTTAAGAGTTACAGTTCAAAATTTGCAAATAAGGTTAATAATTTAACTGACTAACTAATAACTGATTTTGACGATTGCAGTTGAAAATATGACAGTTTTGACAGTTCTATTTTAAAACTTGGCAGTTTTAGACAGTTGAACAAATTCAGTGGACAATGACAGTTGGGAAAATTTGACAGTTTAATAGGTCATACAATCGCCAAAAATAAGATTTTTTTTTGTATTAAAGGTTGGTTTTATTATGGCCATTAAGTTTAGACACTTAAGTTGAACAATTAAATATTTTTGATACATACAGTTGATAATTTGCATTCATAATTGAATGTATTTTAAGTGTTGCTGCTAAAAATTTGCAGATGAGGTTAAACTTTTAAATGACTAACTAAACAGTTGACAGATTTTGGCACTTACAGTTGAAAATATAATATTTTTTGACAGTTGATAAATTTGATAGATACAGTTGATAATTTGCAGTTCTAGTTAATAATTTAATGCGTTTTCAAATTGCAGCTGAAAATATGCAGATGAGGTTAAAAACTTAACTCACTAACTAAACATTTAACAAATTTTGGCACTTACAGTTGAAATTATAAAATGTTTTGACAGTTGATAGATTTGATAAATACAGTTGATAATTTGCAGTTCCAGTTAATAATTCAATGCGTTTTAAGTAGTGCAGCTGAAAATTTGCAGATGAGGATAAAAATTTAACTAACTAAAAATTTGACACATTATGACACTTCTACACTATCTACAGATATGACAGATTTTGACAGTTGCATTTGAAAATATAACATTTTTTGTAGGTGTAGTTGAAAGTATGGCAGCTTTTGACTGTTGTGACAATTTAATAGGTCATACAATCGCCAAAAATAAGAGTAAATATTTTTTTTAGTAAGAAAAGTTTTTTTTTGTTATGATCATTTTATTTTGACAGTTAAAATTAAAACAAATACGGATTTGATAGATCAAAGATCAAAAATCTGACAGATTTTGATTGTTGCAGTTGAAAATATGACATTTTTTGACAGTTGTAGTTGAAAACTTTTAGGCAGTTTTTACTAGGTGTAGTGGAAAATTTGACCGGTTAATAGGTTATACAATCGCCAAACATAACAGTAAATATTGTTCAGTAAGAAAGGTTGTTTTTGTTATGGTCATTAACTTTTGACAGTTAAAGTTGATGAAATGGTTTTGATACATATAGTTGATTATTTGCAGATTGAGTTCATAATTAAATGCGTTTTAAGTGTTGCAGCTGAAAATTTACAGAAGTTGTTAAAAATTTAACTGACTTACTAAATATTTCACAGACTTTGGCACTTACAGTAGAAATTATAAAAAAAATTGACTGTTGATAGATTTGATAGATACACTTGATAATTTGCAGTTCCAGTTAATAATTTAATGCGTTTTAAGTAGTGCAGCTGAAAATTTGCAGATGAGGTTAAAAATTTAACTACCTAAAAATTTGACACATTATGACACTTCTACATTATCTACAAATATGACAGGTTTTGACAGTTTCATTTGAAAATATAACATTTTTTTGTAGGTGTAGTTAAAAGTTTGGCAGCTGAAACTTTGCAGATGAGGTTAAAAATTTAACAGACTAACTTTAAATTTGACAGATTATGACACTTCTACACTATCTACAAATTTGACAATTACATTACAAATATGACATCTTTTGGCAGTTGTAGTTGAAAGTTTGCCAGTTTTTGACAGTGTACTGGAAAATTTGACAGTTTAATTGATCATACAATCGCCAAAAATGACAGAAAATATATGGTTTTTTAGTAAGAAAGTTTGTTTTTGTTGTGGTCGTTAAGTTTTGATAGTTAATGTTAAAAAAATGACGGGTTTTGTATTGTATTGTAATATTGTATTGTAATTTATTTGTGTTTGAACATTATTAGTTTACACAAGTCAAAGTAAGGTATAAAAAAATACATATACAGGGTGTTAATACTAAGTTGTAATACCCGAAAATGGCAGTTAGAACTCATTGAAACAAACAACGTTTCTTAGTTCATTTCGATAAAAACCGTGTATCTAAGCCTGATTTTTAAGGATATTTTTACTTTAATCGGTTGTTAAACTAAAATTCTGAGATGCAGCGACCAATAAAACTTGGTATATTGACAAAGTGCCTTACAGAGATTTAGGTACAAGTTTTGTATTGGTATAATGAGAAAGTACCATAAAGAGATTTAGGTACAAGTTTTGTATACTTTTCTGCAACAAGTTCTAACAACAATGTATGTTGCTCTAAGGAAGATACTGAATAAACTGAATAAATTGATAAACAGAACTGAACAAAATTTAGTACTTTAAACAGTATTATGTGTCTTCTAAGAAAATTTACATATTATACATACAAGAGTTTTTAAGAAAGCTATCGATATATTCTCCTAGTTGTATTTAACTTTAATAGAACGAAATTTTCTTTCAGCTACATAGTAATATCTGAAAAACTGAAATTGTAGTTTTTTTTCCGTGTAATTTTTCATATCCGAGCAAAGCCATGTGTCATTTAAGCGGTCCGCCAACACCAATCAGTCTGGAGAAAATTATGTGTTGTCGACATAATTTCTTTCACGCTCCATATTCGCGCTGAACATTACAATCCCTCTCCCGATAATTAAAATGCATCCCTCCCTGTACCACTTGAACAATACACCACATTTCTGTTTCGGAAGGCCATCAGAGTTCTTTCATCGCTGGCACATACACACATTAATGACATTACTTTGTTAATGCACCACCGCCCTGACTATCGGCGCCTGTGGAATTTAATTTCCAAAAGCTCTTTATTTTATAACAGGAGGTCACCGAGGAAGCGTCCCGGCGGCGGCGCAGGCGTCTCCACCGAAAACGGACGCGTAGCTGCAGCGAGGACTTAATTGGATCACTCGTGATTTGGGCGATGAAAAGTTTTCTTAGGATGGCTGCACGATGAGATGAAAATTTTCCGTCCGGGTTTAAGAGCGCACTTTGATTGTTTGATAGAGTAGCAGATTTTTGCTTTTATAGTTGGTGGGTTTAGTAATCTTTAGTTTATCTAATATTAATAAAGTAAGTATTATAAACCACTGAAATTTAACAAAAAATGCAATATTTATATTCTTACTTATGCACGAAGCAGTATTTTTATAAATAATAAAATATTCTGAGAAATCGATAACAGAGCAGTTTGGCCATTTATTGCATACTTTTGTGGACACGTCGTATATTTATATAAATAATGTAATAGTATATCCTGCACTTATTTATTTAAGCAGTCAATGAAAAAAAAAATAACAGTGGAATTCGGAGCCTCGTCTGAGGTTATTTGGCAGTTTGAAGGAGAGAAAGGAATGTGATGTGTCACGAAGACACCCAATAAAAATCCCACCCCCTGTATCGACAGTGCGCCGGCGAAGGGGGAGAAAAGTACCACGATATCCAGCCTTCCCGTCTCCTCCATTCTCGTCCCTTAGGGATGCGGACAGTCCGACAAATCCTCGGGACACTTTTGGTAAATGAAACTCACACAAAAACGAAGGGTAAAAACTGAAGGTAATGGTAGAAATGGGATTTATCACATCTGACTTCAAGTTATTAATTATAATTGTATTATTTTTGTAAGTAGAGTAGAACATCGTATAGAATTTGTATGATTGTGTGTAAGCTCTTGAAAATAATATGCAAACGTAAAATCGATTATTTTTCGATTAAATCAACTAAAACGAAAATCAGAAAAATCGTGTTTTTTCGAGTTGCTCCACTTGACGTTGGACATGCCTGTACTAATTGGACTCTCCCAATTCCAATGAGCACACTTTCAGCCTCCTAGCCCCAGCGGTTCATAAGATATCCGCCCTCAAAGTTGGGAAATTAAAAAAAAGTAGCAAAAAAGGACTAATAAAATTGAACTTCTAAACGAACTAAACACTGTCAAAATATGTTATTCAGCTGCGAGTGTCAGAATCTATTATGTAGCTGTACAATTTCTACTGTTAAAATATTTCAGCTGCAAGTGTCAGAATCTGTTATATAGATTTACAATTTTTACTGACAAAATAATTCAGCTTCAAGTGTCAGAATCTGTTATGTAGATTTATAATTTTCACTGTCTAAATATGCAATTCAGCTGTGAGTGTCAGAATCTGTTATGTAGCTGTACAATTTCCACTGTCAAACTCTTTTATTCAGTTGCAAGTGTCAGAATCTGTTATGTAGATTTACAATTTCCACTGTCAAAATATGTTATTTAATTGCAAGTGTTAGAATCTGTCAGATTTACAATTGCCACTGTCAAAATATGTCAAACTTATGCGACTGACTAAAACTAGCAAATTTTCAGAAGTGATTTGCCATCAAAATTTCAGCTATAAAATTTTTACTCTAGTAAGATATGTCAAATTTTGTACCGTAACTATCCAAATCAACTGAATTTCCATTATCAAATGCCAAGTACTGCCTCATTATACATTGTAAATATCTTTAAAATTTTGTGAATTCGTAAAAACTTTCAAAAGTTTTTTGTTCTAGTTGGTAAAGTCTGTCAATTTTTTTAACTTTAACTGTCGATATCTGTCAAATTTTCTAAAGAAAACTCCATATCCGCCCTCAAAGTTGAAAATTTTTAAAAATTGCAAAAAAGGACTGATAATATTAAACTTCTAAACGGAGTAAACACTGTACAATTTTCACGGTCTAAATATGTAATTCAGCTGCGAGTGTCGGAATCTGTTATGTAGCTGTACAATTTCCACTGTCAAAATATTTTACTCAGCTGCAAGTGTCAGAATCTGTTATGTAGTTTTATAATTTCCACTGTCAAAATATGTAATTCAGCTACAAGTGTCAGAATCTGTTATGTAGATTTACAATTTCCACTGTCAAAATATGTTATTTATCTGCAAGTGTGAGAATCTGTCAAATTTGCAATTACCACTGTTAAAATATGTTGAACTAATGCGACTGAGTAAAACTACCAAATTTTCTAAAGTTATTTGCAAATTTTTGAGTGAAACCATCAAAATTTCAGCTATAAAATTTTTACTCTAGTAAGATATGTCAAATTTTGTACCATAACTATCCAAATCAACTGAATTTCCATTATCATATGCCTAATTAGTACAGTTCGAAAAGTCTGTGAAATTTTGTAACTTTAACTATCGAAACCTGTCAAATTTACTAAAGAAAACTCCAAAACTGCCTATTTTTCAAAATCTCAAGTATAACTTGAGCATAAATAAAGCATACAGCAGCATCATTCTAAAAACGAACAACGAGATACACACACACGATACAAGAAACAATCAGCACATAAGAACCTACACCTGTAAGCAACAACAACACAAACTAGGAATAACAAGCATTGCAATACAACAATACAACCAGTTAGATGACCCAATCAAATCCCTAAATCTGGCAACCTTAAAAAAAAACTATAAAAAAATGTCTATAAAAAAAGTTTTCAGATATTGTAATAATTTTTTTTCAAATGTATAATAGAATACATATTTATATATTTGATATAATATAATAGGTACATGTTTTCAATACCAACTATCAAAACTTCAATGTCAATCAAATCTAATGTTTTAGTTGTATTAAATCTATCATATTTTATGACTTCATAAACACCACTTATTTCATTAATTGTTTATTCTATTATTTATCTATTCGAGTCTATGAGTATCATTGAAATGAATTAATATTTTATATTATTACTTATGATTTAACTGTAAATATCAAAATTTGTGAAGTTATAAGCTCTTATTTAAAAAATATGCAAAATTCGCAACTTTAACTGTCGAAATGTTAAAATTTCTGAAGAGAACTCCAAATTTGCTTATTTTTCAAAATCTCAAGAGTAACTATAAAAAAGTCAAAGTTTTAAGATTTTGTTATAAAAATTTGTCAAGTGTATAATAGAATATGTACTTACATATTTGGCATAGTTTAATAAGTAAATGTTTTCAATACCAAACTTCGAAACTTATCAAATCTAATGTTTTAGTTGTACTAAATCTATCATATTTTATGATAACCACCACTTATTTCATTAATTATTTATTCGATTATTTATCTATTCGAGTCTACCAGAACGATTGAAAGGAGTTATGATTTTATATTATTGCTTATGATTTAACTGTAAGTATCAAAATTTATCACATTGGCAACTGAAACTGTCAGATGTTGTGAAGTTATCAGCTCTTGTTTGAAAAATATGTAAAATTCTCAACTTGTCGAAATCGAGTGAAACCATCAAAATTTCAGCTATAAAATTTTTACTCTAGTAAGATATGTCAAATTTTGTACCATAACTATCCACATCAACTGAATTTCCATTTTCAAATGTCAAAAACTGCCAAGTTATATATTGTAAATTTCTTTTAAATTTTGTTAATTCGAAAAAACTTTCAAAAGTGTTTGGCTCCAGTTTGAAAAGTGTGTGAAATTTTTAACTTTAACTGTCAAAATCTATCAAATTTTCTGAGGAGAACTCCAAATATGCCTATTTTTCAAAATCTCAAGTGTAACTATAAAAAAATGTCAAAGTTTTCAGATTTTGTTATAAAACTTTGGCAAATTTATAATGGAATACATATTTACATATTTGACATAATTTAATAAGTACATGTTTTCAATACCAGCTATCGAAACATATCAAATTCCTATGTTTCAGTTGTATTAAATCTATAATAATAATAATAATAATACTAATTTATTTGTATGTCGACTCTCAGTGGAGCATGACATTGTGAATATTACACTAAAATAAATTAATAAAATACAAATCATCTTTCATGAATTCATAAACGCCACTTATTTCATTATTTGTTGATTCGATTATTTATCTATTTGAGTCTACGAGTATGATTGAAATGAACTATTATTTTATGTTATTACTTATCATTTCACTTTAAGTATCAAAATTTGTCACATTGGCAACTAAAACTGTCAGATGTTGTGAAGTTATAAGGTCTTATTTGGAAAATATGTCAAATTCTCAACTTTAACTATCGAAATCTGTAAAATTTCCTGAAGAGAACTCCAAATCTGTCTATCTTTCAAAATATCTAGGCTAACTGTAAATATTTTTAAAATATTTAAATTTTGTTATAAAACTTTTATCAATTTTACATTAGTAAATAGTATTTGCAATACCAACTGTAGAAAATGAACAAATTTTATGGTTCAAATTTCACATTTCAGTTATAAAGTTCAGTTGTAGGTTCAGTAGTATTTTTTTTTTAATTTTGTGAATCCATAAGCATTATTTCTTGTACTGAGAGTCTGTGATGAATGAATTATTATTTACTATTGTTATAATTTAGCAGTAACTGTTAAAATTTGTCATGTTTGCAACTGCAACTGTCAAATACTGTGAAGATTTTAGTTCCTATTTTGTAAAATTTTAAATTACAATTGTACAAATCTGTCAAATTTTCTAAAGCGAGCGCCAAAGCTATGCATTTTTTAAAATTTCTAGTGTCAATTTTACTTTAGTAATTAGTATTTGCAATACCAACTGTAGAAAATGTACAAATTTTATGGTTTAAATTTCAGTTGTAAAGTTCAGTTGTAGGTTTAGTAGTAATTTTTTTTCTAATTTTGTGAATTTATAAGCATCACTTATTTCATGTATTGAGAGTCTATGATGAACAAATTATTATTTACTATTGTTATTATTTAACAGTAAATGTTAAAATTTGTTATGTTTGCAACTGCAACTGTTAGATACTGTGAAGGTTTCAGTTCCTATTTCCTAAAATTTTCAACTGCAAGTGTCTAAATCTGTCAAACTTTCTAAAGCGAACGCCAAATCTATACATTTAAAAAAAATTCTAGTGTAGCTGCTATAAAAATATATCAAATTTTTAGATCTTGTAAAAATTGGGCTAATATGAGTGGTATTTTCAATTTTACAGTAGTAAATAGTATTTGCAATACCAACTGTAGAAAATGAATACATTTTATGGTTCAAGTTAGGTTCAGTAGTAATTTGTTTCAAATTTTGTGAATTCATAAGCATCACTTATTTCATTTATTGAGAGTTTATGATGAATGAACTATTATTTACTATTGTTATTATTTAACAGTAACTGTTAAAAGTTGTCATATTTGCAACTGCAACTGTCAAATACTGTGAAGGTTTTAGTTCGTATTTTGTAAAATTTTCAACTTCAAGTGTCAAAATCGACCACATTTTCTAAAGCGAACGCCAAATCTATGCTATATTTTTAAAAATTTCGAGTGTAGCTGCAATAAACATGTATCAAATATTTAGATCTTGTAAAAAATGGGCTAATGTGAGTGGTATTTTCAATTTTACATTAGTAAATAGTATTTGCAATACCAACTGTAGCAAATGAACAAATTTGATGGTTCAAATTTCAGTTGTAAAGTTTATTTGTAGATTCAATAGTAAATATTTTTCAAATTTTATGAATTCATAAGCATCACTTATTTCATTTATTAAGAGTCTATGATGAATGAATTATTATTTACAATTGTTATTATTTAACAGTGACTGTTAAAAATTTTCATGTATGCAACTGCAACTGTAAAATACTGTGAAGGTTTTCGTTCCTATTTTGTAAAATTTTCAACTTCAAGTGTCGAAATCTGTCAAATTTTCTAAAGAAAACTCCAAAACTGTCTTTTTTTCAAAATCTCAAGTGTAACTATAAAAAAATCCCAAAGTTTTCAGATTTTCTTATGAAAATTTGTCAAATTTATAATAGAATGCATATTTACATATTTGATATAATTTAATAAGTACAGTTTTCAATATCAACTATCGAAACTTGTCAAATCTAATGTTTTAGTTGTATTAAACCTGTCAAATTTTTTAAAGTGAACGCCAAATCTATGCATTTTTAAAACATTTCTAGTGTAGCTGAAATAAAAAAGCTATAACATTATTCGAACTTGTAAAAAATTGGCTAATGTGAGTGATATTTTCAATTTCTAGTGTCGAACATTATCAAATTTTATGCTCCAGTTGAAAAAATCTTAAGGTAAATCTAACACTTGGTTGAAGTTTTGTATCTTGGTCAATATAGTGAAACTTCAGCCAAGTGTTTGATTTACCTTAATTATCATGTTTCACCAAGTGGTATCCACACATACTTTCAACTTAAGTAAAAATCTTTCCAATTTTGTAAATTCGTAAACACCAACTTTTGACATTTTTCACTGTCTTGCATAACATAAGCATTGTATCAAATGTGAACATAATTAGGTGTATTGCGTATCAAAAAAACGTTAGTAGTAATGTGTACGTTACTTGCAGAGTCACATTCAAATGTCAGTTGCATGTATAACATAAATGCATCTGGCATTTGAATGTGACGCTGTCAAGTAACGTACATGGGGTCGATAGCCCAATAAATATTGTTTATATACAGGGTGTTTCTGGAGGAAATGCAAATATTTTGGGAAGTTGTAGTATGGATGATTCTAAGTAAAAAATGTCATATGAGCATGTGTCCCATGATTTGCACGGGGGGCTTAAGAGCGAAATATTTTTTAAAAAAACGTACTGAATAACATCGATTAGATGATTATACAGTAACATGTTGCTGCTAACTTTTTATGATGCGCAATACACTTGAATATTATACATATAACATAATTACATGTAACATTTTAAGTCTATGATGTTAAACAATTATTATTTAATATTATTTTTATTTAACTGTAACTGTCATAATTTGTCATTTTCTGCGAATTTTGTAACGCCAGTTGTAAAAATCTAATATTTTTTTAAACTAATGTCTCATAATTTGTTATATTTTGAATTGAAACAGTCCAACTTTTGTAAATTTTTTACTGTTACAGTCAAAAAGTGCTGATATTTTAAATAGAATGATCGAAATAATAGCTATCTATCCATCCAACAAAGACTGGACAAACTATGAAATAAATTTTAATGAAAACAGGACAATAGGGCAATACTCGACGAATTATGCATTAAAAGATAACTCAAACGAACTACAAAACTACATCCGCCAAAAACGCTTCATGAATAATATTACACTTCATAAGAATCTCTTATCAAAACAATCACTCATAATCATATGTATGTAATGTAATATAATATAATATGTAATGTAATGTATAATGTATAATGTAATGTAATGTTAGACATAATAACTATTGTTTATATACAGGGTGTTTCTGGAGGAAGTGCAAATATTTTGGGAAGTTGTAGTATGGATGATTCTAAGTAAAAAATGTCATTAGAGCATGTGTCTCATGATTTGCAAGGGGGGCTTAAGAGCGAAATATTTTTCAAATAAACGTACTGAATAACATCGATTAGATGATTATACAGTAGTCAGTGATTAAATTAATTAGCAATTAGTTGTAGAAACGGTAAACCAACAACAACTGATAATGACCTGAAAAGGTCTCAACTATAGCGGATATTGTTGTGTGTTTATTAACATCCAGTGGCATAAAACAGAAAAGGTTTTCACTTAAGCAACACGAAACCATCGAGAATTCAATTCCATTTTACGCGAGAAGTTGTGCATTTTAAGCGGCGCACAAATGAAATGTTTTATCCCTGCACATAACTGGGTCAATTTGGCAATTAATCGTGAAGGGTAGTATTTACGTTGGAACGTGTTTCCCTGCGCGCGCTCGAATTACCTGGGTGCCACCTGGGTCCGCCACCCCCCAGCCCGTTAATCCGATTATAGGGTGCTGCTCATTTCATCCCTTCGGACGACTGCTGAGGGGGGCGGCATCCACGCAACCCCCGTTACCCTCGCGCACGCAACGAATCGCTAATTGATGCGATGCCAGGAAAAGCGTCTCGACGCCGGCACACAATTTCGCAGCACGCAGGCGGAATGATTTGTATCTCGCAGCATTGCAATATTGATTCAGACGCATTTGCGTTATAAAGCTTTAGCAAAGTATGAAATAACGCAGGAATCATAATTTTCTGTTTCTAAAGTCGCCGGCAAAGAATATGGAATCGGCAGTAAAGTATTTCATTATTGCACAGTTTTGGAAAAATTGCATTGCCTACATAATGAACATATTCATAAAGTCAATGACTTATTATCCTAAATTGTTTCAGCGTGTATCACAAATAAATAACCCAATCTAACCTCAGTTAACTGGGACTGTTCACGCTCGTCTTTGGCGGTTATGTTTTGTTTATTATGATAAAAGGGTACGCCTGACATAATATGTTATGTAAGCAACCAAATTTGCATATAATAGCACAATAATGGTGTAATTTAGTGCCGATAACTTTTCTCTACAGAACTTTTACTCTACTTTCCTCAATAGAATCATAACTAGCATGACCAATTTTTAATCATTAAGAACATTTATCATTGTGTTCCTATCAATTAGTTTATACCATTGACATGTTTCCTCCCAAAGAAAATAATTTAAATATACTGCCACTATAAATTAAAATTAATATGAAAAAATTACTGCGTTTTTATATTTCGTTATGTTCTATTTTATTTTTCATTCTTTAGTAGATAAGCAACAGGATTTCCAGACCACCCCCCGCAGAGATTTCGATTAAATTAATTCGCGGTTTTAATCGGCGGTCTAATCCAGCAATTACAATAGGATGATTGCGGGGTGGTCTGGAACTCTTGTTGCTTAACTACTTCCTTTACTGCCATTTCCATTACCTAAATTAGTATTTTTCATTTATCATTGCTGCAGTTCACAAGCAAGCGCTAATAAAAGACGATTACAAACGGCGAAGTGGTCGTAAAACGTCACTTTTCCCGACTTCATCATCGCCGGCAAATAAATGCCCATATCAGGTTGCATTTCTGCTCCCAGTTTCCATCAAAACACGCTGCACCAATTACGGCATTATTTATTCATCCAGCAAATTGCGATATTCGCCCCACAGGCGCGCACACGCCGCACCTGCGACTGCAGTTTTTCATTAAACAAATTGAAACGCTTCAACATAATTTCCCAACTTTTCGGGGATTTTTCCGCACGGGTCTTCGCTGCAGCGCGATGCAAATAGGCCGACGACCGGAACTTCTGCCCCAGTTCCAATTAATGAATTTGCATGCGGATCCCGAACTTTTAGCGGCCGCCCCCCACCCCACAAAAAAAAATGTGGATCGCCCCGAGGGAAATCGGCCCAGATTTTTCCGGCCATTGGATATTTGCATACGCCAATGTTTATCCCGTTATTAATTTACATTCGGGATCAGAAAAACTGGGTGTGATCCCAAATAATGCGACGAATATTTTTTCCTCATAGATACTAAACGTAAATCATTGAAGATTCCTCAGAATAGCCGAAACAAGTCAGGTAAAGAAGAAATAATAAAAATAATAAAAACAGCATAAACCAAGAAATATTTTTACATTTAAATACTACCAGTAAGTAATGAAGAAAAAAGAAAATAATAAAAAAAATATATTTCCGAAATTGTTCAACAATTTTTATGAATTCCAGTAATAAATATTATAGATTATTATCTTATTATTTGTTTCCATTAGGTACATTTTTTTATATAATTATTTAATAGGATTAATAGGATTACATATTAGGTCTAACTTAAAATTAAAAAAATAATCTGAAAACAAACTAGTCTATATATTCATAATTAATTATTATCTTATTATGCTTTAACCACTTTATTGGTTTTATTATTAAGTGGTTAAAAGATAATAAGATATTAATTAATTATGCATATATAATGTATCACAGACTACCACATAGTAAAGGTAGAAACAATCTTAATGATTGTGATAGTATAAGAAAAGTATAGTATAAGTATAAACTACTCATTATTTAATGGGAGTAGTTGTGCTAGTATGAGTATGAGTAGATAGTAGTAGTTATAAAGTATTAGTTCAGCTATCAGCAATGAAGTTGTTTTGTAATTATTTAACCATGTTCACTTTAACTTGCTATACGTTTCTAGAAAGTTACTGATTCCATGTTCACTTTCTCCAGGGTACGTATCTAGAAAGTTATCGCTTCTTCGCGCAGTAAAATAAATTACGAGTAAAAGTTTATGCCCCTCTATAAATAATTAAGTAATTAATTTAATTAGGGCTGCTTAATTTTAGGTGGTTATCGTGAAGGGGAGTGGCGCGTGGGCGTTTAATTAAATCCAAAATCAGTAATTTCTATAAATAAGAAGCTGAACATAACTGTCGCATATAATGCGTGCCCTGAATAAGTGATCTGAGGTGGTCTGTGTTTAAATGGGCGTTTAATTAATTACTTAATTGCAGACTTTAATTAAATTACATACGAATGTGGCAGTTAGTTAGGATTGGCAATGTAATGGTAATAATTAGCATTTGGTCCGTGGCATATAAATGGTAATAGTTCTATTGTTTGTGGTACTGTGGTAATGTGGTAATAACTAATAATAGCTCCAGGATTTTCGGTGTAATTAAGTAATTTTATACGGGAATTATTGCGCCATGAGTAAAAAAAAAGTAATTGGAGTTCAATGAATATGATTAATAAGTTCAAAAATATTTATTAAATTAATATGTATATGTAATATGTAATATGTTATTATGTATAATATGTGTAATATGTATGACGTGTATATCCATCATTGTAATGGCTACATACCAAATAAAGTTTATTATTATTATTATTATTATTATTATTATATTATAAATCAGAGGTAAATAAGGCAATTGGTTAGGTTAGATTAGGTTAGATCTTAATAAGTATAATTTGTACTCTTGAAAATGGCCAAGAGACCAAAACAATCGTAAAGTATTTCTATATGTTCTTGAAATGTTTGTTCTATATGTTCTTTAACTAAGTGTTTCAATTACCTTTGATCAAAAATATTATAGGTATAAGTCCTAAGAGTGCTTTAAAAATTCCGTGTCACTGAAATTAACAGTTACTGTAAATATACAAACATGTTACAATGAAACAAAATACAAAAGTATTAAAATAATTACAGTAATCTTTGAAATTTTGACTATATAGATTGATATTTAACTGAAATTGAAAATTTGGCTACAATTTTTGAAATTTTGACTGCAGTGACTAAAATTACTAAACATTATATATTTTTTATATATTATTTGGTAGTTTTGGTAGTAACTAAAGCTTTAACAATAAATGTTGCAATTTTGGCAGCAATGAGCGATTCTCAAGATATTTCAATTTTTATATAAACTTCTATATTTTGGTGCAATTTTTCAACTTTCTACAATTGAGATCGCATGTAAATAACGATATCTCAAAAAACAACTTATGAATATGAATATAATTTGTTACTGATATTGCATGATATATTGGTATTATATTCCTATAATTGATTTTGTATCCAATGGACGATTCTAAAGATATTTAAATTTTAGTGCCAACATACACAAAATCTCTCATTTGTATCATACTTAAATACCAGAAATACCGTATCAATATTAATACAATTTATTGCTAATATAAAGTGATATACTGGTATATAATTTACATAATTAAATTAATGGCCAATGAGTGATTTTCAAAATATTAAAAATTTTATATAAACTTCTATATTTTGTTCCAATTTTTAAACTTTCTACAATTGAGATCGCATTTAAATAACGATATCTCGAAAACCAACGTATGAATATTAATATAATTTGTTACTGATATTGCATGATATATTGGTATTATACTCCTATAATTGAGTTTGTATCCAATGGACGATTCTAGAGATATTTAAATTTTAGTGCCAACATACACAAAATCCCTTATTTGTCTTATACTTAAGTACTGATATCTCTAGAACTACCGCATCAATATTAGTACAATTTATTGCTGATATAAAGTGATATACTGGTATATAATGTACAAAATTAAATTAATGGCCAATGAGTGATTTTCAAGATATTTAAATTTTTATATAAACTTCTATATTTTGGTGCAATTTTTAAACTTTCTACAATTGAGATCGCATGTAAATAGCGATATCTCAAAAACCAACGTATTAATATGAATATAATTTTATACTGATATTGCATGATATATTGGTATTATACTGCTATTATTCAGTTTATATCTTACGGGCGATTCTAGAGGTATGTAAATTTGAGTGCCAACATACACAAAATCACTCAATTATATGTATAGGTACCATACCAGTGCTGTATGACTTATGATCGATCTTTCCAAATTTACCAGTAAGTTATCTCCCGGATAAACATAGTTTAATTTATCAGATAACTAGTGTTATATTGGTTTAATTAAAATTATATTCAATGGGCGTTTCTAGAGATATTTTAATTTTTAGTGTGGATTTCTAATTTTTCTGACAATGTATGAAAATTAATTAATATATATTGAGCGATACTCAAGAAATTTCAATTTTCGTTAATAATCCACTATTTTAAATGTATCTCCAATATTCTATAAAATATTAACAGAAAGGATTGTAACCACAAAAATGTTAGTAAAACTGATAGTGATTATTGAAATTTCGATAGTAATCACTATAATTTTGATTCGACTAAATTCAAATAATAGCAGAAAGAACTAACAATTAGACAGAACATAATAATTGTCATGATGACAGCAAATAAATGACAGTAAAGTGTCAGTAATCTATGAAATTTTGATAGTTTTTAAACTTTTACAGTTTTTTGAACATTTTACATTAATATTTGATATTTGATATTAATGAAATTTTGATAGTAACATGAATATATTAACAGAAATAATTAAATAGTAATATGTAATTGAAAACTTTATACTTGAATGTTTGAAGTTTTAACTATAATGACTGATAATTTACTAACAATGGAATGTCAAATGTCATCATCTATCAATGATGACAGCAAAGTATCAGTAATCTTTGAAATTTGAATAGATTTGAAACTTTTACAGTTTTTTTAACAAAATAGAGTGATAGAAAATTTTACATTAATATTTGATATTTGGGCAGAAATTAATGAAATTTTGATAGTAACGTGAATATTTTAACAGAAATAATTATATAGTAATATATAATTGAAAATTTAATACTAAGTTATCTTTGAAATTTTAACTATAATGACTGACAATTTACTAACAATTGAATGTCAAATGTCATTATCTGTTAATGATGATAGCAAGTGTCAGTAATCTTTGAAATCTGGATAGATTTGAAATTTACAGATTTTTAAACATGATAGAGTGATAGAAAATTTGATATTTGGGCAGAAATTAATGAAATTTTGATAGTAACGTGAATATTTTAACGTAAATAATGAAATAGTAATATGCAATTGAAAATTTTATACTTAGTTATCTTTGAAATTTTAACTATAACGACTAACAATGTCAAACTAACAATTGAAAATGTGGCTGGAACTTTTTAAATCATGACTGTAATGACTGAAATTTTACTAAAAATAGCAAAGTTGCCTGTAAATTGTAATGTTATCTGTGAATCTAAATACAATAAATGATATTATTATTATTAATATCCTTGGAATTTTTGTAGAATTTAAGCTATAGCAATATAATTGCAAGTTTGGTAATAATAATTGCAAGTTTGGTCGTAATAATTGAAAATTTGACAGTAATCTTTGAAACAGTGATGAAAATTATCGCAAAATTACTAAAAATTGGAAATTTTGAAGTAAGTTTTTATATTTCCAGAAATTGGAAAAGTTTTTACAATGTTAGTCTATAAATTATTGTAAAATTTTCCACACTTGAATATAGTTGACTGTACATAAATCTAGTACAAGAAATAAGGTAACAATAGCAATTTTATATAGCGATGTCATTTTGCTTAGATTTATGTGAGCATGACTGTACCTACTGGTGGAATTTTGTTGAACTTATTTATAATAAAATTATCATTATTTATTACGACAAAACCATAGCTTATAAATAAATGCAACAAATTTCTACCATTACATACTGAAATCACTCAGTGCAATTCGAATTGACTAATTAATTGAACCATAAAAATAATCTACTTCATATTGATACATAAAACATCCAATTATAAAGCAATAATGTGAGGTTTTTGATTTATTACCCTACTTTACGCCTATGTGCGATTTTATAGGGGTGTTTCGCCTTTATGCCACCCCCGATAGGACTGTTCGTCCGCAATCTGCATTGCGCCGGTTGTAAAAGCGCAACGGCTCTGCTGTAACCAGCGCACAGCGAATCACTGCCCTCCATATATCATGACCAGCGAGTGCAATAATGGGATATTACAGCACTAACTTAAGAAATGGATTGCAGTTGTTGTAAATACCCGTGAGAATGCCCTAATGATGAAAAGACTTTGCAACAAACTGGAAATTTATTAACTGCAGAGTGCACGGAATCGCAACTAAAACTTTTGATGAGAACTAAGTTTGCAGAGCAGCGGGAATGCTGTTGTTAAAGTTCTAAATTTAATTATTATAAATATTTGAGCCGTAGAAAAGCAGAGTAGTGTAAGTTAATTTTTTTTTTGTAATTCAGATAAGTTTAGAAATATACAACGAATGGTGTCTGGACTTATGTGGAAAAATGAATGGGCTTATATATGAGCTTATATACAGTATGTCCCCAGAGTGGATTTACAAACGGGATTTTTTTTTAATTTTCACTTTTAAGTAAAAATGTTATAGGAATTATAATTCCTGCTTGGTCTAAAACTACCAGTTCAATTATTAAAACCTTGATATATTTATACAGGGTAATTTTTTTAAATCTTATTTAGACCCTTATTTATTTACTATTTGCATTAAGAAATTAAAGTTACATCTAACAACATTATAGAAAAATATCATCATTCAAACAATCCCCCAAACGCAGAAAATAATACTGAAAAAAAAACGCCTATTTGAGGCATTTGCATCGATAACTATTGAATAAATACAAAATAGTTTTCAGGAGTTCCATACCAGACTTGAACTGTGTGAAGAAATAGGTGGGGGATTGTTTAAATGATGTTATTTTTCTAAAGTGTCAAAATTAAATTAAATTTATTTTTATTTAGCCTACACCCTGTTTAAATAAATCAATGTTTTAATAAACTGAAATGGTAGTTTCAGACCAAGCAGGAATTTTAATTCCTATAACATTTTTACTAAAAAGCAAAAATTTAAAAAAAATCCATTTTGTAAAATCCGGGGACATACTGTATATTAAAAATATATAAATATATTAATATTTAAAACAGAATGTATGGGCTTACATGACTCTGGTTTTCAACGACTTATTTATCAAACTTGGTCGCACTATTAGTCGTGACTAACGAAACCTCGACGATTAGGTTTGGTTAGGTTTGGTTAGGTCAAAATAGCAAAGCTTAAACCCGAATTCATCGAGCGCATATAGAAAGTAATATAATTAATTGTGCTACCCTTAGGCATTATAATCAACCCTTAAAGATATTATAATCAATGGTAATATCAAATGCTGACTAGAATAGTTTTGTAGAGGTTGATTACTAGTAACCTAAGTAACCTAAAGGAACCTAAGAGAAAGTAACCTAAGTTCAGCAACTCTTAAAATATACATCTTAAAGAATCAATCATCGCAAAAAAAAACGATGTTTGCTTTTATAAAGTTTCGAACACATTTCCCAAACTTGAGTTTTACATAGTTCTGAAACAGAACATAACACAGAACAGTTTTATATAAGAAAAAATTAGAAATCATCCACAAAAATCCGAAATTTTCCAAAATATGAGCTGGATTAGCAGTAATACTTTATAATAATCTACAAAAAATCAAAATCTTTCAAAATTTGATCAGTAAAATTTCGCAAAAATCAAAATTCAACGTTCATCTTCTATAAAGTTTCGAAAGCAATTCCCCAACTAGTTTTACATAGTTTTGAAACTGAAAACAGAACAGTTTTACGCACCATAAAATTACAAGTCATCAACAACAAATCGAAATATTTCAAAATTTGAGCTGTATATGTAGAAAAATTGCAAAAAACACCAAAATAAACATTCAGATTCTATAAAGTTTCGAACGCATTTTCCAAACTTGAGTTTAACATAGTTTTGAAACAAAACAAAATACAGAACAGTTTTGTGCACGAGAAAATTACAAGTCATCAACAAAAAACCGAAATATTTCAATATTTCAGCGGTATAAGTTGTAAAATTTTGAAAAACTCTAAATTAAACATTCAGATTCTATAAAGTTTTGAATGGATTTCCCAAATTTGAGTTTTACACAGTTTTGAAACAGAAAATAACACAGAACAGTTTTACACACGAAAATTAGATAGATTTACATCAACAAAAATCCAAAATCTTCCAAAATTTGAGCTATATTAGCAGTAACAGTATATAATAATCAACAAAAATCCGAAATCTTTCAAAATTTAATTAGTAAAATTTCGCAAAAATCAATATTCAACATTCAGCTTCTATAAAGTTTCGAACACATTTCCTAAACTTGAGTTTTACATAGTTTTAAAACAAAACAGAACACAGAACAGTTTTACACACGAGAAAAAATCACAAGTCATCAACAAAAAACAGAAATATATCAAAATTTGAGCTGTATGAGTAGTAAAATTTCAAAAAGCTCTAAATTTAACAGTTATATTCTATAAAGTTTCGAATGAATTTCCGATATTTGAATTTTACACAGTTTTTAAACGAGACATAACACAGAACAGTTGTACATATGAAAAAATTAGAAGCCATCAACAAAAATCCGAAATCTTCCAAAATCTGAGCTGCATTAGCAGTAACATTTTATAATAATCAACAAAAATCCGAAATCTTTCAAAATTTAATGAGTAAAATTTCGCAAAAATCAACATTCAGCTTCTATAAAGTTTCGAACGCATTTTCCAAACTTGAGTTTAACATAGTTTTGTAACAGAATAGAATACAGAACAGTTTTACGCCCGAGAAAATTACAACTCATCAACAAAAAACAGAAATATTTCAAAATTGGAGCTGTATATGTAGTAAAATTTCGAAAAACTCTAAATTAAACATTCAGATTATATAAAGTTTCGAATAGTTTTCCCAAATTTGAGTTTTAAACTGTTTTGACATCAAACATAACACAGAACAGTTTTACACACGAAAAAATTAGAAACCATCAACAAAAGTCCGAAATCTTCCAGAATTTGTGCTGCATTAGCAGTAGCATTTTATAATAATCAACAAAAATCCGAAATCTTTCAGGATTTGATGAGTAAAATTTCGCAAAAATTATAATTCAACATTCAGCTTCTATTAAGTTTCGAACGCATTTCCCAAACTTGAGTTTTACATAGTTTTGAAACAGAATACACAACAGTTTTACACACGAGAATTTGTAATTACAAGTCATCAACAAAAAACCGAAATATTTCAAAATTTCATCTGTATAAGTAGTAAATTTTCGAAAAACTCTAAATTGAACATTCAGATTCTATAAAGTTCCGAATGGATTTCCAAAATTTGAGTTTTACACAGTTTTGAAACCGAACATAATACAGAACAGTTTTACACACGAAAAAATTAGTAATCATCAATAAAAATACGAAATATTCAAACATTTGATCAGTAAAATTTCGCAAAAATCAAAATTAAACATTCAGATTCTATAAAGTCTCGAACACATTTCCCAAACTTGAGTTTTACATAGTTTTGAAACAGAACAGAATACAGAACAGTTTTACGCACAAGAAAATTACAAATCATCAGTAATAATACGAAATCTTCAAAAATTTGATCAGTAAAATTTTGCTAAACTCAAAATTCAACATTCAGCTTCTATAAAGTTTCGAACGCAATTTCCAAACCAGAATTTTACATAATTTTGAAACAGAATATAGAACAGTTTGTAGAACAAGTCATCAACAAAAAACCGAAATAGTTCAAAATTTGAGCTGTATAAGTAGTCAAATTTCAAAAAACTCTAAATTAAACATTCACATTCTATAAAGTTTCGAATGGATTTCCCAAATTTGAGTTTTACACAGTTTTGAAACAGAACATAAGACAGAACAGTTTTACTCACGAGAAAATTATAAATCGTCAACAAAATTCCGAAATTATCCAAAATTTAAGCTGCATAAGTAATCAAATTTTAAAAAACTCTAAATTTGACAGTTTTATTTCATAAAGTTTAGAATGGATTTCCCAAATTTGAGTTTTACACAGTTTTACTCACGAAAAAATTAGAAATCATAAAAAAAAAAGAAATTTTCTAAAATTTGATCAGTAAAATTTCCCAAAAATCTAAATTTAACATTTAACTTGTATAAAGTCTCGAACACATTTCCCAAACTGAGTTTTACATAGTTTTGAAAGACAACAGAACACTGAACAGTTTTACATACGAAAACATTTGAAAGCATCAACATAAATCCAAAATTTGAGGACTCAGCTGTAATATTTCGTAAAAATCTAAATGTTACATTCAGCTTCTGCACATATTCCAATAAATTTTCAAGTTTTAGTTTCAAGTGCTACAGATCATCCATTATAGATATGAATTGTCAAATTCAAGGTCGGCCAAAATGTCACATTGTATAATAATTTTGACAGTGTACTTAAACTATAACTAAATATATTTATAAACTATATAAATATAACTATAAAAAAATAGTAACAAATATGTCATTGATGTCAATATGTGTGTTGAAGTTATGAGAACTCAATGAATATTAATTATATTAATTCGGCCCAATGGCACTTTGACAATTCATATATATAATGGATGATCTGTACAAGACTTCGAATATATTTCCCATATTAAGGATTTATTCGTCTGCTGTAAAATGTATAGCCATTGTAAACTTTCAGAATCTCGCGAAAACGTTGATTGAAAAAAAATCTATTTTGAAATATTCTAGTTTAAATTGTACTTGTTATAAAAAACTATTGGGAGTTGTATATTTATAATTTTAGTCTGTTGTAGGAGCATACGTTGAATTGATCCGTAAATGGCTGATTACTGGTTTGCGTTTCAAGCTATCGAATTGTCGTTAAATTCTGTGGTGATGCATTATAAATCATGTGCTTTGTATAGCACAGAAAAAGAACATTAGTTTAAAATGTGTAATCATAACTTATATGATAATAATACCTTATCATAGATCAATATGTTGAAATTATTATAAATGATCGTCAATTTTTAATGCTATGTAATAATATAATAATTATTATTAATAATGATAATACATTTTTTCTACGGTGCGCAAACTAAGTTTTTTACGCACTGTTTACACTGCGTAAAGTACACAGCTGTGTGTAAAATAAGCTTTACACGCAATTCATTCATTCACCAAATAAAAAAGGTAGTATTTTGCTTCTAATTTTACTTAGAAGCCAATATTCAATGGAACGAAAGAAGTTCAAAACAATAAACATTTATGTTAATTTGTACAATGTGAGATAGTCAATCTTTTCATAATAGCTGCCGCAGAAAAAAAACTTTGTATGGTACACTTTCGTAAAGAGCATTTTTGCGTTCGCGTCTTATGTTGGACTCGGTTGTGCCTCGTTATACAAAATTCCCCCTCGTACAAATAGCACTACTTTTTCGAACTTTTATTATGAATAACTATAAGAGTAGGTAAAAAAGGGGATCTTGAGTAGTGAGCTCCCATAAGAATCAACATTGATTTCTGGTCGGCTCGGTTTGGGTTTTTTTTTCGCTTTTGCGTTATTTTACTTTTTTACCATTGCAGCTCTCATTATAAAAGCCTTCAACTTGTTTTTAATATACAGTGTGTCCCCGAATTATTATGTGTAATTTAAGCATTTAAGCCTAAAGCCTGGCCGAGCCTCAAAACCGCCCTGAATGGTGATTACTTTGTATAAAATTGATTGCTGAATAGAAAGTGGTCTTGGGACAATTTGCGAGCCCGAATTCGGCGGATTGTTGTCCCACGAAATTATCCCGAGACTCCCCGCTATCCCGGTTGGAGGCGCGGGGGAGGGTTCCCGTTGATTGAGGAGGATGTGTAACGGTTAATTGGGAACGGGATTAGCGGCGCTGATTGTCCCAGGGCCGAATCCCGGGCCGAGTTGTTTGCAAAAATAATAACTCCGAATCCTCGGCGGGCCGTGGGATGAATAGATACGCAAATTTGACGTGGTCCGGAAACTTTCTGGACCAAATATAATTGAAACTACAATTACGAACTACGCGTGTGAGATGCGTGGAATTGAAATGTCAACTGCGAAATGTGAGGAGGACCGTAATTAGGTGCTGCGAGTAAATGGATCCAGACGTTTATGGGCATATCATTTATATAGTCGGGAACATATAAATTGGGTACGAAGTTATTACAGTTTTCCATTAGTATCCATGTCATAATTTGTTTCATTTTGTGTTGCGTTTTATGTACATGAATAGGATTAAAAAAATGATAACGTTGAGAATAATTACCTGATGAAGTAGAGTACAGCAAGAAGATACGTATAGTCTGCCACCAGAATCTTTGTGCTGACGACTTCAATTATCGCGTCAATAAATGATAATGTGATTCAATCTCATAAAATAAATCCAATGCGTTAAAAAGAGAAACCACTCTAGAACGTACGTCTGTATACATAAATATCCTGACAGTTTGGCAATGAGGTCAGCACAAAGATCCAATGGTCAGACAGTATGTATACTCGCCGATTAGAGCTGATAAAAACTCATGTTTTTTTCATACAAAGAATCGCATCTTCTATGCTCATTCGGATGCGTAAGTTAAATATAACAGAGTGAAATGAAATATGAAACGCATGTCGAGTTCCGGCAATATGGAGCGATGAGTCATGGTCAGCTCTCCACGGCCACGCACTTTCTAAGCATGCCTATCTGCTAGATAACTTACACATAACTTTGTAAGATTAGCAATTAGCGTGTCATATTTAATAGCTGAATTTAATTAACCTTGCAAAGATAGTCCCTTAAAGTTACAACGCTCTGTGGGGCTCAAATATGAAAATTTTTGCCACGTACGCGTCCATCCCTTAACTAAAGTGGCGTCCACCTCACCCCATTCACTCCCACTTCCGGTTGAGGACAATCGCACGGGGTGTAATTTTCCGGAGGAAAGCGTTGCGAGCCGGAGGTCATTTCGTGCACGCGATAACAAGAAACGTCACGAATTGTTATCCTCAGCAGCATCAGGACGTAAATAAGTAACGACTGACGACTGAACCGAACAGGAGTTTCCATTGTTGTCGAAATTTGTATGTGACGAATAGCAGTAATTTAGCATTAATAGTCAACGCCGATGCTTATTAATCTTTAACGTTAATAGGCATCGATTGAAACAAAATGGTTAAATTTTGATAACATTGTGTTCTCACATATAATTATTAATATAAAGTAATGCACCTATCAATAATATTAGCTCTATAAGTGCCATGTATAGTTGATACCAGATAAATTTGGGTGTAACATAATATTAGCTCTATAAATGTCATGTATAGTTGATACCAGATAAATTTGGGTGTTACAAGACTTTTCATCTCAATATTGGTAGGTTATGTTATTATTATAAATGTATAGATGTATAATTACACTTGTTTTGTATCATATATTTTATCAGTTTCCTAACACGTGTTTCGCCTTATTCAGCCATTTTCAAAGGATTATGTTTACAATACAATTTATTTGATTTATCACTTGATTGATGACACATTTGATTAATTCAAATGAATCCCTGCTATAAAAATAGCATTGCCTTGGAAGAGCTCGTTTGGGTTATTCATTATGATTTTTTTTTCTTTCCATAATAGCTTTTTTAATCTCTATACCTTCTAACCTTCTATACCTTCTAAGTTTAATCTATCTCCTTTTTATGTTATTGTTCGTTCCTGCTATCAAGTTTTGGAGTTGGTAAGCATTTATGATCTCAATCTTGGCAGCAACACTCGTAGTATTAAACAGTTACATATACTCTGTTCAATTTTTATTTTCAACTATGAGGACTATAGTTTAATTATATAAATTTTACACCAACAAAAATGATCTGGCGGTGAAAAAATTATTAAATGTCAAATTTCTAACAAATATATTAAAATAATTAAATTATTGCTTCAATCATTCAATCGTTAATCAATTAGGCGACATTGCCCACTGTCATAAAATATTACCTATTTTTAAATATATTACCTATTGTTTCAAGTCTAGTGACTTTTTACATTGGCCAACAATACTGTCACCCTAACAGAGCCAACTTAGTTAAAAATAAAAGTGGAGTTTAGTTACATTTTTAGTTACAAGTAAATAACGTTCAAAAAGTTTAAATAGTTTAGTTACATTTTTTTTTAAGTAAATGAATTTTAAAAATCATTGTATCGAAACCACAACTCGATTTCAAATTTGATAACAGTCATTTATGAAAATACTGCAAAAACTGCAAAAAACTGCAAAAAAAATGACTTAAGGCCTTGACTTTAACTAAGCAATTAAGATTTAATTTTTCAACTTTTACTGATGCTCATCATAATATAATTTTTTTAAATTTTGAAGTATTTTTCTTGGCACATGGATAATTCGGCTTATTCAACCATTTTCAAAGGATTATGTTTACAATACAATTTATTGATTTATGACTTGATTGATGACACGTTTGATTAATTCAAATGAATCCCTGCTATAAAAATATCATTGCCTTGGAAGAGCTCGTTTTGATTATTCATTATGTTTTTTTTCTCTTTCCATAATAGCATTTTTGATCTTCTAACCTTCTATACCTTCTAAGTTTAATCTATCTCCATTTTATGTTATTATTCGTTCCTGCTATGAAATGTATGACTTATAGTTATATATAGATCTTTTGGTTGCACTTTATTTGGTTGAAATTTGATTAATAAATGCACTACCAGATACAATAATAAGAAAAAATATACATGGCCTTAAAAAAACAAGTTATCAGCAGCTTGACGTTGATACTCGTCATAATATTTTTTTTTAATTGGGAAGTTTTTTTCTTGGCACATGAACATTCATATTATTTCTTGACTGCATGATATTGTCTATAACTTTATTATTATTATTATTTTGAGGTTACCAATATTTTTTTGTTGCACTTTATTAGGTTGAAATTTGATTCAAAGAGGCACTACGAGATATAATAATAATAAAAACATGGACTTAAAAAGAAACAGGTTACTAGCAGCTTGACCTGGATACACATCATATATATTTTTTTTAATTTTGAAGTATTTTTCTTGGCACATGGACACTCAGATCATTGTTTGACTTTAAGATATTGCCTATAACTGGCCTTAAATAAAAGCGCAGCTTTACTTTGAAGTCAATTTCCAAAACACAAAAATCATCGAAGTTTAACACAGTGTTGTTTATTAGAATTGGTTCATAAATAATGGAGTTATGGATTGCAGATTTTCTACGCAAGTATATGAAACCTTACTTTTAAAAAAAATATATTACCTATTGTTTCAAGTCTAGTGACTTTTTACATTGGCCAATAATACTGTCACCCTAACAGCGCCAACTTAGTTAAAAATAAAAATGGAGTTCAGTTACATTTTTAGTTAGAAGTAAATAACGTTGAAAAAGTTTAAATAGTTTAGTTACATAGATATTAGACACTACCAGATACAATAATAAAAAAATATATACATGGCCTTAAATAAAAGGGCAGCTTGACTTTGAAGTCAATTTCCAAAACAAAAAAAATCATCAAAGTTTAACGCAGTGTTGTTTATTACAATTGGTTCATAAATAATGGAGTTATGGATTGCAGATTTTTTTCGAAAGTATATGAAAAATTTACATCAGTGTATAATTGTCAGTATCTGTACAACGTCTCTGGAGCCTTTATTGTTATTTTTAGAAAACAAAGTTTTGAACAAAAGTTTGATAGATAGCTATTTGCGACAATTTAACAGTTTTAATTTTTTTTGTGATGCGCCACTTTTTGAAAATGACGTCATTGATACTCTTTTTAAATGGTAACCTAATTTTTTCTATAAACAAATTTGATAGTATTTCTTTTTCTCTTCACGAATATCTAAATATACCTTGAAAATGCATGATATTCCGTACGAAAAATATCTGAGATAATCGAGTTTAATGCCTGATGACAAAAATGTGAAAAATGAAAAACTGCTTTGGAAAACAAATGATACAAATGATAAGTTAAAAAAATACGATTTATGAGGTTGTAAATCAAACTGTATAAAAGTGCTTCTCAAAAATATAATGGTCCTTAGTTAATGAACAACAATGTGAGATTCTTTTGTGATGAACAAGTATAGTTAAATTTTGTTTGTAATGATTTTAATAAAGTAGAATATAAAATACGGAACACCTTTTTCACAAAAAAACATTTATTTACTAAATGCACATTTCGGCCGCAATGCAGCCATCTTCAGTAGCAATACAGTACTTTTAGTAAATAAATGTTTTTTTGTGAAAAAGGTGTTCCGTATTTTATTTTCTACAATACTCTCACAAGATCCATCTCATCATTTAATGAAGTAGTTTGTTTTATTTTTTGTGTAAAAAATACATAGTTTTCTTATATATTTTTGTTCTAATTACGATCAATCTTAGTTCATCATCAAAATTTCGATACGTTTCGTTTCTGTTAAACTTACCATAATCATTGAGAAACACTTTCTATTGCAGTTTAATTTACAACGTTATTTGATAAAGACAAACATTAGTAATTCGTAATTGTTAAACTGGTATCAGTTGTTTTCTAAGGCACTCTTTAATTTGTCACAATTTTTGTCGTTTGGAATTAAACTCGATTTTCTTAGAATTTTTGTTATGCAACCTCATGGTATTTTAGATATTCCTGAGGAGAAAAACAAATGCTATCAAATTTATTAATAAAATAAAAGTTATCGGGACGGTTTCGACCTTTACTACGTAGTAGTCCATATTAAAAAAAAACAGAGAAACAACTTGCTATATTTTTACCACAAATTGTTTATTGATATATCGACATATAGGTACAATAAAATAGCGGCTCGAGTTTCGAATTCTTACGGTCATTTTCAAGTTGAATTACTTGAAAATGACAAATATAAGAAATAAATAGAAAGTTTTTTTAGATTAATTAAAATAAATTATTTAAATTAAAATAACAATTTTAATTGTTGAACATCAAAGCATTCCATTGTGACATATATCAAACCTGACATTAAATTTCTAAGGGTTGATTTACTCATTACAGAAAAACATGATATCTTTCATAGTCCTCCCCCCTGTAAAGCTATAGACAAAATAAAAATGCAAAACTCTCTGAGGCACCCGATATGATACTATGTAGGCACCTATTTATATAAAATCGTATAATAATGGATTCAATAGATTGATCGATGTGGCTTTTATTTGTTGAAAATTCATAATTACTAATGTATCAAATAAAGTTACGCACTTTTTAAATTTTCAAAATTGTTTTTTATTGTTCACGACAATTGTTTCGCCACACTGTGGCTTCTTCAGGTGAAGAAATGATACATAAACTGTGTACAATTTGCTTAAGTAGTGTATTGATGGGGGTGGGGGTAGCTATTAACAAGTTTTAAAAATATTGAGGAGCGGTGAATGATTGACGTCCGTTTGGTCGTTAAGTAGGAGGCCGCTTAATTTCCTTTTGTTGATTTCCAGGCTTTCCAGGTGGTTAAGTTTCCTTCCTTTTTCTTCTTGATGGAGTATTTGGAATTTGGGGTCGAACGAATGTCCTTCCTCTCGTAGGTGGTTCGCGTACGTGGAAGAATTTTTATGATTAGTGAAACATTCTTGATGTTCCTCGATCCTTTCTGAGAAGGCACGACCTGTTTGCCCTACGTAAATCATTGGGCAGTCCCCACACGTCAACATGTAAACCCCGCTGCGGTCAGTTTTGATAATTGGACTTTTGTTATTTTTTATTATCCTACCTAGGTTGTTGTTTGTTTTAAACGAGACTTTCACATTTTTCTTTTTCAGGATGTTTGCAATTTTTAAGGATGAGGATCCTGAATACGTGATGGAGGCATACTTCATATGATTATTATCTTTTCCTCGTGGGTATATTAAGTTTGTAGTTCGTTGTTTAATTTTAGCTTTTAATATGGTATCAATGAGGTTTTCGTGAAATCCATTTTTCCGGCAATTTGTTTAATTATGTTCAGTTCTTGTGTATAATTGAGTTCCGTCATTGGGATGGTTAGTAATCTATGTATCATGAAATTATATGCTGACATTTTTTGTGATTTTGGGTGAAATGAGTCATTGTGGATGGTGTTGTCAGTGTGTGTTGGTTTCCTGTAGATTACGAAGTCATGTTTGTTGTTAATTTTTGATATTGATAAGTCAAGAAAATTAATCTTGTTATCTGTTTCTAACTCCATGGTGAACTGAATATTTTTATGTAAGTTGTTTAAAAGAATAAGGAATGAATCTAGTTGTCTGTTTGTTCCTGTAAACGCCACTATTACATCATCCACATAGCGATACCAGTATAGGCAGTTCTTAAAAGCCGTTGATTTAGAAATTTGTGTCTTTAACGTCTTTAATTTTTGTGACGAGTAAAAATAGCCTGGAACTCGTCACAAAAATTAAAGACGTTAAATTACCACCCAACAGCAAATTCGTTTCATTCGATGTAAAGAATTTATTTACAAACGTACCGCCATCGGAAACAGTCACAATAATAGATAAGATGATGACAGACAATGGGACAAATACTATTATAATCTCAGAAATTATAAATCTCCTGGAACTTAATATCGCTCAAAATTACCTAAAATTTAACGACCAATTCTAGTCCCAACCGGACGGATTAGCAATGGGGAACCCATTAAGCCCCTTAATGGCAGAAATATTTATGAATAACATCGAGACACAAATTTCTAAATCAACGGCTTTTAAGAACTGCCTATACTGGTATCGCTATGTGGATGATGTAATAGTGGCGTTTACAGGAACAAACAGACAACTAGATTCATTCCTTATTCTTTTAAACAACTTACATAAAAATATTCAGTTCACCATGGAGTTAGAAACAGATAACAAGATTAATTTTCTTGACTTAACAATATCAAAAATTAACAACAAACATGACTTCGCAATCTACAGGAAACCAACACACACTGACAACACCATCCACAATGACTCATTTCACCCAAAATCACAAAAAATGTCAGCATATAATTTCATGATACATAGATTACTAACCATCCCAATGACGGTACTCAATTATACACAAGAACTGAACATAAATAACCAAATTGCCGGAAAAAATGGATTTCACGAAAACCTCATTGATACCATATTAAAAGCTAAAATTAAACAACGAACTACAAACTTAATATACCCACGAGGAAAAGATAATAATCATATGAAGTATGCCTCCATCACGTATTCAGGATCCTCATCCTTAAAAATTGCAAACATCCTGAAAAAGAAAAATGTGAAAGTCTCGTTTAAAACAAACAACAACCTAGGTAGGATAATAAAAAATAACAAAAGTCCAATTATCAAAACTGACCGCAGCGGGGTTTACATGTTGACGTGTGGGGACTGCCCAATGATTTACGTAGGGCAAACAGGTCGTGCCTTCTCAGAAAGGATCGAGGAACATCAAAAATGTTTCACTAATAATAAAAATTCTTCCACGTACCCGAACCACCTACGAGAGGAAGGACATTCGTTCGACCCCAAATTCCAAATACTCCATCAAGAAGAAAAAGGAAGGAAACTTAACCACCTGGAAAGCCTGGAAATCAACAAAAGGAAATTAAACGGCCTCCTACTTAACGACCAAACGGACGTCAATCATTCACCGCTCCTCAATATTTTTAAAACTTGTTAATAGCTACCCCCACCCCCATCAATACACTACTTAAGCAAATTGTACACAGTTTATGTATCATTTCTTCACCTGAAGAAGCCACAGTGTGGCGAAACAATTGTCGTGAACAATAAAAAACAATTTTGAAAATTTAAAAAGTGCGTAACTTTATTTGATACATTAGTATCAAATGGATTCATTTAGTGCCACTTTTGAGCTCACTTTACTGGTGGAAGATAAAAATTTTAATTATTTTATTTTTTTATTTTATTTTTCTATTTTAAAGAGTTAAAAATTATGTACTACAAAAATTGCAATTAAAGTAAAACTTAGTATAGGATTATCATTACCTTTAATTGATACATTTTTTCGGGAAGCATTAGTAATGCAAGAGAAATAGGCAGTAAAGTGTGTCAAAACCGGAAGTCAAGTAATTCATTATTGCAAAAATTTTATTTCTATAAAAAACTATATAAATCCTAAGATATTCAGGATATTTTGTGGTATTTTTACAAATGTGATATTTTGTTTGATAGTGTAGAATTTTTACCAGATATTTTAACAAAAATATGAAATTTATTAAATTTATTTTTGATTCTACTTTGATAGTGTTATTATATATCAATGTTTATATTTTGATCGAATTCTGTTGTACATTCTGTGTCAAAACCGGAAGTCAAGTAATTCATTATTGCAAAAATTTTATTTCTAACAAAAACTATACTGCACAGAATGGTTATATATTATCTTGACACCTTTTTTATTGGAATCGTCAATAATAAAGAGAAATAGGTAGTAAGTAAGCCAAACATTGGCAGCAGCCATTATTGTACGACTTTATTCAACGAATTTTCTTTTTATAAATTTTGAGACATTTTAGTTAAAAATTTTGAATTGTTAATAGTTTTCTTATGAGTGCCAATTTTGTACATTTTTTTAATATTTTGATCGAATTCTGTTGTACCTACATTCAATTTTTGGTAGGTACTATACCATAATAAGAAATCCTAAGATATTCAGGATATTTTGTGGTATTTTTACAAATGTGATATTTTGTTTGATAGTGTTGAATTTTTACCAGATATTTTAACAAAATTATGAAATTTATGAAATTTATTTTTGATTCTATTTTGATAGTGTTATTGTATATCAATGTTTATATTTTGATCGAATTCTGTAAAAACAAAAATGTAACTATAACATCCACATGTGATACATCGTTTAAAAGAGAAAAAAATTACCTATTTATCAGGGCCAAAGCCAACTATGACTTCTATTTAAAAAAAACACAATTTTGTGTTGTATCTCGTTTATTAACGAAGATATCGAAATTCTGTAAAACTCATTCAATTCACCGTAAAAAAGTGCCTGAAGAACATGCAACTCATACCTTAATAAAATTATAAATAAATGAAATATTGATAAAAATCGAAAATGGAAAATAATGAGTTTTTGGCCATAACTCGAAAACAAAAGACGATAGCCAATTTTTATTTTCAGCATTGTGTTTGTCTTGGAAAAAGGATCGAGGATACGTCATCTGATTTTCTCTATCTCTTCTAGTTACCGAGATCCCCTATAGAAACATCCAAATTGGGCCACCCTGTACATTCAATTTTTGGTACTTTTTTCAATTAATTATAACTTACGAACCATCCTATATTTTTTTGTAATATTTGGTACGTATGTTCTATGTTCACTGTAGTGTCGATTACATAATAAATGAAAATCTTATTCTAGGTCCGGCCTTAAAAAAATATTAAGTAAGTTTCGACTCGAAACAACACCCTGTATATCAATATTTTAAAATTTTGTTTGCATATTTGGAAAGAGCAGAAAAAATTAAGTAACACTGAATGTATTTGGTACTTGCGCATACAACTTTGTTCCTTATTAAAAAAGGAAAAATTCCTGCCCTAAATGATTATTTTCTAGGTCTAATCAATAAAATTATAAACTATTTCTCATTCTCTTAATTTCTGGATCCTAACCTTAATGTAAAACGAGAGGACAGGTTCGTATTTGGGACAAAATATTATTATCGTAGGTTTCGAGTCGAAACCTACTTATTAATTTATTTTAAGGCCGGACCTAGAATAATATTTTTATTTATTATGTTAATCGGTGGTTCGTAAGTTATGAATAATGGAAAAAATCGACCATATTAATAAATCACCCTGTATATTGGTTATAAACAACGACAGACCCACAAAATATGGTTTATTTAGAATCACCTCGATGTGGCGCATCTACCATTACTGTATGCGCATTTCCCAATGAATCGCCCTGTATAATATATTTCATAACATACATTGATTTTTGACCTGGATTAATAAATTCATTGAAATTTTACATTTTTTCTGAAAATCAACATGTTTGACTTGAGTAAGATTTGAGTACAAACCTAACACCTTAGGGTAGATAGGTTTCGATTATATATATATATATAAGATTTGAGTAAATTTCTAAAATAACTAATTCAGTTGTAGTTTTAATAAAACATTGCAAATATACTCGTAAAATATATATAATGACATATTTAAAACGACTTTCGGATATTTAAAGTCATGGATATGGAATATGGTTGTTTTGAATGTGGTTGTTTTCAACTGTGTTAGTAACTTCTCAACTACGACTTTTCAACTTCTTAACTATGAGAGTGACTTCTCAACTTCTAAATTATGACAGTGACTTCTCAACTTCTTTACTTCTTAACTATGATAGTGACTTCTCATCTACATTTTATCAACTATAATTGTGTAATTGAATAGAAAAATCAACAAAAATATAAATTTGCATTAAAATTTTATGAGACATAAATAATTTGATCATCAATTAGTATCGCATTTTCAATACAAGGTTCTTCTAATCTCACACAATCAAAAACATCCCTTAGCTCCTGCACACGTTAGCAGTGCTTCCTGCGGGGCTTCCCGGGGCCGAATTCATTTTGATACCTCCATTCCGGATCCCCCCCTGGGAAAGTTTTCCAATAAAACGACTTCCGATAATAATGGGGGTTTTTATCGCTCTTCCCGAGCCAGCGAGGTCCGCGTGGGGCCCCCGAAAGCGCCCCCGGGGCCCTCGCGACATATTCGTACGATAAATTAACCGCGACGTGTACTCTGTTCGCTATCTCGGCTTCCGTTATTAATGAATTCGTTCCGTGTTTGCTGTGCCCGTTTTTTCTCGGTGGCTCCATGCAAATTAAATATTCGAATGAGTGATCGCCGGACATTAGAGCCGCGATGGAGACTTGGCCCCCTTATGCTCATTAATTTTTAGCAGTACAGCGACAGTGATGTAGGAGAAAAATGTTGTGGAGACTAATTTGTTATAAAGAGCTCCAACAAGGCAATACAAACAAATGAGCAAATGTGAGTAAATATGGCTAAGTAAAAAAAAAGTTTCGAGATAAATTCATTTCAAAATTCAAAACTTTATGACAAATCTAGTATTCAATATTTATAGTTATTGCAAATTTTTGCAATTGAATCGTTCATTTCAAATACCACATAAGTGAAAATAGTAAATTTTCTAGAAGCGCGAAAAAATGTTTGTCTACTGTCCAGAGTACTATACCTCAATAATTTAATTAATATGATTAATATTAATAATAATTGTATCCTCGTTTTGCAATATTTTGTTTCAGTAATTTTAGTAATTATTAATAATAATAAAATTGGTGTCTTACGTTTTGAGCAAGTTGGAAAATTTGACACCATATTCCTGAAGGCTCTGTATTATTTTCCACGTTCATGTTAAGCTTAGTAATATAATTAATTCAGTAAAAATTGTGTTATAACTTAACGTCTTAGTTGTCGATGGCATTTTAAGTTTACCTATTGGCAAAGTTTTCACTTAATAACGACACGGTCTAATAGCTTCGAGAATAATAACGGCCAAGAAGATCTCGGGCTTAATTAAGTTGGGAATAATTAATTCGTGCATAGATTGTTGTCGGTTACATTGGCCCATTAAATTCCTCGCGGGTATTGCATGGGAATTAACAGGCTGAAATTAAACTGTAGCGAAGATATATGCAACAAATATTACTGGTTTGCTTAGAACACAATTGTCAAGTTTAAATCGAAACTTGAAACATGTTAATTATGAACTACAAGATTACAGGATATGCTATTTTGTATTTTGAATAATATTTAATGGAATGTAGGTAATAGTTACGAGGAAAATATTTAATTGATATTTAATATAAGTGACAGTTTATATTTTTTGTTTTCGTTGGATTCAGAAATTTAAGTTGTTGAGTATCAGATTTTTTAAATTGTGTTGATGTTATTTTGATTGTGATATTGCAAACTTGTGCGATTTTGTTCTTCATTGGACTCAGACATTTAAGTCATGTGGTGGTCATATCAGATTTTTTTAATTGTGTTGATGTTATTTTGATTGTAATATTGCAAACTTGCGCGTTTTACTTTTTCATTTGATGCCTATTTTAGTCGTGTGGTGGTCATATCAGATTTTTTTAATTGTGTTGATGTTATTTTGATTGTGATATTGCAAAATAGTGCGATTTTGTTATTCATTTTACACACATTTAAGTCGTTTGGTGGTCATATCAGATTTTTTTAATCGTGTTGATGTTATTTTGATTGTGATATTGCAAACATGTGCGATTTTGTTTCTCATTGAACTCAGAAATTTAAGTCGTGTGGTGGTCATATCAGATTTTGTTAATTGAGTTGATTTGATTGTGATATTGTGACGTATTGAACTTTGTCAGTTATACCAATTTTGTATCAATAAAGAAATAATGACATAAATAAAAATGTAAATAAATAAGAAAACAAATAAGTAAATGAATGAATTAAAACAGTCTAAGGTCACAATCATCAAGTACCACTTTACTTTCGATTCGCTACTTAATTAATTATGAACTATAAGATCACAGGATACCTTCCGGTATTATTTTGTATTTTGTATAATATTTAATGAAATGTAGGTAATAGTTACGGGGAAAATATTTTAATTAATATTTAATATAAATGAAATTTGCAAAATTTTGCGTTTTGTTTTGCTTTCGTTGGATTCAGAAATTTAAGTTGTTTAGTATCAGATTTTTTATATTGTGTTGATGTTATTTTGATTGTGATATTGCAAAGTTGTGCGAGTTTGTTTCTCACTGCACTCAGACATTTAAGTCGTGTGGTGGTCATATCAGATTTTTTTAATTGTGTTGATGTTATTTTGATTGTAATATTGCAAACTTGTGCGATTTTGTTTTTCATTGGATGCATATTTTAGTCGTGTGGTGGTCATATCAGATTTTTTTAATTGGGTTGATGTTATTTTCATTGTGATATTGCAAACTTGTGCGATTTTGTTTCTCATTGAACTCAGCAATTTAAGTCGTGTGGTGGTCATATCAGATTTTTTTAATTGAATTGATTTGATAGTGATATTGTGACGTATTGAACTTTGTCTGTTATACCAATTTTGTATCAATAAAGAAATAATGACATAAATAAAAATGTAAATAAATAAGTAAATGAATGAATAAAAACAGTCCAAGGTCACAATCATCAAGTACCACTTCACTTTCGATTCGCCACTTTCGCTTTCGCAAAAATCATGCGCAATATCTGGGTGAATTATGAACAACTGCGCGCCTCGCCGCCTCCCTGATCCCTTAATTAGTGCGTGGTTTACGCCGCCGTGTGCGGCAAAAACTCACCGCCCCCGCAGGAACAACACCGGGCCCCCCTTAATCGCCGCCCACCGAGCCCAAAGTGCGTCGAGGAAGCCTCTTCCTGCGGCTGCGGGGGCGGCTGGCGCTCGCGCTATCGATCCCCACCCCGGATATTCTAATTAAATTGCGCACGGGACGCGTATCCGCAATAAGAAAATATCTGCAAAGAGATTAAACTTTAGGAATTTTTCTCTCAGTGCGGAAAGATTTCGAGTGGAAAGTACCCACAAATCTAAACTATGCAGCTCAAATGAGCAATAAACTATTTGTTTGGCTCCAAATTTTGCGCATTGCATTTAAGTTTTAATTAAATTGTGTGTTATTGCGGCAAGTAAGTATTCGAAGAGCAATTATATGGTTTATGGTTATATGGCAGAAACGAAATGGGTCTTATTTCCCAATTTCCAAGTCGAATGAGCTCACATCAACTCTGTCTCAGAATTGAATGGATTTTTGATGTTTCCATACAATTTTGTTAAAAGGAACAACACTTTCTACCTCTACACCATACACCTAATATCGTTGATGAAATAATTACAGAATAGGGTCAATTATCTTATTATTATCAGCTCATAATGTTTAACTTATATTAAAATCAAATTTCCGAATATATTTTGGAAAAAACCAAAATCGCAAACGTCCACTTCCTGTTGGGATTATATTTGCAAAAACTTTCGATTCCAGATTTCCCTTCAAATCATCGAAGTCTTTTCATGAACGTTCGTTTCCTTAAGACCTTTCCACTTACTTCACCCCACAAATCCCTGTTTGTTTGTGCTGTTGGCGCGGGGGTGGACGTGGGCGGCGGAGGAAACGACCGTGGCGGTGGCAGACGGCGACACCATTTCGTGCAACACGTTTCCGCTCTTTATCGCAATACCATCCGCGATAAATCAAGCGTGCGTCGCTGGCGCAAACGGGGGCGGCCGCGGGGGCGGCGGCCCTCATTTGAAATAATTACGTCCTGCGAGCGTAATGCGCGCGCGGCATTACTTTTCATTACGCACGGCCGGCGAAAGCAATGGATTCGTATTAATAAGGGCCTAATTATTATCATGGAAAAACTGGGGCGGATGTTACGGAAATATGGGTTAATTAGTCGGTTGTGTGCGTAATTGCTTGCATGGAAATCATTTATTATGTTTAATGGTATTGAAATTGCGTGACAATACAATTTTCTACACAAATAGGTAGGTACTATAATAATTGTTAAATTAATATCTATAAATAGATTTTTCTTATAAATGAAGAAACAAGACGAAGAACAAATAATAAAAACAACATAAACTAAGAAAAACAATTATTTTAATTTTTAATGCATTTTAAATATACTTATAAATGAAAAAAACAAGACGAAGAACAAATAATAAAAACAGCATAAACTAAGAAAAATAATTATCTTTTATTTTTAATACATTTTAAATATACTCATAAATGAAGAAACAAGACAAAGAACAAATAATAAAAACAACATAAACTAAGAAAAACTATTATTTTTATTTGTAATACATTTTAAATATACTTATAAATGAAGAAACAAGACGAAGAACAAATAATAAAAACAACATACACTAGGAAAAACCATCGTTTATTGTTTTAATACATTTTAAATATACTTATAAATGAAGAAACAAGACGTAGAACAAAGAATAAAAACAACATAAACTGAGAAAACCCATAATTAATTTTTTTAATACATTTTATATATACTTATAAATGAAGAAACAACACGAAGAACAATAATAAAAACAACATAAACTAATAAAACCCATTATTTATTTATTTAATACACTTTAAATATACTTATAAATGAAGAAACAAGACGAAGAACAAATAATAAAAACAACATAAACTGAGATAAACCATTATTTATATTTTTAATACATTTTAAATATACTACCAGTAAGTAAGTGCTCCTAATAAAGAAGAAAAGGAAGACAATATAAAATAAAGTAAATAATTAAATTAAATGTAAATATTACTGTAATAATATTTGAAATCATATATACAGGGTGTCTCTAAATTACGTGGACCTGACTTAACCACAGATTACTGTGATATAAAAAAAAACGGTTTAACCAAACTTAACGGGGAGCTGGAATTTGTGAAAGTATGTTTAGAAATAAAACGTAGCACTTTTTTCACAAAAAACATTTATTTTTTCTAAATGTGCATTGTACATTTGGCGACTGATGTGTACATTTAGAAAAAATAAATGTTTTTTGTGAAAAAGGTGCTACGTTTTATTTCTTAACCAAACTTATCTATATACAAATGCGTTTGGTGTAGCCAATATTCAGCTTTAAAGTTAATTTAAAAAAAAACTACATTTGTTTATGACAAGAGAACGTTTACATTGATTTGGATGTTGTTTGGTATGACACTCTATACGGGTATAACTCATATTTTGACATAATATTGTTATTATCAGTAGACCAGTAGTGTACAAAACAAGGGTGGCCCAACATTAATATAATCATCTGTTTTAATGACGAAGCAAATAACTATAAAAAAAATCAAATCGGACGCAGGCATTCATTATTAAGTTTTTTTGTATCTTTATAGTTTTTGATATCTGTTACAGTTTCGGCACAAAAAAAAATATGAGTGACTACCCTACACTCGTTTGGAAACAAATGTAATCTAGTTACCGGGTTGATGATGGTTTATTCACAATAATGAATATAAAGTACACTTACGCCGATAAAACAGATATGTTGCTGGTTTTAGGATTTTAGGAGCCCTAATATCGAGGAAGAAATTTTGGAAATTATAGCAATTGCTTCATCTATACGATATCTAAATAGTGCAAGAGCTTTTGCCAGCTGATTATGATCTACGTTTTGCGTTTTGCCGATTTATTCAGGAAAAAACTTATACTTCTTAACAAGAAAATTTAAGATTTGTTTCCAAACGAGTGTAGCGCAGTCACTCATATTTTATTTTTTTGTGTCGAAACTGTAACAAATATATAAAAAACTATAAAGATACAAAAATACTTAATAATGAATGCCTGCGTCCGATTTAATTTTTTTTTAATTTATTTGCTTTTGTCATTAAAATATATGAATGTATTAATGTTAAAAACAAATATATAAAAAACTATAAAGATACAAAAATACTTAATAATGAATGCCTGCGTCCGATTTGATTTTTTTTTTTAATTTATTTGCGTTTGTCATTAAAAAATATGAATGTATTAATGGTGGGCCTCACTTGTTTTATACACAACGGGCTACTGATAATAAAAATATTATGTAAAAATATACCCGAGTTATACCCGTATAAAGGGTCATATCAAACCACATCCAAATCAATGTAAATGTTCTCTTTTTATAAGCATTTTTTTTTAAATAACTTGAAGCTGAATACTAGCTAGACCAAACGCATTTGTATATGGATAAGTTTTCTTAAATCGTCTTCTTTTGATCCCAATAATCTGTGGTTAAGCCATGTCCATATAATTTAGAGACACCCTGTATATATAATAATAACTAAACAGATTACAAGTTTTATTATTAAATTAACAAACAAATATGCAAATCTTCTTAACCCCATAAATTTCTAACAAAATATTTGCGTTAGAAATTTATGGGGTTCCTGATGAAATGAAAATTTGAAAAAAATCACACAAACATGGTTTGTCAATTGTCATGGTGTGAACGTGGGTCATGAATCTTGAAATGGACCTCCTTGGATGACTTCTTCCTGCATATACCAAAATTCTGCCCATTTTTCACAAACCTCTGGGAAATTTATAATTAGGTGGCAAAATTTTATTCAGCAAAAAATTGTGGACACAAAACACTTAATTAATTATTTCGCCATCTTGCTGCGTTGAAAAGATTTGGAGCTCTTTGGAAATTTGTTTTAGCAAATTTACATTACTTGTACTTAAACTGTGATGGAAGCAGAAAAACAACGTAAACTATACAAATTCCGAAAAAAAAGTATGAAACAAAAATATAAGTTTTTATAATTCATCAAAACAAAAACGAAATTAAATTATGTGTTTTAAAATAAGTGTTGACACTTATTCACACACACTTGTTACAAAAATATGCCCACATAATATGTTGCTGATTCAAAATATTTCAAAGATCTACTAAAACTTTAGAAAATTCATCAAAGTGGTAAAGATTTCACGGAAATAAAAAAAAACTTGAGTACTTTATTAATAATAATCATAAAATTCAACAAAGTAGTAAAGATTATGGGAAATAAAAATCATCCGCAGGATAAATATTTTTCAGGAGTTTTCAGAAGGTGCACACCAGGCTTGAACTGTGTGAAGAAAAGTGTGGGGGGAAAAATTTATAATTAGGTGGCAAAATTTTATTCAGCAAAATATTGTGGACACAAAACACTTAATTATTTCGCCATCTTGCTTCGTTGAAAAGATTTGGAGCTCTTTGGAAACTTGTTTTAGCAAATTTACATTACTTGTACTTAAACTGTGATGGAAGCAGAAAAACAAAGTAAACTATACAAATTCCGAAAAAAAAGTATGAATCAAAAATATAAGTTTTTATAATTCTTCAAAACAAAAACGAAATTAAATTATGTCTTTTAAAATAAGTGTTGACACTTATTCACACACACTTGTTACAAAAATATGCCCACATAATATTTTGCTGAATCAGAACATTTAAAAGATCCACTAAAACTTTAGAAAATTCATGAAATTGGTAAAGATTTCATGGAGATTAAAAAAAAAACTTGAGTACGTTATTAATAATAATCATAAAATTCATCAAAGTAGTAAAGATTATGGGAAATAAAAATCATTCGCAGTATAAACATTTTTATTAACACCAAAGAAGATACAATCCTCCGGAGAATATATCTTCTTTGGCAATACCCATCATAAAATAAGTGTAATTCTGGAGATGGAATTATGCCCACATAATATTTTGCTCAAACAGAATATTTCAAAGATTCACCAAAACTTTAGAAAATCCATCAAAGTGGTAAAGATTTCATGGAGATTAAAAAAAAACTTGAGTACGTTATTAATAATATTCATAAAATTCATCAAAGCAGTAAAGATTATGGGAAATAAAAATCATTCGCAGTATAAATATTTTTATTAACAGTAAAGAAGATACAATCCTCCGGAGAATATATCTTCTTTGGCAATATCCATCATAAAGTACGTGTAATTCTGGAGGTGGAATTATACCCACATAATATTTTGCTCAAACAGAATATTTCAAAGATTCACCAAAACTTTAGAAAATCCATCAAAGTGGTAAAGATTTCATGGAAATTAAAAAAAAACTTGAGTACTGTATTAATAATAATCATAAAATTCAACAAAGTAGTAAAGATTATGGGAAATAAAAATCATCCGCAGTATAAATATTTGTATTAACACCAAAGAAGATACAATCCTCCGGAGAATATATCCTCTTTGGCAATACCCATCATAAGATAAGTGTAATTGTGGAGGTGAAATTATGCCCACATAATATTTTGCTGAATCAAAATATTTCAAAAATACACTAAAATTCGAGAAAATTCATCAAAGTGGTAAAGATTTCATGGGAATATTAATAAAAAACTTGAGTACGTAATTAATAATAATCATAAAATCTATCAAAATAGTAAAGATTATGGGAAATAAAAATCATCCGCAGCATAAATATTTTTCCGGCGTTTTCAGGAGTTCCACGCCAGGCTTGAGCTGTGTGAAGAAAATTGTGGGGGATTGTTTAAATTATGTATTATAAAGGATCAAAATTAGATTTAATTTTTTTTAGCCAACACCCTGTATAAATAAATCAATGTTTTAATAACTGCTATGGCTAATTACCGTCGCCAAGGAGCGATCCACCACACTTGTAATGTTTGCCTTATGAATTTCGCTGCATCCATACCGAGCCTAATTCTCGGGTCCACGGGGTTAGAACCTGCGACCCCTGGTAAGAGAGGGAAGTGCGCTAATCTCGCGGTTACCATCTGCTTATTGCTTATTTATTAGTTCATATTTATATTGCCTAGAATTGTGATTAAAGTATACCTACCTATTCGTGCATTCATTTTCATAATACCTACCTATGAAACATATCTGCAAACCAACTAAGATTGAGGTCGATGGTTCGAAGGGCTTTGTAAACCATCAACACAACCAATAAGAAATCCGCCTTAACTCTCGAAGAGCCACAAAACAATTGTTGCAACTGCACTTACCGCTTAATGCTATATACGCGCGCACTGATGGCGTTATTCAATCGTTTATTAAAATGCATAAAATGTACACGTTCTAGAACATTCCATGCGACGCCATTGTTACCTGTGTTTGATTGATATTGCGCACCGTTTTTAATTATTGGCGTAATAATAATTAGTGTACGCAAAATTCATTGCAATCAAGCCATTCTGGCAGAATTGGCGATTAATTGCACATACCGTGAGTATCGAGGCGTTAATTATTAACACCTGCAAATCGATTTGTTTGTGCGGGGTGCAATGCATATTGGGCGTCCATGTTAATTACGGTGGGCCGGGCCATTGACAAATTCATCGATCTGCACGTAACCGGCCATCGGAAATCGATTCCCGATTAAACCCGGCACGCGTGGGCGACTAACCTTGGTTTGGTGGTCGTGGTGGTCCCGGGAAACCTGGAAAACCCTGCAGGAAGTCGGGAAATCGGGGAGCAGCAAGGGCACTTCCGGAGAATCACTCACTACTGGGCGTGATCACGCGTCCCTTCGTGATTAATTCGTCAAGTCAGTATCAGGCTGCTTAAGTCAATTAGCATGGGGATGCATATAGGCGCGCGGCGTGTAGTTGGCGATTTTCGCATGTGTGAACCGGATAATTGGCTTTGATGCTGTGATTGGTCGAGCGAAGATGTGCAGTTACCGAGGCGCACACAGACAGGTCTCGACAAGATATTCTTTGCCGATGGAAAGTCGGGGACGAGTTTTTGCAGCAAAAAACTGCATTATAATTTTATTGGGGGCAATTAGGAGTGTGCTCGGTTATAATTGAAGATCCCATTGTTGGTGCTATTTTAATTGGGCAAATATCTAAATGTGTGCACAATAATTAATTTTGGGATGTTTTTGTGCATTTCAATTAACGTTAATACATTTTGTAGATGTATTTTGTAAATTATAAAATATACAGAGTCTTGCATTTCACCTCCCGTCTTCTATAGCTTAGTTACTAATTAAGTTAACATTTTGATATTTTGCAGACTTTACTTACATAATAGGGCGTATTTCACGAATATATTTTTGTTTATACAGGGTGTCCCAAAAAAGTGTGAGGTCATGATGGTATATATTTTTAGATTGCATGCTATATATTTTGTTTTGTATTTGGGTGCCTTTTATGGGTACCTACACACCGCCAAAATTATATTGAAATCGTTTAAGTGATATCAGCAAAAATAAATAAAACTAAAACTAAAACAGTTTTGCACCATTAGTTTAAAAAATTAATAAAACATAAAATTAGTGCCCCGTTAATAAAATTATACAGTTCTTTATTAAATAAGGTCCGACAGTCCCGTTAACCAAGTTCGATTGATATGATATATACAGAGTGTCCGAAATGTAGTGTCAAACTTTAAATAAGGTCCGACAGTCCTGTTAACCAAGTTTGATTGATATGAATTATACAGGCTGTATAAAATTTAGTGTCAAACTTTGAATAACGTCCGACAGTCCTGTTAATCAAGTTCGATTGATATGATATATACAGAGTGTCCGAAATTTAGTGTCAAACTTTAAATAAGGTCCGACAGTCCTGTTAACCAAGTTGGATTGATATGAGTTATACAGAGTGTCCAAAATTTAGTGTCAAACTTTATATAAGGTCCGACAGTCCCGTTAATCAAGTTTGATTGATATGAATTATACAGAGTGTCTAAAATTTAGGGTCAAACTTTTGAAACTCTGTATAAACTTTTGTTTATACAGGGTGTCTTAAGAAAGTGTGACGTTATGATGGTATATATCTTTAGATTGCATGTTGTATATTTTGTTGCATTTGAGTGCCTTTTATAGTTAACTACATACCTCTAAATTGGTATTGTACGATATTGTATCAGTACTGAATGAAAATAGTTCCAGACATCAAATATTTTAATATTGTACACAAAAAATTGGACAGACAAAATTTGACAGTAGAATAGTAAGACATGAGTAGTGTAATAACTGACACGCTATAGTACTGGCTGTACAGTACTTACTCATGAATTAGTGGCATAATGACAAAATAGTACTCTAATGACAAAATCATCAGTCCTGGAAAAATCTTACTGAATTGGCAGGATAGTAATGTGCGAGCAACTTAGTAATATACTGGTGAATTCATATTGCGCGATATTGATGAGAATTACATAAACAAACAAAATTAGTACCGAGACAATATTTCCAGACATCAATTATTTTAATATTCTACACAGAAAATTGAACAGACAAAATCTGACTACTAAGAAATGAGTAGTGTACTACTGAATTTTTAGTATGTAAACTAATATATGTATTAGTATTGTACCGAGGAATTAGTACTGTCCTGAGAAATATATTGGTACTAAAAATTACTAAACATGAAAATATTACTATTACTAGAAAACTAATATATAAACAAATATATTGATATGTCTCACTCTACATTAGAAAAATGTGTAAACTAAGAAATTTGTAGTATACTAATGACTCGGTAAAGTACTGACGGTCTAGTCAGTACTTTATGTATTACACTCATGTACTCATGTATTTATATTAGTATCGTGCTGAGGAACGAGTACTGTTTAGAGGAATATAATAGTACTAAAAATTACTAAAATTTTAAAAAATACTAATATAAGTAGTAAGTCTGCAATGTAATAATTAATCGATATTGTGCTGACTGAATCAATATCATACAATAAAACAAAATTCTAAGCAGAAAAAAAAACAAATAGAGAAAATGCTAAGCAGTCATCAGATGTTTTCATTATAATAATAACATCAGTCTACACGAACAAAATCATTCATCGACATTTAGATATTTTATAATTGAAGATACTAGCATACTAACATACTAGATTGATATTAGATAGAAGCTACTAGCACTTGAAAATACTAGCACGCATTTAGGTATTTTATTATTGAAGATACTAGCATACTAACATACTAGATTGGTATTAGATAGAAGATAATAGCACTTGAATATACTAGCATGCATTTAGGTACTCTCCATTCACGATGTTTATTGCGTTTTTGGGAGTCTATGAATATCTAGTAATTTTCTTGGTAGTGTTTCGGAAATAACTGATTTTCCCAATGAAGCTTGTCAATTTATTTTAGGTTAAGTTGTTTTCAATTTGAGGTTATATTTTTTAAATGGCATTGCTGTTAGATGTAAAGTTTAAATTATTAGAGATGAAAATGGAACAGCAGGAAAGAAAATGAAAAATATTTAGACAGAAGGGAAATATTATTCTGGTTTCAAATATGCAGTAAAAATATATATTGATATTTTTAAAAACTAGTAGTGAAAAAAAAATGTGGTAGGAAGCAAATATCTAATAGACATCGATACAAAAAAAATACATCTATTTTTTGGTAATTAACTTCCGGTGCATCACTGAATCAGTTTGTCCAATATGACAAAAACAAAACCCAGCCAACTCGGGTACAAAAAGGTCGTGAATGTAATATATAAAGGTACTTCAAAAGTCTTTCATGGCACCATAGAACTGTTTATACTCACAAATTATGAATGTACTAACAAAATCTATCTGTATAGACAATGCGTGTACTATTAGTACTAAATGAAACAATAATATATTAACAATTTAGTACTGAACAGAGAAAACTAGTACGTATATGGAGTTAGAACTGACAAGAAATTTCTCAATTGCCAATTGCCAAAATTAGTAATACGTACTAACAAATCTCGTCTGCACTAATAAATTATGCAGTACCAATAATAGGCGATAGCAGATAATAACGCATGTTTCAGTACTGCCAAATAAATGAGAATGGCATTACTGCCAAATTAATTGAAATTATTGAGAGGCAAAATAATTGCCAGTACTCAATACCCATGAAATACTCATCTATATAATAACTGAATACTCAATAATATTTATTTGAAAGTTTTTAACAAATATTTATTTTTTGTGAGTTATTTGAAAGTTTTTAACATATATTTATTTTTTGTGAAGTTATTTACAAGTGAACAAAATCAGTTGCAAAAATTACTAATAGGTACTAATTCTAATTCTAATTCTAATTAATTTTGCAGTACCGAGAAATTAGTACTAGCATAATAAATTGGTGAGTACTGTACTGATTGACAAAAATAACACATACTGTTGAAACTAGTACTTACTATATTACCGAAATAGTACAATACTGACAATGACAAATGAATGAGTATACCGAGGATACTGAGTACCGAGTATGAGGATACTGAGTATACTGTCTTGAGAAATGCTTAGTACCAAAAATTACTACAAGTAAAAAAATATGATTACTGTTTTAAGCAAATTAGTATGTTAATTGATGTATTTTTCTTAATTTGTCATGTTTCTATGGAACGTTGACGTGTACCATGTTTATAGTTTGTCTTAATTTGCTGAGATCTTGCGCTGTATTTATGAGTATACAACTCTAAATCTCTACTGCTCTAATTAATTTTGCAGTACCGACAAATTAGTACTAGCATATTAAATTGGTGAGTACTGTAATGATTGAAAAAAAATAACACATACTGTTGAAACTAGTACTTCCTATATTACTGAAATAGTACTATACTGACAATTTATTACTACATAGAAAAAAAAGTATTTATACTGATACACTGATATACTAATACACTTCTATTGCTTGTACAAAGAGAGAGACAAAGCGTGTACTATTACAATCAGTACTAAATGAAACAATAATGTATTAAAAATTTAGTACTGAACAGAGAAATCTAGTATGTAAATGGAGTTGGAACTGACAAGAAATTTCTCAATTGCCAAAATTAGTAATACGTACTAATAAATCTCGTCTGCACTAATAAATTATGCAATACTAATAATAGGCGATAGCAGATAATAACGCATGTATCAGTACTGCCAAAATAATTTAGAATAACTCAATACTCATGAAACATTCAACAATATAATAACTGAATACTAAACAATATTTATTTGAAAGTCTTAAATATATATTTATTTTTTGTGAAGTTATTTAAAAGTGAAAACAAATTAGTTGCTAAAATTAGTAATAGGTACTAACAAAGGAATGTATACTGAGTATACTGTCTTGAGAAATTCTTAGTACCAAAAATTACAAGTAAAAAATATCGAATTACTGTTTTAAGAAGATTAGTTTGTTACTTGATGTCTTCTTCTTAAGGTGTCATGTTTCTATGGAACGTTGACGAGTACCATGTTTAGAGTTTCTCTTAATTTAGTGTGATCTTGCGATGTATTTAAGAGTTTGTCTACAAATCTAAATCTCTACTGCTCTAATTAATTTTGCAGTATCGACAAATTAGTACTAGCATAATAAATTGGTGAGTACTGTACTGATTGAAAAAAATAACACATACTGTTGAAACTAGTACTTACTATATTACCGAAATAGTACTATACTGACAATTTATTACTACATAGAAAAAAAATTATACTGATACACTGATATACTAATACATTTCTATTGCTTGCACAAAGAGAAAGACAAAGCGTGTACTATTACAATCAGTACTAAATGTAACAATAATATATTAACAATTTAGTACTGAACAGATAAATCTAGTACGTAAATGCAGTTAGAACTGACAAGAAATATTTCAATTGCCAAAATTAGTAATACGTACTAACAAATCTCGTCTGCACTTTTAAATTATGCAGTACCAATAACAGGCGATAGCAGATAATAACGCACGTATCAGTACTGCCAAAATAATAGAGAATAACTCACTGAATACTTAATAATATTTATTTGAAAGTTTTTAACAAATATTTATTTTTTGTGGATTTTTTGTTTGTTATTTAAAAGTGAAAAAACTCAGTTGCCAAAATTAGTAATAGGTACTAATGAAGGAATGAGTATACTATGGATACTGAGTACCGAGTATGAGGATACTGAGTATACTGTCTTGAGAAATTCTTAGTACCAAAATAACTACAAGTAAAAAAATCTGATTACTGTTTTAAGAAAATTAGTATGTTAATTGATGTCTTCTTCTTAAGCTGTCATGTTCCATGGAACGTTGACGAGTACCATGTTTATAGTTTCTCTTATTTTAATGTGATCTTGAGCTGTATTTAAGAGTTTGTCTTCATCTCTAAATCTCTTTTGCTCTAATTAATTTTGCAGTACCGGCAAATTAGTATTAGCATAATAAACTGGTGAGTGCTGTACTGATTGAAAATATAACACATATTATTGAAATTAGTACTTACTATATTACCGAAAGAGTACTATACTGACACTTTATTTCTACATAGAAAAAACAAGTATTTATACTAATACACTGATATACTAATACATTTCTATTGCTTGTACAAAGACATAGTGTGTACTATTACAATAAATGTAACAATTATATACTAACAGTTTAGTACTGCATAGAGAAAATTAGAACGTAAATGAAGTTAGTACTGACAATGAATTTCTCAATTGCCAAAATTAGTAATACGTACTAATAGGTCTCTACGGCACTAATAAATTATGTAGTACCAACAAATTTGTACCAGATAATAATGCATCTATCAGATCTGCCAAAATAATTGAGAATAACTCAATACTCATGAAATAGTCAACAATATAATAATTGAATACTCACTAATACTGTTCTATCTAGTACTTACTATATTAGCGAAATAGTACTATACATACTGACAATTTATTACTGCATAGAAAAATTGTAATTATACTGATACACTGATGTACTGATACATTTATATTGCTTGCTCGATGATAAGATGTATACTGATATTATTTTACTACTAGTACTAGTACTAGTACTAGTACTAATAATAGTACTGTGTCATCGCACTACTTTTTTTTTAGAACGTTTCTAACAATTTCTATCTGCAATGATATAATCTGTACTGACAATATCCTCATGTACTATTAAAATTAGTTCTCCATAACAATTAACGAAATTGAACCTCAATGTAACTCGAAACCACCATGTAAATCGAAACTCTGGACAAGTATCTTGCCCCATTCTTCCCACATTACGATCGAGCATTCAAATTCTGACCCACTTCCTTCACGAAGCCCGTAGTCTCTCGCGGACTTCTGCATCTAATCACCCCATTCTTTCCCCCCGATCGCGTCATCACACAAAGGGAGAGTGACTGGGGAATATCCGAACGTCTCGACGCACTTCTGAAACTTTGCCGAATCCGCCGCAATAAATTCCGCTCTCGTGCTTCCCTTACATCAGACGGTGTGCGTCTCCCATCGATCGCACTTTTTAATGCGGCTCGCATCGGGGGTGAAAAATTTATATACTCCGAGGAAACTATGCGGAATAAGGATAACTTTGGGGGGAATTGTGCACTGGAAGTTGAAGAATGCTGGTGGGCCCCGTAAACGTCGCGGAAAATGATGAAATTGGCTGCGGTGAGGTTTCTTGATGGATTGCAGAAGTTTGGTGCATGCGAGAATCGAAGGCGAAAATTTTTCGATAAGAAACGTAAATGCTCATAGAAAATTAACTATTGAGATATTTTTGTTTGTTGATGCCTGCGCATCATAAGCAGAGGGTATTTGCGTCGACCTAATATGACTACACAAATGTCTTGATTAGACAGTAAGCAATTAGAATACGGAACATATATTTTTAAAGTGGAATAATTGTGAAGTATTTTTAATTCTCGGACAGGTCGATTTTTTTTATTATAAAAATACACATTTTTATATTAGATATATCATTTGTTTTCGAGTAACCTACAGTTACTAAGGCAGTTATTACAATTAGCAAGTTAGTACAGTTACTAAGACCTACAGTCTTAAATTTTTTAAACGGCAAAATATTATTGACTGTTCAATTAATTGTCAAAATAACATCTTAAACCTTTTGCTACATATGAGCCATTGAAAACCATAGTAGTGTAAGTCCATTTTTCTTTAAATTCAGAGAAGTCCCTAAATATACAAGGGACATGTCCCTGGATCCATTTATGGACATATCTGAATTATTAATAATGGAATAATTAGGTTAATGAGCTCAATATTCAACTCAGTCAAGGGACCGAACTCAATACATCACTTATCGGCCGTTTTAGACCTTTAGGTAAAAATTAGTCTTTTTTACCTACAATACTTTGGTTTTCAACGCCTCCTATTTTGTATGTATAATTTATCAATAAATTAAAAACAATTAGATGTATTTATTGCCTTAATGCACACTGTATACTGTATCTGTACTACAATATAATATAGAAAAAAATTAAAAAATGGAAGGCCCTAAACTTATTAAATTATTTTTATTAGTACTATATATTTACTTATCTATTGAAAATATGTTGTTTATTTATTTAGTATTTCACCTCTTTTTCCCCGTGGTATTTTTCAATACCGGAAACGCTTTCAAGGTCGTCGAACCTGGCAAGTGTGTACGTGTAAGTCGACGTGCCAGCGACGCCGGATCCCCGGAAATCGCCTTACACATCCGGGACCTGACATTTTTCTTAAAGGAAAGCATAATCCCCCAGTATCGCCCCTGTGGGTTTCCGCCCTGGCGGAGCGTAATCGAGGAGACGCGCACACCGCCCAGGGTGGAATCCGAATGAGCGAAGGGATGAGCCCTTATTACCCGATGTGAGGGAATGGCTGCGACCCAGATTTCATCCGCTCCCGCCTTCCAACTAATTTGGGTCAATTAATAATATTAACAATCATTGTTACTATTGTCAGCTAAGATTTATAATTATAATAATTGTATTAAGTAGGTTCATCGTGACGCAAAATGGTATACATACAGGGTGTCTCTAAATTACGTGGACATGGCTTAACCACAGATTACTGGGATAAAAAAAGACGATTTAACAAAACTTAACGCAAACCAAACGCATTTCTATATATAGATAAGTTTTGTTAAATCGTCTTCTCTTGATCCCAGTAATCTGTGGTTAAGCCATGTCCACATAATTTAGAGACACCCGGTATAACGGTACTAGGCCGATATAGGTTATATAACAGACATGATATTGTAAAATCGAGACGCAGCCGATATTTTATAATCAACCGAGTCTGTTATATCCACATCGGCCGTATGTTGTTTTATAGTATTCGTGATACTAAAATAAAATAGGATTCAATTTTGCGAAATTATTTTCATAAACCATAATGACATATTTCAAGTATGCTGTGATGGTTGTGTAGTAACTCTTGTGAACACGAAAATAAATAACAGTCTACGGCTGTTAAATTTTAACGGCCGTGGCTGGTATCAGTTAAATAACAACCATGGAGACAGTACCGATAATATGTAATTACAATCAAGTGTCACCAAAAAAATTAACAATGCACGTATGCAGCAGGGGTCGAGAAATATCGATAGTTGGTTCTATCGATAGTTGTCGATTGTTAGATGGCTTACTATCTATAACTATCGATATATCGGTAAAAATATGTGCTAAGTAGTTATTTATTGTAATAGATACCAAAATGGCAAAATTAACATATATTTTGCAATTTTTGTACCAATACAATAAATAACTACTTAGTACATATATTTGCCGATATATCGATAGTTATAGATTCTAAGCCTTCTAACAATCGACAACTATCGATGGAGGAAATCGATGGAGGAAATTTAAATTGTTGTGTAAAAATGTTATCATATTTACATTTCCAACTTTAAGATGAAAACGTTTTTCTGATACAAGTTGTCCTGTTACACTGTACACATATGCACTATACACACCCAGTAATACACGTATGTTTTACAATTAATTTTCTGTTACTTGGAAAGACCGAAATAGTGATTAATGATTTGTATTCCATACTCAGTTATTTTCCAAAATAATAACAAATCTGTCTGTTCACTGGCTTCTGGCCTTTCCAAATATATTATTGTATTAATGATGACGTCCAAATTAATGGATTCAGCATTTGCATACTTTTGCAATACTTTTTCTTTGACATTCCAGTACAAAAATCCAGAAAAAAATAAAATAATATAAATATACGAAATTCGTTAACAATTGAATAAGATGTTAATCTAAACCAGCACAACAGTGCACAAAAAATTATAATTAATTGAAATTGAAATAAATATATGAAACTTTGCAGGGAAACAATTTAATAAGATATTAATCTAAACTAGCACAAAAGTGCAGAAAAATTGTAAACTAATTGAAAATTGAGTAAAATTGAGAAGGGGTTTCACAATTTTTGACCAACTATTTAGGAAACTTTCAGTGAATCCTATGCATGTATTAAATGAAAATTGCTTGAGTAACAGATCAAAATGGCAGTGAAAAATGCGAAATTCCATGATAATCTCTAATGACATTAATCGAAAATTATACGAATATCCATTAATTCGATATATCCTGAAGAATTCATAACATGTAGATGACAATTATTCGAAAATTACAGAACTTTTCTTTCTTCTGAATCAAATATTTTACAAGTTTCTAAATTCCAATTTATGAATCTAAACCAGAAGAAAAATACAAATAAATTGATAATTATTTAAATTTACGAAATTCGTTAACAATTTAACAATATTTTAATCTAATCCAGCATAAAAGTGCAAACAATTGAAAATAATATAGTTTTTGAAACATCCTAAAAAACATCACCAAGGAAAATTTCTTGAACGCAAATGGCAGGATATTCCAGTTCAAAAATCCAGAAAAAAATTAAATTATATAAATACACGAAATTCGTTAACAATTTAATAAGATATTAATCCAAACCAGCACAAAAGTGCAGAAAAAGTGAGAATTAATGGAAAATTGAAAATTGAAATAAATATATGAAACTTTGCAAGGAGTTTCACAATATTTGATCAATTACTTAAGAAATTTTCAGTGAATTCTATGCATTGTATTCAATGAAAATTGCTTTGTAGGAGCCCAAAAATTATATAAAAATGCGAAATTCCATGATAATCGCTAATAACATTATTAATCAAAAATTATATGAATTTGATATACAGTGAAATATTCTTAACATGTGGATGACAATTATCGGAAAACTACACAACTTTTCTTTCTTCTAAATCAAAGATTTCATAAGATTCTAAATTCCAATTTATGAATCTAAACCAGCAGAAAAAACACAAATAAATTGATAATTATTTGAATATACGAAATTCGATAAAATCCAGCATAAAAGTGCACACAATTGAAAATTATATAGTTTTTTAAACATCCTGTATAGCATTTAATGAAAATTGCTAGTAGATCGAAAATTGTGTAAAAATGCACAATTTAAAGATAAAATCTAATTACATTAAGTAATATTCAGTGAATTCTATGCATTGTATTCAATGAAAATTGCTTTAGGAGATATTTTTTTTTATAAAAAATCAAAAATCCATGATAATCTCTAATAATATTAGATTTTCAATTCCAATTTATGAATCTAAACCAGCAGAAAAATACAAGTAAATTGATAATTATTTAAATATACGAAAAATAATTTAATAATATTTTAATCTAATCCAGCATAAAAGTGCACACAGTTGTAAATTATATAGTTTTTGAAACATCATGTATGGTATTCAATGAACATTGCTAGAAGATCGAAAAATGTGTAAAAATGCAATATATCAAGTAATATGTAACGACATGAATTGAAAATTAGATATAAATTCATGAATTCGATATTCCGTGAAAAGTTCATAACATGTGGGCTCCAATTATTCGAAAATTCAAAAAATTGTCCTTCGTGTAAATCAAAGATGTTACAAAGATTTTAAATTCCAATTTATGAATTTTCCTTGCACATTATTAACTTGCACAAAAATCCAGATAAATTGAAACATCAAATTGAAACCATCAATATTTCTACGAAAATTTGCATATTTCTGTCCAATTTATGAATCTAAAGCAGCAAAAAAATACAAATAAATTGATAATTATTTAAATATACGAAATTCGATAACAATTTAATAATATATTAATCTAATCCAGCATAAAAGTGCAAACAATTAAAAATTATATAGTTTTTGAAACATCCTGCATAGTATTCAATGAAAATTGCTAGTAGATCGAAAATTGTATAAAAATGCAAAATTTCAAGATAAATCTAATGACGTTAATTGAAAATTAGATGAACAAAGCTTTTAAATACCAATTTCAGAATTTTCCTTGCACGTTAACCTGCACAAAATCCAGATAAATTGATGAAAACATCAATATTTCTACGAAAATTTGCACATTTCTGTCCAAAGTGCAATAATAACTAATAACTAATAATATTTCAGCTAAAATTTAAATTATTTATTATTATTTCAATGATTCTGTCGAAATTTCAATTATGACTTATAACATCCTAAAATGTAATGGAAAGAGAAGACACAAAATTTTATTCGTTGCCAAATTTTGAATTGAATTTTCGATCATTTCTGTGAAATTTACAACAATTATTGTAAAAGTTTTAATGATTCGTGCCATATTTAATTAATTATTTCCGTCATAATTAAATTTTCTACATATGTCAAAATTTCAATTAGTCTGACAAAACTTTAAAAACCATTGTAAAATTTCCAATTCCTATTCTAATTCCAATTGAATTCCAAAGAAGGAATTTCGTCATTCTTGTTATTTGTATATCCAGAGTATATTATAAGGGTGCCTATACGTACAAAGTTCTTGACTAAAAAAATATGTAGATAATAATCAATAGTTCGATAGTCACTTAAAAACTATGGATTGTAAACGATAGTCTAAACTATCGATACTATCGATAGTGCTATCGATATTTTTCGATCCCTAGTAATCATTATTCATACATTTACAATATAATAATTATTTTCTTAAGGTTGTTTTAATAAGTACTTACTGGTATTTGTTTATTTATTTATGTTATACTTTTCGACACCAGTTTTTATTATATTTTCTATTGTTTTCTTCCTTCTTTATTGGAGTACTTACTGGTAGTTTATGTGTTTAAATATAAAGATGTTCTTTTGTTCTTATTATATATATAATATGTTTCTTGTATGATATAAATCTGTTTTCTTGTTTTCATTATGTTTATTACGTGTTAATTAATTTGAGATTAATATGATGGCTGGTTTATGGGCCCAATATTCAACTCAATCAAAAACTGGATTAAAACGATCTCAATACATCACTTATCGGCCGTTTTAGACCTTTAGGTAATAATTAGCCCTTTTTATTTTCACACGCAGTACTCATATCACTTCCTATCTTTATGCCGTTTCTTGCGGGTACCTTTATCCCGTACCTCCCTACAAATACGACTCGGGATTATGGAACTCCAGCCCAGTAGAGTGCAAGGGACCACAAGGCACGGTTTGAGGAGGACGCAAACAGATAAGATTTTTTTACTGTTTATTCTTCACTTTTAACCTTCTTCACTTTTTTTTCCTCTTGATTTTATACGTAGTAATAAGCAAAATAATCAGGAGTGTAATTTTAGTCAATATGGAATTATGTCAGGTTAGGTTAGGTTAGGTTAGTTTAAGTTAGCAATCTAACCTAATGTGAAATTAGGTTTGCAAACCATTTTTTGTAAATTCCAATCCCATAATATCGTTCTGATGCATCAAAACTTATTATGACCAAATAATGTAATACACTACATTATAATTTGATTTAACCAGGGAACTGATTCCAGCGGTCTCATGTACTGTCACCGTTAAGAAAAATCTCTCACGCCCATCCCTATCACGAAACGGGAGCGTCCATAAACACACACTCGTGCCGAGGCAACTGGGAATCCTCCTGGCATCGCAATCCCTTCCGGCATTCAATAAGGCCGGCCCAGAGGAGCCCTGCCGCCCTGTCCACCCCCGGGGGCCGTCGCCTTGGCGCCCTTCTCGCATTTCTTTTCGATTATACGCACTTTTTTTCCTCGCGCGGCAATCGGACCCGGCTTAAGTTGACCCCGGATATAGGGCCTCGACGCCCGGGCTAATGGGGCTCAGCGGGGGCCCCACGAGTGTCGGAGATGGGGGCGCTGATGGCGCATGCCATCGGGTCCTCCCACGCATCGCAGCGCGTTCGGAATTCGAACAAGGATTTGATACAGAATAGATACGAAAAACATGTAGCTATTATAACGTCAATATTGCTTGAGCCTCATCTCTGCTTACAGATGTTGGCGTAGGGTTAATATTTTACAGTATTGAAACTATAACTAAATTAAAATCTAAATCTTCACCTGATTTTGCAGCCCGACAAAGTGTTAATCTGGATGATAAAAAAATTCCATAGAGCAGCAGAAATCAAACTCCCGGGGTTTCTGTCGGCGACGCTTTTTTTTGCTCCCGTCTGCTTTTAGATTAAATTGGTAATCGCTTTTGTGCAAATGAGGCTTTCAGACAAGCGGCCCTCAGCGTTTTAATCGCTTTCGAGCTTTTAATAGCCGAGTGGTTCAATCGGCGCTCCAACGCGGTCCCAACAATAAACCTTTCGGTAGCATTTATTCGGCAATTAAACCCTCACATTCTGCGACCTTTAAGCGCCACCGGAATATCACAAACTGTTGCGCGGATAAAGAAATAATCCGGCGGTAATTCCTGTTCACTGCATCACGGCGTCATTTGTTTGCTGCAGAAAAGTTAATTGAAGAGTCCATAGCGGGGATGCCCTATTACTTAATCGAGGACCCCGCAGATATTTTGTCTGCAAAATTATTTTAGTCGCTTTCAATAAAAAGAATTCATACGAATTGACATAAATCAAATGAGCACCCAAATTGGTTGATGTAGACTACTAAACTTCAAACGGTATCTCCCTAACACAATTAACCTCCAGAAAAACCTCCAGAATTGATACAACAACAGATCTGTTTAAAATACTACTGATTAATTTACCTCTGTATGTCTCAAAATTTAGCATCATTCCAAAACTAAAAAATAATGAACGTCCAAAGAGGTATTGTAACTTATGGATGAAGAATATAATTGGGAATAAGAATCCGAAGATGAAGACCCATTATATGAAAACGAAGAAGAAACTGACGAGTTAAGATATTGAAGAAGAAGAATAAGAGGAGGACGTGGAGAAGGAAAATACAGACTAATTATTTCATATACTCCAGATTTCTTTAACGGGTTAACTTTGGCTTTACAATTACATAAAATAATTGATAATTTATAATTTATTCTAACAGCGATATGTTGATTTTGTTTTTTAAAAATTTAAGCTTTTTTTTTTAATCAATAAGAATTATGTGAAAATGAAGAAGAAACTGACGAGTTGGATATTGAAGAAGAAGATGAAGAAGAATAAATAGGTAAAACCTTAAACTTATATATGTAAATGCTTGTTTTAGTTATAACTCTGAATCATTAAAAGAAGAGTACTAAAAATCTCTAAAAGTTCAACGTCCAAGAAGCACCTTTGACAATGTATTCAAAGCCTCAGTAGGTACTCTTTAGTTTCGGCTATCTTTCAGCCATTTTCAGAGGTGTTAAATTTTTTGACTTCAATATATATATATATATGATATAAGATTAAAAAAATTATAAATGTTTTGACTTTAATTATTTATTTATTTGTCAAATATTGTACTCAAAGATAGCCGAAACTAGTCTAGTACGGTGAAGAAGAAATAATAAAAATAATAAAAACAATAAACTATCTTTATCTCTAAACATATAAACTACCAGTAAGTAGTCCAATAAAGAATGAAGAAAAAAATAAAAAACATTTAATCTTGTATTTAGTCGTAAATATTACTTCGAAAATTTTGTCAATTGAAGAAGTATCATCATACTAAATGAATGATGGTATTGTTTTTGGACGTTTTCTCTTTCTTGACGCTAATTTATCACTTTCATTTAACTGTAGTTCGAACTTACATTTATTTCTGTGATATTACTCATATTAAGGTTCATAAATTCAATAATTTAAGTAATAACTGTAAGTCCTTAATCTTAACAAATTAATCAATTAAGATTAAGACATACAAATACTACTTGAATCATAAAATTATTTATTAATATTATTATGTATAATTACACAATAAAATTTGGCAGTGGAGTTAAATATTTAACGCTTTCTGGCATTTGTACTTAAAAATATGACAGGCTTAGACAGTGGAAATTGAAAATTTGGAAGAATTTGACACGGAGAGTTGAAAATTCACAATTTTCGATAATTGTAGTATATTTGGGAGTGGAGGTAAATATTTAACGCTTTTTGGCATTTACAGTTAAAAATATGACAGGCTTAGACAGTGGCAATTGAAAATTTGGAAGAATTTGACACGGAGAGTTGAAAATTGACGGTTTTTGATAGTTGTAGTTAAAAATTTGGGAGTGGAGTTAAATATTTAACGGTTTTTGACATATGTAATTAAAAATATGACAGGCTTAGACAGTGGCATTTGAAAATTTGGAATAATTTCACAGGGAAGTTGAAAATTGACAGTTTTTGATAGATGTAGTTAAAAATTTTGGAGTGGAGTTAAATATTTAACGCTTTTTGATATTTGGAGTTAAAAATATGACGGTCTTAGACAGTGGCAATTGTAAATTTGGAAGAATTTGACACGGGAAGTTGAAAATTGACAGTTTTTGATAGTTGTAGTTAAATATTTGAGAGTGTAATTCAATATTTAACGCTTTTTGGCATTTATAGTTAACAATATGATAGACTTAGACAGTGGGAATTAAAAGTTTGGAAGAATTTGACACGGGGAGTTGAAAATTGACAGTTTTTGATAGTTGTAGTTAAAAATTTGCGAGTGGAGTTAAATATTTAACGATTTTTGGCATTTATAGTCAAAAATAGGACAGGCTTAGATAGTGGCAGTTGAAAATTTAGAAGATTTTGATGTTGGAAGTTGTAAATTTACAGATGCAGTTAAATCATTCAGTAATGTTGATAGCTCTACATGAAAAATGTACAGTTCTTTACAATTGCAGTTGCAAATTTAGAAGTGGAGTTAAATATTTAACGCTTTTTGGTATTTTTAGTTCCAAATGTGACAAGCTTAGGCAGTGGCAATTGCAAATTTAGAAGATTTTGATAGTGGATACTGGAAGTTGAAAATTTACAGATGCAGTTAAATCATTGACTAATTTTGATATCTCTACATGAAAATGTACAGTTTTTTACAGTTGCAGTTGCAAATTTAGAAGTGGAGTTAAATATTTAACGCTTTTTGGCATTTGAAGTTAAAAATATGACGGGCTTAGACAGTGGCAATTAAAAATTTGAAAAACATTGACACGGGGAGTTGAAAATTGACAGTTTTTGATAGTTGTAGTTAAAAATTTGGGAGTGGAGTATTTGTAGTTCAAAATGTGACAAGCTTAGGCAGGGGCAATTACAAATTTAGAAGATTATAATACTGGAAGTTAAAAATTTACAGATGCAGTTAAATCATTGACTAATTTTGATAGCTCTACATGAAAAAATTACAGTTTTTGACAGTTGCAGTTGTAAATTTAGAAGTGGAGTAACATATTTGACGCTTTCTGACATTTATAGTTGAAAATATGACAGGTTTATAACACTAAATATGCAATTAATAAAAATTTACTTCCTCGATTTTCTCACTTATTTAAAAAAGAAATCTGGTACACATTTTTTATAGTTGTATTTGAAAATTTAAGACATTTTAGCAATTGTATTTGAAAGTTTAATAGATTTTGACAGTTGCAGTTGAACATTGACATTTTTTGACAGTTGCAGTTGAACATTGACATTTTTGACAGTTGCAGTTGAGAATTTGGCAGTTTTTGGTAGCAAATACAATCGATAAAATCGCAATAAATAATATATAATAATAAATAAATACAATAAAACTAAAATTGATTACACAGTGCCAAAAGTATCGCCTTAATTTATAATTTCAATCTTTGACTTGACACGTCCAGTTGTGTGTTAAAAACACAAAAAGTTTCTACACAGAATTCAGGATTCTAAAGAATTGGCTTATCAAACAAAAACTCAGTACTGTTAGAATGATTTTTTCTATTAGAAATTTAGGAGCATTTATTGAGCATTCAGAACATTGACATAATCTAGTAAACTTTTTTTTTAAATTTCATATAGAACATCCAGACAACTAATAAAATTTTGGATTGGAAACCACCCATAAAAATTCGTGATTAGAACGACAAAATTTTATAGAAGCTAAACAAAAAACATATCTCACGTAGAAACTATCAGTCATCATAATTATTATTTCGTATGAATAAATTTGAAGATTCTAATTGCAATTGAGGATGAACACAGTGTAATCACTGGTAATACAGTGTAATATAGTGTAAAGCATTGGACGTCCAATATATTGCAATGACTAAAACTTTGAGGATATATTTATTGGTAATAATATGCATTTTAATAATTATCTTTAAAAATATTGTAGATGGAGTGTTAATCATTATTAAAGTACAATTATACAAGATGCAACCATTCAAAAACTGATTACTTTTGACAATATCAAATACATCTCACATAGAAAACCCAGAGACCAAAAACGATTGGAAATCACTTATGAGGAATCGTGCAAATAAAGACGAAATTGCACCATACAGGCCAAGCATCAAAAAGATTTGAGCAAGGAAATACAGAAAACTAATAAGATTGGAGCCACTCATGTGGAATCGTCATCATAAAGACAAAATTTTGTAGAAGCGAAGCAGAAAACTATTTTATATAGAAAATCCTGACAACTAATAAAACTTCCGATTGTAAGTCACCCATAAGGATTCGTGATAAGAACCACAAAATTTTATAGAAGCTAAACAGAAAACATATCTCACATAGAAACTATCATCCATCATAATTATTATTTCCTATCAATAAATTTGAAGATTCTAATTGCAATTGAGAATGAATACAGTGTAATCACTAGTAATATAGTGTAAAGCATTGGACGTCTAATTTATTGCAATGACTGAAACTTTGAGGATTGATTTATTGGTAATAATCTGCATTTTAATAATCATCTTCGAAAATATTGTAGATGGAGGGTTAATCATTATTAAAGTAGAATTGTACAACATACAATAATTCAAAAACTGATTATTTTTGACAATGTCAAATACACCTCACATACAAAACCCAGAAACCAAAAACGATTGGAGGTCACTTGTGAGGAATCGTGCCAAGAACGATAAAATTGCACCATACAGGCCAAGCAATCAAAAAGATTTCAGCAAGGAAATACAGAAAACTAATAAGATTGGAGTCACTCATGTGGAATCGTCATAATAAAGATAAAATTTTGTAGAAGCCAAGCAGCAAACTATTTCGTATAGAAAATCCTGACAACTAATAAAACTTCGGATTGGAAGTCACCCATGAGGATTCGTGATAAGAACGACCAAATTTCATAGAAGCTAAGCAGAAAATATATCTCACATAGAAACTATCATCCATCAAAATTAGTATTTCGTATCAATAAATTTGATGATTCTAATTGTCTATTTCTAAGATGAAGTTTTAATCAGCTTCCAAGTTTGGTGGCAAGGGTGGAACGGTGGGCACCTTACAACAACAGGTTTCGGCTTAGTGGGTCTCATCAGTCCAGGGATTCCGAAAGTTAATCCCCAAATGTATATCGTCTCGCTTTTTGAACCGACCATGGTATATAATTATTATTTTCATTAATAAAAAGTGGATGAAATAATGTTTTGCAGGTGCCAATGCGAAACTTCTGCAGCAGTGCAAATGAAGCCGCCCCTTCCATTGTGCGCATTTCTCGCATTGTGTGTGCGTTATTTGCGTCGTGCGTTATTAAATTATCGATCCTGCGACGCGTTCATTTATGGAAAAACGGGGGCGATTCACCGGGAGTTCGTGGTGTTATTGCGGACACGTTGCACGTGCGATGGCGATGTTTGCCCACCCCCGCCTGACCAAACAGCCAAACCCCCTGGCGGTGGCCAAAGCCAACAAGGGCGCTTTTTAATAAAACACGTTATAAGCGCGTTTTTTTACCATTAATCGCCCATGTAAAAAATTACGCCTAGTGTGGATTTTAAAACGCCAGTTTTGGGGGTAGAATGTTTAGTCTACATATTATATTAAAAGGGGGAAATTTAACAGAATTATTGTAAAAATAATTCTGGTACACATCAAAATTCACATCAACTAAACTACATACTTATCGTGTATAAGTACAATGTTGATCATTATGATACTAGATTATGGCACATATAATATTTCTCTTTGTGCTCTTAAAATTATTTCAGTTCTTTTAAGATCAAAATTTATATTAGGTATAGATTTTTCATTACTGCAGAATTATGATAGATGCATTAATCAGGCATTATATTTGTTTAAGACCATTTATGTACTATAAAAATAACTGAAATGATTAAATTTACTAAATTTCCGTCGTTCGTGTCAGCACAGGTAATTCCATTAAAACCCCAGACGCCGGCAGTACCTGCATGAGTAAATATTTCCGCATTAACGGCCGAGTAATCCTTATTTCCGTCTGGGAGCGAAATGAAAACGCGCTTCCGTATGTATCACTTAAGGCCCCGGTAATTGGGACCGACCCGGAGCCCCCGGCAGGAATTCAATGCGCCCGCAGTTACACAATTTATAAATAAACTCGGTGGGATTGCGCCGCCCCAATTTACGGCCCTGGAGTTTTTCAGCCGGCCGGATCCGCGATAGTCCGGCTCATTGCACAAGTTATTGCCGGAGTCCGCGACTCCGGGCCCTCCTTGGCCCCCCCCGGATTTTTTTATCCTGTCCGTCCGAGTTACGACAGGCGGCGGTAATTTAGCGGGGGCGGAATCGCGCCCACGATTAATCGCCGAGGAGGAAAGGAAGCAGATGCGTGGAAATTGTGTTTTACGCGATGGGGGCGGGCAAGTGGAGCAAAAAGCGCGAGGGGTTAATTGTGATGGGGGTTAAAAGGTCGTCCAGGGCTTAAGTGGGAAATGGTGTTGCTCGTGGTGTTAAAAATTTAGCTTTCGTGGTGGTCATAAATTAACACAGCTAAACTACATGCTGTGCGTGATTTTTCGGTGAGTTTATGCTTACGCGATTACTATAGTCGTTTGTCGCTTTTAAGACAATTATTATCATTTATCAGAGAAACTGTCGTATGTTACTGAGACACTGTTTTATTACACTTGTTCCTGGCGCAATTTCTACAGACATTCATCGCTTTTACGATTTTTTTTTCGTGTAGTGTTTTAATGACAATTTTTCTCATACCACTTCCATCCAATAAAGTTGTAGAAATTTAGGAAATCAGGCCAATGAAAACATTATTACAGTTCAATTTTGCTATGTTAAAATTGTTACAGCTATAGATTTTTACATTCACATTTTGTTATAAAAAAAACTCTTAATAATAAATGTCATCCCAAAAAAAAACCGATTATTTTCCCGGCTTAATGATTTTATTGCAATTTTTTCTGCGTAAAACAACTCATATATTGCGATTATTTCTTTTATTTTCCATATCCAGACAAAAAAAATGGCCAATATTTTTCTGCTGCGATTGCATTATCTAATTTTTGGAGGCCATGTGGTGTGCATTCTTTCACGATAAATGAATCTATGCGACAGGTATTCGTATTTAGTCATCACAGATTATCGCCAAAATTCAGACTTGGTACTATTATAGATGCTAATTTTAATCTAGAAATTGCAAACAAAATAGCTACAGATTTCGAAATATCTTTAAAGTTAAGGTTACAATAGTATAAAGTCAGAGAAAGACTATGAACTTTATAGGAGAAAAAATTACACTCCAGTATCTACAGATAACTACACTATGCAGAATAACTTCTAAAATATTATAAGTGGTGGTACTTATAGCAGATTAATCCGAGATATTAACAGTCACAAACAAATGACAGTAGAAACGCTTTAACGAAATATTAAAATCATAAAAGCGACGAACAACGTAAAAAATGCGTTACAGTACAACTCGGTGATTATAGGAGACACCAGTTGATCCAAAATATAAATTCAGATATCATTTCCCAATTATGGATACAATTTTTTTTACAAGAATAGATTGAAATCTTGACACAACGTAACACAAACTTAAAGCTTTTATGCAAAGGGTAAGCTAGTAAAATTGGAAAGATTTCAAGTGGCTAAAACAAACAAAAAATGTTTTTTGGTACTTTAAAAGATGGATAGATGGAAGGTATGAATGGAAAGTCAATGAGATACCAATTGGTGCACAATACAAACAAGAATATCTTTTGAAAATCATATCCAACAAAAAGTTTTTTTACAAGAATAGTTTGGAATCTTGACACAACATAATACAAACTTAAAACTTTTATGCAAAGGGTAAGCTAGTGAAATTGGAAAGATTTGAAGTACCTAAAAAAATTTTAAAAAATATTTTTGGCTTTTAAAAAAATGGATGGATGAATGGTAAGAATGGAAAGTCAATGAGTTACCATTTGGTGTACAATACAAACAAAAATATTGCTTGAAAGTAACATGGAACAAAATAATGCGCGTCATTTTTTTTTTTCATTTTCATTCACTATTCATTCACACCTGTTAAATTAACAAAATACATTGATATATTTTTGGCCCCTTCAGATCTTCCAATTTCACTAGTTCTTTTTTCAGGTCAGGACCATTCTCGTTTCGAATTTGTAAATTGAGTTGCTTATTGTCATGAAATCGGTGGATGGCAGTTCTAAAATTTAATGTAAACTGTTTTAAATGTTTAAAATGGCACCGTATTTCGGCCATAACACATACCTCCAAACTCAAGAAAAAAAAATGCTGCCATTTTCAAAAATTTCGATTAAGGCAGTCCTTGAAAACAAATGATTAAATTTTAAAGCAGAATTGTGTATGTTTCTAACATAAAATCTTATAAAATAATTCATTCGTTAATTCCTATGTAAGGTGTCAAAATGTTACGGAGTATCATTTTGGTCATTTCGCGTACTTACAAACTCAAGAAATAAATTAATTTGCTGCCATTTTCAAATATTCCGATGAAGCCAGTCCTTGAAAACAAATGATTAAATTTAATGCTGAATTGTTAATTTTTCTAACATAAAATCTTAAAAAATAATTCATTTGTTTATTCTTATGCTAGGTGTCAAAAAGTTTATGGTGCCATTTCGGTCATTACGTACTACCAAAAAAAAAAAATAAGATGTTGCATTTAAAAAAATTCCGATCAAGCCAGTCCTTGAAAACAAATGATTAAATTAAATGCAGAATTGTGTATGCTTTTACTATAAAATCTTATAAAATATTTCATTTGTTAATTCTTATGTAAGGTGTCAAGATGTTTACGGTGTCATTTTGGCCCTTAAGGAAACTATCAAACAAAAAAAGAATTTCCAATTTCAAAAACTCTGATTACGCCATTTCTTGAAAAGAAATTATTGAATTTAATGCAGAATTGTGTATTTTTCTAACATATTTGTTTTTGTTATTTTTGTTATAGTTTCAACAGTTTTAGATTATTTGTTTTTCATTTTTCACTTTAGTATAATTGAGCGATAACTCCGAGGATACGAGATATGTATACATGTCCGTAACAACATGGGCGTAATATGAGGGCGTAATGAATTAATTACGCCCTAGAGTGTACTTTCATGAAATCAAGTCCATAACAACCAGGGCGTAATAAGAGGGCATAATGGATTCATCACGCCGTGGAGATGCAAATTCTGCTTTTTTAAAGTAAAAGTGAAAAATAAAGTCTTGTATGAACCACAAGTCTTATATGTCAAAATGATTACGGCGTCATTTTGGCTATTAAGGCAACTAATAAACTCAAGAAAAAAATTGAGATGCTGCCATTTTCAAAAGTTCCATTTTCATTTCTTGAAAACAAATTATTACATTTAATGCAGAATTGTGCATTTTTCTAATTTTGTTTATTCACGTGTATTATACAAGATTTTTTTCCAATTTTGGAATTTTCTTTTCTTTTATTGATTAGGTAATTTATTTACATAAATGTTAATTGTACTAATATTAATTTGATGAACTCTTAAACGAGGAAAGTGGACTCTATTTTCGTCAGAAGATTTCCAATTCGTTATCAGAATTGAAGACTTTGCAGTGTTACATTGTCAGGTGAGATCAAAAATTTCAAGGATAGTGCCTAATTACGTATGTTTTACTTTATTCACGTTGTCAATGGTTATAGTGAATAAAGTGAAAAGGTAAACATTTTATTCACCCATTCAATTAAAGTAATGTTTTAATGATGAGATTCAATATACATATAATAGTTATTTATGTTACAAGTACGCTAAATAGGTGTTTATGGACGCGGCCGGAAGATTAAATGGCGAGGCGTTAGCCGAGCCATTTAACCGGCCAAGTCCATAAAGACCATTAGCGTACGTGTAACATACAACTTTTTTTTTAATTTGTACACATATTGATTTGAAAATAATATTGAAATATGTTATTTCCAACCATAACAACAGTGTTGTTGTTGACAAATTAAATTTGACAAAATGTCAGATATCGAAGATAATATCGAAGAAGATTATGATTTGCCACCAGAAGTTATCGAGCAAGCTGCACAAGCACAAAGTCGATTGATGCCCGTGAAGTCGGCTGCCATTTACGAAAAAACGTATAAGTTGTTTTGCGATTGGCGCAACAAAATGTCTGTTCGAAAAACTTCGGAACAAGTCCTTATGGCTTACTTAAATGAGAAATCGAAACAAGTCAAACCATCTAGTCTTTGGTCATATTTTTCAATGTTGAAGAAAGTGCTAAAAGTAAAGGAAAAAGTGGATATTAGTAAGTAAGTTCTAATATTGCTATGTATAAATTCAATACTAGATTTGTATAAATTGTTAGATATGCTAGTGCTCAAGAATTTTTGAAAAATATTTCCCGAGGTTACCGACCTAAAAAGTCAAAGGTATTATCTAAAGAAAATGTCATGGCATTTTTGAAAGAGGCTGATGATTTCCATTTTTTATTTGCAAAGGTAGGTAAACTGTATTTCTGCTAGACAAACTGATGTACCTATATCAAATCTTCTCAGCTTGTGGTTCTTTTTGGAGTTTTTGGTGCTTGTCGTCGCCAAGAACTTGTCAATTTGACGGTAAACGATGTGAAAGAGAATGGCTCATTTTTACGGGTGTTTCTTGGAGCGACAAAAACCGACAAAACAAGATCTTTCGTAATTACGAATGATGCTGATGGATTCAACGGTTATATGCTTTACAAAAAGTATTTGTCATTGCGGCCAGGTCATGTTAAAACTACAAGGTTATTTTTAACTTATCGCGGAGGAAAATGTACTGTACAGCCAGCTGGAATACACACAATAGCAAATATTCCCCAAAAAGTTGCCGAATATTTAAAACTTCCGGATTTTAAATTATACACCGGACACTGTTTTCGGAGAACATCGGCCACTTTGTTGGTAGAAGGTGGAGGTGATGTATTTGCGTTAAAAAGTCTTGGTGGATGGCGCTCAACGAGTGTAGCGGAAGGATATATTGAGGAATCGGAGTACCAGAAAATGGAAATTGCAAAGAAAATTACAAATTCGGCGAATAAAACTGCTGATGACATTCCATCTACATCATCTGGAATCGTCTCTAATAGCAATGAACAAACGATTATGAATGATATATGTGACGACGGAAGAATTACGCTTAGTGGACACTTTAATAAATGTACGTTTAATTTCAGTATTGTAAAGAAAGATAAATAATTTGTATGTGTTTAGATTATTATTATTAACTAAATAATAATTAATTCGCAATCTCGTTCTTCTAGTTATATCGTCCTCTCGTATCTCATTCTCTCTATCTCGTTAAACAGAAAAGTCCGCTGTGGCGGTTTTTAACGTCCGTTGCTATAAAACAAAAAATTTAACGTCCGTTGCTATAAAATATTGTAGCATTGCACATAAACGGTTGTTTAGATTGTTTGTTATAACGACGTTAATGACGTCTTTATGAATACAAATTAAAAAAAGCATTTTAATAATGCAAATTGGAAAAAATATATTAGTTTCAATTTAACCCAATTTTATTATATTTTTTGTGGTTATTGGTTCAGTTTACTGGCATAATTGCCCACAGGAGGAATGTCTTTCGCAAAGCTTAAACTAATCAAGAATTATTTGAGATCCACAAGTTCCCAGACTCCCCAAAGATTAGTTGTAAGTCCGTGATGTCAATTCAAAGTGATATATGTGATAAACTAGCTGTTGGTGTAATTATTGGTGAATTTGCGAGTTTAAAAGCCAGAAAAGTTAATATCTCAGATTTACGTCTGCTATAATTATCATCACTTATAATATTATACTAGTTATTCGGTATTCTGTAGTTATTTGTACTGTATTTTTTTACGTTGTTAGTCGCTTTAATGATTTTAATTTTACGTTGATGCGTTTCTACAGTCATTTGTTTGTCACTGTCACTGTCGTAAAAGCTAATGAAAACTGAAAAACAGACTGCAAAATCGACGATAAATGAAAAAATGTTGACGACACATGGCAATACATAGAATTTGTGATATCGTTTACTCGTGAAAGTCGTAAAAGTTAACGAAAACTGAAAAACTGACGATAAATGACAGTAGAAACCATGTTAATGACAAATGACAATACATTATATTTGTGATATCGTTGAGTCGTAAAAGCTAACAAAAACTGAAAAACAGACTGAAAAACCGACGATAAACGACGTAGAAACAATGTTGATGACAAATAACAATAGAATTTGTAATATCGATGAGCCATAACACTCGAAAATGCTAACTAAAACTGAAAAACAGACTGAAAACCTTACGATAAATGACAGTAGAAACCATGTTAATGACAATTGACAATGCAATTTGTGATATCGCTGAGTCGTAAAAGTCGTGAAAGCTAACGAAAACTGAAAAACAGACTAAAAAACCGACGATAAATGATAGTAGAAAATGCCAATAGAAACCATGTTAATGACAAATGACAATAGAATTTGTGATATCGTTGAGTCGTACAAGTCGTGAAAGCTAAGGAAAACTGAAAATAAACTGAAAAACTGACTATAAATGACAGTAGAAACCATGCTATTGACAAATGACAAATAGTAACGTATCATATTACGTATATATCGTAATATGTTATGTTACAAACATCGTACAATGTTTTATCTACTATCAATGTTTAGCTGTTTTTTATTTTTAATTATATTTTCTATTGACGTAAAGTGTACTTTACCATACTAGTGCGGTAAAGTACGTCATTACAATCTGAAAGTGAACATCGTAAAGTTTGACATTACATATTGATAGTAGATAAAAAATATTACTTAAAATGTTTGCAATAAAGTAGCATACTTTATTCATTTTATTCAATACGATAGGATGTCCGTTGATAAATGAGTGATTAAATAATTGTTTCACAACCTTTACGTACATAACTTCGTATTAAAGATTATTGTGATAAATTTTCAAGATAACCAAATAATAATCGCATTGAAACCGCACAATTGTCGGTGCCAATGATTGAGTTTTTGGGCCGATAATTGCGAAAGAACGAGATTTGAAAACACAATCGTATTACAGGGCAAAATCTCAGAATGATAACCTCGTTAGGGCAGCGAAGTCTGCGGCCACTCAGGAGCCCCTGGAAATACATCAATAGCCCAGGAAATGACCCGTAACATCATTACTTCCCTACTGTTTGTATCAGCTTGAAAAGCGACGATTAATACAAAAGAAACAAAGGCCTCGCTTGTAACGTGACCGAAATGTACGCACAGCGTGAAGCATTTACTTACACCGTGTATTATGCCCGCTGACCTATTTGCCTTTTTTTATGCGGTGATTTGAGAGAAATATATCCAGTGCTCGTTATTATGAGTGTGTGCTGGTTAAAAACGCGGCTGCACTAAAAATAACACAATAGACGTTGATGTGGTTACAGGAACAATAAAAAAGCTTTACTTGCGCATAGAATAATTGAAAATGACAATTACCCACAGCAGCACAAAGTTATTTAATCTAAAAACTAACCTTTTAATTGGCACTCAAAAATTTGTTATAATTACAAAATAAAACAATTACTTCATTAATATCATATAAAATATATTAATTTGTGACTACAATATTATTAGCATCATCCGCCTCGAAGGTCCTAATTAATCGAAATAATTTTATTGCTGGTTTTCAAGAAAAGTGACATATACCAAAAAAACTTTTGGCGTTAAAAGTATAAAACTACAAATTGTACATATATTGTGGTGAAAGACTACTGAGAATATCTTGCGGGCAATTACCATTGCAACAGCATAGTAAGATATGGGTCTCACAACCACGTAAACGAGGGATATTTATTTTCATTTATGGGCACCGAAACCTAATTATTGTAATGAAAAATTATTTATTGATTAATTAAATAATTTTTCGTGAAAATGCAATACCTAATTATACCTCTTATTCTTATAATTAAGAAAAGACTGGAAAGCGATTTCTATGGCCTTCAAAAACAAACATGGCGATTCATCAGGACCCAGAAGAAAGAAACAAGAGAACTCATACCAGTCAGCCAAATAAGCAAAGACACATGGGTAAAATACTTAAAAGCTCTTTACCAAAAAAACGAATCTAACCAGCCGAAAGATATGCCAGGAATCAGCATAAGCAACAAAACAACGATAAACACCGAAGATGTCCAACTAGGACTTAAAAAGCTAAGAAACCGAAAAAGCGCAGGACAAGACGGCATCACTAACGAACTCCTAAAATATGGCGGAAAACATCTAGTCGAACAGCTAAAAATTCTAATTAACAACATACTCACGCAGGAGTTGATCCCCGATGAATGGCGAACTAGCATTTCAATCCTGTTATTTAAAAAAGGAGACCGAAAGATGCCATCAAACTACAGAGGAATAAACCTACTATCGACTACCTTAAAATTAACAACGAAGATTATAACAAACAAAATAAATGAACTAACCACAGTATCGGACGAACAACAAGGATTCAGATCAGGGAGGTCATGTACAGACGCCACATTTGTAATAAGACAAATAGTAGAGAAGTCCATCGAATACAATAAGCCCGCATTCCTCTGTTTTATAGATCTGGAGAAAGCCTTCGATAGAATCCGTCTTGAAGACATCATATATCTGCTGCATGACAGACAAATACCACACAACATAATTAAAACCATTGAGAACATATACACAAATAACCACATACAAGCCAAAATCGACAACGAATTCACGGAACCAATACCGGTGCAGAATGGTATCCGCCAAGGGGACTCCTTGAGCCCATTACTTTTCAACATAGTAATGGATGTAATCATAAAAGACGTTCGAAAACTAAAAGGCTATAAAATGGGAAAACAACAAGTAAAGATATTATGTTATGCCGATGACGCGGTACTGGTGGCGGAAAATGAAGATGATCTTCAGAGATTACTATTTCAATTTAACATCACGGCAAAAAAGCTAGGAATGACAATAGCAACATCAAAAACAAAGTGTATGACTTCATCAAAAACACCAATCAGATGTAAGTTAGCGGTAGACGATGAAATCATCCAGCAAGTAATGCAATTTAAGTACCTGGGCATAGAAATATCAAGCTTTGGAGACATTGAAAACGAAGTCAGAAACCAGGCGTCAAAAGCAGCAAGAACAGCGGCCCAACTGAACGACACGATATGGACAAACAAACACCTACAAACAGTAACCAAAACCCGCATCTATAAGGCAGCTATAAGACCGATATTAACATATACAGCAGAAACAAGACCTGAAACGTGTAAAACTAAGCAGATCTTAGAAACAACAGAGATGAAAGTAATTCGCAAAATAACCGGCAAAACATTGAGAGACCGGGAGAGAAGTGAAAACATTAGACGAATATGCAATATTAATAATGTCAACGATTGGGTGTTGGGAAGAAAAACCGAGTGGAACGAACACATTAGCAGAATGTCAGGTGACCGAATTGTAAAAATCTCAAGAGACAAATCGCCGTCAGGGAAAAGGAGTACCGGAAGACCACGAAAACGGTGGAACGACAACCTCAACGTACAATAAAAGGACCGGGCAAAATCGACGAAGAACAGGCGATCCGCCTATTTAGAAGAAGGAAGAAGAAGAAGATTCTTATAATTACTATATTTCGTATTTTTCGTAAGAGATTCTTCGATTGTACATCGCACAATCAATCATTCTTACGTTGTTACTTTACGTGTCCTATACGACACTCGATTGCCCATTATTTCTCACATTGTCACCGTACATGTCGCAGTATTGCTTTTTCCTGTATGGACGTGCAATTTTGCTCGAGTTGTGGAATGATTTTTTTTTTATGTGGAACGATCTGCTTTATTTCTGCTGTGCTCCTATTATTACCAGTTGAAGGTTTCGCGTCAAATGCTTTCCGTTGTCGAGATGTGGCCGTTTACTGTGCTCGTTTTTTACGTCGCGCTTTCGCGAAATGCCACAATCAAATGGCGATTGCACTGTTTGCTGAAAGCGATGTGAAGCTGCAATCGAGGAAATAACCAGCGGCCGATGATAAAAGACTGGTTAAGCGGACGTCACGATTTTCAGAACGAATAGCTTACATGCGATAAATAGGGAGAATATTACAGTCACATACTACTAATTACTTTAGGATACGATGAGGGGTACAAGGGGAAAACGATGAGGCTACGTTTTTGGTCGAAATTGAGATATAAGTACTATTGATGGCTGATTGTTGTACTAAAAATTAAGAAAAAAAACCTCTCTGTATAATGAAGTGAGAACTGAAAATATCCTAATACCTAATTTCAATGGTCGCCATAAATCGCCATATGATTTCAAACTAAAATTTAAATTTTCCTAAGTGTTTTATGTTTTTTTCTCTCGAAAACAGATAAACAGGATACTCATGGTTTTTCCCCTATACTTTCATATAGATATGAATTGATTATTGCTGAAAGCACGTAAAGTAAAGCCACGTAATGCATTTAAAAAAGCATAAAAGTGCAAACAATTGAAAATTATATAGTTTCTGAAACATCCTGTATAGTATTCAATGAAAATTGGTAGGAGATCGAAAATTGTGTAAAAATACAAAATTTCAAGATAACATCTAATGACATGAATTGAAAATTATATGAATATTCACGAATCCAATATTCCGTGAAAACACCAATTATTCCAAAAATCAAGAAATGTATTCCAAAATTTCAATTATTCTGTGAAAATTTCAATGATAATTGATAACTAATAACATTCTAAAATGAAACGGAAAACGTTAGAAGGCACTCTAAAAATTTTATTCGTTGCCAAATTTTGAATTATTTCTGTCAAATTTTCGATTATTTCTGTGAAATTTACAACGATTATTGTAAATTTTTTAATGATTTATGCAATATTTAATTAATTATTTCCGTTATAATTTTATTTTCTACTTATGTCAAAATTTCAATTAGTCCGACAAAACTTTAAAAATCATTGTAAAATTTCCAATTCCTATTCCAATTCCAATAGAATTCCAAAGAAGGAATTTCGTCATTCTTGTTACTTGTATATCCAGACTAGATTATAAGGGTGCTTATACGTATAAAGTTCATGACTAAAAAGTATGTAGATAATAATCGATCTATTGAGATGAATTGAAAATTAGATGAAAATCCATGAGTCCGATATTCCGTGAAAAGTTCATAACATGTGGACTCCAATTATTCGAAAATTCAAGAAATTTTCCTTCGTGAAAATCAAAGATCTTACAAAGATTTAAATTCCAATTTACCTTGCACATTCACCTGCACAAAACTCGAGACTAATTGAAACATCAAATTGAAAACATCAAATATTTCTACGAAAATTTGATAATTTCGGTCAAAAGTACAATAATAACTGTAATAATAACAATAACAAATAATAACTATTCATATTTCAGCTATAATTAAAATGATTTATTCCAAAATTTCAATAATACTGTCAACATTTCAATGATAACTTAAAACATTCTAAAAAGAAACAGAAAAAGTTTGAAGGCACTATTAAAATTTAATTCGTTGCCAATAGCTATAATTAAAATTATTTATTTCAAAATTTCAATTATACTATCAAAATTTAAATGATAACTAATAACATTCAACAAAGAAACAGAAAAAGTTTGAAGGCACCATTAAAATTTAATTCGTTGCCAAATTTTGAATTATTTATGTCAAATTTTCGATTATTTCTGTGAAATTTACAACGGTTATTGTACAAGTTTTAATGACTCATGCAATATTTAATCAACTATTTAGGTTATAATTTTATTTTCTAGTTACATCAAAATTTCAATTTGTCTGAAAAAGCTTTAAAATACATTGTGAAATTTCCAATTCCTATTTCAATTTCAATGGAATTTCAAAGAAGTAATTTCGTCATTCTTGTTATTTGTATATCCAAATTTTGAATTATTTCTGTCAAAGTTACGATTATTTCTGTGAAATTTACAATGATTATTGTAAAGTTTTAATGACTTATGCAATATTTAATTAACGATTTACTCCAATGGACTCCAATTATTCGAATATTCAAGAAATTTTCCTTCGTGTAATAAAAGATCTTACAAAGATTTTAAATTCCAATTTCTGAATTTACCTTGCACATTAACCTGCACAAAAATCCAGTTTAATTGAAGCATCAAATTAAAAACATCAAATATTTCTACGAAAATTTGATTTTTTCTGTCAAAAGTGCAATAATAACTATAAATATTTCAGCTGAAATGTAAATTATCTATTCCAAAATATCAATTATTCTGTCGAAATTTCAATGATAACTAATAACATTCTAAAATGTAACGGAAAAGTTTGAAGACACTCTACAAATTTTACTCGTTGCCAACTTTTGAATTATTTCTGTCAAATTTTCGATTATTTCTGTGAAATTTACAACGATTATTGTAAAAAATTTAATGATTCATACAATATTTAATTAACTATTTTTGTTATAATTTTATTTTCTACGTATGTAAAAATATCAATTAGTCTGATAAAACTTTAAAAATCATTGTAAAATTTCCAATTCCTATACTAATTCCAATGGAACTCCAAAGAAGGAATTTCTTCGTTCTTGTTATTTGTAAATCCAGATTAAATTATAAGGGTTCCTACATGTACAAAATTCTTGACTAAAAAATATGTAGATAATAATCGATGGTTCGATAGTCACTCAAAAACTATCGATTGCAAAGGATAGTCCAAAAACTATCGATACTATCGATAGTTCTATCGCTATTTGTCGACCCCTACTATCAAAATATGAACTGTTATAATATTAATAATCATTTAAATGTGTTTAGATCAATTCTGATTCAGTAGGTTTGTAGAAGTAGTTAGCACTATTAGGTATTGAAATACTCAGTCTTTAATAAATAATAAATAAAAGACTTCTTCATTACCTGCTAGTGCTAACTACTTCTTCAAATTAATAATCATGTTCGAGCATGTAAGGCAATCTCAATGGACCACCCCATAATATTATTATTATTATTAATAATAACTAATAATAAAAATTACTTATAATAATATTAAAAATATATATTTAATTATCTTTAATGATTTAATAATTGATACTTTATTTCTTTAATTGCCTTAAATTAGCATTTTGGACTTATCTTATTGTTGCAGCAGTCTTTAATTACATCATCAGCATCTGAATTTTGCATATACACTCTGGAATTTCCATGATTTCTTTGCATGCTATTAAAATTTCTTTGATTTTACTGATACACTATCAAGATTATTTTGAATATTGTATAGAATTTACATGAAGAAATGTAGCTACTATTATTACGGATATCTTCAATCGCTTCTAAAAACTATTTATCGCTATATCAATGCATATGAGTTATTTCGGCACTTTTTAATTAGTAATATATTTTGTAACCCATGACAAAAAACTGAAACAAAGAAAGACACAAGAAAAAAAACTGTGGCTTCTTTTTACGCTGATTTTTCATATTAAGCCCCTTAAAATTTATTTAATGCTGTAGAATTTCTACGATTTTTCTGTTATGCCTTTTCTTAATACGCCAGATTTTCCATGATTTCTTTATCAGCTATTCCATTTTTTATGACTTTTTAATATTCCTTCAGACTTTTTTTAACATTGAAGAATTTACATGCCTTATTTATACATAAGAATCTTGCTATCTTCATACATTCGGATTTCCATAATTTTTCAGATTACATTTCTGGAAATGTGTTTACTACTGTGGAATTTCCACGATTTCTTTATACATATATTATTCGCATTTCCATGATTTTTCTGGAATAATTTTTATGAAACTTTTATATAATTTGAGAATTTTTGACTGAAAATTAAGTTTTGTGTTCACATTTCATGTACTGCTACCTATAAGTACATAATTTGAAAAATGATAACTAAACATATATTGTAAATAATGGGAAAAGGAAAGCGATATAGAAATGTTAACGCATACTTTTTGCTTTCTTCATGACTTGTTTTAAATGATTTCAGAATTTTCACGAAAAGTTTGTATACTTTGGGTATAGGCTCAGAGCCTATAAATTTTGTTCCATTGCTGGATGATGCCTGGGAAATATATCTTATGCTGTCTGCTAATTATATATGTGATAAGATATTTTTTTTATATATAAAAAAGCTATTATCCATTGTATAACTCCACTCACAAAATAATTTATTATTACAGCTACCGATTCCGTTGCTCCCTGGCAATATTTCACGTTCCTATGCAATCCCCGGCGCTTCTGCCGCCTTTTTTGCACCCCAAGCTTTGTGTACGCTTCATCCATATTCCGCCCTTTCTCACCCCTACTTCGCCGCCCGCATACATTTATGTCCATGGTGCTTTTATTGCACTCTACGTGACGGTAAACGTGCGGTGTGAGGTGAACGTCCACCTCATGAATAATGTCGGTCTCGCATTTCCACGGATCCTGCGCGGAAAACCGCGGCGCGGTTTTCCCGGGGCGAAAGTTCGGGAAAACTCCGCGAGCGCCGCCAGCTAACGGCGGACGCTCAACGCGCCGCCTGTCCGCTACAGGCAAAAGCTCTGCCGAGGAAATCGCGGGAAATGCAGGGAACGATGGTGGAAATGGTGGCAATATTTTCAAACTAAAAACTCTAGTTAGTAGAGTGGGAGTGAGTATGCGACGGATGCAAATTTTAAATTATTAATCTCATAGAGAGTCTTAAAGTTAAAGAAACAAGATATAAAGTTTTCCGCAAAAATATATATTTGTGGGAAATGTATTTCCATTCTCCATTTGTACATGTGTACAATACACTTTTTTTTATTGTAAACTTTTTCAAGTATTCAATTCTAAAAAGTTTTTCATGTATCGAATTCTTATTTATCTGCCAAAGTAACAATAACCAATGAAATATTTCATCCATTATTAGAATTCAAAATAATTTTTGATTATTTAATATTTCAGTTATTTAATAATCGCATTTCGTTTAAATTATTTATCAATGTAGGATTGCTGTTCCCTTTTTTGTTAATTAATAAATGACAACAAAATTATCTGCCAAAATATAAACTCCCGCTGTAATATTTCACGTTTCATGATTGATATTTGATAATCATGCAGTGGATTATTCCGTAAAGTGATTAATTATTAAAATAAATTACTATCTATTACGCTTATTTGTTGCGCATTGAATTCTGTGTGTGTGTGTGTGTGTCTCCGTGGGTGTGTGCTCGTGTGTCCGTTCCGGGTTCGCATTTTCCAATTAACTGTAAATGCACGCAATTATCGGCTTACGTGTTCGATTTCTATAAATAGGCGGGCGTGCTTAATGAAATATGTATAATTCGTAATCGATCGTGCCAATCTCGGCCCGGATGAGCTTCGAAAAAGACACACCTGAATATATTGCTCCCCATAAATTAATAACGCGATCATTGTGTGAAATTAATTTGTTTTAAATCACACTGCGATTAAAATTGAACCTTGCCCCCATTAATTGTTCGATTTGAATATAAATGATAATTAACAAAAAAAATGAGCCTTAAATGTAAATCATGATTTTTGTTACATGGTTTCAGAGAGCTTTTATCAAATAAAAACAATAATTTTTTTGAATATATTCATATTGTGGCATTTAATTAACCTTTATAATTGAGTCAATACAATTCATAAATATTTTCATAGTATGAAACAAAAATGTGGCTACGATTATTAAGGATATCTTCAATCGCTTCTAAAAGCTATTTATCACTATATCAATGCATGTGAGTTATTTCTGCACTTTTTAATTAGTAATATATTTTGTGACCCGTGACAAAAAACACCACAAGAAAAAAACTGAAATTGCTAATTTAAATTTAAATTTAAATCACGATTTTCGAGAAGTATAAGATAAAAAAAAGTTGAGTATTTGAATATTTTCGTATTTTTAAAATGTTTATAGGTTCCTACTACTTACTATTACCTACCTACTAACATACTACCAACTAACATTAATCATAACTTTAATCACTTTTATTATTTGTATAGGTTGTGTAGGTAGGTAGGTAAAATTTGTATAGGTACTTACCTACTACCTACTACTACCAACCTACTAACATACTACCAACTAACATTAATCATAACTTTAATCACTTTTATAAGTCTATTTATTGTTACATTCAATGCATGTAAGTTATTTCTGAACTTTTTAATAGGTAATACTTATATTTTGTCACCTACGATTTTTTTTACAACCCCTCAAGAAATAATTCTGTAATTGCAAATTTGATATTATATTTTTGTTTCATTTCTAAGCATGTAATTAAGGGTGGCTTTACAGAGCTATTTTATTATACGTTTACATTTAATACTATGTTTGTGCAAAACCGTCATTAATTGAATTTCGAGAAAGATTAGTGGCTCAGGCATAGCAGAATATATAATATTAATGATTTTTACATATATTAAGCCCACTGAAACTCTTCTCAATCTCCTGGAAAGCCCTTGGAAAATTTGTTTTCGGAATAGAATGTGTTTTTCTGAAAATGTATATTGCTTAGGTATTTTATTCCATTAAAATCTACGTATGGATCTTGAAATTTGCACATCTAAAATTTATATTAATTTTCATTTTATTATTTAATTGTATATTTAATCAAATTTTACAAACTCATTTGCAGATGACCAAACTCCAATTTGTCTCCAAAGCTTAGAAGCTTCTGATCAGAAATGACATTCAGTGATGTAGTTTCTAACTGGTTTTAGTACCTACTAAGATTTAGACGCTACTAAGTTCACTATGCTATGAGTGACTGCTGAATTTAGTGTTAATTGTACAATGATACCATTTAGTATATCTATCGCCATCTTCAAAAAATTTTCAAAATAGAATGATTGATTAATCCAGATGGAAGGCGAATTCTAAAATGTATCAAAATCCTTGCTTTGTATGAATAATCTTTAAAATTAAGTCAATAAATGATCGCAATAAATTACGAATTTCATAATTTAAAAAAATCATCACCATATATATTTCACTGGAAGTAGAAGCCAGTAGAAGATTTTTATAATATGGTAAAATCAGCGCCATTTTAAAATTCAAAATTTTCAAACTTTCATCATTAAATAATCCTTTTTTTAATTTAACAATATTATCACTATTTGCACTTGTAATATCTTGATATCACTACTTGCACTTGTAGTGGATACTTGTAGTACTTTATAATTGGAAGTCATTAAGGCCCGTATCTATAGTCCGTACTTGAGCACCGACTCAAGTCGTATATTTGGTTGCGTTTAGTGCATAAACGTTTATAGAAAATACGCAACCAAATGTACGACTTGAGTCGAACTCATGCTCAAGTACAGACTATAGATACGAGGCTAAATATTGCAAAACACTAACTATAATTTAGCTAACTCAGCGCCTATACAAAGTATTTAAATTGAAATCATTTATTGATCGGATGAAGAACGAATTCTGTTACTTGGAAAAATCATCCCCTCACTCATTGCAAAGTGTAAGTGCAAAAATACAGGAGAAAGATAAGTTTTTTTATAACTCACAAAATCATCGCCATCTGTAATTTGCTTCCAATGTTGAGTGATTAAACCTAACCTTGCCTAACCTTAGCTAACCTAACCTAACCTAACCTAACCTAACTCAATAAAATACTTGAGTACCTTTTCCTCACTGTATTTATTATCTTCTAAATGTAAATTTCGGTCCCCATGTGACCCTATTCATTAATATACAGTATACTAATGCATATGGTCGGTCACATGTAACAAAAATGTACATTTAGAAATTAATATATTTAGTGATGAAAAGGTACTCAGGTGTTTAATTGAGTTAGGTTAGGTTAAGTTAGGTTAGGTTAGGTAAGGTGTAACTACTTAACTTTGAAAATTACAGATGGCTATGATTTTGCAAGTTATAAAAATACATACCTTTCTCCTGTATTTGTATACTTTCACTTTGCAATGAGTGTGGCGATCATTTTTCTAAGTAACAGAATTTGTTCTTTATTCGATCATTAAATGACTTCATTTTAAATCACGTGCTCAACAAATATATTATTAACTTAACCTAACCCAACCTAACCTTACCTAATCTAACGTTACAACTATCTAGATTTAAGGTAGAATTTTAAAATTAAGCAAAATCATCACGACGTATAAAATATCTTGAAAATGTAAGTTTAAGTTTAAGTTTTAATTTCATATTTAACAAATTTATAGTTATGGATAAAGAACTTTCAAAATTAAGTAATTATACAGAGCGTTCAGGAAAGTGGTGTTAACTTTTCCAGCTATTTCCAACGAAATAATGATAAATAATGATTGTAAAAAATGTAGTAAAATTATTTGCTTGTATCTCAGAAAAAGATCAGCAGTAGGTATGGAGCCACTTGGGCTGACCTTGAATGATCTCTTCAAGTGATCATTCAAGGTCAGCCCAAGTGACCCCATACCTACTATCAGTAATGCTGTAAAACATTTCTGATTTGCACCTTCAACAGTGTCATCTATTAGTACCCAGCGTAAAAGTTGACAACACTTTCTTGATCACTCAGTATAATCAGAGCAAATAAAGAATTCCGTTATATGGCAAAATCATTGCCAGTTATGTTACAAATTATAAATGTGGACAATTAAACATACTAAAAGGATCACTATTTATATTGTTTGGTAAATCTATTGTCATTCCAAAGAATGACAATGTCAGAATTCCATTATCTTTCTTGTCAGAATTTCATTATATGGCAAAATCATTGCCAGTTCTGTTACAAATTATAAATGTGGAAGCCATTAAACATACTAAAAGGGTCACTATTTTTATTGTTTGGTAAATCTATTGTCATCTATTAGTACCCAGCGTAAAAGTTGACAACACTTTCTTAAACACTCAGTATAATCAGAGCAAATGAAGAATTCCATTATATTGCAAAATCATTGCCAGTTATGTTACAAATTCTAAATATGGACGCCATTAAACATACTAAAAGGGTCACTACATTTATTGTTTGGTAAAATCATCGCCATTTGTAATTAGCTTTCAAAATTCAGTCATTACACGATCCAGATAGTCAATGATTTATAAAATTTATCATCATCGTCACTTATAATAACGTACTTGAAAATGGAATAAAATTTTGGACTATTAAGACATTATAAATCCTTAAATGTGTAAGATGAAATATTCATATCATTTGGCAAAATCATTATTTATAAAGAACCATCAAAATTAAGCCATGCTATGATCTAGATAAATATTGAATTTGTTTATTTAACAAAATCATCATTTATAAAGAATCCTTAAAGTAAAGTCATGATATGATCCAGATAAATAATGAGTTGTATTATTTACAGAAAACATCACCACATTTAATACAAATTCTGGCAGTGACAGTCATCAAGAAATAATACTTTTATAATTTGAAAAAATCTTCATAATCTATTAAATCAATTTAAAAATTGGCCATGAAATTATATATTTGAATACATCATTTTATAGGTTTTCTTTGTGGCGATGTTTTTTCAAAATACTTAGTTAAACAAAAGAATTCGTCCATCACGTCGATAATTTTATTAATCAATTTTTAAGTCTCTTTATAGGTTTTCTTTGTGGCAATGATTTTTCAAAATGCTTAACTAAACAAAATAATTTGTCTATCACATCGATAACTTAATTGATCAATTTTTAAGTTTCTTTATAGAGAAATAGCGATCAGATAGCTACATTAGACAATGCTTCATTCAAATATATCATTTCATGGCCAATTTTTAAATTGAGAGAGAGAGAGAAACAGATTTATTCAAGAACCATGTACATATATACATAACATATTACATGTAACATAATGATGAAAGGGCAATCGACCGTGGTCTTTCCGCACGTGAATGGTTTAGTGGGATGGTTTAATAGATTATGATGATTTTTTCAAATTATAAAAATATTAATTCTTGTTGACTCTCACTATCAGAATTTGCATTACATGTGGTGATGTTTTCTCTAAATAATAAAACTTATTATTTATCAGGATCATATCATGACTCTATTTTAAGGATTCTTTATAAATGATGATTTTCTTAAATAAACAAATTCAATATTTATCTAGATCATATTATGGCTTAATTTTGATGGTTCTTTATAAATAATGATTTTGCCAAATCATATGAATATTTCATCTTGCACATTTAAGGTTTTATATGTGTATATAAATCCTATAAAAAAACTTAAAAATATTGATTAATTAAGTTATCGAGATAGACGAATTATTTTGTTTCGTTCAGTATTTTGAAAAATCGCCGCCAACTTTATTACAAATTCTGAAAATAAATGTCATTAACCAATGAAACTATTTCAATAATTTAGTAAAGTCATTGTCGGTTATAAAAAATATCTGATTTTTTTTTACAACTTTGCAAAACATATTCAAAACTGTGACTAGTTCTATAAAATTGAAAAATATATATTATGTGCATCAAATATTGTAATGTTCAAGTTTTCAAACATTCCACATAGGTGACTATGTGACTATGTGACATAGGTGACTAATTATAATATTCTATAATTAAGGAACACTATTAACTAACGTCAATGTGCATGTGCAAACTGGTTCATTATGGTCAGTAAGCTGTTAAAATATGCATAGAATGGGGTCAGTATAACCTGTAAGTTGTTAACATATTTACATAATCAGGTGTATTGCGTATCAAGAAAATGTTGCAGTAACGTGTATGTTACTTGCCAGCATCACATTCAGTGAATGTGAGATGCATTCATATCATAAATGCATCTGACATTTGAATGTGATGCTGTCAAGTAACGTGCATGTTACTGTAACATGTTTTTGATACGCAATACACCTGAATATATGTGTTTTATAAACACTTATATTAGGTAATAATATAATATTGTATAATATATATATATATATATTATATGTATAATTATGTTAATATAATGTTAATATTACATATAATTATATAGTATACATATTGTATTTAGATGTTTTATGACTGCATAACATATATGCCCATTAGTTTCGATCATATACATATTTTATGTAGGTGCGATAGAATTTCTTCGGGTTTATTAAAGTGTTTATTGGCACCCTCTATTACGTCAATGTTTGTGCCTATTCGCGCTCTACTCGTATTGTTTAGTAAAGTACGAATTATTTATATAAAAAATATTGAGATCTACAGGGTGTTTCAAATTAAACCATCCAAATCACCATTTCCATCTACCACATGGCGTTTATAAAAAGGGCAAAAAAGAAAAAGTACATCTGGCAGCTAAATCAAAATTTAGGGTAGGTATCAGTAATATATATCGATTGTCATGTCATTACTGTCAATGGCATTAGTTGAAGTTTTGAGACATATAATAAATCAATGCTTTCCTGTATGTCCTAGATGGATTTTATACAACCAATTCACAATTAAAACTTGTTTTTGTAAATTAATATTGGGCATATTTATTACATACATGAAATTGTTTTAAATTCACAGCTGTTATCTTTTCAAATAATTTAAGTTTTACGCAATGCCAAACTTTTACTTGTACTTTTACTTATGACAGGTACGATAAGTAAAAGTAAAAGCAAAAGTTTGGCATTGCGTAAAACTTCAATTATTTGAAAAGATGACAGCTGTAAATTTAAAACAAATTCATGTAACTGACAAATATTTTACTTGTATCTACAAAAAAATAAATACCATCTTGTGGATGGAAATGGCGATTTGGGTGGATTAATTTGAAATACTCTGTATATTTTAAATTGTTTGTGTTATCAATAATTAAGCAAATATTTATTAAGTAAGACAGAGGGAAATTGGACAATTTTAATATTGTCTTGGGCGAGATTCGTGCCCAGTACATCGATGTATGCACCGATGCAAGCTACCACACAATAACATTATACCGAGTGATCAAATAAATGTCAGCTTTAGTTATCCATGGCAAAAATCGCAGTCAATAAGAAAGGCGAGAGCACTGCCGGTATCGATTTGTAAATGTAATGTTAATACCGAGTGATCATTTAAATTTAAGCTCTAGTTATCCATTGAAATTCTTGCAGCCAATAATAAAGGCAAGATCACTGCTCTCGCCTTTCTTATTGGAGGCAAGAATTTCCATGGATAACTAGAGCTGAAATTTAAACGATCACTCGGTATTAACATTACATTAACAAATCGATAACAGCTTGGCGGTTTGATTCACAACAATTACAAGCTTTGCGATCAATCAATCTGAACGCCTGTGCATCATGACGATTCTATCTGCGAACCCTAAATTTATTGCCATCCAATTTTTTTGTGTGCACTTTGTGATTGATTAACGAGCGATTATAAAACCGCGGGCAATTAATAGCTAGGCGATCCCTTGACACTAATTTATGCCCCTTCGTGATAACCGAAAAACTGCATAGAAGGCCGCCCACTGCAATTACCGATAGGCAGATAAGCACTAGCCATGACAATGTCCCCCCTCGTTGCAAAACGAATGTCGAGAGCCCACATATGCAACGACCTCTAATTTACACACTCAACCAGTGGCAATTATCCTATGGGCAAATTGGGCATTTCCCCAGGGCCCCCCAACCTCAGGGGGCCCTGAAAAATAAATCAATTGTTTTATTATGTTCCTTATTATTTAATGCAATAAAAAAAATTGCACTGCACTTGGGGGGGGGGGGGGGTGAGTACTGTATATTGGGGCGGGGGGGGCTTCATGGGTGTCAGGGATGATCCACGATCGTACAACTGGGATTTTACAACTTACATTGGATCAAACGTAGTTTAAATTGAGGTATTGAGAGAAAAAGTTTTTGATTTTTATAAGAAATAAGACCGACTTGCAGTTTTTACATGAATAATCTGTAAGGTCCAGTTGTACGATCGTGGATTATCTTTGATCGTGGTTCAGTTTCTAAGTAGACCATTATATTAACAATTGTATCCTAGGTAACTGAACCATGGTCAAGGATGATCCACGATCGTACAACTGGACCTAAGGGTCAGTTGTATGATCGTGGATCATCCTTGACCATGGTTCAGTTACCCAGGATACAATTGTTAATACAATGGTATCCTCAGATAATGAACCTCGATCAAGAATGATCCAAGATCGTACACCTGGGCCTTAATAACTTACATTGGATCAAACGTAGTTTAAATTGAGGCATTGAGAGAAAAAGTTTTAGATTTTTATAAGAAATAAGACCGACTTGCAGTTTTTACATGAATAATCTGTAAGGCCCAGTTGTACGATCGTGGATTATCTTTGATCGTGGTTCAGTTTCTAAGGAGACGATTGTATTAACAATTATATCCTAGGTAACTGAACCATGGTCAAGGATGATCCACGATCGTACAACTGGACCTAAGGGTCAGTTGTATGATCGTGGATCATCCTTGACCATGGTTCAGTTACCCAGGATACAATTGTTAATACAATGGTATCCTCAGATAATGAACCTCGATCAAGAATGACCCAAGATCGTACACCGGGGCCTTAATAACTTACATTGGATCAAACGTAGTTTAAATTGAGGCATTGATATCAAAACTTTTAGATTTTTATAAGAAATAAGATCGACTTGCAGTTTTTACATGAATAATATGTAAGGCCCAGTTGTATGATCGTGGATTATCTTTGATCGTGGGTCAGTTTCTAAGGAGACTATTGTATTAACAATTGTATCCTAGGTAACTGAACCATGGTCAAGGATGATCCACGTTCGTACAACTGGACCTAAGTCGACTTTTATACACGCAATAAGATCAGCTTACCGGTTAAGTATGAAAAATTAGCTACGTGATTTTTATTCGTGAAAACCAAATTTGATTCATAACCTTACAAAAATACGATTTGATTGGTTCGCGTGTATTGAAAATGCATGAAAATGCATTCATAAAACTTAATCAATAGCCACAGTATTAATAATAGGAAACGCACCTTTATCCGAATTCATGGGAATGAGGTCCGCCATATCCACGCCAACATGGAGATCACATGTGTTTTCACATCAGCCAAATATCGAAATCCATTATCACTGATCACTAATATTTTTGCTCAGCGGCCTGGATTACCGCAAATTTATGCACGGATACCCTATAGATTACGTTTTTAGGCCCACTACGGCTTTGCACGGTCCATTCTAGCACAAAATTTGGATATTTTCGGGAGCGATTTGTAAACGACGCCATTTGCAGATTCGCTACTGTCGGTAATGTAGCTAACGTCATGTCTGACACCCTTCGTTCAAAGTAGCGATGTAGTTATACAACTCTATATGCGCCAGATTCCATTGTTATTATGTTATTATTATTATTTGTTATTATATAACAACATATATCGTATATATGTTATTACTATTTATTACGTTAATAATTGAAATGGTAGGAAGCAAAATGATCTAAGCAACAATTTCGAGGTTCCGAAAAAATAGGTGCAAAGTTGGTTGCTTGCTGTAAAATCTGTAATAACAATTGTAAAACAATTTCATATACTATTTTGTACTTAAATCATAATAATAATATTTTATTTGACCAACACATAATGTCTAGCAATTGCATTAATGTTTATTGTACGACAAAAATATCACTTACACCTGTTATCTCATTAACGCTTCAATTATAATTATAATTATTATAATTAGATTAAATGACTGAAACTAGTAAGCATCTAAAGCCCGTATCTATAGTCAGTACTTGGCCGTGAGTTCGACTCAAGTCGTATATTTGTTTGCGTTTGATGCATATACAAATAATAGAAAGTCTGCAACCAAATATACGACTTTTGTCGTACCTATGCTCAAGTACGGATTATAAATACGGGCCTTAGTCACTTTGAAATTAATCTTATAAGCAGCAGTTGGGTCTAGTTTTACAATCTCTGATTACCTGTAACTGGGAGTTAGTTTCCATCGATTCAATGGAATCGATTATATTTGGTTGCGTTTGGTGCATAAACCAATAATTGAAAGTCTGCAACCAATTATACGACTTGGGTCGTACTCATGCTCAAGTACGGACTATAGATACGGGCCTTAATCACTATGAAATTAATCTTATAAGCAGCAGTTGGGTCCGGTTTTACAATCTCTGATTACCTGTAACTGGCAGTTAGTTTCCATCGATTCAACGCATGTTTCCGAAGCAATTAACTTATGATCAAAATGAACTGAAGACACATACAGACCCAGCCACTGATCAATGCAGGGCGATATTTGATTACAATATAAAAATGGTTCAGAAATTTTTAAACTGTAACAGTACAGAGGGAGCATTAATTAAAAAACAATAATTAACGAATACTTATACTTATGAATACAGTGTTAAAAACGATGTTAATCAGAAATTGGAAGACATATATGCTAATTGTAATTGTTAGTTAATTATTAGTTAATGTTAATTGTAAGTTAACTAGACTAGACTGTTAGTCTGCTGGAAATATACAGGGTGCCTCAGAAGTCAACCTTCTTAATGTAGTCGACACCACAATCCTGCAAATTGGATCAAATTTTTACAGAATATTGAATACAATTTCGAATTCAACAAATTCATTTTTATAATTAATGTTTTATTTCATAGTATAATATAGTACTTGTTAAGTTTCACAAATTTTTAATAGAAACACTGTACAATTGTTTCGGTCTCACCACCATTATCAGGGGACAAAATGATCTTCTTGTCTCTTGATAATGGTCGTGAGACCGAAACAATTATTTAGTACTGAAACTTTGTCAAATTTTCAGGAAAATTAGCTTCAAGTATACTAAGCACAAACCTAATATTAAATGTGCAATTAACACATTTTCAGAAGATTCAATAATAGCTAATGCAGAGAGTTATACTTTAGATTTTTTTTTCTTATATAGTACTGAATCATTGACAAATTTTTAGCATAATTAGCTTAAGGTATACTAAATACAAATCTAATATTAAATACGCAATTATTACAATTTCAGAGGTTTCAGTAATAGCTAACCCATACTAGTCAATGCAGAAAGATAAGTGTTTGATTTTCTCCCTTATTTAATACTGAAACTTTGTCAAATTTTCAAGAGAATTAGTTTCATGTATACTGTACACGAATCTGAGAGGAAATTTGCAAATAATAAATTTTCAGAAATTTCAATAATAGCTAACCCACACTTGTCAATGCAGAAAGTTAAGTGTTTGATTTTCTCGCTTATTTAATACTGAAACTTTCTCAAACTTTCAGGAATATTAGCTTCAGATGTGCTAAACACAGATTTAATATTAAATATGCAATTAATACATTTTCAGAAATTTCAGTAATAGCTAACCCATACCAATCAATGCAGAAGGATAAGTGTTTGATTTTCTTCCTTATTTCATACTGAAACTTTGTCACATTTTCAGGAGAATGAGTTTCAGGTGTACTGTACACGATTATAAAATCAAATTTGCAAATCAGAAATTTTCAGAAATTTCAGTAATAGCTAACCTATACTTGTCAATTCAGAAAGTTAAGTGTTTGATTTTCTCTCTTATTTAATACTGAAACTTTGTCAAATTTTCAGGAGAATTAGTTTCAGGTGAACTGTATACGACTCTAATATCAAATTTGCAAATAATAAATTTTCAGAAATTTCAGTAATAGCTAACCCATACTTGTCAATGCAGAAAGTTAAGTGTTTTATTTTCTTACTTATTTAGTACTGAAACCTTGTCAAATTTTCAGGAGAATTAGTTTCAGGTGTACTGTACTTGATTATAGTATCAAATTTGCAAATAATAAATTTTCAGAAATTTCAGTAATAGCTAACCCATTCTTGTTAATGCAGAAAGTTATATGTTTGATTTTCTCCCTTAGTTAATACTGAAACTTTGTCAAATTTACAGGAGTATTTATTTCATGTATACTGTATACGAATCTAATATCAAATTTGCAAATTATAAATTTTCAGAAATTTCAGTAATAGCTAACGCATACCAGTCAATGCAGAAAGATAAGTGTTTGATTTTCTCCCTTATTTAATACTGAAACTTTGTCAAATTTTCAGGAGAATTAGTTTCAGGTGTACTGTACACGAATATAATATCAAATTTGCAAATAATAAATTTTCAGAAATTTCAGTAATAGTTAACTCATACTTGTCAATGCAGAGAGATAAGTGTTTGATTTTCTCCCTTATTTAATACTGAAACTTTGTCAAATTTTCAGGAGTATTAGTTTCAGGGGTACTGTACACAAATATGATATCAAATTTGTAAATAATAAATTTTCAGAAATTTCAGTAATAGCTAACCCATACTTGTCAATGCAGAAAGTTAGGTGTTTGATTTTCTCCCTTTTTAATTCCGAAACTTTGTCAAATTTTGAGGAGAATTAGTTTCAGGTGTACTGTACACGAGTCTAATATCAAATTTGCAAATAATAAATTTTCAGAAATTTCAGTAATAGCTAACCCATACTTGTCAATGCAGAAAGTTAAGTGTTTGATTTTCTCTCTTATTTAATACTGAAACTTTGTCAAATTTTCAGGAGAATTAGTTTCAGGTGTACTATATACGAATCTAATGTTAAATCTGCCAAACATAAATTTTCAGAAATTTCAGGTATAGCTAACCCATACTTGTCAATGCACAAAGTTATATGTTTGATTTTCTCCCTTATTTAATACTGAAACTTTGTCAAATTTTCAGGAAAATTAGTTTCAGGGGTACTGTATACGAATCTTATATTAAATTTGCAAAACATAAATTTTTCAGAAATTTCAGTAATAGCTAACCCATACTTGTCAATGTACAAAGTTATATGTTTGATTTTCTTCCTTATTTAATACTGAAACTTTGTCAAATTTTCAGGAGAATTAGTTTCAGGTATAGTGTATACGATTATAAAATCAAATTTGCATATAATAAATTTTCAGAAATTTCAGTATTAGCTAACCCATACTTGTCAATGCAGAAAGTTAAGTGTTTGATTTTCTCCCTTATTTAGTGCTGAAACTTTGTCAAATTTTCATGAGAATTAGTTTTAGGCGTACTGTACATGATTATAATATCAAATTTGCAAATAATAAATTTTCAGAAATTTCAGTAATAATTAACCCATTCTTGTTAATGCAGAAAATTATATGTTTGATTTTCTCCCTTATTTAATACTGAAACTTTGTCAAATTTTCAGTAGAATTAATTTCATGTTTACTGTATACGAATCTAATAAATAATTTGCAAATAATAAATTCTCAGAAATTTCAGTAATAGCTAACCCATATTTGTCAATGCTGAAAGATAAGTGTTTGATTTTCTCCCTTATTTAATACTGAAACTTTCTCAAATTTTCAGGAGAATTAGTTTCATGTATACTGTACACGAATCTAATATGAAATATGCAAATAATAAATTCTCAGAAATTTCAGTAATAGCTAATCCATACTTGTCAATGCATAAAGTTATATTTTTGATTTTCTGCCTTATTTAATACTGAAACTTTGTCAAATTTTCAGGAAATTTAGCTTCAGGTATACTAAACAGACATCTACTATTACATATGCATCTAATAAATTTTCACAAATTTCACTAATAGCTAACCCATACTAGTCAATGCCGAAAGTTATATTTTTGATTTTCTCACTTATTCAGTACTAAAACTTTGCCAAATTTTCAGAATAATTAGCTTTAGGTGTGTTTAACACAATTATATTATTAAATATGCAATTAATAAATTTTCAGAAATTTCAGTAATAGCTAACCCCTACTTGTTAGTGCAGAAAGTTATACTTTCGATTTTCTCACTTATTTAGTACTGAAACTCTGTCAAATTTTCAAGAGAATTAGCTTCACGTGTACTAAACACAAATTTAATATTGAATATCCAATTAATTAGTTTTCAGAAATTTCAGTAATAGCTAACCCCTACTTGCAAATGCGGAAAGTAATACTTTGATTTTCTAACTTATTTAGTACTGAAACTTTATAAAATTTTCAGGAGAATTAGCTTCAGGAGTACTGAATACAAATATAGTATGAAATATGCTAGTAATGAAGTTTCAGAAATTTCAGGAATAGCGAACCCATACTTGTAAATGCACAAAGCAATACTTTTGATTTTATCACTTATTGAGTACTGACACTTTGTTAAATTTTCAGGATAATTAGCTTTAGGTATACTAAACACATATCTAGTATTAAATACGCAATTAATAAATTTTCAGAAATTTCAGTTATAGCTAACCCCCACTAGTAAATGCAGAAAGTTATACTTTAGATATTCTCACTTATTTAGTACTGAAACTATATCAAATTTTCAGGAGATATAGCTTCAAGTATACTAAACACAAAACTTATATTAAATGTGCAATTAATAAATTTTCAGAAGTTTCAGTAATAGCTAACCTATACCTGTCAATGCACAAAGTTATATGTTTGATTTTCTGCCTTATTTAATACTGAAAGCTTGTCAAATTTTCAGGAGAATTAGTTTTAGGTATAGTGTATACGACTCTAATATCAAACGTGTAAATAATAAATTTCAGTAATGAAAATGTATATGAAAATGAAAGTTAAGTGTTTTATTTCTCACTTATTTAATACTGAAACTTTGACAAATTTTCAGGAATATTAGCTTCAGGTGTACTAAACACAGATTTAATAATAAATATGCAACTAATAAATTTTCATAAATTTCAGTAATAGCTAGCCCATCCTTGTCAATGCAGAAAGTTATACTTTTGATTTTCTCACTGATTTAGTACTGAAACTTTGTGAACTTTTCAGGAGAATTAGCTTTAGGTGTACTGACCGGAAATCGAATGTTAAATATGCAAGGATCACGCTTCAAGAATATTTTCTGTATCACTATCACTATGAGCTGGAGGAGTTCTTTATGTCCACCTTAATCTATTAATCTATGTAAATTTCTTATGGAGGATTTCTTAACTGGAGGAGTTTAGTTTCAGATGGATTATATCCACCTAAATCTATCAATCTATGCAAATTTCGTATGGAGGATTTCTTAACTGGAGGAGTTCTTTATGTCTACCTTAATCTATCAATCTATGCAAATTTCTTATATAGGATTTCTTAACTGGAGGAGTTCTTTATGTCCATCTTAATCTATCAATCTATGCATATTTATTATGGAGGATTTTTTCATATCTACCTCAATCTATCAATCTATGAAAATTTCTAACGGAGGATCTTAACTGAAGGAGATCTTTATGTCCACCTTAATCTATCAATCTATGCAAATTTCTTATGGAGGATTTCTTAACTTGAGGAGTTATTTATGTCCACGTTAATCTATCAATCTATGCAAATTTCTTATGGAGGATTTCTTAACTGGAGGAGTTCTTTTGGTCCACATTAATTTATTAATCTATGCAATTTCTGTGATTCTTCTTGTTTTTTGATGCACTGCGTTATATTTTGTTTTATGGGATTAAACGATTGTTATAAAAAGTAAACATACCGCCATATTCTTCCTGATGATTACAGCACGTTGCTGCTTGATGAGCTTGGAGAGCCTCTGGGTCCTCTGAGCTGCAGTCAGTGGTCCGACGACATCCGGCTCCTCCAAGGTGATGATGGTTTCTTCGGCACAAGGTCCAGGGGGTGACTGCTTGGGGGTGACTGTGGACAGTGGGACTGTGCGGGCGATCAGCGTCTCGCTGCGTACGCTCCACTGACTGGAGCCGTACTTCTTCTGGTTCATGAGGTCGCCGATGCTCCCCCGGGTCATGCAGGTGTTGTTGATGGACCTCGAGAGGTAAGGGCTGTGAGGCACCGAGGCGGGGCTCAGCGAGAGCTGGTTGCTCGTCGTCGTGGACCTGATGAGGTCCGGCAGGGGCCCTGCTGAGAGCTTGTCCAGCTCGGACATGCTGGAGCCTCGCCTCATCCGCAACCTGTTGCAGTCGGGGATGTCTCTGGCGACGGTTTTCTTTTTAATCCTCTCAGCCGAGCGTGTCACCGTGGAGGATTTCATGGCGAAGAGGCCGGCTTTCAGCGGGAACAGCAAAGCCCACTCAGTGGAGTGCTCTTCATCGTCGGCGCTAGCCGACATTGGCACCTTACTGCTCATTAGTTTTTATTTGGAATTCCAGAATTCATTGCACAAACTACGCGATATTACCAAACTGGGCGATCACAGCAATGAAACTGATTGTGCCGCGCCAATGCAGACGTGATAAGCCTCGAGGCTACTTCCTTCCTTTTTGATATTTGATAATGAAATTGCGCCCTGAAATAAATTGTTCCACGAATTGCGGTCACCGTCTGGCGGTCTGTGCACGTCCGAAGGAGGAATTTTCGCCATGAACTGAGGACATCTCTTCGCGTGATGCGGGTCAATACCGCGCTATCACCTGTCGGATTAACCCTCAGGAGGATAAGAGCGATAAGCAGGCGTGTACTACACGTTTTCACATTGGATTCATTGGAATTTTACTTTTTTTGGCGGCTCTCGTGCCCGCATACACACCTCCCATGGCCCTGGCTGCGTTGGTGGGCAAACGTAAACATACACACATACAAACATACATACATACATACAAACATTCACACATGCAAACATACACCCATGCAAACACGAGCGATTTCCTGGAAACAATTTCGCGCATCTCGGTGCTTAATCACGGATGGCGATAACGCGCTGATTAACCGCTCGGAACAATTACAATTGTGCGATTAGCGATTGTGCTAATTTGCGTTGTGAACGGATTTATGATTTGGCACGTTAATTACGGTTTGTTAGCCAGTTCGTTGACGAACTCGCGGAGATAACTAAATTAGGTGAAAAATTAGTCCAGTCACATTACCAATTTCAGATAATTGAGTATTGCAGTCATGCAGATATTGTTATCTCGGCATGTTATTAAGACACGCTGCCAAGGTAATTACTAGAACGTCTATTTCCATTAAATGCTATACCTACGTGCAAAATAACTCGAAAATACAAAGGCTAAAATGTATGAATATTTGAACGTTTTGAAAATTGCATAAAATTACGCAATTTCCAATAAAATTGCGCCAATAAAGTTGATATATAATTCTGCACTTCCTACTTAGTATGCAATTTTCAATAAAATTTGGTGTAGCAGGGACTGCTATATAGAAAGCTTATACGAATTAAAATATTAGTTTTGTATCTTTATGCTATTTCAAACATTTGTACACTTGCAATATACAGTGTACAAATCCATAATAATTGTTGTATGTTATATTTTTACCAAATCGCACGCATAAATCAAATTTCAAAATATCATCTTCTAACGTAAAAAATATTCGGAAATTAATATTCTACTGCTGTTTCTATCTAATTGTCTCTTGATTTTTTCCTGGCATTACGGTTTTTTTTATATACCTATTTCTAATATGTTTAATGAATGTTTGCCACCTGGCCAGGATTCTCATATACGTATTATCTATTCCTCTGAAGTTCATGTAATTTTCGAGACGTTGGTAAAAATATTATTTGCTAAAACTTAATGTTTCCCATCTTCACTTAGTTATAAATAAAACAAATCACTTTGTTAGTATCACATAAAATGATTGATTGATTTGTTACTATTTTTGACTACTATTGATACTAACAAAGTAATGTGTTTTATATATAATTAATAAAATGTATCACGAAGTAGACAGTTATTTTGGAAATCCATTGCAATTAGTGCAATTTGTGAGATTCGAGATTTGTAAAATAATACTTACTTCATAATATTTTCCTTGATTAATTTTTCTTGCAATGACTGTATTTTTATATGCCTATCCTTTTCTAATATTTGAAAAGAATGCTTATTTTTTTTTGGATTATTGTGATATTTTCGAATTTGTTCTTCTCAAGTTTTTAAATCCGCATTTCGGATAGAAAATAGAATTTTGTGAATAGGTTTTCGATGTTTTGCAAAAATTGCATCTTGTTGCAATCATGTAATGTATAGAATTGTCAGATATTTTACTTAAAAATTTTGATAATCTGAATTCAGATTTTTGTATACCACTTATCTCATATTTGTATCATATCTTGACAAGATATGACAATTTTGTTGACAATATAATACATACACAAAAAATCCCATAAGCAGCGGTGTTGTTGTCATTATGACAGCGAAAAAAGTTTGCCCTAACTTTTCCAGCGACAAAATGGAACCTAACGTTTGAAAGCCTCTGATTCTAGTAGGTCTGCATCATCGATCTCTATCAACCCTGGCATGATAACCAATATTGTAAACAATTTTTTCTCAAACTTGCGTTATCAGAAAAGTATCTAATCTGTGAAAAATGTTCTGTGAAAAAAGACTTTTCCAGCGACAAAATGGAACCTAACGTTTGAAATCGTCTGATTCTAGTAGGTCTGCATCATCGATCTCTAGCAACCCTGGCATGATAACCAATATTGTAAACATTTTTTTCTCAAACTTGCGTTGTCAGAAAAGTATCTAATCTATGAAAATGTCGCGATTTCTAGAGTCTTAGATTGGACAAATTGAAAAAGCCATCAACAACAATGTGCCTCACAATACTGTGAATTGTTAAATAAACTAATTAACACCTTATTTTTTAATTTACATTAAATTGTCTTACCGAATCACACCCAAGCTTTTTTTTTGAGTCGCAGTAAACTTGACATTTACAATTTGAGTTTTGTTGCCTTTGGGCAATTTAACTCCACGCTTTTTTTTTGGGTCGCAGTAAACTTGATATTTATAATTTGAGTTTTGTTGCCTTCGGGCAATTTAACTCAAAAAAATGCCAGAAAAAATTACTCGACCGACGGACTCGTAATTTTTTCAAAGGCAGTTTTTTTTGTTAAATTGATAGGCAGCAAAATTCTCATTGAAATGTCGAGTTAATTTCGACAAAAAAAGCTCTCGTGTAATTATATGTGATAAAAATACACCAGTGTATACAGCTTTCATAATAAATTTTGCTAATTCCACCAACCATTGATATTTATAATAAAAATTAGCATATTCTACCGTTTCTTCAGATTTATTCTGTATGTTTCTGATTTTTTTAGGCACTTCTCTTGATTTATTGGTAGAAGGCCTTATGATATTTTTATAGAATTTTTTGTACTCACTGTATCATTATACACCTATTTAAGATATTTTTGATTATGCAGGAAATTGGAACGGATTGGAAATTTTACGTTTTTTTATAATTTATATATTATTTTACAGATTTGTTTACGAAAAATCGCAAGTTACAATAAAAATTTCATCATTTCCAATGAATGATGTAACATTATACTTACATTTTCTAAATTTTTGAACGGAATTCATATTTGCTAAAAAATATATATGGCGGGTTGGGTTGGGTTAGGTTAGGTTAGGTTAGGTTAGGTTAGGTTAGGTTAGGTTAGGTTTGGTTTGGTTTGGTATGGTCAGGTTAGGTTTAGTTTTGTTTGAGCTATGTATTGATTTTAGGATAAACTAGTTTGGCCCAGGATAACCTAATTCATCCTATACACATTTCCAATATTTTTAAAGAACTTTTATTTTGGATTTTTATGATACTTTTGGATGTCTGCTTCTGCAGTATCTAATTATATTATACAATGTATTACAATCTATATAATGCAGTTCTAATAAATTTATGACATTTCCACTGAAATTCTGTAATTTATAATATAAATAATATTGAGTTTAAGGTTTTAACCATATTTAACCTAATTTATTGTATTCTTCGTTGATATGCCTGTGATGATGGTTTGTTATAACCGAAACTAGTCAGGTGATAAAAATATATAATAAAATACAAAAACAAATACCAGTAAGTACTTATTAAAACAACCTCAAATAAATAAAATTATAAGGGCCGGTTTTACAATCATGGAACATCCTTGTTCCTGGTTCAATTACCTAGGATACAATTATTGAAACAATTGTATCCTAGGTAATTGTACCAGGAACCAGGATATTCCACGATTGTAAAACTGGTCCTAAGAAAGTATAAATCACACAAATATCCTATTGTCTACATACCACATTCTATGATTCTTATTCTTTTTTTTTTAAATTTCTCAACAGAATTGTGATAACTAATCGAGGGATATATTTTGTGAATACAGCTTTCTTAATAAATTTTGATAATTTCACTAACTATTAATATTTTTAATATTTTATAAAATGCATAATAGTCTAACGTTTTTAAAATTTATTCTGATAATTCTGTAATTTTCTCTACAATATTCTAGTTTATACAAATTTCGCAATTTCTACGAAACATTTATAAAGTTTGTACCGATTTTTCAGCATTTTCAATGTACGATGAATAGTCTAATGATGAAATGCAGGTCCAATTTTCAATGATATTAATCCAATTTTAGATAAAATTATACAATTTCTAATAAAATCATGCAATTTCCAATAAAATTACGCAAGTAATGTAAGTTCACTTGACTGACGCAAAAACATTGTGAATGGAGAATATATACCCAAATTCCTGGTATTCTGATTTCGAATATTTCGAAAATGTTCAAATTTTGTAGTATGAACTTATTATGAAGACTTTTTGAGACTTATATGAAACTCTAGAATATTTATAAAATATTGGTCATCAATCAAATTGTAAACATATTCCCTTGGCTGAAAATGGCTGAATAAGCCGAAACACTTGTCAGGAAACTGATAAAATATATGAAACAAAGCAGGTGTAATTATACATAGTATACATTTATAATCATTTTCTTCTGAATTTATAATTTCTTCAAATTTCTAATTTCTAATATATAATTTCTTCTTTTAATTTCATCAAAATTCTATTTTGATCCTAACTGATCATGAAAAATTGTGAGCACGTAAAGAATCATGTAAATAATGAGATTTAAAGAAAACTTTTTTCACCAATTTTTTCGCCATATTTTGAACTAAATGTAGGTATATTTTGATAATAATGTGACATTTTTTATTACTGCATTAATAAGATGAGTAAGACATTATTGACTTCATTAATAGTAACGAAAAAAAATACCTCAGTTCTCATTTTTTTTTTTGTATTTTGATATACTCAATTATTTTGTATATTTGTTTAATTTCTACAACTCCCATGAAATTATGGTATTTCTTGAATTTTTAGGCACTTCTCTTGATTTATTCGAGCAATACCAGCCATTAAAATTCAAGAGGAATATTGTCAATAAGTATATTGACAATCAATACTAATGAAGAAAAGGTTACTTCAGTATACATTTATCATGATTTTAGAGGAATCTCAATAAATTTCTTAATTTTCTTTACTTTTCGCAGACATTTTAAACATTTTAAACTATAACTATTGTTTTTTTTTAATTATACGTCAATTCGGTAATTTTCACAGCAATATTCTAGTTTATAATCAACATTTCGCAGTTTCCACAAAAGATGTCAGCAAATGTTTTTGGATTTGTAATTGCATTTTTTCAGTATGGTTGATAATTAGTTTTAAATCCATTGGAATATTTATATTGATTTATATAGATATGAACCGTATTTTTAAGTATATATTTATACATTTTCTGTAACACGTAAGTTGGAAAACTGTAGCATTATCTATGTTGCTTATTTACTTATTAAGATTTATTTCGTACTCCCAAATTATGTTTTATTACTAAATGTACCCAAGAAATTAACTTATATTCCAATTAGTTCTAGAATTTTGGGAATATGAAATATTTTAATTGAATCTTAGATAGTCTAAATTGAAATGCCTTTTTCTGTAAAATGTACCAAAAAATATACCAAAAGGCGGAAAGGTCGACGCCCAATAACCCAATAAAGATTTAAAATACAGAGCAACAACTTGCTATGTTATTACAACAAAATATTTATTGATATATAGACATATGCAATAAAATTGTATATACAATACATTATTTTATTGTATATGTCTATATATCAATAAAACAATTGTGATAAAAACATAGCGAGTTGTTTCTTTTTATTTAATATGGACTACCACCTAGTAAAGGTTGAAACCATCCTGATGATCTAATAAAGATCGTTATCTCTGTATCCATATCAAAAAAGTTTTGGAAAATCAGATATTCCTGGAACTTGACAAATGCATTAGGAGTAATACTTTTGTGGTATTTTATTATATTAAGATTTTCTAAACTTTTCTTCTAGACAGTCGAAAATAAATAAAATAGACTGATAAATCTATAGAATATTTGATACTTATTTTACATGTTTATTTTTTGGTATAATTCTAATGCATTTTCGCATTTTCTTTTTATCATTTGCAAAATAAAAACACTTTTGCTGATATTTGTTATATATCCAATGCATTTAAAGTTGTTTTCCATTTTTTACATAAGCTTGGCATTTATATAAAATAATTTTGAACTGCATTCCCAAGTGCAATAAATCTGATCTCATTTGATATCAAATGCAACAAGTGTCCAAACATTTTCTACGCGAGTCACCTGCTTATGCTCCACAAAAATTCCTCCTCATTCTACATATCATCAAACCGCGCACTTAACCAACCTTAATCACTGGAATTGATTAAAAAAATCTATAACAGCACTGTAAACCAATAAACTGCCAATCTAAACGCGTGTACTTATGTGCGATCGCGTCGACAAACTGTATCATAATCTGTCAACAAACTTGCGCGTTTCCCATCGGCAGTTTTTACTTTACGTGGGAATGCGGTGCGGTGGGAGGCCAACAAGAAGGGAGTTTATTGGCTACCCGATCAGGCAGGAATCTATCCCTCATAATGAGGGTGGATAAGCCAGAAGGGGTTGTTTCACTTCAGGACGGCGCTGTGTTATGTGTGTCTAATTATGGACACGGGGAGGATTGACGCGCTGCCGACGCGACCATCCAGGTTAATCATCAATACCGTTTACACAGGACACGTACAATGACAGCGTAATTGAATACTTAAGTGAACATTTTTCTAACTTGTCGCTCAACCAAGAATGTTACGAGGAAACGAAAGCAATGTATTGATGTTTGAAATTAACTCACACGAGTTATTTATTGTGTATTTTCATCTCAGATTCCAGGAATCTGAGATTGAATAATAATTTTAGGGTGTGGGAATCCATCATGAAATCATAAATATGATCTAAATAACAAAACATAACAAAAATATTATTCGTATTTTATCATATTACTTCATTTGTTTAGAATTCAAGTATTTTAATTGATTTTTTTAAATTGCATTTATCTTATTTTGATTTTAACAAGTTTTACATTGCATTATATGTTTGGAGTTATAGTTAAAATTTATGGAATATTTAGACAGTTCGATTAAAATAAAGCTGGACATCGGAAATATGTTAAAAACATTTAGGAATCATCAATTCACAGGATTTTGCAATGTATTTTTAGAAAGCCAAACTGCTTTAAATTTTAATAATACACATAGCTAGAATTTTTAAGGTTCATCACAGAATTTTATAAAAAGTATATGTGAAACAGTAGAAAGTCAAACAACATACATTGATTCCAGTATTTTTACATTTTTTTTTTAATTCTAGCTGCAGTATTACTGGACAATTTCAAAAAGAATGCAAAATTATTAATTTTGCACATTTTCAATTTTTTTTCGTTTGTTAATTGGGGTAGAACTTATTTTCTTTCAGCTATGGCTCTGTCTGATGTAGTGTTAATTACTGCCACATGGCTGGGGGCGGCGTTTAATGGGGGCGTCCCGTAGGGGAGCGTTGCCTTGGGACGGTCCACGGGGGGCGCTCGTCGTACCGGCTTTTATCGCCCCACGTGGGGGCGGACCGCTGGTGGAGGCACCATGGGGGCCCCAGGACACGGCTCTTTTAATGCCAAGGAATAAAAAACGAGGGCAATTGAAGAAACGAAATGTGCGAAACGAATGCTTCTTCGTCAATTTTTCTTTCACGTTGAAAGCTATAAATTAATTCGAAGAACGTAAATCTTGCAATCAGTTCAACAAGAAGGTTATTATAATTAGAAGAGCAAATAAATAGTTTATAATCAGTTCTACAACAAAATTCATCTCATTACTTCACGATGAAGATTCGTTGAATTAGCCCAGAAACTGTATTATTGCTATACAGGGTATTTTTTTTTTTTAAGTATGGACATGTCAGCAGCTTGTCAAACGATGTACTCAAAATAAATTGACGAGTTTCGGGATTTTTTTTGCCCTAACTTTCTGAGAAATCCGGTTGGATACTTAAAAAAAAAATCACCCTGTATAATTTGGTATAATTATTGGTATAATAATTTGTTAACTGCTTTATGAACAAAATTAGCGTGATTAGTTAAGTAAAACAAATCACAGAAATTAGTCCAAAAGCAAACAAAAAAATGTTATGTTTAACATAAAAGTAACGAACAAGTATTTAGTGCAAGTACAAAATTCGTTTATGTACAAAAGTACCAACAAATTTTTTTAACGATAAATATGTGGTCATTATTTAAGGAATTAAATGAATATTCTTGTAATTAGTTCATGAACATTATTTCTATTGAAGAACTAGTAATTAGATCATGAGTACAATAAGTTAGTGAAGAAGCACGGTGCGATAATAAGCAAAGATTTTTAATAATCACTCTTGCTTTGAAATGAACACAAAGTCACCGATAATTTAACATAGTTTAAACCATTCTTAATTATTTATCAATGGTATTAAAATACACTTAGTCCTTTCAAGGTCAAGCTTCTTCCATAATGATGGTAAAATCAACATTAACTTAGAGCTGCTATAAAGCATACTATTAAAATGGTTAAAGTGAACTTTCTTTAATAATAACAATCAAATCAGCTTTAGCTTAAAGCTACTTTAAAGTCGTACTACTGAAACTGTTTAAATAATTTTAATTGTGATGTCAATTTGGTTTCAGAATGGCAATCAAGCCAACTTTATAATATTTGAAAATTTGTGTATTTGTAAATTTGAAGATTTGTTTAATAATGATAATCAAATCAACTTTAGCTTAAACCTACCTTACCATTCTACTGAAATAGTCGAAGCAAATGTAAATTTGAACTCAATTTGGTTTCTTATGACAATCATTCAGCTTTCGTTTAAAGCTACTTTAGGGTCGTACTACTGAAGCTGTTTAAATAAACTTAATTGTGATGTCAATTTGGTTTCAGAATGGCAATCAAGCCAGCTTTGCAATATTTGTAAATTTGAAGATTTGTTTAATAATGATAATCAAATCAACTTTAGCTTAAAGCTACTGTACCATTCTACTGAAACAGCCAATGCAAATGTAATTCTGAACTCAATTTGGTTTCATACGACAATCAGTTAGGTTTCGTTTAAAGCTACTTAAAGTCATACTACTGAAACTGTTTTAATATACTTAATTTTTATGTCAATTTGGTTTCAGAATGACAATCAAGCCAGCTTTACTATGATACTACTTTCAGTCATACTATTGCAATGGCTAGAGTTAAATTAAAATGGACGTGAAAGTAATACAGTTATTAAAGTTGCCTTGAAGTTGTGGAATTGCACTTAAATGGCAAGTCAATGAAAAGTTAATTTCGAAAAGAACCTGATAACTGGCAAAATTCACCTTCTTTTAAGGAATTGTAAAGTTCATTTTACAAGTAGCCCACAAATAGTTTAAATAGCTTAATTTGAACCTCATATAAAGCAAATTATGAAAAGGCCATGTGAAATTGCTAAAATCAACTGTATTTCAAAGTTGTAAGTTAGTTAATGTAAAGTTAATTACATAATTAGCTTCAAAATAGTTTAAGTTAACGTAATGGTGACAAAATTAACTTCAACCTAAAGCCACTGTAAATCTTAGTATTAAAATGTATATAGTGAACTTAATTTTTAAGTCAATCTGGTTTCATAATGTTTATGTTTTATGTTTCATGTTTAATGTCTAAATTAGTTTTGCCTTGAAGTAGCTTTCAGCTAAAACTGATTTCAAAATCGTTATTAAAGCAAGTTATTAATTTGGCAGATAGCAAAAACCACGTTTTATTGGAACTTCAATATAAAGTTAATTACGGATTGAGTCTGTGAAAATGCTAAAACCACTAACTATTTTTCAATGTAGTAAGTTAATAAATGTAAAGTTGATTAAAAAAGTAGCTTATATATAGTTAAAGTCAATGTAATGATGACTCTATAGATAACTTAATATTTAAGTCAACTTGGTTTCATAATGAAAATTAAATTAGTTTTGCCTTAAAGTAACTTTATGCTAAATTTGACTTTAGAATCGTTATAAAATCAAGTTATTGATTTGGCAGATGGCAAAAGTTACTTTTTTTAAGTCTTTGTAAAGTTAATTTTACAACTAGCATGTAAATGGTTTAAATGTACTTTATTGGAACCTCAATATAAAGTTAATTACGAATTATTGTGTCTGTGAAATTACTAAAATCAACTGTTTTTCAATGTTGTAAGTTTATTAACGTAAAGTTATTTAAAAAAGTAGGTTATATATAGTTATATAGTTATAAAATCAACTTAAACTTAAAGCTACTGTAAACCCGACTATTAAAATATCTATAGTCAACTTAGCTTCCAAATAGTTTAAGTCAACGCAATGGTGAGAAAATCAACTTCAACTTAGAGCCACTGTAAATCTTAGCATTAAAATGTAAATAGTTAACTTAATTTTTAAATCAATTTGTTTTCATACAAATAATTAAATTAGTTTTACCTTAAAGTAGCTTTAAGCTAAAACTGACTTCAGAATCGTTATGAAATGAAGTTATTACTGGAAGTTACGTAAGTCAAGAGTTAGTCATCTTACTTTAAGAGTTATCATAAAGTTTATAATCAAAGTGGTATACAAAAAGTTAAATTGTAAACTAGATTTGAAAGTCCATCAAAAATTATTTACCAAAGGAGCCAGTAAAATAGCTAAAATCAACTTTCCCTGGTAAAGTTCAAAATAAGCCTAGAAATGGTTCAAATGGACTTCATTTTATACTCAATATAGAGTCACTCTCGAAATAGGCTTGTGAAATAGCTGAAATTATTTTTTTAAGGTTATTGAAAAGTTCATTTTGAAATTCTCACACATGATTAACATACCTGGAATTCATTGCAGGCAAAAAAAATGATGTGGTCACTTTCAATAATTGTCAAAAAGTTCAGCAATAATACAAAATTAAAATATTGTACAGTTGGCTAATATCTCCACAGGAGACCACCTCGACCAAGTGGGCCTCGTCAGTCCAGTGCTATCTGGAGATGATGCCAATGTGTTTAACACTTTTTTGAGTAGGAAATGGCCTATTTTAATATCTTCATTAGTTGTCTTGTTATAAAATTATGTAAAAATATGGAATTTTGTTTCGTTTTTGGAAATTTTAGATTTTAGAGATACTTACATAAGTTTTAGTTTTATTAGTTGGCTATTATGGTCATTTTGTTAAGAGATACTTTTGTTCGTGAAAACCAGAATTAGATGTCGTCTTTTATTTTCAAGTTATGATAAAAGTCCGATTTTTCAATATTTTGATTCATATCGATGTCTTTAACACTTTTTTGAGTAGCAATGGCCTATTTTAATATGTTTTCATTACTTTTCTTGCTATTACATAGTTTCGAAGTTTGTCTTTTACTTATATGAAAAAACTTTCGTTTTTGGAAATTTTAGATTTTAGAGATACATAAGTTTTGGTATAATAGTTAGCTGTGAGTTACTCAAATAGAGTTTTCTTCTTTGTTCAACGATGCATATCATATGGGGTCAACAACTGTTCGAAACAAACATGTTTCATAATAAAATGAACCTGTGGTGTGATAGCTTTTATTTATAAAAGTATTCATAGCTGATATGACTTTTTTTGTATTTTTAATGTATATCAATGTATATCATGTGGGTCAGCAAATTGTCAAAACTAACATGTTTCATTGTAAAATGAACCAATGTGATTGTTTCTATTTATAAAAGTATTCATAGCCGATATGTATACTTTTATAAAAAAAAATTCTGTACATACCAAAAGTTGTTGAAATAGAGATAGCGGCCTTAGAGATGTCCAGAATAAGTGATAAACTTTTTCCAAGATGATCATTTTCTAGACCAACACTAATTAATAAAAAGATTTCAATTTTTTTTATTTTAGAAGTACATAAGTTTTTTTTAATGTAAATCATAGTAGGACATGAGTTACTCAGCTAGAGTTTTCTTTGTCTTTTCAATGATGTATATTACGTAGGTCAGCAAGTTGTCAAAACTAACATGTTTCACAATTAAATGAACCAGGGGTGTGATAAACTTTTATTTACAAAAGTATACATAGCCGATATGTATACTTTTATAAAAAATATCTCAGTACATGGCACCAGTTGGTGAAATGAGATGCCTTAGAGATGTCCAGAAAAAGTGATATACTTTTCCAACCGAAATTTCATCATTTCCATTGAATGATGAATTATTGTTTATAGCAAAGGTCTATAAAATCTATAGGCTATAAAAGTATAAATAGCCGATATGTATACTTTTATCAAAGTCAGCTAAGGTCATCGTAGTCTATAAAAGATCTATAAAACCTATAGGCTATAAAGTATAAATAGCCGATATGTATACTTATATAAAAGTATAGCTAAGGTCATCGTATTCTATAAAAGATCTATAAAAGCTATAGGCTATAAAAGTATAAATAGTCGATATGTATACTTTTATAAAAGTTAGCTAAGGTCATCGTAGTCCATAAAAGATCTATAAAAGCTATAGGCTATAAAGTATAAATAGCCGATATGTATACTTTTATAAAAGTATAGCTAAAGTCACCGTAGTCAATAAAAGATCTATATAAGCTATAGGCTATAAAAGTATAAATAGCCGATATGTATACTTTTATAAAAGTATAGCTAAGGTAATCGTAGTCTATAAAAGATCTATAAAAGCTATAGGCTATAAAAGTATACATAGCCGATATGTATACTTTTATAAAAAAAGCCTTGTATGTGCCACTAGTTGGTGAAATCTATTAAAGAAGATACACAACTATTATGAACACTGTACAGACATGCTCACATATATCTAGTATACTTCGCGCAACGATAGTTTGTTTTTATGACATTGACTTGCAATCAAAATTATAAGGGTGGGATTGTGGTACCACTTCAAGTTAGGTATCATAAAAGTCCAGGTATCAGCCGGCCCTTTGTCACTGGCAAGTATTTGGTGCAACAACATTCAAGCCAAAGCCTGGAGTGGATACCTGGACTTTTATGATACCTAACTTAAAGTGGTTTAACAATCCCACCCTTATAATTTTTATTGTAAGTCATTGTCATAAAAACAAACTATCGTTGCGCGAAGTATACACGGAATTGGGTTACAATAGTAATTTTATATAGCAATGTCAAATTGTTTGTACTAGATTTATGTGAGCATGCCTGTAACTATGATACATCATAATTTTGAAGTATGCTAAACATTTTTGTTTTCAATTTTGCAAATTTAGTGTTATAATCAGTAACAAGCTGTTTTTAACAATGTTCATGTTTAAGAAAGCGTTTCTACTTACATTTAGCTGCATGATGATCTTGTTGTACGCCCAGTGCCACCTCTGCTGCGCGGTGACCTGGGGCCTCACCGGTTTCGCCTCCTCCTCCTCCTCGAAGGAGACGCTCTTCTTCTCCGGCGTCTCCTCGCCGTGCTCGCCGGAGGCGGCGGCGGCGGCGGCGGCGATGGCGACGGCGTCGGCCGTGTCCTGCCGCTGTAGCATCTCCGGTGAGAGCATCACCGAGGCGCGTCGCGGCGCGGCTGGCTGGTACGGTTCGACGGTCACCACCACCGACGGCTTCCTCGGCGGCGTCGTCAGGTACTGGTCCTCGACCTGCCCCAGGTAGTGGTCCGCCGAGGTGCGTCGCGACGCCTCCGCGTACGGGTCCACCGAGGCCCTCCGCGAGCCGGCCACCTGGCCGTAGGGGTCAACCGCGTTCCTCTGCAGCGACGGGTGGAACGGGTCGACGACGGTGATCTGCGAGGAGCCTCGCCTCAGCGACTGCTCGTCCTCGTAGTTCTCCACGTGTATCACAGATGCGGGCGACTCCCTGCTGTTTATTGCTTTGTTGGCGTAGTCCCCAGCGAGCTCGACGGACGGGACCTCCTCCTCCACGTAGCTCTCGACGGACTCCTGGGGCTCCAGGTAGCTCTTGTCGTCGTACTCCTCGTCGAGGTACTCCATGTCTTGCTGTGGGGGGTAGTACGGGTATTCGATTGTCTCCTGCTGCTTGAGGAAGCCTCTGGTGAAGCCGTTGCTCCTCGTCGTGGCAACGGGGCCGGTCAACGTCGGGAACGCCGACCCGTTGCTGGTCACTATTGCTTTGGGCGAATCTGTTTGGTCCCTGTGGTATTGCACTGTGGTTGTCGTCGTGTTGGGCATCGTGTCCGCGGGGTACGAACCCCCAGAGGTGATTATGGTGGAAGTAGGCTCACCGGCCGTCGAGTACTCCCCGTAACCACCCCTGTTTTGTATGGAGCTATTTATTGATGACACAGCAGTGTCGAAGGAATCCTTAAGCTCGTCATCCCTTGACTCCAAGCTATCTGTGTTTTGTAGTAGCAAGGGACTATTTATGCTCCTCCCCAGCATTTTACGCCTTGTCGAGGTCGTTGTGTCCTCGTAATATTCGTTTTGCGGAGTGCTTTCCTCTTGGTACTGATTGATATCATCGTAGTACTCTTTCTCTTCGTTTTGGTTACCGTAGTAATCCTTTTGATTGTTTTGTTCGCTATAGTAATCCTTCTGCTTATTCTGGTCACTGTAGTAATCAGTCTGTTTACTCTGCTGCTCACCGAAATAATCTTTCGCCTTATTTTGCTCACTATAATAATCCTCCTGTTTGGTGGTATCATTATACGTCTTGTTTTGATTGCCGAAGAAATCTTGCTTAGTTTGGTCGTTGTAGTAGTCGACCTTCTTAGTTTGATCTTCATAGGTGGTACCGTTGAACTGATTCTTCCCACTGTAAAAGTCCTTCTGCGGCTCACTAAAGAAGTCTTTCTGTGCGACGTTCTGCTCATTCTTGTAATAGTCTTGTTGTGTGGCGGGGTAGCTGCTGGTTTTATCTTGAGCGTCGTAAAAGTATTCATTCGTGTTGAACTGCTGCTGGTAGGTTTGTGCTTGTGAGGTGGTAACGTTACTCAGTGTCTTCGCGTTATCTACAATCACACTAGTCCTATTATCACTTTGCACTGGCGTCATGTCTAGGTCCTCCGGTTCGGCGGGTAGATTATCAATGCTCTGATATGCGTAGTTGTAGTCTTCATTGTACATCTGACTGGCGCTGACGGCCCCAGGTCGCATGTAGCAGCTGGTGCTGATGTCGTCGTAGCCGTCATTGATATTGTCCGTGTACTCGGCCGAGCTGGTTCTCTTCATGTTGTTCCTCCTGGCCTTGGCACTGCGGTGATTGAGGTTGGGTTTCGGTAGCTGGCGACCTGGGGTAGGTGGAAGGCTGTTGAACGGCTTGCTCTGGGCCATCAGGCGGGTGAGCACCTTGGGCGTCTTGGTGGGCGTCGGCGGCAGGCTGGCCCCCCTCGCCGACAGCTCGGGGGTGCGGTACCCGTCGTAGGGCTCGTCGTTCAGGGAGCTCTGCCTGCTGCCGCTCCTCCTGGTCGGAATCTGGGGCATCCGCCGCCTCCCCGTCGTCGGCGTCGGGGCGCAGCTGTAGCTGTTGATCTCCTTGTACATCGAGCAGTTCGTCGTATTCGCGTCGTCCTGCCCGATCACCATCGACGGCCGCCTCTTCAGCGGTATCGTCGGCAGCTTCTTGCCCGTCGTCGGCGTCGTCCTGTTGTTCTGGTACCCTCCCGAGTCCCACTGCCGGTCCTCCTCGTCCTGGCCGTACCTCTCCTCTTGGAAGGGGTACGACGACGAGTTATAGTAATCATCTGTGTTTTGATTGTACGGCTTACCACTAAAAAGACAGAAAACCATCAGGAACCTCACCAAAACTCGACCAACTGTACCTACCTAGTTGTTACGTAAGAGACTTGCGTCACCTGGCTGGTGAATTTATTGTTGTCCGTGTAAAAGCTGGGATCATCGTACAGTGTAGTCTGACGCTCAAGACTGGGCCTTCTAACAGCTGAAAGTATAAGACCATTAGTAGCCTCAAATCTTCATCTTAAGTAATAACAGTACGCCTCAATCATTTGAATCTTATGAAGAACTGGACCTGGTAGGTCTCTTTAAGTTTTAAGTTCAATACTTTCAAGAAAAAAAATGTCCTGTCCAATGCATTGGACATACAGACAATGACACCATCCTGTTAAGATCTGAACCGAATACCAATTAGGACCTGATGGGTTGTGCGATTTGTAAGAACTAGACCTGGTGGGTCTCTTCACTTAATTACTTTCAAGAACAAAATGTCATGTCCAGCGAATTGGACATTGGTACCATCTCGTTAAGATCTGAACCGAATATCAATCAAGACCTGGTGGGTTATGAAATTTGTAAGAACTGGACTTGGTGGGTCTCTTCAGTTCATTATCTTCAAGAAAAAAAAAATGCCTGTATGTCCAACGTCTTGGGCACTGGCACCATCTCGTTAGGATCTGAACCGAATTCCTATCAAGACCTGATGGGTTGTGAAATTTGTAATAACTGGACCTGGTGGGTCTCTTTAGTTCAATACTTTCAAGATAAAAATGTCATGTCCAACGTATTGGACATTGGCACCATCTCGTTAAGATCTGAACCGAATACCAATCAAGACCTGGTGGGTTGTGAAATTTGCAAGAACTGGACCTGGTGGGTCTCTTCAGTTTGTTATTTTCAAGAAAAAATTGTCATGCCCAACGTCTTGGGCATACAGCCACTGGCACCATCTGGTTAAGATCTCAACCGAAAACCAATTAAGACCTGATGGGTTGTGAAATTTGTAAGAACTGGACCTGGTGGGTCTCTTTAGTTCAATACTTTCAAGATAAAAATGTCATGTCCAACGTACTGGACATTGGCACCATCTCGTTAAGATCTGAACCGAATACTAATCAAGACCTGGTGGGTTGTGAAATTTGTAAGAACTGGACCTGGTGGGTCTCTTCAGTTCATAACTTTCAAGAATAAAAAGTCATGTCCAACGTATTGGACTCTGGCACCATCTCGTTAAGATCTGAACCGAATACTAATCAAGACCTGGTGGGTTGTGAAATTTGTAAGAACTGGACCTGGTGGGTCTTTCCAGTGCATTATTTTCAAGAAAAAATTGTCATGTCTAACGTCTTGGGCATACAGATACTGGCACAATCTCGTTAGGATCTGAACTGAATACCAATTAAGACCTGATGGGTTGTGAAATTTGTAATAAAGTCCAGTTATTATAAATTTAACAACCCATCAGGTCTTAATTGGTGGGTTTTTTTAGTCACTTTAGCCAAGACAAAAATGTCATGTGCAACGTATTGGACATTGGCACCATCTCGTTAAGATCTGAGCCGAATACCAATCAAGACCTGGTGGGTTGTGAAATTTGTACGAACTGGACCTGGTGGGTCTCTTCAGTTCATTATTTTCAAGAAAAAATAGTTATGTCCAACGTCTTGGGCATACATACACTGGAACCATCTTGTTAAGATCTGAACCGAATACCAATTAAGACCTGATGAGTTGCGAAATTTGTAAGAACTGGACCTAGTGGGTCTCTTCAGTTCATTACTTTCAAGAACAAAATTACATGTTCAACGTATTGGACATAAAGACATTAGTACAATCTCGTTAAGATCAGAACCAAATACCAAATAAGACCTGGAGAGTTGTGAATTTTGTAAGAACTGGACTTCAATATAGAAATTGGGCAATTCCACTTTTAGCCAGTTTATACAGTGGTTTTCTTACGGTTTACAATAAACTTTTTGTGCTAAGGAGATTTTCACTTAGAATTTGTAACAGTAACAGTAAAAGGATTTCATATTTTCGAATTATTACTATCAGCGAATAATTTGGCATAAAAATGTCACTCTAATTTTTTTCGTGATATACGCTGAGAGGTGGGTCTCTTCAGTTCATTACTTTCAAGAAAAAAATATCATGTCTAACGTATTGGATATACAGACATTGTAGTGACCATCATATTGATATCTGAACCGAATATCAATTAAGACCTGGTAGGTTGTGAAAATTTAATATATTTGAAAAATTATGTGGAATACATGTTGAATTATGATGAAAATTTGGACGGTTTTCTTAAAAAATCTGTAACTCCCGATTTCATTATTAAATTTTCTGATATTTGCAAACATTTTCAGCATTTTGTTTTTACAATTTCTGCAATTTTTTCTGCTTCTATTTCTAAGAACTGGGCCTGGCGGGTTGTGAAAATTTAATATATTTGAAGAGTTATGTGGAAAATTGTTGAATTTTGACGAAAATTTGGACGGTTTTCTTTAAAAATCTGTAACTCCCGATTTCATTATTAAATTTTCTGATATTTGCAAACATTTTCTGCAATTTTTTCTGCTTCTATTTGTAAGAGCTGGACCTGGTGGGTCTCTTCAGATCATTACTTTCAAGAAAAAAATGTCAACTCCTACGTATTGGACATAGAGACATTGGTACCATCTCGTTAAGATCTGAAGCGAATTCTAATTAATACCTGGTGGGTCTCATCAATTCAGTACTCTTAATTGAAAAGTGTTGTCTATTGTTTTTGACATAGGCACCATCTCGTTAAGATCTGAACCGAATACCAATTAAGACCTGGTGGGTTGTTAAATTGGTAAGAACTAGACCTGGTGGGTCTTTTCAGTTCATTACTTTAAAATTAAAATATCATGTCCAACGTATTGGAAATACAGAAATTGGCGCCATCATACTAACATTTGAACCGAATATCAGTTGAGACCTGCTGGGTTGTGAAAATTTAATATATTTGAAGAGTTATGTAGGAAATAAGTTGATTTTGACGAACATTTGGCCGGTTTTCTTTAAAAATCTGTAACCCCCGATTTCATTATTAAATTTTCTGATATTTGCAAACATGTTTTGCAATTTTTTTATATTTTCTGCTTCTATTTGTAAGAACTGGACCTGTTGGGTTGTAAAAATTTACTATATTTGAAGAGTTATGTGGAAAATATGTTGAATTTTGACGCAAATTCTTACGGTTTTCTTTAAAAATCTGTAACTCCCACTTTCATTATTAAATTTTCTGATATTTGCAAACATTTTCTGCAATTTTTGTTATATTTTCTGAAAATGTTTCTGCTTCTATTTGTAAGAACTGGCCCTGGTGGGTCTCTTCAGTTCATTATTTTCAAGAAAAAAATGTCATCTCCAACGTATTGGACATAGAGACATTGGTACAATCTCGTTAAGATCTGAGCCGATCTTAACGAGATGGTACCAATGTCTCTATGTCCAATACGTTGGAGACGACATTTTTTTCTTTTTCATTTTTACCATCTCGGTAAAATATGTACCGAATGCCAATTAAGACCTGGTGGGTCTCATCAATTCAGTACTTTCAATTTTCAACACAAAAAAGTGTTGTCTGTTGTTTTTTATGAATTTAAAAGTTATCCAACATATTGGATATACGATCATGGATAGCTTCTCATTAAGGTCTGATAATTGATAACTTTTAAATTAATAAAAAAACCTGAGACAATCTGTTCTGGGTACTGAAAAATATGTTTTGCCGACATTCTGGTCACCTGTAGCTAAAAGTTTGAAGTTATTAAGTTAGAGTGAAAGAGAAGCAACAGAAAATATGTTCACATTGTTCTAGGCATGTGTACAGTTATGCTCACATAAATCTAGTACAAACAAATTGATATATTGATATATTGAATATATAAAATTGCTATTGTAACCTAATTTCATATACTAGATTTATGTGAACATGACTATACACATACCCACAACAATTTGAACATATTTTCTGTTGCTTCTCTATCACTCGAACTTTAATAACTTTAAACTTTTACGTGTTTAAGTGTTTTAAGTGTTGCTTCTCTATCACTCTAACTTTAATAACTTTTAACTTTTAAGTGTTTAAGTGTTTTAAGTGTTGCTTCTCTATCACTCTAACTTTAATAACTTTAAATTTTAAGTGTTTTAAGTGTTGCTTCTCTATCACTCTAACTTTAATAACTTTAAACTTTTAAGTGTTTAAGTGTTTTAAGTGTTAATGTTCAAAATTGTTAGTTTCTAATGTTTGTTTATTTTTCCAATTTGTGCTTTCGTTATTATGCGTAAATGCGTAAATATGAATACGCAGACTCCTACCTCATCTATAGGAGGAATGGTTGTATTGATCTATCTGATCATCAACAGGTGGTTTCCACAGCTATTCTGATTTTCATTCAATATCTATTATTACTATTACTTGCATAGTATTTTCTATTTTTAGTATTATTATCATTATTATTATTATTATTGGCTAATTATAGTATTGATACTACAGTCGTATACAGAATACTTAAAACTTATTCTCCTCAAAATTTGACAAAGTTTTGGTATTAAATAAGGAAGAAAATCAAACACTTAACTTTCTGCATTGACAAGTATGGGTTAGCTATTACTGAAATTTCTGAAAATTTCTGATTTACAAATTTGATACAAGAGTCGTATACAGTATACCTGAAACTAATTCTCCTGAAACTTTGACAAAGTTTCCGTGTTAAATAAGGAAGAAAATCAAATACTTATCTTTCTGCATTGAAAAGTATGGGTAAACTATTACAGAAATTTCTTAAAATGTATGATTCGCAAAATTGATATTAGATTCGTGTACAGTACACCTGAAACTAATTCTCCTGAAAATTTGACAAAGTTTCAGTATTAAATAAGGGAGAAAATCAAACACTTATCTCTCTGCATTGACTAGTATGGGTTAGCTATTGCTGAAATTTCTGAAAATTTATTGTTTGCAAATTTGATACTATAATCGTGTACAGTACACCTAAAACTAATTCTCCTAAAAATTTGATAAAGTTTCAGTATTAAATAAGAGAGAAAATCAAACACTTAACTTTCTGCATTGAAAAGTATGGGTTAACTATTACTGATATTTCTGAAAATTTATTATTTGCAAATTTGATATTAGATTCGTGTACAGTACACCCGAAACTAATTCTCCTGAAAATTTGACAAAGTTTCAGTATTAAATAAGGGAGAAAATCAAACACTTATCTCTCTGCATTGACAAGTATGGGTTAGCTATTACTGAAATTTCTGAAAATTTATATTAGCAAATTTGATATTATATTAGTGTACAGTACATCTGAAACTAATTCTGAAAATTTGACTAGGTTTCAGTATTAAATAAGGGAGAAAATCAAACACTTAACTTTCTGCATTGAAAAGTATGGGTTAGCTATTACTGAAATTTCTGAAAATTTATTATTTGCAAATTTGATATTATATTCGTGTACAGTACACCTGAAATTAATTCTCCTGAAAATTTGACAAAGTTTCAGTTTTAAATAAGGGAGAAAATCAAACACTTATCTCTCTGCATTGACAAGTATGGGTTAGCTATTACTGAAATTAATGAAAATTTATTATTTGCAGATTTGATATTATATTTGTGTATAGTACACCTGAAACTAATACTCCTGAAAATTTGACAAAGTTTCAGAATTAAATAAGGGAGAAAATTAAACACTCAACTTTCTGCAATGACAAGTATTGGATAGCTATTTCTGAAATTTCTGAAAAATAATGATTTGAAAATTTGATACTAGAGTCGTATACAGTATACCTGAAACTAATTCTCCTGAAACTTTGACAAAGTTTCAGTATTAAATAAGGCAGAAAAGCAAACACTTAACTTTCTGCATTGAAAAGTATGAGTTAACTATTACTGAAATTTCTGAAAATTTATGATTTGCAAAATTAATATTAGATTCGTGTACAGTATACCTGAAACTAATTCTCCTCAAAATTTGACAAAGTTTCAGTATTAAATAAGGGAGAAAATCAAACACTTATCTCTCTGCATTGACAAGTATGGGTTAGCTATTACTGAAATTTATGAAAATTTATTATTTGAAAATTTGATATTATATACGTGGACAGTGCACCCGAAACTAATTCTCCTGAAAATTTGACAAAGTTTCAGTATTAAATAAGGGAGAAAATCAAACACTTATCTCTCTGCATTGACAAGTTTGGGTTAGCTATTACTCGGAAATTTCGTTCTTCAGGATTTGGATTTATCCTTAGAAGATTATTTAAATGCATGCACAGATTAATAGTCAACTTGATACCCTGCTATTATTATTATTATTATTATTATTATCTTTAGTTGTAGTAACAATATTGTACTGGTTATTGACCTGCGGTCGTTCCGCCTTATTATTATTATTATTGCTATTTTATGAGTATTTTTCTTGTAACAGTTTTTAAGATATTGGTTACTAGTACTATTTCTACCATTCTGATAATAATTCAGATTAAATTTTATATAATTGTTACTGCTGAGATAAAAAACTACTGTAAAAACTTTATATGTTTCTTAGTAACTAGATTTAGTGTTCAAAATTTATTCATCAATATGAATAGAGATATTAAAAAAATGATTTAAAAACATATCTCAACACCCTGTAGCAAAAAATTTAAGCCATTGCGGATTTATGTTCATATGAAAGTTTCTTCTTAAAATGACATGAGGAATTACGCCCTTATAATTGTATAATTGTTAAGCAAAATAATGATCAAATCAATACCATCAAATATCGCACTCACATTAGTCTGGTACAAACTATATTATAGTTTACAGCGGGAACATATAATAATTTACTGTAATTACGAAGCAAATAATTTGATTACAGTTACAAAAGCCCTAAACATAACAGCATTGATTAAATATAACTTCAATATTGCTGTGTGATGTAGTGTTTAACATTGCTGCAACATTTTAGAAACATACCTGTCTCTAAATCATAATTAGTTACATGTTAGAGATGAAACACTAAAATATGTACGACATAATAGAATATGTATAAAGTAATTACTTAAACATTAGACAATTAGCTGTCATATGCAACAATATTATCCAATTTTGATTCAAGAGCTTTAGCAATTTAGGGGCGTTATTAGGATAATTACGCCCGCAGAACTGTAAAATCCAGCTCGAGGGCTTTAGCCCGAGAGATGGATATAGTTCGATGGGCAACCTTCATGGGCAATCGAAGGGCAATCTTCAGTGATGCAGTGGTGCATTTTAGATTTTATCTTTCACTTTTTCTTTAAGAAAAACAGAATTTGCATCTCCAGGGCGCAATGAATTCATTACGCCCCGGTTGTCATTGACATGTTTACATATCTTGTATCCTAGGAGTTATCATTCATCGCAACCTTCATGGGCAATCGATGGGTAATCTTTAGTGATGCAGTGGCGCATTCTAGATTTTATCTTTCACTTTTTCTTTAAGAAAAACAGAATTTGCATCTCCAGGGCGTAATGAATTCATTACGCCCCGGTTGTCATTGACATGTTTACATATCTTTTATCCTAGGAGTTATCATTCGATTATAGCAAAGTGAAAAATAAATATATATTCGTATCTCCTAATATGCATAGTCACCAGAAATGATGTAAAAATATAGAGGTAATTGACTGTACACACATAAAAATAAAGCAATTGGGCAAACAATATGTTTTTCAAATTTTCAATATATCTTATAGATTATTATGGAAGGTAATCGAGCTATTGGTATCAACGGCTATTGATTAATCACAACCTTAACTCATGACTTATTTCACAACCCTTTGGTGAATCGGTCAAGTCCTTCCTTCGTTTACCTTTGGCTTTTCTTGATGGTTGGTCGATATAGTCCGAATAGCCCATGTCCGTGCCGTCGATGCTCTGCTGGGTGCTGTAGTACGTGTTATAACTGCTCCAATCTTGGCTGAAATCACAGATTTTATTACAGTCTTATGTAAACCAAATTTTTGGCCATGAATATGCAGCGAGAGATGTAAATTGTGGTGGCTTTAACAGCCCATGAATATTTATGGAAAAATTATTACCTTCGCGCGACGATAGTTACGATTTAATATAGTTCTTGTAATAAGCTACAAATTTTAGTTACGATGTGCTTAAAATTTTGACAGAAACCAGATGTATAAATATTATATGTCTAAAATAGAGGCACTAACAATATTTTTATAGCTATCTACTTGTTTCAGTTTTTCTCAAAAGACAAATGTAGTTACGAAATTCATAATTGCTACTGTAATAATAAAATAGAAATAAATTATAATTAGCAGCTAGCTGTGTGAATTAATGCAATGATGAGGTGTAAAGTAAATAAAAATATTATGTGCGACGATTTTTTCAATTTATTGCCAATTTTCAACATTTTTGTTCTTTGTCTAACAAATCTTAGATATTTTTTAAAATGTTAAGAAACGAGATAATGCCCTTACAAAAATATAAGTTACACTTCTTGATGAAGTTTAAAACACGAGAAACAAACTATTATTCACAATACAAATTATCTCCTTGCTTATCCAAGATAAATTCGAGAGCACGAGAAGCCTCGAGAGCTATTCAAATCTGTGTTTGTGTTCTTATTTATCCCTGGCGCTTTAAATCTTTCTCTTCGGAGATCAAACAGGACTTTGTGTAACTTTTCTAAAGGCATCTCCAGATCCATTAATTAAGCCAGATGCAATTAAGGGGGCGAAAAGTAGCGCGTTTAATTGCGTCCGCTGTTTAAATAACCATCTCTCGCAATCACACCTACAAAACCTCCACACTTCGCCAAAGTAATTATAACTTTTCACCTTAGGAACAGTCTGTTTTGTTAATTTTGTTTTAGCGCAGTCGAAGATTTAGTACCTTTCCGTACTTTATATGTAATCTAACAAAATTCAGGATTCATTTTATAATTTAAATAAAATTATTCATCAAATTTTTTCATGAAATAACTGATAGGTGGAAATTATTTGTGCAATAAATCAATCAAGATTTTTCTTGACTTGTGTAAAACTATGTTGTTTCTTAACACCATTAAATACTATATATTGATAAATCTTTTTTTTAAACAAAAAAAGACAGTTTTATTATAATTACAATTTTATTTCATTGCACAATTTTATAATTAGGAATCAATATATGTATTAATGATAAGTAGTTTCTGTTGCATTCTTCGATAATTCTATACATTAATTTCTACTGCTGTCGAATGAATGTAAACTATTGTTCTACTATACAAGAGACCCGAAAATTTATAAATCCCCTCACTTCTGATAATAACAGTTTTAATTTTCTTAAGAGCCCTCCAAGCCATCCCCTATCTACTCCATATCCTCATTTAGTCCCCAGCATTTCTTTCCTTCTCTCCATATCCGTACAAATGCATGTAGTAATGCAATCCTGAAAAGTTTCGCTTTTAAATGCGGACATTTGCCCTGAACGGGTTTTCTATGGCACTCACAGGATAGTTATGGTTATGCGAGGACCATAAAACTGGAGGTTTTCAGCAGGAAGAGGTTCTCTGATAAGAGTTCGGTCCATGGGGACTTCCAGCTCTCGACCTCTTCGGATCCCCTGGAGATATCTGAGCATCATCGCAATGATATTGTAATAAATGGATGAAAGGTACAAAGATAGAAGGTTTGGTAGTGTTTAAAATAAAAATTAATGAAAATTGTAATTATTGCAATATTAAAATTAAATGCAATTAAAGAAATGTCAGTGTATAATAAATATTTGGGTTTTAAACTACATATTCTGAAAAATTGTGCCGTAGAAGCTTAAGTGTAGCCCAATAGAGAGTAGATTGAAAAATTTGTGAGCAGACTTTTGACTGCGTAAACTAAGTTTTTACGAACTGTTCATAGTGCGTAAAGTAATACTTTTTAGCACAAGTGCGCAAAAAAATCACCTGTGCTACTGATCAAGTAGAACTAGAAATTTATTATTTATTATTATTATTATATATTATTATATATTGATTGATAATCATCAAATTAATGACTTATCAAAATTTCAATATGTATTAAAAGTGGGGTATTAAACTGCATAATTTGATAAATTTTCAATTCTAAAGCTGATAGATCTTATGAAGTGTCGTTAGCCTAATAAAGATTTTTTTTATAGTATCATCCATTAGTTATATCAGTTATTAATATATTTTTTATTGTATTCTTTCTTAGTAATAAGTACTCCTAATAAAGAAGAAAGAAAACAATAGTAATTTTATATTTCAAAATCCTATGCATATAAGTATAGTTAATAACAAATACATTTTTTTTAAATTTCATTCCATAAATCGATAGCCTTAATAAAGATCGTTATATATATATATATATATATATATATATATTCCATAAAAATGTGAACTTCCTTAATTTAACATTTGCTTTTGTGACCGGTTTCGGTTGATTTATCAATAATCCTCAGGCAGAATTGTCTAAAACTATGAACAGTGTTAATCTTGAAGATCTTTAATAGGAGTCACATACAAAATAAATTTTTGATTCGTCACATATACAAATATAATTTACAAAAATATGCAATTTCTGCAGAAATTGCTAAACTTCTAAAACTAAAACTTTTGTGCTTTTGTGTGTCGGTAAATTTTTGATTCGTCACATATAAATATGCAATTTACAAAAAAATGCAATCTGCAGAAATCGCTAAACTTCTAAAGCTGAAACTTTTGTATGTTTGTTCAGATAAAAGTTATTTATGTTACAAGTACGCTAAATAGGTGTTTATGGACGCGGCCGGAAGATTAAATGGCGAGGCGTTAGCCGAGCCATTTAACCGGCCAAGTCCATAAAGACCATTTAGCGTACGTGTAACATACAACTTTTTTTTTAATTTGTACACATATTGATTTGAAAATAATATTGAAATATGTTATTTCCAACCATAACAACAGTGTTGTTGTTGACAAATTAAATTTGACAAAATGTCAGATATCGAAGATAATATCGAAGAAGATTATGATTTGCCACCAGAAGTTATCGAGCAAGCTGCACAAGCACAAAGTCGATTGATGCCCGTGAAGTCGGCTGCCATTTACGAAAAAACGTATAAGTTGTTTTGCGATTGGCGCAACAAAATGTCTGTTCGAAAAACTTCGGAACAAGTCCTTATGGCTTACTTAAATGAGAAATCGAAACAAGTCAAACCATCTAGTCTTTGGTCATATTTTTCAATGTTGAAGAAAGTGCTAAAAGTAAAGGAAAAAGTGGATATTAGTAAGTAAGTTCTAATATTGCTATGTATAAATTCAATACTAGATTTGTATAAATTGTTAGATATGCTAGTGCTCAAGAATTTTTGAAAAATATTTCCCGAGGTTACCGACCTAAAAAGTCAAAGGTATTATCTAAAGAAAATGTCATGGCATTTTTGAAAGAGGCTGATGATTTCCATTTTTTATTTGCAAAGGTAGGTAAACTGTATTTCTGCTAGACAAACTGATGTACCTATATCAAATCTTCTCAGCTTGTGGTTCTTTTTGGAGTTTTTGGTGCTTGTCGTCGCCAAGAACTTGTCAATTTGACGGTAAACGATGTGAAAGAGAATGGCTCATTTTTACGGGTGTTTCTTGGAGCGACAAAAACCGACAAAACAAGATCTTTCGTAATTACGAATGATGCTGATGGATTCAACGGTTATATGCTTTACAAAAAGTATTTGTCATTGCGGCCAGGTCATGTTAAAACTACAAGGTTATTTTTAACTTATCGCGGAGGAAAATGTACTGTACAGCCAGCTGGAATACACACAATAGCAAATATTCCCCAAAAAGTTGCCGAATATTTAAAACTTCCGGATTTTAAATTATACACCGGACACTGTTTTCGGAGAACATCGGCCACTTTGTTGGTAGAAGGTGGAGGTGATGTATTTGCGTTAAAAAGTCTTGGTGGATGGCGCTCAACGAGTGTAGCGGAAGGATATATTGAGGAATCGGAGTACCAGAAAATGGAAATTGCAAAGAAAATTACAAATTCGGCGAATAAAACTGCTGATGACATTCCATCTACATCATCTGGAATCGTCTCTAATAGCAATGAACAAACGATTATGAATGATATATGTGACGACGGAAGAATTACGCTTAGTGGACACTTTAATAAATGTACGTTTAATTTCAGTATTGTAAAGAAAGATAAATAATTTGTATGTGTTTAGATTATTATTATTAACTAAATAATAATTAATTCGCAATCTCGTTCTTCTAGTTATATCGTCCTCTCGTATCTCATTCTCTCTATCTCGTTAAACAGAAAAGTCCGCTGTGGCGGTTTTTAACGTCCGTTGCTATAAAACAAAAAATTTAACGTCCGTTGCTATAAAATATTGTAGCATTGCACATAAACGGTTGTTTAGATTGTTTGTTATAACGACGTTAATGACGTCTTTATGAATACAAATTAAAAAAATATTATTATAGTCATCCATTAATTAAAATTTCAAATAATCAAAAACATCCATATACTCCTCACATAGACATGTGTGCCAAATAACCGAACAAGCTTTTTTGTTCAAATAAATAGTACATAAAATTAGTAATAATGGAACATTGCACACAAATACTACTTTACATGTAAAAATTGTTGATAGATTTCATCATTAGTACTATTATTTACTAGAGAGAGTTAGTTGCACACAAATAATATTATACATGTAAAAATTGTCGATAAATTACATCATTAGTATTATTATTTATTGGAGACAGTTAGTATAGAAGTAGACAAGTCTGTGACATTTTTTTTTTGCAAATTAAGACAAAATTTCATCATTAAAAAAATTCAAGTTTTCAAATTATGATAAAATTAAATTGTAAGTCTCTGTGGTGACCCTTTGGTGAAACATTTTCGAATAAAGGAAAATAGCATAAAACACTTAAAGTGTTTAAAATAATGTTTAAATAAAACACTTTAAGTTAAGGTTAAGTTTCACTGACTTACGATAAAATTGTTAAATTTCGTAAATTTGCCTCAAATATAATTTTTTCCACGATACAATGTAAATTAATGTCATAATTAGTATGTACTGCACAAATATGATGAAGTGACACCTGATGAAAGTCATTAGTACTATTATGTACTAGAGACAGTAAGTTGCACACAAATAATATTTTACATGAAAAAATTGTCGATAAATTTCATCATTAGTTCTATTATTTAATAGAGAAAGTTAGTATATAGTTTTGCAAATTAGGATAAAATTTTATCAATAAAAAATAGTTTTTCAAATTATGACAAAATTAAATTGTAAGTCTAGGTGGTTATCCTTTGGAGAAACATTTTTGAATTAAGTAAAATTGAATAAAACACTTTAAGTTAAGGTTAAGTTTCACTGACTTATGATGAAATTGTTAAATTTCCTAAATTTGCCTCAAATATAATTTTTTATACGATACAATGTAAATTAATGTCTTAATTAGTATGTAATGTACAAATATAATGAAGTGACACCTGATGAAAGTATGTATGAGTACAGATAATGACAATGAATCAAAGACGTGATTAAGATGGACAGTGAGTCGACGATTATTACCTTTCATCAGCGTCCCACGCATATTTTCTTCTACGGCTGGAAAATGAAAAATTGGCTATCAATAAATTAGTATCAATAGTTAATTATTATACATGAATGACATTGTTATTAATATTTATTTTTAAAGATTTGCTTTTTAGCAACAATACGAAGTTATTTTGAAAATTAAAAAAATATATATATTATTCGAAAATATAAGTGTCCTGAAACGAATTAGTTTTGAAAAGTGGGAAAATGCTTCCAGTTACAAATACATGAACGACATTTTTAACAAATTTTAGAAAATTGTAGTCTTTGGGAAAGTAAGAAATTATATTGGAAATTAAAAAATTTGCAATATTCAATTACGCAAATGTGTTTGGTACGAATTAGTTTTGAAAATTTAGAAAATGCCTTCGATTAACTTGGTTTCTAATATTTTCTAGAAAATTTGTCTCTTAACAGCACTCTATTAACAACTTTTAAGAAAATTTGCAAAATACCTTCAATGACATATATGGGTAATATTTTCACCAACATTTTGGAAAAATATCATGTTTGAGCAATACGAAGTTTTTTTTAAATTAAAAAAAAGTGCAATATAAATATTGTCTTGTAATATTCTTAATAAAGATACAATTTTCTTCTCAATTTACCAACAATTTCTTATCATTATTACTAGCACATATATAAACAAGATTATAAGATTTAAAAACAACATCAAATTTGCATCCTTTTGTGAGTTTTCAACCTTCTATAGAACTATTTTTATAATAATAAATTCAATTTTTATTTGAAAAATAACAAATATTGACAAATATAATTTCAACAAGTAGGTACCTTTTATTTGGAAATAAATGTATCCTGGAGCAAGTTAGTTTTGAAATATTATAAAATATTACAGTTCCAAATACACGATATTTTCAGTCAGATTTTTGAAAAATGTGTTTAAGCAACAAAATATTATTTAAAATATAAGTAATATTCTGAAAAATATATACAGTTTTCATCTTGATCGATCATCAATGTCTCGTTAATAATATAAATACGTAAAAAATAAAATTATGAGATTTAAATAAAAAACAAACTTTCAATCCACTTATGATATTTTCAACCTCAAAGAATTTTCAACGTTTTCAAAGAATGTAAAATTATTTTTATAATAACATAAACAATTTTCATATGGAAAATTTCAAAAGTAGTGATATTCGACAAACAAATGTATCCTGGAACGAATTGATTTAGAAAAGTTAGAAAATATTACAGTTCAATTACACGATCTGTTTACTAATATATTGTTACTAATATTACCAAAATATGTTTGCTTTGAGCAACATTGCAAAATGGAAATATATAAAATTGCATTATTCGAAAACGCAAAGTTGTTTGGTACGAATTTGTTTTAATTATACCTTCAATTAAAAATAAATGAACGACCTATTTATTAATTAATATATGAATTTACTCATACTATATTTCAAGTATGTGCTTTGACTTGTGTATGCTGTATAGTCTTAAACACCATAAATATTTCTACGAAAATTATATTGAAAATTTCAAAAACTGCATTATTCAAAATATGGTACAAAATAGTTTATAAAATTTGGAAAATACCTTCAGTGATAAATAATGTACAAATTGTTACTAATATTTTAGAAAAATGTTGACTTTGAGCAACACGAAATTATTTTGGAAAATGAGCATTATAAATATTCGCTCCTAAGATTGTTAAAAAAGATACAATTTTAAATTTGATCCATCAACTGTTTCTCGTTATTATTACTAGCTTATAAATATATAATATTATTAAGATTTAAAAGCACAAAATTGATTTTTTTATAATATATTAGACCTCTTATGGGACTAAAAACTATTTTAGTAAAAAAAAAAATACAATTGTTAAGATAATTGTACACTGAAAGTTAGAACTTTCTTCTAAAACTTTAAAAGGTTCCAACATACATGAAATAGATTTTGTTTGTAAGTTTCGTCTTAAAATGTCATCAGAAAAAATCTGTTGTACCCAAGTTTATAAACCATCTTTAATGTGGCTTATAGTTATACAATTATTATTTTAAAAAAGCAAAATATTGAATTTTTGATAATACAGAGCGATCAAGAAAGTAGTGTCAACTTTAATTCTGGGTACTAATGGATGACCCTGATGAAGATGAAAATCAAATATGTTTTGCAACATAGCTGAAATATTTCCTAGGATAGATGAAAATAATTAAATTAGATTATTTCAAATGTTATTATTTGTTATTATTTCGTTGGAACTAGCTGGGAAAGTTGACACTACTTTCTTGAAAGCTCTGTATTTTCAATAGGGCGTTCAAGAAAGTAGTGTCAACTTTTATTCTGGATACTAATAGATGACACTGATTAAGATGAAAATCAAATATGTTTTGCAACATAGCTAAAATGTATCCTAGGATGGAAGTAAATAATTTAACTAGATCATTTTAAATGTTACTATTTGTTATTATTTCGTTAGAACTAGCTGGGAAAGTTGACACCACTTTCTTGAACGCTTTGTATTTTCAATAGAGAGTTCAAGAAAGTAGTGTCAACTTTTATTCTGGATACTAATAGATGACACTGATTAAGATGAAAATCAAATATGTTTTGCAACATAGCTGAAATGTTTTCTAGGATAGAAGCAAATAATTTACCTAGATTATTTCAAATTTCATTATTTGTTATTATTTCGTTGGAACTAGGTATTTTCAATCCCTTATGGGAATTAAAAACTATTTTAAAAAAGAAATAATTTTTTTAAGATATTTGTGAATTGTGCACAAACGTAACACGAATATCTTTCTTCTAAAGTTTTGAAAGTTTTCAACATTCATGTAATAGATTTTTTTTGTTTTATCTTAAAATGTCATCAGGAGAAACCTGTTGTACCTACTTCAGTTACTGAAACATCGTATATGTGGCTTATAGTTATAAAGAGAAGGTTGACACGGCTTTCGTGAACGCACTGTATTTTCAATCCCTTATGGGAGTTAAAAACTATTTTTAAAAGAGAAATACATTTTGTAAGATATTTGTGCATTGAAAACGCATCTTTCTTCTAAGGCTTTGAAAGTTTTCAACGTTCATGAAATAAAATATTTTGTTTGTTTTATCTCAAAATGCCATCTGGAAAAATCTGTTTTATCTACTTAAGTTACTGAAACATCGTGTATGTGGCTTATAGTTAAGCAATTATTTATTACAAGTCAGAGCCCTAACTCTTGACGACATTCGAGGTGGGTAATAAATCATTTATTGAATCTACAGAAGTAATATCTCCAAATATCACAAATCACGAAGTACCCCTCTGATATTATTGGCAAAAATGATTAATTTCTTTATTTTACGGGCGATGTATCTGAATTTTAGGTACATGTTATTGGTTATAACATTTTTATATTTATTTTAACATTTACTATTTTATTTTAACTTATAAAAATAATTATTTTAGTTAAAGTAAAAATAAAGATTTAAATAAGAATTTACTTATTTATTTCTTATTAAATAATTGTTTTGAATACTGACACATTTATTCATTTAACGGACCATGTATCAATTTTTAGGTACCTACATGCTATTTGTTATAACATTTTTTATTTTTGTTTTAACTATTTACTATTTCATTTTAATCCATAAAAAATAAAAATTTGAGTCTAACTAAAAAAGTAAAAGTCTAAGTAAGAGTAAGATATTAATAAGAATCAACTTATTATTAACTCATTGTTTTAACTATTTTTGTAACTATTTATATTAACAATTGCTATAACTATTTGTGTTAACAATTGTTATACCTATTTGTTTTAACAATTGTTATAACTATTTGTTTTAACAATTGTTATAACTATTTGTAATAACTATCAAATTTGCCTCAACGATTTCTAATTCCGAATGATTCTATTTGACAAATCTTTCCCGACCTTATTCCCAGCACGCGCCTTCTAATTTAGCCCCCGAAGCTATTGGCAACAATTCCGCGATAACGCCAAATATAAATAACCGCCCCCTCCGCAGACTGCCTCCAGGCTGATAACGGGGCACAATGGGGCTGCCGCCGCCCCCCGGGGGCAGCACCCCTCATGAGCGTATTGTCCACCGCCAATAAATACCTAAAAATGACCCGTCACCGGGCTAAATTTAGACAACAATATGGCCCCGCACGAGAATCAATGCCTACGCCGAACAATAACCCATCCCCTCAGGCGAACCATCAAAACCCATCAAAAACATCAAAACCCTCACAGGCTACCCACAAAGTATTCAGAGCAAGATAAGAATTAAGTGATGTGTGGCTTTTGGAATGACTATGGTTGTCGTAAGATAATTGAGAATATTGAGAATTTACATAGAGGTTGTCAATTTTCTATAGAACACATGATAATTTTTAAAATTACTCACAACCGTTTGGGTGGTTCGTAGGGGAACCAAAATTACGTAGGTTGTGTCGACCCCCCACCCTCAATTTAAACCTCAGCCACCACCATCTAAAAAAATTAAATGGCAGCCCCTACTTGTGTTACATCGTTGGAAAGCTCTTGAAAAATGCTTTCTAGTCATTATTAATAGAATATGATTAGGTCAACTTGTTTTGCAATTACGTGCAAATAAACTATCTGCAAAGCTGATTATTATAATGCATTCTTCAGTTACATTGTGTAACTGTAGACTTATATTTAATTGTATTGGTGTAATATTTTTTTTATTGATTTATTGAATATCAGCTTTCCAATTAATAAAAAAAAAAACAGCCCTGTACATCTTTTTTACTGTGCGAAGACAATTGGTGTTGTCTTTTAATTCCACCCCCAATTACCTGCTCAGCCAATCCCCAGTGGCCACCTTAATCCCCTTGCGGTGTTATCTTTTAATCTCAATTCTCTTTACCTAGTGTACTCCGTCTTGTTCCTTGGCCTGCTGTTGTAGAAGAGCGGCTCCGAGTCGACGTTGTTGTCCTGGTACTGCCTCGCGTTCTGGCCGACGTTTGGGGAGCCGTATCCGAAGTCGTCGGCGTTCGGGGAGTACCTCTGGGGGGTTGAAAAAGTAAATAAGAGTAAGTGGGGCTGGATATCGAACCCCCGGTTTGGCGAAAAAAAAAATCAGCATCGAAATGCGGAAGCCGGAAGGGCTGCTGGGGCGGTGGGGGCGGCGGGGGGCGCCGCCCCCGGCACGGATCGATTCCCAGGACACGCTCGTCGTCGTATAGTTTGTGTGTATGTGTGCGGGGGAGGAAACGCGTAAGCCCCGGGCAGATGGAGGTAAAGAAAGGGATACGGTTTCGAGGTGAGAAAGGTTTTCCAAAGGTTTTGTTATTTGCTTGTAGGGCTGTAATCTATAAATGTTTTTCACGTTTTTTTTATTCATAATTCTGCTGAAAATATTTATTTTGACGTTTACTAGTCGAAGTAGGTATAAGTAAAAAAAAACACCAGTTCCACAAAATAATTTAAATATGATATTCCATAATTAAGTAAAAATAATTAATTGCTCCTATTAATTACACTGGTCTACAAATAAAAATAAAAAAATTACTAGAAAAGAGGAGGATGTTTTCCAAGTAATTTGGGTGCATAGAATTCAAATTTACCACCAGAATTGCGCTATCAGGTCTAATTATTTTTATGTCGCATGGATGGAGCTACTGTAAAGTAATTTGACGGAAACCCACATGTATTCTCTATCTTCATAATAATAGTGCTTAAATATCTCAAGTAGATCGTGTGTTACTAATTCAAGCTATTTCTGCTTTGTTGTGGTAAATATATGGTTGGAAAAAAAGGATGTGCAATAATAGAACCGTTAAAATATGCATATTTTTATTTGGTTTTGCCATCGTTTAACGATTTTTTACTAAAAATATACAAAAACAATAATATTTTATATCTCGCAAACCTGACCTCACAGAAAAAAAACAGTCATATATTCGAATTCAGGGCACCAAATTACCTTATAAACACTATTTGGTTGCTCCAGTCCAAAACCTTGTATACCAGTGTTATATTACAAAAATTAATATTTAATTATAAGTGTTGCGGTTATCAAAAAGTTGTAGACTGGTTTTGATAACCTGTTAGATATTTTAACAAAAAAAAAATCAGTGGTAGAGTAATCGAATTTCTCTTCACGCGATTAGTGTGCCGAATTAAAAGTCGTCCGATTATCGCCGGCGTTAAATCGCCCGGCGGATTTAATAAATCCCGCGGCGCCTCTCTCCCCGTTTCGTCCTTATTAAGGAGCAGGACGCAATCCAATTACCGCGACGTCACCGCCACCCCCGCCCCCAGGCGGATTTTCCGTCCACGTGGCGGAAAATTAGCCGCAATTCGGGTGGGGGGAGGTTTTCCGGCGCTCCCGTTTCGGGTCGGGGGGGTGCTTTTTAATCTGATTTTCCCGTGCATGCCCGGCTAACGAACGTCAAACGCAATTCCGCGGAACGCAAATAGCGCAATTGTGAATCTGAGTAATTGAGTTCGGATGATGTTTAGTGCGAGCATCAAGGTAATCCGGACTGTGTTGCGCGAGAGGTGCATTGGTTTGGGGTAATTGAAAAATTCAACTGTAAGAGCAGCCACACCACAAATTGAATCATTCTGTTGTCACAAACAATGATTTAGCTTCGATAGCACACATTTTTGTCTACCCACTAACCTAAAACCCAACCTAACCATACTTCACCTGTCGAAACATAACCAAAGTGGACCAAAAATTGCTCTAAATTTCAAACTGTTAAAATCAGAATAAAATACTACTATGTTTTAACCACACAATTTTAACCACACAACCATTAAAACATAGTAGTGGTTTATTCTGAATGAAATATGGATTACCACAAAGTAAAGGTCTCAAACCTTCTTAATGATTCAAACTGTTTGGTAAGAGAAAAAACGTAAATTCTTTAGATATACTCACAAGCTTTTGCTTAATATTTTAAGCAACCTTTAAGCTTAAATTAAACTTCTAACCTAAAACCCAACCTAACCTTACTTTACCCGTCGAAATACAATATAAGTGGACGGAAAATTGCTTTAAATTTCAAAATGTTTGGTAGGAGAAACGACGTAAATTCTTTAGATATTTTCATAAGTTTTGCTTAATATTTTAAGCAAATTTTAAGCTCAAAATAAACTTCTAATCTATAACCTAACCTAACCTTACTTCACCTGTTGAAATATAACATAAGTGGACGAAAAGTTGCTGTGAATTTCAAAATGTTTGGTAAGAGAAAAGACGTAAATTCTTTAGATATTTTCACAAGCTTTTGCCTAATATTTTAAGCAAATTTTAAGCGTAAATTAAACTTGTAACCTAAAACCCAACCTAACCTTACTTTACCTGTCGAAACACAATATAAGTGGCCTCAAAATTGCTCTAAATTTTAAAATGTTTGATAAGAGAAAATACATAAATTCTAAGATAATTTGGCAAACTTTTGCTTAATATGTTTTCAAATTATTATTAGTTAATTGTTATTTTAAGTACTGGTATCTGGTTATCTTGTATCTTCCAGTATATATTTATGTTTCCTTACTATTTTCGGCTTAACATTCAGCCATCATCAGGGGTTTTTGTAAATTAAATTATATTTTTGAAGATTATATTTGACTTTTTTGTTTTATTTAGTGATAATGGCTAAACGTCAAGCTGAAAGTAGTAAGAAAAAAAATACTAGAAGATACCAGAAAGTACTTAAAATAACAAATAACAATATCTGTTAACATGGATAAAATACCATATTTTTTTTTATTTTATACCCATTTTTTTTTAAATTATTTTCATTTCTATATCAATATTTCGGACATTTTGTATTTTTTTGTCGATTTTATTTAGTGTACCTATTTACACAAAATATATCATCAGTTCTATATATCTTATATTTAATATTATATTTTATAAAATTGAGAAATTCTCGAAGGTCTCGTTACTTTTGGAATCCATTTATATAAAAGTTATAAAAATATCTCAATATTATGATTTTCATTTCTTATCTTAAACCATGCATTTTTTTCTATGTTCCTTCATAACTCCAGAATAGTTATTTATGATACATGTTCGTCGTAAAGCACTACTTTACGAAAATGTGTCATACCAAGTTCTTTCGATGACAACTATTATGAAAAACAGGTAAAATTTGATCAAAAATATATTTTTTTTCTTTTAAATTGGTGAGTGAATACATTGTCTGTAAAACACTTACAATGTTAACCATAGCTGATGGATAAAATGCTAACGAAATTTTTATTTGATACTTTTTTTTTATTATTTTCGCTTCTATATCAAAATTTTGGACATTTTGGAAAAAATCTATTATATTTAGTGTACCTCTTACACAAAATATGTTATCAGTTTTATCTATCCAATATTTCCTATTATATTATATATTATTGAGAAATTGTCGAAGATCTAGTTACTTTTGTAATACATTTAAAAAAAAGTTAAAAATATCTCAATATTTATTATGATTTTCATTTCTTATCTTAAACCATACATTTATTTTACTATGTACCTATATAACTCCAGAATAGTTATATATGATACAAGTTCGTCGTAAAGCACAATTTTTAGAAAATGTAGCATACAAAGATTTTTATACGACAGCTGTTATGAAAAACAGGTAAAATTTGATCAAAAATATATATATTTTTTTTAAATTGATGAGTCAATAAATTGTGTGTAAGACTCTAACAATTTTAAACACAGGTGATGGATAAGATACTAACAAAAATTCTATTTTATACTTTTTTAAAATTATTTTCATTTCTATATCAAAATTTTGGACATTTTGGAAAAAATCTATAATAATAATGCTTTAATAATAATAATGCTTTATTAGTGTTTACAACATAAATGTTTTACACACGTCAGGCCATAAATGATATCAAAATCAATTACAATAATGATGATGATGATGATGATTATACTTAGTGTACCTACTTACACAATATCAATATTATATCATCAGTTTTATATATCCAATATTTAATATTATATTTTATATTATTGAGACATTCTCGAAGATCTCGTAACTTTTGGAATTCATTTATTAAAAAGTTAAAAATATCTCAACATTTATTATGATTCTTCTTATGTTCTTACCTTCTTATCTTAAACAATACCTTTCTTTTCTATGTAGCTATATAACTCCAGAAAAGTTATTTATGATACAAATTCGTCGTAAAGTACTACTTTACGAAAATGTATCATATAAAGTTTTTTCGACGGCAGCTATTATGAAAAGCAGGTGAAATTTGGTGCAAAATACAAACTTTTTTAAATTGGTGAGTGAATAAATTGAGTGCAAAACTTTTTCTATTTTAAACACTGGTAATTTTTTTACGTACTTGCGCTAAAAAGTATCACTTCAAGCACAGTGAACAGTGCGTAAAAAATAATTTTACGTGCTAAACTTTTACGTAGAAAAACTCAGTGTTTATTTTTTTAAATTTATATATATATTAATTTTTGTAATGTTTTATTTCTTCTTTATCAGGAGTACTTACTGATAGTATTTAAATATAAAACTCTTTCTTGGTTTATATTGTTCCATCTTCAGAGGTGTTATTTTTTTAAGTACAATATATAAGATGTAAGATACATTTTTTCTTAAATGTTTTGACTTTTAATTACCTATTGATTTATTTGTCTATTATTTTTTTAATTTATTTTAATAGTTTATGTATAAAAGTACTTTTGAAGATGCTGAATATATTCAGCATCTGTTGATGCTGATTTTTAATGGCTGATGCTATTTAACTTATGGTAGTTAAATTTTTGAAGAATAAAATCTTTAAAGAAGGAATGAAGGTACCAGAAATAAAAGAAACTTTTTTCTCCAAATAATAAACTAAAATTAATTAATTAATTAAAACAAAATTGACAGGTGTTGAATTTATCAGATTTATCATAAACTTCGCACTTCGAAACGAAGTGAAATATGATAAAACAAATAACAAATTGTCTATTAATATAAATGTTAATGTTAATTTTAATTAGAAATAAATAAAATGTAATTGATTTAAGATTGTATTTGTCATTATTCCATTAGTGGAATAAAGTATTTTCGTTATTCCACTAGTGCATAAAGTACTTTATGTGCTTCATAAGTGTGGATAAAACTCAAATTATAATGTGATTGTAGATATAATGATTTTATTGATCTAAAAGTGGTCAGTGTAAAAATATTTCTATTTTGCCATTTAATTATCAAATAATTAATAATTTTATAACATTAACTAGTATTATAACCTTTTACCTTCACGATTCAATTATTATTATAAATTTTATTGACTTTATATCTAAACAAACTAGATGATTTTTTTTTAATTTTGAAATTTTTAGGGACTGAGAAACTTGGAACTTGAAAATTGTGAATATCTCAAAATGGCCATAAAACAAGTTACCACTATTGTGCTTAGCATGGCAGAATAACAGCTAAATGAATAAAATATTAATTAATATTATTATGTTGTACAGTTACTTCTCTAAAAAAGAGAATTCTTGGCATTTAATTGACAAAAATTTATATATAACCGTATTTTAACCCTGTGTGAATTTTTACTTAACCTTGTATGAATTTTTACAAGTGTTACGAAAAAATATATAATTTTTATTACATTTAAGGTGCTTGTACCATATCCATTACCAGTTGGGTACATATTTCAGGTTGTTGTATCTTCAAAATGACGGTAAGAAGTCGAAACTCGAGTCGTTATTTTATTGTATATACTTACAAGTATTTATTTATAGTTTATTTTATTATTTATTTGCATCGCCTGACTAGTTTCGGTTTATTTCAAAAACCATCATTAGAGGAATATCTGCGAAGAATACAATAATTAAGTTAAATATAAATTAGAGATAAGTTTGTTACAAAAATGTTTAAATATAAGTTATAATAATATTTGTTATGTGTTTATTGCTATAGTGTGTATAATACAGATAAAGGCTTAAAACAAATTTTATTAGTAGCATTAGAAATAGAAAAAAACTATCTAAAAAACTATACAGAACACAATATACAATTCCTTAATTACCAAATCAATTAATATTTAAACCTCTGTATAATGTTTTAAATAATCCATATAACACATAAAACAACTAAAACATTTTTGTTTTCATCATAAATATACCTCTGAAGATGTTTTTTAAAATAAACCGACACTAGTCAGGCGATACAAATAAATAATGAAATAAAATAGAAATAAATACCAGTAAGTACTTTAATATAACAACAAAAAATATAATTATTAGATTGTAATATTCCAATATGCACTAATTTAATAATTTGATGGCAGTCTATTCTAAGTGAATAAAATAGTTATAATTATTATTATGCCGTACAGTTATTGCTCTGAAAAATTGAATTCTGAGCAGACAAAAATTTAAACCCTGAGTGAATTTTTACAAGTGTTACGAAAAAATATATAATTTTTATTACATTTAAGATTTTATTCATATCCATTACCAGTTATTTATATTTAAGGTTGTTTTATTTAGTACTTACTGGTAGAAAATTTATTTTTGATTTATATTATATTCAATGTTGATACATCTTAAATTCACTTGAAATGTAGTTTAAAAAAAATTTCAAGTGAATTCAAGATGTATGAACATTGAATACATGGCTCTGATGATGGTTGTATATAACTGAAACTAGTCAGGCGACATAAAATAAGTAAATCATAAAATAAAATAAAAATAAATTTTCTACCAGTAAGTACTAAATATAACAACATTAAATATATAACTGGTAATTTATGGACAAAACATTGTTATAAATATAACATTAGTAGTTCGAAGTAAAATCTTTAATTATTAATAATTTTTATTGGCACAAATAGCAACAATAAATTGATTATTTATGTTATTTATTTTAATTTTTGTTTCAACTTAAATCAATAATTGATATTTTTTTAAATAATTACACGATTATTTCGAAGGAAGAAAAATTTATAATTGACTCAATATTTAAATTTAAAAAAAACTCCAGTACATATAAATGAAAAATCTTGATGGAATACATTGTAGACCATTATTTCAAATTCCAATTACATCTGTAATAACACCCCATTACAATCATCGCATTTTCATCCCCGCAAATCGCACCACTCTATCACACAATGCCCGCAAAAAATATACAAAACACTTTTCATCATTCAGCTCTGCGATTCTCTTCTGCATTACGTTCGCGCAATCAGAGCCTCACGCTACGATTACCTACCCCCACAGCCCGCCCCAGTGTACAGCTTTCATCCCTCCTCTGTGTTTATTCAATCCTCGTGCTTGGGATGAGAAAGAACGCTCCCGCGGCTCGTTTGTATTCTGTTGGATTTGCATTATTAATTGCACCAGATTTTCATCCCGCAGTGTTAATATTTTTCGCACACACACATACTGTCATACACATCAAACAGATTTCAGTACACAGACAGGAACTGGTGAAAAGAAGGAAGATCATTGTTGTGCATGGGATTAAATCATTGTATGTATTACAAAGACGCAAGGACTAGTATTTTCGAACAAATTGATTAATTACTGCACTTTTTTATCAGGTACACATATTATTATTGAGTATTCTTTCATGCATAATTAAGAGGTCTCAACAAAAGCCAGTTTGCCCCATGGAATAAAAATATTATAAATATTACAAAAAAAAAAGATTAGGGAATATCTTATCAAATATCTTCATTACTCATTGATCCATCATTGATCAAATTGTAATAATTATAGTAAAATACGATTAAGTGTTATATTAAGTGCATAATAAAAAAAAATATCTGCAGCAGCGGAATTGAAGCTGTAAAACTTTAGGGGGAGGCGCATCTTATTATCTTCCGGAAACTTTTATCTACGTAATTTTACTTGGTGCAGTACAATTCAAGGTTACACGAACTTATGGTGGATGCGCCGGGCATTTCCGTTATATTTTTTACTTACCGAAACATACTGGGGAAAATTTCATGGTTATTTTTGTTTGTATAAATGTGTATATATTTTCTTTTACCTGGTGTCTCCTGTGTGAGCCAGGGCTGAGGTGGTGCTGGTGCGAGGCGGGCGTGGAGAGGTGGTGCTGGTGCTGGTGGACGCCGTCGTCGCGTTCGTAGGAGTTCTCCCTGGACGTCTCCAACGAGCGCTGGGGGGTGTGCAGCTGGTGGGCGGCTGACCGGAACTGCGAGGCGGAGGAGTTCGCGTGCTGTCCAACCGGGTAGTTCAGGTCGGAGGTGTAGTCACTGTCCTCCGAGTAACCCGCTGAAATTTCATTTTCATTACAATTTGCTGAAAAAGACAGAGAAAAACAGGGGAATTCGTCATCACATACTTCTCAGGATTCGTATGTCGGTGGTGAAACAAATCTACGAAAGCCACGAGATGTGCTCAATGGAGCGATGATTGTGAAGAATGCTGAAACTTATCATTATAGGGACATATCGTGGGCATTTAAGAAAAAGTCAAAATTTGATGAAAATGAGTTGTTGACATGATGTGGAACCATAAAAGTTCGTTGTATTTATCACGAAAAAGTTTCTATGTTATGTCATGGTACACTGAAATGTTAATGAAAATATTTGCCAAAAAAATATATTAAAAACTACGTTTATAATAATGTGTTATTTTTCTCTCATTTTTTTTTCATTTGTTTTATCATCTAAACATGTTTTACAAAAATAAAATTTTCCATCACTTAATACCTACTTACACGTAGACACACAGTATATCTATTCTCTAATGTAACTACTCTAAGACACACTGTACATATTACTGTATTATAAAGAAATATTATAATGTATATTATAATGTATTATAAAATATTATGTGACCCAAATGTAGAGGATAATAATTAACAAGTGAACAGTTTTATAGATTTTTTTTTTCAATTTAAACAAAATTGAATTGGATCTGAAATATTTTTAACTGGATAGGAGAATTATATATATTATAATATTATATGGTAATGTATATGTGATATATGTTTAATGTTTAATGTATTAAAAAATATTATGTGCAAATGTACAGGATAATAATTAGCAACTAAACAGTTTCTTAGATCTTTTGTTTTCAATTTTCACAAAATTGAAAATTGGATTTGAAATATGTATACTGGATAGGAGAATTCTAAAATTGCCTTTTCTTATTATGTACCAACAAGAAAATTGTTTTAATTCGTAGATCAAAGCCTGCTGATTTGTGGGTTAATTAAAAAAAAAGTATACTAAATCTGAATAACCACGGGGTAATTGAGGGTAATTTCCGCCAACAAGCACGCATCAATGTTTAAATCAGGAACTAGAACCAGTCCTCGTGGAAAAAGCTCGTTATCACAAATTAAATCGGAAAGCACAGTTACGTAGCAAATCGCCTTATTAAGTAATTAGGCCAATTTATACTGAAATAATCACGAGCACCAGCACAAATTTATTAAAATATAAATCTATTTATAAATTTAAAACAACCTTAAGTAAATATATTTACTTATTTTAGATGTTGAAATTATTTGTTGGCAGAAATCATTCTAATTTTTATGGAACTTCAAATAAAATATAACATAAATTATATTATTAGATTGCAAATCATTAGATTCAATTATAAAAATAGCTTTACGTAGCATTTTAGATGTTGATATTATATGTTGGCAGAAATCATTCTAATTTTTATGGAAGTTCAAATAAAACATTACACAAATTGTATTATTATATTGCAAATCATTAGATTCAATTATAAAAATAGCTTTACGTGGCAAGAGATGTTGACATGCACCCAAGACCTTGACAATGCAATGAGGCAGTTCTCATGCATATTAAAAAAGAAACACTGAATAAAAAATATGTGAAATTAAAAGCTGATGCACAAAATAACTTCTTCGCTTAGTCATTGCAGACTCTGGAGTAGTCTTAATATTTCTCAATAGGGAACCCTAATACTTCAAAATTGCTTTCGATAGATATTATTTTGAATTGAACACAAATTTAAAATATTAGGGTTCCCATTAAAAATTTAACGATTCCGGCACAGCTAAAAAACAGATGGGAGTTTTTTTTTTGTTTTATCCCAAAATATATATTATCGAAAACAGTTTTTGCCAAGAGCTGCTAGTTGCAATACAAAAATTAATCAAAACTTGAAAGAACTGTTCCAGATTTTTTTTCATTTTTTTTTAATTTCGACTATAATTGTTTTATTCATTAATTTTAGGAAACCATACATGATGGGGTTCCCAAACTTTTTGATAGAAGAGCCAGATACGAATATTACAAGCTCTTACAGGAACAGGCCCCTAATAGAAAATATGTGTAGATCAAAATGTCAAAATAAGTTTTTTAAAAAAGTTGTCTTTTAACAGATAATTATAATTAAGAAATAGGTATGTTCATACCGTGTGATCTGGTTGTAAATAATAAATTTGAGAATTTGTGAAAAATGTAATCTAATAGTAGTTAGAATAATACTGAGACAAATACGTAAATATGATATTCTAGATTTAACTGTTATTTAAAAAAAAATGTGCTTAAAGGATTTTATTACATTCTTGCACAATTATGTAATAATTGTTTTTTTAGAAAATATCACAGATATGATATGTTATCAGTTAAGAGTTGGAGCTAAACATTCTGACAGTTTAATTTGCAAATTTTACAAATTAGAATAGTTTCATTCGAAAATTCAACGACTTTGTAAAATTGGTTTACTAATAATAATAATAATAATATTTATTAGCTTAAAAGCTACATATCATAATAGTTGTAAATGACGGATTTCAATTGCTTCTCTTAAATAAGTTGTAGGTTTTGACATTCGCAAATGAAAATTTTACAAATTTGGATAGCTGAAATAGAAATTAATATAGATAGGTGATATGACAGCTGGAGCTAAACAATGTACTGATTTGGACGATTCTGATAGAAAATTTAACAAGTTCAATTTCAAAAATTTAGCATATTTCGTCTTTGAATAGTTGTGAAATTTGTAAAAACTGTAAAACTTTCAACTCCAACTCTCAAAATTTAACAAAATTTTCAATGAAACTCTTCAAATATAATAAATTTCTATTTAAACTGTTAAACATTATCAAAATTTTCAAATGATTATGTCAAATTTTGTTAATAGCTTCACCAGTTATGATTTGGACTGGTTTGATTGAAAATTTAACAAAATTTTACATGTTTTCTAATACAATTCTTCAAATCTATTAAATATTCAAATTAAATAGTTAAAATTTATCAAATTAAATGCTCATTTCAAAACCTGTCTATAAATTCGAATAAGATTCGAATATGATATGATTTTTCAAATAAGGTTTGCAAGAATTGAATTGAAAATTTGACTAAATTTAGAGAATTCAGTTTGGAAAATTTGGCAGATTTCATCTGTTGTAGTTCAAATTTATATGGCAGATTTTGTCAGTTTGTAGTTCATTTTTTTAGAGACTTGTACTGCTAAAATGCTTTGTTACACTTGAAAATATTTTCCAGTTGGAGAACAATAAATTATTATGTTTTATCATCATACATCATTAAACATTAAATATACAATATATACTTCAATATAGCTTCAATTGCTAAAATTTGGACGTATTTAACTGAAAATTTAACAAAATTTTGAGAGTTCTGTTTGGAAAATTTGGCAGATTTTGTCAGTTTGTAGTCCATTTTTTTTAGAGATTTTCACAGGTACTGCTAAAATGCTTTGTTCCACTTGAAAATATGTTCGCAGTAGGAGTCTAAAATAACAAGAAATTATTATGTTTTATCATCATACATCATTAAATATACATTATATACTTAAAATGTATATTTTACACGAATATAAAAATGCCAAAAGTTGTTTCAGAATCTCAATATTCATTCAAGTTTTCAAATTAAATTGTTAAAATTTATTAAATTTTCAAATACTAATGTCAAATTATGTTAATAGCTTCACCAGTTATGATTTGGACGAGTTTGATTGATAATTTAACAAAATTTTACATGGTTTCGAATAGAATTCTTCAAATGTATTAAATTTTCAAATGAAATAGTTAAAATTTAATAAATTAAATGCTTCTTTCAAAACCTGTTAATAAATTCGAATAAGATTCGAATATGATAAGATTATTCAAATAAGATTTGCTAGAATTTAATTGAAAATTTGACCAAATTTAGAGAATTCAGTTTGGAAAATTTGGCACATTTCATTAGTTGTAGTTCAAATTTATAGAGATTTTCTCAGCTAATGCTAAAACTGCTTAGTGTCGGTTAAAAATATTATCGTAGATGTAGTTAAAAGTAACAATAAATAATCATGTATTATCATACATGATTAAATATACATTACATACTTATAATGTATATTATTCACGAATGTAAAAAATGTAAAAGTTGTATTACTCACAATATTCAATACCTGTACTGTTGAAAATTTGATAAATTATGGTTGTAATTCCTGTAAATTTGTAAATTTTCAAAACTGGTGGTAATTATTTGACAAATTTTGACAGTTGAACTTAAAATTTTTAAACAGATTTAGAGAACACCTCACGATTCGGCAGAATTTGAGAGTTGCGTTATAAATTGTACAGATTTTCACACATGATGTAATTAGCTTGATACTGGCAAACATCCATGACAGATTTCAATTGTGAGAGTTGTAAATTTGATAAAATTAACAGATGCAACTAAAAAATTAATAGATTTTGACAAATTCATTTGAAAATTTGAATTTTTTTAACATTTTCAACTAAAAATGTACATATTTGCATAGTCCTATTGGAAAACTTGTCAGATTTCGACAGTTGAGATTGAAAATTTTACAGTTTTTCAGCACAAAAGCTTGATATTAGGAAAAACACAGTTAATGATGTGATCTAGAAATCTGTAATCAGATGTAACTATAAGATGAATAAATTTTGACAGATACATTTAAAAATTTGATAAATCGTAACAATTTAAACTGAAAATCTAACATATTTGCGAAGTTCTATTGGAAAATTTGTCAGCTTTCGACAGTTGTACTTGAAAATTTTACAGGTTATGACCACTGCGGCTCGATATTAGAAAAACACAGTTAATAACAGAAGGAACAAAAAAATATTAGATTTTGACAGATACATTTGAAAATTTGATAAATTATATCAGTTTCATTTGAAAATCTAACATATTTGCAAAGTTCTATTGGAAAACTTGTCAGAATTCGACAGTTGAAGTTGAAAATTTTACAGATTTTCACCACTGGAGCTAGATATTAAAAAAAGACAATTAATAACAGATGTAACTAATAGATGAATAAATTTTTATAGATTCATTTAAAAATTTGAAAAATCTTATCAATTTAAACTGAACATCTAATATAATGGTAAAGTTCTATTAGAAAATTTGCCAGCTTTCGGCAGTCGAAGTTGAAAATTTTACATGTTTTCACCACTGGGGCTAGATATTAGAAAAACACAGTTAATAACAGATATAACAAAAGATGAACAAATTTTGACAGATGCATGTAAAAATTTAATAAATCTTAACAATTCAATCTGAAAATTTAACATATTGGCGTCGTTTTATTGGAAAATTTACCATCTTTCGAGAGACGAAGTTGAAAATTTTATAAGTTTTCACTACTGGGGCTAGATATTAGAAATCACAGTTAATAACAGATGGAGCAAAATAAATTTTAGATTTTGACAGATGCATTTGAAAATTTGATAAATTATAACAATTTCAACTGAAAATCTAACATAATTGCGAAGTTGGAAAATTCGTCAGATTTCAACAGTTGAAGTTGAAAAATGTACAGTTTTTCCCTACTGGGGCTAGATATTATAAAAACACAGTTAATAACACATGGAACTAAAATTGAATAGATTTTGATAGATGCATTTGAATATTTGATATATTTTAACAATTTCAACTTAAAATCTACTATAATTGCGAAGTTCTATTGCAAAATTTGTCAGCGTTCGACAGTTTAAGTTGAAAACTTTACAGATTCAGTTGGAACTAAAAAAATAATAGATTTTGACAGATGAATTTGAAAATTTGATAATGTGTAACAGTTCCAACTGAAAATCTAACATATTTATGAAGTTCTTTTGGAAAATTTGGACAAATTTGGACATTTTTTTTGGACAATTTTACAGATTTTCATAACTGGCGCTGGAAACTAGAAATACACAGTTGATAATAGGACAGATTTTTACTGTAAAATCATATTAACTACTTCATATCAAACTTCTAATTTGATATGTATTATGTAACAAAATAAAAAACGTGAAAAGCTACTGTTTATGAATTCACAATATTTGAGCTATACATATAACAAGTTGAATTGTTACAGATTTGAAGTACATATCAGAAAACTTGGCATATTTTGACAATGTTATTTAATATATAAAACCTTGAACACAGTTGGATTGTTAAAGATTTGAAGTACATATAAACCAATTTGGTAGATTTTGACAGTAGTTAATAAGTAAAACCTTGTATTTGACAGATTTATGACAGGTCAAATCAAACACTGTTGATAATAGGACAGATTTTTACTATTAAATAACATTAACTACTTTATATAAAACTTCTAATTCGATATGTATTATGTTACAAAATAAAAAACGTGAAGGGCTACTATTTATGAATTCATAATACTTAAGCTATACATATAAGAAATTGTAATTGTTACAGATTTGAAGTACATATCAGAAAACTTGGCACATTTTGAAAATGCCAGTTAATATATAAAATCTCGAACACAGTTGGATTGTTAAAGATTTGAAGTACATATAAACAAATTTGGCAGATTTTTACAGAGTTAATATGTAAAACCTTGTATTTGACAGATTTGTGACAGGTCAAATCTGTCAAATACAAGGTTTTGTATAGCAACTGGTGTTACAAGAGCATATGGATACGATAGTTTAAAACAAAAAAATGCAGTTTTGACAAATTGCAGTTGAAACTTTTGACATCAGCAATACAAGTTTGACCGAATTCTACATCTGTATGCTTAGTACTCAAATACTAGCAGAATTGACACAATTGAACAATTGAAAGTAGATTAGATTTGATAACTTCAGTGTGTAAATTTTGTAAATTTAGACAGACGCTATAGTAAATTACAGCTGAAGGTAAAAACTCGACAGATTTTGAGAGTTTCATTTTTTCAGTGAAATCTGTTATTTACATCTGCAACAGTAAATAACAGATTTTAGACCTACTATTAGTTTACAGCTTTATAATGTATTGCTCTCTTATGCTGTTATTGAAGTAAGTTAAACGAACTACTAGTTTGCAGACTTTGAAATTTTTGTGGAATTCTTGCATGTTGCTGTTCTTTCGATCTGTTGGATGTTGGATCTGTTGGATGAGAGCTACAAGCTAATGATAATAATCGCAACGCGAATGAAATAATTCCAGATATACTCACAATGCCCGAAGTACTGCATCTGCCTCCTGGCCTGCTCGGCCCTGGCCTCCTGGTCCATGATGTTGTTGAGCATCTCCAGCTTCCGCTGCAGGTCGGACGCCTCTATGTTCTCAGGATCTGAAAAGTCTTTGAGTTAGACGTGAGGGGCGTCGTCGGGGCGCAGCTTATGTGCAGGTAAATTGTGTGGGACCATCAACAGAGAGAGATTGCTGTCAGAGTTGCACAGACGCAGAGGTGCTCCTCAAAGCACACCACGCTCCGACACCATCTCCTCCTCCCCCGAGCCCACCTACAACACGGCGCGAACCCCAAACACTATCCCTAGGCGTTTGTGTTTATGAATTCGTGTGTGTTTGCTTGTGAATTTGTGTGTGATGGTTATTAATGCCTGATTGGAAGTTGGGGATCTTCTTGGGTGTGTGTTGATGTTCGTGTGAACTTGTTTGTGTGCTCATATGCTTTTACCCCATGAATACACGTGAACGAGCAAGACACTCTAGGCTACACCTTTCGTGTGTGTCATGTGTGTGTGTGTGGTTCGTGTATTATGTCCAGGTGTCTACACGCTATGTCTACCAAAAATCCTGTCTTCTAGTGATCACTACGTGCCTGTCCGGGGGGAGGGACACTACCTTCTTACTCATGTATCGTTTACTATGGCGCGTTTGTGGTGTACATTCAGCTGCAGCAGAGAACTAGTTTTTTTGTTGCACTTGCACTAAAAAGCCATCAGAAGAGAGCAGACTGAGGGGTGACTGATAGGGGTGCTGTGAAGGTATCTACAAATCTCAACAGGTATGATATACAAACATACAATTAGGTTTACACAAACATAAAAAAAATTACATACTGGTCGGAAAAATTGTATACCTAAAATTTGGAAGCTGATCTTATATGAGCATTGTATACACACGAACCAAGTTGTATGATCTTACTGCGTCTACAATATATGTACTTACAAATACCTGCGTTGGGTTGATAAAGTTAATCTACTTCCAACATTATATGCGCATCGCAATTTTCTGTAATCTTGTATTTATACTATATTATTATCATACTGTTGTAAGATGTGTAGATATAAGTGAGGTGAAATGAAGATGAGGCTATATAGAGAGCGACAGAGAGAATCAGTGATTGGATGCCCCAAAAACATCAGAGTCAGTGCGGATGTTACCTATGGAAGCATAAGTTTTGGCATCGTCGGTCCTGCAGACTGTGGAGCCCCTTAAGATGCTGCGCCATCCCGTAGGAGGATCGCAACGTCCTGCACACCATCACCAGAATGCAATGCATCGCACATACAGGCGGGGGAGGCACCACGGTGGCCTCCGGGTGCGCATGAGTTATCTCTCAAGGAGGCAACCGTGATGTCGCCCACGCAGCAGGCAGAGGTGCAAGCCCAAAAAGAGATGTCAAAGGAAGGATCAGAAGATATTTCTCAAGATTTAGATCAGATAGAGATCGTCAAGATCTCATAGTCTGGAGTGGTTTTTTTTTCTTGTGCATATCAGAGTTAATATTTCTTTCATATCTGACGGTTTGTTGGCTAGTTTATTATGTGCCATAATAGTACAAGTGCCATCGATTGTATGATTTTTTAATTGCACATGCAGGTTAGGCATAATGGAACTTTGTTCATTTTTGGACAAGATTGACCTTATTATGTTATAGTAGCAAAATAAATGCCCTCGAATGTATAATGTTTTTAATTTTAATTTCACATATCAAATTTTAATGGAAAAATATGTTGGATAAAACAAGAGAATTCGCAAGGAATGGAATAAAAAATCTCCAAAACGAGATGTCAAAGTGAGGATCAGAAAGTATTTCTCAGTCTTAGTTACAGAAATAAATTTAAAAAATCATAATGCTAAACGAAACACTAAATAATTTAGTCGATGCTAAATCAAATATGCCATAATGTCATAATAAACGCCCTTTAAAAGCAACAATTACTTGGTGAATGTGTCATGATGGCTAATAACTTTCGTTCGCTGTACTTTTTCGCCTATTTTATGTGTAAAATAAATCATGCAATCGATGGCACTTCAACATCATGGCACAATGACACCAATCTTGTGCGCAATATTTAAAAAAATACAGATTTTATTGCAGCTATTATGCCATTTTGGCATAATTATGCCTATTTTATATGAACAAATAAAAATAATGTGCATCCACTGTTTCGCCTATTTTATGTGTAAAATAAATCATGCAATCGACTGCACTTCGCCATCGTGGCACAATGATACCATTCTTGTACGTAAAATTAAAAAAAATTGGCCATTTTGGCTTAATCATGCCTATTTTATATGAATAATTAAAAATAATTGCATCAGGAGCTGTAATCGATGGCACTTCACCATCATGGCACAATAAGTTGTAAGTAAAAATGTTGTTTGTAAAATAAAAAAATGACAGACTGCTGTTATCCCTTTTTGGCATAATCATCCCTATTTATATAAGCAATTAAAAATCATGTACATCAGCAGCTACATCATCGTACCATTAATACTATCTGCATCATCTTACAATCATTGCAGGCTTGATAATTAATACTCGAGTTGAGATTTTACTTGTAGTGTCACTATAATAATATCATCAAATAATCATCGACTATAGAAGCAATAATAAGGCAGAAACAATGTTAAAAAACAAATAAAACAAATTTTAATATTGAACGAAACTCACAAAAATATGTACAATATGGAATTTTTTATAAAATACAGTAGATCTTTGTGTCATAATTACCCACCAAATGCTTTCTCAACCAGATGATGTCATCATGATGTGTGCATAATCTTACCATTAACACTATCTGCATCATCTTACTCTTACAATGATTGGCTTCATGATTAATACTTGACTTGAGATTTTACATGTTGAGGTATAACAGAATCATGAAATAACCATCGAGTTGAGATGCAATAGTGGGGCAGACAAAATGTAAAAAAAAAGTCATAATGCTGAAAGAAACACGGAAAATGTGGGAAATATGGAAAATTTAATAAAATACAGTAAATCATGTATGTAGTGCATCAGATGGGACTTGTTATGCCATGAATTTATGCCAGAATCGTTAAGTGTGATGATCAGAGTTGAGATGGCACTTGTTATGTCATGAATTTATGTCAGAATCATTGAGAGTGATCATGATAGTTCAGATGTCACTTTTTCTGTCACGAATTTTTGCCAGAATCATTAAGAGTGATGATGAGAGTTGAGATGGCACTTGTTATGCCATGAATTTATGCTAGAATGATTGACAATGATCATCAGAGTTGAGATGGCACTTGTTATGCCATGAATTTATGCCAGAATCATCGAGAGTGGTCATCAGAGTTGAGATGGCATTTGTTATGTCATGATTTTTTGCCAAAATCATTAAGAGTGATCATCAGAGTTGAGATGGCACTTGTTATGTCATGAATTTTTGCCAGAATCACTAAGAGTGATCAATAGAGTTGAGATGTCACTTGCTATGTCATGAATTTATGCTGGAATCATTGACAGTGATCATCAGAGTTGAGATAGAGCTCGTTATGTCATGAATTTATACCAGAATCATTGGGAGTGATCATCTGAGTTGATTTGGCACTTCAAATGTCATGAATTTATGTCATAATCATTGAGAGTGTTCATCAGAGTTGTGATAGTACTTCTATTATCATGACCTTATGCCAGAATCATTAAGAGTCATTTCAGAGTTGAGATGATACTTGCTATGGCATAATTTTTTTTCAGAATTATTGATAGAGATCATCAGAGTTGATATTGCACGTGTTATATCATGAATTTTTGCCAGAATCATTGGGAGATATCATCAGAGGTGAGATGGCACTTCTAATGTTATGAATTTATGCCAGAATCATTGGAAATGATCATCAGAGTTCATATGGCATTTCTAATGTCATAAATTTATGCCAGAATCATTAAGAGTGATCATCAAACTTGAGATAGTACTTCTAATAATATGAATTTATGCCAGAATCATTAAGAGTCATTTCAGAGTTGAGATTGCACTTGCTATGGTATGAATTTTTGCCTGAATTATTGAGAGTAACATTAGAGTTGAGTTGGCACTTGTAATAACATGAATTTTTGCCACAATTATTGATAGAAATCATCAGAGTTGATATAGAACATGCTATATCATTAATTTTTGCCAGAATCATTGGGAGTGATCATCAGAGTTGAAATGGCACTTCTAATGTCATGAATTTATGCCATAATTATTGAGAGTGATCATCAGAGTGAAGATGGCACGTGTTATATCACGATTTTTGCCAGAATCATTGGGAGTGATTAGCGAAGTTGAAATGGCACTTCTAATGTTATGAATTTGTGCCAGAATCATTGAGAGTTATCATCATAGTTGAAATGTCACTTATTATTTCATGAATTTATGCCAGAATCATTTACAGTGATCATCAGATTTGCGATGGCACTTGTTTTGTCATGATCTTTTGCTAGAATCATTAAGAGTGATCATCAGAGTTCAGATGGCATTTGCTATGTCATGAATTCTTGCCAGAAACATTGGGAGTGATCATCAGAGTTGATATGGCACTTCTAATGTCATAAGTTTATGCCCGAATCATTGGGAGTGATCATCAGAGTTGAGATAGTACTTCTAATATCATGAATTTATGCCAGAATCATTAAAAGTCATTTCAGAGTTGAGATGGCACTTGTTATGGCATGAATTTTTGCCAGAATTATTGAGAGTGATCATTAGAGTTGAGATGGCACTTGATATATCATGAATTTTTGTCCAAATTATTGTTAGAAATCATAAGAGTTGATATGACACATGTTATATCATGATTTTTTGCCAGAATCATTGGGAGTGATCATCAGAGGTGAGATAGCACTTACCATGGCATGAACTTCTGCCAGAATTATTGAGAGTGACATTACAGTTGAGATGGCACTTGTTATGTCATGATTTTTGGCCAGAATTATTAATACAGATCATCAGAGTTGATATGGTACGTGTTATATCATGAATTTTTGACAGAATCATTGGGAATGATCGTCAGAGTTGAGATGGCACTTCTAATGTCATGAATTTATGCCAGAATTATTGAGAGTGATCTTCTCAGTTAATATTCCACAATGATTCTGGCAAAAATTCATGACATAACAAGTGCCTGTCATGAATATTTGGAAAGAATCATTGTGAGTGGTCATCAGAGTTGAGATGGCACTTGTTATATCATGAATTTTTCCCAGAATCATTGATGGCACTAATTATCTCATTATCACGATAATTATTTGATGATTATATTGTAATACCTTAACAAGTAAAATTTCAACTGAAGTATTAATCATCAAGCTGGTAATCATTATAAGATGCTGCAGATAGTATTACCTAATGATAAGATGATACAGATGCTGATGCACATTATTTATATAAAATAGGCACGATTATGCCAAAAATAGCAGCTTCAATAAAGTCAATAACTTTCTTATTTTACATACAATATATGTATTATTATACGAGAATTTTTAATTACATGTGCCATATTGTGTCAGAATTTTGCCAGTTTAGTGCCATACATTATTTTTCTTCAATCTCATACATAAAATAGGTATAAAATCGTTCAATTAATGTAATAAGTTCCTTATTATCAATTATGGCACATTCAGCAAGTAATTGTCGCATTCAGAGGGCAATAGTTATGCCATTATGTCATAATCAACGACAAAGAAATATTCCAATAATAAGAGCGAAGAAATAGAATAATTACAAACAAATAGTAAGCTAATAAAATTAATAATAAAAAAATTCAAATTATAGTACTTGTCTTATAATTATGCCAGAACTATTGTATATCTAGTGTCATCTCAATATAGACATCTCAATATAGAGTTGAGATGACAAAGGTTTTGTCATTAATAGATAATCGTCAACTAATCATCGAATTGCATACAAAAATGTGGAAAGAAAAAGTTAAAAATACATGCTTTTAAGAAAAGAGTTGAAAAGAAATGTTCTTACGAAATTTCAACTGCTGGAAGAACTCAAAAGGAATGACTGAGTAAACCAGATCAAACTAAAAAAACCTCCTGGTAGATTATGTAAATTATCTTATTGTTAGTTTTTGTGAGGTTTTGGAAATTGTTGAACATTTTGAGACCTATATTCGGCTAAATTTATATAATGAATTGTAATTAAGACAAAGGCACAGCAAAAGTGAACGAATCCATATTGTAAATTCTACTCTAAAAATGTGATTTTACAAATTGTGTATGTTTTTGTAAAATTTTGATTTTTTTTCCTGTAATTTGCCTTATAATTTTAGACATTACAATTTTCAATAAAACAAAAGCATAGCACAAATCAATAAAAGAATATTGTAAAATCGGTTAAGTAAATGTTCTTATTCTGAGTTTTTTAATTGTTGAAAATTGGCATTGAATGTGAATGTGCTATGTTTTAATATAAGTATTTTTTGTGTCTGGATCGACATCTGTTGATTTCTATTTGTATGTGAATCCTGTAAAGGCCATTTTCGCGGAATAATAACATTTGCCATCCATTATCCTTTCAGCGCGCTCAATACATATATCACCACTTATTTATTTATGATCCACTTATCTGTATTCCGTCCTTTAGTATCTATTTTTGGGCTGTCATCTCTGCACACATATCTCTTTGTAATCAAAACTCTATATCACTATTCTAAGTAAACAGAAAAAAACTATACTCTAGTAAGCCGTCCACCTTCAACGTCTCCTACTACTTGCCTCGTAAAGACAATATACAATACACCAGGGAAGCTCGACGCCACACACATATATATGCACTACAAGTGTCTCTTGTCCTCACATTTTTTTTTTGTGTCCCGGAGAACTGGCGATGATCGCGTGTTCCGGGCGTGCACTTTAAATAATTGCCACTTTAAAAATTGCAGCTCGCAATTAAGTCACGTGCACTGCAAAGGTTCAACCAGGAATCGGTACCATGGAATGAGGAGAGGGCTTCAGATTTTAATTTGCAAGGCGAATTCCTATTCGTGATGGATTTGATCGAGAATCAAATGAAATAAAATAAATTGCACGATTCTAACAAGTAATGATTTGTGCATGCGATTGATCGAGAAATAAGCAAACGTTTCCACAAGAACATACTCTTATTAAAAAGAACGAGAATCAACAAGAAATTAATCAAATCAACCAGAACATAATCTTTTTTTTTAATGGAATATACCTTTCTTTTGATATTTTAGAAACAAAGATTCACAACCCCTTTGATACAACAGTCTCTGTTGATACACCTAGTAAGTTGAACATAACAATACTGTGTCTAGTCTCCATGGAAACACAGTTTCGTTCGAGTTTATAATATACATAATATACATTTATAATTGTAATAAAATGTTTCATCAAGATTTTAGCAAGGAAAGCATTACGATTATTAATATTGTGAATTGTATCTACTTTATTATTAAAATAAAATAAAAAGAGAATATTTTATTTTAATTTAAGGTATCTTTGGTTTTGTTTGGTGTTTATGCTCTGAAGAAACTGTATACTCAAATAGAACCTATTTTTTAAACATGTTCTTAAAGTGGCAATTATATTGAAATACACATGGGCTCTAAATTACACACTGAAGACGACACAAAAGCTCAATTGAGTGGAAAAAGTACATTTCTACTTATTGCAATCGACCACAAATATATCAATCAAATCGAAATCATCCTCTAACAGCGGTTTATGGTAGATTTAATCATTTAATCGGTTCTCCAATTTTAAATTGAAATTACGTTTTATGTATTGCAATTGATTTCGCGTTAGCTTAACGTATTTTGTACGTTATTTTCGCCATCAATTTTATATAATATTCTTCTATTGTGCGCTAAATCAGATTACCAATAACGTTTAAATCATTTATTGATTATTGTGCATGTAATTGAAGCAGTATTGTAATTTGAGTCGATATTCTATTACGTTTATTGCACAATCGATTTTCAATTTAATTCTGAATGAATAGTAACTTGATGTAAAGGAAGCTGTTTCGTGTGGAAGCTTTGGCTTGCAATAATTACGTATTGTGCAGGAACTGCAGAGGACGGCAGAATGTAAATTGGAGCGTTCTCGAGGAGGCCCCTTGGGGGCGGCGCGGTTAGAAATAGCCGCGGCAGAGGAAATCCCCCGCATTCAATTAGAGGGCCGTAAGATGCGATCTGAATGACACACTTGTGGGATCGACCCGCGAAAAACTCGTCTAAACGTCTAAAGCCTATCGCTCAATACGTGTGCGTCCAACGTGCGCCAGCCGCCTCCTTGGATACTTACTACGCAAGAAAAGGCATTCGGAGTAAGTAGCGAAGTGCGCAGCCCTAAATAGCGACAACAAAAGACATTTTTAATTCATGTGTCGAGCTCCAGGCCGCCCCCCTGCGGGGGCGGGTCGTCGCTTCCCTCCCCACGTCCGAGCCCTAAGCGCTGCCGGCCGGCGGGGGCGGCAGCCGCGTCGTCCCTGGGTTCGGGGATACTCACCGAAGGGCATCTCGAAGCGGCAGTCCACCAGGAGGGAATTGCCTGTGGGATTCTTGGTACCCACCACTTCGCCGTCCCGCATCACCAGCTCCGCGTCCAGGGACAGCCACTGGCCGCTCCCTTCCTGCAAATACCGACCACATTGACTACTACAGCTAAATGGAGATGGGCATGAGGCTAATACACATACAAAAAAACGAAAAGTAAACAAACTCGACAGTCCACCAAACGCATGCCATGTCCACTACATGTGTGTAACTAACCATGAGATGCAATGGGGCAATGATCGATTTGATTTGATTTGATTTGATCTGATCTGATCTGATTGACAACAACAAAAATAACACCAGCAGCTCCTCCACGTCGTCGTCCTCATCGTCGTCGGCGGCGGCGGTTCGCTCATCATCACGTAACTGCCGTGCGGCATTAATTTCAGTCTAGACTGGGCGTGGGGGCTCCTCTGGGGGCGGCGAGGACCGCAGCCCCCCTCATAGTCAACAGACTCTGCGCCGGCACGTGAGACGCCGGAGACGGAAACGTACGTACGTGCCAGGAGCCCCAGCTAGCCTCCTTACCTACGTGCACACGTTCGTGTTCTGTATACGCTGTGGGGGTGGGTAAAAAGGCTGCTTCGCATAAAATTCAACGCGAATCGCAGAAACTTGGAAGCAGCCGGGGCACAGCTGGAATATAATAACTCACATAAAACCTGCAACAGCTACATTACAACCAGGTTATTGTGCGCCATGGGGAATTTCAAAAACCATAAACGCCACATTTCCACCTAAAGGAATTAAAAATTTACTCGCATACGCCAGCTTTGCATGACGCGATTTTTTTTAATAATATGCAACTGCTTAACAATAACAATCTTGCGGTTTACACGACCATTACATGGAAATATTAGCATTTAACCATTTCTTACTCTAATCATTGCAACGATTTTTTTGTAGCATAAAATAACTAATAAAATTACAAATTATAATAATCAAAAGGTCAAGCGTAATACCGAATGTCCGGTCATTAACGACCAGACAGACCTCGTCAACTCCCCACTTTTTAAGTTTTAATAAACAGTGTGATATAAACAAAGAAAAGTGTTTATTTAATTTAATAAAATTACGCAATAATTATTGCGCTTTCAAGACTTAAGCTGAAATATTCAAAATTTTAATCATAAATATGGTATATTTAAATCTTGAAATCGACGACAGTAATCAGTTTTGGCGCTTAATTTTAATCTGTCGCCATAGGTTCGATACTCATCATGGTTTACTTCAATTGTTAAATATAATTAATATATTAATAATAATTTCCGGTGAAGCAATTAGAGTGGTACTGTACAAAATACAGTAAAAGCCCACATAGACCTATTAACAATATGTAGAACTGTAGAAGTATATATTTATTCAGGTTAGGTTAAGTAGCGTTATGTTAGATGTATGAAAGTGAGTTGAACTTAGGTTATGTTAGGTTAAATGATCGAAAGTGAGTAGAGGTTAAGTTTCGCATAAGTCAAATAAACATTTACATTTATTAGGATTATTAAGGGGAGATTAATGGTTCAATTATTAAAGGAAATTAATAAATTATACACCATGCACATATCAATAAAGTTGCTTTAAATAAAGCACGAGTGAATAAATGAAAAAAAGCTAAACTATGTTCCCCTGAAGCTACAATTCTTATTAACCCTATTTGTTATTACCCACTTATTAACCCTATTTGTCTCAAAGTTGACAAAGCAATATTTTTTTTAAATCAAATTCAAAATTAGCTCTTAAGCCTGCCATAAGTAGAGTCTGCTTGATTTATTGTTACACAGCAAATATTTCAGTTATTAGTACAAATAGAGAAAAAAGTTGAAGAAAAAAGTTTTAGTACTTTTTGTCGTCCATTTAATCCTAATTTCAGAAGAACAATTGAAAATCAAATAAACACGTGAAAGCTATAAGCTTCATTTTCGTTACTAGAACACCCTGTATATTTTGGTAATTTCTGATAGGCAATAACATTTGCTATATAATGATACCAAATAAGTACCCCTTTATTATACAAATAACGCGACAATTGCCAATAAATGAAGTTTATCAGTTATTCATTAAAGAAAATGAACAGAAATACAGAAATACAACAGAAATATTTGCTGTGTCACAATAAATCAAACAGACTGTATAGTTGTTGCACTAACAAATAATAATAATAATATTAGTAAATTTAAACTTAACGATAAATTAAAACGAATTAATAAATAAACACCACCTGTTACTAAAGATAAAAAATGGAATTGCATACAAATATTCAACGTACTACATCTTACAATGCGTACCAACATAATAATTTCATTGAGGCCGAGATATTTTTTTAACTACGATTAAAAGGGTGGGTGGATAATGACGACAACTTAATGGTAGTGTCATCATTAATTTTATCATCTCTAAATTTTGTTAGTTCTTGGCAAATTAACACTTTTCTGCTATCAAACATTTAAATAAGTCAGTATTTATAATAAAACATCAGCTCGTAATAGGTATCATTTGCAAGTTTTACATCTGATTAGTACTGACAAGAACTGTCAGTATTACAGTGATCAGTGTAATATCATAAGTATTGCAGTGATCAGTGTAATATCATCAGTATTACACCTGTGGTATTATTACACATTATCAGTGCAATATCATCAGTAATACACTGATCAGTGTAATATCAGTATTACAATAATGATACTGATCATGATACTGATGGTGTCATCATCAATTTTATTCATCTCTTAATATTGTAACAAATTATATTTTATAAAAATTGTGTTAGTTCTTGGCTAGTGAACACTTTTCTACTATTAAACATTTAAATAAGTCAATATTTATAATAAAATATCAGCACATAAAAGGTATCATTTGCAAGTTTTACATCAAATTAGTACTGATAAGAACTGTCAGTATTACACTGATCAGTGTAATATCATAAGTATTGCAGTGATCAGTGTAATATCATCAGTATTACACTGATCAGTGTAATATCATCAATATTACACTGGTGGTCATATTACACACTATCAGTGTAATGTCATCAGTGATACACTGATCAGTGTAATATCATCAGTATTACACCATCATGATATTGATAGTGTCATCATCAATTTTTATCATCTCTAAATTTTGTAACAAATTATATTTTATAAAAAAAATTGTTTGTTCTTGGCAAATAAACACTTTTCTGCTATCAAACATTTAAATAAGTCAGTATTTATAATAAAATATCAGTACATAATAGGTATCATTTGCAAGTTTTACATCTGATTAGTACTGACAAGAACTGTCAGTATTACACTGATTAGTGTAATATTATAAGTATTGCAGTGATCAGTGTAATATCATCAGTATTACACCTGTAGTGATATTACACATTATCAGTGTAATGTCATCAGTAATACACTGATCAGTGTAATATCATCAGTAATACACTGATCAGTGTAAAATCATCAGTAATATGCTGATCAGTATAATATCATCATTAATATAATGATCAGTGTAATATCATCAGTAATACACTGATCAGTGTAATATCATCTGTATTACACTATCATGATATTACACCATATCAATAGTTTATGTTAAGTGCATAATGACTTGCCGATAATTCGTCGACTGCATCACTATAGCGGGTATTATCTAAGCAAAGAACTATGCACGAAACATATTTTGCATGAATATTGCACGTGTAGTATTGACATTGACAAATATTTATTAAATATTATAAAAATGTCTTCCAACCAGTTTGGCATCAAATTTCTTACAAATATAAAGCAAGAAATTGTTGGCTCCACGCCAGAGAATTCTAAAAAGTCACAAGAATATATTTGGAGATAATTTTGAAATATTTCGAAAGTGATAAGTGTTCGACAGCAATTATCACTTTAAGTGGATTCTAATTGGCCAACAATTTAAAATGTAGGTTATTTCATTGGTCCGTCAGTGTGAAGTTTCATATGTAAATGTGACAAGTGCAATAGTCAGTGTAATATCATCAGTAATAGACTGATCAGTGTAATATCATCAGTATTACACTAATCAATGTAATATCATCAGTATTACACTGATCAATGTAATGTCATCAGTATTACACTGATCAGTGTAATATCATCAGTAGTACACTGGTCAATATAAAAACTGCCGTGATTTCAATAAGGTATTCCTAAATTGAACAATACATGGTGATTCATTTCATGTATGACAAACATTGTTGTAACGGTACTATAGTAACCAAAAAAGTTATTTGAACATTGGCCCAATTGGTTTTGATTTGAAAGGTATAAGTCTTTAATGATTAAAAAAAATTGAGAGCCATGATACAACCAGATGCAGTTGCCTGTACTAGTAACAAATTGTTAATGTCATAATCGTTGGTTTTTTATTTCAAACCAGCAATATTATAAAACTGAACGACTTACTATAGACACTTTTAAAATCTATAATTTTTCTGTAAAAACGTGGTTTATGTGACGTTAAATATTTTATGTAAAATTTAAGTTTTCTAAAGAAAATGATGAGTATTACACTAATCAGACCAAAACTGACCGTCCTGATCAGTATAAAAACACTGTCAATATTTTCAAAAAGTATTTTATATAGAACAATTTATCAGTACACACCATTATCTAACCTAACTTAACCCTACCTAACCTGACCTAACCAAATGTAACCCGATCAGACTCGAAATGACTCGATATTGGCTATAAACTTTGATACTACTGATAGTCAGTATTTATATTAAAATATCGGCACATAATTCATAAATTATCAGTATTACCCTTATTATTACCTCAGTATTACTATTATTATTATTATTAGTACTATTATTATTCTTAGTAGTGTTCTTTATTTTATGTTTTAATACTTTTTTTAAAAATTATTATTCTGTTGTCTCTTATCATGTACCATCATGTGTCATCTAGGGCACTTATTTTAGGTGTTTTTAGGTGTTTCTTCAGGTTACCAGCCTTATGTTTTATTTAACTTAGGTGTATCTATTTGTTTTAATGGTTTGCTTCTACTTTTTGGATAGTTTATTGTAGTGTGTTACTTTTTTTTAGGTGTTTTTAGGTATTTCTTAAGTCAGGTTACTAGCCTTATGTTTTATTTAACGTATGTGCATCTATTTGTTTCAATGGGCTGCTTCTTCTTTTTGGATAGTTCATTGTAGTATGTTTTTTGTGTATTTGTTTTTGCCATGAATTTATTGGTCTCCCTTTCTTCTTTTCCCTCATATTCTGAAGTGCAATACTTCTCTGGTCATCATCATCATCATCATCATCATCATCAACATAATCAAAAATCGGTGTTGCATCTACTGCTGGACATTTCTAGACCATAATAGTATTGCATGATTAATATGTTTTATCCAGTTCCACTTGCTCCTTTCAATTGTGGACATGGGTGCAAGAATAGCGTAAGTCTAAAAATTGAGATTCGAGAAAAATGCGTCGAAAGATTCAAAACTTAATAAAAGTTGTAATATAGCAATTAGAGACATAGATATTTTTTTGAGCACTAGCTATATATTTTTTAACATTTTTTTTATTTATAAGTAAGGGTATCAATATTCTAATAAACAAATTTACTCAAACACCGAATAAATCGACTTAAGCTGTTCTTGCACCCAGCTCCCCAATTGTAGATTATCTTGGTTCTGTTTGGTACCTTTTTTAGTTCTTCAGTTGATAACATCAAAGTAAATACTGTCAATAATATTAGTAGAGCATTTTTTATATATTTAAAGTTTTTTGGTTTTTATCTTCTTTGGCGTTTTTGAGTTGTCCAAGATTCTGATGCTAGACTAGAATCCTCTTTCTATTCTAGCATCAGAATCTTGGACAACGCAAAAACGCCAAAGATGATAAAAACAAAAAAAACCTCTTAATATTACTGTTGCATATTCTGATTTTATTTTTGGTTAATATTTCGTTTAATCCCTAGATTTTCCATAACATATTAAAAGCTTCAGCTGATTTCTTCATTCTTCTATTCAAATTTCAGATAATTACTTTGTTATTTTTGAATATACTTGATATTATTTTGTATCCAACAGGCATCATCAGCGAATTCTTATCCTTTAAAATTTTTCATTGGCACTTCTTTTACTTTTGGGTTAGGAGATATTCAATTTGTTTGCGTTTACCATTTCTTGCTCTGAATATATTTTTCTTTTCCTTTGCAATCCATTTCTAATCTAGGTTTTCTTCAGTATCTTTATAGTATAATATTTTTTGTTCTATTGTCAAATTGTAATGATTTTTGATTTTCAGTTCTATTATTTATATATTTTTCTATTATTCTATAGCTTTCTTAAGTGCTTTTTTTAAATTTTCCCCTAACTGTTCCTCGTTTTCATCGGAAGTACATTTGTTTCCTATGCTTGTTTGCAGGTTTTCCTCGAACTTTCCTATATTTTTGTTTTTATTATATTTAAACCATTGTATATTATATATCTCTTTTCATTAATTTGCCAACAAATTGTTTATTATCTTTTATTTACGATTGGTATAGATATATTGTAAGTTTCATAATTATAACCAATAAAGATATGGATGGTAAATTTGGAGGCGATGGTAATAATAATTACTTATTATAATATATTTAATTGATTTTCAACGTATAGTAATACAACCCTTCCCACCCTCACTTCTGGTGGAGGCCGTACATTCTGAACTACCCTCTCTCGCACGAGCCCCTCTAGATTTACGTCTGCCAAATTTTGTCACATCGCATCCATAAATCACTTAATCCAATTTCGGAAATTCTGCCGCCCCCGCCAATAGCTGGGATCCGGGTGGTTTTAATTGCCGCCTCGCTCTTTAACGTGCTGGAGCCGGTGGGCGTGAAAAAGCGAGATCGTCGCTTAATTAATCAGCGCGGTGACTTAATGAGGGAACTTCCAGCGCGCGACGTGCTAATAAAAAATCATTATGATTAATAACGGTGCGCGGGGGCGGTTCTGATGACTCGACGGTGCGATTGCTGGCAATAAAGGGGGGCGGCGCGGGTGTGGCGTGGGGGCGGCTGTTGAATCGTGATTACCCCGTTTTGAGGGCGATTGTTGTTGCGAAAAAGTTTTATATTCGTCCCATAAGTGACAAATTCAACGTAAAACTTAACTATAATGTGTATATTTCACAAGCCAGAAGAAAAAGTATACAATAATATCTCATAACTTACACAAAATTGGCGTCGATGTTATTTTGATTTGTTTTATTATATTGACTCGCATATTCTATATTATATTATACGCATACTTGGGGAAATAACTATCTGGTATCCCACAGGTTACACAAATGGGTCTTATTTAATTTTATAGTTACCTCGTTGGCATATTGGACGCCCTGCAGAGGCAGCCAGTGGTATCCCATGGCCCGGTCCCATATCATACCCTTGCTCCACACCTCGATCAGCAGGCCAGTGTTCACGTCGTTTGTTTCGCTATAAAATAAACAATTAAAAATTAGTTAGCCCGAAAATGTATTACACAGCATTACATATTTTGGACCCATATTCAATATACAGGGTGTCTCCTGTATCATATCCCCTGTATCATATCCATATAGGTTGGACTCAAGAATCATCACTGAAATTTGTTAAATGGAGCAATCGATCGTTATTTAAATTTTCCATAAACCATTGGCAATAACTCAATTGGCGTTGAGGATCCACTGGCAAGAATTCTTGCACCACTGAGACCCTATAAGGGTGTAAATTCAACCTCTTTCTCACAATTCTATGGCAGTTGCTCGAGGGAATTCATGCATAGCCAGTTTACGAAATGATTTTTGAGGGCTTACTTCGAGTCGTTCACGAACATTTGTAACAACCTCTCCTGATACTGAGGGTCTGCCTGAGGATTTCGGTTCCGGTACTACTGTTGTTATGTTGTTTGACAGTTGACAGGTATGGTTGACAGTGACAGTTCTCAAATAGTACGGTATACAAATTTGAAAGACGGCACAATAAAATTTAAGTGATTACGTATTAACAATCATTTAGGTACACCTTGTATATAGTATTACATTCTGGGTATGTGGAAAATTTATAAGCATATTAAATAATCATATGTTAATCATGTACTGGTGGTTATTAAATTAATTATCAGCCAGTCATGTACAGATTGAGATTAAATCATCACACGAGTGTACTGTGTGTGGATAACGAGGGAAAAAATCTCGGCGACAATCCTCGTACCCGTTTCATCCCTTAATCCGCGCATTTGAATGCCGGCCTAAAAAACATAAACGACCCACTGACCGGCAGTGTCGTGCGGATGCCGTTAATTGAGGCGGAAACGAGGCCGCGCGCAGGGGGGATTAAAAACCACCCCCGTATGTACGCCACGTAGCCCAATCTTCCCCCTTCCGGTTTATGCATGTCGGCGGTGTGCGTGGAAATTTATGCACACCCATACATTTCTATACACACGAAACTCGCATTTATACAGTTTAATGTGTATGTGTGTATATATTTCGCTGTATATTTGCATGTTTGCGTATGCATGCATGGGAATCTATGCGGTGTGTAGTTGTATCTACGTGACGTTATTTTAAAACGTGTAATGTGTATTTTATATGCGTGCAAGTGGGGATAATTTTATGCGCATTTAAAGTGTCTAGGTGCGTATTTATACGTACAATTCCTTATGTTTATATGTCTGGCTGCCGTATAACTGTATGCAAATTTGGGTCAGATTAATGAATACACATTTATACTTTTTTTTTGTATCCTAAACATTAAAAATTTTACACCATTTACTGATCTACTATTATTCTACGTCAGTCAGTACTTTAGAATTTTTACACTATTTGCTGATTTATTATAAATATACTCGAATTCTACGTCTGTATCAGTCAGTAACGCTATTAGTCTCAAGAGACTAATATTAGTCTATAATATTAGTCTCAAGTGTCTCAAGAGAGTCTATTATAAATATACTTGAATTCTACGTCTGTATCTGTCAGTAAGCCTATTAGTTTCAAAAGACTAATATTAGTCTCAAGTGTCTCAAGACACTAGGGATCGTATCTATAAACCGCACTTGAGCACAAGTTCGACTCAAGTCGTATATTTGGTTGCGTATTCTCTATAAACGTTTATGCACCAAACGCAACCAAATATACGACTAAAGTCGAACTCATGCTTAAGTCCGGACTATAGATATGGGCCTAAATACCCAAACAAGTCGAACTAAAAGTCTATGGGGAGTAAAACTTTATGAATTTTCCGACAATTTTCAAAAGTGTATTAAATAAAATTTGATTTTAAAACTTCAATTTTCAAAACTTCAACAATTTGTTTTATGACATATCAAGTATAAGAGAAACATATTAATACCACCTCTTATTGAAATCAATTACTTCAGATATATCATCATCCCTAGCGCGTTTTTAAAAATATTTAAAATAATAAATAATATTTTGTATCTTTTATAAAATTTAATTTTCAAAAGTAAATATTAACACAGCTCCTAATATTCTAAATGAATGTTTATACTTGTTGCGTTAATTTTCCCATGGCTGGGTATATTGAATTGGGATATTGAGACGCGACGAGACGTCGTTTTCACTTGTGCAATTAGGGAAGCGGTGGAAATTCCTGCACGAAACAGGAGCGGGAAATTGGCGAGGTGCTGCAAGTTATCCTGGCATTCCTGTGAATTGCTCTTCCTTGGATGTGGCAGACTGAAATTATATCATGTCCAGAATTTTTATTTGCCACGGGAAGTGTGTTTGGCTGGCTTAAAATTCGCTACAATGCAAGCAAATAACGTTGCTGATGGTACACGAAAATTGCATTTCTAGAAATGAAGTTAAACACAACTCAATAGAATTTATTTGCTGCACTTGACTTTGTGTAAATAAAGTTGTGGATACTGATATGAAAATTGTTGTTGTGTAGAATAAAGTTATGGATACTGATATGAAAATTGTTGTTGTGTAATATGAAGTTATGGATACTTATATGAAAATTGTTTAATATTATTGAACATAACAGTTGAGCGATTTTTACTGGTGGGGCTTAGTATTAGGCAGATCTGACTAGTTTACCAGCTATTAAAGTTTATATACATTTTGACAGTTTCAGTCAATAATTTCACGAATATAGGCATTTTCAATTGAAAATTGGACAACATGTGACAGTTGCAATTAAAAATATGACTGATTTTTACAATATCACACCTTGATTTACAATATTGATAAAATGGGACAGTTGCTGATGAAAATTTGATGCTTCAAGTCGAAAATCTAACAAATGTTCACAGCTGATGCTAACTTTTACGCAGATTTTGATGGTTAATCATACTAATATTTTGATTTTAACAGTAGCTAAATGCAAACTGGTCGATTTTTCATGGAACTTGACAGATCTAACCTAATGCAGTTAAAAATTCGACATATTTTGACTGTTTGAGATAAGAGAAATATGGATTTAGTCGTTTTCAATTGAATTATCTAAAGATTTTGACACTGGAAAATAAAGATTTGGAAAAATTTCGCAATTTCACAATAACGTTTAAAAAAATTGAAAGGTGTTGGTATAATTAAACAGTTGAAATAACAAATAGAAATTGTAGTAGAAAATTTGGCAGTTTTTCCCATTTTCAATTAATAATTCTAAAGATTTGGACAGTAGCAATTAAAAATTTGATAGATTTTCGAAATTTCACAACTACATTTAGAAACTTGAAAGATATTGAAATAATTGAATAGTTTTAATTGAAAATTTGATTGCTGGTATCAAAAATGTTGCTGTTTTTCACAACTGATGTGATAACCTATACATACGAGGGCTGTTTGACGGAAGAGTGACTTTTCAAAGGTTGGTAACACTTTCGTTATAATGATTATGTTGCTAGCTCCTGAGGTCTTTCGGAGGTCTACTGTCAAAATTTGGCACCAATCTAACAGATAGATTATGTTTTATACTTATTTGAAGGAAACTGTTTTCGTTGTTTTGTAAATATGTAAAAAAAAAAATTCGAGTGTTGATTAAACATTATCTTCTACGTGAAAAAACAATTAAAGAAACCGAGGAAAAGTTACGTAAATATTATCCAGAATCTGCTCCGTCCCATGGAATGATTTGTATGTGGTTTCTGCTTTTAAAAGTGGCCATATGAGCACGGTTGATGCAGATCGTCCGAAACCATCATTTACTGTGACTACTCCAGAAATGGTTAATAAACTCTATGGCCTTGTAATTGGCAATCGTCGAATAAAAGTTTGTGAGATAGCTAATGAAGTAAACATCTCAACCGAACGGGTATACAATATTTTGCATGAACATTTCAATAAGAAAAAGCTATCCGCGAGATGGTTGCCGCGTTTGCTTAATGGTGATCAAATGCGCGCTCGCATTAAGAATTCAGAAGAATGTTTTGCCGTTTTCAACGTAACTCAAAGGATTTTTTTCGTCGATATGTCGCAGTAGATGAAACTTGGATACATCATTATACTCCAGAAACAAGAATACAGTCTAAATACTGGATTTCTCCATGCGAATATGCTCCCAAAAAGGCAAACACACTTTTTTCGACCAATAAGGTCATGGCCACAGTTTTTTGGGATTCTAAAGGTGTAATCTTTATTAATTGTTTACAAAAAGGAAAAACCATAACTGGCCAGTATTATGCTGATTATGCAGACATTGATGCCGAACTTGAAAAACAACGACCGCATTTGATGAAGAAAAAAAGTGATGTTCCATCACGATAATGCGCCCTCTCATTCGTCTGCAATTGCTACAACTAAATTGACTGAATTGCATTACGAATTACTGCTTTATCCGCCATATTCGCCAGATCTGGCTCCCAGTGATTTCTTCTTATTTCCAAATTTAAAAAAATGGCTGTGTGGAAAAAGATTTCAGGCAAATGAAGAGGAGATAACCGACACAAATGCATATTTTGAAGACTTTCCGAAAGATTACTTTTTGGAAGGTTTAAAAAAATTGTAAACTCGCCGGGCTAAGTGTGTACACTTGAAAGGGTGTTATGTTGACAAATAAAATATATTTTGAACAGAAAAATAACGTTTTCATTAAAAAGTCACTCTTCCGTCAAACAGCCCTCGTATTTTCGCAGTTATTATCGGTAATATAACGATTTTGTCAGTAGCAGTTTAAATTAGGCCAATTTTTACTGCTGGATCTTACTTTTAGACAGATTTGACCAGTTGCTATTAAAGTTTTTATATATTTAGACCATTTCAATCAATTATTTCGTGGTTTTGTACAGTTGCAATTGAAAATTAGAAAATCTTTGACAGTTGGAATTAAAAATTTGACTGATTTTTGAAATATTACACCTTGATTTACAATATTAACAGATCCGACCAGTTAACCAGTTTGCCATTAAAATTTATATATATTTTGACTGTTTCAGTTAATAATTTCATGAATATAGGCATTTATAGTTGAAAGCTTGAAAACATGTGACAGTTAGAATTAAAAATATGACTGAATTTTACAATATCACACCTCGATTTACAATATTGGTAAAATTGGACAGTTGCTAATGAAAATTTGATCCTTCAAGTCAAATATCTAACAAATTTTCACAGATGATGCAAAAAAATTCGCAGATTTTGATGGTTAGTGATATTTATATTTTGATTTTAACAGAAGCTGTATAAAACTAGTCGATTTTTCCTGGCACTTGACAGATATAACCAGCTGCAGTTAAAAATTTGACATAGTTTGATTATTTCAGATAAAAAGTTAATGGATTTACACGTTTTCAATTGAAATATCTAAAGATTTTGACACCAGCAAATAAAAAATTGGAAAACTTTCGCAAATTCACACTAACATTTAAAAAAATTGAAAGGTGTTGGTATAATTGAACAGTGTGCTATTACAAATTTAATAGTTGCAGTACAAAATTTGGCAGTTTTTAACATCTTGTGCGAAAAACTATACACATTATCCCAGTTATTACAATATTACAATCATATTACAATTTTCTCAGTAGCAGCTTAAATTAAGCCGATTTTTACTTCTGGAGCTTACTATTAGACAGATGTTTTCTACATTTTGGCCATTTCAGTCAAAAATTTCGTATATATGGACACTTGCAGTTGAAAATTTGAAATTTTTTTACAGTTGGAATAAAAAATTTGACTGATTTTTGAAATAGTACGCCTTGAGTTACAGTATTGATAGATCTGACCAGTTGACCAGCTTGCTATTAAAATTTGTATACATTTTGACTGTTGCAGTCAATAATGTCATGAATATCATGACTGAATTTTGTTATGAACAGTCCTATGAATCGGATGTTGTCTATGGCCAATGAGTTGAACCGATTGCCCAATTTCGATTTGGCTAAGCCTTTTCAAAATTTGAAAATGGATGTAATGAGGAAATGTCTGTGTTAGGTGTGATTTACTATTTTTATATGTCTTTTTATATATGTATATATATATATATATATATATATATATATATATATATATATATATATATATATATATATATCTTTTGCTATGGGTTTCTTATTATAAATTATTGTTATTTTAGCTATTTTAGCGTTCTAGTGGTAGTGGTATGTACACTGTATCAATTAATTTTAATATATGTAAAAATGGAGTCTTTTTTCCGTTAAATAAATACATAAATAAATAAATAAATATAGCCATAAGCAATTGAAAATTTGAATGTGACAGTTGGAATTAAAAATATAACTGATTTTTACAATATCACACCTTGACTTACAATATTGATAAAATGGGACAGTTTCTGATGAAAATTTGAATCTTCAAGTCGAAAATTTAACAAATTTTCACAGGTGATGCTAAAAATTTCGTAGATATTGATACTTAGTGATATTAATATTCTCATTTTAACAGTAGCTGTATAAAACTGATTGATTTTCACTGGTATTTGACAGATATAAGCAGCTTCAGCTAAAAATTTGACACACTTTCACTGTTTCAGACAAAAAATTCATTGATTTAGTTGATTTTCAGTTGAATTTTCTAAAGATTTAGACACTATCAAATAAAAAAATTGACAGAATTTCACATTAATTTTACACTTACATTATACATTAAAAAAATCAAAGATTTTGGTCTAATTCAACAGTTGCTATTAAAAATTTATTAGTTGGAGTCGAAAATTTGACAGTTTTTCATATTTTCAATTGAAAATTTAAAAATGCTTGACAGTTGGAATTAAACATTTGACTGATTCTTGAAATATTACACCTTGATTTACAATATTGACAGATTTAGTCGGTTTTCAACTGAATTTCCTAAAGATTTAGGCATTATCAAATAAAAAAATTGAAGATTTTACACTTACATTTAAAAACATTCAAAGATGTTTGGCCTAATTGAACAGTTGCTATTAAATATTTGATAGTTAGAGCCGAAAATTTGACAGTTCTTCATATTTTCAATTGAAAATTCTAAATATTTGGACAGCAGCAAATAAAAATTTGACATATTCGCAATTTCACACATGTATACATGGTGAGTTATTTTTCATTTTTAGTATTGTTTTCTCGGAAACCATAAACATAGAGATTCGGTTAAATAAGGAAAAAGTTTCTATTCCGACAATTCTAATTATATTAAATTGTATTCAAATTATACAACGAATATTCCCGCATCTCATTTATTTATCAAAATTAGTGTAGCAAACTTTGTATTGCTATAAAGAGCAAAAAGTGTCCGTTTTAAAAATGTATGGTAACTATGGCTGCCATTTAAAAAAAATAAAGATTGTATTATAACTGAAAAACGGTGGTATTTTTTCAAAAAACAAAATCAAATCTTGCATAAGCTCTAAAAATCACAACTCTTTCCTTATTTAATCGAATCTCTATGTCTTATGGTTTCAGAGATCCCAATGCTTATATTGAAAAAAACTCACCCTGTGTAAAAGAATTAAAATATATTGATGTAATTGAACAGTTTCTATTGAAAATTTGATAGATCTAGTCGAAAATGTTGCAGTTTTTCACGTCTGGTGCGACAGATTTTCGCAATTATACGCTTACATTTAAAAAATCGAATGATATTGATATAATTGGACAGTTTTTATTGAAAATTTCATAGCTGGAGTCAAAAGTTTTGCAGTTTTTCACATCTGGTGCTAAAACCTTATATATTTAGAGAGTTATTATTGGAAATATAACGATTTTCTCAGAAATAGTTTAAAATAGGCCGATTTTTACCGCTGCAGCTCAGTATTAAGCAGATTTGACTATTTGCAGTAAAAAATTGATATATTTTAACTGTTTAAATAAAAAATTGGATGCATTTAGACATATTTAGATGAAATTTGGAGAAAACCCTTGCAATTGCAAATGAAAATTTGACCAAAGTCACAAGTTCGTACTTTTATCTACAATATAGACAAATATTGACTAAACGTGGCATATTTTGATAGTTGGAGTGGAAAATTTTACAGTTTTTGACATTTTCAATTGAAAACTCTAAAGATTTGGACAGCAGCAAAATAAAAATTTGACATATTCGCAATTTCACACATATATTTAAGAAATTGAAATATATTGATATAATTGAAAAGTTTCGATTGAAAATTTGATAGATCTACTCAAAAAATTTGCAGTTTTTCACATCTGGTGCGACAGATTTTCGCAATTATACACATACATTTAAAAAATCCAATGATATTAATATAATTGGACAGTTTCTATTGAAAATTTGATAGCTGGAGTCGAAAATTTCGCAGTTTTTCATATCTGGAGCTAAAAACTTTACATATTTAGAGAGTTATTATTAGAAATATAGCGATTTTCTCTGAAGAAGTTTAAAACAGGCCGATTTTTACGGCTGCAGCTTAGTATTAGGCAGATTTGACTAGCAGCAGTTAAAAATTTGATATATTTTGACTGTTTTTATCTCCAAAATTTCATACATTTTGACTGTTTCACTCAAAAATTTCACGCATTTAGACAGTTTTAAATGAAAATTTGAAAAACCCTTGCAATTGCAATTGAAAATTTGACTGAAGTCACTAGTTCGCACTTTGATCTACAATATAGACAAATATTGACTAATGGGGCATATTTTGATAGTTTTAGTCGAATATTAGCCAGTTTTACATATTTCCAAGTAAAGATTCTAAAGATTCTACAGCAGCAAATAAAAATTTGGCATATTCACAATTTCACACTTATATTTAAAAAATTGAAATATATTGATATATTTGAATAGTTTCGATTGAAAATTTGATAGATCCAGTCGAAAATTTTGCAGTTTTTCACATCTGGTGCGACAGATTTTCGCAATTATACACTTACATTAAAAAAATCGAAATATATTGATATAATTTGACTGTTTCTATTGAACATTTGATAGCTGGAGTCGAAAATATCGCAGTTTTTGATATCTGGTGCTAAAAACTTTACATATTTAGAGAATTATTATTGGAAATATAGCGACTTTCTCAGAAGAAGTTTAAAACAGGCCGAATTTTACCGCTGCACCTTAGTATTATAAAATTTGGCTATTTACAGTAAAAAAATTGATATATTTTGACTGTTTAACTAAAAAAATTGATATATTTCGAGTGTTTAATCAAAAAATTGATATATTTTGACTATTTAATTCAAAATTTATTATATATTTTGACTGTTTAACTCAAAAATTTGGCGCATTTAAACATTTCTAAATGAAAACTTGAAAAACCCTTGCAATTGCAATTTGGAAATTTGACTGAAGTTACTATCACACATAAATCTACATTATTGACACATATTGACTAAACGGGGCATATTTTGACAGTTGGAATTTAAAATTTCACACATTTTCACAGCAAGTGCTAAAAACTAGTAATGTAATCTATGATTTAATATATGAGAGTCAGTTTAGAATTAAGTTTTATTTTAACATTTAATAATTGTAAGTTTTGGAAAAATAAATGGCGAGGGGAATCATTTTTGGAACCAAATGAAACTAAACCACATAAAACTAATAATAGATATTTTTTTAAATACAATTAAACTGCAAAAATAATAAAATTTCAATGAAAGTTTAAAAAGTTTTAATAGAAGTAAAAGTTTGAATGTTTTTAAAAACACGTGTGCAACTCATTAACTGTCGAAATAATTTTCAAGTTTCAAAAGTTAGTAAGTTTTTATTTTAACATTTAATAATTATAGTTTTTGAAACTATGAATGGCGAGGAGAATTTTTTTTTTAACCAAATGAAACTAAAACTAGATATTTTTAAAATGCAAATCCATTGCAAAAATATTAAAATTTCAATGAAAGTTTCAAAAGTTTTAATAGAAGTAAAAGTTTGAATGTTTTAAAAAACACATGTGCAACTCACTAACTGTCGAAATAATTTTCAAAATCATTTAGATTTTTCATTTCTTCTTTTTCAGTAGATTGCTTTTATTAACTATGTATTAGCTATTACAGATACAATTTTATTATACAATTTAATTTCACTTTCATATTCTCACGTTCATCATACACCAATCGCTTACATGATGTTGCATGTTATTTTTCATAATATAGTCATAATAATAATCACAATCTTACTGCTTGTGTCAGAATTACGGTTTATTTTTCCTTTATTATTTCTGAATGCACTAACGAGATAGCTAACGGTTCTCCCCAGCAGTTCCCCCAATTAACGACGACGCCCTGGGCAACTGCCCGGAGCCGGAAGTTCCGGTGAAGTTTCCGGAGCGCGTGTCGTTATTGTCGAAGTTTTATTGCGCCGCCGGCCAATAATGCGTTTAAGATTTACGGCCGTCTGGCGGGCGCAGATATCGAACGGTCTCTTCGCCCGGGGCTTCGGGGGCGGCCGCACCACTACCTGCAACCCCCGGAGCTTTCCCGCTCTATGCTCCGGGAGTCCGGGGGCGGCTCCGGGAGTTCGGGGGCGGCCCCGGAGTTCCGGAGCGACGGAGCGTGAGCGCCGCTAGATCGGATCGCGGAGGAGCAGTGCAGTTATTATCAAGAATGTCATTTCTGGAACGGGATGGGATTGAAGACATTTATTACTCCGATGCACTTATTGTATGAGACAGTTTCTAAAAAGCTGTCGTCATGGTTCTACAATAACAGTTATTTCGTGTTGTATGAGGCATTGCTGGTTTCATTTTCTTAGATGCTGTAAGCATTGGTCTTAGAATTACAAAAGTATTGTATGTGAAATATTAAAACCATAACAATGCCAAGCCAATAAAAAAAGTTCTAAACATGTATGTACGAAAAAAAAACGTAATAAAAGTTAATTGCCATAACTGAAGTTTCGAAAGCAATATCTTACACACGCTGACACCGAAGTGCACATCTGTTCCGAGCATTTAACACAATTTTCAATATACTTGACCTCAATTCTCCAATAGAATCGTAGCCACGAGATTCGCACCACAAAACATGATATTAAAAAGATATCTCAAGATATGTATGATGTGATAGGAATAAATCAAATCATTTCATTGGTGTACCACAAAAAAATATCAAAATCCAAAAGATGTCATCAAAATTTCCTCTTAAATAACAAAATGACAAGTTGATGGCGAAAAGGCTATCGACTGTAGCCATCTTGCACTAAATGCACATAAATTATCAAACATATGAACTCTTTGTGTTCATACGTTCATTATTAAACTTCCAACTGTTCTACTATATACACTGGGGGTTGGAAGCATCGGCCATGCATAATAAAATAACTTTGTACGTAACATATCATTATTAAACAGGTACTTGGGCGAGTTCTGGCCGTAATGCGATTCACAAACGCATATTACAATTCTAACTCATGCAACTGCAAGAAACTGCTGCAGCGACCTCACCACTATGCACAGATGTACTTTATTATTACTCTAAACGTTATTCCAGCTGTAATATGGCAATCAGAGTTTCAACTAAATCGCTGCGATTTACATAATTTAGTCAGTTATGCAGACCTCAGAATAAGCACAAACTCATACAAATTTGTGATATTAATATGTAGTAAAACTTTGCATAGATATAACACGATTATAAAAATTAACGTACACATTTTCAAAATATTAAAATATTTTTAGTAGTAGAAGTGAACGTATTTCTTAGGAATATTATCCCTAACTGGCTATCGACCAGTTGTATTCCTTCTTGGTCCTTCTGGGTCCTTCTGACGTGTAATTTGTGTAAGTGTGTGTATTGACTTAAGGCTTGTTACTCTAGAAATATGCCCCCATCAGTAGAGCACCGTTAATGAGGTCCCAACGGCGAATGGCACTAGTTTCTCAGTACAAAAGCACTACCTGTACGGGGGCTTGAACCAAGGTCTTTTTGCATGCCAAGCAAGCATTCTAACCTGTCAGTTAAACTATGATTAAATATGAATTCTTAAGATTTTGGGAGATTCAATAATTTCGAGATCATAAAAATCAGAAATGATTGACATGATTATTATTCCCATTTTTTCATTCTGTTTTTTTTTTTTATTTTAAATTCTCCAAATTTGTGGATAATTTAAAAAATATCAAGACTCATATTACATATTATCAAATTTCGAGAGATTTTTTCAATCATTCTCTACAGATTTCACAATAATTATCAAAATTTCTCAGTACAAAAGCACTACCTGTACAGGGGCTCGAACCAAGGTCTTATGCATGCCAAGCCAAGGTTCTAATCTGTCAGTTAAACTGGTGATATGAATTCTTAAGATTTTGGGAGATTAGTCAATAATTTCGAGATAATAAAAATCAGAAATGATTCACATGATTATTATTCTCATTATTTCATTCTTAACTTTTTCTTTCATTTTTAAATTTTCCAAATTTGTTGATAATTTAAAAAATATCAAGACATATCTACATACTATCAAATTTCGAAAGATTTTGTCAATCATTCTCTACAGATTTCACAATAATTATCAAAATTTCCGGAGATTTTTCAATAAATCCAAAGATTTCACAATGCATAATGCTTTATAATACTCCATTTTTTAAAAGAAAGCAAGTATTTTTGTGAAAAAAAAGATGTGACTATATAGACAACTTTACACTCTCTATAGTTATAGTCTACAATTAGACTATTTGTAGTCTAATTGTAAAAATGTATGTATTTCGTATATATCAACTATTGCAAGTTACGTACGTAAATTTGTAGCATACTAAATTATAAATATATTAATTACCAACATTTATATTAATTACTGCTATTTTATCGATATCCTCGCATTGTTATTAAATATTAATTTTAAATAAGTATTGAAGAGGAAAAAAAGTGACTGTAAAGACAACCAGTTATTATTTGTAGTCTAATTGTAAAAATGTATGTATTTGGTATATCTCATCTATTGCAAGTTACGTACAAATTTGTAGCTATCCATACAAAATTATAAATATATTAATTACCAACATTTATATTAATTACTGTTATTTTCATCAACAATGCGAGGATATTGTTATTAAATATTAATTTTAAGTGAGTATTGAAGAGGAAAAAAAGTGACTGTAAAGACAAAAAGTTATTATTTATTGTCTAATTGAAAAAATGTAATTATTTCGTATGTCTCAATTATTGCAAGTTACGTACAAAAGTGTAGGTATCCATAAAAAATTATAACTATATTAATTACTAACCTTTATAATAATTACTGTTATTATATCAGTATCCTCGCATTGTTATTAAATATTAGTTTTAAGTCAGTATTGAAGAGGTATAATTACTACAAGATTATAATAAATGGTGTTCACACTAAGTATTAGGTATTAATATGAGTGATTAATTATTATGGCCTAAAGGTAATAATCTGCTGCAATAAAGTATGTTTGAATTATTATTTAAGTATAACCTACTTATCATTTGGTAATACATACTTAACACAAAGCCCCTAATTCATAATAAGCAAAATTAATTATTTTAGAGAGTTTGAACTAAATTTGTTTAATTTTTTAAGTTAATTTTTTTTAAATATTATACAGGTAGCCGTTACTTTGTGGAACATTGTAAATTAGTGAATTAAATAAAACAAATTTGTTATTTCCACTCACACTTTTACGTTTGTGACATTATTAAACTTAGTTTGATAATCTATCAATATCAATCGAAACTGCAGTCAGTAAATATTTTTCAAAAATAAAGTGTAAGTGGAAAAAACAAAGTTGTTTTATTTAATTTACTTATTGTTTGTTAATTTGTGTTTTTTTCACTTCTCTGTTTACTAATCTTTGTCAATGTGTATATACGGATATGTCTAAAAAGGAAGCGATGAGAAGATTGATTTGGAAATTGTGCCTCTATAATATTCGCTTAATCCCTATTGATTAATAAATTTAATATTTATTTAAGTTCCTTAAAAAGAGTTCTTACTGGTAAATATTTTTATTTTATTTTATTAGGTCATTTGCCTAACTAGTTTTGGTGATTATATTACCATCTTCAGAGGCATTAATTATATTTTTATGTATTAATGTGTAAGATTATCTTGATAAAAATATTTATTTATATTTGAATTTTGAATATAAATGCCTGTTTTTAATATTTATAATACAATAAAATTAATAATTCCTAAATCGAATCTGACATGTTAGGTTGTTTTTTATAATAGTGAAAAGTTAAATGTTAATGTCATACAGTAAATTTGGTAGATTGATTTGAAATTTCCAGAAAATTCTCCTTTAACATCCATTTTGTAACTTTTAACTTTTAACTTTCTAACATTTAAATATTTTTTAATTTCCGAAAAATACTCAATACATTTTCAGTTTAGGTATACAAGTTATTTATTTTTTGTATTTTGAATACAAAATGCGAATATTTTATTATATAATATGATATTATATATTATTATATTATATTATATGATATTATGAATAAAATTATGAATATTTTATGAAACGTATTGAAAAAAAAACTGCAGTGCTGTTATACGTCAAAACGCATGAACATATGAATATCCGTAATATAATTAATGAGAATATTCAACGTACAGGACAGAAATTGCAAAAAATATACATACCTATATTTGAAAATATACAAAATTTTCATCCATACATATCCATACATTTATGCTTTGACATAAGTTTTTCAAAAATTGTATGTTTTGATTAATATTCTACTAATCGTAATGAAAAAAACATATGTCGTCAATCATTTGATTTGAGAATTTCCGAAAGATAAAAAAATAAACATGCATTATAAGTAAAAATAGCAAATGAGAAAATTAAATTGAACTTACAAACTGATGGTATAGTCAAACATTTAAAAAATATGATGTTAAGAAATTTCCAAACATCCAAACTTTCGTAGCAACTGTAATAGAGATCTTCATGTGTGCAAAATCCATAACTTGTGTGCTTAAATTATTTACTTTTAATGTGATTATTACCAATTTCATGCAGTAAAATTTTTCAAAAAAGTTGTAGGCAATAAAAAAATTACCCAAGGTAAAAATAATATTAGAGAATACTAAAAAGAATACTATACTCCACATAGTCCGTCATTACAGATTTGTCGATATTTTTATAGAGTATAACTTTTTTTGAGAACAATGTACTACTTCCAATTGATGAAAAAATTACCTCAAACTTTTAGATTTTCATCAGTTCTATCGATTGGCCTCTCAATAGGTTCCAGTGTCTCTAACCATTTTCGAAAAATTGTATATTTTACTAATCAGATTACAAAAATTAGAAATATATTTGAAAATTTCAAACTTTCAAACTTCCATCGCAAGTGTAACAGAGATCTTTATGTGTGAAAAATCCATAACTAGTATGCTTAAAATATTTACTTATAATGTGATTGTTACCAATTTCATACAGTAAAATTTTCCAAAAATGTTGTAGGCAATAAAAAAAAATTACCCTAGGTAAAAAGATTATTAGATAATACTAAAAAGAATAGTATACCCCGTATAGACTTTTATTAGAGATTTTTCGATATTTTTATAGAGTATAGCTTTTTTTGAGAACAATGTACTACTTTCATTTGATGAAAAAATTACCTCAAACTTTTAGATTTTCATCAGTTCTATCGATTGGTCTCCCAATAGGTTCCAGTGTCTCTAACCCTTATCGAAGACTTGTAGTTTTTACTGAGCAGACTACAAAAAAATAGAAATTCATTTGAAAACTTACGAACTTTCCCAAAATATATAAAAATATTTCGAGTATAGTTTTTCAAAAATTCCAAGTTTTATTAATATTTGAAGAAAAATAACAAATTATCCTTTTTCACAACGACATTTATTTCTCTAAATGTACATTTCAACCACTACTTAGTCATCTTCAGTAGACATTTGTACTCTTATGTCAGTAGTCAGTACAAATGTCTACTGAAGATGACCACGTAGTGGTTGAAATGTACATTTAGAGAAATAAATGTCGTTGTGAAAAAAGATATTTGTTATTTTTCTTTAAGTGTTAATATTTCACAAGCTCCAACCGATTATTTTATTAATATTATATAATTTATACATAATTTATAAATCGTAACGAAACAAATTGTCATTCAAACATATATACCCACGACTTGATAATTTCCGAAATACTAATAAAAAAATACTATTATCAATAATGATTAATAATTTTTTATTAATATTTTATGCAACGTATTGAACTGCAGTGCTGCCAAAACGTATTAAACATAGTGTAATTGCCTAATACCACTCATGAATATACAATTTTTATAAAGATTTCAGAAATTATACAAACCAACATTTGAAAAAAAAATTTTCCGAAAATATCTATACATTTTTATTTTGAAATCAGTTTTTCAAAAATAGAATTTTTTTTTTAATATTCTGAAAAAACGTATAAAATGTGCATTTTCATTAATAATGGGAAATGAGAATATTTAATTGAACTTTCGGAAATTTGAAGTCATACGTTTTTTCAGAATATTAATAAAAACTTATAATTTTTGAAAGACTGATTTCAAAACAAAAATGTATGGATATTTTCGGTAAATTTCGTATTATTTTAAATGTTGGTTTGTATAATTTTTGCAATCTCTATATAAATTATATACACTGCTCAACAAAATTAGGGGAACACCTTTAAAAAAGGGTTAAAATAGAAATTTTACAACTATACGAAATTAATTATTTCTGATTAATCTTAATTCATGTTTATTTAAACAGAAAGAGGCATTTTAAAACCATGTGCTCAAAATAAGCAAAAAATACCACCTACTATAAAAAAAATTAACCATTTTTACCCTTTTTTATAGGTGTTCCCCTAATTTTGTTGAGCAGTGTATATAATTATATATTATTATTAATAAAAAATTATTAGTCATTATTGATAAAAGTATTTTTGGTAAATTTCGTATTTTTTTAAATGTTGGTTTGTATAATTTTTGCAATCTCTTTGTAAAACCAGAAGTTCTACAAAAAAATCTGCAGGCAATATTAAAATTACGTAAGGTAAAAGGAACTTTTGATACTTACTTTTTTACTTTGTAAAAGGAAGACCGCATAGTCTTTAAATTTTTCCATTATGTTTTATATTTTTACAGCTTTTTTTCGATAACAATGTACTACTTTCGTTTGATGAAAATTGCTCAAAACTTTTAGATTTTCATCAGCTGTATCAATTATGTCCCATTAGGTTTCAGTGTCAGTGTCAGGGTTTGTAACCGTTTTTTAAAAATTGCATTTTTTTATACTAATAAAGTCAGTTCTTCAGTTGTTCACTTTCATGAAATGTGATGAATAAACTGCAGTGCTGTGAATATTAATTCATAAATTAACTTTCTAATACCACTCATGAATTTATGTCACAGAGATTACAAAAATTATTTTTGACATTTTCCCAAAATATCAATACTCAAAATAAAAATTTAGTTCGGTTTTTCAAAAATTTCAGGTTTTTATTAATATCTTATAGTCCATAATGAAACAAACTTATGCAATCAAAATTATTTATAATTCTGCTGTCAACATTTGTAGGTACAGTCATGCTCACATAAAACTAGTACAAAAATTTTGACATTGCTATATAAAATTGCTATTGTAACCTAATTTCTTGTACGAGATTTATGTGAGCATGTACATTTCACTCTTGATAATTTCAGAAAATTAAAAACAATTATACCCTTTTACTAAATGACTAATGAAAATATTTTTTTCAATGTTTTTCTTTATTTGTTGCAATAAAGGCACAAGTCGGTCACAAGTAAAGGTCATATGTAATGGAATTTACAGACTGCTGTACCATCAAAAAGTTATAGTATAATAATAGCGGACATTTGCCGAAATTTGTCATATTTTTAATGTTTTACGTTTTCAATAGTATTAATAATTCAAAATGATTTCAAATAACGAAATTATTGCGAATCTAAATGCTAACAAGTTTCTATCGAAAATTACTGAAAAATATCCTTTCAAATATAACTATAACTTTCCAAAACATGAAAATATTAATTGAAAATAAAACTATATCGATGGAGTAGTTAGCCATTAAATTTAAAAATATTAATACACGATTCCCCCAAATTATCAAATTATGTAGAAAATGTAAATTTCAAAAGCGAAAAGGCTCATTATCCTAATAAAGATTGTGATATCTCTCTCGCTCTCTCTGTAAATTTCAATATTTTTTTTTTATAGTGATTGATAAAGTTTATAAATTATGTGTAGTCGAAATTATATCTAGGAATTTTTCAACAATTCCTCACAAATTTGCTAAATCATTAACATTTGTACTTATTAAAAAAAATACATAATTATAGCTGATAAATAAAATTTATAGAGAGAAAATTATATTGCAATTGTATAATTATGCTTTTAATAACTGAATTAAACAATTGTGCACTACTGAAATGATCAAAATTTAATTACATTAGTGAATTAAGTATATTAAATTATATTAGTCAAATTCAGGTTAATAAAAATTACTAAAAATGTTGGAAAAAAGGTGACGGATTGTATACTTTTTTTTACCATAAAATATTATTTTTTGGTTAATTAGGGCAACTTTAGTCAGGGAATTTTTTTCCATCATCACGAGAAATATATGTTTGAGAAATGAGCAGAACGACTTCGGGCATGAAAAAAATATATACCTACTGTAATTGTAAACTGTAAAGTATGCACCTACTAATAATGTAAATTAATTAATGTTAGGCAGTGGCAGTTAATAAAGTATAGTAAACTCATTAGAAAAAATATTTTTTTTTATGATAAGTTATGATTTGTTGTGCTTATAGTGAAAATCTGCAGCAATGTGTTCCAGGGGTGGTTTTCAGGCAAAAAAGCAGTGCTAAAAGTAAACCAGCAGTTTAAAAACAGTTAAAAAAGTACAGAAAACTCATTAGAAAACATATTTTTTTATGATGAGTTATGATTTGTTGTGCTTATGATAAAAATCTCCACCAATGTGTTCCGGGGGTGGTTTTCAGGCAAATAAGCAGTGCTAAAAGTAAACCCGCGAATAAAGAAATTGCACATTAAACTGAAATATGGGGGGCGCCATTTTCCCGCTTTTCCACCCCCGGCCTCCGGTAAATATAACGAGCAGTGTAAAAATGTTTACAACGCACGCCGCATAAATGAAATATGCGCGTTCGTGCCGCGGGGCGCATGAATTATTCACCGGACTCGATATTTCTAAGCGGGCACGTGATATTTACTGCCCCCGTTACTCAAATAGCCTTACTACTCGCACACTACTCACAAGAGAAAATCCTGCTCCCAGCATGGCGTTGCTCCTTTCACTGTTACCGTCGTCGACTTGACGTTCTGCAGTTTCAGCGTTACGTACGAGTTGAACTGCGACGCTGCTGAAATGAAAACATGGCATGAGAAAGGCAAGTTAAAGGGCAAAAATTAATTAACATCAGAATTTCAATGGAAATACATATTACAGTACAAGAGTTACAGATATTACAGTACAAGTATACACATATAAAAGGCTTATATAAAATTATGCTTATGTATATACAGGGTGAGTCATTAATATGGGAAAGCTCGATTGCACCTACAATGTTAATGACATCGAAATAAACAATGAGAATTCAATACTAATATTACTCAGTTATATACACATATATGTATATACAGGGTGAGTCATTAATATGGGAAAGCTCGATTGCACTTACAATGTTAATGACATCGAAATAAACCAAATAGCACTGCAAACGGGAGGCTGTTTGAAAATTAGTGTGCCCTTTGTAGGGTGCACCATTTTTACAGAGTAGCGTTCAAACTAGTTTTTTTTTATTGTACTCCCCCTGTAAACGTTAAAACAAAAACATACAATATCGCTGTCTGTAGTTTACTGTCTAAACAACTGTCTGGGGCATCTTTTGGCAACAAGATCGCATTGTGAACCTCGCAATATGCCCATGCCCATGCACATGCCCATGCCCATTATTCATCCAAAATTCACCTCCTCGAAATCCTGAAACCCTCAAAATCCCTAAAGTACTCATATCTCCGTCAACCTTCACATTGCCTGAAACGCTCATATTCCCTGAAACACCAATATTCCCTGAAACCCTCGCTTAAACCTGACCTTCAATATTCATCGCGAAATTAATTCACAATCACGATATCTTTCTTCATGAATGGGGGAGATCAGATGCGGGCCCTCGCGTACTACGCGCAGGAGAACTGACCCACATTAATTCCGGCGCGAGCTCCGGGCGGCTCCGGGGGCGGCCGACTTTCCGGGAGGCGATGACCCTCGCGCCCACCCCCCGAATTTCACGGGGGCGGCTCAATCGCAGCCATTACGTTTCAGCCGATCGTGCTCCCTCAGCGGTTCTGATGGCAGGGTTACGTGGCTCATCCGATTATTGGTAACACCCGCACGCGATCCCGCCATTACCACCCCCGCCCCCGGAGCCGCGTGGGGGCGCACACCCCCCGCGGAAGCATTCGCCACGGGAATCGCTGAATATTGCAATATCGGGGGGTGTAAATGCTGCCCGAAGTAGCCGAGGCGAAAGGGTGTTGACGAAGGTGGGCGGCATGTTCGGCTCAGACATGTGAAGTGAATTGATATTTGGTGGTTTTGGTGTGTTCCAACACGCCTGAACAACCCTTATATATTGTGATGCTATTTGTTAGCGTAGATTTTGTAATTTAGATAATAATTATTTTGGAATTTAATAATCGTTAAATATTATTATTAGAATAAGATTAGATATAATTAGGCAACCACATAGTTTAATAATCAATTAGATAGGGTTTAAAGCTAATATTACAAGTTAAGTAAGGCACAGTTAATAATAATAAATGTAAATGAGATTAATGAAAATGTGCAAATTGAATTAAAATTTCAAACGGAGAGGAACGTTCCATATTTCCACAGACGCGGAAAATTACAATAATCGCGAATCTAGAATCAGAATTGTGATTGGATATTCAGTTTCACCAGAAAATGGGAAAATAGATTACAATTATAAAGTGTTGTTTCGTAGCCATAGTGACAGTGCAAAATCCGTAGGTAGTAACAGGTGCATTTCAAGTTTTGACGAACGATGCCTGCATAAATCAACAACAATAATTGACAATCAGGCGCGAAGTTATAAAAACGCAGAACGCCTGACACCAGCCAGATTCGATTTGATCCCATTGTATCTACGTCGGACGCAAGACAAAAGAAGAAAGTATTGCTGTCAAGCCGATATTTATTTCCGAAGTTACCCATTATTAAAGAAATTGCATATTTTTTTTATAATCTTTCGGAATTCGCATAGGTTTTTTCAGAATATTAATAAAAACAAATTCAGTCCGCGATTGTAAACGTGCACACATAACCCCATAATTTGAAAAACAGTAATCAGTAATCAGTAAGTTCTTTTTTTATTATTATTTCTGAGTATTAAAGTCCAAAAATATACAAGGGATACGTCCCTGGATTTATTTCTGGACTTACCTGAATAAGGTAATATAATATAATATAATAAGGTAATATAATTATAATAAGGCTTCCTAAAAAAAGGACTTACACTTCTCTGTTTTTAACTGCTCAAGAACACTTATGTGGGAAATTTATTATTATTACTGTATGCAGTCGCGTGTTGATTTTTAACTCCCTCATCTCCCAATTAATAAAACCGCGCGTTTCATAATTCACCCCGGCAGGACTGCTGGAATTGCCTCGTTCCTGGTGATACGTACATTAGGGATAAATTACCCCCATAAATCCCTCCCACACTCCTGCAGCCGCGTTCATAACTCACGGGAGAAAAATCAGGAACGGGCCGCGATGCAAATGAGGGTCCCGCCGGCCAGCCAGAGGTGGGGACAAATCGCCGGACGGCAATTACGGGATTACGGGATTTCCTGGATGATACATGACGGATTTCGGGATCGGGGAGCGCCTGTACGTCTGCAACCGCGTTTCTTCGCGCTTGCAATCGTCAGGAACGCAGGGATGTAATGGTAACTGGATCTAATCCCGCTTTATAACGTGCGGGGGCGGCTTTGCCCGAACATAATCATCCCCCGGACCAGGCAGGATTTATCGACCCCGATGACCGGGGAGGGTTCCCGTAATTTCAATTAGGAACGGTCCAGCAGGGGAGAGGATTCCTCGGCGGATCCCGAATCACGTACCTGTAGTTAATTCTATTTCAGCAGGGTTCCTGAAGGGATTAGGATTTATTTATATGCAGTGATCGATGATTCGTTTAGACTTGATGATTTCTCATGGGACATGAAGGACACGTAAAAATAGAAATATATTGTCATAGACAATTATGCATTGAAAACAACCTTGTGATAACAAATACAAAATTCAAACACTAAAACATACGCAAGTACACAAGGGAACAGCTAATCAGAAAAGAAAGATCGATAATAGACTACCACCTAATTAATAGAAAAAGCTGGAACAAAATAATGAATGCGAGAGTTATTAGGCAAGCCGAAATAGGCAGTGACCACCACCTACTAAAAATTGACATGAGTTTGAAGAAAATACAAAAAAAACAGATAAGATGAGGATAAAGTTAAAGAAAATATAAATGCCTACAGATTACGAGAAAAACAAACACAAGAGAAATACTAAGAGATACTACAAAATAAATTCAGAGAGAGCGTAATAAAACTAAACATAGAAGGAAAATGGGAAACATTTAAAAGAAATATACTAGAAGCGGCAAAGGAGACCTGCGGAACAACAAAAATTGGAAACAGGGAAATGGGAAAATGGGAAATGAAAGAAAAAACAAACTGGTGAACTGAGGAAATCAAATAGAACATAAGAATCAAAAGAGAGAAATGGAAAAGGTTTCTACAAACAAACACATATAGAAGATTATGAAAAATACAAAGAAAACAGAAACAAAACAAATTCAATAATAAAAAAAGCAAAATAAAAATCATAGGCGAAATTTGGTGAAAGAATGAATGAGAATTTTGGGCAGATCCAAAACCTATTCCACGGAATACTAAAGCAACTAAAACAAAAAAAAATCAACATGATGAAAATAAAAGATAAAAATGATCACGAATGAAGACAAGATAATGGAAAGATCGAGACAATATTTCAGAGAATTGATCGAACAGGATGAAGATAACGTAACACAAGAATATTAGGAAAAGACGCAAGAAAGGCAGCAAAACTTGTCAAACTGTCAACTACATCTATCAAAACTGTACATTTTATAACTAAATAAATCAGCAAATTTTCAATTTGCTTTATTACTGTGTTCAAATTTTCAAGTCTATTTGAGTTACCTTGTAAAATTTTCAACTGTACCTCAATCATCAAAAACAGTGAATTTTATAACTTAAAATGTCAAACTTATAAAATTTTCAACTCCAACTATCAACACTTGTCAATGTTTTTACTGCATCTCGAAATTTTTAACTCCCAGTATCAAAATTTTCAATTGCCACTATCAAAGTCTGTCATATTTGCACTACAAATGCCAAAAAGCGTTAAATATTTAACACCACCCCTAAATTTTTAACAACAGCTATTAAAAACAGTAAATTTTTAACTGTATCTGCAAATTTGAAGTTGCATCTCCAAATTTTCAACTTCTAGTATCAAAATCTTCAAAATTTTCAATTGTCACTGTCTAAACCTGTCATATTGTTAACTACAAACGCCAAAAAGCATTAAATATTTAACTTCACTCCCAAATTTTTAACTACATCTATCAAAAACGGTCAAATTTTTAACTGTATCTGGAAAATTTCAACTCCCCGTATCAAAATCTTGCAAATTTTCATTGCCATAGTCTAAGCCCGTCATTTTTAACTACAAATGCCAAAAAGCGTTAAATATTTCAATCCCACGCCCAAATTTTTAATTACAACTATCAAAAACTGTAAATATTTAACTGTATCTGCAAATATTGAACTTGCATCTCCAAATTTTTAACTTCTAGTATCAAAATCTTCAAAATTTTGAATTATCACTGTCTAAACCTGTCATATTGTTAACTACAAACGCCAAAAAGCATTAAATATTTAACTTGACTCCCAAATTTTGTAACTACATCTATCAAAAACGATCAAATTTTTAACGGTATCTGGAAAATTTCATCAAAATCTAAAAACATTGTACGTGCAACTGTCAAACCTTTTCAAGTCTTCAACAGCACCAACCAAAAACTGTCAAATTTTCGACTTAAACTATCAAAACTTGTCAAATGGTTAACTTCAACTATCAAAACTGTATTTTTTTAACTAAATTAGCAAATTTTTAACTTAAATTGTCAAAGTTATAAAATTTTTAACTCCAACTATCAAAAATTGTAATAGTATTTACTGCATCTCCAAATTTTCAACTCCCAGTATCAAAATCTTCCAAATTTTCAATTGCCACTGTCTAAGCCTGTCATATTTTCAACTATAAATCCCAAAAAGCGTTAAATATTTAACTACACTCCCAAATTTTTAACTACAACTATTAAAAACTGTCAATTTTTTAACTGTATCTACAAATTTTCAACTTCCTGTATGAAAATCTGTCATTGTTTTAGGTGCAACTGTCAAACCTTATGAAGTCTTCAACAGCACCTGCCAAATACTGTCAAATTTTCGACTTTAACTATAAAATCTTGTCAAACTGTCAAGTACAACTATCAAAACTGCGCATTTTATAACTAAATCAGCAAATTTTCAATTTGCACTATTGAAGTGTTCAAATTTTCAAGGCCATCTGAGTAACCTTATATAATTTTCAACTGCACCTATCAAAAATAGTAAAATTTTCAACTTAAAATGTCAAGTTTATAAAAGTTTCAAATCCAAATATCAAAAATAGTCATCGTTTTTGCTGCATCTCCGAATTTTCAACTCCATGTATTAAAATCTTCCAAATTTTCAATTGACACCATCCAAGCCTGTCATATTTTTAACTACAAATGCCAAAAAGCGTTAAATATTTTACTTCACCCCCAAATTTTTAACTACAACCATCAAAAACTGTCATTTTTTTGACTGTACCATCACATTTTCAACTCCCTGTATAAAACTGAGAAATTTTTAGGTGCACCTGTTAAACCTTATCAAGTTTTCAACAGCACCTGCCAAAAACTGTCAAATTATCGACATTAACTTTCAAAACTTGTCAAAATGTCAACTGGAACTATCAAAATTGTAAGTTTTTCAACTAAATCAGCAAATTTTCAATTGCACTATTAAAGTGTTCAAATTTTCAAGGCCATCTGTGTAACATTGTAAAATGTTCAACTGTACATATCATAAACTGTAAAATTTTCAACTTAAAATGTCAAACTTATAAAATTTACAACTCCAGCTATTAAAAATGGTCATTGTTTTTACTGCATCTACAATTTTTCAACTCCCAGTATCTAAATCTTTAAAATTTTCAATTGCCACTATCTAAGCCTGTCAAATTTTGAACAACAAATGCCAACAACTATCAAAAACTGTCAAATTTTTCACTGTATCTGGAAAATTTCATCTCCCAAAATCTGTAAAAAAATCAGGTGCAACTATCAAACTGTCAAGTCTTCAACAGCACCTACCAAAAACTGTCCCATTTTCGACTTTAACTATCAAAACTTGTCAAACTGTCAACTATAACTATCAAAACTGTATTTTTTTTAACTAAATCAGCAAATTTTCAATTTGCACTATTAACGTGTTCTAATTTTCTAGTCCATCTGAGTTACCTTGTAAAATGTTCAACTGTACCTGTTAAAAACAGTCAAATTTTCAACTAAAACTGTCAAACTGTTTTCAATTCCAACTATCAAAAATGGTTATTGTTTAAATTGTCAATTGTGAATCCTGTCATTGTGACAGGAGCTAATTTCAAGATGAAGGTGAAGGAAATGCTAAAACATAAGTGTTACTACTCCACAAAAGAGTTTTTATCGGATGATCTTTAACGTTAGATGTTATTTTGTGACTTTGTGTTTTAAATATGTATTGGATTTCGTATTTCGTAATTTATACTTTTATATTTTATACTTTTTTATACTTTATGACCTGTATAAGACGTATTTGTCATTAGCATCAATAAAGATTATTATTATTATTATTATTGTCAAGATTTTGATACTAGAAGAAGATAGGGTTGATCCAAATTTTCAACTTCCAGTAATATTTGCATACAATTTAAATAAATCTTCTGCAGTTTGAATAAATTTTCTCCGTTTTAATGTTTTTTTTTTACAGTTTGATTGAGTGTTTCAAATGATTTATCAATTTAATGAATAAAATTTTCACTAAAATTACACCTGGAAAATTTAAAATGTTCAAAAAAGTTTCCACAATTTACATAAATCTTCATCAGCTTGAATACATTTTCTGTTACATTTTCAAGTGTTTTAGATGTATTTGTCCATCTTCTCTGGAAAGCACATAACTGATGAGATCCACCTAGTAGAGACTAGAGTCATTATACTACATTATATCTTTCCACTAACTGATTATTGATGACTAATAACTGATGACGTATGCTATTATGACTTATTTTTGTAATTCAAATCAATTCAATAATTCGATATATTTGTAGAAATTAAAAAAACAGCTTTATAGGTACGTAAAATTTAAACTTTGTGAAGTTAATACATGGTGATAAAAAAGGTTCATAGAGGAGCAAAGTGTATTTTATGTAATTTTATTTGCATTGCAACTTGCAAACGTTTAGTGAAATATGTAGAATTATAGACTTACAACCACTTGAAATTGTATGTAGTGTATTGTATTTTGACCTATTTAAACATCTAGAATGTAATGACCTTAATCAAAATCTATTCTATTCTATAACTTTCCAAAGAATACAATAGATGACTCTACTGCTATGAAATCTAGTTTCTATATTAATTACTATTTTTTAAAGCTACAAAATAAATTATAATTTTTTTAAGCTTGCAACATTAATTGATAATTCTTTCTTTTACAAAATTAAATAATGAAATATATATTTAACCCAAACAATGCACTGTCTTAAAAGCAGACAAGCAATACGTTGCTCCCAGCTAAGTTTCAGTGTCTAACTTCGAGGAGTCTTGTGGACCATTGAAATTGGAGCCGGCCACTCACGCCGCTTATCCGGTTTCCTGCGGGGCATTCCGAATTCCGGAAGTGGTCGGCGGCGGTTGTGGGCTTAATCGATGGCGAGGTGGCGCGGGGGGCGGCGGTCTCACGAGGTCCAAATTTTATTAGCGGGGGATCGTTTGGAAAGTTTGAAGTGGAGTTACGGCGGGGGCGAAGAATTAGCGCCCCCTTCTAATCGGCGCGGCTCCGGCCGGATTTCCGGATTTGTACTACCGCGCCGCGGTATTAGCCCGGGGGGAGTTTGGGGGCTGGAAGAGGTTGTAAAAAGGTGATTTCGGAATTAGGCTTGAAATTTGTTAGGGGCGCAAAATGCGGGTCAGAAATATTATGAAGGAATAATTTATAATAAGCTTTGTACACCAGCAGCAGTAAAGAAATTATGTCTGCGACACTGTTTTAATGTAAGCAAAAATTATTAATGGACAGGGATTTGAAAGTGTTGATGAAGCCCGAACAAATTAAAAATATGAATTGCACAAAAAAGTGTTGTGAAAATTACCGCCAAATATGGGATTTGCTAGATTAGGTAGATGAAAGTGTTGATTGAGTTTGAAACAAAATTAAACTATAAATTACTAAAAAAAATGCGCCTAAAGATGGATAAAGTTAGGTTGATAATGAGCTGGAACAAAATAATGTATAATCTATAACGTATAGAAATACGTATAATGCAAAATTACTTTGAACTACGTAATGGAACTTTATTGATACACCTTGTAATCCGCTTAACTCGAACTCGCATAAAAACCCTACAAATAAATTACTAAGCCCTCATACTTCACACTATTAATCTTCCTGCACTCGTAAACCCGCTTTATCCAGGGCACCTGCACGTCCCTCCTGCGCCTCCCAACAGGCAAACTTTTAACATCAGGGCCTCACTTTTCCACCCTGCCCGCCGTAAAACTTTAACGTCCGCATTAAACGCGGCAAAAATACGACAATGTACAGCCCATTATTACGGACTATGGCGTCCGAATAAGACGAGAAAAGTGAGCAATGAGCATGCACATTGAGTTTGCTAGAGTTTGCAACAACTGAACGCAAAGCTGCATGTAGTTCTAACACAATATGAGTAATATCGCAAAGTACATGGTAATTCAAGCAGGAGGAAGATGCTTGCAACTCAGTGTTATAAATTGTGTGGTTAAACTAGTATGTTTTTGTATGTTATATAGTATATAGTTATATGTAGTTCTATACTGTGCTTAGATGTGGTTATTTATATATTATTCGCAGACATGATAAAAACACTTAAGCGCCTTATTACATAAATAACTGTCAAAGTTTTTAATTATTGGACATTAGACATTACTCAAAAATTGTTATTTTTTAATGCACATGTAATAGTACTTGTTCTACTCCCAGATTAGTAAGTTGTCAATTACAGATGGACTTCATGGCTAGTAAATCAGTTATAAAACTATCAAAAACTGTAATTTTCTAACTGTATCTGCAAATTTTCAACTGCCTGTATCAAAATCTGTCATTTTTTTAGGTGCAACTGTCAAGCCTTATCAAGTCTTCAACAGCACCTGCCAAAACTGTCAAATTTTCGACTTCAACCATCAAAACTTGTCAAACTGTCTACTACAACTATCAAAACTATATATTTTTTAACTAAATCAGTAAATTTTCAATTTGCACTATTAAAGTGTTCAAATTTTCAAGTCCATCTGGGTAACCTTGTAAAATTTTCAATTGTACCTATCAGAAACAGTAAATTATCAACTGAAATTGTCGAGCTTATAAAATTTTCCCCTCCAACTATCAAAAATTGTCATTATTTTTACTGCATCTCCAAACTTTCAACTCCCAGTATCAAAATCTTCAAAATTTTAAATTGCCACTATCTAAGCTTATCAGATTTTCAACTACAAATGCCAAAAAGCGTTAAATATTTTACTCCACTCCCAAATTTTTAACTGCATCTATCGAAAACTGTCATTTTTTTAACTGTATCTGGAAATGTTTAACTCCCCTCTATCAAAATCTGTCAAATTTTTAGGTGCAACTGTCAAATCTTATCAAGTCTTCAACAGCACCTACCAAAAACTGTAAAATTTTTGACTTTAACTATCGAAATTTGTCAAACTGTCTACTACAACTATCAAAACTATATATTTTTAACTAAATCAGTGAATTTTCAATTTACACTATAAAAGTGTTCAAATTTTGAAGTCCAACTTTTATACCTTATAAAATTTTCGACTGTACCTGTCAAAAACAGTAAACTTTTTATCTTCAAATGTCAAGCTTATGAAATTTTCAACTCCAAGTATAAAAAATTGTCATTATTTTAACTGCATCTCCAAATTTTAAACTCCCTGTATCAAAATCTTCCAAATTTTCAATCACCACTTTCTAAACCTGTCATATGTTTAACTACAAGTTGCCAAAAAGCGTTAAATATTTAACTTCATTCCCAAATTTTTAACTACAACTTTCAAAAACTGTCAATTTTTTAACTGTTTCTGGAAATTTTTAACTCCCCTGTATCAAAATCTGTCAAATTTTTAGGTGCAACTGTCAAATCTTATCAAGTCTTCAACAACACCTACCAAAAACTGTCAAATTTTCGACTTTAACTTTCAATACTTGTCAAACTCTCAACTACAACTATCAAAACGGTAATTTTTTAACAAAATTAGCAAATTTTCAATTTGCACTATTAAAGTGTTTAAATTTTCAAGTCCATCTGAGTAACCTTGTAAACCACCTAGATGTGGTTATTTATATATTATTTACAGTCATGTTAAAAACACTTTAGCGCCTTATTACATAAATAACTGTCAAAGTTATTAATTATTGGACATTAGACAATACTCAAAAAGTGTTATTTTTGAATGCACATGTAAGAGTATTTGTTCTACTCCCAGATTAGTAAGTTGTCAATTACTGATGGACTTCATGGCTAGTAAATCAGTTATAACGTAACAGTGTTAGGTAAGGAAAAGTCACTAGTGTTACGTAATATAGATATATTACGTAACAGTTAGGGGGAATTATTTATATGAGCATTGGCAATACTGTGACATTAGTTTTGAAATTGTCAAAATAGTCATGTGATAGTCAATACCAAATATTGCCATGAGCATCTGACAGAACAAAAATATATCAATTTGTGCGATTTTTTTATAATTATGACTGAGAGTAGAAAACATTGGTATAGAATACTGGTCGGAACCAGTATTTTTTTTAAATATATCCACAAATTTTCAATTCCCTCTATCAAAATCTGTCAAACCTTATCAAGTCTTCAACAGCACCTACCATAAAATATAAAAAATTTGAATTTACCTATCAAAACTGTAATTTTTTAAAACTAAATCAGCAAATTTTTAATTTGCTATCTATTAAAGTGTTCACATTTTCAAGTCCATCTGTATAACCTTGTAAATTTTTCAACTGTACCTATCAAAAACAGTAAAATTTTCAACTAAAAAAGTCAAGCTTGTAAAATTTTCAACTCCAACTATCAAAAATTGTCATTGTTTTTACTGCATTTCCAGATTCTATCTAAGCCTATCAGAGTTTCAACTACAAATGCCAAAAAGCGTTAAAAATATATCTACACTCCCAAATTTGTAACTACCATTTGTAACTATCAATACCTATAATTTTTTAACTGAATCTGCAATTTTTTAACTTCCTGTATAAAAAACGGTCAATTTCTTTGGTGCAACTATCAAACCTTATCACGTCTTCAACAGCACCTGTCAAAACTGTCAAATTTTCGACTTTAACTATCAAAACTTGTCAAACTGTTAACTACAACTATCAAAACTGTATTTTTTGTTTATTAAAACAGCAAATTTTCAATTTGCACTATTAGAGTGTTCAAATTTTCAAGTCCATCTGTGTAACCTTGTAAAATTTTCAACTGTACCTATCAAAAACAGTGAAATTTTCAACTAAAAATGTCAAGCTTATGAAATTTTCAACTCCCACCATCAAAAATTGTTATTGTTTTCACTGCATCTCCAAATTGTCAACTCCCAGTATTAATATCCTTAAACAAATTTATTGACACTATCTAAGCCTGTCATATTTTCAACTACAAATGCCAAAAAACGTTAAATATTAAACTCCACTCCCAAATATGTAACTAGAACTATCAAATACTACATATTTTTTAACTGTATCTGCAAATTTTCATCTCCCTGTATTAAAATTGGTCAATTTCTTTGGTGCAACTGTCAAACCTGATGACATCTTCAACAGCACCTGCCAAAACTGTTAAATTTTCGACTTTAACTATCAAAACTTGTCAAAATGTCAACTACAACCATCAAAACTGTATTTTTTTACTAAAGCAGCAAATTTTTAATTTGCACTATTAGAGTATTCAAATTTTGAAGTCCATCTGTGTAACCTTGTAAAATTTTCAACTGTACCTATCAAAAATTAAAATTTTCAACTTAAAATGTCAAGCTTATAAAAGTTACAACTATCAAAAATTGTCATTGTTTTTACTGCATCTCCAAATTTTCACTCCCAGTATCAAATTCTTAGAAAAAAAATAATTGGCACTATCTAAGCCTGTCAGACTTTCAACTACAAATGCCAAAAAGCGTTAAATATTTAACTCGACTCCCAAATTTGTAACTACAAGTATCAAAAACTATAATTTTTTTAACTGTATCTGCAAATTTTCAACTCCCTGTATCAAAATCGGTCAATTTTTTTGGTGCAACTGTCAAACCTTATCACGTCTGCAACAGCACCTACCACAAAATATAAAAATTTTGACTTTAACTATCAAAACTTGTCAAACGGTCAACTACAACTATGAAAACTGTATTTTTTTTACTAAATCAGCAAGTTTTCAATTTGCACTATTAAAGTGTTCTAATTTTCAAGTCCATCTGTGTAACCTTGTAAAATTTTCAACTGTACCTATCAAAAACATTGAAATTATCAACTAAAAATGTCAAGCTTATAAAATTTTTAACTCCAACTATAAAAAAATTGTCATTATTTTTACTGCATCTCCAAAATTTCAACTCTCAGTATCAATATCTTTAAAAATTAATTGCCACTATCTACATCTGTCATATTTTCAACTACAAATACCAAAAAGCGTTAAATATTTAACTCCACTCCCAAATTTGTAGCTACAACTATCAAAAACTATAATTTTTTTAACTGTATCTGCAAATTTTCAACTCCCTGTGTCAAAATGGGTCCATTTTTTTGGTCCAACTGTCAAACCTTATCACGTCTGCAACAGCACCTACCACAAAATATAAAATTTTCGACTTTAACTATCAAAACTTATCAAACTGTCAACTACAACTACGAAAACTGTATTTTTTTACTAAATCAGCAAGTTTTCAATTTGCACTATTAGAGTGTTCAAATTTTCAAGTCATCTGTGTAACCTTGTAAAATTTTCAACTCAAAAACAGTCAAATTTTCAACTAAAAATGTCAAGCTTATAAAATGTCTAACTCTCACTATCACATTGTCATTGTTTTTACTGCATCTCCAAATTTTCAATTCCCAGTATCAAAATCTTCAAAATTTTAAATTGCCACTATCTAATCCTATGAGATTTTTAACTACAAATGCCAAAAAGCGTTAAATAGTTAACTACACTCCCAAATTTGTAACTACAACTATCAAAAACTATAATTTTTTTAACTGTGTCTGCAAATTTTCAACTCCCCGTATCAAATTTGGATTTTTTTTTTGGTGCAACTGTCAAACCTGATCACGTCTTCAACATCACCTGCCAAAACTGTTAAATTTTCGACTCTAACTATCAAAACTTGTTAAACTGTTACCTACAACTATCAAAACTGTAAACGTTTTAACTAAATCAGCAAATTTTCAATTTGCACTATTAAAGTGTTCAAATTTTCAAGTCCATTTTGGTAACTTTGTAAAATTATCAACTGTACCTATCACAAATAGTAAAATTTTCAGTAATAATATAACAAGAGAGTGAGAATAAATTGAAAATAATTTGACAGATTGTCGAAAACTTGTTGCCAGGCAATAGTCACGAGAGCCCGAAGGGCTCGAGTGACTATTGCCAAATGGCAACAAGTTTGAGACATAATCTGTCAAATTATTTTCTAATTTATCGAACTCTCGAGTTATATTTGATTAGATTATTTTTTGACGTTTTTTGCTTTCTAGTATTTCTTTATCAATTTCAGTATGCGAAACGCAGCTAAAGCGACTTTTATTCATTTTGTATGACACTTTAATATGATTGATAAATTAATAATTTGACAAATATTTTGATTGACAAGAGTGAACCTAGCTACCGAGATTATTCCCACTATAATAATCTCTAGAGAATATTCCCAGTATAATAATGACGGGATTGGTCCAGAAGTATCAATATGACAAAAATCGAAATATATCATTGGTTTTGAGAAACGTCAAAAAATAATCAACTAAAAATGTCAATATTATAAAATTTTCAGCTCCAACTATGAAAAATTCTCACTGTTTTAACTGCACCTCCAAATTTTCAACTTCTAGTATAAAAATCTTCAAATTTTTCAAATGCCACTATCTAAGCCTGTCACATTTTCAACTACAAATGCCAAAAAGCGTTAAATATTTATCTACACTCCCAAATTTGTAACTACAACCATCAAAAGCTATAATTATTTAACTGTATCTGCAAATTTTCAACTCCCTGTATCAAAATCGGTCAATTTCTTAAGTGCAACTGTCAAACCTTATCACGTCTTCAACAGCACCTGCCAAAACTGTCAAATTTTCGACTTTAACTATCAAAACTTGTCAAACTTTTAACAATGACTACCCAAACTGTATTTTCTTCAACTAAATCAGCGAATTTTCAAATTGCACTATTAAAATGTTGAAATTTTAAAGTCCATATGTGTAACCTTGTAAAATTTTCAACTGTATCTATCAAAAACAGTAAAATTTTTAACTAAAATTGTCAAGCTTATAAAATTTTCAACTCCAACTATCAAAAATTGTCATTGTTTTTACTGCATCTCCAAGTTTTCAACTCCCAGCACCAAAATCTTCAAAAAAAATTATTGCCACTATCTAAGCCTGTCAGATTTTCAACTACAAATGCCAAAAAGCATTAAATATTTAACTACACTCCCAAATTTGTAGCTACAACTATCAAAAACTATAATTTTTTTAACTGTATCTGCAAATGTTCAACTCCCTGTAGCAAAATCGGTGAATTTCTTTGGTGCAACTATCAAACCTTATCAAGTCTTCAACAGCACCAGCCAAAACTGTCATTTTCGACTTTAACCATCAAAACTTGTCAAACTGTTAACTATGACTATCAAAACTGTAATTTTTTTTACCTAAATCAGCAAATTTTCAATTTGCACTATTAATGTGTCCATTAAATTTTTAAGTCCATCTGAGTAACCTTGTAAAATTTTCAACTGTACCTATCAAAAACTGTGAAATTTTCAACTTAAAATTTCAAGCTTATAAAATTTTCAACTCCAACTATAAAAAATTGTTATTGCTTTTACTGCATCTAAAAATTTTCAACTCCCAGTATGAAAATCTTCCAAATTTTCAATTGCTACTGTCTACGTCTGTCATATTTTGAACTACAAATGTCAAAAAGCGTTAAATATTTAACTCCAGTCCCAAGCTTTCAAAAACTGTCATTTTTTTAACTGTATCTGGAAATTTTCAACTCCCTGTATCAAAATCTGTAAAATTTGTAGGTGCGACTGTCAAACCTTATCAAGTCTTAAACAGCATCTGCCAAGAACTGTCAAATTTTTTATATAACTATCAAAACTTGTCAAACTGTCATATTAGTTAAAACATATTACTTATGTCTTACTTACATATTAGTCAAACTGGTATGTAATATGCTATTACATTATAAGACAGGTAATAGGTTTTTTACTGGTATATAAGGAAATGGCCAAACGCATGTTTATCTATCCCTTTGAAAATGAATCCCTTATATAATACATCTAAATTATGTAATTGTATAAATAATTTACTTATATAACGACATATTATCATCTTTCGTTTTTCTTAAATTTGATATCCAAGACAATTTTCCCGCTGCCATCGCTTCGTCGTGAAATTTCAGCTCATCGGAACGTTGCCGGAAGCTCCGGTTGCACCCCATTTTGCCTATTAAGAAAATTACAACCCCATCCTCCTGGCAGCTACGGTGCGAGCTTAATGGAACGGTTGTCGCAGTGGAGGGGGGCTTCACCACCAGGTGCATTCTTCTCCCCTAATAGAATCAAAATTTCATCGCTCCGAAGTGGCCGGAATCTTGCCGGGAATTTCCAGATCGATGGACCAGAAATTAAGGCGCCGATTTGCAACCCCTTTTGTGTGTTAGACCAGATGGATTATTAAAATGACAGATAAGTGGGCATTGAGGGTGGCTGGATGAGTGACGTCTTTATTAATCTCATCTCTTACACGTTGATTTGAGAAGCTTTACTTTGAAAGTGGAAGTCAGCCCTAAATAAACTGTAGGTGCATTGCGTTAGTGTAAATATCAGGAGATATATACACACAACCCTAACGTGTTTACCTAACATAAATCTAACCTAACCTAACCTTTTTTTATTGAGAGAAGGAATGCGTTAAGCACCGCCCTTCTATGCAGGGGTGTGTGGGACTCATCCTATTACTTCAGAATAGGCCCTACCCACTACGTAACCTAACCTAACCTAACTAGTAACCTAACTTAAATCTAACCTAACCTTTTTTTTAAATTTATTCAGAGAAGGAATGCGTTAAGCACCTCCCTTATATGCAGGGACGTGTAGGACTCATCCTATTGCTTCGGAATAGGGCCAACCCACTAAATCTAACCTAACCTAACCTAACGAGTTTACCTAACTTAAATCCGCATGCACTGATAAATTATCAAATATATAAAATAAACATATAAAAATCTCGAACTGCCATTGCCACTAATCGCCATTGATTAACAAATTTCTTGACGTCAATATGCACAAAATTGAGATTAGAGAAATAGTTTATCAAAAATATTCATATCTATCTCCACACTTGAAGAAGTATATGAAGCTTTTAGAAAACCATAACCACTCGTTTTACATAACTTTATTATAACGTTTAATTACACTCTTCACAAAACTATTCATGTTTTACGTATGGACCAACAAGAATTGAATTTTTGCTAGCGTTACACATTTCATTCCGGCTAATTGAAGACACGATATTGACGACGTGTAATGAATTCCATTGTTCCACTCGGCGGAGAAACTTTAGCTACCCCGAAGTAGCACAAACTCAGTTAAGAAGTTCCCTCGTGGATCAATATATCTAGTTAAGGTCATCGGAACGGAGACTTTCAAATGAAAATTGAATTACGAGGGAAACATGCATGGAATAGCTACAGTTTGAATACTTAATATCACTATTCAACACACTCAAACAGATGAGAATAATAGAACTATTGATGTACAAATACGTTAATTTTAATGGTGGCATTACTGTTCAGTTTATGAGAAGGGATTTTTGGTAATGTAATTTATTGTTGCAAGCAAATGTACAATTTTTCATTGAATTTGTCTATTCAAGAATTATAAAAAACTTGAACATTTTCAAATTTTTTGAAGGAAAATGGAAAATATGTTTTTAGGTACAATTCATCATTTTACTTGATTTAATTCAATACATTCAAAAATTTATGAATAAAGGAACTATTTAAATATAAAATAGTTACTTATGATAGAGGTTCGTAAAGTAGTGTTTTTTTTTGTGTACGAGCGTGATATACAAATACGTACATTTTAATTGTGGTATTACTGTTCAGTTTACGACAAGTGATTTTTTTAATGTAATTTATTTTTCATTTGCAAGCAAAATGTGTTTCGTACAATGTTTTTAGTGAATTTTTCTATTCTAGAATTATAAAAAAACTTGAACATTCGATTTTTTTTAAGGAAAATGGAATATATGTTTTTGCGTACTATTCATCATTTTACTTGATTAAATTAAATATATTAAAAAAATTATGAATAAGGGAACTATTGATATATAAAATAGTTATTTATGATACAAGTTTCTTAAAGTAGTGCATTTTTGTACGAGCATGATTTTAATGAACGAGTAACAGCCGAGTGCAACAAAAAACGCTAGTGCAAAAAAGCACTACTTTACGAACTTGTATCATACAAAGTTTTTTCTGCGACAGTAATTATGATAAAAATGAATATCTCATATCGTACCAATTGTACGAACTTGTATCATTATTTATGATACAAGTTCGTGGAGTAGTGCTTTTCTGTACGAGAGTGATTTTGATGAACGAGGCACAGCCGAGGAAAATGGAACATATGTTTTTGCGTAGAATTCATCATTTCACTTGATTAAATTCAACACATTCAAAACTTTATGAGTAAAGGAACTATTGATATATGAAATAGTTATTTAAGATACAAGTTCATAAAGTAGTGCTTTTTTGTACGAGCGTGATTTTGATGAATGACGCACAGCCGAGGAAAATGGAAACTATATTTTTGAGTACAATTCATCATTTCACTTGATTAAATTCAACATATTCAAAAATCTATGAATAAGGGAACTATTGATATACAAAATAGTTATTTATGATACAACTTCGTAAAAATAGTGCTTTTTTTGTACGAGCGTGATTTTGATAAACGAGACACGGACGAGTTCAACAACAAACTCTGGTGCAAAAAAGTACTACTTTACGAACTTGTATCATATAAAGTTTTTTTCTGCGACAGCTATTATGATAAAAATGAATAGGTCATATCGTACCAATTGTAACTTGAATGTTTAAAGTCTCGAACTTCCTTCGTATTATTGAATGTTAACTTGTAAGTAAAATTTCATGCAAAATACTATTTTTCGTTTAAATGGTGAGTAAATGAATTATATGTAAAACTTACTTTACGCACAGTTGATGTTTTTACGCACAGGTGATACTTTTACGTACTTCTGCTATGCGTAAAAACTTAGTTTGCGCACTGTCGTAGAAAAAGGTATATTTTGCATTTGAGTTGATGATCATTCATTTTTTTTTTTCAAAATCAACATGTTTTTTAAATTTTGATTGAATTTTGATTGAAATCACACTTTTAGTCCTTTTAATTAATATATTAAAAACCCAATGTTAATATTATTATTTATATATTTAAACAGCTTATGTATATAGAGCATAATAATGAAAATATTGTAAAAAATGGCCCATTTTCCAACATTTTTAACTACTTTTAATAAATGAAACAAAATTTGTTTACTGTAATTTGTGGTGGAATTGGTCATTCTCTGTAAAAAGTAAAAAATATCACATTTGATTATATTTAAGTACCAAAAGTGAAAAAAATCATCTGAAAACGTTCATTTAGTAATTTAAGTTGGCATAATATTAGTCATTGATCCATCTTTATTCAGATTGTATTCATTATAGTAAAATACCATTAAGTGTTTTGCATAATAATTTTTTTTTTAAATGAAAATGTGTAAAATGCATTTTATACATAATTACATCTCCAACTAACTTCAAATCAAAAATCTGGAAAATCTAGAGATGGGATATAATCTGATTTTTCCATTTTATAATTGAGTCACATGAACCTAATTCATAATAATATAAAATTTAGACTTTGTTGAGTTCCTTAAAGTATGCTTAAACAAATATCCGAAAAATGTATAAATGCAGTTTTTGTAATTCAAACTACCAGAGCTTATTTCTGATTAAAATCCTAGAATAGCTAGAAATGGGTTATAATCTAACTTTTGTATTTTCTGATAGTATGAAGTGTACTTCATAATAGTGTAAAATTTGGGATTTGTAGATGTACTCAAAGTATGCTGATAAAAATAACAGAAACACGTATAAATTCACTTTTTGTGCACTCCACTTAAATGTGTACTTGAAATTCTAGAAAAACACGTGTACTTTCAATCAAACTATACCTTTTCAAGTTCAAATTGAGACCAATCAAGTTCAAATTGAGACCAATCAATTTCAAATTGAGGCCAATCAAGTTCAAATTGATACCAATCAATTTCAAATTGAGACCAATCAATTTCAAATTGAGACTAAACAAAATTAAGTTGACACTAAACAATATCAAGTTGTCATGATAAATTTTATTTGTTTACTCTCAACTTGAAATTGTTTAGTGTCAACTTGAGTTGGTTTAGTCTCAATTTGAAATTGATTGGTCTCAATTTTAAATTGATAGATATCAATTTGAACTTAATTGGCCTCAATTTGAAATTGATTGGTCTCAATTTGAACTTGAAAAGGTATTGAGGGATGAAACTATAGATGGAATACTAGTTATTATTCTATTAAATATTTTAATTCTTAATTTGTCAAAAATTATTTAAATAAATAATATAATAAAAATATAACACTGATTGCACTGTTCATAATTAATAAATGCACTTAATTATCACGTAATGTATAGTTTACCATTACATTGCATATTTTTTCCTAAAAGATAAATGTCATAAGTACTTATGCTTCTGTTTTTATTTTATTATAAGTTTTAAGTGTGTTTTTCTTTTGAAGTACTTACTAGTAGTAATAATATATATATTTTTTATGTTTATTTATTATTGCCTAGTTTCATCTTCGTGGACATCTTCGAAGGCAACCTCCAACAAAATTACACAAAAATTTATGACTCCGAAGATGTCTACAAAGACGAAACTAGCCAGGTATTAATAAATAAATAAAATAATATAAAAATTAAATCAAATTACTACGAGTAAATAATTCAAAAAAATAAAATCATCATAAAATAAATAATAACTGGTATCATGGATAAAACGTTAATAGAAATTATTGTTAATATTATTATTATTATGTCAAAGAGATTTAAACAACATATTTGATATTTTATTTATTCATAATATTAAGAATTAAGTTATAATATATTAAGTATACTGAATTAATATATAGGGTGTTTCAAATTAAACCACCCAAAGCGCCATTTCCATCCACCAGGTGGCTTTTTTTTGTAGAAACAAGAAATAAACAGAAATTTGGCAATGTGTAAATTTTTTCATAAGGTGACAACTTTTACAATATAAAACAATTTCATGTATCTAATACATATGCTTAGAATTAAACTACAAAAAATACTTGAAAATTGAAAAATACTTAATTGTAAAATGATTGTATAAATTCCAAGTAGGACTTACAAATAACACTAATTAACTGCAAATCTTAAAACTTCAACTGATGACATTGGCACTAATGATATGTACCTGTACCTGTACCAAATTTTGGTTTAGTTGCCAGATTCACTTTTTTCTTTTTACCCCAAATAAGCACCATCTGGTGGATGGAAAGGCGAATTGGGTGGTTTAATTTGAAACACCCTGTATACAGCTTTAAAAAGGTTTTCACCTGTTTCGTTTTACCAAAATTTATTTTCTAGGATTAAATATTTCACAGTGGTTTTGTGTAATTTTTATTAAAATTATTAACACGGGAACTGAAATATTTAAATGAATAATTACATTCGTGTATAAAATCCCAAACAAAACCAATTATTTGTAGAGAACTGAATTAAACTCTCGAAACAGGTATTTCACAGTTTAATGCAGTAACTACAAAAGTATTTAAAAACTTTTAACTCAATTTTAATTATTACCATTAAATATTTCAGAGAATAATTGTGAACAGAGCGAGTCTATTGATTTTGTGAAGTACCTATGTAAGTATTGTTGGAACTATATAATGAAACTCGGCGATTAAAAGAACTAAATACGAACAAGTTTTCATCAATTTAAGGGAATCGTTTAGTTTACAATTATTTACCTAGAATTTAATTATTGCAGTATTTACTGTTTGTTTATTATAGTTTTATTTAATGACGGTAAATTACTATTGGATTGGAGTAATCTACAGATTTATACTGTAATTTACTTTTAATATTTTTTTATACACAACAGTAACAATAGTTTGTCTAACAACTTTGCCTCACTATTAGCAGATTTTGATAATACAGCATGTACTAAAACCACGTTCTGTGATGCATGTAAGGTTAGGTTAGGTTAGGTTATATATCGTGCTTACAATAAGATTTGCGAATCTCGTAATTTAATTGTGTCTAATTTATGCTATATGTTAATGACACTTTTAATTTAGTGTACATGCTTTCCATTTTGTTCATTTGTGATTGCCAAAAGCTCATGTTGAAGCTCCTGTCTCTGGTTCGATAATTTTAGCTGGAGTTATATTAAAATTAATGAAATTATAATTGTTTGCTCTAATAAAGTTTAGCTTATAAAGAAAGGATGATTTATAAAAATAAATAAATTTAGAAAAAAATTGTAAATTAGAAAAATTAGAAGATATTTTTTTATAATTAAATGGTTCAGAACCATTCTTCATCAATTCGTTTTTTTATTAACCTAATTAAATAATATTTAAAGGATGATTTATAAAAATAATTAAATTTAGAAAAAAATTGTAAATTAGAAAAATTAGAAGATAGTTTTTTATAATTAAATGGTTCAGAACCATTCATCAATTCGTTTTCTTATTAACCTAATTAAATAATATTTACAAATATATTTTTTGAAGAACATTAAATTATCGATTTATAAATTATATAATGGAACCATTACGATCAATATCGCGCTGAAAGTCAGGTGCTAGAATCTTTTGTGCCGTAAATTAGTTGCAAAGTAAATTGATAATCGAGCACGCTCTAAATTTAGAAGCTAAACTAGACTGCGCTGCGTAATTTAATTATCAATTGAAACTTTTCACTCCGGTGACCCGGAGAAGGAGCATCGATCCTATCAGGAACTTTCCCGTCCAGCCTCTACACCGCCCGCCTCCAGCCCCTCTCCCGTGGTTCCCTCAGGAGCGCGGAGGCACTTCAAAGGAGTTCATCCCACGCCCGAGATTCTATCACCTCTGTTAATCATGAAATTACGTGCATGCCAATCAATTACATTCAATTACATAGAGTGACACTATTTCACACGAGGAAGCAATACAACAAGCAGAGTTGGCTACAAAAAAAACTAAAGGAAATATAAGACCGATGAAGATTTTATAATATCATCATGAATATAATGAAGAATTGTGGAAGATAACAGATCTATTATTGAAAACTTAAGAGATAAATCAATAGATTAAATAAAGATAAAGATAAAGATGAAGATAAAGATAAATCAAGATCAATAATAGATCAATTAATTGAAAATAATTGAAAACTTAAAAAATATTACATGAAACAAGATCTATTAAAAAAACAATAAAAATTATAGAAGATATGATGAATTAATTAATTTAATAATATTAGTTCCAAGGTTAGTTCCAAGAATGAATAACAAAGAAAACTAGATAGAATTTTGGGCAGAAAAACCTGAGGGTCGTTAGCCCTGTAGTAGGGTAAACTATGAGAGTTCTGGCTCAATTGGTCGCAACGTTGATTTGATCGGACCGATTAAAAATCGTATCTCGCGAATAAAAAAAATTGAGATTTTAATTGGGTCAATTGAGCCAGAACTCTCATTGTTTACCCTACTCTCCTTCAAATGTTAAATATTACCTATTGTATAATTAAATGTAATTAAATTTAGCAAAAATAAAGATATATCATCAGGATGGTTTCGACCTTTACTAGGTGGTAGTCCATATTAAAAAACAGAGAAACAACTTGCAACATATGGTAATATGAAACAACATATGGTAAAAATAGCAAGTTGTTTCTCTGTTTTTTTAGAGATATATCCTTTATATTAATATATTCAAATATAAAACATCCTTAAAAAATATGAAGATATTTACTACTAGATATACTCTCAAGAATTGGATGGATGAAGCAGCATTAGTACCAATTGCGCCTCAAACAGGTTTCTTGGGAATTTGATGTATGAATCGCGCCTCAATCAGGTTTTAATATCCTCAGAATAACACAAGTAATTAGTTATTGGTTCACACAATAGGCACATGGATCTACATATGTGTCGTGTACAGCAGTGAAGCCTTTAATTTTAATAGTTAAGGTTTACTCGATAGCCTCACCATTTTTCTTCTATACCTTTTCAAGTTCAAATTGAGACCAATCAAGTTCAAATTGAAATCAATCATTTTCAAATTGAGGCCAATCAAGTTCAAATTGATACCAATCAATTTCAAATTGAGACCAATCAATTTCAAATTAAGACTAAACAAAATCAAGTTGACACTAACAATACCAAGTTGTCATAATAAATTTGATTTGTTTACTCTCAACCTGATATTTTTTGGTGTCAACTTGATTTTGTTTAGTCTCAATTTGAAATTGATTGGTCTCAATTTGATATTGATTGATATCAATTTGAACTTGATTGGCCTCAATTTGAAATTGATTGGTCTCACTTTTAAATTGTTTGGTCTCAATTTGAACTTGATTGGTCTCAATTTGAACTTGAAAAGGTATAGTTTCGTTTCATTTAGTTTTTTGTTTTCGTTTCATTTAGTTTGTTTTTATTTTTTATTGTTTTCTTTCTTTTTTTTTGTTTGCACGGTGATTATTATGATTATTATGATATGATTATTACGATCTAGTTGCGTGAGGGCCCTCAAAATTTCTGAGTGAATGACTAGACAGCAAGTTTCAAAAGGTTACATCGAATATGTTTACATGTCTCACTAAAACAGTACAATGCAGTGAAATTATTACAGGAATAATTTTCAAGTGTGATCGAACGCTGCTTGGTAATTAAAAATTTAAAAAAAATGTACTAGTAATAATAATAATAACAAATTTTATCTTACCTTGAGGTCCGACGTAGTGGGCCTTCTTAACTGTAAAGAAAGGAACAAAAATTAGTGACACATACAAAGTACAGACATACTTTTTTTAGTTCTTGTGCTGACAATAATTCAATCACAGTAATCATTTTTAGCACTATTGTACTAGTAAAGCACAAGTTTCAATTTTTTAACACCATTATACTAAAAAAGCAAAAGTTTTTACTTTTGAACACCATTGTAGGTACTAGAACTACTAGTAACTAGCTACAAGGTTTAAATTTTTTGTAAACTTTTTGATGCTCGTCCATTTGTGGTATACTTGGATAATTTGCCACAGATATATGTGCCCAACTGTTATACCATAGTACTGTGAACTATTTAAAATGTTTCATTTTGTGATTGCATTATAATTGTATTATTATATTATTGTATTATTGTATTATTGTATTATTGTATCTTCTATGTTTTAATGTTATGACGTATGTAATCAATTGTATCAACACTAATAAATTACTATTACTATTACTATTAATAGCTGTGTATATCACAATCAGAATTATATACGAAAATGTGCCACTCATTTAAGGCTTTGCGTTTTTTTATGTTCTCTTCTTTCGATAGTACTCGTACAACAACAATATTCAGAAAATTTTATTTCAAAAAAATAGGTGACTTGGCTAGAGACATATTAGAGATACTTTAGAGAAATAAAAGTGACATTGCAAAGAAATGTTAGAGACACATACAAGGTTCAAACATTTGTTTTTGTCGTTATGCTAACAATCTAATCAAAGCATTAATTTTCAGCACCATTCAAATCTCTATTTGTAGTTGTGCGTTAGTTTCTGAAGGATCTCTAAATGTTCCTCATTTATATCTCTCTATCTAGTTGCAGCAGCTGAGCTTCTGAGGGATCTCTAAATACTTTGCACAAGTTACACAAACTATCACCATTAAAATATCTCTTTGTAGTTAAGCGTTTGTTTCTGGGGGATCTCTGAATATTAGGAGCTCTGGATATTTTAGAGAAATAAAAGAGACATTGCAAAGAAATGTTAGAGACACATACAAGGATCAAACATTTGTTTTTGTAGTTATGATAAGAATGTATTCAAAGCATTAATTTTTAGCACCTTTAAAATATCTATTTCTAAGTGTGCAATAGTTTTTGAGTGATCTCTAAATATTCCTCATAAATATCTCTCTATCTAGTTGTAGCAGCTGAGTTTCGGACGATCTCTAAATACTTTGCACAAATTTCACAAATTAGCATCATTAAAATCTCTATTTGTGGTTGTACGTTAGTTTCTGAGGGATCTCTGAATATTAGGATGTCTAGATATTTTAGAGAAATTTATAAAGAGGCATTGCAAAGAAATGTTAGAGACCCATGCAAGGTTCAAAGATTTGTTTTTGTCCTTATGCTAACAATGTAATCAAAGCATTACTTTTTTACACCAATAAAATATCAATTTGTAGATGTGTGTTAGTTTTTGATAGATCTCTAAATAATTCTCTCAAATATCTCTCTATCTAGTTGTAGCAGCTGAGTTTCAGGGGAATCTCTAAATACTTTGCACAAATTTCACAAATTAGCATAATTAAAATCTCTATTAGTAGTTGTACGTTAGTTTCTGGGGAATCTCTAAATGTTCTTCACATATATCTCTCTATTTTGTTGTGGCAGAAGCTTTTCTGAGGGATCTCTAAATTCTTTGCACAAATTTCACAAATTAGCACCATTCAAAACTCAATTTGTAGTTGTGCGTTTGTTTCTGATCGATCTCTAAAAATTAGGATCGCTAGATATTTTAGAGAAATAAAAGAGATATTGCAAATACATGTTAGACACATAGAGCTCTAGATATTTTAGAGAAACTAAAGTCACATTGATTGCAAAGAAAAGTTAGAGATCTAATCAAAGCATTAATTTTTAGCACCGTTAAATCTCAATTTGTAGTTGTCCGTTAGTTTCTGAGAGATCTCTAAATATCCCCCACATCACTCTATCTAGTTGCAACAGGTGAGTTTCTGAGAGAACTCTTAACAGTTTGCACAAATTTCACAAATTAGCACCATTCAAATTTGAACTTGTAGTTGTGCGTTAGTTTCTGCGGGATCTCTGCATATTTGGATCTCTAGATATTTTAGAGATATTGCAAATACATGTTAGAGACATATATATATATATATATATATATATATATATATATATATATATATATAAGGTTCAAACATTTGATTTTGTAGTTATGCTAACAATGTAATCAAAGCACTCATTTTTAGATCCATTAAAATCTCTATTTGTAGCTGTATGTTAGTTTCTGAGGGATCTCTAAATAATCCTCTCAATAATATCTCTCTATCTACTTGTGGCAGGTGAGTGTCTGAGGTATCTCTAAATACTTTGCCCTAATGTCACAAATTAGCACCTTTAAAATCTCTCTTTGTAGTTGTGCGTTAGTTTCCAAGGGATCTCTAGATATTTAGAAAAATAAAAGGGACATTGCAGAGAAATTTTATTGATACATACAAGGTTCAAACATTAGTTTTTGTCGTTAAGCTAACAATCTTATCAAACCATTAGTTTTGAGCACTATTAAAATCTCGATTTGTAGTTGTGCGTTAATTTCTGAGAGATCTCAAAATATTCCTTACTATGTACCAAATATTTAAAGATTTCTCATAAACTCACCTGCTATATCTGATACCCCTAATTTCACAAATTAGGACCATTCAAATCTTCATTTGAAGTTGTGCGTTAGTTTCTGAGGAATCTCTAAATATTAAGAGCTCTAGATTTTTTAGAGAAATTAAAGACACATTGCAAAGAAATGTTAGAGGCTCATACAAAGTTCAAATATTTGTTTTTGTCGTTATGCTAACAATCTAATAAAAGCATTAATTTTTAGCACCGTTAAAATCTCCAGTTGTAGTTGTGCGTTAGTTTCTGAGAGAACTCTAAATAATCCTCATAAATATCTCTCTATCTAGTTATGGCAGGTGAGTTTCTTAAGGATCTCTAAATACTTCGCACAAATTTCACAAATTAACACAATTCAAATCTCTATTTGTAGTTGTGCCTTAGCTTATGAGGGATCTCTAAATATTCCTCATAAATATCTGTCTATCCGGTTGTAGGAGGTGAGTTTCTTAAGGATCTCTAAATACTTTACACAAATTACACAAATTAGCACTATTAAAGTTTCTATTTGTAGTTGTGCGTTAGTTTATGAGGGATTTCTAAATGTTCCTCGCAAATATCTCTTTGTAGATAGTTGTGGGACATATAGTTGTGGCAGGTGAGTTTCTGAGGTATCTCTATATATTTTAGACAAATTTCTCTAAGTAGTTTAGGCAAGTACGTTTTTCAGATATCTCTAAATATTCATCACAAATCTTCCTTTAATTGTAGTTGCAGCAGGTGATTTTCCAAGCATTTCTAAAGATTTTTCGCTAATATCTAATCTATTTAGGGTGTGACAAAATCTCTGTTTGAAGTTATACGTTAGTTTCTGAGGAACCTCTATATATTGCTTATCAATATTTCTCTATATAGTTGCGACAGGTAAATTTCTGAGGAATCTCTAAATACTTTGCTAGTTGCGACAGGTAAATTTCTGAGGAATCTCTAAATACTTTGCACAAATTTCACAAATTAGCACCATTAAACTGTCTCTTTGTAGTTGTGCGTTAGTTTATGAGGGATCTCTAAATATTCCTCACAAATATCTCTGTACAGTTGCGACAGGTGAGTTTCTGAAGGATCTCTAAATATTTTTGACACATTTCTTTATGTAGTTTGGGCAAGTACGTTTCTCAGATATCTCTAAATATTCTTCACAAATCTGCCTCTCTTTGTAGTTGCGGCAGGTGATTTTCCAAGCATCTCTAAAGAATTTTCGCCAATATCTAATCTGTCTCGGGTGTGACAAAATCTTTATTTGCAGTTGTGCGTTAGTTTCTGAGGAATCTCTAAATATTTCTCACAAATATCTCTCTACAAATCTAGTTGTGGCAGGTAAGTTTCTTAAGGATCTCTAAATACTTTGCACAAATTTCACAAATTAGCACCATTAAAATCTCTATTTATAGTTATGCGTCAGTTTCTGAAGGATTTCTAAATAGTCTTCACAAATATCTCTTTACATAGTTGCGGCAGGTGAGTTTCTGAGGGATGTCTAAATATTTTTGACAAATTTCTCTATGTAGTTTAGTCATGTACGTTTCTCAGATATCTCTAAATATTCTTCACAAATCTGTCACACTTTGAAGTTGTGGCGAGTGATTTTCCAAAGCATCCCTAAATATTTTTCGCTCATATCTAATCTATATAGGATATGTTGCCTGTAAATTCTAAGGAGGCATATTATACCGCACACCCTGGACTACGTTAATTAATAAATCCCTTTTAAGGACGACTTTTCACACCTCCGCAAAGTTTTCGAATAAACTCCAGCGATAACGTGGATTCCAGCTTTCAAGATTCCCAAAGCGTAAGGGTCGATTGTGAGTGGATAATTAATCATCTGTAGGGCGGTTATCGCACCCCCGAGGAAAGGATCTCACCCCATCGGAAATGAATGAGCGCGAAGTGTGAAAAACGCGGCTTTCGCGGACATGACCTTACCAGTATCGGAAAGCTATTCAAGAATATTCAAATCAATAAAATATTATTAGAATTTAGCAAAATCCGGTTAACTTTACTGCCGATTTCTCGTACTTAAAAAAGGGTTATTTTGATAGAATAAATTATGTAAGATTTTTACCTTCATTACATTTAACAGAATTAAACTATTTCCTTGGATAATTTTCCTAATAATTGAACTATTTTAATCAAACTACACACAAATTAACTTTAACTGTACTGATGATTTCAGAAAATATATGTTGTTCATACATTGCACGACTATAAATTTCAGTTAACTTTACTGCCAATTTCTTGGACTAACCAAAATCCTGTTAACTTTACTGCCAATTTATCGTAGTTTAGTGACGATTTTAATGTGTTAATCATATATTGCACGACGATATATTTCAGATAACTTAACTGCCAATGTCTTGAACTTTACTGATGATTTGATAAAATTCATGTTCTTCATACATACACGATGAAGTAAAGATGCGCATCATTTAGCACTTAATTTTTTATGAAAATGATTTTAAAACTCATCGGTTTTGCTATGAAATCAGTAATAAACTACGACGAAAATTGTGTAACCTGCTTAAAATTACAATTTAAAATCATTTGTGTAACTGTAAAGCAATGAAAATGTATGAATAAATACAATTAAGTTATAATTATTTTAAATTATTGATCAATACAATTTAAGTATAAAATTCGATATTTTCTTTTATCCCGATCCTGACTTATAAATAAATTTACATTTATGATGTATACAAACAAGTTTTAATTGAATTATGAATCGTTAATTTTAAGTATCAAATTCGATATTGTTGTTTATCCCGATCGTAATGGACCCTCGGGATTTTGAGCACTCTCGATTTCCGAGTGCTGTTCCTGCTGGCTGCGGGCCGTTTAAAGTATTTGCCCACCTGGAACAATATTGATCTAGTAACCCCTTCTCCTCGCCCAGGGGATTAGGGAGATCCCGTGGGATTTGCGGCCGTGGCGCGCGCCGAACTTTGTGTCAACACCAGTTTTGCTTTCCTCGGCAACGTTAAATTAACTCCAGAAATGATCTCTTTCAGAGGGATAATCTCCGGCAGGAGGACGCCTCGGTTCACGGGAATTGAAATAACATTCGCCGAATTGTGATTAGGGCGAAATATGCGGTATTCAATCGCGAAGTTGGGAGTACGTAAGCGTTAAAAGCGCTCGAAGTTTTCAAGTTTCGGCAAGAGTCACTTCAGATTACGAACTGACGATGAGTTAGCAGGAGGAAACTGGTAATTATTGTTATTCTGATCTTGTATGCTCTGGTAATTTAAACGAGAGACACTTAAGCGACATAATAATAGTTCATTAAGAACTGTTAGCGGTATTTTTTTATGTGAAACTTATTAAGTACATACTCGACGTCAAATTTTCAGAGTAATTTTCTTCAGGCACTGTATACAAATCTGGTATAACATTTTCAAAATTTCCATTAGATAAATTTTCAGAAATTTCAACGACTAACAAATCTGGCATAAAATTTTCAAACTATCCATTAGATACATTTTCAGAAATTTTAGTGACTAACAGATAGGTATTAGTCAACTTGGAAAGTTATACATTCGATTTTTTCCTTGATTAAGGATATACTCGTCGTCAAATTTTTGAGGAATAATTTAGAGGAATTATCTTCAGGCATACTGTAAACAAATCTGGCATAAAATTCTGAAAATATCCATTAGATAAATTTTCAGAAATTTCACTAGCTAAGAGATAGGTCAGGTTAGGTTAAGCTTGTACAGAGCCGAGAATCCCTAGTTTACTAATATAAATAAAACCTCATTATTAGTGGCAGAAATAGCCGAGTAAATGACAAAATAACAGTAGATGATTAAAGTGTCGGTGTTAATTTCATCGAATAAATACGAAGAATCAAAGTATGTATTTACAAAATTATACTATTGAAGAACTATACTAGTTTATTACTAGAAAAAATTATACTATTGAAAAAAACTGTTAATTTCTTATTAAGATATTGTCATGTGCTGGTCCGAAACAAACTGTCACTGACTAAGAGATAGGTCAGGTTAGGTTAATCTTGTACAGAGCCTAGAATCCCTAGTTTACTAATATCAACATAACCTCATTATTAGTGGCAGAAATAGCAGAGTAAAGGACAAAATGACTATATGTTTAATGTTTCGGTGTTAATTACATCGAACCAAAAAACGAAAAAATACGAAGAATCAAAGTAGGTACAAAATTATACTATTGAAGAATAAAAACTGTTCATTTCTTATTAAGATATTGTCATGTGCTGGTCCAAAATAAACTGTATTATACAGGGTTATTCACGCGATTCGGCATGGAATATTGTGAACAAAATACGTTACTTTCAAAAAGTATAACTTTTGGGATATAAGGGGGTCTATTATGGTTACTTTATAAAATTAATTTCATATTATATCCGTTTTACAGTTACACAAATGATTTAAATTGTAATTTTAACAGAGCAGGTTACACAATTTTCGTCGTAGTTTATTACTGATTTCATAGCAAAACCGATTAGTTTTAAAATCATTTTCCAAGGTGTTCCAAAAGCCCTAAAAGTATCAAAGTTGTGTTTATTTAAATGGAACCTCCTGTATATATTTGCATATTTAAATTTTCCCCTTTTGGCCTTCATAAATCCGTTTAGTTTTTGAAATTCGCTCTAACCGTTCAGAAGTTATTAAGTTTTTTATGCGTTTGCAGGTACTAATTCAAAAAATCGCAGGGCACTTGGTTTTTGGAATATCAGGGACTTTGGTTGTGTCTAAACATCTGCTTGAGGTATATTTTTTCGGCAAGATCGTTTATTTGCATTGTGGCATCATCTTGCTATAACACATTAATTTTGGTAAATTTTGAAGGGCCATAACTTGATTTTTGTTTCAGGCATACCCTATATTTTATTACTTAGCTGTTTCTGTACATTTTACATCTCTTTCAAGCCTTAGATTTTGTCTCAAAAGTTGGTAGTTTTGGAGATAATTTGGATTTTCTGAAAAATAAACACAAATCTCAAGATACTAAAAGATATAAAACAAGAGGCTGTATACGACTAAGTTATAAAATATAGGATATGCCATTTAAAAAAATCCAGTTATGGCCCTTCAAAGTTTATCAAAATTAATGTGTCACAGCAAGGTGATGCCATAATGCAAATAGACGATCATGCCGGCAAAAAATACCCCAAGCAGTTGTTTAGACACAGCCAAGTCCCAACCTGATATCCCAAAAACCAAGTGCCCTGAATTTTTTTTTAATAAGTGCCTGCAAAAACATAAACAAATAAATAACTTCTGAACAGTTGGAGCGAATTTCAAAAACGAAACGGATTTATAAAGCCTAAAAAGGGGCAAATTTAAATATGCAAAGATATACCGGAGGTTCTATTTAAAAAAAAAACAACTTTCATACTTTTAGGGCTTTAGGAGCACCTTGAATAATATGAAATTAACTTTAAAAAGTAACCAGGAAGAGCGAATTAAACAAAAAACGGATTTATAAAGCCTAAAAAAGGGCAAATTCAAATATGCTAAGTTACACAGAGGGTTACATTTAAAAAAACACAACTTTGATACTTTTAGGGATTTTGAATCACCCTGTATAATATGAAATTATTTTTTAAAAGAAACCATAATGAACCCTGATATATCCCAGAAGTTAAAGTTTTTGAAAGTCACGTATTTTGGCAACAATATTCCGTGCCTTTTAGCGTGAATAACCCTGTATATAGTAATCATTATGTCATGTGCCACAAATATCCAATTTTACATAAAACATGAGAAGACATCAATACAAACATTCAAAGTCATGTGCTGATAACATCAAATTTTATTAAGTTTAAGGTGTTATCAGAAGTCAAACTTTTTGAAAGTCACGTATTTTGGCCACAATATTCCGTGTCATTTAGCGTGAATAACCTTGTATATAGTAATCATTATATCATGCGCCACAAATATCCAATTTTACATAAAACATGAGAAGGCATCAATACAAACATTAAAAGTCATGTGCTGATAATATCAAATTTTATTAAGTTTAAGGTGTTATCAGAAGTCAAACTTTTTGAAAGTCATTTATTTTGGCCACAATATTCCGTGCCATTTAGCGTGAATAACCCTGTATATAGTAATCATTATGTCATGTGCCACAAATATCCAATTTTACATTAAACATGAGAAGACATCAATACAAACATTAAAAGTCATGTGCTGATAATATCAAATTTTATTAAGTTTAAGGTGTTATACATAAAATAACTTAAACTTCAAACAGACATCTTTCAAATGTCAAAATTCAAATTGGTTACAAATATTTATCGTTAAAATAAGATCACGATATAAACATATTAATATACATATATCATGCCTCTAATGAGGTTTTTTTAGAAACCGAACAAATTCAAAATTCAAATTGATTACAAATATTTATCGTAAAATAAGATCAAGATGTAAACATATTAAAATACATATATAATTCATCTGATGATGGTTTTTCGAAACTGAAACTAGTCTCGCGAAATAAAATAAATAAATAATAAAATAAAATAAAAATAATTCTACCAGTAAGTACTTAATTATAATACATCAAATTTTCTGATGTAGAAAATTAAAATAAATTTGTCTTTGAATTAATTTTCTTTCAATTATAAAAATGGATATGGATACCACATTACTTCCTAAATTTTATGATTGATGCATTCATTTCAATCTTTTTATAAAAATATCTATGTCAACCATGACCATAAAATATTATGTGCTACCCACATTATATTTTGTTACATAAAGTAATTAAGATGAATGCCACATCCAATTTTTTTAATATAAATTTGTCAACCACTTAAAATATAGACTGTAGTGAGCTGTTCAATTTTTTTTTTAAATATACATATAAAAACCTTCATTTTTTTAAATATTTCTTATTAGGAATTGGAATGATAAATATTGCTTAGTTCTACATAGATTATACTTTTTTTGTATAATGATATGCATAGAATTATACAAATTTATGCAAAATTATACAAATTATACAATTATACAGGCTGTTCCAAAAGCCCTAAACGTATCAAAGTTGTTTTTCTAAATAGAACCTCCTGTATATCTTTGCATATTTAAATTTACCCTTCTTTGGCCTTTATAAATCCGTTTCTTTGGCCTTTATAAATCCGTTTATAAATTATATCTACACCATCATCAGATGTATATATTATACACTAAAGTAATAATTTTTGTTTCAGGTGAGTTTACAACTAGATAATCTCTTATTCTCTAGTTGTAAACTCACCTGAAACAAAAATTATTACTCTTTGGAGTCTTTTGTCTCTTGAGTCTTGGAGGTCTTTGGAGACATTTTTTTTTAAATATTTCTTATTAGGAATTGGAATGATAAATATTGCTTGGTTCTACATACATTATACTTTTTTTTGTATAATGATATGCATAGAATTATACAAATTTATGCAAAATTATACAAATTATACAATTATACAACTTATACAAATTATACAAATCAGTCAACGGTATATATGATAAAAATAAAAATACATATGCGGTTGCAAAACCTTTCATTGTATAAATGAAAATAAATCTCAGTTTCAACCACAAGAATGAAAATTGCATTCATTTTAATATCTTTATATAAGTAAGTATGTCAACCTTGAAAATGAAGTATTATGTGCTATTCACATTACACTTTGTTACATAAAGTAATTGAGATGAATGTTACATTAAAATACTTAATTAAGGTAGTCATGTGCTATCCATATAAAATTTTATGTATAAAAAATATAAAATATAAATGTGCTGCTTACATCCAATTTTATTATATAAATTTGTCTACTACTGAAAATAGAGACTGTCATGTGCTGTTTACATATATATATTTTCATATAAAACCCTTAATTTAAAAGAAATAATTTATTATTAGGAATAGGAATGGAGTATATCGTTTGGTTCTACATACATGATACATTTTTTTTGTATAATGGTAGGTATTTTATATTAAATGAAAAGCAGTCATACAAACATAGAAAATATATAATTTTGAATCAATAGTTATTTGAATTATTTCCAATATTTTTTTTATACTTGGGAGTACCATTAGGTTCATATTGTTGACCAATCATCAGTTAACCGATACCGGTCAACTCGGAAAGTTAAACATTCAGAATATTTGAAACTATCATAAAAAGTGTGCCTCGGCGGTCGCCCAATGAAACTTATGTATGTTAGTCTTGAAAGATTTGTGAATATACCCTGTAAGTGACACTTTCCAATTTTTCGTTGGAGAGTAGTAAATCAACCCTGAATAATTATAAAAATCCGATCGGAAAGATTTTTTACATTTATACCGAGTGATCATTTAAATTTGAGTTCTAGTTATCCATGGAAATTTTCGATAACTAAAGCTGTATACCGGGTGATCATTTAAATTTCAGCTCTAGTTATCCATGGAAATTTTCGATAACTAGAGCTGAATTATCCCTCGGTATTGTACTAAAAAAAAATAAAAAAATGTAATTCTTTACCTCCATAAATTCCCAATATACGTGCGATACGATTTCTCGACCCTAATGTGTACATTTCTGCAGGCGCCCAAATCCCGAATCGTCTCAACCGCTTATACCGAATAATTCTCACGAACCTTTGTCACGGGCTTATAAGAGGCTCCTAAATATTATCTCGCGCTGAACGTTCTTTGCCGAGCTTTAAAAACGAAAATCGTGTCGCTTATGTGCTGGTCTGTTTGCCCGGAACTCGGGGAAACACATAAATCGCGGGGGCTGAGCAAACACGGCGCTGGACGGCCCGTAAATACAGGAACTATTGGCGCTATTAATTCTCGCAAAAGCTCAGCTACTCCCGTGGAATCGCGGAAAATATTATTCCGATTGCATAACTGGCAATCGCTGATTTGATTTACGTCTGTTTTCCGAGCGGCAGCGTTATTAGGGCCGATGAAAATTGAATCGGCGAGAAGTTTTATGGGCAAACAATGCGAGCCTTATTTATGTGTTTATTTGGCGAGCGGGGATATAAACAGATTTTGATGTGCCTGTAATCATTTGAAATTAATTATGAGTTTTCTATAATTACCGCTATTCAATTTCCAATTTATTTATTTATTTTGTTGCTAATGTTAACCTTATAATGAATTTGTGAATTCTCTTAGTCATTCAATTAATAATTTGAAAATGTTTGTGACTACGAAGTTTATTTACATGGGTTTGTTATACATGCACGTGCATCTCTTGTGTCTCAGATCATTTATTACCATGCTCTTTCACTCGATTTAACTACGGTACAGTGATATGATCAAAAATAGAACTATTTAGAGATGTTGAAACATCCTCAATAACGCATGCATGATTACTAAAGATATCTCGCGATCTTCCCGAATCACATGGTTGCGTCTGTGTCCACACTGATGTAATTATTGGAGCACCGTTGTCTACGTTGGTTGAGGTCAATTAGTAATTCTACCCACGACCACAGCAAGTGCCCATGTCACAAGTAGTCATAACAGTCCGACATGTTACAAGTTGTATCAAATAACAGTTCCTGCTACCTTAATCTGAAATGTTTATGTAGAGTTACAATATATTATTATTAGGAACATTGGAGGTTATTAAAATAATATAATAGTAAAATTTTAAGTTACTCTGTACCTAGAATTGTACGGTTTTCGACGTCTAATAGAAAACTTTGGGACTTCCGAAGCAGGAAGATATAATGACCTTCTTTAACGCCCCCAATCTGCGATTGTTTCAGGGCCGAAAAAGCCCGAACCCAGCGAAAGAAACTCGAGGCAAACTATCCCGTGATAAATCGCCTTTCGCGCGAAAAACTCCGGCATTAGCGCCGGGTGCGCCCCGGAGCAGTTTTCCCTGATGGGATGCCGAACGGGAAAACGCATTACTGTAAAAACAAAGCGGCCTGGTGTGGGGCCGCAGGGTGGGGGGACGTCGCGCCGCGTATAAATAGCGATCTCAGTGTGATTTATTTCGGATGAAAAGGGGGAGCGAAGCGTGGAGACGTTTTTATGAAAAGCCATGGAAAAGCGCAACGTCAGAGAGCTCCGCGACACGAAACTACCCTGTTTAGGGGGGGTGAGAAGGGCTTACTCTCTGTAAATGTGAAATGCTGCTGGTTGCCTTTTGAAGACAGCTAAATAAAGTATTAAACGGCTGATGGCGTGGCTTTGTAAAAAACGTATTTTTTTGAAGTGTGTTGTGTCTGGGAGTTTAAAATAAAACGCACAGTGTAAATATTCTCGTTGCGTAAGTAACCACATAAATAACCTCAGATAACATGATTTGCCCTACAAATTTCTAAATAACTGTTCGGGATGCTCCAAACGTTTAAATCATGAATTTCTAACATATTTTAATTTTATCACCTGGCGTTCTTACACAAAAAAAAAACGCTTCTTTCCAACGCACTTACTTGCCCCATTAATATTCATAAGTCCTGTAATTTAAAACATTTACCGCCCCCCGCTTTTGAGCCCTGCGATTTGCATATCTCGCCATTGGAAACTTAATTTCACTCGGGCCAAAAAATGAGTATGCAGGCCCAGCTCCCTGGGCTAATTGCAACACTTCTTCATCCCTGTAAGGGTGCAACTCTGAGTGTTGCCGGCTCCTCACGGTGCCTCGCGTGCGTTTTATGGCCTCGCGAGGCGCTTTATGGCCCGTGCAGATCCGTGCTTTAACGACACCTCCAGATTTCATGACCTGTGAGATTAATTACGCGACTTGATGGATGGCCGAGCCACCGACATCGGGGAAAATTCAATTAGAGGCAATGGATGAAATGTTGTAATGTGCACTTTACAGCACGGGTCTGTTCAGTTCATGTGAAAAACTCACGAATTAATAATACTTGTTATTTGTTTTAATGATTTTAATAACAGCACATGACTCTATTTTAATGATCTACACAATTTACAAATTAGCTCTTTACAATATAAAATTGTATGGTTTCAATAACTGCACATGACTCTATTTTCATGGTTTACACTATTTACAAATTAGCTCTTTACAATATAAAATTGTATGGTTTCAATAACAGCATATGACTCTACTTTCATGGTTTACACATTTTACAAATTAGCTCTTTACAACATAAAATTGTATGGTTTCACCAACAGCACATGACATTCTCTATTTTTATAGTTTACAAATTAATTTTAACCTAACCTAACATTAAATGTTACCAGAACATGACTTTAAATATTCATAAATTTTGGTTAAGCTTGTGATTTAGTTTCCTTTATACGATAAAACGTATGTTCTTGAAACACATATCTGTCTCAAATTTAACTGACAGTTTAATTAATACTAGATAAAAATTCAATTAGAGGCAATGGATGGAATGTTGTAATGTGCACTTTATGGCATAGATATTTTCAGTTCACGCGAAAAACTAACGAGTATCTAATACAAGTTATTTGTTTTAATAATTTCAATAACATCACATGAATCTATTTTCATGGTTTACACAATTTACAAATTAGCTCTTTACAATATAAAATTGTATGGTTTCAATAACAGCACATGACTCTATTTTCATGGTTTATACATTTTACAAATTACCTCTTTATAATATAAAATTGTATGGTTTCAATAACAGCACATGACATTCTCTATTTTCATGGTTTACAAATTAACTTTCGCCTTACCTAACATTAGATGTTACCAGAACATGACTTTAAATATTCATTAATTTTGGTTAAGCTTGTGATTTAGTTTCCTTTATACGATAAAACGTATGTGCTGGCAGCACATATCTGTCTCAAATTCAACTGACAGTTTAATGAATACTAGAGAAAAATGCAATTAGAGGCAATGGATGAAATGTTGTAATGTGCACTTTATGGCACAGGTCTTTTCAGTTCACGTGAAAAACTAACGAATATCTAATACTAGTTATTTGTTTTATTGATGTCACTAACAGCACATGACTCTATTTTCATGGTTTACACATTTTACAAATTAGCTCTTTACAATATAAATTTGTATGGTTTCAATAAGAGCACACGACTCTATTTTCATGGTTTACACATTTTACAAATAAGCTCTTTACAATATAAAATTGTGTGGTTTGAATAACAGCACATGACATTCTCTATTTTCATGGTTTACAAATTAACTTTAACCTAACATAACATTAGATGTTACCTGAACATGACTTTAAATATTCATTAATTTTGGTTAAGCTTGTGATTTAGTTTCCTTTATACGATAAAACATATGTGCTGGCAGCACATATCTGTCTCAAATTCAACTGACAGTTTAATTAATACTAAATAAAAAATCAATTAGAGGCAATGGACAAAATGTTGTAATGTGCTCTTTATGGCACAGGTCTTTCAGTTCATGTGAAACACTAACGAATAACTAATACTAGTTATTTGTTTTAATGATTTCAATAATACCACATGACTCTATTTCCATGGTTTACACAATTTACAAATTAACTCTTTACAATATAAAATTGTATGGTTTCAATAACAGCACATGACTCTATTTTCATGGTTTACACATTTTACAAATTAGCTCTTCACAATATAAAATTTTATAGATTCTATAACAGCACATGACATTCTCTATTGTCATGGTTTACAAATTAGCTTTAACCTAACCTAACATCAGATATTACCAGAACATGGTTATTTTACAGTTATTTTAATGACACATTCATCGTAATTGCTTTATATAATAAAGAATGTTGGGAGCCATTTCCTTGATTGACAAATTAATTTTTATTTGTAGATCATAAAATTAGATGTTACCAGCACATGATTTTCAGGTTTAGTAGTGATATGTTCAATGTATATTTAATATTGTAAAATTGGATGTTGGTAGCATATGACTTTGTCAATTTTCATATATACAGGTTTATTCAAATACTTGATAAACTACAGTTTGCTGTGGAGCGGAACATGACATTCTCTATTATACTGATTGAAAATTAATTTTTCATTCTTTCAGTCATATAACTGAATGTGAGCAGCACATGAAATTTACAATTTTCATGGTTAACAAACTTATTTTTGTTTTCCAAACAGAGTTTGGAAAACTTTAACATTTGAATACTAATTTGAGTTATGAAAAGTGGAATATTTCCTAACAAGTGCGGAAATTATATTTCAACATTAAAATACTAATTTGAGTTAGGAAAAGTGGTATATTTTATGACAAGTGCGGAAATAATATTTCAACATTTAAATATTAATTTGAGTTAGGAAAAGTGAAAAGGAAAAGGAAAGTGAAAAGGAAAATTGGAATATTTTCTAACAAGTGCGGAAATAATATTTCAACATTAAAATACTAATTTGAGTTAGGTAAAGTGGAATTTCCTAACAAGTGAGGAAAAAATATTTCAACATTAAAAGTTATAAGTCAATTTATTGAAATTGTACTGTTATTTTTTATAATAATTATATATTATAATAATAATTATAAATCTTAACAGAAACATGTTCACAATTCGTGAATGAAATTCCCGAACAGGTCTTTGTGGAAGTAGAAATAGGGTTATTATTTATGTTAATCTGTTTATTATTGAAACCAGAACAATCTTGACTCCGCTATTTAATTTAGCAATATTTTGAAAATATTAAACAAATCCAATTTTAATTTATTTTTCAAACTCTAGTAGACAAAATCATGTGTTCAACTTGTAGGAAAACCTTTTTTTTTTGTACACGGCATGTTTTTAATCTCGGCTATCGCCTCGATAAAAAATCCCATGAAAACGGAAAAAATTACATTTCCTAACTTATTGCACAAATAGCTATTACCTACATTACTCAAATTTCTAATTTTAATTGTGACTCAAATTGCATGTTTTCAATTTTCGTGGCGATTTACGTAGTTGTATTGAAGAAATTATTGATCTGGGAGACCAGATATAAGATAGATATAAGATAGATAATAACAGAAGATATAACTTCCTGTAGACCCCTATAAACCCTATAGACCAATTTTCGTTCATTATGGTTGAAACTGAGATTTATTTTCGTTTATACAATAAAACGAATTGCAGTAGCATATGTATTTTTTTTTTCACATACAATTGACTGATTTGTATAAATTGTATAATTGTATAATGTATAATTTTGCATAAATTTGTATAATTCTATGCATAGGTATAGAAACAATTTATTTCACAAAAAATTACATTTCAATGCCCAATTCAATTAATATACATATTCATTGATAAAAATCGGTAATTATTTTTATGTGCTACCAGGATCATTAAATATAACTCGGAAACGTTTAAAAACCGCGCAAAAAGGGGCACACGAATATTTTGCACGCAAATAAACAAACGGGACAGACAACAAATGCGAACTTTATTCGATTTATTTAATTATTTCATTCAAGTGCTCGGGGCTGACGCTCGTGAATATTCCGGATTTTTATTTTCCGGAGCTGTGCTGGATTTACGAGTTAATCGGAGTGTTTATCGGATCGAAAACTCCGCACTAAAACCGCCTTTATCTCTCGTCCGTGAAATCCGTCGCGCATTTTTGCGCAGATAACCGGATTAACCTGGAAAGCCCGATGAGCCTCGCCGTGTACTGGATATTAATATAATCAATTAGCACGTAGATGAGAGGGAAAATGGTTTATAAATTCCCTAGTTTATATCAATCATAATTTGAAAATTAAACCTGCTCATATAAAAACGTTATGAATCCCAAGTGGGGCAGTCAGTTAGTGTTATAATCAACAATTCTGGGCTGGATTGATATACAAATACATATATCTATACATCATCAAATCAATACAATAATACATACATACAGCAAATACATATATCAATGTAAAAATAAGTAACGAAAATGCATTGGCTTGAAAGTCTGTAATATGAGCAGTCAGTTAGTGTTATAATCAACAATCGTGGGCTCGATTGATATACAAATACATACATCTATACATCATCAAATCTACACAATAATACATACATACAGCAAATACATATATCAATGAAAAAATAAGTAACGAAAATGCATTAGCTTGAAATTCTGTACTATCAGGATCACGATTAAATCCGAGAGATGGCACAACCTGTGCTGTACTTAAAACTAATTTGTCTTAAAAATTATCGGCCCTCAAAAAAGACCGCGGAAGTTTGTACGTACGAACATCACTCGTCCATTTCTTTCAGGCAAAGTGCAGATCATATTTGAAAACTTTTAAATAGCTGCGGCTCTTCGCAACTCCCCTCTTGCCGTGCTTGAAACTAATTAAACTCAAAAACTATCGGCTCTCAAATGAGACCGCGACAAGTTCGTACGTTCGACACACCACTCATCAATTTTTTTCAGGAAAAGTAGCTGAAAATTTTCAAACAGCCCCTAAAGCCTCTTCGCAGCTCCTCTCGCTCCGGTGGTGAGTATAATGAGCGCCTTTTCATCCCCCGAATCGAGAGCGGCCTTAATCGGCGTCCAAACTGTTGCGTCGCGGCGCCAATAGACGAGACTCGATTGCGTCGCCATTCCGGCCGCTGGCGTCGCACAAAGGGCACCCCTGAAAAATCTCCCATTCATAAGTGAGGTCGGGGCGCCTCGATTCAGCGGCCGCCGAGGTCATCCCTGAATGCGATCCCGATCCTCCTGGGAACGTTCCAGGATAGATGAATGATGCGAACGCGAGAAGAGGAAGAGTTGGAAATGGGGAGAAAATGAAAGAATCGATACGAATTATGAGGACAATTTGATTGAGTAATATATAATATAATAACATGCGACTCATAACAATTGAAGGGCTTAGATGCAAACGGGAACAGGTGACAAAATCTAATTATAGAAAAAAGGACAACTAAAGATACAGTGCAATCATAAATTCAAGAAGATATTCATTGTTATCAATTAATTCAATAACATATGAATTAATTAAGTTTAAGGTTTTATCTATAAAATACCAGTTATGTATTTAAGGTTGTTATATTATTATTTTGTAGGTACTTACTAGTAAATAATTATTTTTATATTATTTTATTATTAATTTACTTCATTTCGCTTGACTAGTTTCGGTTTTTAAAAAAAACCATCATCAGAGGCATGATATCTACGAAGAATACAATAATTAGGTTAAATATAAATTAGAGTTAAGTTTGTAGAAATGTTAAAACAAATTATAATAATATTTGTTAACTCCAGCCTTCATAAATTACAAATTCCTTTCTTATATTAACAAACGATTCCAAGACAAAAAATAAAACAAAATAAACTAAAAAATGAAATACATAAACACAACGCACACCTAGAAACATTAAAAACTAAAATTGAATTAATAAATCATATATTCATCATAAATCTACAATCAATCATGGATAATATAAATCTACAACTTCAAGATCTTCTGAAGAAAAAACAATTAATAACAAATAACAAGACTATTAAATTAAGACAGAAGAAAAAAAACGAAGTAGAATTTTACAATAAAAAACTAATAAATAATAATACTTATATTAACAATACAATAAATTATACACTAACACAACCAAAGATAACTAATCTTTCAAATGCATCCTTTAACAATGAAGAATTAAAACTATTTAACAAATGACACAAATATGCATTAAGCCCAAATAATATCAATTTTCCTCTTCTTTCAATATAATTAGATATTGCACTAACACATCACCCACAAGAACAACAAATAAAAGGAGAATGCATAAACATAATCAAAATAGCAGAACAAAAAAACACTAATACATACAAAAAAAAAACTAATCAAGAAGAAAAATCAATTCAAAATAATATAAAAAAGAAAATTTATAACAACGACTTAACAATTGTGACTGCAGATAAAAATGCAGATCTAGTAATTTTAAATAATACAACCTATATAAATAAAACAGAACATTTTATAAATAACAACAGTTTCACACTACTAACTAAAAGCCCAATCATCTCTTTTAGAAACAAAACAAAAACTATTATGAAAAACACAGAAACTAAATAAATAATGCAATTTTTTACTTTGTAGGTATCACCGTTTATTTTAATAAAGTAATATTTTGTAGTAATAAGTATAATAAGTAGTATAAGTAGTAGTAAGTATAATAAGTCATAATTGAATTATTTATTTATACATAGTATCACGAAGTAAAAGCCTCCAGTGTTAATAAAATAACACAGAAACTACTTTAGAAAAATATACAAATAACACTGGCCAACAAAAACAGGGTTTCAAAAAACTTTTTAAATCTTGGTAGCTCATTTTTATAGTTTTTTGGGTGCTAAATCCGTATCTGAACTCAGTTTAGTCACAATTTGGCCTAGTAAGATATGGGAAAATATGTAAAATATGCAATAAATATGAAAAGTAAACAACTTTTAAAATACTAACAGAACTTTATTTAAACATAGAAGATGGCTATATATTGTTAACATTACATTCTTCAAAGGCTTTACATGTCCATTTATGTATATTTTCTTTGTCTATTTTCTTTAAAGCTCCTGATATAGCTTTTTCTTCTATGCGCCGATTGCTGACTCTCTCGGTGAAGTGACCAACAGTAATCTCCCATCATGTTGGTGTTCCAGCGTGCTTAATAACGTTTTTCCATCACTATACCTAGCTATACACCTAGCTGTAACTATCACCTAGCTATCACCTAGCTAAACAGAGAAAATGTTAAAATGTGAACAAATGGTGGGTGATATGGCATTTTTAATGTTATTTTTATAATAAGCACACTTAAAATGACAATAATTAGGTTAACACACACAAAAAGTTTGTTGGTGGTTGGCCTGTGTAATTTAAAAAGCATACTACCAATGAATCCTATTACACCTAAATTTTACGGTCAACCTAAATTACATAAAAAAGACAACCCAATTAGGCCAATTAAATCCTCTACCAATTCTCCAACACATAAATTAGCCAAAATTTTAAATAATATAATAAAAAACACTATAAATTACAACAACAACAAAAAACACAATAAATAACAGAAACGAACTTATTCAACACCTCAACACATAAACAACACAAAATTACCAACCAAATACACTTTAGCCTCATTCGACATAACAAATTTACACACAAATTACCACTAATGAAACACTTATTTATACACGCAATATAATTAAAAAAACACATACTAAATCAAACAAAAAGTACAGACATCTTCAATTTAATTAAAGTAACAATGGAACAAAATTTTTGTTTTTTCAATAACAAATATCATAAAATGAACGATGGACTATCAATGGGCTCACCACTTAGTGGTATCATATATATAACATGGACTTCCTGTCCCGAGAGATTTTCACCCCTATAATCGATCTGGATGGCGTTCTTCGGCAAAGTGATTGTAAGTCTAGTGTCTCGGAACAGGAAGTCCATGTTATTCTTATGGGAGAAAATGGCTACCACCAACATTTTATCTCTACTCCTTTCAACGAATACATAATTCTATGGAAACACTAGGTAGATGACATTAATAATATCGACAAATCATAACAAATGGCAAACAAAAATAACCGGAAAAAGAAAATTGGGAAGACCGAAAAAGTAGTGGGATAAAAAAGTCGAAAATATTATGGAAAAAAGAGAAATGAAGAAAATCACAGGAAACAAGATCTGGAACCTACTAATAAAAGAAAATACAAGAAATTGAAAAACTACCATATTCTACACCCGAAAGGGTGGAAGAATTACGACAATAATAATAATAATAATAATAATAATAACAAGCACACAATCACAGATTTACAAAACTACATAAATACAATACACAAAAACTTAAATTTTACTTTTGAAATAGAACAAAATAACATTATTCATTTCTTAGTATTAACTTTATATAAAACAAATAACAAAATCGAACTCAATATTTATACAAAACCTACACAAACAGACATCAGTATCGCAGCAAACTCTTTTCACCACAATACACACAAATACGCTGCCATACACACATACATACACAGAATGTTAACAACACCTGTTAATCAACATAATAAAATAAATAAAATAAATTTATTAAAACAAATCACCTTAAATAATGGTTTCAATATAAACACAATAAACAAAATAACTGAAAAATCAATTATTTCAAAAAACTAAACAATAGAAATAATAGTACAATCATATCAAAGACACAGACAGAAAACGATAGAAATATGACATATTATAAATCATTCACATTTCAAGGAAATATTAGCAACAAAATTAACCGAACACTTAAACATTATAACATTAAAACATCTTTTTCAACCAAAAACACAATTAAAACACAGACATTTAACGCTAAAGATAAAACAAACTTTTTAGATAAAAATGGAATTTACGCAATAACCTGCAACGATTGTGGTGCAAAATACATTGGAGAAACCGGAACACCTTTAAAATTAACAATAAAGGAACATTTAAGAGACATAAACATTTCAAATTTTGGACGACACGTACATTTTCACAATCATACTCTCATAAACAAAAATACAAAACTCTTACACAATACAGATAAAGGCTTCACACAAATTTTATTAGAAATTTAGAAATTAGAAATAGATAAAACTATCAACACAGAACACAACACACAGTGCCTTAATGACCAAACTCAATTAACATTTAAACCTCTATATATTTTTTTAAATAATCCGTTTAACACATAAAACAACAAAAACAATTAACTTAAATTTCAAACAGACATCTGTAACTCTCAAATTTCAAAATTCAAGTTAATCACAAATATTTATCATAAAAATAAGATCTGGATATATTCATATTAAAATACGTAAGTAAATACCTCTAAATATACATATACATATAAAATAACTAAAATACTTATTTAAGAATTGATTTTACTTTCTATTGCCAAAATTAATACCCCCAAAAATTATAATCTCATATATTTTAATTCATGTCCACACTAACAAATTACATAAATACTAAATAATTTATACATACTATAACACTAAACACATAACACATATTATTATAATTTATATTTAAACATTTTTATAATTAACTTAACTCTAATTTATATTTAACCTAATTATTGTATACTACGTAGATATCATGCCTATAAGTATGTATAATTAATTTATACATACTATAACAGTAAACACATAACAAATATTATTATAATTTATATTTAAACATTGTGATAACAAACTTAATTCTAATTTATATTTAATCTAATTATTGTATACTACGTAGATATCATGCCTTTGATGATGGTTTTAAAAAAAAACGAACTAATCAGGCGAAATAAAATAAATAAATAATAAATAAAAATAAAAATATGTTTTTACCAGTAACAGTTGTTACTGGTAAAGTGACATAACTGGTAATTTATGGATACAGTTGATCAAAACGTATAAGTTGTATAAGTGTCCAAGTAATAATCCTTCTCCAACTACATTTTGAATATTTTTCGATCAATATAATTTTATAATAATCCTTCTCCAACTACATTATGTATAGTTTTCGATCAATATAATTTTAAATTTTCTGTTCTTTTGGATACAATACTAAGAAAAATATCACTTTTACTCTTTATCACAAATAAATTTAAATAAACTTTTAAAAAATACTTGAGATTATAAATTGGCTGTGCTAACTTTTACGTATAATCTCTTTAATAAAATATTTCCTGGCATAAAGTTTCGGTATTTTAATTATCCTATTTTATTTGTATATCCGTTATGCGCGACGTCCTCGCGGTAATTATGATATGCTGAGCGCTGTGAACGGTATAAATTCTAATTTGAAGCTTAAAAAACGCCGCTCACATCCATTTCAATTGCGAGAATTCCAGCATTCCTGCGAGGCTTACGGAAAAGGATGAATAAAGGCAGACGTCCTCGCAGGGAACAAAAGAGCCAACTGCAGATAGGGAACTGCACGTGATGCAATCTAACAGATTCTTGGGGAGAAAATTGCATTTGAGGAAAATACCGCTTACAAGATAAACTGCCTTTGTAACGCCGCTGGAAAAGTTATTCAATTATGTAACCGTTTAAAAAAAAATACGCCGCCGTAATAAATATGAATTTCACTTTAATTAGCTTCTTGTATACAATCATTTTACATCTAAAGACATTAATATCAAAATAAATATATTTCAACATTAACATTAGCTTATAAATAAAACACAGTTGGTGTGAGTTTCAGAAAATATTTAATGTTGTACTGCAACAATTGTTTCGCCACACAGTGGCTTCATCAAGCTGAATAAAACTGAGTTTTTATGTGCATGATGAAGCCACTGTGTCGCGAAACAATTGTTGCAGTACAACATTAAACATTTTCTGAAACTCACACCAATTGTGTTTCATTTATATATTAACATGGAGTTTCATCATGTATCAGCCTCTGATTAAAACTGAGTTTTCATCTGCCTGATGAAGCCACTGTGTGGCGAAACAATTGTTGCAGTACAACATTAAATATTTTGTGAAACTCACACCACTTATGTTTCATTTATATATTAACATGGAGTTTCATCATGTATCAGCGTCTGATTAAAACTGAGTTTTCATCTGCCTGATGAAGCCACTGTGTGGCGAAACAATTGTTGCAGTACAACATTAAATATTTTGTGAAACTTACACCAATTGTGTGTCATTTATATATTAACATGGACTTTCATCATGTATCAGCCTTTGATTAAAACTGAGTTTTCATCTAATTCCATGAAGCCACTGTGTGGCGAAACAATTATTGCAGCACAACATTAAATATTTTGTGAAACTCACACCAATTGTGTGTCATTTATATATTAACATGGAGTTTCATCATGTATCAGCCTTTGATTAAAACTGAGTTTTCATCTGCCTGACGAAGCCACTGTGTGGCGAAACAATTGTTGCAGTACAACATTAAATATTTTGTGAAACTTACACCAATTCTGTGTCATTTATATATTAACATGGAGTTTCATCATGTATCAGCCTCTGATTAAAACTTAGTTTTCATCTGCCTGATGAAGCCACTGTGTGGCGAAACAATTGTTGCAGTACAACATTAAATATGTTGTGAAACTCACACCAATTGTGTTTCATTTATATATTAACATGGAGTTTCATCATATATCAGCGTCTGATTAAAACTGAGTTTTCTTCTGCCTGATGAAGCCACTGTGTGGTGAAACAATTGTTGCTTTACAACATTAAATATTTTGTGAAACTCACACCAATTGTGTTTCATTTATATATTAACATGGAGTTTCATCATATATCAGCGTCTGATTAAAACTGAGTTTTCATCTGCCTGATAAAGCCACTGTGTGGCGAAACAATTGTTGCAGTACAACATTAAATATTTTGTGAAACTCACACCAATTGTGTTTCATTTATATATTAACATGGAGTTTCATCATGTATCAGCCTCTGATTAAAACTGAGTTTTCATCTGCCTGATGAAGCCACTGTGTGGCGAAACAATTGTTACAGTACAACATTAAATATGTTGTGAAACTCACACCAATTGTGTTTCATTTATATATTAACATGGAGTTTCATCATGTATCAGCCTCTGATTAAAACTGAGTTTTCTTCTGCCTGATGAAGCCACTGTGTGGTGAAACAATTGTTGCTTTACAACATTAAATATTTTGTGAAACTCACACCAATTGTGTTTCATTTATATATTAACATGGAGTTTCATCTTAAATCAGCGTCTGATTAAAACTGAGTTTTCATCTGCCTGATAAAGCCACTGTGTGGCGAAACAATTGTTGCAGTACAACATTAAATATTTTGTGAAACTCACACCACTTATGTTTCATTTATATATTAACATAGAGTTTCATCATGTAACAGCCTCTGATTAAAACTGAGTTTTCATCTGCCTGATGAAGCCACTGTGTGGCGAAACAATTGTTGCAGTACAACATTAAATATGTTGTGAAACTCACACCAATTGTATTTCATTTATATATTAACATGGAGTTTCATCATATATCAGCTTCTGATTAAAACTGAGTTTTCATCTGCCTGATGAAGCCACTGTGTGGCGAAACAATTGTTGCAGTACAACATTAAATATTTTGTGAAACTCACACCAATTGTGTTTCATTTATATATTAACATGGAGTTTCATCATGTATCAGCCTCTGATTAAAACTGAGTTTTCATCTGCCTGATGAAGCCACTGTGTGGCGAAACAATTGTTGCAGTACAACATTAAATGTTTTGTGACGCTCAAACCAATTGTGTGTCATTTATATATTAACATGGAGTTTCATCATGTATCAGCCTCTGATTAAAACTGAGTTTTCATCTGCCTGATGAATCTACTGTGTGGCGAAACTATTGTTGCAGTACAACATTAAATATTTTGTTAAAGTCACACCAATTGTGTTTTATTTATATATTAACATGGAGTTTCATCAGGTATAAGCCTTATCAATCCGATATTTAACATTATCTATTGTTAAATTTTAGCCACTGGTCGTGCCAAAGAGTTCGATCAAAAAGTTATGCTGGCCACCATAGATTACGTTATTCCTTCAAAAAATTATTAAGTATTAAGTATTTAAGTATTACAAAGTATAATCCATTATAAATTGGCAACTACTGAAAGGTTTTCTCCAAAGTACACAAAATTTAAAAAATCCTTTTACAGCAATCTTTTGTTTTGAAAGTTATCTATTATTAATATAGACCACTCGTTGTAAGAATCCTCGACATGAAAAATCAATCCATGGGCGTCAAATCATACAACTTTACTGTTATATTATTCTACCTCACTCACAGGCACATTGCCACGTAATAATAAATGTAATCATAATTATAATAGTAATAATAAAAATATATTAATTTTGTTATAGTTGCATCCATTTTGAATACTAGTTATTATTATGTGTTTTATTGATTCCTTTCTTCTTCATTGGAGTACTTACTGGTAGTATTTAGAAGTATTTAAATATAGAGATGTTTCTTGGATTATGTTGTTTTTATTATTTTCATACTTCAAAATGATATGACAACTGGAGCTAAAAAATCTACTGAACGATTCTGGCAGAAATTTTAACAAATCTGGAGAGTTCAATATGGAAAATTTTGCAGATTTTGTCTTTTTAAAATTTTTAAATTGTAAAAACTGTAAAACTTTCAAGCCTACTTATGTAGGCTTTCAATTCTATTCTATACCTACACATATATTTTATTTCTGACTTTGCCTAAGAAAATAAGATTTTCAAAAGGAAAGAATATCGACAGATTTATTGCTCCATCGAGTTCTTGTTTTGGACACAAAATTTCCAGAAATTGAAAAAACTCGCTCACTTACTACTGAGCTAGGTTTAATAGTGTCTCCAACTGTCAAAACATAGTTTTGCAACAGAACTCTTCAAATATATTATATTTTTTAATGAAATTGTTAAAAATTATCGAATTTCCAAATGCGTGTGTCAAAGTCTGTTAATAGCTTCAACTATTTTTTTCGACGAACTTAATTGAAAATTTAACAAAATTTAGAGAGTTCAGTTTGGGAAATTTGGCAGACTTGGTTAGGTTAGGTTAGGTTAGGTTAGGTAATTGTAAAAACTGTAAAACATTCAAGCCTACTTATGTAGGCTTTCAATTCTATTCTATACCTACACATATATTTTATTTCTGACTTTGCCTAAGAAAATAAGATTTTCAAAAGGAAAGAATATCGACAGATTTATTGCTCCATCGAGTTCTTGTTTTGTACACAAAATTTCCAGAAATTGAAAAAACTCGCTCACTTACTACTGAGCTAGGTTTAATAGTGTCTCCAACTGTCAAAACATATTTTTGCAACAGAACTCTTCAAATACATTATATTTTTAAATGAAATTGTTAAAAGTTATCGAATTTCCAAATGCGTGTGTCAAACTCTGTTAATAGCTTCAACTGTTTTTATCGACGAATTTAATTGAAATTTTAACAAAATTTAGAGAGTTCAGTTTGGAAAATTTTGCAAATTTGGTTAGTCGGAGTAAAATTTTGAGATTTTAACAGCTAGTGTTAAAAACTGCTTAGTTACAGTGAAAATATTTTCGTAGTTGTACTTAAAAATAACAATAAATAAATAATTTATTTCGTATTATCATGTACTCATATGTACAACTAAGTTTAAAAAAAAAGAGAAATGTCAATAAAAATAACACGTTTTTTCTACTTTTGTTATAGTTTGAAATAGGTTAGAATTTTTGACGGTATGTCAGTTTATAAATACATAGGTTAAATTTGAACAAAATATATGTCTTAATACAATACATCAAAATGATGCAGAAGCAGTAGGACTTACATAATACAATGATGGGTGATATTACTAATTAGTAATTATTACATTTATTACTTATTACCCATATATATATTTAAAAAGGATTTTCATTCAAATTTTTGCAAGCCGTGGTAATTATTCGACAAATTTTGACAGTTGCACTCAAAATTTCGAAACAAATTTAGAGCGCATCTCAGAATTTGGAATATTTTGACAGTTGCAGTTATAAATTGTACATATTTTCACCGCTGATTCTAATAGATTGAGGTTGGCAAACATCTATGACACATATCAATTGTTAGAGATGTAAATTCGACAAAATGAACAGGTTGAACTAAAATACTAAAAGATTTTGACAGATACATTTGAAAATTTGATGTATTTTAACAATATCAACTAAAAATCTAACATATTTGCATAGTTCTATTGAAAAACTTGTCGGATTTCGACAGTTTAAGTTCAAAATTTTACAGATTTGGGGCTCATCTCAGAATTCGGCAGAATTTGACAGTTGAGGTTATAAATTGGACAGATTTTCACAACTCATAAATAAATAATTAAATAATCAAAAGTCAAAACATTAATGAAAAATTTCATCTAATATCATATATATTGTACTTAAAAAATAATACCATTGATTATAATACCCTTATATATAGGGTATTAGGGTATTATAATCAATGATAATACCTATGAAGATGGCTCACACTAGCCGAAACTAGTCAGGTGAAGAAGAAATAATAAAAATAATGAAAACAACATAAACCAAGAAACATCTCTATATTTAAATACTACCAGTAAGTACTCCAATGAAAAAAAAAAGAAATTAATAAAAAATATATTACTTAAATACTAAAATTATATCAATTTCACTAAAATCTCAATTTCAAAACTAAGTTAATTCATTATTAATGGCTTTCCGCCATCAATTTCAAATTTCACAATAAAATCAATCAACGACACAAAATCATATTTCCCATAAATATTGTTTTATTACCATTTTGCAATGTGAATAGTTTTAACTAAATTACTTTTGCAGCATACCATATGTAAAAATCTATTCAAAAATAATATCAATCTTATAAGTGATAATTATAATAAATGAGTGATAATTAATATAAATAAATTATAATAAATAATCTTTATAGTTCAGGTATGTTTCTCATAATATGGTTATTTTTTAAATTTTCAGTGAGAAATCGTATTTCCTTAATAAAATGGTTAATTATTATTTGTAACCGGTTTCAGTTAATCAGCTGCCTGAATATGGCTGAATGATGAGTTGAAACCGGTTGCAAATAATAATAAACCATTTTATTAAGGACGTAGAAGTTTTCACTGAAAATTCTTATAGTAATAATAAATATATTAATTAAAAACTTAAATAATCCCAATTTCAATCTTCTTATTAGTTTCGCGAAACTTTCGCAGAATAAATTGACATCGAGTTAAGCGCACGCTCGACGATTTCCCTCGCAATTTCTCCCATCGCGGCTTGCCGATTTAAGCATAAACTCCTATATAAACTCTCGAGTAAATTGATTTTATAAGCGCAACGCGGGGATTACAGCCTCTGCCCACCCTCTCAGGATGAACGTGTTGTGTCTTAATACACGGCGAGGCGATGTGAAAGAAACGAGACGAGAAAACTCGTTCCACTTACTACGTGATCGACGTTATACGGCTGTACATTAAACAAGTTAATTTAATACTGTAGGTATTATACGGCGAGAGCGCCAAGTCTGGAATGAAATTCATAAACTCGGAGGAAACTAAGTCAGTAGATATGCTGTGGGAGTTCTGCATCACCCCATGTAATCATCCTATTGTATTTAGATAGGTGATTTGGTCACCGATTAACACCGCCGATTAAAACCGCCGATTAAAACCGCCCATTAAAACCGCCGATTAAAACCGCCGATTAAAACCGCCAATAAAAACCGCCGATTAAAACCGCCGATTAAAATCGCCGATAAAAACCGCTGATTAAAACCGCAAATCAATTTAATCGAGATCTCTGCGTCAGGAGATTAAGAACTGCCACGGCCAACTATTATAATCCACTGGTAGATCCAATTTTTGATAATTATGGCACACTTTTTGACACATTCAAATAAATTTGACGAATGACACCATTGACAACTTTGTTTGGCAATAATCCACGGGCAGATCAAAATATTGATTATAATAGCACACTTTTCGACACAATAAAAAAATATGACGGATAATTATGGCACATTTTTTGACACATTCACATAAATTTGACGAATGACACTATTGACATTTTTGTTTGGGAATAATCCACAGGCAGATCCAAGTTTTAATCATTATGGCACTCTTTTTGACACACTCAAAACAAAAAATTACGAATGGCAGCATAGACAATTTTTTTTAAATAGAAAACATTTGTATTGTCTTTAAAACATTTTATTTCTGGGTGCGCTTTTTGACACTAAAACAAATTTGACGCCTGACACCAATCACATATTGTTTTCAATAGAAAATAATTATATGTATTACACATTTTTGACATTTTTGTGTGTGAATAATCCATAGGCAGATCCATGTTTTAATCATTATGGCAGTCTTTTACGCTCTAAACAAAAATGACGAATGACACCACTGACAATTGTTTTAAATGGAAAACATTTTTATATATTTCAAAATGAAAAAAAATAAATAGAAAAGGCTGATTTTCTACCTTAATTAATACTGAAACTTTGTAAAATTTTCAGGAGTAATAGTTTCAGGTGTACTGTACACGAATCTAATATCAAATTTGCAAATAATAAATTTTCAGAAGTTTCAGTAATAGCTAACCCATACTTGTCAATGCAGAAAGTTATGTGTCTGATTTTCACCCTTAATTAATACTGAAACTTTGTCAAATTTTCAGGAGTAATAGTTTCAGGTATACTGTAGACGAATCAAATATCAAATTTGCAAATAATAAATCTCAGAAGTTTCAGTAATAGCTAACCCATACTTGTCAATGCAGAAAGTTATGTGTCTGATTTTCTCCCTTAATTAATACTGAAACATTGTCAAATTTTCAGTAGTAATAGTATCAGGTGTACTGTATACGAATCTAATATCAAATTTCCAAATAATAAATTTTTAGAAGTTTCAGTAGTAGCTAACCCATACTTGTCAATGCAGAAAGTTATGTGTCTGATTTTCTCCCTTAATTAATACTGAAACTTTGTCAAATTTTCAGAAATAATAGTATCAGGTGTACTGTACACCAATCTAATATCAAATTTGCAAATAATAATTTTTCAGAAGTTTCAGTAATAGCTAACCCATACTTGTCAATGCAGAAAGTTATTTGTCTGATTTTCTCCCTTAATTAATACTGAAACTTTATCAAATTTTCAGAAGTAATAGTTTCAGGTGTACTGTACACGAATCTAGTATCTAATTTGCAAATAATAAATTTTCAGAAGTTTCGGTGATAGCTAACCCATACTTGCCAATGCAGAAAGTTATGTGTCTGATTTTCTCGCTTAATAATTACTGAAACTTTCTCAAATTTTCAGAAGTAATAGTTTCAGGTGTACTGTACACGAATCTAATATCAAATTTTCAACTAATAAATTTTCAGAAGTTTCGGTAATAGCTAACCCATACTTGTCAATGCAGAAAGTTATGTGTCTGATTTTCTCCCTTAAATAATACTGAAACTTTGTCAATTTTTCAGGAGTAATAGTATCAAGTGTACTGTAGACGAATCTAATATCAAATTTGCAAATAATAAATTTTCAGAAGTTTCAGTAATAGCTAACCCGTACTTGTCAATGCAGAAAGTTATGTGTCTGATTTTCTCGCTTAATTAGTAGTGAAAGTTTGTCAGATTTTCAGAAATAATAGTTTTAGGTGTACTGTACACGAATCTAATATCAAATTTGCAAATAATTAATTTTCAGAAGTTTCAGTAATAGCTAACCCATACTTGACAATGCAGAAAGTTATGTGTCTGATTTTCTCCCTTAATTAATACTGAAACTCTGTCAAATTTTCAGGAGTAATAGTTTCAGGTATACTATACACGAATCTAATATCAAATTTGCAAATATTAAATTTTCAGAAGTTTCAGTAATAGCTAACTCATACTTGCCAATGCAGAAAGTTATGTGTCTGACTTTCGCTCTTAATTAATACTGAAACTGTGTCAAATTTTCAGAAGTATTATTTTCAGGTGTATTGTATACGAATCTATTATCAAATTTGCAAATGATAAATTTTCAGAAGTTTCAGTAATAGCTAACCCATACTTGCCAATGCAGAAAGTTATGTGTATGATTTTCTCCCTTAATTAATGCTGAAACTTTGTCAAATTTTCAGGAGTAATAGTATCAGGTGTACTGTAGACGAATCTAATATCGAATTTGCAAATAATAAATTTTCAGAAGTTTCTGTAATAGCTAACCCATACTTGTCAATGCAGAAAGTTATGTGTCTAATTTTCTCCTTTAATTAATACTGAAACTTTTTCAAATTTTCAGGAGTAATAGTTTCAGGTGTACTGTACACAAATATAATATCAAATTTGCAAATAATAAATTTTGAGAAGTTTCAGTAATAGCTAACCCATACTTGTCAATGCAGAAAGTTATGTGCCTGATTTTCTCCCTAAATTAATACTTAAACTTTGTCAAATTTTCAGGAGTTATAGTTTCAGGTGTACTGTACACGAATCTAATATTAAATTTTCAAATAATAAATTTTCAGAAGTTTCAGTAATAGCTAACCCATACTTGTCGATGCAGAAAGTTATGTGTCTGATTTTCTCCCTTAATTAATACTGAAACTTTGTCAAATTTTCAGAAGTAATAGTTTCAGGTGTACTGCACACGAATCTAATATCAAATTTGCAAATCATAAATTTTCAGAAGTTTCAGTAATAGTTAACCCATACTTATCAATGCAGAAAGTGATGTGTCTGATTTTCTCCCTTACGTAATACTGAAACTTTGTCAAATTTTCAGAAGTAATAGTTTCTGGTGTACTGTACACGAATCCTATATCAAATTTGCAAATAATAAATTTTCAGAAGTTTCAGTAATAGCTAACCCATGTTGTCAATGCAGAAAGTTATGTGTCTGATTTTCTCCCTTAATGAATACTGAAACTTTGTCAAATTTTCAGAAGTAATAGTTTTAGGTGTACCGTACATGAATCTAATATCAAATTTGCAAATAATAAATTTTCAGAAGTTTTAGTAATAGCTAACCCATACTTGTCAATGCAGAAAGTTATGTGTCTGATTTTCTCCCTTAATTAATACTGAAACTTTGTCAAATTTTCAGGAGTAATAGTTTCAGGTGTACTGTTGACGAATCTAATATCAAATTTGCAAATAATAAATTTTCAGAAGTTTCAGAAATAGCTAACCCATACTTGTCAATGCAGAAAGTTATGTGACTGATTTTCTCCCTTAATTAATACTGAAACTTTGTCAACTTTTCAGGAGTAATAGTATCAGGTGTACTGTACACGAATCTTATGTCAAATTTGCAAATAATAAGCTTTCAGAAGTTTCAGTAATAGCTAACCCATACTTGTCAATGCAGAAAGTTATGCGTCTAATTTTCCCCCCAAATTAATACTGAAACTTTGTCAAATTTTCAGGAGTAATAGTATCAGGTGTACTGTACACGAATCTAGTATCAAATTTTCAAATAATAAATTTTCAGAAGTTTCAGTAATAGCTAACCCATACTTGTCAATGCAGATAGTTATGTGTCCTGTTTTCTCGCTTAATTAATACTGAAACTTTGTCAAATGTTCAGAAGTAATAGTTTCAGGTATACTGTACACGAATCTTATATCAAATTTGCAAATAATAAATTTTCAGAAGTTTCAGTAATAGCTAACCCATGTTGTCAATGCAGAAAGTTATGTGTCTGATTTTCTCCCTTAATGAATACCGAAACTTTGTCAAATTTTCAGAAGTAATAGTTTTAGGTGTACCGTACATGAATCTAATATCAAATTTGCAAATAATAAATTTTCAGAAGTTTTAGTAATAGCTAACCCATACTTGCCAATGCAGAAAGTTATGTGTCTGATTTTCTCCCTTAATTAATGCTGAAACTTTGTCAAATTTTCAGGTGTAATAGTTTCAGGTGTACTGTACACAAATATAATATCAAATTTGCAAATAATAAATTTTGAGAAGTTTCAGTAATAGCTAACCCATACTTGTCAATGCAGAAAGTTATGTGCCTGATTTTCTCCCTAAATTAATACTGAAACTTTGTCAAATTTTCAGAAGTAATAGTTTCAGGTGTACTGCACACGAATCTAATATCAAATTTGCAAATCATAAATTTTCAGAAGTTTCAGTAATAGCAAACCCATACTTGTCAATGCAGAAAGTTATGTGTCTGATTTTCTCCCTCAATTAATACTGAAACTTTGTCAAATTTTCAGGCGTAATAGTTTCATGGGTACTGTAGACGAATCTAATAACAAATTTGCAAATAATAATTTTTCAGATGTTTCAGTAAGAGCTAACCCATACTTGTCACTGCAGAAACTTATGTGTCTGATTTTCTCCATTAATTAATACTGAAACTTTGTCAAATTTTCAGAAGTAATAGTTTCAGGTGTACTATACATGAATCTAATATTAAATTTGCAAATAATTTTTTTTTTAAGTTTCGGTAACAGCTAACCCATACTTGTCAATGCAGATGGTTATATGACTGATTTTCTCCCTTAATTAATACTGAAAGTTTGTCAGATTTTCAGAAATAATAGTTTTAGGTGTACTGTACACGAATCTAATATCAAATTTGCAAATAATTAATTTTCAGAAGTTTCAGTAATAGCTAACCCATACTTGACAATGCAGAAAGTTATGTGTCTGATTTTCTCCCTTAATTAATACTGAAACTCTGTCAAATTTTCAGGAGTAATAGTTTCAGGTATACTATACACGAATCTAATATCAAATTTGCAAATATTAAATTTTCAGAAGTTTCAGTAATAGCTAACTCATACTTGCCAATGCAGAAAGTTATGTGTCTGACTTTCGCTCTTAATTAATACTGAAACTGTGTCAAATTTTCAGAAGTATTATTTTCAGGTGTACTGTATACGAATCTATTATCAAATTTGCAAATGATAAATTTTCAGAAGTTTCAGTAATAGCTAACCCATACTTGCCAATGCAGAAAGTTATGTGTATGATTTTCTCCCTTAATTAATGCTGAAACTTTGTCAAATTTTCAGGAGTAATAGTATCAGGTGTACTGTAGACGAATCTAATATAGAATTTGCAAATAATAAATTTTCAGAAGTTTCTGTAATAGCTAACCCATACTTGTCAATGCAGAAAGTTATGTGTCTAATTTTCTCCTTTAATTAATACTGAAACTTTTTCAAATTTTCAGGAGTAATAGTTTCAGGTGTACTGTACACAAATATAATATCAAATTTGCAAATAATAAATTTTGAGAAGTTTCAGTAATAGCTAACCCATACTTGTCAATGCAGAAAGTTATGTGCCTGATTTTCTCCCTAAATTAATACTTAAACTTTGTCAAATTTTCAGGAGTTATAGTTTCAGGTGTACTGTACACGAATCTAATATTAAATTTTCAAATAATAAATTTTCAGAAGTTTCAGTAATAGCTAACCCATACTTGTCGATGCAGAAAGTTATGTGTCTGATTTTCTCCCTTAATTAATACTGAAACTTTGTCAAATTTTCAGAAGTAATAGTTTCAGGTGTACTGCACACGAATCTAATATCAAATTTGCAAATCATAAATTTTCAGAAGTTTCAGTAATAGTTAACCCATACTTATCAATGCAGAAAGTGATGTGTCTGATTTTCTCCCTTACGTAATACTGAAACTTTGTCAAATTTTCAGAAGTAATAGTTTCAGGTGTACTGTACACGAATCTTATATCAAATTTGCAAATAATAAATTTTCAGAAGTTTCAGTAATAGCTAACCCATGTTGTCAATGCAGAAAGTTATGTGTCTGATTTTCTCCCTTAATGAATACTGAAACTTTGTCAAATTTTCAGAAGTAATAGTTTTAGGTGTACCGTACATGAATCTAATATCAAATTTGCAAATAATAAATTTTCAGAAGTTTTAGTAATAGCTAACCCATACTTGTCAATGCAGAAAGTTATGTGTCTGATTTTCTCCCTTAATTAATACTGAAACTTTGTCAAATTTTCAGGAGTAATAGTTTCAGGTGTACTGTTGACGAATCTAATATCAAATTTGCAAATAATAAATTTTCAGAAGTTTCAGAAATACCTAACCCATACTTGTCAATGCAGAAAGTTATGTGACTGATTTTCTCCCTTAATTAATACTGAAACTTTGTCAACTTTTCAGGAGTAATAGTATCAGGTGTACTGTACACGAATCTTATGTCAAATTTGCAAATAATAAGCTTTCAGAAGTTTCAGTAATAGCTAACCCATACTTGTCAATGCAGAAAGTTATGCGTCTAATTTTCCCCCCAAATTAATACTGAAACTTTGTCAAATTTTCAGGAGTAATAGTATCAGGTGTACTGTACACGAATCTAGTATCAAATTTTCAAATAATAAATTTTCAGAAGTTTCAGTAATAGCTAACCCATACTTGTCAATGCAGAAAGTTATGTGTCCTGTTTTCTCGCTTAATTAATACTGAAACTTTGTCAAATGTTCAGAAGTAATAGTTTCAGGTATACTGTACACGAATCTTATATCAAATTTGCAAATAATAAATTTTCAGAAGTTTCAGTAATAGCTAACCCATGTTGTCAATGCAGAAAGTTATGTGTCTGATTTTCTCCCTTAATGAATACCGAAACTTTGTCAAATTTTCAGAAGTAATAGTTTTAGGTGTACCGTACATGAATCTAATATCAAATTTGCAAATAATAAATTTTCAGAAGTTTTAGTAATAGCTAACCCATACTTGTCAATGCAGAAAGTTATGTGTCTGATTTTCTCCCTTAATTAATACTGAAACTTTGTCAAATTTTCAGGAGTAATAGTTTCAGGTGTACTGTAGACGAATCTAATATCAAATTTGCAAATAATAAATTTTCAGAAGTTTCAGAAATAGCTAACCCATACTTGTCAATGCAGAAAGTTATGTGACTGATTTTCTCCCTTAATTAATACTGAAACTTTGTCAACTTTTCAGGAGTAATAGTATCAGGTGTACTGTACACGAATCTTATGTCAAATTTGCAAATAATAAGCTTTCAGAAGTTTCAGTAATAGCTAACCCATACTTGTCAATGCAGAAAGTTATGCGTCTAATTTTCCCCCCAAATTAATACTGAAACTTTGTCAAATTTTCAGGAGTAATAGTATCAGGTGTACTGTACACGAATCTAGTATCAAATTTTCAAATAATAAATTTTCAGAAGTTTCAATAATAGCTAACCCATACTTGTCAATGCAGAAAGTTATGTGTCCTGTTTTCTCGCTTAATTAATACTGAAACTTTGTCAAATGTTCAGAAGTAATAGTTTTAGGTGTACTGTACACGAATCTAATATCAAATTTGCAAATAATAAATTTTCAGAAGTTTCAGTTATAGCTAACTCATACTTGTCAATGCAGAAAGTTATGTGTCTGATTTTCTCGCTTAATTAATACTGAAACTTTGTCAAATTTTCAGGAGTAATGGTTTCAGGTGTACTGTACACGAATCTAATATCAAATTTGCAAATAACAAATTTTCAGAAGTTTCAGTAATAGCTAACCCATACTTGTCAATGCCGAAAGTTATGTGTCTGATTTTCTCGCTTAATTAGTAGTGAAACTTTGTCAAATTTTCAGAAGTAATAGTTTCAGGTGTACTGTATACGAATCTAATATCAAATTTGCAAATAATACATTTTCAGAAGTTTTAGTAATAGCTAACCCATACTTGTCGATGCAGAAAGTTATGTGTCTGATTTTCTCCCTTAATTAATACTGAAACTTTGTAAAATTTTCAGAAGTAATAGTTTCAGGTGTACTGTACACGAATCTAATATCAAATTTGCAAATAATAAATTTTCAGATGTTTCAGTAATAGCTAACCCATACTTGTCAATGCAGAAAGTTATGTATCTGATTTTCTCCCTTAATTAATACTGAAACTTTGTCAAATTTTCAGGAGTAATAGTTTCAGGTGTACTGTACACGAATACAGTATCAAATTTGCAAATAATAAATTTTCAGAAGTTTCAGTAATAGCTAACCCATACTTGTCAATGCAGAAAGTTATGTGACTGATTTTCTCCCTTAATTAATACTGAAACTTTGTCAAATTTTCAGGAGTAATAGTATCAGGTGTACTGTAGACGAATCTGATATCAAATTTTCAAATAATAAATTTTCAGATGTTTCAGTAATAGCTAACCCATACTTGTCAATGCAGAAAGTTATGTGTCTGATTTTGTCGCTTAATTAATACTGAAACTTTGTCAAATGTTCAGAAGTAATAGTTTCAGGTGTACTGTGCACGAATCTAATATCGAATTTGTAAATAATAAATTTTTAGAAGTTTCAGTAATAGCTAACCCATACTTGTCAATGCAGAAAGTTATGTGTCTGATTTTCTCTCTTAATTAATACTGAAACTTTGTCAAATTTTCAGAAGTAATAGTTTCAGGTGTACTGCACACGAATCTAATATCAAATTTGCAAATCATAAATTTTCAGAAGTTTCAGTAATAGCAAACCCATACTTGTCAATGCAGAAAGTTATGTGTCTGATTTTCTCCCTCAATTAATACTGAAACTTTGTCAAATTTTCAGGCGTAATAGTTTCATGGGTACTGTAGACGAATCTAATAACAAATTTGCAAATAATAATTTTTCAGATGTTTCAGTAAGAGCTAACCCATACTTGTCACTGCAGAAACTTATGTGTCTGATTTTCTCCATTAATTAATACTGAAACTTTGTCAAATTTTCAGACGTAATAGTTTCAGGTGTACTATACATGAATCTAATATTAAATTTGCAAATATTTTTTTTTTAAGTTTCGGTAATAGCTAACCCATACTTGTCAATGCAGATGGTTATATGACTGATTTTCTCCCTTAATTAATACTGAAAGTTTGTCAGATTTTCAGAAATAATAGTTTTAGGTGTACTGTACACGAATCTAATATCAAATTTGCAAATAATTAATTTTCAGAAGTTTCAGTAATAGCTAACCCATACTTGACAATGCAGAAAGTTATGTGTCTGATTTTCTCCCTTAATTAATACTGAAACTCTGTCAAATTTTCAGGAGTAATAGTTTCAGGTATACTATACACGAATCTAATATCAAATTTGCAAATATTAAATTTTCAGAAGTTTCAGTAATAGCTAACTCATATGCCAATGCAGAAAGTTATGTGTCTGACTTTCGCCCTTAATTAATACTGAAACTGTGTCAAATTTTCAGAAGTATTATTTTCAGGTGTACTGTATACGAATCTATTATCAAATTTGCAAATGATAAATTTTCAGAAGTTTCAGTAATAGCTAACCCATACTTGCCAATGCAGAAAGTTATGTGTATGATTTTCTCCCTTAATTAATGCTGAAACTTTGTCAAATTTTCAGGAGTAATAGTATCAGGTGTACTGTAGACGAATCTAATATCGAATTTGCAAATAATAAATTTTCAGAAGTTTCTGTAATAGCTAACCCATACTTGTCAATGCAGAAAGTTATGTGTCTAATTTTCTCCTTTAATTAATACTGAAACTTTTTCAAATTTTCAGGAGTAATAGTTTCAGGTGTACTGTACACAAATATAATATCAAATTTGCAAATAATAAATTTTGAGAAGTTTCAGTAATAGCTAACCCATACTTGTCAATGCAGAAATTTATGTGCCTGATTTTCTCCCTAAATTAATACTTAAACTTTGTCAAATTTTCAGGAGTTATAGTTTCAGGTGTACTGTACACGAATCTAATATTAAATTTTCGAATAATAAATTTTTAGAAGTTTCAGTAATAGCTAACCCATACTTGTCGATGCAGAAAGTTATGTGTCTGATTTTCTCCCTTAATTAATACTGAAACTTTGTCAAATTTTCAGAAGTAATAGTTTCAGGTGTACTGCACACGAATCTAATATCAAATTTGCAAATCATAAATTTTCAGAAGTTTCAGTAATAGTTAACCCATTCTTATCAATGCAGAAAGTGATGTGTCTGATTTTCTCCCTTACGTAATACTGAAACTTTGTCAAATTTTCAGAAGTAATAGTTTCAGGTGTACTGTACACGAATCTTATATCAAATTTGCAAATAATAAATTTTCAGAAGTTTCAGTAATAGCTAACCCATGTTGTCAATGCAGAAAGTTATGTGTCTGATTTTCTCCCTTAATGAATACTGAAACTTTGTCAAATTTTCAGAAGTAATAGTTTTAGGTGTACCGTACATGAATCTAATATCAAATTTGCAAATAATAAATTTTCAGAAGTTTTAGTAATAGCTAACCCATACTTGTCAATGCAGAAAGTTATGTGTCTGATTTTCTCCCTTAATTAATACTGAAACTTTGTCAAATTTTCAGGAGTAATAGTTTCAGGTGTACTGTTGACGAATCTAATATCAAATTTGCAAATAATAAATTTTCAGAAGTTTCAGAAATAGCTAACCCATACTTGTCAATGCAGAAAGTTATGTGACTGATTTTCTCCCTTAATTAATACTGAAACTTTGTCAACTTTTCAGGAGTAATAGTATCAGGTGTACTGTACACGAATCTTATGTCAAATTTGCAAATAATAAGCTTTCAGAAGTTTCAGTAATAGCTAACCCATACTTGTCAATGCAGAAAGTTATGCGTCTAATTTTCCCCCCAAATTAATACTGAAACTTTGTCAAATTTTCAGGAGTAATAGTATCAGGTGTACTGTACACGAATCTAGTATCAAATTTTCAAATAATAAATTTTCAGAAGTTTCAGTAATAGCTAACCCATACTTGTCAATGCAGAAAGTTATGTGTCCTGTTTTCTCGCTTAATTAATACTGAAACTTTGTCAAATGTTCAGAAGTAATAGTTTCAGGTATACTGTACACGAATCTTATATCAAATTTGCAAATAATAAATTTTCAGAAGTTTCAGTAATAGCTAACCCATGTTGTCAATGCAGAAAGTTATGTGTCTGATTTTCTCCCTTAATGAATACCGAAACTTTGTCAAATTTTCAGAAGTAATAGTTTAAGGTGTACCGTACATGAATCTAATATCAAATTTGCAAATAATAAATTTTCAGAAGTTTTAGTAATAGCTAACCCATACTTGTCAATGCAGAAAGTTATGGGTCTGATTTTCTCCCTTAATTAATACTGAAACTTTGTCAAATTTTCAGGAGTAATAGTTTCAGGTGTACTGTAGACGAATCTATTATCAAATTTGCAAATAATAAATTTTCAGAAGTTTCAGAAATACCTAACCCATACTTGTCAATGCAGAAAGTTATGTGACTGATTTTCTCCCTTAATTAATACTGAAACTTTGTCAACTTTTCAGGAGTAATAGTATCAGGTGTACTGTACACGAATCTTATGTCAAATTTGCAAATAATAAGCTTTCAGAAGTTTCAGTAATAGCTAACCCATACTTGTCAATGCAGAAAGTTATGCGTCTAATTTTCCCCCCAAATAAATACTGAAACTTTGTCAAATTTTCAGGAGTAATAGTATCAGGTGTACTGTACACGAATCTAGTATCAAATTTTCAAATAATAAATTTTCAGAAGTTTCAATAATAGCTAACCCATACTTGTCAATGCAGAAAGTTATGTGTCCTGTTTTCTCGCTTAATTAATACTGAAACTTTGTCAAATGTTCAGAAGTAATAGTTTTAGGTGTACTGTACACGAATCTAATATCAAATTTGCAAATAATAAATTTTCAGAAGTTTCAGTTATAGCTAACTGATACTTGTCAATGCAGAAAGTTATGTGTCTGATTTTCTCGCTTAATTAATACTGAAACTTTGTCAAATTTTCAGGAGTAATGGTTTCAGGTGTACTGTACACGAATCTAATATCAAATTTGCAAATAACAAATTTTCAGAAGTTTCAGTAATAGCTAACCCATACTTGTCAATGCCGAAAGTTATGTGTCTGATTTTCTCGCTTAATTAGTAGTGAAACTTTGTCAAATTTTCAGAAGTAATAGTTTCAGGTGTACTGTATACGAATCTAATATCAAATTTGCAAATAATACATTTTCAGAAGTTTTAGTAATAGCTAACCCATACTTGTCGATGCAGAAAGTTATGTGTCTGATTTTCTCCCTTAATTAATACTGAAACTTTGTAAAATTTTTAGAAGTAATAGTTTCAGGTGTACTGTACACGAATACAGTATCAAATTTGCAAATAATAAATTTTCAGAAGTTTCAGTAATAGCTAACCCATACTTGTCAATGCAGAAAGTTATGTGACTGATTTTCTCCCTTAATTAATACTGAAACTTTGTCAAATTTTCAGGAGTAATAGTATCAGGTGTACTGTAGACGAATCTGATATCAAATTTTCAAATAATAAATTTTCAAATGTTTCAGTAATAGCTAACCCATACTTGTCAATGCAGAAAGTTATGTGTCTGATTTTGTCGCTTAATTAATACTGAAACTTTGTCAAATGTTCAGAAGTAATAGTTTCAGGTGTACTGTGCACGAATCTAATATCGAATTTGTAAATAATAAATTTTTAGAAGTTTCAGTAATAGCTAACCCATACTTGTCAATGCAGAAAGTTATGTGTCTGATTTTCTCTCTTAATTAATACTGAAACTTTGTCAAATTTTCAGAAGTAATAGTTTCAGGTGTACTGTAGATGAATGTAATATCAAATTTGCAAATAATAAATTTTCAGAAGTTTCAGTAATAGCTAACCCATACTTGTCAATGCAGAAAGTTATGTGTCTGTTATGTAAATAACAATTTTCTATATTACAGAAAAAAATTATTCACCCAAGTATCTCCTAACATTTCCAACGTTTGGTACTAACTTGTATCATAAATAACTATTTCCTACATTGCAAAAAAATAATTCACCCAATTATCTCCCAACATTTCCAACTTTTGATACTAACAACATCCTCAATTCTCGCGTTTGCCTGCATCTATTAATTTTTTTCCCCTATCCATTTTGGGGCTACTATAGTGTCGAGAGCTCGCGCGGTAATACCCAATTTCCGTTTCCGCCCTGTGAGCGCCTACCAACTGCTGCGTTTCGTGTGCATTTCGATTCCATGACTCCGGAATCTCCGCGTTTTTTTTTTCATATAAAACTCCGGGCGATTTATTTATAGCCACCATATTTGCAGACACGCAACGCGTTTTATATAGAGGGGGAAAAAACGAAAGTGGAGGCCCCAATTTAGAAACCGCCCCAGAGCCAACCGAAATGTGATCGAGGAAGAACCTTTGACCTTTTACAAATAAATGAATAATAATAATCATCTCAGTAATAGTGACTTCATTTTTTTATGCATGGGGGGTAAATATGTCGTATGTTGAGGCCCCCTTGTTACCACCAAACAGCTCAAACGGCTTTTTAAACAGCTCAAACAGCTGTACAAACAGGACGAACGGCTTTTTAAACAGCTCAAACAGCTGTACAATCAGCACAAACAGCATTTTAAACAGCTCAAACAGGTTTACAAACAGCTCAAACGGCTTTTTAAACAGCTGCGCCGCCGTGTGCTTTGTGCTTTAAATATTACTGTCATCAGATTCTGATCAGATTTTTTAATGTAAATTAACGTTGAAGCCAATTAACACGGCATTTCCAAAGCCGATACCTCAAGCCACCCCTAAAGACATACTTAGGCGCCAACATCCAATCCATCCTTGTTTTCCCACATTCAGCTCCATACAATTACACCTCCTCGTTAATTACGCCGCCCCCGCCCAACTGCCGCAGCGAAAATTCGACGACTCCCCGCCTCCTCGGCGCACACCTTCCGTTACCCCCGGCGGCCCCCAGAAATCGGTTATTAATTACGCCAGCCTGACTGTGCGGTGCGCCGCAATCGAATCCTGCTCGAGTAATTGCCATTGTTTGCGGCAAGAGTTCGTTAGCGTGTGTTTTGCCATAACCGGGGGCGGCGGCGTACAGGTGGAGTGCAGGTGGGCCCCCGCCGCCCCCTGGGGCTAGGGGGCGGTCGTGATTAAACACAAACCGACCCGGCCATTGATTTCGGCGTCGGATTGGAAAATTAACACCCCCACAGCACACCCACCGCCCCCGCACACATGTGGACACAAAGTCCTGTGTCTACACGTACAAGAGGATGATGGATCGCGAAATGTCGCTGTAAATGCCACTCAACCTCCACACGTGAGTCTACCTTAAATGCCACCGAGTTTCTACGAATGTGTACAATGTACATTTATGAATGTATCTGCTATTTCGGTGTACTATATGTGTCTGTCTCTCAGCCTGTCGATATGTGTGCCACCGTAATGAAGGCACTGGTAAAAGTATATAGGAGAAGTTATCTACATAACATATAATCATTGTTTTCGCCTGCCCAAAATTTGTATTAAATTGGCCCATTTTATACAATGCATAGATGCTCAAGATATTTAAGAGAGTTTCGTTTTAAGTTCAATTTCTCATGTAGATTTCAATTCCATATTTTCAATTTTGAGTATAATTTCAGTCATTTCAGCTAAAATTTTAATGATTAGATACTGTCAAATCTTCAATTATTACTATCAAAGTATTATTAATTAATTAATTAATTTGTAATTATTTCTGTTAGAATTCCATTCATTTTGTCAAAATAGTCATGATTACAATCAGAATTTCGATTAATTCTGTCCTAATTTCACTCTTTGCTGTTAAATTTTCTATTTCTCCAATTTTTGTTTTAAATATCTTAAACACTGGAATCATTACTGTTAAAGTTTAATTTTTGTAAGGTAAAATTTCATTAATTCTGAAAAATTAGTCATGATTGCTATCATATATTAGATCATTTATGCATATTACTGTTCATCCTCATAATTAATCTATTTTTTTATATACAGGGTCTCCTAAAAAACCCCGATGGTCATAACTCCTTTATTTATTGGCCGATTTCAAAAAAAACAAAAACAAGATTAAATGGCTCCACATGTTCTACAAAGGGGCTCTAATTTTGTTTTTATGCAAAATGAACTTCCATTTCAACGATAGTCAACTTATATTTTTCAAATGGTTACATATATTTTCTTTTTTTTCTGGTAGATATTATTTTTCTGAATCCAAAGATGTATAACAATTTGGCTTTGATGGAATATTCATTAAGGACAAAAAAAAATGTTTGAATAGTTTTTCAAGTGAGGCGTGAAAAACAAAGCACAATGCATGTGGAGCCATTTAATTTTGTTTTTGTTTTTTTTTAAATCGGCCAATAAATAAAGGAGTTATTGCCAGCGGAATTTTTTAGGAGACGCCCTGTATCTGCCAAACAGGAATCGTTATTGTCCAATTATAAATTAGATAAAAATTTAAAAGTTTACTGACACGTTTTCATTTTTTGGTGTTAAAATTTCAATTATTACTGTAACATATTTAATTCCTTCTGACAATAATTACTTCTATCAAAATCTTGGTGAATATAAATACAATTTATATTATTTGTTTTTCAAAAATTGCAGTCAATTTTAGAAATATTTCAATAGTTTTTCTTGATTATGTCAAATATAGAAATATTTCAATAGTTTTTTGTAAATTCAATTATTTCTGTCAACATTTTAAAGATTGCTGTCAAAACTTCAATTATTTCTGTATTTTTTCAATATCAAAATTGAAACAATTACTGCAAACGTTTCAGCACCGAAATGTTATGACTTACTGCCAAATTTTCAGTAAACATTTAGTTATTACCGTCAATATTTCAAGTACTTACTATTAATAATATTAATATTAATTTTACTGTCATAATTGCAATGATTCAGAGATTACAAGAAAATGCTCAATTGACATTAAAATATCAACCATTAGAGTCAAAATTTCAAAAATTACTGACATATTTTCAATATTTAATACAATTTCTGTCTTAACCGCCAAAATTTCAAATATTACTGTTAAATTTTCAGATATTACTATCAAAATATTGTATATTAATGTAGCATTTTTTAATTATTTCTATATAAATTTCGTTAGGTTCCGGCAAAATAGTCACGATTGCTATAAAATGTGTACCTAAATTTGAAATATTACTGTTTATCATCATATTGTCTCCAATTTATTTAATATATCTGTCCAACCGGGAACATTATCTACTGTCTAAGTATCAATTCTAGCAAAATTTAACATTTAGATTACTGACATTTTTTTTTTTTTTTTTGTGTCATTACTCTAAAATATTTAATTCCTTCTGACAATGTTAAATTACTCTCATCAAAATTTTAATTAATATAATCAAAATTTCAAAATTTGCAGTTAATTTTAGAAATATTTCAATCGTTTTTCTTAATTATGTCAAACTTTTAAATATTTCTTAAAGTTCTTAAATTCTATTATTTCTGTCAACATTTTAAAGAATGCTGTCAATATTATTTCAATAGGGTCTTCCGCGACGTTTCAAAAACCTTGAAACTGAACTCTAGACACATTAAAAACATCCTTGGCACTAATTTTAGTGTTGAGATAAATCGTTGTAATTAGCAAACACGATTTTAAAATTAACGGCGTTTGAAAAGGTCCCGAAATCCCGCCATGTTGCTGTGACGTCACAACGCACGGTGCGCTCAGCTGTAGCATTGCTTACAATGGAGCAAGAGAAAGAAAACGTGGGTTTTACGAAAAAAGGGACGAATAAGTATTGCATTGTGCCTGGATGTGATAGCAGCAGTAAATGCGAACCAAATAAGTTGTTTATAAAGGTCCCAACAGGGGATATACGGAAAAATGGGTTACAACAAGTCCGAAGTGATTCCGCGAGTGTCACTTTGACGTCTCACTATTTTTGTGAAGACCATTTTAATGTAAGTACATAATTTTCAATAAATTATCGACGAAATTCGATAAATATATATAATTTACTATCATCATTAGTAATGGGTATTCAAGGGGATTTCCGATTATATATATACATTAGTAATAACATAACCTCAAAATAGTTCTGTGGGTTCCATTCTAAAACAATACCTTCCATATCATTATTACTGTTTAAATGTACTGTGAGATTTTGTACAATATGTTCTTACACAAACGTTTAGTTAAAACTAAAAAAACATGTTGAAACAATATTTGTAGCAAACTGTTGATTTTAGAAACTTGATTAGATGATTAATAATTACAAATTTTGAAATCAGCATTACCAATTCGTATGAGATGTAGGCTTGAGATGTAGGTATTGCAAAGTTTATACAGTATTTTATTTGTTCTTACAGCTGAAAGAGGATTTGGAAAATTATATGCGACTCCACGCGTTTCGGCTACGTTGAAAAATTCACTTTTTGAGAAAAAGTCGGGAACCATTAACACGTGAACTTCTATCAGATTATCTGGCTGTCCCTTTACTAACCCATCATAACATATTTTATGTCAGACTGGATTCTAAGTCGAATTAATCCACGATTCCTATCCCTTATGCACTAGTCCCGATCGCCAACATGCGCAAAGACGTCACAGTGCCGCTCGGCCAATAACAGCGTTTCGTCGGTCACGTGACAAAATGTGTAAGTTTTACGATATTGTATGTTGTTTGTTGATAAGTTACAATGAAAACCAAACGTTTTCTCTGTGGGATGTTTAATTACAGGTTATAAACTTTACATTAAGACACAAAAAGGTTATATTATTTTTTTTCAGGAAGACCCTATTGCAGCTAAATTACAGCCAAAATTTAAGATGCTCTCAACTCCTCAATTCCTATCCAAACCTATCAAAAACACTATTTATTAATGTAACATTTTCAATTATTTCTGACAAAATGTCATTAATTCTGTCAAAATAGTCATGATTACTATGAGAATTTTGATCATTTGTGATATTTCATGAAAATGAAAGAGGAATTCATCAAATTTTCTATTTTTCTTTTTTAAATAATTTGAATAAAATATATCGATGTAAGCGATCGTATTAAAAATGCGAAATGTAAAAGCTAGTAAATTTTTATACAATTAAAAAGAAACAATAAATTGCACTATTAGGAAATTATCGTTATTAATGTTAAATATGTGATTTAATAATAATAAAATAATAAAATATGGGATATATAGTACAGTGGTCCACTTTTCTCAAATTCTCTTGTTTCTCAAATTAAAATTTCTCTTGCATTAGAAATTCATTTAATAAAATAATTAAGAGAAATTTTCATAAAACTATGAACGAAGGTCTGATCCGGCTCTTGAATATTTTATTGTTTAAATTAGATCAAATTAGAAACTTCTGAAAACATAATCATAATAAATACTAATTTTATGATCAATTATATGTGGAGTTGTTCATAAACTCAAACATTTTCTACAGTTTTTCAATAAATAAAATACAATCAATTTCCAAAAATGTTGCTTCTTCTAGGAGGTATTGCCACATCCAAAACTGTTTGCATTTCTGTTTTTTTAAAGTGATATCAAGTTATGCAGATTTGTTAGAGTCTTTCGAACAATTTTCTGAAAATTAGAGGAATATATTGTAATCTTTTCCTTAAATTTTCATCTAATTTATAATTTTATATCGCTAAATCCAAAACTGTTATTGTTTGTTCAGTTTGATAACATGTTTATTAAGTTTTGCGCATTTGTTACAAGTTTCGTGCATTTTTTTTAATATTTGAGGAATTTTCTGAGACTTTTTGAAGACTTTTTAAAAACGTTACAATAATTACGTTTTCTGGCAAAATCACTGGTAAACGTATATAGGAGAAGTGATCTACATAACATATAATTATTGTTTTCGCCTGTCCACAATTGTTTTATTAAATTAGCCCATTTTATACAATGTATTGCCCAAGACAATAAAGAGAATTTTTTGATTCCATTTTTCCTGAAGCATTTCTGTCTTGTTTCAGTTAGGTATTTTTCTTGATTGAGCAAACAGTTGTACTTTCCAATAGATTTTTCGCTTGTATAAATGATATATTTATGAACTAAACCTTCTGATACTTTTTGACAAAATTATGTAAATTTCTGATTTTCTTGTTATTTTGAAATCAGATTTTTTTCAATTTCAATAGAATTTAAACACTTAATCAAAATAAATTCAAATAAAATCAAATTTAGAAAACATATCGATGGTGCTCCCTGAAAAATATATAGTATTTTCTTGAATAGAATTAAAAAAAACTTGAATGACACCACATAGAAAAATCTATTGGAAAGTAAAAATGTTTGCTCAATCAAGAAAATTATCTAACTAGAATTATGTACAAGAACAAAACAAAAATTCTTCAGGAAAAATGGAAAATCTGAAATCTCTTAAATGTCTTGAGCAATACATTATATACAATGGGAGAATTTAATAGAAATTCCGTGAACTGGGGAAAAGTAACAATTACATATTTGACATTTTATATATTGAAACTAACGATAAACTAGGGACAACTTTTTTTGAAAAGTTTCTCTCTGGTCAAAGAATTGTTGCCGAGCACAACTTGCATACGTATTTGTGGCGGCGCTGGCCACACCCAATTTAATTTGGTCGCAACTATACAGTATGTCCAAGGATCGGATTCACTAGATGAATTTTGAGAAAATTTCACTCCTATAGTTAACTATATACGTGTACACACTGTATATTCAAAAGTCAGCGTTTCAGTGATAAGCGTGGGGAACTATTCCATATAATTAATTTGGTCGCAACTATACAGTATGTTCACAGAACAAATCGAGTTAACAGAAATTTTGAGAAAATGTCATTCCTATTGTGAACTCAATTCGTGTAGTCACTGTATATTCAAAGATCAGTGTTTCAATGATAAACGTGGGGAACTAATCGATATGATTAATTTGGTCGCAGCTATACAATATGTCCACAGATCGAATTCACTAGATGAATTTTGAGAAAATGCCATTTCTATAGTGAACTTAATACGTGTACACACTGTATATTCAAAATTCAGCGTTTTAGTGATAAGCGTGGGGAACTAATCCATATAATTAATTTCGTCGCAACTATATAGTATGCTCACAGAACAAATCGAGTTAACAACAGAAATTTTGAGAAAATGTCATTCCTATTGTGAACTCAATTCGTGTAGTCACTGTATATTCAAAGTTAAGTGTTTCAATGATAAACGTGGGGAATAATTCGATATGATTAATTTGGTCACAACTATACAGAATGTCCACAGATCGAATTCACTAGAGGAATTTTGAGAAAATGCCATTCCTAAAGTGAACTTAATACGTGTACACACTGTATATTCAAAATTCAGAGTTTCAGTGATAAGCGTGGGAAACTAATCCATACAATTAATTTGGTTGCAACTATACAGTATGTTCACAGAACAAATCGAGTTAACAACAGAAATTTGAGAAAATGTCATTTCTATTGTGAACTCAATTCATGCATTACTCACTATATGTTCAAAGTTCAGTGTTTCAATGATAAACGTGTGAAACTAATCGATACGATTAATTTGGTCGCAGCTATACAATACGTCCACAGATCGAATTCACTAGATGAATTTTGAGAAAATGCCATTCCTATAGTGAACTTGATACGTGTACACACTGTATATTCAAAATTCAGCGTTTTAGTGATAAGCGTGGGGAACTAATCCATATAATTTATTTCGTCGCAACTATATAGTATGTTCACAGAACAAATCGAGTTAACAACAGAAATTTTGAGAAAATGTCATTCCTATTGTGAACTCAATTCGTGTAGTCACTGTATATTCAAAGTTAAGTGTTTCAATGATAAACGTGGGGAATAATTCGATATGATTAATTTGGTCACAACTATACAGAATGTCCACAGATCGAATTCACTAGAGGAATTTTGAGAAAATGCCATTCCTAAAGTGAACTTAATACGTGTACACACTGTATATTCAAAATTCAGAGTTTCAGTGATAAGCGTGGGAAACTAATCCATACAATTAATTTGGTTGCAACTATACAGTATGTTCACAGAACAAATCGAGTTAACAACAGAAATTTTGAGAAAATGTCATTTCTATTGTGAACTCAATTTATGCATTAGTCACTGTATATTCAAAATTCAGTGTTTCAATGATATACGTAGGGAACTAATCGATATGATTCATTTGGTGACAACTATACAGTATGTCCACACATCGAATTCACTAGAGGATTTTTGAAAAAATGCCATTCCTATAGTGAACTTAATTCGTGTACACACAGTATATTCAAAGTTCAGCATTTTAGTAATAAGCGTGGGGAACTAATCCATATAATTTTTTTGGTCGCAACTATACAGTATGTTCACAGAACAAATCGAGTTAACAACAGAAATTTTGAGAAAATGTCATTTCTATTGTGAACTCAATTCGTGTAGTCACTGTATATTCAAAGTTCAGTGTTTCAATGATAAACGTGGGGAATAATTCGTCATGATTAATTTGGTCACAACTATACAGTATGTCCACACATCGAATTCACTAAAGGAATTTTGAGAAAGTGTCATTCCTATAGTGAACTTATACATGTACACACTCTATTCTAATTTTCAAAATTATTCAATTAATTATTCACTCTATTCAAAATTTAGCATTTCAGTGATAAGCGTGGGGAACTAATCCATATAATTTTTTTGGTCACAACTATACAGTATGTTCACAGAACAAATCGAGTTAACAACAAAAATTTGAAGAAAATGTCATTTCTATTGTGAACTCAATTCAAGCATTAGTCACTGTATATTCAGAGTTCAGTGTTTCAATGATAAACGTGGGGAACTAATCGATATGATTAATTTGGTCGCAACTATACAGTATGTACACAGATCGAATTCACTAGAGTTAGCAGTGTTTCAATGATACACGTGGGGAACTAACCGATATAATTAATTTGGTCGCAACTATACAGTATGTTCACAGAAGAGATCGAGTTAACAACAGAAATTTTGAGAAAATGTCATTCCTATTGTGTATTCAATTCCTGTAGTCACTGTATATTCAAAATTCAGTGTTTCAATGATAAACGTGTGGAATTAATGTAAATATAATGATCTATAGTCGAGACCAGATTATTTCGAGTTGCTTATTTGTATAGATGGGTTATATTTGGTTTCTCTTCGCATTGCAGACAACTAAAGAAAAAATGATATAGACAAACTTTGCTCGAAGAAAAATGCTATACCAGAGTTTCTTAAATGTTAGAGTTTCTTAAAGTCGTTGTTACAGCTTCACTGTATCAAACACAGAACAAGACAATATCGGCATAATTCGATGAGCCATTCATGCACAAATTCCCAGTTCTTTGTAATGCCGCTTTGTGAGCCCTGGGAATCCCAAACAATAATAAAGTGCAATTAAAGGGTCTATAGGAATTACCAAGATCTGGCCCTATTCATAAATTTTGGTAAGCTGTTAATAGCCAGACAGTAACGGATTCTGGGATGACCAAAATCGTTTTATGGTTCGATTGTTAGCAGTCTCTAATAGGCTTTCCAGAAACATTTTTGTGTGCGACGACACGAACCCAAGGAGATGGGACTTTTTGACTCCATCTCATACTACCAACCCCCAACAAAGGGGAATATTTCCCCCACGCAGGAAGGGGCAACTCATCACCAGCTCATCAGGCAGTAAACATTGCATATTTACCCCAAACACCAACCACACCATTTTGTCAAAAGTAACAAGTAAGTTTATTACAACTAATATACGTAATTAATATACGATCAATTGGAATATCATTTGACCGAATACCTTTATTTGTTTGATCAATTTGCAGTTGACAATGCAACTCTAACACGAAAAAATATTATATTTAGTTTCGAAAATTTCAAAAATTTGATGAATTCGTCCTTATTTTTAATCATTTACCTATCATTCCCTATCAAACTGCAAATTTTTACACAAACAACGTCAATGGTCCTTCGAACGTTACAACAAATAACAACTTCGGTGCTACAAAACAGTCGTTTTGTACAAAAAAAATGGCAACCCATTGTAATATTGATTGAGTCTACATATATGGTTGTTTTTGATACGTCAGACCACTATTTTAGAATTATTTAGAAGTGTTTCAATACATTTTGCGACCTCTTACAATTTTACTCGTCCTACTAAGAGGTTCACGACCTTAAGAATTACGACGGTTTACGACCATAAGCTTAAGAATCGCCACAAGAGCATGAATTTATGTTTTATATGTTTCGTGCTCAAACTACTTGGTGCGAAATGAAATTTATGGACGCATGCATTCGATTAAGCAACAAATAACGTCGATTGATCACACCTAAATTAATCTGCACCCGACTAGATATTCGTGCGCAGTAATTGTAACTATTAATCAAATTCCCATGATGTAATGGATTTTAGATTAAATCATTAGTTTTTCTATCAAATTCTAATTATTTCATTACCCTTTTGGACGGGCCGCTTTTATGTACGTACAAATTGTGTTTACACTGCCGTGCACGTTAATTGAATTTACTCTCCAATAGCACACCACTCTAATAACACTCCCAATAAATAAAATAAATATTTGAAAAAGCGTTATGCTTTTTAGCTGTTAGCTATACATTTAATTACAATAATTCGCTACAAACTAATTAATCATTTTGTTTATCATTCATGTTTATATCGCACAATACTATAAGGCCCCTATCTATAGTCCGTACTTGAGCTTGAGTTCGACTCAAGTCGTATATTTGGTTGCGTATTTTCTATAAACGTTTATGCACCAAACGCAACCAAATATATGACTTGAGTCGAACTCAAGCTCAAGTACGGACTATAGATACGGGCCTAAGTCTCTTTAATTTGTAAATTTGTTGTGACGTTCCTGAATGGTCCGCGATATATAAGGGCGTGAAGCGTCAGGATGTCCCTTTGAAACAACGAGGAGGGCCTCTAGCTCTCGTTGTAGGAGAGTGGGTGGTGAAAAGGGCTCCACGCAATTTTACCTCGCAAGTTATTCCAGGGCTTAATTAAGGGGCTCCATAAAAAAGATAAAATAATTGACGTGGGGGCGGACATTACCAAAAACTACGAAACCTATAAACCCCTCCCCTCCACGTGAACAATAAAATTGAAGGTTTACCAAAGTGGCACTTCTATCAATATATGCAATACGTTTGCCCTATTAGTCAATAGTACAAATTGTTTGTACATATGTACAAATAATAAAAAATGGAGAGCGTCAATTTACGAGTATGTTTAAATATACCTGCACAAATAAATTTTATATATATATATATATTGTGATGGTATTTGTAGTATTTATTTAGATTAATTAGAATAGATTTATTGTTATTATTATATAAGTTTTAGATAGAATTATAATCTTCAGGGCACAAGCTAACAAAATTTATTGTAAATATTGTAAATGTGAATATGAACAAGTATGCACAAATATACACAGCAATCCGCGGATGAAGGTTGTTGATTGGTTACCACGGGAGACAGGTGACTTCGTGCATAGACGCTTGGGGAATTAAATAATGGAAAGTCGAAAATAATCAACAAAGAGTTTGACGAGGGGGAGAGACGCGTGTGGATCGCGGATGGAGATGTTGCGATTCTAATACGAATACATTACAAAATATTAACGGGGTTTCAACGATTGGACATATTGCTGGAAGAAGACAGTCAACCAGGAGAGGAGTTCAACAAGATAGGAGCCGTGACGGAGATATTCGAAAATCAGGACTTCAAGCCGCTCAACTTCGCACACAAAAGTAGATGTTTACTTTTGTGGGAATCAACAACGGATCAGACGGGAAAGCAGGGACAACAGGACGACGTAATCAAGGAACCACAAGAATATAACTGCAAGTAGAAAGTTTGCGTAAAGTGCAAGAGTCATATTATCACATAAGTTGGCTTGTGTATATAGGATTTATTTTGTTAATGTTGGTCATAGTTTATTATGTATTTAATAATTTTGTTTTCTATTGTTTTTGATTTGTTTGTTTAGTTCAGTTTATATTAGACGTTTTAATATTTGGTTATTTTCAATTCATTAAAGTATTTGAACAAAACTCTATTTAGTTATGATTGAACCTACTATTGAACCTGAGATAAGAGTAAATAAATAAAAACGTAACATTTGTAGTCCCGAACGTAGGGCAATGCAAAAACATTACAATATATATATATATATATATATATATATATATATATATATATATATATATATATATATATATATATATATAAAATATATAATTCTAATCGGAGTTATTTCTGTTCATCGCCCATGAATCGAAATAATCACTATCTCGCCAGATGTTCGGGACAAAAAATAAGTACGAACGCAGAAGAATAGCGTTCCGGCTGAGGATGTTGCAGGTAAATTAATCAGACAACATCTGGTTGGGATTAAATTATATAGTTGTTATGGTGTCCTTCAAGGCTATTTAATACGATGGGCAGAAGCATTATGAGTATGTGTAACCAATTAGCATAAACTTGGCACGTAAAAAGTGCCTGATTCTAGTGAAAAATTCGGAACGCAATGTACATGTACACATGTGCATATATTCCAGCTTCGTATTTTTAATAGATTTCGCGATCAACCTCCCATCATAGACGAGTGATGGCGCTGGGGGTATAATAAATAAACAATATGACTATTGAAGGCATGGTCCCTTTTGAACCGTGACATGTTTTACACGTATATAGGAAATTTTATGTGGGCAACACATAACTTTCTCCATGTTCTTTTTTTCTTCTTCTTTTTCTTCTACATCTTCAGTCATTTTGTATCCACTGTTGCACATGTTACCGAATGCCTTCTATTCATCTGTTTTGTGCCTTTTTGCCACTTTCTCCATATTAATACGTACCAAACGTAGTTTGGTCCTCAAAGCAATAGTGTATTCCTGTACTGCGGCTCGAACCCATGTCTTCGTGTATGACAAGCAAGGGTCTGGCTGTTGTCATAACTCATAACAATAATAATAATATTGTATGTGCGAATAAGTGGTGGGGGTATTGGGGGTGGCTCGAGGAAAAGTGAGGACGTTTATTGTGGGATGCACTGCGGCGGTGCATTATTCCAGGCGGCCCTTTGTGGGGCGGCCGTGTTCCCGAATCCAGATAAACGGCTGGGGGAATAAATGGAGTGTGAATCGCGGCCCCACAATGCCGCGGGGGCGGCTTGAATGGGGGCCGGGGGGTGATTTATGCCGAAGCCACGGACGGGATGGACTCTTAATGGGATCGCGGAGGAGAAATAAATGCATTCATTTAAGCACGTACTGCCGCAACAAGCTATTCTGCAGTGAAGCATCGGCATGCATTCATCAAGTTCCATTCGCAACAGAAATTTGTGCGAATGCATGTATACATTTTGCGAGGATGGAATTGTCGTCGATTGAAAATGATAGGTATTGGTTTGCATCAGGAAAATGTTTCTTCATCGCAGAAAATTCATCGCTTGGGAAATTAATCGCGGGAAAATTAATCGCCAGAAAATGAATAGCAGGAAATTTCATTCTAAGAAAATTTCATCATTATTTAATTTTTGTAATACCTCTGTGTTATTGACATTTATCAGTACTGTCTGCTTGATCGATATGACAGGCGTAAAGGCCTTGGCCGTTATAATAACGGCCGTGGACGTTATTTAAATGACAACGCAAATTTATGAGCAATAAAGTCTTCATATTCTTTCTCATACCTGCTGCTGCTTTTTTTGATTTGTTTGTTTGTATTTGAACCGTTGATGTTGCTATGGTATCAAATTGCGCCTGGATAACTAGTTTATTAATTTTGAAATTTAATATTGATAAATTGACCAGTTTTTGTAATTTAGGTATTACAAAAAGTATCGAACAACATACGGCCGACATGCAAATAACAGGCTTGGTTGAATATAAACCTCGGCTGCGCTCCGCTCCGCTTCGCTTCGCCTCGGTTTACAAACTTCAACCCGCGCCTGTTATTTGCTACATATCGGCCTAATGGCGTTATATACTATTACAGTAAATTAACCAATGCATACTAAGGATGTAATTGACGTCGATTGAAAATGGTAGGTACTGGTTTGCATCAGGAAACCTTTTCTTCATCGCAGAAAATTCATCGCTTGGGAAATTCATCGCGGGAAAATTCATCTCAAGAAAATTAATCCCAGGGAATTGTATCGCAAGGAAAATTCATCGCGGGAAATTAATAGCAGGAAAATTAATCGCAAGAAAATTAATCGCAGGAAATTTCATACAAAGAAAATTTCATCATTATTTAATTTACAGTAAATTACCAATCATTTTTTTTTAAATATATAATGATATTTATTTTTAACATTGTCGCGATTCTTTATACCTACACCTTTGTCAAAATTCGAACTTATGCCTATAGATTATAAGTCTGAGCGTTAACTTCCTCCTTCGCACAAGCTATATATCCACACAAACTGTTTAACTTGATTCGGCGGTTTTAAACGGTTCTCTCCGAGCAAACGCTGCATCCACGTTCTTCCCGAATAAATCTACCCCCCGAAGGTGTCGGCAATGTAGGGGATGGGGGCGCACAGTGCCCCACATCCGCCCCAGGCCCGCTTTGCGGCCGCTGAACTTGGAATTTATGGCCCCAGTCCGATCGGCAAAAGGTTAACTTCGTCGTAAGAGCGAATATTTTACAATGAAAAATCGCCAGTGTGGGAGGACGTTAATTGAATGTGAGATATTTATCACTGCGTAAACTACAGCGAAAAAGTAAAATATATACCGAATAAAATGTCAGAGTGAAGGCAATGAATTTGTTTAATTTATTGTTCTGGGAGGAGAAGTCTTTGATCATTGATCATTCGATGCTCAATGGGCCCTGCAATTATTCGCCCGCCTCCTTATTTATGCTTGCAATTATTTATCTTCAGCGCTTACAATTAGTGATAAATAATAAGTGGCAGAACTAAGCTGCCATTAAATTAGGATATTTATTATCAACGATTTGAATTCATTTATACTGAGTGCTTTACAACGCAGATTAATTTTCATACATTATTCTCTTGGAGCTTATATTGATTATTACCACCACTAGCTAGTATATTGAAACAAATATATTACTATTTAATATTTAATGAATTTAATCAAGGTTATGTGGTACGCTGGTCAGCACTTGTCCGAATCACCACAATGTAATTACCTGCGCAATTCAGCCGATTAACGCGAATCAAAAGTTCGATTAAAACGCGGATTAAATTAATCGAAATCTTCGCGGGGGGCGATCCAGAACCCGTGTTGCTTAACTACTCATATACCTTCTACCATATTAATATGAATATAATGTAAGATAAAAATAATTTTGTTTCCTGCAACAGATTGTGTTTGACCAGTTATCAATCACTGACATTTCTGAAAATTTATCTGTCAAAAATTTTGATTTTTTTTGCCAGATCTATATACAGTATGCCAAAAGATAAAACCTCTGAAAATTTGACCACTAGTATATCTCAAATAAGGGAGAAAATCAAGATCTTAACTTTACTGAGTTGATCGAAATTTTACAATTATTCTGAGTTGATTTACTACCCTCCTACGGCAAATTGGTAAGTGTCACTTACAGGGTATATTCACAGACCTTTTAGGTATAACATACATAACCTTCATTGAGCGACAATTTGATGCACATTTTTTATGATTTTTTTAAGAATTCTGAATGTTCAACTTTCCGAGTAGACCTGTTATCTCAAAATTTATCTATCGGAAATTTTGATTTTTTTTGCCAGATCTGTATACAATATGCCTAAAGATAAATCCTCTGAAAATATAACTACAAGTACATCTCAAATGAGTGAGAAAATCGAGATCTTAACCTAATCGAGTTGATCGGAATATTACAATTATTCAGGGTTGATTTACTACCCTCCAACGGCAAATTGGTTAGTGTCGCTTGGGGGGTATATTTACAGACATTTTAGGTCTAACATACATAAGTTTATTATTCACAAACCTTTCAGATCTAAAATCCATAAGTTTTATTGAGCAACAATTTCATGCACACTTTTTATGATATTTTTAAATATTCTGAATGTTCAACTTTCTGAGTAGACCAGTTATCAATCACTGAAATATCTGAAAATTTATCCGTTCGAATTTTTGATATTTTTTTTGCCAGATGTGTATACAGTATCCCTAAAGATAAAACCTCTGGAAATTTGACCACGAGTATATCTCAAATAAGAGAGAAAATCAGGATCTTAACTTTACTGAGTTGATTGAAATATTACAATTATTCAGAGTTGATTTACTACCCTCCAACGGCAAATTGGTAAGTGTCACGTACAGGGTATATTCACAGACCCTTCAGGTCTAACATCCATAAGTTTCATTGAGCAACATGTTGATGCACACTTTTTATGATATTTTTAAATATTCCGAATGTGCAACTTTCCGAGTTGACCAGTTATCTCAAAATTTATCTGTTAGAAAATTTGATTTTTTTACCAGATCTGTATACAGTATGCCTAAAGAAAAATCCTCTGAAAACTTGACTACGAGTACATCTCAAATAAGTGAGAAAATCGAGATCTTAACTTAACCGAGTTGGTCGGAATATTACAATTATTCAGGGTTGATTTACTATTTTTCAATGGAAAATTGGTAAGTGTCACTTACAGGGTATATTCACAGACCTTTTAGGTCTAACATACATAAGTTTCATTGAGCGACAATCTGATGCACACTTTTTATGATATTTTTAAATATTCTGGATGTTAAACTTTCCGAGTTGACCAGTTATGAGTCACTAAAATTTCTGAAAATTTATCTGTCTTGAATTTTGAATTTTTGCAAGATCTGTATACAGTATTATGGCAGTATTAGGTATTAGGCAGAAAGTATGCTCATTGGAATGGGGAGGGTCCAGTTGGTCTAGGCATCTGCCTCCAAGATTTAAGCAACTTTTATTTTTATTATTATGCAAAACACTTAATCGTATTTTACTATAGTTATTACATTCTGATCAAAGATGGATCAATGAGTAATGTTATGCCAACTTAAATTACTAAATGAAGGTTTGGTTAGGGCTTTAGATTTGAGCAACTGCAAAAGGTTTTTGAAAAATAAAATAAGCTGAAAAAAAATCTAAGATGTCATGGTTTTTGCATCTCTTGAACTAACCAATTTTAAGTAATAATTCGAAATTTTAATCATTTTTTCCTAAATTTTCGCTCATTCCATATTAATCACGTCGAATTGTTTATCTGTGCACACAATATTTGATCGAGTGCGAGTGCATAATTCACGAGCGATACATTATTAAACTGCAACATTCACTGGAAAATTGATACTAATTCGTCCCCGGCAGCAAACAGCCTGTAATTGGCTTCATTTATCGACCTATTTGCGTCAGAGTTCGCACGCGATCCTCTGACATTAATCCATTAATTTAAGCGGACGATAATTGGATAATTGCTCATTGTGCATCGCCACATGAATATAGACATCACTGCATGGTAGCGACATAAATAAATTGCATCTCATAAAACATTTACTGAAAACGTCAAGTGTAATTAAATCTATGTCAAGATTTGAAGTCGCCACTTATTTGTAGATAACAAATTAGAAAACGATGATGGCATTAATAAATTGATACTCATAAAGCAATTGCGGCAAATATCAAGAATTATTTAATCTACGTCAAGATTTTAATATGCAGTTTATTTGTAGATAACAGATTAGAAAACGGCGATGGCATTAATAAATTGAATCTCATAAAACAATTGCCGCAAATATCAAGAATTATTTAATCTACGTCAAGATTTTAATTTGCAATTTATTTGTAGATAACAAATTAGAAAACGGCGATGGAATTAATAAATTGAATCTCATGAAACAATTGATGCAAATATCAAGAATAATTAAATCTACGTCAAGATTTTAATTTGCAACTTTTTTGTAGATAACAAATTAGGAAACGGCGATGGCATTAATAAATTGAATCTTATAAAACAATTACTGGAAATATCAAGAATAATTAAATCTACGGCAAGATTTTAATTTGCAATTTGTTTATCGATAATATATTAGAAAATGTTGCAAAAGAGTGGGCGCCAAAGTAATTTTGATTCTTATAAATTCAGGGTGCCCAACCATTGCTGAGCAACTGTCGTTGCAAAGGTCTGAGCCATCGGGACGATATTACATTGGGCTGTAAACTGCTCCAATAATTTATTTAAACGTATTTTTAACATCTGATGAATTTATTGTGCGTGAAGGGTAGTAATCTATTTTACGATCCTCGCCTTAAATCTTTAATGGGTCAATTTAGTTCCGCTCCGGGCGCGGCAAAGCGGTAAAATCGCTTTAACGCCCGCTCGAAAAATTGATATTTTAACATTTCGTGGATGGCCACACGTGACGCACATAAATCTGCATGTTAACGTCGCGCGGTCGCTCAGCCCTGGCATTTATGGAGCATCCGTCACGTTTTTTCGCGCTGTCCCGGAAACCCGGAAAAGGCTCACCTTTCGCGGGGGCGTTTCAATAAGGGCAGTTTTTATTTTCACGGCGGTCGTAAATCAGCGGACGAGACCCTTTTCTCCGTTTTCCGTACGTACGGCGCGTGACCCAGAGGGGAAAATTTCTTTCGCGATTTAATTTCCTGCCAGCTCGCCTCAGGGCCGCGTTCCGGAAGCTTCCACGGCGTTATTTAGTGTAATTGGGAGTTGATTTGTTTCCATTTTTCTGGGGCAGGTGGAAATGAGGCTCCCACGTTTATCATCCGCACAATATGTTATATTGTACCGCTCACGCAAAAACTCACGCACTGAAATTTGCAAAATTTCGGCACTGACAGCAAGGAGGCCGGGAGCCTTCAGAAGAGGCCGGGAAGGCACTTCGTGTACGAACCGCACTTACCATTTTTCTCCCATCGCAATATTCTTGCAAGTTTCGTAAGATCTAAGAAGGCATTTTTTACTGCAGACCTCCAGGAATAATTCATTGCCGCCTTAGGCCGGGAATGAAATATTCCAGTACTGTTATTTCTGCGTTACATAGCTATGGCGACAAAGATTGTAATAATTATTGTCAAAGTTTTAATTCAACTGAAATTTCAAAAATTTGGTTCATATTTGATATACAACTTTTTGTCCAATTACAAAATAATGGCTCTCAATAAATTCATGATATCGAAGTAAACAAATTGGTATATGAAAGCAAATATTTGGTAACTGTAAATTAGTGACTGTAAGCTCCAGCAGATACGTGCGAACGGAGTACCTATACATATCTTTGTCAATAAAAATAACACGGAATCAAATTTTTGCAAACTTAAAGAACAAAAATTTTATTTCTTTAAAACTTATACTTCATCACAATTGGAGCGTTCTACTATTCATATTTATAGGAATTTTTATTCTCAGAAAGAAGCTTAAGTCCTGAAAAAAAGTAACACCGGTGCAATATTTGCAAAATTTGCAAAAACAAAACATTTTATATTTTAAAACTTATACTTCACAATTGAAGCGTTCTACTATTCATATTTATAGGAATTTTTATTCTCAGAAAGAGGCTTAAGTCCTTAAAAAAAGCAACACCGGTGCAATATTTGCAAAATTTGCAAAAACATAACATTTTATACTTTAAAACCTATATTTCTAAATTGAAGCGTTCCACTGTCCATATTTATAGGAGTGTTTATTCTTAGAAAGAAGCCCAGGTCCTAAAAAAAGTATCGTCGAACCAAAATTTTGCAAAATTTAAAAAAAAACAATTTTTCACGTTAAAACATATTTCAAATTGATGTAAAACTATTTATGCAACTATCTCAGGTAAACAATTTACATTCAGTAATGTGAAATTATAAACTGCAAAGTTAATTGAAATGTACATCTGGGAATTACTTCCTCAAGCAATCGGAGATCGGTTTCGTTTTTATTAGAACTCATAAGTCCAATATTGCGTCCTCTCTTTCATATTAGAATTGAATCTTTTCTTAAATTACGGAAATGTACATCTGCGAATTATAAATCTGGCTATATCGGACTGATGGGTAAAGACTGAAAAAAAGTAACACCGAATCAAATATTTGCAAAATTTGCAAAACAAAAATATATTTTACTTTAACACCTATGTTTCAAAATTGAAGCGTTCCACTGTTAATATTTAAAGGAATATCAATCTTAGAAAGAAGCTAAGGTCTTTAAAAAAGTAACACCGAATCAAAATTTAGCAAATTTAAAAAAACCCATTTTTTACTTTTAGCCTATAATTTCAAATTAAAGCGTTCTACTGTCCATATTTATAGCTTCAATTTTAAAAACGTTCTACTGTCCATATTTATAGCTTCAATTTTTAAAGCGTTCTACTGTCCATATTTATAGCTTCAATTTTAAAAGCGTTCTACTGTCCATATTTATAGCTTCAATTTTAAAATCGTTCTAATGTCCATATTTATAGGAATTTTTATTCTCAGAGAGAAGCTTCTTAAAAGTCCTTAAAAGTGGGAAAATATGCATAGCGTACAAAACCGGTTATATTCACTTGTATATATTTTAAATTTTTCCGGAGAGGAGAGGTCTTAGATTAATCAATTTTCATTGTGAACAGTAATATTTTAATGTAAGTATATAAATTGATATGCTGGGTTTGCACGCGATCTCCTTAAATGCAGTAAAACAAAATAAAATAGAAAATTCAATAGATTCTTCTTGTACTGGCATACTCGAATCCAGGTGTAACTTATCACTTACTTAAAAAAATTCGAAAAAAATATAAAAATTAAATACTGTATACTGGTAGCCGTTACTTTGTGGAACATGGTAAATGAATTAAATAAAACAATTTTACTTTGTTACTTCCACTAACAAATGTTAGTGGAAGTACCAAAGTAAAATTGTTTTATTTAATTCATAAAAATTAAATCCACTAAACTACCGCGTGACTCTGTAACTCATTCTTATCTATAGTTCTGATAATTCCGGTAAGTCGTTGCTTTAAAAATTTCATGGATGGTCAACTCGATCAAAATTTCAACCCGATCGAGCCCGAGGCTAGATCAACTGCCTTCATCTCCGTCTCCAGTTGCTCGAGTCAGATGAGCGAATGAATCACTTCCTCGCGGCGGATTAATTTCGGGCCCCATTTGTTACTGCGTCGCGACGCACCATTTTCAATCTTAACGATGCACTCCATCATCCCACTGCGAAACATTTTTCTTCTTTGTGCCGGTCTATCGATTATACCATTAGAGCGGCGCAGTCCGCCTTAATTTATACAAGTGGCGAAAATTCTAATCGAAACGTCGAGATAATGGCCTCCTCGGGAAAATGGAAAATGGAAATCGCACCGCGAAATTACGGGACTCCCTGACAAGTTTTTCACTTGTAAAAATAAACCTGGCACACCATAGAGACAGAAAAAAAAACATAGTCGCATTTTCTCTAAAAGTACAAAAGTTAGAACTAAACTAAACTAAGAACTAGAACTAGAACTAAGAACTAGAACTAAAATAATTTCATGATTTTGGTAATTGGATATACCAAAAAAATTTGGTGGAATTTGTTGAACGCTAAAAATTGCATTTAATTGTAACCGTAACTGTGGTAAAGTATTTTTTTTGTATTTATTATACACGCGTATAAGTCAAACCTAAATCGTTAAATCGAGTATTTAACTAACTAGACTATACACTAATCTGGTAAAATGACGTTTACAGGCTATCTTTACCCGGCTTATAATTTAAAATACTATACAATTGTTGTAAACCTAAAAAGTTCTAGAAAATGTTATAACGTTAGTTAAAAGTCATAAAGTTATAGTGAAGTACGTATTTTATTGTTTACGTAACGTTATTTTTTACCATATTGGTAATTTTAACCGCGACTGCTCTACACAAGATATGAGCTCTAAATAAAATGTAATGCCAATAAAGGAAGTAAGTACGCAGCTATTAATAACCGTCCATACAATTTTTACCCAGCTCTAGCTGCATGTAAGTATATTACATTAATACTTAACTATGCTATAGAGCTCGTAATAATGACATGCAATTATTCTATTTATAAAGCATTCAGTGGGAATGCTCGGCGCCTCCACCGCTCGCCTTCGCTTCTGATTAAATTACAGCCTCGTGTTTTAGTGAGGGCATCGCAAAAGCGATGGTGATAGGAAAAATAAGCCAAAAAGGAGGTGGAAGGCCTCTTTGCAGGCGACGTCGATCGCGTGGACGCCTGTAAAAACGGCAGTAAAGCCGGGAGTTTTACGACGCGTTCGCGCTTCTGTTATTTATAAGCGTCTGGCTATGGGCGAAGGGTGAAATTATATCTACTTTACATGCATTAGATGCTCCAAAGATGAAAATTTGTATTGCTCGCAGTAAATTGTTATAATTGACGAGGGCGCGTGTAAAACCAGATATATCCATTTATATATATATATATATATATATATATATATATATATATATATTTTAAATCTGTGATGGGTGGGAAAAACAGTATAAGTCAAGAATTAGCATTTTAAGGAAGCGTCGACTTATACCTTTTTTCCCTCCAATAATCGTAGCATTTAAAGTTGTACTAAAACTGCCAACCTATTTAAAAGCCTTAACTGAATAATGTGACATATACTATTTCAAACACAATGTGCAGCATCACTTTCTGAAATATAATTTGACTTAAACTCATTTTCCCAAATTTTCGACTTATACTGTCTTTTCCCACCCATCACAGAAATAATACAGGAGAGGATTAAAAAGTATTAATTTTTGACCCTACTAATAATTGAAAGCAACATTCATAGCTTAGTTGTTATGATAGCAAATGTCCGATAGGAGATGCACCAGAAGAAGAAGAATAATTGAAAATTGAAAAAATGTATAAGAGTAATACGTTTTTATTTCTTCATCTTCTGTAAAATTTATAAAAATGAATATAATGGGTTTTGCACGCGGCCTCCTTTAATGCAGTAAAGCAAAATTGAATGCAAATTTCATTGGATACCTTCTTGTGCTATCATGTTCGAATCCAAGCGTAGGTTACTTATTGGTGATTACTCACGTCTAGGTGAAATATGGCCGTCTAGTTTTCGTCTTCGATTCCCTGCCTCAATTTACAGACGTGTGGAACCCTTCAATATCCAGAATTTAGGGTAGGAAAACACTAGTTTCCCGTGTGTACGGTTCCTCAAATCCAGAAGCTTCAGGTAGTTGAACGAAACTTTGTAGGAATGGCGTGCGAGCGTTCATAATTCGCGATGTATTCCAGACAAAGATGGAACGATTAGTGGTGAACAAGTACTAAATACCCAAATAAAATGTACTAAAAGGAGTGAAAAAATACTCTGACGGGAATTTTAAAATTAGCTAAAAAAACATCGGAATTTATTTAGGTGGAGTTTAGTTGGGCAAAAAACAAATTATTTGACCTTGAGAGTTTACTTTTTTTTTATTATTACTTTTAACAGCAATTATTGTCTATAACTATAAGATATCTATAACTTATCTGAATAGAATCGATCCCTAGATAAATACCAGAAACATCACTAAAAGTTTGCAAAATCAGTCTCAATTCTTTAATAATATATAAACGATCAACTCGGTCAACTTAAGATCTCGATTTTCTCACTAATTTGAGATGTACTCGTGGTAACATTTTTAGAAGATTAACTTTAGGCATACTGCATACAGATCTGGCAAAAAAATAAAAAAATCCGACAGATAAATTTTCAGAAATTTCAGTGACTGGTCAACTCGGAAAGTTGAACATTCAATTTGCCGTTGGAGGGTCAACTCGGTTAAGTTAAGATCTAGATTTTCTCACTTATTTGCAATGTACTTGTAGTCAAATTTTCAGAGGTATTATCTTTAGGTATACTGTATACAGATCTGGCAAAAAAAACACAAAATTTTAGACAGATATATTTTGAGAAATCTCAGTGACTCGGAAACTCGGTCAACTCGGAAAGTTGAGCATTCAGAATATTTAAGTTTCCTTCTACAACTTATAGGAGGAAACAATTATTGTATCAACAATCCTGGAAACAATTATTGTATCGTCTTCCTGGGCTTCGTTTTGTCTCTATATCTATATTAAAATTTTGGATCTCCATTTGTCTGGCGATGGTTTATGGCATCTGCCATTCCACTGCCATCTCAGTTTTAATATGTATTCTATTGTATTTATTATTTTGGGCATTTTCTGGCGTCAAATAGAGATAAAAAAGATACTAAAAAGCCCGGAATTCATTTTTTCTTGGATTATCGTAAACTGTAACATAATTATCTAAAACAATTACAAAAATACCCAAAATTTACAATTTTGTCGTAATTTGGTAAGAACTGCAATAGAATTTTGTAATAATAATAATAATGAAAAAGTGGATAATGTTTTAACTGATCCATACTGTGTACATATACCTAGAAGTCTTTACTGTCATCATTCTATATATTGTGAACTTCTATACTACCAGGGGTAATATAACAAGTGGTGTTCTCATTATCGATAATGATTTTATAAATACAACGAATTTCAACCCCAAAAATTAAATTTCCAAAGTTTACCACATTTATCTACGTACTTGTACGTACGTACTTATACTTGGAACACACTAACATTTTGGGTTATGTTTTTATTAGCCCCCGATTAGATTGTTCGTGGTATTTTCATGAAAATACAACAGTTGTATTATCAGCATTGTCAGTTATTAATATTGTCAATATTAATAGAAACCGCATTCTCATGACGTCACTGTTTTATGTACGAGTTATATTCCCTTCTATAATATTTTGTAGATATCAATGCAATTAACATTATCATTATTTAGTATTATCTTAGTTCTATTTAGAGTAAATCTCTCCTTCAATAAATATTCAGTACGACTTTAGAGCTCTTGCTGATAACACAATCTGAACGAATAAAATATCCACGTCGCTGTACCGCCCTCTTCGCACCACTTACCCTTACATTGAAATTACCCCCAAGAAAAGAACATCCCGCAATTCTCCTCACGTACCAACCCTTAAATCCCGGACCTAGCGAAACACGATAATTAACGCCCCTCCCCGCACGCACCCTTATAGCGCGGTGTCCCCATTAAAATTCACCCCCTAACCTGGAGACGTCCGGGCGAGGGGCCGGAAATAATCACAAAATCTCGAGCGCAGCGTTTTTTCGCCCTCCCCCGTCCCGTTTCCGGGTCTCTGGAACACGGCTGAGGGGGGTTGGGGGTACATAAATCGCGGGGCTTTACGATCTCCAGGCGCATCGATTCCTTCCCGCAGGAGAGCAGGGAGCCCGCAGGAAGCCGCGCTGGGGCTACCAGAAAACACACTTATCACAGGATGCTGAGGGATGATGATGACGTGGGGACGTTGGGGGGCTAATTGGACCCCGGCCAAGAGCGTAGCTAAATTATAAATTTGCCGCGGGGGTGCATGAACTGTGAGCGAGCAGTTGCACTTTGTGGGGTGAATTATTCAGGGATTTTGTGTGGAGTTGAGGTTGTAATGCGGTTTTGTGCAAACAATTATAACGTTAGTTAATATCACGGTTTTGTTTCATTAAATAATACTATAACTTGTACGCTATTAGTTTGTTTAATAGCCACTACCGCAATGAAGAGGCGTTTTTACACTTGTATTATACAAAATGTTATCTACGATCATGCGTTTGTTGCAAATTTTTCTGAGAATAATATTTCATTTTGAACCAGGCAATGACCCAACAAGTAATAACTTTCTAAGGCCCGTATCTACAGTCCGTACTTGAGCTTGAGCTCAACTCAAGTCCTATATTTGCGTATATTTGGTTGCGTTTGGTGCATAGCCGTTTGTAGAAAATACGCAACCAAATGTACGACTTGAGTCGAACTCATGCTCAAGTACAAATTATAGATACCGGCCTAAACTTGTATTTTAAGTAACCATTATCATCGAGATAAATTATCGTAAAATAACTGCTTCCGATTTTCTTATAGTTATTTTTTTGCAATTCTTCTGATGACCTATCTATACATTACGCAATTTGGTGTGGCCCTAGGTCCGTTGCCCTTGGCGCGATTTCTGGGTCATGGAGACATATGTGGGCCGGCGCCTTGCGTCCTTGCCAATTCGGCGTCTTCAGACTTGGGCGCCCACAGAAAAAGTGTGAGGCGACCGAGTTCGGTATTGAAACCGACGACCGACTGCCAGGAGCCTTCGGTGTTATCGCCCGGAAAAAGTGCACCCGATAAATTCGGCAATAAAAAGTTTCCCAAGTTAAATTTGGGGCAGAGTCTCACCTTGCATTATTGATTACCACAATCTGGCTCAGAGAAAATTGGAGCAGGTACACAGATCTTACAACAAATCAAAGAAGTTTGCGATCAGCAACAAATCAATTTAATGAGAGCTCAGCAAGGATTCTAATTAATTTAATTAAATGATATAATATAATCAATATAATATATTTGTTAATATATATATATATATATATATATATATATATATATATATATATATATATATATATATATATATATATATATATATATATATATATATATATATATATATGTGTGTTTCATTGAATGTATTAAAAAAATATCAATGAATTAAGTGGACGTTCCACGGTTTGCAATTTAGATAGATTCTTGTGATATAATGATGGGTGATAGAAATAATAACATACCGGTTATATAATAAGTTTATTTAACAGTGTCCATAAAAAATGATGCAATTACGGAATTACAAATAAAATCTCGTCCTCCTCTGTCAAGCAAATTTACAAATTTGCAAAGTACACTTGGCTCTTCGATATCTTATATCGTTATCGTCCGCCGTTCCAATTTGTCCCTTATTTATTTACGTGTCGATTTTATTGCCGCTCCGTGCCGTTTATTATTGCGACTGCTTTTACGCCCCACGTTCCAGACCGTTGCAAATTGTTTCCGACGCGTGTTTCTGTTTTCCGCCAAGTTCTCAGAGGACATCGCAAATCGATAATGATGGCAATACATTTAACAAGAATCTTGACTTGGAACAAAAAAATGTATAAAAGAACATCATGAGAAGTGAAACAGTACCGTGGAAAGCTGAAATTGCGCCTAGTGCGATATATAATTCTGCCGTCTCTACCCCAAACAGAGCTATATTAATTATTACTGCTCATATTAATGCTAGACATCTTTGCTAGACAGCGCAACTAATCAAATCCACTAATTACCATTCTAGTATGCGAAATGGACCAATCAAAATAATATATCGCAGATATTTAAGCATGGAGCACCTTAAGACGCAGGTGACGCAGGGCAGCGCAGTGCAGCGCAGCGTAATTATTTGCGCAGACAATAATAAAAGCAAGAGTGGTGATCCTGCCTTTCTTGTTGGCTGCAAACATTACTGCACTGCGCTGCACTGCGCTGCCCTGCGTTGCCCTGCGTTACAATAGCTCACAATCCAGATGGCAAAAACCACAGTTTAAGCGTCCTCGAGGTAGACCGCGCAAAGATGAATCATTAAAAAAAAAACCCAAGACACAAACGCAGGAGGAACCATCGCACCAGGTACACCTCAACACTAAAAACACACAACATACAAATACACACACACTCACAAATACACAACTGGACCATATGAAACGAATAACACAAAAAGCCTTCACACATGCATATTTCATTAACACTACCGGGAACATTTCAAGATCGCAATTATCCGACATGTGGACGAAAGACAACACCACGTTAAAAGACGTTATCTTACAAACAAAATACGGCTTCTTAATAAAATCAGATGAAACGAAGGACACTATTATTACAAAACTTGAATCCCTAAAAATCAATAAAACAATTACAAGCTTTAAAGAAACAAATACAGTCCCTTATCACAAGGAAAAGCCAAACACACCCACATATTCTGCCATAATCACAACAGTCGAACCCGATATTATAGACACTGAAATAAGTACATACCTTACATCACTCAATATCACACACCGCTACTGCAAACGAATAATTGCCAAAGCAAACGACCTGCCGACCTGGAAGATCAGAATCATCACCGACTGTATCACTTCATACGAACAACTTGTACATGATGGTCTCTTCTACAAAAGCAAACACTATCCAGTAATTGAGAGCCTACCACCTCCCCCCATACCTATTCCCTGTGGGAAATGCCACACATTTGACCATGCAACCGCAGATTGCAAAAACACCACTGCCTGCAATAAATGCAAAGGCCCCCACCATACCTCCAAATGTACATCACCTCTACCAGAAAAATGCCCTTCATGCGAATCAACAGAACATGCCGCTTGGTCGATGAAATGTCCAAACCGACCAACAAAACCTATTGAGGGCATACCAAACGCACAAATTAAATCACTTAACAAGAAATCCCAGGAATTGCCACCCAACTTAACCCTAAATAGCAGGATACATAAACCTGTAACAATACACGACGAAATTATTAACATAGTCATACATAAAATTAACAAACCAAAACATACAGACCGAGCCAAATTAATCCAAGCGCTGAAAAAAAGATTTATAGACAACTATAGGGTAGATATCAATATCTCTTTCTCAGGAAATAGATTGTATATCATAATGCATGACCTCGAAACACCCGAACTGGCATCACCCACAGAACCCACACATGGCATTCAAATAAGCAGAGCTCAAAATTAAATTTATCTATGCAAATATCAACAGTTACATCCTCAAGAAACACCTAATCAACAATTATATCGAAGAAAATGGCACAACCGGCACTCTTTTTGTAGAAACCAAATCATCCATCAATACACCCATGAGCTATAGAAACTGGAAGATCATACAACAGCACGGGAATAAAATAACAAACAAGCCCAGGGGTGGCGCTCTAGCGCAAATACACCCTAAACTGGTCACTACAAGAGAAAATCCTCCCAAAATGAATAACCCTCTAAACGACGCACTACACATAAAAATCAAATATCACGATGACTACCTCCATATCATCCTAGTATATATACACCCCACAGCTAGAATTGAGGAGACAATATTCAAAAAAGCATCGCAATACAAATACTGCATCGTAATCGGTGATTTTAATGTAAATTCGTCAGTCAAACGAAAACAACTGAAAAACTTCCTAAACAACTCGGACTTTATACAACAAAAAACTACATCTACCTTTGTGATGGCCAACAACAATAACTCAACGCCGGACATAATACTATACACAGCGAGCATGAAAAGCCTTATTAGCAAAGTGAAAGTCGTACCAGACCTCTGCAGCGACCACTTAGCCCTGGAATTTGAAGTAACAACTCCAAACCATAACATCCTGATCGACCCCCAATCAACACGCCCTAATTATAAAAAATGTGATATTGCAAGTGTAAACGAAGAACTGACCAGATACCTGGAGAACTCAGCACATTCCCCTATATCGAAGGAAACTATAAAAAAAATCCTCAAACATACAGAACATATAATCCGTCTGAATACGCCAAACGTGAAAATAAACTATTATACACACAACATACCACCGTTCATAAAAGCATTAATTAAGGAAAAGCGAAAACTCTACCGAGAATTCAAAAGGACGGAATGCAGAGAGCTGAAACGAACTTTCAACAAGCTAAACAACGATATACACAACTTAATACTACAATTCAAAACCGACAACTGGCTACAAAAGTGCGAAAACCTTAATGCAACAAAGGGGAAAATATTCTGGAGAGACATCAAATGCATGACAAAATACAAAGAATCCAAACTGAACTACCCCATTAAAATGAACAATAAAGAAATTGAAAATGATCATGAAAAAGCGGAAGCACTAGCCGCACATTTTGCTACAGCCTACAAAGTCGATAACAACCCCTTATACAACAACGACAAATTTAAGGAAATCAACAAATGGCACCAGGAATTTACAAACGATAAATCACACGAGCGGGACATCGAAATCACTGAAGACGAATATTATGAGATCCTCTACAGTGGAAAAAACAGTTCACCCGGACAAGATAACATCACAAAAGCCATCCTACGAAACTTAAATCCGACCATCCATAACTACATCCGGAAAATATACAACTATTGTCTAAGTAACACCCACTTCCCCGAAGAATGGAAAACTGGTGTAATAATACCTATCAAGAAACTCAACTGTGACCCAACGCTGATAAGCAACTTCAGACCCATCACCCTACTACCAGTTATGGGAAAAAACCTAGAAATCTACATCAAAAATAAAATAGAGGAAGCAACGACAGGAGTTGTGCCACCTTACCAATTTGGATTCCGCAAACAAAAGGGTACAACACTCCCCATCACCATCGCGCTAAACAACATACAACACAACTATAAACTAGGCAATGCAAGTGCATGCCTAATGCTAGACATCAACAAAGCATTCGATAGCGTATCCCATCCATCACTCATATATAAACTACACGCAGTCCAGGTACCAAAACAACTCACCCTGTTAGTAAACGAAGTGCTGAAAAACCGCAAAAGCAAAATAAAAATAAATAATCATCTCTCCGACCCGTTTGGAATTGAACAAGGTGTCCCACAAGGTTCGCCCCTATCGCCTACATTATTCAACTTGTACTGTCACGATATATATAATGCAAACCCTGAATATTTCAACCCCAACTGTTACATCCTACAATACGCAGATGACACAGCGTTAATATCACACCATAACTCCATTGACAAAGCAGTAAATCAATTACAAAGCCTTATCAACAACACCACAGAATGGTTCCTTAATTGGCGACTACTACCAAACCCAGAAAAATCTCACCTCCTACTACATCACCACCGAATCGAAACCAATTCACCTTACATCACCCTCTTAAATCAAGACGTCTTCCCTGAATCATCGGTTAAGTATCTGGGAATAACCATAGACAGTGCCACCACACTACAAGAACACACGTCTTACATCAAGAAACAAATAACAAAACGAGCGAAATATTTCAACAGCCTAAGGCTAAATAACTCTGGCATAAACATAAAAACGGCTTCGCGGATCTACAAAGTCACCTGCAGACCACTTCTGGATTACAGCTGCATAGCGTACCTCAACTCCAACAAGAGCGTCCTCACCAACTTAAAAAGAGCAGAGACTATTGCACTACGTAAAATAACTAAACTGAGACACCCTCATAACCCAGTGCACAATCCATCCAATCAATTACTATACAACAAGACCCGCATACAACCCATCCAAGAAAGAATAAAATATCTGTCACAGCGATTCATCAATAAAGACTCAAATAAAACCATCATCACTCAATTCACCCCAGCCACCACAGACATCTGGAAAAGAAAAAAACCCAAAGCCACCATTAAAGAGATACTGTATTCCCTGGAAATGGACTAAACCAAGGACAATGACCATCAAGGGCGGAAGGACTCCGGTCGATAGCCCTTTGCCAGGACCAAAACATCTAATACCATACCAATATATACATAAATATTACGAAATGTAGCCCTGGCAATAAATTTCTTATTCTTCTTCTTAGAAATGTTTTATTGAAACATGTCTGAATTATTTATTCAATTTATTTATACAATTGTATTTTGATAAAACTTCTTAGAAATGTGTAGAAAACTAACACAAATATTTTACATATTTTAAAAATAGCGAAACATTTAAGAGCTGTAATTTCAATATTATAGTAGGCCCGAGGTGAGCTGACAATGACTCATCACTCCATATTGCCGGAATTCGACGTACGTGTCGTATTTTATTTGACTCTATTACGTTTACATTAAACATGCGAACGAGCATAGAAAACGCGTTTAATTGTTCGAAAAAACATGAGTCATTGTCAGCTCTCGTCGGGCTACTACAGCCAGAATTTAATATTATTTAGAGCAACTAGGAAATTGATATAAAGAATATTAAAATGTTATTGTTAATATGTAACTTATGTAACAACTAATGCAACTAACAAATGTTAATATTACTTTGTTTATTTGTAACGTACAGTCATGCAAAAATATAGTACAAGAAATTAGGTTACAATAGCAATATTATATAGCAATGTCAATTTGTTTGTAATTGTTTGTTGGTTGCATGACTGTACATTATTTTATTGCATAAACAATATAGCATGCTACTATGTACTACTAAAATGGGACTTATTAAAAAACGTCAGATTACTATCACATTTAGGTGAAAATACTGAATTAAATTTAAGAAAATATTTTTAAATCCTGAAAAAAATGTACTGAAAGATTTTTCTGTTAAAATAATGTTAAAAAGAGGATAAAGGATAGAAAGCCAGGAGGATTCAAGAATAGGACAGATAAAGCGGAAAAATCGTTTTTCTCGAGAGGACTTAAGCTATATAATAACATGTCCTGTCACATAAAAAATTAGATCAATTTTCAAAGTATAAAGCTCTGGTGAGGGAATGCGTGTTCAAATTGATATGTTAATATGAAAACCGTAGTTGCTATTTGTGAATTTTCTTTTGTTGTTTTGTTGTAATTTTGAATATTATGTAGCGTTTCTTGCTAATAAGTATTCTTTATTATTATTAAGAAAATAGTACCGAAAAATTATTCTGTTATAAAATAATTAATGTAAAAACACTCCAAGTTACTAAATGGATAGTCGTATTAAAAATAATATTTCAGCCAATCCAACTGTAGAATTTATTTTAAAAGTTTGAGTACAATTCAATTTTGGTAGAAAATGTTAAAAACTTGATTTCAATGATTTCAACTCATAAACAGTTTAGGTGAACATTTTTTAACAATAACAACAAAACAATTTCACACACCTGATTCGTGATTGATGGATTTTGTTGTTATTATGGTTTTTATCATTAAAAATATTCCACAAATGTGTGCAAAATTGTGTGATCAAAATAATATTGCACTAATTTCTAATGTTTATTCCATTAGTTGCATAGGGTCAAAAATGTTGCACAGTTCTATAATTTTGCAGTAATTTTAATAAAATGTCAATTGGGTATTGATTCTAGATAAATAACTCAAAATCAGCGGAAAGACCCCATATGGGGTCGATAGCCCAATAAAGACCGATTATATATATATATATATATATATACATATAACTCAAAATCAATTGTTAGAAAATAATGTGCTCGTAGCTAATTTCTGGAACACAAATTGCTCGAAGTACATTTTAGGTACCGAAACACGCAATTACTCGAATGTAAATTGCTCGAAAAATATAACCTAACCTAACCTATCCCCACCTAAATTAAGTTTAACTAACCTAACAATTTCGTACACGTGATTCGTGATTAATGGATTTTCTTGTTCATTTGATCAGCAAAAATGTTTAACAAACTTGTACAAAATTGTACGATCAAACTAATATTACACTAATATCCAAGGATAGTTCCATTAGTTGCTTAGGGTCAAAAAAGTTGAACAGCTCTATAATGTTGCAGTAGTTTTATTAAAATGTCAATTGTGTATTGATTCTAGATAAATTACTCTAAATCAATTGCTCGAAAACGATTTGCTCGTAGCTATTTTTTCGAAAACAAATTGCTTGAAGTACAATTTACTCGAAAAACACAATTACTCGAATGTAAATTGCTCGAAAAATATAACCTAACCTGGCTTAATCTGACCTATATTAACCTAAACTAACCTATCTAAACTAACCTGACCTAGCATTTTCGATCAAAGTTACTTTCGAGAAATTAGATGAAAGTTATTTAGGGGAATTATATATTTTCGAGAAATTATTTTCAAGCAAACTGATTTCGAGTAATTTCATACGAGATATTTACCGAGTACCTTATTTATTAATGGTTAGTGGAACAAGTAATGTTGATAGTAAAGTATTGTATAAGTAGTAAACATAATTTTGGATACATTATGATTGTAAATTAGATAGTTAAAAAAATGTTTTGGTCGAAAATTCCTCGAACATTGTAACAATTCATTTAGTTAATTATTAATGTCCTTAGGATATCAATGGCTGGAAACTGCAATTTGTTTCATTGTTGCATTGTACATGATTTTATAGCATAAACAATAGTATGCACTATTTTGTGCATCTACAATAAATAATATAAAGTAGTATTTTAGTACTACTATGTACTACTAAAATGGTACTTATTAAAAAACGTAAGATTACTATGACATTTTGGTGAAAATTGTAGAAAATATTTCAAAATCCTGAGGAAGCATTTTTCTGTTAAAGTATTGTTAAAAAAGGGTATTGGATAGAAAACCAGATAAAAGCAAATATTTAAGGGCTTGAAAACCAAGAACAATATAGAACCGAAAAAATATTCTGTTAAAATATTATTAAAGCAAATACACTCCTCAGAGTTAAATCAAAGTTACTAAATGGACAATCGTATTAAAAATTATATTTAAGCTAATCCAACTGTAGAATATATTTAAAAAGGGTGAGTACAATCAATATTTAAAAAATCCAGAAAAAAAATAGAAGCATATCATTTGTTTATCGTTTAAATTGAATTTAAAAATGAATTGTAATAATTAACAAAATATCGGACTGAATAGTGATATTTAAAAAAATGTCGATAAGTTGACTTTATTATTATAAATGTATATTATCTATAATTACTCTTGTCTGGTTTCATATGTATATTTTATCAGTTTCCTGACATGTGTTTGGCTTATTCAGCCATTTACAAAGGAATGAATGAAGGAGAAAGGCCATTTTATATGTGTTTACAATACAATTTATTTGCTCTCCTCAGCTTATTGGGCCATAGTAGATAGGCTAAGGGAGTTTTGCATCAATTTCCCATAAGGATTTACATAGGGGTCTAAATTTACTCTTTTTTAGCTACTTGAATTGTTTAAATACCTGTGTGAGCTATCTAAATAGCTGCTTGACCAGCTTAAATAGCTGCTTTACCTGCTTAAATAACTGATAAAGCTGTCTAAATAGCTGCTTAAGCAGACTAAATAGCTGCTTAAGCAGACTACATAGCTGCTTAAGCAGACTACATAGCTGCTTAAGCAGACTAAATAGCTGCTTAAGCAGGCTAAATAGTTGCTTAACCAGCTTAAATAACAGCTCGATTGGTTAAATAGCTGCTTAAGCTGTCTAAATAGCTGCTTAAGCTGTCTAAATAGCTGGTTACAACTGTCTAAATAGCTGCTTGACCTGCTTACATGGTTACTTGAGCTGCTTACATATCTATTTAGACAGCTCAAACAGCGCAAGTATCTAAAAAAAATAATTTAGGCGTACTCTCATTTTCATTTGAAAAATCTGGGAAATTTATTGATGAGGAATTTTCAGTTTTTTGCGAATTTTCAAAGACCTAATCTTGAAGAGTGCACACAATATTGCTTACAATACAATTTATTTCCTCTCCTCACCTTTTTGGGCCATAGTAGATAGGCTAAGGAAGTTTTGCAGCAATTTCAAATAAGGATTTACATAGGGGTCTAAATTCACTTTTTTTTTAGCTACTTGAGTTGTTTAAATGCCTGTTTGAGCTGGCTAAATAGCTGCTTGACCAGCTTGACAAGCTGCTTTACCTGCTTAAATAACTGCTTAAGCTGTCTAAATAGCTGCTTATGTTGACTAAATAGCTGATTGACCAGCCTAAATAGCTGCTTAAGCTATCTAAGTAGCTGGTTAAGCTGTCTAAATAGCTGCTTGAGCTGCTTACATGGTTGCTTGAGCTACTTAAACAGCTATTTAGACATCTTAAATAGCTATTTAAGCTGTCTAAATAGCTGCTTGAGCTGCTTACATGCTTGCTTGAGCTGCTGAAATAGCTATTTAGACAGCTCAAACAGCTATTTAAACAGCGCAAGTACCCAAAAAAATAAATTTAGACGTACTCTCATTTTCATTTGAAAAATCTGGGAAATCTATTGATGAGGAATTTGGTTCTTTGAGAAAATGCAAAACACTGCAAATGGTCCATCGATAGTTTTTGTATCAATTTTATAAGTTTGCAAAGTAAAGAAAATAAAGTATTTGCAGGATTTGCAGGAGGAACTATTCAAATTCACTATTATTTAGAGAATACATTATCATACATGAATACATATACGAAGGTGAAAAACACGAAAGTCTTTTCTGCAACAGCTATTATAAAAAAAATCATCTTACATTGTACCAATTGTATCATTAACTTGTTTTTAAAATTTTCAACTTCTTTCGAATTATTATTGCATGTTGACTTTCAAGTAAAATAATTTAATTTTATGGTTCTTTGAGAAAATGTAAAAAAATTGAAAATGCTCCATCGATAGTTTTCTATCATTTTTAAATGAAAATGAAATACATAGAAGAGAGATATTCAATGAAATGGTTTTATGTGTTCATCTGAAGAAAAAACATTCTGAGTACAACTTCAATTCAGTTTTAGTGAAGATTCTTTATAAGCAGAACCACCAATCAAATTCATCAATTACTTATTAGTGTACGAAATTAACCAATCATATTTTAGAGATTCGACGAGGACTTATTAAGACAGCTCAAACAGCTATTTAAACAGCACGAGTAGCTAAAAATATGAATTTAGACGTGCTCTCATTTTCATTTGAAAAATCTGGGAAATCTATTGATGAGGAATTTTTAGTTTTTTGCAAATTTTCAATGACCTAATCTTAAAGATTGCACACACATTTTGAGACGATTGGTTTTTTGTTTCTTGAGAAAAAAGATGGTTTTGAAGTAAAAATAAGTATTATATCCAGTATATCTATATTCATGTTTTGTCATATGAAAACATTTTAACATCCTGGATATTTCTATTCTTGGGTTCTTGAGAAAAAAAAATAGTTTTTGTTGTACAGAGCCATTATAGGGCAAACTATCATATACAGTTTATTCATATTCATGTTTTGTCACAAGAAAACATTTACAAAATCCTGAAATCTGCATTCTTCTGAAACTTCGATGTACTCTAATTTTCCTGGGAAAACTATCGATAGGGTATTTTCAGTTTTTTTGCATATTCTCAAAAAATAATCTTAAAGGTTGCACACATAAAATTTGAGTCGCTTTGATATTGTATTTTTTGTGAAAAAAATTATTTTGTTGTACAGAGCACTTATGGGGAAACGTATTATATCCAGTGTATTTATATTCATGTTTTGTCACATGAAAACATTTCAAAATCCTGGATATTTCAATTCTTGGGTTCTTGAGAAAAAAAATGTTTTTATTGTACTGAGCAGTTATGGGGCAAACTATCATATCCAGTTTATTCATATTCATGTTTTATTATATGAAAACATTTCAAAAATCCCGTATATTTGTATTCTTGTGTTCTTGAGAGAAAAAAAAAGTTTTGTTGTACAGAGCAATTATGGGGCAAACTAGCATATCCAGTTTATTGAAATTCATGTTTTATAATATGAAAAATTTCAAAAATACTGGATATTTGTATTCTTGGGTTTTTGAGAAAAAAAAAGTTTTTGTTGTGCAGGGCAGTTATGGGGCAAACTAGCATATCCAGTATATTCATATTCATGTTTTATCACATGAAAACATTTACAAAATCCTGAAATCTGTATTCTTCTGAAACGTCGATGTACTCTAATTTTCCATATAAATTCATATTTTTTATTCATTAAGATCCATAGTAACTTTCAACTAAGAAATATTGCAAATCATAATTATTACAATTTGAGTTTTGACATAGCTCAAACAGATATTTAAACAACGCAAGTAGCTAAACAAAAATGAATTTAGACCCCTACGTAAATCCTTATGGTAAATTGCCGCAGAACTCCCTTAGCCTATCTACTATGGCCCAAAAAGGTGAGGAGAGCAAATAAATTGTATTGTAAACACATATAAAATGGCTTTCCTCCTTCATTCATTCCATTGAAAATCCTATCTACTGGCTATTTTCATAAAGAATAAATAAATGTATGTTTATTTAGTTATCAATTACGACCTTCTGCTTCTGCTGCTATGGCTAATTACCATCACCTGGGAATGTCCTAGTATACATGTGGATTTGGCCAAGATTGAAGCCATTATTTGTATTTCATTTTGAATTAATTAAGTAACATAGCATTTATCTACTGAATCTATTCAATTAAATTTTAAAATTAATAACAAAAAATCATTACTTAATTATTAATAATAATAGATATTTACTTTATTGCGAATGTGAAACTAAATATAATAAAAATTCCATATGGATGAAGCATAATCCACAAAAGCAAAATCTTCAGATGTGGTTTTTCGCTGTTGCGACGGTGATTAGCCATAGCAGCAGAAATTATTTAGAGATTAGTTAATTGATAATATAGAAATGTATTGCCATGGTTACGAATGCATATTTGCAAGTATAATAAAAACACTATAAATAAAATTATAAAAAATGTATGTAACATGGTCACCACCTTAAAACGATTATAGATAAAATCCTTGGAAGCAATAGTATAATAGATCTTCATTGGATAAACATACACAAAATATTTTTTGTCGTCACTTCGAAGGTAATTCTCTTTAGTTAGGCTTAACTTTAGGCTTAACTTTAGTTTAGTTTTAGTTAGAATTGATAAAATTTGTATGTAAATCATTAACTAATATTGTCAAACCAATATTTCTCACATTACTTTCAATTGAAAATAAAATTATATTAAATATCTGTAACATAGTCACCACCTTAAAACATTTATCCCTAGTAACCATCATATGGCACCACACAGGATGTTTAATCCTCACATCCTGAAAAACCTCCTCACGAAACTCACGAACTCCTCGCGGAAACTAACCACGAATCCTGAAAAAAAAACTCGTGAACCGCACGACCCGCACTCGCCAGCCACGACGCCCACACTGCCGCCGAAGTCACGAAATCCTGAAATCCTGAAAAACACCACCATTTACGTAACGGCGTCTGTTCCAGGATCTGGGGTGACCTAGAGACCCGGATTTTTGGCACGGACCGCGGGCGCCCGGAAACTTTCCCTCTCGGCGGCGGAGAGGAGGAAAACCAGACAGGATATGTCAGGAAACCGTGGAATCTGAATGCGGCGGATCGTGCGTGAAATCCGCGCCGCCCCCGGAAAAAAAACGCGTAAATTTCAGCCGCCGGAAGCATCGGGACGAATTTTCCAAGAGATGGACTTTTTTTCGCGCGGCTCGGCGAGTTTTCCGGGAGACGGGAGTTTTTGTGATGGTTCAAATGCGCCAGATTAAGTTTAACTGGCGTGACTGCTTCGGGTTTAAATGGTAATGCGGGCGTTAAACTTTGTAAAACTTGCAAAATTGGTACGCATAAACCTAGTAGGGCAAGTAATTATATTTCCTCATCGAATCTCTTTAATATGATTGGATAATTTCGCACACTGAAAAACAATTGATGGATTTGATTGGTCGTTCTGCTTATCAATAATCTTCACTAAAACTGATTGAAGTTTTAGTCAGAATGTTTGTGCTTCAGATGAAAACATAAAACCATTTCATTGAATATCTCTCTTATATGTATTTCATTTTCATTTAAAAATGATAGAATACTATCGATGGAGCATTGTCAGTTTTTTTACATTTTCTCAAAGAAACATAAAATTAAATTTTACTTAAAAATCAACATTCAACAATAATACGAAAGAAGTTGAAAATTTTAAAGAACAAGTTAATGATACAATTGGTACAATGTGAGATGATTTTTTTTCTTCTTTATAATAGCTGTTGCAGAAAAGACATTCGCGTTTTTCACCCTCGTATATGTTTGCATGTATCATAATGTATTCTCTAAATAAAAGTGAATTTGAATAGTTCCTCCTGCAAGTTCTGCAAATCCTTTATTTTCTTTACTTTACGATTTTATAAAATTGATAGAAAAACTACCAATGGACCATTTTCAGTTTTTTGCATTTTCTCAAATAACCATTCTTAAAGATAGCGCATATCAAATTTGAAATGATTTTGGGTTATTTACTGTGACAAAAAATAATAAAAGATTGAAAGATAAAAGCAAGTAATTTTATTAGTTTGTAGTTTTTCTACCATTTTCATTATTCTGGGAAACCTACCGATGAAGTTTTTAAGTTTTTTGCATTTTCATAAAGAACTATTCTTACAAATACACACATCAATTTTGAAACGATTTTGTTTTGTATTTTCTGTGAAAAACATTATTATATAAAATTGGATACAGACCAAGCAAGTTTGTAGTTTTTCTGTCATTTTCGACTATCGATGGAGCATTTTCAGTTTTTTCATTTTCTCAGAGAACCATTCTTAAAGATTGCACACATCAAATTTGAGACAATTTTGTGTATTTTTTACGGTGAGAAAAAAATTATAAAAAATTGGAATCAAAGATTGGATACAATAAAAATTCTGGGAAACCTATCCATGAAGTCTTTTCAGATATTTTAATATTCTTAAAGAAACATTCTTGCAGATTGCATATATCAAATTTGAGACACGTTTGTTTTCTATTTACGGTGAAAAAAAATTATTACAAAAGATTAGATACAGACCAAGCAAGTTTATTAGTTTGTAGGTTTTCTATCATTTTCTAGCTATCAATGGATCATTTTCAGTTCTTTTTAATTTTCTGTAAGAGCCACTCTTAAATATTGCACACATCAAATTTGAGACGATTTTGTGTTTTATTTTATACTGTGAAAAAATGTTATAAAAGATTGGATACAAAGCAAGCAATTTTATTAGTTTGTAGTTTTTCCACCATTTTCATTTAATAAGTCTCGGAAACATATCGATGACGTATTTTCAGTTTTTTTGAATTTCTTTAAAGAACCATTCTTACGGATTGCACACATATAATTTAAGACGCTTTTGTTTTGAATTAACTGTGAAAAAAATTATTATAAAAGATTGGATACAGACCAAGCAACTTTATTAGTTTGTAGTTTTTCTATCATTTTCTAACTATCGATGGAGCATTTTCAGTTTTTCTTTTCATTTTCTAAATGAACCATTTTTAAAGATTGCATACATCAATTTTGAGACGATTTTGGGTTTTTTTTTACTGTGGGAAAAAAATTATATAAGATAGAAAAGGAAACAATTTTATTAGATTTTAGTTTTTCAGCCATTTTCATTTAAAAATTATGGGAAACCTATCCATGAAGTATTTTTAGATATTTTAATATTCCTAAAGAAGCATTCTTACAGATTGCATATATCAAATTTGAGAGACATTTGTTTTATGTTTATTTAAAAAAAAAAATTATAAAAGATTGATATAGACCAAGCAAGTTCATTGGTTTGTAGTTTTTCTCTTATTTTCTTACTATCGATGGATCATTTTCAGTTGTTTTCATTTTCTAAAGGAACTACTCTTAAAGATTGCACACATCAAATTTGAGACGATTTTACGTTTTGTTTCTTACTGTGAAAATTATAAAAGATTGGATATAAAGCATAAAGCAATTTTATTAGTTTGTAGTTTTTCTACCATTTTCATTTAAAAATTTTGGGAAAACTATCGCAGGCGTATTTTTAGTTATTTTGCATTTTGTTAAAGAACCATGCTTACAGATTGCACCCATCAAATTTGAGATGCGTTTGTTTTGTATTTACTGTGAAAAAGATTACATATTATAAAAGATTGGATACAGACCAAGCATTTTTATTAGTTTGTAGTTATTCTATCATTTTCATAAAATTCTGGGAAAACTATCGATAGGGTATTTTCACTTTTTTACATATTCTCAAAAAACGAATCTCAATGGTTGCACACATAAAATATGTGGCGCTTTGATTTTGTATTTTTTGTGAAAAAAAAAATTGTTGTACAGAGCAGTTATGGGGAAAACTATTATAACCAGTATATTCATATTTATGTTTTTCCACATGAATATATGAAAACATTTCTCAAATCCAGAATATTTGTTCTTTGTTCAGAACTAATCTTAATGATTTCACACATATATTTTGACACAACTTGTTTTTTTTTTGTTTCTTGAGAAAAAAAAAGTTTTTGTTGTACAGAGCAGTTATGGGGTAAACTATTATATCCAGCGTAATCATATTCATGTTTTATCACATGAAATTTGAAAACATTTCTAAAATCTTGAATATTTATATTCTTTACAAGTGCCAATATATTTAATTTTATTTGAAAAAAATTTATTGCGTACATAATTTTCATTTATTTATAAAATCTATATACTCATACATATTTGAAATCAATCTATGAAACGTGACAAAACTTCTGAATAATAATGAAATGCCACTAGTATCTTAATTGCTGATTTTCTGTTAAGAGACGTAAGATAAATCCACATTAAAAATCTACAAAATTATGAGCTTTCTAAAAACCAATAAAAAAAATACATTTTTCCAGCAACTTTAAGAGACCTTTAGAGATCTTTAAGAGACACAAGATGAGTCTACAAAAAAATCTATAAAATAACTATTTTTCAAATCAATAAAAACGACATTTTTTTCAAAGACTTACTACTAGAATTTGCATTTTTCATCTTTTCCAAAATATACAAGAGAAGTCAATAAAATCCCACTAGTATCCTAATTGCTAATATTCCGTCAAGACATACAAGATAAGTCCACAAAAAATCTACAAAATTATAACCTTTTTAAAAATCAATAAAAGACGACATTTTTTCTAACGACTTGCTACTCGAAATTTAATAGCTGCCTTTATTCTAAACGATACAAGAGAAATTTCATAAAATGCCACTAGTGGTGTCTTAATTGCTGATTTTCCGTTAAGATATACAAGATAAGTCCTCTAAGAAAAATCTACAAAATTGTAACCTTTTTAAAAATCGATGAAACACGATATTTTTTCGAACGACTTACTAATAAAATGTCAATAGCTGACTTTCCAAAGGATACAAGAGAAGTCAATAAAATGCCACTAGTATCTTAATTTCTGATTTTTCTTAAAGAGGCACTAGATAAAAAATCTAGGAAAACTATCGATGTGAAATTTTCAGGGTTTTTTTTGCATATTTTCAAAGAACTAATCTTAAAGATTGCACACATACATTTTGAGACGATTTCGTTCTTTGTTTCTTGAGATAAAAGATGGTTTTGTTGTAACGATCAGTTATGGGGCTAACTATTATATCCAGTTTATTCATATTCATGTTTTATCACATGAAAACATTTACAAAATCCTGAATACCTGTATTCTTCTGAAACGTCGATATAATCTAATTTGCCATATAAATTCAAAAATTTTATTCATTAAGATCCATATTAACTTTCAACTGAGGAATATTGCAAATCATAATTATTACAATTTGAGTTTGTTTACTTTTAATCAATTAAAATAGAGGAACTTCCTTGCTCTGCAGTTTCCCGATCTCCGCGAAATTCGCTGAGCAAATTACTTTTCTTCATTAGCAGCGAGATCTCACTGAGAAGGGGTGGAAGTAATCAAAAGTTCGTCGAACTGCTTCACGTCGGAATCTTGCACTCTCCGCTTGGCCCCTTAATTAATTAACCTTATGATCGAAGCAGTTATTCCTGCAATTTCTTTTCGTACAATATTTAACCCTGATTAATGGCGTGATTAATGTCTCTAACGCAGACGGATTATCAAGAAAAATTACCTCCGAATACTATTAATTACATAACTTTGGTAAATATGGAAAGTTTGTTTTAATTATTTTTTCGAAAAAACTATTAATTAGTTATTAGGAAAGTTATGACAGTAAAGTCACTGATATAGTGGGATATAATTTTATGACACTACAAAAAAAATAGAAGCGCTAATGCCCATAGATGGTGATTCGCTCACCATAACAGGAAAAAAATGTAAAAAAAATTGAAGCGCAACTAATTTTGAATATTTTGATGTTAAATATCTAAAAGTTGCGAATAACACAAGTCAACACTGATTTTTTTTTTTCTGAAATTTAATTACAATTTCTATTTATTGTGATATATCTTGTGACCTCACGTATCATCTGTACGTCTAATAAAGGATTTATTATTATTATATTATTATTATTATTATACTCTATTAAATTCAATTTACTAATTAGCACTCAAGGGGCAAATTTTAAAGATAATTCAAGATTATTTAAATTTCTTTGTATATTATATTAAATTGGTCGATAGCCCAATAAAGATCGATTATATATATATATATATATATATATATATATATATATATATATATATATATATATATTAAATTAAAAATATTTCTTTACTAAAACGAAGTATTTTGCATCAAATTTTACTTAGAAGTCAGCATTCAATAATTATACGAAGGAAGTTAAAAACTTTAAATAATCAAGTGGTACAATGTGAGATATTCAGTTGATTCATAGTAGCTGTCGCAGAAAAGGTTGCGTTTTTTGTTGTACTCGGCTGTGCCTCGTTCAACAAAATTCACCCTCGTGCACAGAAGCACTACTTTACGAACTTGTATCATAAATAACTATGTCATGTATCATGACATAGTATCATGTATCAACGTTTTGGTACATTTTATCAATCTTCATTAAGCAAATAATTTATTTGCAGGATTTGCAAGAGGTAATATTCAAATTGACTATAGAGAACATTATGATGCATGAAACGAATTGATACCTTATGATACATGAAAAAAAGTATTAGTACATTACGATATATTAAATAAAAGTAATATTTTTTTTAATGTATCGTAATGTACCAATACTTTTTTTTTCCTGTATCATAAGGTATCAATTCGTTTCATGCATCATAATGTTCTCTAAAGCCAATTTGAATATTTCCTCATGCAAATCCTGCTAATAAATTATTTGCTTAATGAAGATTGATAAAATGTACCAAAACGTTAATTCTTTTGAAAGTTGCAATCATTAAATAATTTGTCGATGAATAAAAATGCCACTTTATAAATGGACCCAATAAAATGTTTATTATTCCACTCATGTGCTGCAAATGGATTTCCTGCATTGCTGCGACAGTTTGAAGTCAATTATCCCATTTTTCACGGTAAAAGCCACAGGGCAAATAAACCGCGTTTTCCCGAACACTCGGTTAGATTGAAAATCCAAACAAACTGCTAATTCCATATCACTTGATTCGCGAGCCCAATGGATGGCAAACACACGGCAGTATCGATCGAGGCTGGGGCTCATCGGGGCGCCAGTCAATGTGAGTACACACCGGAGTACACACGTGCATATGCAAACTCGCGTTTATGTGGGAGACAAAGGTTCATGTCCCTATTGTGTCAACATGAGTATGCATGGAGATTACATCTTTATGTATGTATTCCGCTTAGAAATATGCATAAATCAATTGTTTTTGATGTTTTTGGTTTTGACGTCGCCCTTTTTTCTGCTGCTATGGCTAATTACCGCCAATACAGAGGGGGCTACTTTTATATTTAATTAAAAATAGATTACTTCTACGATTCTATTATTATTAGAATGTCATGAATAATATTTACAATGCCTGAAATATTTTCTGAAAGAATCATGCGAGAAAAATTCTTCATTTTCAGTTGCAAATTATCAATTATATTGATTAACTATGTAATTATCGCTATGACCTCCGCACAAAACCTGACATTTATCCCAGACATTGTCATTTAAGTTGAGTGAAATTTCAATCAGACCCCCTTTTAATTTTCCCCTCTTCGCCAGGAACACCACCCGTAATTGGCAGTTGTGCGTTATTCAGCATCCGGATCCCCCCGCCGCCCCCTTGGGGGGAACCGGAAGAAAATCGATAGCCGGAAGCCCGGAAAGATGCGATCCGGGGCCCTTGTAATTGCGGCCCTAATAGGAAATGTCATCTTCCGCCCTCACACCCTCAATCCGCTCTCCGCGGAGTTACAGCCCACCAAGCCCACCGTAATTATCGGCTAACTACATGCAAATAGGCGACACACGATACTCGGTGTAAAGATTGCGGCGACGAGCCGTGGAATTATTTATGTGGAAATTGCGCTTATTACAGTGCAGTAGGTTAATTAAGTATTTAATGGGGGTGGCGTGTCTGAGTGTGTCGCTGGATGCATGGGGGGTGGGGAATTGCAAGGTTTCAGTGTTGAATTTCCGAGGCTCCCAATATATTTAGCACGACAGCTTTGCAATAAGTGGCATGCGAGGAACATGTGTAAAATGTATCGTTTATAATGCAATATCAGATTATCGTAATTTTTACAACATATACAAGTAGCCACATACTACTTTAAGGACATACAATTAAGGACATACAAAATATGCCAATCGATTCTGCAAAATCATTTGCATACCGAAAATATTTTTCTATAATTAAACGTATTTAAAATATTTATAAATAACGAGCTGAGGATGATGTAAATTTTCATCTCATGCCGGTCTCTGTGTAGTGATTGATTGATAGGAATCTGTCGGTTTTTAGAGGCGAAGCAGCCTCTGTTTTCCCTATTAATCATACGTCGCATTAATGTCGCCCATTGTACTCGTTCGTCATCCTGATATGAAAATTGCGCACACCAACTCCGCAGAGAAATAAAGACAATCATGCAATAAAAGGTAAAACGTGTGATGCAATATGCAGGATGCCGATATGCCATTCGAATTGATAAATCACAGTTAGTTTATGTGTCATCATTTTATTATATAATAACAGCAAAATCTGATATGACCGAATTACGAATTCCGAATACCGAATACGTTATTTTAGTGCAATCAAAACTACAATACTTAAATTATTGCAAAATATAACAATACAGAGTTAGACAAAAGTCTACATATAAATGGTTCGTTTAAGTTAGATTAGGTTAAATGATGTTATATTCGCTGAAGTTGGAGTTGTTTTCTAAATTAAAAATTTCGAATGACTATGAATTTTGTGACCAACATTATATATATGTTTTTGCACATCTATACATGGTGTGCCAAATTAAGTAGGCCACCATGGGTATCTTTCTTATTATTATATTACCACAGAAACTGCCATATGAATTTTATTTTGACACCATTTTTAAATGTGTTTATTTAACTCGAGTAACTTTTGTCTGAAACAGTTCTGCATAACTTTTATAACTTTCAAAATATTTGACTTAAAATTAATAATTAAAATTTCGATTTTCGTAGTTTTAGTAAGTAAAATAAACACATTATTCGGATTTTTGAAACTTGCAAAATATAATAATACAGAATTAGACAAAAGTCTACATATAACTGGTTAGGTTAAGTTAGATTAGGTTAGATTATGTTATATTTGCTGAGGTTGGGCTAGTTTTCTAAATTAAAAACTTCTAATAACTATCAATTTTGTTACCAACATTATATTTTTTGCACATCTATACAGGGTGTGCCAAATTAAGTTAGCCACCATGGGTATCTTTCTTATTATTATATTACCTCAGAAACCGACATATGAATTTTATTTTGACATCACTTTTAATCGTGTTTATTTAACTCGAGTAACTTTTGTCTGAAACATTCTGCATAACTTTCATAATTTCCAAAACATTTGACTTATAATTATTAATTAAAATTTCGAATTTCATATCTTTAGTAGGTATAATATCCATATTGTTCGAATTTTTGAAACTTTCACGACTGCATACGTTCCAACGGTCAAACTTTGCCCATTTAACCGAATCTATATCTTCAATAATAATAATAATAATAATTATTATTATTTAGCAGAAACCTACATACATATTCCAAAAAATTAATGAATAATATATAAGAAATATTAAGAAAGATACCAATGATGGTAGCCAAGTCAATTTGGGACATGCTGTACACAGGGTTGTCACTTTTACGACCCTACTATTAGGATCTATTAAACGGAAATATATACAGAGTTGGTCAAATAGAAGAAAAATTTTCTATTTTCATGCCTTTTAATATTCTGAAAAGAAATCCTGGATATCGTGCACAGTTCCTGAAATCTGAAAAACCGAAAAAATGCACTTTCTTTTTTCTTTTATAACTTGTTCTACTTTTGGAGGAAAATTTACGAAACTTGGCACTCTTACATTTTTAACGTGAGCTTTCTGTTAACAGTGCCAAACATTTTCTGCGCCAACTAGATGCCCATATTTTCATAGTCAACTTTTCATTTTCTTATAGCCGCCATATTGGATTTTAATAACATTAAAAAACGCGAAAAATTCCGATTTCAACCATGTGTAACACATGGGTTAATCTGACATTTTATACGATTCCACAAACGTCGAAAGGTTGTTGGATCAGGCTGTCTTCTTTCGGGATACAATTCACCACAAATTCTAGATGTGACTGTCGCATTTCTATAATTTCTTACATAGAGATTGTACATGTCAATTTTTTCATGTTGAGGATAATATCTTGCCATTTTTACTAATCAAAGACATTATCTCCATTTTTGCACTCTATACACAATAAAATTACTCAGAAGTTATTTTCTTTGTATGATGAAATGTCAGAATGGCAATTTGTATGGGATACAATTCACCATAAATTCTAGATGTGACTGTCGCATTTCTGTAATTTCTTACATAGAGATTGTACATGTCATTTTTTTTATGTTGAGGATAATATCTTGCTATTTTTACTAACCAACGATATTATCTCCTTTTTTGCACTTTATATACAATAAAATTACTCAGAAGTTATTTTCTTTGTATGAAGAAATGTCAGAATGGCAATTTGTTATTCCATGGTAACTTGATTTTTAGAGCAGTCCACACTTTGATTTTTGCAACAAATTTATAAATTATTGATTTTGGTTGGAAAATAATGTCAGATTATTTATGTGTTATACATGGCTGAAATCGGATTTTTTCGCTCTTTTGAATGCTATAAAAATCCAATATTGCGGTCATAAGAAAATTAAAAGTTGACTATGAAAATTTGGGCATCTGGTTGGCGCAGAAAATGTGTGGCATTGTCATCAGAAAGCCCACGTCGAAAAATGTAAGAGTGCCAAGTTCGTAAAATTTCCTTCAAAGGTAAAAAAGTTATAAAAGGAAAAGCAAAGTGCACTTTTTCAGTTTTTCAGCGATATTTCAGGAACTGTGTAAGATATCCCGGATTTCGTTTCAGTATATTGAAAGGAACAAAAATGAGAAACTTTTATCCCATTTGACCAACTCCATATATTTCCGATTAATACATCCTAATGGTGGGCGTCGTAAAAGTGACCACCTTGTATATCAATGTTGGTAGTTCCAGAACTATATTTGTACTTTATACCTTGTATAGTTATCTGATAGTTTATTTAAATCATTGTAGATTAATAAAAAATATACGTATCGCCAGTTATTATATATTATTTCTAAAATTCTAAATAACAAAAATATAATAATTTTATTCTAGACTTCAAATTTCGTTTTCCTCATCAATATCATCATCATTAGTACAGCCACTTCAGGTTGCACCCGACTTTCCCCAGTTTTCTGAGGTTGACTCTGTTTTCAATGTTTTCAAATATCACCAATATTTGTCAAAGTTTTTGATTTTGCTCTAGACTTCTAATTTTGTTTTCCTCATCAGTCATCATCATCATCATCATCAGTGCAGCCACTTTAGGTGGTAGCCGACTTTTCACAGTTTTCTGAGCTTGACTCTGTTTTCAATCCTTTCAAAAATCACCAATATTTGTCGAAATTTTTGATTTTGTTCTAGACGTCTAATTTCGTTTTCCTCATCAATATCATCATCATCATTAGTGCAGCCACTTTAGGTTGCACCCGACTTTCCCCAGTTTTCTGATGTTGACTGTGTTTTCACTGTTTTCAAAAATCACCAATACTTGTCATTTTTTAAAATTTTGTTCTAGACGTCTAATTTTGTTTTCCTCATCATTGTCATCATCATTATTAGTGCAGCCACTTTAGGTTGCACCCGACTTTCCTTAGTTTCCTGAGGTTAACTTAGGAACTTAACTCGTAACTGTTTTCACTGTTTTCAAAGATCACCAGTATTCGTCAAAAATTTCGATTTTGTTATCTCAAATTCGCAATTTAAAAAATTGTATTAGTACTTGTATACAGGGTGGTGCGTCGGGAAACCCACCATAGGAATTTACATGTAAAAATTTAAATCTTTTAATATTGTCCTCCTCAAATATTTTATAGAAAAACTGTAATGAACTCTTTTAAAGGGCAAATAATACTGCGTCAATTTACTTTTTATTTTCCTTTGTTCATAACCTAAAAATATCAATCAATAACCTTGTGCATGTATCAGTAATGTTTTGTAACCTTAAATTTTATAGTTACATTGCTACAAGTTTCTTATGTAAGTAATACTTATTCTGTGTTTTTAGAAGGTATTTATAAATATTTTATATTTTCTCATTTACTTGATTTTTTTCAATTACTGATGTCTGATACAACTTGCAAGAAAGCAATGTTTTATTCTTAACTATACTTTAATCCTTTTGCTAAATAATTTATTATTTTGTGCAAAGCTTTAAAAATAACGTGATTTTTGCAAATTATCAAATCTATGAATATGCAGTATTTTATAAATCAGTATTTGGAATTGCCACATTAATAATTACGTAATTATATAATCTACTGTAACAAAATTTTGAAAGCATATGAATCAATAACCAGGCTTTCAAATTCCGTAAACAGTTTACAAAAAAATCAAAATTCAAAAAAATCACATGGCATTAGGTAATATGGTGCCGGAGATCCTATGCTAGGTCAAGCGACGAATCCAAACACCATTATTCATTTGTGCAAAAGTTTAAAAACAACGTGATTTTTGCAAATTATGAAATCTATGAATATGCAGTATTTTATAAATCAATATTTGGAATTGCCACATTAATAATTACGAAATTATATAATCTACTGTAACAATTTTTTGACAGCATATTAACCAATAACCTGGCATTCAAATTCCGTAAACAGTTTGGAAAAAAATTAAAACGCAAAAAAAATACATGGGATTAGGTAATTTGTTGCCGGATATCCTATGCTAGGTCAAGCGACGAACCCAAACACCATAATTAATTTCATGTTATTTGCACCCAAAGCTAGTTTTGCTGACTTGGCTTGCTTAGCTTGCACAGAGACCTGGGTTCGAGCCCCAGTACAGGTAGTACATTTGTACGGAGAAACTAGTGCCATTCGCTATTGGGAACTCATTAACGGCGCTCTATAGATCAGGGGCGAATTTCTAGAGTTACAAGCCCTAACTCAATGCACACACTTACATAAATCACACGGCAGAAGGACCCTTTAGTCGATAGTAGTTAAGGATAACATCCCTGAGTCACTATACAGTAACAGTCATGTGAAGGACCTATGTGAATGGACTTCGATGCCCTAGTAGTGACTGTGGCACTACAACTGCACCAAATGGTAAGATATTTCGAAGTATCAAAGTTATTTAAATATCGAATAGCCAGCCTCGCTGGATACTTTAAGCAGTCAATCTATGACTCAGAGGTCTAGGGTTCGACTTCTGCTGAGCGTTATGGTTAATTTAATTGTAGTGTTATAGTATATAACGCCATTAGGCCGATATGTAGCAAATAACAGGCGCGGGTTGAAGTTTGTAAACCGAGGCGAAGCGAAGCGGAGCGGAGCGCAGCCGAGGTTTATATTCAACCAAGCCTGTTATTTGCATATAGGCCGTATGTTGTTCGATACATTTTGTAATACCTAAATTACAAAAACTGGTCAATTTATCAATATTAAATTTCAAAATTAATAAACTAGTTATCCAGGCGCAATTTGATACCATAGCAACATCAACGGTTCAAATACAAACAAACAAATCAAAGTGAAATTAGAAAAATAATGTCAGATGTGCAAAGTTCTTCGTTTTGTGGTATCCCCGAAGATGTACTAAATGAAGCAAATGCTGCCACAATCGATTTACTTCCCCAAAAAAGCAGCAGCATGTATGAGAAAGAATATGAAGACTTTATTGCTCATAAATTTGCGTTGTCATTTAAATAACGTCCACAGCCGTTATTATAACGGCCAAGGCCTTTACGCCTGTCATATCGATCAAGCAGACAGTACTGATAAATGTCAATAACACAGAGGTATTACAAAAAATGTATAACATTAAGTTTAACAAGCAAGTAAGGAAGGTACGGACTTTAAGCACTGGCTCCTCTGTGGCTTAGAGGTTTCGGGTTTGACTTCTGCTGCAGACTATAGACCTCACAAATATACATAAAGTATATTTTGTAGCTTCCTGTACATTTCCATAAATATAAGGTATTCATCGATCCGCATTTTCCCATCCTTCTGATATTTACAAGCAGGAGTAATCGTCCACTCAAATACCACACACGCACCACGTATCACACATCACGCGCGCGTACATGCCGTCTGCCTGTCAATATTTCAACGCCCCCCCCCCCCCCCCCCCCCCAAAGGAAATTATTCAGCTCCGCTCGCCCAGAGGGGACTTTCCTGCCGATTTTCTACATTATTTATAGGTAATTCGATGGAAAACAGCCGCGCCGCCGTGTCCGTAAATACTTCAGGAACAACAGGACGAAGGACGAAGCGCTGGAAGGGGCTGCGAGGAGCTTCCGCCTGCTTTGTTTTTCCGTCCTCGCCTCTGTCGCAAATCACGCGAGGAACTTCGAGTGGCTCGCCGAGATTACGGCAACTTCTACGACTGATGTTTTTTCACCCCCACACACAGGGCTGGAAGTGCCCGGAATTCAGTTGCCGGAGGTGTTTTATGATCTCTGAATCGACACACTTAAGAGGGAGCGGTAACAAGGATGCAAACATGCTCAATCAATAGACCTTGCAACTTTTTACTTAAAATCTTGTTACTTACTTTTTTTTAAATACATATACTGCTTGAATTCACGTCCAAATACGGAGCGAAAGGATGCCGTAACAAGAAATTTAAAGCCGAGTTACGTATCTGAGAATTTAAGTATTGTTTGTGCGTGTGTGTGTTGCGTAAGGGCACCGATATTCCAGTCAGTTGTGGTTGAAACACCGAACACAGGCGAGTTTCGACCAAAGAGGGACCGCGACAAATTATGACGTTAAGTCATTATGAACCACCTTGTATAATGTATAATGACCGGATGTACAGCCATCAGAAATTCTAATGTCAGTGCGGTGTGAGAAGGTTCTTTTATGCCGATAAGCTCCGTCATTGTCCAGCTGCCGCACATTTGTGGCTTCCGATAATGGCAGAGCTTATCGGAAAGGAAATATGCCTCTCGCCGTACTGACATTAGAATTTCCGATGGCTGTACAGCCACGGACTCTGGGAATAACGCGTCCATCTATCCGAGCAATCTGCTGTCCTTGTCTGGTCCCGCACGGTAGTAGCACGGCAGATAAGTATAGAAGACTGTTCGGACCGATGGATGGGTCATTCCCAGAGACCGTGGCTGTACATGTATTAAAAAAAAGAAAACTACATCAATTTTAAGTACGTTTTAGTTGTCGAAAATTACGCCAATCCTAAGAGCATCAAGACGCTGCACGTAAACCTCATACATTAGCAATTTCGATTATCATGCTAACCACAAACTTCCTCCAAATTCAACCCTCCGTTCTCAATTTTTCGCCTTATCTTAAGACGAATCGTCGTCATTATTTTAACAGTCTGCGTAAACCGGGCCCCTTCTCCCTGCCATATCCCGTGGAAAACGCACAGCAATAAAGCGCCCTTTATTATTCACGCGGGGTGATAAAAAAACATACCAACCCCAAATCCGCCGCCGAAGGTGGGAACTTCATCCATCCCTGGGGGCCCCACCGGCAAGAAATAAATAAGCGGAGCCTTAACCTTCACCGCGCAAGAGGTGCGGTATTATCAGGGATGCGGCCGAAGTGTTCCCGAGGATCGGTTTCGCCCTCAGGGCGGGATACAGGGGGAACCCCGCAGGATTCCGCAGGATGCAAATGAAGGGTGTAATGTTATAAGCTAATTTTATGATATGGTAATTTTTTATGGTATCCCATTATTATATATTTTTTTTAATATTGCTCCATAAAGTTCATAAAATACCTTTATTGAGTAAATGATATTTATATACAGTACGTCCCTGGATTGAGTTTACAAAAGGGATTTTTTTAAGTTTTACTTTTAAGTAAAAATTTATTGTAAATATTGTAAATGTGAATATGAACAAGTATGCACAAATATACAAAGCAATCCGCGGATGAAGGTTGTTGATTGGTTACCACGGGAGACAGGTGACTTCGTGCATAGACGCTTGGGGAATTAAATAATGGAAAGTCGAAAATAATCAACAAAGAGTTTGACGAGGGGGAGAGACGCGTGTGGATCGCGGATGGAGATGTTGCGATTCTAATACGAATACATTACAAAATATTAACGGGGTTTCAACGATTGGACATATTGCTGGAAGAAGACAGTCAACCAGGAGAGGAATTCAACGAGATAGGAGCCGTGACGGAGATATTCAAAGTCAGGACTTCAAGCCGCTCAACTTCGCACACAAAAGTATCTGGTTACTTTTGTGGGAATCAACAACGGATCAGACGGGAAAGCAGGGACAACAGGACGATGTAATCAAGGAACCACAAGAAGATAACTGCAAGTAGAAAGTTTGCGTAAAGTGCAAGAGTCATATTATCACATAAGTTGGCTTGTGTATCTAGGATTTATTTTGTTAATGTTGGTCATAGTTTATTATGTATTTAATAATTTTGTTTTCTATTGTTTTTGATTTGTTTGTTTAGTTCAGTTTATATTAGACGTTTTAATATTTGGTTATTTTCAATTCATTAAAGTATTTGAACAAAACTCTATTTAGTTATGATTGAACCTACTATTGAACCTGAGATAAGAGTAAATAAATAAAAACGTAACATTTTGTAGTCCCGAAAGTAGGGCAATGCAAAAACGTTACAATATATATATATATATATATATATATATATATATATATATATATGAGCGCTACAGGCCTTGGAGGTCATTGTCTTTATCGACAATCTGAGCCCATATTTCCTATCCTTAGTTATCTCTCTTCAGCCTTGCACTTTGAGAAGTTCTAAGTCTGCTTTAACATCGTTTTTCCACTGGGTTTTGGGTCTTCCTCTTGTTCAATTTCCACTTATTTCTAATGTCCATATGCTACTTGGAGTTCTCTGTTTTTTCGTTCTTACTAGGTGTCCTAGCCATCTTAGTCTTTGAGCTTTCACTACCCCCACAATTTCGGCATCTCCATACAGTTCTCTTATTTCCTGGTTTGTTAAATGCATTGTCCGTAAAAATGTTAGAGGAATTATAATTCCTGCTTGGTCTGAAACTACCAGTTCAGTTATTGAACCTTTGATTTATTTATACAGGGTGTTTGCAAAATCAAAATTTTTAGATGTTATTTTGACACTTATTTATTTACTATTTGCAAAAATAAAGTAAAATTACATCTAACAATATTATAGAAAAAAAAATCATTCAAACAATCCCCCAAATACAGAAAATAACACTGAAATTTAAAAAAATCGCCTCCGATATGCATTTGCATCGATAACTATTGAAGAAATACAAAACAGGATACAGAAGCTAGTAGTGAAAAAAACAAATGTCTTGGTGAACATTTCCAGAAAATTTCATTGAAGTGTTCACATTTTCATAGTACATATTTGAAATATTCATACATATCCATATCCCAATGAATTCCCCAAGTTTGCTAGGAAATTTCATAAAAAATCCTAAATATGTAGGATATCAATGAATATACAAGAAAAACGAAAATTGTGGTTATTGAATTTTCGTAAATATTTGGGAAAACCACAGAAAGTGCCTAAATGTACTAAACATGTGCTAAAATATTCTGAAACCTATGATGTGTAGAAACGCTCATTGTTTTCTCAAATTATAATAAATTATTAGAAAATTTCTAAAACTAATTTCCGTCTTTAAATGTGCTGAATATTGCAGAAAATACAACAAAATTATAAGCAAATTCATATAAATTTTGTAGAAAAAAAAGAGCATATAGCCTCAACTATTAAATATACTTAAAATTACGCGAGAATATGCAGGAAATTGTAGAACATTTCCAGAAAATTTAATTGAAGTGTTCACATTTTCATAGCACATATTTGAAATATTCATATATATCCATATCCCAAATAATTGCCCAAGTTTGATAGGAAATTTCATTAAATATTCGCAAATATGTACGGTATTAATGAAAATTGTGCTCATTGAATTTTCGTAAATATTTGGAAAAAACACACAAAGTGCCTAAAGGTACCAAACAAGTGCTAAATTATTGTGAAAACAATGAAATACAGAAACGTTAATAGTTTTCTGAAATTGTAATAAATATTTCAAAAAATTTCTAAAACCAATTTCCGTCTATAAATGTGCTGAATATTGCAGAAAGTACAACATAATTATAAGCAAATTCATATAAATTTTGTAGAAAAAAAAAGAGCATATAGCCTCAACTATTAAATATACTTAAAATTACGCGAAAATATGCAGGAAATTGTAGAACATTTCATTGTTCATATTTGAACATTGTACATATTTGAAATATTCATACATATCCATATCCCAAAGAATTCCCCAAGTTTGCTAGGAAATTTCATAAAAATTCCTAAATATGTAGGATATCAATGAATATACAAGAAAAACGAAAATTGTGGTTATAGAATTTTCGTAAATATTTGGGAAAACCACATAAAGTGCCTAAATGTACTAAACATGTGCTAAAATATTCTGAAACCTATGATGTGTAGAAACGCTCATTGTTTTCTTGAATTATAATAAATTATTAGAAAATTTCTAAAAATAATTTCCGTCTTTAAATATGCTGAATATTGTAGAAAGTACAAGAAAATTATAAGCAAATTCATATAAATTTTGTAGAAAAAAAGAGCATATAGCCTCAACTATTAAATATACTTAAAATTACGCGAAGATATGCAGGAAATTGTAGAACATTTCCAGAAAATTCAATTGAAGTGTTCACAATTTCATAGTACATATTTGAAATATTCATACATATCCATATCCCAAAGAATTCCTCAAGTTTGCTAGGGAATTTCATAAAAGTTCCTAACGCAAATATGTAGGATATTAATGAAAATACAAGAAAAAGAAAAATTGTGGTCATTGAATTTTCTTAAATATTTGCAAAAACCACACAAAGTGCTGAAATGTACCAAACAAGTGCTAAAATATTCTGAAAACAATGAAGTACAGAAACGTTCATAATTTTTTGAAATTGTAATAAATATTTCAGAAAATTTCTAAAACTAATTTCTGTTTTTAAATATGCTGAATATTGCAGAAAGTACAACAAAATTATAAGCAAATTTATATAAATTTTGTAGAAAAAAAAGAGCATATAGGCTCAACTAATAAATATATTAAAAATTACGTGAAAATATCGAGTAAATTGTAGGATATTTCCAGAAAATTCAATTGAAGTGTTCATGTTTTCATAGTACATATCCATATCCCAAAAAAATCCCCAAGTTTGCTAGGATATTCCTTCCACATTTTCCTATCTAGCGCCAGTTCTTTAGCTTCTCTGAACGATTTTCCTCTCTTCTCTAGTATTTTCCCTATCACATTGTCCCATGTCTCCTTTGGTCTGCCTCTGTTCCTTTTTCCTATCGCCTTTGCTTCCCATATCCTTTTTGTTGGCACAGATTCCTCCATTCTCTGTAGATGTCTCCACCATCCAAGTTACCTTCTTTCTATAAATTCGTCTATTGCCTCGATTCCCAGTTCTTCTCTTGTCTTTTCACTTCTTATTCTCTCTCTTAACGTTATCCCTTTAATTCTTTTTGACACTTTCATTTCAGCTGCCTCCATCTTCCTTTTGTCCTTCTATATCGGTCTATACACTGCTCTATACACTTTCATCTTATTATGCTTATTTATTCCCTTGTTGTTCATTAATGCCCTCCCCAATGCGTAGTTTATACGCTGTATAAACCCTCCCCAATGTGTAGTTTTCAGGAGTTCCACATCAGGCTTGAACTGTGTGAAGAAAATGGTGGCGGATAGTTTAAATGATGTTATTTTACTATTGTCAATATTTTTTATTTTTTTTATTTAGCCAACACCCTGTATAAATTAATAAATGTTTTAATAACTGAAATGGTAGTTTCAGACCAAGCAAGAATTTAATTTCGTATAAAATTTGTACTTGAATGTAAAAATTAAAAAAAAAAACGCTTGTCAACTCAATCCGGGAACATACTGTATATTACACCACATACACCAACAATATTGAAATATCTGAATTACACCAACAACATTGAAATATCTGAATTACACCAACAATATTGAAATATCTGAATTAAATATTTTTGTTCCAGCAGTTTTGATTCAGTACCTCTGATGCTAATTTTACCGTTTCATTTATGCTATAATCCAAAGATAAATTGTATTTTTGTAAGCTGATCTATAAACAGATTTGTGTATTTATTAACTGTATCTTTTTTATTGAGGTTTACAGAAATTGGAAGTCCTATATTTCTATATACAGAAATTGTTTATATAAAAATCCTAATGGTAATGGTAATAACATTAACAGTACGGATTATTATTATTATTATTATTATTAACAGGTTCCTAATGATTCAATTTGAATCTTCCAACAAATTGAAAAGTCCCGCTTTGAAAACGTATAGCCCTGCAAAGCTATAGAACTAAAAATTGAAAAAATGTTACATGCAAAATTGTAAAACTAAGCCGACGATTTGTTTACATCATGACAAAAGTCATGAATTTTTAATAAACAAATTCTTAAGCTCATTCAAAATTGTCTTGGAATTCATTAGTGAATATTTATTTTAGATAGAAAGCGTGAAGCAGTTCTGTTAGAATTCAATTATAGAAAAATTTAAATGATGATAGATATAATTGCAAATTTGATAACAATACTCACAATTTTAATAGTAATTATTGAAACAGTTTCGACAAAAATGAAAGACATTTTGACAGAACTGTTAAAAGAGAATAAAAATGAACTAATGAATGAGGGAATGGAGAATGTATTGTTGAATTTTTTTTTATTCTAGCTACTACTAAAACAAACAAAAAATACAAAAAGTACAAATTAAATTTATAATTCGACTATTTTAAATTTGCACCTAGACGTTGACATTTTGATAGTTATTATGCTAAATTTAAGTATAATTAGAAGTAAAAATATTTTATTTTTGTTAGTATTTTATCCATTTATCAGATATTTTTCATTTATATGCTGTCTGGTATTTTCTAGTATTTATTTATTTATTTTTCCCTACTAGTTTCGGCTTTATATTCAGCCATCATCAAGTGTTTTCAAAAACCTTCAAACTGAACGATACAAAATGTAAAATACAATCTTAAAACATATAATTTAATTTACAATAACACCTGACATGGCATAAATGCAAATTTTTCAGAAATAGTATTTTTCTGACAAAATTTAATTAAATATTATATACACTGTGTATCAGCCAAATAGAATAAATTCGATAATAAATAAATGGGGGCGTGTTCGAAAAAACGCTGGGACACGTCGATTGTTATTTTTTGTTGCGCATTTTTTTCAACAAAAACTTTTTATACAGGGTGTGTCATGTGACCGTGGCCAATACCAACTTTCTTATTTTAAATGCAACACCTGGTATATTATTCAATTTTTGTATTCTTCAGAAAATTCTAGACATATTTCATGTACAATGTCCTATACCTATCTTCAACTGTTTCGGAAATATTAAGTGTTTTCAGATTTATTGCAAAAATTAACATTAAAAAAAGAAAATTATTTGATTACAGAAATTCGTTACAACACACTCAAAAACTAATAAGTAATACTGTTTATTTCTTGATAATGTAAAAAAACAAAAAAAAAACAATAAATTTCAATGGAGATGTTCAAAATGCTCGCCGTGAACGTCTTGGCAACATCCTAATCTTAAATAGAAATTTCTTCTAACGTTACTCAACATCTCAGGCGTGACCGATCTAATCGCAAGCATTATTCGTCTTAATATACACACTTAATATTTCCGAAACAGTTGAAGATAGGTATAGGACATTGTATATGAAATATGTCTTGAATTTTCTGAAGAATCCAAAAATTGAATAATATACCAGATGTTGCATTTAAAATAAGAAAGTTGGTATTGGCCACGGTCACATGACACACCCTGTATAAAAAGTTTTTGTTGAAAAAAATGCGCAACTAAAAATAACAATCGACGTGTCCGAGCGTTTTTTCGAACACGTCCCCATTTATTTATTATTGAATTTATTCCATTTGGCTGATACACCCTGTATAATATATACAATTGCATGCTGCTGTTCTCGTATTAATAATAAATATCGAAACGATAATTTCTAAAATAATAAATAATAATAACAAATTTTCACGTGGAGAGGAAAAATACAGCGATATTTACAGCTATAGATTAAAATATCTTTGAAACCTCATCGGTAAAAAAAATTAAATGTTACATTTATTTATAAAAAGAATAGCAATTAGTTTCAAACTCAAAATTGGGCATGGACATTTTTGTAATACATTAATCATGGTTTGGCGAACTGTACTATAGGCTTAATAAAATGTTGAAACATGTTCAGATCCATTCTGATTATAGGTGAAATCAACAGGTGAGGTCAGCACTATCAGTGTTTTTACACTACCTTATAGTGCTGACCTCACCTGTTGATTAATAAAATGTGCAGAAAGAAAGAGTTTAAACTCAAAATTGGACATGGACATTTTTGTTATACATTAATCATGGTTTGGCGAACTGTGCTATGGGCTAAATAAAATGTTGAAACGTGTTTAAATCCATTCTGATTATAGGTGAAATCAACAGGTGACGTCAGCACTATCAGTGTTTTTACACTACCTGATAGTGCTGACCTCACCTGTTGATAAATAAAATGTGCTCAGATTTGAACGAGCAAACCGAATATGTAAAAATATACAGGGTGTTCCATTTAAAATAACAAAGTTGATGGCCACTTCCGGTAGAAGCGGAAGTGATAGAAACATACACGTAATTTATTTAAGGAGATCACAACGAACAATGTTTGTGTGAATTTTGTCAACTTTTTATTTTATTAGGAACCCCATAAACTTTGAACCAACGATTTGCGTAAGACACCTATAAATATTTAAATAAGATATTGATAAAACTTCCAAAATTAAATCCTTCGAATAAAATCCAGATCAAAAAGGTAATTCACAAAATGATAAATTTGAAATATTAAAAAAACAACAAGTCAAGGGCATATGATTAATTTATCCTCCTATAAAACGAATATCTTGAGAATTACATAAATTATGAATTAGTATACGTGCACTGTATTTTCAATCTATAAATATTCTGTACCATACAACGCTTTTTAATATCAATAGTTTTACACAAATTTGTACATGATATATATTTTTTCTTTATTCCTGACGGCCAATTTCTGCTGGTATGGCTAATTACCGTCGCCAAGGAGCGATCCACCACACTTGTGATTTTTGCCTTTATGAATTTCGCTGTATCCATACCTAGCCCAATTTTCGGGCCCACGGGGTTCGAACCTGCGAATCCTGGTAAGAGAGGGAAGTGCACTAATCCTCCGGTTACCATCTCTTTATTGCTTATTTATTAGATCATAATTATATTGCCTAGAATTGTGATTAAAGTATACCTACCTTTTCGTTCGGTCATTTTCATAATACCTACCTATCAAACACATCTGCACACCATATAAGGTAATGACGGCCAATTTCTGCTGGTATGGCTAATTACCGTCGCCAAGGAGCGATCCACCACACTTGTAATTTTTGCCTTTATGAATTTTGCCGTATCCATACCTAGCTTAATTCTCGGGCCCACGGGGTTCGAACCTACCACCCCTGGGAAGTGCGCTAATCTCGCGGTTACCATCTGCTTATTGCTTATTTATTAGTTCATATTTATATTGCTTAGAATTGTGATTAAAGTATACCTACCTATCGTTCATTCATTTTCATAATACCTACCTATCAAGCATGTCTGCACACCAAATAAGGTTGAGGTCGATGGTTTGAAGGGCTTTGTAGACCATCAACACAACCAATAAGAAATCCGCCTTAACTCTCGAAGAGGCACAAAACAATTGTTGCAACTGCACTTACCACTTAACTCTATATATGCGCGCACTGATGGCGTTATTCAATCGTTTCTTAAAATGCATCAAATGTACACGTTCTAGAACATTTCATGCGACGCCATTGTTACCTGTGTTTAATTGATATTGTGCACCGTTTTTAATTATTAGCGTAATAACAATTAGTGTACGCAAAATTCATTGCAATCAAGCCAATCTCGCAGAATTGCCGATTAATTGCACATACTGTGAGTATCGAGGCGTTAATTATTAACACCTACAAATCGATTTGTTTGTGCAAAGTGCAATGCATATTGGGGGTCCATGTTAATTACGGTGGGCCGGGCCATTGACAAATTCATCGATCTGCACGTAACCGGCCATCGGAAATCGATTCCCGATTAAACCCGGTACGCGTGGGTGACTAACCTTGGTTTGGTGGTCGTGGTAGTACCGGGAACCCTGGAAAACCCTGCAAGAAGTCGGGAAATCGGGGAGCAGCAAGGGCACTTCCGGAGAATCACTCACTACTGGGCGTGGTCACGCGTCCCTTCGTGATTAATTCGTCAAGTCAGTATCAGGCTGCTTAAGTCAATTAGCATGGGGATGCATATAGGCGCGCGGCGTGTAGTTAGCGAATTTCGCATGTGTGAAACGGGTAATTGGCTTTGATGCTGTGATTGGTCCAGCAAAGATGTGCAGTTACCGTGGCGCACACAGACAGGTCTTGACAAGATTTTCTTTGCCGGTGGAAAGTCGAGGACGATTTTTTGCAGCAAAAAACTGCATTATAATTTTATTGGGGGCAATTAGTAGTGTGCTCGGTTATGATTGAAGATCCCATTGTTGGTGCTATTTTAATTGGGCAAATAACGTATGGTCCTAAAGTTTTTGGAAAAATGTTACATGATTCGTTTTTACACCCAATGCTGTTCAATCAAGTTGCCATGGAGACTAAAACGTCACAACTAATCAAGTTTGATTATGACAGTTTAGTTTTGCGAATCGATGGGAGCAAAATGTCTTACAAAGTAGATATATGTAAAGGTATTTACAATCTAGTTGGACGAATACCTAAGCGTGATATTATTGCAATCTACCGAGAGCAACATGTAGGGAAGTCAACCATTTATAACACTATACGGAATTGTGAAGAGGGTATACGATGCATTAATTTACCCAAAAGCGGTAGACCAAGAATTTTGAGTAGAATAAGAGAAAGAAGACTGATAGAAGCAGCGAAAGACAAAGTTGGAGTTTCTTAGAGAAAATTAGCCCGGAGATTTGGTATTTCGAAGACCACTGTATTAAGAACAATTGATTGCACAATGTTAGTGTTTAGAAAGAGAAGAAAGGCACCAAAATACACCGCAGCCGAGTTAGAAAGAATTCCGCGTTGTTGTCGCACATTAAGGCATATACACTTTGATAATAAATTAATTGTAATGGATGATGAAAAATATTTTACCTTATCCCATTCAGATATTAAAGGAAATGATGGGTTTTACATCGACTACTTAGAAAATACACCAAACAATGTTAAATTTAAAGGTAAATCGAAATTTGAGGATAGAATTTTAGTGTGGTGTGCCATTTCTGAAACAGGATTTATCTCAGAGCTTTATGTTGGTCGTGTTCGGGGAGAATCCTTAAACGCAGACCGTTATATTCAAAGATGTCTCACTGAATTATTTAATTTTTTAAATACACATCATGCCAACGATAATATAATGTTTTGGCCTGATTTAGCTTCATGCCATTATGCTGGAGTTACCAGACAGTGATTAAATGAAAATAACATAGACTTTGTACCTAAGTTGGACAATCCTCCTAATGTACTTCAGGCTAGACCAATAGAAGAATTCTGGTCAATACTATCGAGGAAAGTGTACAATAAAAGATGGGAAGCTACAAATGAAGATCAATTGCGGCGTCGCATCTTCCAAAAGATTAGAAAAATAGAACCTGAACTTGTCCAAAGGAAGATTGGACAAGTCCGAAGAAAATTACGACTTATTGAGGATAATGGGCCACTATCCATACTGTAATTAGTAATTATTTTTTGTTATTAGTGTCGTTAATTGTTGTAACATTTGTTTTTCAAATTAAATGAATTTGGAAAAAATTATTACCATTTAAAAATTTTCCAAAAACTTTAGGACCATACGTTATGTAAATGTGTGCACAATAATTAATTTTGGAATGTTTTTGTGAATTTCAATCAACGTTAATACATTTTGTAGATGTTTTTGTAAATTTTATTTAACCTTAATATACAGGGTACAAGTTAGGGATATTATATTGCCTCCACGTAAAACTTTTTAATTGCATTACTCAATGCATTTATTTTGCATATTAGCACATTTTGCATATTAGTGAACAGAATTTTAACTTTTCAACATTGGAAAGCCAAGAATTTAGAAAAATCAGGATCTTTTAAAGTTTGCTGAAAATTAATATTGCAGTACTCTCAAAGCATTATCAAATTTGTCACCAAAGCAAAAAATATAGTTTATCAGAAAAATGCCAAAATTCTATAAAAACTAAATCGGAAAAGTTGTGCAATGCAAGCGACATTAAAGGGACATTTCCGATAATAATGAACAGAATTTAAACTTTTTAACTTTGAAAATCCAATTATTCAGAAACATCAGAAGCTTTTAAATTTAGCTGAAAATGAATAGTGCAGTACTCTCAAAGTTTTATGAATTTTGTCACACAAGCAAAAAATCTAGTTTATCAGAAAAATGCCAAAATGTAATAAAAAACAAAATCGGGAAAGTTCTGCAATGCAAGGGACCGTAAAGGGTTTTTGGAAAAGTTGTGCAATGATATAAGTGATATTAAACGGACATTTGGCATATTAGTGAACAGAATTTTAACTTTTTAACTTTGTGAAGCCAAGAATTCAGAAGCATTAGAATATTTTAAAGTTTGCTGAAAAATAATAGTGCAGTACTCTCAAAGTTTAATCAATTTTGTCACAACAGCAATAAATCTATTTTATCAGAAAAATGCCACAATTACAATTATGCCACAAAATCGGGAAAGTTGTGCAATGCAAGGGACATAAAGGGGACATTTTCCATATTACTGAACAGAATTTTAACTTTTTAACTTTGAAATGCCAAGAATTCAGAAACCTCGGAATCTTTTAAGGTTTGCAGAAAATTAATAGGGCAGTACTGTCAAAGTTTTATCAATTTTGTCACAAAAGCAAGAGATCTAATTTATCAGAAAAATGCCAAAATTCTATACAAAAAACAAAGTCCGGAAAGTTGTGCAATGCCAGGAATATTAAAGGGTCATTGTCCATATTAGTGTACAGTAACTTTTTAACTTAGAATAGCCAAGAATTCAGAAACATCAGAATTTATTAAAGTTTGCTGAAAATTAATAGTGCAGTACTCTCAAAGTTTTATCAACTTTGTCCCAAAAGCAAAAAATCTAGTTTATCAGAAAAATGCCAAAATTCTATAAAAAACCAAATCGGGAAAGTTGTGCAATGCAAGCGACATTAAAGGGACATTGTCCGTATTAGTATACAGTAACTTTTTGACTTAGAACAACCAAAAATTCAGATTGCTGAAAATTAATAGTGCTGTACTCTCAAAGTTTCATCAATTTTGTGACAAAAGCAAAAAAATAGTTTATCAGAAAAATGCCATAATTCTATACAAGAAAACAAAATCAGGAAAGTTGTGCAATGCGAGGGAAATTAAAGGGACTTTGTGCGTATTAGTGTACAGTAAGTTTTTAACTTAGAAAAGCCAAATATTCAGAAACATCAGAATGTTTTAAAGTTTGCTGAAAATTAATAATACAGTACCCTCAATGTTTTATCAATTTTGTCACAAAAGCAAAAAAATCCAGTTTATCAGAAAAATGCCAAGATTCTATAAAAAAAATTAATCGGGAAAGTTGTCAAATGTAAGGGACATTAAAGGCACATTTTGCTTATTAGTGAACAGAATTTTAACTTTTTAACTTTGAAACGCCAAGAATTAAGAAACATCAGAATCTTTTAAAGTTTGCTGAAAAATAATAGTGCAGTACTCTCAAAGTTTAATCAATTTTGTCACAAATGAATACATCTATTTTATCTGAAAAATGCCACAATTACAATTATGCCACAAAATCGCGAAAGTTGTGCAATGCAAGGGACATAAAAGGGACATTTTCCATATTACTGAACAGAATTTTAACTTTTTAACTTTGAAATGCCAAGAATTAAGAAACATCAGAATCTTTTAAAGTTTGCTGAAAAATAATAGTGCAGTACTCTCAAAGTTTAATCAATTTTGTCACAAAAGCAATACATCTATTTTATCAGAAAATGCCACAATTACAATTATACCACAAAATTGGGAAAGTTGTGCAAGGCAAGGGACATAAAAGGGTCATTTTCCATATTATTTAACAGAAATTTAACTTTTTGACTTTGAAATGCCAAGAATTCAGAAACCTCGGAATCTTTTAAGGTTTGCAGAAAATTAATAGGGCAGTACTGTCAAAGTTTTATCAATTTTGTCACAAATACAAGAGATCTAGTTTATCAGAAAAATGCCAAAATTCTGTACAAAAAACAAAATAGGGAAAGTTGTCCAATACAAGGGACATTAAAGGGACATTGTCCGTATTAATGTACAGTAACTTTTTAACTTAGAAAAGCCAAGAATTCAGAAACATCAGAATCTTTTCAAGTTTGCTGAACATTAATAGTGCTGTTCTCTCAAAGTTTCATCAATTTGGTCATAAAAGCAAAAAATCTAGTTTATCAGAAAAATGCCAAAATTCTATTAAAAAAAATAAGGTGCAGTATATGCTACATATTAATTAAATAATATTAATTTTGGGCCTTTGACAAAAACATTAACGAACATACCAAGTTACATTACATAATATTGATATGTTCGTCCAAGCCACATAAAAACGAAAACCAACACAATTGTAGAAAATTTGAAATTGTGTGTAGGTACAATATTCTAAATTTATATTATGCATTTATTCAACGGAAATCTACATTGTATGAAATTCAATTAGAAGTTTAATGAAGATTATGCTATCAAAATAAAGAATCATTAAATATGTAACACATAGCTGTGATTCTATACATCATTTTAATCATTAAATATATAACACATAGCTGTGATTCTATACATTATTTTAGTTGAGTAATACGTTCGTTATTATAATATTACTTAAATTTGCCGTCATTTAACTAAATTGCTTAAATAATTGCTCTATAAATTACATAAAACTTGAGATAATGGAAATTTTATCTTCCGCCCCAAGCCATAATACCAGTTGAATAATATATATCTTCCAAGAATTGTATCAAGATTCCAGAGAAAATTCTACTCAAATTCCACAAAATGTAATGTATATAATAATAAATGCCAACCTTTGTGACTTAGCGCTTAAGCACTTATTTAAGACTACAAGATTCCAGATTTGAATTCAGGTGAGCCACCTGTTCACCTAAGCCTCATGATTATAGATAGTAACAAAATATGTAGGTAGGTATTACTATTATTTACCTAAATAACACTTTCAACTTGGTTAATATAACATTTTGATCTTTATTTAAATAAGTAATAACTATGTATCACGATGTGAAAGCCTCCAACATTAATGCTTTATTATTATTATTATCATCCTATCTAAACATCCACCTGTGGTATAGCTTTTTGTGACCTCATAATTGACCCTTCACTTAAGTACTATAATAGATTTAAAACGATTTAAATTTAATAAATTCGATCATAAATTCTTGCTTCGTAAAATACAAAGTTTCACCAGATGAAATAATTTACTAATATCATAGAAATTGCGATACAAATGCAAGAAAATTCTGGAATATCTATATTAACGATTTAAATTTAACAAATTCAATAATACATCTCGCTTCGTAAAATACAAAGTTACACTAGATGAAATAATTTACTAATATCATATAAATTGCGATACAAATGCAAGAAAATTCTGAAATATCTATATTAAGTGCACTCCCATTCTAAGCAGAGTTACACATATTGGCGATTTTAAATTATGGCCTTATGGTTGCGGTTATTTAATGTTATTAATTATTATTAGCCAATATAAGTGGAATAATAATTATTACACTTATTAGCAAGTCAATAATAAAGCTGTTATTGTCATTTAAGGTTTTAAATGTTTCTAGTTGTTTTCCGGAATTTGCTCTAATCACTAACTTTAATATTATTAGACGGTCTTTGCATCCATAAATAAAGTCAATAGATGTGACTTAATCAATCCAAAAAGATCAATAAATCCAAATAAACCAATCCATATTATTCTTTATCTTTATTGTTTGTCATTCTTTATCTTTATCGTTTGTCATTCTTTATCTTTATCGTTTGTCATTCTTTATTTACCTCCACCTGCCACAGATTTCACAAATTATTACTATATTGTCTACCAAAATCATTGTAAATTTATAACTATCACATCACCGACTATCGCACATTTTAGCACATAACTCCGCGTGTATCAGCTGTGTTTATCTTTTTTAGTGCGGCACTATACAGGGGGTTATTGCCTCAATAACACTAAAATTCAGGTAAATCGATGGCCCCCGTAGTTGTTTACGTGCCCAATTAAATTACGGCATTAACCGGCGCGTGAACAACGCCGAAATTACACCGCATGGCACTTACGTGACCGCTAATGCATCCGATAATCTGGAAAACTGATGGCGAACTAACCTGGAACACAGAAAAAAAAGCAAAATTTAAACCACACACAAATTTAGATAGCGTCAGATTAATAACTTAAAAATTCCGACCCAATAAATAACAGTCATATATTAATGAGGCACATCCATGAAAATTGATGTAATTGTAATATGCATGACGCAATTTACGATTGCTTTTAAAATATTCATCCAATTGTACGTGCAGGTATGGTACATTGAATAATTAATGTTCAAACTGTCCATGAATTATTGCAGAGTTTTATCAGAATATTAATGTAATTGAATTTATATTTCGCGTGTTTACTCATTAATATTCAAACATAAATTGTGCATTAGTATAATGGTGCAAAAATTTGTAAAAATTATTATATTTACTATGATTCAAAATACATAAATTTTGCAATAATATAAGGACACAAAATTAGTAATTGTAAGACCTTAAAATATTATTATTAGTTAAAAATATTGATCAGAAATCAGTAATTCGTATATAGTAATGCACATATACTATATATATATATATATATATATATATATATATATATATATATATATATATATATATATATATATAAATGTATATCTCGATTATCTCGATCTTTATTAAGGCAATAATCTTTATCGACCCCAGAAGGGGTCTTTCCGCCCTATGATTAATATTATTGCATATCACCATATTTCCGATTGATGCACAAGCAAAGCTCTTAAAAATCTGATTCGCAGGGATTTAAATTCGATGTGCAATAATTTTGATCATATGTGTATAAAGTAATTACAGTTGTAATAATTATTACTCCCGTAAAAGATTTCCCATAAAAAGATTTAATTCCCCAAGAAGATAAAAAAAATCTTTTGGTTACATTTTGGATTGTTTATCATTTTGGCAAAAATACAATAAAAGGGGGGAAAATATTATAAAAAACAGTATTATGTAATACTGTTACACTGCACAATTAATAACTTATGGTGGAACAGCGTAAATGTAAGCCCGCATATTGTATATCAGATTTATACGTTGCACCAAAAAGAAAAAAAATGAAGGAATTTCTAACTTTACAAGATAAATTAATCATCTCGGCTCTCTTTATTGCAAAATTATAAATAAGCACACTTTCACTTCCGTGCAGAACATGTGCTCTGGAACACTATCCATCACCCCAATCGCTTCATTATTCAGGAACGTGCCGCGATAAATCCGGACACTTGCTACACCACTCCAGCCCCATCCCGCTGTTCATCCCCCCGAGGTGCATCCTTCGCCCCCTCCGCCGCAGTCGCCCGGGAGACGCTAATGAAGCGCCCCCCAGGGGGGCGCGGGTCGATGGCGGCGCGATCGCCTTTTATTTAATTATATTTGCATTTATTTTCCATTAGCCCTAACTATTTTTAGGCCTCCCCCGGGCGCCCCATCGATCCAGCCTTACCCGCAGTCCGCACGCTCCCCAAGCCGCCCCCGGCCGCCCCCCCCCCCCCCGCCCATCTGGTGGGGACGACGGTAAATCATGGATAAACGGCCCATGGCCACCTCCACCCCCAGGAAGACCGGAAGGGATAACTCTCAGATAACTCGATCCACGGACGGGAAGGGGGGAAATTGATCGAGGTGTGCTGAAGGCAATAAGCTATTTTACACGATTTTTATTATAAGTAAATCTGATGCCTAAATCAGTGGCAGCAAAACTTTTTTTGTTTGCGTACATAAAAAAATTCATTAAAAGTTACTATTCATCCACGCATGTTTACAACAAATTATTGTATATTGTAGAACATCAAATAAACATACAGCAAAACCTATCTATAACGGATAGTGGTGGTTGCAAAGAAACTGAATAACTGTTGCACTGTAGATAATACAATAAAGAAACTGTATAATGGTTGCAAATAACTGTATAAATAATGAGAAAAAGTTATAGATAGAAGTACATTATACATAATACTTGTTTTTGTAAAAAATGAGAGAAGCATATAGATGTCATCTCATTCTGAAACCAATTACTACTGAGATACACTCACCACTAGCATCCTCATTTCAACATCTAGCTGGAGATGAATCTGACAACCACGTAAACGTGGGTGATTTCATTTCGGTTTTGCGAACCGATACCCTTATATTGTAGTAATATAACCCATATATAACCATATATACCCATATATACCCATATATTACCCATATATTACCCATATATTACCCATATATTACCTATATAGTACCCATATAGTAGGTACCCATATATTTAGTAATGAAGTACAGGTATGCATATTGAATATTACTCTCGTGGACCGGTTTCGACATCTTAGGTCTCATCAGTACAGTGCGTCGAAAAGTAATTCCCAATTTGCGCACTCCTCATGTTTCAATATTGTACTACAGCTTTGTAAAACCTGAGGAGTGTGCAAATTGGGAAACTGCCTTCGGAAGCACTAATGAGGGAGACCGGTTTCGACATGGTGGGTCTCATCCGTCCAGTACTTTTGAAACGTAATTCCCAATGTACGCACTCATGTTTCGATATTCTCTTTCAGCTTTATAAAACCTGAGGAGTGTGCAAATTATGAAACAGTGCCTTCTGAAGCACTGATGAAAGAGACCGGTTTCGACATGGTGGGTCTCATCAGTACAGTGCGTCGAAAAGTAATTCCAAATTTACGCACTCCTCATGTTTCAATATTCTATTACAGCTTTATAAAACCTGAGGATTGTGCAAATTGGGAAAGAGTGCCTTCAGAAGCACTGATGAGAGAGACCGGTTTCGACATGGTGGGTCTCATCAGTCCAGTACGTTTGAAAAGTATTTCCCAATTTGCGCACTCCTCATGTTTCAATATTCTAATACAGCTTTATAAAACCTGAGGAGTATGCAAATTGGGAAAGTGCCTTCGGAAGCACTGATGAGAGAGAAAATGAGAGCCACCAGGTCGAAACCGGTCCACGAAAGTAATATCCAATTTGCATACCTCACTTAATTACAATATATGGGTATTCGGTTCCCAAACCCAAAATGAAATCACCCACGTTTTCATTCACCTTCATTATCATCAGACTCTGCCCATATTTTTTTTGGTCATTTTTAATGAACTGCTCAGTATTATTTTCATCAGTTTCTGTTAATAAACTGTCATCAATTTGAACGCATTGTCCAATATGGGAGGTTTTACTGTATTTCAATTTACTGTGTATTTTACTGTATGTTATTATAATTATGATTTGTTTATTTAACGTTAGCCAATTTCAGCTGCTATGACTAATTTCATTTATTGATTTTTCCTAATCCATATTGTGTGCACACACATTTTAACAATACACAAGATCGCCTGCTTCAGTCCCCTCCAAAAGAAATGAAGGTTAGAGTATTTAAATTAATTTATAGTGCAATATTATGTAATTGATTAACATTGATTAACATTATGTAAGAATAAATAGAGCACCAGTATGAAGTATAATTTGTTATTATTATATACAGCATGAACTATTATTATATAGCCATGAATCATTGTCACGTGCATAAAATATTTTTTGTTGCAAAACATTAAATTTTCATATAATTCACGTATTCCCAGATACTGTGAAAATGAGCAATACGTCTGAATATTAGAAGACACAAACATTACAGATGACTCTCGTTAAATTGTAATACTCCAAAAACAATGCAAAGGGTGTGATGACACACTATATCTGTAAAATGCAATTTACTAACATTCAAACTGACTCATACGTTAAAAACTAACTATAATATATTATTATTATTATTATAATTATTATTATACACGACATTATTAGCAATAAATCATTGTCATGTGCATAAAACCTTATTATTTAACATTACGTACGAATAAATAGGGCACCAGTGTAAATTCTTATTCATTATTATTATTATTATTATTATATACAACATAATTAGTAATAAATCATTGTCACGTGCATAAAACCTTGTTGGTTAACATTGTTTAACATTATGTAGGAATAAATAAAGCAGCAGTATGAACCATTATTTATAATTATCATAATATACAACATAATTAGCCATGAATCACTGTCACGTGCATAAAATCCCATTGATTGCAAGACATTAAGTTTTCAGAAAATTCACGTATTCCATGATACTGTGAAAATGAGCAATAAATCTGCAGATTGGAAGGACACAAACATTACAGATGACTGACGTAAAATTGTAATACTCCAAGAACAATATGAAGAGTGTGATTGACACACTTTATCTGTAAAATGTAAGTTACTAACATTCAAATTGACCCATGCGTTAAAAACTAACTATTATATATTATTATTATTATTATTATTATACATGACATTATTAGCAATAAATCATTGTCACGTACATAAAACCTTATTAATTAACATTATGTAAGAATAAATAGAGCACCAGTATGAATTATTATTCATTATTATTATTATTATTATTATATACAACATAATTAGCAATGAATCATTGTCACGTGCATAAAACCTTATTGATTATGATTGAACATTGATTAACATTATGTAAGGATAAATGGAGCACCAGTATGAACTTTTATTATTTATTATTATATACAACATAATTAGCCTCGAATCATTGTCACGTGCATAAAATCTTATTGTTTGCAACGAATTTAGTTTTCATATAATTCACGTTTTCCCAAATCAGGAGAAAATGGGCAATAAATCTGAAGATTGGAAGACTCAAACATTACAGATGACTAACGTAATATTGTAATACTCCAAAAACAATGTAAATGGTGTGATGACGCACTAAATCTGCAAACTCAAGTTACTAACATTCAAATTGACTCATGCGCTAAGACGTAATGATGACTCAATGCCACGTGTACTAGGAAATATGTTACACACAAAAATCGGCAATATGAGATACGCAAGTATTCATAATATGAGTCTTATATTTCATAACCTAGCAGACCGTATGACTCGTCTGTGATGAAATTATTGATAGGTGCACTAAATCTGTTTCATGCAAGTTATAACTACTCAAAATGACCCATGTGTTATGTAATGTAGTCACGTGTACTAGGCAATCTGTTACATACAAATATCGGCAATACGAGAGTCATACATATTCAGATGACTCTTACATTTCCTAGCAGATCTAATGACTCGTCTGTGATAAAATTATGAATAGCCGCTCTAAATCTGCTTCATGCAAGTTTCTACTACTCAAGATGACTCATGTGCTATGTAATGCAGTCACGTGTATTAGGAAATATGTTACACACACATCGGGAATATAACAGTCATAAATAATCAGATGACTCTTACATTTCATAATTTAGCAGACCTTATGACTCGTCAGTAACGAAATTATTAATAGGTGCATTAAATATGCTTATTGCAAGTTACAACTACTCAAGTTGACTCATGTATTATGTATATCAGTCACGTGTGCTAGGAAATTTGTTACACAAAAATATCGGCAATAGGAGAATCATAAATAATCAGATGACTCTTACATTTCATAACTTAACAGACCTTATGACTCGTCTGTGATGAAATTATTGATAAGCGCACTAAATCTGTTTCATGCCAGTTATAACTACTCAAAATGACCCATGTGTTATGTAATGTAGTCACGTGTACTAGGCAATCTGTTACATACAAATATCGGCAATAAGAGAGTCATAAATATTCAGATGACTCTTACATTTCCTAGCAGATCTAATGACTCGTCTGTGATAAAATTAGGAATAGCCGCTCTAAATCAGCTTCATGCAAGTTTCTAATACTCAAGATGACTCATGTGTTATGTAATGCAGTCACGTGTATTAGGAAATATGTTACACACACATCGGGAATATAACAGTCATAAATAATCAGATGACTCTTACATTTCATAATTTAGCAGACCTTATGACTCATCAATGATGAAATTATTAATAGGCGCACTAAATATGATTCATGCAAATTACAACTACTCAAGATGACTCATGTATTATGTATATCAGTCACGTGTACTAGCAAATCTGTTACACACAAATATCGGCAATAGAAGAATCATAAATAATCAGATGACTCTTACATTTCATACGTAGCAGACCTTGTGACTCGTCTGTGATGAAATTATTGATAGGCGCACTAAATCTGCTTCATACAAATTACAACTACTCAAAATGACTCATGAGCTATGTAATGAAATCAACTGATGTCACTTGCACTATCTATCCATTGATATGCACATGATATGTATAAAAATCAAATGATAATGTTTCAAGATGACTCTACAACGGACTCAATGACATGTCTTTGATGAAATAATATTAGTCAAATTACATCTGAAAAGTGCAAGTGTCAGATATTCCTGATGACTCATATATTGCTCAGCTGACTCAATAACACATCTGAGATGGAATTAAATACTTACAAATGACTCAAATATTCTGATTTTACACTTCTGAGAAGTAATAATAAACCTATGATATGACACATATATTCTAATTCCTATTGAATTCAATGACACGTGTGCGATGACATTGTGACTCAAAAAGCGTGGTATAAGCATAGAGGATTCAATGATATGTGCACAATGACAACGTCACGCGCACCAAAGCAGTAAACTGAATGCCACGTGCACTATCTATCCATTGATATGCACATGAAATGTGTAAACTGCAAATGATATTTTTTAGGATGACTATATAATGGACTCAGTAACATTTCTACGATGAAATCATTGTTAGTCTCATTACATCTTAAAATTGCAATTCGGAAATATTCCAGATGACTCCTATATCTCTCAATAGACCCAATGATACATCTGAGATGGAATTATATACATATAAATGACTAAAATATTCTGATTTTACACTTCTTAGAAGTAATAATAAACCTATAATATGACTCATATATTCTAATTTCTATTGAATTTAATGACACGTGCGCGATGACATTGTAATTCAAAAAGCGTGGTATACGCATAGAGGATTCAATGATATGTGCACAATGACAACATCACGCTCACCAAAGCACATGAAATGTGTAAAATGCAAATGATATTTTTTAGGATGACTATATAATAGACGTAGTGATTTTTCTAACATGAAATCATTGTTAGTCTCACCTTACATCTTAAAATTGCAATTCGGAAATATTCCAGATGACTCCTATGTCGCTCAATAGACTCAATAACACATCTGAGATTGAATTACATACATATAAATGACTCAAATAATATTCTGATATTACACATCTTAGAAGTAATAATAAACCTATAATATGACTCATGTATTCTGATTACTATGGAATTCAATGCCACGTGCACAAATAAATTATTAACTTTGATAGGTAAAATTAAACGCAGATTACTTTGTTTATATCACTTGAGTTTATTTAATCGTGACTATAGTTTCGACACTTAGCGTGTCATTTTCGAACGTACAATTTAATAAACTCAAGTGATATAAACAAAGTAATCTGCGTTTAATTTTACCTATTTAACAATGTATCAGAAAGTAGAGCCGTCAACAGTTACTCATCTTATTAACTTTGAATTAAAATCTACAAAATTCAAGTCACATATGGTGCTGATGATTAATGTGTTACTCCTATGTTACTCCTATGTATGTGGGAGTATGTGTTACTCCTATACTATTAACCAATTGCCAGATTTATCACGAGCACTGTAAAATCATTGATATGGTCCTCTGCAAAGATATCCAAAATGATTCAGATATATTTCTGTGTAAAATCATATTGAATTACCAGATTCATTGTAAAACATCACGTGCACTATAAAATCATTGATTTAGACAGTAACTCTACAAAAATATTCAAGATGAGTCAGATATATTTCTATGTGTAAAATCATATTGAATCATATCATATTAAATTGCCAGATGCACTATGAAACGTCACGTGTCCTGTGAAATCATTGATATGAGCGTGAATCTGCAAAAATATTCAAGATAATTCAGATATACATGTATGTGTGAAATCATATTGAGACGCATAGTATATCTGCAAAAAATAATTAAGATGATTCCATTTTTCTTCTATACAACGGACTTAATGACACGTGTTTATGTTTCAAAACAAAATTTAAATTAAAAATGAAAAAACACGTTTTCGAAATCTTTAACGCTTACTTGACTCACTAAATTGTCAGTGAATTATCAGTAATTCTCACAATGGCCTAGTAATTCTCACAACGTACTTTATTAATACAAACTAATATTACAAAACGTTATACATTGCACACGTTACATATCGCTCATTGCTCGCTTCGCTACTGCCAACCGTATTATATGTTTTCAGGTGTTCCCAACAGTTATTTTTTTGTTAAATATAACAGATATTATAAATAATATATCGAAGGTGTGTGCAATATTTTCTTAAGAACAAAATTATTTAGAGCTCCTTCCATTTTCCGCGTCGCATAGGTCATACCTCTATCAAGTGCTAATTAAGGTTAATTATCTGGGGTATCATTGCTGCGCAAATAACGTCAAGCAACTGCGACACAGCCCTGCGCATTTGCTCCCCTTTGGAGAGCACTTTCAGCAAGAGCCTCAACGTGCTCCAGATAAAGCAGTTCACGTAATTGACACAGAAATATAAGAATGGAATTTATTTTTAATTTCTTTTGTCACGACTGCAAGCTTTATTTAGATTCAATATTGCTGTACACATTGCATAATGAATGTAAACAGTTACAAATATGTAGAAGGAGTAATGCAGATAGTTAGGGCTCTGACAGCAATAACATTAGTAGGTAAAAAGCCAACTATTTAGAACAGTTATTAATAAAGTTAGGATTGCCATAATGATTTTCAACCTCCGATAGAAGATGAGACTTTAAGAAGAAGAAGAAGAGTGAAAATAGTTATAACTAATGTGTATGTGTGTGTGCTAAAGCAAGTGATCTATAGGCTTTTCATGGACATTAACTAAACCGTTATGCATTGTTATATACAAAATTTATTTGTATATAAAGGGCATAGCCTAATAAACAATTTTGGGTATTTCAAAATTTGGAGATACAATCTTATAATTACAAGAATTTACAAAAATGTTTACAAATTTTTATATTTATTTTTATTTTTTATTTATATATTTATATTTATATTTTTTACAAAACTTTAAACAGAAATTAAAAATGTTTAAAACTTGTATGCAGAATATTAGATATATGCATGTGAATAATAATTATAATAATAATAAATACCAATTATTGTAGAATATTTCTGAAAATGTTAAAATTGTGACACAATTTGTATCTTAAATTTTGTAAATATTTATTTTTAATAATTTGTTTGAAAAATTGAGGAAAACTTTGTAGAAGTATTTACAAATTTGTTTTATATTATAGTTTTGAGGTCAAATCTTTCGCGATATAACATTAAAATTGTTCAATTTTCCCACCCATTTTAATTATATAAAATACATAAATTAAAAAATATATATTTTATATTGTTAATACCTTGTTATAATTGTTAATTATTATTTTATTCGGTATTATTTTTATTAATTATAAAATAATTTTACTTTTAATTAAATATTTTAACTATTCTCTTGACTTAATTTCTGATAACATCGTATTGGATTATGAAAATAATTGAATTGTTAGTTATTTACATATCCCCAATTATCTTTTATGTTCAAAATTTCATCAACATAATTATTTATTGTAAAAATAGTTCAATTGTGCACATACGAATAATCGATTGCTTTGACAAGCGCTCCGGGGCTAGGCACAATGACGCCCGCCGCCGTCCACCCGGAGTTCCCCCGGAGCCGAACGCGTTAATTATCCGCGCCTCATTACCGATTCCGCTGATTATTCGCGTGCAGTGCGGAGTTCCGTGCGCGAGACCCGGCACTCCGGAACTCCGGAACTCCGGGGCACTCGATTAATCGCGAGGAACCAAGAAGTCCGGGGCGATTAATCAGCCCGGATCGATGGCTCGCACGGTCCACCCCCGGAGTGGGTAATTAATTCCGGGGTTTTCGGTGTGCGGCCGCCTCGAGTCGCGTAAATACCGCCATGCGGGGGCGGCGGGGGCGCACGGGGTGACCGGACCGGATTACCCGGAGCGCCGTAAATCGTGGATTATCGAGCAGATTCCGGCAGAACCGAACAGGACGTTCGCCAGTATGTGCAGAAAGATAGATATTGCAAAAGCACAACTTCGACAGCTATAAGTATATAACTAGGGTGTTTATTTTCTCCTTATCTCTAGTCATAGCATCAGGAAAATACTTGAAAATGTGACAATGATAATTGAAAATCAAAAACACAATCGACATAATTATTTAGAAAATCATTATAATTTAAATATACACAGTCCACGTTGCATTTTATTTAGCCAATTATTCAGTAATGACCAATAATATCAGTATCTCAGCTGGCAAAGATTTTTCCAAAAATATTTACGAAAAATTTTCGAAAAATAATTTCGAAGAGTGCATATGAACAAGAGAAGGTTTTTGCCAAAAAAATAATAGACAATTACTAGAGAAAGAGAAAGTTACTTAGTGATCAAATGAATTACTTCCAAAGTTCGAATTTCGAAGAGTACATTTAAGTATTAGAAAAAAGTTACCATTAAAATCATAAAAATATATTGAAAATTATTAAAGAAACTACTAAAATTAGTACATAGTTACTTAATAGTCAAACGAATCACTTTCAAATTCCCAAATTTGTTTCCTGAAATCTTCACCTAATCCATGCCTTAGACGTTAGGCAAAAAAGTATCACTGGTCAAATTTTGATGATAAAGTTAGATATAAATTATTAAAACTCAATAAAAACAACTAAACCTTTTTTAGCAATAAAACGATTTTCTTCAAATTCATTTCTTCTTAATTCTTCTTCAAAAGTCTACAAATATTATTACATATCTCATGCTATTCACATTAAAAACTTTTCAGTTAAAAATATTTAAAAGCGTTTCATGAAAAACATTGTAAAATAATGGAAAACAACTGAAACTAGAAGTAATTTAAGGATAAAATGAATGACATCTTCAAAATTTACAACATTACTTGCAAAATTCTTCAAATATTTGATGTTTAGGGCACCAAAAGTCAATTTCTGTTGAACATTTTTTTCGTAGTTATACATATAAAAATTAATAATGGGAACAACGAAAACTAAAAGTTTTTTAGTGATGAAATGAACAATCACTTCAAATTGTCCAATATTCTTTCCAGAATTCTTTAAGTATTTTATGTAATGCCACAAGTAACCCATTTTAGTGCGAAATTTGTTTTCTATTTTACATGCAAAACTTGAAACATAATAGAGATCAATTAATACTAGAAGTTATTTAAGAATAAAATGAACAATATCTCCAAATTATTACTTCCAAATTTGTATAAATATTTCAATATTGCGAAAAATAATGGAGAACAAATAAAAGTAGAAGTTATTTAAGGGCAAAATTAATAAATTCTTTCAAATTTCCAATATTCCCCCCAAATTTGACAATCTTCAAATTTTTAATGATTTGGGTTCCAAAAATCTGTGATCCAGTGAAGTAACGTACACGTTACTGCTAAGGTTTTTGATACGCATTACACCTGATAATTTGAGTCATCTTGAAAAAATTTTAAATATACACAGTGCACGTAGCATATTATTTAGCCAATTATTCACTAATGACCAATAATGTCAGTATCTCAGCTGGCAAAGTTTTTTCCAAAAATATTTACGAAAAATTTTCAAAGAATAATTTTGAAAAGCACACATATGAACAAGAGAAGGTTTTTACCAAAAAAATAATTGAAAATTACTAGAGAAAGAGAAAGTTACTTAATGATCAAACGAATGACTTCTAAAATTCCAATTTCGAAGAGTACATTTAAGCAATAGAAAAAAATAACCATTAAAATCATAAAAATATACTGAAAATTATTAGAGAAACTACTAAAACTAGTATACAGTTACTTAATGGTCAAACGAATCACTTTCAAGTTTCAAAATTTCAACGATTCAACGATATTTCTTCAAATTGATTTCTTCGTAATTTTTTATCAAAAGTCTACACAAATGATTAAGTATCTTATGCAATTCATATTATATTCTTTTCAGTTGAAATTATAAAAAAAGTTTCATTAAACAAAATAATAAAATAATAGAGAACAACTGACACTAGAAGTAATTTAGGGATAAAAAGAAAAACATCTTCAAAATTTACAACATTACTTCCAAACTTAAATATTTCATGTCTAGGGCATCAAAAGTCCATTTCTGTTGAACATATTTTTTCGTAGTTATACATATAAAAATTAACAATGGGAACAACGAAAACTTAATGTTATTTAGTGATGAAATGAACAATCATTTCAAATTGTCCATTATTCTTTCCACAATTCTGTAAGTATTTTAGGCAATGCCACAAGTAACCCATTTCAGTGCAAATTTTGTTTTCGATTTTACATGCAAAACTTGAAAAATAATGGAGATTAATTAATACTAGAAGTTATTTAAGAATAAAATGGACAATATCTCCAAAATATTACTTCCAAATTTCTATAAATACTTTACAATTGTGCAAAATAATGAACATCAAATAAAAGTAGAAGTTATTTGGGAAAAAATAATAACGTCTTTAAATTTTCCGATATTCCCTCCAAATGTGACAACTTCAAATTTTTAATGATTTGGGTACCAAAAATCTATTTCTGTGATGCTGTGAAGTAACGTACACGTCACTGCTAAGGTTTTTGATTTGCAATACACCTGATAATTTGAGCCATTTTGAATACAATTTGCATATACACATTGCACGTGGCATTTTATTTAGCCAATTATTCAGTAATGACCAATAATGTCAGTATCTCATTGGAAAAGATTTTTCCAAAAATATTTACGAAAAATTTTCGAAGTATAATTTCGAAGAGTGTACATATGAACAAGAGAAGGTGTTTGCCAAAAAAAATTATTGAACATTATTAGAGAAAGAGAAAGTTACTTAATAAACAAACAAATAACTTCCAAAATTCCAATTTCGAATAGTATGAGAGAAGAATGTCCGTATCTCAGCTGACAAAGATTTTGTCCAAAAATATTTACGAAAAATTTTCGAAGAAAAATTTCGAAGAGCGCACATATGAATAAGAGAAGGTTTTTACTAAAAATATAAATGAAAATTACTAGAGACAGAGAAAGTTACTTAATGACCAAACGAATCACTTCCAAAATTCCAATTTCGAAGAGTAAATTTAAGTAATAGAAAAAAATAACCATTAAAAACATAGAAATATATTGAAAATTATTAGAGAAACTACTAAAATTAGTACATAGTTACTCAATAATCAAACGAATCACTTTCAAAATCCCAAATTTATTTCCAGAAATCTTCACCAAATCCATGCCTTAGACGTTATGCAAAAAAGTATCTCTGATCAAATTTTGATGATTAAGTTAGATATAAATGATTAAAAATCAATAAAAACAACTAAAACTTTTTTAGCGATAAAACGATATTTCTTCAAATTGATTTCTTCTTAATTCTTCGTCATAAGTCTACAAATATTATTACGTATCTTATGCATTTCACATTAAATACTTTTCAGTTACAAATATTTCAATGAAAATAAGTTTCATGAAAAAAATTGTAAAATAATGGAGAACAAGTGAAACTAGAAGTAATTTAAGGATAAAATGAATAACATCTTCAAAATTTACAACATTACTTCCAAAATTCTTTAAATATTTCATGTTCAGGGCACCAAAGGTCCATTTCTTGAACATATGTTGAACATATTTTTTCGTAGTTATACATATAAAAATTAATAATGGGAATAAAGAAAACTAAAAGTTATTTAGCGATGAAATGAAGACTCACGTCAAATTGTACAATATTCTTTCCACAATTCTGTAAGTATTTTAGGCAATGCCACAAGTAACCCATTTCAGTGCGAATTTTGTTTTCGATTTTACATGCAAAAATAATGTAGATCAAGTAATACTGGAAGTTATTTAAGAATAAAATGGAAAATATTTCCAAAATATTACTAAATTACTTAATTACTAAAAATTAATAATGGGGAGAAAGAAAACTAGAAGATTTTTAGTGATGAAATGAACAATCACTTCAAATTGTCCAATTTTATTTCCACAATTCTGTGATTTAGATTTTACAAGCAAAACTTGAAAAATAATGGAGATCAATTGGTACTAGAAGTTATTTAAGAATAAAATGGACAATATCTCCAAAATATTTCTTCCAAATTTCTATAAATATTTTGATATTGTGAAAAATAATGAAAATCAAATAAAAGTAGAAGTGATTTAAGGGAAACATTAATAATGTCTTTAAAATTTCCAATATTCTTTCCAAATTTGTCAATCTTCAAATTTTTAATGATTGTGAAGTAACGTACACGTTATTGATAAGGTTTTTGATGCGCAATACACCTGATAATTTGAGTCATCTTGAATAAAATTTAAATATACACAGTGCACGTGGCATTTTAATCAAACAATTATTCAGTAATGACCAATAATGTTATTATCTCAGCTGGCAAAGATTTTTCCAAAAATATTTACGAAACATTATCGAAGAATAATTTTGAAGCGCACAAATATGGACAACATGAAAATTTAAATATACACAGTGCACGTGGCATTTTATTTAGCCAATTATTCAGCAATGACCAATAATGCCAGTATCTCAGCAGGCAAAGTTTTTTGCAAAAATATTTACAAAAAATTTTCGAAAAATAAATTCGAAGAGCGCACATATGAACAAGAGAAGGTTTTTGCTTAAAAAAATAATTGAAAATTACTAAAGAAAGAGAAAGTAACTTCCAAAATTCCAATTTCGAAGAGTAAATTTAAGTAATAGAAAAAAATAACCATTAAAATCTTAAAAATATATAGAAAATTATTCGAGAAACTACTAAAATTAGTACATAGTTACTTAACAGCCAAACGAATCACTTTCAAATTCCCAAATTTCTTTCCAGAAATCTTCAGCTAATCCATGCTTTAGACGTTAGGCAAAAATGTATCTCTGGTCAAATTTTGATAATAAAGTTAGATATATATTATTAAAAATCAATTAAAACAACAAAAAGTTTTTTAGCAATAAAATGATATTTCTTCAAATTTATGTTCAAATTTAAAACAATTGTAAAATATTGTAGAACAAGTAAAACTAGAAGTAATTTAAGGATAAAACGAATAGCATCTTCAAAATGTACAACACTACTTCAAAAATTCTTCAAATATTTTATGTTCAGGGCACCAAAAGTCCATTTCTGTTGAACATATTTTTTCGTAGTTATACATATAAAAATTAATAATGGGGACAACGAAACCTAAAAGTTTGTTAGTGATGAAATGGACAATAATTTCAAATTGTCCAATATTCTTTCCACAATTCTGTAAGTATTTTAGGCAATGCCACAAGTAACCCATATCAGTGCGAATTTTGTTTTCTATTTTACATGCAAAATTTGAAAAATAATGGAGATCAATTAAACTAGAATTTATTTAAGAATAAAATGGACAATATCACCAAAATATTACTTCCTAATTCCTATAAATATTTCAATATTGTGAAACATAATAAAAATCAAATAAAAGTAGAAGTTTTTTAAAGGAAAAAATAATAACGTCTTTAATATTTCCGAAAATTCCTTCTAAATTTGACACTCTTTGAATTTTTAATGATTTGGGTACCAAAATCTATTTCTGTGATGATGTGAAGTAACGTAAACGTTATTTATAAGGTTTTTGATATGCAATACACCTGATAATTTGAGTCATCTTGAATAAAATTTAAATATACACAGTGCACGTAGCATTTTATCTCAGCTGGCAAAGAATTTTCCAAAAATATTTACGAAAAATTTTCGAAGAATAATTTCGAAGAGCGCACATATGAACAAGAGCAGGTTTTTGCCAAACAAAATAATTGAAAATTACTGGAGAAAGAGAAAGTTACTTATTGATGAAATGAATCACTTCCAAAATTCAAATTTGGTAGAGTACATTTGAGTAATAGAAAAAATCATAAATCATAAAAATATATTGAAAATTATTAGAGCAACTACTAGAACTAGTACATAGTTGCTTAATAGTCAAACGGAACAGTTTCAAGTTCCCAAATTTCTTTCCAGAAATCTTCACCTAATCCATACCTTAGACGTTAGGCAAAAAAGTATCTCTGGTAAAATTTTTATGATATAAATTATTTAAAATCAATAAATACAACTAAAACTTTTTTAGCGATAAAACGATATTTCTTCAAAAATATTTCTTCTTAATTCTACTTAAAAATTCTACAAATATTATTACGTATCTTATGCGAAAATTCTATAAATATTTCAAAATTGTGAAAAATAATGGTGATCAATTATTACTACAGGTTTTTTAGGGAAAAAATGAATAACGTTTTCTAAACTTCCAATATTCCTATAAAATTTCTTCAAATATTTAATGCTTTGGGTACCAACAATCTATTTCAAGTGGAACATTTTTTGTAAGAAAATAAAAAGCAGTAAAAACTTTTTAACCCCACCCACTATTAACACTAACGTAATTATGACAAAAGTAAACACTTTATAAATGTTTTAAATATTAAAAATATTTTTTTGGTTCAGCAATTATATGTTGCTTTATGGCGCTTCCACCATCCACCATAATCACATCCTAACAAATCATCCCCCAACACCTTCCCATTTACCCTCCTCCTGGAAACAAAGCTCCGATATTTTCTGTATCGTCCACCTTCGTTCGCTTCCCACGGGATAATCGAAGGACTCGACACGTGCCCACGCCCCCCCCCCCCCCCCCCTCCCCGTAATTGAGTCCGGGCCTGGATCTAATTCGGGACGCCGATCCCGCCCGAGCCCTTATTACACACGTAATCTTTAGGTAAATTAGATTTGCGCCCGGGATCAGGGACGGATTCTTCCCCCGGCGACAGCCGGAGACCGCCCTGATTGAATCGCGTGCCCCAGAAAAAAATAACCTCAATCAGGGCCTTCAATGTAGTTCGAGTAATTAAAAAGGTACAAGGCTCAGGATTTTTTTTAATTAGAATCAATTTGTTCGATACTAATTTACATGTGATTCATACAGAGTAATCCATTTTGGTTCAGACTGTAATTTAGGTTGGTACCCTGCAGCAACTGTCAGTTTTGCGAAGTTATTATCAAACATGGCGTGGAGAGGTTTTTGTTTATTTTACCCAGTGATCATTTAAATTTCAGATCTAGATATCCATTGAAATTTTCGGAGGCCAAATGCGAAATTTTCCATGGATAACTAACGGTGAAATTTAAATGATCCCTCGGTAGGTTTTACATAGATCTGCCAGTAGGTAAGGCACCTATAATAGATTTGAAATAACAGGGTCACAAATACAAAGTGTGGACTAAATTGTATTAACAACAAAAAACTCTCTACTAAATGGATCACTGTGTATATATCACTTATAAATTAGTATCAAAGAAATTGATTCTTATTAAAAAAACAGACCTGAGCCTTGTACCTTTTTAATTACTCACAAATACAAAGTGTGAACTAAATTGTATTAACAACAAAAAATTCTCACTCTAAATGGATCACTGTATATATATATATCAATTATAAATTAGTATTAAAGAAATTTATTCTAATTTAAAAAAAACAAACCTGAGCCTTGTACCGTTTTAATTACTCACAAATACAAAGTGTGAACTAAATTATATTAACAACAAAAAGTCTCACTCTAAATGGTTCACTGTGTATATATCACATATAAATTAGTATCAAAGAAATTGATTCTCATTAAAAAAAAACCTGAGCCTTGTACCTTCCTAATTACTCGAACTACAATTTTGTTTTTTTTTAGATTTTTGCTGAATTTTGATAAATTTGCAGACTGGCTCTATTTTTATGAAAATCATCCACAAACCAACTATTATTTTATTTTGTTTTTGTTTATTGTTTGTTTATTTGATTGTTTTCCACCGTCCTTGTAAATGTACCAACATCATTAATTAATGACACACTTTAAAACTCCAAGTTATATTATTAATATCTCCCTCACTTTTTACCGGTGCAGTAAAGTTGTGGTTATTTGTCCAGTTGCGAAGTAATAAATCTCTGGTGATTTTTAATTGTCGGGACGTTGGTTTAAAGTCCCTGTGGGATACCTACTGAAAATTGCTGAAAACTGGGAGCGAGTGGAAAGGATTTGTCGCAGAGTTGTTGTTTGTTAATTAAATGGTCGCGGTTATTTCGTGCAGAGACTTTGATTTATTACGTTGCTCGAGTTTTAATGAATCTGTAGTTATTAATTAAAACGTGGAAATAATTTGCGAGGTTTAATTCGATACTAAATTACAGCACCGCAAATTACGTAATTTGATAGCCAACAGCAATCGAGTAAAGAAAATTATATACACAATAAGTGATATTATCAACTAAATATTTTTCATTTAATTAATAATCTTGAAATGATCAATTTAAATACAGATTTTTATGCACTCAGCAGAGTCAATGAATAATATTTTTCATAATAAGCAGATAGTCTTCAACGGAGGAAAAAGAAGAACAAGAAGATAAGTATCTTAATATTTTTGATTTGATTAACAATCTTTAAATTAACAAATTTATATACGTACAGATTTTTTTTGCACACACTACAGTTAGGCTCGTATCTATAGCATGAGTTCGAGCATGAATCACCACCATATAAACAGCATTATAACCACGTGTACCAAATCATTACCACGTGTACTGAATCTATACCATGTATAGGGAATCATCACACGTAAATCGAATCATTACCACGTGTACTGAATCACCACTATATAAACGGAATCATCACCACGTGTACAGAATCATTACCACGTGTACTGAATCTATACCATGTATAGGGAATCATCACCACGTGTACTAAATCACCACCATATAAACAGAATCATCACCACGTGTACCGAACCATGACCGCGTGTACTGAATCTATACCATATATAGGAATTCATCACCACGTATTCCGAATCATTACCACGTGTACTAAATGACCACCATATAAACGGCATAAGTACCACGTGAACTGAATCTATACCATGTATAGGGAATCATCACACGTAAATCGAATCATTACCACATGTACTAAATCACCACCATATAAACGGAATCATCACCACGTGTACTGAATCTATACCTTATATAGGAATTCATCACCACGTATACCGAATCATTACCACGTATACTAAATCATCACCATATAAACTGCATCATCACCACGTGTACCGAATCATTACTACGTGTACTGAATCTAAACCATGTATAGGGAATCATGACACCTAAATCGAATCATTACCACATGTACTAAATCACCACCATATAAACGGAATCATCACCACGTGCACCGAATCATTACCACGTGTACTGAATCTATACCATATATAGAAATTCATCACTACGTATACCGAATCAGTACCACATGTACTAAATCACCACCATATAAACTGCATTATCACCACGTGTACCGAATCATTACCACGTGTACTGAATCTATACCATGTATATGGAATCATCACACGTAAATCGAATCATGTACTAAATCACGGATAATAAACGTAATCATCACCACGTGCACCGAATTATTACCACATGTACTGAATCACCAACATGTGTATTGAATCATCACCACGTGTATAAAATCTTTAAATTATATCTAAATTACAGAAATGGTTAAAAATAACTGTATTCAGTAATTCAAGATAATTAAAATTACAAAGGCATTGAATCATAAATACCTGCATACTAGTGATAATGCAAATTAGAAAATATTCTATGTTCTAACTAAGTCTTCTATATATATATATATATAAGAATTAACCTCAAACAAAATACTATGAGATCGATATGTTTATTGTATATGCCCGTGTCGTATTGAATATATTAGGAATTTTAAGATTTTATGCACGAAGTGAAGATTTGCAATGTGTTATTTATTTTTTTATTTTTTTACTGTACATTGTTTTACCTACAATGTGAAATTTTAAGTGGGAATAATTGTTTCGGATATTTAGTTTTTTTATTTGACATAGTTTAAGATTTTGAACAACAATTTATGTCAAATCATCTGGAAACTATAGTGTTTAATAGTTTCAGGAAAGCACGAAATGTTGTATCATCTAAAATCTAATATCCAATAATTTATGCAACATGGCACGTATTTTGAAAAAAAATGAACACTACTGAAATTATTTGAAAGAGTGTTTTACGCAAAATTTCAACATTTATTTTCAGAAATATTTACTGATATTTGTTTACTGATATAACTTAAAGATTACTGAAATTACTTGAAATTGTTTTTTACTGAAAATTTCAATATTTATTCGCAGAAATGTTTACTGATATTTTTTTTAATCTAAAATTCAATATTATATATTTGTAAAAATAATTTATTGGCAACAATTTCTTTGAATTTAGAATGCTGAATTATCTGCGATATTTAATAACTAAAAATTGAAACGTTTTTTTTAAAGTGAAGTGAAAATTATTGCTAACGTAGCATTGTTTGCAAAACATTATAAATTATATACTTATGTACTTAATTATTAATATAAAAAAATACGGTATTTATAATGGAGTTCATTAGTTATTAATTATTAATTAACATTAATAGAGAGTTTGTTACAGTTATCTGACACGTATTTCAAGATAAGAATCTCATTATCAAAGGAATAGGAAATATTATAATATAAGGCTTGAAAATAAAATGTCTTCTGTAATTTCTAGTTGATTGTTGAATCTTTCTCTCTTTAATTAAAAACTGGAAAAGTAATTATCAATAATCAACTAGACATCACAGAAGACATTTTAATTTCAAGAATTCCGTTATAATATTTCCGATTCCTTTGATAATAATTCTCTTATTTTTATATTGTTTGAAACACGTGTTAGTTAAATGATAATAAACTCTTTATGGATTAATAATGTAATGAATTAAATAAATAATGAATAATAAAATGTTTACAATGTTTAGAGAATTGAATTTTCCAGATTTTGATATGGCATTTTTTTGAATATGGAAAGATGGATCATCTGGAAGATTTCGTGACTCTCAATTTCATATTTTTATACACATGGCAAAAATTAATTTTCCATGTGTTCTTATATTCTTATATTCTTTAAAACAACTAGGTAAATGATAAGAAACTTTTTATGGATTAACAAAGTAATAAATTAAATAAATAATGAATTATATAATGTTTGCAATGTTTAGAGAATTGAAATTTCCAGATTTTGATATTTGAATACGCATTTTTTTTGAATTCGCAAAAATGAATGATCTTCATCTGAAAGATTTCGTGACTCTCAATTTCATATTTTTATACACATGGCGAAGATTAATTTTCCAATTTTCTTCTATGCTTATATTCTTTGAAATATGTACCAGGTAAATGATACTAAACTTTTTATGGATTAACAAAGTAATTAATTAAATAAATAATGAATAATAAAATGTTTACAATGTTTAGAGAATTTAAATTTCCAGATTTTGATATGGCTTTTTTTGAATACGGAAATATGAATCATCTGGAAGATTTCGTGACTCTCAATTACATATTTTTATACACATGGCGATGATTAATTTTCCATGTGTCATTTATTTTTTAAATTGCAAACTGCTAAATTATCTCGAACGTTTAGTGACTTGAAACTTCCATATTTTATACACGAGGAGACGATTTATTGATATCGAAACATTTATTGAAAAATTTTGATTGATGAAACATATGGAATGTTTAACTAATTTTAGTTTTTCTAACTAAAATTTCATGGCTTTATTCCTACAGCATTATCTCTTCCAACATTTATTTATTTTTTTTAATTAATTTATTTAACACATAAGCTTTTATAAGTTACAATGTTAAAAATACAAGATATTTCAGATTTTTTAATTGTCGGGATATTTCCTTTGGAATTTAAAAACATTGTCTCTATGAGTTTTTTTTGTTCTAGAGTTTGTAGAATTGTAGACACCTTAGAAATTTGCCTAAATTGACAATGCATTTAGCGGTGTTAAAAAACATCAAAACATTTATTTAAAAATTCTGATTGATGAAACATCTGAAATGTTTACTAACTAAAATTTCATGACTTTATTCCTACAGGGATGGTCTCTAGCAACATTTACATATTTTTTCAAATTAATTAATTTAACATATTCATGTTTATAAGTTACAGTCATGTTTAAAATAAAATACCATTCCTACAGTTACAGGAATGTTAAAAATACCAGACATTCGTAATTTTTAAATTGTCGAGTTATTTTCTTTGGAATTTAAAAACATTGTCTTAACCTATAACCTTAAAATTTTTCACAAATTGACAATTCTGTAACTTGGGTTGTAATTCTGTAACGTAGGTTGCGAATAAAGAGACATAATTATAAATTGACAATGCATTTAGCGCTGTTAAAAAACACCAAGACATGTATCTAAAAAATTTGATTGATCAAACATATGGAATATTTACTAACTAAAATTTCATGATTTTATTGCTACAGGGATAATATCTCCCAACATTTACATATTTTTATAAATTAATTAATTTAACAAATTAATTTTTATAAGTTACAGTAATGTTAAAAATACCAGACATTCCTGATTTTTTAATTGACGAGTTATTTTCTTGGAATTTTTACAGTTTTACAGGAACCTACAGTTCGAAATTTTTCAAAAATTAACAGGGCATTTACTAATGTTCAAAAAAAGACACAGAGTTTTCGATTATTTTAATCAAATTATATTTTATTGAATCTTTCCAAAATTAAACTGGCACTTACTAAAGTTCAAAAAAGATGACTAGTTTTAGTTTCTTATAATTTTTTATTGGAATTTTTCAAAAATTGTCTACATGATTTTTTTTGTATGTTTTCGAAACCTACAGTTGTACATTTTTCAAAAATTATCAGGGCACTTACTAATGTTCAAAAAACGACAGACAGTTCTTGTTTCTTTTAATTGAATTATATTTTATTGATTTTTCCATAATTAACCTGGCACTTACTAATGTTCAAAAAATACACAGAGTTTTCGTATCTTTTAATCAAATTATATTTTATTGTATCTTTCTCAAATTAACCTGGCACTTACTAAAGTTCAAAAAAGATAACCAGTTTTAGTTTCATATATCTTAGTTATGGATGTTTTATTGGAATTTTTCAAAAATTGTCTACATGATTTTTTTTGTATGTTTTCGAAACATACATTTTACATTTTTCCAAAATTATCAGAGCACCTACTAATGTTCAAAAAAAGACAGGGTGTTTGTTTCTTTTGATTGAATTACATTTTTATTTAATTTTTCCAAAATGAACCTGGCACTTACTAATGTTCGAAAAAGAGAGAGAGTTTTTGTTTCTTTTAATTGAATAAAACTTGATTGAATTTGTCAAAAATTAACCCCGCACTTTCTAAAGTTCGAAAAAGATAAGCAGTTTTAGTTTCTTATAATTTAATTATGGATTTGTATTGGATTTTTTTTTTTAATTGTCTACATGATTTTTTTATGTTGTCGAAACCTACAGTCGTAATTTTTTCAAAAATTAACAGGGCACTTACTAATGTTCAGAAAAAGAAAGAGTTTGTGTTTCTTTTAATTGAATTATATTTTTATTTAATTTTTCCAAATTTAACCTGGCACTTACTAATGTTCAAAAAAGAGAGAGAGAGAGAGTTTTTGTTTCTTTTAAATGCATTAAACTTGATTGAGTTTTTTTTTTAATTAGCCTGGCACTTTCTAAAATTCGAAAAAGATAACCAGTTTTAGTTTCATTTAATTTAATTATGGATTTTTTATTAGATTTTTTTTAAATTGTCTGCATGATTTTTTTTTGTAGATTGTTGAAACCTACAAACGTAAATTTTAAAAAATTAACAGGGCACTTACTAATGTTCAGAAACAGACACAGAGTTTTTGTTTCTTTTAATTGAATTATATTTTATTGAATTTTTCAAAAACTAACCTGGCACTTACTAAAGTTCAAAAAAGATAACTAGTTTTAGTTTCTTATAATTTAGTTATGTATTTTTTATTGGAATTTTTCAAAAATTGTCTACATGATTTGTTTGTATGTTTTCGAAACCTACAGTTGTACATTTTTCAAAAATTATCAGGGCACTTACTAATGTTCAAAAACAGACACAGAGTTTTCGTTTATTTTAATTGAATTATATTTTATTGAATTTTTCCAAAATTAACCTGGCACTTACTAATGTTCAAAACATACAGAGAGTTTTTGTTCATTTTAATTGAATTATATTTTAGTGAATTTTTCAAAAATTAACCTGGAACTTACTAAAGTTCAAAAAAGATAACCAGTTTTAGTTTCATTTAATTTAATTATGGATTTTTTATTAGATTTTTTTAAAAATTATATCCATGTTTTTGTTTTTGTATGTTGTCGAAACCTACAGTCGTAAATGTTTCAAAAATTAACTGGGCACTTACTTATGTTCAAAAATAACAGAGTTTTTGTTTCTTTTAATTGAATTATATTTATATTTAATGTTTCCAAAATGAACCTGGCACTTACTAATGTTCGAAAAAGAGAAAGAGTTTTTGTTTCTTTTAATTGAATTAACCTTGATTGAATTTTTCAAAAATTAACCTGGCACTTTCTAAAGTTCGAAAACGATAACCAGTTTTAGTTTCTTATAATTTAATTATGAATTTTTTATTAGAATTTTTTTTAAATTGTCTACATGTTTTTTTTTTGTACGTTGTCGAAAGCTACAGTTGTTAATTTTTCAAAAATGAACAGGGCACTTATTAATGTTCAGAAAATTACAGAGTTTTTGTTTCTTTTAATTGGATTATATTTTATTGATTTTTTCAAAAATTAACCTGGCACTTACCAAAGTTTTAAAAAGAGTTTTAGTTTCTTTTAATTTATTTAAAATTTCTTGTAAGTTGCATTTCCCGAAAATTTGAGAAATTTCTGAACGTTTTTTTTTATAGATGTAGACTCGTTTAAAAACTAAACAATAAACTTTTGTGGCAATTTAGTTATTTTGTGACTTATGAAACATATTGTGCAGTGGTTTAAGCACTTACCCTTCGGGGTAATATTTCTGAAATCTAAGACCAATATTATTAATAATAACAATTTCTTAAGCACGCCAAAGTTAAATTATTTGTTATTCTTCATTAAATTATTCATCACATTTTTTTATTTACACGTAAATTTTAATACCCAGAATAAACCTGTTTTTTTTAGTTTTTATTTACACGTAAATTTTAACACCCAGAATAAACCTGTTTTTTTCCAGCATTCAACTTTAACCACTGTATTTACATATACATATAATCACTGCATTTCAATAACCACGCAGGTCACGAAACTAAAGTTACGCCCTTGGAAACTTTCACTGGGCCATTAAGCGATCGCATCGTGTTTTTCAGCTTTTAATTGCTGAAAATCGGCCGCTGAAATTGCAGCAATTACAAAAACATTTGGGCTTAGAAACACCATCGATTTTAATGCTAATGACTGTTTAATTCCTGAAAGTATAAGACTGATATGGACGTGAATTAGAATATGGGTTAAGAAATTTTTCAACAGTTATATAGTTTTATAGTCATAGTTATTCTTGCCCGTTGAGAAGAACTGGCAATGATCATCCAATTTTGCCGCATTTTTTTATTTCATTTCACTCTGAACATGGAAATAGTTTTGGCGGATACTTGTTTAAACTCCATTATTATTCATCTGCCCGATGAAGAAACTGTGCGTCGAAACATGTCGCAGACAAAAAAAAATATATTTTTTTAATTTAAAACGTTATTTACTCATTTCACTCTAATTCATTTACCGTAAGCATGTGATCTTGCATAGAAAACGCGATTCTATGTTCGAAAAAACATGGCTAATTCGATGCTCTCTGCCTATTCCTCTCCACGAAGATGTCCCCAGTAATTATTCTGCGACGTTCTCAGCAAGTCCTCTTGCGCGAAGATGCCCTTGCAAATTCCTTTCTTCGAGTATATCAGCAATTTCAGAATTTAATTCCTTCGCGTACGTACAAAATTGTTCGTTGCACTAACTGTTTGTTCTATTTCACTAATGCAAACAAAAATCGGTGTATTGAAACTAATTGTTTTAAATTTTGTTTCCCCAATTATCGCTCAGATGAGGATATTTGATTGGATGCGAAATGATTACTGTTTTTAAATTGTTCGTTTATGTGTTCGTACACACACACTTGTAGCACTTTTGTTTGTTACTTCCCACAACGGAAACAATTATCGGCGTAACGATACTGTTTGTTTCTAAACTATCTTCCGTTTCTTTCTCATTGAGACGTGAGCTTTACCAGGAACGAATGTAAATTGGAGCGTCTGGTGTCATCGGTCATATTTATAAACATCGACCAGACAGTCATTTTTCTATTATTGATTTTTTGTTTGTCGTTCTTCAGAAGTTGAAAATTTACAGCGTCATCCGACAATTCATAATCGTTGCCATGGTGATCATTCAATAAGGTATAATTTCTAATTTAAGTATTTAATTTAATAAATCGCTAATTAAATAAGTTGTGTGATATTCATTCCAACATAATTCTATAAATATTTATATAAATCGAACGCAAATGAAACATTATAATAATTAAATTTATTACATGGCTAATTAGGTAAGTAATAAATTATTGAGTAATTTTGGCAAAACTTTTGCACTAAATTACCCTCGATGTTTTGCAGGCGTCTTGAAAGATTGCTGCCTGGAGACGGGCTATTCCCCGACACATATATTAAATTAATGCGAATGTTTGTGGCCCCGGGGCTATTTAATACCCCAACGACGGCCCCCGAAAAAAAAACTCCAAAACACAGTGAAATATCCCTCACCGCTTCATGAGTAATTTATCAGGAATAAATCTCCCGAGGCGGCGGCGCCTCCGTAAGTTCCCAACTTCAACTTCACCGAGGAGCCTCATCTAGATTCCACCCCCAGCCCCATCCCAGCCCCATCCTAGCCCTCGGCCCCCAGGAGATATTTAATAAGGGATCGTTGCGGAAGTGCGGTTCGCTCCTCCGCAGGCTCAGGCGATGCTCGTGCCGGGAATTTTCAATAATTCCCGGTGCCGGACACTGCAAGGATCAGGATGCACCGGGATAAATGGGTAGCACATCCTTATTTTGCAGGGAATTGATACAGGCCAGGACGTGACGCCTATGCGCCTGCACCATTCGCGATGGAAGTGCTTGACCACAATGATGGATTGTACTTTTTTATAAGCAACATATTACAGGAAGGTCTAAATGTGCGGGAATACCTGTGTCATAACTATTATATTCCCTAAGCCTGTAGTGCTAAACAGTAGAAGTTCTTATACTATTACTAAATTTAACATACATATTCCTCTCTGATATTAGATGTAAACGAATGGAGATAATGAAAGTGTAATCTTTGACTTTTGGTCATTTGAAGTTTGGTAAGCTTCGGGAAAGCTTTATTTTTTTAGAGTGCACTGTATACAATCCCTAAAGCCATTTGCTTAATTAGTTTAATTTACCCCACATAACCAAGTTGAAACTTCACAGGGAGACCGTAATCACGGTGAGTAATAAGGTTTTTTTTAAGCTCAGCACACCTCAGACGCACCGACCCCACTCACGCCCAATTTAAAGCTAAGTTTTACGCTGCAACTTTGAACTTTCCCCCATAAAGAAACTTTATCCGCGGCTACATCAGTTTCATGCTTTACAAATTTGCCCTTCTTATGGTGCTTATAATAATTTCAAAGCTGTATACAATGGTAAAAGTCATCTTTACAGTAAACAATGATGATTTATGTTTCAATCTTTCAAGCAAGTAATGCTTGTATACCAGTAGAAATTTGCTTTTCTTATGATGCTTATAACATTTTTAAGGCAGTATACAATGCTGTGAATAATTTGGGAGGATTGAAATATTGCAGTAACCAATGATGATTTTTGTTATGGTTTATAAATCAAAGAAATTAATAAAAAGTTAAAAAACATTTCTATAAAATCTAATCTAATATCAAATATATTGAACTGAAAAAAATATCATCGAGACGTGAGCTTTATCGGGAACGAATGTAAATTGGGGCGTCTGGTGTCATCCATCATATTTTTAAACACCGACCAGACAGTCACCTTTCTATTATTGATTTTTCGTTTGTCGTTCTTCAGAACTTGAAAATTTACAGCGTCATCCAACAATTTATAATCGTTTGCATGGTGATCATTCAATAATGTATAATTTCTAATTTACGTTTTCAAATTGTCGCATATCCAATTGCCCAATCCAAAATTTAATACGATATTCATCATCCTGATAATTTTTCGCTTCCAATGACATGTCGTAGGTCATTGTACGTCATATTTGAGGTTTTCATTGTAATTACGAATTTAAATTAACTCATTACATTATTATTATTTGTGCCCTAAAGATTCATAATATTAACTAAAAAACACTATCTAAATAATTACCTAACTCGATAACTATCTAACTAAACCTATTACTACTCTATTAATTTAAATAAAACTATCAACAAAATTCCTAAATAACTATAAAATAACTTACAAATATCATCACAATATCTACCACTAACTTCTGCAATTTAGAAGAAAACAATTATAAAATGATGATTTTGTTTCAATATTTCATGCAAGTGATGTTTGTATTCTAAGCCAATATTTAAACCCAGATTACAACACGTAAATTTTCTGTATTTAAATACCATGCAGATAATGTCAATATTTATTCTGAAATATTCTAGTCAACAAATACTAATGACACATTTTTTTTAATATTGTCTGGACTGGTAAATTTTCTGTATTTAAATACCATGCAGATAATGTCAATATTTATTCTGAAAAATTCTAGTCAACATATACTAATGACACATTTTTTATAATATTGTCTGGACTGGTCATTGCCCAGAATTTGCAGTTTTTCGAGCCAAAGATAATGCAGGTCATCTCGTGATAGCTTGACGCACTTATAAACGCATAATCTAATCCCGGATCAGTTGGGATTCGTAGTGATCCGGATTAGGGGCCTTCAAAGCGGTGGTCCCTTGTATGGTTCGCGGGGGCTGCGATCGATCAATTAAACCGCCCACCCCCGCACCAAGACCGCACCACACAGGGTAATTGATGATTTCGCCGCGGATTAATTGGGGCGGACGGCAAAAGGGCGAGGGACTGTCCCAAGTGGCGAGTCGGATGCGCAGGCCCTTAATTAGATAACGCGCCCCACAGGGCATGAAGAGGGATGCTAGGTGAGACTGTGTATATACATACACATGTATAAATATATATATGTAGTGTGCCCATGCATGTATGTGTATGTATATAATCTTTTATAGGATTAAATGAAGTCCAAATAGATCCTAAATATAGTACTCGTATAAAATAGATTATAAATATAGTCTACTTGCCGTTACGTAAAACTTGGTACTTTCGTTAAACATTTATTACATTTTAAACAAAATAAACAAAGAAGTAGTAGCCGAATGTGTAGATAGAACGGATAATAAACAATTTTAATTAGTTACTGTTTAATTACATGTTACAAGTACTATCCGCGTTTTCACTGCGATAATGTGTGGAAGCTGAATTAAAATTAAATTAAATAAATTTAAAAGCAAGTCAATTATTGAAGAAAAAAAATCCGTGCGCTCATTAAAATAACGATAAAGTATAATAAAAAGTATCGTTCATTACACGTCCCGAAATGGATGTTTCCGTGCGTGCATGACAATTCCCGTGTGAGGCGTATCAGAACACGGCAAGTCATGTGTTTTATTTCCAAACTGGTAATGAAATATGCCGTTTTTGTATAGCGAAAAATATCATAGAGATAAGTCAATCTTTACGTATTAAATTAAGTATTTTAAAACTACTGCACGATTAAGTATTCAATGATTTCAATGTAGAAATTGTTTTCCACAACAATATAATTAAGTATTATAGTTTATAAAGTGTACACCTAATTGAATCGTTTATTACAGAAATCCGTTGAGTGCACTTTTTCAAATTTTCTGGAAACGAAGAAAAACACTATATATTTTGATATTTTATATATTGTAATTAAGTATCCCATAAAAATGAATATCAGTATATGCAAAAATATGCATTTTGATTACTGATATACTATATTTCATAAGATATAAAATTTTATAAAAATGACGGGTTTCTGAAATAAATGATTCAATTACGATAATAAATGAAAGGTCTTAATTTTGTATTTAAAAGTTTCGATTTGTATCACTAAGAAAGAAAGTATATATTTATCTCCGATCAAAGTATACGCATAAATGTAACCAATAAATACTTCAGATATTATTACCATTACATTCGTTTTATCATCCTTTTCAAATGCTTTAGTGAAATGGGCGCAATAAAAATGTAATTTTACATTGGGTATTACCGTGAACGATTTTCCACGGCCTTTCTGCTATTAATCAGCAGCAATAATCGTAAACCGTAGATAACGTTTATTATTGAAGTTATTGTAATTGGAAAATTATTGTCCCCCTTGCAATCGAATGCTGGATGTTGTTAGCGGAGCAATAAAAATTGCTTACATTGTATTGTCTTCTAATAAAATGTATTTTTGCATTACAAAAAAAAATCATCTCACGCATCATTGTCTCGTGTATCAAAGCACTGTGAACTTAATTTGTGTGATTAGTTGTTAATAAATTGTTATTTTTTACCAAGGTAAAAAAAGTATATGTTCGTGCAAGGCTACGCAGCTAAGCTCCGACCGCAATTCTATCACAGTTTGCGACAACCGAATCCCAACAGATGTGATTAATGCTTGGTGTGATGTGAGCACATAAAGTGATGTGATGTAATGTGATGTGATGTGACGTGTAGTGATGTGATGTTATGTGATGTGATGTGATGTGATGTGATGTGATGTGATGTTATGTGATGTGATTTGATTTGATTTGATTTGATGTGATCCAACAGATTGATGTGATGATAGATGTTTGATATATTCTAATATTTAATTTTATACGTGCCGTGATGTGATGTGACGTGTTGTGATGTGATGTGATGCGACAGCAGAATCCCAACAGCTTGATGTGATCAATGCTTGGTGTGATGTGATTACATACAGTGATGTTATGTATTGTGACGTGATCTGACGTGACGTGCGTGACGTGTAGTGATGTGATGTTATGTGATGTGATGTGATGTGATGTGATGTGATGTTATGTGATGAGATTTGATTTGATTTGATTTGATGTGATGTGATCCAACAGATTGATGTGATGATAGATGTTTGATATATTCTGATATTTAATTTTATACGTGGCTTGATGTGATGTGACGTGATGTGATGTGATGATGATGTGTTGTGATGTAATGTGATGTGATGTGATACAAACTTCACAGTTTGCGACTACAGAATCCCAACAGCTTGATGTAATCAATGCTTGGTGTGATGTGATCACATAAAGTGATGTGATGTAATGTGACGTAACGTGACGTGACGTGACGTGACGTGACTTGACGTGTAGTGATGTAATGAGATGTGATGTGATGTAATAACATGTGATGTGATCCAACAGATTGATGTGTTGATAGATGTTTGATATATTCTAATATTTAAGTTTATACTTGGCGTGATGTGATGTGATGTGATGTGATGCAAACTTCACAGTTTGCGACAACAGAATCCCAACAGCTTGATGTGATCAATACTTGGTGTGATATGATCACATACAGTGATGTGATGTAATGTGACTTGACGCGACGTGACGTGACGTGACGTGACGTTAGGTGACGTAACGTGACGTGACGTGACGTGACGTGGAGTGATGTGATGTAATGTGAGGTGATGTGATGTGATGTGAAGTGATGTGTTGTGATGTGATGTGATGTTATGTGATGTGATGTGATTTGATTTGATTTCATTTGATGTGATATGATCCAACAGATTGATGTGATGATAGATGTTTGATATATTCTAATATATAATTTTATACGTGACGTGACGTGACGTGACGTGACGTGACGTGACGTGATGTGATGTGTAGTGATGTGATGTGATGTGATGTGATTTGATTTGATGTGATGTGATCCAACAGATTGATGTGATGACAGATGTTTGATATATTTTAATATTTAATTTTATACGGGACATGGTATGATGTGATTTCATTTCATGTGATGATATGTGATGACAGCTTGATGTGATGTGATCCAATAGATTGATGTGATGACAGATGTTTCTTATAGTTTAATATTTAGTTTAATATGATTGTAATTGTTCTAGTACTGCAAAAATTGTATATACACCACGCTTGTGAATATTATTACAGCCTTGAGTCGACTATCTCTCGGCGCTATGCGCCTCGCGATACAACAGACCTCGGCTATAATAGTATATTTCTCAACCTTGGTGTATAATTTACGATTTGAATAATTTAACAAGCTATTCATTTAAAATACAACATAAATGAATATCTCAGTGGACACCTCATGAATTTCTCCACAGGTATATTGAAAAAAAAACAGCAAAATAAGCATAAACTTGATTAATTTGATTCATTGATTTGCTGATTTTAATTGTTTTTTGTAAAAATTCAACAAACTGTTTAAACCCAGTTTTAGACATACCAGAATTAGAAAACCGGTTAAGTGTTAAGTGTAGTTAGGAAAAGAAATAGTTCGCAACTGATGATGAAAAAATCATTTCATCACCATTTCACAACTGGTTACATAAATGACTATTTCGAAACTCTGGACGTGGCGAGATGTGACGTGATGTGATGTGATTAAAAAAAGTGCTAATAAAAGTGCTACTTACACGCATTGCTTTATATAATAATAATAATATTTATTTGCATGTTAGAAAAAACTTTACATTTTTTTTACATATGTCAGGTTTACAGAATAAGGCAGTTTTGCTACATGTATAATAACAGTCAGTATTGTTACACTATAGATAGTTTTGCGGCACAGAATTCATCGGTTGAGTAGAGTGCAGAGCGGATTAGGTATTCTTTTAGCTGGCGTTTGAAAGAATCTGTTGGCAACTTCCTTATATTGGGTGGTAGATGGTTATATAATTTCGTCGCAACTAACAAACATTTTGAGCTTTTGCTAAAAACAAAAAAAGGCGGGCAATGAAAAAGCCGGAAAGGCAATCTTCGCAACTGGAAGAGATAATGCCTAAGATCCGTTAAATTTTTTAAATCATTTCACACTCTGATACACCATTTTCTATTTAAACGTGTTTAAAACTAAGAAACTGTTCAAAACGACTCTAAAATCTCATATATAGGCAAACGACTGCAGCTATTTGTTATTCACATGGATTCCCAAGATGCAGAATGAAAATCAGAATATAAAAGAAACAATTTTCATCTAAATTGTTTTTGTTTCTAACATCGAAACTCTCTATATTTCTGCAGGCAAAACCTGGGAGATATTGAAGCTAACTATCTATACTTTAAGAAAACTATTCGGAAAATCTGAGCACGAATATTTAGACGGATAGCAAGTCGAAGATAACGAAGCTAACTATCCATACTTTAAGTATAAACTGTTTCGAAAATCTGTGGACCAAAATTTAATTAGATAGCAAGTCACAGAATTAATAGAAACAGTTAAGGTTCAAAGAAACTGCACAAATATTTACAAAAAAACTCATAATTCGGTCACTTTACTTCGGTCGGAAAATTACTGCAAGCAGTTCACAAATTACAAATTTCGAAAACACCCAACAACTCAAAAGTAAGGAAAGTTTTAGTAAAAAAAGTTAAGTTCAAGGAAAAGTAAGAGATGAGATATGAAAAACTTGTGTATAAAATGTTTTTATGCGCGGATATATCATATATTGACAATTATGCACGAATTTCTTTGTCATAAACGTATTTTTATAGCCCATGGATCATAACTCATGAAAAATTTGGGTATAAAATATTTGTATGCATGGATATATGATATATTGAAAATTATGCACGAATTTCTCTGTCATAAACATCTTTTTATAGCTCATGGACCTCTTTATTGCCCTTGGGCTATAAAGAAACGTCAAACAACGACATGATATCTAATAGAAACAGTATAAACACTGATTCATTATACGTTTTTCCATACATCTCTTTCGATATTTCAGTAACTAAGCCATTGTTTCTTGCTTTTTCTACAGCCTCATCAACTTCATTCATTTTCATTCATTTCATTTTATAGACAATTACTGGACATAAAATGAAACTGAGATTTTAAGCAATATGGCTACCGTTGTTTATATGGCTACCGTTTGTCATAAACGTCTTTTTATAGCCCATTGACCTCTTTATTACCCGTGGGCTTTAAAGATACGTCAAACAATACTGAGACACAACATGAAACTGTATTTTGGGCAATATGGTTGCCGTTGTTTACCCGGTACCAGAGTTATGTTTCAAATCGCAAATTTAATCAAAGCAACGTTAGATGTGGGTGGAAAATTTAATTTATTTTATAAATATTTTCCATTTATTTTAGAAATATTTTTAAATTGAAAAATCTTCTCAATGCGTAAAGTTGTGTTTATCCCATGGGTGCAACTGGCTTTTATGTCCTTACTTCGACGTATTCTTAGACGTCGGTTGTCGCCTCGGGCTAAAGATTACGGATTACACTATTAAAACCTCATTACGCACTTATACATATGCATAAGTTCATAAATAACTATGTACTACTACTATTTTTGACATCTTTCAGAATGTCAAGTGAGTATTTTTTTCAATAGTTACTATTATTTTATCGTTGCTATGGTAACTATTTTTTTTTAAATTTAATATTTGCGTTGCAACTTAGAGCAATTCGAGTTATCGTTAGTGCAAACTACCGAGCTGATTGTAGAAACCACTCTGTATATTTAAAAATACTTACCCTGCCCTAGTTGTATATACTAGAATATACGTCAGAATTAATTTAAACTTATACAACTTGCATACAGATATTCACCAGCATGACCCACGTACGTAATACAATGTGTATCCTGAAGAAAACAGACTGTTAAGCACACTTTCTATGCAATTAAATTCTGTAACGCGCTACCACAGAGTGTGCGGCAACTTGACGTAAAAGGTTTTAAATTTCAAGTGAAACTCACTCTATTGCGCGAGGCATTCTATTATTCTATCTTACTTGTATGGCCGTTTTGATTGGTTTTCGATGTGTGATTTAATTTGACATACTAGTACTGTAAGACATACTAGTGTCAGAAACATCAATAAATTATTATTATTATTATTATTATTATATGTTAGGCGCATATTCAAAAATTGTAAGAAAGCCACAATTTCTAGTTTATACTTTTTTTAATACAGGATGCTTCTATAGTTGTAGAAAATATGTTGTATACAACTCGTGTGCATATAATTTTGCACACTTGTTGTACAAATAACTACTATCACATGATAAAAAAACAACATAGAAAGGTCCTTGTTTAAAATACATCAAAATTTAACGATCTATTTCAGCCACAGTGGCTAATTACCATCGCCAAGGAGCGACTGGCCACTTGAGTTAATTTTGCTAATGCATTTAGGTTCATTCCTATCAAATTGTTCAACAAGTGCAATTAATTTCAAAACCTATATTTTCTAATACATCCGAAGTACATATTCGATTCTAAGTAATACACAATAAGAAACAATCTGCGGAATTCACTCGAAGCATCCTGACAATTCTCCATCTCTATTTCCCCGAACGTAAAGCAATACCAACCACTCACGTTTATTAGCCCTGGCACTTCAAAAATTCATTTCGTCTGTTAATTGCACTCAACTGAAGATCACTTGGGAGTCCGCAGCAAATGAGCATCGCAACCGCTTCGATATTAAATTGACAGACAGGAAGCCAAACAGCGAAACGCATTTGCGCAAAAAAATATCGGCAAACAACGAGGAACTGCTGAAAGCCTAGAGGATTGATAAATGTAATTCCTCTAGTTTTCCAACGTAAACTAATCCAAACTAGCTTCTGATATCATAACAATTAGTTTTTTTAGTACAATTGGTTTTAAAAATTAAAAAAATCTTAATTTTCTTATCACATGTTTTTGTAGTACTTATTCCATTGGCGGTGACATTTATTAGCCTTAGTGTGAAAATCGTGTCAGAATGTTTTTGACTGGACCATTGGCCATGGCAAAGTAACCTTACTTTCGTACTGGTGCTCATTTGGCGCGTAGAACGGACGTAAAGAATATGTTTCTCAGAGCAAATATTTTGAAAGCGTAAATAAGCGCCTATGTTTTCTAACAGATTTTGCCGAAGAGCGAATCTAAACTATCTCCTAATTTTGCAAAATTTTGTAAAACATTTTTGGAAGTTTCAAGTTCCACACTCTGTATCTCATAAACGAAGCATATCACGACCCATGTTTACGAATGTTACGAATCTTTATATCAGAAAAGTAAGTCCTAATTTTGCAACATTTTCAAAAACAATTTTTTGTCGTTTCAAATTCCACACGCTGTATCTCAAGAACGAAGCCCCCTACGACCCATGTTTATAGGTATTCCTTTTTACAAAATGAGGCCTTTTAATGACTCTTGAAGTCCCAGCCCTTAAAATGGATGTTCATATTTTTCATTATTAAACGTGATGAAATGAAGCAGTTTTAGCAACTTGCATCTTTAAATTTTGCCTCATCGATCGCCTCGCAAATGTGCGAAAAAAACACTCACCGTTACAGCGGTACCACCCTTCACCCGTCCGCAGCGACATCACCATCCACTCGCACAGCCCCGCATGCGGCGATCCATCAAAGCCCCCCGTGACACGTACAGTTCCGCACAGATATTGGAAAATGGGGCCCCAATTCCGCTCGAGAAGGCGCGTATCTCGGACGACGCCAGGCGTCGCTCTAACGGCATTAAATCACTCCTGGTGAGCGCGCACAAACAAATTAATTTCGGGATTGCCTCGCTCTGCGGGAGGGTGAAAAATTAATGCCGGCCCATTAGGGAAATAGTTTTTAATGGTATTAATAGAAAATTGGATCCCAGAAATTACGGTAAGGTCGGGTGAGCCGGAATTACTGCGTCGCGTGGGTGGCGGGATTCGACGTAATAATAAGTCAGTGACCCGGATGGGGAATTGCTGGGTGATGGGGTTCAGTTGTGGCCGGCTAATGCGATATGTGATCATGAAAATTTAATTTTCCGGTCGGATTTCAAAGTTGTTCAATTTTCATCCGAATATTTATTATACCGCATATTGCTGAGCAAGCAAAAATAGGAAAATGCTTTCAAAATTAATACATCCAATAAATAATATATCTAGCTTTGATTTTTTAAATATTAGAATACATTTTTCTTTAAGTTATTAGGATATAAACAAAAACTGACCATAGAAACTAGATAGGTAATTTAATCCAAATTGAAGAGGTGAAAGTAAAAGCAGTAGCACAGAAGTTACAAAAAACTATCAAAGCAAATACTTAAATTCGTAGCAGAAAGATGTAAAAATGTTTCATCATTCACCATAAGTTCCCCATGATACATAGAACACCCTATGTATAAATTAATCATGAGAGTATATAGGCTACACCTGTTCTGGACCAATAAGACTTTACGTAGGGGTCTTAATTTACTTTTTTCCGGTCGTGCAAAATGTGCTCACAACTGTCTTACAAATTTCTCTCATGTATCTCACATGTGCCTCACATTTATCTCATAGATGTCTCACGTACGTCTCACACCCCTGTATATATTCAATGCAAAACTGTCTCACAGGTGTCTCACATATATCTCACACCCCTGTATATATTCAATGCAAAACTGTCTCACAGGTCTCACACCTGCCTCACAGGTTTCTCCTATGTGCCTTATACCCGTCGTGCAACATGTATCTCACAACTGTCTCTCAGATGTCTCGCATGTGTCTCACAAGTGCCCCAAATGTATCTCACAAGTGTCACACAGATGCCTCAAACGCCCTGTATATATTCAATGCAAAACTGTCTCACATGTATCTCACACCTGTCTTACAGGTGTCTCACACCTGTCTCACAGGCGTCTCACACCTGTCTCACAGATATCTTACATGTGCCTCACACCTGTCCCGCAGATGTCTCACACCTGTGGCACGACCGGAAAACAGTAAATTTATATCCCTATCATTATGGGAAATTGGTACAGAACCGGTGTAGCCTATTTACTTATATATTTAATTTGCGACAGTACACGTACATTATCAAGGATTGTTCTTTCTGAAACAATATAATTAAAGTTAATATCCGTTGCAACTTTTTTTCTCATATAAATTAGTTCAACAGCATTGTATTGGAACGTTGAAACGCAATAAATTATTATTTTGCAACAGTTTACGAGCCTGGCACCAAGTAACTTCCGATTAGGCAATTTCTGTTATCAAATTTTCGACCTAATTTTTTACGTAAAATGAATTACAAATTTACTTATCATTACTGTAAAAAAATTCATGCACTCTACAAAGCTATGCACAAGGAGGCAACATATTCTTCAAACTCAATTATGTAATAAAATCCACAATATATTGTGCCATAAACAACTGCATATATATTCTTGAGGGTAAATATTTTGGTATAATCAATCAAAGGCTGAAGTTACGTCCACACCATTTTATTCATCCTGTATTTTCAGTTTTCATGTGAAAACTGGTAGTTGTAGAAAATTGCCTTTTTTTCAAATCAGATGAAAATTCATATAGCATGGTTGGAAAAACAATAGTATATACAGAGTGGACCAAAAATAATAAAATAATTATAATTCATTTATATGAAATATCGTCGAAAAAAAACTTTTCAAAAATCCAATTAATTATTTTTGCAAAACCGCTAGTTTGGCTGACAGATTAAAACGCTTGCTTAGCATGCACGAAGACCTGGGTTCGAGCCCCAGTACAGGGATAATCTCCCCAGTTAGGGATAATCGCCCCAGTTAGGGATAATCTCCCTCACAAATACAGTCACTACTATTTTTGCAATCTACAAAGTGTACACATTTTGTGTTTTAAAGAAATATTTAATGCGTTAATTTATATTGAAAATATGATTATTTCCACTGTTTTTTTTGCCCACTGTGAAAATTCTTTGCGAAAATTGACCACATACATATTCTTTGCGAAAATTGACCACATACATATTCTTTCAGGGAAAATAGTTTGGGATGCAGTCTCATTAGTCCAATTCCTCCAGAAGGGCTTACGGTTTTATGTATATTTTAAAGGCACTATATACAGGGTGATTTAAAATATGTAGACATAACTTTAGGCTTTGATTAGTTATATAATTTGGAGTAAAAAAATAATATACCTATGTATATCCAATTTTCAATGGCTACTGAGCCAATGAGAAAAAAACACCTGCATTTATAAAATTAACTATTACATCTAGAAACCAATCATAAATTAAGGACAGTAATAATAAATCTATAGAACGTCGGGAACATCTTATAAATCGGATTTAACAAAATGCTAAACAAATTCGTCAAAATCTTGAATAGAGACATAATGCAAATAATTCAATTTTCGTCGATGTGAGGATTATATTCAATGTGATGGAAATAATTTTGATTTTTTTTTTGTTAATTTTGTTTGATTTCTTATTGTTTCTATTATTAATATTAGTGTAATGCATTTGTATTCTAATTAAATGTTTCCTCATTACACTCCATCAACCATTCCATTAACCATTAAGAATTGGACTTAACTGTATTATTATTTTTTACTACAAATGATATATAATTAATCAAAGGCTAAAGTTATGTCCATACTTTTTAAATCATCCGGTATTTTCAATTTCCATGTGGAAACTGGTAGTTGTAGAAAATTGCCTTTTTTATATCAGATGAAAATTCATATAGTATTGTTGGAAAAACAACAGTATATACAGAGTGGACAAAAATAATGAAATAATTATAATCCATTAATATGAAATATCGTCGATAAAAAAACTTATCAAAAATCCAATTAGTTATTTGTGCAATCTACAAAGTGTAAGCATTTTATTTTTCAAATAAATATTTAATGCGTTAATTAATATTGAAAAAATGAATATTTTCAATTTGTACTTGGGTTTTTTTGCCCATTGTATATAAATTATTAGAAAAACTCGCAAAAATTGACCTTTATTGCATTTATAAAATTGACTATTACATCTAGAAGCCAATAATAAATTAAGAACAGTAATAATAAATCTATAGAAAGTCGGGATCATCATAAATCGGATTTAACAAAATGCTGAAGAAATTCGTCAGAATCTTGAACAAGAGCATAATGCAAATAATTCAATTGTCGTCGATGTGATGTTTATATTCAATGAGATGGAAATAATTTTGAACATTTTTTTGTAAATTTTGTTTACTGTCTTATTGTTTTTCTATTGTTTATTAGTGTAATGAATTTGTATTCTAATTAAATTTTTCCTCATTACACTCCATCAACCATTCCATTAACCATTAAGAACTGGACTTAAATGTATTATTATTTTTTACTACAAATGATATATAATTAATCAAAGGCTAAAGTTATGTCCACACCTTTTGAATCATCCTGTATTTTCAATTTTCATGTGGAAACTGGTAGTTGTAGAAAATTGCCTTTCTTTTAAATCAGATGAAAATTTATATAGCATTGTTGGAAAAACAACAGTATATATAGAGTGGACAAAAATTAATGAAATAATTATAATTCATTAATATGAAATATCGTTGATAAAAAAAACTTTTCTAATATCCAATTCATTATTTTTGCTATCGACAAAGTGTAAACATTTTGTTTTTTATATATTTAATGCGTTAATTTACATTAAAAATATGTTTATTTCCAATGCGTACTGTTTTTTTCCCACTGTGTATAAATTATTAGAAAAACTAGCGAGAATTTACCGCATACATATTCTTTAAGGGTAAATAGTTTGGGATTCTCACTAGTCCAATTCCACCAGGAGGAATTACGGTTTTATGTGAAAAGTGACATCTTATCTGGCAAGTACTATATACAGGGTGCTATAAAATGTGTAGACATAACTTTAGGCTTTCATTAGTTATATAATTTGGAGTCAAATAAAATAATAAAGCTATGTATGTCAACTTTTCAATGGTTACTGAGACAATGAGAAAAAAACACTAGCATTTATAAAATTGACTATTACATCTAGAAATCAAATACTACTATTATTATTGTACTATAGTTTTATAGCTAATACTACTATTATTTAGAGTATGATCAACTTATTCACCTATATTAATTGTGATGATTTTTAATGATTGTTTGTTTGTTTTGTCTATCGTTTCTTAAAGTTTTTCGCAATATTAAAAAATCACCATGTATAATTTGGAGTAAAATAAAAATAATAAACCTATGTATGTCCAATTTTCAATGGTTACTGAGACAATGAGAAAAAAACACCAGCATTTATAAAATTGACTATTACATCTAGAAGCCAAATACTACAATTATTATTGTACTATAGTTTTATAGCTAATACTACTATTATTTAGAGTACGATCATCTTATTCATTTATATTAATTGTGATGATTTTTAATGATTGTTTGTTTGTTTTGTCTAGGACTTTATTATTGCCATTATTACTACAATTATTATTTAATTATAGTTTTACTATATTCTTCACATTCATATCTTCTTATTAATTCTTGAACTATATTCCCTCATCTAAATTCTGATGATTTTTACTCATTGTTTGTTTTGTCTAGGACTTTATTATTACCATTATTACTACAATTATTATTAAATTATAGTTTTACTATATTCTTCATATTCATATCTTCATATTCATTCTTTAACTATATTCACTCATCTTAATTGTAATGATTTTTAATGATTGTTTGTTTGTTTTGTCCAGGACTTTATTGTTACCATTATTCCTACAATTATTATTAAATTATAGTTTTACTATATTCTTCATATTCATATCTTCATATTCATTCTTCAACTATATTCACACAACTTAATTGTGATGAGTTTTAATGATTGTTGGCTTGTTTTGTAAAGGACACCAATAAACATTATTATTATTACTATTATTATTATTTTTTGCTTAATAGTTAATAAACCACAGTTGATGAGATTATTCAGGGTATGATGTCTAGGGATAAATCTAAGTACTTACTTGGGTGTATATTTGATCAAATTAGTTAAAATTATTATTACTAATAATAAACTACAAAAGTTTTAGTTGATAGGTTCCCCTATATTATTATTATTATTATACATGGCAATAATTTTACAAAAGCAAAGAATTTGGTAAAAATGAAAATCATGTTTTTTTTTAATTATTTCGTAAAACTAGTTGATTTTGTTATATTGTATACTTTTGCAACTTCAACTTGATTGTTGGCTTGTTTTGTATAGGACACCAATAAAGATTATTATTATTACTATTAATATTATTTATTGCTTAATAGTTAATAAACCACAGTTGATGAGAATATACAGGGTACGATGACTAGGGATAAATCTAAGTACTTACTTGGGTGTATTTGATCAAATTAGTTAAAATTATTATTACTAATAATAAACTACAAAAGTTCTAGTTGATAGGTTCCCCTATATTATTATTATTATTATACATGGCAATAATTTTACAAAAGCAAAGAATTTTGTAAAAATCAAAATCATGTTTTTTTTAAATTATTTCGTAAAACTAGTTGATTTTGTTATATTGTATACTTTTGCAACTTCAACTTGATTGTTGGCTTGTTTTGTATAGATTTACCAGATATAGATTTTACCAATAAAGATTATTATTATTACTATTAATATTATTTATTGCTTAATAGTTAATAAACCACAGTTGATGAGAATATACAGGGTACGATGACTAGGGATAAATCTAAGTACTTACTTGGGTGTATTTGATCAAATTAGTTAAAATTATTATTACTAATAATAAACTACAAAAGTTCTAGTTGATAGGTTCCCCTATATTATTATTATTATTATACATGGCAATAATTTTACAAAAGCAAAGAATTTGGTAAAAATCTAAATCATGTTTTTTTTTTATTATTTCGTAAAACTAATTGATTTTGTTATATTGTATACTTTTGCAACTTCAAATTGATTGTTGGCTTGTTTTGTATAGGACACCAATAAAGATTATTATTATTACTATTAAGATTATTCATTGCTTAATAGTTAATAAACCACAGTTAATGAGATTATAGAGGGAATGATGACTAGGGATGAATCTATGTATGTACTTGGGTGTATATCTGATTAAATTAGTCAAAATTGTTATTACTGCGATACAAAATTTCTAGTTAATAGATTCCCCTATATTATTAGTATTATACATGAAAATAATTTTGCAAAAGCAAAGAATTTGGTAAAAATCAAAATCATGATTTTTTTTTATTATTTCGTAAAACTAGTTGATTTTGTTATATTGTATACTTTTGCAACTTCAACTTGATTGTTGGCTTGTTTTGTATAGGACACGAATAAGGATTATTATTATTACTATTAATATTATTTATTGCTTAATAGTTAATAAATCATAGTTGATGAGATTAATCAGGGTATGATGACTAGGGATGAATCTAAGTACGTACTTGGGTGTATATTTGATCAGATTAGTTAAAATTATTATTACTGCGATAAAAAAGTTCTAGCTGATAGGTTCCCCTATATTATTATTATTATACATGGCAATAATTTTACAAAAGCAAAGAATTAGGTAAAAATTAAAATCATATATTTTTTAATTATTTCCTAAAACTGTATGATTTTGCTATATTGTATACCTTTGAACTTCAACTTGGCACCAATCACAGTCAAGTTGGCATTAATCAAAATCAATTTGGCATTAATCAAAACCAAGTTGATTAATCAAAACTAAGTTGGCATTAAACAAATTTATATGTTTTTGATATATGGTTTTGATTAATGCCAAATTGATTAAATTTGGCATTAATCAAAACCAAGTTGGTTAATCAAAACTAAGCTGGCATTAAACAAATTATATGTTTTTGATTTATGGTTTTGATTAATGCCAAATTGATAATGATTAATGCCAACTTGACTGTAATTAGAGCCAACTTGAAGTTGAAAAGGTATAGATTTGGTCCTTCATGTGAAATGGATTCTTTAAAACTTTGCACATGTAATCTGTAGAAACAGCCATGTATATGTGGACTTTTAAGCAGATTTTGTATTCGAGATTTAGAGCACGTAGAATTTATTGAGAAATAAAATTCTTTCTATCTTTACTCTCCAAAATGTGTCCTTTAATCTATTCAACATTTATAGAATTGGTCAGCAAATTTTAGCATTTTTAAAATTTTGTGGAATATCTGGTGAAATAAAACTTATAACAAATTGTAATTTTGCCAAATTGGAGAATTTGTTCCACGAATTTGGCCAATCCTGGAAGGCTCCAATTTTCAAAATTATGAACACACGATGCTAATTTTGAATTTCGAAGGAATTAGAGGACGAATTCATTTAGGAATTTTAATTATTTTGTACACGTTACATTTTTTTTTCTTAATTGAAATATATTATATTAGTACCCGCAGAAAGCATCAGTATAATTGAGATGTTTACTGTCGAGGCGACAGCCGAGGCGATATAAATTAGGTGAAATTGAAATATTTTGTCCACGCAGAGAAAATTTTGATTATCTGTAGAATTTAGGGGAAATTTTTTTAATATGTTTTCACACATTTTGGTACAAAGGTGAAAGTAATGCAGTAGCACAGAAGTTACGGAAAATAATCAAAACAAATACTGAAATACGTAGCAGAAAATTGTAAAATTGTTGCTAAAACGTCGATCACCATGAGTTCCCCATGATACCTAGAACACCCTATGTATTAATTAATCAAAATAGTAGATAGGCTACACCCGTTCTGGTCCATTTTATCATTAAGGATTTACATAGGGGTCTAAATTTACGTTTTTCCGGTCGTGTAACATGTGTGTCACAACTGTCTTATAGATTTCTCTCATGTGTCTCACAGGTGCCTTACATTTATATAATAGATGTCTCACATTTGTCTCACACCCCTGTATATATTCAGTGCAAAACTGTCTTACAGGTGTCTTACATATGTCTCACACCCCTGTATATATTCAATGCAAAACTGTCTCACAGGTATCTCACATATGTGTCACACGCCTGTATATATTCAATGCAAATCTGTCTCACAGGTGTCTCACACCTGTCTCACAGGTATCTCATATGTGCCTAGTATGAGGCACATAGGAGTATGAGGTATGTATTACAGGTGTCTCACATATGTCTCACACCCATGTATATATTCAATACAAATCTGTCCCACAAATGTCTCACACCTGTGGCACGACCGGAAAAAATTTAGACCCTTATGTAAATCCTTATGCGAAATTGGTCCAGCATCGGTGTAGCCTATTTACTCAGATTTTTTTCAACTCAATACGTACATTATCGAGTGATAATGTTTTAAATAATATAATTAAAACATAATATCCGTTGCAACTTTTTTTCATATACATTTACTTCAACAGCATTGAGTTGGAACGTTTAAACGTAATAAATTATTATTTTGTGACAGTTTATGAGCCTGGCACCAAGTAATTTCCGATTTGGCAATTGCTGTTATCAATTTTTACCCAATTTTGTATGTAAAATTAATTAAAAATGTACTTAAAATTACTTTGCACTCTACAAAGCTATGCACGAGGAGGCAAAAAATTCTTCAAAACTCAATTACTTAATACAAACATCGACACTATACTGTGTCATAAACAACCGCACACATACTCTTTGGGGGTAAATATTTGTATCATCTCTTTTGGGCGATTTTAATTAAGCGCTCATTAAATTAACCCCGCGACCTCCGCGTTGTTATTTTCGGATCCGGGGCGTCACTGATGAACAACCCCCGTGGGGGGATTAACCCTCCACCTGCTATTATCATCCCGGTATGTGTGCCAGAGGGTCGGCCGTGCGCAAGATCGATAGGAGCCGAACTTTTCGTCTCGTCCTGCCATCCCCGTGTTCACGTCCAGGACGACGGTTGCATTTAAGGGATGCCGCGCACGTCGCGGTGGTCCCCGGGATTACCATAAAATGCCTGTGGGAGAGGGGCAGGAATCCGGGACGCTAATATGCAACGAATTTCGTCGAGGCCCTGGAGGTGGGGGCGGGCAGGCGCAAGCCTCGCGTGCTTCATAGAGAGGAGCTTGAGGTATTAATAATGTAGGGTTCGTGCCGTTTGGGAAATAGGATCACTGTGTCGTGTATATTGTTAACGACAGTTTTTAGTCAGATGTGAATGCAATCAATTACAGAGTTTGGAAAGAAGTGCATTAATAATGATTTTAAAATATTTAAAAAAAACTAAAAATTTTGAATGTGTGAAGTTTTAAAATACCCATAGCACAATCGTCATAATCAGAACTCAATCCCAACGTTCTAATAAAAAAATATTTAACATCCGATTCTTAACATTCTTAACCATTCCTAGCCTAGCTAATTTGGTATAATAATTACAAAATATCTACAATACATGCGTTACTAATTATTTAATTTTCAAAACTCATCGTCATACGTTAAAAGTCATGAAAATGTAATAAAACATGGTAAAAATTGGTTGGGGTGTCAAAAGTCAATAAGATATAATAATAAAATGGTAAAAATTGGTTGAGATGTAGTTAATTCTGAAATATCATATTCACAATTGCAAAATCTTGAATGTATAAGCTCCTAAATGTTTCATGCAGATGTCAATTTTTATTATTTGAAAAAATCATGGCCTTATGGTCAGAAACGTCAAAATTTTAGTCATCAAATTGGCGACTAAAATGTCAACTGATGACTTTTACAACAGAAATATATATATAGAGAGAGCTGTCAATGAGCTTGATATTGTTATAATAATTCTGTATTTTAATAAATCATCATTTACAATACAAAAAATATAGATTCACTAAAAACCCGAAATGGGGGAACTTCTAAAATATAGGGAAATAATCACCACGTATACCTTACAATATCAACACTCACAATATATCAAGTCATATATCATAAGTCACAATATATTTCAAATAGGCGATTCAATAATTCAGTGCAACAATTACCACATATCTGCAATAAATTCTTTCCTAATTAGTTAATTTTTAAAAATATCGGCTTATATCACAAATCTCGAAAATATAATATCCAAAAACCTATATGATTGATCAATTATGGAATATATCACGATTATGATCACAATTGCAAAATATTTAATGTATAAGCGGCCAAATGTTTCACATGTCAAATTTAATAATTTGGCAAAATCGTGGCAACGTGTTCAGATTTTCAAAATTTTAGTCAGCAAATTGATGACTACTTCTTTAATTTTTAAATATCAGCAAATGTTCAAATTCTCTGAATTCTCCAAATTATAATCCAAATTCTATAAATTGCCAATTATTTTATATAGATACTCAAATTTCTCAAATTTGGCAAATTATGTATTTAAAATTTATAGAGTGTCAAATTCTGTCAAGAAACAGTGAAACAACTTGATTATGTTTTTACCACAAAATATGGTAAAATCCACTTTGATTCTTTTTTAAAATCCCAAATAGGCAAACTTCTAAAATATAGGGAAATCATCACCACGTATACCTTACAAGATCAACACTCATGTCATAATAAATTTCAAATAGGCGACAGATTCAATAATTCTGTTCAATAATTGCCACATATCTATAATAAATTCGTTAAAAAAATTTGATAAATAATAATAATATATAATATAAATATAATATGTGTGATTAATTGTGAAATATATCATGATTATGATCACAAATGCAAATTCTTTAATGTATAATCGGCCAAATGACCGCTTCAACATAGGCACGTGTCACATTTTAAAATTGTGCAAAATCATGGCAACGTATTCAGATTTTCAAAATTTAAGTCAGCAAATTGATGCCTATTTCTTTAATTTTTAAAAATCAGCACATGTCCAAATTCTTTAAATTCTCTAAATTTTAATCCAAATTCTATAAGATGCTAATTATTTCATATAGATACTCACTCTCAAATTTCGCAAATTAGGTCTTTAAAATTTTAAGACTGTCTAATTCTACCAAGACACAGTGCAACAACTTGATTATGTTTTTACCACAAAATGTGGTAAAAACCACTTTGAGTCTTTTTAAAAATCCCAAACGGGCGAACTTCTAAAATATAGGGAAATCATCACCACGTATACCTTACAATATCAACACTCATGTCACAATAAATTTCAGATAGGCGACGGATTCAATCATTCAGTTCAATAATTGCCACATATCTGCAATAAATTCGTTAATAATTAGAAAATTTTGAAAAATATCTGCTTACATCACAAATCGTAAAAATTGAATACCCAACAAACTATGTGAGTGATCAATTATGAAATATATCATGATTATGATCACAAATGCCGATCACTAAATTTTAAACACCAAATTTGCCAAATTTTGGAATTAGTTATCTATATGAAATATTTGGCGTCTTATAGAATTTGGACTAGAATTTTGGAGAATTTGAAGAATTTGGACATTTGTTGATGATATTTCAAAATTAAAGAAATAGTCACCAATTTGCTGAAATAAATTTTAAAAATCTGAACACTTCATTTTGCCAATTTATAAAATTTGAGAAAGATGAAAGTCGATAGCCCACTCGATATAGCATATCATATACTTCATTATCACCATACCTGTGATGTAGCAAACAATGTACAAAGCTTTATCATTTTGCAAAATCATGGCACCTGTTTAGATTTTCAAAATTGAACTCTGCAAATTGATGACTATTTCTTTAATTTTTAAATATCAGGAAATGTCCAAATTCTTTTAATTCTCCAAATTCTAATCCAAATTCTGTAGACGCCAATTATTTCATATAGATACCAACTCTCAAATTTCGAATATTAGGTCTTTAAAGTTTAAAGACTGTCTAATTCTATCAAGAAACTGTGAAATAACTTGATTATTTTTTTAACACAAAATGTGGTAAAATCCACTTTGATTCTTCTTAAAAATCCCAAATGGGCATACTTCTAAAATATAGGGAAATCATCACCACGTATACCTTACAATATCAACACTCATGTCACAATAAATTTCAAATAGGCGACGGATTCAATAATTCAGTTCAATAATTGCCACATATCTGCAATAAATTCGTTAATATCTAGAAAATTTTGAAAAATATCTACTTAGATCACAAATCTTGAAAATTTAATATCCAACAATCAATGTGAGTGATCAATTATGAAATATATCATGATTATGATCACAAATACAAATTCTTTAATGTATTTGCGGCAAAATGGCCGCTTCAACATAGGCACATGCCAAATTTTAAAATTTTGCAAAATCTTGGCAACGTGTTCAGATTTTCAAAACTTAAGCCAGCAAATTGATGACTATTTCTTTAATTTTCAAATATGAGCAAATGTCCAAATTCCTCAAATTCTCCAAATTCTAATCCAAATTCTACTCGTATAAGACGTCAATTATTTCATAAATATACTAACTCTCAAATTTCGCAAATTTGGTCTTTAAAATTTAGAGAGTGTTTAATTCTATCAAGAAACAGTGAAACAACTTGATTATGTTTTTACCACAAAATGTGGTAAAAGCCACTTTGATTCTTCTTAAAAATCCCAAATGGGCAAACTTCTACAATATTGGGAAATCATCCTTACAATATCAACACTCATGTCTACATAAATTTTAAATGGGCGACAGATTCGATCATTCACTTCAATAATTGCCACATACAGGGTGGCCCATCTATCCTCGCTCGGACCATTGCTGCTAGACTAATGAAAATTGAGGAAAACATCCAATTGGAAGTTATTGGACACTTAATATGCAGAGTGTACCATAAATCCGGTACACAAAATTTGGTCTCTTTTTTAAATGGATCACCCTGTATATAATTTCATTTCATTTCACTTCACATTCGAATGACAGATGCATTTATGACATAATACTTTTTGATATTTGAATGTGATGCTGTCAAATAACGTATACGTTACTACTAACGTCTTTTGATACGTCTTTTGATACCTCACAAATATATTCAAAATTTCGTAGATATCATTAGAAAACCATATAACTTTTGTGAAAATTTTCAATTCTGGTCATAAATATTCCATATTTAACTATAAAAACTATAAATTATAGCTATAAATGTGTGAAATAAAGTTACGCACTTTTTAATTTTCAAAACTGTTTTTATTGTTCGCAACAACTTTTTCGCCACACTGTGTCTTCTTCAAGCGAAACAGTTGTTTCCAATGTCACTATTTAATTTTCAAAACTATTTTTATTGTCCGTAACTGTTTCGCCACACTTCAGGCGAAACAGTTGTTTTCAATATCACTATTTAATTTTCAAAACTGTTTTTATTGTCCGCAACTGTTTCGCCACACTGTGGCTTCTACAGGCGAAACAGTTGTTTCGAACAATAAAAACAGTTTTGAAAATTAAAAAGTGCGTAACTTCATTTCATACATTTCTAATTGTGAATTTTCAACTAATAAAAGCCACATGGATCAATCAATTATAGCTATAAAATAGTATAGTAAGTAGTTTAGTATAGTTTAGTAAATCAATTAATTAATAAGGTAACAGCCCTCGTTACTTGTAGCTATTTCAGTTTGTTGTTGGCGAATATTTATATCTGTATATTAATTTTCGTTTAATTCTATACGCATTTTCTGCGAGATAACGGCGAAATTTTATCAGGCCAACCTATGCCTCGCGTGCTCCCCGCCTGGGCACTAATTATAGTAATTACTCAGGTACTTAAATGAACGTAAAAATTCGTTATGTTGGAAGATTAGTTTATAGGTTATTTAATTAGATACGCCAGAACGTTTATTACCGTTCCTGGTGTACATAATTTGTGCGTGTTTAACATTTATTTATATAATGATAATGTTAATAACAGTTAAAATATATAGAGATGTACATGAAAATGTAATTTAGGGTAGATGGAAAAGGCTAAAATAGTTCAATTTGTATTTGTAAGAAGCTAAAATAGGAGAACTAATATTTATAAAACGCCAAAACAGGTCAATTAATTAAATTGGATATACTCTTATACTCTTCAGAATGGCTGAGAGGCCGAAACAATTGTAGAGTTCTCTTCTATATATATATATATATATATATATATATATATATATATATATATATATATATATATATATATATACTGTGAAACGTCAACTAAGTGTTTTGTTATTCCTATAGGTCAATTAATATTTGAAGAAAGCTAAAACAGGTCAATTTGTATTATTGAAAGGTTAAAACAGGTTATTACTTTAATAATATTTTATTTCAAATTTTTCAAAAAACTTTCAAAACTTTTATATTTTTATTTCACTACATGTTTCGTCACACTATTTCACTACATGTTTCGTCACACTATGACTTCTTTAGGTGAAGAATCTTGATCTTGATTAAATTCATGTTGACTGCGATGTTTATTGGCGTGAATATGTTATACATGCACATACTTCTCTCATTCCTCAAATCATTTATTACTATGCTCTTTCGTTCCAATTTGCCACGGGAAATTGATTTGAAAAATATAAGTATTTAAAGATGTTTAAATATCATCAATAATGCACGACTCAAAATGATATCTCGCGATCTTCCCGAATCACATGGTTGTGTTTGTGGCCACACTAATGCCAGTATAGGAAGTCCATTGTTTACGTTGATTGATGTCAATTAGTAATTCTACTTATGACCAAAGCAAGTAGTCATATCACAAGTAGAAATATACGGCCAGTCATGTTACAAGTTGTGTCAAATAACAGTTCCTGTTACCTCAATCGTAAATGTTTATGTATTGTTATAATTTATTATTGGGAAGAATTATAGCAAGTTAATATCTATATGTATTATTATAATTTATTATTAGAAAGAATTAGAGCAAGTTAATATCTATATTGACTAGGAATTCATGCCTCATTTTCTCTGCGACCATTCATCAGGGACCTTATAAGATGTTAATAATTCTACGTGTGACTTGTTTACTACCTTTGACATTATATTATATGTGTTTTAAATACAGTTATTTTTGAAGTTTTTGCAGGTTTATATTTGCAGGTTTTTAGGCAGCCATATTCTTCTAAATTATTATATAATAAATGGATTTTGTAAATGTGAGCAATTTCTGAATTCTGAACTCCTGAAAACAGCAAATAGAAAATCGCTGTATAATAAACTATTAAAATTGCCACATAATAAGACTGTTTTATAGGTAAGAATAAGAAATTTATGATAACCAGAGCTATCATTATCCTAAAATCAATAAAACAAAAAAATCAATTCAGTTTACTTTACAGGAACGTGGAGAAATTATCTCTGCTCAATTGATTAGCTTGTCCATGGCTGCTTGTTTCACGAAATCAATAACATCCGATAATTGACTCGTCTGCTTTTAATTGATGCAGGAACGTGGGTGGAAGGTCAGCAAATTAAATGAGCGAGGGGCTCTTGTTAATTGTAGGCGCCCGTTTTTACGCGTGGGTTCCATTGTAACCGATTTTATTCCACATTAATTGATCCGTCTGCGCCTAATTGGCGCTTGAAATATTAATTGTTGGTTCGTAATAAGCGAACAAATTGAGACACATCTGTCTGCAAGCTATTAGTTTACAGGAAATTATGTCTGCAATCAATCAAGAGACTAATATAGATTTTGAATTATAAATAACAACGGATATGAGCATAAAGTTGATTAATATTAACGATTACACAATCATGTATGGTCCAGTGCATTAGGGCTACGAATATTATTACAAATATGTATGCATATTCATATTTTCCAGTTGCAAAAAAATCTGTATACATGCATATTAATGAAAATACGTTATGTATACATGCATATTTTCCTTGTTATGTGTAATTCAATGATTTATCTGGCGATCACTTCTGAGGTGAGTGTATCCCCGTTTCGAACTTTAAGCACCACATGACTAGAGCAGCTCACCTGCGAGAAGCGTGTCGACTTGCCAGGCGAATGTCCGCATTCGAAATAAGTTCCTGCCTCACCCTCTGAATAATACAAACCAGCTCATAATCCCCTTACATCCCCTGCAGGGCTGAAGCGTGGCACAAATGTTTGTGTTTAGCTTTTCGCCGCATAGGATGCAGCTCGTGCAGAAATTACTCAAACGACTGCACAGAAAGCTTAATCGTTTTGACTGTGGTTACAATTAAATATTTACGCAACAAATTTTCTGCATTGCGCTGCTTACAATTTTCGTACACAGAAACCTGCAGAGTGAAAGATGTTGTAGCCATTATAAGGTAACCAAGTTACTCATAACTATTCACGAACGGTCATAACTATTTTTCGCTAAAATTGTGGCATGAGTACATTTACATTTGCCGTCCGAATGGAATTTCGTTCGGCTGCAGGACACGTATCTCATTCCGAAAACGCCCTGGACGACATTGATGTATGACCATTCTCCCTGCATGTGACATCTTATTTACCCCTAAATTGGGGAGTGTGTAAGAAGATAAGATAAAAATGCCACAACGCGGGGAATGAACAATAGTATCGCGGTCCGTTGTGGCCGATTAAGCTCAGAGAAAGGTTGTAGCGACAGTAATAAATTAGCTGGTTAATAGATACGTTTTGTACCGCAGAAGAAATTTGAATTTACATTGTGAATTTGGTAGATAATACGTGATTTTAGTATAATATTGCATGAATAATTATTACCAAATAAGATTTTTAACATATCAAAAGTAGAACTATTATTACTTATGTACAAAGAATTTGAAAAAGTAAATTAGAAATTATACATTATTGAATGATCACCATGGCAACGATTATGAATTATCGGACGACGCTGTACATTTTCAAGTTCTGAAGAACGACAAGAAGAGTCAGCATCAGAGTAAAATTCTATCAATTTCAAACTTTTAAATTAATTAATTTTCAACTAACATTTCAGAATTTATGTTAATATTAATGTCCTGAAAATTATTACGATGGAAATAATATGCTGGAGTGTATTCCCTTTAGGGATTTCGGCCGTCGTTCAGTCTGGCATGTGTAACCACTGTTAAGTAAGTCTCGTCGCGTGTATTTACGGCTTTAATTCCGGGACTCCGGGAACGAGGCCGTCATTGCCCGGATTTCGCGACTCCGGACGTCCGGACTTCTCAACGACACGCACCCGGAATTTCATTGCAAACCGCAAGCGCGTACACATTCCCACAGAGATACTTAAACTTACAAACTAAACATGAAGGTTCAATAATATCCTTAACAACCGTGTAATAAAAGCAAATTGCATTTTTATTACAAATCATTACTAACATCAAATGTGTATGTCTAAATTTTTCTTCGTAATTTTTTTTGTATTATTTTTATTACACGTTAGTCTACCAAATATTTATATTAATGAATGAATTTAATCATTTTAGAGATATAGAGAGAAATATATATATATCTTTTCTTAGACTTGTGTCATTCGACCAATTTTTTATATTAATAAATTAATTTAGTAAATGTGAGAAATTTCTGGATTCGGAATTCCTGAAAAGGGTCATTAGAAATGATTTGTGTATATTTTTTTAGAGTTATGTGGGGAATTTCTTATTTATGAATTCTTCAAAATCAAATCAAATTTTTCATTCAATTAAAGTAACAATCAAATTTTTAAAGTCTAAAACCCAATCTTGTGCTTGTTTTGATCTTAATTGTGATGAGTTTTAATAATTGATGGTTTGTTTTATTAAGGCCAATAAACATTATTATTATTATTACTATTACCATTAAGACTATAGTTTCACAGCTAATATTATTTAGGGTATGATCATCTTAGTCATTCATCTTAATTGTGGAGATTTTGTTAGTTTGTTTTGTATAGGACATCAATGAACATTATTATTAGTGTTATTATTATCATTATTACTACAAATATTATTAAATAATAGTTTCACAGCTGATATTATTCAGAGCATGGTCATTTTATTCACTCATCTTAATTGTGATCAGGTTTAATAATTTAATGAGGACACCAATAAATATTATTCTTACAATTATTACTAAAATTATTATTAAACTATAGTTTCGCAGCTACTATTATTCGGTGTACGATGAGGGAAGATGAATCCAAGTGCTTGTTTTCATCTTAATTGTGATGAGTTTAAATGATTGATGGTTTGTTTTATTAAGGCCAATAAACATTATTATTATTACTATTACCATTAAGACTATAGTTTCACAGCTAATATTATTTAGGGTATGATCATCTTAGTCATTCATCTTAATTTTGATGGTTTTTTAATGATTTCTTGGTTTTTTTTTGTATAGTACACCAATAAACATTATTATTAGTGTTATTATTTATTTTATTACTACAATTATTAATAAATTATAGTTTCACAGCTGATATTATTCAGGGTATGATCATCTTATTTACTCATTTTAATTGTGATTAGTTTTAATGATTTAATGAGGACACCAATAAACATTATTCTTACTATTATTACTAAAATTATTATTAAACTATAGTTTCACAGCTTCAACTATTATTCAGTGTACAATGAAGGGAGATGCATCCAAGAGCTTGTTTCATCTTAATTGTGATAAGTTTTAATGATTGATGGTTTGTTTTATTTAGACCAATAAACATTATTATTATTATTATTACTATTACCATTAAGACTGTAGTTTCACAGCTAATATTATTTAGGGTATGATCATCTTAGTCAGTAATCTTAATTATGATGTTTTTTATGATTTCTTGTATTTTCTTATAGGACACCAATAAACATTATTATTAGTATTATTATTTCTTTTATTACTACAATTATTAATAAATTATTGTTTCACAGCTAATGTTATTCAGGTTATGATCACCTTATTCACTCATCTTAATTGTGATGGGTTTTAAGATTTAATGAGGACACCAATATACATTATTATTACAAAAATTATTATTAAACTATAGTTTCATAGCTACAACTATTATTCAGTGTATGATGACGGGAGATGAATCCAAGTGCATGTTTATATTTAGGGCACCAATAAACATTTTTATTATTACTATTATTATGGATACTACAATTATTATGAAACTATAGTTTCACAGCAAATATTATTTAGGGTAAGATCATCTTATTCGTTCATTTCAATTGAGATGATTTTTAGATGATTGTTGGTTTGTTTTATATAGGACATTATTATTACCATTATTGCTATAATTATTATTAAATTATAGATTCACAGCTGATATTATTCAGAGCATGATCATCTTATTCACTCATCTTAATTGTGATAAGTTTCAATGATTTAATGTGGTCACCAATAAACATTATTCTTACTATTATTACTAAAATTATTATTAAACTACATTTTCGCAGCTACAACTATTATTCAGAGTACGATGAGGGGAGATGAATCCAAGAGCTTGTTTTCATCTTAATTGTGATGAGATTTAATGATTGATGGTTTGTTTTATTTAGACCAATAAGCATTATTATTATTATTACTATTACCATTAAGACTATAGTTTTACAGCTAATATTATTTAGGGTATGATCATCTTATTCACTCATCTTAATTGTGATGAGTTTTAATGATTTAATGTGGACACCAATAAACATTATTCTTACCATTATTATTAAAATTATTATTAAACTATAGTTTCACAGCTATAACTATTATTCAGTGTATGATGACGGGAGATGAATCCAAGTGCATTTTTTTATTTAGAACACCTATAAACATTATTATTATTATTATTATTATTATTACTATTACCATAAATACTACAATTATTGTGAAACTATAGTTTCACAGCAAGTATGATTTAGAATAAGATCATCTTATTCGTTCATCTTAATTGTGATTATTTTTAATGATTGTTGGTTAGTTTTGTATAGGACAATATTATTACCATTATTGCTTCACAGCTGATAATATTTAGGGTATGACTATCTTATTTACTAATCTTAATTGTGTTGAGTTTTAATGATTTAATGAGGACACCAATAAACATTATCTTTACTATTATTACTAAAAGTATTATTAAACTATAGTTTCACAGCTACAACTATTATTCAGTGTAGAATACCAATAAACATTTTTATGATTATTACTATTACTATTACCATATATACTACAATTATTATGAAACCATAGTTTCACAGCAAATATTATTTACGATAAGATCATCTTATTCACTCATCTTAATTGTGATGAGTTTTAATGATTTAATGAGGACACCAATAAACATTATCTTTACTATTATTACTAAAAGTATTATTAAGCTATAGTTTCACAGCTACAACTATTATTCAGTGTAGAATACCAATAAACATTTTTATGATTATTACTATTACTATTACCATATATACTACAATTATTATGAAACCATAGTTTCACAGCAAATATTATTTACGATAAGATCATCTTATTCACTCATCTTAATTGTGATGAGTTTTAATGATTTAATGAGGACACCAATAAACATTATTCTTACTATTATTATTAAAATTATTATAAAACTATAGTTTTACAGCTACAACTATTATTCAGTGTATAATACCAATAAACATTTTTATTATTATTATTATTATTACTATTACCATGGATACTACAATTACTATGAAACCGTAGTTTCACAGCAAATATTATTTAGGGTAAGATCAGTTTATTCATTCATCTTAATTGTGATGATTTTTAATGATTGTTGGTTTGTTTTGTATAGGATATTATTATTACCATGATTGCTATAAATATTATTAAATAATAGATTCACAGCTGATATTATTTAGGGTATGACCATCTTATTCACTCATCTTAATTGTGATGAGTTTTAATGATTTAAAGTGGACACCAATAAACATTATTCTTACAATTATTATTAAAATTACTATTAAACCATAGTTTTACAGCTAATATTATTTAGGGTATGATCATCTTAGTCATTCATCTTAATTGTGATGATTCTTAATGATTGTTGGTTTGTTTTATATAGGACATCAATAAACATTATTATTAGTGTTATTATTACCCTTATTACTACAAATATTATTAAATTATAGTTTCACAGCTACAACTGCTTGTTGAATCCAAGTGCTTGTTTTCATCTTGATGGTGATGAGTTTTAATGATTAATGGTTTGTTTTATTTAGAACACCAATAAACATTATTATTGTTAAGTTTAAGGTTTTATCTATATTACTAGTTATTTATTTAAGATATTATTCTGTACTTACTGGTATAGTTATTTTTTAATTTTTTATTATTATTTATTTATTTTTATTTTGCCTCACTAGTTTCAGTTTGTTTAGCATATCATCAGAAGCGTCAAATGTATTATTTTGCTGTGTATTTATCTTGATTTTATTTCATTTTAAATATTTGGAATTTCATTTGAATTTTGAAAGATGTCTATATGTTTATATGTCTATATGTTTTGGGAAATTTTAATTCTGAAGTTGTTCTCTTTAATTTTTTTGATTATATGTAATTATTTTTAGTATATTTATTATAGTTGTAGGCGTAATATTGATATTTTTAAACTGCATTAGAAAATTTCGCAAAAGTTAAATGGATTTCTTGGGATATTAGTAGTATTTGGATTATAATAAACGATTTTGGTGTATTTCCCAAACATGTTACAAAGACGAGTAATTCTGGTGTACGAATTTGCAATTTTTTGGAACATTGCAAATTTTTGTCAACTAACGTACACATGATCGCTTACGTTTTTTGATACGCAATTCACGTGATTGTATACTTCTTAAAATTTTCATACAAAAATGGAATTTTATTAAACAGAATTTGCAACTGGATAGAATTTTTGTTAAATTTTAACTCTGAAGTTGTTTTCTTTAATTTTTTTGATTATCTGTAATTATTTTTACTATTCGTATTATAGTTGTAGGCATAATATGAATATTTTAAACTGGATTAGAAAGTTTCGCAAAAGTTACACGAATTTCTTGAGATATTTGCAGCATTTCGCTTATATTTATAAACGATTTTGGTGTAATTCTGAAACATGTTACAAAGAAACACGACTAATTCTGGTGTATGTATTTGCATTTTTATTTTTTTAAATTGAAATAGCGAAGAAATATAAACATTTATGTCACGACTTACAAATGTTATGCAAATTAAAATATTGTGAATATTCATTTACATGAAAATGAATAAAATAGCAGCGTCATTACTTAGCAAGCAAAATGTATTTTTTATTGTTTTCTTCCTTCTTCGTGGTATCCAAAATGATTGAAACTCTAACAAAAATGTTTAATATTTTTTACATTTAAGTTTACAATTTTTTAGTGCATTTTCAAATTATGAAAGTTGTTTCTCTTGTGGTAGCTTTTTGAATGAAATCAATTAATCTTGTGATTACCAAATGAAGCTATTAAGGCGATTTGAAAATTGTTTGTACTTCCACTTTTGATCGCCACCTTTAATAATAGAAAGTTCACAAATTGACTTGTCTTATATCTGCGCTGGGGTTACAGTAATGATTGAAGGAGTCAGCATCAAACATAGCCCACGTCTCCTATAAACCACAGACTTTAGTGCACCACTAAAAAAAATTCACCACAGTACTCTACATGAATTCGATATTTTCTGTCACAAATCACACAGTTCTTGTCCTAGGCATCAAATAATTTATATGAATTCCATAGCTCAAGGTTGACACGAGTACAAACGCCTCGTCAATCAGATATTCCCAAAGAAGTTGTAATTCCAATGTATTTGAATAAGACGGCATTGGCACTAATTGCTTGCAGTATTTTTTAATATTCATCTCAAAGAAGAAGAAATGAAAGCGACGCGCTTGATAAAAACCACCCATTGTTATTAAAATCGGTCTGCTCTGCTCGGAGGTGTAAGAAGTTTTCAGGTCTGGACGTGATAGAAAAACCTGCCTTGCCGATTAAAAATTCAGAGCCAGATTTTAAGTGCCCAACGATTGCACCTAAAAATAGCACGGAAATTGATTACCGCAAATTGAAAACACTTTCGCACTTTCGGCGGTGTTAACACAACTTAAGTCTACCTGCACAATTCGATCGATATCACATATCAAATTTAACTAATTACCGTTCACAAAAATGGATGTACTACACTAGGAAATTTTATGGATTCGCTTTTTTATTATTTCACACAGTTACATACACTAAATATTCGTCTCATATCTGACGGAATTTATCAAGTTTTTCCGCATAAATTACACTCCACTGCTTATTTTTAAAATAATAACTGCCATGAATATAAATTTCCGGCCATAAAAACTGCAACCTCATTGCAGACAATAAACACGTATTTTTAGACATTTTATACTTTTTGTCGTGATGATTAATCTGACTTAAGAACGTGATTTAATGCAGTCACGTTAACGTCATTTTTATCACGCTCGGTGCAGCATAATTATTCAACTCTAAATAATAATAAAGCCAACGCATGGCGAGCACAATTAATCACACTTTATCGTGGAAAATAACGCAGAAGTACGTATTAAAAAAAAATCAGATTGCTGCCTTGAAGTACATCAGTCTTAAAGCTAAACAAAATTAATACTAATGTGTAGAGCTTTACATTTGTAAAATAGTCATTAGTACTACGGTAATTAAATAAAACACGACTTGCTTTTCTGCAAAAATTATTGCATATAGACGAAACTGGTAGATTTGTAAGTTATATTTTTTGTAATAATAGTAGTAATAATAAAAATAATAAGCTATTTATGATACTAATATTTTAAATAATAAAAAAACTAAAATCATTTTTATTTAGAAACAAATTTTGCAAACCAAAATACTTAACTCTTTGAAGCACATGATTTTGCCAACAAACATAGTACATGACACGCAAACAAAATTTATGATATAAAAAGATATACTAATAATATAATAATCGTATAATAATAAGTAATAATATGTAAGTAAGATATTAATAATAAGTAAAATATATAACTTTGTAAGTAATTTGAAGTTTTTGAGGTGGTATAAAAATGGCCCCACCATTTTTCTTCGAATGCAAAAAGTTGGGACATTTTATAACACAATATAATATAATAATCATATAATAATTAGTAATAATTAGTATTAATAATAATTATATGTAATAATATGTAAGTAAGATATTAATAATAAGTAAGATATATGACTCTGTAAGTAATTGGAAGTTTTTGAGGTGGTATGAAAATGGTCCCATCATTTATTTTCGAATACAAAAAGTTGGGACATTTCATAACCCACCTAACCCCAAAGGGTTAATCAAAAATTGTTTTTTAATATTTTTTTAAAAGCTATTATTGATTTTATGAACTACCTACTTATATATTTGTAAATCAAGATATTTAAATTGTATAGAAGAACATAGCTGAGTCAATACCTATTCAAATATTGTCACTACTCCCCAAATTATATAAAAGTTTATCTCACATGATAATACTATATAAAAATGATGACATAAATGAAATTCGTTTCTTATTATATTTTCCGTATGGATTTTTTGCTGTCGTAATATCAAGTCCTGGTATGCCCGGAATGAATTGGTCCAAGTGGAGGTCAGGAAGGGTCGTGGACCTCGTCCTGGCCGTGGACTTCCCGGAACGGGCCTGAATGGGGCTTTTACGGTTTCGCGTACACCGAACAAACCCTCCAGAGGGCTGGGGGTGGAGGGTTTGGGGTGCAGTAAGCGGCACTTATCGCACCGGACGCGGCGGCAGCTCCTAAGACGTAAACGCCTCTTATGTGCAAGAAAAAAGGGGTGGAATTGGCAAGAGTTCACTGGACTCAAGAGCACAAGATATGAAAAAAAAAATACAAGATCTGCACTGCAAATGTGTTAATATTATTTTTGTGGTCTGATATGGATGAAGGTAAATGAAAATGTTAGCAATGTTTATGTTAGGATCAATTTTATATACAGAAATTTGTGAATATTAATATTATTTTTATACCAGAACGAATAAATAAATGGCAAACCTTAAATTTTCCCCAACATAACAAAATGAGAAATTGGCAAGAGGCAAGAGGTTTCAAGATATGATTAAAAATCTGATGTAAAGAGCACGAAAAAGCTCTCTATGTTCCAAATGAATAAATTGACAAAAATTATAATTTCTCTGAGTGCATCTCTCTTAGTTGTATAGCGTATTTTTTTCGTTTACGGTGCCAAGTTGTAAAAAGTTCATTTTCCGTTCAATGCCACCACAGTCTACCCCCTCTGTATATCTTGCTTTGTTATACGTGCTGAAGTGAAACGAACAGACTTTATAACTTGGCACCTTATCCCAAAAAAAAAAGTTATACAAAGTGATCTGCATTTTTGATATTACAGTTAAAGCAACGTATAAAATACTTATACAAAATGATCTGTATTTTTGTTATTACAGTTAAAACTGCTTAAACTGATGTAAATTCCATAAAACCATTGCAGATCTTGAAAACACTGCTGATAGAAATTTAAAAAAACTATAGTATAAAATAAACAGTTTTTAAAAATGTGTAAATCTTATGAGACCCCTCAAGGTCATGAAAATTTTGTACAACTGCGAAAAATATTCAAACTTTTCAAAGTCCTGAAAGTATTATAAACTTACTGACATTAATGGAACTTTCATAAATTTATTGAAAGTCCTGAAAATTTTGTAAAACCATCGAAATAAAGACAATTCGAAGGAATTTGACTATACATTATATTGTTGTTATATTGTTGATTTAATTTTATTTAATGTATGTACAATTAACTGACCTGAGTTATGTAAAACATTTGCGTTTTAAACATCAATGAAGCATTATTATAATAAATTAATAAATTAATTATGAAAGCTTAAAAAATGCTCCACTAATTTTATGAATTTATGAACCATCTAATGTTTAAAAAATATTGACAGGAAATGCAAAAACTATAAATAAATAACTAAAAGTGCAAGTAAAACATCAAAAACTAACCATAGCAGGTCCTGAAAATGTTGAAAAACTACTGAAAGAAATGAAAATTGTGTGAAATACCCAAATATTTTTACCCTTAACAAGTGAACATTTACTAAAATAGTAACAAAACAAGATATATATCTCATAAAACCCAACAGTCTTCAAAATTTTGTAAAAGTGACAGAAGAAATGAAAATTCTATAAAATTTCCAAAGATTGTTATGATTAATTTGTTTTTTTTTTAAATAGAAACAAAATTAGTTGGAAACTTTATAAAACCACCCAGGGTACTGAAAATTTTGTAAAACTACTGAAACTAATGAGAACTGTATGAAATGATAGAATGTCCTGAAAATTTTGACAAAAACTACAACCCAATAACTAAAAGTGCAAGTAAAAGAACTAAAAAAAATCGTCATTGCATGTCTTGAAAATGCTGAAAAAGTACTGGAAGAAATGAAAATTTTATAAAAACATTGTATAAATGTGACCTTGTATGGGGACTTTGTGACCTTGAATGTCCTGAAAATTTTGACAAAAACTGCAACCCAAAAACCAAAAGTGCAAGTAAAGAACTGCAAAAAATCGTCATTGCATGTCTTGAAAATGTTGAAAAACTACTGAAAGTAATGAAACTTATATGAAATATCCAATGATTTTTACCCTCAACAAGTGAACATTGTATAAAATAGTAATAAAACAAGATATGTATCTTATAAAACCTTTCAAAGTCCTGAACAATTTATAAAAATGACAAAAGAAATGGAAATTTTATAAATTTTCCAAAGATTTTGATGATTAATATGTATTTTTTTAATTGAAACCAAATAAGTTGGAAATTTTATAAACCCACTCAGGGTACTGAAATTTTTGTAAAACTACTGAAAGTAATGAAAACTTTATGAAATCATCGAATGTCCTGAAAATGTTGACAAAAACTGCAACCCAAAAACTAAAAGTGCAAGTAAAAGAACTGTAAACAATAATCATTGCATGTCTTGAAAATGTTGACAAACCACTGAAAGAATTCACGTGTTTTTCAATATTTTCAAGATCTGCAGTGGATATCAATTTTACTTACACTTTTAGTTTGTGGGTTACAGTTTTTTCAGTTTTTGTGACAATTTTCAGGACATTCGATGGTAACATTACTGAAAGGTATGAACATTTCATGAAGTATTCAAGTGTTTTCAACATTTTCAAGATCTGCAATGGTTATTTTTTTTGCAATTTTACTTGCACTTTTTTGGGTTACAGTTTTTGCAGTTTTTGTCAACATTTTCAGGACATTCGATGGTAACATTACTGAAAAATATGAATATTTTATGAAGTTTCAAGTTTTTTCGACATTTTCAAGACCTGCAATGGTTACCTTTTGCAGTTTTTTTGCACTTTCAGTTTTTTGGTTAAGTATTTGCCAAAATTTTCAGCAAATTTGATGGTTCTTTCTTTATGAGATAAAGGTTTCACACAAGTTTCATTATTTGTAATTATTTCGTTGGAATTACTTGGAAAACTTAGCACCACTTTCTTGAGCGGTCTCTATAGAACAATTTAAGGTTCTGAAAATTTTGTAAAACTGCATTAACTAAACGAAAATTTATAACACCATGGCAGGCTTCAAAAATTTTATAAATAATGACAGAATTGAAAATTTTATAAAATCCACAAAGGTTTTATAGTTAATAAGTGAATATTTTGTAAAACAGTAACACAAAAATGTATAAATCTTATGAAACCTCACAAGGTCGCCATTTTTTTTTTATAAAACTACTATTGCAGGTCTTGAAAATGTTAAAAACTATTAAAAGAATGAATATTTTATGAAATATCCATAGATTTTTACCCTTAATGAGTGAACATTTTCTAAAATAGTAACAAAACCATTCAAAGTCCTGAAAATATTGTAAAAATGAAAAAAGAAATTGAAATTTTATCAAATCCCCAAAGATTTTGATGATTCACACGTTTTTTTTTAATAGAAACAAAATAAATTGGAAATGTAAGCTGAAAATTTTGCAAAACTACTAATGGAAACCTTATGAAACCATAGAATGTTCTGAAAATTTTGATAAAAACTGCAACGTAAAAACTAAATGTGCAAGTAAAGGAACTGCAAAATATAATCATTGCATGTTTTTAAAGCAATGTTGAAAAACTACGGAAAGGAATGAAAATTTTATGATGTATTCAAGTGTTTTTCAACATTTTCAAAATCTGCAATCGTTATTTTTTTTGCAGTTTTACTTGCACTTTTAGTTTTAGGGTTACAGTTTTTGCAGTATTTGTCAAAATTTTTAGGACATTCAATGGTAATACTACAGAAAAATACGACTAGTTTATGAAGTATTCAAGAGTTTATGTTTTCATGGTTATTTTTGTAGTTTTACTCGTGTTTTTTTTGTTTTTGGCTATAGTTTTGCAGTTTTATCTTTTTTTTTCAGTACATTCGATGGTATCACTACTGAAAGATATGAATATTTTATGAAGTATTATAGTGTTTTTCAACATTTTCAAAATCTAAATCTAAGTTTAATTTAGCAGTAAACTCCTAAAACTAAAGGAACATTTATAAAACCATTCCAGGGCCCGAAAATTTTATAAATAATGACAGAATAGAAAGTATTATAGTGTTTTTCAACATTTTTAAAACCTACAATTACCTGTTTTTCAGTTTTTCTTGCACTTTTAGTTTTTTCGTTGAAGTTTTAGTCAAAATTTTTAGAAAATTCGATGGTTTCATAAAGTTTGATAAGGGTGCACACAAATATCACTATTTCGTTGGACTTAGTTGGAAAAGTTGAGATCATTTTCTTGAGCGCTCTGTATAAATCCACTTAAGGTCCTGAAAATGTTGCTCTAATTTAGCAGTGAAACTGCTAAAACTAAAGGAACATTTATAAAACCATTCCAGGTTCCGAAAATTTTATAAATAATGACAGAATTGAAAATTTTACAAGGTCAACAAAGATTGTTATACTTAAATATTACTTAGTTAATTATAACTTAGTAAATATTTTGAAAACAGACACAAAAATTACTATATAAATCTTATGAGAGCGCACAAGGTCATATTTTTTTAATAAAATTACTATTACAGATCTATAAAATGTTGAAAAACTACTCAAAGAAATGATTTTTTTATGAAATATCTAAAGATAAGTGTCTCTCACTACAAAATTGGACAATTGGAAAAAAATATTAGATTTGTAGTCTTTAAATCTCACTCTAAAATGTATATTTTTTAAATTATCTACAGTAGTGCATACAAAAAAAAAAAACTACACAATTAATGAATCTGATAATTGTACAGTGTACAATATAATAGGTCCAATAGAGCACACAAAAGGAAAACTATCATTACATGAGTAATTAGTTCCATAGCTCTATATAATAGGAATAGAAATAGGATTGGGCAATAGAAAAATAGGAGGAAATAGGCGATAGGAAAGACGTGAATATTTTTTATGTGCAATTTAAGATTGAATTTAAATTTTAATAATTTTTTTTTTGGAAAATGTTGATATTATTGACAAAATATCACAAATACTTGGTGTGATTTAAATCAAGATTTAAATAATGATTTAAATCAAGATTTAATCTTTCTCTTACTTTTGGTTTTGTAGTTTTTGTGAAAATGTTCAGCATATTCGTTGATTTCATAAAGTTTGATAAGGTTTCACACAATTATTGATTAGTGCTTATGCTTTGATACCGTATTTTTATCTTATGTGCCATATGACTTTTGCCATCTTAATATAAACAAAATTATAAAACAAAAATTCCAACGTTGTTTTGTCAGCAAAATAATAATGCTATTAAACTTTGTCGCTAACAAATGATGTGCAATTTAAGATTGTCATTAAATTTGAATAAAATATCTTTGGAAAATTTTGATATAATTGACAAAATATCACATATACCTTCTATACGGGGTTGGTGGTGTGATTTAAATCATGATTTAAATTAAGATTCCAAACTATCTACAAATCTATTTTTTTTTTTCAAATTGTCCAATTTTGTCGTGAGAGACACTTATCTTTAGATATTTCATAAAAATGTCATTTCTTTCGGTAGTTTTTCAACATTTTTAGGTAAAAATATCATAAATACTTTCTATACAGGGTTTGTGGTGTGATTTAAATCAAGATTTAAATCATGATTTAAATCAACTGATTTTTTTAAATATATCGTTGATCTATATCAAAATTGTTTTTTTTTATGAATCATTGTTTTCACTGTTTGTGCATTTTAATAAGTGAACAATTGAAAATATAATGTAGATTTATTTTTTCTCAGATTTAAATCATGATTTAAATCAACCGATTTGTTTAATAAATAACATTGATTTGAATCAAAATTGATTTTTATTATTAATCGTTGTTTTTGCACTGTTTGTGCATTACAATAGGTGAACAATTAAAAATATAATGTTATTATAGATATGCTTTAAATTAGATAATTGTAAGTAAGTATTTTTTTTCTTTTTTTCCATTTTTGATCCATCACATGGTACAGAGTAATTTGTTATAATCATCAATTCTTATTCAAATTCATGAATTGATTAATAAAATTATGCGATTTAAGTCGTGATGTAAATGAATTGATATAAATCATAATAAAACTGGTAAAAACTAATCAGAAATATATACGAATCAAATAAATCATGATTTCTTTGATTTTTTTTAAGTCCTTGATTTTTGATTCTTTTTTAAATCATGATTTATTTTAACCCTACTCTTAGAAGAGTTAACACCCTTATCTAGTTTTAATTAATAAGTACGTTTTCAAAACATTTTCAAATATTTTGATTGTCTTTAACGTTAAAATTTCCGATATTATTGATGATAGACAAAAAATACTATAAGAGTTAACACCAGTTATTGATTTCGTTTATAAAATATTTTGAAATCAATATTGTCTATCAATTTTGATTTTCTTTATTGTTTGATAAAGATTTCGAGTTTGGTGAAAAACAATAAATGTGAGAGTTAACAGCAGATTTTTTACAAAACATAAATTCTATATTTTCTCTGAATCTTGATTGTGCTATTATGTTTGATCAAATTTTCGATACTATTGATAAATAACAAACATATTATAAGAATTAACACCTGCTGCTGATTTTTTTTTATAAAACTGTTTCAAATGTATGATTTCTACACTGTGTATCAGCCAAATGGAATAAATTCAATAATAAATAAATGGGGGCGTGTTCGAGAAAACGCTCGGACACATCGATTGTTATTTTTAGTTGCGCATTTTTCAACAAAAACTTTTTATACAGGGTGTGTCATGTGACCGTGGCCAATACCAACTTTCTTATTTCAAATGCAACACCTGGTATATTATTCAATTTTTGGATTCTTCAGAAAATTCTAGACATATTTTATGTACAATGTCCTATACCTATCTTCAACTGTTTCGGAAATATTAAGTGTTTTCAGATTTATTGCAAAAATTAACATTAAAAAAAGAAAATTATTTGATTACAGAAATTCGTTACACACTCAAAAACTAATAAGTAATACTGTTTATTTCTTAATAATGTAAAAAAAACAAAAAAAAACAATAAATTTCAATGGAGGAGATGTTCAAAATGCTCGCCGTGAACGTCTTGGCAACATCCTAATCTTAAATAGAAATTTCTTCTAACGTTACTCAATATCTCAGGCGTGACCGATCTAATCGCAAGCATTATTCGTCTTCTTAAGTCAGCTAAGTCGAGGGGTTTAGTTTTGTATACAATACTTTTGACATATCCCCATAAGAAGAAGTCTAATGACGTCAGATCAGGGGATCGTGCTGGCCATTCCATCGATCCTCGCCTCCCTATCCATCGATTTGGAAATATTCGGTTGAGGTGGTTCCGGACATTGATTTGGTAATTTTTGCAATAAATCTGAAAACACTTAATATTTCCGAAACAGTTGAAGATAGGTATAGGACATTGTACATGAAATATGTCTAGAATTTTCTGAAGAATCCAAAAATTGAATAATATACCAGGTGTTGCATTTAAAATAAGAAAGTTGGTATTGGCCACGGTCACATGACACACCCTGTATAAAAAGTTTTTGTTGAAGAAAATGCGCAACTAAAAATAACAATCGACGTGTCCGAGCGTTTTTTCGAACACGCCCCCGTTTATTTATTATTGAATTTATTCCATTTGGCTGATACACCCTGTATGTACTTATATGGAGAAAGTAAAAACCTGCTTAAAATCGCATGTTTTCGTGAGTTTATTGGCAATCACCCAACACACTGTAATATCCAGGTAAGGTAAAACCGTGGCTTCCTGTAGGCTGCACTTACCTACAAGCAATTTTCTCTTCGTGTATTATTTCCTCAAATACTGCAGTTACACCACACCTACTATTTTAAGCCATCTACAAATCGTGTGCCCTTAAACTGTTCAGTCACAAATTTTCTAAATTACGTAATTTTGCACACACATATCATAGCATCGGAATTACGTAGTTTTACGACATTTCAATTCACCATAAAATTCCTCCCCCGTAAAATTGCCGCCAAAGACTCTGCGAAGGGTTGAAAGCCATGATTACCACTTCCCTCCCACGCCTACCACTCCTTCAGAAATCAACCCCTGGCACTGCAGCAGACGCGCCGCCCCCAATTAAACGCGAAAAAGCAACAGCGAAAAGAAGGAACAGCCATTTGCATACCGAAATCAAGATAGCCGGGGCCTGCCGTTCCATTAACCCCCCGAGAAAACGGAGATCGGTATCAATTTTTTACTGGTAATTGCTGGGGGCTGACGGCTGGAACAATGCGCGTCAAAACGCCGGCGCTCGCAGGGGCTGTAGTTAACGTGAGCACGACCAAAGTTTAAGGAACTTATGGAAAGAACGTTCTGCTATTAATAACTCCGAGGAGAAGACGAAATTGGAGAGAATTAAATGCAGGACCATTACTGAGAGTGCTCGCAGGTAAAGATTCGTAACGTTAAACCTTGATCAGATGGAGGCCCTATAGAAGCAGCAGCAGCTCGGATTTGCTTGTGAAAGTAATTTTCAAGACATTTTTTAAACATAAGCAATAAATTCTGATAATGTCGAGTATATCAAGTGCAATAACGAAGTTGTTCATTCATAAATTCGCCAATAAAATATTTACAGCCACACGAACTCGTATAATTCTGGAAACGCAGGGTGAATAAACTGGACATTAAATCAACAATAATCATTAGAGTTTCTTTGAAATGGCAGTAGCACCGCTTGAACTTTACATTTATGCGTTCACCTCTCATAAATGCCTCTGCTTGTTAAGCTTACACACAATCAAGTCTTTATTCCAACACATTCCAGCTCAGTTTGCAAACGCAGACGGGCGCAAATTTATTCTTCAGGAGTGCACTGGCCGATTTTACAGCTGCACCCGAGTCTGAGGTGCACTTCAAGACTCAAGTTTATGGAGATCCGCTCACGAAAATCCCCTCGTTATATTTAATCCTCGGATTTTACGCGCATTGAAAAATATGATTGAGAGTGAAATTTAAGCAATTATTTAAACATCAAAGGTACACTCTTTATGATGAGTAAGATGCAAAGTTTAAGCAATTATTAAAATGTGAATAGCAATGAGATGTGGGGGAAATAATTTATACAACAAATGTTTTTAAAGCAATTATTTAAATTCTGCAGTAATGTTAAACAATTATTAAAACGTGAATAGTAAATGAGATGTGGGGGTTAAGGAGCAATTATTTATTAATTTGTAGAAGTAAATTAATTACGTCCCAAAATAACCACCAATTTACTCATTACATTAGTCTAACTTAGCGTAATTTGTGTACTTTGCTAGATCAACTCCGCGTACTCGTTGAATAAAGTCCTCGTATCCATCTCAACTTCCACAATTCCCTGCTACTTGTAACTTCTGTACATCCATCGTTTATTTTTGTTCGTAGTTCGAAGACGCGAGTCTGGCAGCCAGGAGAGGCGGGCGAAAGTCTTTAAGAGTTATTGCCCAATCTCGATGGGGGTGGATTGTGCGCCCCCGCTTCCGGTAACGTATGCACAGATGAAGAAATCGGGGGGCAATCTCCGCCCCAAACGCACCCTCGAAAGGAGCAAGTGGTTTAAGGTAGGAACGGCACTTCGCAGGAAGAGATTTATACAAGGACCTTCGAGGAACTGGAATTTAAATAATTTCTGCGGTTATATTTGACGCATTATTTTTTACAGTTGCCGCGGTCAACTTTTGATTTCCTGAAAAACAGTTCGCAAGTCGGACGGTTTCCAAGTGTGGACGAGCTTCGGGTGGAAGTTTGTGTAAACTTTTTACGTCTCAATGTGCGTTAACTTTTTTGTTTGCTCGACACGCTTTCAATCGGACGTAACTTACATAAACCGCAACTGTTGTTTGCTTCTACAGTTTTCACAAATTTGTGACTCTTTTTGTCTCTGCAATTTTCACCATACCACCAATTCTGTCGATTCTACTTAAGAAGAATATTTTATTTTATCTTACCAAGTTTTACTGTCTCTCTGTCAATAAGAAATCAATATATTTCATTGGTTTGAATTTATTAAATATATCTAATATCAAATTTAACGTAATATCATATTATTCATGAAACGTAGAATATTTTATCAGATATCATGAAATTGCCAATTTTATTCAATTCCTTTACATTTCATTAATATTCCATATATAGTTTACCATAAATTGTTATAAATATCACCAATATTTAAGATGTTTAAAGATTTAATTATAAGATTTAATTATAAGATTTAATTATAAGATATAATTATAAGATTTGTTTAAAGCTGTATATACAATTACGTCGAATTTCAAAAGTTTCAATACAGTTTTCTACAATTTCGTAATATTACAAGATAAGTTAAAATAATTTACCAAATTTCATGAGTTTTCTGAAAATTTCGTTCATTTTCGTTATTTTTTACAAAATTGCTCATTGAAACCTGATAATTTCAGAAATTACTTTTTAGTTTGCACGAATCAACAAAATGTATTCATATTTTTCACAAAATTGCTCATTGAAACTTGATAATTTCAGAAATGACTTTTTAGTTTGCACGAATCAACAAAATGTAGGCATGACTTTCATGAATTCTGAAAATATAGACATAGCGCTAATAAAGCAAAACCAAAATAGATGGAATTTAAAAAAAATCGAAAATATCAATATAACTCACACCATAAATTCTACACATTTAATAACAGTATATTACTGCATATCGCTGAAAAATTGCAATGATATTGGTATGACAGTTTTCAAGTGATCCCTAGTTAACGCTAGTTAACTCTAGTTTCAGAGATAACACTAATAAAGCAATACCAATATTTAAAAATATCAATAGAAAACACATGTTCACAGTAAGATGTAAATATGTCAAGAATGACGTATTGAATATTAATTTAATTGAACATAATTTAATTTAAAAAAATGGTCAATTGTTTTGTAGTAATTTTGATATTGGTATGACAGTTTCAGAGTTATCGCTAATGAAGTCATGCCAATATTCGAAAATATCAAAAAAATTGTTTTGTAGTAATTTTGTAGTAAAAATATTAATCGGGTAGACTATTTCGTCGAATCTTGATACTATCTCAGATAAATTAATAGCAATACTAGCTAATAAAGAAGAATATTGATATTTGAAAATATCAATAAAAACAAATGATCACTGTAAATTGCAAATATCTCAAGAATAACGTATTGGATAAAATTTTAATTTAACACATTTATTAACAATATATCACTAAATACCTTAGATAAATTGCATTGATATTGATACGCTGATTTTGAAGTTATCGCTAATGAAGTCATACCAATATTTGAAAATATCAACAGAAAACACAAAACACATCTGAGTAAAAAATAAATATCTCAAAAACACGCTTTGGGTATATACAATTTAACACATTAAATACCAATATATCACTGTATATCAATTAAAAATTGCATAGATATTGATACGCTAGTTTTAGAGATAGCACTGATAAAGCAATAACAATATTTAAAGATATCGAAGAAAACACATGATTACAATAAAATGTAAATATATCAAGAATGGCTCATTGGATAGTAATTAAATGTAAGACACTTAATAAAAATATATCACTGAATATCGCTCATAAATTGCATTGATATTGATACGCCAGTTTGGAAGTTATCGCTAATGAAGTGATACCAATATTTGGAAATATCAATAGAAAACACAAGATCTCGGTTAAAATAAATAACAAAAAACACACTTTGCGTATAAATACAATTTAACACATAAAATACCAATATATCACTGTATATCAATTAAAAATTGCATAGATATTGATACGCTAGTTTTAGAGATAGCACTGATAAAGCAATAACAATATTTAAAGATATCGAAGAAAACACATGATTACAATAAAATGTAAATATATCAAGAATGGCTCATTGGATAGTAATTAAATGTAAGACACTTAATAAAAATATATCACTGAATATCGCTCATAAATTGCATTGATATTGATACGCCAGTTTGGAAGTTATCGCTAATGAAGTGATACCAATATTTGGAAATATCAATAGAAAACACAAGATCTCGGTTAAAATAAATAACAAAAAACACACTTTGCGTATAAATACAATTTAACACATAAAATACAAATATATCACTGTATATCAATAATAAATTGCATTGATATTGATACGCTAGTTTTAGAGATAGCACTGATCAAGCAATAACACGATTTTAAAATATTGATAGAAAACACATGATTACAGTAAAATGTAAATATATCAAGAATGGCTCATTGGATATTAATAAAATTTAAGACATTCAATAAGAATATATCACTGAATATTGCTCATAAATGTCATTGATATTTGTATGCCAGTTTTGAAGTTATCGCTAATGAAGTCATACCAATATTTGAAAATATCAATTGAAAACACAAGATCTCCATAAAAAATAAATATCTCAAAAAACACGCATTGGGTATAAATAAAATTTAACACATTATATACCAATACATCAGTGTATATCAATAATAAATTGCATTGATATTGATACGCTCGTTTTAGAGATAGCGCTGATAAAGCAATAACAATATTTAAAAATGTCAAAGAAAACACATAATTACAGTAAAATGTAAATATATTAAGAATGGCTCATTGGATATTAAATAAATTCAAGACATTTAATAAGAATATATCACTGATATTTTACTGTACTGCATTGATATTTGTACACCAGTTTTGGAGTTATCGCTAATGAAGTCATACCAATATTCGAAAATATCAACAAAAATATAATCACTGCTCAATAGTTTTGTAGTAATTTTGTATTAATAATATTAATTTGGTGAAATATTTTGTCAAACTTCGATATTATCTCAGATAACTTAGTAGCAATACTAACTAATACTAACTAATAAAGCATTTGATATTTAAATATATCAATATAAAACACATGACCACAGTAAACTGTAAATATCTCAAAAAACTCCCATTCGTTATAAAAACAATTTAACAGATTAGATACCAATATATCACTGAATATCATTGATAAATTGTATTGATATTGACATGCTAGTTTTAGAGCTAGCGCTGATAAAGCAATACCAATATTTGAAAATATCATTAGAAAACATATGTTCACAGTAAAATACAAATATCTCAAGAATCACGTATTGGATATTAATTAAATTGGACAAATTTGATAATAATATATCACTTAATATTGCTGATAAAGTGCATAGATATTGGTGCGCTAATTTTAAAGTTATCGCTAATGAAGTAATACCAATATTTAAAATTAACAATAGAAGACACATGATCTTAGTAAAATGTAAATATCTGAAAAAACTGGCATTGGGTATAAATTCAATTTAATACATTAGATGAGAATATATCACTGAATATCAAACATAGATTGCATTGATATTGACATGCTGGTTGTAGAGATAGTGCTAACGAAGTAATACCAATATTTGAAAATATCAATAGAAAACACATATTTACAGTAAAATTCAAAAATCTCAAGAATAACGCATTGGATATTAATTAAATTCAACTCATTAAATAACAATATATCAATGAATATTGTTTCTAAATTGCATTGATATTGGTACGCCAGTTTTGGAGCGATCGCTAATGGAGTTATACCTATATTCGAAAATATCAAAAAAATTATTGGTCAATTGTTTTGTAGCAATTTTGTAGTAAAAATATTAATCAAGTAGAATATTTCGTCGAATCATGATATTATCTTAGATAAATTAGTAGCAATACTAACTAATACTAACTAATAAACCAATATCAATATTTGAAAATATCAATAAAGAACACATAACCAGAGTAAAATGCAAATATCTCAAGAATAACGTATTGGATATAATTTAAATTCAACACATTTATTAACAATATATCGCTGAATATCGCTGATAAATTGTGTTGATATTTATACGCCAGTTTTGAAGTTATCGCTAATGACATCATACCAATACTTAAACATATCAATAGAAAACTCACGATCTCAGTAAAAAATAAATATCTCAAATATTTTAAACATAACAATTAACAATTTAATATAATAAATACCAATATATCAGTGAATGTCACTCATAAATTGCATTGATATTGACACGCTGGTTTTACAGATAGCGCTGATGAAAGAAAACCAATATTTGAAAATATCAATAGGAAACATGATCACTGCAAAATGTAAATATCTCCAGAATGACACATTGTATATTATTTACATTCAACAAATTTATAACCAATATGATACTGAATATCGGTGACAAATTTAATTGATATTGGTACGCCAGTTTTGAAGTTATCGCTAGCTAACGCTAGATTTAGAAATAGCCCTAATAGAGCAATACCAATATATGAAAATATTAATAGAAAACACATGATAACAGTAAAATAGAAATATCTCAAGAATGACGCATTGGATATTTATTAAATTTGATACATTTAATAACACTATATCACTGAATATCGCTGACAAATTGCATTAATATTCGTACTCCAGTTTTGAAGTTATCGCTGGTTAACGCTAGTTTTAGAGATAGCGCTAATAAAGCAATACTAATATTTGAAAATATCAATAGAAAACGCATAATCACAGTAAAATGTAAATATCTGGAGTATAACGTATTGTATAATAATTGAACTTAACATATTTAATAACAATATATCACTGAATATCGCTGATAAAATGCATTGATATTGGTACGCCAGTTTTGTAGTTATCACTACTGAAGTCATGCTAATATTCGAAAATATAAAATAAAATAATAATCAATGGTCAATTATTGCAGCAATTTTATAGTACAAATAGCAATAGGGTGAAATGTTTCGCCAAATTTTGATATTAGGCTGGTTTTCAGAAGATATCGTCAGTGAAGTCATATCAATGCTTGAAAATATCAATAGAAAACACATGATCACAGTCAAATGCAAACATCTCAAGAATGATGTATTGGATATAAATTAAATGCAACAAGTTTAATAACAATATATCGTTGAATATCGCTGATAAATTGCTTTGATTTTGGTACGCTAGTTTTGAAATGTTCGCTAGTTAACGCTAGTTTTAGAGATACAGCTAATAAACCAATATTTTAAAATATCAACAGAAAAGACATGACCACAGTATAATGTAAATATATCATGAATGACTCATTGGATATTCGCTTGAACCCGGCTAGCGTACTTTAAAGACCCTCTTAGGCACTTGAATCAGAATATAGCATCATAATATACTATTTTTGTTAATGGCAAGAAGAATTTTTCATTTCCTAAATATACCAAAAGTGTATATATCATCTGGCAATCCATTGACTCTTTAACTAATTTTTTAGGCTTATCTTCAAAGTCGTGCGGTCATAAAAGTCGAACCATACTGTGCATCCAATCAGTTTCAATTTCCCTGGATTACCGTAGTCGAGTGGAGAGCCGGGAAACTGTGATAAAAGATAAGGCAGCGACCCTTAGACGAGCTGGACTCCCGCATGAAGGACCTGCGAGTATAATTGCAGACATTTTCCACCCTCAGTCCTGGACAGAGACGTTTCCTCCTGAATTGATTAATTAATTAGGCGAGAGAAGCACTCGGTCTGGGTTGATTCAGTAAATTTTCCGGGCGAGTATGTAAGCATGTCTGGGAAATTTTATGTCTGATGTTTTGCTTGAGTTTAAATGGAAGAAGTAAACGATGTACAGATGTAATATTATCTCATCTTGGAGATAATTTTATACACATATACAGGGTGTTTCAGGAGCAAATGAGCATTTTCGTATTGAATGATTGAATTTACATTCAAGTGCAAATATTTTGGGAAGTGATAAAGAAATAATAAAAGTCTAATATTGAGTTGAGACTAACTATTGAGTCTAATACCCAATATGGTTTCCGAGCTTATGTTAGGTTAGGTTAGGTATTGAATTTTTTTATTTTTAGTTACACAGAAAAATCTGAATAATGTGGCAGTCTTTCTAACAAATGACAAATAATCGTAACTATCAGTTTTCTCATATGACATACATACTACAACTTCCCAAAATATTTGCACTTCGAAACACCCTGTATGTGTAGAAATATTATGAAGTATTGGATCTTGCTTCACATTATATTTTAAACTTAATTATTTTTTTATGTAAAGAAATCTTTTTATTCGTAGAAGGGAGAGAGACGGTGGTAAAAGTCAAAATCTTATATTATTTATTCGAGGGAAAGCTATATCAAAGAAATGCTTACATTCATAAAATATTAAATTTAATATTAATTACGAGGAAATACAAATTAATTTCTAATAACCGCGTTTAAACACCACGCATTAGCACACAATATTCTTTACAGTAATCCTTTTTATTCCTTGCGTGGGATGTTATGCTACAATTTAGTGCAGAATGTGACTTTCGGCGGAGGCGCCTAAATGGTTTTGATATTCCTAGAGGGCCCGAAGGGCAGGGGAATTCCTAATATGTAGGCATTATGCCGTACGTGACTCGTATGCCAAAAAGGATTCCTCCTTATTGACTGCGCCTCGCTTGCCTCTCGCTCTATTTTTAGACGAAATTACCGAAAGCGAGGCGAAAATCGAGAGAGACCCGAAGGACGAGCGGAAAACTCGAGCCCAGATATTCCCGCAACCCGCAATTTGCAACTTTACATAAAAAGGGCGCAGTAATTTCAAAGGCACCAACAAGTGATGTATTGGCGAGACGTGAAGTAAATATTGTTTTGAAATAACTCGAATTTATACAATATTATTGCGTAAACAAGGGTATATTCGAAACAAATAACAAGAAATAATTCATATTTTCATTTCTATTGCAACTTAAAATTATAATCTGACGTGAATTACCAGTTCACACCGACACTGTTTTTCATATTAAAAAAATTCTCAAATATGACTTATAGTCTGCACATTTATGTTATTCATTGTATTATCGTATCAATATTTACATAAATTAGACTTCGCAGTCCCTGCTTGGGTGCCAAATATGTCATATCACCAATACAACAATAGTTTGCAAATTAAAATAATTCTGATAAATAACAAAATCAGACTTCAGTGTCCCTGCTCGGGCGCCAATCATGTCACATGAATTAAAACTCTATACAGTTCTGCCATTTCTTGGTAACACATGTTCTACTTATTATTAATCGACACCTTATCTTGTAGCATTGCTAGTTCCAAATCTACCTCTAAGTCTCATGCAGGCTTCCTCCTCAAAGATTCGCTCTAATCTCTGACCTCGTCAGCATCTCATCTCGCCCTTATCTGCGCCAGTAACGACGGCCATTTCGCGGAGTGATCTGCACTCCGTGTCCCCGGAGCGGGAACTCCGGGGGCGCACGCTGTGGCGGCTGATTGATTCAGACCGGAGCGCTCCGGGGACTCCGGGGTCCGCTCCGGAGTCCGCCGCCGGACGCGGCCCGAAGGCGCGCAGCCGCTCACGTGCCGAAACCGGAAACGTCTGAATCGATGGGGGAATCAATCATATTCAATTAGCGAGCGCGACTGGGATTAATGGGGATGTGAAGAAGGCGTCAGTGTAACTGAGCAGGGCGGATGGATGGACGAGTGCAGATGGAATTAGTGTTTGAGTGCGATTCCGGAAAATCACATAAATGCCTCTCGAGAAACAAAAATGTTGTAAAATTAAATATTGTTAGGCTATTTTTTTAATATTAGAGTAACATTTAACAATGTTTGTAAGGGAATATCTCATACGTAAAACAGTGACGTCATAACAATGCGGTTTCTATAGTTACGCATATATTAATAACTGACAATGCTGATAATACAACGGTTGTATTTTCAGGATAATACCACGAACAAATGCCGGTCGCTGTCACAATTTTTGGTTAAACACAAATCGCAGCGACGATCCTTGCGATGGTGTTATTTGTCAGTTACAAACAATCAAGTCGGCTGCTAATAAAAACATAATCCACAATGTCAGTGTGTTTCAAGTACAAGTAAAATAGTAAAATGTGGTAATAAATGTGGGTTACTCTTGCAAAGATGAAGTGATCTAAATAAATATATTTATTTAAACTGTATATTTAGACTTATTTATGTTTGTACGTGTATGTTTGTAAAAGCTAAAGATTTTGTCGCAACGACAATTTTGGAAAGCGCTGGAGAATTTTGGGGGCGAGCATAATTCGGCGGATAGCACGAAATTTGCTTCATGATATGAAAATCATTTGGAATATTCAAAATTTAAGAAATAAGCGAAAACACTAACTTTATGACGATGCAGTGCGAGCTGGCGTTGAAAATAAAATAAGTCTAAGTACTGATTCGTCTTTAAATGTTTCGTAATTATAGTTGCAGCATGGAAATGCATTTCAAGCAAATACAGAGTTAAACTGTTCCATTTTTATTTTTAACCAAGTTGGCTCTGTTACGGTGACAGCATTGTTGGCCATTGTAAAAAGTCACTAGACTTGAAAAAATTAGGTTATGTTTAAAAAAAAGGTTATATTTTATGACAGTGGTCAATGTTGCCATCAAATTGAGTAACTATTGAGTACAGAATTTATTTGCTATTTTTATTTTACAAAAGCAAATCAGTCAAATTATAATATAAAATATACTTGATTAGTTTACTTACTAATAATTAAAGAAACCAGCACACTTGAATGATTGAAGCAACCATTTAATTATTTGAATATATAAATTAGGCAACGTTGTTAGAAATCTGACATTTTTTTTTTTTACTGTCAGATCATTTCTGTTGGTAGTCATGTGTAAAACTTTATAAAATGAAACCACAGCCTTCGTAGTTAAACATAAAAATGGAACAGATTATTGGTAAATCAGTAAAATATTGAATAAAATATTCAAATATTCAAGTTAAATTGAAGCCGAACAACAATAAGAAGTAGCCAGAAAATATTTACGAAATTGAACATGTAATAAAAAAAATGCAAATATTAAAAAAGTGTACAATTTAAATCTTTATATTATCATTATTGTTATACAATAATAGGTAATTATTAAAGGCGCATTTTTACAAATCAAGTTCACCAATGAAGTTAATTGATCGATTGTAGTTGATCGACAAAAGTTGAACAAGTACAATAGTACCATGCGAGCAAAAATTATTAGCATCAACTTTTGCTTTGCATCTAAGGCCATACAGCCTAGCAGTAGAGCTTAATGCCTCTTGGATGAAAATAAGTTTTGCTCACACAGTATAAGGTTGATCAACTTTATTGAAACAAAATGTTTTATAGTCACTACATCACTATCGCTATATGACTAGTCAGTATAGTTACTATAGCACCTATAGTTATCATTCAAGTTTTGTTGATCAACTACAATCGATCAATTAAACTTGATACGATTTAGAAAATTTGGTTTGGCAGTGCAACTATTTGATTTTGGCTTAAATTTACAAACATATCCGAAGAATTAAAGTTGTAGCGATTTCGTAAAATTGTTTTACATTTTATGCCCAGTAACTATTTGATTTTGGCTCAAATTTACAAACATCTCCATGCTTGCTTTGCAGAGTGATATAAGCAACCACCTACACCTGCACTTACAGGTACGTTCTAGAAATATTGCAAATTGTGAGGTAAAATATATTTTAAACGATGGTACTATTTCGGCACTAAGCGTAACTACGGCGTTACTTACTTACGTTACATTGCAAACACACATTGATACTCGAATTACTTGAGTGACTTAGGCAACCATCTACACCTGCACTTACAGGTACGTTCTAGAAATATTGCAAATTTTGAGTTAAAAATATAGTTTAGTTGGTTTGTTTAGTTAACATTTTCGTCGTTGGGGTTGAAATTCATTGTATTTATAAAATCATTATCAATAATGAGAACAACTTGTTATATTACCCCAGTAATGTAATTTTGAGTGTGATTTTTTGGGACATTATTATGGCTATAACTTTTCATGAAATAGGGGTGGTAGGTGAATTGCGTTGATAGGGACATGTTCGCACATCTCCCATTCAAATTAATCCCTGGGTCGGATTGTAATAATCTCGAGAATTACACCCCATCCATCCGGGGAGCTATTACCTGACGGAAACGACAAATCTTCAGCGACGCTCTAAACTGAATTAACCCTGAATTGATATGCAGAATGCTCCAAAATAACCAAGAACCGACTCGCACAGCATTTACATACAAATATATTCTTCAAGTTACAGAACGTTTTAACTTTTTATATCCACAGAAAATACAACTAACAAGGCACAAAGTCTGATAGCATAATAAAGATTGATCGAATTTACATACAAATATTCTGCAAGTTATAAAACATTTTAACTTTATAAGGAGCGAGAAAACTATCTTTTCTTGGCTATCTCTCATGGGGATTTTCCGCCTTTAACTTTAACTTGAATTTTATATTTTTAGAGAAAATACAACTAATAAAGCATACAACCAGAAGGCAAATAACCTGATGAAGATTTATGTCTTTATAAATAATATTGTTATACATACAATATTAAAATCCAGGCAATAATCACGTACAGTCATGCTCACATAAATCTAGTACAACACATTAGGTTACAATAGCAATTTTATATAGCAATGTCAAATTTTTTGTACTAGATTTATGTGAGCCTAACTGTACCTGATGTTTTTTTTTTGCAAACAAATATTTTTCAAAATCTAAAACGTTAACAGCGAAATTTCATAAATGTCAACTGGTTTGGTGTGCTTTTTTCATGCCATGTTATTAATGATATCCAACAGTGCTCCATAAACTGCACGGAGATATATGATGAAGTATTTCTGATTTCGAGTGTTTGGCCATTGCATCAGAAATCGATAGATTAGCATAAATGAAATGAGCGAAATTATGAGCGAAACGCGCACCGAATTTATCACGGCAAGCTATAAATCACGAGCCAGGCCACTTATCTCCTTATCTCTTATCTCCTCCCATTTATCGATACAATTTCAGGACGTAACGACGTCAAATGAAACGCAATATCTACCAATTCCCCGCATTTCATCGCCAACCAGTTTATCCCGCCAAATGAGGAGAATGAAACACAAGAAATTATATGTGTATTGTTAAGCTCAACAGTAATACGTTTAATGGAATTGCAGTAGTTGCACAAAAGCAGGCAATCAATATTTTCAAACCTTAATTTATCTTCATATGAATATTGTTCTCTTAAACTCGATATCAATCAAAGTGTCTGTCTTTAGGCCTATCTGTGTGTCTATTTATTAATCTCCTCTAATAGTTTAGAGGATCTAGTTTAGTATATTATATTAAACAAATTATGTAGAATCTACGGTCCCTGCTCGGGCGCCAAATATATAATGTACCCTCTGAAATGTAATAAGTGGTATAACCAATATCTGCAATAATCAATTGATAAGTAAACCATCAAGTGATAAAAATTATTCCACTAGCCTGAAAGTTGTACGTACATTAAATTTCTTCAGTTAGTATTGTACCAATCTCGTTTCTGCGGATATATTAGAATTTATGTAGAGCACGTGTCGATACTCTAATTAAAATATAGAGTCCACGCCGGCAAAACAAGCCGTAGTTCAATACATTATTGAATTTATGTAGACTCTGCGGTCCCTGCTCGGGCGCCAAATATATAATGTGCTTTCTGAAATCTAATAAGTGGCATAACCAATGTATGTAATAATCAATACATCAATTGATAAGTAAACCACAAAGTGATAAAAAATATTCCGCTAGCCTGAAAGTTGTCTGTACATAATATTTCTTCAGTTAATACTATAACAATCTCATTTCTGCGGATTTGTCAGAATTTATGTAGAGCGTCGATACTTTAATTGAAATATTGCGTCCACGCCGGCAAAACAAACAGTAGTTCAATATATTATTGATTTTATGTAGCCTGTGCGGTCCCTGCTTGGGCGCCAAATATATAATGTGCTTTCTGAAATCAAATAAATGGCATAACCAATTTCTGTAATAATCAATATATCAATTGATAAGTAAACCTACAAGTGATAAAAATTATTCTACTAGTCTGAAAGTTGTCTGTACATTAAATTTCTTCAGTTAGTATTATACCAATCTCGTTTCTACAGATATATCAGAATTTATGTAGACCACGCGTCGATACTTTAATTGAAATATTGAGTCCACGCCGGCAAAACAAGCCGTAGCTCAATACATTATTGAATTTATGGCGTCTGCAGGAGACACGGACTCCGCCATCCGGTCTAAATTGCACGTAGGCGACTTCCACTTCCGCGCAACTTGCGGTCCTTCGGCGGCTCCGGGGATGAGAAAAGTTTCCTGCCGCCCCCCGCGGCCCCCGCGGTGCGGACCCAGGCAATGACTTAGTAATTTTAATACCCGCCCCTGCAAAAAGCCGGAAACTGAATTGTCAGCGAAAGGCTTTGGCACTTTAAACCTCTTCCAGAAATAACAAGACGAATATAATGGTAGGAAAAGTTTACGTAATGCCCAACACGAATGTTAATCAATAGAGCGGTTTTGCAAATCGCAGACATTGTATGCAAGAGAGTGAATAATCTTTTCAAATCATCATTTATGCAAGAGCAACATTTAAAATTCGTTAAAATCATGGTTATGTCCATGTGGTCAGGAGATCGTACGGGTTACACTATTGTTTTACCACCGGTTGCCCTAGGCCCTTTAGCGTTACCCTTAGTGCACCACGAGGTAGCTCACCTCTTTTTGCACTGTGCACTTGTGGATTGCACTTGTCACTATTACTTGGGTCCTTAGGTTAGGCAGGATAACAGTAATTTAACTTTATCTTTTCACTGTTGAGCTACAAGTAGTGATGACCGATACTGTAAACTTTGTTGTAAAACTGACACTTGCACTGACAACTGTCATTGAATGAATGAAAGATAACAATGATTGCGTACATAGGAAAGCGAAAAATAAAGAGATGTGTAAAGCTTTACGACCTCTGTTGTATAATGAAATCATTATAAAACCCCTGTTGTATAATGAAATCATTATCAAGAGGCCGCACCATGTTAGGATAAGGAGATATCCTCCAGATAAGGATAGCATACTGCTCTTTCTTACGGACACGTCATTCCCAGAGTCCGTGGCTGTAGTCATGCTCACATAAATCCAGTTCAAGAAATTTGACATTGCTATATAAAATTGCTATTGTAACTTAATTTCTTGTCATAGATTTATGTGAGCATGACTGTACATACAAATCATAATAAAATTACTTATAATAAATAGAATTTTTCAGTAATTTTCAGAATGTCGTGCATACAGGCCATAATAATATTACATATATTAAATTATTGATTCTATAAATAATTGATAATGTGTACTAGACGATAAAACTGCTACAATGCATATAATATAATACCATTTGAAGCAGGTACTAACGTATAAATGGTTTTTTTTACTGCAATGAAAAACATGGAGAAAATAAACAGGATTTTGTACTATACTCATAGGTATTATGAATTTTATTGATAAAAAGACTTCAGATGTGCGCAAAAGTTACATTTTTAAACTACTGAATCTCCATATATTTTAGCTAATGATTGACGGAAAGTTATGGAAGAATGAATTCTTTGCCAGAGAGCTATTGGTCTTTCGCCAGAAAAATGTAATTGGACGGCATAATAAGAGTCTAATGATGGATATGTTCGTGATGTTACATAATTTATATCTTAATGATTTTTTTTGTAATATTTCCAATTTACATTTTAAAACATTCAGAAACCTGCTTGTTTTATTATTTTCTGTTAGCTTTTACAACATTCAGGAAACAGACTAAGTTAATAATATCCTTTTCACAAAATATATTGACAATTTAAACTTGAAAATTATTGAAAAATTCAACCATGTCCTTTTTACAAAAGAAATATAAGCGATTCACCAATTTTCTTTAAAATGTATAGGTATACAAAACATTGATGTATATTTGTATAATGGAATGTGTTTCAGTATATTTCAGAAGAAATTCTTTGGAATTTTCATTTTTTTACATACACAAGTTTAGAGAATTATTTTTATGTAATTTTGAAAACTCAATACCTAATATGGTTTTGACAAAATTAGTACATCTATTCTATAGACCTCTACCTCACTGCTATCTGAAGCATAGCAGTATACAGGGTGGAAACAATTCTAACACACTAAGTTAAGTCTTCGACTAATCAATAATCGTATACTCAATTATCGCTCACTATTAAATTAAACTCGATCAATTATCCCTGGATATATTGCCTCTGCATCGATTTTCGAAATCGATAACTTTCATGATTTTTAAAATATCATCGATTTTTGATTATTTTCTTTTAATCAAAATATTTTCCAACCCTAATATGTGTGTAGAAAATTGACGCATTTTTGTTGTCTTGAAATTTATTTGTAAACTATTTTTTTATCTTAATTACGTACACAAATTTGAGGAAAAAAAATTATGTCAGTTTGAGAAACTGAAAATTATCGTTTTGACAAAATAGATATATACTACCTACTTTACTGATATCTAAAGCAGATCTTGGAATTTCTTTCTAAAATTCATTCAACTTTGAAGAAATTATTTTTATGTAGTTTTGAAAAGCGCAATCTTGTGCTTTTGACAGAATAAATTACTGCTATTCACAAATTTTCTTGAAAATGTATGTATGTAGAAAATTGACGCATTTTTGTCTCATGAAATTTATGAAAATTTTTGTCTCTAAAATCCATTTTGTACTATTAATTACTTACACAAATATGAAAAAAAAATGAAAAATTAAATAATGGCATTCTGACAAAATAGATGTATACTACCTACTTCTACCTCTCTGATGCCTAAAGTAGAGCATTGTACAATGTGTAACCCATTGTGGCAGAGTAAGTTAAGGCTTTGACTAATCCATAAGCACCCACTATCCTAACAATACAGTTTCCCTGCAGAATATTTTACAAAATTTACTATGAATGCTTAGAGAGACATTCCATGAGACAAAAATGCGTTAATTTTCTACATACCTATATTTTAATGAAAATTCGTAGATAGCAAAACTTTATTATGTTATTTTATTGCGGCACAGATTGTGTTTTTCAAAATTACATTAAAAATATTTTTTTAATTTGTGCAACTAAATAGGTAATGTATGAATTTTAGAAAAAAAATAAGATTTTTGGTTTATATAAAATTTTATTAATTTGTATTATTACCTAACTACTACGATTCGATCAATCTCATTATTCGACGATTTAGATCATTATTATATTTTTTGTACATCATCAGTAAAATGAGTCTTTTCGAGACTCAGTCCTAAAAAGTTGCCATGGTTAAACGATGCGGTTAGTATGGTGGCATGATAATTAAAATCTAAAGCGCACTATATTCGGCAGGGCTGAAATATATCATGATTTAATAAAAAATCAAAAATCTATTATTTAAAAAAACGAATAAACCATGATTTATTTGATGTTTTTATATTTCTGATCAGTTTTTGCCAGTTTTGATGTGATTTATATCATTAGATTTACATCACGATTTAAATCATTTCATTTTATCATTTCATTGCTCACCTATTGGAATGCACAAACAGTGCAAAAACAATGATTAATTAAAAAAGACTTCAATTTTGATTTAAATCAATGCTTTATTTAAAAAAATCAATTTGAAGATATAGTGAAGGGATGAAGATGCTGAAATTCTCATTTGTTCGCAATTTCCAAATAAAACTACAATTTTGAGATCAATGATTCTTTTATGAGTTTGAATTCTTAAAGCTGATATGGAAATATTGAAATTTTTGTTAAAACAAGAAAACACTACGTACTTTTAGAAATTTAAAAAGTTGAAAATAAGTCCTTCTTAGTTTTTGAGTTATATGCCAATAAACATACTCTTTACGTAGAATCTAATACTTTTGGGCTATAATAACTATGAAAGCTGAAATTTTGGTAGGATTTGCTTAAAATTGTACGACATTATTTCTGGAAGTATGTGCTTGCACAAAATGCAAAAACTTGACAATAAGTTATGCTTAGTTTTTGAGTTATATGCCAATAAACATACTCTTTACGTAGAATCTAATACTTTTGAGCTATAATAACTATGAAAGCTGAATTTTTTGTAGGATTTGCTTAAAATTTCACGACATTATGTCTGGAAGTATGTGCTTGCAGAAAATGCAAAAACTTGATAATACGTTTTGCTTAGTTTTTGAGTTATATGCGAATAAACATTATTTTTAGGTGGAATCTGATAGTTTTGAGGTATAATAACTAGGAAAGCTGATTTTTATGTACGATTTGCTTAAAATTTCATGACATTATATCTGGAAGTACGTGCTCTGAAAGCAACATGTAAAAAGTAGAAAATACGTTATTCTTAGTTTTTGAGTTATATGCGAATAAACATACATATTAGGTAGAATCTGATACTTTTGGACTATAATAACTATGAAAGCTGAATTCTGGATGGGGCTGTATTACCTTTAAATTTCATGACGTTATTTGTGAAAGTACGTACTTTTAAGAATTCAAAAAGTTGAAAATAAGTCCTTCTTAGTTTTTGAGTTATATGCTAATAAACTTACTCTTGAGGTAGAATCTGATACTTTTGAGCTATAATTACTAGAAAATCTGTTTTTTTTGCAGGATTTGCTTAAAATTTTATGACATTATATCTGGAAGTACTTGCTTTCAGAAAATGTAAAAAGTTGAAAATACGCCATTCTTAGTTTTTGAGTTATATGCGAATAAACATACATTTTAGGTAGAATCTGATACCTTTGAGCTATAATACCTATGAAAGCTGAAATATTGGCAGGATTAGCTTTAAATTTTATGACGTTATTTGTGAAAGTACGTACTTTTAGGAATTATAAAATTTGAAAATACGTCCTTCCTAGTTTTTGAGTTATATGCCAATAAACATACACTTTGGGTAGAATCTAATACTTTTGAGCTGTAATAACTATGAAAGCTGAAATTTTTATAGGATTTGCTTAAAATTTCATGACATTATATCTGGAACTACGTTCTTTCAGGATATGCAATGAGTTGAAAATACGCCATCGTTAGTTTTTGAGTTATATGCCAATAAACATAGCCTTTACGTAGAATCTGATACTTTTGGGCTATAATAACTATGAAAGCTGAAATTTTGGTAGGATTAGCTTTAAATTTCATGACATTATTTCTGGAAGTACGTGTTTCTAGAAAATGCAAATATTTCAAAGTACGCTTTTCTTAGTTTCTGAGTTATATGCTACTAAACATACTCTTTACGTAGAATCTGATACTTTTGGGCTATAATAACTATGAAAGCTGAAATTTTGGTAGGATTAGCTTTATATTTCATGATATTATGTCTGGAAGTACGTGCTTTCAGATAATGCAAAAAGTTGAAAACACACCATTCTTAGTTTTTGAGTTACATGTCAATAAACATAGCCTTTATGTAGAATCTGATACTTTTGGACTATAATAACTATGAAAGCTGAAATATTGGCAGGATTACTTTTAAATTTCATGACGTTATTTCTGAAAGTACGTACTTTTAGAAATTTGAAATGTTGAAAATACGTCCTTCTTAGTTTTTGAGTTATATGCCAATAAACATACTCTTTGCGTAGAATCTCATACTTTTGGGCTTTAATAACTATGAAAGCTGAAATTTTGGTAGGATTAGCTTAAAATTTCATGACATTACTTCTGGAAGTACGTGCTTCTAGAAAATGTAAATATTTCAAAGTACGCCTTTCTTAGTTTCTGAGATATATGCCAATAAACATACTCTTTGGGTAGAATCTAATACTTTTGAGCTATAATAACTATGAAAGCTGAAATTTTTATAGGATTTGCTTAAAATTTCATGACATTATGTCTGGAAGTACGTGGTTTCAGATAATGCAAAAAGTTGAAAACACGCCATTCTTAGTTTTTGAGTTATATGCCAATAAACATAGCCTTTACGTAGAATCTGATACTTTTGGGCTATAATAACTATTAAACCTGAAATTTTGGTTGGATTAGCTTTAAATTTCATGACGTTATTTCTGCAAGTACGTGCTTTCAGAAAATGCAAAAACCTGAAAATACGTTATTCTTAGTTTTTGAGTTATATGCGAATAAACATTCTTTTTAGGTAGAATCTGATACTTTTGAGTTATAAATTCTATGAAAACGGATTTTTTTATCTTGATTATATCTGGAAGTACGTGCTTTCAGGATATACAATGAGTTGAAAATACGCCATCGTTAGTTTTTGAGTTATATGCCAATAAACATACTCTTTAGTTGGAATTTGATACCTTTGAGCTATACTAACTATGAAAGCTGATTTTTTTGTAGGATTAGCTTAAAATTTCATCACATTGTTTTCGGAACTACGTACCTTTGGTAACATGCAAAAAGTGGAATCTACGCCATTTTTAGTTTTTGAGTTATGTATAGTGTCCAAATAACATAGAAATCAATGTAAACGTTCTCTTGTTATAAGCAAATTTTGTTTTTTTTTAATAACTTTGAAGCTGAATACTGGCTAAACCAAACGCATTTGTATATAGATAAGTTTTGTTAAATCGTCTTATTTTGAGCCCAGTAATCTGTGGTTAAGCCATGTTCACGTAATTTAGAGACACCCTGTATATTCATAATTAATTATTATATTAGTGTTTTCACTACTTTATTTTTCTTTAAAATTCACTACTAGTTTCGACTTTTTACGGCCATTTTCCCTGTATAACTACTTATATTACTAGTATTATTATGTATTAATAGTAACTTGACTTGGTCAATATCATTATTCGGCGCTTTAGATCATATTTAGATTGCATTATTACTACTGTTATTTTTACGTATTAATAATAACTCGATACAGGGTTTTTTAAAACTAGTGAGAAAAAAAATCCACTGGTTTTATGAAAATAATGATAAATGGGCTACAGTTGGCGTAAAGTGATATTTTTAAAGTGCAGATATTTTGGATAGTGATTGCTGATTTAATGGGCGATAAAATGAGTTTCAGGGAATGAGTTGCAGATATTTTAAATGATGGATATGAATTTGAAGTTACACAATTTGTGGCGCAATGAAAAATGCGTATGTAAACTCAAGTATCATTAATTTTGGTTATTTTGAGCTGTTGCAAGTTTTCTACTTAATAATCCCCATTCAAAGTTGTTTATAGGGTAACTATAATGGTGCCAGTGGGGTGAATTAACGCATTATCAGTGTTGTATAGAGTGTAGCGCCAATTTTCTTTTCTAATTGTGTTGTGCAGGGGAGGCATGATTCCTTGGGGGAAAGCCGGCGGCCGGGAAATTGGGAAATTAACGGCAGTGTGCCAGTGCCCTGTTTAACTGTGTTGTGCTAGGGAATCGCTCCACTCAAATAACGTAGGGCATGCAAATGGGCTATCGATTCGGCGGCTCCGGGCACCCGGAGCTTCCGGGGCCTCCGCGTCAGGCACGATGGCCGAGGCCCCCCCGGCTTCCGGAGCACATGGCCGCCATGGACGTCCCGGAACTCCCGGGAAACCCCGCGGGGGGTGGTGCGGCGGGGGCGGTTTTACTAGTACTACGTACTAACCTGTGACGCTTAGCAATGACATCATGCGATCCTTGTGCGGGCGGTGTCCTCCTCCTCCTCCTCGTCGTCCACCACCGCCACCTACTACTACACCGCGACTGGTCTACTCCACATCCACCAGCTCTGAGAGCGCCGACGGGGATGCTGCCGCTGTATCCCTAGTGACACTCTAGTGGCGGGCACTCACTGACACCGGAACGACGGGTAGAGAGTGGCCGGACCCGGCGGGGGTCGCTTCGGTCGCGCCGTTCTTATCACTGCACATCACCTGACACTAGCCAGCGGGAAACTGCGGCCGCCATCATGGCACGGAGGACCCGGTGCGCGCGTCGGCGTCGCGGCGCCCGTTCCCCGTGACGTCATCCCTATGGCAACACCCCGACGTCAGCAGCGTCGTCCGCAGTCCCCGCGCACCCAAGGCTGCCGAGGCCCCCAGGTCAGGACGACCCACGGAGCCGGCCATCCCGACCGCAGGACCCGACCAGTAATTACGCCATCCATCACTGACCCCACCAACAGATGAATCGGTGGACGCGCGGAAACCACCTGGGGGACGTGATCACGGCGCGAGCGTTTAAATTATTCACGGGCGTCTTATCACCTCGGAGATATCAATGCGCGCGGGAGGTCAGTCCGACGGGGAAGCTCCGAGGGGATGAATCCACAGTTTGTGGTGGAGGCGCCGGGAGTAGGTACTTAAAGACTTTCATTGATACACAAACAGCGTTAACACTTCCAGAATGTCTTTTTCACACCCCACATTTCATTGCCCCGCAATTTACGAAATAGTGCGCAATTTATTCAACGATGACATGAAATCACCACTTAAATAAATTAGCCATCAAATCGTCGTTGTTCTAGCAAATGTCGCCAAGTCCAAAAAGATCACTTCAGTAGACACATTATAAATCGCTTAATAAAGGTTATAGGAAGTACACCATACGTACAATCTGAGAGCGCGATATTTGTTTCGTGTTCAAATTAAAATGGTAAAACTTAAAACTTTTGGTTCCATAAAAAACTCAATAATAGTACATAACATAGAAACTAAAAGTGATTGGGAAAACTATTGGTTTATTGAAAATAAATAATAAAAATAAAAAAATAATACATATAAAACCGTTATTAAACACTTAGAAAAGTAGAATTTAAACATCTACTCTGATCAGAGTACAAAATGTGTACTCTGACAGTGATTTGGCAGGGCAGAAAAACTGATAAGAGCACAAAGAATGATACAATCACCAGAAAAGTATTGGGACCTTTATGCTGAAATTGGAGAACTACGTAAATTAGGAGTGGAGTGGAAAACTATTTACAATTTTAAAGAAGCTTTGACATATTTGAAAAAAGTGGTTGGAATAAGCGAAGCCAAGACAATTCTTATTAAAAGAATCAGGTTAGGTTAGAAAACGTTAAATCTACTCTGATTTACCACTGTCAGAGTACAAAATTTGTACTCTGACATTGATTTGGCAGGGCAGAAAATCTTATAAGACCACAAAGTATGTTAAAATCGCCAGAAAAGTGCTGGGAACTTTATACTGAAATTAGAGAAGTACGTAAATTATGAGTGGAGTGGAAAACTATTTACAATTTTAAAGAAGCTTTGACATCTTTGAAAACAGTTGTTGGAATAAGCGTAGCCAAGAGAATTCTTATTAAAAGAATTAGGTTAGGTTAGAAAACGTTAAATCTACTCTGATTCATCATTGTCAGAGTACAAAATTTGTACTCTGACAGTGATTTGGCAGGGCAGAAAAACTGATAAGAGCACAAAGTATAATAAAATCATTAGAAAAGTACTGGGAACTTTATGCTGAAATTAGAGAACTACGTAAATTAGGAGTGGAGTGGAAAACTACTAACAATTTTAAAGAAGCTTTGACATCTTTGAAAACAGTTGTTGGAATAAGCGAAGCAAAGAGAATTCTTATTAAAAGAATTAGATTAGGTTAGAATACGTTTAATCTACTCTGATTCATCATTGTCAGAGTACAAAATTTGTAGTTTGAAAGTGATTTGGCAGTGCAGAAAAGCTGACAAGAGCACAAAGTATGATAAAATCGCCAGATAAGTGCTGGGAACTTTATACTGAAATTGGAGAAGTACGTAAATTAGAGGTGGGGTGGAAAACTATTTACAATTTTAAAGAAGCTTTGACATCGGTGAAAAAAATTGTTGGAATAAGCGAAGCCAAGAGAATTCTTATTAAAAGAATTAGATTAGGTTAGAAAACGTTAAATCTACTCTGATTCATCACTGTCAGAGTACAAAATTTGTACTCTGACAGTGATTTGGCAGGGCAGAAAAACTGATAAGAGCACAAAGTAGGATAAATTCGCCAGAAAAGTGCTGGGAACTTTATGCTGAAATTGGAGAACTACGTAAATTAGAAGTGGAGTGGAAAACTATTTACAATTTTAAAGAAGCTTTGACATCTTTGAAAACAGTTGTTGGAATAAGCGTAGCCAAGAGAATTCTTATTAAAAGAATTAGGTTAGGTTAGAAAACGTTAAATCTACTCTGATTCATCATTGTCAGAGTACAAAATTTGTACTCTGACAGTGATTTGGCAAGGCAGAAAAACTGATAAGAGCACAAAGTATGATAAAATCGCCAGAAAAGTGCTGGGAATTTTATACTGAAATTGGAGAAGTACGTAAATTAGGAGTGGAGTGAAAAACTATTTACAATGTTAAAGAAGCTTTGACATCTCTTAAAATAGTTGTTGGAATAAGCAAAGCCAAGAGAATTCTTATCAAAAGAATTAGGTTAGGTTAGAAAACGTTTAATCTACTCTAATTCATCACTTTCAGAGTACAAAATTTGTACTCTGACAGTGATTTGGCAGTGCAGAAAAACTGACAAGAGCACAAAGTATGATAAAATCGCCAGGAAGGTGCTGGGAATTTTATACTGAAATTGGACAAGTACGTAAATTTGGAGTGGAGTGGAAAACTATTTACAATTTTAAAGAAGCTTTGACATCTTTGAAATAAGTTGTTGGAATAAGCGAAGCCAAGAGAATTCTTATTAAAACAATCAGGCTAGGTTAGAAAACGTTAAAATTATTGAAATGTCCACAGTAAGCATTAAAATTTTGACAGAATATTTGAATATCTTACAGTAATCTTTAACATCGTTACCTTTTTGGCAAAACAATGTAAGTCACAAATTCTACATATGGCATTTATACAGAGAGCGCATAAAGTATTTAACGCATTTAAAAAATGGCTCTGACGTCATAACTTCAAAACGGAGAGAGATGGAAAAATGAAAATGGTCTCAAAACATTTGTTTGAAAAAGAGTCATTTTGACCTGTTGAAGCATTTTTTAAACATTTATACAGGGAAAAAAATAAAGCCGGGTCTTAATACTTTATGCACTCTCTGTATAAGTTTTTAGCAGTATAATAATAAACTTATACACTTACAGCGTTATTCATAAAAATATAAACGGTGGTTGAGCGGTGGTTTAGCCCTGTTTTACAATTTTACAGAGTTTTAAGGGTTGCCAGGATTACAAGATTAAACCACCGTTAAACCGCGATTTAAATTTTTATGAATAACACTATTGGGTTTTAGAAATATGCAAGTTTAGGAGTAAAACTAAGCATATATTAAATATAATAAACTTCGACAGGAGCTGATACATTACAAGCTACTTACAACAACGAAATGAAATTATTAATCTAAAAAAAAGGTCACTTACGGTAGAACATCGTAAAACAAAAAGGTATCGATATTTGGAAGCAATAATTGAAAATATCACAAAATCATTTAGTTTGTTTGGAAAATGCAGGTCGTGAAACATTCCAAATTTTTGAGGAACACAAAAATTTTAGAAAGCATTAGTAGAAATTGCAAAAATTAAAACGTAAAGAGTAATAATAATAATTTTGTAAAATCATCACCACATTTGAAACTTTGAAAACAAGAAAGCAATAAGTTACAAAATATTATAGATTAGTCTGGAATAGTAATTATGCAAAAAAAACTACCTACCTACCTACGTACGTACCTACGTCTATAATTTTTTGTAGTCATCAAACAATCAAAACAACGGAATAAACTTTTTGAAAAAATATTGCTAATTTTTCAAAAGTTTTAAACTATAAATGACAGTGACACTTACGATGTTCTGCCAAAAAGGTATCGATATTTTGAAGTAATCATTGAAAATATCACAAAATCATTTATTTTGTTTGGAGAATGCAAGTCGTGAAACATTCCAAATTTTTGACGAACACAAAATTTTTATAAAGCATTAGTAGAAATTGCAAAAATTAAAACGGAAAGAGTAATAATAATAATTTTGCAAAATCATCACCACATTTGAAACTTTGAAAACAAGAAGTTACAAAATATTATAGATTAGTCAGGAATAGTTATTATGCAAAAAAACTACCTACCTACCTACATACGTACGTACCTACGTCTATAATTTTTTTGTAGTCATCAAACAATCAAAACAACTGAATAAACTTTTTGAAAAAATATTGCTAAGTTTACAAAAGTTTTAAACTATAAATGACAGTGACACTTACGATGTTCTGCCAAAAAGGTATCGATATTTGGAAGTAATCATTAAAAATATCACAAAATCATTTAATTTGTTTGGAGAATGCAAGTCATAAAACATTCCAAATTTTGAGAAACGTAAAAATTTAAGAATTAGTAGAAATTGCAAAAATAAAAACGGAAAGAGCAATAATAATAATTTTGTAAAATCATCACCACATTTGAAACTTTGAAAACAAGAAAACAAGAAGTTACAAAATAGTATAGATTAGTCAGGAATAGTAATTATGCAAAAAAACTACCTACCTACGTACGTACGTAAATACGCCTATAATTTTTTGTAGTCATCAAACAATCAAAACAACGGAATAAACTTTTTGAAAAAATATTGCTAATTTTACAAAAGTTTTAAACTATAAATGACAGTGACACTTACGATGTTCTGCCAAAAAGGTATCGATATTTGGAAGTAATCATTGAAAATATCACAAAATCATTTAATTTGTTAGGAGAATGCAAGTCGTGCAACATTCCAAATTTTTGACGAACACAAAAATTTTATATAGCATTAGTAGAAATTGCAAAAGTTAAAACGGAAAGAGTAATAATAATAATTTTGCAAAATCATCACCACATTTGAAACTTTGAAAACAAGAAGTTAAAAAATATAATAGATTAATCAGGTATAGTAATTATGCAAAAAAACGCTACCTACGTCTATAATTTTTTGTAGTCATCAAACAATCAACAAAAGGAACAAACTTTTTGAAGAAATATTGCTAATTTTACAAAAGTTTTAACTTTGTATCGATGAAGGACTAAACTTTTTGAAAAAATATTGCTAATTTTACAAAAGTTTTAAACTATAAATGACAGTGCCTTACTAATAAGCACCGAATCTTATAAATCCAATCTTATAAAGTCAACGCCTCATATTCCAAAATACGACATTAAAACTTTGAAGTAGGTAACAATTGTTCCAATTAAGCAAAATCATCACCATCATTGCAAGTCATTACTTGGATTTTTTTTCTCTTGGGTAGGTTCCCTAAAGCCCCTCAGTACTTTGGCCTCTGTAGTCCTTTTATTTTTTCCCCTGTGGACTCAGCTTTCATCCATGAGTCCTGTTCCTTTAAAAAAGTCCATAATCACTCTGGGTGGTAAACCTGCTGACTGTCTTTGGTAGCACGAAATGATTTACTTACTTGGATTTACTTGCACAAACATTTTAATAAGATATTTTGATGTCCAAAACGATGAAACATTCTTGTCATTAAATATATGATAAATGCTTAAATTATGCTGAAATTTTGAAAACTTATATTTAACATAATATTCGCAATTATTGTAAAATAGTAGTATATACCCAAATTCAACGAAGTCGACGTAGCGATGACTTTATGTACTGTCGAAAAAGTCATCACACGTTTCAAATAAATGAGTAACGTCAGATTTTGAAAAATCAACTAAATTACAAAATTACGACTTTCATTTACGTTATTCTTATTTTTGACAGAAACATAACAACTTATGTGAATCAACAGCTGATCAAACTGACATCATTGAAATACTGGAATTGAAACACTAACACTCGTTACTACGTAATAAAATAATAATAACAACTTTTTACGAAGTTATACAAAAGTTTGAAATGTGTTTAGAACCATCCTGATTCTAGGTGAAATCAACAAGTGTGGTCAGCACTATCAGGTAATGTAAAGTCTTTACACTACCTGATATTGCTGACCTCACCTGTGGATTGATACAAAAGTGTTTCAAAACAATTATCAGTAATTTATTTATTAACAGTAAGCATTAAGATATTGATGTTAGAATCCAACAACGTAATAAATGGCGTCAGGAAAAATTCACTAAGTTGACTTGGTGAGTTTTGGTTGTGTACAATAATGGTATAAAGGACTTGGTGTAATGTAGGTACAGGAATTTCATAAACTTAGAAACACATTGAACTTCGTGAGTTTTTGGCAGTCACTAGATCATACGATTTTATATTCAATGATGCAAAAAACAAAAAAACCTAATTGGACTTAGTGACTTTTGCCAGAACAACGACGATATAGTCAAGACCATATTAACTTGGGACTAAGACATCACTATTATTTGTTATTATTGAGTACTCGGTGGTGTTAATGGACTTCACTTCAAAATACCCTGCCCTAATTCAGGCAGTAGCGAGGTATACAAAAGAAAATTTGTAAATACTATTTTGCCTATTTTGCCTAACGTAATTTATTTAGTTTTTCAAAATAACACAAAATCTGCAAATTTATGTAAGTAAATTAAAACATTGTACAGTTGGGCACCACCTCCATACGACTTTTTATAAATATATGTGTTGGTTTGATATATATAAATGATTTTATTTTTTGTTGTCTAAAAATGAAAAGGATCTCACAATCCGCAATAAAACCAGGAATCCATTACCGCAGCAAAAATATTTATTTATATGTAGATATTTATACAGGCCCATTAAACGCGGCATTAGGGGGGATATTGGGCACAAAGGAAGACACTTTTTCATAAAAGCAATATAGGAGCGCACTATTGTGTCGGGAAGTTATAAATTTAGACGAGCCCTGCGGATACAGAGGCGGGCGAAGGATCCGCCATCGTAAAGACACAGACGAGGATTATTTTTAATCGCCTTTATCGCCCGATATATTTTATTACTGTGACCCAAAGCAGATTATTTACAACATAAGCACTAAGATACGAAAAATAATAGCATTCATTAATACTTAGTTATAACTTTATGATGATTGTATTTTTTTGATTGAATTTAAAAAAAACATTGCAAGAGGCACCAATCAATTGCGAAATGAATGTTGGAAATGAACGAGACATTACATGGAACCGATATGTATAGCCGGAGAGACGTTTGGTCTATAGCCAAATAAATTAATATATGGAACAGCAAACTAGGATGAATTGATTATCAGGATAGTAGCGACCGAATATTTTCTTGGGTAAAACATAGTAACTGTATTTTGTATTTAGTACAAATTTTCGATCTGTTGAAACTGATGTGATTTAAACACCTTCCACAACATAGTTATTTATGCAGAATTGATCTGTAATGTATTGATTATTGCCCCTCAAAGCGAACATAAACGATGTGTTATGGCCCCAGAGCGTATTATGAGGCTTAGGCAATAAAAAGATTTTTTTTATTATTATTTTGCCAACACCCTGTATACATAAATAAAAGTTTCCTTATAACCTATACTTGTGAATGCAGAAAATTAAGTGTTTGATTTTCTCCCATATATAATACTGAAACTTTATCAAATTTCCAAAAGAATTAGTTTCAGGTGTACTGTACACGAATATAATATCAAATTTGCAAATAATAAATTTTCAGAAATTTCAGTAATTGCTAACTCATACTTGTCAATGCAGAAAGTTAAGTGTTTGATTTTCCCCCTTATTTAATACTGAAACATTGTCAAATTTTCATTAATAATAGCTTCAGGTGTACTAAATACAGATTTAATATTAAATATGCAATTAATACATTTTCAGAAATTTCAGTAATAGCTAACCCATACCAGTCAATGCAGAGAGATATATTCTTCAGGTAGGTTTATGTTATGCAATTTTTTTTCTCTGAACATATAAGACGTCAAATTAGACGTCTGGGACGGTTGGTCTGAAACCCTCTGTATATAAAAAACAAAAAAAACATAAAAATTCATATAACCTTTAAAGAATATTATGAAATTCAAATCCTCAGACGAAAAGACCCCACGAGAGGTCGATAGCCCTAGGAAGACTGCTTATTTTGCTCTCATTTTTTTATTAAAAAAATTGGGTGTTATACCGAGTGAGCATCTCAATCCGGAACATACATAAATGTTCAGAGATAAACAACCCATTTCACAGAGTGGTGTTATAGATTGACAATGCTCACGCGTATAATGTAAGTGCTTTGTAAAATTGTAATGTTATGCACGTTGTAAAATGGATTTCCTATCTTTTAACTTCCAAGGTGCAGATATATAATCTTAACAAAATCACCTGGTCGAAGTTATTCTATATGGTATTTTGTTTGGTAATTAGTACCACTATAATCTAATCTCACTAATTAGTACTTTTTTATTGAAACTGTGCAAACTTGTCAAATTTTCAATTGTAACTGCCCGAATCGGGCCAAATTTCAACTAAATCTGTCACAGTCTCGTAATTTTTATACTTCAACTTGTCCAATCTATCAAATACTTGGCTGCAGAAGTGAACATCTGTCCAATTTTCAACTGCATGTTTTAAAATCTGAAAATTTTCTATTTTACTTGACAATTTTTTTCTTATATTCTAATTTATGTCTTTAAATAGTTTTTTAAATTTCCAACTTTATCAAGTTGTCAAATAAGACTGCTAAAATCCGTCTGATTTTAAACTCTAACTATGAAACTAAAACATTAATTTCCATACAGTTTTCGTAGAGATAAATTTACAATTGCAATTTTTCAAATCTGGTATAGTTTCAACTGCATCTGTCCAAATCTGTTAAATTATCAACTGCAAATTTCAAAATCTGTCCAATTTTCAACTTCAATTTTCGAAATTTACTATATTTTCTCATTAATTAGTAGTTATTATATTGAAACTGTGCAAATTTGTCAAATTTTCAATTGTAACTGCACGAATCTGCCGAATTTCAACCGAAACTGTCACAGTCTTGAAATATTTCTTCTGCAACTTGTCAAATCTATAAAATACTTGGCTTCAGAAGTGATTATCTGTCCAATTTTCAACTGCATGTTGCAAAATCTGTAAATTTTCTACTTTGCCTGTCAAAATTTTCCATATATTCTGATTTAAGTCTTTAAATTTGTTTTTAAATTTGCAGCTTCATCAAGTTTTCAAATGAGACTGCTAATATCCGTCTGATTTTGAACTCTAACTATGAAACTAAAACATTAATTTCCATACATTTTTCGTACAGATAAATTAACAATTACAATTTTTCAAATCTGGTATAGTTTCAATTGCACCTGTTCAAATCTGTTAAACTATCAACTGTATATGTACAAATGTCTACTGAAGATTACCACCTAGTGGTTGAAATGTACTTTTAGAGAAATAAATGTTGTTGTGAAAAAGAATAATTTGTTATTTCTCTTTAAGTATTAATATTTCACAAGCTCCAACCGATTATATTATTATTATTATCACTCAGAACCGTCACTTTTGATTGCAAACTGTTTTGTTTGACATATCCTTGAAGTGCATTGAACTCGTATGATGAAGCATGATGATGCAGAAATAAACACTGCACAAGTATAAATGTATGACTGAAAACTTGTGGTCGTTTTAAGATGGCTTTCCTTCAATGATCTCGTATTCGAAAATGATTGGTTATTTGCTTTCTGTGGCTTATGCACTTGATTGAAAATTTTAAAATATGAGTGGGCGATGCCCACTTGTCTACATTTGTATCTGCAGTATCACTAGCACATCTAATATCTATAATTAAGTTGTAAGTCTCTTTTATACTGACTAGACTACACTATATAGTGATAGTGATGTAGTGACTATAGTACATTTTGTTTCAATAGAGTTAATCAACTTTTTACAGTGCGAGCAAAATATTTTTGAATTATATGAAATCAAATAAAACAGTAGGTTGAGTTTCACTGACTTAAGTCAGTTGGTCACTGACACTCACCAACTGACTTAAGTCAATGAAACTCAACCTAGTGTTTTATTTGATTTCATATAATTGAAAAAGTCAGAGAGAGTAAGTCAGTGAAACTCAACCAAGCGTTTTATTTTATTTCATTAAATATTTATAGTTGTAGTACTACTGATAGCCTGACTACTTGTACTACTACTACTAGTAGCTTGGTATGATATCTTCGAAATGTCTGACTGTAAGCTTTTTAAGTGGCACTTAAGATTTGATGTACTCCCAGAACGTAAGCTACTTAAATATTTATAGCTGTAGTACTGCTTATAGCCTGACTGCTTGTACTACTACTACTACTAGTAGCTTGGTATGATTTCTTCTAAATGTCTGCATGTAAGCTTTTTACGTGGCTCTTAAGATTGTATGTACTCCCAGAAGCTAAGCTACTCTAATATTTATAGTTATAGTACTACTGATAGCCTGACTGCTTGTACTATAACTACTAGTAGCTTGGCATGATTTCTTTAAAATGTCGAGTGTAAGCTATCTAAATGGCACTTAAGATTTGATGTATTCCCAGAAGCTAAGCTACTTTAATATTTATAGTTGTAGTTCTATCGATAGCCTGACTGCTTGTACTACAACTACTAGTAGCTTGGTATGATTTCTTCAAAATGTCTGAGTAGAAGCTTTTTAAGTGGTACTTAAGATTTGATGTACTCCCAGAAGCTAAGCTACTTTAATATATAATTGTAGTTCTACTGATAGCCTGGCTGCTTGTACTACTACTTCTAGTAGCTTGGTATGATTTCTTCAAAATGTCAGGGTGTAAGCTGTGTAAGTAGCATTTTAGATTTGATGTACATTCCCAGAAGTATTATGTTTACTTGAGCAAAGTTTGTAAGTTGCTGTACCACCATGATTTTCAAAACACTTCCTGAGAGTCCTTTTGGAAGAAATTTTATGCTAAAATGTTGCCCAACTTTTGCCCAAAGTCATAAGTAATTCAATAAGTTACAAATAAATAAGTGAGACAAATCGAAAATCTTTACTTACCAAAATATGCTTTCAAATTACGATGGTTTATTACTTTTCACACTTTTATTGGCTATCTTATTATATTATGATGTAGAACTCAGATTCTATGGTAAATAATTTGCAACATTGATGTTATTGAAATATGTTATATATATTTTGTTATTATTATATGTATTTTGATGTGTGATATTACGTGTATTTTGAGCTAGAGAAATATCGAAGAGTTGACATATATGTATTTTGCCGATCGATACTTTACGCACAATAACCTTCGCACGCGCTGCAATTCTCCGCTGTCTTCTCCAAGGCGAGAACCTCAAGTTCAAATCCCATCGCCGGACGTTTTTATTGTAAATAGATCGAGATAAAAGTACATAGGTGAGCGGCGATGCTCCGCGCGCATATCAGCTCAGTCGTGTTGGCGCGTTGTAGCAGATCGCTTCAGCGCTGCTTGCAAAGTAAGTTTGGGTGTTTTACTATTCCAAGTATCAATGTGTGTTTGCAAAGTAACGTAAGTAACGCCGTAGTAACGCTTAGTGCCGAAATAGTACCACCGTCTAAAATATATTTTTACCTTAAACTTTGCAATGTTTCGAGAAGGTACCTATAAGTGCAGCAATACGTGGTTGCTTACGTCACTCATGTATTTCATGTATCAATGTGAGTTTGCAAAGTAACGTAAGTAAGTAACGCCGTAGTAACGCTTAGTGCCGAAATAGTACCATCGTCTAAACTATATTTTTACCTCAAAATTTGAAATTAGAAAACCAAAAAAATAGAATGAACCAGTAAGTCCTGGTGCAGGTGGTTGCTTACGTCACTCATGTATTTCAAGTATCAATGTGGGTTTGCAAAGTAACCTAAGTAACGCCGTAGTAACGCGTACTGCCGAAATAGTACCATCGTCGAAAATATATTTTTACCTCAAAATTTGCAATATTTCTAGAAGGTACCTGTAAGTGCAGGTGTAGATGGTTGCTTACGTCACTCAAGTATTTCGAGTATCAATGTGTGTTTGCAATGTAACGTAAGTAAGTAACGCCGTAGTAACGCTTAGTGCCGAAATAGTACCATCGTTTAAAATATATTTTACCTCACAATTTGCAATATTTCTAGAACGTACCTGTAAGTGCAGGTGTATGTGGTTGCTTACATCACTCTGCAAAGCAAGCATGGACATGTTTGTAAATTTGAGCCAAAATCAAATAGTTACTGGACATAAAATGTAAAACAATTTTACGAAATCGCTACAACTTTAATTTTTCGGATATGTTTGTAAATTTAAGTCAAAATCAAATAGTTGCACTACCAAACCAAATTTTCTAAATCGTATTAAGTTTAATTGATCGATTGTAGTTGATCAACAAAACTTGAATGATAACTATAGGTAATATAACTATACATAGTAAACTTATAGTAACATAGTAACTATACTGACTCGTCATGGAGTGATAGTGATGTAGTGACTATAGAACATTTTGTTTCAATAAAGTTGATCAACTTTATACTGTGTGAGCAAAACTTATTTTCATCCAAGAGGCATTAAGCCCTACTGCTAGGCTGTATGGCCTTAGATGCAAAGCAAACGTTGATGCTAATAATTTTTGCTCGCATGGTACTATTGTACTTGCTCAACTTTTGTCGATCAACTACAATCGATCAATTAACTTCATTGGTGAACTTGATTTGTGAAAATGCGCCTTTAATAATTACCTATTATTGTATAACAATAATGATAATATAAAGATTTAAATTGTACACTTTTTTAATATTTGCATTTTTTTTTATTACATGTTCAATTTCGTACATAATTTCTGGCTACTTCTTATTGTTGTTCGGCTTCAATTTAACTTGAATATTTGAATATTTTATTCAATATTTTACTGATTAACTTTTAATCTGTTCCATTTTTATGTTTAACTACGAAAGCTGTGGTTTCATTTCATAAAGTTTTACACATGACTACCCACAGAAATGATCTGACAGTAAAAAAAAATTAAATGTCAGATTTCTAACAACGTTGCCTAATTTATATATTCATATAATTAAATGATTGCTTCAATCATTCAAGTGTGCTGGTTTCTTTAATTATTAGTAAGTAAACCAATCAAGCATATTTTATATTATAGTTTGACTGATTTGCTTTTGTAAAATAAAAATAGCAAATAAATTCTGTACTCAATAGTAACTCAATTTGATGGCCACATTGACTACTGTCATAAAATATAACCTCTTTTTTTTTAAACATAACCTATATTTTCCAAGCCTAGTGACTTTTTACATTGGCCAACAATGCTGTCACCGTAACAGAGTAAAGTTGGTTAAAAATAAAAATGGAACAGTTTAACTCTGTATTTGTTTGAAATGCATTTCCATGCTGCAACTATAACTACGAAACATTTAAAGACGAATCGGTACTTAGACTTATTTTATTTTCAGCGCCAGCTCGCACTGCATCGTCATAAAGTTAGGGTTCTCGCTTATTTCTTAGATTTTGAATATTCCAAATGATTTTCATATCATGAAGCAAATTTCGTGCTATCCGCCGAATTATGCTCGCCCCCAAAATTCTCCCACGCTTTCCAAAATTGTCGTTACGACAAAATCTTTAGCTTTTACAAACATACACACGCACAAACATAAATAATTGGTCACTTCATAAAATTTTAAATGTGTTTTTCTAGCATGGTTATAATATTTTTATCTTTACCGTGTATGCTACAATAAAATGCAATCGAAATTACTTTATTTCTAGTGCTTGGCAACAAAATGCAGTAGTTAAGTAAATGAATTATGTTCTTGATTTGTTTGCTGCTTTATCGGTTGCAGTATTAATTAATCATAATTTTGGGGCTTTTCGGCCGCAATATATGCTTAGTATATGTAGAAGTCTTAATATACATATACAGAGAATTTTTGTTTATCGTGCAACGTAGGTTTAACCATTTTCAGTTATACACTTCTGTCACAATGGCAGCAATGTATCAAAACGTTTTTTTTTTTAATGCAAAATACAAGTGTATGTGAGGTAAATATTACAGTTTATGAAGTGAATAATGTTAAGCTGAGGTTTGCAGTATTATTCATCTGAATAACAGAGCTCTTTTTTCAGTTGAATACATTGTACAGCCATGGACTGTAAGAATGACGTGTCCGTATGTCGTAGCAGGCTTATATCCCTGTATACCGTGCCCCTACCATGCGGGAGCAGACAAGGATAGCAGACTGCTCGGACGGACGGACGCGTCATTCTTAGAGTCCGTGGCTGTACAATGTATTCAACTGAAGAAAGAGCTCTGTTATTCAAATGAATGATGCTGCAAACCTCAGCTTAACATTGTTCACTTCATAAACTGTAATATTTGCCTGACAGAGAATTACTTCTATGTTGCATTTTGAAAAAGACGCTTTGATACATAGTTGTCATTGCGACTGAAGTGTGTAACTATTGAAATGATTAACCCTATGTTGCACGATAAAAAAGCTCTCTGTATATACACGGTGTTCCAGGAGAAATGAAACGCCTTAGATATCTACGATTTTTTTTTTCGCAAAATCGCCAAAATACGTCAATTTTTAATTACAGGTGGCCAACTTTTGTTAAGCAAGTTATCTTAAAATGTTTTAACTCCCTTGCCGAAGAGGAGGTAAGCCAATTTTTTTGGAGTAGTGGTTGAGTGATGGTTCATTTGAAAGCATAATTTGCAATACAACGGTGTATTACTTTTGAAATCGCAAGATTTTATAAAGCTACAGCGTTGTATTGTAAATTATGTAAGGTTTCAAATGAACTATCACTCAACCCTTACTGCAATTTAGATATCGTCGGTGTTCTGGCAAAAGTCACCAGTCCAATAAGGTCACTTTATAGTACACATTTTAAAGGTCTCGAAGGTACGAAAAATCGCTTATTTAAGATTATAGGATCGTTATGTATACCATACATATACGTATGGTGTACAAAAAACCATACATATGTATGGTGTACAGAACAATCTGTACACCATACATATACGTATGGTGTACAGAATGTTCCTATATTCTTAAATAAGGATTTTTCGTACCTGGTTAGACTTTTAAAATGTGTACTGTAAAGTGACCTAACTGGGCTTGGTGACTTTTGCCAGAACACCAACGATATATCGCCTTACTTCCGCTGCTGTAAGGAGGTTCAAATATTTCAGATCATTTGCTCGCCAAACTTTGCTTCTCATTTAAAAATTGGCGTATTTCACGATTTCGCGAAACAAAATTGTATCCGTAGATATTTAGGGCGTTGCCTTTCTCATGGGACACCCTGTATACATTTTTTTCATTTTACATATCTTTCGTGGTAACCAATTAAATCATCATTTTGTTTGTCTTCAAGGAAACGAAACGTTTCAAAATTTTTAGCGCGAATATTGGCTTCAATGTGACGATGATATCCAAGCATAGCAACCAAGACACACTTTGCGGTTTTCCTCATCCCTGCAGTACTGCCTTTTTACCCGTTTCGCGCCGTAATTCTGCGACCCTACGTTTTTGATAGTTGGCTGGAATTATAGTCTCCGACTGGAAATGGATTTCGCTTTTCGGAACGAAATATTTCCTCTCATCCCTCCAACTTCATGCCTGACCCCCACAGAATGGGCATATTGCGGTGAATTTGTTATGGCGCATGAGGTATAAGCGGTGGGGATACTTTACGGACGTTTCCTTTGTATGTTTGTTTCGTCTTTTTAATTTTTTTTACCATAAAAATATATCGAAGTGTGTATTTGAACTTATGAAAATTTTTCTTCCAAATTCTATGGGGTCTCACTACATCTGGACAGTCAGGCGGAAAAGCCTGCTGTCTGGATTCATGAGCGCCAAAGATTTCTTCTCAATCTTATGGTGTCTCATTACATCAGGGCATTCAGGTGGAAAAACCTGCTGCCTATGACTCATGAGCGCCAGTCTTTCTTCTATGGTATCTCACTGGATCAGCACATGTAGGTGGAAAAGCCTACTGTCTGTGTTCATGAGCGCCAGTTTTTCTTCTATGGTATCTCACTACATCAGGACATTCAGGTGGAAAAGCCTGCTGTCTATGAATAATGAGCGCCAAAATTTTCTTCTCAATCTTATGGTATCTCACTACATCAGGACATTTAGGTGGAAAAACCTGCTGTCTATGATTCATGAGCGCCAGTTTTTCTTCTATGGTATCTCACTACATCAAGACATTTAGGTGGAAAGGCCTACTGTCTGATTCATGAGCACCAGTTTTTCTTCTATGGTATCTCACTAGATCAGGACATTCAGGTGGAAAAGGCTGCTGTCTATGATTCATGAGCGCCAGTTTTTCTTCTATGGTATCTCACTAGATCAGGACATTCAGGTGGAAAAGCCTGCTGTCTATGATTCATGAGCGCCAGTTTTTCTTCTATGGTATCTCACTAGATCAGGACATTCAGGTGGAAAAGCCTGCTGTCTATGATTCATGAGCGCCAGTTTTTCTTCTATGGTATCTCACTAGATCAGGACATTCAGGTGGAAAAGCCTGCTGTCTATGATTCATGAGCGCCAGTTTTTCTTCTTTGGTATCTCACTAGATCAGGACATTCAGGTGGAAAAGCCTGCTGTCTATGATTCATGAGCGCCAGTTTTTCTTCTATGGTATCTCACTACATCAGGACATTTAGGTGGAAAAGCCTACTGTCTTTGATTTATGAGCGCCAGCTTTTCTTTTATGGTATCTCACTACATCAGCACATTTAGGTGGAAAAGCCTAGTGTCTATGATTCATGAGCGCCAGTTTTCTTCAATGGTATCTCACTACATCAGGACATTCAGGTGGAAAAACCTGATGTCTATGATCCATGAGCACCAGCTTTTCCGAAGTTTTGAATACACACCCAAGATAAAACATTGAATGGTTATAATAGCAAAAATTGCTTTATCCAAAAGAAAATTTTATCCCAGGAAATAGGAAACGTCCAAGTGCCCCATGGAACTCGTGTGCCAGCAAAGTAAAATTCGCTGCAATACGTCAAAAGCGGGTAGGCATTGGAGCTTGGGGCGGATGAAGGGAAGTATAGTACTTCCGGAAATCGTTATCCATATCCGGTGAGACGTAAAAATAATTTCGGCCTACATTCGAAATCGTGGGGGCGTAAAATTGGGGCGCAAAACGACAAAAATTGGCAGTGGTGTGTGTTGTGGATAGCTCAGAGATGAGTCGAAGTTATTGTGCTGAGATATATACTCTCGCCTTGAGGCAGATCTTCATGCTTAGTCTTACTTGTAGTCTTTATAATGATGAGCAATTTTTGCCACGACAAATATTTATGCGTGCATTTTCCACTTGCAAATGCTTTCACTTGGCACTGCTAAAATGTTCTTGACTTACATCTTACACTCGGAGCTTTCATAAGCTATACTTTAAAGTGGTATATGTACTATGTGTATCAAATTCTTTAGAAAACTATAACCGAATTGTATTAATTCTATATTATAGATCAATCAACTTAATAGGTAAAACACTATCAACACTCAATGAGCAATTACAAGCAACTAGAAGAAACTTCTTGCACATATTTTAGTAATGTTTTATTTTTACGTTGCTACAACTTAAAAACAAAACACCACTAAAATATTTGCACGATAGAAACTTCTTCAAGTTTCTCACAAATGCACACTGCGTCCATACAATGTTTTATCTAATAAGTTGATTAATCTGTAATCAAATTAATATAATTTAAATAAGTTTAAAAAAAAATTTGATCATATAGTACATTCACTAGTTCAAAGCATAGCTTATACAAGCTCCCAATATAGATAGCAAGACAAGATCATTTACGGCGGTCTAAAAATGTTACGACTTCTACTAATTTCAGTATTTTACACAATTACTACTGCAACTTAGATATTACTGCAACTAAATTTGAATATTATGCAATTAATTTGCATTCACTTATATAATTGCGTTACGTATCTTGAGGTTTAAGATGTCTACGAGATCAAGTATTGGAGAGGTATTTTTATTGGAGTTCCCAATTTTCAAAAAACACAGATTTTGCTGTGAATTATAATCGTGCAAAAAAAATCAGGTTTTCACCAATGCCCAGATTTTGGGGCTCCTATATCATGAAGCGATCATTTATACAAATGTCTGTGCTTGTGTATGGAAGATGGATTTTCATATCCTCTTTCAAAATCTTGCAATTCTGCAAAGATTCTGCTAGGCCAGTTTAGTATGGATTTTCATATCCAATATGTTTTCTTTCAAAACCTCGCAATTTCTCCATTTGACTACGATTTCCAGTGTAGTTGCATTAAACCTGATTAAGTTCTTGTGATGAGCCAGATTGGGATTTCTCTGTGACACTGTATAAATCATTGAGTTTTGGTGCAGCATTGTAGAACGTTATTGGGAGTACCTCCTTGAGGCCAAATGGGAGGTCCTTTTGTGCCCAATTACAAGTTCTTTGCTGCATCTAAGCTTATTGAGTACTAGAGTTACACTGTAGATTATAATTGAGCGTTCATTATTACACTCAATCATGTTTTCGTCAGCTTTTCGGAGTCTTGTCAGTCCCTGTTCTTAGTTCTTTGGGTACTTTCTACCCTCATCATTGAGGATATATGGATTTTCATATTCATTATCTTCCTTCCAACTTCTCGCATTTCTTCATTTGACTAAGATTTCCAGAGTAGTTGCACTAAACCTGATTAAGTTCTTGTGATGAGCCAGATTGAGATTTCTCTGTGACACTGTATAAATCATTGAGTTTTGGTGCAGCATTGTAGAACGTTATTGGGAGTTCCTCCTTGAGGCCAAATGGGAGGTCCTTTTGTGCCCAATTATAAGTTCCTTGCTGCATCTAAGCTTATTGAGTACTAGAGTTACACTGTAGATTACAATTGAGCGTTCATATACACTGTTGAACTCAATTAAGTCTTCTTCAGCTCTTTGGAGTCTTGTCAGTCCCTGTCTTAGTTCTTTGGGTCCTTTTCATTCTGATGGGCCAGATGTTGAGGAAAAGGGTTTTCATACCCGTTATTTTCCTTTCAACATCTCATAAATCTTCACTTGACTAAGTTTCCAGAGTAGTTGCACTAAACCTGATTAAGTTCTTGTGATGAGCCAGATTATGATTTCACTGTGACACTGTAGTAACTCATTGAGTTCTGGTGCAACTTTGTAGAACGTTATTGGGAGTTCCTCGTTGAGGCCAAATGGGAGGTCCTTTTGAGCCCAGTTCAGAGTTCTCTGTTGCATCTAAGCTTATTGAGTACTATAGAGTTACATTGTAGATTACAATTGAGCGTTCATATACACTGTTGAACTCAATTAAGTCTTCTTCAGCTCTTTGGAGTCTTGTCAGTCCCTGTCTTAGTTCTTTGTGTCCTTTTCATTCTGATGGGCCAGATGTTGTGGAAAAGGGTTTTCATACCCGTTATTTTCGTTTCAACATCTCACAATTCTTGATTTGACTAAGTTTCCAGAGTAGTTGCACTAAACCTGATTAAGTTCTTGTGATGAGCCAGATTAGGATTTCACTGTGACACTGTAGTAACTCATTGAGTTCTGGTGCAACTTTGTAGAACGTTATTGGGAGTTCCTCGTTGAGGCCAAATGGGAGGTCCTTTTGAGCCCAGTTCAGAGTTCTCTGTTGCATCTTGGCTTATAGATTACTATAGAGTTACATTGTAGATTGCAATTGAGGGTTCATATACACTGTTGAACGCAATTAAGTCTTCTTCAGCTCTTTGGAGTCTTGTCAGTCCCTGTCTTAGTTCTTTGGGTCCAATTCATTCTGATGGGCCAGATGTTCCGGAAAAGGGTTTTCGTACCCTTTATTTTCCTTTCAACATCTCACAATTCTTCCCTTGACTAAGTTTCCAGAGTAGTTGCACTAAACCTGATTAAGTTCTTGTGATGAGCCAGATTGGGATTTCTCTGTGACACTGTAGTAACTCATTGAGTTCTGGTGCAACATTGTAGAACGTTATTGGGAGTTCCTCGTTGAGGCCAAATGGGAGGTCCTTTTGAGCCCAGTTCAGAGTTCTCTGGTGCATCTTAGCTTATAGATTACTATAGAGTTACATTGTAGATTGCAATTGAGCGTTCATATACACTGTTGAACTCAATTAAGTCTTCTTCAGCTCTTTGGAGTCTTGTCAGTCCCTGTCTTAGTTCTTTGGGTCCTATTCATTCTGATGGGCCAGATGTTGCGGAAAAGGGTTTTCATACCCTTTATTTTCCTTTCAACATCTCACAATTCTTCACTTGACTAAGTTTCCTGAGTAGTTGCACAAAACCTGATTAAGTTCTTGTGATGAGCCAGATTGGGATTTCTCTGTGACACTGTAGTAACTCATTGAGTTCTGGTGCAACATTGTAGAACGTTATTGGGAGTTCCTCGTTGAGGCCAAATGGGAGGTCCTTTTGAGCCCAGTTCAGAGTTCTCTGGTGCATCTTAGCTTATAGATTACTATAGAGTTACATTGTAGATTGCAATTGAGCGTTCATATACACTGTTGAACTCAATCAAGTCTTCTGCAGGAGTCTACTTTGGAGTCTTGTCAGTTCCTAATTCTTTGGGTCCTTATCATTTTGATAGGCCAGAAATATGGATTTTCATATCCTATATCTTAATTTCAAAATATCGCAATTTCTTTGAGTATACATGAGTATAATAGGGCTCTTGGCGAGATCTCTCATGTATAAAATAAAAAGATAACGGCATCAGTAAATTGAATTCCTGATTTGCAATATTAATCAACGTAATTTTGTAATTTGTAATAAATAGTAAATAATACTATTTAGTAACTACAAATCACCGTCACTGAATCATGGTTATAAATATAAACCATTTGATATTTGTTCTATGATGCATGGTGTTTCACATATGTTTTAAAGATTGCTATATGAAAAACAAATATTTTTTTATAAGGAAAAACCGTGTATCTGAAGAACTCTACAGTATATAATGTTTTAGTTGATGGTGCAAATCAAGCAATTATTTTGCAGACTGTACCTTGTAGGTGATGTTGGAAATCAGTCAAAACATTGTCCATAAATCTAAAGAATAATAGAACATAGCGTAAACTTACTATCGTGCTTTCAACAAAATTGCCAAGTGGCGTTGGCAATCTCAAGTGAAGACATGCCTTGAGATTGCCAACGCCAACTTCGTCGTCGATTTTTGTTGAACGCTCGATAGTTTCGCATGATACATTAGCAATGTAATTTTTATTCACGAAAATCAAATGCAATTGGTTCATAAATTTACAAGAATACGCTTTGATTGGTCCATGCATAGTGCATACATGATGACGCATTAATAAAACTGAATTAATAGCCACCATATTAATTACACACCGCGAAGTTTGTCAACTATTTCGAAATCAGGTTCGCTATATTGGTTATACTGGTTCCGTGTATCAACCAGCCAAATGTTGAATTCTTTTTACTATTTTTACCGATTTCTTTTTACTGATGATTTTTCACGCGCAATTATCACGGTAATTATCTAGTGTAGTTGTCGCCAAAGATTAGAAATGGAGCTGCACAAGAAGAAGAAGAAGAAGAATCGGAAGAAGGAGAAGATGGGGAAGGAGAAAAAGGAAAAGGAGAAGAAGTAGAAGAAGAAGAATATTTGTAAGTCATTTTTTTTAAATTTATATATGTACAGGGTGGCCCACCTATCCTCGCTCGGAGCATTGCTGCTAGACTAATGCAAATTGAGGAAAAAATCTTATGGGAAGTTATTGGACACTTGATGTGCTACTTTTTAAAAGTATTTTCGAGTGTATTGAGTCTACCATAAATTCGGGGCACAAAATTTGGTGTCCTTTTTAAATGGATTCTACCAAAGCCATGCAAAATTAAATTCAATTCATTGAATGTAGCAAATATGTCGCACTAATAAGTCCCTTTTATTAACCACTCAAAATCGTATAATCTATCCTTAACAGGAAAAATAGCATCTTCTTTAGATGGTGGGTGTCCATTCAGAAATAGCAAAGCTTCGTCTTTTAGCTCCAACAGACGTTTTAAAACGTTTGCTTTTGAAGCCATCGTGAATTACAATACAAAATGAGGTATTTATGATCACTCCCCATTTCATTCTCAAATTTTCAGCAGAATTAGTTTCAGGTGAACTGAACACGAATCTAATATGAAATATGCAAATAATAAATTTTCAGTAAGTTCAGTAATAGCTAACCCATACTTGTCAATGCAGAAAATTATTTGTTTGATTTTGCCCCTTATTTAATACTGAAACTCTGTCAAATTTTCAGCAGAATTAGTTTCAGGTGTACTGTAGACGAATCTAATATCAAATTTGCAAATAATAAATTTTCAGGAATTTTAGAATCATTTATTGATGTAGTAGTACTGAATAGGAGTACAAAATATGTGGATATAATTAATACATATATGTATTTATGGTAATTTTATGTTACAGTTGAAAATATTATGAATACCAATGTACAGCCTTCGTACATACATGAATCTCTTTGGTGGCCTACAGTGGGCATCGCCTATTGTTATTGAGTTATGGCACGGCTAAATGAACAGACACGAACTGAAACGCATTGTTCGCTCAAACCGCACGACCGACGATGATAAATTCAAGCTGGCGGATGTTTGAGACGACGAAAATAAGAAGCACCAACCCCCTTCGTACAATAACGATTCCGCTGCACTGCATTACCGTGCACATATTTCATCCCCATGGCAGGCTATTTGCATCCCCCGATCACCGTCCTCATGCCGACATCAGCGTTTACCATTTCGGCGGGCAGCAGCCGGAGGTCCCCAGCGATCAATCACTCTGTGATTATCAGGAGTGATCGAATTTGTTTGGTGGTGGTCGGTCTGCACGGGGTCAAAAGGTCGGCGAAGGTAAATAAGAAATCCCCGCCGATATTGATCCCGCGTGGCTAAGTATAGGCGCACCGTCCGTTGACCTGTGACCTCCAAACCCCGTGCAGCGCGAGAGGGGGGCGCAGGCCCCATCTCACCTGCGAGCCCAATGCACTTCTGGGGAAGGGGGCAATTACAGGGCTCAAAGGGAGACGTGATGGTGACCTCGTTCGCAGGCTCTGCATTGTCTGCGCGAAGCCTGCTTGGGGATCCACACGAGGATCCTTACGTGCAGGGAGTTGAGTTTCCTTGAGGATGTGGATAATTGAGCACAAAGGCTTACAAAAAAATCGTCAGGTGTATCAAATGTTGTGATTTATAAATCTTTGATTATTTTATGATCATTCATTTACTGTATCTATAAATATTTAGTGCTACTGATGGGATTTGTGGTTAGACCAAAAAATGCTAATATTATAATTTTCTACTCAGAATATTATGATCAACAATTTTTGGTCGAATTTATAAACACCCTGTATATTATGCATTTTGTGCAAGTTTGATTTTCTAGTTTTAAAATCTCAAAATATTAAAATCTATCAGAGTTTTAAGTGCAACAGTTCACATACGTCATATTCTCAATTAACACCGTCGAAATCTGTCAAATTTTTAATTGCAACCCAAAAGGTGTCAAATTCTTAGCTTCAGCTGTGAAAATCTGTCAATTTTTCAATTGATATTGCGTGAATCTGTTGAATTTTGTCAATTTTTAATATCCCAGTTTCAAAATGTAAAGATCAATCAAATTTTTAAATGCAAAAGTTCACATACGTCATATCCTCAATTTAAACCGTCGAAATCTGTAAAATTTTCATTTGCAACTGCCAAGATATGTCAAATTTTTAGCTTCTGCTATGAAAATTTGTCAATTTTTCAATAGATACTGCCTGAATTTGTTAAATTTTGTCAATTTTGAAAATCCCAGTTTCAAAATGTACACATCTATGAGATTTGTAAGTGCAACAAGTTCACATACGTCAAATTCTCAATTAAAACCGTCGAAATCTGTCAAATTTTCAACTGCAACTGCCAAAATATGTCAAATTATTAACTTCTGCTGTGAACATTTGTCATTTTTTAGATGGATACTGCCTGAATCTGTTAAATTTTGTCTATTTTTTATACACCATATCAAAATATAAACATCTATCAGATTTTTAAGTGCAACAGTTCACATATGTCAAATTCTCAACTAAAACCGTCGAAATGTGGAAAATTTTCAATTGCAACTGCCAAAATATGTAAAATTCTTAGCTTCTGCTGTGAAAATTTGTCAATTTTTTAATAGATACTGCCTAAATCTGTTAAATTGTGTCAATTTTTGATATTCCAGTTTCAAAATGTTAAAATCTATCAGAGTTTTAAGTGCAACAGTTCACAAACATCAAATTCTCAATTCAAACCGTCTAAATCTGCCAAATTTTCAATTGCAAGTGCCATAATATGTCAAATTCTTAGCTTCTGCTGTGAAAATTTGTCAATTTTTCAATAGATACTGCCTGAGTCTGTTATCTTTTATCAATTTTTGATATCCCAGTTTCAAAATGTAAACTTCTATCAGATTTTAAAGTGCAACAAGTTCACATACGTCAAATTCTCAATTAAAACCGTCGAAATCTGTCAAATTTTCAACTGCAACTGCCAAAATATGTCAAATTATTAGCTTCTGCTGCGAACATTTGTCATTTTTTAGATGGATACTGCCTGAATCTGTTAAATTTTGTCTATTTTTTATATACCAGTATCAAAATATAAACATCTATCAGATTTTTAAGTGCAACAGTTCACATATGTCAATTTCTCAACTAAAACCGTCGAAATCTGGAAAATTTTCAATTGCAACTGCCAAAATATGTAAAATTCTTAGCTTCTGCTGTGAAAATTTGTCAATTTTTTTATAGATACTGCCTAAATCTGTTAAATTGTGTCAATTTTTGATATTCCAGTTTGAAAATGTTAAAATCTATCAGAGTTTTAAGTGCAACAGTTCACAAACATTAAATTCTCAATTCAAACCGTCTAAATCTGCCAAATTTTCAATTGCAAGTGCCATAATATGTCAAATTCTTGGTTTCTGCTGTGAAAATTTGTCAATTTTTCAATAGATACTGCCTGAATCTTTTATCTTTTGTCAATTTTTGATATCCCAGTTTCAAAATGTAAACTTCTATCAGATTTTAAAGTGCAACAAGTTTACATACGTCAAATTCTCAATTAAAACCGTCGAAATCTGTCAAATTTTCAACTGCAACTGCCAAAGTATGTCAAATTATTAGCTTCTGCTGTGAAAATTTGTCAATTTTGCAATAGATACTGCCTGAATCTGTTACATTTTGTCAATTTTTGATATTCTAGTTTAAAAATAAAAATATCTATCAGATTTTTAAGTGCAGCAGTTCACATACGTCAATTTCTCAATTAAAACCATCGAAATCTGTCTAATTTTCAATTGCACCTGCCAAAATATGTCACATTCTTAGCTTCTGCCATGAAAACTTGTCAATTTTTTAATAGATACAGCCTGAATCTTTTAAATTTTGCCAATTTTTGATATCCCAGTTTCAAAATGTACACTTCTATCAGATTTTTAAGTGCAACAATTCACATACGTCAAATTCTCAATTAAAACCGTAGAAAACTTTTAAAATTTCAGTTGCAACTGCCAAAATACGTCAAATTCTTAGCTTTAGCTGTGAAAATCTTTCATTTTTCGATAAATACAGCCTAAATCAGTTAAATTTTGTCAATTTTTTATATCCCAGTTTTAAAATGTAAACATGTATCAGATCTTTAAGTGCAACTCTTCATATACGTAAAATTCTCAATTAAAACCGTCGAAATATGTCAAATTTTCAATTGCAACTTTAAAAATATGTCAAATTATTAGCTTCTGCTGTGAAAATCTATCAATTTTTTAATAGATACTGCTTGAATCTGTGAAATTCTGTCAATTTCTGATATCCCAGTTTCAAAATGTAAACATCTATAAGATTTTTAAGTGCCACAGTTCACATACGTCAAATACTCAATTAAAACCGTCGAAATCTGTACAATTTTCAATTGCAACTGCTAAAATATGTCAAATTCTTAGCTTCTGCTGTAAAAATCTGTCAATTTTTCAATAGATACCGCCTCAATCTGTTAAATTTTGTTAAGGTTTGATATCCTAGTTCCAAAATGTAAACATCTATCAAATTTTTAAGTGCAGCAGTTCACATACGTCAAATTCTCAATTAAAACCGTGAAAATCTATCAAATTTTCAATTGCAACTGCCTGGATATGTTAAATTCTTAGCTACAGCTACGAAAATTGGTCAATTTTTCAATAGATACTGCCTGAAGCTGTTAAATTTGGTCAATTTTTGATTTCCCAGTTTCAAAATGTAAACGTCTATCAGATTTTTCGGTGCAACAGTTCACATACGTCAAATTTTCAATTAAAACCGTCGGAAACTGTCAAAATTTCAATTGCAACTACCAAAATATGTCAAATTCTTAGCTTCTGCTGTGAAAATTTGTCAATTTTTCAATAGATACTGCCTCAATCTGTTACATTTTGTCAATTTTTGATATCCCCGTTTCAATATGTAAACATCTATCATATTTTTAAGTGCAAGAGTGCAACAGTCAAATTTTCAATTAAAACCGTCGAAATTTGTCAAATTTTCAATTGAAACTGCCAAAATATGTAAAACTCTTAGCTTCGGGTGTGAAAATTTGTCAATTTTTCAATTGATACTGCCTGAATCTGTTAAATTTTGTTAATTTTGGATTTCCCAGTTTCAAAATGTAAACACTTATCGGATTTTTAAGTGCAGCAGTTCACATACGTCAAATTCTAAATTAAATCTGTCGAAATCTGTCAAATTTTCAATTGCAACTGCTAAAATTTGTCAAATTCTTAGCTTCTGCACTGAATATTTGTCAATTTTTCAATAGATACCGCCTGAACCTGTTAAATTTTGTCAATTTTAGATATCCTACTTTCTTAATCAGATTTTTAAGTGTCGCATACGTCAAATTCTCACATAAAACCGTCGAAATCTATAAAACTTTCAATTGCCACTGCCAAAATATGTCAAATTCCTTAGCCTCTGCAGTGAAAAATTGAAAAATTTTCACAACAAAAGCTAAGAATTTGACTTATTGTGGCAGTTGCAATTAATTTTTTTACAGATTTCGACGATTTTAATTGACAATTGGACATATGTGAACTGTTGCATTTAAAAATCTGATAGATGTTTATATTTTGATACTGGTATATAAAAAATAGACAAAATTTAACAGATTCAGGCAGTATCCATCTAAAAATTTCATTTTTCATTTTCATTTACATTTTAAAAATGTAAACATCTATCAGATTTTTAAATGCAACAGTTCACATATGTCCAATTGTCAATTAAAATCGTCGAAATCTGTAAAAAAATTAATTGCAACTGCCAAAATAAGTCAAATTCTTAGCTTTTGTTGTGAAAATTTTTCAATTTTTCAATTGATACTGCCTGAATCTGTTATCATTTGTCAATTTTTGATATCCCTGTTTCAAAATGTAAACATCTATCAGATTTTTAAGTGCAGCAGTTCACATACGTCAAATTCTCAATTAAAACCGTCGAAATCTGGAAAATTTTCAATTGCAACTGCCAAAATATGTAAAATTCTTAGCTTCTGCTGTGAAAATTTGTCAATTTTTTAATAGATACTGCCTAAATCTGTTAAATTTTGTCAATTTTTGATATCTCAGTTTCAAAATGTAAACATCTATCATATTTTGAAGTGCAGCAGTTCACATACGTCAAATTCTTAATTAAAACTATAGAAATCTGTCAAATTTTCAATTGCAACTGCCAAAATATATCAAATTCTTAGCTTCTGCTGTGAAAATTTGTCAATTTTTTAATAGATACTGCCTAAATCTGTTAAATTTTTTCAATTTTTGATATCTCAGTTTCAAAATGTAAACATCTATCATATTTTGAAGTGCAGCAGTTCACATATGTCAAATTCTCAATTAAAACTATAGAAATCTGTCAAATTTTCAATTTCAACTGCCAAAATATATCAAATTCTTAGCTTCTGCTTTGAAAATTTGTTAATTTTTCAATAGATATCGCCTGAATCTGTTAACTTTGGCAATTTTTGATTTCCCAGTTTTAAAATGTAAACATTTATCAAATTTTTAAGTACAACAGTTCACATATGTCAAATTCTCAATTAAATCTGTTGAAATCTGTCAAATTTTCAATTGCAACTGCCAAAATATGTCAAATTCTTAGCTTCAGCTGTGAAAATTTGTCAATTTTTCATCTTCTCAAATCTCAATTCAAATTCTCAATTCAAATCGTCGAGATCTGTCAAATTTTTAATTGCAACTGCCAGAATATGTCAAGTTCTTGGCATCTGCTGTAAAAATCTGTCAACTTTTCAATAGAAACTGCCTGAATCTGCTATATTTTGTCAAATTCTTAACTTCAGCTGAGGAAAATCTGTCAGTTTTTTAATAGATCCTACCAAAATTTGTCTAGTTTTGATGTTCCAGTGCAAAAATTTAAAAAGCTATTAGATTGCATGTTGAAAGCAGCAGTGACACTACACAAAAATCATGATTTTTCACTAGAGTTTGATTAGTTTTACTGATTTTTTTGACATATAAAGATTACCCTCAATACATTGTTATAGTTTCATCCATTTTGGATGAGTTAGTAAGTAATTTTTTTTTCGTCCTTCTTTATTGGAGTACTTACTGATAGTTTATATCTTTAGGTATAAAGATGTTTTTTTTGTTTTTTTTATGTCTTCTTCATCTGACTAGTTTCGGCTATCTTTCAGCCCTCTTCAGAGGTGCTTTATTTTTTACCATCTACTACTATCTATTTCACTTGAAAATTTGCGCCACTGCAATGTGATGTTTAATTAAAATTATAAGCATTTTTGCAAAACACAAAGTCTCCAGTTTAATCCACTAATTCCATATTTTCTGATGTCACTGTTAAAATAAATTCAAAAACACACATGATACCCTTAACAACCCACGCGACTGATAATCCCCGTATATGTAATTAATTAAATATATAATGTTATTAAACGAGAAATAATTAATTACCAAATAACTAACATCATCTGACCTTTGCCGTCCTCCGCCCACGCCGATTCTTCATTATTAATTAATTAACGTCCCAGACTAAGATAATCGGCATTCCCTCAGGCAAGTTGTAAGTATTCCCGCTGATCCCTTCCAACGGGCCCCGTGCACAAAGTATACCTACGACCCCCTGACATTCCTGGCTTTCGTAGCCGATTGAGCCGCGAGTTTGCGGGGGCGGCAGGCGGGGGATCGCATTATTCGCCTATTTGCCGGCGGCAAATATTGAATCGGCCGGCGAATCAATATTGGCCCCGGTAAATATTTAAGGGGCCTCCAAAACTGTTGCCGTGTAAATAGCGTGTCCGCGTGGCACGTCATTCGTAAATTACAGCACCTGAAATATGCATGGCCTGTTGTACGGCTATTTTTTTTTGCAAGTCTCGGGGAGGCTGAAAGCTGAAACCTGAAAGCTGAAAGCGAACGCTTTTGATAGTGCGACACGCCAGTTGATGGCAGACGCTGATTGCACTTGATCTACAAATATTCTTTATGAGTTAAAAAAAAGGACGATTGTTCAGTTACAAAGTAATTGAATTTTTTTCGTTGCTAAATTTGAATCATAAAAAATGTACCTAAGTAATAATAACAATGCAATTCCATATTAGATTGGATGAACATGTATTGCTGTGATACAAAATTAAGTACACATTTAAGTCATTTGGTATATAAACAATTATACATAATAAGAAAAATGATAGGATTAGTAAATTTTACTAATAGTTTTGTCCTTTTTTGCTTTATAATATTATTATTGTCATCAAAATTTGCAACAAATTATTTTCATTTTCATTTTTAATCTCAAGAACTTATTTGTTGGTTCAGTGCAACTTGTTTTATCAATAGCTAATATCACTGGTCACAAAATAGTTTCTTGGTACAATTCTCTTGCCTCTGCTGCATATTAACAAATTCCTAAATATGGAGTACATTCTGGATATTATTCCATGAATTGCCTGCTCCTAAAAATACCCTCAACTCTGCCATTTCCGCCGCACGTCATCCCATAAATTCCCAGACCAGAAATTTAATTCCTCTTCCTCCTCCTCGTCCTGCTCTTCGTACGCACAGCACTTCAGACAACTCTCTTTCCCCCTACTTGTAATCGCGTTACGGCTGTGAAAAATTCCTCAACTCGCGTCCTCCCTCAAGGGCAGCCAGCCGGATCCGAACGCATTCCTCTTCCTTATTTCACTTCCACATAATCCACGTCCAGGGCCCAATAAAGTCACCCACGCACCGTGTGTCACACTAAAAAATAAAAGACACGGGAAAATTTGATAACAGAATCAGTTCCAGAACCGCAAGAACATTACTGGTAAAAGCCTTTTTAGATAATTATTATTTATAGTCGTAAATAGTTTATTGTTCATAGCCATAGGTTCAATTTTGTCCCTCAGGGCAATATTTTAACAATTGTTCTATTTACCTCTGAATATTGACAAGAAATTTACCATCATGTTTCACCATTCTAGGTATGATACCATACCATTCAAGTTTTCCTGCAAAATCCAATTTAATTAATTTCTAATTAAGGATTATCAATCACGTGCATCGTTAAGGATGTGCATTTCTATATTTATTTTAACAATGATATAAGAAAATATAAATTTAAAGGTGAAAATGCAATCAGACTGATTATTCCCCTATATTACATATACGTCCACCCTTTCTATGGTTGTAGATGGTCACAAAATGTCAAAAATGGTCAAAGATGGTAAGAGATGGTCAGAGATTGTCAGAGATGGTCATAGATGGTCAGAAATGGTTATAGATGGTCAGAGATAATTATATTTGGTCATGTTTGATCACAGCAAATCCACATACAATAAGAATACGCCGTTTTCAACACCATTTCAGTATCAATGTTTCTATCTGTAAGGGCTTGTAACTCCTTAACTAAGATAAAGTGGACCCATGTTCATGTAACTTCTCTTTTCTCAGAATTAGATCACTTTTCATCTCCTTAAGTTTGCACCGACCTTATAGATCACCCTGTATATAGTCAGATATAGTCAGAGATGGTCAGGGATGGTCATGGATGGCCAGAGATCGTCAAAAAAGGTCAGAGATGGTCAGAGATGGCCGGAGATAGTCAAAGATGGCCAGAGAAGGTTAAAGATGGTCATAGATAGTCAGATATGGTCGAAAATGGATTATACATATGTTAGCACCCTTGTAATCAACACTGATATCATTGACACGTGATTTCATATTTGTGCAAATAGCTCTCTATTCTATAATTCAACACTGAAACTATAGTCACGTGCATAAAATCATTTTAATGATCGTAGTCACTATATGCACGTATTACACATAAATGAGCTTTCGTCTATTGTGCATAAACATTTGAATGTTCATGACGTTTTAGATGATACATTATTTTGTGATTCAATGATTAAATTGTGACAACTTACAGATGTGATTCATCCTAATTTAGAACTCAATCATCAATGATCATCAGCTCGTGTATAAAATTTTGATTCATCTCAAATTTATCATTAATCTATCGTACAGTGATGAAGGCAATGTTGCCCCTTGTACACTTCTTGACTTATCAGAATTTTAAAAAATGGACTTACATGGCTCTGGTTATCAATTGTTTTCTGTGATTTTTCTTTAGTTGAATATGAAAGCAGTAATCATTTATTTTTGAGGCCATAGTAGAGACACTTAACAATTGTTTATAAGAGTTTTGCTTAATTAAACAGTGATAGAAATAATCCACTATTTTGTGCGATATAATATTAAGCAATTGTTTTGTTTAATCGATTGAATATCAGTTTGTGTGACAACTTACAGATGTGATTCATCCTAATTTAGAACTCAATCATCAATGATCATCAGATCGCGTATAAAATTTTTATTCATCTGAAATTCATCATTATTTTATCATACAGTGATGAAGGCAATTCTGTCCCTTGTATACATCTTGATCAGAATTTAAAAAAAATTGACTTACATCGCTCTGAGTATCAATTGTTTTCTGTGATTTTTCTTTAGTTGAATATGAAAGCAATAATCATTTGTTTTTGATACCATTCTAGAGACACTTAACAAATGTTTATATGAGTTTTGCTCAATTAAACAATGATAAAAATAATCCACTGTTTTGTACGATATAAAAGTAAGCAATTGTTTTGTTTAATTAATTGAATATTATTTTGTATGATATTGCACAACAAAATAATTGAGTCAAATAATTTCTATTTTCTACGATATTTATTATATGTATATTGAGAAAAATAATCACTTGCTCCTATCACATTGCTATAGAAACTAAATAATTACGCGATTTTAAATATTGTTAGAAATAATCAACTGTTTTACGCGATATTGATACTTAACAAATACTTTTTTCTCACAGCAGGAATATCAGTTTACGTGTATTTTTCATGGCAACGAAGCAATAGAGGCAAATTATTTATATTTTGTGAGAAATTGTTTCGTAGGATTTTAAATATTAACAACAATAAGCGACTATTTTGAGTGGTACTGGCTGTGATACCAAACAATTGTTTGTTTAACAGGCAAAATATCAGTTTGTTTAATATTGGCAAGGCAACGAAGCATTTGTGAATTACTTACTGAAGCAATAAATAATGTATCCTCTTTATTTCAGGCAAGATTCATACGATAAGCTAACAATTGCTTTCCACTATATTTCTTACAGATATAATCAATTATTTTTTTAAATTTCTATAGAAACAGGCCAATTGCTTCGTACACTTTTGTTTAATTGCAAGAAAAACTATAATTTGCTTCTGTGACAGTTATAACAGTGTTATATAAATTAAACAATTGTTGTTATCTTAAAAAATGACAGAGGTAATCAATTAATATTGTGCGATATTAGTATGAATACTAAACAATGTATTGTTTTAACCGATAGAATATCACTTTGTCTAATATTGACATAGCAATGAAGTAATTGTTATATATTATTTCTTATTTTGTGTGAAATTGGTATGATAAGCTAACAATTGTTTTCAGCTATTTGTTGCATAAGAACAATATTCGCTGATTTCTGTGGCAGTGCTATAGAAACTAAACAATTGTTTTGCACGATCTTAGATGGTGACATAAATAATCAAACTTTATGTACGATAGTGGTATAGATACAAAACAATTGTTCTTTAATCAAAAGAAAATCAGTGACTTTGTCAGCAAATAAACTTATTTTATTATTTTTACGTTGGGCAATATTGATATAAGAAAGAAACAATTGTTTTCCATTATATTTCTTAAAGATATATTAAGTTATCTTAGTTATATTTCTATAGAAACAGACAAATTGCATCATACATTTCGATAATTTTTGTTTAATTTGCTTCTGTGATATTCTTATAATAGAAAATAAATAAATGTTTTGCACGATCTTAAATATTGACAGAAATTTTGAATCGTGTTTACGATATTGGTATGAATGCTAAACAATTGTTTTTTTGCCCGACATAATATCATAATATAAATATAATAGTAGCAACGTGTCAATAAAGCTATGGAGGAATGTTATTTCTTATTTTTTGCAAGATTTGTACCATAAGCAAACAATTGTTTTCCGCAATATTTGTTCCATAAAAAGAATAATCACTGGTTTCTATCACAATTCTGTAGAAACTAAACAATTATTTTACATGATTTTAAATTTTGACAAAAATAATCAAATGTTATGTTGGGTTATGTTGGATAAGTAGTATGTATTCGAAACAATTGTTTTTTTAATTAAAAAAAACAAGAGTTTCTGTGACAATTCTATAGAAACTAAACAATTGTTTTCATTATCTTAAATTTGGAGGGTGGAGGGGAGGGAAGTAGTATGGATATGAAACAATTGTTTCTTAATAAAGAAAAAACGTGATTATGACATTGGCAGCGAAGTAACTGAGGAAATGTTTTTTTAATATAAATAAACAACGTTTCTGTGACAATTCTATAGAAACTAAAAAACTAAACAATTGTTTTCATTATCTTAAATTTGGAGGGTGGAGGGGAGGGAAGTAGTATGGATATGAAACAATTGTTTCTTAATAAAGAAAAAACGTGATTGTGACATTGGCACCGAAGTAACTGAGGAAATGTTTTTTTTTAATTATGTGCGATATTAGTATGAGAAAAAACAATTGCTTCCACCATATTTCTTAAAAATATAAATAAATGATCTAAGTATATAATTCTATATAGATAAAACAATTGCCTTATACACTTTTGATTAATTACTAGAACAATAATCATTCTCTTCTCTTACATTACTATAGGAATTAAAAAATTGTTTTGCACGATCTAAAACATTAAAAGAAATAATCTGTTCGTGCAATATTAGTACGTAAACTAAATAATGTATTGTTGTCTAATATTGTCACGGTAACGAAGCAATTCTGGCATATTATTTATTATTTTCTGTGATATTCTTGTTACACAAACAATTGTTTTCTGCTATATTTGTTACATTAGAACAATCATCACTTATTTCAATGACAATGCTGTAGAAACCAAATAATTGTTTTGCAGGATCTTAAATGTTGAATCAACTGTTCTATGCGATATAGACATGGGTACTAAGGAATAATTTGTTCAATGCAAGAATATCAGTTTATATGTAATTTTTATGACAACAGAGTAATTAAGGCAAATAATCAAGGCATCAAAATGATTCAGGCATTAGGGTTGAGAAATTGGTATCAGAAGCAAACATTTGTTTTCAATCATATTTCTTGAAGATTGTTGAAATTGTGTATATTATATAGCGCTTTTTGCTAATAAATATTCTTTATTATTACTTTCCAAGATAATTTTGCATTATATTGTGCGTTCTGTAGCAATATAATACAAAATAGTTTATTATAATTATCCCTAAGAAATACGTTAGAAAACATTTGCTTCATAAAATATTTCTTAGAGATAATTATGCATATCATAACAATTTCTCAAAAAATTCCTTAATCATTTTAGATCATGCGATGCCTAAATCATTTACCTTAATTGCACTGTTCTCATGAAAATTACATATAGACTGATATTCTTGCATTGAACAAATGTTTAAGGCAAATGATCAAGGCATCAAAATGATGAAGGCATTTTGTTGAGAAATTGGTATCAGAAACAAACATTAGTTTTCAATCATATTTCTTGAAGATAATTTCACATTATATTGCGCGTTCTGTAGCAATATAATACAAAATAGTTTATTATAATTATCCCTAAGAAATATGTTAGATAACATTTCCTTCATAAAATATTTCTTAGAGATAATTATGCATATCATACCAATTTCTCAAAAAATGCCTTAATCATTTTAGATCATGAGATGCCTAAATCATTTGCCTTAATTGCTCTGTTGTCATGAAAATTACATATAGACTGATATTCTTGCATTGAACAAATGATTCCTCACACCGAGACTTTACTTTTGATACAATAACAGTGGTCATTATTACATTAACAGTGGATTTAGAAACCAAACAATTCTTTTGCACGATATTTGCGTATTTAAATACAGTAAAAATTCGATAAATGAAACTCCTGCAAATGCAACATTCTTTATTAGCAACAATTTTTGATTATTTTTGTCCATAACTGCAACGTATGACATTTGATAGATCTAACCTTAACTGGTTATAATTGTATTGGTTCTTGTTTGTATTCTACCTTATGTTTATATTCAAATTTACCTAATAAAAAATATATAGTAGGTTTGGCCTTACTTTCTATAGGTATTAGCATCGTTAAATTCTACTTTGCGTTACAATTTTACAATCAATTCGATAATAGCAATACTCGTTAAAAGCTTTTTTCGACAATTAAAATTAAGCCTGTTGCATTTATCAAATTTGTACTGTATTGACAACTGAATAATTTGCTTATTTTCATATTGGTATAAAAACTAAACTCTTTTCTTGTGTGATTTTGGTTTAGTTAATTATTGGTAGAAATTGAGAAGTTTTAATTTACAGAATATCCATCAAAATGACTAGAAATTTATCGTAATTATTTGGTACAAATTATGTGAGCTTGTCTTTTCTTGAAATAGAATCAGGCCTGTTGCATTTATCGAATTTTTACTGTATTGACATCTGAATCATTTGCTTATTATCAAATTCTTATAAAAACTAAACTATTTTCTTGTTTTATTTTTGTTTAGTTAATTATTGGTAGAAATTGGGAGGTTTTAATTTACAAAGTATCCATCAAAATGACTACAAATTTATCGTAATTATTTGGTACAAATTATGTCAGCTTGTCTTTTTTGGAAATAAAATCAGGCCTGTTGCATTTATCGAATTTTTAATGTATAGACAACTGAATCATTTGCTTGTTATCATATTCTCATAAAAACTAAACTTTTTTCTTGCTGGATATTTGTTTAGTTAATTATTAGTAGAAATTGAGAAGTTTAATTCACAGAATATCAATTAAAATAACCAATTTATCATAATAATTTGATACAAATTATGTCAGCTTTCGCCCTAACCTAGTTAATTTTTTTAAACCTTTCTTTTATGGTCCTCATTATAGCTAAATGAGATAAAATAATTCTGAACAATAATTATAATTTTTCAATCTTGATGCTTTATAATTGTTGACTCAGTCGTTATGATTTCATAGAATATGTTACAGAAAAGCCGCATTTAGTAATTTACATATTCGAATCAACAAAAAATATATAATAATTAGCAAACAATGTACCGTATTACCATTTCATGAGTATTTGCACCCACATAAGGATTATTAACTTATAAATGTATATACTCGAACTAAAATATAACAACGTCGTTATATGTTTCTGCATATATTATTCTGTATAATGAACAGCAATTTGGTTTTTAACTAGAAAACTTACAGTGCTCCCCTGGGTTATTAATAATTATCAGCAAAAAAAATATTGAAAGCTTTTAATTTGTCCTTCAGTTAAATTAGCTCCATTACAATATGGAATCAGTAGCATCATTAAGCAACGTAACTAATTCGGGCGATTACACAAAACCAACTATATTTCCCAAGTAATCGTTCACTCAAATTATATTTGCCCGATCATAATCAGCACTTCGTCGATTACGATAATAAACGCAATTGCATGGGCTTCTCAAGCTATTTGGGGGCTCACAATGTGTCACACCGCCCAACAGCGATGAGTTCGTCCAGTTTCATGTTGAGCACATTGTTTTTGGCCAACATTGAGGCAACGAACGCTACACTATCAGATCACCATTTCGCTTACTTGCTAAGCATATTAGACCAGTACCCACAATTTTCATTCATAATTCACATGGATGATACGTACATAGACGTCGCTGAACGTTTAACTAAAATTTTGACGGAGGAACGTGGAAAATTCGTAGCGGTTTATAACTGCCACTCAAATTCATACCCAGACATTAAACGGCCGTACGGCATTAAATTTATTAACGTGGTTTTAGTGCAGGATCCTTGGATATTCGAGACGTTCCTGCTGAAGTATCGCAACGTAATTCTGTATGATAATATTGTGTTCGTGCTGCGCTCCAAAGAAGCTTGGGATGAATCAAAAGCTGGACGCTTCTGGGAGATGAGCTTCATAAAGCTTGCTGGTAATATCATAATCCTTGATATGTGTGACGAAGGCAAAACCACTGTTTATAACAAATGTTATTATTGCGGGGCGCAAGGTGATGATTTAAAGTTGCTGGAAACTACAGAAAATGCAAACACGGAAATACCTTACCAACACTTAAGGCCGGGGAAGTTCGAGAAGTTCAACGGGCATACCTTCATCGTGAACTACATAGACTTCGTGCCTTACATGCACTGCTTAAGAAGTATCAACGGTACCGGTATACATGAAAACTTCAGCATCTGCTTGGAATACAACGGACCTGAAGGAGTAATGGTGGAGATGCTTAGCTCACGTCTGAACTTCACGTTCACTTTCGTGAGAGACCATCGCAACATTTCGTTCGCCAAAGTCATGGAGAATCTAATTGAGAGGAGAGTGGATTTTGCTGTAGGTGGTCTGTCGGTGACTTACAAGCGTTTTCTGCAGGCCACCTTCACCACGCATCTGAGGTTCGAAGACTTGGTGCTCCTCTACTTCTGCAGGGTCTCTGCTGTGCAGCAGCTGGACATTTTCGTAGTTCCTTTCGGTGGAAAGGTGTGGGTCGCCGTGCTGGGCACGCTCGTCACGCTCGCTCTTTGCATAAATCGATTCCTCGCTCTGGGAAGGATGAGGATCAGTTTCCTACAATGTCTAGCTGTAAGTTTAAAGCAGTTAGTAAGCAGTTAGCAGTTAGTAAAATAGATGTATTACAAAATAACGCGTGCGAAATGAGAATTATTTATGAAGGGTCAAATAATGTTGCAGGAGTATAAATATCTGTAAAAGAAATGTATTGATGTCACCTTTTCTATTTTGGGGATGCAATTTAAAACAAAAGTAGATAACGAATTTTAAACTCTAAAACAACTAATGTTTTTTTTTTAGATTTTTACATAAATGTGTATTTTTGAAAACCTAAATCGACTTGTCCGAGGATTTTACCAAAATATTTGTAATTTCCAAAATAATGAAGTATTCCAGACTATTTCCCCAACCCATTAAAAAGTGTCTTTTAGAACCATTTATAGATTGCTTATATTATTTTGGAACCACGGCTGTTTTAAAATTATAATTTTGAGCAAAATCAAGTATTTTAAAATTGTTAATGCCATTGTTGCTTATTTGTATACATATAGCTGATGAAGGGTAGTAATTACATATGCAAACCATGTATTGATTGCTCTTATGGTTTTCGAAGCACAGCTGCTATAAAATTTTGATTTCAGCAATATCATCAAGTTCAGTTTGACAGCATAACTGAAATTTTGGTAAAAATTATTCAAAATTGTTCAAATCTACGATTTTCTTACAAATCTGACAATAATTATTAAAATTTTCATAGTAATCATTAGCAGAATTTTGATATAATAATTTACAATTGACCGCATTATATAAATATGTATAGTAATCTTTGAAAATCTGATGCATTAATTACAATTTTAATAAAAATAATTTAATTTGCTTGATATTAATTTCAATTAAAAAAAATCATGGTATTTTTAAAATTAATTTACACAGTAATTTATAAATATTTGATAGACTAATCAAAATTTTGACAGAAGTCTTTGAAATTCTGGCAGAATCATTAAAAGTAATTATTATTATATTATATTATTATAATATTATATAATTATTATTATTATAAAGCAACAATGATTGACAAATTTGTAGATATAATTGTAAGTTTGATCAATTTGACAGTAATTTTTAAAATACTCAGTCATCCTTAATATTTTGACTGAGTAATGGAAATTTTTGATAGATTAATTGAAAATTTGATAATAATAACGAAGATTTAATAAAATTATTTTAAATATTACTAATAATATTTTATATTTTGACAGTAATATTTAAAATATTGACGAACTAAATAAAATTTTGTTAGACGACTAAAATTTTTACAAAACGATATTATTATTATTAATAACATTAATCAAGTCAATGACATTAGCATAAATAATTGATTTTTTCACTCATTCTTAAGATTTCCACAGTTTAACTTGTTTTTAGAGTAATTGAAGTTTTGATAAGATTTTTGCCAATTTGACAATAATATTGAAATTCTGGCAATACCTTCGAAAGGATAATCGAAATTTTGATAAATTTGGATAAAGTATTACCAAATTTTGACAATAATTATTCAAATGTTCACAGTAATCATTCTATTTTGATAGAATAATTTTTCTTAGACGACTAACATTTTTACAGAAATCCTCAAATATTAACAAAATTAACCGAAATTTTACAAAAAAAACGATATTAATATTACTAAGAGCATTAATCAAGTCGATGACATTAGCTGAAATAATTGATTTTTTCACTCATCCTTAAGATTTCCACAGTTTAACTTGTTTTTAGAGTAATTGAAGTTTTGATAAAAAATTTGCCAATTTGACAATACTATTGAAGTTCTGACAATACCTTTGAAAGGATATTCGCAATTTTTATAAATTTGGACAAAGTATTTACAAATTTTGGCAATAATTATTAAAATATTCACAGTTATCATTCAATTTTGATGGAATATTTTTTGTTAGACGACCAATGTTTTTACAGAAATCCTCAAATATTAATAAAATTTACCGAAATTTGACAAAAAACGATATTAATATTACTAAAAACATTAATTAAGTCAATGACATTAGCAGAAATAATTGATTTTTTCATTCATCCTTAAGTTTCCACAGTTTAACTTGTTTTTAGAGTAATTGAAGTTTTGATAAGATTTTTGCCAATTTGACAATAATATTTAAAATCTGACAATACCTTCGAAAGGATAATCGAAATTCTGATAAATGTGGATATAGTATTAACAAATTTTGAGAATAATTATTAAAATATTCACAGTAATCATGAAATTTTGATGGAATAATGTTTGTTAGACGACCAAAATTTTCACAGAAATCGTCAAATATTAATAAAATTTACCGAAATTTGACAAAAAACGATATTAATATTACTAAAAAATGAATCAAGTCAGTGACATTAGCAGAAATAATTGATGTTTTCACTCATCCTTAAGATTTCCACAGTTTAACTTGTTTTTAGAGTAATTGAAGTCTTGATACATTTTTTGCCAATTTGACAATAATATTGAAATTCTTACAATACCTTCAAAAGGATAATCGAAATTTTGATAATTTGGATAAAGTATTAACAAGTTGTGACAATAATTATTAAAATATTCACAGTAATAATTCAATTTAGATGGAATAATGTTTGTTAGACGACCAATGCTTTTACATAAATCCTCAAATATTAATAAAATTAACAGAAATTTGACAAAAAACGATATTAATATTACTAAGAACATTAATCAAACATCACCAGAAATAATTGATTTTTTCATTCATCCGTAAGATTTCCACAGTTTAACTTGTTTTTAGAGTATTTGAAGTTTTTATCATATTTTTGCCAATTTGACAATAATATTGAAATTCTGACAATACCTTCGAAAGGATAATCGAAATTTTGATAAATTTGGATAAAGTATTAACAAATTTTGACAACAATTATTAAAATATTCACAGTATTCATTAAATTTTGATGGAGTATTTTTTTTTTATTGAAAGAAACGAGACAGGCTCAAGAGTACAGATAAAAAACAAAAAAAACGTTACAATATTATAAATACATATGTGTGCATTTCAATTAGAACAAATTATTAAACTTAAGCTAATAATAACATATCGTTAACCTACTACTTATAATTGCGTCGCAGAACTTTATAAAACTGACTATATTACATCTGACTAATTGATATTACTAATTAATAATTTGATTTTATGAATGCAATTATAGCAGTAATATTAGTTATGACATAATGATTTAAAGATTGACAACATTTTTTTTATATTTTTGTAGATGTAATAAAAAATATTACATCAAATATTCAAAAATGTTTAAAACTAAAAAGAGAAATTGAAATTTTGACAGTATTCATGGAAAACTTGACACGATCATTAAAACTTGGGCAACAATTATTGGCATTGTTGTATATATAACTGAAAGTTTGAGAAATTTGGCAGAAAATTTTGAGAGAGTAATTGAAATTTTGAGAGAATTATTTATAAATAATTTTTTGACATTTTTGTAGATATAATTGTAGGTTTGAGAAATTTGACGGAAAATTTACACAGAGTAATTGAAATTGTGATAGAATTAGTGAAAGTTTTGCCATAATTATGAAGATTTTATAGAATTCTTTTAAACTTTGCTAATTATTTCATTTATATTTTGACAATATTCTGTCAAAATAAAATGTTCAGTAATAATATAACAAGAGAGTGAGAATAAATTGAAAATAATTTGACAGATTGTCGAAAAGTTGTTGCCAGGCAATAGTCACGAGAGCCCGAAGGGCTCGAGTGACTATTGCCAAATGGCAACAAGTTTGAGACATAATCTGTCAAATTATTTTCTAATTTATCGAACTCTCGAGTTATATTTGATTAGATTATTTTTTGACTATTTTCTAGTATTTCTTTATCAATTTCAGTATGCGAAACGCAGCTAAAGCGACTTTTATTCATTTTGTATGACACTTTAATATGATTGATAAATTAATAATTTGACAAATATTTTGATTGACAAGAGTGAACCTAGCTACCGAGATTATTCCCACTATAATAATCTCTAGAGAATATTCCCAGTATAATAATGACGGGATTGGTCCAGAAGTATCAATATGACAAAAATCGAAATATATCATTGGTTTTGAGAAACGTCAAAAAATAATCACAGAAATAATTAAAATATGTATTAAATTTAGCACAAATAATATTAATCAAGTTTTTAATGAAAATAATATTAACCGTTACTCAAGTCACTAACATTGACAGAAACTACTGAATGTTTTTTAAAGTCTTGAAATTTAGCATTAACTTTAATTAGAGTCATTGATCGTTTCTTAAGATTATTGACAATATACAGTAAATTAAAATTATGACATTACTTGCGAAAGAATACTGCAAATTTGGGTATATTTATAAAGTAAAGTAAAGTAAAGTAAAGTAAAGTTTATTATTACCACTGAAGATATGTACAACATTAAGGACGTAAATACATTATAACACTACATACATTGTAACATACATTATTGGCGGAATTTTGACAAATTTAGCAGATATTATTAAAGTAATTAACACTAATTATTCAAATATTCACAGTAATTATTCAAATCTCGATCGAAAAATAGACATTTTTATTTTAAAAATGCAATTGTAACAGTAATATTTGAAATTTTGACAGTATTTTTGCAAAAATTGACATAATCATTGCAATTTTGGCAACAAAATAATTGACATTTTTGTAGATGCAATTGTAACTTTGAGAGATTGCCAATTTGACAGTAATGTTAAATTTTCTGAAGAAGAACAATCGAAATTTTGGTATATTTAGGTGAAATTTTGACAATTTTGGCAGATATTGTTAAAGTATTTACAGTCATTTTCAATTTTGTCATTAATTATTTAAATATTTACAATAATCATTCAAATTTTGATCGAAAAATTGTCAATTTGATATTATAAATGCAATTATAACAATAATATTTGAAATTTTGCTAGTATTATTGCAAAAAAATTACACTATCATTACAATTTTGGCAACAAAATTATTAGATGTAATTGTAAGTTTGAAAGATTGCAAATTTGACAATATTATTGAAATGATGACAATATGTTCCGAAGAATGAACGAAATTTTGGTATAATAAGTTGAAATTTTTACAAATATGGCAGATATTGTTAAAGTATTAAGTCAATTTCAATTTTGACATTAATTATTAAAATATTCACAGTAATCATTCAAATTTTGATCGCAAAATTGTCAATTTGACATTAAAAATGCAATTATAACTAATAATATTTGAAATTTTGCCAGTATTTTTGCAAAAATTGACACAATCATTACAGTTTTGGCAACAAAATTATTAGATGTAATTGTAAGTTTGAAAGATTACCAATTTGACAATATATTGAAATTAGGACAATATGTTCCGAAGAATAAACGAGATTTTGATATATTAAGTTGAAATTTTGTCAAAAATATGGCAGATATTATTACAGTATTAACAGTCATTTTCAATTTTGACATTATTTGTGTAAATATTCACAGTCATCATTTCAATTTTGATCGAAACATTGCCAATTTTATGTTATATCTGCAATTATAACAGTAATATTTGAATTTTTGCCAGTATTTTTGGAAAAATGGACACAATCCATACAATTTTGGCAACAAAATTATTCACATTTTTGCAGATGTAATTGTAAGTTTGAAATATTTAAATTTATTGAAATACAATTTACATAATTTTTCATTTACATTACTTAGTTACATCTTACTTATATACTTACTTACTTTGTTAATTACTTACTTATTTACTTATTTATTGGCTCATCATTATAAAAACCATTTTCATACCTGATCACTATTTTTTAAGATGAAACTAATAACTCTTTCTCGAAAACAATTGACAAATTCACTAATAATTCCGTTTCCATTTTTACTCTTCTAGATTTGTGGCAGATCTTTCATGGAGCAAGGAGTGGCTGTTTCCAGCACAAGAGTGTTATCTTCTCGTGGCAGCGTCTTCATCATCTTCACAGTCCTGATGGTGGCTTGCATGGAAATCAACACTGCTTATAGAAGCAAACTGGCATCGATCTATGCCAAACCTCCACACTACGAACCAGAATCAGCCGAAGAACTTATCTCATCTGGTTATGATATTGGTATAGACAGCTACGATTTTTTTGCTGAGCTGATCAGTGAAACTGATCCTGTACTAAGAAAAATCCGAAGGTAAAATTTATAGCTGCAAGAAAAATAAAAAATCATTTATTGTGAAAATTTACACGCCAATCGTTTTCATTTTTCAGTTGCTACTTTTTTCAATCGATAAATCTGAAATTTTTCAATATCAATAAAAATTTCTTAGTACTGGATGACTCAAGTGTAATAAATTTGAAGGTTAAGTTTACTTGTTTTAGTTTCTTTGATTGCTATAAATTGCTTTAGATTCAACATGAATTCATTTTTCAGCTTAAAATGTATTTTGGACCAATATTTATTTAAGGGTAGATAATTTCATTGAAGATTACACGTTTGAACGTAAGATGGCAGGACTTTGCTAATACAATTTATGTAGAACCGAAGGAACTAGCCGAGACGCAAGCAAAATAGTTTTTTTATATAATTTAACAAATCAGAACTGTGAATTATGACATATAATGCATTAAAAATTACTTAAAAATTCAAAATTCAAAAAATTCAAATTAAATTGCATCTACATGGAAGTTGGTAATTATCCTAATGGAAATACCATACACATAATGGAAATGAGACCCAAGAGAAATAGTTTTTTATATAAATTTACAAAGCAAAACTTACTTAAACTTACTTAAAAATTGTAAATTATAAAAATTAAAACTAAATTGTATCTACATGGAACTTGTCAATCGTACTTAGTGGAAATACCAAATATCAATAAGCTACAATCATATTTCATAGTTTTTATTATTTTTCAGTGAATATGTATACTTTTACACGTTGTATGTATGGTTTGGGTAATCTTTCATAATGGAAATACCAAATTTCAATAATCTACAATCATATTTCATAATTTCTATTATTTTTTATTGAATATGTATATTTTCACATGCTGTATGTATGCTTCAGGTGAGATTAGGTTCAGCTAGGTTACTTATATTGCCAAATATACTTTGTAAAAGCATTGCAACATATGAATTCAGGTATTAATATACAATATTAATGTCAGTTATTAATATACAATATTAATGTCAGTTATTAATATACAATATTAATGTCAGTTATTAATATTAATATATACAGTATATTCAAATTACCAATTAATACATACAGTATGTGCAAATAACATCCTTTTCCATTAATTATTAATACCTAATGTTTTAATAGTCAGAAAACAAGCTATGGCAATATATGTGAGCAGCTGGACCAAGCACAATCCAAGAAGTTTGCAATGTTGGATGAACTTTCTGCTTTGAATTATTGGATGCGCTTCCGTTGTATGCACGAAAAGAATGAGAAAATAATAATGCAAGAAGACAGAATTAGAATTACCAGGCATCCATTGCGATCCAATCCTCATGCATGGATCTTACAACCTGCTGTGCCTTTCTGGAAAGCTTTTGACGTTCTCATTGGAAAACTAAAAAATGGTACAGTACTTTTATATATTTAAAATATTGTGTGAGCAGTCAATTAAAGCTCTGACTTCAGTCTTCAATATTCAGTTTTCAATGTGGCCAACAAAAAATATTATTTTGAAAGTTTCTTGTGGGATAATACGAACCAAAAATATAATTTTGGAATTCTTTAAAATAGTGTAGAATATATGCATGAGTTTAAATAACATATTTGAATTCTAATCAAAAAAGTGCCTTAAGATTGTGTGAGCAGTCAATTAAGGCTCTGATTTCAGTCTTCAATATTCAGTTTTCAATGTGGCCAACAAAAAAATTATTTTGAAAGTTTCTTGTGGGAAAATACGAACTAAAAAAATATTTTGGGATTATTTAAAAGATTGTGTGAGCAGTCAATTTAGGATCTGATTGCAGTTTTTAATATTCAGTTTTCAATATTGCTAACAAAACATATATTTTTGAAGTTTCTGGTGGGATAATACGAATTCAAAAATAATTTTGGGATATTTGGTGTTGGTTAATTTTTTACTTTATCCCTATCTGGGGATCAATTGGAAGTATCTGGGAAACAATTGTTTAGTATTATAGACACGAACTTATATAGAATATGCTATTAGTAAAATAGAATCCATATAGCATTGCACTGACGAGATACAACAGGTCTAAACCGCTCTTCTATTATCATAAGGAGGATATAATATCTTATTATAAGTTATTTTGTTTAATTTTGTATGTAATTTCTTATATATTTGTATATTTTCAGGAGGGTTTCTTGATAAATGGACAAGAGATACTCTAACAAAAATGGGCGACAAATACAGGCCATTTCCTCGCACAAATTCATTTGAAGAGGTGATGCAAGCCAATTTGGCTGCATTTGGATCTATCTTTCTGGTCTACACTTTTGGAAATATGATAGCCATTTTGGTTTTAATAGGAGAATTTGTGATCATGAGATCGAAGAGTGGTAAGATCAAAAATTTGAAAGGGTTTAAAACACAAAAGAATTTATAATATATTATATATTTATAATACATAATATAGTATTACATATGATTACATATTATATATTATTATAAAGGAATGATAAATTAATAAAATAACATAGCACTCTATAAAATTATTTACATTATTTAATAAGTCTCAGGAAATATTTTATAATAATATAATACGTAATGTAGGTATATAAATAGATATATAAATATAGATTAAAGAATAGTATAATAGTATTTAAATTATAAGTCTATTCTGTATTACTTGTTTTCGTAAGACTAATATTAGTATTTGTAAGACTACATTCTATATTTTTGTAACCATTTTACAAAATTGTAAAATTTGTAAAATCGTGAATACCATTGTTGACACAATGGTATCCTAGGCAAATGTACCACCAACAAAGATAATCCACGATTGTAAAACTGGGCCTAAGTTGCACAGTCTCTAATTAAATATAACTTTTGGTTTTGGTTACAAAATTGTAAAAGTTGTAAAATTTATAAAATCGTGTATACCATTGTTCACACAATGGTATCCTAGGCAAACGTACCACCAACAAAGATAATCCACGATTGTAAAACTGGGCCTAAGTTGCACAATCTCTAATTAAATCAAACTTTTGGTTACTTTCCATGGTAACCATTGTATCACCAATCGCTTACAAACTATTCCCAGATTTGTATAACTCTTGCGAGTAAGTTCTGAACTCTTTGCCCTTTCGCATTTTCCGCCTTAATTCTCCCACCACATTTCCCATTAAAATTCCGATAAAAATGCAGGAAACTTCCCGCGGAAAACCCAACTTTCCCACGCATTTCCTAGTGGAGAATGCAGAGGACGCCCGCTGTGGTGGCGCCCCTATTTTTCCGCCGCGCCGGCGTTAATCAGCCCCCTTTTGATTGCCCCCGGGGCGCGCCCTTTGATGTTAATTACATTGGGGCCCATCGCAAATGCTCAGGGTCCAATTAATTACCTGCTGATAGATCGTGTGTGGACACACTTGACTGTATGTGTGTATGGGCATATGTGTAAACATATGCCTTTGTGTTCGCCCGACGATGTTTATTGTATACCGGATATTGTATGTTGTGCACTATGTAGCTGGAAACCGACGCTGTTGATTTCGTCGGATGTCAAAACCGATGAGGATAACCACTAGATGAATCAAAGAAAAGCTGAAATGTGATCAAAGGAATTTGGGTTTCATATACGCGAATATTTTGATTATTACAATATGAATACACATTCTTATTAGCAATTTTCTCCCATAATGTATAAATGTCGGCCAAATCTATGATAAAAGTTACACAACAATTATTATAATAATATTGTTATTATTTATTTATTTAACAATGGACTATTTTTGTCTTGTGTTATTGTAAATCAATACCTCATTTTCAATTGACTAGGTGGGTTGAAAAAGAGACATATTCCAAAAATATTCCAAAAACATATCTTTACTTTTTGTATTACATCAGTGTCTGTTATATTATAATATACATATTTTATCAGTGGGTGTGTATCAATTAAAGCTACAAATTATCATTTGTAACTTTTCTTGTAGTACGATCTGTTTGCCCAAAAAACTTTTTTTTTCGTTTAAAAAAATCTTACTCTTATAGAATCTGTCCTATTTTCAGCTCACACATTCAATTACTAGCATATGCAATATGTATGTTTGTAATTAAGTATAGTTTTAATGTTATTGACTAACTGACATTATCATTACAATTAACAAAGAATCTTATTTTTATATTTACATTTTGTAAAATAAGTGTCTTGGTAGAAGACTGTTTAAGTTTTGTTATATCTTTCAAAATCACCGGTGGTATTATCTTATCTTATCTTATCTTATCTTATCTTATATATCAAAATATGGCGTTAGTACAGATTTAATCTTTAAATAGTTCAATTTCAAATCTTAGAAGATCTTGTGTTAATCAGAATAAGTCTTTGTAGACGACTGTTTAAGTTTTGTTTTATCTTTCAAAATCATCGGTGGTATTATTTTATCTTATCTTATCTTATCTTAAATATCAAAATATGGCGTTAGTACAGATTTGATTTTTATATAGTTCATTTTTACATCTTAGAAGATCTTGTGTAAAAAGAATATGTCTTTGTAGACTACTGGTTAAGTTTTGTTTTATCTTTCGAAATCATCGGTGGTATTATCTTATCTTATCTTATACATATTAAAATAAGGCATTAGTACCGATTTTATTGTTATTTATTGTTATATAGTTTTTTAAAATCTTAGAAATCTTGTGTTAATAAGTAGAAATTGTGTTATTAGACTAGAAGAGTGTTGATGTCTTAATAGTTTGACAAGCATTAATTAGTCTTTAATCGTATATTTCTATCTTATCTTATCTATAAAATATTGCATAAGAACATATTTAGTGTCTCAATAGTTTTACAAGCGTAAATTCGTCTTTAATCGTATCTTTGTATCTTATCTTAACTATAAAATATTGCATTAGAACATATTTAGTGTCTGAGTAGTTTCATGTAGTTTCATAGCACCAAATTTTAAAATCTTATCCTAAAAAGTCTTGCACTACAAAAGAGTTAGTGTGTAAATAGTTTAATAAACACCAAATCATGAATTATCTTTAAAATATAGCACTAGAACAGATTCACTAACTAATATCATCTTTAAAAATCACGAGCATCAAATTATCTTGATTATCTTTGTATCTTATCTTATCTATAAAATATTGCATTAGAACAAATTTAGTGTCTAAATAGTTTTATGTAGTTTCATAGAACCAAATTTTGAATTCGTATCCAAAAAAATCTTGCACTACAAAAGAGTTAGTGTGTAAATAGTTTATAAACACCAAATCATGGATTATCTTTAAAATATAGCACTAGAACAGATTCACTAACTAATATTTTCTTTAAAAATCACTGGCATCAAATTATCTTGATTATCTTTGTATCTTATCTTATCTATAAAAGATTGCATTAGAACAAATTTAGTGTCAAAGTAGTTTCATGTAGTTTCATAGCACCAAATTTTGGAATCTCAACCTAAAAAAGCTTGCACTACAAAAGACTTAGTGTATAAATAGTTTAATTATCACCAAATCATGAATTATCTTTAAAATATAGCACTAGAACAGATTCACTAACTAATATCATCTTTAAAAATCACAAGCATCAAATTATCTTGATTATCTTTGAATCTTATCTTATCTATAAAATATTGCATTAGAACAAATTTAGTGTCTAAGTAGTTTCATGTAGTTTCATAGCACCAAATTTTGAATTCGTATCCTAAAAAATCTTGCACTCTAAAAGAGTTAGTGTGTAAATAGTTTAATATACACCAAATCATGGATTATCTTTAAAATATAGCACTAGAACAGATTCACTAACTAATATTATCTTTAAAAATCACAAGCATCAAATTTTCTTGATAATCTTGATAATCTTATGGTATCTACAAAAATATAATATTTATAACACCAAACTATCTGTTATAATATCTTTATTATCTTTGAAAATGAGGCACTAGAATATATTTGATGCCTTATCTTCATAAGTACTAAAATTGATTATTCATAATTCATCGATTATTAGAAATGTTCTCTTTAAAAATGTGACACAAAACAGATTACATATGTTTATCTTATAATACCGGTAAAACCATAGCACTGGAACAGAGTTGGTGTCTAAATAATGAGACAAGCTCCATTCTTCCTATCATCCAATCATCTTCTTTTTAAATATAGACTAAAACATATTTGGTTTGCAAATACTTTCACAAGCCTCAAATCATCGATCATTTTATTTTATCTTATCTATAAAAAAAAGCATTACACAGATTTAGTATCCAAATAGTTTCACAAGCTCAGAATCATGGATTATCTTATCCAATGTTGTCATGTATCTAGATACATGTATCTAGATACAGTATCTAGATACATTTCAAGTATCTAGATACGTATCTAGATACATTTTTGCTTTAGTACCTAAAGTTGTATCTAGATACATTTTTTCTGAAGTATCTGTTTTTGTATCTAGATACTTAATAATTATCTTATCTTAACTCTAAATATATAAGCACGAAATCATCGTCTATCTTTCAATAAAAATATGGTAATAATAATCTTATGTTAAAACATGTAGTACTTGAAGAGATTTGATATCTTAGTTGATTCACAAGCACCAACTTAATAATTATCTTATCTTATCTCTAAATGTGAAAAAATGTAGTACTTTAATATGTTTGGTATCTTAGTTGCTTCACAGGCACCAAATTATGATTATCTTATCATTAAATATAAACGCACCAAATCATCGTTGACCTTTCAATGAAAATCTGGTAATAAGCTTTAAATCAGTGATTATCTTATCGTAAGTAACACTAGAACAAATTTGGTGTCCTCAGTTATAAAATCACTAAATCATCGATTATTTTATCTTTGCATATCTGTTCTGGTTTTATTTTATTTTATCTTATCTAGAACAACATGACATTACACAGAATTGGTGTCTAAATAGTTTCACAAGGTCAGAATCGTGGATTATCTTATCTTATATCAAAAAACCTGCAGTACTTGAACAGATTTGGTATCTAAGTTGATTCACAAGTACCAAATTATGAATGATCTTATCTTATCTCATTTTTAAAAACAAAAGCAGCCAATCATCATTTATCTTTCAATAAAAATATGGTAAAGTAGAACAGATTTCGTGTCCTTTGTTATAAAATCACGAAAATATCGATTTTCTTATCTTTCAATACGTGACTACAATACATTTAGTGTATAAATAGCATATTAAGACACTAAAACTATTCTGGTTATATTTTCTTGTATCTTATCTATAAAAACATGGCATTACATAGATTTGGTGTCGAAATAGTTTCACAAGCTCAGAATCATGGATTATCTTATCTTATATCAAAAAACTGCAGTACTTGAACAGATTTGGTACCTAAGTTGATTTACAAGAACCAAATTATGCATCTTATCTTTAAATACAAAATCACCCAATCATCGGTTATCTTTCAATAAAAATATGGTACACTAGAACAAATTTGGTGTCCTTTGTTCTAAAATTGCTAAATAATTGATTATTTTATCTTTACATATCTTTTCTGGTTTTATTTTATTTTATCTTATCTTATCTATAAAAATATGACATTATACAGATTTGGTGCCCTAATAGTTTCACAAGCTCAGAATTATGGATTATCTTATCTTATGTTAAAATATGCAGTACTTGAACAGATTTGGTATTTAAGTTGATTCACAAGCACCAAATTATGGATTATCTTATCTTATATTTAAATACAAAAGCAGTCAATCATCATTTATGTTTCAATAAAAATATGGTACACTAGAACAGATTTGGTGCCCTTTGTTCTAAAATTGCTAAATAATTGATTATCTTATCTTTACGTATCTGTTCTGGTTTCATTTTATTTTATCTTATCTATAAAAACATGACTTGCACAGATTTGGTGTCTTATTAGTTTCCTCAGAATCACGGATTATCTTATCTTATGTTAAAATATAAGTACTTGCACAGATTTGGTATCAAAGTTGATTCACAAGCAAAAAATTATCGATAATATTATCTTATCATTAATGAAATAGTTTCGCAAGTTCAGAATCATGGATTATCTTATCCTATGCTAAAAAATGTAGTACTTGAACATATTTGGTATCTTAGTCGATTCACAAGCACCAAATTATAAATTGTCTTATCTTATCTCTAACTATAAAAGCACCAAATCATCGTTTGTCTTTCAATAAAAATATGGTAATAATTAGCTTCAAATCAGTGATTATCAGATCTTAAAAAATATGACACTGGAACAGATTTGGTGTACCACTAGTTTCATAATCACGAAATCGTCAATTATCTTATCTTTACAAATCTGTGACCAGAACAGATTTCCTGCCTTAATAGCACATTAATATGCATAATCTGTTAATAATTTAATCTTATCATTATCGAAATACTTTCGTAAGTTCAGAATCATGGATTATCTTATGCTAAAAAATGTAGTACTGGAACATATTTGGTATCTTAGTCGATTCACAAGCACCAAACTTATAAATTATCTTATCTCTAACTATAAAAGCACCAAATCATCGTTTGTCCTTCAATAAAAATATGGTAATAATTGGCTTCAAATCAGTGATTATCTGATCTTAAAAAATGTGACACTAGAACAGATTTCGTGTGCCACTAGTTTCAAAATCACTAAATCATCCATTATCTTATCTTACAAATCTGTGACCAGAACAGATTTACTGCCTGCCTTAATAGCACATTAATATATAAAATCTGTTAATACTTTATCTAAATAAATTACAAGCACCAACTCATTTATTATCATCTCCTATCTCTAATCTGCCATTAGAACGAATATGGTATATTTTCTGTGACCAGAACAGATTTACTGCCTTAATATCAAGATACTAAATCTGTTAATAAATTAACTAAACATATTATAAGCACAAAATTATCTATTATCTTTTCCTATCTTTAAAAATTCTGCCATTAGAATTAATAATTTAACAAAAAAAAATTATAAACACCAAATCAGCTATTATATTTTCCTATCTCTAAAAATTGTGCCACTAGAATTAATAATTTAACTAAACAAATTATAAGCACCAAATCAGCTATTATATTTTCCTACCTCGAAAAATGCTGCCATTAGAATTAATAATTTAACTAAACGAATTATAAGCACCAACTCAGCTATTATATTTTCCTATCTCTAAAAATGCTGCCATCAGAATTAATAATTTCAGAAAACAAATTATAAGCACCAACTTAGCTATTATATTTTTCTTTCCCTAAAATTTTTTGCCATTAGAATTAATAATTTAACTGACAAATTATAAATACCAAATCATCTATTATCTTTTCCTCTCTTTAAAACTTCTGCCATTACAATTAATAATTTATCTAAACAAATAATTTTAAGCACCAAATCAGCTATTATATTTTCCATCTCTAAAAATTCTGCCATTAGAATTAATAATTTAACTAACAAATTATAAGTACCAAATCATCTATTATCTTTTCCTCTGTCTAAAACTTCTGCCATTAGAATTAATAATTTAACTAAATAAATTATAAGCACCAAATCATCTATTATCATTTCATCTCTCTAAAACTTCTGCCATTAGAATTAATAGTTTAACTAAACAAATTATAAGCACCAAATCAGATATAACATTTTCCTATCTCTAAAAATTCTGCCATTAGAACGAATTTGGTACATTTAAAAAATAGATACGTATTCGTCATGATATATATATATATGTATATATATATATATATATATATATATATATATATATATATATATATATATATATATATATATATATATATATATATATATATGTATATATATATATATATATATAAATAAATGTATATATAAATGTATATAAATGATTCCTATTTATTAAAATTTAATATTATAAACTAAAAATATTGAATATTGAAAAATATTATATGCAATTCTAAATTTCTTCTTCAGTCCTAGAAATGCGTTTTCTTAACGCATCATAAATCTATTTCGTATCTCCTGTAAACTGCTCAGGCAGTAAACTCCTGATTGACAATGACAAGGTTCCATTATTTAACCCCGAGCAGGAAGCAACTTATCATCCTTGTAAATAATTCAGACAGCCCTCAATTCCTCTGCCTAAGTGGGTGTTAATTTTTAACCACGAATAATTCTTTCAAGCTAAGACAACGCTGTAATTATCTTTTTACATATTAAATGACTATCATTCGATCAGAGTGATAATTTATTTATGTCAGATCTGTACTGAATGGATGATACAGATTACAATATTTTAAAATCTCGATTGACAAAAATATTGTATAATATGAAAAACCACGCTAAAAATAATCACCAGCAAGTTTCAGATCAAATTATCAAAATACTATTAATTTTAAAACTGATAAAACGAAAACTTTTGTTAATCACCAAGAAGTTTCAGATAAAATTATCAAAATACTATTAATTTCAAAATTTAATAAAGGAAAACTTTTGTTATATGAACATGAAATCTGTAACAGTTGATGATTTTGGTTGCCTTGGCTGATTGAAGTCTCAAATTCTAAAATTTTGCCTTCATTGAATTATTAATAATTCATTAACATTACATGCTAAATAAGCAAAAGTATCGTATATGAGATTATTTTTTTTTTCGAACTATATCAAAGTTATATTGAAATTATGTTATATTTACAATATTATCAATAGCAATTATAATAATAACATTTATATGGAAAAAATAGTGGTTTGGTGAATGGAATTATCGATAACATAAAACTTGATAGTTGATAACTATAAAAGATTTAAAAAATCCAGAAATGTGTATAATTTTAAATAATTATAGTTTACAGACAGATACGTTGTAACTGTGAGTGATTAAAGATATGAAATAATGTGTCTTCGAAATATTGATAGAATTTAAATGAACGTTAAAATTTACTTGAATGCATAGATTACTGATAAGAAAAATAATATATTTTTTGGAAAACAAAAATATCTTTCAATATACTTGCAGCAACTAACATCACATATAAAGCAACGTTCTTTACTGTTACAAATTGCAGAAACAATAATCAAATTTAATGGAAGTGTCATAAAAATATAGAGCAGCAAATTAGCTATTGCAAATATTTGCAGATACAAGATTCGTATTCTAATGAAGATTTAAGAAATGTACAGACGTTAAGAATCATCATTCATTACTGAATAACATCGCAGCAATCGATAGCCCAAATCAAAACAACAACCCAAATTGATTTGGTAATTTACTGGAATTTTAGGTGACTAATTTGAATCGAATTGTAGGATGATATTAGTATTATCCAGGTAATATTTTTTTATTTTTTTATTTATTATTTTATACAGGTAAATATAATTTAAGTAAATAAATTGTGAATATACCAAAAGTGACCCAGTCAAAATTTTCCTGTGCAAATATTGTACAGAGCGTTCAAGAATTGGTGTCAACTTTTCCAACTAGTTACAACGAAATAATGACATATTTTGAAAAAATCTGGTAAAATGTTTTGCTTGTATCCCAGAAAACATCACCAGTGCAGTTGCTTCTATTTTTCATAAATTTTGTTAACAAAAAATACAGGCAGCTGCCATTTGCTTCTATTTTCCATTAATTTTGTTAACAAAAACACAGGCAGCAAATAACGAAATAACAAAACAAATATGCTTAATTTTTTTAAATTAATTTTGTTAACAAAAAGCACAGAAGCACAACAAAAATCATAAAAGTCAAAAGCACAAATAAGCAGTTCGCTTATATTTTTCGTTAATTTCGTTCACAAAAAATACAGCAATTTCGTTTTATTTTTGTCCACTCTCAATCTAAATATTTGTGATTCTTCATGATTCATCGGTGTACGCTTCGTCCTCTGCCAGTTTCAATAATTAATATCGGAATTGTAGGAGACAGTGTGGCACGCACATGCTTGTTTGCACGACGGGTTGACAAATAATTCACGTGTTTTGATGCCCCTCGGCCCCAAAACGGCCCCCCTGTTTACTGATTGTAAATCGTCTCTGTGCTCATCAATCAATGGGGGGGGGGGGGGGGTTAGAGAGGCGATTAAATTAATCGGAGGTGTCAGGCAGTCAATCAAATATGTCCGGGCTGAAACACGCGAGGTGTCGACTATTAAGATCGTGCCGATTCCGTTTCATGTCGTCTCAAACTTGAGCCTGAGATGAGATAAGCGAGAGATGAAGAAATTAAGAGAATAGTGATCCTGATTGGTTTTATATAAATTAATTAATTGATGTGATTTTGTGTTATTGATTTGTTAGAAGTGAAGACGTGGGGATAGTTTTTTCTAGTAAGATGATACAATTTTTAGATACTTGAAGTGTATAGTAGTACTATACAGTATTTACACCCTGTATAGTAGTACTATATACCCTGTATAGTAGTACTACACAGGGTGTCCCAAATTTAGTAGTATTACATAAAGTAGTCATACATTGTATGACTGTTATATTATACAAGATATATAGAAATTTATACAAGATATGGACAAGTCATACAATTTTGTGGTTTTCCGAGAACATGATATGAGAAACTTATCAATTATTTGCATTTTCTCAAATGATAGAGTTTTAAATTTAAATTGTTTTGTAATATCAAGAAATTTTTAATCTTCCCTACACATAATATAAGAAACAAATTAGTCATTTGTACTTTCTCACAAAAGCTCAAGATCTTGTAATCAAGTCATGCAATATTGTGGCTTCCCAAACCATGACATGAGAAACTTGTTAATTATTTCTACTTTCTCAAATGATTTTATAATTACAAGATTTTGAATGCAAGTCATACAATTTAGTGACTTCCCTACAACATGACAGGAGAAACTTATTATTTATTTACATTTTCTCACAAGAAAATTATTATAAAGTCTTGATTTTGCCTTTTTTGTCCTACACAAAATAATTCATTCAATCAGTCATACAATTCAACACAATTTTCTGACTACTATAGAAGATTAATTTCATGCATCTCACTTCATATTTAAAAATCATCATTAAAAGACAGAAAAACTAGTTTCTTGTATAATCTTCTAAATAACTAAACGAGTCATGCATGTTTCTGATTTCTTTAGAAGATGACACGAACACTAGTTTTACATATCATCTTCTAAAGTAGTCATATGACATATAACGTATGACAGTTGATTTTGATAGAATACACATAAGAAATTTCTCAGAATCTTGCAAGATGCATTGGTAAATCATTTTGTTTTTTAAATCACAAATTGTTTTATAAATCATAAAGTCACAAGATCTCAAGGTCTTGTAATCAAGTCATACAATGGTGTGCTTCCCAATGCTTCCCAGAATATGACATGAGAAAGTTGTTAATTATATCTACTTTCTCAAATGATTTTATAATTACAAGATTTTGAATGTAAGTCATACAATTTTGTGACTTCCCCCCACAACATGACAGGAGAAATTTATTTATTACTTACATTTTCTCACATAAATATTATAATTAAGTCTTGAAATTTCAAGATTTTGTAAGTAAGTCATACAATTTTATGGTTTTCCGAGAACATGACATAAGAAACTTATCAATTATTTGCGTTTTCTCAAATGATAAAGTTTTAAATTTAAAAGATTTTGTAATATCATGGAATTTTTAAAGTTCCCTAAGCTCACATATTAGTCGTTTGTGTTTTCTCAAATGCAAATTGTAATAAAGTCTCAAAATTATAAGATTTTGTAAATGTCGTACAATTTTTTGACCTCTCTAGAAAATGATATCAAAATCTAATTAACTATTACCATTTTCGCAAATGCATATGATAATAAAGTCTTAAAATTACTATTTAAAATTTAGTAAATAAGTCATACAATTTTGTGGCTTTACAGGAATATGACATGAGAAACGTATTAATCATTTCTCGTATATAAATTATAATAATGTCTCAAAATTATAAGATTTTGTAGGTATGTCGAACAATTTTGTGATTTCTCTAGAACATTACATAAGAAACTTATTAATTATTTGCATTTTTTCAAATGATAAAGTTTTAAATTTAAAAGATTTGGTAATATCATGGAATTTTTAAAGTTCCCTGAGCTAACGTTTGTATTTTCTCAAATGCAAATTGTAATAACGTCTCAAAATTATAAGATTTTTTAAATGTCGTACAACTTTATGACTGCTCTAGAACATGACATTAGAAACTTATTAATTATTACCATTTTCTCAAATGCACATCATAAGAAAGTCTTAAAATTATAAGATTTCGTAAGTAAAACATACAAATTTCTGACTTAATTAGCACATGACATTAGAAACTTACTAATTATTTGCATTTACGTAAATTATAATAACATGTACCTCAAAATTACAAAATTTTGTAAATAAATCATATAATTTTGTGGCTTTACAAGAATATTTTTATAAACTTATTAATTATTTGCATTTTCTCATATGCAAATTATAATAAAGTCTCAAAATTGTAAGATTTAGTAAGAATGTCGAACAAGTTTGTGACTGCTCAAGAATATGACATTAGAAACTTATTAATTTTTACATTTTCTCAAATGCACATGATAAGAAAGTCTTAGAATTACAAGATTTTGTGAGTCAATTTATTTTTTGGAATATGTATGTAGCTTTCTGCTAATAAATAAATAAAATTAAAATAATAATATTATATTATATTATAAATCATACAAATTTCTGGCTCAGTTAGAACATGACATTAGAAGTTTACAAATTGTTGCATTTACGTAAATTATAACAATATGTACCTCAAAATTACAAAATTTTGTGAATAAATTATATAATTTTGTGGCTTCACAAGAATATTTGTTACAAATTTATTAATTATTTGCATTTTCTCACAAGCAAATTATAATAAACTCTAAAAATTGTTAGATTTTATAACTATGTCGAACAACTATGTGACTGCTCTAGAATATGACATTAGAAACTTATTAATTATTACCATTTTCTCAACTGCACGTGATAAGAAAGTCTTAAAATGACCAGATTTTGTAAGTAAATCATACAAATTTCTGACTTACTTAGAACGTGACATTAGAAACTTACTAATTATTTGCATTTACGTAAATTATAATAATATGTACCTCAAAATTACAAAATTTTGTGAATAAATCATATAATTTTGTGGCTTCACATAAATATTTATTATAAACTTATTAATTACTTGCATTTTCTATCATGCAAATTATAATAAAGTCACAAAATTTTAAAGATTTTCTACGTATGTCGAACAATTTTGGCATTGCTCAAGAATATGATATTAGAATCTAATTAATTATTACCATTTTCGTAAATGAACATGATAAGAAAGTTTTAAAATGACAAGATTTCGTAAGTAAATCATACAAATTTCCGACTTACTTAGAACATGACATTAGAAACTTACTAATTATTTGCATTTATATAAATTATAATATGTACCTCAAAATTACAATATTTTGTAAATAAATCATATAATTTTGTGGATTCACAAGACTGACATTAGAAACTTATTAATAATTTGCATTTTCTCACATCCAAATTATAATAACGTCTCAAAATTATAAGATTTTGTAAGTATCTCATGACTACTCTAGAATACGACATAATAAACTTGTCAATTATTACCATTGTATATTGTCTGACATGCAAATTGTACTTAAGTCTTAAAATTATAAAATTTTGCAAGTATGTCTTACAATTTTATTACTTCTCTAGAACACGACAATAGAAAGTTTGTAATTCTGAATTATGAAGTGTGTATATATAGCTATACCCATAATAATATAAGAAAATGAGATGTGAGAAGATGTAACTCTAACTAATTGATAGATCTTGCAGTAAGTGATTAGTCTTAATCACTATATCAATAATAAGTTCTCATCATTTCATTACATTCACAATTATATAAAAGGAAATGAACTACTCTTTGAAGATCAAAGACTCTTGAATTGGGCCTGAAAGCCCAAAATATATGGAACGTATTAAATCATGAGTTGATAATATATAAATATTTTGAAAATTAATTGTTATAAATTATTATTGAATTTGTTATTATTTAATTTTGTCTTTAGATTATGACATTGTTTAAAAATATCAGTATTTTTTTGCAATTTCTACGCAAAAATGTTAAAAATTATAACCAATTGATCTTAGAATAATTGATTAGCCTTATACAATAATAAGTTCTCATTACTGCCATTATATTCACAATTATATAAAAGGGAATTAACTAGTTTTTAAAGATCAGAGACTCTTGAATTGGGCCTGAAAGCCCAAAATATATGGAACGTATTAAGTCATGAGTTGATAATATATCAATATTTTGTAGATCATTTGTTCTAAATTATTATAGAATTTGTTATTAATTAATGTTATATTTATATTAAGTCATTGTTTAAAAATATCAGTTATTTTTACAATTTCTACGCACAAAATGGTATAAATTAGAACTTATTGATAGATTTTAGAATAATTGATTAGCCTTATTGCTAATCTATAATTAATAACTTGATATTAATTAATGTTGTATATAGATTGACATTGTTTCAAAATATTAGTATTTTTTTCAATTTCTATGCAAAAAATGTTAAGTATTATAACCAATTGATAGATCTTAGAATAATTGATTAGCCTTAATCAATAATAAGTTCTCATTACCGCCATTACATTCACAATTATATAACAGGAAATTATCTACTCTTTAAAGATCAGAGACTCTTGAATTGGGCCTGAAAGCCCAAAATATGTGGAACGTATTAAATCAGTTGATAATATGTCAATATTTTGAAAATTAATTGTTCTTAATAATTATATAATTTGTTATTAATTAATTTTAAATTTAGATTATGACATTGTTTAAAAATATTATTCATTTTTTTTTTCAATTCCTATGCAAAAAACGCATTAAAACGTAAGGTATAACTCACAACATTTTAGAAATTTATCGTTTGACGATAAAATATCAATATTTTGAAAATAAATTATTCTCAATGTTATATAGTAACTAATTTTCAAATTATTACTTCAAAACAATGAATGAAAAGAGATCACAATCACAACAAATATTTTACCTCCACCCCCGCCACTTCCATTTTCCTAGTTACAATACGGTTTACAATATTTTAGAAATCTTAGTTATTCAATTATTTTATACTTATTTCAAAATAACAATATTTAAGAAATCCATCGGTCATTATATTCAAGATTACAATATTTAAGACATAAATGAGTCATTATACGTTTTTATATAACTTTAGTAAATGAAATTGAAATTTGATCGTTTTTCAATAAAACTACTCTATCATTCTACTGTATCATCAACTATCATTAAACAATAGTTTCTGATGAATCTTAAGACGAAGAAAAGAATAAATGATATTGTTTGATGATAAAATTTAAATATTTTGTATTTTGAGAATAATATTAATTATTCTCATAGTTATAGAGTAAGTACCATTTCCCAAGTTACAATATAGTTTACAATATTACAATATTTTAGAAATTTTAATTATTCCAAACTCTTATACTTGTTTCAAAATCACAATATTTTTTAAATTCATCGGTCATTATACGTTTTTATATAACTTTAGTTATGTATTTTGTATTGTTTTCTTTCTTCTTTATTAGGAATACATACTGGTAGTATATTTAAAATATAAAGATGTTTCTTAGTTTGCGTTGTTTTTATTATTTTTTCTTCACCTGACTAGTTTCGGCTATTTAGTTATATACTTACTCAAGTTCAATAAAACTACTCTATCATTCTACTCTATCATTAACTATCATTAAACAATAGTTGCTGATGAATCTGAAGACGAAGAAAAGAAGAAATAATATTGTATGATGATAAAATTTCAATATTTTGAAAATTAATTATTCTTAAAGTTATAGAGTAAGTTCCATTCCCAAGTTACAATACAGTTTACAATATTACAATATTTTAGAAATCTTAGTTATTCTAAACTTTTATACTTGTTTCAAAATGACAATATTTTAGAAATTCATAGGTCATTATACGTTTTTATATAACTTTAGTTATATATTTTGTATTGTTTCCTTTCTTCTTTATTAGGAATGCTTACTGATAGTACTGATAGTATATTTAAAATATAAAGATGTTTCTTAGTTTTTATTCTTTTTATTATTTTTTCTTCGGCTGACTAGTTTCGGCTATTTAGCTATGTACTTACTCAAGTAAATTAAATTGAAATTTGATCGTTTATTAATAAAACTACTCTAATACTTTGCTATAGCATTAACTAGCATTAAACAATAGTTGCTGATGAATCTTAAGACGAAGAAAAGAAGAAATAATATTGTTTGATGATAAAATTTCAATATTTTGAAAATTAATTATTCTCAAAGTTCTAGAGTAAGTTCCATTTCCCAAGTTACAATACAGTTTACAATATTACAATATTTTAGAAATCTTAGTTATTCTAAACTTGTAAACTTGTTTCAAAATGATAATATTTTAGAAATTCATCGGTCATTATACGTTTTAATATAACTTTAGTAATATATTTTGTATTATTTTATTTCTTCTTTATTAGGAATACTTACTCATAGTACTGATAGTATATTTAAAATATAAAGATGTTTCTTAGTTTATGTTCTTTTTATTATTTTTTCTTCGCCAGACTAGTTTTGGCTATTTAGTTATGTATTTACTCAAGTAAATTAAATTTAAATTTGATCGTTTATTAATAAAACTACTCTAATACTTTGCTATAGCATTAACTAGCATTAAACAATAGTTGCTGATGAATCTTAAGACGAAGAAAAGAAGAAATAATATTGTTTGATGATAAAATTTCAATATTTTGAAAATTAATTATTCTCAAAGTTCTAGAGTAAGTTCCATTTCCCAAGTTACAATACAGTTTACAATATTACAATATTTTAGAAATCTTAGTTATTCTAAGCTTGTAAACTTGTTTCAAAATGATAATATTTTAGAAATTCATCGGTCATTATACGTTTTAATATAACTTTAGTAATATATTTTGTATTATTTTATTTCTTCTTTATTAGGAATACTTACTCATAGTACTGATAGTATATTTAAAATATAAAGATGTTTCTTAGTTTATGTTCTTTTTAATATTTTTTCTTCGCCTAACTAGTTTCGGCTATTTAGTTATATACAAGTAAATTAAATTGAAATTTGATTGTTTTTCAATCAATCTCTAATACTCTAATACTCTACTCTATTATTAACTATTATTAAACAATAGAGAAAAGAAGAAATAATATTGTTTGATAATAAAATTTGAATATTTTGAAAATTTATTATTCAATCATAGTTGCTGATGAATCTGAAGACGCAGAAAAGAAGAAATCATATTGTATACGCATATATAATCAGTCTGAAGACGTAATGTATAGATGGTAAGGTTAAACAATTGTTTCTTACTAATAAGTAAAAGTAATTATTCGAAAGAAGAAATTATATGCCAAAATATTTCTTACTAAAAATCTAAAAATAAAATTTGAGGAAGATAATATTCTTGATATAATATATTATTCTTACTGATTAATCGGTATAAATGCTTGACCAAAAGAAAAAATAATATGTTTAAATACATCTTAATGGACAGTCTGAAAATATAACATAAAAACTTCAATATGTTGTTACATATTATATTACATTACATTGCTACTGAACGAAATGACGCTTTTATTACTTATTACTACGAATTATTATTACTTGTTTTATTACTTTTTATTAAACATACACACATTATTGTTAATCATCGCCCTGCTAGTGTGACATAACAATTGTAACAAATAATAGATTAGTTTCTATCCTATACTTTATAAATAATTAATGCAATTTTAACTGGGATACTAACAAAGTTAAAATTGCATTATTAATTTATACACAATGTAACACAAAGTGCCCAGTCTTAACAAAACTATACTTAATAATTATGAATCAATTATAACTAATTAGCAGGACTAAATTATCTTTGATCTGGCACCAAAATTACTTTTAAATAATTAGTTACGTGCACCGGCGAAGATAATTAATTTAACTACTGAATACTCACCACGTGCAGTCTGCAATACATTTACAAGCCCGAAGTACAACTGATATCATCCCCGATATCTACGGCTTAAACAAACATCTTCCTCCAGCTCTAATTACTACCCTCGTTAAAACCGATCGCAAACGCAGACAACGCCAGCTTTCCATGCAATATAACAATTAAAATGGGGCTTCTGTTGACTTCACACCTTCAACTTTAAACTTTATGTTTTGCACCTTGCAGCCCTTGCATCATTAAAATAATAGCAAGCATCGCATCATGTTGTAAATTGCCTCATTTTCACTACAACAATAAAATACAAGATACCAGAAAAGTTATGTTTTTCATAATTGTGAAAAAATATTAATTAAAATTTACGTGCTGAAAGAGTCACTACAACAATAAAATACAAGATACCAGAAAAGCTATGTTTTCCATAATTGTGAAAAAATATTACAAATTCTAATTTACGTGCTGAAAGAGTATAATTTGTACATTTCTTGATGATTGAGGTATTCTGCAAATAATAAGTTAACAATAGCAATAAAAAAAATGTAGAAATTTGCAGGTGCACTTATAATTATTATTAATAAACGCATAATATTAATAATAGACACCTGCAACAATTGATTTCATGGTGATGATTGTATTAGAATTAGAAGACAATGTATTAGAAACCTGAACGAATTTTGAATTATAATGTACAACTAATCAAGTGATTTTAGTTTATCTAATACTTAATAACGAGGAATAATAATGAAGATCTAATCTTCAACCCACACCTGAAACAAATGAAAACATATAAATCACAACATTTTCGAAGAAATGTGATTTGCATTTATGGAATATAACATTTAATGGAGCTAAGCTAATAAAAAATATTCAATATAATCTACAATTGTATATACCTGCTTTGAATGACGAACTGGGGCTCACGCAAAATTGCAACGTCAAAGTGTGTACTGGTTAGTAGCTAAGTGAACGCCGAAATAATTTAGGAACGCCCGCAGCAATTTCCAAAAATCATCAATCAAGCCTTGCTGACATATGGCGTTTCCCATGGGAATAATTAATGCTCTATTGACTTCCATGTGAATGCTCTAATTGCTCAATCCGTAGAAAGATGTTGAGAGCTCACAAGCTACTGCTCGTAATAAATATCTGCGTTACTACAGCCTTCAATATGACGCCACGTGTAGAATTAACGCAAAAGCAAATGACGTACTTAACAAGTATCGTGCAGTTTTATAGGCACTTCTCGTATTTAATACATTACGACGAGGAGTCCGAGGATTTGGCCGAGCATTTTTTAAATATTGTATCAGGTGATTACGGGCAGTTAATCGTTGTTTATAACTCTGATGATGACGATTATGGGGATTTAACGAGGCCCAGTGGTATACGTTTCATACAATTAGTATTATACAAAGATCCGTGGAAGTATGAAACGTTTATAACGAAACACCGCAATGCAATACTCTACGATAATGTAATATTCCTCTTGCTGCAAAGAAACGACGAGCTGTTTGTGCAAAAACCAGCTTTCTGGCAAATGCAGTACTTAAAACTTGTAGGCAACGTCATCATACTTAACATGACAGCAGAATCACGAGCCATCACGTATAGTGTGTGCTACTATTGTGGCAAAAAGAGCCAAAAGTTGCATTTAGAGGAAAACACAACTCTTGAAACAACTAAACTAGACTACATAGAATTACTCCCTACAAATTATACAGACCTAAATGGGCATTCTTTTAAAGTACTTTACCTCAACACGTTCCCTTACATGTACTGCAAAAGCACTGATCGAATTGACGAGGAAACTTCAGAATGCGTGCAATATTTCGGCTCTGAAACTAAGCTCTTGGAGGAAATTAGTTATGTGATGAACTTCACCTTCACGTTATTTACAAGAGGCAACGGAAGCATCGAAGTCATCATTCAGGATCTGGTCGATCGATGGGCAGATTTTGCCATTGGAGGAATCTCTGTTACCTATGGCCGCTTCCAAGTAGCAACCTATTCCGGAAACTTGCGGTATGAAGATTTTTCCACGCTGTTTCTTTTCCGTACAAATATCCTCGACCATCTGAGGATGTTCGTGGCTCCTTTTAACCTTGACGTGTGGTTACTGGTACTTGGCACACTCTTGGTGCTCTCGATCTGCACCAGGAAGTTCGTGGCCATAGCAGGAGGCAAGCAAATGACGTTTCTTGAAGCCTTTTCTGTAAGTATTCAAAGATTTGCAATCGATATAGTGATGATGTGTAAAAGTTGATACATTTTTGTATACAATTATTGAATAAGAATTAGTTGATAAAATGAAATTATAGCCTTTGTCACGAAGTTTGTACCTTCCACCAGAAAGCCACCAACCAACAGTTTAGCAATAGCAAAGCAAGAAAGTGCTAAAACACGAACATAAAGCTGCTCACCTGTGAAGAGACTTAGTATGTATTCAGTAAAAAAGATTCTGGGTGATAAAAATTAAAATAATAACAAGAAATACATTAATATTTTGTACACACGTAGCATATCCAGCGAAGTACAGATGCATCAAAATCTCTTACAATTTGTTTAAACAATTATGTTGTTCCTTAAATATATTTTATTAATAAATATATCTCATAATAACAAGAAATACAAGAATAGTTTGTAAACACGTAGACTATCCAGCGAGGTAAAGACGCATCAAAATCTCTTAAAATTTGTTTAAACAATTATGTTGTTCCGTAAAATTATTTTATTAATAAATATATCTCATAATAACAAGAAATACAAGAATAGTGTGTAAACACGTAATATATCCACCGAGGTAAAGATGCATCAAAATCTCTTAAAATTTGTTCAAATAATTATGTTGTTCCTTAACATTATTTTATTAATAAATATATCTCATAATACAAGAAATAGTTTGTATACACGTAGTATATCCAGCGAGGTAGAGATGCATCAAAATCTCTTAAAATTTGTTTAAACATTTATGTTGTTCCTTAAAATTATTTTATTAATAAATATATCTCATAATTACAAGAAATACAAGAATAGTTTGTAAACACGTAGCATATCCAGCGAGGTAGAGATGCATCAAAATCTCTTAAAATTTGTTTAAACAATTATGTTGTTCCTTAAAATTATTTTATTAATAAATATATCTCATAATACAAGAAATAGTTTGTACACACGTAGTATATCCAGCGAGGTAGAGATGCATCAAAATCTCTTAAAATTTGTTTAAACAATTATGTTGTTCCTTAAAATTATTTTATTAATAAATATATCTCATAATTACAAGAAATACAAGAATAGTTTGTAAACACGTAGCATATCCAGCGAGGTAAAGATGCATCAAAATCTCTTAAAATTTGTTTAAACATTTATGTTGTTCCTTAAAATTATTTTATTAATAAATATATCTCATAATTACAAGAAATACAAGAATAGTTTGTAAACACGTAGCATATCCAGCGAGGTAGAGATGCATCAAAATCTCTTAAAATTTATTTAAATAATTATGTTGTTCCTTAAAATTATTTTATTAATAAATATATCTCATAATTACAAGAAATACAAGAATAGTTTGTAAACACGTAGCATATCCAGCGAGGTAAAGATGCATCAAAATCTCTTAAAATTTGTTCAAATAATTATGTTGTTCCTTAACATTATTTTATTAATAAATATATCTCATAATACAAGAAATAGTTTGTAAACACGAAGTATATCCAGCGAGGTAGAGATGCATCAAAATCTCTTAAAATTTGTTCAAATAATTATGTTGTTCCTTAACATTATTTTATTAATAAATATATCTCATAATACAAGAAATAGTTTGTACACACGTAGTATATCCAGCGAGGTAGAGATGCATCAAAATCTCTTAAAATTTGTTTAAACAATTATGTTGTTCCTTAAAATTATTTTATTAATAAATATATCTCATAATTACAAGAAATACAAGAATAGTTTGTAAACACGTAGCATATCCAGCGAGGTAAAGATGCATCAAAATCTCTTAAAATTTGTTTAAACATTTATGTTGTTCCTTAAAATTATTTTATTAATAAATATATCTCATAATTACAAGAAATACAAGAATAGTTTGTAAACACGTAGCATATCCAGCGAGGTAGAGATGCATCAAAATCTCTTAAAATTTGTTTAAATAATTATGTTGTTCCTTAAAATTATTTTATTAATAAATATATCTCATAATTACAAGAAATACAAGAATAGTTTGTAAACACGTAGCATATCCAGCGAGGTAAAGATGCATCAAAATCTCTTAAAATTTGTTCAAATAATTATGTTGTTCCTTAACATTATTTTATTAATAAATATATCTCATAATACAAGAAATAGTTTGTAAACACGAAGTATATCCAGCGAGGTAGAGATGCATCAAAATCTCTTAAAATTTGTTTAAACAATTATGTTGTTCCTTAAAATTATTTTATTAATAAATATATCTCATAATTACAAGAAATACAAGAATAGTTTGTAAACACGTTGCATATCCAGCGAGGTAAAGATGCATCAAAATCTCTTAAAATTTGTTTAAACATTTATGTTGTTCCTTAAAATTATTTTATTAATAAATATATCTCAATAGTCTGACATATAAATTTCAACTCTGAATCTTCAATTTTCAAAAAAGTTAAGGCAAGTAATATCATCAATTAAATTATGTTTCTTTATATTATGTTACTGACGTCAGTAACAAAAAAATATATAAATAATATAAACAATAATAATAAAAATATTATAAATATTTTTCTCAATTAATGAAACAGCAGTAGTTTAGTTTGGAGGTGGGGATGTGCGAAAATTAGCCCTCAAGATGTGTCCGAAATTTTTTAAGCTCAGATATAATAATCATCAAAACTTAACACTTCATGAAGTATGAACTTCCACCTTTTGATGAGATTAATTGGTACTAAACTTTTCGGGAGGATGATATAACTCCAATTCCATATTAATGATCAAATATGAAAAGTAGATTTCCAATTTTAGCATATTCAGCGAAGTAAAAATGCATCAAAATCTCTTAATATTTGTTTAAACATTTATGTTGTTCCTTAAAATTATTTTATTAATAAATATATCTCAATAGTCTGACATATAAATTTCAACTCTGAATCTTCAATTTTCAAAAAAGTTAAGGCAAGTAATATCTTTTAATTAAATTATGTTTCTTTATATTATGTTTCTGACGTCGGTAACAAAAAAATATATACATAATATAAACAATAATAATAAAAATATTATAAATATTCTTCTCATTTAATGAAACTGTAGTAGTTAGTCTTGTTTGGTTGGTGGGGATGTGCGAAAATTAGCCCTCAAGTTGTGTCCGAATTTTTTTAAGCTCAGATGTAATAATCATCAAAACTTAACACTTCATGAAGTATGAACTTCCACCTTTTGATGAGATTAATTGGTACTAAACTTTTCGGGAGGATGATATAACTCAAATTCCATATTAATGATCAAATATGAAAAGTAGATTTCCAATTTTAGCATATCCAGCGAAGTAAAAATGCATCAAAATCTCTTAAAATTTGTTTAAACATTTATGTTGTTTCTTCAAATTATTTTATTAATAAATATATCTCAATAGTCTGATAATAAATTTCATCTCTGAATCTTTAATTTTCAAAAACGTTAAGACAAATAATATCATAAATTATATTATGTTTCTTTGCATTATATTTCTGACATCAGAAACAATAATAAAATATAAATAATATAAACAATAATAATAATAATATCATAAATATTCTTCTCATTTAATGAAATAGTAGTAGTTAGTTTTATTTAGGCCCCATCCCCTAAACAAAACTAACTACTACTATTTCATTAAATGAGAAGAATATTTATGATATTATTATTGTTTATATTATTATTAATTAGCCCTCAAGATGTGCCAGAAAATTTTTAAGCTCAGAATAATTATCATCAAAACTTAATCAAAAAAAGTATGAAGTTCCACCTTTTGGTGAGATTAATTGCTTCTAAACTTTTCGGGAGTGTGATATAACTCAAATTCCATGTTAATGATCAAATTTGAAAAGTAATTTTCCAATTTTAATTGATTGAAAATCAATATCTAATAGAATTATTCATAATTAGCCTAAATTTATAACAATATGTTACTCAATTAAATTTATACAATTTTTGAAAATGAAATTTTCTAGAATTCAGCTGAAATGTATAAAATTACATATATTTTACAATTGTGCAATCAATTTCTAACAAAATTATCTATAATTACTAAGAAATTTATAAAATTATATTAGTAATAACTTTGCTAAATAAAATTTTCTACAATTTTTCATAATTATCATTATTTTTCATAAGGTATAATTATCTACGATTACTCAGAAATTTGTAAACTTAAACAGCTCAAATATGATCTGAATTTAGCAGATATACTTAGTTTGAATTTGACAAACTTTATGTGAATTTGCCAAATTTGGTCTGTATTTGTTTCGAAAGCACTCATTTAATTAAAATGATGATTAAAATGATCAAATTTGAAAAGTAGTTTTCCAATTTTGATTGATTCATTAAAATGAATGAAACTTTCTGCAATTTTGCGTCAAATTCGAATAAAATTATCTAAATATAAGGAGAAATTTATAAAATTATATTACTCAGTCAAATTTTCTACAATTTTGAAATCAATTTCTGATAGAATTATCTATAATTATTAAGAAATTAAAAAAATTATATTAGTAACTTTACTGAATCATTTTTTTTACAATTTTTCAATCATATTTAATAAGTATAATTATCTACAATTACTCAGAAATTTGTAAACTTAAACAACTCAAATGTGATCTGAATTTACCAGATATACTTGATGTGAATTTGCCAAATTTGGGCGGTATTTGTTTCGAAAACACTTAAATTACATATTACATATCAAATTTGAAAAGTAGTTTTCCAATTTTAATGATTTCAATCAAATAAATTAATATTTCTGCATTATTTCGTCAAAATCGAATGAAATTATCTAAATTTAACAAGAAATTTATAAAATAATATTACTGAATCAAATTTTCTACAATTTTGAAAACAATATCTAATAGAATTATGCAAAATTAAGCCGAAATTTGTAATATCATGTTATTCAATGAAATTGTTACAATTTTTCTTCAATATCTAGTGAATTATCGAGAATCACTGAGAAATTTATAAATAATATCAATGAATGAAATTTTCTTGAATTTTTTGTCAATATCTAATGTAATTTTCTAGAATGCAGAAGAAATGTATAAAATTATATTACTAAATCAAATATTTTACAATTTTGCAATCAATTTCTGACATAATTACTAAGAAATTTATAAAATTATATTAGTAACTTTTAATTTAAAATTTGACAAAGTTTAAGTATTAAATAAGGGAGCAAATCATACACTTAACTTTCTCAATTGACAAGTATAGGATAGCTATTACTGAAATTTCTGAAAATTTATTATTTGCAAATTTGATATTAGATTCGTGTACAGTACACCTGAAACTAATTCTCCTAATAATTTGACAAAATTTCAATATTAAATAAGGGAGCAAATCATACACTTAACTTTCTCAATTGACAAGTATGGGTTAGCTATTACTGAAATTTCTGAAAATTAATTATTTGCAAATTTGATATTAGATTTGTGTACAGTACACCTAAAACTAATTCTCCTGAAAATTTGACAAAATTTCAGTATTAGTTAAGGGAGCAAATCAAACACTCAACTTTCTCAATTGACAAGTATGGGTTAGCTATTACTGAAATTTCTGAAAATTTATTATTTGCAAATTTGATATTAAATTCATGTACAGTACACCTGAAACTAATTCTCCTAAACATTTGACAAAGTTTCAATAGTAAATAAGGGAGCAAATCAAACACTTCCATTTCTCAATTTACAAGAATGGGTTAGCTATTACTGAAATTTCTGAAAATTTATTATTAGCAAATTTGATAAAAGATTTCGGGTACAGTACACTTGAAACTAATTCTCCTGCGAATTTGACAAAGTTTCAGTATTAAATAAGGGAGCAAATCAAACACTTCTCAATTGACAAGTATGGGTTAGCTATTACTGAAATTTCTGAAAATTTATTATTTGCAAATTTGATAAATTATTCGTGTACAGTACACTTAAAACTAACTCTCCTGAGAATTTGAGAGAGTTTTAGTATTTAATAAGGGAGCAAATCAAACACTTAACTTTGTCAATTGACAAGTATGGGTTAGCTATTACTGAAATTTCTGAAAATTTATTATTTGCAAATTTGATATTAGATAGAAGTACGGTACACCTGAAACTAATTCTCCTGTAAATTTGACAAAATTTCAGTATTAGTTAAGGGAGCATATCAAACACTTAAGTTTCTGAATTGACAAGTATGGGTTAGCTATTACTGAAATTTCTGAAAATTCATTATTTGCAAATTTGATATTAGATTCGTGTACAGTATACCTGAAACTAGTTCTCCTAAAAATTTGACAAAGTTTCAGTACTGAATAAGGGAACAACTCAAAAACTTAACTTTCTCAATTGACAAGTATGGGTTAGCTATTACCGAAAAATCTGAAATTTCATTATTTGCAAATTTGATATTAGATAGAAGTAAGGTACACCTAAAACTAATTCTCCTGTGTATTTGACACAATTTCAGTATTAGTTAACGGAGGATATCAAACACTTAACTTTCTCAATTGACAAGTATGGGTTAGCTATTACTGAAATTTCTGAAAATTTATTATTTGCAAATTTGATTATAGATTCGTGTACAGTACACCTGAAACTAATTCTCCTGAAAATTTGACAAAGTTTCAGTATTAAATAAGGGCGCAAATCAAACACTTAACTTTGTCGATTGACAAGTATGGGTTAGCTATTACTGAAATTTCTGAAAATTTATTATTTGCAAATTTGATATTAGATTCGTGTACAGTAGACCTGAAACTAATTCTCCTAAAAATTTGATAAAGTTTCAATAGTAAATATGGGAGAATATCAAACACTTCAATTTCTCATTTGACAAGTATGGGTTAGCTATTACTGAAGGTTCTGAAAATTTATTATTTGCAAATTTTATATTAGATTCGTGTATAGTAGACCTGACACTAATTCTCCTGATAATTTGACAAAGTTTCAATATTAAATAAGGGAGCAAATCAAACACTCAACTTTCTCAATTGACAAGTATGGGTTAGCTATTACTGAAATTTCTGTAAATTTATTATCTGCAAAATTGATAAAAGATTCGTATACAGTACACTTGAAACTAATTATACTGAGAATTTGACAAAGTTTCAGAAGTAAATAAGGGAGCAAATCAAAAGCTTAACTTTCTCAATTGACAAGTATAGGTTAGCTATTACTGAAATTTCTGAAAATTCATTATTTGCAAATTTGATATTAGATTTGTGTACAGTAGACCTGAAACTAATTCTCCTAAATATTTGACAAAGTTTCAGTATTGAATAAGGGAGCAATTCAAAAACTTAACTTTCTCAATTAACAAGTATGGGTTAGCTATTACTGAACTTTCTGAAAATTCATTATTTGCAAATTTGATATTAGATAGAAGTACGGTACACCTAAAACTAATTCTCCTGTAAATTTGACAAAATTTCAGTATTAGTTAAGGGAACATATCAAACACTTAACTTTCTCAATTGACAAGTATAGGTTAGCTATTACTGAAATTTCTGAAAATTTATTATTTGCAAATTTGATATTAGATTCGTGTACAGTACACTTAAAACTAATTCTCCTGAGAATTTGACAAAGTTTCAGTATTAAATAAGGGAGCAAATCAAACACTTAATTTTCTCAATTAACAAGTATGGGTTAGCTATTACTGAAATTTCTGAAAATTTATTATTTGCTAATTTGATATTAGATTCGTGTACAGTACACCTGAAACTAATTCTCATGAAAATTTGACAAAGTTGCAGTATTAAATTAGGGAACAAATCAAACACTTAACTTTCTCAATTAACAAGTATGGGTTAGCTATTACTGAATTTTCTGAAAATTCATTATTTGCAAATTTGATATTAGATAGAAGTACGGTACACCTGAAGCTAATTCTCCTAAAAATTTGACAAAGTTTCAGTATTGAATAAGGGAGCAAATCAAACACTTAACTTTCTCAATTGACAAGTATGGGTTAGCTATTACTGAAATTTCTGAAAATTTATTATTTGCAAATTTGATATTAGATTCGTGTACAGTACACTTAAAACTAATTCTCCTGAGAATTTGACAAAGTTTCAGTATTAAATAAGGGAGAAAATCAAACACTTAACTTTCTCAATTAACAAGTATGGGTTAGCTATTACTGAAATTTCTGAAAATTTATTATTTGCAAATTTGATATTAGATTCGTGTACAGTACACCTGAAACTAATTCTCATGAAAATTTGACAAAGTTGCAGTATTAAATTAGGGAGCAAATCAAACACTTAACTTTCTCAATTGACAAGTATGGGTTAGCTATTACTGAAATTTCTGAAAATTTATTATTTGCAAAATTGATAAAAGATTCGTGTACAGTAGACCTGAAACTAATTCTACTAAAAATTTGACAATGTTTCAATAGTAAATAAGGGAGCAAATCAAACACTTCAATTTCTCAATTGACAAGTATGGGTTAGCTATTACTGAAATTTCTGAAAATTTATTATTTCCAAATTTGATATTAGATTCGTGTACAGTACACCAACTAAATCAAATTTCCTACAATTTTTCATTGATATTTAATAAGTATAATTATTTACAATTACTCAGAACTTTGTAAAATGAAACAACTCAAATGTGATCTGAATTTACTAGATATACTTAATCTGAATTTGACAAAATTGATGTGAATATTCCAAATTTGGGCTGTTTGTTTCGAAAACACTTAAATTCTACATTAATGATCAAATTTAAAAAGTAGTTTTCCAATTTTAATTAATTCATTAACATGAATTAAATTTTCTTAAATTTTTCGTCAATATCGAATGAAATTATCTAAATTTAAGAAGAAATTTATAAAATTATATTACTGAATCAATTTTTCCACAATTTTGAAATTAGTATCTAATAGAATTATCTAGAATAACTAAGAAATTTATTAAAAAATTTAATGAATTAAATTTTCTAGATTCTTTCATCAATTTGAATTGAAAATATGTAGAATTAAACATAGAATATTAAACATATCATATTTTACTGTCTTTAGTAAATCAAATATTTTAGAATTCAATGAATATTTAAAACAACTTTTTTTTTTTAATTATGACAATAGTTCATATTTGCTCTAATTTTCAATGATTATCTTAACGATTTTTCTAGGAAGACTCAAGAAGTTTGAATTGCATCAAATTTTCAAGCATGTCAATGAAAATGTTATTGCTGTTTTTGAACTGTTCTTGCATTTTCCACAAATGTATTCAATTCAATAATTATTTCGTATTAAGACATTGTACAGAACGCTTCCAAAATTATATAAATATCATGAAATATCCAAGAATATTTAACAAAACTAGAGAAAAGATGAACATATTTGAAAAAAATAATTAGTTTTGTTAAATATTCTTGGATATTTCATTCTTATTTCATATTTCATTCTTAATGATTTTTCTAGGAAGAATCTAAAAATTTGAAATTGTATGTTATTTTCAAAAATTCAATGAAAATGTTATTGCAGATTTAGAAACTTTCACGCAAACGAAATTTTCGTGCATTTTCCACTAAAAGCTTAATACACGGTCCGTCAGCTCTCATTTACCGACAAGTGTTGTCGCCAAGTTCAGAAATAACCTAACCAAACCTTGCTCAACAGAGCCGTAATAAAGTGGCAAAGAAAGTGCGCTTTTTCAGACATTCAAAACCTAATTTAATAGCATATTAAGCTATGAACGATATTATTGCAGGCTTCTATGGGTTAGGTTGGATTAGGTAAAGTTAGGTTAGGTTAGGTTAGGTTAGGTTGGGTAGGTTAGGCTACAGCAGTACTCGAAATTCATTTTTCCAATTTTTTGGGAACAATAATACCTGATGTAAGCACTTCATCGTCGGTGAATGATTAATTTGACAAAATTAATTTGTATGAAGACTTTTGTTGAAATATGTCTTTAATGGAGTTTCAATTATAACTGAATTATTGCTTTAGAAACACGACACCCATTCATTGTTGTACCACCATTATTAAAGTTTCCCTCATATCACATATTTATTGTTGCAGTTTCTAGTTTACACGTAAAGGTCGCATAGGTTTTTAGACCGCGCTCACTTAAAACTTCTGAACTGTAATTATTATTTTCTGGTATCATGGTAATGATTATTTTCTACAACGTACAGTTCTTAATTTCCACAACTCAAATAAAACTCACAGGTAGTATAATTCTTTTGCTGGTTAGAATGGTGCGTTTAAACAAATCTAATATAGTAAGGTTTATTTTCTACAACGTGCAGTTCTTAATTTCCATAACTCAAATAAAGCTCACACGTAGTATAATTCTTGTGATGGTTAGAATGGTGAATTTAAACAAATCTAATATAGTAGTTTTTCATCAATCATAGAGAGTCAATCATTTTATTCTTCGCGCACGTTTAAGTGATTAATTCTACGTGCGTAAATTATTTATTACGTACATGTCACTAAAGTAATGAATACCACAATTTTGGAGCGTGGCAACAAATTTTGTAAGTGTATCCATTGTCGTTCTGAACTTTGCATTGAATCCGTTATAACATTAACTTCACATAAAATCCTCCATAAATCAATAATCATATTGTTAGATGACAATCACGTACGTATCGAAGATTATTCGCGCATATATTTGCAAAAAAAAAATTGTAGTGCACTTATTGATGATTAATCATCCACCTGTGGATAGATAATTGTACACTTGCCAACATTACCGTGCACGTGCCAATGATTTGTTACGGTTAGTGATTCATTGTGCACCCGTCAGAGATCATTAATGCATTTGAAGGATGATTAATCATCCACCTATGCATGGTAAATTGAACACTTGCCGGAATTTAAACCCGCACGTGCCAATGATTAATTACGGTTGGTGATTCATGTGCACGTGTCACAGATTTTGAATGCATTTGAAGGATGATTAATCAGCCACCTGTGCATGGTTAATTGAACACTTGGCGGCATTAAACCGCGCACGTGCCAATGATTTATTACGGTTAGTGATTCATTGTGCACGTGTCAGAGATCATTCATGCATTTGAATGATGATTAATCATCCACCTGTGCATGGTTAATTTAACATATGCCAGCATTAAACCGAGCACGTGCCAATGATTTATTGCGGTTGGTGATTCATTGTGTACGTGCCAGAGATAAATAATGCATTTGAAGGATGATTAATCTTCCACCGGTCCATGGTTAAATGAACACTTGCCAGAATTAACCCCGCACGTGTTAATGATTTATTACGGTTGGTGATTCATTGTGCTCGTGTCAGGGATTATTAATGCATTTGAAGGATGATTAGTCATCCACCTATGCATGGTTAATTAAACACTTGCCGTCAAATCGAGCACGTGCCAATGATTTATTACGGTTGGTGATTTATTGTGCATGTGTCAGAGATTATTAATAGATTTGAAGGATGATTAATCATCCACCTGTGCATAGTAAATTGAACTCTTGCCGGAATTAAAACGCGCACGTGCCAATGATTTATTACGGTTGGTGATTCATTGTGCACGTGTCAGGGATTATTAATGCATTTAAAGGGTAATTAATCATCCACCTGTGCATGGTTAATTGAACACTTGAAGGCATTAAACCCCGCACGTGCCAGTGATTTATTACGGTTGGTGATTCAGGTGCACGTGTCGGAGATTATGAATGCATTTGAAGGATGATTAATCATTTACCTGTGAATGGTTAATTGAACACTTGCCGACATTAACCCGCGCACGTGCCAATGATTTATTATGGTTGGTGATTCATGTGCACGTGTCAGAGATTAAGAATGCATTTGAAGGATGATTAATCATTTACCTGTGCATGGTTAATTGAACACTTGCCGACATTAACCCGCGCACGTGCCAATCATTTATTACGGTTGATGATTCATTCTGCACGAGTCAGAGATTATTAATGCATTTGAAGGATGATTAATCATCCACCTGTGCATAGGTAATTAAACACTTGCCGGCATTTAACCGCGCACGTGCCAATGATTTATAACGGTTGGTGATTCATTGTGCACGTGTCAGAGATCATTAATGCATTTGAAGGATGATTAATCATCCACCTGTGCATGGCTAGTTAAACACTTGCCGGCATTAAACCGCGCACGTGCCAATGATTTATTACGGTTGATGATTAATTGTGCACGTGTCAGAGATTATTAATGCATTTGAAGGATGATTAATCATCCACCTGTGCTTGGTTAATTGAGATTATTAATGCACGTCTTGACGATTCAATGTTATTTGATGTGTACTAGTAATTAATGGCACACTTGCCGACATTAAACTGGGCACGTGTCTCCGATTTATTACGGTTGGTGATTTATTGTGCACGTATCAGAGATTATTAATAGATTTGAAGAATGATTAATCATCCACCTATGCATGGCATGTCAGAGATTATTAATACATGTGAAGGATGATTAATCATCCACCTGTGCATGGTTAATTGAACTCTTGCCGGAATTAAACCGCGCACGTGCGCGGTTTATTAAGGTTGATGATTCATATGCACGTGTCAGAGATTATTAATGCATTTGAAACATGATTAATCATCTATGTGTACATGGTTAATTGAGATTATTAATGCACGTTTGGACGATTCAATGTTATTTGATGTGTACTAGTAATTAATGGCACACTTGCCGACATTAAACTGAGCACGTGTCACCGATTTATTACGGTTGGTGATTTAGTGTGCACGTGTCAGAGATTATTAATAGATTTGAAGAATGATTAATCATCCACCTATGCATGACATGTCAGAGATTATTAATACATGTGAAGGATGATTAATCATCCACCTGTGCATGGTTAATTGAACACTTGCCGACATTAAACCGCGCACGTGCCAATGATTTATTAGGGTTGGTGATTCATTGTGCACGTGTCAGAGATCATTCATGCATTTGAAAAATGATTAATCAGCCACCTGTGCATGGTTACTTGAACACTTGCCAGCATTAAACCTCGCACGTGCCAATGATTTATTACGGTTGGTGATTCATTGTGCACGTATCAAAGAGTATTAATGCATTTGAAACATGATTAATAATCCACGTTTGCATTGAGATTTTTTATGCACGTGTTGACGATTTAATGTAATTTCATGTGTACTAGTGATTATTGGCACACTTGCCGACATTAAACTGCGCACGTGTCACCGATTTATTTCTGTTGGCGATTCATTGTGCACGTTTCAGATATTATTCCTACACGTGTTCATGATTCGATGATATTTGCAGTGCACTAGTAACCCAGCCAGTCCATAATTAATGGCACACTTGGTGGTGTTAAACCACTCACGTGTCGATTTGATCACGCAGGGTTGGTGATTAATTGTGCACGTGTCAGAGATTAATTCTTGAATGAGTCGATGATTCAACGCACGTGTCTCGCTAAGTGGTTTGAATAACAAAACGCTATTCATCTTAGAATCATAACTACTTGCATTATTAAGACTTTATACGCATATATATATATATATATATATATATAAGAATCATCGTATAAGTGGCATTTAATCCCTGGAAGAGTCGGTGATTCAATGGCGAAATAAATTGAATAACAAAATGCTAATCCATTTTGGAATCATCATCGTATAAGTGGCATTTAATCCCTGAATGAGTGGCTCATTCAATGGCGAAATACTTTGAATAACAAAATACCAATTCATTTTGGAATCATCATCGTATAAGTGGCATTTAATCCCTGGATGAGTCGGTGATTCAATAGCGAAATACTGTGAATAACAAAATGCTTATTCATTTTGGAATCACGTCGTATAAGTGGCATTTTATCCCTGGATGAGTCAGCGATTCAATGGCGTTATTCTTTGAATAACAAAATACTAATTCATTTTGGATTCATCATCGTATAAGTGGCATTTAATCACTGAATGAGTGGCTGATTCAATGGCGAAATACTTTGAATAACAAAATACCAATTCATTTTGGAATCATCATCGTATAAGTGGCATTTAATCCCTGGATGAGTAGGTGATTCAATGGCGAAATACCTTGGATAACAAAATACCAATTCATTTTGGAATCATCATCGTATAAGTGGCATTTAATCCCTGGATGAGTCGGTGATTCAATGGCTTAATACTTTGAATAACAAAATACTAATTCATATTGGAATCATCATCATATAAGTGGCATTTAATCCCTGGATAAGTCAGTGATTCAATGGCGTAATACTTTGAATAACAAAATACTAATTCATTTTGGAATCATCATCGTATAAGTGGCATTTAATCCCTGGATGAGTAGGTGATTCAATGGCGAAATACCTTGAATACCAAAATGCTAATTCATTTAGGAATCATAGCTACTAGCATTATCACGACTTTATACGCATACATATATAAAAATCATCGTGTAAATGGTATGGATATTGGTTTAATCCACTTACCTTTACATACGTTTTATATTGTATTTCTACATTTTTAACAATTATAACTGAATCCATTATGACGATTTTGTTAAAAATAACTCACTAATTGTATCAATAATTCACATCGAACGGCTTACACGTGTATGCAATGCTTATATTTTCTGTTTTACGAACTCGAATAAATTGAACTAATAAAAATACACATGGTTGGTAAATTATGCATCATTCTGGTTATTAATTCATGATATTTAACTGACATTGCATAAAATTACAACAATTTATTTATTTGATAAATAACAATGCATTTGGTTACGTCCAAAATATCTAATTATACACCTAAATAAATAAAAATTTATTGATCTTATAAATAATATGTAGTTATGCGCTCAACTGTAGTCGATGTATGAAATACTGTGTTTTGTGCAGTGCACCGCTTTAAAATTTCAGCAAGAAGCGAAGTGTGATAAATAATTTAGTTAGAGGGAATAATATTGATAATAATATTAAATAATCACTATCGCGATAGTGATTAATGGAAAGTACATGTAATTACAAAAACGTAAATAATTTATGTTTGTTGTTAAGATTATATATATTTTTATTTACTATGAATAGTCTACTATGTCACATAGTATGAAATATACTATGTCACATATGGCTATGATTATGTCTTAAATTATAAATAAAACAAGTTATTATTATAGGGTCACTCATTGTTTTACAGTAATGTTATTATTGATATTTTAATTTTTATATAAATTTATAATATTTATTATTTACAATTTTACTTTTTTTTACTTCATATTTATCTTTTTTAAATATAATTGAATTTCCATTCAATTTTACAATTGAATTGTGTAATAATTAATTACTACATCATTTATATGTGTGCCGTCAGTTTTAAATAACTTAAAGCTGGTTATTAATAGCTTAAAACAATAATGATTTTAATGATATTAACGTAGTATATGGTTTTATTTATATTTTTACTCTATTTCCCAGTGCATTTAAACTATCATTAATAAATAATAATAATAATATTGAATTCTTCATATGGAGCTACAATTGAAGGCCCAGGCCTTATTTTATCTATAAGTTCAAGAAAGTGGTGTCAACTTTTCCAACTAGTTCCAATGAAATGATGACGAAAAAGACTTAGGAAAAATCTATTTAAATTATTTGCTTGTATCCTAGGAAACATATCACCAAGGTTGCTCAACATTTTTGATTTGCATCTTGGACAGATTATCAAAATTATCAATTACATCTATTAGTATCCAGTGTCAAAGTTAACATCACTTGCTAGAAAGCTCTAAATAAAAACAAAAGACGTAACGTTGCTCTTGAACAAGATGAAATTATTGGAATTTTATTTTTAAGTAAAAAAGCTTAAATAATTTTAAAAGACGACAAGACCTTGTAGAGTTTAATATTTAATGTTAAAAAGAGAAGAATAAAAACGATTTATTATTATAGAATCACTTTTTTTTTCTATTTTTAACATTAAATATTAAACTCTATAGGGTCTTCTCGTCTTTTGAAATTATTTAAGCTTATTTAAAAATAAAATTCTAATAATTTCATCTTGTTCAAGAGCAACGTTGCATCTTGTTTTTTTTAATTGAGAGCTTTTTAGCAAGTGATGTAAACTTTGACACTGGATACTAATAGATGTAATTGATAATTTTGATAATCTGTCCAAGATGCAAATCAAGAATGTTTTGCAACCTTGATGAAAAGCTTCCTTGGATACTACTAGCAAGTGATGTAAACTTTGACACTGGATAAATGTAATTGATAATTTTGATAATCTGTCCAAGATGCAAATCAAACATGTTTTGCAACCTTGGTGAAAAGTTCCCTAGGATACAACTAGCAAGAGATGTCAACTTTGACACTGGATACTAATAGATGTAATTGATAATTTTGATAATCTGTCCAAGATGCAAATCAAAAATGTTTTGCAACCTTGATGAAAAGTTTCCTAGGATACAACTAGCAAGTGATGTCAACTTTGACACTGGGTAGATGTAATTGATAATTTTGATAATCTGTCCAACATGCAAATCAAAAATGTTTTGCAACCTTGGTGAAATGTTTACTAGGATACAAACAAATAATTTAACTAGATTTTTCCAAATGTCATTTTTGTCATTATTTCATTGGAACTAGTTGGAAAAGTTGACACCACTTTCTTGAACGCTCTGTTAGTGTAACTTTTTTTAAATATTCCTATCTTTGTACACCAGTTTACTCTTTTAAATGTTACCAGTTAGCAATATTTCTGTAGATACCTGCGCCAATTTCAACAATTACAAAAGTTAAATCCATCAAATTTTGAAGCATAACCGAAAAAAATGTTACGCCGGACAATTCTAATAACAATCAGTGTACTGTGTAGTGCAGAACTCCTTACACCTAACTACAATCTTCTGCTCTCACCACACCACTTCAACTACCTGAAACGTTTCATCTCCAACTACGAAGACTTCTCCTTCGTGGTTCACATGGAGTCTGAGAGTTTTGATACTTCCGAGCACCTTCTTCGCATAATCTCGTCGAATCTAACATGCACAAGCCCTTACAACGCCGAATCCATAGGCTATGGGGACCTATTAAAACCGCCAGGCAACAAATTCGTTCACATAGTGCTGCTGAGGAACCCTTGGAAATTCCAGCCATTCATCATGAAGCACAAAAACATATTGCTGTACGATGTGGCATTGTTTCTGGTTTTCGATGGTAGAGCATTGGTAACCAGCATGAAACCGTTTTGGCACATGGACAATCTGCGCCCAGCTGGGAGGGTTATAATTATAGATATGAGCAAAGTTGGTGATGTAGTTACCTATAGGAGTTGCTTTTATTGCGGAGAAATCAGTCAGAAGTTGATGGAGTTGGAAGCTGATTATAATATGGTTAAGGTACTACCTGGGAGTTTTGAACACCTCAATGGTCACCTGTTTCGTATAGGCTACATGGACTTCTTCCCTCACATGTACTGCACTCAATACACACCTAAAATCATTGGCGACAGGAAGTTTAGGCAATGTGTAAAGTTTGGTGGAGGTGAGGCCAAGATGGTGCAGATTCTCGCTGCCGCACTAAACTTCACCTTTGAATTCCTGTATGAGTATGACAATGCTCCTGCAGCAATTCTGCAGAACTTAGTGGATAAAATCACAGATTTTGCAATTGGTGGTATATCTGTGACGCAACAGCGCGCTCTCCTAGTAAACTACACCTCAACATTGCGCGTGGAAGACTACACAGTGCTTTACGTGCACAAACACTCCTTCTTGGACCAATTCGTGCTCTTCGCCAAACCGTTCCAACCATCACTTTGGTTGCTGCTGTGGGTCGTATTCTCCGCGATGACGCTCTTCATACGCTTCTTCATTCTGAACGACGAGGCTAAGAGTAAGATGACGGTCTCGCAAACCTTCTTTGTAAGTCCCAACCAACCGACGACCAAAACCACTCCGGATTCCTCTCTGTGTTTCAGCTATGCGTCAAGTCCATCATCGAGCAGAGCGAGGCAAGGATCAACACAGGGCTCTTCAAGACGAAGTGGGCGCCGTTTTTGGTGTTCTTCGCCCTCCTCTTCGCCTGCATGGAGGTCAACACTGCCTACAAGAGCAAACTGGCGTCAATCTTCGTCAGACCGCCACACACGGAACCAGGGTCAGCAGAGGAGCTCATCAACGAAGGGTACCAGATATCTGTGGACGAGGAACGGCTGGGGTTCTACTCGGAGATGTTGAGTGACTCGGATCCGCTTTTGATATTCCTCAAGAAGTAAAAACCAATAATTATTAGTATTATTATTATCATTAAGGTTTCTCATATTAAGGTTTTCTCTTTGCCAAACTGAGAAAAACCAAAGCGGAGATATTGAGTGAAACGGATCTGCTTTTGATATTCCTCAAGAAGTAAAAACCAATAGTTATTACTATTATTACTATCACTTAGGTTTCTCATATTAAGGTCATTTCTTTACCAAACTACCAATTTCTACCCCAAACACTAATTGTTATTCTCCTTGAAATATAAAGCTTGAAAACATATTTTACGAATGTTACAATATCATTTTTGTCTCTATTAGGAAAGGCGTGATAGTTGAAGGTATATGCAAGCAGGTGACCTACCTTACACATCACGGTGCTTCAATGATGAACGAGCTGGTGGTTCTCCAGTACTACCTTCGGTACGTCTGCCCAGACCAGCTCTTCCCCAAAGAGCCAATCAAAAACTATAATCCTGAGAAGTTGAGGATCACCAGTAAACCGATACGCTCAAATCCTCACGCTTGGATCTTGCAGCCTGCCGTACCTTTCTGGAAAGCTTTTGACGCACTCATCGGGAGGCTTAAGAATGGTAAGCTGGTAATGAGGCTTGATACGTTTTCCTGATGATGTGTTTTTAGGTGGGTTTTTGGATAAGTGGACGAAGGACGCTTTAAGGGACATAGATACCTTCAGGACCATACCCTACAGCAAGAACAATTTTCCCGAGGAATATGATACTGGGTTGAACACGTACAGCTCAAGCTTCTTGGTGTATGGGATTGGAAATATTATCGCTTTGGTTGTGTTTATTGGGGAGCAGGTTTCTTATAAACTGAAGAAGCGTAAAATTCAAAAATCGAAGATGTATGCACATTAAAAAAATACATCAAATTTGATTTACTATGTCTATATTAATTATTGGAAATAATCTAAGAATTACAATATGAAATGTATATATTACTAATAACTATTACCACTATAAATGCTATTTAAGGAGTTGCCTAATATGATAATTACTGAAAATAATGGTTTATAACTGTGTTCACTGACATATACACCACTAATTTTTCAAATATACACAACCTAATTTTGCTAATCAACTTAATAATATTATGTTAAGTTGCTATCATTTCTTCCATAGACCATGTTCTAATTCTGTTCAATATGCTCGTAGTAATTGCTTATTCAGGTTTACCATATTTTGCTTTCAATTTATCGCAATTTCTTCTACTATTTATCTTCAATTTTTTTCTAGCATCCTTGTATTGATTAGGTGAAAACACATACAGGTTACTTTGTTAGTATCACTTAGATTTATTTAGTAGTGACTACAGTTTCGACACCATAACAGTTCAATATCAAAATTACTGAAAATAATGGTTTGTAACTGTATTCACTGACATATACACCACCAATTTTTCAAATATTCACAATCTAATCTTGCTAATCTACATAATAATATTCTGTTAAGTTGCTATCATTTCTTCCATAGACCATCTTCTAATTCTCTTGAACATGCTGATAGTAATTGTTAATTCAGGTTTACCATATTTTGCTTTCAATTGATCGCAATTTCTTCTTTTATTCATCTTCAATTTTGTTTTCTAGCATCCTTGTATTGATTAGGTAAAATACACATATTGGCTACTTTGTTAGTATCACTTAGATTTATTTAGTAGTGACTAGAGTTTCGACACCTTAACGAATCATTATCAAACTTACAATGTAAGTTCATTACACTTACATTACAACTTACAACTTACATTGTAAGTTTGATAATGCCCCGTTAAGGTGTCGAGACTATAGTCACTACTGAATCAATCTAAGTGATACTTACAAAGTAACCTGTGTGTGTTTTTTACCCATTTCACAATGTATCACAAAGTAGAGCTGTCAAGCGTTACTCATTTTGTATTAATTGTTTTCATGTTTTCCATTTACACATAACTTTTACCTATCTTTCAATTAATTATGACATTCTAATAAGAACCTTAATATTTAGTCACTGCTTCTTTCAATTTATAATTCTTCCATTTGCTAGATTTAATTCTAATATCCTTATAATTACTATTTTACTTTTCACACATAATTTTTGTGATGGTTCTACAGTAATTACGTAATAATGTCTTCTACCTTTTTACTTTTCTACTTTTCATCAATACCATACCATACCATTCATACCATACAGTAACCATACATAAATTGCTTAATTATTTTCTCCAACCTCCTCTACGTTTGTTCCCCTTTCTTTCATATGTTGTCACCTTTCTGGTATCTTCTTCCACCTTCACCATATCTTAGTGGCCCCCTATCACCCTTTGCTTCTACGAAAATTGTAGTCATTACTTCCTAAATTTTCCCATCTTCCTTTTCCTTTTAGCCTGCCACTTCTTGTAGCGATGTACCAATAGCTCTCCTATAAACAAGTAGATCCTGTACTGTAAAACATCAAACCTTGGTGTTTTAGTACATTAGTTAGAAGCCATCCGTTATCATGCGAAATCTTGCCATGTTTGAGGCCTTCATTAAGATATGGATTAGCATGTATTAGTTGTAGAATAATAGGATAAATTGGCAGGTCTAAAATTAGTTGTATTAAAGAAAATCTGTACTGTAAAACATTAAACTTTGATGTTTTAGTGCATTAGTTAGAAGCGATCTGTTATCATATCAAACCTTGCCATGTTTGAGGTCTTCATTAAAATATGGATTAGCATAGATATGTTGTAGAATACAAAACCTTGGCAAATACTTGCGCTTTATCGTATCAACATGTAGCATAGAAGAATGTGGTACATACATATAGTGTGTACCACAATACATATTGAAACTACTTATGAACTTATAAGACAGATATAATTTATTCTATAAAATCAGGAATATTGCCCATAATCACATTCTTCAACTTATGTACGCCAAGGTTTCATATTTAACACTACAGATTTTCAACACTTTAGTTAATTTTAGACTGCCAAGGTTTTCTCTCATAATCTACTAATATAAGAGGAAACCTTGGCAGGTATAAAATTAACCAAATTGTAGAAAATCTGTAGTGTAGAATATGAAACCTTTGCATAGATTAGTTAAAGAATATGGTACTTAAGAAGTCATCAGTTATCTTGTAGAATATAAAACCTTATCATGATAAGTTTGTTGTGTAAGATATGAAACTTGAGTTGATAATATGAAACATTGGCATAATATAAAACCTAGGCAGATTTAATATATTCTATAAAATAAGGGATACTGCAGTTGCTCTGAGCAATATAAAACCTTGACAGATGGTTCTAAGGTTCCGCTATACTAGTTTCTGTATATATTGAAACACCTTATAAAAGACTGATATAATTTATTCTATAAAATTAGGAATTTTGCCCATGATCAGTTGCTGTGTGTAACATAAAACCGTGATAGATGGTTCTAAGGTTGCGCTATTCTAGTTTCCATAAACATTAAAACACCTTATATCTGTCTTACAAGGCAGATATAATATATTCTATAAAATCTAGAATATTGCCCATAATTAGTTGTTTTTTGTAACTTAAAACCTTGACATATGGTTCTAAGGTTTCGCTATTCTAGTTTCTATAAATATTGAAATAACTTATAAGACAGATACTTATAAGACATAATTTATTCTATAAAATCAGGAATATTACCCATAATTAGTTTAAATTAGTCACATTAATTGCTCTTGTCACATTAAAACTTGACAGATGGTTCTAAGGTCTCGCTATTCTAGTTTCTATAAATATTAAAACACCTTATAAAAGACAGATATGATTTATTCTATAAAATTAGGAATATTGCCCATGATCAGTTGCTGTATGTAACATAAAACCGTGATAGATGGTTCTAAGGTTGCGCTATTCTAGTTTCCATAAATATTAAAACACCTTATATCTGTCTTATAAGACAGATATAATATATTCTATAAAATCAGGAATATTGCCCATAATCAGTTGTTTTTTTGTAACGTAAAACCTTGACAGACGGTTCTAAGGTTTCGATATTCTAGTATCTATAAATATTGAAACATCTTATAAGACATATATAATTTATTCTATAAAATCAGGAATATTTCCCGCAATCAGTTGCTCTCTGTAATATAAAACCTTGACACATGGATCTAAGGTTTCGCTATTCTAGTTTCTATAAATATTGAAACACCTTATTTCTGTCTTATAAGGCAGTTATAATAAATTCTATAAAATCAAGAATTTTGCCAATTAGTTGTTTTTTGTAACATAAAACCTTGACATATGGTTCTAAGGTATCGCTATTCTAGTTTCTATAAATATTGATACAACTTATAAGACAGATACTTATAAGACATAATGTATTCTATAAAATCAGGAATATTGCCCATAATTAGTTTAAATTAGTCACATTCATTGCTCTTGTCACATTAAAACTTGACAGATGGTTCTAAGGTTTCGCTATTCTAGTTTCTATAAATATTGAAACACCTTATAAGACAGATATAATTTATTCTATAAAATCAGGAATATTTCCCGCAATCAGATGCTCTCTGTAACATAAAACCTTGACAGATGGTTCTAAGGTTTCGATATTCTAGTTTCTATAAATATTGAAACACCTTGTACGACAGATATAATATGTTCTCTAGAATCAGGAATATTGCCCGCAATCAGTTGCTCTCTGTAACATAAAACCTTGACAGGTGGATCTAAGGTTTCGCTATTCTAGTTTCTATAAATGTTGAAACACCTTATATCTGTCTTATAAGACAGATAATATATATTCTATAATATCAGGAATATTGCCCATAATCAGTTGTTTTTTGTAATGTAAAACCTTGACAGATGGATCTAAGGTTTCGATATTCTAGTTTCTATAAATATTGATACAACTTATAAGACAGATACTTATAAGACAAAATGTATTCTATAAAATCAGGAATATTGCCCATAATTAGTGTAAATTAGTCACATTTATTGCTCTTGTCACATTTAAACCTGACAGATGATTCTAAGGTTTCGCTATTCTAGTTTCTATAAATATTGAAAAACCTTATAAGACCTATATAATTTATTCTATAAAATCAGGAATATTTCCCGCAATCAGTTCCTCTCTGTAACATAAAACCTTGACAGATGGATCTATTCTAGTTTCTATAAATATTTAAACATATTATATCTGTCTTACAAGACAGATATAATATATTCTATAAAATCAGGAATATTGCCCATAATCAGTTGTTTTTTGTAATATAAAACCTTAACAGATGGTTCTAAGGTTTCGATATTCTAGTTTCTATAAATATTGAAACAACTTATAAGACAGATACTTATAAGACATAATTTATTCTATAAAATCAGGAATATTGCCCACAATTAGTTGCTCTTTGTCACATAAAAACTAGACAGATGGTTACAGGAATCAAATGCCGAAACTTGATCAGAGCTTCATATTATATGTTGAGATGTTATAAATCTTCAAATTTAGTCACTGCTTCTTTCAATGTAGCATTCTTCCATTTGCTAGATTTAATTCTAATAGCCTCATAATTACTATTTTACTTTTCACGCATAATTTTTGTGATGGTTCCACAGTAATTACGTAATAATGTCTTCTACCTCTTTACCTTTCTACTCTTCATCCATACCATACCATACATACCATACAGTAACCATACATAAATTGCTTAATTATTTTCTCCAACCTCCTCTGCGTTTGTTCCCCGTTCTGTTATATGTTGTCACCTTTCTTGTATCTTCTTCCACCTTCACCATACCTCAGTGGCCCCCTATCGCCCTTTGCTTTTACGAAAATTGTTGTCAATACTTCCTTATTTTTTCCCATTTTCCCCTTCCTTTTAGCCTGCCACTTCTTGTAGCGATGTACCAATAGCTCTCCTATAAACAGGTAGATAGCTGTGATATGCCCCAAATTACAAACAGTGAAGACAGGAACCAAATGTTGAAACTTGATCAGAGCTTCTCCCTCTTGTGCCTCCTCTAGAGAGGTCAGTCTTAACGTGTCGAACGCCTCGTCCTCCCATTTGTGCACGAAGCCACTCTCGTACGCCCTGACGATGATTGCGTTAATCCTGCTTTTAATTGGTAGACCCTTCCTCATGAACATCACTATGGGAAACGTGAGGATGTTCCTGTGGAAGCAGTGGATCTGAGGCTCTCCACGCTTATTGACCAAGGTTCCCATGCGGTACTTGGTGAAGAGACGCGAAGATGCCACGGCGCAGTCGCGCTTCTGGGCCGTTCTGTTGAGGCACTCCTCCATGTTCTCGCAGGTCTCCCAGCGCTTCTTCACCGGCAGCATGTCGTTGTCGTCGTCTCCACGGGTGTTGAAGTACTGCTTCGAGGAGTCGGTGAAGAGTAGCTTCAAGTTGGTTCCAAGCAGTTCCCGTGGGGTTGAGATTTGGTCTTCGTAGTCGTTCTTGGTAAGCGAGCTCGTTAGGAATGTCTGGTACAGGGTGCTCACGTAGAGCGAGCTTGTGGCCCAAAGCAGGAAGAAGAAGCGTACGGTGGTGGTTACTGGTTGAGGAGTTATCACGTTCACGGTGATCATCTGAAGGAATTTGAGGAACACGTAGAAGCCGTCTTTGTAACCTGCGTACTCGCCTTTGAGGCGCCTGCTTGCCCACACCATCATCGTAATCATGAACCCTCCAGTAGTCAACAAGGTCACCCACACTCCTAAACTGATGATGCTCATCAGCTTCTCCCAGAGCGGCTTCAACTCGGAATGTGGTACACAATACGCTAAAGCATCTTCAGTATACGTGAACGACCACTCTAGAGACGGCTTATAGAGACTAAGCGACATGAAGCCTATACCAATATCAGCCTCTTTGCGCTCAAGCATATCTAAAATACCTGTAGAAGCATTTGCTTGGGCATTGGCGTTCATGCTGAAGCTGCGATGTGTGTAACCAACAGACCCCAGATTGTGACCACCAACGCTGGACAAATTAGGAGGTGGAGGAGTCGCCCTTCTGGCAACCCCATAGTCATCGCTCTTCCCAGACATGGAGTAGCTTATACTAAAATTGGCCACCTCTGCCACCATATTTAGAAGCTTAATTTCAAAACCGTCATCGAAAATGTACTCATCTTCTGCGTTCGCCACCTTCTCGTACGGATGCATTACAAACGGCGGATAGACTAAAGTGCGAGCTTTGAAGACACACTTGTTCAAATTGTTTGGCAAATTGTGGCCAAACCAGTTTTGCGAGCCAGTGATATTGTTGTAACTGCACCCTGCTATTTTGGTAATATTCATGATGCCTTTACCACATTTGCCATCAGCGTAAGGGTACCACGTGTACACATCATGGACATCGCCAGCATCATCAACAGGAAGCAGCACGACGCCATGCAAAATATCCCAGGCCCAAAATCTTGAGATGATTCCGTACCTCACGAACTCCTCGTACTTCTTCGTGCCCACCAGAAGAAACTTTGCTGAAGGATTGAAAGCGTAGCGGTGCCCCATGAAATAGTCCAGGTTCGTGTTGACCTCCTCCACAGTGCCCACGCGAAGTATGTAGTTATCAGTCTTCTTCACGTGCATGGCCTGGATGTTGGGGCTGCGTTTCCCGTTGCTTCTGTTTCTCGCTGCTACGCCTTCTTCAGGTTTCATCGGGTCCGTCACCAAAACTGGCCAGCGCGAGATGGAGTAGATTTGGTGTAGAATCGTTCTGCTGAAGTCGTTGTTCAGTTGTGCTCCTGTGCTGTCAGTTGAGGCTATGAGAAACGTGATTGACTCGTGCTGCTTGAAGAACTTCTCAGCAGCAGTAGTCATGCACACTGCCAAAGACATCTTTATGCCTTCGTCTTCTACCAGCGATTCCAGCTTGCAATCACAGACAGGAAGGATGAATATGGCTACGATGAGAAGCATTTTGCTGCAAAAAGTTTCAGTTAATAGTTAAACAGCAACGGTCTAAAATTGTCAATTTATTGTGAAACATATACTTAGGCAATTACACTGGTCAACATAATTCTTATCCCTTTGACGTAAATAGCTGTCAAAATTTTGAGCTGATTTCAGAAACGTAAAGAAAAAATTCTAGCACATCAGGTTTTTCTGTTATTTCAATTTTTCCAAAATGTGTAACTTAATATTTTTTTTTGTGATACAAGACCGATTCCGATGATGTTTTATGGCAATACTGGATTAAATTAAGTTAAATTAAATTTCAGTTAACAGTTACCTGTATCACTTTTCTAACCTATCTTCAACTCAGTACGTGTTTTTGTAAGTAAATAGTGCAAAAACGATGAAAAATATCAACAACAAAATTACCTCCAACACATTATTTTTGCATTTCGTACTTATGCATAGTGAATACTTTCCCAAAAATGCATTTAAATTGAAGAGACGACTCTGTACGTGTTGTTGTAAGTAAATACTGCAAAAATGATGAAAAATATGCAAAAAATGGCCTCCAACACATTTTTTTGCATTTCGTACTTATGCATAGTGAATGCTTTCCCAGAAATGCATTGTCATTCGTCAACATTTGTAGACCAGTGTTATTAATTAATATTATAGTAGCTAATAACATATATGAGGAACATCAGCAAAGGATCACCAAAAGATTTACAATAATTGATCAACACAAATTCTTTTGGTGATGCTTTGCTGTTGTTCCTCATTTCTGTTGATAGTTACTACAATAATAATTAATAATTGTCTCAGTATGTTTCACAGTAAATGTACAACTTTAGACTTATTATTTTGAATAATACTTTGAATAATTGCAAAATTACATATAAAAGCAATTCACGTCAAGAACAATATAAAAGTATATGTGCCTGAGTATATGTTTCACAATAAATGTATAACTTAAGACTTATTATTTTGAATAATACTTTGAATGTTTGCAAAATTACATTTAAAAGCAATTCACGTCAAGAATAATATATAAATATAATATGTCTGAGTATATGTTCCACAATACATGTATAACTTTAGACCTATTATTTTGAATAATACTTTGAATGATTGCACAATTACATTTAAAAGCAATTCACGACAAGAACAATATAAAAAAATCGTGTTTTCATAAAATGTGTTGTTTTCGTTCAGGCAGATATTTTGATATTTTCTATAAGATCCATAAATATATTGCTTCTATGATATATCTTTCTCTAGTTGTATGTAGATATATATATATTTTTTTTCAATTTCCCAGTGTTATTAATTAATATTATAGTACCTAACAAGATATATGAGGAACAACAGCAAAGGATCACCAAAAGATTTACAATAATTGATCAACACAATTTCCTTTGTTGTTGTTCCTCTTTTCTGTTGATAGTTACTATAATAATAATTAATATATGTCTGAGTATATGTTTCACAATAAATGTACAACTTTAGACTTATTATTTTGAATAATACCTTGAATAATTGCAAAATTACATATAAAAGCAATTCACGTCAAGAACAATATAAAAATATATATGCCTGAGTATATGTTTCACAATAAATGTATAACTTTAGACTTATTATTTTGAAAAATACTTTCAATGATTGCAAAATTACATTTTAAAACAATTCACGTCAAAAACAATTTTTAAATTTCGTGTATTCTTAAAATTTTTCGTTCATCAGGCACATATTTAGATATTTTCTATAAGATTTCTAACATATATTGCTTCTATGATATATTTTTCTCCAGTATTTGTTATATCTACAGGGTGTCCGGAAAATACGTGTACAACGTTTGACGACAGACTCCTGACGTCAAAATAGGTCGATCTAAGCCGACTTAGTTATATCCAAAATTGTCTCGTTTAGCCGGTAGAGGGCGTCAAAAAAAACAAAAGTATAACAAAGTTGAAAGTATCTATTGTAAGAAACTAAGTAAAACAAAAACATTACTTAAGCAAATGTGTAAAATGACCGCCATCTTGCTGAATACACTTATTAACACTCTTTAAAAAATGATATTGGACCCTATCTAATGTCTCGGGATTATTAAAATGGTTGCCTGCATTTAAAATCCGCTGCAATAAATCATCGCGTGTGTTTACCGGAGTCTTGTAAACTTCTGTTTTAATAGCGCCCCACAAAAAGAAGTCACACATATTTAACTCAGGAGAACGTGGTGGCCATTTTACTGGTGCATCATTGCCTCTTCCAATCCATCGGTTGGGATACTGATGATGTAAGTATTGCCGAACGGCAACGGAAAAATGGGGCGGGGCACCATCATGCATATACCACATTTACCTCCGAAGTAAAATGGGCAAATTCTCCAGAAGAATTGGTAATGTGTCTTGCGAAAAATTTAAATAAATATTTCCATCTAACCTGTCTGGAATAACAATGGGACCAATAAGGTAGTGATCAATAATACCTGCCCAAATATTAATTTTAAATTGATGCTGATGATGTGCAACTTTAATGGCATGTGGATTTTCATCGGAATAAATATGTTCGTTGTGCAGATTGGTTACCCCAGATCTTGTAAAGCATGCCTCGTCAGTAAACATAATTTTTCTACAAAAATTTGGAACAAGGATTCTTTTGTTTCTAATAAATTGACAAAATGTAAGCCGCATGGGGGGATCAGTCGGTAAAAGTTCCTGGACTTTTTGTATGTGGTAAGGATGTAACAACTGTTCTCTTAAAACCTCATTGACAATCGTTTTAGGAACATTTAACTCACGTTCTAAGAGACGGGTACTGGTACTTGGTTCTTCTTCAACTCTTTCCAGAATCATCTCTTCTGTTTCCACAGTTCGAGTTGTTCGCATACGACCCCTGCCTTCAAACTTTTTCTCAAAACTGCCCGTTTCCCGAAGATGACGCTCAATATTGGCAAATGTTTGGTGGTTTGGTATTCGACGGTTAGGAAACCTCTCCATGTAAACCCTAACACTCTGACGCCCATTTCCTCGACAAAACCCGTATACCAGGAGCATGTCAACTTTCTGAGAGTTTGTATAATTTTCCATTTTTAATGGTAAAATGAACTTGTAATTCAATAATGTTGATCGTATACTTGAGTAAATATTATACTTGATTAATTGTCAAATTATTAAACGTCATTGATATTAATTTTTGACGCCCTCTACCGGCTAAACGAGACAATTTTGGATATAACTAAGTCGGCTTAGATCGACCTATTTTGACGTCAGGAGTCTGTCGTCAAACGTTGTACACGTATTTTCCGGACACCCTGTATATAAGTTATACAGGGTTAATTTGTTTTTTTTTCAATTTGCTCTTTAACGACGACCTACGTTTGCTGCTTTGGCCAATTACCGTCGTAAAGGAGTCCCATACTTGTGAATTTTGCATTTAGATTTCGCTTCATCCATCGTTCAAGTTAGCAGTGCACGAGATCGTCTTATTATATTATTTTTCAGCATAATAATAAACTTAAAAAACATCGTTCAAGATTTTGATTTATTTTAAAGCTTTGCAGATATTTTATTTATAAGTAAGCTGTGCAATGACAAATTCTTCTAAATAAGTTTTAAATGCATTTTAGGGCACTATTTAATCTTTTTTCTGTGATTATTTATATTTTAGTAATTTATGTTTTGTCTATATCTCTTTAGCATTTACATAATTTACTTACCAGTTGTCTGGCAGATAATTTAATGTTAAAAAATTGTGAGGATTGCTTCTATTTCTTGCATGCTCACTTCACTGTGTCGTATTATCAATTGATAGATTTTCTAATTCCTCTTCCAACTTCCTAATATTAAATGAATAATATTAATAATAATATCGAATAATCGCTATCGTGATGGTGATTGATGGAAAGTTGTACATTTAATTACAAAAACGTAAACAATTTATTTTTGTTGTAAAGATTATATATATTTTTTGGTTTACTATGACTTATCTACTATGTCACATATATGACTATGACTTTTAACAAACTTTAAAACTTTTTTTAAGATATTGATTTATATTAAAGCTTTGCAGATAATTTATTATAAGTAGTTCAATGACAAATTCTTCAAAATAAATTTTAAATATTTTTTATAACACTATTTAATCTTTTTCCTGAGTTTATTTTTATTTTAGTAATTTTACTTATTTCTATAATTATTTAGCATTTTCATAATTTACTTACCAGTTGTCTGGCAGATAATTTAATGTTAAAAAATGGTGAGGATTGTTTCTATTTCTTGCATGCTCAGTTCACTGTGTCGTATTATCAATTGATAGATTTTCTAATTCCTCTTCCAACTTCCTGATATTAATCTTCTAAAAGCTTCGAAGCTCACCTGCAAATAAACCATGAATAACCCATGAGCTGCACATTTATAGATTAGATTTATTTATTTGCTCAACTGAATAATATTTGATCAATGGTCTAAATAGTTGTTTAATTTGTTTAAATCGTTTTTTTTTAATATCGTGGATAACGAAAAATGTTTACCAACTTCATCAAACTGCATGAAATGCATATATATTTAATCAATGGTCTAAATAGTTGTTTAATTTGCTTAAAGAGTTTTTTTTAATATCGTGGATAACGAAAAATGTTTACGTACTGCATCAAACTGCATGAAATTTGACATAATCATAGAATAATTTGAAATAAATAGTACATATTATACATAGTAATATTTTAATACATTTCTATCACGAGTGTAGATAATGGATTATTACAGTTCTAACGTCTCAACCTGATCAAATGATCAGAAAATTATCAAATATATCACTAGTAATGGAACTATGTTTAGAAGCAATTCACGTCAAGAACAATATCAAAATATAATATGTCTGAGTATATGTTCCACAATATACTAACATAAATCCTTTAAAGGTTTTATTACCCTTTAATTTTTATTAAAAAAACCTTCAAAAGGTTTTATTACCCCACACCTGAGAGTGCATAAGCATAGTTCTATTACCTCATAAATAACTCAGGATGAATCCACACACATTTCAATATATCAGTAGTGTTATGGCAAAACATGGTATCTGCCTTTTTTTAAATGCACTTTTTGGAATTAAATGGCTACAAATAAAGTATACTTTAAGTTGAACTAAGGTTTTATGTTGAATTGTACCTTTGTATTATAAATAACTATGGCAATGATACATGCTAATCTACATTCACAATTATAAATTCGAAACTGCACTTGCCTGTCCTGTAAAATAACGAAAATGGCAGTTAACATGTTTTGCCATAACGCTACTGATATATTAGATGGCAAAATTAGCACTACTTAAAGAATGCATGGATTTTAATGAACAAATGGTAAGCTTTCATTTCAGTTTTGAAACTTCTCTGCTATTAGAACGGTTATAAAATACATTTTAAACAATCTGACGCAATGTTGTGATAATAATTCACATGATTACCTATCAATATATTAAACATCCCAAAATTCAAATGTTGATGAACCAATAATAAGCCATCACAGGGTTTTCAAACTGATCTAAAGTGATTAAAACGATTCTAATATACATTTAAATAATCTGACGTAATTATTTGATAATAATTCACATCAATCAACTATCAATTTCTTAATTCAACATCCCAAAATTCAAATTTTGATGAACAAATAATAGGCCATCACAGGACTTTGAAACTCCACTAAAGTGATTAGAACGGTTATAAAATGCATTTAAAATAATCTGACGCATAATTTGATAATAATTCACTTGATTAACTATCAATATTTTGATTAAACAATCAAAAATTCTAATTTTGATGAACTAACAATAAGCTATCACAGGAGTTTGAAACTGCTCTAAAGTAATTATAACGGTTCTAAAATACATTTAAAACAATCTGATGTAATAATTTGATAATAATTCACTTGAGTAACTATCATTATTTTAATTTAACATTCCATGATTTTGATGAACAAACAATAAGCCATCACAGGACTTTGAAACTGCTCTAAAGTAATTAGACGGTAGTAATTAGATGTTTTAGACGGTTCTAAAATACATTTAAAAGAAGCTGACGTAATAATTTGATAATATTTCACATGATCAACTATCAATATATTAATTAAACATTCCAAAATTCAAATATTGATAAACCTATAATAAGCCATCACATGGCTTTGAAACTGCTCTAAAATGATTATAACGATTCTAATATACATTTAAATAACCTGATATAATTGTTTGATAATAATTCACATCAATCATCTATCAATTTCTTAATTAAGCATCCCAAAATTTAAATTTTGATGAAGAAATGATAGGCCATCACAGAACGTTGAAACTTCTCTAAAGTAATTAGAACGGTTATAAAATACATTTAAAACAATCTGATGTAACAATTTGATAATAATTCACATGATTAACTATCAATATTTTAATTACACATACGAAATTTCAAAATTTAAATAAATTGATAAATATTTGCAGTCCTCAACGTATGCAGCCCAATATACCCCATCAACCACGTGTTCGTGACACTGACATCTCTGACGTAAACATAACCTTTGTAACTTGGGGCCAATTAACCTACAATTTTATTCGTTAAACGTGATTTTTATAAGTGGCAAGGATGCAGGCCTCCACGAGCAGGCGTATGCAGGTTTTATACAGGTGCTTGAGGGGCACCAGGGGCAGTGTGGTGCTAAACAATGTGAGGGCTTACGTTACTAAGGACAGTGTCTCCGTTGGGGCAGTCACGAAGCAGATCAAGCAGGTTAAGCAGCCTCAATATGTCCCCAGAAATTATTGTACGTATATTGATGACTTGTGTATAAGTTTTGCATGATTTGATGAGAGGCGAACGATAATAAAGTGTTATAAGGATTATTCTAGAATTTTCTGTATTTCACAATAAAATTGTGCGTGCATTTAAAACAGCAGGGGATAGTGTTTTTAATATTATGACATGTTGATGCTGTGGTAATGTATGCATAGATTTGTGTGATTTGTTGTGTGCGACAAGTAGGTGTTCATAGAAATAATAAAATCAATGTCTGAAGCCGATACTTTGTGATGATGGTGCAACTTTTAACCGAAATATTGTCTTTAGTAAATTAATTTGTGGTTTTAGATGATGAAAATTCAGTGCAGACGACTCTGCATCACCTCAGGTGGATGATGCAGAAGGACTTGCTCGGGCAGGACATATTTCTCCTCGGACCGCCGGGGCCTCGCCGGAGGAATCTCGCCATGCAGTATCTGGAACTGACCAACAGGGAACACGAGTACGTCGCTCTGAGCAGAGACACGACGGAGTCTGATTTGAAGCAGAGGCGGGAGATCGTTCAGGGGACGGCCACATATTTTGACCAGGTAAATTAAGACCTTGTCCGATTAAATTTATGTGCAGATTAGTTAGCTTGCATGTAATTATTGGTTAAAATAATGTGCTTGGTTAAACACAATACATGTTTTAGATATCATGGTATTAATTAGAGGAATAATAATGATTTATGTTTTTGATATCTCTAGAGTGCAGTTCGTGCAGCTACAGAAGGTAGAATTTTGATCCTTGAAGGTATTGAGAAGGCCGAGAGGAATGTTCTTCCAGTGCTTAACAACCTCCTGGAGAATAGGGAGATGCACCTGGAGGACGGGAGATTGCTCATTCCTGCAGAGCGCTACGATAAATTGCTGAAGGTAATTTTATCTCAATAAGCATAAACATCTGCGATGATGTATGATGCCATTTGTGTTTATTGGGATTTCTTGCATCATTTTCTTAAGTTACAATAATAACTTCCTTTTTAATAGCTTAATTAAAATATTGTGTAAGATCAGGCTTTCATAATTAAAACTTTATTAGAAGTTAATTTATCGGATTGATGAGGCTGATACATGATGAAACTCAAGGATAATATATAAATAGAATTTCGATAGAAGTTATTTTATTCAGTTAAAAAAAAACGTGTACTTCCTTAATTAAAATTTGAATTGCTTCTGCAACCGATTTCAACCAATTAATTGGTCATTATCAGACATAATTGTCTAAAACTAAAAACTGTTTTTCGTTTGCCTAAACTGTGTTTTAGACAATTTTGTATGATGATGACCAATGAATTGGTCAAAACCGGTTGCAAAAGCAATTAAAAATATTAATTAAGGAAGTACACGTTTTTTACTGAATAATCTAAATACCTTAATATGAGTCAAATACAAGAAGTTAATTTGTTCGAGAATTTAAAAATGCACTATAATAGTGTAAGTAATTTGTACTTAAAGCCTCTGATATATTTTATAAGAGCTTAAAAATTAAACCATGAAGTAAATTGTTGACAAAACTCTCAATAAACCACCCATTGATAGGCCAGACATTGGTATTTATTGGGGCATTTATGTTTTTCTAGCAATACAGTAAAGAAGAGTTGGATAAATGGAAGTTAATACGAGTTGACGAGGACTTCCGTGTGATTGCTTTAGGCCTGCCAGTTCCAAGGTAAGTCAGAATATTATCCGCCATTAACTAGTTGCATCACAAGTAATCTCCAATTAAAATGCCTCAATCTGAATGGTTTTCTCTTCTGAAACTATAGCTATAATTGGTTTATATACATCTTGTGATGTCTGATGATGGCAATGGTAATGACAACGCATTAATGCTTTATTTAGAAAGAAAGCATTTGATTGCCTTTATTTAGAACAACTTTAACTTCAAGGTTTCTAATTGTGTGTAGCAACTGAGTTATTATAATGACAAACTGTTATAAAATATCATTAGAAATTCAATTATAGCAATGTTTATTTTTAGTTGTACATAATTAAACATGTTTTATGCTCGTTACATCAATTTTTTTGTGTGTAACGTAGGCAACCAAATTTACACTAAAGATTCATTTATTTGATTATTTCTTTTAAATTTTGTTAGTATTTTATCCATGTTACGAGTTATTTTTGATTATTATTTGCTATTTTAAGTACTTACTGGTCTTTTATAATATTTATTTATTTGTCCCGACTAGTTTCGGCTTAAAATTCAGCCATCATCAAGGGTATGTTTTTGTAATTTAAATTATATATTTGAAGATGATATTTCACTTGTGTTATATTATGTCAGTTTTATAAAAAAACTGTTTGTAATATGTCAGTTTAAAATAAAAACTGACAACTCAAAAAGTGAAATATTTTTAAAAATATAATTTAAATTACAAAAACCCCTCATGATGGCTGAATTTTAAACCGAAACTAGTCGAGATAAATAAATAAATAAATATTATAAAATTGTAAAGTTATAAAATAAAGTACTTAAAATAACAAATAAGAAATAATAATTTCTTTTAATGATTAGAAAACCATTTTTCGATCATTTTCAGTAAGTTTTTTACTTATTATTGGTAGGATTGAAGCTTTCGGGGGTAACAATTGTTTGTTGCAACATTTTTAGATTTGAAATATTCACGTAATGTTTTATACATTTCCAACAATCATTTCTGAAAAATCATTTACGACATTATGGGATGATTTTGGTGATATTTCCACATATATTCTAACGGCATTTTCAAATTCGGAATTTTCACATAGTTTCTTAAACATTTTCTAATAATTCTGTAATGATATTTTTGAATGATTTCTCTGATCATTTATGAAATTTTTTTATCGTTTTTGACAGATTTTCCTCATATATTTTGTGGCATTTACAGATTTAACATTATCACATTATGTTTTAAGCATTTCCTTCAAGCAATATGTTATGGTATTTTTTTGATAATTATTCAGATCATTTAATCTTGAATTATTAAAACAAATCTATTACAGTATTCGTGTTTTTTTCTAGTCAATTTTCAGTAGTAATAAACGATTTAAAGATTATGCAATCATGATCATCTGTAATGATATATTTTGATAATTATTTGGATAACTTCTTCTAGGATTATTAAAAAAAATCAAGTACCATATTCGCATGTTTTCAGTCATTTTTCAGTTGTTACATAAACAATTTAAAGATTATGCATTTACTGATAGTTGTAATGATATTTTTTGATAATTACTTGGATAATTTATTCTATGATATTTTGTGATTATTATTTAAATCATTTACTCTGACTAACTGAGTTGTAGATTATACATTTCCTGATAATTTGTAATGTTATTTTTTGATAATAGATCAGTTATTCTGTGATTATTAGAGAAATTCAATAGTCTCATTTTTCCCAGTCTTTTTTCAGTTGTTTTATAATGATAAACGATTTAAAGATTATGCAATCATGATCATTTGTAATGATATTTTTTGATAATTATTTGTATCACTTATTCTAGGGTTATTAAAAAATTTCAATTTCCATATTCTCATTTTTTTAGTCATTTTTCAGTTGTTACATACACAATTTAGAGAATATGCATTCACTGATAGTTGATAGTTAATGATAGTTTTTGATAATTACTTCGATGATTCATACTAGGATTTTTTAAAATTTCAATTTCAATATTCGCATTTTTTCAGATCATTTGTCAGTGGTGTGATAACTGATTTTTCATTTCCTGATGATTTATAATGACATTTTGTGATAATTACTTCAATCGTACGCTCTGACTAACTGATTTGAAGATTATACATTTACTGATAATTTGTAATGTTATTATTTGATAATTACTTAGATCAGTTATTTTGTGATTATTACAGAAATTCAATTGTCTCATTTTTCCCAGTCATTTTACAGTTGTGTTATAAACGATTTGAAAATTATACATTTTATGATGATTTAGAATGATATTTTGTGGTAATTACCTAAATCATTTACTCTGGGATTATTTAAAAAAAAATCATTTTTAATATTCACCAGTCGTTTTTTAGTTGTGTTATAAACGCAAGATCTTTCAATATTATTCATTTCCTGTAATGATATTTTTTCACAATTTATTAGATAATTTATTCTAGGATTACATATTAAAACTAAGCACTCATTATTTTACAGTAATTACTCAGTTGTATTTCAAACGATTTGGACTCAAGAATATTATTTTGTTCTTTGCAGATACCGTGGAAATCCTTTAGATCCTCCCCTGAGGTCCCGTTTTCAAGCCAGAGATGTTAACGTCAACAACTACATGGTAAGTGATTTATTGAGCATTACAGCAGAATATTTTATATAATATATAAATTTACATTGTTGTTAAATATTGTTACTTACGTTGCTTTGCCAGATCCAAATATATTTCTGTAGCACCCGGCGCCTCCACCAGAATGCAAAAAGGGTTTATCGGCTGTTTTTTTCTAATTTATTCAATTTGCGAATTCTACTCTGTACAGAAACATACGAATTTTCTAAATTAATGTTGTTGGTTAAATTTTTGATTGAATTAAAATGGTTACTTACGTTTTTTTGCCAGATAATTGCCAGAAACAAATATATTTGCATAGTACCCGGCGCATACACCAGAATGCAAAAAATTGCTTACAATTATTTTATTCTAATTTTTCTAATTTTCGAATTATGTTATGTACAGAAACTTACGAATTTGTTAAATGTTAAACGTTTGAATATGACACCAATTATATTTTAGTCATCTGACACAGAATTAGCTGTGAATAGTTGGTGTATATGAATATGTATATGAATACAAGTTGGTGAAAAAGTATTTTTTAAACATCTTTATTTATTTGTAGTGACATTTGTAGTTGCTAATTTATTTTGAAAAAATTCTATTATAATTTATTTATATTAGTAATTTTATTATTGTTATTTTCTGACAATTTTTGTAAAATGGCTCGGTATATTTTTTTGGTGTATTCTTTTAGAGCATTTTAAGTACTTTTCATCGGCCTGAATTTTAGTATTGTTATACTATGAAATTTTTGCAGAATGTGTGAAAATCTGATTTGAGCAAGTAGGCTATTAAATCCTAAATTCTCTGGAATAGTCATATTATTTGTGATCATAATAATACATAAAAAAACCACAAACGTCGTTTCGTGAAATTGGACATAACACTAACACATCTGTTAGCACGTTTCACCACATTTTAAGAAAACATAAATTACGTCCTTGTAAGGTACACTATATCTTTATTACTTACGATATTAACTTACTTTTATTAATTCATTTCGTCAACCTAGTTCATAATTCACAACTGAATGATGCTGCAAAATGAATAAACTTATTTTAAGCTTGCTTAATTATTATCACCAATTGTTTGTTCCAGAGAATTTCTGATTTAACAGCCTACTAGTTCAAATCAGTTTTTTACATTTTTTGCAAATATTTCGTAGTATAACCATGGTTAAAATTTAGAGCGGTGAAAATTACTTAGTCTGCCCTACAAGAATACATCAAAAAAATTATACCGAGCCATTTAAAAAAAATGTCGGTGACGTCACTACAAATAAATGAAGGTGTTTGAAAAAGATTTTTTTCACCAACTTGTAGATAATACTATCCCATTTAATAATATATATGGTTTGTCGATGATTAAATAACAAATGAAGTTGCTACACTCTTGGGCCCTTTTATCGTATTTGTATAGCACCCGGCGCCTCCGCCAGAATGCAAAAGGCTTGGCAACTTTTTTTTTATTTATTCAATTTGCGAATTTGTTCTTTACAAAAACTTACGAATTTTTTAACTTAATTTTGTTGACTGAAGTACAATGGTTACTTACGTTTCTTTGCCAGATAATTGCCAGAAACAAATATATTTGTATAGTACCCGGCGCATCCACCAGAATGCAAAAAAGGGCCTACAGCTATTTTATTCTAATTTTTCCAATTTTCGAATTATGCTCTGTACAGAAACTTACGAATTTGTTAAATTTTAAACGTTTGCATGTGGTACCAACAAATTTTAGCCATCGGACACAGTAAGGCGTAAAGTATTCTTTAGCCACCTAATATTATGCTTAAAGTACACTTTAGTAATTGAGTGCAGTAAGGCATATAGTACAACTATACACTGTGTATAGTGTACTGTGACTGTGCTTAAAACCATAAAAAAAATGCCTAAAGCTATTTTCAATTTATTAGTTTTGTTTTCAATACCCAATCGATATTATAAAACCATTTTTTTCACACGCCTCTAAGAACGTGTCCTCTAGGAAACTACGAAATTTTACTTTCATATTAGTTTTTAGAAACAAACTCTAAGTATTCTAAATTTTCTTAAAATGTATCTTCCTTGTAAGTTTATGAATTCGCATCTCTGCAGCGTCCTTCTGTAGCAAGCTGTTATTAAGACACAACAAATACAAATACAAATTAATTTATTAAACTGATTACGCAAATTTGGAAAACACCAAATCTTACATATCGCGCAATAAACTGGTTATGTAAGGTAAATGTATAAAACGTGCAAGCACAAGCAATTCAAATTATGAATAATTCATAATATCAACACCAACAAGAAAATTTTAATCAAAATCAGGGAACTGTAACTTAGCCAACATATTGCGACCAATTCTATTAAAATAACACTATAAGGTATTTTTCAAACACCTACATTTTGCAAGTATAACGTCGGCGACGAAATTGTGACTAGCGTTGTTACAATTATGTTGAGTTGGATAGGTAGATAGGTAACTTTAATGTAATTGCCTGCTTTAAATTAACAATTACAATTTTGGGGTAGGTACATAAAATTGCCTATAACTTGCATAATATATAATATATGAACTTTATTGTAATTGCCTGCTTTAAATTAACAATTACAATTTTGGGGTAGGTACATAAAATGCTGCCTATAACTTGCGTAATATATGATATATGAACTTTGATGTAATTGCCTGCTTTAAATTAACAAATATAATTTTGGGGTAGGTACATAAATTCTGCCTATAACTTGCATAATATATGATATAGAAATAATGACTTCGAATTAAGTTGATGATAATTTATGCAGCTGTCGCCTTACGTGCACACAAACTTCCCAATTAAACTTTTAATTGCGCGCGTTTTCCTGTATTAAAGAAAAACTTTCCGAATACTTCGTGCAAAAAAACTGGAGTGCGCGACGTCGCTCTAATTGGAAATTTAAACACTGCGGGGGCTTCGCGTGAAAGCCTCCCCCGAACGTGGGGCATAAAAAAAATAAAGAATGCGTACGTATCGATTAAGCAATGGCACCGAGCCACCCCCGGTGTCCGTAATCGCGTCGCGACACGCGACACTACGTCCCCCAGGAGGACCCGCTCGTCGTGGTGAGGTTGCTCTCGCAGTCCACCCTCCTGGGCACGTTGGGGATGAAGATGTGCAGCTGCCTCTTGGAGTCCTGCCTGTAGGCGTTGTACGGGCACCTGGCTTTCTGCGGCTGCTGCTCGGCCCAGGCGTCCTCCAGCTCCTCCATCTCCCTGGACTCGACCGGGAGGGCTGCTGGGGGCTCGTCCACGATCTCCTCGACCTCCTCGTGCTTCGCCATCGAGGCCTTCCGCGTGGTTACGGGGCAGAAATGCGCGGTGCCTACACGCCTCTTGGTGATAACCTCTGCAGGTTTCATTGGGGGCGGTTTTAACGTTTCGCCGTTCTGCGAGGCGAGGTCGAGCCACACCAGCACCCTCTCGCTGAGGGTGTTATAGTGCTCGTAACTTTCCCTCTTGGGGCTGTTATTAGGCGGAGGTTTAACGTCGTTCCTCATTGGTATCCTGAAAGCAGTGATCGGGTGCGGGTGCAATAACCTGGAGTTGTACAGTAGCTCCTTGTTGATGTCCTTGATCCGCACCGTGTCCGTGGGGATGACGTCGATGGTGTACGTCCGCTGCATCTCCTTCATCTCCGGCTTTAGCATCCTGGGGCTCTTCTCGCACTGCCGCACGTTGGACAGCAGCAGCCTCACGGTGGACACGCTGAGGTCCTCGTCCTCCAGCGACGGCGACGTCATGGGGCGCACCCCCTGGCTGGTCAGCTTCTTCGCCGTCCGCTTCCTCCGGCGGACCTGGGGCGTCGCCGAGGCCACCGGGTCCTCGCTGCTGAGGACGGCGTGCCGGTGGCCGTCCATCCATACCGTCCTTATGAACAGCGGCTTCCTGCTGGCCTCCCAGTAGACGGTCATCGATGGGGGGCGGCACGCGACGCGCACTCTTGCAGGCGGTCCGGGGGCAGGTACGACCGCTCCGGGGGGACATTCGCCCGGAAATGAAACCGCACGAGACACGCGGAGGGTCATGTCCTGCGCACTCTTTGGGTGCCAAGAGAAGGGAAGATTGCGGCGATTACGCAGTCGACGAAAATTATCTCCACTTGGTGCTCTTAACACCAACAACGAAAATAGAAAATTACTTAACGCATTCAATAATGTAAATTTGTAAATATTAAGTGAAAAATGCAGTGAAGATATTTTTTACAGCTTGCACCCGGCGCATCCATCAAAATGAAAACTTGCTATTCGAAGCAAAAATATTAGGCATTTTGAAAATATAAATTTAATACAACAATTAGAGACAACTATCTTCTATAATGTATATTTATGTTGGGAGTTATTAAACGAAAACGACTATCAAAACATTAAATAGGCGTTGTACCCGGCGCATCCACCAAAATGAAAAACGCTGCGATCCCTGAAAGTTGAAATATTTTTAGTTTCCAACACCAACGAAAAATGATTTCTATAATTCGGATCTATTGAATACCAAATTTTAAGACAATTTTCTTTTTTATAAAATAACTTCAATTTCAAAATATGAGTTGCACCCGGCGATCCACCAAAATAAAAACATTCCATTTCAGGAAATAATATTGGGCACCATGAAATTATAAATTTAATACGACAATTAGAGACAACTATCTTCTATCATGTATATTAATGTTGGGAGTTATTAAACGAAAATTACACTCAAAACATTAATTATTAGTTGAACCCGGCGCATCCACCAAAATGAAAATTGAAATATTTTTTGTTGTTAACACCAAAGAATATTTATTTCTATAATTCTTTTTAAAACACTTTTCGTTTTAATTAAAATAAAATTATATTAAAATTAAGAAATTATACATCGAAAATCCTTATACAGGGTTGAAACCTTAACTGGAATAAATTCGGTGTTTATGAAATAAGAATTTCCGGAAAAACATCCTCGGACAGGTCGATTTTTGTTCTTTCTTGCTCACTTTTTAGCGTCTTCAAAACAAGTATGACGTCACTAGCCTTTCACGTATGACCTATATAGCTAAATTCATACCTATGGGAGTACCGATCATAGGCTTTGATCGGTATTTTTTTATGTCTTTTTTTTTTAAATGGAAACATTTTTTTTATTTTAGTAAATTTGTAGCCCTTTTCATTCTCTTTACGACAATGTAAAAAACATAATTTGGTTTTAACATTTATTAAATTTAACTTTTTTTTTTCGAATTATAAAGAATCTTTTTCGATTTATCCAAAATCATAATATTTAACATAAGTATTACTAATTTTATCACGAAATCCAATTTGTATCTGCTCAAATTTTCTAGGAATTTCAAAAATTGTTAAGCCTGTTCTCTAATATTGGAGGAATCTTTTTCAATTTATCCTAAATCATGATATTTAACATAAGTATTACCATCAATTGTATCATAAAATTTCCAGAGATATTCCACAACATTTTTTTCTGATGTTATTTGAAAAGGTATTAGAAAACCAAGGGCACTTTCTCATTGCTACATTTTTAGCTCTACTAGACAGCGTTTACAAATTTTCAGTATAACGTTTCGTTTTGAAGAAACGATCATCAACTTTTTTTTAAATTTCCTGTAAAAAATGTACACCCTGTATTAGATAGCATTTCTAATTACAACCCAATTACAACCCAAATATTTGTTTGCTGTGATATGAGAATTGTTCTGTTCATTTAATGGCGACGAAGACAAAAATTATTACATAATTTTAACCCAGAATATGTACCGAAATTGTAACAAAAAATAATTTAGCAAGAATAGTTGTTAAACATTGAACATTATAGTTATTTCGAACTACACTTATTATTTTTTTACTGCGATATGAGAATGGTTCTGGTCATTTAATGACGACGAAGACAACAATTACTTCATTCTACTTTATTACTTCATTTTAACCCAGAATAGGTACTAAAATAGGAACTGTAAACAATTTAGCATGAATGGTCGTTAAACACACAAACATTATAGTTATTCAGAACCACACTTATTATTTTTTTACTGTGGTATTATGACAGTTGTTATGTTCATTTAATTATCTTAAAATCATTAAATTAGGTGATAGGTTGAAGGGTTGAAAAGTTACATATATTTTTTCACTAAAAAATCAGGCAGCATCAATAGAAAATTTAACAAATCTTGAAGTTTGGTTGTAAAATTTGGCCGATTTCGACATTTTTTAAGATGAAAATTTTACATATGTTTACAACTTGTGCTAAAAACTTCATAGATTGCGACAGTTGTTGATGAAAATCAGTCAGGTTTGGACAATTACAATTGAAAATTGACAAATTTACGCAGTCGCAATTGAAAACTAACAATTTGGTTATTTTAAATTTGAAAATTTAACAAACAAGTTAATTTTCATAGTTGGAGCTAAAAATATCAACGATTTTTCTAATAAATCTTGGTATTTGACATATATGACCGTGTCTATTGAAAATGTGATGGATTTAGTAGATAGTTAGAAAGATAGTTAGATAGTTAGATAGGTAGAAAATCTGAAAAAAAAGTTGTTTGAAATTTGACGAATTTTAACAGTTCCCAGTGAAAATTTTGATAGATTTTACAATTTTCGCAGATTTGAAGAATTACTTATATTTTTGTACTATAAAATCAAGGATGGAGTTTCTGCATCCTTATGGACTTGTAATAGTCTTTCGCTTTCAAAATTTGACATTTTTAATAAATTTTCCGCAATTTGCATATTTTTTGCAATTTGAATAACAGTTATCATTTATTATATTACCAGTTCAGAACTGAAAAAGACAGCGTTTCGACATTTTAATGCTGATTTTTCTTTTTGCATTCGAGTAACGAAACTTGACAATCACCTTAAGTTAAACAAATATTTAAATGTTTTGAGCAAAAAATCTGCTTAAATTTGTTCTTAAAAATGTTTGGTCCTTTACACCTACGCGAAGTCAATCTGGAAACTGACATTTCAAGTCTCTTCGATTCAACTCGCCCTATTTCTTGCGTATCTCTTGCAATAATTCTCTTAATAATTTACTAACGATCCAATCTATTTCCCTGCCATCGATTCGTGGGGTTAATGGTGAACGAGTGAACGTCTAACGATAAAAAGATTGAAGATACGCACGAATGAGCGGAATGAATTGGGGCTGGCTTTGAGGGTGGAAAGTGGAAAGCGTGCGCTAGACTGTTGCATTCGGGTGCTGCACAGGGGGCTTCGCCTAACCCCCCAGGGGGCCGTTGTTTGCCTACGATAACATCTACGATGACTGGGCATTCAGGTAATAGAATACAATCGATCAAAGAACAATGGGATGTGTACGAACAATATTACCGTCGTATTTACATTACTTACTGCAAAGATGAATAAACCTGTAAGAAAATCTGTAAAATTTTCAGCTTCGACTGTCGATATCAGCTAATTTTTACTACTAAAGTCCAAAATTTGTTAAATTTTCCACTGATCCTGCCTGATTTATTATTAAAAAAGTATTAGTAACTCTTCAAATCTGCGAAAATGGTAAAATCTATCAAATTTTTCACTTGGAACTGCACAAATTCGTCATATTCACAACGGTAAAAACAAAAATATTTCAGATTTTCTACTGAAACTATCTACTAAATCCATCAAATATTCAATAGCAACCGTCATATACCAAGATTAAGTAAAAAATCTTTGATATTATTAGCTCCAATTATGAAAACTAACTAATCTGTTAAATTTTCAAAAGTAAACTATTTAAATTTGTTAGTTTTCAATTTCAATTGTCCAAATCTGACAAATGACAAGATTTAGTAGAAATATCTTTGATATTTTTAGCTCCAACTATGAAAATTAATCAATCTGTTGAATTTTCAAATGTAAACTATTCAAATTTGTAAATTTTCAATTGCAATTGTCCAAATCTGACATATTTTAATCAGCAACTGGCGAAATCTATGAAGTTTTTAGTACCAGTTGCGAAAATCTGTAAAATTTTCAACTTCGACTGTCGAAATCAGCTAATGTTTACTACTAAACTCCTAAATATATTAAATTTTCTATTGATGCTACCTGATGTATTAGTAAAAAAATATATGTAACTCTTCACATCTGCGAAAATGGACTATCAAATTTTTCACTTAGAACTGTTCAAATTGGTCAAATTTCAAGCAACAAAAATCTTTCAGATTTTCTAGTGAAACTATCTACTATATCCATTAAATTTTCAATAGCAACTGTCGTATCTGTCAGATGCCAAGATTTAATAGACAAATCGTTGATTTTTTTTAGCACCAACTATGATATATCGCTCATTTCCTGTAATAGTTTCATAACTCAAAAATCGTGATTTTTCGGGATACGTATTTGAATTTCATGTTTTTATAATAATCCACTCAAATTCGTCAAATTTCAAACAACAGATATCTTTCAGACTTTTTCTACTGAAACTATCTACTAAATCCATTATTTTTTTAATAGCAACTGTTGCATCTGTCAAATAACAAGATTTAGTAGATACATCGTTCATATTTTTAGCTCCACTACTACGAAACAACTATGAAAATTAACTTATCTGTTAAATTTTCAAATTTAAACTATCGAAATTTGTTAGTTTTCAATTGCGACTACCAAAATTTGTCAATATTTATTTGCAATTGAGCAATTGAGCGTGACAAATGTTCATCAGCAACTGGCGAAATCTATGAAGTTTTTAGTACCAATTACGAAAATCTGTAAAATTTTCAACTTCAACGGTCGAAATCAGCTCATTTTTACTACTGAACTCCAAAATTTGTTATATTTTCTATTGATGCTGCCTAATTTTTAGTAAAAAAATATAAGTCTGTAAAATTTTTAACTTCAACTTACGAAATCAGCTCATATTTACTACTAAACTCCAACATTTGTTATATTTTCTATTGATGCTGCCTAATTTTTAGTAAAAAAATATAAGTAAATCTTCAAATCTGCGAAAATGCAATTGCAATTGTCCAAATCTGATAAATACCAAGATTTAGTAGAAAAATCTTTGATATTTTTAGCTCCAACTATGAAAATTAGCCAATCTGTTGAATTTTCAAATGTAAACTATCCAAATTTGTCAATTTTCATTTGCAATTGAGCAAATCTGACAAATGTTCATCAGCAACTGGCGAAATCTATGAAGTTTTTAGTACCAATTACGAAAATCTGTAAAATTTTCAACTTCAACTGTCGAAAACAGCTAATTTTTACTACTAAACTCCAATATTTGTTATATTTTCTATAGATGCTGCGTGATTGTTTTAGTAAGAAAATATAAGTAACTCTTAAAATCTGCGAAAATGGGAAAATCTATGATATTTTTCACTTGGAACTGTTCAAATTCGTCAAATTTCAAACAACAAAAATATTTCAGAAACTGTCTACTAAATCCATCAAATTTTCAATAGCAACCGTCGTATAACAAGATTTAGTAGAAAAATCTTTAATATTCTTAGCCCCAATTATGAAAATTAACTAATCTGTTAAATTTTCAAAAGTAAACTATTCAAATTTGTTAGTTTTCAATTGCAATGGTCCAAATCTAACAAATGACAAGATTTAGTATATCTTTGATATGTTTAGCTCTAACTATGAAAATTAACCAATCTGTTGAATTTTCGTATGTAAACTATTCAAGTTTGTAAACTTTCATTTGCAATTGTCTAAATCTGACAAATTTTCATCAGCAACTGGCCAAATCTATCAAGTTTTTAGTACCAGTTGCGAAAATCTGTAAAATCTTCAACTTCAACTGTCGAACACAGCTAATTTTTCCTACTAAACTTCAAAATTTGTTAAATTTTCTATGGATGCTGCCTGATTTTTTACTAAAAAAAATATAAGTATATCTTCAAATCTGCGAAAATGGGAAAATCTATCAAATTTTTTACTTGGAACTGCACAAATTCGTCAAATTCACAACGGTAAAAACAAAAATATTTCAGATTTTCTACTGATACTAAATCCATCAAATTTTCAATAGCAACCATCGTATACCAAAAGTTAGTAGAAAATTCTTTGATATTCTTAGCTCCAATTATGAAAATTAAGTAATCTGTTAAGTTTTCAAATGATAACTATTCAAATTTGTTAGTTTTCAATTCCAATTGTAAAAATCTGACAAATACCAAGATTTAGTAGAAATATCTTTGACATTTTTAGTTCCTACTAAGAAAATTAACGAATGTGTTGAATTTTCAAATGTAAACTATCGAAATTTGTAAATTTTCAATTGCAATTGTCCAAATCAGACAAATTTTCATCAGCAACTGGCGAAATCTATGAAGTTTTTAGTACCAGTTGCGAAAATCTGTAAAATTTTCAACTTCAACTGTCGAAATCAACTAATTTTTACTACTAAACTTCAAAATTTGTTAAATATTCTATTAATGCTGCCTGATTTTTAGCTAAAAAAATATAAGTAACTCTTCAAATCTTCAACTTCTTTGATAAACTTCAACTGTCGAAATCAGCTAATTTTTACTACTAAAGTCCAACATTTGTTAAATTTTCTATTGATGTTGCCTGATTTTTTAGTAAAAAAAATATAAGTAACTCTTCAAATCTGCGAAAATGGGAAAATCTATCAAATTTTTCACTTGGAACTGTTCAAATTCGTCAAGTTTCATACAATCAAAAATCATACAATCATTTCATCAATCAAATTCATACAATCAAAAATCTTACAGATGTTCTCCTGAAACTATATACTGAATCCATCAAATTGTCAATAGCAACTGTCATATCTGTCAAATACCAAGATTTAATAGACAAATCGTTGATTTTTTTAGCTCCAACTATGATATATCGCTCATTTGCTGTAATAGTGTCATAACTCAAAAATCGTGATTTTTCGGGATACGTATTTGAAATTTCATGTTTTTATAATAATCCTGTTATTAATTATAAGTATTATTTTTAAACACCAAATCGGCATAATTTGGTAAATTGGCACGTGGTATAATTATATTATAATATAAAATATGTAAGTAATAAATAATATAATTGAAGCATATTAGAGGCTGAAGAATAATTATCTATTAGTGCCTACATCTATGTGTATTGTGTAATTATGTGTATTATGTGTAATTCATAATTATGTATGTGTATCTATGTGCACTAAAGACATCGTTTAGCTCAATACTATACCACACTTTTACTTGCCATGTTATTGCTGTGGAAATCTGTGGGCCACTTTGGAAGCTTAATATGTTACTTTACCAGTTAAATGTACCACACTTTTACTTGTCATGTTATTGCTGTGGAAATCTGTGGGCCATTTTGGAAGCTGAATAAGTTACTTTACTAGTTAAATGTACCACACTTTTACTTGTCATGTTTTTGCTGTCAAAATCTCTGGGCCATTTTTGGAAGCTGAAATATGTTACTTTACCAGTTAAATGTACCACACTTTTACTTGTCATGTTATTACTGTGGAAATCTCTGGGCCATTTTTGGAAGCTGAAATATGTTACTTTACCAGTTAAAAGAACACTTATTTTTCATTTTCTTTATGAATAAATAACTCATAAATTCCAATTTTTGAGTAATAACGTAATTGCAACAAATGAGCGATATCATTTTTGCATTAATTTCTATAAAATGATAATTTTATTAATAGCAGTTTCGTATTAAATTTTGTCTTACGTTTTATTTTTATTTTAATAATAATTTTATTAATAGCAGTTTTGTATTAAATTTTGTCTCATGTTTTATTTAATTTTTTTAAATTTCTATAATTAATAATCTTATTAATATCAGTTTCCTATTAAATTTTGTCTCATGTTTTAATTCGAGCACAAATTGAGACGTCAAAAAGCGAAATGAAACGGCGATTGCGAATCAGATTTGCGGCGAATGACGTGGATATTTAATTGATGGCGAAAACGGTTATTTGGGGACGTTTCCCGAGCGAAAGATGAAATTGCACACGCAGCTTTAGCCTCAGATAGAGAGTTAAATTTAGAATTTTACGTTACATAAGTGGCTTACAATGGATAATTTTCATTTTCATTCATCGTTTATTGCCTCCACTAAATATAGCATCTGTGGGTTATACTTTTAACACGTTATCATGAATAAACGTGTTATATTTGTTATTAATGGATAACTGTACTAATTATTGTGCAAGTTTTATTATTAGAATTCGAGAGTGTGTTACTTATTCAATTTAGTTATAGTTTTTATTAATGGGTAATTGTATTAATTATTATACAAGTTTTATAATTAGAATTCAAGAGTGTGTTACTTATTCAATTTAAAGCAATATATATTAAACAAAAGTTATATTTGTTTTTAATAGATAACTGTACTAATTATTGTGCAAGTTTTATTATTAGAATTCTAGAGTCTGTTACTTATTCAATTTAGTTATAGTTTTTATTAATGCATAATTGTAGTAATTATTATACAAGTTTTATAATTAGATGCGAGAGTGTGTTACATATTCATTTTAAATAATAATTACTTCTTCTACTTAATAATAATTAAATAAGTTTGGATAAATTGGTAATTATTGTATTGTCGTAACTTGATAGTATGTTATTTTAACTAATTGTTTATAAAAGATTATTTTTAACTATTAATCCAACAATCGTGGTAACACGTGAACCATTAATAACCAGAGTGATAATCCTAGTTCATGCACAAGCGATTTGCTAATTGCGATTTTCGTTCTGATTGGTTAAATTTGAAAGCATTTTACTTATACTATACCAATCAGAATAGCAGAATCAGAAAAATCGCAAATCGCAAATCGCCACTGCATGAACCAGGCTTTAGTCCATTTTTGACAATGGACAAATTGACAATAAACAAGGGGCAACATCACTTGTATATTTCTTTTATTTTTTCTTGTATATTACACCACTCTGGTTTTGTACCCTTCAAATGTATGAACAAAAGCAATTAATAATAATTTAATAATAATAATAATTCTTTATTAATACTACGCCAGAAGCAGAGTGGATGTACAAGTCACAATACAATACTAATTTAAGAAACAGTCTATAAACTAACCTAGGTACATAATAATAATGATAATAATTCATCGCGCAATGTAGAGGCTAACTCAGTTAGATGCTAATTTAACTTAATAAGCACCACACAACAGAAAATTTAAATTTCACTGTAACTATATATCTTTCAATTTTTGAATGGATAAAACTGGATGTTTAACGTAAATGAATTACAACCCCATGTTAATAGTAGGCATTAGCTATCAGACCTTTGTCAGTTATTATGATTAATGAGATATGTTGACGTCCACGCAAACATCTACTTATCAATTCCTCCTGTGGAATTCCATGTAGTGTCTAGTAAACAGGAGTACAAATTACGCTACTATTGCCGTGCATAAGCGAAACCATATGCATTGCTTGTAATTGTTTGGTGATAACCATCGCTCGTAGTGATCATGAATCGTGTTTTCAATTAATTTATTACCGCAATACAATATTAATCGTATTTGGTGCCTCGGAAATGGCATGCAACTTTTACTCGAAGGTATCGTAAAAAAACGATACGTGCTGATATCCTGAACGTGCAAAAATGCCATACAAACGTATCGCTTGGCTGTAAATAAAGGTGTATGTAAATCGATATTTTAATGGGGACATTCTGGGAAGCAATACGTGATATAATTTATGGTGCATGTATGGTGCATTGTGTAATTGGAACTAATTGTTTGGGTTATTGCTCCAGTTCTACGGATATATTGTTTAATTCCAATGTATTGGTTTAACTCATTGTACGAAATAATGTAAATTTATTTTGTACGTGCATTCATTCAACAATTATTTTATAAAAATAATTGTTTCAATAATTAAATGATTCATGTATTGCAAATATGCACGTAATTGTATACCAATTTTATACTAAAGGCGTGTTCTCACGAATCAAGTTTAATTGATCGTTTGTAGTGATCAACAAAAGTTGAATTGAGAACTATAGTTGATCAATTCTATTGAAACAAAGGTTCTCACTGTACATTTTTTAATAAGTTGCATTATTAATTTATTTTATGCAATTATTTAAATAGTTTAGTTATTGATTGATTATTGGATTGATGGGGTGGATCTACCAGTAAGTACTCATAATTAAAAAGAAAGAAAATAAAAACAAAAATAATTAGTAAATATTTGTATTATCTGACACGAGCGCGTTGAATATGTTGCATACTTTATGCTATAGTTCATTAATCGAGCAGCTCATATCCTCCCAGTGCTTATAAATTATAGATTTATTTAACACATTTTAAATTACATCGTATCAATTATTCAGTACGGCAATCATTATTCACTCATTAACAAACCAATAATATTGGTGTACAGTTGAAAACAAAAATTTACACCGTATCAATTATTCATTACTGTAATCATTTTAGTAGTTATACTAGGACAGTTCCAGACCACCCCCCGCGAAGTTTTCGATTAATTTAATCCGCGGTTTAATCGAACTTTTGATTCGCGTAAGTAGAGCAATTTGGGGGTAATTAGAGCATTAAAGCGGCGGATTCGCGTTTTAATGGGATAATCGCGGTAATTATCTGCGGTATTTGCATACAATTGCTCTAATTGCCCCCAAATTGCTCTACTTACGCGAATCAAAAGTTCGATTAAACCGCGGATTAAATTAATCGAAAACTTCGCGGGGGGTGGTCTGGAACTGTCCTAGTATAACTACTCATTTTTCGCTCATTAACAAACCAATAATATTGGTGTAAAGTTGAAAACAAAAATTTTAATTGATTATAAACAATTATTCACTAACTTTCTAATCTGTTTATAATCTTTAATACTTAATCCCTAAAATTGCATCCACTCCTAACGCCCCAGGGCTTTTTGAAATTTGAATAATTCCAATTTTCGTCCATTAAGCATGCAAATTTGGATTTCCACGAGGGAATGGATGGTGCCCTGACAACTCCAACATAAACAGCGACGAGACTGTCGTTCCCTTTAAAGCCATCCCTTTCGTGCTGTTCCCTGCGGAATAAAATCAATGGCAGCGTAGCATTTCTGTAATCAAATTAAGCTTTGAGTACATGCCTGGTTACATCGTGTTAAATAACATTTCTACTGCTGCAAATACAATTCTGAGCAAATATATAATTTTATAGAAATTGTGAAATTGTAGAAACGTATACATCGTGTTAAATAACGTGTCTACTGCTGCAAATATAATTATGAACAAATATATAATTTTATGGAAATTGTGATATTGTAGAACCATATACATCGTATTAAATAACGTTTTTACTACAGCTGTATATATAATGGCTTCATCGGGCATATGACTAATTGTCATGGAGTTTCACCAAGGATCCACCTCATCAATCCAATAATTAATCAATAACTAAAGCATTAAAGGAATTATATAATGAATTAATAATCCAACTTATTAAAAATAAATTCTCTAAGAACCTTTGCTTCAATAAAATTGATCAACTTTAAACTAAAGTTTTCCTTCAACTTTTGTTGATCAACTACAATCGATCAATTAAAGTTGATTCGTGAGATCGTGCCTTTAGTATGAAATTGGAATAACGTTTCTACTGCTGAAAATATAATTATGAACAAATATATATTTTTATGGAAATTGTGATATTGTAGAAACGTATACCTACATCGTGTTAAATAACGTTTTTCTGCTGCAAATGTAATTATGAACAAATATATATTTTTATGGAAATTGTGATATTATAGAAACATATACATAGTGTTAAATAACGTCTCTACTGCAGCAAATATAATTATTAACAAATATATAACTTCATGGAAATTGTGATACTGTAGGAACGTAATAATTAAATTGAGTCGCTAAATTTTTAATTTTCGCTACACGAATATTTAATAATTGCAATAATAATTAATTTAATAATTAAATAATGTTTAATTTAAGCAATGGCACAAAATATTTAAAATTATAAATATTACAAAAAAAATTACAAATAACTTGCAAATTTATAATTGAAGCTGCATGCCAATCTTGAAATTGGTGCAATTTTAACGAACTGAAATTTTGGCGAATTTAAATGTCTCCCAATTTGCCGATTCTAAATGATGAATCACCACAAAAATGCATGCAACTTTGAGTTACACAAAACGCGATTTACGTGCAAAACAATCAGCTGTGCACACAGTTTCGTGCAAACGTCGACGAGAATCATCAATTATTCAAGAATGCTAATTGATTTAGGCTCGCACTATGCAGCCAGATTCGTTTTACAAATCAGGATTTGTGCAGGAAATTGGAGTTGTTAGTTTTTTAATTGTTTCATTTTTAATTAATTGGCACAAAGTTTATTTATAGTTATTTTATCCACAATCACATTATAATTGGAGTTTTATCGACATTTATGAAGCATATAAAGTACTACTTTATCCACTTGTAGAATAATGAAATTACTTTATTCCACTAATGGAATAATGAAATAGCTATTTATAGTATAAGTGAATAAAGTCGAGTTTTATCCACTAAAAAACAGTTTAGCGCAAGAGGCGAAACGAGTGCAATAATGTTTTCGAGTGGATAAAATTGCTTTATTCAAGTGTATCATACAATATTTTTACCAATTCGTTATCAGAATTGAAGAATTTGCATGAAGTGTTACATTGTCAGGTGACAACGAAAATTACAAGGATAGTGCGAATTTACCTATTGTTTTACTTTATTCACGTTGTCAATGTATGCTTTATACTGAATTAAGTGAAAATGAATTGGAAAAAAGGTATTTTAATCACAATCACATTATAACTGGAGTTATATCCACACTTATGAAGCATATAAAGTACCACTTTATCCACTAGTGGAATAAAGAAATTACTTTATTCCACTAATGGAATAATGAAAAATACAATCTTAAATCAATTACAATTATTATTTATTATTAATATTAACATTAACATTTATATCAATAGACAATTCGTTCTTTGTTTTATCATATTTCCGTTAATAACAAGCTTACAATACTTTTTACAATAATAGCTATTTATGGTATAAGTGAATAAAGACAAATTTTATTCACGAAAAAATAGTTTAGTTTAGATAATGTTTTTGAGTGGATAAAATTTTGTTTATTCACGTGTATCATACAAGATGTTTTCCAATTTTGCAGAATTTTCCAAAAAGCATCAAGTTATGAGACCATAAGGTGGCCACCTTTACTTTCTACGATTTTTCTAAGAAATATGCTAGCAGTGTTTTCTCGTTAACAGTTTTCACAGTTTGTTTTTTTTTGTCTTTTAGTCACAAAATGTTTTGCACTCTTTTTCGTAAAGTAATTTAGATTTTTCTGGCAATATTTCCAATTTTGCAGAATTTTCAAAAATGCTCTGGACATAATGAGACCATAAGGTGGACACCTTTACTTTCTACGATTTTTGTAAGAAATATGCTAGCAGTATTTCCTCGTTAACAGTTTTCACAGTTTTTTTTTTGTCTTCTAGTCACAAAATATTTTGTACTCTTTTTCGTAAAGTAATTTAGATTTTTCTGGCAACAAATTCGATACTGCAATCGTAGTTGCGTCCAGAACATTTTCTATTATGGTTTCTTTTTGGTTATTTGCCATTTCAAACACAATTTCGGACTTGAAATTGGCAACTTGAAGTAATTGCGTGGAATATCACATGAGAGATGAAGCAATCGATCCTAACAAGGAAAATTTCAAAGGTAGTGCGACTTTTAATTTTTTTTCTGTATTTGTGTTATCACTAGCAGTGTGAATAAAGTATTGTTAGAAACCTTTATGATTAAAATGTTGTTTCAATGATGAAATTCAATATATGTAATGAGCATTTTAATAGGCAAAATTGGGAAAAGTTATTTTATCCATAATCACATTATAATTGGAGTTTTATTCACACTTATGAATCATATAAAGTGCCACTTTATCCACTAGTGGAATAAACAAATTACTTTATTCCACTAATGGAGTAATGAAAAATACAATCCTAAATCAATTACATTTTATTTATGTATTATTAATATTAACATTAACATTTATATGAATAGACAATGCGTTCTTTGTTTTATAATATTTATCTTCGATTCCATTAATAACAAGCTTACAATACTTTTTACAAAAACAATCATTTTTGACGTTACGTTGGAGTTTTATGCACACTTATGAACCACCATATGAACCATCTTATCCACTAGTGGAATAATGAAATTTCTTTATTCCACTAATGTAATAAACAAATTACTTTATTCCACTAATGGAATAATGAAAAATACAATCTTAAAATCTTAAATTAGACCCTCTCGTCATAACAGTACTTATGACGAGAGGACAGTGATGAATTCTGGCATAGCAGTATACAATTGGATCCCCAATGATATAAAGAAATCCAAAACCGTAAAAATATTCAAAACACTGATGAGGTAATACCTAATTAACGGATGCTTTTCAATAACCTATTTTTTCAAAATAATTTTAACATATTTTCAAATAACCGATTTGAATATTTGCATGAGTAGGATGTTTTCTGTATTATTGTTGATCATGATTATTATTATTATTATGTTTTGTATTTTTATATTGTATTTTAGTATTTTTAGTATTTTAGTATTATTATTAGTAATTCTAATGTTGACTGTCACATCCACTTGCAGATGTAAATACACTGTAAACGTGGCGACGTGATTAAAAAAATTCATAAAAAATATATAAATAAATAAAAATAAATCAATTACATTTTATTTATTTATTATTAATATAAACATAAACTTTTATATCAATAGACAATTCGGTCTTTGTTTTATCATATTTCACTTCGTTTCCATTAATACCAAGCTTACAATACTTTTTACAAAAACAATAATTTTTATTATTGCGAAATGTCGAATTATTTTTTGATGAAATCTGATTCTAAATGCTTCGCTCTCGGGTTTAAACTTTATTGCATGGATAAAACGCTATCTAAAACACTTATACAATAAATAACTATTATTTATATGATTTGCATATAAATTTCAATTGCTTCATGTAAAAAGTTTGTTATAATGAAAGTTATTAACTTAACTACTAAATTCTATTCGAGTATGAAGTGCATTATTCGTTGACTAATTACTGATTTATTAGTTTGAAATGTATTGAATATGTACTTAATTGGTAATATTTATATACAGGGTGTTTCAAATTAAACCACCTAAATTGCCATTTCCATCCACCCAATTTCTATCTACTAAATTCTATTCGAGTATGAAGTGCATTATTAGTTGACTGATTACTGATTTATTAGTTTGAAATGTATTGAATATGTACTTAATTGGTGATATTTATATACAAGGTGTTTCAAATTAACCACCCAAATCGCCATTGCCATCCACCCAATTTCTAACTACTAAATTCTATTCGACTATGAACTGCATTATTAGTTAACTGATTACTGATTTATTAGTTTGAAATATATTGAATATGTTCTTATTTGCTGATATTTTTATACAGGGTGTTTCAAATTAAACCACCCAAATCGCCATTTCCATCCACCCAATTTCTAACTACTAAATTCTATTCGAGTATGAACTGCATTATTAGTTGACTGATTACTGATTTATTAGTTTTAAATGTATTGAATATGTACTTAATTGGTGATATTTATATACAGGGTGTTTCAAATTAATCCACCCAAATCGCCTTTTTCAATCAGCAGATGGCGGTTATTTAGGGTAAAATTTAAATTTGTAAATCTAGCTACTAAACCAAAATTTAGAATAGGTATCTGTAATATCGATCGATTGTCATGTCATTACTGTCAATATCACCAGTTAATTTTCAAGATTTATAATAAAGTAGTGTTATTTGTATGTCTTTCTTGGATTTGATGCAACCACTTCACAATTGAAACTCTTTTTATTCGTAAAATTCTCATAAAATTCGTAATTAACTCGTAAAGTAACTCAAGGTATAATTAGTAAATATATGAAATTGTTTTAAACTGACAGTGACAGCTGTCACCTTTGAAATAATTTTCAAAAAAATGCCGTCGCCAGTGTTCTTTTACGTTTTTCTACAGAAAAATAATTGCACACATAACTGTGTGCCTTAATTTTTTCGCGGTTTCAGTTTTTGATGCCTTAATGTCTATATCTTAACCAGACAACAGTTTTAATTATTATTTCCTGAATGTAATTGAGATTTTTTAGTGTCATCCTTTATTTATTTTAATTCTTTAGAATTCAGTTTAGCAACTATCATTTTTTGTGAAGAATTCTAAAATGCGATTATCAACTTGTTAATGATGAATATTATTTTCTGTGCTATTGTGTTATGAATTGAGAACCTAAATAGATTGATTTTAAACGGTATCCCTCTAACATAAATTCTTCATTGCGAATGTAATCCGAGTTGCTTTCTAAAGTCGTGCGAGAATTTTCTTTTCGAACTGCCACGTGCAAGAACCAACTGTGCATCCTGTTTCGTGCATCGTGGTGCATCGTCGGTTTTCCGGCGATAATTGAGTTTTCAGGTGTGCGCCACGTTATAAATTGCGGATCATTTAACGGGCATGTCGCCAGTCACGTTCCCATTTATTACAGCCAGTCCGGATCGGGTTCATGCTCAGCTGTGTCACTCCGGAAATAAAATATTCGACTACAAAAGTAATCGCGTGCTAAATTTAACCGTCGAACGTACGATCGTTCGCAAGAGGAGGAAATGGGGAGAGGAGAAAAACGGCGACTTCTGAGGAATTTGATTTGATCGAGTCACCGTGCGCGTTTTCATAGACCCCGTTCACGATCTATCCTCGCCAAAATTGGACGTGACCCAGCGGAATAGTTTCATCTTTGTCTGTCACCTGTTATGAAGAAAAAAAAAAGTCACGTCGGATGTTATTGCAGTATGTCAATGTATCTGTCAATGTCATGTAAAACGTCATGACTTTTCAACTTCAACTTGGCACTAGTCACAATCAAGTTGGCATTAATCATTATCAGTTTGGCATTAATCTAAACCATGTTGGCATTAAACAATGACAACATGAATTTGTACCAACAAAAATTACCCTTACTAGCCAAAATAGATCGTGAACGATGTTTAGATGGTGTATTTGAGATCTGGTGAAACTGAAAATATTTCTCTTAAAAATATGTAGTTTTAAAATATTTACCTTTGGACTCTAATTAAAGTTGCCATCATCTTAAAAAAAAAATGATTGCAACTAATTCTATGCATGGATTATTTAACACCTTATAAATAGTCTTACAACCTGTATATAACATATTTCACACCCAACTACCATTAAATCGACTGAATTTAAACCCTAATGCATCCGTCGATTTATTTTTTACTTAAGCTTACTTCGAACACACATTTACTTGCAAACAAATGGCTTTCTGTCACAATGAAATTTGATATATTCCAATACCGACAGAACTGCATTTAAGACTCAACTGTACGACATATTTTTTGCCTACAATTTCAACCCCTCCCCCATCAGCCCATCACACAGGAAAATTCAGGTGAAAGCTCGCGTTGCCCATCCACGATTTCCTCCACATTTTCCCGAAGCTAGGGGATGATTTATTACGCACATTCCCGGTTCTTCGGGAAGCGTTGCGGATCGATCAAAGTGACTCTGCTGAAACGGTAATGTAATTACTGCCGAAAAGGCCAAAGGCACCCCTGGTGATGGGCACAGGCGCCCCAAGTAATCGGTCGCATTAATGGGACCTTCGCGTGGGACCAGTTCAATTGTTTTCGGGGCGAGGAAAGTTCCAGGCGAGGACTGTTAAATTGTGATTAATAACTGGGTTAGCGGTGCTGGTAATTACGAAATGGGGAGCCACCAGAAACGGATTGAGGAAGGAGGAAAACAAGGGGAAAAAATGTTGGATAATCTATAGCTCTGCAAATTTCGTATGTTACACTATTTGTATCAAGAGAACAAAGAAATTGGTTTTGGCCAGGGATACAAATCTGTAGCTTGATGCAAGAAATGGCAATGGCATTTTTTGGCCAAATTGCATAGAGTTTTTAAATGTTTACATTTTGAGTGCAGAAGTCATCTAACATATTAATGACACTATTTTACAAAATTCATTGTTGTGTTCATTTTTGTGCAAACCCAGTTTCAACAGCAATTTTCTGAACTTGTTAACAACATAACGACTTTCATAGTAATCCACCCCCTAAAACCGCCATTGTATCTAGCCATTGCATGGTAATTGGCCATAGCAGAGGAAATATGCCGTCGTTAAATAAACAAAAAACTTCAACTTAACCAAAATTCAGCTTCGATTATATCTGTAATTGCAACAATTTAATGACCTAATGAATTAAATTTAAAAAATACTTCCACGCACTTGAAAAATTCATCACCTTTTCAAGCAATCAGTTATATCTGAATCACGGCAGCTAAACATTCTCTCTCTAGCGACAGAAGTGTAATAAAAACCCACGCAAAGTTGATTTAAATTGCACATGCATCATAAATTATATCACTTATTTGCACAGCAAACATGCATCATAAATTATATCACTTATTGCTTCGTAGAATGGACACAGCAAATCTCGATCTAAATCTCGACTGAACTGCTTGTTTGGTTTAACATGCAATGCGTTTGTTTAACCATTTAGCACGTTTGGGATATAAACTTGTATTTTTACGACCCAGAAAACCTCCGAGCAATATTTACATGCCAATCTCGAAGCACCAAATGCTGATATAAGCTTACCATTGCAATGCAGGGATAAATTAATTGAAACCATTACTACCTATGAAATCGATGGTTTTTTTTTCGAACGATTGCAAGTCATAAATACGATCTCGCCTTTAATACCGGTAATCGTGAATAAGTTTAACTCTTGCTTAGTTTACACCACATTGAATTACACTGCAGGAATTGATAACCTTGGCAATTGTTTGCGTGGAAGTCGACGCATCTCATTAATCACAATAACTGACTAAAGTTCTGATAGTTAATGTGTATTATTAACAAACGGTTGTAATTCATTTACGTTAAACATACAGTTTTATAGCCCGTTTACTTGACATCTGCACTGTCAGTGTAAGATCTTCTGAAAAATGTTTGAACATACCCGTAAAATATCACTAAAATAAGATGTTAATTCAGACTGTACTAATACAATACACCATTGTGTATTATTAACAAACTGATTCTGAAACTAATTCTCTTGAAAATTTCACAATGTTTCAGTATTGAATAAGGGACAAAATCAAACACTTAATTTTCTGCATTGATAAGTATGGGTTAGCTATTACTGAAATTTCTGAAAATTTCTTATTTGCAAATGTGATACTAGATTCGTGTAAGTATACCTGAAACTAATTCTCCTGAAAATTTGACAATGTTTCAGTATTAAATAATGGACAAAATCAAACACTTAATTGTCTGCATTGATAAGTATGGGTTAGCTATTACTGAAATTTCTGAAAATTTGTTATTTGCAAATTTGATACTAGATTCGTGTACAGTATACCTGAAACTTATTCTCCTGAAAATTTAACAAAGTTTCAGTATTAAATAAGAGAGAAAATCAAACACTTAACTTTCTGCATTGATAAGTATGGGTTAGCTATTACTGAAAATTCTGAAAATTTGTTATTTAAAAATTTGATACTAGATTCCTGTACAGTATACATAAAACTAATTCTCCTTAAAATTTGATAAAGTTTCAGTATAAAATAAGGGACAAAATCAAACACTTAACTTTCTGCATTGATAAGTATGGGTTAGCTATTACTGAAAATTCTGAAAATTTGTTATTTGCAAATTTGATACTAGATTCGTGTACAGTATACCTGAAACTAATTCTCCTGAAAATTTAACAAAGTTTCAGTAATAAATAAGAGAGAAAATCAATCACTCAACTTTCTGCATGGACAAGTATGGGTTAGCCATTACTGACATTTCTGAAAATTTATTATTTGCAAATTTGATACTAGAGTCGTATATACTATATCTGAAACTAATTCTCCTGAAAATTTGACAAAGTTTCAGTATTAAATAAGGGAGAAAATCAATCACTCAACTTTCTGCATGGACAAGTATGGGTTAGCTTATACTTGCCAATAAATGAAAATTTAATATTTGCAAATTTGATATTGGATTCGTATACAGTATACATAAAACTAATTCTCCTGAAAATTTGACAAAGTTTCAGTATTAAATAAGGGAGAACATCAAACATTTAACTTTCTGCATTGACAAGTATGGGTTACCTATTAGTGAAATTTCTGAAGTATTTTTTTTAAATTTGATACTAGAGTCGTATATAGTATACCTGAAACTAATTCTCCTGAAAATTTGACAAAGTTTCAGTATTAAATAAGGGAGAAAATCAAACACTTAACTTTCTGCATTGATAAGTATGGGTTAGCTATTCCTGAAATTTCTGAAAATTTGTTATTTGCAAATTTGATACTAGATTCGTGTACAGTATACCTGAAACTAATTCTCCTGAAAATTTAACAAAGTTTCAGTATTAACTAAGAGAGGAAATCAACACTTAACTTTCTGCATTGACAAGTATGGGTTAGCTATTACTGAAATTTCTGAAAATTTATTATTTGCTAATTTGATACTAGATTCGTGTACAGTATACCTGAAACTAATTCTCTTGAAAATTTAACAATGTTTCAGTATTAAATAAGGGACAAAATCAAACACTTCATTTTCTGCATTGATAAGTATGGGTTAGCTATTACTGAAATTTCTGAAAATTTATTATTTGCGAATTTGATACTAGATTCGTATACAGTATACCTGAAACTAATTCTCCTGAAAATTTAACAATGTTTCAGTATTAACTAAGAGAGGAAATCAACACTTAACTTTCTGCATTGACAAGTATGGGTTAGCTATTACTGAAATTTCTGAAAATTTATTATTTGCTAATTTGATACTAGATTCGTGTACAGTATACCTGAAACTAATTCTCTTGAAAATTTAACAATGTTTCAGTATTAAATAAGGGACAAAATCAAACATTTAATTTTCTGCATTGACAAGTATGGGTTAGCTATTACTGAAATTTCTGAAAATTTGTTATTTGCAAATTTAATACTAGATTCGTGTACAGTATACCTGAAACTAATTCTCTGGAAAATTTAACAATGTTTCAGTATTAAATAAGGGACAAAATCAAACATTTAATTTTCTGCATTGACAAGTATGGGTTAGCTATTACTGAAATTTCTGAAAATTTATTATTTGCGAATTTGATACTAGATTCGTGTACAGTATACCTGAAACTAATTCTCTTGAAAATTTAACAATGTTTCAGTATTAAATAAGAGAGAAAATCAAACACTTAACTTTCTGCATTGACAAGTATAAGTTAGCTATTACTGAAATTTCTGAAAATTTGTTATTTCCAAATTTGATACTAGATTCGTGTACAGTATACATGAAACTAATTCTCCTAAAAATTAAACAATGTTTCAGTATTAAATAAGAGAGAAAATCAACACTTAACTTTCTGCATTGACAAGTATGGGTTAGCTATTACTGAAATTTCTGAAATTTTGTTATTTGCAAATTTGATACTAGATTCGTGTACAGTATACATGAAACTAATTCTCCTGAAAATTTAACAAAGTTTCAGTATTAAATAAGAGAGAAAATCAAACAATTAACTTTCTGCATTGACAAGTATGGGTTAGCTATTACTGAAATTTCTGAAAACTTATTGTTTGCAAATTTAATATTAGATTCGTGTACAGTACACCTGAAACTAATTCTTCTAAAAATTTGACACAGTTTCAGTATTAAATAAGAGAGAAAATCGAACACTTGACTTTCTGCATTGACAAGTATGGGTTAGCTATTGCTGAAATTTCTGAAAATTTGTTATTTTCAAATTTGATACCAGATACGTGTACAGTATACTGTAACTAATTCTCCTGAAAATGTAACAAAGTTTCAGTATTAAATAAGACAGAAAAACAAACACTTAACTTTCTGCATTGACAAGTATGGGTTCGCTATTACTGAAATTTCTGAAAATGTGTTATTTGCAAATTTGATACTAGATTCGTGTACAGTATACCTGAAACTAATTCTCTTGAATATTTGACAAAGTTTCAGTATTAAATAAGAGAGAAAATCAAACTCTTAACTTTCTGCATTGACTGGTATGGGTTAGCTATTACTGAAATTTCTGAAAAAAAATTATTTGCAAATTTGAAATTAGAGTCATATATAGTATACCTGAAACTAATTCTCCTGAAAATTTGACAATGTTTCAGTATTAAATAAGGGACAAAATCAAACACTTAACTTTCTGCATTGATAAGTATGGGTTAGCTATTACTGAAATTTCTGAAAATTTATTATTTGCAAATTTGATATTATATTCGTGTACAGTATACATAAAACTAATTGTCCTGAAAATTTGACAAAGTTCAGTATTAAATATGGGAGAAAATGAAACACTTAACTTTCTGCATTGATAACTATGGGTTAGCTCTTACTGAAATTTCTGAAAATGTATTAATTGCTTATTTAATATTAAATCTGTGTTTAGTACACCTGAACCTAATACTCCTGAAAATTTGACCAAGTTTCAGTATTAAATAAGGGAGAAAATTTTGTGTGGTGGTTATGAAATTTAATCATTTGCCTTTATTCACATACCACATTTTAAACCTTAAACCTAGTCATTTTATTGTTGTAAGTTGATAGTGCCTTACTCTAATTAACCGTTTGGTCCAGCAATCTTACATAAATGAAAACTTGGTAACATGTGGTATGTGAATAGAAGCAAATGATTAAATTTAATAACCACCGATTATTATACAATCACCGATTAATCCAAACAACAATTTATTTTATATCTGTAATATTTCTCATATTAAGGTTCATTATTTCAATAATTTAAGTAAAAAAATTGTACGTCCTTAATCTTGATAAATGTCTTTATGTTATGTAAGCATTAACACGACCGGTTTCGATCCCTATATGGGTACATCTTCAGGTTCTTTACTTAAATTATTAAATTAAATTGATTTTTATTTAAAATATTTGTACATTTGGATTATGTCTCGCATAATATTCATATATCATTATCAATATTATTCATTAATAAAAATTATAACTTGCTTATTCATGGTGATAAGCTGAAAATAGAACCCACAAATGCTATATTTAGTAAAAGCAGTAAACGATGAATGAAAACGAAAATTATCTACTGCAAGCCACTTAATATAACGTAGAATTCTAAATTTAAATCTCTATTCAGAGACAAAACCTGCGTGTGCAATTTCATCTTTCGCTCAGGAAACGTCCCCAAATAACCGTTTTCACCATCAATTAAAGATCCACGTCATTCGCTGAAAACCTGATTCGCAATCACTGCTTCATTTCGCTTTCTGACGTCTCAATTTGTACGCGAATTGAAACGTGAGACACAATTTGATACGTAGCTGCGTAACCTATTAATAATATTACTATTTGTTTAATTTATAGCGCTGATTGCTGTGGTAATTCGTATATTTGTTTGAATATTCTGACGTGCAAACCATTCAGTCAAGAACAATTATACCTATTAAGGCCCAGTTTTACAATCGTGGAACATCCTTGTTCCTGGTACAATTACCTAGGATACAATTGTTTCAACAATTGTATCCTAGGTAATTGAACCAGGAACAAGGATGTTCCATGATTGTAAAACCGGCCCTAAGTATTATTTGTTCATCCTTAAGTTATAAATATTAATCATAAAGGTACAAATATATACATAGTGATATATATATATATAAATAATACAGTGAAATAAAGGGTAAAAGTTATTTGATTATTAATTATAATCTTTTTTCAAAAAGCTCAAAGAATTATTAAAGAGTTAGTAGCTATACTCTGGAATACTCTATACTCTGTTCCATTTTTATTTTTAACTAAGAAGGCTGTGGTTTCATTTTATAAAGTTTTACACATGAACACCAACAAAAATGATCTGACAGTGAAAAAATTATTAAATGTCAGATTTCTAACAACGTTGCCTAATTCACATATTAAAATATTTAAATTATTGCGTCAATCATTCAAGTGTGCTGGTTTTTTAATTATTTAAAAAAATCCAAAAATTTAAATTATAGTTTGACTGATTTGTTTTTGTAAAATAAAAATAGCAAATCAATTCTGTACTCAATAGATACTCAATTTGATGGCAACATTGCCTACTGTCATAAAATATAACCTTTCTTTTTAAAATATAACCTATTTTTTTTTTCAAGTCTAGTGACTTTTTACATTGGCCAACAATGCTGTCACTCTAACAGCCAAATTACTTAAAAATAAAAATGGAACAGAGTTTATATCTAAAGTTAATTACTGATATTTTCTTTTAGTTAAAATAATCAATTATAGAAATCATATCAATGTTGGCGAAATTTCCGATTAATATCGAAATTAGGATTATTTGCCTGAATAAAATATTTGATATCTCAAGTACCTACTTATTCCCAGAATCGATAAAGTCGTTCCTCTCTAATCCCTAGCTTATTTTAAACCCATGCATTCCTGAGTGCACACACGAAGTTAAATCGATTGCGCTCATCTCCCCATTCAAGTCTGCGATTGCGAGCGGCTGGAGTTACTGCTGTAGTGCCACTGCTGTAGGCAAATTTTGCGACCCAGTGGGAGCCTGGGGGGTGGTTTAATATATTCTCGCCGAGGGGGTGCAATTAAAATTAAAGTTTGCTCGCGTGTCGCCGCGCTGTTAAATGTTATTGGCATTCGTGTCGACGCTGGGTAACATTCAATTTAACTTTTTGCCGTATTGGTCCGATTCGATCTGGGGTTTAAATTTGCTTTAATCGAAAGATTTCGGGGGGGAAACTTCAATGCGGTGAAAACAATTCGAACTACTCATAAACACGCTCGTTTTTACTGCAAATTCTAGATTTATCGTGCAAACGACAGAAAGGTATCGGCTTGTACATAATAAACTTTAGAAACCAGGGAAACGACGAAATATTTGCTTTCAGGCAGTCAAACAGGCAAAATTGAGCCAGTGGTTTTCTAAATCCAAGTGAAGTTATGAAGAAAAAATGAAAATAATTGTATTTTTTTTGCATTGTGCTTTTAATTAAAAAAATGTTATTCCTGGTCCTGTATTTGCTAATAAAGTTAATAATAGATGACCAGCAATTATATTAGCAGCTAATCGAACTGCAAAAGTTGGCTATAATAAAGTTGGCTGAAGTTGGCTATAAACCATTACACTTGTGATTATTTTTACTACAAGCCAATTTAACGGTATATTTGAAAATGAAACAAATGGACATTAATCTTTATATTTATATATTTGAAAAGACCTCCTCATAAGATTCTGTTTGAAGGAATGGCAACAGCAACTACAATCACAGGCTACTACGGTGTATTTGAAAATGAAACAAATGAACTGTAATCTTTAAATTTATATATGAGGCGTTCAGAGCTAAAGTGGATCAAGTCCATAAATTATAGTTTTGAGATAATGAAGATTGAAGTTTATTAACACTAATTGAATCTTAGAGTGATGTAAAGGTTAACGAAGACTAACTTAAATATGGGTTATAATTTGAAAGTAGCTGATTCTGAAGTAGCTGATTCATTTTGCGAAGGCACATAGTCTGAGGATGAATCAGAAAAGTCCACACATCCACCTGAATTCAATATTTTGAAGCCAACCAACACGTGCACAAATACACAAACAAAAACCATGCGCTACGATTTTGAACTTGGTCCACTTTAGCGCGGAAATTTTATGAAAGTTTTTCCAGGCTAAAGAGTACTGCTGACATCTGTTAGAAAATAGCTAAAGCAGGGACTTGGTTCACTGTGGCTCCAAAAATATATACCTTTAACTACTATTAATCCGCAAGAAATATTTTTTTAATACTTTTGGACTTGATCCAGTTTAGCTCTGAACGCCTCATATAAGTAAAGACCTCCTCATAAGATTGTGTTTGAAGGAATGGCAACAGCAACTACAATCACTGGCTCCTGGGGCTCCGCCCGAGAAGATCGACCAACTCTTATCGGCTGCCTTTGGGCTTGTCAGCAAAGAAAGTGCCACATTGGGTCTTCCAGACTTCCCCATTGATAATCTTCCTCAAGCTGCTAAGATATTGGTATGTAAATAATTTTAGTAACACATCAGCAATTAGTCTTTGGTGCGTTGTCAAACGATACAAGCCCATACTGATCATATCTGCGAAACCTTGAGTACTATCCTATTGTATTTGCATACTATATGTAGGTACTACCAATACATGCATGACTACATGTGTTCACTTTCCCAAAAATTCGGAAAAATAGGTAGGGACACAAGCCCAGACTGATCATATATGTAAAATCTTGACTTTGACTACTATCTCATTGTATTTGCATACTATATGTAGGTACTACATGGGATTACTGCTGTAGCCCCTAAACTAAGCCAACCTATCCTAACACGATATTTGTCAAACGACACAAGCCCAGACTGATCATATATGTAAAACGTTGACTTTTACTACTATCCCATTGTGTTTGCATACTATATGTAGGTACTACCTATACATGCATGACTGCATGTGTCAACCTTCCCAAAAATTCGGAAAAATTGAATGGCATTACTACTCAAGGGCCTAAACTAACCCAACCTAGCCCAACTGAACCGCAATAACATAGTAAAGCTAGGGCACCTTCGTTAGATTAGGTTGGATTAGGCTACAGCAGCAATTCCGACTTTTTAGAAAGGTGGCAGTAATACCCAATACGTGCATATTCCAGGAGGGTAATCCAGGAACCCCAGTCTACGATCTAATCTACCGCCTCTATCCGTACAAAACATTCCTTAAAGACGGCGTGAAATCCGTTGAAAGCCTTCTGGCTAGCTTCAACGTCAAACCAGAAGCCGAATCTTCTAGCTACTCTATCGGGAGCAAGCTGGGGGAGCTTCTAAAGTCGGCTGCATCCAGAAGCTCCGAGACGTACATAGAAACCAGCTATCAGAACAAATTGATTGAGGAGATGATGCAGAGCAGTGCAGTTGCTGACTACTGCATCATCGGCCCTCGAGGTTGCGGGAAGAGTATTCTTGTGAATAAGATAGCTGACGTGGCAGGCAGGGACGTGGAGTCTATCGTGCTGTACCAAGACATGACGTCCAGGGATTTGATCCAGCAAAGGACGACGCTGGATAATGGGGACAGTGTCTGGATGTTTTCGCCACTTGTAAACGCTGCACTGAATGGGAAAATTGCTGTTTTGGATGGGTTGCACAGAATACATCCAAGTACATTATCAGTATTGCACAGGTACAGAAACAAACATACATTTGCTATAATTGAAGACTTTTCTTTGCTTATATCACACTGTTTATTAAAATTAGTGACTATAGTTTCGATCACGTTCTGATCATTATCAAGCTTACAGTAAAGATCATTATCAAACTCTAAAGCCCAGTTGTACGAATGCAGATCAGTTTGATCATGGTTCAGTCACCTAGGATAGAATGGTATCCTAGGTAACTGAACCATAGTCAAACTGATCTACCTTCGTTCGGACCTAAGGCCCAGTTGTACAATCTCGGATCATCTTTGATCCTGGATCAGTGCCTAATGCCCAGTTGTATGATCGTAGATCATCCTTGACCGCGGTTCAGTTACCTAGGATACAATTGTTAATACAATGGTATCCTTAGAAACTGAACCACGATCAAAGATAATCCACGTACGTACAACTGGTCCTAAGACCCAGTTGTACAATCTCGGATCATCTTTGATTCTGGATCAGTGTCTATGGATACATTAAATAGCTTGTACAAGCCTCCAATTTGCAAAACCTTCCGACTTTTTCACAACCGCGCCTTCAAACCTTAGGTTGGTTCACGACAGAGAGCTCCAGCTCTACGACGGACAAAGACTGATAAACCAAGAGCGCTTCGAGCACCTGCGCGAGGAGTTCGGCCTCTCGGATGAGGAGCTCCTCCAGAGCGGTGTCCTGAAGATCCACCCGGACTTCAGGATAGTCGCTATTGCCGAGCCTCCGCCGCAACAGGGAGGCTCAAACTGGCTCTCGCCGGAGGTCCTCAGCCTCTTCATCTTCCACGAAGCCCGCACGCTCACCAAGGAAGAGGAGATGAACATAATCACATCTAAAGTAAGTACAAGAATGCGGAGGCCTAGAGAAACATGTGCAAAGTGCTGTGAATATTCTTCTAATATTCTTGGGTCGGTAAATTCCAAATTTTGAATTATAGTACGGACCTATACCGAGACCGCTGCACCAAATAATCGATTTGGCTCACGTATTGCGCAGCAGCCAAGACTCAACGCTACATAGCCTATCTGGTCACTTATCTACCAGGCAATTGCTGAGGATATCGGCACGTATGCAAAAGTACCCCACAGACGTGGCTTATGATACAGTGGAGAAGACTTTTATGATCAAATTCCTGCCATCTTTAGCCAGAGAAGCTTTGGAGCGCACTTTGGATAAGCTGGGGATCAAACCGTCGAGCAATCTGGATGAAACTACGAAGTACAGTATTGATAATAACGTGCTCACCATTGGTAACACAAAGTCCGATATTTACAAGACTGATAATTTGAGTAAAGTGCCAAATATCTTATTCTACGACGTGCCTCAGCATATATCTTTAATGGAAAGGCTGTTACAAGACTTCCAGCTTGGCCAGCACCTACTTCTAGTTGGTAACCAAGGTGTTGGCAAGAATAAAATCGTCGACCGTTTTCTTGAGCTCCTCAACAGGCCCAGGGAGTACATCCAGCTCCACAGGGACACCACCGTGCAGACTTTAACACTCCAGCCTACCGTCAAAGACGGGCTTCTGGTCCACGAAGACTCGCCGCTGGTCAAAGCCATCAAGCACGGGCACGTCCTCGTCATCGACGAGGCCGACAAAGCTCCCACCCACGTAACCTGCATACTGAAGACCCTTGTGGAGACGGGGCAGATGATTCTAAGCGATGGCCGAAGGATTGTCAAGCAAACGTCGAGCAGAGTGAACCCCGAAGAGTGCATACTGACTCACCCGGATTTTAGAATCGTAGTCTTGGCCAACCGACCGGGCTTCCCGTTTTTGGGAAACGACTTCTTCGGTGCACTCGGCGACCTCTTCAGCAGCCACGCCGTCGACAACCCTTCAACCAAGCAGGAGGTCGATCTGCTGCGCCAGTACGGGCCGGATGTGCCGCAGAAGGTCATCAGAACTCTCGTGGACGTCTTCGGGGAGCTCAGGATGATGGCCGACCAAGGGCTTGTCAACTACCCGTACTCCACCAGGGAAGTCGTCAACATCATCAAGCACTTACAGGTAAATACCACCACAATATGTGCGAAATCTTATTAACATGAAATGGCAGGAACTATCTGCAGAGATCTTTGGTTCATGGTTGATGTGCTCTCTAAACCTTCCGGAAGTTTCCGGAAGCCTAACCTGAAATTAATCAGATCCTGCTTTACGTGCTCTCAAAACCTTTCAGAAATTCCCTGGCGCCGACCTGGAGGACGTCCTCTTCAACGTCTTCGACTTCGACCGCTATAGCCCCGAGATGGTGGAGACCGTAGGCCAGGTGCTCACCAGGCACGGCTTCCCCAGCACCAACGTCTTCGCCGCCGAGTATGTCAGGGCCAAGCGCGCCAAAGAGTACCTGCAGGTGACCAAGGAGCGCCATAGTGGCCTCGACAACAAAGAACCAAAGCACGGCAAGGAGGACCCCAAGAACGAGCCCCATGTCGGTGGTAATACGTGGGCTGGTGGCACTGGAGGACGTGACACTGCCGGATTAGGGGGCAAAGGGGGACCTTACAGACTGGACAAGGGACACGAGGTTCATCAGGTAAGCATTCTAACTAAATGTTTGATAAAACTGTGAGATGAAATTTTTAAAAAAGCATTTTTAATCGCCGTAAGCTTAGGTGTCAATATAACTACCCCCTTAGCGCCCAACGCTCTAACACCCTCCTACGAAAATACCGGCTGATTCAAGTTTTATTACCATGATATCATGTATGATTTATGATTTTGTAAGTAAAGAGCCCTACAAAGCATTGACCGTGCCGGTGCGGTTGGAACGTTTTATGACTTTATGTTTCCGCCAGTGCCCGTGGGTTGAACGGGCTTTGCATGACAATAGCCTGCAGATCAAAATAACAATGAGGGATTAAGCAAATATTGAGCTCCGACCCTGAAGAAATCCTTGCGTCGGTATCCACCCAGCAGGCTGAGGGATTGGGTACGGCCCTATCATAAAACCCATAAAATCCATTATAGGGACTAATACTGGAAGCAGCCGTCATATTTTACTATTTAGTAATAAATCTTACTGTTGCAATATCAAAATTCATTTCATTCATTTCACACTGGAATGTTTGGAATAGCATTAAAGTATGTTCTGACAAAAACTGTATAAATAAAATTACGAATATGGGGTCGATAGCCCAATAAAGATAGATTATATATATGAAATTACGAATTCTTTGTGAAATAACGTATAAACTACCGGATGGTTAAAATTATTTTTTTTTATCGTCAGATTGGGCTTCATCAATATCTAAACATGTGTACTTATTTTGGATTTTTTATTTCAATTAGATGTCGCCATTTTTGGCCTGGTAAACTTGAATCACCCGGTATATTGTAACAGTTACACCTAACGTAGCTGATTTTTTTTAACTCCGTGCCTAGCCTTTAAATATTCGTAATGGCTTACCCTAACACTCCACGAGGGGTTTTGCTCTCGTCTGCTGACGCTCCGAGTGCGTACTTACATCCAAAAAGGGGTTCGTGAATAGCTCCCTGCTAAATTATAACCATTTGAACACGCTAATATGCAGGAAATTTCGTGTTATTTTAAGTTATCGGATGAAGAGAAGGCAGCTGTGCCGGAGCACATCCAGCGGGCAGCCCGTGAAATGGGTAGGAAAGCTTTCCAGGAGAGGCTGAAAGAGATTGGTATGTCCGGTTACGATGCCAACCTCTACGAGCAGTTTTCCTCATCAGTGACTAGGCAGGTCCAGTCATTGAGGATAATTCTGGGTACGCTGCAAGCCAAGAACAAGGAAAGGCACTGGTCAAGGCACCAGACCTCAGGGGAATTGGATGATGTCAAATTAATTGATGGTAAGAAATAATTTTTCGATTCATTACATACAGGGGCCACCCTGTATGTAATGAATCGAAAAATTGCCTATCCTCGCTCGGACCATTGCTGCTAGACTACTGAAAATTTAGGAAAACATCTAATTGGAAGTTTTTGAACACTTGATGTGCGACCTTTTAAAATTATTTTCGAGTATACAGAGTGTACCATAAATCCGGGACACAACATTTGGTCTCTCTTTTAAATGGATCACCCTGTATATAATTTAATTTTTGGAATCTGCTTTATGTGGGCTTCACAAATCATTTTTATTTTTTGAGAACAGATGCTACATTGCCAAGTTATTCACATTTTAATCAAATTTAATTAACGTCATGGACGGGGAAAAAAAGTCAACAAAACCTTATTATATACGAGATCAATGAAAGAATCTGCTTATGCAAGTACCCAACCAATGTGCCAAAATATACACAATATTTTGAGTCATGTAGAATACACAAGATGTTCTGAAACAACTTTCGAATTTTGCTATTTTCAAATGAATACACAGGGTGTTCCATATAAAAATGAGAACAAATATTGTGTCCCGGATTTATGGTACACTCTGTACACTTGAAAATAATTTCAAAAAGTAGTACATGAAGTGTCCAATAACTTTCAATCAGATTTTTCCTCAATTCTCATTAGTCTAGCAGCAATGAACCGAACGAGGATAGGTGGCCCACCCTGTATACCTACTGGTCAGTACATTGAGTTGCTCGATTTTTTCACTTATTTGAAGTAGCTTCTTCATCAAATTTTCAGAAGAAGTGTCTTCAGGCACACTGTGTACAAAGCAGGCATGAAGTATACATAATATTCATAAAATAAATTTTGAGATATTTCAGTGATTGATGAACTTGAATCAAGTGGGGTGTACTTTTATTTTGACACACCGTAAATGAACTGTTATTTACTCACTACTAATAATCACTTTTACCAACAGGAATTCTGGGGGAAAAAAATATTTTTCGAAGACGGGCAGAACAGGAGCCCGAGCTTGGGACACCTCAAACAAAGCCAAAGATGTTTAGGCTTGTAGTAGATGTTTCCGGCAGCATGTACAGGTAAAAGTAACTTAATAGTGTAATAGTGTGATAATAATAGTGATAAGATGATACAAAAAAGAATAATTTTTTTATCATCATGATTAATTAACACAGTAGCAGCTTCCTTGGTTTATGTGCCCCTGACCATATTTCTCAAATTTGTTAATTATCTAAAAACTATCCTTCGACAGGTTCAATTCATACGACGGACGCTTAGATAGAGAACTGGAAGCGGTGGTGCTCCTAATGGAATCGTTTGAGGGCTTCGAGGATAAGATACAATATGATATAATCGGGCATTCTGGAGAGACCGACAAAATTGTGTTTGTAAAGAAAGGGCAACCGCCCAAAAACAATAAAGAGCGACTGGAAGTTATAAGGGTACGAAAATTGATTATATAAACAGAGTACATACATAGCAAGAAGTTGATATGGCCAGCTGACCAGTTCTAATTAGAATGAAACACTGCTGGTCTCCCATACTGCCTGTATATACTTTTATTAAAAATTTTAGTGCAACCATAGCTAACATAACTTTATCTTCTGTTTAGATTATGCATGCACATTCGCAGTTCTGTTGGTCAGGTGATAATACGCTTGAAGCGACTGAGCTGGCCGTAAAATCTTTGGAGCACGAAGACAGCGATGAATCGATAGTTGTAGTCTTGTCAGATGCGAACCTGCAGCGCTATGGAATCCCAGCCACAAATCTGGGCAAGGCGCTTACGTCAGAGCCTAAAGTCAGCGCATACGCTGTCTTCATAGGAAGCCTTGGGGATCAAGCTGAAAGGTACTTTTAATTTGCTTCCATTGCACGTAATGCATTAAAACTTGTTATTATTGAGCAAATCAAATTAGAGGGACTAATGCATATAAAATTCTCAATTAAGTTTAAGTCAAATATTGATAGATAATCTCTCGTGTATTGTATTTGCATTTTTTTGTGTAGGTTGACGCAGAACCTCCCCGCGGGTCGGGGCTTTGTCTGCACGGACCTCAGCCGTCTGCCGCAGATCCTCAAGCAGATATTCTCCTCGTCAATACTGAGTTCGAATCTGTAACTTGTGAGGAACATAGGAAAATAGGCAAATTGTGTAGTTTATTTTTTATAATAAAGTTTCCCGCACTTTTTTTAAATCTGCTGCAGTGAGGAGTGGTGCGGCAAGATGGCGCTGCACGGCGAATGTGGAAGTTCCCTGGAAACCCCTGCCCTGACCCACGGCCCCAGTAATCCTTGAGGTGACTTTATTGCAATATATTGTCTACATTTTGAGTGCATTTTTGCACAGAAACCCCAAAAAATCCATTTTTAAGCGGAATGTACTGGCGTAAAATTACGGCATTACCAACTTTAAATAACAAAAATAATTCAATTCTATTTCAATAACCATACATCTATGATGATTAATATGATATATCGCAAACTAAATAATTAATCCTTGATTAAGTGCAGTACTTAAATTAGTGATTAATTACTCCAGTATTATGTTATTAATTATTTTTTGTGGCGCCTTGTTGGTAGTATTGTCGACGCCACCGTTCAACTGCATTATGGGTAAAAGATGAACGTCTGTGACAAGTGAATTTGTTACGCATTTATGGACAAATAATTCAAATAAACGCTGTTGGTGAGTGTCTCTGGGTGCTGAACCTGGGAGCTAGTGCGGAGGGCCGTGCGTACAAGGGGGCGCGCTGCCCCTGGTCAAAATGGGGTTAGGAACGTTGCGCTGTGTTTGGGGGGCTATTTTTACAGGGGGGCCGACCCCGCATAATTTAAGCCCGCAGCGGGAACAGTGGACCCCCAGCTCGACGGGGGGCACTGGTAAACGGGGCATCGCCAGACAGCCTGAGTGCCGCGGCACTCCCGGGCTGCTCTAGTTTGTGGTTAATGTTTGTTGTCATTCGCCGCGGAGTTCGTGCGCAACTTTTCGTTAAAAACATGAAAAATGTTAAAAACGGAGCGAAAACAATGACCCACATTATCGTTCAGAGTTTGCTTGTGTTTTCTATTGTTTGTTGTTGTACCGCATCTTAGACGACTACACTGTGGTGATCGAAAGTTTTTGGTGCCCCGAATGCATAGCACAACTAGCAAAGTGGTTTTCCACGGCATACCCATTCAGTGGGAATCAGCCATCCGACGACCATAATTTCAATACAATTATAAGCAAACAAAGGGATCGCCTTAACGCACGTGCCAAAAGTTTACCAGAACAACTGAATGCAAAGTTAGGCCATGACAATCACAAGCCAAAAACCAAAAAAACACCAAAAAAAAAACAACCGACAAATATGTAAACAATCAACATTATCACCACCACGTTTTGCGTATTCATTGGCTCCAGTATCAATCACACTTGCATTCAGGAGCAATTAATCACTGAAATATCTCATTTCGTACCTCCGACTTAATGCCGCAACTTGAGTTCCTCTGTGCCAGAAAATGCGTTCCACTTTTAACACTCTGTACGTTGCAGGCTATTTATGAGGATTGATGTCTTCGCAAAATGTGTGAGCAGACTCCGATTCATTACAAGAATGGGGATGTGGTCTGGGTCAGGCTGGAAAAATCCGCCTGGTGGCCTGCAGAGGTAGTCGACCCCCAGGATCTGCCCAGCGACATTAAGGAGACTCTAAACAAACCCGGCCGCAAGCCACCCCTCGTCATTGTTACGTTCTTCCAAGAGAAAAGCTAGTAAGTTTGAAGCCGCAAGGTTTGTGAAAACAACAGCAGCAATAAAGTGCTGATAGGTTTCATTAGTCAATCAAGTTGAAACATTAATAAAATCACCATTTTTTCAGTGAGTTCATAAAGAATTTGAGCGAAATATATTCCTACAACTGTTCAAAGAAGGATGAATTCATTAAGAAAGGGATGGGTAAGTGTTTTCACACCCTGCCTGGGCAGCTTGAGCCGTTGCTTACGTTTCTTGTAAATGCAGACCGGCACCGGAAGAAGACCACCTTCATGAAACAGTTCCCGGAGGATGTGCGCTTGGCGGAGGAGAAAACCGGAGGCGACGTGAACATTCTGGAGGATCCTAAGTTCTTGCCGGAAGTAATCCCAAAAATTGACTATGTGGCAATTTTCGGTTCCGGATCGAAGAAGAAGGAGACCCCCAAGAGACGAAGCAGAAAAAGCTTAACCAGCAGTAAGTTCAATTGAGTTTAATTAGTATGAGTGGAAACTAGTTATGGATGGACATAATTCTGTTGAACTTGTAGAGCCAAGCGTGGATGAAAGAGAATACGCATTTGTCTCTTGCATTAAGGGTCTCGTAGTTCGAACTCCAAAAAGAAATAAACTATAAAACTAGGGACAGTCTTGTTACTAAGAATAGTTGGCAGTCAATTAATTTTCAGTATGTGCTATACATTTTGAATTTCTGTCACCCCTTAAATATTTGTATTTTGAATAATTTGTTTGCATTACATAGAGTCCGCTTCGCCACAAAAGAGGACACCCACTTCTCAATCACGCACAGTGACCCACCGGCGCTTCCTAGGCAATGACAGTGACCACCAGGTGCGAGTACTGTTGCAGTCTAGTGAGCAAGCCGCGGAGCCAGATCACATGTACGACTGCCAGATGTGCGGCTTCTCCTCTACCCGCATAGATGTCATCGTGCTGCACAACAAGTCCCACATGCAGGGCACGTACACACCGGTGACGACTGGGAACAAGGTCAAGAGAGCGCCGGTCCGCAAGGCCGCCAAGAAAACCCGCAGAACCCCCTTCTCGAAGACGTCAACCATCGCCGAGGACCTGGCGCTGCTTGCCCAGGGTCTCCCGCTGATGTCCACAAGCGACGAGGAGGAGGATTTCGACGACGATGATGAATATGATTTTGACGAAGAGGAAGAAGAGGAACCAATCAAAAAGCCCAAGCGTCGCAAGAGGCTGTCGGAGAAGCCGAAGGTGAAGAAGCCAAAGGTTGAAGAGCCGGTCGAGGTGAAGAAGAAGGATATCCGCGTGGATCTGCTTGCCGAATGGGACGATGATGAGGACGATGAACAGGAGCAAGACACCACTTTAAACTTAACAGCGAGCTCGGCAGATTGCACGCTAGACTCGAATGTAACAAAAAAAGATGAAGACAAATCATGTTTTGATTTCAAAGAGGAAGACGATAATCAAATCATATCTACGACCCCGGGCAGAAAAATTCCACGCCTAATACCCACCAAACGAAAGTCCACAGAGCCTTGTGAAGACGCCAACCTGCCGACAGCGGAAAACGACGCAAACCGTGCAGAACAGAACAAAAATTCTGAACACGAGGCTTCTCTTGTTGAAGTGGAGGCTTTCCAAGAGATTCTTGAAGCCACAGCAACGCCCATCATACCTGAACTCCCGCAGAGTCTCAAGAGTGAACAAAATTTTCCTAACACTAAGGCTATCAAATTCCCTGATAAGAGCTTGGAGCCTGTAACACCCGAGGTCCCCAAACCCGACACACCTACTAAGCTGATCAATATAAAGAAGCGTTTCGTGAAGTCATTCGAGGACTTTGAGCAAAGCTTAAAGATAGAAAAGGCTAAAGAGGAATCCGAGAAGAAGCAGCAGGAATTGCAGAATTTGGAATCCGAGGAATACCTTAAACCTGGCGAAATTTCAGAGCTACCACAAGATTCACTTACAGACTGTTCAACTAATAAGAAGGTTGACATTGCATCGAAAATTGACGAATTTGCTTCCAAAGATGAAAATTTAAACATTAACAAAGATTGTACCATTGACTTACACTCAACTGAGCCTTTGACAGATACCCTTCACACCACTAATACTGATGTGGTTAACAATCAACCAACACCTGCCCTAATAGAAACATTAATTGAACCTCCTATACATGTAGAACCCGTACTTGAACCACCAATTGTTAAAACTATAATTCAATCTGCCATCGTTGGCACCTTAACTCAACCTACAATTATTGAAACTCCAATTGAACCTTCGACACCTACAACCCCAATTCAACCTCAAATCGCTGAAAAGGATCAAGTTCAGTCGCCCCATTTAGATTTGGTTCTGGAAAAGAAACCTGAAGAAAGCGCATGTATTGAAATGGATATTGAAGTTCCAATCCACACGCAAAAATTAATAGAAACTCCACAGATTGAAGACTACAAGACCGATAATAGTTACACCATTAGCAAATTCAAGGAGTTCAAAACAAAACGAAGATCCCGGTCTAGGTTGCTCTCAGAAGACACATACAAAGATACCTTGAAACTGGGAGAAAAGAAACCTGCCGGAGATCTTAAAATCGTATCTCAAGATGCACCTGAAAGCAAGAAAGCAGACGATCAGTCCTGTAGCACAATTGAGGATGCTTGTGTTAAGGGTAACGAAAAGAAAGTAATGGACGAATACAAATCTCCAGGGAAAGTCGTGCTTAAATTAGACGACATGAAAACACACGAGGAACAGAAACCCAGAACCAGAGGCATGGACGCGTTTATATTTGAAGGTAAAAAGGCAGAGGTTCATAAACCCAGAACTAGATCTCGTGATGCGCCTGTTGTAGACGATAAAAAGCCGGTAGAGGAATACAAACATAAAACCAGAGCTAGGGATGTGCCTGTGCTTGAAGACAGGAAACCAGAGGAAGGGCACAAACCGAGCACCAGTGTTAAGAATGTGCCTATATTTAAAGATATACCGATAACGGAAGAGCACAAACCGAGCACCAGTGTTAAGAATGTACCTACATTTAAAGATGCACCGACAATGGAAGAGCACAAACCTAAAACCAGAGTTACGGAAACGCCGACACTCGAAGATAATGAACCACTTGAAGAACGCATAACTCGTACTAGAGGTAGGGATGTACTGACTTCTGATGCTAAAAAGGCTGAGGATGAACACAAACCCAGAACTAGATCTCGTGATTCTCTTGCACTTGATAAAAAGGTGCAAGAAGAGCACAAACCCCTTACTAGAGTTAGGGATGTACCTTCACCTGACGATAAAAATACCGAGGAAGAACGCAAACCTATTACTAGAGGTAGGGATGTGCCTTCACCTGGTGATAAAAATACCGAGGAAGAACGCAAACCCAGAACTAGATCTCGTGATGCCCCTACACTTGATGATAAAAAGGTGGTAGAAGAGCACAAACATAAAACCAAGGGTAAAGATACTACTCTTGAAGTTAAAAAGGTTAACGAGGAATACAAGCCCAGAACTAGTGTTAAAGATACACTTACATGTAAAGATACGGAGACCGAGAAACAGCATACAACTGGAATCAAGCCTAAGGACTTGCCTATGATTGAAGATAAAGTAGAAGAAGAATGCAAACCCAAAACCAGCCTTAAAGACGAACCAATGCTACAAGTTGATAAGCCTGAAGAAGAACGCAAACCGAAAACCCGAGTTAAGGACTTGCCTATATTTGACGATAAGATAGAAGAATACAAACCGAAGACCAGAGTTAAAGATTTGCCAATGGTTCAAGAACGGAAGCCTGAAAAGGAACACAGAGCAAGAACCAGATTTTCAGATGTGCCTATATTTGATGATAAAAAGCTAGATGAAGAACATAAGCCGAAATCCAGAGTTACAGAAGTATTAAGGGTCGAAGTTAGGTCGGAACAAGAACACAAACCAAGAATTGGCATTAAGGAAATGCCCGGATTTGAAAGTAGCAAACCTGACGAAAAACACAAACCTAAATTAAAAGTTGTAGATTTGCCAATTCCTCAAGAAACCAAGAGAGAGGAAGAACACAAACTCAGAAGTAGGGCTAAGGATGTACCTATTCTTGAAGATATAAAGGCAGATGATGAACACAGGCAAAGAACCGGAGCCAAGGATGTGCCTACAATTAAAGATAAGAAATCAGAGGAAGAACGTAAACCCAGTACCAGGGTTAAAGATGTACCCATGCTTCCAGAATACAAGCCTGAAGAAGAATACAAACCAAGACTAAAAGTTAAAGCTACATTTGAAGATAAGACACCCGACGAAGAACCCAAGCCAAAATCAAGAGCTAAAGACCTGTTTAGACTCGATGATTGGTCGGAAGATGAATCCAGTATGAACACAGATATTCCTACAGTTGAGCCAAAAAAGCCAGAAGACGACAAATTAAAAACCGAAATAAAAGATGCGCCTATACTAGAATCTGGTGCCCTTAAGAGCAAGGCGGTAGAAAGAGAAGACCCCAGACGTAAAGAAAAGATCATGGAATTAACTCGAGTTGAAGGGAAGAAGGTTGATGACGATCACAAGTTCAGAAGCAAAAGTAAGGATTCATCAAGATTCGACGGAAGAATGGCGGAGGATGATAAGGTTCCTGAATTTAAGGATAGAGACTCGATTACAACCACGAAGATCGATGAAGAATACAAACCTCAAGACAAAGTCAAGGATTATGTTAGACCCGAAAGTAGAAAGTCAGAACATAAAATGAAAAGTAAGACCAAGGACATACAAAGGCTTGAAGATAAATTAACAGAGGAAGAAGACAAACCTAGAACCAAACTCAAAGACACGTTTAGATTTGAGAGCAAGAAGACAGATGAGGAAGAGAGCAGGTCACAAGTTAGAGCAAAAGATTTTGGTAGGCCTGACAGGAAGAGGGATGAAGAACACAAGCGGACGAGGGCCAGAGATGAGTTTGAATTTGAACGAGAAGATTACAGACCAAAAAGTAAAGCTAGATCCATGCTCAGACAAGATGGAAGAAAGGGGGACGAAGACGAACACAGATCTAAATTTAGATCCCGTGACTTTCTAAGGCATGAAGAACGTAAAGTAGACTCAGAGGAACCCAGGCATAGAAGCAAAGCTGTCGGTAGCCCGGAAAAAACAAAAAGCTGGAAATCAACACGGTATTCAGATTACCACATGAAAAAATCTAGATCATACAGAAGGGACTACACAAGGGAAAGCAGGCACAAATCAGACGAGGCTGATAATATATTAGGCAGCGACAGATTAAGCACAGTCGAATCTGAAAACTATAAGCACACGGAACCTCCAAAACATGACACTGTAGAGGTCTGCAAGTTAAAAAGTCAATTAATGGGTAAGCTTAAGGAATCTGAGAAATCCGAGGCATATTTAAAGACTCGCCGAGATTCTCCGAATGCAGACGACAAACACAGTAGCTACAGAAAATACAGCAAAGGCAAATCTCACTCGTCGTCTTCAAAACGTCCGACGAGGCTCACACTGCATTCACAAGAAATTGTCATTGAGAAGAGCGTTGACAAAGTAGAAGTCTCAATCCACAAGGAAGAAACGGAGACTAAACATGAACAGGTGGTAGAAAACAAACCCGACACCAACAAATCTCATGAAATTAAAGAGGATAAGGACGATGCAGTTGTACAAAATCAAATTGAAGTTGATGCTCCTAAAGTGAACACTGATAGCCCACAAGATCTACCCGTTGTTGTTGAACCGGATAAAAATAACGTGCTCATGGGACTTACAAGTGAGCCAGTAATTGAATCTCCTGCAACTGTTACAAGTGAAATTACAGTTTTTGGGGAGACTGCCGAAGGAGAATTAAAACCCGAAGATGCTGCATGTTTCCCTCATTTTGTGGAAAGTAACGAGGAAGCTTCAGCCCTAGCTACCCTCGCTACTGTTTCAGAGATGAGCAGCTTCGACAGAATCCCAAGCAAATGCGATCTTAAAATTGACAATTTAACGGTAGTATCGGAATCTGATCTGGGAGACGGGCAGGTGGAAATCGCTAAAATCCCAATAATGGAGGAGGGCACTATCAAAGCTACGACAGTGGCAAGTTTCTCAGTTGATTTCACAGACATTTTGGACAACAAGAGTGTCGCCACAGAAATGGAAGTCACACCAAGTCCTATAATTAATGAACACATTGTTGAGGGACCTATCGAATTAAGCCATGTGGAAGACGTTCAAAGTGTCGACAATGCTCCTAAAGTGGTCGATAAATCTGCACTAGTGGATGATAAATCTGATAAACTAGAGCTCACGGTGGAGGAGAAAATTGAATTGATATCTGAGGAAACGAAGACGCCTACTGTAGAGAGTATTAAGCCGCCAGTTGTGGAGAGTATTAACCTACCAGTTATGGAAAACACTCAGTCACAAGTTACAGAGAAAATTAAGTCACCAGTTGTTGAGAAATTTAAATTGCCTACAGTGGAGGTAATTCCATCAACCACAGCGCTTATTGAGCCGCATATAGTGACAACAATTGAATCACCAGAAAATATTGATCCGCCAATTGAGGAAAATGTTGATCCACCAATTGTGGAAAAAATAGAGGCGACAATTATTGAGAAAATTGATCCACCAATTGTGGAAAAAATTGATCCACCAATTGTGGAAAAAATTGAAGAAGAGCTGCCCAATAGTCTTGAAATGGAGATGGCGAAGTTAACAGACACCAGCATAGAAACGATGATTGTCGAACAACCACAAGAAAGCACGACCTCCACGAAGCTGCTAGAAATCCTTACCGACAATAAAATCCCGAAGAAGGCGAGCATACCTACTAATCCACTCAAAATATCTAACCCAAAATTTGAGCTAGATTCTGGTGATCAACCAGTGTCCAAACCAAAATCCAAGCTACTAATAAAATCGGTGCCTAGTACTAGTAAGATGAGCAATAAATCCTTTATACATGCCGAGAAAGTGATGAAACCTGCGGCTATGATGGTGTCAGTGCAGAAAGTCAGCTCAAAGCAGGAGGAGGACTTGAACGATTTTGAATCCATGGACACCTACATTATCAAGAAGCCGGGCAAACGCGGGGCTGGCCCCGGAGATGGCAACCCTGAAGCTCCCAAGCTGCCCAAAAAATCGCTAGTTAGTAAAAGTAAACCCACGATATTGGGTCATACAATTATTAAGCCAGGGGGCGAAGTCATCCAGCCGGTCATCACTCCAACTAAAGTACAAAGTGACGAAAACGTATTCGATATTGATTCCATGCCAATTGTGTTGACCGATCAGATTTTAACCCCAGAGTCATTGGAGAAAATGCCCATTGTGATCCAACAGGAAGCTGCCCAGCCAACGAAGCAAATAACTCAGATTAAAAAATTGCCCCAACCGCAGATAAAACTGTTGAATAAAAGCCCTCCTGTCATCATGAAGGAGAGCACATTTAGACAGGCGGGTAAGGTGCTACCAAAACATTTGAAGCATCAAAAGGTTTATCAGCAAGCGAGCACAGTGATGAAAAGTAACCCGGGATTGATAACCCAGGCAACAAAGCAGGGCAAATTTGTAATTGTTCCTTCAGAATCGCCCTCCAGCTCAACTACAAGTAAGTACACAGTCGGAAAACGTCACATCATGAAGAAAAGTCCTGCAATTATAGCAGGCTCTAGTAGTGCAAAAACGCAAAACATGCAGGAACCCACGGGTAATAAGATTATGATTGTTACAAACAACCAGGGGCAGCAGTCACGTGTAGTCCTTACACCCGCACAACAGAAAATGATCGGCTATCAAACAAGTATGAAAAAGGGTACTATAAAAACTATGGTGCAAAGAGACAATACGAAAAGTCCCAACATACTCTCGCAAACCATAATAAATCCAAAGGGGCAAATTACTACAACTAATCAAGCTATGTACACATCAACATCTCCACTGACTCAAATAAAAAAACCAAGAATAGACCCTTCTAAAAACAAACTCCTGGGCCAAAAATTAATTTTGCAGAGTAGCTTGAATCAAATCAAACACACACCAGGCCAGCCTAGGACCATAATCATCAAAAACCCGCAGGGGCAGACCGTCAAGAGAATACAAGGCACGGACGATGCCCTCCTGGAACAACAGGTAGCAGAGCAGCTGGAGGCCATCAACAAAGCAACCGCCACAAGTTGGTCGCAGAATTCCTACAAGGCACATGCGAAACGGTACTCCGCCAAGAAGCCCCTTTCCGAGAGCACAAAGCTTGCTCTACAAACTAAAACACAAATGGTCTTATCTTCCAGTCCTTCCACCAGCAATAAATCCGGCAACGTGCCTCCGCTCGCACCAATATCACCCGCTAAGAAGATGGAGGTACAAACAACCACCAAGCTGATCCCGAAATCATCGTCAACACCCACGCAAACACAATCTGACAAGGCAGCCGAGAAAGACGATTCAAAGAGAGCCCCGCATCAGCTTGTAATACAGGACGCCATGGGCAATCAAACGACGATATCCGAGGGCCAAATACTTGCACTCCCCAGCGAGACTGTGGACGGCCAGCCCCAGTCCTACATGCTGGTCACTTTAGATGAAACGGGTAACTTGACGCCGTTAAATAATGAAGCTTTAATGTCCCTCGATCCCAGTTTAAATTTGGGCGGAGATCTGAACAATATGGTGTTGCAAATTGACCAAGGTACCGTCAACACGGAGGGACAGGCTCAGGAGAGTGCGGTTGAAGAGGTAAAAGTAAAAGAGCCTGTTGTAGAGCAACCTGAGGTGGTGGTTCCTGTCGTGGAGGAGGCTGTGCCAGAGGTTGTTGCTGATAAGGTCGTGCCAGAGGTTGAAGCCCAACCGGCAGTTGACCCAAATGCCATGCAGGCTGTCGCTTGTGCTATAAACAATGGTGAGACTAATCAGCAGCTGATAATTACCGGAGACCCGATTTCTACACAAAAGTTCCTCGAGTCATTGACCGAAGGCAATGCTGATTTGGCCAATTTACTAGCCAACGCGGAGGGTAATATTCTCATTCATGCCGATGGTCAGCAGATCCTGATTAATACAGATTCCGACAACCAAATGCTATTAATGAATTCTGATGCTGCCAATACGATGGAGAGTGGCGAGGGCAGTGGAAATCCAATATTTTCCTCTCAGGCTCCGAAGAACCAAGACATTCTAGCCGCTGCTCTGGCAGATACTGATGTCTTCCAACAGGAGCAGTCAATCGTGCCATCATCAAGTAAGACAACCCAGTCTCAATTAAGCCCCGGCAATGCCCTCTATCCTATGAATGTAAATAACGTACTGGAGACGAGCGCCATGAGTTCGCCGATAATGACTCCCTTGGAAATACCCAGTACAAATGCCAAAAAAGTTGATGATACAGACATTCTTTCACAAATACCTAAAAACGTTGACCTGCCAATCACAATAACTGACCCCAATATAGCTCACACTGTTGCTAATCAGCAAGCCGCCCTAATGTCATCAGAGTTGCACACAAATTTAGAATTGCCATTGGGGATGCAGGATGTTGCTGTCACTTCCGCAGGGATGAACAGTCCCTCATTTAGCTACTCGTTGCCAGCGTTGGACGATTCTGTCGATATTCAGAAGCCATTCACAAGTTCAATTTCCATGCCGTTACTAACAGAGGAGCCGGAAGATGCAGTTACGACCTCGTCGGTCACCGTCAGCGCCACTCTACCTAGTGATATTATCGAGACTACGATTGTTGATAATACTGCCACGTCCACTGCGAGTGATACTACGGAAAGTGAAAAGCCTGCTGTCCCTGCTGAAGATGTTGCCTCCAAAACCGAATCGGAAAAGGAACACTACATGCTTGCTACAACCGGCATGTGCACGATGAACAACCAGCTGTGCAGCTCTCTGAGTGAGCCCCCACCCGACATGTTTGACTTCACCATAGACCAAAGTTACGACATAAAACAGTCGACGGAATCCGATATGGATTACATCCCCGAGGAAAATGATGTCGAGAAGAAAGTTGAAGAAGCGGTTCCCGCCTCTGAGGCTAATTCTTCCAACACAAATAGCACTGATTCGTGTGAGATTCCAGTGCAACCCGATATCGTGACTGACATTAGTATGAAGACGCCAGAGCCAGAGAGCCCCAAGCGGGGCGCCGAGGATGCCGCCGAGAACGACAGCAAGAAATGTAAATTTGACTGATTTGTTTTTTTAAATAAAAAATAATTATAACAAGAGATAAAAAAGTAAGACTTGTAAATACGAAGTGTATAGGGATTATTACATCGATGCAGATTTATTATAACACTGTTTCAATTTGTATCATTACCAATATTTTTTTTGTAAATAGTTTTTTTGTGTGCAACCCAAAGTGTACATAAAAGAGTATCGTTTTTATATATATTAAATAAGTCTAGTAATATAATCAAAAAGCTTGGTAACGTTACTACTCACACACACACACCACACGAAACACACTTGCGGTAACACACAAACACTCTGCTACCAATTTTTTTTTTTTTGTTCAGTGTCTGTCATTCTCGTCTCCCGCCCCTAAAAATAACATTGCAACCTATGTATGTTAGTATATAGACTACATGAAATGTACTTTGTGTGATTCTGTTTACTCATTTCAAGAAAAAAATAATGGTAATGGATTATTTAAAGAATAACCTTTAGTTATGATTTTTAAAGTATATTTAGATATATATCTAATTTTACAAATATATCATATATGTGTAGTTTTAATACAACAATTAAAATTGTATTTTGTTTTTCTTACTCTTTATTTTTTCAAAATGCGAACACCTCTCTGAATAAACCAATTAGAATCCCAACAATGTTCATTAAAATCTCAAGTTGTACAATTAATTACTACTTTAAGGCCATTTTATATGTTATAGAATTATCATTAATAATATTTACTGTATATAATAATGTGATTCAAGTATATTATATTTTTAATCAACATTTTTCTATCCCAGATTTAGAGATAATGTATTTTTCCATACTTATTTATTAGGGCTGATTACTTGAATTTAAATTAATGTTATAAATTTCTTATAAATCGGTTGCTCTTCGATATTTGTATTGCTTTCAAAGTTGTTCAATTTAAAACCAAGACAATTGTAAATGCAATGTGTACAGCTAATTGGCAGACGTCAAAATATGCCAAGTTATCATTGCTCTGCATCAAAATAAAGTGTCCCCTAAAATGAGATTTTTGTAGGTTCAGTAACAGATCGTCTAATATAATCTGATATTACTTCTATTTATGAAATGTTATGTTTGGTGCAAATGTGATATGGTATGTAAAGCAACATACATAAAACATGGTTTTACAGGTAAGTTAGTTCACTAGTTTAATTAATTAATTAAAGATTTCTCTCACAATATATTATATTGTAGTTATCTTCAGATCCTATAAGAATTCTAAACATAAATATTTTAAACGTGGTAGAAACTTGTAGATATCAAAGTACGGCTACATTTATCAAATCATATTGATGATGCTAGTATCTGATACGTGGAATTTCATTAATATCCAAAAGATAGATTTTTCGTAGAAACAATTAATTTTAATAATAACTATTCAACTTTACACATAAGTTTTATCCAAAATTTTATTAAACATAAATAATTTTATCTGACGAACTAGCATACCAATATGAATGAATTTCAAGACTGATATTACATGATATACAATTATTTAAATAATATTTAATGAATTCTTAAGATATTTTAATTGCTGAAATAATTAATTGAAATGCATTGAGGGGCTTGTTATTGTAAAAACATGCGAACTGGCTTAAAAATTAGAACGTTAATAATTCACATAAACTGACATAAGGAATACATGTTTCTATGAAAACAATCCGTAATGAAGATATAATTGATAGATTTAAGAAGATTTAAAGTAACCAACAAATCCTTCAATGATTAATTAACGTAGCAAAAATTTAACAAGTAGAAATTTTACAATAACTATAACATCCTACGAAGTTATGAATTCTAGGTGTGTGTGCTAAGACTATGCCCTATGAAGATACAATTGATGAATTCTCAGTGATATGCAGAAATTAAAAACCTTACATATAAATTACTGACAACACCATAAAATAGATAACATTGTAACAACTTTTAGTTAAAGCGTCACGCTTGCAACACTAATATTAATTGCTTGTTACTTCCATTGCTACCTTTTCATTAGTAACCATTTCTATGGCTTCAGCACCCCACCAGGTATCTATTGAATCTAGTATCAACTGTATCATCGACCTCAGTTGGGCATTTTCGCTGAAGCACGGAATTGCTTCAAGGATGATATTGCAGCGATTAGTATTTTAATGTATCGTTGTGCAGGAACCTAAGCAGATAACAAAATAATTACAACCATATATTACGAATTTTAGAATTGAATATTAAGAATTTTTATTTGTATATTCATTACTACCATTGTTCCTGCGTCCTTAGACAATGTTTCAGGGAATCTGCTACATTTGCAAGCTCACTGACGCACTGTATTTGGCACAAAAATTGCCACCAGTACCATAAGGCACTGCGGAACATCCCTCGGAGTCATCTTCGAGGGCGCAGATAGGTTCTTAAGGTTGGCCGTTGCATCACTGTCCACACAGTTAAATTTTTCAGGACCTCAGATGCCAATTGATGTAACATTGCTTTCCTGTTTAGTGACAATACCTGGAAACATGAATATTGTGTCAGTTGGACTGAAAACTAACACGACGAAGACAAATATCGTTTCGTTAACAAATAGCAAAGCATATAATTTTCTTGTCGTACAGAAACATTATCAATGCATTTAATACTTACACAACATACTATTAGTGCATAAAGTGATCTTTTCGGGGTATTTCGTGATTCTTAAGCTGTTTTTCACTAGAGTTCATATTATTATTTTGAAACAAGGTTACACTTGAATTTTGCAAGCTCGATGACAAACTACTCATTTAATATAAATAACTGATACTGCACTCACCTCTAATGTAGTAAATAGATCAATTAAACTTACTTAGTTCATCCAAATACTTTAATTCTAACGTAAATGTTAAAGAATAGAATATTATTATAATCCTAGGCAACCTAAACAATCACATGTGTTTGCTTGGTTGCCTACATATCAAGTGGAGGGCGATGCCAGCGCAGAAACTGGTGAACTTTATACCTATGATTTAAACTTTAATATTTTGAAAAACCGAGTGCGTAGGGAAGATGGGGCACGTTATTAACTACGTACAGCACCATTTATAGTCAATAATAATGTGCGGATATCGATTTATAAGCAATTAAAGTTTGCATGCTAATTACTGCAAATCTAGGCAACCAAATTTACTACAGCTGGTAAATGCTAGTTCAGGTATATATCCGGTAGATGTCTCTAAATTTGAGTTAAATTTGTATTTGCCGTTTATTTAGTTATTATATCACCCAGAGCAAAATAAAGCACATATTCGGATTCAGCATGGTACATTTCATTAGTGTAGTGTATTAATTTATCCGCAGCCGTCCAAATACTGTCTGGTTCGAAACATGTTTTACGTTTTATTTTACTTTTTTCGACGTTATTAAGCAACGCATAGGAAAATTAATTGCAGATTTAGATTTAGAAGAAAAAAATCTATAGATTCCCTAATTTAGTTTCTGCTCAATAACTGAATTAGACGTTTTGAAAATTAGGGTTTTTTTGAAAATATTTTATTCTGACGTTATTATGCATTTGCTATAAATAAATCTTGCAGATTCGGATTCAGGAGAGAAACATCTATGAAACTGCTATCTCAGCTTAATTTAAAAAAATCACAATAAAACTCAGCCAAAATGTACATTAAGTTGCCTAGATTTTGAGCGCACTTTAAATTGATTCTATATCAATATCTGTACAATATTTTTGGAAATAAATTGTACTAGACGTAATTAAAAACGTGTCCCATATTCCCCACGTGCTCGGTTTTTCCAAATATCACAATTTAAATCATAGGTATAAAGTTCACCGGTTTCTGCGCTGGCATAGCCTGCCGCTTGATATGTAGGCAAGCAAGTATACTCTCACTAGTTGCATAACTTAATTAATCACGTACCAATTAGTACTTACCATTTACCTTCTACTTTAGTACCAATATACTACTTAATATCTGTTAAAAAATTAATCCATATTTAAAAGCTAGCTCTTTAGTGACAGATGTTGAAGTATTAGGTGCTGTGGAGACTGCTTGAAGTCGCTCATAAAATTACATGAAAACACAAATAAATTATTATCCGAGGAATCCTACATTAAATGTTAATTAAATTACACATACTCGTTACTAACAATGTCAGAAAAAATATGTGTTTATATTCATATGCTAAATATGGAGAAATCATAATTTAAATATTTGATATGGCATTAAAAATCGCATCACGGCCAAAAAATAAATATCTCATTAAGCGCGCATTGGATATTAACAGAAATTCACATGTCTATTACCAATATATTACTTACCATTTTTGATATATTACGTTAATATTGATACGACAGTCTTTGAGATAATAATTTAACTATGAGTCACGTCAGAGAATATGTGAAGTAGCCGAAATATAAGGAATGCAGTCAATTTTTATGTTGGAAACGATAGACTAGTGAATGCTGAATCCTAATATGAACATTGCAATGCTGCGCGATCTATAATTATTGAGATAAAAAATTATAAAAGAAATAAAATATGGCATATTAAATTCCCTCCCACGCAAAAACTAGAAGGATATGCATGGAACTGTTTTGGGAAAAGTCTTACATAATGACCCTCTATCGATTGCCCTAGGAAATTTTCAAATCCATTTTTTTCACGAGAATTCCATAAGGTTAACCCCTTGGAACTTTTCACGAAATCGTTGATTTTTTTTAATTCAAACTGAGTGCACAGCACGATAGAGTGGTAAATGCTGAATCCAAAAATGCAAACCCCATTGCTGTGCGATGCTTAGTTACCGAGAAAATAATTAAAAACGAATAAACGATCTCGTGCAACTTCTGTGCTCCTGGTACGAAATCCGAAAATTGCAAAATATAGTTTGAAAATGTCTATTTAAACTGAGTGGGTTCAGTGAGTGGGCAGTATGATAGAGAAGTGAATGCTGAATCCAAAAGTGCAAACTGCATTGCTGTGAGGTCCTTAGTTATCGAGAAATAAAATAAAAACCGTATGAAAACTTACACACAGACTTACAGGAATGCAGTCAATGTTTATATTGGAAACGATAGACTAGTGAATGCTGAATCCAAATATGTAAATCGCATTGCTGTGCGATCTCTAGTTATTGAGATAAAAATTATAAAAGAAATGAAATATGTCATATTAAATTCCCTCCCACGCAAGAACTAGAAGGATATGCATGGAACTGTTTTGGGAAAAGTCTTACATAATGACCCTCTATCGATTGCCCTAGGAAATTTTCAAATCCATTTTTTTCACGAGAATTCCATAAGGTTAACCCCTTGGAACTTTTCACGAAATCGTTGATTTTTTTTTAATTCAAACTGAGTGCACAGCACGATAGAGTGGTAAATGCTGAATCCAAAAATGCAAACCCCATTGCTGTGCGATGCTTAGTTACCGAGAAAATAATTAAAAACGAATAAACGATCTCGTGCAACTTCTGTGCTCCTGGTACGAAATCCGAAAATTGCAAAATATAGTTTGAAAATGTCTATTTAAACTGAGTGGGTTCAGTGAGTGGGCAGTATGATAGAGAAGTGAATGCTGAATCCAAAAGTGCAAACTGCATTGCTGTGAGGTCCTTAGTTATCGAGAAATAAAATAAAAACCGTATGAAAACTTACACACAGACTTACAGGAATGCAGTCAATGTTTATATTGGAAACGATAGACTAGTGAATGCTGAATCCAAATATGTAAATCGCATTGCTGTGCGATCTCTAGTTATTGAGATAAAAATTATAAAAGAAATGAAATATGTCATATTAAATTCCCTCCCACGCAAGAACTAGAAGGATATGCATGGAACTGTTTTGGGAAAAGTCTTACATAATGACCCTCTATCGATTGCCCTAGGAAATTTTCAAATCCATTTTTTTCACGAGAATTCCATAAGGTTAACCCCTTGGAATTTTTCACGACATCGTTGATTTTTTTAAATTTAAACTGAGTACACAGCACGATAGAGTGGTAAATGCTGAATCCAAAAATGCAAACCCCATTGCTGTGCGATGCTTAGTCACCGAGAAAATAATTAAAAACGAATAAAAGATCTCGTGTAACTTCTGTGCTCCTGGTACGAAATCCGAACATTACAAAAATGTGGATGGAAATTTTTCGATTTAATCGAGTACATAATATGATAGGGTAGTTCATGCTGAATCCAAAAATGTAAACCGCAATGCTGTGAGGTCCTTAGTTTTCGAGATATAAAATAAACACCATATAGAAATTTACACACAAACTAACAGAAAATTTATTTTTGGAAACGATTGACTAGTGAATGCTGAATCCAAATATGCAAACGACAATGCTGATCACACTTCAGTTATTGAGAAATAAATTGTATAAGAAAAGAAATGATGCATATTAAATTCCTTCCCACGCAAAAACAGCACTCATTCAGGGGTATTTTGCTATTCTTAAACTGTTTCTCACATAACTAATACCACAGTATAATCTAGTAAATGGATCCATTAAAATGTACCGAGTAAATTAAAAAAATTTAATTCTAACGAAAATCTAAACAATAATTAATTATAAAATAATAAAATTATTGAAACAGATAACCAAAACCACTCCTATGTGCATACTTGGCTGCCTACTTAGTCGATTTCTTAAAGTGGAAGGCGACGGCAGCGCCGAAACTGGTGAACTTTATACCTATAATGTTAACCGTGATGAATTGACATACCGATCACCTAGGGATTATGGGGCACGTTTTTAACTATGTATAGCACTGTTTTTAATCTAAAAGAAAGTGCAGATATTGATATATAGCACGATTATATGCTCGCCTAAGTCTAGGCAACCAAATGTACATATTCCCTGACTTTCATTATGAAAAATGTACATTTGGTTGCCTGGTTTGGCGAGGTATATCATTTTGCAGGTTGAAATGGTTGATTACTGGATAGAATAGTGCACAAAACAATAAATTAACTGCTTTCTAGAAAAACTTTAGTTTCTCAGCAGAGTAAAAATAAGTAACAGAATGAAACGATGTACGATAAAACTGTATCAGATTTTAATTTTATTGTATCATTGCATGCAAAAAGTTTAGCACGAAATTTATTGAATTCATCTCTCGATTCAAAATGTGTATTTGTTTCGAAGTTGTAGAACATCACAATTTTATATAAATGCTTATATTTACAATTTATATTTTTATGCTAGATTATTTAGTTTAATCTTCTTAGGAATTGAAATTAATATTTAGGCATGAGTAGGATGGAATTTTATACTTTAATCAAAATCGGATATAAAAAAACGTCTGATTTATTGGTTCTTGTATAAGGACAGAAAGGGCACAATTCTTGTAACACTTAAAATGACTACTAAACACAGATGTCGCAAGATGTAAAATGTTACCACTAGTCTAAAATACAAAGCAAAAGTTACTTTATAGAAAATATAAAAAAATTATAATGTCATTATTGTTTATGAATGAATAATACCTTAAGAAAAATTTTAAGTGTATAAAAAAAGTATAGTAAACTAAACATATAAAATTCCTACATATAAATATATGTGTTAAAAAATACAAAGATAAGTGGCTTAATTAACGGCGATCTCTTGAGTCTGATCGGCTTCTTCTATCCCGGCTCCGGGACCTAGATCTTGGCGATCGTGATCGTCTTGGTGAACGAGACCTACAAACAGATAATAACATAATTTCTACATAAAAAAATTTCAACTACAAAAATTAAAAAAAAAACAAACGTTATTGTTATTAAATTAACCATAATTACATTTACAAATTGTCAATATTATTGGATTATTCGAGAAGTTTAAATCATTTATTGCAATAACTCAAAATAAAAACAATTACGGGTTTTTAAGATACAATCCAATAATATAAACAAGCTAATTGAAAAATTGATAAATGTTAAATTGGAACTGCTTTCATTAAGTGTATACGTAAGTTCTACATGCCTCTATTACAAAAATTTTGAAGTATGTTTGGTTGAATAAAGTTGTCGGCCAAGTAAATTTCATATTGATGTATAAGTTGTTTGATTAGAGGCCGCCAAGTTGACCTTGGTTGAGAATTAGAGACGTTGTCGATGTTTTGTTGCATGTTGTTTTTGGATTATGCTGCAGAAGTGAAGGGATGAGCCGTCTCTATAGAAAGCTGTAGGGGTGGCCACCGATGGTGGATGTAGCAGTGTTGGCGATGTAAGATGAGATGTGTGGCCAGGAGGGAAGAGTGGGGCTCAATCGGGGGGAGTTAACAACAGCAGCGGTGCTGTCCTGCAATGTGCGCCAAAACTGTTTTAACCCCGCCGCCATATATTTACTTCTAATTACCATCTTACAAAAAGAAGCAAGATAATCATGCAATATAAAATTAACTCATTAAAAACGATGAACCAGAACAAAGAGATCCTAGAAAAGTACTTACTCAATTATGAAGAAAATTGAAAATAATAAAATCAGTAATTACTATAAAAACTCATTTACACCAGTTGCGACTTAAAATTTAGAATATTATGAGTATCTTTAAAGTAATAAATTTATTATTTAAAAAGATATGCCTCGGGAAATAATGCAGCAAAATCACATACCTGGAATACCTGGGGGGACCCCTTCGTCCACCACCACCCCCACCGCCCCGCCTCGAACGACCATTTGACATTTCAACACGCACTCGTGTTCCACAGCATCTTCTGTAAATTTACATGTAAACACAACATTTAAACGAGAAATTATGACCACGTAAATATCTCTTAAATTATCAGCATTTCTTGCCTGCAAATTTAACAGAAAATAGATCAAAAGTGTGGCACATAGAATCAACATCCGACAATCCCATTTACAAAGCAACTTTACAAGAAGGTCCTATTGAAACTCAGAGGGGACTTGTTGGATTCTGATTCGATGCGCCGCACCTATTCATTATCACCTATAAACTAAATCAATTGCCGAACAGTACCAATCTTCGATGCGCGCACATAAAAACTACAAAAAATAAATGCAATAATTACCAAGCGGTAGAGTTGAATGGTGTAGTGTTGCAAAGATTACATGTAGACAGGTGATTGTTGAGTTTCGTGGTTTAACTTACGTTCCGTCGAGTCCGCGGACCGCGTCCTCCGCGTCCCTCGGATCCTCGAATTCAACAAACGCAAAGCCCGGCGGATTCCTAGCTACCCAGACATTTCGTAGAGGGCCGTACTTGCTGAACGCACTCTCAATTTCGTGCTTGCTCGCAGACGACCCCAAATTTCCTACATAGACCTTGCAGGAGAGGTCCCATTCACGATAACGAGACATTAGTATACTGAAAATAGATTAACTTATACAAATAAATATTATTACACATATAGAATTTTAAAAAAAAACAGAGGGCTTGTATTGAAAACTGCGGATTTACAGTTCATTTCTCAGTTAACAAATTATCGAGCAGAGTAGGTTAGTGTGGGCAGCGAGGGAGGATGAGGTTGTTGATGGTTTTGCTTCTGCCTTAATTAAATTCGAATTCAATGATGGGCGCAACAATGCAAGTGTTTGTGTAAACAACCCACCTGTAAAACGTACATTACTGCTACGAATCAAATATGGTCAACGTGCATTTCTGATGCAACCTAGAGTTTTTTGCGGTGAAAATAATGCTCACAGAAGCAGTAATGAACTCGCCGATCGAAGTGATCGATATTCGGTAGTTATTCTGCAAGATGATTGTTACTTACGTTTATATGACGATTAACGAGTATTACGAAGGAGTCTGTTGGCCCCCTGTTTCTTGGATTGCTCCTTAAAGTTATATTATAGGACTAAAACTGCATTTAGGTCTGATTCTCGTACAACACGAATAATGGCGTCTGTAGTGAAAACGAGTCACCAGATAAGCGATTGGTGCGCAACTCCACCGGCAACCAGTCTTCCTCCTTATATGGCATTTTGGCCTGTGTTCTTTTCGCTACTGCTCTATAGATGGCCACTATGGACAACAAAATTTAGACGTATGCAACCCAAATTACTGACTTCGTACAGGGCGTTCAACAAATTCAAGTTCTATTTGCAAATTCTGTCGAAATTCATATGCTGTAAGGGGCACAATTGAAAATGGAACAGAATAATTATCCAACACTAAGTTTAAGAGATGCTAAATACCCAAAACATGAATAGAAAATTACTTCTACTTACGTCTTATTCAATAGTGAATTACTTGCAAATCACAAAAACCTGTGCAATTAAAAAACTCATATTTCGTCTATGTTTCACACTCAGATTGCATATTTAGCTTTGCAGTAACACTTTTTACAATTAATTTTAAAAAATCAGTTATTATGCAAAATATAAGGACTACAAGTAAATCAGTAAATGCATTAACTTTCAAAATTTGTTTGAGCAGTGGAAGCAATTATTAACACAGAGGCAAAAGGATGTTTCAGGTCATTAAAGAATATTTTCTACTGATAAATGTATTTTTATAAGAATTCTAATAAATGCATGTTATTTTAGTAAGCTAATAGAGTGGTAATTGCAACATAATTGTGTTCTACATCAATTAATGTTGATAAAAAAAAATTTCATGCAGATAAATAATTTGTATAGAATGCAGTTACTTTAGTGAATTGTAAATGCATGCCATTTTCGACTTATGATTACAAATTGGAACTTAAATATTCATTTTCCAGACTACATATGCATTGGAATCAATAATGCTTGCAGAGGGAATTGCAATGAATCACAAATTCTATGGTCCATCTCAAATATTAAAAATTGACCAATTTTAAGAGATACTTTGGTGTTGAGCATTATTATACACCAAGAGCAGTTGATGTCCATTATTTGTGGAGGCAATTGCTATCAGTCGATAGTGTTCTTCAGTCAAGATACATTAATCGCAAAAACATGTTGGACTTGTCAGTATATGCAATCGACTTTCCAAAAAATCCGGGCACACCCGAATAAACTACTTGGTGTTTCCGAAAACAGACATTTTCTCAAAATACAAATAGAAGGATAAATTATATCACCAGTATATAAAAAATATTTTGTATAAGCACAATAAAAAGTTCAACAAAGGAAAATTGTCAGTGAGAACTATGAAACTAATTATTTCCATACGTTTCTAGTAGATCGCAGGTTTTCCAGAAATTTTCCAAATATCTTGGAACAATATTTTTGGCAAATCTTAGTTCTTAAAAAATTTATATCAAACAGTATTTTTTAATACTTAAAAAAAATTAGTCACACGTAGATTGTCTTTTGGTGTTGTACTGAAATAAATGCAAGAAACAACAGTCCAAATGAAACTGATGAAACAATATCTCACCATAAATTTGAATATTACTGTGTTAGCCTGAATGCAACGCTGTTTTTTTTTTACATAAAATAATATTTTACATAGAGCATTACAGTTGTATCCAAGCTCTACATGACTACCAGCAGATTGCTTATTATTATGAATTGGCCATAATTATGCATGAAATTTTGGTAAGTAGGTCACGTTATAATTGGGCTATAATGCCCAGAAGTCTTAATCATAAGTCACCAACAGCCTGTAATTACAAGTGATACAGAAAAATACATATTTTGGCCTATAAAAAAGTCTACACGTACAATATAAATCGAGTAAAATGAGTAATATTCCATGCAAACTGTCTTGGCGGAGTCACATAACATACATGATATTGAAACATCACCAAGCCAAAATATGTACAGTACACATTTGATTGATTTTAAAACTAGGACATCAATTTTTTCCATAAAGTTACAGGTGGACAATATATGTAGAGAAATCGATCGAGTGCTAGGAGTAAAGTAAGCAGAGTTATCGAGAGCAGAAAAGTTTGAATATGGGCACCGCTCTCTCAGTCTATACCTTATTGTCATGGTGGGCAAATATAATCCTGCTCAAATGTCACTTGCTGTTTCGTCACCAGCAATAGTTATTTACAAGTACCAATGGGTATGTTAGATTTGAAAGAAATTGAACAATGTGTATTATAACGCACATCCTAATGTAAGCTGCGATGAAGGCAATACAGCTGCTTAAAAACCTAGCTGCATTATGGCAATTATATCCCACCATTGCAAAACCTGCACACGAAATTCTCTACATATATTCTTAAGACTGTGCACATACAAAAGATGCACCGATAAATCTGTAAATATAATAGCATACTTTGTATACATATAACAAGTCACTTTGACTTTCAGTCTATATCTTAATAAATCTCCAATTAAAACAGATAAATAACAATCGAGGGAAATAATTCACCTTTTAGGTTTTAGGCTTTATAAATATTGTCATTATTCAACAAAACAAAAAACTGATACTCAGACTGACAGGCACAGAAATAAGTTAATCCAATGTCCCTAATGCTCAATTGTTATCACACTGTAGGGACAGCTAACGATCTAATTAACGAAAATGGAAGAAAATTTAGTCTTCTGCATGTGTATCTACTCATTGGCAAAAATGATATTCTTAAATATGTATCGTGAGTTTCCATTTTGGACAGAATGTATTACCAGCCGAAACAAACCGTTTATGTTTCAGCTTGGACGATGACACTTTCTAGTTTCGGAGATGCAAGCATGGACTTGCAGCTTTTATCGCAGGTGTATATTAGAACATTTCCGAACTCCAATCGCGTGGTGCTCTTTCCTTCCATTTTATCGGTGGTTAGTTGAAGCACAGGAATAAGAGTGGGAAGGATTTGAAATTCAAACACCATCTCGCCCTGGCAGTAGCTGCATTTTCCCGAGAAGTCCTCCATGGGGCGTATCAAAAGTGGCTTACTTCCTTTTAGATACCTTAAAATGTAACAGAGATAAATATGGTTACTGGTTCTTAAATCGGCGCATATGCTCAGAGAACAGACAATTAAGCATCCTCAAAGAATTCCTGAATAAAGGGGTTGACTTATAATAATCAAAAACAATGACTTATCATACTATCACATTAAGAACATACTAAATAAATAATATTTACCGCAACACATGGCCATTATCACATTTGATGATTTCTGAGAATTCATGAAACATTTTGTCGCCATGTGCGGGCACAGCTTCCTCATATAGTTCCTGCGTATCTTCTCCGCCACAGATCTTGTCGGCTTCTTTATTGAATACATAGCCTGAGAATCTTTTGCAATCAATTTGAATTCTATAAAAACCTGGTAACTCTTTCTCATACATCTCCACTTGTTTTTCGTTAGTCAAATAAGTCTTCTCACACACATTCATGAACACCGGAGCGAATTCAAGTTCGACTTTTTTCGTAATTTGGCAAAATTCTTGCGGTAACGAAGCCACCTCTTGTAACATAGCAATTATATCATTTTGCGGAAATGTTGGGGTATCGATGCTTATTATTTCACCTTCGTTCTCCTCGATTTCAGCTGTGGCTGCCGGGGATTGTAAACATCCAAAAGCACCTCCTAAAAATAAAACATTATTGAAATAAATATAAATGGTTGGTTGTAATATCTAAGGGGTTGCAATAGTAATTTTAATGTTATAATGTAACAGCATTTATAGGACTGTAATTGTACTGTAAATTAAAAGGATGATATTCAAGATGATTCACAATAGCATTTCAAACATTAGTTCTAATCTTAAAACATCTGCATCAAACTGCTTTATATTAATTCTAATAAATGCTTGTATTCGTGGAGTTGGCCTTAGTTTGCTATAAAAGATACAATATTTTAGGCAATTGAATTTGCACCGTGTATATTTGGTTGCATACGCAAAATATTGACATTTATTTTTAGTACTATAATTTATCGCCATTAGACAGAAATCTACTACACCGATACAATATAACCTATAAATTGCAAATTGTAAGTGTCAAACTGCAATTTATTGATTAGCGGTGATTAGCGAGGTCATGCGATAACATAATAGACCGCAATGTGAATTATTTGTCCCTAATTTAAAAATGGCATCAATGAAAAATATTAGCAGCCCTTACAAACGAAATCTGGAATTCCTAAGTCATGTGAAGTATGAACATTTAGTTGCCGGGGTGTGTGGTGGCCTCGTTTCGACTCTTGCGCTGCACCCCCTGGATGTGATCAAGATCAGGTTCGCAGTGAATGACGGCAGGCTGTCCAGCACTCCTAAATACAACGGAATTCGCAATGCGTTCTCGACGATATTCAAGCAGGAGGGGATTTATGGTCTGTACCGGGGAATCACGCCAAATGTGTGGGGAGCAGCGAGCTCCTGGGGTCTCTACTTCCTGTTCTACAACAGTATCAAGACGTGGATTCAGGGCAATAACTTGCAGTTGCCGCTTCGCCCCGACCAACACTTGCTGGCGGCCTGCGAGGCGGGCGCCATGACTCTAATCCTGACGAACCCGATATGGGTGGTAAAAACGAGGCTGTGCTTGCAGCACAAAGGATCAACGCATGTCTACAAGGGTATGTGGGACGCCCTCAAGAGTATATACCAGACGGAGGGCATTAAGGGGTACTACAGGGGTTTTCTGCCGGGCGTGCTGGGCGTTTCACATGGCGCCGTGCAATTCATGGTCTACGAGGAGATGAAGAACAGATACAATGGATATAAGGGAACATCGATAACCTCGAAACTGGGAACCGCCGAATACCTGAGCTTTGCGGCTATTTCAAAGTTGATCGCCACGGCCACCACATACCCGTACCAGGTCGTAAGGGCTCGGCTGCAGAATCAGCACAGCAAGTACAATGGTGTGCTGCATTGTGTCAACGCGACATGGAAGTTCGAGGGCTGGCGGGGCTTCTATAAGGGCTTAGGAACTAATTTGCTACGGGTGACTCCCGCGACTATGATTACCTTTTTAACATACGAGAATGTGTCTTACACACTCATAAAACGAAACCAAAATATTTAGATAGAATTGTTAACTAGTAGTAAGTAGGAAAATGCACAAGAGCAATTTATTTTAAGTTTAATTGTTCGTATTTTATAAATTGTACAAAATATTAGGTATATTTTAAATTATTTATGTATATTTTGTGAACAAATAAAATTATTAGTCAAATATGAGTTGCAAATGTACTATCTAAATTTTATTGTATTCCTCAACAAATTCATTTTATAATCATCATTTATCCGTTGTTTATTCCTTTAATGACTATTAAATGTGAGTCTATTATGTCCTAAAATTGTCAGGGGGTATGTAAATGAATTAAAATTAAGTTCAGCAGAGATAATGCACAAACCTTATGTGTTTGTACCAATTTTTTTTTTATCTGTTAGTGATTTTGTAAATAAGTAATAAAGATTGCAAAAACATTGCCTCAGTGGATCAAATGTTATCTTCATTCAATTCCCGTTTGTGGTATATCAATGTACAATTGAAATGGGACATTTGAATTACGCACGAATTTTGATCGAAGAATTTAGTTCCACAGCACTACAGATGCAGTAAGCTCAAAATATCAGTGCTGATTAACAATGAAAAAAAAACTCACCTTGGGCTTCAGCAAGACCTCCACTATTCGCATTATTATCGTCCACGGACAGATTTTTTAATTTCTCGGCAGCAGTCTCTTCATCCTCATTCCCGTTCTTCTCCACTGCACTGGCATTATTATTGTCCCCCCAATTATCGGCGTCCCGCAGCCAGCATAGGACTTTTCTAACCACAAACGGATCCTTGCAGGTTATGACTTTATCTTTATCATTGCTCTGGGTACGAACACAAGCCCAGCTGAAGAAAGATATTCAATATTTTATGATGTACAAATAAAACAAATAAAATTTAGTAATGGGAGATTAATAATATAATTAATTAAAAGAGATATTAATGATAAAAATTAATTATATGGCAGAAATATCTTTTGTAACTAATCAATATATTACATTGAATTTCCCCTTTTTGAGCTATTTCCACTGCTATCACAATTGAATTACAGCACAGGTATTATGTTTCAGACAGGTTTTGCTCGGGTTTGGATCCTGTCTGATTGTATCAAGTACTAGTACCACTCGGCTATGCCCTCCATAATTTATGTGATATAAACACCATATCTTTATTAAAAAAAAAAAAACAGGGACGGGTGTGGAAACTTAAACGCATGTCCGTGACTTGATTTACATTCATAAAATTAAAATTGAATGTCATTGAGCTCTGTGTAAATGTCAAAAATATGGTAAAACTGTCGACTTGTTCCGGAAAACTGGCGGCATAGATAAAAAAAGGCTAGCTGCCTGCTGATGTGCAACGCTTGTTAAACGAACCAATAAAATCATTGCGGCAGCTTAGACAAGAGGTTAGTTTATCACTTGGCACTTCTGAAAATCTGAAACAAGTCACAAGCATACTTTTGAATTTCCACAGCCACCCCTCATGGATTTTTTTTATGAACATATGGTATAAATGACACCGAGCACGATAGATTGGCTTTCAAGTTCTTTGACACCAACATTACCTCTCGTTCTGATTCCAGCAGTTTGGATTAATACAAGCGAAAACGTGTAAATTTCGGTGGACAGGTAAGTTGTCTAAAGGAGCGTATATCTGGACGACAAGCAGGCGAGGAAGCTGACAAAGCGGGCAAGGTTGCGGCTCATCACTGATACCAGGTTGCCAGTCCTAAAACAAAACAAAAATGTTATTACGAAAGTATGTGACGTAGCTATCACAACTAGCGTTACATTATCATCTGCAGCTAACAGCTACTTCAGTGTGTACAGAAATAGAAACTAGAGAAACTGTATGGAGAAACATACATAGGAGCCGTCTTTCATGCGGCTTCAAAGCAAGTCTTATTTGAATGAAACTATTTGTAATAAATGAATATTTTATCTGATACTTCCTCATCGCAGACTTTACCAATGCAAACAGTCAGCGTATTATTTCTCATGAATGTTTGGTCGTGCAAAATTAAAAGGTGGAGCTGTTTTTCCGTTGATACTTTTTATTTGTATTGAAAAATTTGCGTGCATTAATTTTGTACAGAACAAATGCTTCTGATGGTTTATGAGCGCAGATATAGTGTACATGCTTAATTCATAACCCTTTGTTTGAACTGCGATTCGACTCACCGGCTTCCCTCCAATTTTGTTGGTGGTGAAATCGACCTGGCCCTCGAACTTGTCGTCTATCTCCTCGTCGTCATAGCCGAGCAGCAGTTTTGCCTTAAATGTATGTTGATAAGCCATGGATCTATAAGCCATGGTGGAAGGAAAAGCTTGGAACCATCAATCAAAAATTGCAATGGGAACAGCTGATGTGGAGTTATGTGTGTTGCCTACACCTGCCTCAGCACGTATCGATCAGCACTTTAAAATTAGGAAAAACATTTAGGTCATCGAAATGCGCGTGTCCAAGGATCGTTTATTTTGGCTGGAATCGCGTTTAATAAAACTGAATTATTGACTTTTTGATTCATAGTTGCAGCCTTAGTTAATGTGCATGCATAATTTATTGATTAGTCATGAAAATGCCATAAAAGAGCTTATTATATTACATAAATTATGAACTCAATGATGCAAAAAAATTAAACCAAACCAAATGAAACGTTTAACAAAATTAATTAACTCGGCAGTGGATCAGAGCTTAGCAAACTATTCTTTCACGTAAAGGGTGGTAGGTTCGAACCACATAAGGCCCAAGAATTTTGGAACGATTTTCTGTCACAAGCCGCTCCTTTGTAGGACTGGCACGTTCGTGTGATGTTGAAGCAATATCTATGGGGTAAATGTCAAGAGATGCATATAAAGGATGCTGTGCGGCTTGGAACCATAGACAATAAATGACTGTTATAGGAACAATTTGTATTAAATGTGTATAATTGTGTATCTTTGCGAGCTTTGTGATACATTTCTTTCTTGTCTGCTCAGTGACACCTATTTATGTTTCTATTTGTATTGTTGTGCGAGTATCACATTAAAATAAAAAATGTATTATTGTTAGGAAATAGTGTAATTTTTGTTTGTTTATATCATCTTAAAATGAAAACAAACCCTAGTTATAGTACCATTTAACTGCTTATTAAAATAAATTGGAGCCCTAAATAAGGTAATAAAATCAACGTAAAGTAGACTTTTTAGTAAATTATTGAATCAATACTTTCATTGTTCAAAGCACTATCGCACCTTTTATTGTAATTATCTAGTTGCTGTTCAATGGTAAGGGATTATTTGATCCCTCTATATTTTACCAGCCTATTTATGCCTATTTGAAACAAGAATCTTCACCCAACACATTGATTTTTGATTCTCAGACTGGAAAGGGAAACAATATCAAAGTACAAAAATTAGTACAAACGGGCTTTGCATTTAATGTAACATACAACAAACTGATTACACACACGTGTTCCCAAATGAGCGATGTAAATCAAATTCCTTCAAACCGTATAATGCGCTCCAACAAGTGAAACTGTGCATACAAATAAATTCCGCAGGTATGTACACTTGGGTGATGCTGTAAGTAAAACCCAGCGTAATTATTGCACGACCCTCTGCACTGCAAAGGTCCTTATTGCACGGTAAAAATTGAGCTCTCGGGAATGATTTGTTTCTTAATACTACTGACACACCGCATGTGAAAATCATCCAGTGCACCGTTCACTGCGACAGATTTGAACAGTTACAACTCGTCATGTGGGGTTACATGCTGCTGAACGAAGTCGTACAGATTCTGGAGGCTCCTGTTTCCATCGTACTCCGATATTTTCTTGCCGTTCTTGTAGAGGAACATCGTGGGGAAACCTTCCACCTGTAATTTTAATATATTCAATAGAGCAGAATTATTTTCAATATAACAAAAAAAAAAGATTTAGCTTGATAAAATTAACATTTCATGGTGGAAATTAAATCTCAACTTATAACTATATCAATATTTTTTTGCCTTAAATGACTTTATTTTGCGGAGTTCACTTATGTGTCAATTAAGAACTATTATTATTATTACGAGCCTCACACCGAAAGGTAGAAAGGTGGCTGAATAAATAATAATAATATTATTATTATACAAAACTAGCAATAACTGCCTTGGTGGCTCAAGTTTATATTTGGTTGCCTAGCATATGGTCAATCATTTTCAATATCTCAACAAATTCTATAAATATTTTTAACGTACCTCTTCTTTATTGCATAATTGTTTATTATCTTCTAATGTACAGTCCACTTTCACAATATCCACTTCTGGATGTCCTACAAATTTCTTGCCTAATTCCTCCCATGTTGGTGCTAAACGTTTGCAATGACCACACCTGCAAAATAAATTGCAAATAAAATGACAATATTAATTTCAAATACACAGAGTGAGCAAAAATGATTGTGAACAAGTCAAATTTCCCTCCGAAAAATCTGGGGAATAAAGTGGGATCCAAGTAACTAGATTTGACAGTAGAAATGTCTTGCCTCATAGTTTTGTCTGCATTATCATTAATAATTTTGCATTGAAGTCCCGAATTATTAAGATTCTACTGCAAGTCTATCCAGGAGATATTTTAGTATTCAATTTGGAAAAACAGACCTGTAGAGGTTCATGGTATTAAAAAGGCTTGTTAAAAAACATACCACGGTGCAAAGAATTTTACAAATGTCACTCCCTTCTCGACTCCGTGCTCAAAATCATCGCCAATCAAATTCATCACGTTGCTGGTGTTATCTTCTTTGGCGTTATTTTCTTCCGAGGTTGTATCCTGAGATCCCATCATTTTGCCAACGTAATCCTTGAGCTCATCAAGGCCCCTCTGACCTTGGTACTTTTCTACCTACAACAGTTTTTGAAAATTAATAAAATAGTACACAAACAAAAAAACGGTTTGTTATGTTACAATTTTTTTAAGATTGTCCAGTATAGTTAATCTTGGGATTTGCATGTTTTGAAAATTTTGGGATTTACAATTTGAACATCTGAATTTGCAAATATTTTTAAAATATTGAGATTTGCAAATGTTTTGAATATTTTGGGAATTGCAAATATTTTGTAAATCATGTAATAACAAATATCTTCATGTTCTCTGGGCATCCAAAAATTAAATTATGCACAAACATAATATTTTTATTGCAAAAGCGTATGTAATGTCAATTAGGCTTATTCGTTGGAACGTTAGCTAATCTTGTCTCTTGTTTCGGGTCCATTCAAATTTCATGTCTAAACTTTGGAAACTTTGTTAGTCGAAATCGTGTGTTAGCTGTTTGCGGACTTTAATTTACTCTACTGAGCAGTCCTACAACTATTTTGCAATTAGCACAGTGCTACGAGACGCTCCTGGCCAACAAAAACCTCAAACTTTTGGTGTCAAATTTAAATCGACAAAATCAAACGTAGTTGAACATACTGTATGTACTAAAGCATTGTAACTTTAATATTCAAGGTGAGTTATAAATAGGTGCAATTATTGCCTATGAATTATATAAATTATGTGCTGATAAAATGTGTGCAATTTATGAACCTAGGAAGTACCTAAGATAATACATTGATAAAAATTGTGGCGCAACATTTGCGGGCAAATGCTCTAGGAATATGATTCTATCTTTAAAATGTATAGCTGGCATTTCATGAATGTACTGTGCCGCTCAAAATAAACCACAAGGACAGGGTCAAGAACCCGTAGGTGTTACTCCAAAGTAAACACACGCTGTTTTCCGCATTCGTGAATGAGAATGAATTATAGAAAGACATTGAACCTTTTTGCCGTCCTCGATCCAAAGCAAAGTCGGATAGCCCTTGATGTCGAATTGATTACACACTGTGCGGTGCTGTGTGCAGTCCACCTTCGCCACACGCACATTCTCTTGATACTCCAGCAGCTTCGAGAGTTCCTCCCAAATCGGAGCTAATTTCTAAAAATTAAAATATTAGTAACAAACTGTTTACTACGACATGAAATGTGTACATATTTTGGTTTCATTATGAGTGGCTTTTCTAGTCATTTAAATAGAAAATGTACGATTCTCATTACAATCAGTGCAAATTTTACATGAATACTTACTTGACAATGACCACACCAAGGTGCATAGAATTTTACAAAGTGTTTTCCACTAGCTACGTGTCCGTCGAAGGTTTCTTCTGTCAATTCCGTAAGACCTCCAGTTGGCTCAGGCACTTTTACCCCGTCTCCTTCTATAGTCTGCAAACATATGGATATTAATATAAATACGAATCAATGAGATTGCAACATGTATCTCAAAAAAGGAAAAATCGGAATTTCTAAAAAACTTTTGCACAATTTGAGATCTGTTGCCTTCGATTTACAGACTTCTCAGTGAACCTAAACGGAAATTACGAATTGTAATGGTAGAAAAGTTTCGCTGCAAATCTTGAGATGCATGACATTGCGGATATATGCGTATTAAACTTATACAGTGCAATGAATTAGGGCAGAATATAATTTGTATAATTATGCGTCTCCGAGTTTATAAATAGTTTGTGAATGCAGTATAATTAGTTGTCATAAAAGTGACGGTTTTAAAAATGTAAATCATAATTCAGCTGCTAAAAATATTTCTGGACCGAGAACTTGTTTACAACAAACCTCTTGCACAGAAGGTATTTGAAATCCGCACTCACTAAACGAACGTCGCCTATTAATATTCCAGAAAATAGATTGCTGCGCCTAAAATAATTGTCAACTCGCCCATTTTAAAACGAGAAAAGTCCGAAGTGAATCAAGAAGAAATATGGGTTCTATTTTTAGCCATCATTTATGGACGCTTTGTGCCAACTATAAAAATACACGCCATCGGACTGGAAAACAGGCCGACTCACCAGGCTGATCTGCTCGTTGATGAACGTCGTGAGGGACGGCAGATCCCGCGTGCCCCTGAACTTGACGCCCTCTGCCTCGCCCGCCTTGAAGAACTTTAGGGTAGGGTAGCCGGTGACATCGTTCTCGTTGCAGATGTTGCCGTCCGTCGTGCAGTCGACCTTCGCGATCCTTATGTTGCTGCCGTCCGTGTTGAGCATCTCCGCCAGTTCGTCCCACGTCGGGGCCAGCCTCTTGCAGTGACCGCACCTTTAATTATTACAAAATCAGTATCGGAAATTGAATTTTATACAGACATTAACTCATACGTAATTATGGAAAAAAAATTGGAAAATAATAAAAGATTTTATGGGTAAAGGAAAATCAATAAATTGTGGGTTAATAAAACAGCAAAAAGATGTCCAATTGGATTTAAAAGCAAATTATGTGCGGGATAAGATTAAACTTGGGTCGGGTCTTCTCATCCACTGTTTAAGTTATGCATAGTTATCTCATGTAATAAATTATATATTATTAGAACTTTTATGAAAACATCACTTCACCCTTTGAATTTGTTGTATATTAATATAATTATAATTAATATTAATATTAACATATTGGAAATATCGGAACAACTTTGCCGGATTACTTATCCTCAATATTAACATATTGGAAATACAGGAACAATAAAATCTGAATATTCTTTTAGAGCTTTAAATTATTTTCAATATAATGGTGTCTACTACCCGCTACATGGTGGAAATTTAGTTGTCAAAAGAAATATTTCCCTTTATGATTGTAGTTACATAATTAGTCTGAAAAGTGATCAAAACAATTATATCCACATAGGAAGTTTCTATAGTTTCGAACAAGTACTCTCTAATGAGTACACGATACTTAATGCTCCCGTTGAATACTTTCAACAACAAAATTTTCAACAAAAGGTTCTTATCAAGATTTTTGTGTCAGGGGCAGTACATGCTAAATATTTTGTGTAAGCAAATTCGTAGGCCAAATTCTGGTATCCAACATGAATGAAATTAGTGATCACAAATGATTTAACGCATTGACCGTTCTTAGCAATCACATATTCATACTGCAAACTGGAGTGATTTTGTATCGAGAGTACATTGTTCAATAAACGAGGGAGCAAACCAGTGCTAATTAGATTGTAAATTGTACATGAAAATTTGTACAAATTTAAAACTGGAAATTTGATACATAGAATTTTTAATCAGTTTAACCCTCGTCAAGAGGACAATGGTTTCGTTCATATTTTTAAGCTGAGTCATCGTGAAAGTGGCACGAAGTATATAAATTACTAAATTTGATGGATTTTAAACCTTATCATTAATTTGATACTATTACACCTACTGTTCATTATCAACGCTCGTAAAACACTCACTCGCTTCCCACTTAGCCGGAACGTGGGTGCCTGCATGCGTACGTACCATGGGGCGTAAAACATGACGAAGTGGTTCTTCTTGACGATTTCTTCGGCGAAATTGTCTGAGGTGTAGGCGATGGTGTGCTCGTCTTCGTCGTGCCCCATCCCGCAGGTGAAGGCCGCAAGCAGTATTATTGTCGACAGGAAATTCATGATGCGTTGCAAGAGGGTGATCGTTACTTATAGAAAATTGGTGTTCCTTGCGTCCAGAATCGCGTACTTTCACAGAACAATAAAATATTGATAACAAGCCGCAAACACTTCACAAAAAGTGCGATCCACTTCTAAAACGCAGGCATGCCAATCAAAACAGCGACTCGTATTTTAAGGACAGCTTTCTGCAGATTCATCGAAACGTATTAAAATTAGCTTGTGTGATCAATAAGGAGTGAATTGCAATTATATTTACCTATGAATCGACCAGCAGAGATTATTTTTAACCAAATCAACACGCGCAAAAAAAACATAAGAAAACGAAATATACTTCAAAATACTTTCATTTTACATACCATTGCACTTTCAGAATTCAAAATTATACTCTTATTGATGTGTTTATCATTAAATAACACTTATTTTAATATTATAACAACACCTAACCAAAACCACTCATGTGTGTATACTTGGTTGCATAGGTGGTTGACGTCTTCAAACGGAAGGCGACGCCAGCGCAGAAACCGGTGAACTTTATACCTATGAATTAAACTGCACTAAATGGGCAAAACAGACATATCACCAGAAAGCGCAATCTAATTGCTGATTAATGGTGCTATTTTTAATCGAAAATAGTATGTATTTATTGAAATATAGCACATTAAATGTTCACTTAAATCTAGGCAACCAAATGTGCATTTGCAAAATCGAAGTCGACAAATATGTGCATTTGGTTGCCTAAATTTAATCCCACATTTAATGAGCTTATATATCAATAAATACAGCGTACAATCAGTTAAAAATAGCACCATTAGTCAGGAATTAAAATGCACTTTCTCGTGATATGTATGTTTGGTCCGTTTAGTGTAGTTTAATTTATAGGTATAAAGTTCACCGGTTTCTGCGCTGGTGTCGCCGTGACATCAAACTATAGGCAACCCAATATGCGCCGAATATATTATTTAAATTTAATTAATTGGTGTTTTAAGTTTTAACTACGTTTATGTGCATGCATGGCATAATATAAGTTAAATAAGCAGTTACTTAGGGCCCCATACGTCGGGGGGGCTGCTGAAAAAATAAATGAATGTATTTAAATCGGAAATATTATATTATTTCTTATTTAAAATATATTTTCAACTTTGTATAGGGGCCCAAAAACATGTGTGCTTTTATTAAATTTTCTTATTATTGTACAATTACTTTTATTGATTTTAGAATCAGCAGTAGCTATTATTCAATCTTATGTATTTGCTGTATTAAGAACTAAGGGGGCCCCCGTACTACCTAAATCTGGCCCTGTCAGTAATTTATATGTAGACTTGTTAGTTCTGCAAATCATATTATTTTATTAAACAATTATTATTATTATGATCACTAATTATTTACTTATTCACAAGACATAGTTTTAATACATACATCTAAAATAATTAATAACTTGTTGAGGATACTATAGTCGTAGTAGAATTTCTAATCGTTAAAATATTGCTGTTGTGTTAATTAATTACTGAATGGCTTATTAGTAACTTTAAAATCTTCTTAGATTTATCAATTATAATAACATAGGGATTGTTTTCAAAGAATTTCACATATAAATATAAAATTGATGAATTTTTTAGTGCTATGTGAATTTAAAATGTATAGACATTAATTACTTACAAAGGCAAACATGGATAATGACGTAATTTTTAAATATAACAATATGTAATTAAAACATCGCACTTGTAAAACAAATATACAATTTTAATTGCTATTGATGCCTCTTTATAAATCTTAATTGAAATGTGAAGGGCCTGTTAATGTAAAAACATGTGAACTGGTTTAAACATTAAAATGTTAATAATTCACATATACTGACATAATAACTACATGTCTATATGAAAACAATCCCTATGTTCCTATAAATCCCTATAACAACCCCCATAAATATAAAATTGATGAATTGTTTAGTGCTGAGGCATTGTTTTAATACATACAGGTATATCCAGAATTAATAACTAGCTGTTATTACGGTCGTTGTAAAATTTATAACTATTAAATTTTTGCTTAGTTATTTAATCATTGAAGGGCTTTTTAGTTTATATAAATCTGCTTATATCCACCAATTGAAGCACTTATTTCAGAAACAAGCCAAGCCACACATACGAGTAAGTAGTTTTGAAATAATAAAGAAAAATGAAGTAAATTTCTTCACGTTATTTGGGTGAATTCGGTAACGTGATATGACATAGAGGACCATACTAGCTAACAGAATATGATAAAACAGATAACAGATGGGCATGTCAAAGGGGTCAGAATATTAAATATCACTTCGGTTGTTTCTGCATTAAATAAAACAAACATATGTAATTTTCCAACATTTGATTAGAAAAAGAAGACTAACTTTATTAGATGATACAAAATTTAGCAAATTACTGATGTTCCCCCTTCCAAATCTAAAAATATGTCTCCAAAATATTTCAATTTCTTCATTTTGGTCGACAAACTTGTGAGATTTCTTGATATGTGCTATTTTCCTCACAGAAATTGGAACTTTTCTGTTGGGAATTGCAGGATCTTCTGGAAAACCTATCGTCATCATTCCTGTCAATAGCAGAGAAAATGTATTCAATTTCTTCATTTTGGTGGACAAACTTGTGAGATTTCTTAATACGTGTTATTTTCTTCACAGAAATTGGAACTTTTCAGTTGGGAATTGCCGGATCTTCTGGAAAACCAATCGTCATCATTCCTGGCAATAGCAGAGAAAAGTATTCAATTCCTTCATTATGGTCGACAAACTTGTGATATTTCTTGATATGTGCTATTTTCTTCACAGAAATTGAAACTTTTTTGTTGGGAGTTGCAGGATCTTTTGGAAAACCAATCTTCATCACTCCTGGCAATAGCAGAGAAAACGTATTTTGGATAAATCCTCCAATATGCTCCTTGCCTAGAATAACACTTTTGCCACTTTCGCCACTAAACAAGAAGTAGGGAAATTGCCCGACATTGAAGCTTTTTTTTGCGTTTCTGGGCACTGATATATTAGATGTTTCGACTGAAATTACATCTATTTTGAAGTATTTGGTATACCAATTTCTGAGATCTTTCATATGTGATGGGTTTACTAGATTAACTGTGAAGTTATTTTTTGTGGAAGAGCTATTGTCTCAACATATCCCATTAATGTATAGACTCTGTCAAAATCCTCAATATGCTCTTTGATTAGAATAACATTTTTGCCACTTTCACCACTAAACAAGAAGTAGCGAAATTGCTCGACATTGAAGCGTATTTTTGCATTTCAAGGCACTGACTTATTACATGTTTCGACTGAAATTACATCTATCTTGAAGTATTTGGTATACCAATTCCTGAAATCTTTGATATATGATGAGTTTACTAGATTAACTGTGAAGTTATTTTTGTGGAACAGCTTATTGTCTCAACATATCCCATTAATGTATTGACTCTGTCTAAATCCTCAATATGCTCTTTGATTAGAATAACATTTTTGCCACTTTAGCCACTAAACAAGAAGTAGGGAAATTGCACGACATTGAAGGGTATTTATGCGTTTCTGGACACTGATTTATTAGATGTTTCGACTGAAATTACATCTATCTTAAAGTCTTTGGTATACCAATTCCTGAAGTCTTTGATATGCGATGGGTTTACTAGATTAACTGTGAAGTTATTTTTTGGGGAAGAGCTTATTGTCTCAACATATCCCATTAATGTATAGACTCTGTCTAAATCCTCAATATGCTCTTTGACTAGAATAACATTTTTGTCACTTTCGCCACTAAACAAGAAGTAGCCAAATTGTGCGATATTGAAGCGTATTTTTGCGTTTCTGGGCACTGATTTATAAGATGTTTCGACTGAAATTACATCTATCTTGAAGTATTTGGTATACCAATTCCAGAAATCTTTGCTATGTATTGGGTTTACTAGATTAACTGTGAATATATTTTTTGCGGAAGAGCTTATTGTTTCAACATATCCCATTAATGTATAGACTCTGTCTAAATCCTCAATATGCTCTTTGATTGGAATAACATTTTTGCCACTTTAGCCACTAAACAAGAAGTAGGGAAATTGCGCGACATTTAAGTGTATTTTTGCGTTTCTGGGCACTGATTTATTAGATGTTTCGAATTAAATTACATCTATCTTGAAGTATTTGGTATATAAATTCCTGAAATCTTTGATATGTGATGGGTTTACTAGAATAACTGTGAAGTTATTTTTCGCGGAAGAGCTTATTGTCTCAACATATCCTAGAAATGTATAGACTCTGCCCAACTCTATGTTCTCTTTGCCTAGAATAACAGTTTTGCCACTTTAGCCACTAAACAAGAAGTAGGAAAATTGCGCGATATTGAAGCGTTTTTTGCGTTTCTGGGCACTGATTTATTAGATGTTTCGACTGAAATTACACCTATCTTGAAGTATTTGGTTACCAATTACTGAAATCTTTGGTATGTGATGGTTTACTAGATGGATTAACTGTGAAGTTATTTTTTGCAGAAAAGCTTTTTGTCTCAACATATCCCATGAATGTATAGACTCTGTCTGTTTTCTTTAACTTCCGCTAGTTCACACCAAAATCGCTATAACGGTGCAAAGAGGAATGGAAAAGAAAATGAGTTGAATGCAGAACCAACCTAAGCCCAACCTAAGGTTGGTCTTGTCTACAGTTAATATTTTCAGAGCTTCTAATATACTTCTAAAATATTATAATTTTGTTGTTTTTGCGCTTAATCGATAGATCTACATCTTTTAAGCGCCATCCTAGGTATAACTCAATTATGACCAAAATTGGACTTAGGGGGTTTCTGAAATCAGTGATTCAATTATATTATCATTGGGCATTATTTTCATAGAAACAAGTTTTCGTTATGCCAATTTATGTGGATTATTGACATTTTAATTGTTACCCAGATTTTAACCATTTCATCTCATATCAAATTCACTTTCTCTACACCTTTTCCAATTAAAATTTAGAAAGCATCCATTGTAATTCAGAAAGCATCAAATATAATTCAGATTAGTCAATTGTAATTTGGAAAGCGTAAAATGTAATTTAGATTAGTCAATTGTAATTCAGAAAGCGTCATTTTTTAAACAGATAGTCAACTGTAATACAGAAAGCAACCAAATGTGCATTTTGCAAAATCAAAGTCGACGAATATGTACCTTTGGTGGCCTAGATTTGAGCCCACATTTAATGTGCTATATTTTAATGAATATAGCGTATTATCAGTTAAAAATAGAACCATTAGTCAGGAATTAAAATGCGCTCTCTGGTGATATGTGCGTTTTGCCCATTTAGTTCACTTTAATTCATAGGTATAAAGTTCACCGGTTTCTGCGCTGGCGTCGCCGTGACTTCAAACTATAGGCAGCCCAATATGCGCATTTATATATTTTTTAAATTTAGTTAATGGTGTTTTAAGTTTTAACTACTTGTACGTGCATGCAGAGCAAAATATAAGTAAAATAAGCGGTTGCTTAGGGCCCCATACATTGGGGGCCCTTGCTGAAAAAATGAATGAATGTATTTAAATCAGAAATATAATATAATTTCATATTTAAAATATATTTTCAACTTTGTAGGGGGCCCCAAAAACATGTGTGCTCAGGGCTCTCGCACTACCTAAATCTTGCCCTGTCAGTAATTTATATGTAGACTTGTTAGTTCTGAATATCATATTATTTCAATAAACGATTATAATTATAATTATCACCAATTATATACTTATTGCTTTAACACATACGTCTAGAATTAATAACTTATTGAGGACATTATAGTCGTTGTAGAATTTCCAATCGTTAAATTTTTGTTGTGTTAATTAATTACTGAATGATTTATTAGTTACTTGAAATCTTCTTAGATCTATCAATTATAATAACAGAGGGGTCGTATTTATATTAACATGTAGTCCTTATGTCAGTATATGTGAATTATTAACATTTTAATGTTTCAACCAGTTCACATGTTTTTGCACTAACAAGCCCTTCGTTGCTTATTGCATTTCAATTAAATTTTTAAGAAGGGGCATCACTAGCAATTAAAATCATATATTTCTTTTGCAAATGCGATGTTTTAATTACATATTGTTATATTTAAAAATTACGTCATTATCCATGTTTGCCTTTGTAAGTAATTAATGTTAAATAACATTTTAATTTCACATAGAACTGAAAAATTCATCAATTTTAAATTTATAAAGCATTGTTTTATTACATACAATTTTGAAAACAGATTTTAGAAACTTTCGTAGTTTGACAAACATTTTTAGGCATTCGAATTGTAATGGTAATGCAAATTTCGGGTCCGAAAAGTTCCTCAAAAAAAAAGGTATTTGACGAATTTTGAAAATAACTTCAAAAAAAGTTGTTTTCTTTTTTCTAGCTTCAAATTTTGTATATTATATAGTCCGAAGGAAATTGAACAATTGTCTTGTCGGATAGTAGAAACCATGAATTTAGATTGAAGGTTTGAAGTCGTACAAAATTAATGTTTAAAGGGGTGCTTTATACACATTAGTGTTAACATTTGCAAAAATACTGCACTTTCAATACTGCAAGCCTATACAAGGTTGAATTCTGAAAAATTTAGCCCCCCATGAAATTGCGAGGCCATCATAATTATTGCCACTATAAAACATTCATAATCATCACATCGCCCTTCCGATGAATATTTCAATCCCGACTCAAGGATCCGCAGCTAATTACCCCAATAGGCAAATGTCAGGATCGCGTATTTTTAGTCCTTTTAGTCCGGTAAGGGAGGCAACGCCTGCGCAGCGCCCCACAGCCCCTCGCTCAAGCAGGGGGTGAATTCAGTAATCAATGGAACGGCCCCAAGACTCCACCGACGCAGTGCATCAGGCATAATTGCTCCTCATGCGTTGTGCAAGGACGAGCTGCTTCGACCACCTACAAGGACTCCTCGTCCTGCCAGGATAAGGGGTGAGTGAGGATTTTTGTCGCCTTCCGGTGGGTTGTCGATTCCGGGTCGCTCCGGGGCGACGGTTGCCATCAGAAAACGAACTTCCGGTGGGGGTGGAAAATGGTTTGTAAATATTGTGTGTACGTCGGCTGTTGCTAATGTAAATAGTTCATTGATCGCCACGAGATTTGTGTGCAGGGTGCAGCAGTTAGCGTGTTTACGATTGATGGCTGGGGGCAGTTCCGACGAAGCCCACTCAGCTATCATTCTACTTATAAATAAGTGAACACAATGGGACCCAGGTCTAAAAATAAAATAAAATTTTAATAAATTGCCTGGCTTCTAAATTAATGACAAAATAATAACTACACGTACTCATGCATCAATAAGCAACAACATATTTGGGCATTTTCTTAAATAATTAATTAGTAATGAAACAGGTACTACATCAAATTTATATATTTCTAATTATATGCCGTATTTTCTGTAAATATAATACGAACGAAAATGTTTTATTTTAAATAATAGTTATTTATATTATTAGAGGAGTAGTAGAATTAGCGAAATTTGCAGATACGAGGTAGTAGTCATCTGTAATCATATGAGTTACTCTAATATACTCTAGCCCACGTATGACAAACAAAATTTTATCTATAACTATTACTACTTTGTCTACAACTGCCCAAAATTAAGAAAAAGCTAAAATCAAATTCAATTTTTACAATTTTTTTATTGAAATCCCAATTTAGTTTAGTGTTTTGGCAACCAGTCAAATTTGTTGTAAACAACGCTGCGTTTCGTATTTTTTTATATTACACTAGTGGTGTAATAAGGCTATTATTCAACTGAAACAGTGTCTAAAATATTGTGTACCTAATAATTCGTTTATAAAGCACTTATTTTAATATCCATTAAGTAAATCTCAATTACTAAATTTTCACTAAAAATCTAATCATTATAAACTGTACGGCTCCCAAAATGGTAAATCAAATTCAATTTTACAATTTTTTTATTGAAAACCCAATTTAGTTTAGTGTTTTGGCTACCAGTCAAATTTGTTGTAAACAACGCTGCGTTTGGTGTTTTTTTTATATTACACTAGTGGTGTAATAAGCCTAATTATTCAACTGAAACACTGTCAAAAATATGGTGTACGTAATAGTGCTTTATAAAGCAATTATTTTAATATCAAATTAAGTGAATCTCAATTACTAAATTTTGTCCAAATATTCTACATAAACTATACGGCTCCAATAATGGCGATAATAATAATAATAATATTTAATTCGCATAATAATAATAATCAATAATCAAAGCCATTTTTTATAATATTTTTTGATAATAACATTTTATCTTTTTATCTTGGACCCAAGATATCTTGTTATATATTTTATATAGATTTTTATCTTTACCAAAGATAAAGATCTTGGGAATACTTAGGTATACTTGATTACAAAACAATAGTCTTTAAAAACATTTTATTCCTCCTTTAGAACATTGTAATTAGTCATGAATAAATGAAGAGCAATTATATGGTGCAGCAGTACGTAAAACCGGTGTAAAAATAATAACATGATACGTTCATATATATTTCGTACGTCATTCATACAACAATACTATTTATTCTATTAAATATTCATAAAAAAGTACAGGGCAGAACGACAGGTCGATAGCCCTTATCATGCAGGAACCAACAAAAATGGAAATAGTAAAAGTATAAACTGAATAAGTACACCTGATAATTAATTACACTAATTAACTATATATCAATATTGGCTAAACAGACATTCTTCATTAAGTCACAAAATATGCGTACGAAGATTATCATTAAAATAATAAAGTACTTAATAAAAATAATACGATCTGATATGAGTTGTTTGTTGCAAGAACCACCAAACTATTTATTTAGTACTTAAATTAACTTCAATAGATAAAACAATTCCAGAAAAGTGATTCTGTAAATATGCAGGAACCAAATAAAGGAAATAGTAAAATTATAAACTGAATAAGTACACCTGATAATGAATTACACGAATTAATTATATATCAAGACTGGCTAAACAGACAATTCTTCATGAAGTCACAAAATATGCTTACGAAGATTATTATTAAAATAATAAATAATGTACTTCTTAATAATGATATGATCAGATATGAGTTGTTTGGTGCAAGAACTAACATACTATTTATTTGGTACTTAAATTAACTTCAATAGATAAAATAATTCCTGAAAAGTGATTCTGTAAGGAGGTATAAGAATAGGAATAAGAGAAGAATATTATGAAAACAATAGATAAAAGGGATGATTCTAACTATTATTTATCATAATCATCATTACATTCCCAATTAGAGCTATTTATTAATAGTGATATGATCTGATATGAGTAGTTTGGTGCAAGAACCACCAAACTATTTATTTAGTACTTAAATTAACTTCACTAGAAAAAATAAATCATGAAAAGTGATTCTGTAAGTAGGCATAAGAATAGGAATAAGAGAATAATATTATGAAAACAATACATAAAAGGGATAATTCTTACAATTATTTTTCTTAATCATCAACCTAAATTAGAGCTACTTATTAATATAGATATGATCTGATATAAGTTGTTTGGACAAGAACCACCAAACTATTTATTTAGTACATAAATTAACTTCAATAGATTAAATAATTCCTGAAAAGTAATTCTGTAAGTAGGTATAAGAATAGGAATAAGAGAAGAAAATTATGAAAACAATACCCAAAAGGGACGATTCTAACTATTATTTATCTTAATCATCATTCCATCCCCAATGAGAGCTACTTATTAATAATGATATGGTTTGATATGAGTAGTTTTTTGCAAGAACCACCAAACTACTTATTTAGTACTTAAATTAACTGCAATAGATAAAAAAAATCCAGAACAGTGATTCTGTAAGTAGGTATAAGAATAGGAATAGGAGAAAAATATTATGATCATAGATAAAAGGGATGATTCTAACAATTATTTATCTTAATCATCATCACATCCCCAGTTAGAGCTCCTGATTAATAATGATATGATATGAGTTGTTTGGTGCAAGAACAATCAAACTATTTAATTAGTACTTAAGTTAGTACTAAAATAATTCCAGAAAAGTGATTCAGTATGTATTAGAATAGGAATACGAGAAAAATATTATGACAAAATATAAAAGGGATTATTCTAACAATTATTTATCCTAATCATCATTACATCCCCAATTAGAGCTATTTATTAATAATGATATGATCTGATATGAGTTGTTAGGTGCAAGATTCACCAAACTATTTATTTAGTACTTAAATTAACTTCACTAGATAAAATAATTCCAGTTAAATAATTCTGTAAGTAGGTATAAGAATAGGAATAGGAGAAGAATATTATGAAAATAATAGATAAACGGGATGATTCTAACAATTATTTATCTGAATCATCATTCCATCCCCAATTAGAGCTACTTATGAATATTGATATGATCTGATATGAATAGTTTGGTGCAAGAACTACCAAACTATTTATTTAGTACTTTAATTAACTTCAGTAGATAAAATAATTCTAGAAAAATGATTCTGTAAGTAGATATAAGAGTAGGAATAAGAGAAGAATATTATGAAAACAATAGATAAATGGGATGATTCTAACAATTATTTATCTTAATCATCATTACATCTCCAACTAGAGCTGAATATGTATAACTAAACTAATTAATTATATATTTCTACAATAAATTTCTTAATTCCTTTAGAACATTAATAGATAAAATAATTCCAGAAAAGCGATACTGTAAGTTGCTATAAGAATACGAATTAGAGAAGAATATTATGAAAACAATAGATAAAATGAATAATTTTAACAATTATTTATCTTAATCATCATTACATCCTCAATTAGAGCTGTATATGTATAATTAAACTAATTAATTATATATTTATACAATAATTTTCTTAATTCCGTTAGAACATTAATAGATAAAATAATTCCAAATAAGTGATACTGTAAGTAGGTATAAGAATAGGAATAAGAGAAGAATATTATGAAAACAATAGATAAAAGGGACGATTTTAACAATTATTTATGTTCATCATCATTACATCGCCATTTAGAGCTGCATATGTATAACTAAACTAATTAATTATATATTTATACATTTCTTAATTCCTTTAGAACATTAATGGATAAAATAATTCCAGAAAAGTGATACTGTAAGTAGGTACATATAAGAATATGAATTAGAGAAGAATATTATTAAAACAATAGATAAAGGGGATGATTCCAACAATTATTTATCTTAATCATCAGTACATCCCCAATTAGAGCTGTATATGTATAACTAAACTAATTAATTATATATTTCTACAATAAATTTCTTAATTCCTTTAGAACATTAATAGATAAAATAATTCTAGAAAAGTAATATTGTAAGTAGGTATAAGAATAGGAATAAGAGAAGAATATTATGAAAACAATAGATAAAGGGGATGATTCTAACAATTATTTATCTAAATCATCATTACATCCCCAATTAGAGTAGTATATGTATAACTAAACAAATTAATTATATATTTCTGCAAAAAGATTCTTAATTCCTTTAAAACATTATTTATTTTGTGTTAAACACAAATAGTGGAGGCGCCGGGCAACAATTTGTAAATAAATACAAAGGCACATTTTTACACGTGAAATTTCCATAAAATTCTACATAATCGACGTTTTTAATCATTTCAAGGCAATCATAAGCAATAAAGATTAAATTTTCTTTCGAATTTAATTGATATCGTCGCTATTTTTGTAATGCAAATGTTTGCGTTTACCTAATTAAAAAAATATAGGTAATCTACGGTTAGGGTTTCGATTATTGCTCAGGGTAATTAGGGATATTCCATTTATCTCCAAACACATTTTTTCTGTAGCATGTTTAAAAAAAATGGCCATAATTAGTTCGGTGATTACAATAATCAACGCAAATGAATCAAACAGAAAATAGACCTTTAAATATATATCAGCAATCAATAATTTTACTCATTATTTTTATATTGATTTATCATTTACCTACCTATTATGTATCACAAATCCGTAACTTATATTTAAGCAATTTATTTTATACATTTTCTCTGTCATAATCGGCAATAAAACTAAATACATAAATGGTGGAGGCGCCGGGTAACAAATTGTAAATAAATACGAATGCACATTTTTACACGTGAAATTTCCATAAAATACTACATAATCGACGTTTTTAATCATTTCAAGGCAATCATAAACAATAACGATTAAATTTTCTTTCGAATTTAATTGATATCGTCGCTATTATTATTCGCTACTGTAATGCAAAGGCTTGCATTTACCGTATTAAAAAAAACTATAGCTATTCTACGGTTAGGGTTTGGATTATTGCTCGGGATAATTAGGGATACTCCATTTATCTCCAAATATATTTTTTCTATAGTATGTTTAAAAAAAAATGGCTATAATTAGTTCGGTGATCACAATAATCTCAAATTAATCAAAGAGAAAATAGACACCTTTAAATAATTAGCAGCAATCAATCATTTTTCTCATTATTTTTATATTGATTAACCATTTACGTATGTATTATGTATCACAAATCCGTAACTTAAACTTAAGAGATTTATTTTATACAATTTCTTTGTCATAATCAACGATAAAACTAAATACATAAATGGTAGAGGCGCCGGGCAACGTATTGTAAGTACTGAAGTAATCACGAAATTCATATCAAATTTTGAAATTATGACTTTAGCAACAATATATAATACGAAACTGCTTCAGTTAGGTTGATTTCTGAATTTCAGATCAAATTTTGACATTATGACTTCAATAACAAAATATGGTTATGAAACGGTTTTTATTAAAATTATTAGGGAATGTTTACTCTTAATATATTTTTATGTTTCATTATTATTTTTAAAAATATGATAGGTACATAATAGTAGAAGAAATTATAAGATTAGGTACATTTTATATATGAAACAAAATTATATAGCTCTTAATTTACATGGAAACTTAGTAATTTTATAGTTTTTCGCCAATTGTTATACAAATATAATAGTTATTTGAATACAGAATTAAAAACAGTTGTAGGTTGTGATAAAATTTGATAACTGATAATGTAAAAACAGGTGTGATATTGTTCGATGCTACTTCCAGAAGCCAAACACACTACATTGACTAATTATATAAAAAGGTGTGAATTTACATTTTTCTTCTTCTTCATGTGCATATCCGATTTCGGATGTTTGCGATGAGCATGACTATCTTCACTTTACATTTACATTTACATTTTTATAGGGTGCTAATTGAAAAAAAAACTGTTTAGAGAAACCCTGTCCCAACTAAGCAAATCAAAAGTAACTGCCCATTTCGCATTTTACGAGTGGCTCTGCCTTTGTTAGATAACGTGTCAATGCAAGGGTAGTATTTCACGAAACAACCCTCTTAAATTGAAACAGATAAAACTATATAGTTCATACCTACGCACTATCTCCACAATTACTGCCTTTGTTTACCACCTGATATACACACACGAGCCATATTATCTCAGTAACAACAGGGTATCGCGGAACCTGGCAAGGTCGGTACGTTCATGAATAATTCAGAAGTGGGATCGATTGCTCGCAATCCTGCAGCGAAACCGCCTCCCTCGGTGCACGCGTGCAGATGGGGATGATGGGGGAGAGCGTGTGCCTTAATTATTCACTCGTTTTCTTGCAAGAAAAACCTTACGTACACTTAGGCACTGCACCGTTTATCAACAAGCAGGTTTCAAGGCGATGGAGCATTCCAGCGTTGTTTGTAAATAAGGGTTGTGTACTCAAAAAATATGTGGTGAATTTACGCAAAAGAGGAAATTTAGTTTAAGAAATTTGACTTATTATTAGTTTTCTGTAATTATTTTATGTTTTCTAAGTTTTCTTTAAATTATTCATGAAAATCAATAGGTTATTCAAAGTTATATAAAGTTAAAACGATGTTAGCTAATAGCCCTTTGAAAATCACAATTTTTTTAAATTTACATTCCAATCAGTAATTAACTCATTTAGGTTAGGTTAGATTAGATTATATATTTCGTGAAATTTACATTCGAGTAATATTGTTCTCGAGGAACTTTGAGCAATTTATTTTCGTGAAATCAGCTTCCAGCAATTTGTTTTCAGGCAAAATTGATTTCGAGCAATTTGCATAGAATTGCTTTGAGGTGCAATTATTAAATGTACAAGCCTGTGATAAAGACAATTTAAATATATTTCGTCTTTCTAGAAGAAAATTAATTAAAGACACAATTCATTAATTAAAAATAAAACAAACACTTCCTTTGTCTATATCACACAGCTTATTCAACAAGTGACTATAGTTTCGATCATATTCTCGTCATTACAAACTTAAAGTTTTTTTTTGTTTTGTTTTATTTATAATTCATTATGTATCATGAAGTAGATGCCTCCAACATAGAAGAATTAATTCAATTCATACAATTAACACAATTAATGCAGTTGTAAGATTTCATACAATTAAGACAGTTAATATAATTAATACAATTAATACAATGAAGACAGTTAACACAATTAATGCAGTTGAAACAATTCATACAATTAGGACAGTTAATACAATTACTACAGTTAAAAAAATATTACAATTAATACAATGAGGGCAGTTAATACAATTAATACAATTAATACAGTTAATATATACAATTAGTATAATTAATGCAGAAACAAGTATATAAGTTGTTAATTAAAAAACAACTGGCTTAATAGATTTTGATCTTTAGCCATAAATTTAAAAAAAAACACAACTAAAAAACCAAATATTCAAGACAATTCATGCAATTAACACAATTAATGCAGTTGTAAGAATTCATACAATTTATACAGCTAATGCAATGAATACAATGAATACGATAAATACAGTTAATACAATGTATTACAATTAATACAATGAAGACAGTTTATACAATTAATACATGCAATTAGTACTATTAATGCAGAAAAAAGTATGAAAGTTGTTAATTAATAAACAACTGGCTAAATAGATTGTGATCCTTAGCCATAAATAAAAAATTAAACACAACTAAAAAACAAAATATACAATACAATTCATACAATTAACACAATTAATGCAGTTGTAAGAATTCATACAATTAAGACAGTTAATACCATGAATAAAATTATTACAATAAATACAGTTAATACAATGTATGCAGTTGAAACAATGTATACAATTATTACAGTTAATACAATTACTACAGTTAATACAATTACTACAGTTAAAACAAATATTACAATTAATACAATTAATATAATTAATACAGTTACTACATACAATTAGTATAATTAATGCAGAAAAAAGTATAAAAGTTGTTAATTAATAGACAACTGGCTAAATAGATTGTGATCCTTAGCCATAAATAAAAAAAATAAACACAACTAAAAAACCAAATATACAATACAATCCATACAATTAACACAATTAATGCAGTTGTAGGAATTCATAAAATTAAGACAGTTTATACAATGAATACAATTATTCCAGTAAATATAGTTAACACAATGTATGCAGTTGAAACAATGTATAGAATTATTATATTTAATACAATTACTACAGTTAAAACAAATATTACAAATATTACAATGAAGACAGTTAATACAATTAATACAATTAATACAGTTAATACATACAAATAGTATAATTAATGCAAAAAAAAGTATAAAAGTTGTTAATTAATAAACAACTGGCTAAATAGATTTTGATCCTTAGCCATAAATTTAAAAAAATCAACACAACTAAATAACCAAATATCTACCTACAAAAATTATGTTATATTCTATAGTGCTTCGAAATGAACTCGAATTCAATAGTCAACTGGCTTTCTCAGTCCTATCCATATTTTTGTTGCTCATTAATGTAATTCTTCCTTTTCGGTCTTTTTAGGTTTTTTATGGTTTCTAGTCAAAGTTTTTTGGCTATTTGGCCAAAATGGCCATTTTAAGTGTTTATATCTTCGGAGTAGAATTAACGACATTTTCTGGCTATCGATCTGCGGTTTTTTTTTTGTATCTTATTATTATGTTGATTGTTAGATGTAGGATAGTTAGGCAAAATAAAACATCAAAAAAGTACCTGCCTTTTTTGAGACAAAAACGTTACCAAATAGGCAAAAAAAAAATACAAAAGAGGCAAACATAAAACGGAAGAAAGGCAAAAATAGTGCCAAAAACACAAAACCAATTTATAGACCAAAGAGAAACTAAAAAAACAAATCTAGAGTACTGTAAGAAATGAAAGACAATACTTGAATAATCAACTTTTTATTGGCACCATCTTAAATATTAATAATTTTTTTAAATTAAAAAGATAAATTATTAATAATTATTCACTTTTTTAAAGCTACATGTATATACAATATCTGAACCATTTTCATAAATTAAAAAAAAAATAGGTGTGATTATTCTTTTACCTGAAGATTAAATTGTCAGAAACATGTCATAATAAACCTCAACTACATCAGACTTCTCGCTCTGGAACATTAAATATAAATAATTGGCATCTTCTAGAATAGGCAATACAAACCCAAAATAAACATATATTTTATCATTATTTAAATATTAAACATTAGTACAAAAAAGGCAAAAAAAAAAATTACAAAAGAGGCAAAAATAAAAAACGCAAGAAAGGTAGTGCACAAAAATTCCAAAGTTATGGACCAAAGAGAAACTGAAAAAACAAATCTAGAGAACTGTAAGAAATGAAAGAGAATATTTGAATAATCAACTTTTATTGGCACCAACTTAAATATTAATAATTTTTTAAAATTAAAAGGATTGATTATTAATAATTATTCATTTTTTTTAAGTTTACATATATCTGAAACTTTTCCTGGAATTAAAAAAAAACGGTGCCATAATTCTTTTTGCTAAAGATTGAATTATTAGAAAGAGAAACATGATATAATAAACCTCAATTACACCAGACTTCTCGCCTTGGAATATGAAATTTAAATTATTGGTATCTTCTAGAATATGCAATACAAACCCAAATATCTCATTTAAATCATTTAAATATTAATCATAATTGCCTTATAGTATATTTCTTTATTAATTAGTAAATAAAAGATAGAAATAGGATATATAGGCAAAATAAAACATAAAAATAAGTAATAATTGTATGTTTTGAATGGTGGTGGTGTCTACTTCGTGATACATAAATCAATACAAACCCAAATATATCATTTAAATCAATTAAATATTAATCATAAATGCCTTATAGTATATTTCTTTATTAATTAGTAAATAAAAGATAGAAATAGGATACATAGGTAAAATAAAACATAAAAATAAGTAATAATTGTATGTTTTGAATGGTGGTGGTGTCTACTTCGTGATACATAAACATAAAATAAAATAAAACATAAAAATAAGTAATAATTGTATGTTTTGAATGGTGGTGGCGTCTACATCATGATACATTTTATTAATTATAAATAAAACACATTACTTTGTTAGTATGACCTAGAATTATTCATTGATTTGTTACTAGTTTCGACTACTTAAGTAATGATAATGATAATGACAGATTTGATATTGATTACTTAAGTAGTCAAAACTAGTAACAAATCAATAAATAATTCTATGTCATATTTTATATGTCAATTTTTTGTGATACTAACAAAGTAATGTGTTTTATTTATAATAATTGTATGGTTGAAATAACTTTACAGTTTACGATTTCATATTAGTGAATATAAATTGTTTACCTGAGATAGGTGCAGAATTCATTTTACTTCAAATAAAAACAAGTGGCCAAAATAGCAAAAAAAATTACAAAAAAATTCAGTGCTCTGTAAAATTTATATTTATTTTAGAAAAACATACCTACTTCCATTTTTTTTCTTATTACTAAAAAACGAAAAAAAAAAATGTACAAACTACCTAAAAAGGCACAAAGAAGGCAAAAAAACATAATGAACCCCGAGAGGGCAAAATTCTCAAGTATATGCGAAAAAGGGCAAAATTCTCAAATACATGCGAAAAAGGCAAAAAAAAATACAATTTGGGTGTTTTTAAATGTTCACTATTGTAAACGGATAATGCTGTCAAATCATGTCTTTTATAACAAAAAGGCAAATTGCCTAACTATCCTACCTCTATTGATTATAATAAAACATTACATTTGATTATATGTAAAACACTACAAATTGATCGAATTAGCAGCATTTATATAATTCAATCAAACGTTGGTCGGATTACCCTCTGTGAATCGACATAATAACAATTAATTTAATTAATGGTCATAAAGTTGAAACCATGTCGGGAATTAAACACTAAATTTTCCTTTTCAATTACAATCATTGCATGTAATAGAATTGCGCAGTTATGGGGTTTTAATAAACGATATTTTGCTAATAAATTGTTCAGGTTTTATTGCAACTCACATGGGTCCATATTTGAGCTCATGAGTAATAAATAATACACATACAATACAACGTATAATCGCTTAAGTGCACAAATTCATCTTATTTTATAATTGAATCATGGACAACGCATTATTATTCATTTAACCGTCAGATAACTATTTAAAACTGTTTTGACGTTTTATTACACCTCACTTGGGTCCACATTTGAGCTCATGAGTAATAAATAATACACATACAATACAATGTATAATCGCATACACAAATTCATCTTATTTTAGAATTGAATCATGGACAAAGCGTTATTATTCATTTATCCGCCAGATAACTATTTGAAACTGTTTTGACGATTTATTACATCTCACTTGGGTCCACATTTGAGTTCATGAGTAATAAATGATACACATACAATACAATGTATAGTCGCATACACAAATTCATCTTATTTTAGAATTGAATCATGGACAAAGCATTATTATTCATTTAACCCCCAGATAACTATTTGAAACTGTTTTGACGTTTAATTACACCTCACTTGGGCCCACATTTGAGCTCATGAGTAATAAATAATACACATACAATACAATATATAATCGCATACACAAATTCATCTTATTTTAGAATTGAATCATGGTCAAAGCATTATTAGTAATTTAACCACCAGATAACTATTTGTAACTGTTTTGACGTTTTATTACATCTCACTTAGATCCACATTTGAGCTCACGAGTAATAAATAATACACATACAATATAATGTATAGTCGCTTAAGTACACAAATTCATCTTATTTTAGAATTGAATTATGGACAAAGCATTATTATTCATTTAACCGCCAGATAACTATTAGAAACTGTTTTGAGGTTTTATTACACCTCACTTGGGTCCACATTTGAGCTCATGAGTAATAAATAATACACATACAATACAATGTATAATCGCATACACAAATTCACCTTATTTTAGAATTGAATCATGGACAAAGCATTATTATTCATTTAACCGCCAGATAAATATTTGAAACTGTTTTGATGTTTTATTACATCTCACTTGGGTATATATTTGAGCTCATGAGTAATAAATAATACATATACAATACAATGTATAATCGCATACACAAATTCATCTTATTTTAGAATTGAATCATGGACAAAGCATTATTATTCATTTAACCGCCAGATAACTATTTGAAACTGTTCATCATCAATGGGTGGAGTGATCGGCACCTAAATATTTGTATTTTCCCAGTAATTTTGCACAGTTCTGCCACATTGTCTGTCAGCATATCCAACACGTAGCACGTAGAAGTTGAGTATTATTGTTTTATTTATGCGAGAGATACGTAATCTAGGAGATTGCGTTTTCGTGTTCGTTGATATATTATTCATGGATCGCGCGTAAACAGTAAGCAAATAAATTATATTTATGCTGTAACTTGCTGTGACTGAAATGCATCACAGACCATTAATTTTATAGAGTGATAGTAACGTTATATATTTTTGTGGCAATTTTTGTAATATGTATCCAACTTATTAATAGTTTCAGGTTCGATTTGAGCTCTGAGTAAAATAGCTTTCTCACGAATCAAGTCTAATTGATCAATTGTAGTTGATCATCAAATGTTGAATTAAAACTATAGTAAGAACTTTTGTTTCAATAAAGATGATCAACTTTGAGCTATAGTTTTCATTCAACTTTTGTTGATCAACTACAATCGATCAATTAAACTTAATTCATGAGAACTATTCGAATATTATAATTAATATTATTACATAATTAATATTATTATATTAATTATGTTAAAAATTATATTAAAATAATTAAATTTCCATCTAATTAAACAAAGCTTTTTTTGCAGAGTAACGTAAGCACAAAATTTCAAATATGAGACTACTAGTTTTTGCCAGTATAATAATAATGCATATGAGTGATTGAAAATTTGTAGAATAATGGAACAATGTTTTATTTAATGCACATGATTGATTGAAAAATTGTAGAATAATGGAACAATGTTGAAAATTTCATAAGAAGAAGAAAAAAAGGATGGAAAAAATGGAAATGATGAAAAAGGAAAATTGCAGATAAGTGATTCTATAAGATTAAAAGTGATGGAAAAACAGTACCATAATGATTAAAAATTTATTAACTGCAGAAAAATTATTAAAATTATTACATTTGTTGAATGAAAATCAAAAATAGAAAAACTGTAAGATTTTTTGAAATAAATCAAAATTGTGGACGAATCATTGAATGAGTTTGTAAGAAATGCACTTAGAGAGATTTATGCTGAGAATTTTTAAGATTTTTGCGTTTTCAACGAATATTGCCAATTTTCAATTATAATAACATAATTTTCCATGAGCACTTTAAGAGTTTCCATGAAAATTTCACTATTTCTAGTAAAAACTTTGTTATTGCTACTAAAATATTAAATTCTAAGTTTTCGCTGCCATGTTAAATTTACAATTTTGCAATTTTCTATCAAAATTTGTAATTTTCAAGTGTGATTTCAGGTTTTTCTTTGTTTTTATGAAAATGTCATTATTTCCAGTAAACATTGTACAGTTTTCAGTAATAAATGAGCAGTTTCCAGCAACATTTTAGGTTCATACTGAGAATTTTATAATTCTCAGTGGAGTCTTTAATTTCTAATCAAATTTGTGTGCTTTCCTAAGAATATTAGTAATTTATAACAATACATTTTCATAATTTTCACTGAATTCATGTTGACAGTTTTATAACTTTCACTGCAATCTTTATGTTACAATAGAAATTTCGCAATTTTATAAAAAAATATGATATTTTCAAGTACGTAATAAGTAATTTATTAATTTGTATAACTTGTCTAGGTCGTGTAACGACACCACATCAATAAAATATTTCTAAATTCATTATCTTCATCATGACACATTTGTAGAAATTTTGCCAAACTGTCTGTTATCCTTAATGATTAACTAATTCATTAACTGCGATTTGAATAAATTTAGATGTATGTAACTTTTGTTGATCACCTACAATCGATCAATTAAACTTAATTCATGAAAACTATTCGAATATAATAATTAATATTATTAAATAATTAATATTATTATATTAAAATAATTTAATTTTCATCTAATTAATCCAAGGTTTTATTTTGCAGGGTAATGTAAGTACCAATTCTTATATGTGATGACTACTAGTTTTTGCCAGTATAATAGTAAACTATTTCAATTACGTTTTAGAAACAATGCATATTCAGCGGTAAAAATAAGTTTTAGATTTATTCTACTTTCACAGGACTTTTCATTATTAAACGCTACTCACGTTAATGTAATTAAATCAGTTTTCTAAAAAAAATGTTATTTACGTTACATAGCCAGATACTTGTCGATATGTAGACCAATATTTGAATTTTTCTGTCAACAATATCTCAACATCTAATATATTATAAATTGTAAGAGTATTACAATTCTCGCCCATATGGTTATACGTTAATTTATAATTATTACTTTAATTATAAATATTAGTATACTTAAATGAGAGTATTAAAATGATAATAAAAATAATATTACATAAAACTATTTATGTTTGGGAACTTTATTACATTACGTTACATAACCAGATACTTATCGATATGTAGGCCTATATTTGAAATATTTCTGTCAACAATATCTCAATATCTAATATATTATAAATTGTAAGAGTATTGCAGTTCTCGACCACGTGGTTGTACCTTAATTTATAATTACTTTAATTATAATTATTATATATAATTATAATTTAATAATAATTTATAATTACTTTAATTATAAATATTAGTAAACTAAAATGAGATTATTAAAATGATAACAAAAATAATATTACATAAATCTATTTATGTTTGGGAACTTTAATACATTCCGATAATTATGATAGTTATTGAATTAGAAATAATTCAAAAAATAGATTAGTTTAGCAATAAATTCAATTCGATTGGGGTTGTATTTTTCAGTTGTCAGGCTCAATGTTCGTTTTTGTGCGAACCCCAAAGCTGTCCCGTCCTTCATCCAGGATATTCAGGATGTTTCCACCCGATCCTGTTATAAATGCAAAAAAAAGTCCTCCTGGGAAGCTTCGCTCCCGTTTTTCCGTTGCTGTCGTGGCAGTTGTCAACAATGTCGACTCAGCAACGAAATTGAATACTGCGAAATGCTGCCAGTGAGGGAATTAGATGTGTATTCGATATATGTAACTGAAATTTATGATACTGTAGAATAATACCGTTTTTTAATCACAAAAATGTTGATACTGTGTAACAATAAAATAATTTATATATGTACGTTATCACAAACATATTTCAAACAATAATAACCATAAATATAACTACTTAATAACAAAAAGAATATATTTTTGTAACTCATAAAATAAGTATTGATTAAAAGTTTTAAGGTGTCAAGTAACAAATTTTCATAACTCCTTATTTTGTGTAAGTATTTAAGAGTTAATGTCAGGTATATTTCATAAGCTTTAAAACGTAAGACTTTTAGCTGCAGTTCTAAGATCCGTATCTATAGTCTGTCCTTGAGCTTGAGTTCGACTTAAGACGTATATTTGGTTGCATATTTTCGATAGATGTTTATGCACCAAACGCAAACAAATATACGACTTGAATCGAACTCAAAATCAAGTACGGACTATAGATACGGACCTTAATCTTTTAAAACATTTGTGCTTAGTTTATAGCCAAACAAGAGGCACACGTGTAATATGGTTTTTCTATATGGAATGCTACATCAAAGTTAATTGTCAACTAAAATACAGTTTGTGCAAGACTTTGCAGACTCTTGCCCAATAACAGAATGTAATATTATAAATCTATAGAATTAATTAGAGTGGATTGTTTATATAAAAACACAAGTTATTTGTGTTATAGGTTCGTAAAGCACTATTTTATGAAAAGTATCAAAAAAAGTTTTTTCTACGACACCTATTAAGAAAAACTGCTAAAATTTGATGCGAAATACTATATTTTTTTAATTGGCAAGTTGATAAATTCTGCCTAGAACGTATTTTACTCCCAGTAGATGTTTTTACGCTTAGGTGATTTTTTACGCACTTGTACTAAAAAGTATCACTTTACGCACTGTCAACAGTGCGTTAAAACTTAGTTAACGCACTACCGTAGAAAAAACAAATTATTGTGTCGATGTAAATTGTAAAACATTTTGATTGATTTTGAAAATATTATTTTCCTTTATTTGGGATGGGATTTAGGATGGGATTATTTGGGATTTGGGATGGGCTTGGGATTAAAACAATTTCGGCTTGAACATTAATTGAATTTGTAACTACTGTTTACACATGCTGCTTGATTGATATAATCACGAATAATTCGACAGTGAAATCAAGAGCAAAACTTCAATCTAGTCGCAACTTCCATCACCGATTTTATATTTTTCAGCAGGAAGTTTAAGCTACGTTAAACCCTTTACACAGAAATTTCAATCACGCCAATCTTTCACGCTTTACCTTCCGCCCCTGTGAACTTTACCGTGACACGCCACGCTCTTTGATAGATCGACGTGGCGTGAAAAGCTTTCAATAAAACCAGGGATGTTCGCAAGAACCCACCGCCTAGCTATATTGGACACACCCAGACATGGAACGGTGTCCATCAAGCAATCTCCAATCAAAATATTGGATGCATACAAAGATAGCAGCGAAATTCGTGATTACCAATTAGAGCAAGTGATGTAGCTATTTCTAAAAGCCTTTTCATCATAAATTTGCATTAGTGTTCAGGGGTTAGTAATTAGTGCAAGTGGTGTAGATGTTTACAGAATGTTTATCTTAAGCGTAATACATTTGGATTAGTTATTAGTAATTGGAACAAAGTTGTAGACAGTAGAAGCAGGACGTGCGAATACGCAGACTCCCTATAGAACGGGATGGAGAGCTGCAAAAATCCAGTCTAGCTGATAACTAAGGCGGGGAATTAGTATAAATGATACAGGATTTTATCATCGGGATCAGATTAATCCCATTTGGGACAGCAGTGGTTTATCTCTACTTTACAAGCTTAAGCCTGTATTGTACTTTTCAGGATGAGGTCACATCGGTCAGTACACATCGGCACAAGTATAATCATCCCCTCAAATATGGTCATCAATAATAATTATACAGTTTTTTTTAACACAGATTTCAAATGTTCCATTTAATTCATAATTTATCATTAATATAGTGATCATAATGATAAAGTGATGTAATGTATTCATACTGCTATCAGATTAAGTTAGTTACTGATTATTGCATGATGATCCGCCCTTCATCCTCTCAAAATTTCATGTAAATTGAAGAATTGAACGTCCAATTTCTTGCAATGACTACACCTTTACAAACCTGCTTTGAAGCTTAATTATAGAAATAGTTTTAGTCATCATTCGCATAAAATTGGAGGGTGGGTGGCTACAAGTATAACCATCCCCTCAAATATGGTCATCAATAATATTTATACAGTTTTTTTAACACAGATTTCAAATGTTTCAGTTAATTCATAATTTATCATCAATATAGTGATCATAATGATAAAGTGTTGTGATGTATTCATAGTGCTATCAGATTAAGTTAGTGGATGATTACTGTATGATGATCCGCCCTTCATACTATCAAAATTTCATGTAAATTAAAGAATTGAACGTCCAATTTCTAGCAATGACTGCACCTTTACAAACCTGCTTTGAAGCTTAGTTATAGAAATAGTTGTAATCATCATTCGCATAAAATTGGAGGGTGGGTGGGCACAAGTATAATCATCCCCTGAAATACGGTCATCAATAATAATTATACAGTTTTTATAACACAGATTTCAAATGTTCCAGTTAATTCATAATTTATCATCAATATAGTGATCATAATGATAAAGTGATGTAATGTATTTATAGTGCTATCAGATTACGTTAGTGGATGATTATTGCATGATGATCCCCTCTTCATCCTATCAAAATTTCATGTAAATTGAAGAATTGAACGTCCAATTTCTTGCAATGACTACACCTTTACAAACCTGCTTTGAAGATTAATTATAGAAATAGTTTTAATCATCATTCGCATAAAATTGGAGGGAGGGTGGGCACAAGTATAATCATCCCCTCAAATATGGTCATCAATAATAATTATACAGTTTTTTAACACAGACTTCAAATGTTCCAGTTAATTCATAATTTATCATCGATATAGTGATCATAATAATAAAGTGATGTGATGTATTCATAGTGCTATCAGATTAAGTTAGTGGATGATTATTGTATGATGATCCGCCCTTCATCTTATTAAAATTTCATGTAAATTGAAGAATTGAACGTCCAATGACTACACCTTTACAAACCTGCTTTGAAGCTCAATTATAGAAACAGTTTTAATCATCATTCGCATAAAATTGGAGAGTAAGTGGGCACAAGTATAATCATTTCCTTAAATATGGTCATCAATAATAATTATACAGTTTTTTTAACACAGATTTCAAATGTTTCAGTTAATTCATAAGTTATCATCAATATAGTGATCATAATGATAAAGTGATGTAATGTATTTATAGTGCTATCAGATTACGTTAGTGGATGATTATTGTATGATGATCCCCTCTTCATCCAATCAAAATTTCATGTAAATTGAAGAATTGAACGTCCAATTTCTTGCAATGACTACACCTTTACAAACCTGCTTTGAAGCTTAATTATAGAAATAGTTGTAATCATCATTCGCATAAAATTGGAGGGTGGGTGGGCACAAGTATAATCATCCCCTGAAATACGGTCATCAATAATAATTATACAGTTTTTATAACACAGATTTCAAATGTTCCAGTTAATTCATAATTTATCATCAATATAGTGATCATAATGATAAAGTGTTGTGATGTATTCATAGTGCTATCAGATTAAGTTAGTGGATAATTATTGTATGATGATCCGGCCTTCATACTATCAAAATTTCATGTAAATTGAAGTATTGAACGTCCAATTTCTTGCAATGACTGCACCTTTACAAACCTGCTTTGAAGCTTAATTATAGAAATAGTTTTAATCATCATTCACATAAAATTGAAGGGAGGTGGGCACAAGTATAATCATCCCCTCAAATATGGTCATCAATAATAATTATACAGTTTTTTTAACACAGATTTCAAGTGTTCCTGTTAATTCATAATTTATCATCAATATACTGATCAGAATGATAAAGTGATGTGATGTATTCATAGTGCTATCAAATTAAGTTAGTGGATGATTATATTGTATGATGATCTGCCCTTCATCCTATCAAAATTTCATGTACATTGAAGAATTGAACTTCCAATTTCTTGCAATGACTACACCTTTACAAACCTGCTCTGAAACTTAATTATAGAAATAGTTTTAATCATTATTCGCATAAAATTGGAGGGTGGGTGGGCACAATTATAATCATCCCCTCAAATATGGTCATCAATAATAACTATTCAGTTTTTTTAACACAGATTTCAAGTGTTCCAGTTAATTCATAATTTATCATCAGTATAGTGATCATAATGATAAAGTGATGTGATGTCTTCATAGTGCTACCAGGTTAGGTTGGTGGATGATTATTGAATGATGATCCGCTCTTCATCCTATCAAAATTTCATGTAAATTGAAGAATTGAACGTCCAATTTCTTGCAATGACTGCATCTTTACAAACCTGCTTTGAAGCTTAATTATAGAAATAGTTTTAATCATCATTCGCATAAAATTGGAGGGTGGGTGGGCACAAGTATAATCATTCCTTCAAATATGGTCATCAATAATAATTATACAGTTTTTTAAACACAGATTTCAAATGTTCCAGTTAATTCATTATATATCATCAATATAGTGATCATAATGATAAAGTGATGTAATGTATTCATAGTGCTTTCAGATTAAGTTAGTGGATGATTATTGTATGATGATCCGCCTTTCATACTATCAAAATTTCAAGTAAATTGAAGAATTGAACATCCAATTTCTTGCAATGACTGCACCTTTACAAATCTGCTTTGAAGCTTAATTATAGAAATAGTTTTAATCATTATTCGCATAAAATTGGAGGGTGGGTGGTCACAATTATAATCATCCCCTCAAATATGGTCATCAATAATAATTATACAGTTTTTTTAACACAGATTTCAAATGTTCCAGTTAATTCATAATTTATCATCAATATAGTGATCATAATGATAACGTGATGTGATGAATTCATAGTGCTATCAGATTAAAATCGTGGATGATTATTGGATGATGATCTTCTCTTCATCCTATCAAAATTGCATGTAAATTCAAGAATTGAACATCCAATTTCTTGCAATGACTGCACCTTTACAAACCTGCTTTGAAGCTTAATTATAGAAATAGTTTTAATCATTATTCGCATAAAATTGGAGGGTGGGTGTGCACAAGTATAATCATCCCCTCAAATATGGTCATCAATAATAATTCTACAGTTTTTTTAACACATATTTCAAATGCTCCAGTTAATTTATAATTTATCATCAATATAGTGATCATAATGATAAAGTGATGTAATGTATTCATAGTGCTATCAGATTAAGTTAGTGGATGATTATTGCATGATAATTCGCCCTTCATCCTATCAGAATTTTATGTAAATTAAAGAATTGAACGTCCAATTTCTTGCAATGACTACACCTTTACAAACCTGCTTTGAAGCTTAATTATAGAAATATTTTTAATCATCATTCGCATAAAATTGGAGGGTGGGTGGCCACAAGTATAATCATCTCCTCAAATATGGTTATCAATAATAATTATACAGTTTTTTTAACACAGATTTCAAATGTTCTAGTTAATTCATAATTTATCATCAATATAGTGATCATAATGATAAAGTGATGTGATGTATTCATAGTGCTATCGGATCAAGTTAGTGGATGATTATTGTATGATGATCCGCCATTCATCCCATCAAAATTTCATGTAAATTGAAGAATAGAACGTCCATTTTCTTGCAATGACTACACCTTTACAAACCTGCTTTGGAGCTTAATTATTGAAATAGTTTTAATCATCATTCGCATAAAATTGGAGGGTGGGTAGGCACAAGTATAATCATCCCCTCAAATATGGTCATCAATAATAATTATACAGTTTTATTTAACACAAATTTCAAATGTTCCAGTTAATTCATAATTTATCATCTATATAGTGATCATAATGATAAAGGGATGTGATGTATTCATAGTGCTATCAGATTAAGTTAGTGGATGATTATTGTATGATGATCCGCCCTTCATCCTATCAAAATTTCATGTAAATTGAAGAATTGAACGTCCAATTTCTTGCAATGACTACACCTTTACAAACCTGCTTTGAAGCTTAGTTATAGAAATAGTTTTAATCATCATTCGCATAAAAATTAGAGGGTGGGTAGGCACAAGTATAATCATCCCCTAAAATATGGTCATCAATAATAATTATACAGTTTTTTTAACACAGATTTCAAATGTTCCATAATTTATCATCAATATAGTGATCATAATGATAAAGTGATGTGATGTATTCATAGTGCTATCAGATTAAGTTAGTGGATGATTATTGTATGATTATCCGCCCTTCATCCTATCAAAATTTCATGTAAATTGAAGAATTGAACGTCCGATTCCTTGCAATGACTACACCTTTACAAACCTGCTTTGAAGCTTTATTATAGAAATAGTTTTAATCATCATTCGCATAAAATTGGAGGGTGGATGGGCACAAGTATAATCATCCCCTCAAATATGGTCATCAATAATAATTATACAGTTTTTTTAACACAGACTTCAAACGTTGCAGTAAATTCATAATTTATCATCAATATAGTGATCATAATGATACAGTGATGTGTTGTATTCATAGTGCTATCAGATTAAGTTAGTGGATGATTATTGTATAATGATCCGCTCTTCATCCTATCAAAATTTCATGTAAATTGAAGAATTGAGCGCCCAATTTCTTGCAATGACTACACCTATACAAACCTGCTTTGTAGCTTAATTATAGAATTACTGTTATTTTAGAAATTTCTCTGTATTTTCATAATTCCAAAAAATCTTTAATATTTTAATTGTTTTTTTGGATATTTTAGGAATTCGTATTCGCTGGTGACTTTCTTATATCGCAGATATGAGGTTAGGACCTCATTTATGGAGTCAGTCGAGCGTGTGTCAAGTGTTAATGACTAAATAAACATGTTCGCACTTTATTCTATAAATTTGGCAATGAACATAAATTGTGAGTCACGTAGAGCCATTTTCGGCACGTTGTGTTTTCTGGAAACAATTAGGTCCCACTTTACGACCATTAATAAACTTCAAACTTGCACACCCAAGCCCCAACCCCGATGGTGGATTACTCGCCTCCCAAGTGGGGCTGCGAAAATTCATCACGCGACGAGGAATGTCGCAGCCAACGCCCAATTAATTCCATTTACCTTATCCAATTAATCTTTCTCCGCGGGCATTGCAAGCGCAAAATTGGACAATTAGACACCCCCAAGGTTGGATGGCATCGATTGCAAGTACCTAAGTGGATTCCGCGACGTGAAGATGAGCGGCCGTCGTTCTTCGGTCGGCTAATTACCGCGGGGGCGGCTATTTTTAACGCTCCGCCAGAGGCCGGGGTTGGGGGCACGAATCGATAGGCCCCGTGCCTCGCTGGGGGGTGGTAGTATTCACGGTATCATGAATACGTACTGAGGATTGATCGGGGTAATCGGTGTCGGCGGCGAAGTTCGCAGGGGGGCCGCACAGACCACCGTCCGGCCATTGCCGGCCGCCGATTGATTTCAAGATGACCCGATAGGAAAATGCATGGCTTTCCCATTGTGTGAGCAATTTCCACAACCCTTGACAAGGATTATCAGATTGACGAAACAATCGAGAGGATTGTGAGGTTTTCATTATTTAAGTATTTTCCATGCACAGTGAGTCTGAGATATTGTTGATTCGTAAAAATAATGTCATACTCATGTTTTATCTTTTTCATTATCATAGAAGCAAACCCTCCTGTGTGCTGTTGAGCGTGCAAATTAAATAACCTGATACGGATCGGGCTAAATGTATGCAGATAAATTTTCCAGGTATGGCATATTGCTTCTAGGCTATGTATAATAGCTGTAACAGTAAAATTGGCTGCATATTAAACCAGGGGTCCCCAAACACTTTGGCAGACTTTGGCTGAAATTTATGGGCGGGTCTGATCTACTTTTTCTGTACTTATATTAATATAACACCTATACTTTGTTTCATTTTGTTTAACTAAGAAGGCTGTAGTTTCATTTTATAAAGCTTTACACATGAACACCAACAAAAATGATCTGACCATGAAAAAAATATTAAATGTCACATTTCTTACAGCGTTGCCCAAATTCATATAATAAAATATTTAAACTATTGCTTCAATCATTCAATCGTAAATAAATTAGATTATGCTTTAAGTAAACCAATCATCAACTATATTTTATATTAAAATTTAACTGATTTGCACTTGTGAAATAAAAATAGCAAATAAATTCTGAACTCAATTTGATGGCAACATTGCCCTCTGTCATAAAATATAACCTCTGTTTTTTTAAATATAACCTATTTTTTTCCAGTCTAGTGACTTTTTACATTGGCCAACAATACTGTCACCCTAATAGAGCCAACTTAGTTAAAAATAAAAATGGAAGAGAGTTTAGACTCCTAGAACTATATGTATAAAAAAAAAATTACTTATTAAAATATTAAAAACTGTTTTAAATTGCGGAAAATGAATGGAAACTGTCATATTTTGCAAGTAGAATTTCCTGACAATTTCGAAAGTTAATTTTTTAATACATCTAAAATATTTGATAACAGTGTAATTAAAGAAAACAAAACGAAAGCAGAAAATGTATTCAAAGTCCGAAATATTTGTCGAAAATATAATACACTGCTTTTCATAAGTCAAGGATATTAACAGAAAATTAATCACTCTTCATTTTGTCAAGAAAAAAAAACACATCGTAAGCAACTTGGTTCGAAAAAATACCAACATCCCTAACTTATGAAAAGCAGATTATTTTGTAAGTAGAATTTTCCGAGGATTTTATTAATATATTTTCTAATACATCTAAATTTATTCAAATCGCAGTTAGTAAATTAGTTAATCATTAAGGATAACGACAGTTTGGCGAATTTTCTACGAATCTGTCATAATGAAGATATTGAATTTAGAAATATTTTATTTATGTGGTGTCATTATACGACTTAGGGCCGGTTTTACAATCGTCGAATATCCTTGTTTCTGGTACAATTACCTAGGATACAATTGTGCCAACAATTGTATCCTAGGTAATTGAACCTAGAACAAGGATGTTCCATGATTGTAAAACTGGCCCTTAGACAAGTTATACAAATAAATAAATTACTTATTACGTACTTGATTTTTTTTATGAATGCTAATGCATTCATGAATGCTTTTTTTATGAATGAATGCTTTTTATGCTAAATTTCGATTGTAAAATAAAGATTGCAGTGAAAGTTATAAAACTGTCAACATGAATTCAGTGAAAATTATAAAAATGTAATTACAAATTAGTAATATTCATTGGAAAGCACACAAATTTGATTGGAAATTAAAGACAGCACTGAAAATTATAAAATTCTCTGTATGAATTTAAAATGTTGCTGGCAACTGCTCATTTTCACTGAAAACTGTACAATGTTTACTGGAAATGATGAAATTTTAAAAAACTCTTACAGTTTTTCTATTTTTAATTTTCATTCAACAAATGTAATAATTTTAGTAACTTTTCTGCAGTTCATAATTTTTTTATCATTATTCTACTATTTTTCCATCACTTTTAATCTTATAGAATCACTTATCTGCAATGTTCCTTTTTAAATTTTTTTTTCATCATCATTTTCTAATGAAATTTTCAATGTTGCATCATTATTCTACAATTTTTCAATCATTCAGGTGCAAAATTCTCATTTTCAGTGTTTTATTAACTACTTTTTTACATTTTTTATTTGTTTTTAATTTTCTATTTGTTTCCATTGTAAATTTAACATTGCAATGAATTTTTTGAATTTAAAATTTTAGTGCAACAAAGTTTTTACTAGAAATAGTGAAATTTTCAAGGAAACTCTTAAATTGCTCATCGAAAATTATGTTATTATAATTGAAAATTAGCAATATTCGTTGGAAACGGTAAAATTTTGATTGGAAATTTTGTAAATAAATCAGTAATATTCATTGGAAAGCACACACAATTGATTGGAAATTAAAGACAACACTGATAATTATAAAATTCTCAGTACGAATTTAATGTTGCTGGAAACTGCTCAGTTTTTACTGAAAACTGTACAATGTTTACTGCAAATGATGAAATTTTCATAAAAACAAAGAAAAACCTAAAATCACACTTAAAAATTACAAATTTTGATGGAAAATTGCAAAATTGTAAATTTAACATTGCAGTGAAAATTTAGAATTTAAAATTTTAGTGGCAATAAGGAAGTTTTTACTAGAAATAGTGAAATTTTCATGGAAACTCTTAAAGTGCTCATCGAAAATTATGTTATTATAATTGAAAATTAGCAATATTCGTTGGAAACGGCAAATTTTTGATTGGAAATTAAAGAAGGCCCTAAAATTAAAAAAAAATCTCAGCATAAATCTCCCTAAGTTGATTTTTTACAAATTTATTCAATGATTCGACCACAGTTTTGATTTTTTTGAAAAAATCTTACAGTTTTTCTATTTTTCATATTCATTCATGAAAATTTTAATAATGTTTCTGCAGTTCATGAATTTTTAATCATTGTTCTACTATTTTTCCATCACTTTTAATCTTATTGAATCACTTATCTGCAATTTTCCTTTTTCAATTTTTTTTTCATCATCAATTTCTTATGAAATTTTCAAATTGTATCATTATTCTACAATTTATCAATATTTTATGTGCAAAATTCTCATTTTCTCAGTGTTTTATTAACTACATATTTTACATTTTTTATTTGTTTTCAATTTCCCATCAATATTCAATATTCCAATTTGTTTTTAAGGCTTACAAGTTTTTAATTTTTAAACAAACTTTTAATATTGTATCATAATTCTACAATTTGTAAATGATTCTACAAATTTTTAGTGTTTTGTTTACTAATTTAAGTTATACGTTCTTAATGTCTCGATAATATTTTATTGATCTACTACTGTTTTTCAAATTTTAATCATTATTCTACAATTTCTCAATCATTCTTATAGTATGTCCCATTTTTCTGATCTGTCTACAATTTTTGAATTTGTTTTTCATAACTTTTCTTCATATCATCAATTTTTAATCATTATTCAACAGTTTTTTCATCATTTTAATTTAATTTCTCTGCATAAGAACAATTACTTAGCCTCTTAAACTTAAAACTGATAGAATCACTTACGTGCAATTTTCCTTTTTCAATTTTTTTTCATCATCGATTTCTTATGAAAATGTCATTATTGTATCATTATTCTACAATTTTTCAATCATTCATGTGCAAAATTCTCATTTGATCAGTGTTTTATCAACTACTTATTTTACATTTTTTATTTGTTTTCAATTTTCCATTTGTTTTTAAGGATACGCTTACAAGTTTTCTATTTTTGAAGAAACTTTTAATATTGTATCATTATTCTACAATTCTTAAATGATTCTACAAATTTTGAGTATTTTGTGTACTTATTTAAGTTAAAAGTTCTTAATGTCTCAATAATATTTTATTGATCTTCTACTTTTTTTCAAGTTTTAATCATTATTCTACAATTTTTTAATCATTCTTAAAGTATCTCCCATTTTTCTGATCTGTCTACAATTTTTCAACTAGTAGATTGAAAATAATGTTTTTCATAACTTTTCTTCAGATCATCAATTTTTAATCATTATTCTACAGTTTTTTCATCATTTTTATATAATTACTTTGCATAAGAACAATTGCTTAAACTCTTAAACTTAAAAGTGAAGGTATCACTTATTTGCAATTTTCCTTTTTCATTTTTTTTTTCAACACCAATTTCTTAAGAAATTTTCAATATTGTATCATTATTCTACAATTTTTCAATCATTCATGTGCAAAATTCTCATTTTTTCAGTGCTTTGTTAACTACTTATTTTACATTTTTTTCAATATTCTATTTGTTTTTAAGGATACACGTACAATTTTTCAATTTCTCAACAAATTTTCAATATCCTGTCATTATTCTACAATTTTGTAATCATTCTGCAAATTTTCAGTTTTTTGTCTACTTGTTTTAAGTTATAAGATATATAAGCAAGTAAACAAGCTTAAATTATAAGTTTTTAATGTCTCAATAATATTTAATATTGCTATAAAAATAGCAAATAAATGCTGAACTCAATAGATACTCAATTTGATGGCAACTGTCATAAAATATAAGATCTTTTATTTTAAATATACCCTATATTTTCAAGTCTAGTGACTTTTTAGATTGGCCAACAATACTGTCAGCCTAACAGAGCCAATATAGTTAAAAATAAAAATGGTACAGAGTTTCCTTTTTTTTTCATGGCACGCTTTGATGAAATATTTTTTTGAGTCGCATGTTACAACGACAAGGATTTATGTACACTTAGTACTTATTTCAGGAATAATTATACACACAAAAAATCATTAATTGCTGAAAAATATGTAAAAGATTTCAATCGTGATTGAATTATCCGTTTCGTGCTCCAACTTTCGAAACCGGATGCAATTTGGTTACTAATTTCCACCCTTTTCAATGTTATTATTATTATTCGGAACAATTTTAATCGCATCGCTTCCGCGTCTCGTTATTTTTCTAATGGGAACAAAACACGTGATTTATTAATTACGCCCTGAGTGCTGCGGCAAAATGGCAATTGCAGATTAGGGACAAGCTTGGACTATCGGGATCAACGAATCTCGACACGCCACGGAATTCGCGTTCGCGTTGATTGCGATTTAAACTTTTAAAAAATTTATGAAAAAAAAGTAGGTTAATGTGTGGTCAAATGTTAATGTTTTATTTATTAGCTCATTAAATATGCATCTCGTACATGCAACATTGTAAAACACTTGTTCGTAATACATCGAATGCTTATCACGAATATAATATTTTATGTGTACGCGACATAAAAAAATCTGCATGGTATTTTTTTTACGTAAATTCGTGTAGCATGATAAAAAAATAATAAGTCACAAATTAAAAGTACTAACAAGAATTGGATATTACTGATATTGATGGATGACTTCGCGTTTAAGAACTTAGTTGTATTCTCTACCACATATTTTATTCCCACCATACAACACCAAATATTACATTAAAATACCTGAAGCATAAATTAAAAGTCGCAGCACAAACTCACTTAACAGTTTAACAAATCCCATCAACCTATGATTTCCTCGTTGCAAACTAACTTTATTTGCGTGCTGGGCTTTTGTAGCCGTTATATGCTCAATTAGCAATTCAAATTGAGCAAACAAACATCACCGATCATCCCAGAATTAGCACATTATCCCTGCCCTCATGAAAATCGCCGGCTGATGAGTATACGAAGCTCTGATCAATGGATTTCGTGTTTAAGCGCAGTAAACGAACAAACACTGAATGGAGGATTAAACTAAATATGCCACACCTCCATGCGCTCAATTTTTGAGTGATGATTTATCATCCGCTTTTATCCAATTATTGGAAATATGCTATTCAAATGAGCGAATTTGAACGCTGCTGCCTGAAATTTCGCTGAAAGCATTGGACATGTTCGCACAGTTTCATTTTGGGTTATTGATCGGCTTTGCACGAATTAGTTCCAATTCAGTGGAAATGCATTAATGTGGATTTTTTAGATAATATTGCAGGCTTTAGTTAAAGCTTCAATTGTTTTCGTAATAAATTTTATTCAGTTCAGTAGATATGCATTCGTGTAATTTAAAAATAATGTTTCAATAATGAAATTTCGACGAAAATTATAGCGCCAAACACAAGCACAATGAGCCATAGTAGCCCTTCGTAGGCAATCGTGTTTGTCCAGGGGGGCCTTAAGAAGAGAGAAATATTTTTCAAAAAAACGTACTTTTTTCACGAAAAGTGCAATAACTCGGGAAGTTGTGGGAATACGAGAATTGACGAGGGCTCAAAATATGCGCTATATATGGGGCTAGGTACACATGAAATTATTTGAAAATGTGTCGCTTGGTAGAGCACCCAGTTGCCAAAATGTGAAATCGATGATTTTCCGATCAAATCGACTAAAATAAAAATCCGAAAAATCGCGATTTTTCGACTTGCTCCAAATGACCTTAGAGATACATGCCCAGACCAATTGGACCCTCCCGATTCCAATGAGCACACTTTCAGCCTCCTAGCCCCAGCGGTTCTCGAGATATCCGCCCTCAAAGTTGGGAAATTTAAAAAAATAGTAAAAAAAAGGCTGATAAAATTAAACTTTTAAACGCACGGTCCAATCTCGATGCCGATAGTTTCATTAGATTCAGGGGGGCCCAATGGTCCATACGAGACCACACTTGATATACTTCCGAAGACGTTTTAATTTTCGAAATTTTCGAAAATGTCGCGTTTGTTGCCATTTCGATGAAATTCCATTTCGGAAACGCCTCAACCGATTCGGACGAAATTTGGAGGCGTCATAGAGGGCCCAAATACAAACACAATGAGCCCTAGTGGCCCCACGTAGGCGATCGCGTTTGTGCAGGGGGGCAATATTTTTCAAAAAACGTACTCTATTCACGAAAAGCGTTATAACTCAGTGTTTAAAGTGTGTCTATTGTGTGTTTCAATTGTCTAATTTTCATGACTTTAACTATTTCCAATTTTTGGTTTTCAGAAGATGGATACCGATGAAGATGTAGCAGCCCCCCCAATATCATCATGACGAGGGACGGCGATATACCGACAATCTTCAATCCTCGGAGAAGCCGTGCACCAAGTGTTTTAGTGACCGAAGAGACCGGCGGCGTCGCCGTCAATGGACCATTCTCCCACACTGATTCGATCACCAGCAGCCAGCAGGAGGCGGCGGATCAGCCGATATCACCCGCCGCCCCCAGGGCCATCACCTCCAAGTACAAGTCATGCTCAGACTCACTATGTTCATCCTCCGCAAGAAAGGTGAGAGAAAATTAATGGTTACCGCAGAAAACGAATGTAAAGTTCTTCTCAGGCCCTTTCTTCTCAGGTTGGTCCTTTGTACCGGATGTACACACAGTTTGGTCCTCTCGTACAGGATGTACCAACATTTTGGTCCTTCGAACCGGATGTACAACCAACTTCTTTTCAAAATTTTATATTCTAACTTCCCCATCACCAATAAATTACTTACAGCTTCGCATTGCACTTGGATTGGTGTGTTGCAATACCCAAGTTATTGTTAAATATTGCCATTGACCATTTTATTTTAAACTTTGCCACTTTAATTGCAAACGCATGCCCAATTATCGATTCGTGCGCCGATCTGATTAGAAACGTGGTAATACTCGTAAACACAAAAGGGGCACACAGACCTGATGGAATCTCGCCCAGCACGAAGCACGCGAATCGCGAAAAATCACGTAAAGTAGCGGAATCACGTGCGTAATTGGGTGCAACAATAATAAATAAGTGGGCAGCCAATTAACCATGCCGCATTACCCTAAGCGAGACCGGAAATGGAAACGTGAAAGGGCCGGCTGAGGGGGTGTTTTATGGGTTGTTATGTTTTCGTTTGGTCGGGCCCAAGCATGGCCCTGTGCCAAAAATTTGTTGTGGCTGACAATGCGTTAATAAAATTGTATCCAATACACAACATGTTTTATAATCAATACAAAGAAAACGTTTTGGGTAATTTTAGTAAAAATGTGATTAAGTAAAAACAGTACTATTTTTTGAGGAAAACTTTATAAATAAATGTTGGTGTAAAAGTATATTAAACAACAAGTGAAATAAGTCATTATTTTTGCTTAATGTTGCAAACAATGACTGACACTAATTGTCATTACCAATGATAATTAGTGTTAGTCATTACCAATGACCACTAATTGTCATTATATCAGAAGATCCTCCGTTGCACATAACACATAACCATCACTAATCTTTCACATACCATATTTAATATAGCAGATTTCACTGTAATATTTTCATTTATCAACAAGGACTTATCAAACATATGACTAATGACGGGAAGTCGTCAGTCGCAGAGTCAGTCGTCATTATATACCAACTTTGATAAACAAAATTTCGCGTGCGTTCGGCCGATATTATCTACGCGTGGCTAAACAGGCAGCAAATTATAAAAATATTTTATAATCAATACGAAAAAAACATTTTCTTCAGAGAAATACCAAGAAAGAAATATAAGCAAATTTCGCAAAAATGTGATCAAAGACACGAAAAAAATATTGTCCAACTTATACTACTTATAATTAAAAAAATTCAAATATTGAAGCAAATTTAATTTAAGATCGATTGAAAGAGTACTTAAGTGGGCAACCCTAAGGTAATTAGATACCAAATTCTGCATATTCAGTACAATATAAAAATGATATCATAACATACAAAACTCATCTATTCATTTTCTTCAGAGGAAGAGCAAGAAAAAAAAAAGAAATTTTCGCGAAAATGAGGTCAAGTAAAGACACGAAAAAAATATTGTCTTACTTATACTACTAATAATTAAAAAAAAGCCAAATATTGTAGCAGTTTTCATCTAAGAGCGATTAAAAGAGTTCTTAAGTTAGCATACCAAAGTTAATTAGTTACCAAATTCTGTATATTAAGTACAATATAAAAATGATATGATAACATACAAACCTCATCTATTCATTTCCTTCAGAGAAAGAGCAAGAAAGAAAAATAAAAAAAAATCGCGAAAATGTGATCAAGTGAAGACACGAAAAAAATATTGTCCTACTTATACTACTAATAATAAAAAAGATTATATATTTTGCCAAAAATTTAAGCAGTTTTCATCTAAGAGCGATTGAAAGAGTATTTAAGTGGGCATACCTAAGTTAATTTGTTATCAAAATCTGTATATTCAGTACAATATAAAAATGATATTATAACATACAAAACTCATCTATTCATTTTCTTCGGAGCAAAAGCAAGAAAGAAAAATACCAAATTTTCACAAAAATGTGATCAAGACTCGAAAAAATATTGTACTACTTATACAACTAGTAATTTAAAAAAAGACAAATATTGTAGCAGTTTTCATCTAAGAGCAATTGAAAGAGTACTTAAGTGGGCATATCTAAGTTAATTCGTTCCAAATTCTACTACTCAAAAAATATGAGTATCTAAACTCTGTTAAAATTTATTTTTAATTAAGAATTCATTGGTTTCATTTTATAAAGTTTTACACATGAACACCAACAAAAATGATATGACAGTGAAAAAAAAAAATAAGTGTCATATATCTAACAATGTTGCCTAATTCATATATTAATATAATTAAATTATTGCTTCAATCATTCAAGTGAGCTTAATTAGATTTATGCTTTAAGTAAACCAATCATGAACTATATTTTATAATATAATTTGACTGATTTGCTCTTTAAAAATTAAAATAGCAAATAAATTCTGTACTCAATAGATACTCAATTTGATGGCAACATTGTCATAAAATATAACCTCATTTCTTTAAATATAACCTATTTTTTTTAAGTCTAGTGACTTTTTACATAGGTCAACATTACTGTCATCCTAACTGAGCCAACTTCGTTAAAAATAAAATTGGAACAGTTTAAGTAATTGTTCTTATGCAAAGAAATTATATAAGAATGATGAAAAAACTATAGAATAATGATTAATAACTGATGAACTGAAGAAAAGTTATTAACAAATTGAAATAACAATAAACAAAAATAAGAAATTTTCGCGAAAATGTGTGTTCTAGTAAACATACAAAATTGTTCCTATGCAAAGAAATTATATAAGAATGATGAAAAACTGTAGAATAATGATTCATAATTGATGAACTGAAGAAAAGTTATTAACAAATTGAAAAATTGTAGACAGATCGTTGAAAAATGGGAAATTCTATAAGAATGATGGAAAAGTTGTAAGTGTACCCTCAAAAACAAATGGAAAATTGAAAACAAATAAAAGAATGTAAAAAAGTAGTTATTAAAACAATGAAAAAAAAAATGAAAATTGGAAGATTTATTGGAGAAATTCGTTTTTCGTATAGAAGATAATATTTCTCAAATAATAAATAATATGAAAAAAATACTTAGAAATTAAGGATCCTGAAAAATTGTAGAATTTCATAAGAAATTCATGATGAAAAAAAATTGAAAAAGCAAAATTGCAGTTAAGTAATTCGATAATTTTTTTACTGTAAGATTCTACTGTTTATTAAGTTTTAATCATTATTCTACAACTTTCGTTCATTCTTATAGAATTCCCTATAAGAATGATGGAAAAGTTGTAGAATAATGATTTAAACTTGATAAACAGTAGAAGATCAATGAAACATTATCGAGACATTAAAAACTTATAACTTAAACAAGTAGGCAAAACACTGAAAATTTGTAGAATGATTAAAAAATTGTAGAATAATGATACAATATTGAAAATTTGTTGATAAATTGAATAATTGTTAACGTATCCTTAAAACCAAATGGAAACTTGAAAACAAATATAAAATGGAAAGAAGTAGTTAATAAAACATTGAAAAAACGAGAAGTTTTGCATATTGGAAGATTTATTGGTGAAATACTTAGTCATATAGAAGATAATGTTTCTCAAATAATAAATAATAAGAAAAAGTCCTAGATATAGAAATTAAAGATCCTGAAAAATTGTAGAACAATGATACAACATTGAAAATTTCATTAGAAATTGAAGATGAAAAAAAATTGAAAGAGGAAAAATGCAGATAAGTGATTCGATAAGTTTTCTACTGTAAGATTCTACTATTTATCAAGTTTTAATCATTATTCTAAAACTTTTCCACCATTCTTATAGAATTTTCTATAAGAATGATAGAATTTTCTATAAGAATAATGGAAAAGTTGTAGAATAATGATTAAAACTTGATAACCCCATCATTCCCATCATTTTCCATCAGTCTTATAGAATTTTCTATAACAATGATGGAAAAGTTGTAGAACAATGATTAAAACTTGATAAACAGTAGAAGACCAATAAAATATTATTGAGACATTAAAATCTTATAACTGAAACAAGTACACAAAACACTGAAAATTTGTAGAATGATTAAAAAATTGTAGAATAATGATACAATATTGAAAATTTTATAAGAAATTGATAATGAAAATAATTTTAAAAAGGAAAATTGCAGATAAGTGATTTTATAAGATTAAAAGTGATGGAAAAATAGTAGAATAATGATTAAAATTTATGAACTGCAGAAAAATTATTACAATTCTTAAATTAGTTGAATGAAAATTTAGAGATTTAAGATTTTTTGAAAAAATCAAAATTGTGGACGAATCATTCAATAAATTTGTAACAAATGAACTTTTAGAGAGATTTATGCTCAGTATTTTAAAAAATGTTAGTGCTATCTTTAATTTCCAATCAAAATTTTGCGTCTCCAATGCATATTGCTAATTTTCAATTATAATAACATAATTATTTTTGATGAACACTTTAAGAGTTTCCATGAAAATTTCACTATTTCTAGTAAAAACTTTGTTATTGCCACTAAAATTTTAAATTCTAATCTTTCACTGCAATGTTAAATTTACAATTTTGCAATTTTCTATCAAAATTTGTAATTTTTAAGTGCGATTTCAGGTTTTTCTTTGATTTTATGAAAATTTCATTATTTCCAGTAAACATTGTACAGTTTTCAGTAAAAAATGAGCAGTTTCCAGTAACATTTTTGATTCATACAGAGAATTTTCTGTGCTGTCTTTAATTTCCAATCAAAATTTTGCCATTTCCAACGAATATTGCTAATTTTTAATTATAATAACATAATTTTCGATGAGCACTTTAAGAGTTTAAATGAAAATTTCACTATTTCTAGTAAAAACTTTGTTATTGCCACTAAAATTTAAAATATAAAGAAACACCTGGATAATTATTCTAGCCACGACCATATCTACGAAACAAGAGGAAGGGATGACCTATGTCTGAACAAATTAAGACCAAAAAGAATGCATACAGGTAGCAAGTACTATGCAATAAAGTTATATAACAAACTGCCGAGGGGTATAAGAAATTATCCAACAGAAAAGTTCAAAATGTCCATCAAAAACTATTTGGCTACCAACGCCTTTTACTCCCTTGGTGATTTCCTGAACAGTGATATACATATTTAATATGTCTGAGTGCGTCTTATTTGTATAGTTGTTTTTATGTGTTCACCAAATTTTTAAAGTGTCTTAGTTTTAGTATTGTATTTGTATTCTATAGACCATATAACTTTGACTCGTGTAAAACATTGTTACTAGCACCAAATAAAATATTATTATAAAATTTAAAATTCAAAATTTTCGCTGCAATGTTAAATTTACAATTTAGCAATTTTCTGTCAATATTTGTAATTTTCAAGTGTGATTTCAGGGTTTTCTATGTTGTTATGAAAATTTCATCATTTCCAGTAAACATTGTACAGTTTTCAGTAAAAAATTAGCAGTTTCCAGCAACATTTAAAATTCTTACAGAGAATTTTATAATTTTCAGTGCTGGCTTTAATTTACAATCAAAATTTTGCCGTTTCCAACGAATATTGCAAATTTTCAATTACAATAACATAATTTTCGAAGAGCACTTTAGGAGTTTCCATGAAAATTTCACTATTTTTTGTGAAAACTTTGTTAATGCCACTAAAATTTTAAATTCTAAATTTTTACTGCAATGTTAATAATACAATTTTGCAATTTTCTATCAAAATTTGTAATTTTCAAGTACGATTTCAGGATTTTCTTTGTTTTTATGAAAATTTCATCGTTTCCATTTACAATTTAGCAATTTTCTATCAAAATTTGTAATTTTTAAGTGCGATTTCAGGTTTTTCTTTGTTTTTATGAAAATTTCGTCATTTCAAGTAAACATTGTACAGTTTTCAGTAAAAAATGAGCAGTTTCCAGCAACATTTTAAATTCATACTGAGAATTTTATAATTTTCAGTACTGTCTTTAATTTCCAATAAAAATTTTACCGTTTCCAACGAATATTGCTAATTATCAATTATAATAACGTAATTTTCGAAGAGCACTTTAAAAGTTTTCATGAAAATTTCGCTATTTCAAGTTAAAACTTTGCTATTGCCACTAAAATTTTAAATTCTAAATCTTTACTGCAATTTTAAATTTACAATTTTGCAATTTTCTATAAAAATTTGTAAAGTTCAAGTCCGATTTCAGGTTTTTCTTTGTTTTTATGAAAACTTCATCATTTCCAGTAAACATTGTACAGTTTTCAGTAAAAAATGAGCAGTTTCCTGCAACATTTTAGAGTCATACTGAGAACTTTATAATTTTCAGTGCTGTCTGTAACTTCCAATCAAAATTTTGCAGTTTCCAACGAATATTGCTAATTTTCAATTATAATAACATAATTTTCGATGGGCACTTTAACAGTTTCCATGAAAGTGTCACTATTTCTAGTAAAAAACTTGGTTATTGCCACTAAAATTTTAAATTCAAAATTTTCAATGCAGTGTTATATTTACAATTTTGCAATTTTCTATCAAAATTTGTAATTTTCAAGTCGTTTCCTGCCACATTTTAAATTCATACTGAGAATTTTATAATTTTCAGTGCTGCCCTTAATTTTCAATCCATTTGGTGTGCTATCCAATAAATATTACTAATTTATAATTACAATTTCTAAATTTTCAGTGAATTGATGTTGACAGTTTTATAATTTGTACTGCAATCTTTATGTTACAATAAAAATGGAACAGACTTTATATATTTTTAATTATGATAAGATAATTATAGTTAAATAAATTGGATATAGTTACTTTTTGATTGCATACATCAATCTATGACTGGATACTAACAAACTAATGATAAAATATTGCCATCGGATCTCGTAAGTGGATGATTATAGTGAGGCTCTGTGATTCTAATTACAAGCGACCTGCTGCAGGTAACGTCTAATTTACTACGCCGATTATAATAATGACCCCTTATAATTTTGCACCTATATACAGCCAATCATTGCGACGTAACCATCTCGAATAACTAGACGTGAAAAACAAATTTATCTTCAAAGGGCGACTCTTTCAGCAAACTAAATTACAGCAACCTTCCAAGTTGCACGTTATTTAATTTAGGTGATTTCTCTTTCGATGTGTTCACTGTACACTGTTGACTCAAAAAGTTACGTTCTGGCTGATGAAAAGTTACCGGTGCGGAGAACCGTTGTCATTACTTGAATGTCCGCCGAGAGACCGCAGCCATACACAATATTGAAGCTTTTCAAGTGACGCAGGGGGTGAGAAAAGTGGAGGGTTGTTTTTTATAACTTTGAGGCTCACGCGGAATGAAACATTTGATGGGGGCAAAGAGGATTGATACAACTTTCCGAGAGAAGTGAAGTGGAAAGTAATTTCTTTGTGAGCGTAATAAAGGAGATTGTTCTTACAAATTTATTAGATCATATGGTACAATATAACTCCGACATATTTTGATGGCGCACTTTTTTAAAGTCAGTTCCCGGTCAGTGTAGTAACTTACATAAGTTATTATGTAATACATTATAGTTTTACATATAAGTAGTTTTTGTGTTTAACAATTTAAAATTGTAAAATTGGAACGTGCATTTGGAAATTACTTCCGCAGACAACTGGAGACCGGTTTCGACCTAATTGGGCCTCGTCAGTCCAGTACAGTCCGAAGTTATAATTCCAAAATTTACATTTAAATCATTTAACTAAGGCTGGATGCATACACTAAAAAAAATGTTTCACGATTTTATTCGTTCATCTAAAAACCTTGTGTTTCAACTTTAACCTCAAAATGCTGTATATTTACTACAATATATGATATGCATACAAAACTCATCTATTCATTTCCAGTTATAAAGGACAATAAAATATGAGACTAATGCCCTCAATCTGATTTATTAACGTGGATATTGCTCCACCCAGCTCTCCAGGAAACCGCGATTAATATATCCCGCCGCTGTCAAAGCCCACGGTTCCTCATTTATATTCACCAAGGGCATGATAAATGTCGTCCTGATGTGTTCCTGGCCAATTATCCAGGATACAGGGCCGGGGGCGTCCAGATCCTTGACGGACGAGCTATTAATAATGCCGAGGACTAAACGAGGGTCGCTTCTGCTTGTTCCAGATATACTTCGGCATATGGGTGACGGTCTGCGTGACGGCCTCCTGGGTCGGTGCTACCCACTGCATCAAGTATCTGTACATCAAGAAACCGGACGAGTCAGACGAGACGCTTTACATACAGGATGGGAATGATGTCAACGTCACAACGATCCACCATCACTATGTAAGAACTTTTTTTTTAACAACATCAGTAGTTACGGAAAAATAGCCTCTCTGGCATTTTGAGTTAAGGCTCTGACTAATTAAAAGATGTAGTTTCGATCCGCGCTTTAGGCAATATTAAAGTTTTTAATTTTCTTCGCTTTACATACAGGATGGGAATGATGTTAACGTCACAACGGTCCACCATCATTATGTAAGAATATATTTTTTTTACTAACATCAGTAGCTTCGAAAATAATTACTAATGAGTTAAGGCTCTGACTTGGCAAAAGTCCTAGGTTCGAGTCACGCTTAAGGCAATATTAAAATATTTATATGTGTATCTTCTCTGCAGCAAATTTTGCATTATAGACATTACTCCATCCCTGAATTACCCAAAACTAAAGTAGATATTTTTAATAGAATGCTCAAATTTCGTCGAAAATTTAGTAAATTTATATAAAATTTATAAACCTCATATAGTTGCTGGCTTAGACGAAATTTCATAAGGCTGAAATATTTGAAGCAGTTGGGAAATCTGTTAATGAATCATTATTATTATTATTATTATTATTATTATTATTATTATTGATGGGGTTCAGACTTCGAAGGCAACAAAATTTTCACCTGAAGATTTTCATTCTCTGAAGTATTAAACGAAAATTGCTAAACTTGATATTATTCAATTACCTAAAATTATATAAAATGACGTAATACGAAATTAGTACGTACATAATTCGAAATTTAAAGGCCCATAAGGCCCAGTTGTACAATCTCAGATAATTTTTGATCCTGGATCAGTTTCTATGGATACCATTGTATCAATAATTGTAACCCAGGTAACTGAACCATGATCAAAGATAATCCGAGATTGTACAACTGAACCCAAGGGCCAGTTGTACAAACGTAGATTACCTTTGACCATGGTTCAGTTACCTAGGTTACAACTATATACACAATAGTATCCTAAGGCCCAGTTGTACGATAGTGGATCATCCTTGACCATGGTTCAGTTGCCTAGGATACCACTGTATTAACAATTGTATCCTACGTAATTGAACCACAGTCAAGGTGATCCACGATCATAGAACTGGGCCTTAGAAATTGCACCACGATTAAAGATAATTCACGTTTGTACAACTGGACCTAAGGAATTTCCAATTTTCCCTTTCTTCTTCTCTAAGTGCCTTGACCTAAGGAATACATTTCCAATTTTCCTACACGTCTTAAATAAATATCTGGTGAAATTGAAAGGAATTAATACAATTGATATGAAGATACCAAATCTAGGTTTGGTAGGATGAAGTATTTAAGGTGCTAGATAAGATTTTTGAATCTAAAAATTGCTTCTAGCACTTTGAATACTTCATCCTACCAAGTCTAGATATGGTATCTTCATACCAATTATACAGAGCGTTCAAGAAACTGGTGTCAACTTTTCCAACTATGTTCAATATACAGGGTGGTCCACCTAGTAAGTTGACACTACTTTCTTGAACGCTCTGTATAATTGGTATAAATATACCATACTTAGGCTTGGTAGGACGAAGTATTTAAATCGCGAGAAGCAAATCATTTAACTAGATATTATCAAATGTCATTATTAGTTTTATTTCGTTGGAACTATATAGTACATAATTTACATTGGAACATAGTTACCAATTATACTGAGGGTTCAAGAAAGTGGTGTTAACTTACTAGGTGAACCACCCTCTATATTGAACATAGTTGGAAAAGTTGAAACCAGTTTCTTGGACGCTCTGTATAATTGGTATGAAGATACCATATCTAGGCTTGGTAGCATGAAGAATTTAAAGTGCTAGAAGGAAATAATTTAACTAGATTTTATCAAATGTCATTATTAGTTATTATTTCATTTTAACCCTGTATATACCCTGTATATACTCTGTATATAGTACATATACAGGGTGGCCCACCTATCCTCGTTCGGACCATTGCTGCTAGACTAATGAAAATTGAAGAAAACATCTGATAGGAAGTCATTGGGCACTTGATGTGCTACTTTTTAAAATTATTTTCGAGTATACAGAGTGTACCATAAATACGGGAGACAAAATTTGGTCTCTTTTTTAAATAGATTATCCTGTATATTCTTTCATTTTTAGAATCTGCTTTATGTGGGCTTCATAAATCATTTTTATTTTTTGAGATTGGATGCAACCTTGCCAAGTTATTATTTTACGAAAAATCATGGACGTGGAAAAAAATTCAAGACAACCTTATTATAAGAGATCAATAAAAGAATCTACGTATGCAAATACCCAAGCAATGTGCCAAAATAAACACAATATTTTGAGTCTCGCAGAATACACAGGGTGTTCTGAAACAACAATGCAATTTTGCTATTTTCATATGGCTAAAACTCGTTTTTTTTCAAATGGAACGCCCTGTATATAGAATCATATTCTAAGTGCTCATCTAATGAGCTATCTCACTCTGTAAACATTTTACAGTTTTCAGTAAAAAATAAGCAGTTTCCAGCAACATTTTAAATTCATACTGAGAACTTTGTAATTTTCAGTGCTGTCTTTAATTTCCAATCAAAATTTTGCCGTTTCCAACTAAAGTTGCTAATTTTCAATTATAATAATATAATTTTCGATGAGCACTTTAAGAGTTTCCATGAAAATTTCACTATTTCTAGTAAAAACTTTGTATTGCCACTAAAATTTAAAATTCTAAATTTTCACTGCAATGTTAAATTTACAATTTTGCAATTTTCTATTAAAATTTGTAATTTTCAAGTGCGATTTCAGGTCTTTGTTTGTTTTTATGAAAATTTCATCATTTCCAGTAAACATTGTACAGTTTTCAGTAAAAAATGAGCAGTTTCCAGCAACATTTTAAATTTATGAGAATTTTATAATTTTCAGTGCTGTCTTTAATATCCAATCAAATTTGTGTGCTTTATAATGAATATTACTAATTTATATTAACATTTTCATAATTTCCAATGAATTCATGTTGACTGTTTTATAAGTTTCGCTGCAATCTTTATGTTACAATAAAAATGGATCAGAGTTTATTCACATTTTAATCAAATTTAACGAAAAATCATGGACGTGGAAAAAAATTCAAGAAAACCTTATTATAAAAGATCAATAAAATAATCTTCGTATGCAAGTACCCAAGCAATGTGCCAAAATATACACAATATTTTGAGTCACGTAGAATACACAGGGTGTTCTGAAACAACGATGCAATTTTGCTATTTTCATATGGCTAAAACCCTTTGTTTTTTAAATGGAACGCCCTGAATTTCAAAAAGTAGCACATCAAGTGTCCAAAAACTTCCAATCAGATGTTTTCCTCAATTTTCATTAGTCTAGCAGGAATGGTCCGAGCGAGGATAGGTGGGCCACCCTGTATATGTACGATATTGTTAAAACGAAATAATAACTAATAATGACATTTGATAAAATCTAGTTAAATTATATGCTTCTAGCACTTTAAATACTTCATCCTACCAAGCCTAAATATGGTATCTTCATACCAATTATACAGAGCGTTCAGGAAAGTGCTATAAACTTTTCCAACTATGTTCCAACGTAAACTATGTACTATATAGTTAAAACGAAATATTAACTAATAATGACAATTGATAAAATCTAGTTAAATTCTTTGCTTCTAGCACATTAAATACTTCATCCTACCAAGCCTAGATATGGTATCTTTATACCAATTATACAGAGCGTTCAAGAAAGTGGTGTCAACTTTTCCAACTATGTTCCAACGTAAACTATGTACTATACAGGGTGTCCATGATAAGGATCAACAGCATGGGGATCTCGGAAACCGTAAAAGTTACAAAGGCGGTTCAATTGAAAAAAAAAGCGCAATTTAATGGTCAGTAATATTCTTTTGAGAAAACCAGAAATTTCCGTTTACTTCCGGAGATATTCGACAAAATCCGAAATCCTGCGATTTCGTTTTTATTTTTTTCTGAAGTTATTTGAAAAGGTATAAGAAAACCAAAGGCACTGTCTCATTGCCACATTTTTAGCTCTACAAGACAGCGTTTTCAGTACAACGTTTCGTTTCGAAGAAACCATCACCAACTATTTTTTGATATGGCCTGAAAAAAATGTACACCCTGTATTATATAGCATTTCCTATTACGAATTCAACTGTTTATATCTGGTTATCTTAACAGAATATTACTGACCACTAAATTGTGCAACCTTTTTCTCATTTAACCGCATTTATAACTTTTACGGTTTCCGAGATTGCCATGCTGTTGATCCTTATCTTGGACACCCTGTATATAGTATATTCAATAAAGATTAAGTTTGGGTTAACTTTTACTACTGATTTTCCCAAACTATAATAATAGTTTATTACGTTGCAAGTGCCCGATGTAACAGATTTACATCGTGAACAGTGCCATCTATTAGTATCCAGCGTAAAAGATGACACCACTTTCCTGAACTTTCTGTATTAATATCTTACAATTTCATCAGATATTTATAGCGAATTTTCGAGTACGGAAAATTGTGTTACTATCAATTTTTATACGCGTTCCTACGTATTATCTAATAAACTATCACAAAGCAATAAACATCTACACGAAATCAAATTATTATTAAACATGAGGGCCAAAAGAAATAAATTTCCCATTTATCTACACGTTTTGGCAATGCGATGAAATTACATGCAAATTTCAGTTTAGCATTTTGATTTTCATTCTCCCTTTTGCCCGTTTCCGTGCTTAATGGCAGGCTCATAACCATCCCTCTTTTCTAGACGGCGACTTATAGAGCCCCGTTCTTCACGACGTGGTTCGTGACCAACTGGACGATGCTCTTCTTCCCGCTGTACTTCATCAGCAGACTGGGCAGCAGGAGGTGCGAGTCACCGACGGATATCCTGTCCGAGAGCATACGGGACTTCAGGGATAAAGGATTCACAGCAGGTAAGGCAACAAAAGATGAGCCCTAAAGTTTCAGAAATTTTAGAGTAGGGTATAATCTCTTTTGTTGAGGGACTAGCTGAGTCCATTGAAAATTCCATGAAAACTAATATCCAATTTGTAATCCTAGTCGCAAAAACTGTAACGCGAGGTTTTCAGCGCGATTGATTAATTACATGTCCTATACGTACACCACCAACAGACTGCTGTGGAACGCAAAATGCTACTTATGAAGTCAATTACCACCGCGGCAAAATGAATTATTCCTCCTGCTGCATCAGGATTGAACATCTGCCAAAAATGTAGGTTTTCCTGCGGAAAACTCGCCTCCGCACCCATTTCCCCGATCAATCGAGGTAATAATAATAAGATATCCACCCTATCGATTACCGGGCTCGGCCATGGTAAATCAAAAAACTTGACATCGATTTATGGTGTTTTGTTCATAGCGTTTTGTGTGTTTAAATAACGATTGGGATAGTTGGGCCTTGGAAATTTTCCAGGGAAATGCAAGATTTAGTCTCCGGCGCTCTAAAGGCACCAATAAAACTAATATTAGAAGAATGTGTGACTTACGTATTGAGTGGCTTATTAAAGCTTTTACAAAGGTCCAAGATATTATAAAATTAAAACTTCCTCGATAATATCACTAAACTTTCTATAAAAAAATACAGTACTAGACAAAAAACGGGACAACTCTGATAGCAAATTTGCCTCAATTTTAGTTGATTATATCGGAAAACTGTAAACTGCCTCATTTAAATGACGTTCAGAAATCCAAAATTCGTACAAAAAATTGAAGAAGGGTAGTCTATGGGGCGCTTAGCAGACGAATTTTGCCTCAATTTTAGTTGCTTAACTCAAAAAATTGTAAAATACCTCATTTAAATGACGTTCAGAAAGACAAAAATCGGGACAACTCTGATAGCAATTTTGCCTCAATTTTGGTTGATTATATCGAAAAACAGTAAACTGCCTCATTTAAATGACGTTCAGAAAGCTAGAATTTGCACAAAAATGTGTGGCGCTTAGCAGACGAATTTTAGGTAGGTGAAAGTACAGTAACACAAAAGTGTCTCGTTTTTTTGTCTAGTACTGTCTTTGTACCCTTTTGGTTTTTTATTACTAGCCCTTTAATTACTACTTAAAAACGCTCTTTTTCTACGACTATAGAACAATGCACCTATTGTGAATTATTCATTGGTTATTAAAGGTAGTACATTGTGAATGACTCTCTCCTTTCACTTTAGTTAAGTATAGCTGCAACTTCACCCTGTGCAGAATATGCATTTTCTGGGCAGGGTAAAGTAGCAGAACAACTGTAATCCTGACAGTAAAAAGTGAAATAGCCTGACATACATAATATTATAAGTCATTCAAAGTCATAATTTAGAAGTCATTAGAAGTAGAAGTCAAATATCTGAGGAAATTCAAAGATATTAATATAATTGGTATGAAGTTACCAATAATTGGAGCGACAACCTCCCCGTTTTATAAAGCAACAGAAAATCATTTAAAGTCATTCAAAGTCATAATTTAGAAGTCATTAGAAGTAGTAGTCAAATATCTGATGAAATTCGAAGATATTAATATACTTGGTATGAAGTTACCAATAATTGGAGCGACAACCTCCTCATTTTATAAAGCAACAGAAAATCTAAACAGGCAAAATCGATGAAGAAGATACTCGGCTATCTTCAAGAAGGAAGATGAAGAAGGTATGGATACCATATCTAGGCTTGGCAGGTTGAAGTATTTGAAGTGCTAGATAGCAATTTTTAGATTCAAATTTATTCTTCTTCTTCTTCTTCTTGTGTCATGACTGTGAACAATCGTTGACTCTCATGTTGGCTAGCATATTTATGATCATAATATTGTTAGTAGCCTAACTGTTAGTTAGTAGAAGTATTCGAAGTGTTAGATAGCAATATTTAGATTCAAATTCCTTCTTCTTCTTCTTCTTCTTGTGTCATGATCGTGAACGATAGTTGACTCTAATGTACCTGTCTAAACAGGTAAAATCGACGAAGAACAGACTCGCCTATCTAGGAGAAGGAAAAAGAAGGTGTGAAGATTCCATATCTATGCTTAGCAGGATGAAGTATTTGAAGTGCTAGAATATTTGCAATTTTTAGATTCAAATTCCTCCTCCTTCTTCTTCTTCTTCTTCTTCTTCTTGCTGTGTCATGACCGTGAATGATCGTTGACTCTCATGTTGGCTAGCATATTTATGTTCATGATATTGTCAGTAGCCAAACTGTTAGTTAGTAGAAGTATTTGAAGTGCTAGATAGCAAGTTTTAGATTCAAATTCCTTCTGCTTCTTCTTGTTGTGTCATGACCGTGAACGCTCGTTGGCTCTAATGTTCGTTGACTCTAATGTACCTGTCTAAACAGGTAAAATCGACGAAGAACAGACTCGCCTATCTAGAAGAAGGAAGAAGAAGGTGTGAAGATATCATATCTAGGCTTGGCAGGATGAAGTATTTGAAGTGTTAGATAGCAATTTTTAGATTCAAATTCCTTCTTCTTCTTCTTCTTCTTCTTGCTGTGTCATCACCGTGAACAATCGTTGACTCTCATGTTGTCTAGCATATTTATGATCATAATATTGTTACCAGCCTAACTGTTAGTTAGTAGGAGTATTTGAAGTGTTAGATAGCAATTTTTAGATTCAAATTCCTTCTTCTTCTTCTTGTTGTGTCATGACCGTGAACGAACGTTGACTCTCATGTTGGCTAGCATATTTATGATCATAATAGTGTTAGTAGCCTAACTGTTAGTTAGTAGAAGTATTTGAAGTTGCTTGTTTATTGCTAGATAGTAATTTTTAGATTCAAATTCCTTCTTCTTCTTCTTCTTTTTGTTGTGTCACGACCGTGAACAATCGTTGACTCTCATGTTGGCTAGCATAGTTATGATCATAATATTATTAGAAGCCTAACTGTTAGTTAGTAGAAGTATTTAAAGTGTTAGATAGCAACTTTCAGATTCAAATTCCTTCTTTTTCTTCTTGTTGTGTCATGACCGTGAATGATCGTTGACTCTAATGTTCCTTGACTCTAATGTACCTGTCTAAACAGGCAAAATCGACGAAGAACAGACTCGCCTATTTAGGAGAAGGAAGAAGAAGGTGTGAAGATACCATATCTATGCTTGGCAGGATGAAGTATTTGAAGTGCTAGATAGCAATTTTTAGATTCAAATTTCTTCTTCTTCTTTTTCTTCTTTTTCTTCTTCTTGTGTTGTGACCGTGAACGATCGTTGACTCTCTTGTTGGCTAGCATATTTATGATCATAATAATATTAGTAGCTTAACTGTTAGTTAGTAGAAGAATTTGAAGTGTTAGATAGCAATTTTTAGATCCAAATTCCTTCTTCTTCTTCTTGTATTGTGTTCTTGTATTGTGAACGATCGTTGACTTTCATGTTGGCTAGCATATTTATGATCATAATATTATTACTAGCTTAACTGTTAGTTAGTAGAAGTATTTGAAGTGTTAGATAGCAATTTTTAGATTCAAATTCCTTCTTCTTCTTCTTGTTGTGTCATGACCGTGAACGATCGTTGACCCTCATATTGGCTAGCATATTTGTGATTATAATATTGTTAGTAGCCTAACTGTTAGTTAGTAGAACTATTTGAAGTGCTAGATAGCAATTTTTAGATTCAAATTCCTTCTTCTTCTTCTTCTTCTTCTTCTTGTCTTATGACCGTGAACGATCGTTGACTTTCATGTTCGCTAGCATATTTATGATCATAATCTTGTTAGTAGCTGCTCGGAAAAGTTCGACTTAAGTTTTGCCGAACCATTGGCGTAGGTTTTTCATCAAGGACAAATTTAAATTCAAATTCCTATCCAGCACTTTAAATACTTCAACCTAGCAAATCTAGATATGATATCTTCATATTAATTGTATTAATATATTTCAATTTCATCAGATATTTATAGCAAATTTATAATATTTGAGGGACACGTGTACAAAAATTGCAAATTTATTTCTTTTGGCCCTTTAAATTTCGAATTATGTAGGTTTGAATTTCGAAATTTCGTTATTTTATAGAATTCTAGAATAGTTATTAGTATAGTTATTAGTGACCTAACACCTTAGGGTAGATAGGTTTTCGATTATATATATATATATATATATATATATATATATAAATATATATATATATTTATATATATATATATATATATATATATATATATATATATATATATATATATATATATATATATAGTTATTAGTATATATTAGTATAGTTATTCTAAAATGGAACTTCTGGAGATTTAAAAAATAGAATAGAAGAAGAAAATAAAATAGAGAGAGAGAGAGAAGAATAGAAATAATAGAACTTCGATATTTTGATACAATTTCAAGACGTTCTAGACTCAAGGTCTTATTTAAATAACAATATCTCAAAAACCAACGAATCAATTTGAGCGTAATTTATTACTGATACTTCATGATATATTAGTATTACACGACTATAATTAATTTTGTGTTTAATGAGCGAGTCTAGAGATATTTAGATGCTAGTGTCAACATACTATTTTAAAAAGTAATACAATTAAGTATATTTATTCATTTGATAATCAATAAAAATGCAAAGTGTTGTGAATATGGATTTAACAACTTCTAATATTATGGAAGCTGCACAGGTTATAACTGAAAATTTGATACCAGAATTATCGAAAATATTTACACCAGCATATAAATCATTCAAATATCATTGGCAATTGATACAAGAAACCAACTCAAATTCATAAATGTAGTGTTGATTTACTTTGGTCAGTTTTTAAAGAAATTAAAATCTTTTATCGCTGCACAGGCGATGACTGAAAATTTGATACCAGAATTATCGAAAAAAATTACTCCATCATACAAATCATTCAAACGTCATTGGCAATTGATACAAGAAACCCACTAAAATTTAGAAATGTAGTGTTGACTTGATTTTGGTGAGCTTTCAAAGAAATTAAAATCTTCCATATATTTTGAAGGTACGAGTACACATGAAATACTGTTCATGTGACGAATCAAAAACAAAATTCGCCAAAAATTATCTTTAACAATCGTAATAATTTGACATTTCACATTCATAATCTTTAATAAAATATTTGATACATTCAAATCCTCAAATCCAAAATAATGAATGATGATGTCGTAGAAAAAAGTCGTAGAAAAAGTATAGTGTTCAACTGGAAGGGAATGTCAATTTCCTACTCATATGAATTGCAACATGAATATTCGTGAAAAATGAGTACCATTTCGTGCTCGTTGTACAATATAATGCATGATGTAGTCATAGAAAAAGTATAGTGCACGTAATGTCCATTTTCCACTTATATGAATTGCAAATTTCATATTCATGGGAAATGAGTACCATTCCATGCTTGTTGTACAATATACTAATAAGTACTTTAAAATATCAGAAAATATCTCAAAATCAATGTGAAATTAACTACTTGCCAATTACCAGACGATTTCACTTAACTTTATTAAGACATTAAAAAAATATATTACTCTACAGTTTTGCTTCTCTCAATTTTACTATTGCAAATATTGTAAAATATTGAGTGATTAAAAAAAATTATTCGTCAAAGTTGCCATGCAAAAAAAGGATAGATATAAAATGTATGTCTTAGCTTACAGTTGTCAAATCTAACAGATTTGTCAGAGTTCGAATTTATGAATGTGAAATCTTATTGATCTTAACGTTATGGTTATGACCGGTGTAAAAATTGATGGGCAGTGGGTTTATTCACAATTCCCAGACGATTTCACTTAACTTTATTAAGACATTAAAAAAGAATATTATTCTACACTTTTGCTTTTCTCAATTTTACTATTGCAAATATTGTAAAATATCAAGTCATTCAAAAAAAACATTTATCAAAGTTGCCATGAAAAAAAGGATAGATATAAAATGTATGTCTTAGCTTACAGTTGTCAAATCTGACAGATTTGTCAGAGTTAGAATTTGTAAACGTGAAATCTTATTGATCTTAACGTTATGGTTATGACCGGTGTAAAAATTGATGGGCAGTGGGTCTATTCTCAATTCCCAGACGATTTCACTTAACTTTATTAAGACATTAAAAAAGTATATTATTCTACACTTTTGCTTTTCTCAATTTTACTATTGCAAATATTGTAAAATATCAAGTCATTCAAAAAAAACATTTATCAAAGTTGCCATGAAAAAAAAGGATAGATATAAAATGTATGTCTTTGCTTACAGTTGTCAAATCTAACAGATTTGTCAGTGTTCGAATTTGTGAATGTGAAATCTTATTGATCGCAACGTTATGGTTATGACTGGTGTAAAAATTGATGGGTTTATTCAACATGTAATACATTTGAAGATTTCCATGAAACTTTTCCAGAAGTGATCGTTCACTGTGATAAATTCTGCAGAAATGTAATTCACACATATGTAATTTTTTTCATGGCACGCTTTGATGATGTATGTCTTAGCTTACAGTTGTCAAATCTGACAGATTTGTCATAGTTCGAATTTGTGAATGTGAAATCTTATTGATCTTAACGTTATGGTTATGATCGGTATAAAAATTTATGGGCAGTGGGTTTATTCAACATGTAATACATTGAAGATTTCCAAGAAACTTTTCCAGAAGTAATCGTTCACTGTGATAAATTCTGCAGAAATGTAATTCAGATATATGTAATTTTTTTCATGGTACGCTTTGATGATGTATGTCTCAGCTTATAGTTGTCAAATCTGACAGATTTCTCAGAGTTCGACTTTGTGAATGTGATATCTTATTGATCTTAACGTTATGGTTATGACCGGTGCAAAAATTGATGGGCAGTGAGTTTATTCAACATGTTATACTTTGCAGATTTACAAGAAACTTTTCCAGAAGTGATCATTCACTGTGATAAATTCTGCAGAAATGTAATTCAGACATATGTAATTTTTTTCGTGGCACGCTTTGATGATGTATGTCTTAGTTTACAGTTGTCTAATCTGACAGATTTGTCAGATTTCGAATTTATGAATTGTAAAATCTGTTTGATCGTAATGTCATGGTTATGACTGGTGTAAAAATTGATGGGTTTATTCAACATGTAATACATTTGAAGATTTCAAAGAATTTTTTCCAGGGGTGATCGTTCACTGTGACCAATTCTGCAGAAATGTCATTCGGACATATGTAATGTTTTTCATGGCTCACTTTGATGAAAGCTTTTTTGAATCACATGTTATAAGTTATCTAAAAACTCTTAGAAAATGTTGGCAAATATGACTGGTGTAATTGCACAGTATGTATATCTTGATCTTGTTGCGTTTTTTGATGAGATGTATATTTTTTGCGTAATTTAAGGAGTCGATTGGTGCATCTACATAATTTTAAAAATCAGTTTGATAGTATATTATGCTCTTCAAAATTTACTTTTTTTTGCAGTACGTTTCTTGACGAGATGCAGCCTGTTCTGCCTCCTCTGGGTTGGCACCAACTACATGTACATCAGGTCGCTCCAAATCCTCCTCGCCACCGACGTCATGGCACTGTTTGCGACCAACGTCTCATTTGTTTACCTCCTCTCCTGGGTAATACTCCACGAACAATTTGTGGGTATACGAGTAAGTATCAAAACGCACCTAAACGCCGTTCTTTCCAAAGTTATCTGCTGGATATACATAACACAATAACCAAACCAAGTTTATGAAGTAATGGAAGTACTTGGAAGTTATGAAGTTACTTGATGTGTTTATGCACTCTCAGGTGTAGGGTAATGAAACCTTTTGTTTTTATGAAGTAGTTTCGGCTTGGAAACTAGCTCATAAAAACAAAAGGTTTCATTACCCTACACCTGAGAGTGCATACATACAATTCCATTACCTCATAACTCAGGATGGATCCATACACATTCCAACAAGTTTATGAAGATGAGCTTCTTATTTCCTTGTTGATATCTTAAACCAACAGATGATAGAGCTATGAGAAGTGCCGGTCTTTCTAAAATTTTCTGCTGGATAAACATAACACAATAACCAAATCAAGTTTATACAGATGAGACTCTTATTTCCTTGTAGATATCTTACACCATAATCACAATTCCATTACCTCATAACGCAGCATGGATCCACACATATTCCAACAAGTTTATGAAGATGAGCTTCTTATTTCCTTGTATATATCTTAGACCATCAGATGATATAACTATGAGAAGTGCCGGTCTTTCTAAAGTTTTCTGGTGGATAAACATAACACAATAACCAAATCAAGTTTATGCAGATGATACTTTTATTTCCTTGTAGATATCTTAAAATATCAGATGATATAACTATGTGAACTGAAGAACCATTTTTGTTGACAAGCTTGTATGTAGGGCACGTAGTATGTGTGGTATCTTTAACTCCCACTTCCCTGAGGTTATAGGTCGAAGTTATAGATTTAGTTTTTAGATGAAGTTCCTGCTTTTGTTATCAAGCTACCTAAGTAGGTCATGTAATTTCAAGGTTTGCGTGGGATGCACGAAACTTTCTTAAATCTCCACTCCCAGGGCAAAGTTATAGATTTTCGTTACAGATGGGCTGAGTAACTTCGTTATCAAGTAGGGTAACTAACTTTATTTGCCATCTACCACAATAGGCTGTCTGAAATCTTCAGCATCCGCATCCTGTGCTACAGATTTTTGGAGATGATGGTTTTGTTGACTAGCTACTAAGTGGGTCAAACTTTCAGATTATGGCTGTGATAATGTGCGACACCGGCGTCGCGCTGCTCGCCTACATGGACGGCATCACGGGCAGCCCGACGCTAGGGGGGGTGGTGCTGGCGACGTCGGCCGCCGCTGGATCGGCGGTCTACAAGGTCCTCTTCAAGAAGGTCATCGGCGACGCGACCTACGGCCAGGTGGCCCTCTTCTTCTCGCTGATCGGCATGCTGAACGCGGCCCTCCTCTGGCCCTTGAGTCTCGGACTCTTCCTCACGGGCGTCGAGACGCTCTACTGGGACAGGCTGCCCTGGCCGGCGCTCCTAGCTGCGAGCTGTCTCTCTCTAGGTAACGAGAAGAGTGAGACGGAGCGGCGAGGAGTTTGCTAAAACAAGTTTTTCGTTTTGCAGTTGCCAATTTGTTGGGGAACTTTAGCGTTGCCCTGACCTATGACTTATTTATTACACTGGGATTAATAACTGCAGTGCCCGTTTCAGCAGGTAAGAATTTTTCCCATAGTATACTAGTATATTGTATTACAAGGAGTACACAGCGCTATTATTTGTAATAAGATGTTTACCTGCGAGGCGTCAGCCGAGGCGGTGTAAAACAGGCGAAATAAAAAAAAACTTTCTACTCGGCATTTTATACAAGAAAACTTATAAACACGTAATACACACAAGGCACAAGCACAGCGCACTGAAGATTGAGATAAATTGGACCGAATTGATAGCACACTTGACCCAGATGCGTTCTGTGCACGTAAAAATAGGGTAATCCCCGAATTAATCAAGCTTTGTTTACCAAATATCACGTACGCACGCTCGCTTTGTTGATGATTTTGTGATAACCAAGCACTCTAGACGTAACAGAGTAATATTAATACTGAATTCTCATTACAATAATGTGCAACAAAATATATTCCTAGCTAATATAAATATGCTATAAAATTGAAAATTAAGCAAATAAGCACAAAAAATAAGGAAATATGCACAAAAAATGCATTAAAGCAATTATAAGCTTAAAAACTAAAAATATGCATAAAAGCACAAAAAAAATTGTCACGTTACTTTGCCAAACAGTATTATAATAAACATGTTCACGCCCAACCTTCTTCAAGAGCTAATGTTCTTCATTTATGGAAAGAAGCCCTTTCAAAATTTACACCAGAAATGTGGCGAAATAGTATCCAACATTGCAAAAAACTCATCAAAGATGATTGGACGAAGTATATGGTAAATACATCTACCGAAAACATCCCTCCAATAATTATATCGTTAGGACAATCTGAGTCAGAATCTGATGACGAATTGTCCAATTTTGAATGAATTTAAAACGTTTTTGATTCTTTCTCATTTTCATAATTTATTAACTAAAAATTGCAACGGTACCTACTTCTCGTTATTAAACCAACTCAAATTATTAAAAAGTAATAGGTCTCATAACCTCAAAACACATGTTGACATGAATGACGTATTTGTTACTAGTTTTTTACAAGTGCACTGTCAAAATTATTATACAATGTGACATTTTGGTCGACCTTGAATTTGACAGTTCATATCTATAATCTGTAATAATTTGAAATGTGGTTATGGTTGTGTCAAAAATGATAAATATGTATTCGATAACAAATGAAAATCATGCACTAACCACGCCTCAATTTTTGTGTATAGCTCTGGACGTTGTTTTGTACGGAGCTCAATTCGAAGGAATGAAGCTGGCCGGCATGATCCTGATCGCCGTCGGATTCTCCCTGGTCATGTTCCCCGACAATTGGCCCGACTACATAACACGTTTGCTCAGGTAAGCCCCTTGATGTGCAACATATGACCTCCCATGACTAATTCTCTATGTCTGTCTCTACGTTTCCGTCATGTGTATTTTAACTTATTGTTTTTTGGTTTGCGTTTGCGAATACTTCTCGAAGTTATAGCAGTACAACGTTAAGCTCCTTGGTTCGTTTAGTTCTTGCGTCAATTACATATATAAGTGAGTTCGATTGAGTTCTATTTTTTTTTTGGTTTTGTATTTTGAGAGGCCTGTGCGCCGCCCAATTTTTTCTGTTTCTGTTATAGATTTTGTTTAAAGCGTTTCACAAAACTGTGGCCATAAAGAGCTTGATTAGCGTTTTGATTTGCAGAAGAACGAGTCGCGTCTTCAGAGGGAAGGTTTGTTTTTTCAAATGCTAGAATCTCCCAAATTATTTGCTAATTGTAGATTATTTTTTGCTACAACTTTTTTATATATATACCTATATATACATACAATTTTTTGTTTTAATTTTTACCGTAGCTATATACATATACATGCGTGAGCGGCCTCCTTTTCGACTTTTGACGAATGTAAATTGTAAAGTGGATTGGATGTACATTGTGGAAGTTTTGTAAACTACCTCCTGCGTTTCTAATTCTGGTTATATTTTAGGATACAGTTGCAGCATGATTGCTTTTTCGTAGAAGCGCACATACCCACGTAGAAAATATAACTGTATTTTTAATGCAAGTCGGATTGATTTAGATATCACAATTGATACATATACTATACTCTAATACATAATACTCTAAGATATTATTTCTTGTGGCAAATTTGTGGGTACCTACTTACTATACAGAGCGTTAATTTGGAAAGTTGCCACCGACTTTTTTCATAGATTATTTTTAAAATTACTCAAAACCGTTCAGGTGTTTTAGAGAGGCAACCAAAATGGCGTAGGTAGTATCGATCCCTACCCACTCTTTAAGCCACAGCTACCTTTATCTAAAAAAAAAAATGGCACCCCCCTACTTGTGTTACATTGTTGGAAAGCTCTTGAAAAATGCTTTTCAGCCATTATTAATACAATATGATTTGGTGAACTAGTTTTAGAACTAAGTGCAAATAAAGTGCAAAATACTGCACTGCGTAATGGTGGTAGTTGATGGTGGTAAATAGGTTGTAGTTAATAAGCAAATATAAAAACAAAAATTATAAAACAAAAATAATTTATGTTATAACCGTTTTTGTTAGTAACTTCAAGTACTAGTTTCTATTTTTTGAAGTTAATACTTAGTCCTCCAATTGTAGCTGCATTTTTCTAGCAAGCAAAAATAATCCTCTAACAGTTTTTACACATCATAAAGGCAATGAAAAATGTAAAAACGTATACCACTCACATGAGTATTCAAATATTCCATCTCCTAACTGTTAATTCCGTACGAATGCAGATATATTGCAGTCATAAATAGTGAATGAAATTTTTTGCGCTAAAATGGGGCCAGTGCTCGCTGTACATACAGTCATATTTTTCCTTGTGCAAAATAATGGGGGCATGGACATATTTCGACCGCTCTGGAATCTCTTAGAATGCATATTCGCGTGACTCCGGCCATTTGAGCACTGCAGAAAATTTCACTCGAGCACCTCGACGAAGGATGCAAAGAGCACAAATATGTAAAACATGAATAGCATCGCGGTTTGGTACTTGACGTATTATGTATTGCGACTGCAGAGTGTTCCAGGAAATGTGAAGTCGTTAATGCCAGCAGGAATTATGCAAATTGTAAAATGTAATTTCTCAGTACTGTTCTACATCAACAATTTTTTTTAATCATTAACTTGGCGACTCAAAACTGATAAATTGAAAAACATTAATTAGTAATACAATTAGTAAAATACATAAAAACATTAGTAAAAAAAAAACAGACAAACAACTTGCTATGTTTTTACCACAAAATGTTTATTGATATATAGACATATACAATAAAAAACGACTCTAGTTTCAACTTCTTACGGTCATTTTCAAGTAGTGTGTGTTTTTTATTGTGGACTACCACGTAACAAAGGTGGAAACCATCCTAATGATTAATAAGTAATAGAATGAGTTGTTATTAGTCAATTTGTAATTTGTTAATTTGGCGAACCAAAACTGATAAAATGAAAAACATGACTTAATAATATATGTTTTTGTTATTGCTCAATTTGTAATTTGTGAATTTGGCGAATCAAAACTGATAAATTGTAAAACATTTATAAGTACTGGAATTTTTGCTTTTGGGTAATTCGGGCTAAAAAAAATGACGTGGTCAATACATGACTAGTAATTATTCAAAGAATTACCCAAAGTCCAAATGCAACTGCCGATATCTAGTAGTTATGAACTTCAGCTTAATTGTGTCAAATTTTCAACTATTGTTGCAGGCAACTAGTAAATTTTTAACCGCAACAGTCAAAATATAAGAAGATATTGAATTCACTTGTTTCAATTTCTCAAATTTTCAATTGCTAATGAACGGAACAATCAAATTATTAACTTTAACTGTCAAAATCTACTAGTAATTCATATTAGTTGTTTAAATATGTCAAATATTTAACTCCAGTTAAAAAATCCGGTGATTATTGAATTTAGGTGTTAGTTTATGAAATTTTGAATTTAATGGCAGAAAACTTTAAAATAAACAACTGCAACTGAAAAATCTGTTAGTACTAATTTCCGTTGCTAAAATATTCAATTTTCAACTCTTAATGAAGAGAACTCTCAATATATCAGCTGCAATTGCCAATATCTAGTAGTTATTAAAATAAGTTGTTAAAATTTTGAAAATTTTCATCTGTTATTGTAGACAGCTACCAAATTTTATCAAATAGTAATTCATATTATTTGTTTAAATATGTCAAATATTAAACTCCAGTTATAAAATCTGGTGATTATTGAATTTAGGTGTTCAAATTTATGAAATTTTGATTTTTTTTGCAGAAAACTTTAAAATAAACAACTGTAACTGAAAAATCTGTTAGTACTAATTTCCGTTGCTAAAATATAGTAGGATTCAATTTTCAACTCTTAATGAAGAGAACTATCAATATATCAGCTGCAATTGCCAATATCTAGTAGTCATTAAAATAAGTTGTTAAAATTTTGAAAATTTTCATCTGTTATTGTAGACAGCTATCAAATTTCATCAAATAGTAATTCATATTATTTGTTTGAATATGTCAAATATTTAACTTCAGGTATAAAATCTGGTGATTATTGAATTTAGGTGTTCAAATTTATGAAATTTTGAATTTTATTTGTAGAAAACTTTAAAATAAACAACTGTAACTGAAAAATCTGTTAGTACTAATTTCCGTTGCTAAAATTTAGGAGGATTCAATTTTCAACTCTTAATGAAGAGAACCATCAATATATCAGCTGCAATTGCCAATATCTAGTAGTTATTAAAATAAGTTGTTAACATTTTGAAAATTTTCATCTGTTATTGTAGACAGCTATCAAATTTGATCAAATAGTAATTCATATTATTTGTTTAAATATGTCAAATATTTAACTTCAGTCATAAAATCTGATGATTATTGAATTTAGGTGTTCAAATTTATGAAATTTTGAATTTTATTTGCAGAAAACTTTAAAATAAACAACTGTAACTGAAAAGTCTGTTAGTACTAATTTCCGTTGCTAAAATATAGGAGTATTCAATTTTCAACTCTTAATGAAGAGAACTATCAATATATCAGCTGCAATTGCCAATATCTAGTAGTTATTAAAATAAGTTGTTAAAATTTTGAAAATTTTCATCTGTTATTGTTGACAAATTTAATCAAATAGTAATTCATATTATTTGTTTAAATATGTCAAATATTTAACTCCAGTTATAAAATCTGGTGATTATTGAATTTAGGTGTTCAAATTTACGAAATTTTGAATTTTATTAGCAGAAAACTTTAAAATAAACAACTGTAACTGAAAAATCTGTTAGTACTAATTTCCGTTGCTAAAATATAGGAGGATTCAATTTTCAACTCTCAATGAAGAGAACTATCAATATATCAGCTGCAATTGCCAATATCTAGTAGTTATTAAAATAAGTTGTTAACATTTTGAAAATTTTCATCTGTTATTGTAGACAGCTATCAAATTTGATCAAATAGTAATTCATATTATTTGTTTAAATATGTCAAATATTTAACTTCAGTTATAAAATCTGGTGATTATTGAATTTAGGTGTTCAAATTTATGAAATTTTGAATTTTATTTGCAGAAAACTTTAAAATAAACAACTGTAACTGAAAAATCTGTTAGTACTAATTTCCGTTGCTAAAATATAGGAGTATTCAATTTTCAACTCTTAATGAAGAGAACTATCAATATATCAGCTGCAATTGCCAATATCTAGTAGTTATTAAAATAAGTTGTTAAAATTTTGAAAACTTTCATCTGTTATTGTAGACAGCTATCAAATATTATCAAATACTAATTCATATTATTTGTTTAGATATGTGAAATATTTAACTCCAGTTATAAAATCTGGTAATTATTGAATTTAGGTGTTCAAATTTATGAAATTTTGAATTTTATTTGCAGAAAACTTTAAAATAAACAACTGTAACTGAAAAGTCTGTACTAATTTCCGTTGCTAAAATATAGGAGGATTCAATTTTCAACTCTTAATGAAGAGAACTATCAATATATCAGCTGCAATTGCCAATATCAAGTAGTTATTAAAATAAGTTGTTAAAATTTTGAAAATTTTCATTTGTTATTGTAGACAGCTATAAAATTTTATCAAATAGTAATTCATATTATTTGTTTAAATATGTCAAATATTTAACTTCAGTTATAAAATCTGGTGATTATTGAATTTAGGTGTTCAAATTTATGAAATTTTCAATTTTATTTGCAGAAAACTTTAAAATAAACAACTGTAACTGAAAAGTCTGTTAGTACTAATTTCCGTTGCTAAAATATAGGAGGATTCAATTTTCAACTCTTAATGAAGAGAACTATCAAAATGTCAGCTGCATTTGACAATATTTGGTAGTTATTAAAACAAGTTGTTAAAATTTTGAAAATTTTCATCTGTTATTGTAGACAGCTATCGAAAGTTTCAACATCAACAGTAAAAATCTGGAAGTTATTGATTTCATTTGTTTAAATTGCTCAAATTTTTATTAATTAAGACAACTATCAAATTATTACTGCAACTGTCAAAATTTGGCAGTAACTAATTTTAGTTGTTTAAATATGTCATATTTTTAACCTCAATTATCAAAATCTCATGATTATTAAATGCAGTTCAAATTTGTGAAATTTTCAACTGTTATTGCAGAAACCTTTTAAATAAACAACTGTAATTGAAACATCTGTTCGTTACTATTTTCAGTTGCTAAAATATAGGAGTATAAATTTTTCAACTATCAACATTTTGAGTTGCAAGTGTTAGCTTGCAATTTGGTAGCTATATATTGAGTTTGTGAAGATTTGTCAAATTTTTGAATGTTATTGCGATCAACTATCAAATTTTCAACGACAACTGTCAAAACCTAGTGGCTACTAATTTCACTTGTTTAGATTTGTCAAATTTTCAACTATTAATTAAGAAAATATCAATTTTTCAGTAGCAACTGTAATCATTTTGTTGTCAATAATTTTATGTGTTTTTGTGAATTTTTTAATAGTTATTGCAGATAACTATAAAATTTTCATCTAAAGCTATAAAAATCAGGTTTTTAATTTCATTTTAAATGTAGGTGTATAAAATTTTAGTTATTGTTATTATTGCAGAAAACTTTGACAGAAGCTGTAACTGAAAAATCTGTGCATTACTAATATTAGTTGCTAAATTATAGGAGTATCAAATTTTCACATTTTACGAAGACAACTATCCAAATTTTGGGCTGCAAGTGGCAAAATCTGGTAGTTATTTATTGAATTTGTTAACATTTGTCATATTTTTAACTTTTGTTGTGATCAAGTATCCAATGTTTAATGAAAACTGTTAAAATCTAGTAACTACTAATTTCACTTGTTTATATTTGTCAGCTATTAGTCAATTTCTAATTTGTTAATTTGGGAAATCAAAACTGATAAATTGAAAAACATTAATTAGTAATGTATGTTTGTGTTATTGTTCAATCTGTAATTTGTTATTTTGGGGAATCAAAATTGATAAATTGAAAAACATTAATTAGTAATGTATGTTTTTGTTATTGTTCAATTTGTAATTTGTAAATTTGGCGAATCAAAAGTGGTAAATTGTAAAACATTAATAAGTACTGGAATTTTTGCTATTGGGTAATTTGGACTAAAAAAATTACCACATGATTAGTAATTATTACTAATAATAATAATAATTAGTAATAAAAATATGAAATTTCTACGTAATCCAAATGTAACATAACATATTTTTTTCTACAAAGGAATGCACTTCCAAATTACCTTTAACTTTTATTAAAATATTTGCTACATATCTATTCTATGAACAATATAATCTAAATTTAACATAACGTAATTTAACTTAGAACTTGATTTCTGAGTAAATTTTAATTCAAATATTCATGCAGGATGTTGAAAAAAGATATTGTTTATTGATTGGTCAATTTGTATTTTGTTAATTTGGCGAATCAAAACTGACAAATTGTAAAACATTAATAAGTACTGGCATTTATGCTATTGGGTACTTTGGACTGAAAAATGACCACTACATGACTAGAAATTATTCTAATAATTAAAATATGAAATTTCTACGTAATCCAAGTGTAACATAAAATAATTTTTCCTACAAAAGGAAGTCAGTTCAAAATTATCTTAACTGTTATTAAAATATTTGTTACATATCTATAAATATCAATCTAAATTTAACATAACGTAATTTAACTTAGAATTTCATTTCTGAGTAAATTTCCATACAAATATTCATGCAGGATGTTGAATATAGATTATTAAACCGGGATAACTCGGAAGGAAGACTGTTTCGTGAAAAATGTTTCAGATAAAAGTTGTATGGCTTGAAAAATCTATTTAGTGGTAATATGGTGTGACCTTGAAATGACCTTGAAATTGCTAGGCGATAATTGCTGGAGTCTGAAACATTTTTCACGAAACAGTTTTCCTTCCGAGTTTTCCTGATGTATTCATCTTTTTTCAACACCCTGTATAAATAAATATGTGGACAATTCATGTGTTGCTACATAAAATACCATTAATTCTATTTGAACTTTTTCTATTCTACTTTAATCAACTCCCTGATTTTTGAGATTGGAGTAAAAATTTTAATAGTATTTGTTCATGCGAGTAAAATAAGTTGCATACAATGAACTACGTAAAAGTCACATGCTGCCTACAATTTTTAAAATATTGCGATCTCAATAGTTCATATGCCTGTCTGGCATCCTAAACTTAACGTAATGTAATGTAAAAAAATATATAGTACCTAACAGTAAAGAATTATTAAAGGCGAAAACAAAATTTCAATACAACACAACTTAACTTACACACAAAAGCTGATAGTATTTAATAGCAAAATTTGAGAAAATTGCGAATACATATTAGTCGTATAAATAAATATAAAAAAGTTATGTGTTGTCAAATCAGATACTTTCAATTCTATTTTAATTTTACATAAAATTTACATAAAATATTGCGATCACAAGAGAGTCATAGATAGATTAATTAATAATCTATCTATAATCAATAGAGCCTGTCTGGCATCTTAAACTGAACGTAACGTAATGTAAAAAAATATATAGTAAAAGTAAAGAATAATTAAAGACAAAAATAAAATATTATTACAACGCAACTTAACTTAGAGACAAAAGCTGATAGTAGGTAATAGAAAAATCTGAGAAAATTGAAATACACATTATTCGTATAAATAAATATAAAAAAAGTTATGTGATGTCAAATCAGATACTTTCAATCCTATTTTAACTTTTTTAACTGTGATCTCAATGCTAATTATTAAATTATTAGCGTTAGATTAAATTAGCTAATCAAGAAAGCTTGAGACGAGTAGAAATTAAAGTTGTTAACATGCAAATTAATAGTTTATATTAAACTTAAAGTAACTTAGTTTAACTTGGTCAAACAGTTGTATAGCTTGATATCTCTTGACATTTTCATTCAAGTTATTGATATCAATAAATATGTGGATAAAGTCATGCCTGAGAACTTTGGCAGTTAATTTTAAACTTAATAAATTAACTTACACTTAATGCAACCAAACTTAACTAGACTGAAAAGACGTATGCCTCTTTAAGAGAGGGAAGGAGAGAGAAAGGCAACTATATTTTAGAATAGTCGTAGATAATATTACGTTGACCTAACCTAACGTTACTTAATTTAACTTAGAAAAAAGTTGAAAGTCACATATTTACGTTGACCCAACCTAACGTTACTTAATTTAACTTAGAAAAAAGTTGAAAGTCACTAATTTTTTAAAACATTTCAATAAATAGTTCTAATATAAATACTTACCTATATGGAGAATTTCATGTACTGCCCTTATAAGAAACTTTAATTTAATTAGTTAAATTATTTTAACTGCGAAAAAAATTGAGATTCACTGATTTTATCTTTGAAAAAAGTTGAGATTCACTGATTACTTCAGTACCCCGTCATTGTGACGCACTTAATACGGGAGTCAATTGAATACCAAGAGGGCTTTCATTAGTTGAAAGTCACAAATTTTTTAAAATATTTCAATAAAAAGTTCTCCTATAAATACTTACCTATATGGAGAATTTCATGTACTGCTCTTATAATAAAATTTAATATAATTAGTTAACTTATTTTAACTGCGAAAAAAGTTAAGATTAACTGATTTTATCTTTGAAAAAAGTTGAGATTCACTGATTACTTCATACCCTGTCATTGTGAGGCATTTAATACGGGAGTCAACTGGATACCAAGAGGGCTTTCATTAGTTGAAAGTCACTAATATTTTTAAATATTTCAATAAAAAGTTCTCCTATAAATACTTACCTGTATGGAGAATTTCATGTGCTGCCCTTATAAGAAACTTTAATATAATTAGTTAACTTATTGTAACTGCGAAAAAAGTTGAGATTTACTGATTTTAACATTAAAAAAAGTTGAGATTCACTGATTACTTCAGTACCACGTCATTGTGAGGCACTTAATACGGGAGTCAACTGGATACCAAGAGGCATCCAGAGGGGTTCATACCCAAATCCGCAGATGTTTTCGCCAGCAGTTAACGCATAGGATTGAACTGAAGTAGACTCATAGATCCTCAGTCCCGAAAGTTTAGCCTATATCACCTTAAATATGCTAACAAGCATAGATATTTCCACTCTTCGTTCGAAAACACATGAATCATTGACAGCTTTCGCCGGGACTACTTATATAAGATAGAAATTCTGATTATTTGGAAGTGAGAATAATTGAAGCTGACATTAAAACAAACAGCATAACTTCAAGTTAATGTATCTTACCTTATAATAAGAGAGGAGTTTATATTATATTCAGAAAAGTCGTAGATAACTAACTTGAACAACACAACTCAATTTTAATGTTAGTTAACCTAACTTACATAAAAAAAACACTGGTGTATTTCTGCACTTCTGGTATTCTTTTTCTACTTCTGGTAGAGTAGTAACGATTATATTCAGAAAAGTCGTAGTTAACTAACTTGAATAACACAACTGAAATTTAATGTTAGTTAACTTAATTTAAAAAAAAAACACTGGTGTATTTCTGCTGTTCTGGTAAAAAATGATCTTATCCCACTTTGATTTTCAAAGGCTCATTTGTTACATAGAATAATAACACGAAGATGCCTTCAATAATTCCAATTATTTTTGTATTTATATCCCTTGGGTATTAATAAATGATTTCTGAATAAAAATCAATACAACATATATTCAGATAAATAATTATGTCAACAAAGTCATTCGAGAAATGCTTGAAAACATCAATAAACTAGAAAACAAAATTATAATACAAATTTTTCATATTTTTCTTTACAAATAAATATATCGGCGAATCCATTTCCCTCCCACATACAGGGGCGGATGGGCCATACGGGAAAATGGGAAAATTCCCGGTGGGCCGGTGGGCCCGCGGAATTTTAGGCCGGCAAGTTTCAGAATTTTGGGATTATTAATAATTTGCTGAAGTAACATTCTTTACTTAATGTTTTAACACGGTAGTAGCCAAAGTTTTTCGACTGGTGGCATCCTTTTTGAACTAGAGTTTTCCCACGGCGCCTTCCCTTTCCATTATATTATTTGCCAATTTTTGAACACAACATAACATTTAATAGTAATAATATTTACAATTAAAATTTTTGTATTTACAATACGAATTTAATAAATTCCAACTAAATTTTGTAATTTATCATGACAACTTTGTTGCTTTTGAGTTTTGGAATTTATAATAGGTACAAATTTGGTATTGTCAATAAATACTTTCCAATATTCATGATACATTTTTCAATTATTTATTAATGTGTAAATGTTGAGGGTTCTCCCGTTAATAAACATGATTATTATTATTTTCAATATAAATTGTATAATTCAAATGAGGTTTTTGTGTACTGATTAACGTTTTGCATAGTAAAATAAAAAATTGTAAGGAATAATGCTGAAAATAACCATTTAATTAATATTATATACTACTGTAATATTAATATTATATTATTATTGTTATATTATAATAAATAATGAATTATAAAAATTTTCGAGTTCATAGAAAATATGAAAATCGGAAAATATTTTTTCAACAATTTTCTTTGAAACTCATTAGAGCACTATGTTACATTTAGGGAATTCAGCGAAAACAAGTTTCCATTTAAATGAAAATTTGTGCCTCAAGGTTGAATATTGTTTATATATTGTTATTATTTATTTTGTAATCCCAAATTCTATATTTTACTATTACGAATTCGAAAAATAGACAAGTAAATTTCTTTTATTCTAGTTTTTTCCACGTGATTACTGATTATACACTTTTGCAATATTCCGCGGCCACTTTGGAGACTACTATATTAATAATTAAATAAGTATTATGGAAAAAATATATGGTGTTATTGCAATTTTATGGGAATGTAAAATGGGTCGACAAAAGACTATTTCCCGGGCCGTTTGTATATTGCCCATCCGCCCCTGCCCACATACCAGTTTTTTTTTAAATCTATTTGGCTTTCTCATATCAATACACAATTTACAAATAGCAAGTCAATATTTGATATGAAATCGAACGACTAAACAAATAACTTATTTAACAATACATATTTCCCTCCCACATATCAGGTTTTTTAAATCTTTCTCGCTTTAATACAGATATTATTAAATACATATACAGAACTTACAGAAATACAGAAATACAGAAGAAATACAGAACTTAAAAATAGCAAGTCAATATCTGATATGAAATAGAACGACTAAATAAATGACTTATTTTATGTGGCACGTGGATGAGTTTGTCGCAAGTTTAATGGATGTAGACTCTAAACTTTTACGAGAGTTCTAAACTTTCCGAAGTTGATGCCTTCCAAATGTTTTAATTTTCCGCCCATTTTAAGTTTAAGTGTGCCAGTTAATGGGTTATCGATTTACTATCTAAACCTTCATATACAAACGGAGCTTTGTATTGATTTTAGTACCATTCCAGGAATATTATTTGCTTAAAGGATATCCGTAGTATAATTTGATTTTATTAACTGAATTTACGTGTAACAGTAAATAAATCAAGAAATTTGCTTTAAATGAAATTACATTTCAAAAATATGTTAGCGAATTATCAATATTTGAGTCATTGATAATACATTTTTTGTCCCTTAGACGTAAATAGCAGATTCCGATAGATTTTTTTTTCGTGATTTCAGAAACGTCGACAAAATTTTTCTAGGACTTAGAGGCAAAAGCTGATAGTAGGTAATAGCAAAACCTAGCAAAAGGTGTCAAGGGAATATACAAGTACAGAAAAATACAAGGGCCAATTTTCCTGGTATATTTCTGCACTTCTGGTAAAACATGAACTTACCCCACTTTGATTTTCAATGGCTCATTGCTCACATAAAATAATAACACGAAGATGCCTTCAATAATTGCAATTATTTCTGTATTTATATCCCTTGGATATAATAAATAAAAAAACATTGCATAAACTTGATTTTTTTATTTCTGGTAATAAACACAGAAATTTACTAAATTTATGACCCCAGCAGTCACGTTCAAGAATATGTAATATTCATTCTTTATATGAGATGAATCTTAATTCCATTTGCTTCTTGAATACGGTAATTAGTCATAGCAGTAGTATTAAGTTGTCGTTCTATGACCTAACGAACAACATGTTAATTGCAATAATTTCTGTATTTATATCTCTTAGATATAATAAATAAAAGAACATTGTAGAAACTTGAATTTTTCATTTCTGGAAAGAAACACACAAATTTACTAAATTTATGACCACAGAAGTCACGTTCAAGAATATGCAAATGCATTCGTTACATGAGATGAATCATAATTCCATTTGCTTCTTGAATTTGGTAAATAGTCATAGCAGTAGTATTAAGTTGTCGTTCTATGACCTAACGAACAACATGTTTCCGCACCCAAATTTCCAGAACTATGGGAAACATCTTTCAATTTGCTTCTTCAATACGGTAATTAGTCATAGCAGTAGTATTACGTTGTCGTTCTATGACCAAACGAACAACATGTTTCCACACATAAATTTCCACAGGTATGGAAATCATGTTGAAATTTGCTTCTTGAGTATGGTAATTAGTCATAGCAGTAGTATTAAGTTGTTGTTCTATGACCAAACGAACAAAATGCATCCGCACACAAACTCTAGAGATATGGAACACATATTTCCAGTTGCTTCTTGAATACGGTAATTAGCCATAGCAGTAGTATTAAGTTGTCGTTCTATGACTAAGCAAACAAAATCTATCCGCACACAAATTTCCTGAGTTATGCGAAACATTCTTTCAGTATGCATTGGCAATAAAAAAGGAAATTGCTTCTCGCCAGTGAGATATAAAATTCGCAACAATAGTGCTATAAAATTGTCAATTTTTACTTTCTCCTTATAAGTATGTGGGGAAAGTTTGGTTTAATTGGCTATTCTACGTACACAATATTTGTTAATTTTTTAATATTGAAATTGAATTATCCAAGTTTATAAGACTTGCACAATAATATGATTTTTTTTTAAATTTAAATGAAATTATCTAAGTTAATTGTCACTAGCTGGATAAAATAACGCAAGTAATTATTATTAGAAACTAACCACATACCAATCCACGTATTAATTAAACTATCAATTAAAAATAATCACTGAAATGAATTTTGTGCTGCTTCTACTGAGAAATAATTATAAGCTAGTTACAAACTTATCATGTATTATTTTAGTAATTTATTAATTACGTTAATTATTGAGCATGCTATTGCATTTTGCTAGAACACGATACAAACTGTAAATAAGAGGCGAGACATTGCAAACACTCTGGCTTAATAAGAAACCAAATCGAATCCACTGTACAAACTCACCCAATCACCCATAAATACCTCACGCAATAATATATTGTATGATGAATAATTTATAGGCGCTTAATTCATGCCACTGACTCTACACTGTAAGTAGTTAAGCTGTGATAGTTCCACTTCACCCCCAGCAGAAGTGTTGCTTTTAATTTGCGGATTTAATAAACCGCCGCGAGCAGTAACAATTAGTTGATTGTGGAAATTGCGAGTAATTTAATCCGCGAATTAAAAGCGTCAATTAAATTAATCGAAATCTCTGCTGGGGGTGAAGTGGAACTGTCACAGCTTAACTACTACTGTTGCTATATCCCTGGCCTGAGGCTTATCACGCAAAGTCCCATTTTCTATATCTGCTAATACCCTGTACAGTACTTAATTACATTTGTACAAAAATATATGCGACATGCAACAAACTTACAGCAACGACATCGCAACATTTTCAATTCGCTCTTAGTGTGCTTGCGTATTTATGATAACCCTTGAATATAATTTCCCTTTTGTTGCAGAAATATCATCATGTTGAGTCACAGTGCGAGGTAAGTGTACCCTTCGTCAGGCGGAGACCTTTCTTTATTTGCAGTTTGCACGTCATTATGAATCTGAAATTTTCCCGTTGTGCATTCATTGTTTATTTTCTGTTTTATATTTTGTTTTCTGTGATTAATATTATCTATATATTATATATCTAGAAGGCACATGAAACACTAACAGCGTTACCTACAGACTTACTTTCTGTCTTGAGTTATTATATTTAGTAAATTTGAAGGGAGATGCGTATGTAGACAGTCGACGTATGGTTAGATTTTTTTTAGTTCTGATTTGTAATTAAGTTCCAGTTGTTTCGGATGGTAAACAGTATAAAATATTTCTTACATTTTTGTCTGATCCAACAAAATTATTCTTACGGATAAAATATGTAAATACTACCAATCTCAAAATTTCTACGTTCTAGAAACTAATGAATGGTACATGATTTAATATTCATAATCTTTAATTAGTTACAGAAGGACGTAAATTTATACAAATGTATTGTTATTGAATAATATAGGTATGACAAAAAAAAAATCACTGAAGTGCATATCAAAGCACATATTAAACGGAATAATTACGAAGAACTTAAGAACGAAAATATTATATGTCTGAAAACATGAAAAACCTTTAAAAATGGTTGAAACAATATGGTTTTTTTCTGAGAAACTGAGTTTCTTCTATGCATTAGCGTTATTTTATTTCTCATTGTCATTCTCATTAACCATATTATTGATTTTATTTGTGTATTTACCTGTCGGTTTTTTGTATAGTGCATTACCTGTAAATCATTGAGGTCCCATTTTATACAAATTCAAATCCATTAATTACTCATATGTTTTCATTCTCATTGTCATATTTCTGAATTACAAAAACATATTTTCTTTACACTCCTCAATTTCGATGAAGTTTTCTGTCACATATTTTTCTTATTTCTACGAATTCCTCCTTTTTTACCGATTTATTTTCATACAAAAGCTCATTCTAAGTATTTTTAGTCTCTGCTACCACCACGTTCTGGTTTTCTTAATCAGTTCCTTCTTTATTATCCAATTTCTTCTTTATTATCCAGTTAATCCAATTTTTTTAATTCTTATTGTCATATTTCTCTATTTGGAAAAACATATTTTCTTTCCACGCCTCAATTTCGATGAAGTTTCCTGTCATATATTTTTCTTCTTTTTGTGTTCTCTTTTTTTGCCTGTTTATTTTCACAGAAAATCTCTTTCTAAGTATCTTTAGTTTCTCTGGTACCTCCACTTTCTTGTTTTCTTATTCCAAACCTACTTTATTATCCAATTTCTTCTTTATTATCCAGTTTATCCCGCTACTGCCCTTCTCATTCACTTTAATGATAAAAAATAACCAAAATAAATAATAGAAATTGCTAATATTATCTAAAATGATATTTCATATCAGCTTCAACATGAGCTTTTAGCAATCTCAAATGAATAAAATATATGGGTATTTTAATTTAAAAAAAACGTATAAACTCTTAATCCTGAACAACATTAAAAAAAATGAAAACCCTAAATTTAAATTAAATAATACACTAATTTTGATTCTCTTTTGTCTATCACTTTAAAGTCTTTGCATGCATTTTACTACCTCTTTTCTTTTACGAAGAATATTTATACTGCTTCATTTGAATTATTTTCTGTCATTAATATTTTTTTGTCTGCTATACTTCTCTATTTTCTCTTCTTTCTTCGTCACTTTATCAAGTAATTTTACCTTCCTTCCGCTATTTTCTATCTGCTGTTTTTAAGAAATGCAATAGGAAATACAGAGAAATACAGAAAGTGAACATGATGAAAATATGACAAGACTGATGAGGAATACAATTTTGCAGAAATTTGTGTAATATCTGAAAGACGATGACATAAAATAAATCTACAATAGATCGAAGTCTTTTCATGCATTTTACTGCCTCTTTCCTTTTACGAAGAATATTTTATACTTCTTCATTTGAATTATTTTCTTTAATCAATATTTTGTTGTCTACTACCATTCATCAATCAATTATTTTTCATTTCTTATGACCTATTGTACCTTCTCATATCCAGTTTCCTCTTCTCATTCTCTGATACGATGTATTCATTTTACTGCTTTTCTGTCTTTTTCTATGCTATTCAATTTCTATTTTTTCCTACCTGCTTATATTCTTATTTACGATTTTTTCTCTACTATTTAGTTCTACTTCTGTATTTCCTTTCCTCCATTCCAATCAATTGTCTATATTTTTATTTCTTCATTTGGATTATGTTCTTGTTACTTTAATATTTTCTCATCTTTCTTCTTCACTTTATCAATTAATTTTACCTTCCTTCCGTTTTTTCTTTCTATCTACTGTTTTTAAGAAATGCAATAAGAAATACAGAAGGAAGAAATTACGAAAGTGAACATGATGAGAAGATGACAAGACTGATGAGGAATACAATTTTGCAGAAATTAGTATAATATTATAATGTTTAAATACGTATTCTTTATTGATTATGTTAATTCCTGTTTTTTTAAAGAGGATTTTATATTTGATTCCAAATCTCGTGATTAGGTGTATTAATTTTTAAATTTTAATAATGATTTTTGTTATACTTCTTTCTACTACTTCATTTGATTTATTTACATCCTTCTTCCATATTTTCTTTTCTACCTTCCTCACTTTATGAATCCTTTAATGTACCTTTCTTCTGATCTTTTTTACATCTGTTTTTGCGTTTTTCTTCAGGTTATTGCAATCTTTTGTATCCATTTTTTTTTCTGTCTCCCTTTCTTTCTTTATGATTCGCAAATTATTGATATTTTCCATTCTCTTCATTAAATTTGTCTTCTATTTTTATTGTTACTCTCAAATTCTTGCCTATTAATTCTTCTTCTAAATTATCTATTTCATTGTCGTTTACTTTTCTCATCTATTTATCTTCCCTCAATATTTCTTTGCTGTTCCGTATCTCTTAAACTGAGCTCTTACTCTTTATTTTTGCTCTCTTCTTCTTTCCATTTTTCCTTTCCGTATATTTTTATCTTACTATTTCGTAAATTCTTGATAGCTTTCATTGGCTTCCTTAAATTTCTCTTATATTTCCATTGTTACTCTCAAATTCTTGCACAACCCTTCTTTCAAATTATCTATTTTATTTTCGTTTACTTTTCTCATATATTCATTTTCCCTCAATCTTGATTTGCTGTTCCGTTTCTCTTAAACTGAGCTCTTACTCTTCATTTTTATTTTCTCTTCTTCTTCCCATTTTTTGCCATATATTTTTATTCTATCTTCTTACTTATTACTTCCTTTTCATTTACATTCTTCTCCTTATGACATATATATTTTTTTAAATCATTGTTGATTTGTATATCGTTCTTTTTTATATCACCCTCTTTCTTATATTATCATCTATTTTATATTACCTTCTTTCATATGCCATTATCTACCTTATATCATCCTCTTGCTAATATTATCTTCTATATTCTATATTTTTTCCCTTCTTCTTTCCATATTTCCTTGCGATATCTTTTAATTCTATCTTCTTACTTATTACTTCCTTTTCATTTAGCATTCTTCTCCTTACAGCAATTTTGTTTTAATCATTGTTGATTAGTATATCGTTCTTTTTTTATATCACCCTCTTTCTTATATCATCCTCTATTTTATATCACCCTCTTTCATATGCCACCATCTATCTTATATCATCCTCTTACTGATACTATCTTCTATATTCTATATGTTTGTTTTCTCTTCCTCTTTCCATTTTTCCTTGCCATATTAGTTTATTCTATCTTCATACTTATTATTTCCTTTCTTATAGCATTCTTCTCCTTATAGCATATATATTTTTTTCAATCATTGTTGATTTATATATTTTTTTTAAATCACCGTCTTTCTTATATCATCTTCTATTTTATATCACCCTCTTTCATATGCCACTATCTATCTTATATCATTCTCTTACTTATACTATCTTCTAAATATGATCAGATTTAAGATATTATACTAATTCCTGCAAAATATTATTCCCCATCAGTCTTATCATTTTCAATTTCGTTGTTTCTTCCCTATGTATTTTCTTCGGCATTTCGTCTTCTCAATATCTTTCAGGTGTGTTTTATTTTCCTCTTATATCATCTTGCATATACCATCCTCTATCTTATGTGATATTTTATTACATCATAATTTGTTTTATATATTTATCTTTCTGATAATTATAATAATTCCTAGAACATCATTGTTCCAGGGAACACTTGGTATAAGTTTCGCAATTTTTTTTAAATAGAAATAACACTACAATTGTTTCTGTTGATAAACCATTTTCAATAGCAAATAAATACTGATATACAGTACAGTACTGATTACAGTATTCATTTGCTCTTGAAAATGGTTTAACTACCGAAACTATTGTAGAGTTATATCTATCAAAAACTTGTGAAACTTATACCAACTGTATTTTTTAAATTTCCTTAATCAATATGTTTCTCCAAATGATTACCACCCACACATTCAATTTAATCAAAGAAAGAATAATATAAAGTAAAATAAAACGTAAAAGTAGAAGTATAAGGCAAGAAGAAGAACATGACGAAGTTATACGATGGGTAAAACTTTGAAATAGGTCCCATTTCACTTTCAAAGTTCTGCAATCGTATAAGTTCGTCATGTTCTTCTTCTTGCGTTATACTTCTACTTTTATGTTGCATTTTCCTTTCTATTATTCTCCCTTTGATATTTGAGTACATGTTTTCTCTCAGCTTTCTGTAATTCTTTTTCTGATTCCTGAAGTACATGATCGCTCTTTGCTTTATATTATTCTGCCCCTCTTTATTATCTTTCATCAATATTTGTCTTCCATTCTTTTTGCCTTAATCCTCCCCTGCGACATCGAATTTGATTTCTCTTGATTTTAAAATAAGGATAAGTTGTTACTCTTTGTTTCTGTTTCCTCTACCACTGGTCATTATCTTTCATCTCTCTTACTTTCTTCTTTTCATTCAACATTCTTTTCCGCAACTACTCCTTCTTTATTGTCTTTAATCCATTAATCTTCATCTTTCTATTCTCCATTTTTTCGGTTTACTCTTTCTTCTTCCTTATTTTGCGTTCAGTTCCCAACCCAGCCTTCACACCTGTTTCTCTTGCATTTTCTTTATCTACTCTTACATCTTACATCTTTACTTCGTTGCTCTTCGTTATATTTTGTATTGATCTTATTTTTTCTAATTTTCTCTTCCCTTCATTTATTCTCTTTTTCAAGGCTTCATGTAATCTTTCATATGTGTTTCTTTTAGTCTTTTCTTCGTTGTTATCTTCTCTTAATTTCCGTTCAATTCCACTTTAATATATATTATCAATATAATTATATATGAATATTAATCATAATTTTTTCTTTTCTTCTTTCGGCCCTCCTCATTTACTCACTTCCTCTTCTATTCATTTCCTCTTCGTCTTTCATAGCTACGTTCTCTACTCATGTCCTCACGTTCTCTTTTATGTCTCGTTCTATTACTTCTTTCTTTTCTACTACTCTCATTAATAATAATAATTCAATGCAACAATAAGTAAAAGACAAGTTATATTATTATTACTAAAATGAAATATAGTATAAAACGTGAAAGTTCCGTAATTGTTTTTCGAATAAATTAATGAAAAGCATATCAAAATAATATAATCTTCAAAATCAAAGGTAACATTTTTAACAAGTAATCTTGAAAATATTGTTGGAGTTTGAGAATGTATGAAATAGTTTAGGGAATTTGTTTTGCCATCAGAAAATATTTTGGAATACTTTAAGAAATCCTAGTGCATATTAACCTCTTTCAAGCATAATAATCTTATCATTACGAACGCAACCCCTAAATGATAAATTTAAACAAAACATCCCCCAAACCCTGTGATTATTAGAAGGAAACCAGGACCACTGATGGTAGTTTTAGTAATCGAGATTTGTTTTCTTTTTACTTTATAGTATGCCAACCCCAAATAGGGGAAAAAAACGTGAATTAATGTATGTATGTGTAGTCGGCTGCGTTGTCCTCCTTATGATGTACAAGATACGGTAGACCTTATACATAGCCAAGCACGTTCCACGTTATCTAACATTCACGCAGTGCGTAAATTTTCGTGGGCCTAATGAACGGACGAAAATGGGAAGATCGAAGTACCGACTGCTACAAGGGCAGGACCTGTTAACGCGACAAAGTACTTACAGTATTTTTAATAAGAAAATGTATAAAATGTCCGCACAAAAAAATTACTAGTAAAAGGGATTTTAAAATAAATAGTACAGACTTTTAACGAGAAATATTTTTGTATGTAAGGTAATATCATTCTTCACAAATCACTGAATATGTATCAAAGTTGTATAAAATTGATTTGATGCACCATTTACGCATTATTTTTGTTTTGCTTTTTCGCAAACCTAGAGGAAATACTTTGCGGTGTGCATACTATTTGTCAGCCATGTAGTGAACAGACAAACACCACATTGAGCGCAAAGTAGTGGCAGCTTAGTAGAAGAGCTTCTTGAAACCTCCCAAGCACCCAGCAGCTAGCCGAGCAGTAATCCCGTTATCATGTTCTTTTCCAGTGGTGAGAAAGCGCGAAGCCGTCGGTACAAGAACTACGGATCTTGCAAGCAATAAACGCCTGCGCGTTTTTGCCGGCCTAAAGCCTATTAGGCCTGGTGCCAGGTTTGGGTTTTTAATAATTCATTGAATGCATCTTTTCATAGAGCACAGTAGCGTTTGCAGAGTGTATTCATAGTTTGTTGCATTCATCGTGTGAGACCTAATTCAGTTAGGATTGTACACGACTTACTGCACATTTAAGGAGCGTTTTAGTGTGAGCTTTGATTGAAATTGATTAGACAGTGTTAGAGAGTGATAAATATTTATATTGTTTTTTTTTAATACTTTTAGTAAGAATCATTAATAGCAGATATGTTCACCAATTTTATTTTTATTATATATTAGAATTAAGAATCATAAATAGTTGTTATCGTTATTATTAACCATTATTACAAATTATCATTTTCAATTACAAACAAATCGATTTATAACGTTTTGCTATAATAGAAGTGATAACATAATAAAATGTATAGTGTTTTATTTGCTCAAAACTATACCAAAACAGACGTAATTTTTTAGTAAGATTCCTAAGAACTAAAACAGAGCGTACAAGAAAGTAATGCCAACGTTTCCAACCAGAAATTATGACAAATAATGACATTTGAAAAATCTAGCTAAATTATTTGCTTGGGAACATTTCTGCAAAGTTGCAAAACATATTTGATTTGCATCTTGAACATTGTCATCTATTAGTTATCCAGCGTAAACGTTGACACCACTTTCTTCCTGAACCCTCTGTATACTGTATATTACTTGCAATGACATTCTAGGTTTAATGACAGAAAATTGCGTCCTTGAAAATTGATACTGGATTGAGATTGTCAAGTGAGGACCAATAAAAAAAAAAGTTCAACTTTGCCAAAAGTTGAAAGTTAAAAGCCTCAATCAAGTAATATTCTCTTGCAACTTCAGTGCAACTTAAGCAATTCAACAACAGATTCCTAAGAAGTAATACAGAGTGTTCAAGAAAGTGATAGCGACTTTTCCAACTAGTTTCAACTAAGTAATGCCAAATAATGACATTTTGAAAAATCTAGTTAAATTATTTGCTTGTATCCTAGAGAACATTTCAGCAAAGTTGCAAAATATATTTGATTTGCAAATGTACATTGTCATCTATTAGTATCCAGAGCAAACGTTGACATCACTTTCTTCTTGAACCCTCTGTATACAGTATATTACTTGCAATGACATTCTAGGTTAGATGACAGAAAATAGCGTCCTTGAAAATTGATGCTGGATTGAGATTGTCTGGTGAGGACCAATTTAAAAAAACAATTGTTCAACTCTGCCAAAAAAAGTTGAAAGTCTCAATCCAGTAATATTCTCTTAGAACTTCAGCGAAACTTAAGCAATTCAACAACAGATTCCTAAGAACTAATACTGAGCGTTCAAGAAAGTGATGGCAACTTTTCCAACTAGTTCCAACTAAGTAATGCTAAATAATGACTTTTTGAAAAATCTAGTACAATTTGCTTGTATCCTTGAGAACATTTCAGCAAAGTTGCAAAACATATTTGATTTGCATCTTGTACATTGTCATCTGTTGGTATCCAGCGTAAAAGTTGACACCACTTTCTTCTTGTACCCTCTGTATACAGTATATTACTAGCAGTGACATTCAAGGTTTGATGACAAGAAATTACATCATTAAAAATTGATACTGGATTGAGATTGTCTGGTGACGACAAATTAAAAAATATGTTCAACTTTGCCAAAAATTGAAATTTGAAAGTCTCAACCCAGTAATATTCTTATCCAACTTCAGTGAAACTTAAGCAATTCAACAACAGATTCCTAAGAACACTTCAGAGCGTTCAAGAAAGTGATGGCAACTTTTCCAACTGGTTCTAATTAAATAATGCCAAATAATGACATTTTAAAAAATCTAGTTAAATTATTTGCTTGTATCCTAGACAACATTTCAGCAAAGTTGTAAAACATATTTTATTTGCATCATCTGTTGATATCCAGCGTAAAAGTTGACACCACTTTCTTCTTGAACACTATGTACACAGTTTATTACTTACAATAAAATTTTAGACTTGATGACAGAAAATACCATCCTTGAAAATTGATACTGGATTGAGATTATTTGGTAACGACCAATTAAAAAATGTGTTCAACTTTGCCAAAAGTCGAAAGTTGAAAGTCTCAATCCAGTAATATTCTCTTGCAATTTCAGTGCAACTTAAGCAATTCAACAACATATTCATAAGAACTAATTTAGAGCGTTCAAAAAAGTTATGTCAACTTTTCCAACTAGTTACAACTAAGTTATGGCAAATAATGATATTTTAATAAATCTAATTAAATTATTTGCATCCTAGAGAATATTTCAGCAAAGTTGCAAGTTATTTGATTTGCAAATGTACATTGTCATCTATTAGTATCCAGCGTAAAAGTTGACACCACTTTCTTCTTGAAAACTCTGTACACAGTTTATTACTTACAATAAAATTTTAGATTTGATGACAGAAAATAGCGTACTTGAAAAAGTAATACTGGATTGAGATTCTCTGTTAAGGACCAATCTAAACAACTTTTGTTTAACTTTGCCAAAAAGTTGAAAGTCTCAATCCAGTAATATTCTGTTGCAACTTGAATGCAATGAATTTCTTCATTATATATTTTTACTCTGATTAAAATTGTCCATTTTAAGAAGCAACTTAAGATTTTATTTCAAGTTTTCGGTAATTTTCATAATTTTTCATTTAATTGCCTTAGGTTAGATGATGTATGCTCTACATTTAAAAAAAAATTGAATATTGATAACAAACATTATTTGTACAGGCCATATTTTTTGGGCAGTGCCATAAATCAAGTCCCAGGCATAGGGACATTTTTTACTTGTTTGTTAAGAATCGTATTATATCCTAAATACGATAATATTAGAAGTTAAATACTTCAGTTGTATTTGTTAGATTTCTCATATTAAGGTTATCAATTTATATAAAAAAAGTTCTGTACTTCCTCAATTTTGTAAAAAAAAAAATATTTGCAAATAATTTTTTTAACAAAATTAAGGAAGTACAAAAACTTTTTTATTTAAACTTCAGTTGTACTTCTAACATACTCATAAAAATACGAAGATTTTTTTTTTTTCAAACGAAGGGGCAATTTTTTGTCCCCAAGGAGAAATATATTGGCTTAATACAATTTTTTAAAAGTACAGAAGTGGTAGTCATATAAACTACAAAGTTCCCAACAATTTTGAATAACAAAAATGATTTGCCAATTATTTATCTCTTGAGAACAGAAAATTTCAAATGATATAATTAAATATCAATTACAACATGGTCAATTACTACGAAATTCAAAATATATTACAGAATATTATTTACAAAATATACGATAACTAGAAAAATGTTAGTGTAATCCATGTTTTTCAGTAACACTGAATATTGAAGATATTTTGAAACGAAAATATTGAAATGATATAATTTGATGTCATATGGAAAATTATTTATTATTTTGATCCACTGGCACTAAAATATTTTATAATTTGCTGGCAATATGAAAACTATTTTGTCCAAATTATTCTATATTCCAAATCATTATATTTTTTTCCAAACGAAGGGACAATATTTTCCCCACGAGGAAATATGTAAGCTTAATACATTTTTTTTAAAGAATAGAAGTGGTAATCATATAAACTATAAAGTTCCCAACAATTTTGAAAAACAAAAATGATTTGCCAATCATTTATTTCTTGAGAACAGAAAATTTCAAATTATATTATTTAATATCAATTACAACATGGTCAATTACTACGAAATTCATGGGAATCCGCAGATATTTTTTAAAATGGAGTGGCAAGATTTCTTTCGTGGGGAAATATATTATCCAGTAACTATTTCAAATGGATAGATATGGCAGGTAGTCATATAAAATATCAAATTCCCTACAGTTTGAAAAACAAAATTAATTTGCTGGTTGTCTTGAGAAATGAAAAATAAAAATATATTATGGAACATTATTTACAAAATATACGATAACAAGAAAAATGTTAGTGTAATCCATGTTTTTTCAGTACCACTGAATATTGAAGATATTTAGAAACGAAAAAATTGAAATGATATAAATTGATGTCATGTGGAAAATTATTTTTCATTTTGATCTACTGGTACTAAAATATTTTATAAATTACTGGCAATACGAAAATATGTTTTTCCAAAATATTTTATATTCCAAATCATTATATTTTTTTTCCAAACGAAGGGGCAATATTTTCCCCAAGAGGAAATATATTAACTTAATACAATGTTTTAAGAGTATAAAAGTGGAAATCATATAAACTGTAAGTTCCCAACAATTTTGAAAAACACAAATGATTTGCCAATCTCTTTGTCAATTTTGTCAAGATTGTCAATCTATCTCTTGAAAACAGAACATTTCTAATTATATTTTTTAATATCAATTACAACATGGTCAATTACTACAAAATTCATGGGAATGAGCAGATATTTTTTCAAATGAAATGGCCAAATTTATTTCATGGGGAAATATAGTATCCAGTAACTATTTCAAACGGCAGGTTGGCAGGTAGTCATATAAAATATCAAAATTGCCTACAATTTGAAAAACAAAATTAATTTGCTGGTTGTCTTGAGAAATTAAAAGTCAAAACATATTATGGAACATTATTTACAAAATATACGATAACTGGGAAAATATTACTGTAATTTTTTTTTCAGTGACACTGAATACTGATGATATTTAGAAAAGAAAATATTTTCAAGTATTTAAATAATATAATTTGATGCCATATGGAAAATTATTTTGATCCACTAAAATAAGATGGTACTAAAATATTTTATAATTCACTGGCAAAACGAAAATTATTTGTTATTTTAATATAGGAAACAAGAAATATATTACTGTAAACAATTTTTTTCAGGAATACTGTAAATTGATGATATTTAGAAACGAAAATATTTTAAAATATTTAAATGATAAAATTTCATGCCATAAGGAAAATAATTTGCCATTTTGATCCACTGGTACTAAAATATTTTATAATTTGCTGGTATAACAAAAAAAGTAGATATGCAAGGAGAGTTCTGGCTCAAACGACTGGACACACTTTCAAAGTGTGAGAGATGGGTTGCGAAATTCTTTTAGAGTGTGATAGCTGAACAGACCACTAACCCCAGCAATAACCATAACAACAAATATGATGGTGGTGGTGGTTGTATTGTTGTTGTAAGTGGTCGTAAGTGGTTCAAACCTGGTCACTACCACCACCATATTTGATGTTGTTGTTGCTTGGGTTAGTAGTCCGTGCGTCTCTCACACTTTAAAAACGTCTCTCGGCGCATCTTTCACACTTTAGAAGCGTCTCTCAACGCATCTTTCACACTTTAAAAGCGTCTCTAGCGCGTCTCTCACACTTTAAAAGCGTCTTTCGATGCTTCTTTCACACTTTAAAAGCAACTCTCGACTCGTCTCTCACACTTTAAAAGTGTCTCTCGTTGTTTGAACCAGAGCCCTCCTTGCTTAACTACTCAAAAATATTTGATATTTTAACCAATTGGTACTAAAATATTTTATAATTTGATACGTGCCTTTATTTAAAAATAAAAAAGAAAAACTATAATAATAACAAAACAAAACTATTTTAAAAGATTTAAATGACATAATTTGATGCCATATGAAAAATTATTTGTCATTTTGATCCACTGGTACTAAACTTTTTGAGAATTTATTTTCATGTCGAAAATGATTTATACAGTATGTCCCCGGATTGAGTTTCCAAGAGGAAAAACTTTTTTGTCTTTTATTTTACGCCAAAACTGCAAAGGAACAAGATTTTTTGCTTGTCATGAAACCAGCAAATCTCCAATTAAAACTTAATTATTCTGACTCAGTGGAAAGAAAAGTTCATTTTTCTTTTAATTTCGCACTTTTTCTACTTTTTAAATCCCATCACATTGGCCGTTTTTTTTGACGATGTCACTTTGACAAATAAGCTTACGCAAGTTAAATAACAAAAATGTTTGTGAAAAACATAATTATAATAAACAGCAACTCAAAGAAACAGCTTTAAGATATAAAAGTAATTTTTAACAAGAACAATCATTATTCAATTGACCGTGTGGTGTGCCGTTGGTTAGCACGGAATAATAGGTCCAGCAAAAAATCTTATTCCTTTGAAGTTTTGGCGTAAAATAAAAGAAAAATAAGTTTTTCCTCTTGTAAACTCAATCCGGGGACATACTGTATACTAAATTTATTTAATTCATTTATTTAAATCAAAATATAGAATGTGACATTATTTACAAAATATATGATTACTATGAAAATATCTATTATTTTATTTGGTTACGAATAACCGAAAACCAAACGAAAATATGTTAAAAGATTTAAAAGACATAATTTGATGCCATATGAAAAATGATATGTCATTTTGATCCACTGGTACTAACAGATTTTAGCATTTGTTAGCTTATCGAAAATTATACATAATTTCGATCCACTGGTACTAAAATATTTTATAATTTTACATTTACAATTTTACATTTTGATTTTGCCTTTATTTTACAAAACCAAATTTATTTGGTGGTTCTTTGTGAAACGAAAACTTAAAAGTATACTTACAAGTTAGTAACAAAATGTTGGATATCTGCGAAAATATGAATGTAATTCATTTTTTATAGCAACTTTGGGCATTGAAGATATTAAAAAACAAACATATTTAGAAATGTTAAAACGTGCGAGAAGCATATTTTATTTCAATATTTAGAAATATTTAAATGATAAGTTGTTGCCTGTATTTAATTCTACTGGTACTAAAATTAATATTTTCCAATTTTAAGTAAAAATGTGCCTAATAAAATATTTAACTCAAATATAATTTTATGGAATATCGAAAATAATTTATCATTTGGATCCACGGTACTAAAATATTTTAAATTTGAATAGTTACAAATTTGATACGTTCCTACGTAATTAAATTTACTAATTATTTAATCTTAAAGAACGAACTATATAAAATTTTAACCAAAACCATAATATATAAACTTATGATATAAATCATAATGATAATGATATAAACTTTAATATATTTCAATGGATGAATTAATTCTACAGCACATATAAATAAATGGGGAAAATATTTACCAACACTAAAAAGGGCAAAGTTCAGCCTATACTTGCCACAGGTTTGCACACCCAAAACAAGATAGCCAACACCATGCTCGTTACACCAGTTTGGTTAAGTAAGGTCAGGTCAGGTTAGGGTAGGTTCTTAATAATTATTTGATGGTATTGAGGCTCTCGTGCTTTTTAAGAGCTATACAGATTACACACACACACACAAACACATATATATATATATATATATATATATATATATATATATATATATATATATATATATATATGTATTTATATATATATATATATATATATATATATATATATATATATATATATATATATATATATATATATATATATATATAACGATCTTTATTAAGGCTATCGACTCCAGAAGGGGTCCGCCCTTATTACTAATATTATTATTAAAGATTACATTATTGCAGATTTATATATATTTTTTGTGCTGTATAACTGTTTTAGCTGTGTACTTAATTAATTGTTGTTGATGTAATTTTTATTGAGCACAATACGTTTTTATTGAGTAGGTACAACTCAATTTTTTTATAATCGGTGTATATTTTCGAGATGGCTTTCCCTAATTTGGCGTTCACCTAAATCACTTCCAAAATAAATATGGAGTAGTTCGTTTTTCAATTAAATTTTAATCCATTTTTTGTATTAAATCACTATAGGGCCTGGCGCTCATTGAGACGCAGGTGACGCAGGCAACGCAGGGCAGCGCAGTGCAGTTATTTATTTAGGTTAGGTTGGGTTCTTAATAATTAGTTGATAGTATTGAGACTCTCATGCTTTAAAAAAGTTCTAAATATTACATTGTTGTCGATTTATATTTTTTGGTGGTGTTTAATATTTTTAGCCGTGCTTCCTAAGTAATTGATGTGGAAGTTATTTTTAATGAGCACAATACGTTTTTATTGTATACAACTGAATTTTTTATATTCGGTATTCTTTTTTGGTGATGGTTTTATCTAATTTGGCGTTCACTTAAATCACTTCCAAAATACATATGTAGTAGTTGGTTTTTCAATTAAATTTTAATGCATTTTTTGTATTAAATCACTATAAAGCCTGGTGCATATTGAGACACAGGTGACGCAGGCAACGCAGGGCAGCGCAGTGCAGTTATTTTTGCAGCCAATAAGAGATCACCAATCTTGCCTTATTTATTGGCTGCGAAAATAACTGCTCTGCGTGAGTTATTGGAGAAATTATTTTTCTTATAGAAAAGATTTTTTGTTCAAATTTATATAAATAAATTTTAATTAATAAACTCTGATACAGAAGGTACAAAATCATAAATTTTTCTTCTAAATAATAAAATTTTACAATTTCAAAAATGTTTGTGTTCAAAATTGCACTGCGTGATTTATTGGAGAAATTCTTTTTCGTATAGAAGATAATCTTGCTCGAAATTTTTATAAATAAATATTAATTAATAAAGTCAGATACACAAGGTACAAAATCATAATTTTTTTTCTAAAAATTTAAATTTTCTCAATTTAAAAAATGTATTTTTGTGTTCACAAACGTTAATAGTGACCAAAGCTTTTCACAATCCTATCGCTTACTGTATAGTTCTTACTAAGCTGCTATTACTGAGTTCACAAATTTTAATTGGCTCTCATTTCTCAGGAGCTTGACATCACTGTGATTACCACAAATTATGTAATATTACAAGATATGTAATATCATTGGGTTTAAATATTTCTGCTTATCACTGCCTCAATTTATTGTATAATAATTGAATAATATTAAGTATAGAATGCAAATATTTTTTTACAGTAAGCTCTACTTTATTACTGAGTTGATTAATTTGGCTTTACATTTTCTGAGATAATGCGTATTATTTAATATTACTGCGTATACTTCCTATATATGTCACACATCTTTTAACGTGAATTCATATGATAGTGCAAATTGTGTTACTATGTATTACTGGGCATACTTACTTATATTTAATTGGTATTACTGCGTATACACTTAAATTTAAGTCAAGCACGATTTAAACAATCATTCAACTAGCAGTTCATATTGTGTTACTGCTTATTACTGCGTACACTTTTCTATCCAAGTAATCAATGATACAGATTTTTTGGTACTTCAGCACTATCTATTACTGAGTATACTATTAACACAAACTTTGCAAAACTTCAAACTTAACATTAAACAGTTTTCTGGCTCAATTACTGAGTATTACTCAGTATACTATTGAGTATACTATGAGTATACTATTAACATAAAATTTGTAAAACTTCACATTACACAGTTTTCTGGCTCTATTACTGAGTATTACTGAGTATTACTCAGTACACTATTGAATATACCAAGAGTATACTATTAACATAAAATTTGTAAAACTTAACAATAATCATTTTTCTCCGCGCTCTCTCGTAATATAATTTGAGATTTCATTATACTTTATACGATTTGCTGTTACTGCACAATGGATTACAATTTTCTATATACTTATGCAAGCGTACTATAAATTAATTGCTAAAACTTTTAATTCATTCACATGTAGTGTACAGTTAGAAATAATCCGATCACTCTCAGATGCGTAATATACGTACATTATTGCTCAGTGACGCACTTAAAAATGTTAAGTGCTTTGAGCAAAAAAAAGAAGACACTGCCAGTGACTTGAACAGTAGTGGGCTTACAATGGGCTGCTTGAATGTTAGAGAACGGACGTGTAAGTAAAGTAATTATTGAGTTGTAGTTAGTACTATTGCCCTTGATAGACAATAAATTTTTAACGAACCCCAAGCAATTACTTCTGTTTTCTGTTTTACCCTTTTACTGTATAGGTTTGGTGCGTTACTTTTGCTCACTAGTTTGACATACGCTTACACGATTGAGGCGATTTTCGTTCAGTTTTTTTGGTTTTTATACGTAAAGTGCGCTCGCAACGAAAGGTAGGTCTTTTTCGATTGCATGCCGATTTATTTTTACAGCAACCAAAACAAAAAACAACCCGATTTACAAACCACGTTTTTGACCAACAAACTTACGAAACTCACACCTTGGATCCCTTCAGTGCAACATAAATATGATGAGAGACAAAGTCAGCAATTAGCCTTTTTGCAGTTGTAAATTAATTTTGATAAAAGTTACTTTGTACTGACTTAGAGCCAGTAGCCTAAACATTCGAGGCTACAACCTGTTGTCTAAACATACTAGGCTACAACCTGTTGTCTAAACATACTAAGCTACAGACTGTTGCCTCAACATTATAGGTTACAACCTGTTGGCTAAACATACTAAGCTACAGCCTGTTGCCTCAACATACTAGGCTACAATCTGTCGCCTACATGTATTCGGGTATTTCCGTCGTTTTATTGAAACCAAAAAGTTTACAAAATAAAAGTTCCAAACAATTATTTAGATTTTACGTTATTAGATTTAATGGAATAGAATTGTATTGTTTCTCAAAATTTTATTTTTAAGTAGTCTTCAGAGTCTCTTATCATTTTTCTGTGCACCACTATATCCTGATTAGATTTTCTCTTTACTAATATACTAACACAATTTATTTCAAGTAGTTACTGTTGAATTACGATGCGCTTCATTAATATTATCTATGTCCGTTTAGGTCATCAAAACATACATAACAGTTCACTCCAAAAAACAGCAAACGAGCACACACTACAACTAGAACACACTTACCCTATAACAAAACATACACAGATAACGTAACAGTAGTTGTCACCCCCGTGGGCCCTTAAATACGCAAAGACTGAAAGAGCGCTCAAAAAAGAAAATCTCTGTTCTGCCTGCCTATTGTGTGATGTGCATTGGTTTTCTCTTGGTACATACATACGGTGGTGTCTCCTCTAGACCACCCTTCTGCAGGCGAGAGGATCCATTGCCCCAACGTACGATCCACCACAAATAACGTCTTGTCGTTTGTGAAATCGTGAGTTTTCTTCTCCTATTCTCTTGTTCTGTCTGATGTTTATTAGTTCTTTTTTGGTTTAGTTATACGAGTTGCATCTAATTTAGAGCTTTGTGTGTAGATGTTTGTAGTTTGTAGCGATGTATTTGTGTGGATTACATAGGTGGATGGGCGTTATTTACACCTTCAGTTTGTGCATTTTGATCACGTATAAATCAGCAACGCCCAAGGTATACTGTTATAACTTTGCGAAGGAACTTAGCATCACACCAAAGAATAGCAACTACACTGACTTACTTAAATACAAGAACCTAAACGCCAATTTATGTTGGTTGTTGTTTACTTTTTTAACCTTGGGAATTTTTGGCAAGACCTAATGCATTTTATTGTGTGTCCAGGTGGAGCAGGCGGAACAGGCATGGTGTGCAGGGATCCCATCGCCGAGACGTCATGGACTATCGTACAGGCTACATCAGATCCCACCTGCGATCGCCCTCAGGCAGGGTCAGATGACCTACATGAGATCACCAACCATGCAGGTCCCCGACCTGGAGAACACCACTTTAGCAGTAGAGATAGAGTGACGCCAGGGTTCCGAGCCCATCTCTCAAACCATACCGATAGCGTTCTAAGGAATCCACAAGTTACTGCACTCACCTAGTGAACAACCCCCTGATTTTCTCTTCGTTAACTCCGGCAGCAGTCGAGGAATCACTGTCACCCCCCTCCAAACACAGGAATCGAGATAATCAAAATCGCGCCTCGGCCGATACTTTTGTAATCTCTACGGTTGTTTTACAGATTTGTAGATCTGTTTTGATACGGATATATCGGTTTTCTTAACGAGAGGATACTACATATCTATGCGTATGGTCGACCGTGCGACACACTCTTTTGCAGATCATGCGGAATAAAACTTGGTTTTCAAAGTCCCGATCTATTACAGAGTACAATTCGTTGTTGTAATATCACTAAAGTTATTATCTTCTAATGAGATAGTGTTCATTGGAATTCTTGAAATTTGTCGCCATTCGATTTATTAATTAATAAAAGAATTTGGAAATATCTTAACCTTTACATCTTATTGAAGCTCTAAATATCTATCCTCCCAATATCACCTTAAAATATAGTTACGATCAAAATATCAAAATATGAGTCTATTCATGTTGAATTTTTCAGGTCATGTTATAGTCGTTCTAGTATACATTTTGGCTCTATTTTCCAAAACTTATATCAACATTTGTGTTACCACCAAAATATTAGAATCATTTGTGTATCATATTTGTCATATGATATCATATTGGTAGATAATTTACTACAACAAAAATATTAAAATATGAGTCAATTCATGTTGAATTTTTCCGGTCATGTTATAGTCGTTCTAGTATACATTTTGGCTCTATTTTCCAAAACTTATATCAACATTGTGTTACCACCAAAATATTAGAATAATTTGTGTATCATATTGGTCATATGATATCATATTGGTAGATGATTTACTACAACCATAGGTGATGTCTGGAAGCCATATAAAAACTTGCAAATCTAATTGAGACATGATGAGTAAAATATATGTATGTAAAATTGGGCTTGTTTGTAAAAATTAGCATATCTTCCTAATTTGGGTATATGCATAAAAATGAGATCTCCATAGATATGGTAATGGTAGAAGGAAAATTTATCAGCCAAAAAGCAGATTCCAGAAACGGTTTTCTGACCAAACATAAAATTGTAAAAGTTTACTTTCAAATCGAATTGAGACATGATGAGCGAAATATATGTATGTAAATTTGGGCCTGTCTGTATAAATAAGCATATCTTCACTAATTTGGGTATATGACAAAAGAAAGGAGGTCTCCATAGATATCGTGATGGTGGTATGAAAATTTATTGACCATGGATCAAGATCAGAAACGCTTTGCTGACTAAACATAAAATTGTAAAAGTTTGTCATTACAAAAAATCAACATTACATCAACATTATGTTACCACCAAATATTTATTGGAACATAATCTACTACAACCATAGGTGATGTCTGGAAGCCATATAAAAACGTTCAAATCAAATTGAGACATGCTGAGCGAAATATTTGTATGTAAAATTTGGCTTGTCTGTAAAAATAAGCATATCTTCGCTAATTTGGGCATTTGATCAAAAAAAGAGATCTTCATAGATATGGTGATGGTAGAATGAAAAATTATTGACCATCGACCAAGAAACAGATTCCAGAAACGCTTTGCTGACTAAATATAAAATTGTAAAAGTTCATCATTATAAAAGATCAACATTACATCAACATTATGTTACCACCAAATATTAGATTCATTTGTCTATCATATTGGTCATATGGTCATATGATATCATATCATATTATCACATATGGTCATATGATATTATATCATATTGGCACATAATTTACTACAACCATAGGCGATGTCTGGAAGCCATATAATAACTTTCAAATCTAATTGAGACATGCTCAGCTAAATATGTCTGTAAAATTTGGGATTGTCAGAAAAAGTAAGCATATCTTTGCAAATTTGGGTATATGACCAAAAAAGAGGAGATCTCCACAGATATGGTAATGGTAGAATTAAATATTATTTACCATTGAACAAGAAGCAGATTCCAGAAACGCTTTGATGACCAAACATAAAATTGCAAAAGTTTATCATTATGAAAGATTTATGTATAATAGTAATAATAATAATATCGACCCCTCTCCTTACCCCGGCTACAGACCAGTTACGCCGAGAGATCCATTAATGGCGAGAATGTATTTTAGGTTGGTAACTTGCAGTAATGGATCAAAAAAGATGTACAGAGGTTAGTGTTTACTATATGATTAGTATAGATATGTTGGTGAGATTCGGAATCATATATAATCACAATAATTTGAAATTAAAAAAAATAGAGCTACAAGTAGTAATTAAATTGTATTACCAACATAATAAAGTGTCACCCTAAATGGATCACTCGGTATATTATATTAATATTATTTATTATGTTTTATATTTAAAAGAGTTTCATCAAGAGTATCACTTTTAACAATACCATGTCTTATAAGTTATCAGTTAGTTTGCTTCTACAGAAACAAGTGGTAACTAAATTGTATTACCAACATAATAAAGTGTCACCCTAAATGGATCACTCGGTATATTATATTAATATTATTTACTATGTTTTATATTTAAAAGAGTTTCATCAAGAGTATCACTTTTAACAATACTATGTCTTATAAGTTATCAGTTAGTTTGCTTCTACAGAAACAAGCAAAACTTTTATTAAGATTTTGTATTTGGAGCATTATTGTTTCATTTCAACTACAATTCGCCTCATGTAGTAACCATTTCATAACCAAATCTACATAAATATTTCATAGTATCGTTCCTTTTTTTATTTTTTACGCTGATTTAATGACAATTCTACAAATTATATAATTATAAATATTCTGTTATATTAGACTCTCCTATAAGTGTTAAAAATAATATGCAATATTTTCTACTTGTGACATAAATTTTGCAGAACTTATTTCTTTTATAAAGATCATTAGCTTTTCCATACAAGCAACAAGCTATACTTTTTTGATTATTTTATATTGATTAGCAGAGTTAGATAAGAATATGCTGAGCTCAGGACCTGGAACATAAAAAGAATTAATGGTACAGAAACACTATATAAAAATAGAGTATTTTTGAATTTGGTTTTTAATGAAAAGCCACGAGGAAAGGTACAAGTTATACAGGGTGTCCCAAAAATAGTAGACGAGCTCAACAGCACGCCACTCGGGGATGCTAACTGAGTCCTTAAAACATACTAAAAAAAAATCTTCGGCCATTACTTTTTGAAATATTGCTAGTCAAAGATATAACATTACAGCAAGCTTTCAAGGGCTCTCAGAAGAATTTAAATGAATGTTATGTTGTTTAATTATATATTTTTTAAATAATCTTGTTGAATATTTCCATTTGTAATTGCGAATTAAAATATTTCAAAATGAAAATTGTTTAAAAATCAACGTGACAACAATCTACTGTACAATTAAAATAATGATACAAAGAAATAAAGTCGTCTATAATTTATGTTTTCTGGAAGTTTAAATATTTTTTTTAAGTTCAAATTAAAAAAAAATGTTTAGTACTTTCTAAAGACTCAATGTCATCCCTGAGTGGCGTGCTGTTGAGCTTGTCCACGATTTTTGGGACACCCTGTATAGAAGTAGAACATAAAAATATTAGAGTAGTTAAAAAAATGTTATCCAAAATTAATACGAGGAAAGGTACCAGTTATACAGGGTGTCCCAAAAATTGTGGACAAGCTCAACAGCACGCCACTCGGGGATGCCAACTGAGTCCTTAAAACATACAAAAAAAATCTCGAGCTTTACTTCTTGAAATATTGCTAGTCAAAGATATAACATTACTGCAAGTTTAGAAGGGCTCTTAGAATGAATTATATGATAATCATGTGGTAAGTTGTAAAATTATAATGTTATTTTAAATAATCTTGTTGGATATTTCCATTTGTAATAGCGAGTAAAAATATTTCAAAATGAAAATTGATCAAAAATCAACGTGGAAACATTCTACTATACAATTAAAATACTGATAATAAAGTCGTCTATGATTTATGTTTTTTGAAAGTTATATATTTTGTATTTAATTTTTGTTTATTACTTTCTAAGAACACAATGCCATCCCTGAGTGGAGTGCTGTTGAACTTGTTCACTATTTTTGGGACACCCTGTATAGAAGTAGAACATACAAAAATTTAAATAGTTAAAAAAAAAATTAACAAAATGAATCGAAGAATTTGAAAAAAAAAACACCTGGCTAGTTTTCTGTACACTGGCAAAGTTGGGAATAGTTAATTGACGGTTTAATATACCTGAAGGTCATTAGAAGCGCATTGGATAGATAGTTTATACCGTCATTGAAGAAATGTCTGTCCGGTAGATAACTTATACCGCAACTTTAAAAGACGGGCGACAAATTAAAATCCGGTGAAAATATATAAATAATTAAAGATATAACTAAATAATGAAAGAGCAAACCTTCAAAAAAGTTTCTAGGGACATTTATCTCATATTTAATACATTCATCAAAGAGCATTAGATAGGTAGTTTACATGCTCATTGAAGATGTGGCTGTCCGGCAGATAACTTTAAAGCTTTAAAAGACGGGCGCAAAAACCCGGTGATAATGTATAAACAATTAAAGATATAATTAAATAATGAAAGATCAAACCTTCAAAAACGTTTCCAGAGACATATATCCCATATTTAATGCATTCAATGTAATAGGCTTCTGGGCTCGCATAATCATCATTCTTAGATCCTTCTGTACGTGAACAGGGCTTTTGTACCAGTACGAGGAGTAGGCATCTACAGCTATTCCAATGCTCTGAAATCACGAAACCAATATCTAACTACTTGAAAAAAATTCAAGCACCATAATTGAAGGGATTATATTTCGATCTGACAACAAAAAAAGTCAACACAGATAGTTTCGAGATACATAAATGGATTTAAAAATAAATACTTCACCGATGTTGGATTTTTCTCTGCAATTTGATTTTTTTAAGTTTTTACGATCTTCGATCTAAAAAATCTAGATTTCAATATTTACTGTTTTTGCAAAGTTTTAATTTATATTCCAGTGAACCATGATACAACATAGAAACTTTTTCCTGATAAATACAAAGAAATGTTATGGTAGGTGGTCATTTCAACTCATTTTTGTCAAATTTTGACTTGGCGACTTGTTCACTTGGTCATTTTAACTCAGTTTTTAAAATTTTGACTTGGTGATTTGGTCACTTTTTCTTGTATGTCCACAAGAATCTATCCAAATATTTAATTAGCAATTGCAAGAATGGAAATTAACCGAGTCTGCCTAATACCTGTTATATTGTTATTAGTAAACGTTTGAAGGATGGGTATTATTCAGCATAAAAATATTTTATGGATTTCAGATAAATTAACAATGCACGGGATTGCTTGCTTTAGATAAAAGATAATCTACTATTGGGTCATAGTTCTTACCTCATCTATTAATGTCTGCCCAAAATAGCAAATTAGCAGCAAAAGGCACAACCATCCCAGTAAATGGAGGGTGAACCTAATAAAATCCGTCATATTCACCATGAGAAGTTCAAAGCCCAGGATACTAATAATCATCGACGTTAGACTTAGGTGCATCATCAGTTGGCTGCCAAAAGCCTTATTAAGATCTTCGCAGAACCTTCAAGAAATAAAGATTCGATAAAAGAATCACTTTCCAATTGCTTTAAAACCGAAATATTTTAAATTGAAATAGTAAATTTAATATTAAATACTACTAGTTTTTGGAAAAAATGCCAATAAATTGATTATAAAACTTTTTAAATGCAAATTAAATGTTATATTTAACTATTATCCTAATAAGCTCTATGGTACTGTGTAGAATGTTTTTTGAAAGATTCACTAAAGTCACAATTTCTCTCGATTTGTGGCAATTCTGTTAGTGCCATTAGTGTTTCTCGAAAATAGGGATACGGTTCCATATGTAGTGATTTTTGTAGTGATTTTTTTTTTAACAACATAATGCATCAGGTAGTGGAGTTTCAAAAAAATTGACTATAGTCTACACGTTTTGCCCACAGCAGCGTTTTGAAAACGGTAAAGTTAACAATTTTTATTTAGGACAAGGATTTTTTGGCAAAAATAAAATCCATTGCTAATGTTAGCTCCTCCGGAATATTTAGAATCAAAGGGCCTTACTTTGTCCCGAAATATCTACAGAGAAGTAAAAATGATTCAATTTTTATTGAGGTCAAAAAAACACAATGTTCATGTTGCTTTCTCTGGAATTTTTAAAATCAAAGTTCACTAGTGCGTATTGAAACCAACAAGACAATTTGGAAATTTTTGAAAGAAATATTTAATATATTCAACATTTATTGAGGTCAAAAAAACACAATGTTCATTTTGCTTTCTCTGGATTTTTTAAAATCAAAGTTTACTAGTTGGTGCTTCAAACGGTGGAGCACTATTTAATTTCTTAAAAGCGGTCACATCCAAATTGTCAGCAGAGCCTTTACTTGTTCCCCATTAGATCTTGAAGAAATTTTGCATCAAACTACAAAAATTAAAGAGGAAATAATTCAATACCAGTTTTGATACGGTATTGATATGAAGTGATTTTTGATTTGAACACATAAAGCATCAGGTGGTGGAGTTTCAAAAAATGGACCATACTCTACACGTTTTGCCCACAGCAGCGTTTTGAAAACGGGAAAGTGTACACATTTTATTTAGGACAAGGTTTTTTTTCAGCAGAGCCTTTAATTATTCTCCATTAGACCTTAAATAAATTTTGAATCAAACTACAAAAAATAAAGAAGAAATAATTCAATACCAGTTTTGAGTAATCGTATGGACGACATATCAATGATATATCAAATTGTGCCATTTTGAAATCTTACATGATGATTGCTATATGGTTGACTATGCAAAATCTAAATTTCTTCTCCGACTGTTCCCATTAGGTCTTGAAGAAATTTAGAATCAAACAACAAAAATTAAAGAAGAAATGATTCAGTACCAGTTTTGAGTAATCGTATGGACGACATATCAATGATTTATCAAAATATGCCATTTTGAAATCTTACTTGATGATAGCTATATGGTAGACTATGCAGAATCTAACTTTCTTCTCCGACTCCTCTGCTCTCTGCTCCGAATCATCGGCCAGGATCTTCCTCAACCTCTTCAGATGATGAGTGGCGTGCATCAAAATCCCGCACAAGAGCATCGTCAGCGTAATGATCACCCAGGAAATGGTGAACACCAGAAACGACTGGTGCAGATACGTGATTTGAAACATGGGGGTGTAGTTGTAAGCCACCGGAAGCCTCAGGCGGGCCACCATGCCGCAAGGAATTCCATACTCGACCATGCTGCGCGATTTTGTCTGCTCGCAGTAAGCCATGGACGAAGGAAGCAGTGGGACGCTGACGTACGTCAGCGACCCCACGGTCGTGTAGATGAGGAGACCTTTGGCGAGGAATGTGGCACGTCTGTCGACCTCCACCATCTCCTCAATCGGGGCGAACCTGGTGAACTTGGGGATCTCCGAGATGAGCTTCCTCATGCTTTTCCTGTTGTTCATGAAGCAGAAGCACATGTAGAACTCGCCAAACACGCATACGCAAGCTAGCAGGACTTGGATGACCATTGTTATGTCCACGTCGTCTTCTGGAACATTAAAGAAAACAATGTTTTATCATAAGACACCAAGAAATGATGAGAATTCAATTATGACTTGATTGGTGTAGTCAAAGTATATTGATTGGTACAATCATTGGTGCAATGGTACACTATACAGAATCTACCAAATTATCCGTTTTTGGCCCAGTTTTACAATCGTGGATTATCTTTGATCATGGTACATTATTGTGTCAACATTGATATTGTGTCAGCAATGATATTGCATCAACAATGATATTGTGTCAACAATGATATTGTGTTAACTATGATATTGTGTCAACAATGATATCCTAGGCAAATGTACCTCGAACAAAGATAACCCACGATTGTAAAACTGGACCTTAGTAATTCAGAGGTTATCTTCGTCAATATTTTCAGATACAATATACAAGCTATTAAGAATTTATCATTACACCGTTTCATCGCATAAATTCCTCAGAACTATTGTCTTTCAATAGGTTTGAAACCAATTTTATTCAAGTAATCGATATGAAGATTTTTTGACTTCTTGACTTTTAATTATAACCCTACGACATGGTGGTTATTTGATGATAAGTTCAGGCGCTTTCAAAAAAGACTTACTGACTATTAAGTGTAACCCTACGACTTGGTGGTTATCTTTGTGATTTGTGATTTGTGATTTGTTATCTTGGTGGTTATTAAAAGTTTTGGTGCTTTCACAAATAACTTATTGACTATTAATTGTAACCCTACGACATAGTGGCTATCTAATTATAATTTTGGTGCTTTCAAAAAGTGGATAACTGTTACCTGATATTATTAATATCAAATCTGCAACCATTGGTATGGTGGTGGGCAGCAGCACAATAATGAAGAGGTAGCTCTCAAGCCGCTTCCAAGTGTTGGGCTTCAGCACACCATTTCTGGGCCAGAGATTCAGGAAGGTGAGGAACTTCATGTGGAAGTTCAGAAACGTGTGCGGCTCTTCCATGGCTCACGAGGCAATGGCACATTTCAGGATCTCGTGTTGCATGAGCCAAAGACAGAATTTGTTATCGCGTCTTAACTACAGGGAATGTCAGTATCTTGTCGCAAAGCAGTTGAATTATTGATTCGTTAATGGCACTACTTCAAGAGCACTAAGAAAGGCAAGAGAAACACATTGAACAAATTAACAAAGAAGTATAAGAAGCAATAAAAAAGAACTAAGAAACGGGAAAGCACCAGGAACAGACGATATAACCCCGAAGATGATGAAACACATGGGAGAAAAGGGAATAACACAAATAACGAAACTAATAAATGACATAATAAGCAGCGGGGATCAGCGAAAATTGTAGAGGAATCACCTTAACAATATCACACATCTTTTGGAATCTCCTTGAAGCTTCTTGAATCTTCTTGAATCTTGTTGAATTTTCTTGAATCTTTTTTAATCTTCTCGAATCTTCTTAAATATTCTTGAATATTCTTGAACGTTCTTGAATTTTTTGAATCTTCTTGAACTTTCTTGAATTTTCTTGAATTTTCTTAAATCTTCTTGAAAGTTCTTGAATCTTCTTGAACCTTCTTAAATCTTCTTGAACCTTCTTAAATCTTCTGGAATCTTCTTGAATCATCTTGATTCATCAGCTTGCAGTGAACATCCTCTCATTGCTAGTTTTCTTAACGAATGCGGCAAATCTTGTGTTGGGTACAGCAAAATCATTATAAATTCTTAATAACTGCAGCGGTTCTTCTTCTTCTTCGTATATTATTTAGTTTTTGCACACATACTAATACTAATACTAATACTACTAATACATAAGAAAGGGGATAAAAGAATATGCGAAAATTGTAGAGGAATCACACTAATAAGATCACACATCTTTTTGAATCTCCTTGAACCTTCTTGAATCTTGAATCTTGTTGAATCTTCTTGAATTTTTTTAATATTCTTGAATCTTCTCAAAACTTCTTGAATCTTCTTGAACGTTCTTGAATTTTTTTAATCTTCTTGAACCTACTTGAATTCTGCTTGAATTTTCTTGAATCTTCTTGAAAGTTCTTGAAAGTTCTTGAATCTTCTTGAACCTTCTTGAATCTTCTTGAATCATCTTGATTCATCAGCTTGCAATGAACATCCTTTCTTTGCTAGCTTTCTTAAGGAATGCGGCTAATATTGTGTTGGGTACAGCAAAATCATCTTAAATTCTTAATAACTGCAGTAGTTCTTCTTCTACTTCGTATCTTATTTAGTTTTTGCGTTGCAGTTGATAATTTATAAAATTATCTTCGCGAATCTTCTTGAATCTTCTTGAACGTTAACAATGTATGCCTTACACCGAAAGGTAGAAAGGCAAAGGAATAAATAAATAAATAATGGCACTTTAAAGAAATGTGCAGGCTTTCAATAGTATTCATAACAAATATCATCATTTTTCCACGGATCAAAATATATTGTTGCAAGCGAACAAAAATGTATTAATAAATAACTCTATTTGCAAATAGATTGTTAATGCAATTAACAGAAAATAATGCAATACAGGTGTGGGTTAAACAAACATCTGTAAACTTAAAGAATTCTTATTTTGTTAAGGGCTGAAGGGTCTACCATAGAAGGTAATTACTTGATTATGTCATTGTACCTTCCCTTCTTAGTACCTTATTATGACATTGTACCTTCCCTTCTTAGCACCTTATTATGTCATTGCACCTTTCCTTTTTAGCATCATCTTGCATCAAGTTCAGTCTTCAATGATCTGGCCGTTCCTTCTTAATAGCTCCTTTGAGCCACTAATGATGATGCAGATGATATGATATTATCACATTGTACCTTCCCTTCCTAGCACCTTATTATGCCATTGTACCTTCCCTTCTTATCATCATCTTGCATCAAGTTTAGTCTACAATGATTTGGCCGGTCCTTCTTAGGAGCTGCCTTGAACCACTAACGATCTAATGATGATGCAGATGATATGATGATAACGAATTTTTGTTTTGTTAAGACTGAAGGGTCTACCTTAGTAGTTAATTACAGTAGGCCACTTGATTATGTTATTGTACCTTCCCTTCTTAGTACATTATTATGACAGTGTACCCTTCCTGCTTAGCACCTAATTATGCCATTGTACCTTCCCTTCTTAGCATCATCTTGCATCAAGTTTAGTCTTCAATGATCAGGACGGTGCTTCTTAGGAGCTCCCTTGAGCCACTCATCATGATGCAGATAATATGATAATATTATGACATTGTACCTTCCCTTCTTAGCACTTAATTATGCCATTGTACCTTCCCTTCTTAGCATCATCTTGCATCAAGTTTAGTCTTCAATGATCAGGACCGTGCTTCTTAGGAGCTCCCTTGAGCCACTCATCATGATGCAGATAATATGATAATATTATGACATTGTACCTTCCCTTCTTAGCACTTAATTATGCCATTGTACCTTCCCTTCTTAGCATCATCTGGCATCAAGTTTTATCTTCAATGATCTGACCGGTCCTTCTTAGGAGCTCCCTTGAGCCACTAATGATGATGCAGATGATATGATGATATTATGACATTGTACCTTCCCTTTTCAGCATCATCTTGCATCAAGTCTAGTCTTCAATCATCTGGCCGATACAGATGCCGCTTCTTAGGAGCTCCCTTGATCCACTAATGATGATGCAGATGATATGATGATAACGAAGATGATGTGATCATTTCATCAGCGGAAACATAATACAATTGTGTATTTTTGGTTTATTTCAAACCAGATGAATGCTCATTATACCTTCCCTTCTTAGTACCTTATTATAGCATTGTACCTTCCCTTCTTAGCACCTTATTATGCCATTGTACCTTCCCTTCTTAGCATCATCTTGCATCAAGTTTAGTCTTCAATGATTGGCCTGTGTAGATGCGTCTTCTTAGGAGCTCCCTCAAGCCACTAATGATGATGCAGATGATATGATGTTAACGAATTCTTATTTTGTTAAAGGCTGAAGGGTCGACCTTAGTAGGTAATTACAGTAGGCCACTTGATTATGTTATTGTACCTTCCCTTTTTAGTACCTTATTATGACAGTGTACCCTCCCTTCTTAGCACCTAATTATGCCATTGTACCTTCCCTTCTTAGCATCATCTTGCATCAAGTTTAGTCTTCAATGATCTCTCCGGTCCTTCTTAGGAGATCACTTGAGCCACTAATGATGATGCAGATGATATGATGATATTATGACATTGTATCATCCCTTCTTAACACCTTAATATACTATTTTACCTTCCCTTTTCAGCATCATCTTGCACCAAGTTTAGTCTTCAATGATCTGGCCGATGCAGATGCCGCTTCTTAGGAGCTCCCTTGAGCCACTAATGATGATGCAGATGATATGATGATAACGAACAAGATGTGATAATTTCATCGTCGGAAACATAATATAATTGTGTATTTTTCGTTTATTTCAAACCAGATGAATGCTCATTATACCTTCCCTTCTTAGTACCTTATTATGGCATTGTGCCGTCCCTACTTAGCACCATATTATACCATTGTACCTCTCCTTCTTAACATCATCTTGCATCAAGTTTAGTCTTCAGTGATCTGGCCTGTGCAGATGCCTCTTGTTAGGAGCTCCCTCAAGCCACTAATGATGATGCAGATGATATGATGTTAACGACGATGATGTGATAATTTCATCGGCGGAAACATACTAAAATGGTGTGTTTTTAGTTTGTATTAAACCAGACGAATGCTAATTAGCCATAGCAGCAGATATAGTGTGTTTATAAATGAACGAATACAAACACAAGCCTGATCAAAGAATTTACAATTATGGTAAGATAAAAACATTTTTTCTTAACCATTTAAATTACTATTATGTATTGATATATAATCAATTACAAACATGGTGAAGGTAATGATTTTGCGATAATTGCTATAATATGTCGTGATTAAAAAAACCTCTGACGTCCCTCGACCAGTGATCAATCAAATTCCTCCTTTTTTTGCCGACATTGCCAATATGCGATCAATTGCTGGGGAAATCCATCGATTTTTACATGAAGACCTCCAAGTAACCAGAACGGAGTCACGTCTGTCTTGCCTCTTCCCACTTCCTCCTCATCCACCTCCTTTGTACCTACTGTTTCTATTGCAGATTTGCGAACGATACATATCATGTCAGTAGACCGCGTGTGCAATTAGAGGAGACTGGCATTAATTATTATGATCATGCCGGCAATTTACGGTCCGTTCAGAGGGACACCGACAAGGTGACTTAAGTGGCAATTGCGCAACAGAGTAAACATCTAAAAACTCGTGGAGGCGAAGAAGAAGGTGCGCGTCTCTAGTGAGTGTACGCACATATCTGTGTCATGAATGCGGCGGGCTTTCACTAGTAATTTCACTTTACTTAATCAGTAGCACTTTTCCGTCCGCCTCGCTAGCATCCAATGCCAATCGCCGGCTGAGACGAAGCGAGATGGCGCTAAGTAAGTCACTATCCTATTTTTTTCTAATTTTTTGGATCAGTTTTATAAGTTGTGATTTTGAAATGTGTGTGCTGCGATTTCAATAACTGGTGATAGCAGTTATTGAAGATTTCGTGCGAAATTCGATGCGCATCGTCAGGGGAATGGAAACTTGTGCCAATTAACCAACGCAGTGGAGCAACATCTTGATTGATTGCAAGTACAAAATGCTGCAATGTGTTTTGCAATGTAATCGGAAAATTATAAAGTAAAAAAAAACTTCATGACTTGTGACTAGTAAGAGGTATGGAAGTATCCGAAGATTTTGGCATCCAGATATCCAAATGACCAAATAACTGACACCTCGAATAAGCAACCAAATGATCGGATATCGAAGATATCGGATACCCGTAATCTCGTTCTGAAATGTTGGCGGGAATTTTTGATATAAATCAATCGTTCGTAACTGGTGATGCAGGTATCGAAAATTTTCTGGATAACTGAGTAATCTAACCTAACCAAACCTAACTTGTTATCAGCAATAGGCATATAGGTATCCAATATTTCTGAGTATCAAAATATCTAACACATCTAGTTGGTAATATAGGTATAGGTATATAGGTGTAGGTAAATTTTCCGGATAACCGAGTAACCCAACATAACTTTATATCAGCAATAGGCATGTAGGTATCCAAGATTTCCAAGTACGAAAATATCTAACACCTCCAGTTAGTATCCGAAAAATTGGATAACAAGGTAACCAACTTATCGGTTAATCATCGGTTTAGCTTTGCGGAAACAAAATATCCGCAGTCTATAATTTCCAGATTCGAGGGATAGTACACTACCTAGATACGTATAGCCCTAAGCTCTAACGTAATTCATCTGCTATATATCATTATTTTATAGTACTCTTAGTAGTATTAGTTCAGGTAGTGTGTGGTACTTCGTATCCGGATCTGTTATCAGATATCTCCTATCCGAATCCAATATCCGGATCTTTAGATTTCGCATACATTAGGAATTGGAACCTAACTTAACCGGATTTGAGAAGTAGATAAAATAATTAGTTATAAATTAGAGTAAGTAAATTTGTATCACAGAATGCTCATACATAAATTACTGGCTTTATGTAACATAAAGCAGCTATCTTCAACTAGGAATCAGTTTATATTTAGGATTATTTCAATGAAGAAAGATTTTGAATGTTATGATTGAAGGAATTAAATATCAAAAATCTAACTAAAAATCCAAAAAGTTTTAAAAAAGATTAAAAAGATTTGAATATAATGATTGAAGAAATGAGATGTAATACATATAACAAAAGCTCCAACTTGCAATAGAATAATTGAGAATATTGTAACAAAGAAATAATTTTAATGTAATAATTGGAGTAATCAGGTTTAAAAAATAAAAGCTCCAACTTGCAACTGATTGATTAATATTATTGTTATAGAGAAAGAATTTGTATCTTACGACTGAAGCAATGAGATACAAATAGAACCAAAGTTTCTACTTCTATTAGAATATTTAAGATTATTGTTATGATTCAAGAAATTATATATAGAAAAATAATTTCATTGTAATAATTGAAGTAATAAGGTTTAAAAAATAAAAGCTAACTTGTAACTGATTGATTAAGATTATTGTAATTGAGAAAGAATTTGTAACGTACAACTGAAGAAATGAGATGTAAATAAAACCAAAGTTTCAACTTCCATTAGAATATTTAAGATTATTGCAATGAAGAAAGAATGTGAATATTATGATTTGAGGAATTATATCTAAAAAACGAAACAAACGAAACCATCTGATCGTTATGATTTCAGAAATTAGATATAGAAACATAATTTCAATGTAATAATTAGAGTAGTAAGGTTTAAAAAATTAAAGCTAACTTGCAGCCATCTGATTGTTATGATTCAAGAATTAGATATAGAAAAATCAAAAGATCTATTGTAAGAAAGTAATATCTTATTTATAACTGAATAAATGTGATTGATAATTGAAATTATTGCAACGAACATAATAATGTGAAAAAACAAATTAAATCAGCTGATTGTTATGATTAGATTTAGATTTAGATTAGGAATTAGATATAGAAAAATCAAAAGTTTAATTTTTTTCTAACAAAGAAACATTTTTTAACTTATATTATAATTCAATAACACAAAAGTCTACGACTAAAGAAATGAGATGGGAATAAAACCAAAGTTTTAACTTCCATTAAACAAAAAAAAATACATCTGATTGAGATGATTCAAGAAATTAGATATAGAAAAATCATAAAATCTATTGTAATAAAGGAATATCTTATTTACAACTGAAGAAATGTGATTGATAATTGAAATTATTGCAACGAACAAAAAAATGTTAATATAATGATTCAAGGAATTCGATTAAAAAAACAAAATAAATCACCTGATTGTTATGATTCAAGGAATTAGATATAGAAAAATCAAAAGTTCCATTTTATTCTTACTAAGAAACAAATTTTAACTTATAATTCAATAACGTAAAAGTCTAAGACTGAAGAAATGAGATGTAAATAAAACCAAAGTTTCAACTTCCATTAGAATAATTAAGATTTTTGCAATGAAGAAGATATGTAAATATTATGATTTAAGGAATTCTATCTAAAAAACAAAACAATCGAAACTATCTGATTGTTATTATTCAAGAAATTAGATATAGAAAAATCAAGACATCTAATGTAAGAAAGGATTAATAACTTATTTATATGACTGAAGAAATGTAATTCATAATTGAAATTATTGCAATGAACAAAACAATGTTAATATAATGATTCAAGGAATTATATCCAACAAAACAAAAGAAATCACCTGATTTTATGATTCAAGAACTTAGATATAGAAAAATCAAAAGATCTATTGTAATAAAGGAATAATATCTTATTTGTGACTAAAGAAATGAAATTGATAATTGAACTTATTGCAACGATCAAAATAATGTGAATATAATGATTCAAAAAACAAAAGAAATCACTTGATTGTTATGATTCAAGGAAGTAGATATAGAAAACTAAAAACAAAATCTAAACAGCAATATAGAAGAAACCATCTGATTGTTATAATTCAAGAAATTACATATAGAAAAATTAAGAGATATATTGTAATAAAGAAATAATATCTCATTTATGACTGAAGAAATGTGATTGATAATTGCAATCATTGCAACGAACAAACTAATGTGAATATAATGATTCAAGGAATTTGATCCAAAAAAACAAAAGAAATCACCTGATTGTTATGATTCAAGGAAGTAGATACAGAAAAATCAACACAATTCAAGATAAAACAAAATCTAAAAAACAAAACAAAATAAACCATCTGATTGTTGCGATTCAAGAATTTAGATATAGAAAAATCAAAATATCTAATGTAATAAAGGAATAATATCTTATTTATGACTGAAGAAATGTGGTTGATAATTGAAATTATTGTAGCGAACAAAATAATGTGAATATAATGATTCAAGGAATTTTATCCAAATAACAAAAGAAATCACCTGATTGTTATGATTCAAGGAATTAGATACAGAAAAAATAAAAGTTCTATTTTATTCTAACAAAGAAACAATTTTTAACTTATAATTGTAATCAATAACACAAAAGTCTACGACTGAAGAAATGAGATGTTAAAAAAACAAAGTTTTAACTTCCATTAGAACAATTAAAATGATTGTAATCAAGAAAGTAGTGAATATTATGATTTAAGGAATTATATCTAACAAAAACGAAACAAAAGGAACCATTTGATAGTTATGATTCAAGACATTAGATATACAAAAATCAAAAAAACTATTGCAATAGAGAAATAATATCTTACTTATGACTGAAGAAATGTAATTGATAATTGAAATTATTGCAATGATCAAAATAATGTGAATATAATGATTCAAGGAATTAGATCCAAAAAACTAAAGAAATCACCTAATTGTTATGATTCAAGGAATGAGATATAGAAAAATCAAATGTTCAATTTTATTGTAACAAAGAAGAAATGTTTAACTTATAATTATAATTCAATAACACAAAAGTCTACGACTAAAGAAATGAGATGTTAATAAAACCAAAGTTTTAACTTCCATTAGAACAATTAAGATTATTGCAATGAAGAAAGAATGTGAATATTATGATTTTAGGAATTATATCTAAAAAACAAAATAAAAGAAACCATCTGATTGTTATGATTTAAGAAATTAAATATAGAAAAGTCAAAAGATCTATTGTAATAAATAAATAATATCTTATTTATGACCGAAGAAATGTAATTGATAATTGAAATTATTGCAACGAATAAAATAATGTGAATATAATGATTCTAAAAGTTAGATCCAAAAAAACAAAAGAAATCACGTGATTGTTATGATTCAAGGAATTAGATATAGAAAAATCAAAACAAAATCTAAAAAACAAAACGAAAGAAACCATCTCATTATGATTCAGGAAATTAGATATAGAAAAATCAAAAGATCTATTGTAATAAAGGAATAATATATTATTTATGACTGAAGAAATGTAATTGATAATTGAAATTATTGCAACGAACAAAATAATGTGAATATAATGATTCAAAGAATTAGATTCAAAAAAACAAAAGAAATCACGTGATTGTTATTAAGGAATTAGATATAGAAAAATCAAAAGTTCAATTTTATTTTTACAAAGAAACAATTTTTAACTTATAATTTGATAAAACAAAAGTCGCAACTTGCATTAGAATATTTTTGCAAGAAAGAAATATATTGCATGTTATAATTGAAGAAATTGATGTAAAGACAAGTTCCAACTTGCAATAAATAAATTAAGATCATTGAATCTAAGAAATAATTTGAATGCTATGATTGTACGAATTGGATACAAAAACCGAAGCTCGAACATGAAAAAGTTTGGCCTTGGAAAGTAAACGTTAATCGTAATAATGATTTAGATTATTTTTTTATATATTTCGCAAGAGTCAATAACCTTACAGACATTGAAGGTTGTGAGATTGCAAGTTTCAGGATACATTGAGTGGCTACAAAGCAATCAAAAACTTGCTACGCATTATATTTTACAATAACTACCTTTAACGTAACGTTATATGTGCATGGAAGGACTAGTTTCCGGCAAGTTTTTCGAAAATAAATTTTCCGAAAGTGAATTCTTCTAAAGTTATTTGAAAAACCAACTTTGTCAAAGATCAGTTCTTAAAATTATCATTCTTTCGAAAATTATTATTCGTTATTCTATATAATATTTCTTATATATAGTTATTCGAAAACAAACTATTCGAAAGTGAATTTTTCTAAAGACATTTGAAAAACCAACTCTTAGAAACATCTGTTCTTCAAATTATCATTTTTTCGAAATTTTTTTAAATTTATTTTCACTTAAACTTAACAAACTTCCTAGGTTAACTTAAATTGCACAAAGAATAAATCAAATCAAAGAAGAAATTCTTTTCGAAGATTCCTTCTTGAAGAATTTGTTAGCGAAGACTTTACTATCCAAACATTGATTTACGAAGTTGTAGGTTTACTGTAACGAATCGCCTTTGGAATTATGTGTTTATGAGAACAATAATAAATTTTAGATATTGTCTTGATATTGATAATTTTATGATATTTTGGATATTGTTTTGGATATTGATATCTGCAACAATACCATACTTTTATAAACTCTTGATAAGGTAACTTATTGCTATAAAGAGATTTTATAGATGCTTCAAAAAAATGATAGATGAATGATGAAATGATAGGTGCTATAAAAAAAGGTAGATTGCTATAAAAACAATCTTCCGTTAATATTTTGCTTGTTTTTATACATTTAACTACAGCAATATTTTCATAATTTTATAACCTCACGTTAAGTTTATGAGAACAATTATAAATGTTAGATATTGATAATTTTATGGTATTTTAGATATTGTTTTAGATATCTGCAACAATACCATACCTTTATATTAGTTGGATTTTAATTATTATTATGGACATATTACTAAATGGATTTATTATTATTATTATAATTATTATTATAAACTCTAGGTAAGGTAACTTATTGCTATCAAGAGATTTTATCGATGCTTCAAAAAAATTATAAATGAATCATGAAAATGATAGGTGCTATAAAAAATAAGAAGATTGCTATAAAAACAATCTACCGTTAATCCTTTGTTTGCTTTGTACATTTAACTACAGCATTTTTTAATAATTTTATAACTTTGCGTTAAGTTTATGAGAACAATAATAAATGTTAGATATTGTATTGATTTTGATAATTTTATTAAATTTTAGATATTGTTTTAGATATCTGCAACAATACCATACCTTTATATTATTTGGATAATAATAATTATTATGGATATATTATTAAATGGATTTCTTATTATTATTATTATTATAAACTCTAGGTAAGGTAACTTATTGCAATCAAGAGATTTTATAGATGCTTCAAAAAAATCATAAATGAATCATGAAAATGATAGGTGCTATAAAAAAAAGGAAGATTGCTATAAAAACAATCTAGCGTAAATATTTAGTTTGTTTTTGTACAGCAATATTTTCATAATTTTATAACCTCACGTTAAGTTTTATGGCAATCAAAACTGTTGAGTGTTTTGATTACCATAAAAGCAATTTCACCGTTAATACTAGTTTTTTTTTTCAAATTTAACGTGTAATTAATGATACCTTGATGATACCTGATGTACAATTATAAGCACTAAAATTGCGTATTACTACTAATTGATAATTTTAAGTAATATGTCATATGATTGCAGTAATAAATAAAATTTATATTTCCTCTATTGAAAACCTGCCTATTTAAATATGTGTACTTGGCGTAATTGATTTTCCAAACCTATTATTATTATTAGCTCAAAATAATTTGTTGACGTGGAAAAAAATGTCGTCTACTTATAAATTTGACACAAAAAAAAGACAAATATGTATCTTATGGAACAAAATTCACATGTAGTTGGTTTTTTTTAATTCTTCCTGTTTGTATTTTTGAATATATGCATATAACGAAATTATTATCTATGAATCCATCAGTAAGAATTGGCATAAATTACTTCATGGTAAATAGCAACAGAAAAAGTGCGAAACGGGAAGCGTTTCATAGCTTTTAACATTGGAATAATTTATAATTGCATACATAAAGTATACAAATTACCTTATTCATTTATGATTAAATTTAAATTGGAATATTTTCCTGAATACCTGATTTATGCTTTAATTAGTTCCTTTACGGAATTACTTTATGGAATACTAATTTTGTGTTCACAATTCACTCTAATATGTAATATTGACTTTGAATTAAAAATTTAATGCACTAAGCATTAATGTCTATATGCATAGTCGACTCTAGTATCTAGAAGCTACTAAGTTCATTGTGCATATGGCTGTACAAGTAGAAGAAAATGTTGTCATTTTATGAAGATACAAGTAGAAGAAAATGTTATCATTTTATAAAGATACAAGTAGAAGAAAATGTTATCATTTTATAAAGATACAAGTAGAAGAAAATATTATCATTTTATGAAGATACAAGTAGAAGAATATGTTATCATTTTATGAAATAAAGAGCACAAAATTATATAGATAACAATTGTAAAAAAATAAAATTTCGAATGTTTTCAATAATTTAAGGTGTAATAACATAACCTAACATAACCTAACCTTACCAAACTTAATATAACCTTACATAAATGCACCTACATGAACATCATTTTTGACACACCTAACAAGACAACAACACAACACAACAAAAACACAAAACTCAACAAAGCAAAACAAATTGTACAATACCAGTTGCATGAGTTAAATTGGGGAACATATATATTGATATGTGATGATTTAATCATCTAATCAAAACCCATATATTATAAAAACTTACTTATTATAACAACAATGGTAATGGCAATACAATAATGACAATGGTAATTAGTTGGATTAAATTTCATTATCAATCTTAAACAAGTTGATTATGACTAATAAAATAACAATTAATTGCCATGTGGCATACTAACATTTAAGATTATTACTAATTAATGCCGTGTTATTAGCCACATTAACACAAATATTCGTACATTCCTATTTCTCCACTGGTTTACGACTGCCTCGACATAATTCATTAGTCGACTTTCATTTTCTACTTCCGTTAATTGGTTCCGCAAATCAATAAGCGAAGCGATGGTTTACATAACATATGTTTACAGCAAATTCTGGTTTATATTAATGTGCTGTCTCTTATTTTGTTTTCATTCCATGGTCGATCAAATGTGTATTTTCCAGCCACTTTTTTGTAGACCCAATAATTATACGTTTCGCATAATGGAGTTTGAGGAAGAATTTTTTGTTTGGGTGTACGTCAGAGACTGGTTTTATTATTGAATCATAATTATCGTTGCAAATCAGTGCAAATTTTGTTGCATTAAATAGTGAGTAGTAGTAGAAGTATGCAATTATAGGTTGTTTTATTATAGTGGACGTAGCTATTATGTGCTACATAGTAATTTAGTTGGCAGATTTTTTTGTTGCTTTGGAAATTCACCGTTCGGCCATTGATGATGCTATTTTCAAGTTCAAGAGATTTCAGAGGTTCTTAAACTCTTTCAACATTGTCCTCTTCTAAATCTCTCAGAAGTAAATTAGAACTGATGTACAGTCCTATTGATGTATTGTTCAGATGTTTCATTGTAAATATTTTCTACTTGCTTCATCGGAAGATGAACTTCTAGAAAAAGCTGTTCCCAACTCTCGGAATGTCAATGGTTCTAATGGTTATATGGCCAATGGTCAACCAATTCCAATAATATGTTCTTGTGCCCAATCCTAATATTTCTGACATACATTTTTGTTCTAGGTAATGCCGTGGTGGCCAGGAAACCCGATTTTATAGAGGCTACAATCGGAGGGTTCGGAAGATGGCAGTTCCAGATAGTGGTCTGCATGGCACTCCTCAAATTTCCCATAGCTTGGTTCCAGCTGGGGATCATATTTTTGGCACCACCAACAGACCACTGGTGCAGACAGCCTCAAGACTTCAAGATATTGTCCCATACTGAGTGGATTGGAAGAATAACACCGTTAGGAAATGAAAGTAATATTCATGTAAGAAAAATGTGTTATATATAAACCCTAACTTGATCATTTCATTCAAAGATATAAATCAAATATGCTCCGATGCCATTAGCTTGCAATATATTTCTTCTGATGATTACAAGTATCTAAAGATCAATGACAAAAATATTTGTAGCATCAGAATTTGATCCACCTGAAAGTTTAAAATCATCTTATTTTCTAGGAAGCACTGCCACATTGTGCCATGCGGAATATTGAAATTCTTAAGAAGAAGAATCCGGACCTGATTCCTTGCAAATGGGGATTTGATTACAACCGCACAATTATACACTCCAGTGTAATTACAGAGTGGGATTTGGTGTGTGGTAAAGACTATTTGGTTGCTGTAACCCAAATGGTGCTCATGCTAGGAGTACTAGTTGGTAAGTTTGGTAAAAAATGATAAAATCACAGAATAAAGTAATCGGTTGGAGCTTGTGAAATATTAACACTCAAAGAAAAATAACAAATTATCCTTTTTCACAACGACATTTATTTCTCTATATTGAGAAACCTTATAGAGAAATAAAAGTCGTTGTGAAAAAAAAAATTGTTATTTTTCATTAAGCACAGAATAAAATTGAATACTAAACACTTCTTAACCTTCAAACTTAAAATATGTTGCAAAACCATGAAAGTAAGCAACCAAATTATATACTAAACTGTTGTCTTGACTTAAACCATACTTCTTAGCTCTTCTTAAGTGTCAGGGAGCTTAGGTCATAACCTTGAAACTTGATTAAAACTTTACCATTTAGATTTTCTTCTATCCTAGTGTGCTTAGGTCATAACCTTGTAACTTGACTAAAACCAAAAACCATACCTCCTAGGTCATCTTATGTAAACCTTACCTCTTAGGTCTTCTTATGTCTTAGGGTGCTTAGGTCATAACCTTGAAACTTAATTAAAACCTTACCTCTTAGATCTTCTTCTGTCTTAGAGTGCTTAGGTCATAACCTTAAAACTTGATTAAAACATTACCTCTTAGATCTTTTTCTGTCTTAGGGTGCTTAGGTCATAACCTTGGAACTTGACTAAAACCAAAAACCATACCTCTTAGGTCTTCTTATATAAACCTTACCTCTCAGGTCTTCTTATGTTTTAGGGTGCTTAGGTCATAACCTTGAAACTTGATTAAAACCTTATCTATTAGATCTTCTCCTGTCTTAGAGTGCGTAGGTCATAACCTTGAAACTTTACTAAAACCTAACCTCTTAGGTCTTCTTATGTAAACCTTACCTCTTGGTTCTTCTTATATCTTAGGGTGCTTAGGTCATAACATTGAAATTTGATTAAAACCTTACCTCTTAGATCTTCTTTTGTCTTTGAGTGCTTAGGTCATAACCTTAAAACTTGACTAAAACCTTACCTCTTAGGCCTTCTTATGTCTTAGGGTGCATAGACCATAACCTTGAAACTTAAACTCTTACATTTGGTAAAATCTAGAAAATACGCACACAATTATATACCTAAATGTCACTACACATTTCTTTACCTTGATTCTTACAATTCCAATATGCATTAATGTTGCTTTTTACGGCTTGAAAATTAAACTGCAATAATAATCGAATAAACTTAACTCACAATACATATTGTTTAACCTTAAAAAGTTAAACTCCCATATGCTTAACTGGTGACATACATTGATAAATCTTAAACTTAAACTCTACTATACTTAACTATTGCATTAAACTCCAATAATAAATAAATAAACTTAACTCACAATACATATTGTTTAACCTTAAAAAGTTAAACTCCAATATGCTTAACTGGTGACACGCATTGATAAATCTTGAAACTTAAACTCTACTATACCTTACTATTACAACGCATTGTTCGACCTTGAACCTTGAAGCCTTGAACTCCAAAAAGTACGCAACACTATTATATATTTAACTGATACTACACAATGCTTAACCTTAAAATATAAACTTCAATACAAACTCCATTGAAACTTAAATTCCACTATACTTAATTGCAATGCATTGAGTAACATTGAACCTTAAACTCCAAAAAGTTCGCAACACTATTACATATTCAATTGAAACTACACAATACTCAACCTTAAAACGTATACTACAATGCACTTAACTTTTGCTACATTTTGCTTAGCTTTGAAATTTAAACTCCATTATTCTTAACTGTTGCGGCACATTGCTTAATCTTGAATATTAAATCTTGAAACTCTTGATAAATCATTAAACTTAAACTCAACTATACTTAACTATTGCAATGCATTGCGTAACCTCGAACCTTGAACTCCAAAAAGTAGGCAACTCGATTATATATTTAACAGATACTACACAATGCTTAACCTTAAAACGTAAACTTCAATACAAACTCCATTGAATCTTAAACTCCACTATACTTAATTCCAATGCACTGAGTAACCTTGAACCTTGGACTCCAAAAAGTTCGCAACACTATTACATATTCAACTGAAACTACACAATGCTTAACCTTAAACCGTAAACTCCAATGCACTTAACTGTTGCTACATGTTGCTTAACCTTGAAATTTATACTCCATTATTCTTAACTGTTGCGGAACATTGCTTAAACTTGAACATTAAATCTTGAAAATCTTTGTCAATCATGAAACTTAAACTCTACTATACTTAACTATTGCAATGCATTGGGTAACCTTGAACTCCAAAAAGTACGCAACTCTATTATATATTTAACTGATACTATACAATGCTTAACGTTACAACGTAAACTTCAATACTAACTCAATTGAAATTTAAACTCCACCATACTTCATTGCAATGCATTTAGTAACCTAATGTACTTAACTCTAATGTAATTAACTACTGCTATACGTTATGTAACATTAGATTTTAAATTTTAATTGGCCTAACCTTTGCTACATATTGCTTAATCATAAAATTTAATATGTCAAATATACATTAATATTGCTATTTTCTGCTCAAAGTTGAAACTTAAACTTGTATACTTGGTAAACACACTACTTAACCTTGAATTTTAAAATTCAACATACATAAATGTTGCTATTTACTGCTTAACGTTGCATTTAAACGTTTATAGAAGTATTTGGTAGAAAAACTGCATGAAAATTATACTTATTTATCTGTTCATACACATTTCTGAATCCTAAAACTTTAACACAAATACACTTTACTATTGCTACATATTGCTTAACTTAACTCTAACTTAAACTCTAATGTACTTAAATGTTGCTACACATTGCCTAACGTTGAAAATTTCAATAAGATATTCAGGTGTCTTGCGTATCAAAAAGCTTTAATAGTAACGTTACAACTAACGTTTAAACATTAGTAGTAACTTTAGTAGTACTAACTATTTTTGATACCCATTACACTTGATTATAGCAAAAGGCAATGTGATGAAGATTTTCCAATCCAAATTTTACACCAATATACTTAACTATTGCTACATATTGCTTAACCTTAAAACTTAAACTCTAATGTACTTAAATGTTGCTACACATTGCTTAACGTTAAAAATTTCAATAAGATATTCAGGTGTCTTGCGTATCAAAAAACTTTAGTAGTAACCTGTAACCTTACTACTAACGTTTAAACATTAGTAGTAACTAAAGGGTTTTCCAATAAGAGGTGTTATTTTGAATAGCCCGCTATTTCGGTAGATGTCACTTTTGAAGCTGTCATTTCTTGGCATTTGACAAGTAGAAACTACGCCATTAATAAAAATGGTACGATACACGCTTCAACAACGCATTGAAATTATTAAAATTCACTATAAAAATGGTGAAAATTTGGCAGAGACGGTTCGTAAAACTCGAACATTTTTGGGTCATCGTGAAGCACCTTGTCGGACCGCAATACAGAAATTGGTGGAAAAATTCGAGCTGTTGGGACAAGTTAGTGATGAGAAGAATAAAACCCGTGCACGTCGCTCAAGAACAGCCGAGAATATTGCTGCTGTAGCCGAAAGTGTTGAAGAAAACCCAGGTTTGTCCATTCCTCGTCGTTCTTTGGAATTAGGTATTCCACAAACGTCATTACACCGTATTTTGCATAAAGATTTGGGTCTTAAGGCTTATAAAGTCCAGTTAACACAAGAACTCAAGCCGGCCGATCATCAACAACGTCGTGACTTTGCTGATTGGGTCGTTGAAATGCATGAAAATGATCCGGAATTCCATCGAAAAATCATCTTCAGTGATGAGGCCCATTTCCACCTCGGTGGCTTCGTCAACAAGCAAAATTGTCGCATCTGGGGCTCAGAAAACCCAAGAGTTATTGTTGAAAAGCCTCTCTATCCTCAACGTGTGACTGTTTGGTGCGGTTTATGGTCCGGCGGAGTCATTGGACCTTACTTTTTCGAAAATGAGGCTGGCGCAACAGTTACGGTGAATGGATTGCGCTATCAAGAGATGATTAACGATTTTTTATGGCCGGAATTGGATGGTATTGATCTGGACAACGTTCACTTTCAACAAGACGGCGCTACGTGCCACACAAGCAACGAAACCATTGATCTTTTAAGGGAAAAGTTTCCGGACCGTGTTATCTCTCGAAGAGGTGATCACAATTGGCCACCGAGATCTTGTGATTTAACACCTTGCGACTTCTTTCTTTGGGGCCACGTGAAGGAGAAGGTCTACGCCAACAGCCCAGTATCGATTCAAGACCTCAAAGATGGAATTCGTGAGGCTATCGAGGACATACAGCAGCCACTTTGCGATTTAGTTATGGAAAATTTCATGAAAAGGATTTTGTCCTGTAAGCGTGGCCGTGGTGGTCATTTGCTTGATGTTATTTTCCACTATTAACGGCATACCTTCCTCTTTGTAATGAAATAAACATCTGATGATTTATAATAAAAAATGGCATTTTTCTTTGAATATCAAAATAACACCTCTTATTGGAAAACCCTTTATAGTAGTACTAACTCTTTTTGATACGCATTACACTTGATTATTGCAAAAGGCAATGTGATGAAGATTTTCCAATCCAAATTTTCCACCAATATACTTAACTATAGCTACATATTGCTTAACCTTGAAACTTAAACTCTAATGTACTTAAATGTAGCTACACATTGCCTAACGTTGAAAATTTCAATAAGATATTCAGGTGTCTTGCGTATCAAAAACTTCAGTAGTAACGTAACGTTACTGCTAACGATTAAACATCAGTAGTAACTTTAGTAGTACTAACTATCTTTGATACGTATCACACTTGATTATTGCAAAAGGCTTTTATGTGATGAAGATTTTCTATTAATTTAGAAACGTAGAACATAATATTCTTTAGCTTACAATCACATACATTTTTCTCATTTGTCAAAAACTGCTTAGGCTACAATCACATACATTTTTCTCATTTGTCAAAAATTGCTATGACCTCTGAATTTTTCTAAAAGAATGTATTTTCAAGTTCATCAATTAAACAATTAGAGCTGCAAAGGAGGCACAGACAAGTTGACAGACCGAGACCTAAATACTGACTGACAGACATACATCATTTCAAAAACCAAACATCTTTTTCTGAACAAGAAAACTCGAAACGGACATTTCAGCAAAAATATCGATATTTCTAAAAAATTTCACGATTACAGGAGATGTTAGTTACATCAAATTACATCGTATAGTTCAGTTTTTTTTAAATAGATTGATTTTAGTTAGTTTAATTAAAGTTATAAGTGTTTTGTATACGTTTTATGATGCACTTCAATCATTTTTAAACATCCACAGCCATATGCATTGTCGACCCTAGTAGCTACTAAAGCTTAGTAGATACTACAAACGAGAGAAAGTAGAACGTTAGAAAGTACAACACTCAATGTCATTTCTGCAAGAGAAATCACAATCTGATTAGAATTAGTAGATACTAAGCTTTTGTAGCTACTAGGATAGACTATGGACATGGCAGCCATTTTTTTTTAAATTGATGGTAGGTTAATGAGTTTCGTGTGTATGTTTCATGTTGCTTATTCAAGCTCAATGCTTGAACTTTTAATAAACTTGTTTTTAATAAACAAGAGAAAGTAGAAGGTTAGAAAGTGCAACACTCAATGTCAATTCTGCAAGATAAATCACAATCTGATTAACATCTACAAATCTGACAACTACTATGCTTTAGTAGCTATTAGAATAGACTATGAATATGGCAGCCATTTTTTATAAATTGATGGTCGTTTAATGAGTTTCTTTTGTATGTTTTACGTTGCTCATTCAAGCATTAAAAACGAGAGAAAGTAGAACGTTAGAAAGTTCAAGACCCAATGTCATTTCTGCAAGATAAATCACAATCTGATTAGCATTAGTAGCTACTAAGCTTTTGTAGCTACTAGGATAGACTATGCATATAGCAGCCATTTTTCATAAATTGATGGTAGGTTAATGAGTTTCTTGTGTAGTTTAATGTTGCTCATTCAAGGATTAAAAAAGAGAGAAAGTAGAACGTTAGAAAGTAGAACACTCATTGTCACTTCTTAAAATTAAATCATAATCTGATTAAGATCTACTAAGCTTTATTAGCTACTAGTAGCTACTAAGCTTCAGTAGCTACTACGGTAGACTATGCATATAGCAGCATTTTTTTTAAGTGATGAGTTTCTTGTGTGTGTTTTATGTTGCTCTTCAAGCATTTTTGAACATTTTGATTTTATTAAATTGATGAGTTTTTTTGTAAATCTTCAAACTGTTTTGATTCTCTTTTAAATTTTTCTTTCGATCATCTCTTGTTCTTCAAGCGTTTTTAATATTTTTTGTTTCCATCAACTAGCAGATTTTTTTGCTGACTTACTAATCTTATCATCCCTAGGCAATGCAGCATTTGGAGTGATGGCCGATAAACGCGGAAGGAAGCGAACAATAATGGCGTGCATCCTGATGCAATCCGGATGCGGCGTGCTCTCCGCCTGGTCGCCATGGTTTTCACTGTTCCTCTTGTTCCGGTTTCTCATGGCGGTAGCTAACGGTGGCACCATGATAGCCTCGTTCATCATGTGCATGGAGGTAGTTGGCAGCAAATGGAGAACCCTCGTTTCGGTTCTCTACCAAATTCCTTTTGGCCTAGGCACATCCGCCATGGCTGGATTGGCATATTACTGCAGGGACTGGAGAGAGTTGCAGCTTATTCTCTCAACAGCAAGCATCGTATTCGTCTTATACATATGGTGGGTGAGATTTTAGATAATTTCAGATACTGGTTGAAAAAATCAAAAAAATTATTGGTATTGGTTTAATTTTTTGCTTGCCAGCACTAGGAGTGGATGAAAGCGAACCATTCACTGTCCAATTTTCTATTAATAACGCCATTTTTTTATTTTGAAAATTTGGAGAAACATATTTTTTTGATGTAACAAAATAATACTGCAAACATAAAGCCCTAGCAAACTGGAGTATTTGTAGGCAATTCATAGGTAATAGTTTTGGGTAAGTCTGATTGAAGATAAAATGAATGAATATTGATTATTGAATATAGAAAATTACTAGAATTTTGAACTCTTTTTGCTAACAAAAGTTTTTTGGAAATTATTGAATTTCATATTTATACTAATTTGATTGATTCAATTAAACTATGGTAGGAAACCTAACTATGGTTTCTACTAGAATTTTGAACTTTCTTTGCTAAGAAAAGTTTTTTGGCAATTTTTGAATTTCATATTATACTAATTTGATTGCTTCAATTAGGCTATGGTAGGAAACCTAACTATGGTTTCTACTAGAATTTTGAACTTTTTTTGCTAAGAAAAGTTTTTTGACAATTTTTGAATTTAATATTATACAAATTTGATTGCTTCAATTAGGCTATGGTAGGAAACCTAACTATGGTTTCTACTAGAATTTTGAACTTTTTTTGCTAAGAAAAGTTTTTTGGAAATTTTTGAATTTCATATTGTACTAATTTGATTGCTTCAATTAAACTATGGTCGGAAACCATACTTTTGCTAAGAAAAGTTTTTTTGGAAATTAATGAATTACATATTATACTAATTTATCATATAGTTAAATTGAAGCAATCAAATTAGTATAATCAAAAATTTCCAAAAAAACTTTTCTTTGCAAAAAAAGTTCAAAATTCTAGTAGTCTTCTTCTATTAGATTTACCCAAAACTATTAAACTATTACATATGAATTGCCTACAGAGACTCCAATTTACTTGACTCTAACAAATACTTCTAAATGTATAAATTACGTATATGTTACGTTATCAGATTTGCCTTAAGTATATAAATCAATTGAAATTTTTTGTTGCCCAATAGTGTATCAGATGGAGGAGGAGGAGATTGATTGAGTACTCATCATTATTTATTATTATTATTATTATTTTGAACTTCATTTTTCATAACTGCATACAATTCTACTCCCTCAGAGATTCTCTTTGTTGAATAATAACTCATACTGTGAAGTATCAATGGGGCCCATGGGGTGAAGTGCCTGTAATCATCATAATTGGAAGCCTCCACGAGTCGTCAGTACGTTACGTTTAATTTATGTAATTACATGATCGCCAGACAGCAATAACATACATAAAGATCAATAAATGTGTCAGCAGGGCGCTGTTTTTCTGCAATGAGGGAAAATTGGATCCAATTTCTTCTCCCATAGAAAACCAGACGATTGAGTTCCACGATGACATTAATATTTAATTGAAGACCATTAATCAATTATTTTGTGCGAAGGCAGTAATACGGAATGCTCAATAAATATTTACGATGAAGCGAAAGTAATAACTTCTTTAATTGAAATTTAGAATTGCAATAATGTGCAATAAAAATTACATGTTTTGTTTAATCTTTTTAATCAGCAAGGTTTTACATGCACAAGACATTAATTTAGTAGTATAAATTATAATGCAAATGCATGAAATTTCTGAACTTTCGTACGCCTCGTACTTACTTTTTAATTAAAAAAAAGTTAATTAAATTTGCAAAATTTTAATTCTTGATTCTTGACTCTCAGGGCCATTGCTTGATTCTTGATTCATTCAGGCATTTGGATACAATGTCACATAATTTTTGGTACCTTTTTTGGTTTTGCTCTTTCAAATATATAAAACATGAATATATCTATTTAATTCATACACTTTATTAACTAGTTGTACACATTATAGTTTTGAAATTAATAAATTCATGATTTATATTTTGTGCCTGATAAATGGTTATCGACTGAAGTCTTCTTACCATCATATGTTTAAATATTTATTGAAAAGTCCATTCAGGCAACATATTAATTTGTAACTTGGTAATTATCATGATCCAGTAATAAACATTTAATTATTTTTTAGTATTTAGCTCTTTCTAAACATTTGCTCCCAATTTGAAATTTCTGAACTTTAGTACGCCTCGTACTTACTGTTTCATCAAAAAAATAGTTATTTTAAATTTCCAAAATTTTGATTCTTAATTCTTGACTTTTTGAGGCATTGCTTGATTCTTGATTCTTTCAGGCATTTGGATACAATGTCACATAATTTTTGGTAGCTTTTTTTTGTTTTGCCCTTTCAATTACATAATACATGCATATATCTAATTAATTCACACACTTTGTTATCAACTAGTTTTACACATTACAATTTAGAAATTAATAAATCCTTGATTTATATTTTCTGCATGATAAATGGTTATCAACTGAAGTCTTCTAACTATCATATGTTTAATTATTTATTGAAAAGTCCATTCAGCCAACATATTAATTTGTAACTTGGTAATTATCATTATTCAGTAATAAACATTTAATTATTTTTTCTAGTATTTTAGCCCTTTCTTTACGTTTGTTCTCAATTTGAAATTTCTGAACTTTCGTACGTCTCGTACTTACTCTTTGATCAAAACATTGTTATTTTAAATTTCCAAAATTTTGATTTGTAATCCTTGACTTTTTGAGGCATTGCTTGATTCTTGATTCTTTCAGGCATTTATATACGATACCACATAATTTTTGGTACTTTTTTTGGTTTTGCCCTGTCAATTACACAAAACATGAATATATCTATTCAATTGGTACACTTTATTATCAACTACTTTTACACATTACAATTTAGAAATTAATAAATTCATGATTTATATTTCCTGCCTGATAAATGGTTCTCGACTGAAGTCTTCTAACCATCATATGTTTAATTATTTATTGAAAAGTCCATTCAACCAACATATTAATTTGTAACTTGGCAACTATCATGATCCAGTAATAAACATTTAATTATTTTTCTAGTATTTTAGCTCTTTCTAAAGATTTGCTCCCAATTTGAAATTTCTGAACTTTCGTACGCCTCGTACTTACTCTTTGATAAAAAAAATGTTATTTTAAATTTCCAAAATTTTGATTCTTTATTCTTGACTCTCTGGGACATTGCTTGATTCTTGATTCTTTCAGGCATTTGGATACAATGTCACATAATTTTTGCTACCTTTTTTAGGTTTTGCCCATTCAAATATACAAAACATGAATATTTCTATTTAATTGATACCCTTTATTATCAACTAGTTTTACACATTACAATTTAGAAATTAATAAATTCTTGATTCATATTTCCTGCCTGATAAATGGTTGTCGACTGAAGTCTGAAAACCATCATATGTTTAATTATTTATTGAAAAGTCCATTCAGCTAACATATTAATTTGTAACTTGGTAATTATCATGATCCAGTAATAAACATTTAATTTATTTGCTAGTATTTTTGCCCTTTCTTTACATTTGCTCCCAATTTGAAATTTCTGAACTCTTGCACGCCTCGTACTTACTCTTTGATGAAAAAATTTGTTATTTTGAATTTCCAAAATTTTGATTCTTGATTCTTGACTTTTTGAAGCATTGCTTGATTCTTGATTCTTTCAGGCATTGGGATACAATGTTACATAATTTTGCACTAAATATTTTTAAAATTTTGGCAATTGAACGGAATTTTTGCAAACTTGTATGACATTTCTGAATGATCAAAACGTACACATTTAGAGAACATTGAACTTGCAAACTATTGCATCAGCATATTAAATGTTATTAAATTTTAACTTTTTTGCAGGATTGTGCCTGAATCGCCCCGTTGGTTACTTGCTACTGGCAAACGCAAAGAAGCAGCTGTAATTCTTGAGAAAGCAGCAATGTGCAATGGCCTCAATGTCGCCATAGTCAGAGCAAACTTCTTGGCTCTTCAAACTCCAAAGCCAGGCGATAAGCCCAAGTTCTACAACATCTTCCAGACTCCACAGTTAAGAAGCAGAACGATACTTCTCACCATCAACTGGTATTTAATGCATTTCTGATCTAAATATGATACTGATTTTTTGAATTATGATCAAAGCATATTTCATTATAACTTGTAAAAGTAATGTATAAAAATCTTCGATTATCAAAATCTAGTAACATCTAACGAGCAAGACTCTTCACCTCAAGAGATGAATAAAAGTTAGTTAATAATTTTGATACAGGTCCCTTCTTGGGTTAACGTTTTTCGGGTTCTCCCAGTATTTGGGCAGAATAGGAAGCAACATTTACCTAACAGTGGCAATGGCTGGACTGATTGGAATACCTGGTACACTGCTGTGCATCTTAGTACTGAAGTACTTCGGCAGGAGGTGGTCAGTGGCGATGGCTTCGTTCTTCACAGCTGCCTGCTTCTTTGGAATTCTGGCAGTACCAAGTCTTGGACCAGATTGGGAATGGGTTACAATGGTGATCGCAGCTTTAGGAGTTATTGGACTCTCAGTAAGCAACATAATTTCTGATGACAATGAATACAATATTCAAAGAACGATGATTAATTGATTGCAAATGGTATACACTTATCTTAGCGTTTACCGATTTCATTGCTTAGTACTAGCAATGTACTAAGCAATGCACATATGCATTTTGAATCAATTTAATGATGAACTCAAGTTTAAAAATTTCATAATGCTTAAGCAACATAATTTGTGACGACGCTGAATACAATATTCTAAGAACGATGATTAATTGATTGCAAATGGTTTACACTTATCTTAGGGTTTACCGATTTCATTGCTTAGTACTAGCAATGTACTAAGCAATGCACATGTGCATTTTGAATCAATTTAATGATCAACTCAAGTATCATAATTTCATAATGCATAAGCAACATAATTTCTGATGACAATGTATACAATATTCTAAGAACGATGATAAATTGATTGCAAATGGTTTACACTTACCTTAGCGTTTACCGATTTCATTGATTAGTACTAATAATGTACTAAGCAATGCACATGTGCATTTTGAATCAGTTTAATTATGAACTCAGTAAATGAAAATTTTCTTTAGAAATTGACATTATCAATGTTATTTTTATTGTAAGTGTAAGTATATTTATGTTGGTGTTACATTTAAAAAATAGTGGTGGTAGTACTACTTACTGCTACTACTACTAATAGCAGTAGCAATAATTATAATACATGGCAGTATTTGGCAATACAAAATAATAAAAGTATTAGTAATATTAGCAGTTTATAATAGTACTTAGTAGTAAGTAGTTATAATAGTACAATGGTGCAATGGTAATGCTAAAATTTGTATTGGTTTTATTAGAAGTACTAGTAGTTGTACTAATGGCGTGCAATATTGCTTAGTTGCAGTTCTGACAGTCTTGGTTTCGAATTTTGGCCAATATTAAAATGGTTCAAAAATAGTATTACATATTTTTTCTATTAATGCTAGTACTAGTAGTAGTACTAATAGAAACTGTAAAAATACTTAAATAATAGGGGCTATATTGCATTGCTTCGGTTACACACAGTTTTGGTTTCATTTCTTGCTTAGGGCAATATAAAATTGTTCAATTAATCTTGTTCAAGAGAGATAACGATCTTTATTAGGCTATTTATCCTCAGCCTGTCCGCTTCGAAAACTGTTAGATTTTTAAAAGCTTTTAATTTCTAGGTGTCATCTCCAGCTATTGGTCCTCAGCCTTTCCGCTTCCAAAACTATTAGATTTCTAAAACCTTTTAATTTCTAGGTGTCATCTCCAGCTATTGGTCCTCAGCCTTTCCGCTTCCAAAACTGTTAGATTTCTAAAAGCTTTTAATTTCTAGGTATCATCTCCAGCACTATATCTGCTAACTGGAGAGCTGTACCCTACAGTTTTGCGTAATGTAGGTCTAGGCTGGACAGTGATGTTCTGCAGAATAGGGTCAATGATCTCACCATTCGTTATCTCGCTCCATAGCTGGCTTCCATTAACTATCTTTGGAGTGCTATCCATAGCACAAGGGCTACTTATCCTTCCACTTCCTGAATCAAGCGATTTGTTACCAGAGACCATCAATGATATTGAAATGGCGTAAGTTATAAGAAGCAGTTTTCAGTAACTAGAATATACAGAGTTGAGCTTTGCTCCTTCATGGAAAGAATTGATTAACGCTTCTATACAGGGTGATTCTTTAATATTGCGAAAAACTTTAAGAAACGATTCCTTGTCCAGTAGGTTGACATACGTCAAATTTGACGTATCACTTAATAAAACTGTTTAGCCTTAAAATGTATAACTCCACAAGCAGTGAAATGTGCGACATGCACTTTGTTTATGGCCTTGCACACGGAAATGCATTAACAGCTAGGCGACTTTATGAAGAACGTTATTTGATGTTAACTATGCATTTAAGCATAGTTATACATTTTAAGACTAAACAGTTTTATTCAGTAATACGTCAAATTTGACGTATGTCAACCTACTTTATATAAAAGACCCCTTTTATTTCTTGACAAGGAATCGTTTCTTAAAGTTTTTCGCAATATTAAATAATCACCCTGTATAGTAAAAGTTCTGCATACATCGATTACCATATTCGATTACCCCAATTTATTATTATAATCGATTCTTGAAATCGATTATTTTATTATTTTTGTAATATAAATTAATAATCTACAGCTACAAATCCAAAACAAGATATATTTATTTCGAGAATATTTATTTCTAGAGTAATTTGTTCTTATGCTTATAATATAAATCTATTTTCTCTATTTGTTATTACAGTTGACTCTTTTGCTGATTTCTTATAATTTATTATTAAATGCAGAATAATATATCGATTTTGACCTCCAATAGAAATCAATTATTACAATCAATTTTTACATTTAAGCTTTGTAATCGGCACTTATAATTCGTTTCCAATTCTTAGATATTAAATAATAATCGATTCTTATTCTTACATAATTGACTTGTAATACATATCTCCACATCGTAACAACATCCAAAACAACATATTGTTATTTCGAGAATATTGATTTCTAGAGTAATTTATTCTTTTGCTTATAATATAAATATATTTTTTCAATCTGTTATTACAGTTGACTCCCTTGCTGATTTATTATAATTTATGATTAAATGTCGAATAATATATCGATTTTTATCTCCAATAGAAATCTATTATTAAAATCGATTTTCATATTTAAGCTTTGTAATCGGCACTTATAATATGTTTCGAATCTTAGATATGAAATAATAATCGATTCTTATTCTATTGAATAATTCAATAATTCTATTAATTTGTAATACATATCTCCATTATTATAAAAACAATCCTACTGCTCGTACAACAATTATTTTTATCGATAATATTAAAATTGATTATTGCAATCGATTCTTATAATGTATAATATATATATAATGTTTCAGAACTTTGGTTACTACAGAAGATCTTGTTAATGGAAATTATTTACAAATTTCCAAAACCGATGGTGAAGTACCCTCAGGAGGATTGTAGATTTGAACACCATTCACTATCTATTACCGCCAAAGTTGGTAGGGTATGGTGGCATTTTTGTTGGTACTCTTGAATAAGAAATTGGCGAAAACCAAATGGTTATTTTCAATTTGAGGTCAATTTTTTTTAATACTTGATCCGTAGATATTGGATACATTTGTATATATGTGTCTACTAAATAAAAAAAAATCTATGAAACAAAAACCAAAAAAATTGACAGTTGACAATTTGTAGAACAAAATAGCACAAAAAATTGCCTAGTAAATATCACAACAATTACAAATTGGATAATATATTATTACTTTAATTGCAGAATAGTATGTTACTGGCAACAGTGCCAGACATCTAAAATCATAACCTAAAATTGAAAGCAACGTAACCATATTTTTCCAAATCTTTGACGTTTCTTATAATACATGCATGCAACTTAACAAACCATATCGTAACCAACTTTGGTGCGCATAGATCGTGAACAGTGTTTAGTTAGATATTTATGGTAAGTTTTGCTCATTACTGAATAATAGTCTGTCTTAATCGATTGCACACATTAATATTTTAATACAGTTGTGTTCAATTATCAAGAATTGCCAATAATTAAAATTTATAATTATTATTTGTTGTTTGTTAAAATTCTCTCTGGTATCGTCTTGTATTTATTTATTTATTATTCCCTACTAGTTTCGGGTTAATATATTCAGCTATCATCAGGTGTTTTTTTGTAAATTAAATTATATCTTCAAGATTATAATTGACTTTTTTTGTCATATCATGTATAACAACTAGTTTACCAAAAAAAAGCATATTTTTTTATGATTTGAATATAATTCTAGCTTGAAGTTTGTATTATAGTTGGTTTGATATTATATGGGTTGTAACTTATAAACTTATAATAAGCTCTTTAAATTTTTTAAACCTACAATTTGGTTCAATAAAATGTCGTGCACAAATTGGATACCACCTCCGAGGACAAGTGGAGACTCTTTTCGACCTTTTGGGATCTCATCAGTCTAGTGAAGTCCCGAGTGGTGAAGCGGTATCAGTAGTAATTGATTTGGCCACGAGATGACATCAATATGCTTCTCTCATGTTTCTACAATGTACTGTTAATTGCTTAATTTTGTGTTTTTTTTGATTATAATATTCTCTTATCCAATGGTTATATAATCGCAGCCTATCTTTGAAATCAAACTACAAACTAAAATTATTCAAATTTTAAGTTTTATAATTTCCTGTACAAAAATTTAATTTTCAGATTTGGTTATTGAGCTAAGGAGAAGTAATCTGGAATACCCAACGCCTTGATAACTGCACCAGTTCAATTGTGATAAAATTCTTACATAGTATAATTATTTGTCCTACATTAACTTAATTATAATGGATTACTATGATTTATTTGTAACGCCAATTTTTTTTTTTTAATATTGATTATCTGTTGTTGCTTTTTTACTATTTAAGTTTCTGTTTTAATAAATGAAATCGTTACTATATTACTGATTTACAATACTGTGGATATATGTATTGAAAACTATCCATTACTTTTGGCATAAGTCTGGTTTGGTTTCTCTAATTCATATTATTAAAAGTAGCCACGAAGCTTTTTGCTTCGATTTCCAGCTGCTGTTATTATTATCAGAACCACATATTTTTGCAAGGATACAGACTGATTGTACCAATTGTACCAAAATTTGATTATGTGGTGTTATGGCAAAAACATATATTCAAATTATATGTTGCATATACAGGGTGGTCACTTTCCGACGCCCACCATTAGGATGCCATTACTTTTGGCATAAGTCTGGTTTGGTTTCTCTAACTCATATTACTAAAAGTAGCCACTAAACTTTTTGCTTCGATTTCCAACGGCTCTTATTATTATCAGAACCACATATTTGTGCAAGGATACAGACTTATTGTACTAATTGTACCAAAATTTGATTATGAGGTGTTATGGCAAAAACATATATTCAAATTATATGTTGCATATACAGGTGGTCACTTTTCCGACGACCACCTTTAGGGTCTATTAAACGGAAATATATATTGAGTTGGACAAATGGGGGAAAAGTTTCTTAATTTCATGCCTTTTAATATTCTGAAAAGAAATCTGAAAAGGATATCTTGCATAGTTCCTGAAATATCGCTGAAAAACTGAAAAAGTGCAACTTCCTTTTCCTTTTATAACTTTTTTAGTTTAGAAGAAAATTTTACGAAACTTGGCACTCTTACATTTTTCGACGATTTTATTTTTGTTTACCAAAATATACGTTTTCGACTGAATCAAATCTCGACTAAATTTCGTAGTTTGAAATGAGCCATTTCTACTGTTTGTGGTGTTCTAATTTTCTTTTGATTTTGGAATTCAGGAATTAGTTGTAGAAATTGTAAGTGATTTTTAAAAGCCTGTATACGAGCTTTCTGATGACTATGCCAAACATTTTCTGCGCCAACTAGATGCCCAAATTTTCATAGTCAACTTTTGATTTTCTTATGGCCACCATATTGGATTTATATAACTATCATAACTATCACTTTATTTAATACTATCGGATTTCGTTACATTATATAGAAAGGCACAAAAATGAGAAACTTTCATCCCATTTGATCAACTTTGTACATATTTTTTTGTAAATGTGGATTTGACCCTATGGAGTTGCTAAGAAGTCACATCAGCTCCAGTTTTAGTTAATAAACTAAATTAAAAATTTAGTTAAAAAATAACATACTAAAATCATTAATGATTAATAATTTTTATTGCCACAAATAGCCCCAATAAATCGATTAACGTTATTTACTCTATTTATTTTAATTTTTATTATATATAATATATTAAATTATTATTCTTTTAAATACCAAAATAATTTTTTTAACTTAAAAAAAAACTAATAAATTTAATTGAAAATAGGCATATCATTGAGAACTAAATTACGGACTTGGAGCGGCTACTAAGGGTAATGTACACCCATGACCCATGACTAAAGCACGGACTATATGCAAAATGCATGTTCTGAATTAATGATATGACTACTGAAATTTCAATAGATCTACACCAATCATAAAGAAATAAAACGAATTAACCAATTTTATTTTGCATATGATGCATATTTTATGTATTCAATGCATATTTTATCAATAATTGCATATTTGGTGATATAATTGGATATTTATAACCGAATTTATTTATTTTTACTAAAAAAATTTTACTAAACAAATGTTATAATATATCTTAAGGATTTCATAAATGTTTTATTTTAATAAATTAATAGAGTGATTTTCAAAATATCTTGTTTTGAAATTTTTGTTCGATCGCCATTTTGGTATTTGATAAAATAGAAAATAATCTTAAATACAAATGTTTTAGAGAACCGATAGGGCATGCTGAACGTTTTTGTATATTTTAAATATTTCTTAAAATAAGGGAGTAACGACGCTTTTTCGAAAAACAAAAGAACGCCAATGACTATGAACTTAGGCTCCAATTCAAAAATTGGAGAGACTTAACTAAGAAAAGTTGTTTGTTTCAATGAGTTCTAACTGCCATTTTCGGGTGTAACAACTTAGTATTAACACCCTGTATACCTGACTATTTCATAATAGCTGACTACCTCCGTTTCAGAGAGGGTTTATGATCAGCCAGAGTCGGTACTTAACCCCTCCGCAAGAAGCCCTGGCGCGCTGCCGCCCGGGAAAGTGTTAAAGACCAAAGGGCCTCTTTGAAAGCAGAAAACGCACCTCGCATTAGTTCCCGCATCAGACAGAATGATGCATCAATAATCGAACACCACACACAATAATACTAATAATAATAGTATGAAGTACCACGTATGCATAAACAACCCTCGAAGCACAGCCCAACTAAAGCAATTGGCCATTGGCCTAACTTTTCCTCCCAACCACCACACCAAGCATAAAACTGCGCACCTGTAGTTAACCTACAGATAGGTCGTACTGAGATGATCTCTGATACACGATTCAACAGAGTGGTCTTACTTACTCATTCTTGCATTGCAAGAAAAGCATATGCATTCTATGTCTAAACACTAGCCATAAAAGATATTATGTTTTTAAGTAGCATGAAAGCTACTTAAGCTCATAAAGCAATTGGCCATTGGCCTAACTTTTCCTCCCAACCACCACACCGAGCATAAAACTGCGCACCTATACTTAACCCACAGATAGGCCGTACTGAGAAGATCTCTGTCTTACGCATGAACAGAGATGTCTTACTTGCTCATTTTCGCATTGCATGAAAAGCATATGCCATCTATGTCTGAAGACTAGCGATAAATCCCGCATCAGCAAGAATGAAGCTAAAATAACCGAACACCACATACAATAATACCAACAACAACAGTATGGAGTACCACCTACGTGTACGCAACCCTCGAAAGAGGCCCAAGTATACAAATACATGCGCATTCTTGACCTTTGCAGGAGCAAATGAAACCCGCGCATACTACTCACCAGTGTTGACCCATCGATCCTAATACTTTCCCAACGACAGCACTGTATATACCTGACTCTCTCGTAATAGCTGACTACCTCCGTTTCAGAGAGGGTTTATGATCAGCCAGAGTCGATACTTAACCCCTCCGCAAGAAGCCCTGTCGCGCTGCCGCCCGGGAAAGTGTTAAAGACCAAAGGGTCTCTTTGAAAGCAACAAACGCACCTCGCATTAGTACCCGCATCAGCCAGAATGATGCAACAATAACCAAACACCTCATACAATAATACCTACAACAACAGTATGGAGTACCACCTACGTGTACGCAACCCTCGAAGGAGGCCCAAGTATACAAACACATGCGCATTCTTGACCTTTGCAGGTGCAAATGAAACCCGCGCATACTACTCACCAGTGTTGACCCATCGATCCTAATACTTTCCCAACGACAGCACTGTATATACCTGACTCTCTCGTAATAGCTGACTACCTCCGTTTCAGAGAGGGTTTATGATCAGCCAGAGTCGGTACTTAACCCCTCCGCAAGAAGCCCTGGCGCGCTGCCGCCCGAGAAAGTGTTAAAGACCAAAGGGCCTCTTTGAAAGCAGAAAACTCACGTTGCATTAGTTCCCGCATCAGCCAGAATGATGCAACAATAACCGAACACCTCATACAATAATACCTACAACAACAGTATGGAGTACCACCTAAGTGTACGCAACCCTCGAAGGACGGCCCAAGTATACAAACACATGCGCATTCTTGACCTTTGCAGGTGCAAATGAAACCCACGCATACTACTCACCAGTGTTGACCCATCGATCCTAATACTTTCCCAACGACAGCACTGTATATACCTGACCCTTTCGTAATAGCTGACTACCTCCGTTTCAGAGAGGTTTTATGATCAGCCAGAGTCGGTACTTAACCCCTCCGCAAGAAGCCCTGGCGCGCTGCCGCCCGAGAAAGTGTTAAAGACCAAAGGGCCTCTTTGAAAGCAGAAAACGCACCTTGCATTAGTTCCCGCATCAGCCAGAATGATGCATCAATAACCGAACACCACACACAATAATTCCAACAACAACAGTATGGAGTACCACCTACGTGTACGCAACCCTCGAAAGACGGCCCAAGTATACAAACACATGCGCATTCTTGACCTTGAGCAGAACACGCACCTCGCATTAGTTCCCGCATCAGACAGAATGATGCATCAATAACCGAACACCACACACAATAATACCAACAACTACAGTATGGAGTACCACATACGTCTATGCAACCCTCAAAGGACGGCCCAGGTACATGGACACATTCGCATTCTTGACCTTGAGCAGAACACGCACCTCGCATTAGTTCCCGCATCAGACAGAATGATGCATCAATAATCGAACACCACACACAATAATACGAACAACAGTATGGAGTGCCACATACCTCTACGCAACCCTCAAAGGACGGCCTAGGTACATAGACACATTCGCATTCTTGACCTTGAGCAGAACACGCAGCTCGCATTAGTTCCCGCATCAGACAGAATGATGCATCAATAATCGAACACCACACACAATAATACTAACAACAGTATGGAGTGCTACATACGTCTACGCAACCCTCAAAAAACGGCCCAGGTACATGGACACATTCGCATTCTTGACCTTGAGCAGAACACGCACCTCGCATTAGTTCCCGCATCAGACAGAATGATGCATCAATAATCGAACACCTCACACAATAATACCAACAACAACAGTATGGAGTGCCACATACGTCTACGCAACCCTCAAAGGACGGCCCAGGTACATGGACACAGTCGCATTCTTGACCTTGAGCAGAACACGCACCTCGCATTAGTACCCGCATCAGACAGAATGATGCATCAATAATCGAACACCACACACAATAATACTAACAACAGTATGGAGTGCCACATATGTCTACGCAACCCTCAAAGGACGGCCCAGGTACATGGACACATTCGCATTCTTGACCTTGAGCAGAACACGCACCTCGCATTAGTACCCGCATCAGACAGAATGATGCATCAATAATCGAACACCACACACAATAATACTAACAACAGAATGGAGTGCCACATACGTCTACGCAACCCTCAAAGGACGGCCCAGGTACATGGACACATTCGCATTCTTGACCTTGAGCAAAACACGCACCTCGCATTAGTACCCGCATCAGACAGAATGATGCATCAATAATCGAACATTACACACAATAATACTAACAACAGTATGGAGTGCCACATACGTCTACGCAACCCTCAAAGGACGGCCCAGGTACATGGACACATTCGCATTCTTGACCTTGAGCAGAACACGCACCTCGCATTAGTACCCGCATCAGACAGAATGATGCATCAATAATCGAACACCACACACAATAATACTAACAACAGTATGGAGTGCCACATACGTCTACGCAACCCTCAAAGGACGGCCCAGGTACATGGACACATTCGCATTCTTGACCTTGAGCAGAACACGCACCTCGCATTAGTACCCGCATCAGACAGAATGAAGCATCAATAATCGAACACCACACACAATAATACCAACAACAACAGTATGGAGTACCACCTACGTGTACGCAACCCTCGAAGGACGGCCCAAGTATACAAACACATGCGCATTCTTGACCTTTGCAGGTGCAAATGAAACCCGCGCATACTACTCACCAGTGTTGACCCATCGATCCTAATACTTTCCCAACGACAGCACTGTATATACCTGACTCTCTCGTAATAGCTGACTACCTCCGTTTCAGAGAGGGTTTATGATCAGCCAGAGTCGATACTTAACCCCTCCGCAAGAAGCCCTGTCGCGCTGCCGCCCGGGAAAGTGTTAAAGACCAAAGGGTCTCTTTGAAAGCAACAAACGCACCTCGCATTAGTACCCGCATCAGCCAGAATGATGCAACAATAACCGAACACCTCATACAATAATACCTACAACAGCAGTGTGGAGTACCACCTACGTGTACGCAACCCTCAAAGGACGGCCCAGGTACATGGACACATTCGCATTCTTGACCTTGAGCAGAACACGCACCTCGCATTAGTTCCCGCATCAGACAGAATGATGCATCAATAATCGAACACCACACACAATAATACCAACAACAACAGTATGGAGTGCCACATACGTCTACGCAACCCTCAAAGGACGGCCCAGGTACATGGACACATTCGCATTCTTGACCTTGAGCAGAACACGCACCTCGCATTAGTTCCCGCATCAGACAGAATGATGCATCAATAATCGAACACCACACACAATAATACCAACAACAACAGTATGGAGTGCCACATACGTCTACGCAACCCTCAAAGGACGGCCCAGGTACATGGACACATTCGCATTCTTGACCTTGAGCAGAACACGCACCTCGCATTAGTACCCGCATCAGACAGAATGATGCATCAATAATCGAACACCACACACAATAATACTAACAACAGTATGGAGTGCCACATACGTCTACGCAACCCTCAAAGGACGGCCCAGGTACAAGGACACATTCGCATTCTTGACCTTGAGCAGAACACGCACCTCGCATTAGTTCCCGCATCAGACAGAATGATGCATCAATAATCGAACACCTCATACAATAATACCTACAACAACAGTATGGAGTACCACCTACGTGTACGCAACCCTCGAAGGACGGCCCAAGTATACAAACACATGCGCATTCTTGACCTTTGCAGGTGCAAATGAAACCCGCGCATACTACTCACCAGTGTTGACCCATCGATCCTAATACTTTCCCAACGACAGCACTGTATATACCTGACTCTCTCGTAATAGCTGACTACCTCCGTTTCAGAGAGGGTTTATGATCAGCCAGAGTCGATACTTAACCCCTCCGCAAGAAGCCCTGTCGCGCTGCCGCCCGGGAAAGTGTTAAAGACCAAAGGGTCTCTTTGAAAGCAACAAACGCACCTCGCATTAGTACCCGCATCAGCCAGAATGATGCAACAATAACCGAACACCTCATACAATAATACCTACAACAGCAGTGTGGAGTACCACCTACGTGTACGCAACCCTCAAAGGACGGCCCAGGTACATGGACACATTCGCATTCTTGACCTTGAGCAGAACACGCACCTCGCATTAGTTCCCGCATCAGACAGAATGATGCATCAATAATCGAACACCACACACAATAATACCAACAACAACAGTATGGAGTGCCACATACGTCTACGCAACCCTCAAAGGACGGCCCAGGTACATGGACACATTCGCATTCTTGACCTTGAGCAGAACACGCACCTCGCATTAGTTCCCGCATCAGACAGAATGATGCATCAATAATCGAACACCACACACAATAATACCAACAACAACAGTATGGAGTGCCACATACGTCTACGCAACCCTCAAAGGACGGCCCAGGTACATGGACACATTCGCATTCTTGACCTTGAGCAGAACACGCACCTCGCATTAGTTCCCGCATCAGACAGAATGATGCATCAATAATCGAACACCACACACAATAATACCAACAACAACAGTATGGAGTGCCACATACGTCTACGCAACCCTCAAAGGACGGCCCAGGTACATGGACACATTCGCATTCTTGACCTTGAGCAGAACACGCACCTCGCATTAGTTCCCGCATCAGACAGAACGATGCATCAATAATCGAACACCACACACAATAATACCAACATCAACACTATGGAGTACCACCTACGTCTACGCAACCCTCAAAGGACGGCCCAGGTACATGGACACATTCGCATTCTTGACCTTGAGCAGAACACGCACCTCGCATTAGTTCCCGCATCAGACAGAATGATGCATCAATAATCGAACACCACACACAATAATACCAACAACAACAGTATGGAGTGCCACATACGTCTACGCAACCCTCAAAGGACGGCCCAGGTACATGGACACATTCGCATTCTTGACCTTGAGCAGAACACGCACCTCGCATTAGTTCCCGCATCAGACAGAATGATGCATCAATAATCGAACACCACACACAATAATACCAACAACAACAGTATGGAGTGCCACATACGTCTACGCAACCCTCAAAGGACGGCCCAGGTACATGGACACATTCGCATTCTTGACCTTGAGCAGAACACGCACCTCGCATTAGTTCCCGCATCAGACAGAATGATGCATCAATAATCGAACACCACACACAATAATACCAACAACAACAGTATGGAGTGCCACATACGTCTACGCAACCCTCAAAGGACGGCCCAGGTACATGGACACATTCGCATTCTTGACCTTGAGCAGAACACGCACCTCGCATTAGTTCCCGCATCAGACAGAATGATGCATCAATAATCGAACACCACACACAATAATACTAACAACAGTATGGAGTGCCACATACGTCTACGCAATCCTCAAAGGACGGCCCAGGTACATGGACACATTCGCATTCTTGACCTTGAGCAGAAGACGCACCTCGCATTAGTTCCCGCATCAGACAGAATGATGCATCAATAATCGAACACCACACACAATAATACCAACAACAACAGTATAGAGTGCCACATACGTCTACGCAACCCTCAATGGACGGCCCAGGTACATGGACACATTCGCATTCTTGACCTTGAGCAGAACACGCACCTCGCATTAGTACCCGCATCAGACAGAATTATGCATCAATAATCGAACACCACACACAATAATACCAACATCAACACTATGGAGTACCACCTACGTCTACGCAACCCTCAAAGGACGGCCCAGGTACATGGACACATTCGCATTCTTGACCTTGAGCAGAACACGCACCTCGCATTAGTACCCGCATCAGACAGAATGATGCATCAATAATCGAACACCACACACAATAATACCAACATCAACACTATGGAGTACCACCTACGTCTACGCAACCCTCAAAGGACGGCCCAGGTACATGGACACATTCGCATTCTTGACCTTGAGCAGAACACGCACCTCGCATTAGTACCCGCATCAGACAGAATGATGCATCAATAACCGAACACCTTGGATTTTTTATTTCAATTAGGAGTCGCCATTTTTGGCCTGGTAATAAAACGTAAATCACCCGGTATATATCTGTAATATAAATAAAGCATTTTTAATTTTTAAATGTGATTTTAATTAAATATATTTGCATATATTGGCATATATTTGAAATGTTGGTGCATGTTTTTTAAATTTTGCGTGCATATATATGCGCATATTTTCGTCTTTTTTCGTGCATATTTGTCCGTGCTTTACCCATGACCCATGACCCATGACCACATGACCCATTCTCATAAAAATCTTTTATATTTCCCCACTCCCCATTAGGAACCTTGAATCATCATATCTTCATCCATCAAACTAACCGAAATGATGACCCAATCCAACCTATAGATGGGATTGAAGCGGCTACGAAGGGTAATGTACACCCATGACCCATGACCCATGACCACATGACCCATTCTCATCGAAATCTTTTCTATTTCCCCCCCATCCCATTATGAACCTTGAATCATCATATCTTCATCCATCAAACTAACCGAGATTATGACCCAATCCCATCTATAGGTTCACTAGGTTTAACAAATTGTTGGTTGCAATTTTTTTATTTCTATAACACATGCTACATATAATAAGTAATTTAAATCTCACTAAGTGCAATAGAAATGATAATTATTAGAAATGCAAGTAATACAATATTAGGAGGCAGAAATGCCTACTCTGTCTTCTCGCTCTTCTCTTCAAGAAACTTCAAAAGACTTCTCTCTCTTTCTACAAATTAGGCATTCTCTTTCTGAGTACCAACGCGCTGAAGTAAATACTTAGTATGTCGATTCTCAAACTCTCATTTTCATTGCCTAAATATTGAAATCTCTAAAATGTCCATTAAAATCTTCTAAATTTGCGAAATATCCCTATTTTAACGTTCTTCGGGGATTCAAAATACTTCACTCTCTCTTACAAATTAGGTATTCTCTTCCTGAATACCTACGAGCTCAAGTAAATACTTAGTTAATTCTCAAACTCTCATTCTCATTGCTTAAATATTGAAACCTCTAGAATATCCATCAAAATCTTCTAAATTTGCTAAATTTCCCTATTTTAACGTTCCTCAGATAATAAAACTTCAAAAGACTTCTCTCTCTCTCTCTCTCTCTACAAATTAGGCATTCCCTTCTGAGTACCAACGAGCTGAAGTAAATATTTAGTATGTCGATTCTTAACCTCTCATTCTCATTGCCAAAATATTAAAATCTGTAGAATGTCTATCAAATTCTTCTAAATTTGATAAATTTCCCTATTTTAACGTTCCTCAGGGATTCAAAAGACTTCACTCTCTCTTTACCAATTAGGTATTCCCTTTTTGAATACCAACGAGCTGAAGTAAATACTTAGTATGTCAATTCTCAAACTCTCATTCTCATTGCTTAAATATTGAAATCTCTAGAATATCCATCAAAATCTTCTAAATTTGCTAAATTTCCCTATTTTAACGTTCCTCAGATAATAAAACTTCTATAGACTTATCTCTTTTACAAATTAGGCATTCCCTTTCTGAGTACCAACGAGCTAAAGTAAATATAGTATATCGATTCTCTAACTCTCATTCTCATTGCTTAAATATTGAAATCTCCAGAATATCCCTCAAAATCTTCAGAATTTGCAAAATTTCCCTATTTTAACGTTCCTCAGGGATTCAAAAGACGTCACTCTCTCTTTACAAATTACGTATTCTCTTTCTGAGTACCAACGAGCTGAAGTAAATACTAAGTATGTCAATTCTCAAACTCTCATGCTCATTGCTTAAATATTGAAATATCTAGAATATCCATTAAAATCTTCTAAATTTGCTAAATTTCCCTATTTTAACATTCCTCAGATAATAAAACTTCAAAAGACTTCTCTCATCCTCTACAAATTAGGCATTCCTTTTCTGAGTACCAACGAGCTGAAGTAAATACTTAGTATGTCGATTATCAAACTCTCATTTTCATTGCCTAAATATTTAAATCTCTAGAATGTCCACCAAAATCTTCTGAATTTGCTAAATTTCCCTATTTTAACGTTCCTCAGGGATTCAAAAGACTTCACTCTCTCTTTACAAATTAGGCCGTCACTTTCTGAGTACCAACGAGGTGAAGTATATACTTAGTATGTCAATTCTTAAATTCTCATTATCATTGCCTAAATATTGAAATCTCTATAATGTCCATCAAAATCGTTTAAATTTGCTAAATATTTTAGAGTTCTTCCAGTTGTGCAAGTGGATGAAAAGGTTTAACAACGGAACATGTTCGTTTTTGCCCAATCTAAGAAACACGTAGGAACAGTTTTGTGTGAAAGACTACATAAACGAATTTGAAATAATTTGTAGATAATTTGAAATTGAATCTCAGCAATTAATCGTTTCCAGTCTGCCAGTATTTTCTGCGTGGTATAAAGATGAAGTGCTTACTGTGCCATATTTTTTGTTTAATTTCTACTACAACCCATAATTTGCTTATAGGTGTTCGTCTAATGTTTGACTCAACATTGTTAGATAAGAGGACGCGGTTTGCATGACCTGAAACAGAAAAAGATGAATTTTGGCATAAGCCTGGTTTGGTTCCTCCAAACTCACGTTACTGAAAGTAGCCACAGAGATAACGCTGAAGCTTTTTGCTTCGAGTTCCAACTGCTTGTTCGCTCTCATTATTATCAGAACCACATATTTCTGCAACGCTACAGGCTGATTGTACCATGCAGTCGAGTATATGTATTCAGAAATAGTGGTGGACTGGAAATAAGAATGATATAGCTAATTCAACAATTTTGCTCAAACAATGCGACAATTTTGGGCGAGGATTTTGAGCCAATTCTATGTATAAATATAATACCTTATTTATCAAATGTTGACCAGCCAAACAAGGCAATAAGAGATTAATGCACCATAAGATTATATGAAGAAGTGTTTTCGGGTTGTGTGCTACTAATAACTGCAGTCCGACTATACTTATGACAACAGATACGTAGGTTATGTATAATAGATGTATTAAAGCAAAACACTGATTTAGCATGTTTGTAATCCTAAAAATTAAATTTTCAGTATGGCATGCAACTGGATCACAGCATATATTTACTTGATGATGTGTAAGTGGTATTTAATGCAGAATGACAGGCGATTTTTCTCATAATCCACATCCATGGTGGTAAAGGTACCTTTTATGTGATCATTCAAATGATCAATTCGCGCTACAATTGCCACGACCATTCCAAACATCAACATCAAGATCTGAGTTCCACTACTGGCAAGCCACGTGACCGTAATTGACTGGAGCAGCAAGTAGAGATGAAATTCGGGAAATTTCTGGGGTGAGTAAGGGTACACACGTGCCATCAAACCGCAACCTTTCTTCACATCATATTCAATTCTCTCGGCTTTACATTTAGGCACGTCCACCAAATTAGCTACGATGTATATCTGAACGTTTACAGCTACATACCAGTAACTGATGTGAGTATATCTGCCAACTTTTTTGTTCACGGCATCTATAGTGGGCGGTTTGCCGAATTCGCCAAAATCCGATAGAACCCTCCTAAGTTCGGAAATTTTACCCACCTTGCCTAAGAAACCAAATACTGTAATGTAAAATCCAGTTCCGGCAACCAGCAGAGCCAAATCTTCAATTCCATCGGCGAATATGTAGTTTTCATCAGCTAAAATTCAAATAATGTTGACCAGTCAAACAAGGCAATATGAGATTTATACATCGTCAATGTCAGAATCGATGATTGATGCATCACCATTGTCAGAATTCATGATTGATACATCATCATTGTCAGAATTGATGATTGATGCATCACCATTGTCAGAATTCATGATTGATACATCATCATTGTCAGAATTGATGATTGATGCATCATCAATGTCAGAATTGATGATTCATGCATCATCAAGAATATATGAAGACGTGTTTTCAGACTGTGCGATACTAATAACTGCAGTCCGACTATACTTATGACAACAGATATGTAGGTTATGTACAATAGATGTATTAAAGCAAAACACTAGTATTAATTGAATTCCTAAGGAAGAGGAAATGTGCATTTTAATGGTTTAGTGCAAAAGGCTCTAAATTTTCTTTAACTAAACAATGGAATCGAGTGTGCACATAAAATATACCCAAATGCCCATAAATGCCCGAAAGTAATTGTTTAGGCCATTGATGTTGGAAATAAGTTTAATTGCAATCTGGACTTACAGTAGGCAACATGAATTGGTTGGGCAAGCATGCCAAAGTATACAACAGAGCACAGAAGAAGTATGCAACCTATTTCAACGATATGTGAAAAATCGCTGACTTTTCTCCCATGCTTTGGCCACAATCTGTGGAGTTTAAGGTAGCCCACATTAACCTCCAGCAAAGTTTCAGGATTTTCACTCTTCATTCTTCACACGCCAATTCGATTATAGTTGAAACCTCTACAAGGCTGTATATTTATTACCCTGCAGCTTATATTCCGTATGAACAAAGAATTAATCAAATTGCTGTATGTTTTGCATACATTGTGCATTATTAATAGTTCGTTCCTATTAATCACCATAACGTGCAAAATATAATACACCAACAGTTATAATATACTACATAAATACAAGTTGATTCAATTCTGTGTATTCTTGTATTGTATGAAATGTTTGTGATTAGTTTTAAATTGTATGTTACACATTAAAAAAATATCAATAATAATTTTACATATGTATATATTTTTTTCATCTAACAAGCTTAAGGGTTCCCTCTCATTTGTGCAATACTTTCTTAGTAACAGTAATTTATTCAAAATATCATTGATGAAAGCTAGATGAAAATTCTAGAAATCAATAATTTCCTACAAAGCCTTTTAAGTTATATTTAAATATGAAATCGCAAAAAAAGGAAAACATTTAACAGCTGCTTCTAAAATTCTCGAAAGATCTGAAAAACATTGATAATAAAAAGCTCGTTTCTTATAAAAACATTAAAAAGATTTAAGCTTTTATGAATTTATAAATTATAAGAACTACAATGCAGCCTCTAAAATTGTCGAAAGATCTGAAATACATTGATAAGAAAAAACTCATTTCTCATTATAACTTTGTTGAACTTGCTCTAACATTCTTCTTCCTTTTTTGACACCTATCCCTATTTTTAAATTATAAAAACTACATTGCTGCCTCTAAAATTCACGAAAGATCTGAAAAACAATGATAATAAAAAGTACGTTTCTTATAAAAATGTTAAAACATCTAACATATTATGAATTTCTAAATTATAAAAACTACAATGCTACCTCTAAAATTCTCGAAAGATCTAAAAAACATTGATAAGAAAAACCTCATTTCTCAATATAACTTCGTTGAACTTGCTGTAATATTTTCTTTCCTTTTTTTATACCTATCCCTATTTGCTGCTAAAACTTTGAAGTATTAGAACTTTATAACAAAAGCGAATCGGACCTATGTTTCTCTAACGTTTTTTTTTCTTAGATTTTTTCTGTAGTAAATTTATATTGGTTATAGTGCTTACAATTTTGATATTGAAATTTACAATTTTGGGAGTAATTTTATAATCTTCGTAATTAGATTGACAGTTTCTTAATGAAATTTAGAACTCATACTCCAATTAACGTCTTATTTACAATTTTAATCACCAAATTTACAATTTTCTACTGAAATCTACAAGTTTTGACGTATTGGCGTTTTGACAGTTATAAAACATAAATGTACAATTTTCTATAATTATCAATTTTTTTGTAGTAAAACTTAAATGTACAATATTCTATAATTATCAATTTTTTTGTAGTAAATTTACAATTTACATTACAATTGTCACTCCAAAATTAGACCATTGGTTATAGTGCTTACAATTTTGATATTGAAATTTACACTTTTGGGAGTAATTTTATAATCTTCGTACTTAGATTGTCAGTTTTTTACGAGTCTTATTTACAATTTTAATCACTAAATTTACAATTTTCCAGTGAAATCTACAAAATGTGACGTATTTTCCATATTAAGCATATTATAGCATCTATCATTTAAAGATGTAATGCTAACAATTCAAGTCTTCCAAATAACGAATAATATAGTAAACGTAATATACAAAAATCTACAAATATTAACAACTTTTTTATTACATTTAACATATGTACAGTCATGCTCACATAAATCTACTACAAGAAATTAGGTTACAATACCAATTTTACATAGCAATGTCAATTTGTTTGTACTAGATTTATGTGAACATGACTGTACATAAAGTTTGGAATAAATTCATTATTTTGGAAATTTAAAATATTTTGGAAAAATCCTCGGACACGTCAATTGCTAATTTTGAAAACACAGATTTTGTTATAAATGGAACATTTTTGTCATCATACTTTGCATTTACTATATTATTCGTTATTTGGAAGATTTAAATTGTTAGCATTAAAGTCTTTAAATGATAGATGGTATAATATTCTTACGTTAGAAGATACAGTTTGAAGTTTAGAACACTAAATCAATCTACTTGGGTGCTCATTTTATTTATGTGTTTTTGACTTATGACGTAATCGACTCTTTTTTTTAATGGCAACCCCAATATTTTATTATTTTATTGGAGAGACCCTTTTTTTTTCACTATTCAGGACAGAAATTTACAAGTTTTAGGTACTTATTTGCAATTTTGAAAAATTTTGAAAGTATTTTGTCATTTAAAATTTTCTACTTACTTGCAATTTTGACGTAATCGACTCTTTTTTTTATTGGCAACCCCAACATTTTATTATTTTATTTGAGAGACCCTTTTTTTCACTATTCAGGACAGAAATTTACAAGTTTTCGGTACTTGTTTGCAATTATGAATTTTTTTGAAAGTATTGTGTCATTTAAAATTTTCTACTTACTTGCAATTTTGATGTAATCGACTCTTTTTTTTAATGGCAACCCCAATATTTTATTATTTTATTTGATCGACCCTTTTTTTCACTATTCAGGACAGAAATTTACAAGTTTTAGGTACTTATTTGCAACTTTGAAAAATTTTGAAAGTATTTTATCATTTAAAATTGTCTATTTAATTTCACAACTTTTATAAAACGTTTAAAACAAACGTGTACATGTACAATTTTCCATAAATGTTGCAACTTTTTACTAAATTTAACAGAATAAAACTCACATATTATATAATTTTAGGAAACAAATTTACAACTTATTTAAAAAAAAAATACCGCAATTTCAGGCTGATATTTTCAATATTTTATTGTAGTTTAGTAATATTTCATACTTTCAATAAATCATTCTTGACATTTGGAGACCCAAGTTTACAATTTTGGACAGTTATTTCCAATTTTGTGTACCTGTTTGCAACTTTTTAACAGTAATAAAAAAAAGTTCTAATAAAGTTCACAACTTTTGTAATTATTTAACAAGTATTGAAATCATGCACCCTCAGAATATAGCGATTTAAATTTTCACAAACGTGTACTATAAATTGCATATTTTCAATGTGCATTTTAGAATTATTTCTTTGGACAATTGTAGACTAGTTTCGATCTTATTTGATCTCATCAGTCCACATGAGACAAAACTAGACTACAAGACTAGAAAATAGTCAGATTCGTAATTCCCAAATGCACAGACTATTGAACTATTGAAGACTAGTTTCGATCTTATTTGATCTCATCAGTCCACATGAGACAAAACAAGACTATAACACTAAAAAATAGTCAGATTCGTAATTCCCAAATGCACATTTAATATTCATAAAGTGGAACTGCATTTTTATAAAAATGTTAACTTTAACAACTTTTATAATAATGTAAGACTCATATTTACAATGTTGGAATATAAATGCACAATTCTGAGCAGATAGCCCTAATACTAATATTTAAGTTGTCAAACTAAAAACTTCGGTATTAAAATTTGCATATTAAAATTTTGCAATTTTGAATCATATAAATGTGCAATTCTAAGCAGACAGCCTTAAGACTAATATTTAAGTTGTCAAACTAAAAACTTCGATATTAAATTTTTGCAATTTTGAAACATGCAATTAAAATTTTGTATTAAAATTCATATGCCTTATATCTTGGCATATAAAACCACAATTATGAAGTAATAGATTTAAAACTAAAATTTATTGGTTGTCAAATTTACAATTTTGATATTAAAATTTACAAATTTGGTAATAATTGCTATTCTTGAGATTAAGATTCAAATATCAATTTCGATGAATAGATATAGTTAATCTGCACGATCTAGGTTTGAACCTCTATAGTCTATACTAATATAGTTCCTGCTGAAATTATTCAAATCTTAGTAGATTTAGCAACTTTTAATGTTTAAAACTGAGATTTCAACTGTAAAGATTTGTAGGGGAAACGGAGATCATGCGATTTAGGCCCGTATCTATACGCCTTGAGTCAAACTCAAGTTCAGATAGTCTATACTTGAGCATGAGTTCCACACAGATAGAATCAAGTCTATCATCTGCCAAATTATAGCACCAAGCTAGTAGGTCATCAGTAACGTTATATGTAATGCTTCAGTTGGATGTTGGATGGTAAAATCTAAAGGCCAAGTATGAATTACATTATTATTATTTTTGTTATTTATGTTATAGTTTCGTCCATTTTGAAACCAGTTAATATTATATTTCATTATTTATTATACCAGTTAGTACTCCTTATAAAGTAGAAATAAAAAAATTAAAAATATTATTGGATATGTTGATATGTTGGATAATAAAATCTAAAAGCCAAGTACGAATTGTATTATTATTATTGTTATTATTGCAATTATTTTTATTATTTGTACTACATACTAAGTGATTTAAGTATTTCAAGTAAGTGCTACAAAAATATATATTTTTATTAGCATATGTGAGTTTATAGGTATAAACGTATAAGTTTGTAATTGCAAACTTATTTGTTTATACCAATAAGTTTGTGTGTGTAGGTTAAAAGAAATGTGCATGTACACCAAGAATTGATCTTAGGACAGGAATGTGTGTCATAGACATGAACATAAACAAATACATAACAGAATTTGCAATAAATAGGATCACAGTTTAAAATAATATTTCAAATATTCCCTTATAGGTAGCTTTCGTAAGTGTAATTTCTTTAAATTTTTGCAAACTCTGCTTCTACAAGTGCAATATTTTCTTTGAGTTCCTGCAATGGGTACAAATTTGCAAATTATTATAGTTATTCCTGCAATGTCCGATTTAGCATTGTAAGGTACGTGTATGCTGTTTGTATGACCTGGAACAGAATATCACACATTTAAAATTTTCCGTACAAATTATGGATAAAATAACTCACATTGCTGAAAGTAGCCACTGATATGACGCTAAAACCTTTAGCTTCGATTACTAGTTGCTTACTTGCTCTCAAAGATATCAAGATAACATATTTTTGCAAGGACACATCCTGATTGTACCATGCAGTCGAGTATATTGTATCAGAGATGGTAGTTGACTGAAAATAAGGTTAGCTGTATCAATGGGTGAGCAATAATGTAATGCTCATCATATCTTAAGGCTCAGTAATGTTTAACTTTAATCCTAGTTTAGTCTCTTGGATACCATCGTTTCAACTTGTATCCTAGTTAACTCTTCTTTTAAAACCAATCGAAGACTATTTAACTGGGTTTAAGGCCCATATCTATAGTCCGTACTTGAGCATGAGTTCGACTCAAGTCGTATATTTGCGTATATTTGGTTGCGTTTGGTCCATAAACGTTCACAAAAAATAGGCAACCAAATATGACTTCAGTCGAACACATGCTTAAGTACGGACTATAGATACGGGCCTAAAAGTAATACCTTATTTATCAAGTGTTGACCTGCCACACAAGGCAATAAGAGATTGAGACACCATAAAGTTAAATGAACAAACGTTTTCAAATTGTGATCAATCAAGAACTGCACTCCTATTATACCAATTACAATGGATATGTAGCTGATGAATAATAAATGTATTACGGAAAAGCATTCATTTAGCATATTTTTAATCCTAAAAAATCAATTTTAAGTGTGATTTGGATATGTTAATAAAGATATTTACCTGATAATATGCAAGTGGTACTTTACACAGAATGATAGTCGATTTTTCTCATACTCCATATCCGTCGTGGTAAATGTGGACTTTATGTGATCATTCAAATGATCAATTTTTGAGGCAGTAATCATAACCATTCCGGTCATCAGCATCATTAACTGTGTAACGCTGTTAGTTTGCCATACGGCTGTAACAAATTCCAGCAACAAGCAGAGATGGAACTTGGGAAATCCTTCGTCGTCTGAATACAAATGTGTGTAACCGCAAGTATTCTGGGCGTAATTTTCGTTTCTCTCAGCTTTGCATTTATTTTCTCCTATCCAATTAACTATCATGTACAGTTGAAGGCCTACAGTAACATACCAGTAACTAATACGGGTGTATTTGCTAACTTTACTGTCCACAGCATCCACAGTAGTCGGTTTGCCAAACTCGTTAATATCAGAAAGAATATTTCTGAGCTCAGAAATCCTGCTGGCCTTACCCACAAAACCAAATATCGTAATGAAATTTCCCGCTGAAGCGATTACCAGACTAATATCTTCCATCTTATCCAGATAATTTTCTCGGGCTGCAATATGAAATAATAATATTGAAATTGAATCTATGCTGAACACAAATGAATCTATGCTGAACAAAAATACAACAGATGATTACTGTTATTTTATTTGCATTGGCGATTACGAAGATCGTCCATGTTTGTTGGCAATTTGCGTGTACTACTCGTGACTTTTAATTGTACTTACGAAAACCGACCTTGTGCAATCCTCGCAATTGCCTAGGCATATTATGATGCGTGCTTAGTAAATTAAATGACCAAATGTATATACAGGGTGGAGCAGAATAACGAGCGATTTTGAAATGGCTCATTAAAAGTATTCAATGTTTCAATGAAATTTATTGTTACCATACGTAAGTATACAGGATGTCCGAAATTGGCAGTATTGCTTGAAAAACACAAAACTGGAAAAACAAAAAAATATCCTGCACAGTTTAGTTTTCTTGTACGGTATGGTTAAAGTTGATCTCCAATAGCAAATTATACAAGGAAATAATATAAGAAACCATAAAGAAAACTTAAAGAAAACGCATTTCATTAATAGAAAATACATTTAAAACAAAATTCTGACTAACATTTATTTCAACTATTCGTCTTTGGTTTGAAAAATGGTGTAAAGGATAATAAATGTTGTGAAAATTAAACATGACAACAATGCATATTCTTTTGCCAAATTTTGATTGTCAGTTGTTTCATGAGAAGGTTTATTCCAATAAATCCATGGCTTCCAAACGGAATTCTTGTTAAGTACAAACAAATCTTATAGTGTTTCAAATTTTTTTTTTAAGTGCTTCGTATGAGGAAATTATATACCGTAGAAAGTTTGTGTTGATAGTTTTAGAGTTCTCATTTGTTACCAAAGCCTGCTACCTGAAGCTTTTGTGAAAGTTGCGAAACACCCTGTATAACAAAGCATTTAAGAAATGTAAGTTTCCATAATTTTTTTCTCAAAAATACATCTGATAAATGACGTTGTTATCAGATGTAATTTTGAAAAGTGAAATTATAGAAACTTACTTTCGCAGGAGAATGTCAATTGTTTTTTTTTTCGAGGCTAGATATTTTTCTTGAACTCTTGGCATTAGGTGTAATCAAAATGTATTGTATAGTATAGTAATGCTTGTTTATCGGGTTTATATGGTTAATAATGGATGAAACATATAAATTAGATAAACTTTTTTCACAAAATGTGTGCAACAATGAAATTATTTTCACTTACTGTGGATAATATTAAGTACCATTCCAAAATATGATAATGCGCTCAAAAAAGATATAATTCCTAACTGAGCTAGGTGGGAAAAGTCGCTTACTTTTTTCCCTGATTGTGGCCATAATTTATGACGACGAAGATATATCACATTGGTTTCGAGTAAATTAGCTGCCATCACACAAAGAACGAAACGATAGCACAAATCGTTCTCAAGTGAACTTGGGTTTAAAGAAAACTTCGCCACTAAGCAAATAGGAGTAATAAATTATTCCATAGGTTATATGTGTGTATGCCAATATCCATAGTACGGTGTAATATATTGGAGATATCCTATTGGTTTAAGTTTTTTAAATATTTGATTAATTATGATTAAATTGCATTGAGGTCAAAGCAAAACTATCAACATGATTGCTGGTATTATTATAAAAGTTGTAAATTTTGTTTAGATTAATATTTATAATTTGTTAATGGATTTGTTTTAATTCTACAACCAATAATAATACGAACGTGTCTGTGAAAGTGCATTTATAATAATTTTAAAATGTCCAGGAGATTGAAAAATAGTTTAAAGTGCCCATAATATGACCCACAGGATACTAAAATTTTGGAAATTTTGGAATCCATAGTAGGGTATAATATAGATATCTTGTTGGTTCAAGCTTTTTAAATATTTGATTAATTGTAAAATTAACTAGTATTGAGGTCGGAGCAAAACTATCAACATGATTACTGGCATTATTATAAAAGTTATACATTTTGTTTAGATTAATATTTATAATTTGTTAATGGATTTGTTTTAATTCTACAATCAATAATAATATAAACGTGACTACGAATGTGTATTTATAATAATTTTAAAATGTCCAGGAGATTGAAAAATAGTTTAAAGTGCCCATAATATGACCCACAGGATACTAAAATTTTGGAAATTTTGGAATCCATAGTAGGGTATAATATAGACATCTTGTTGGTTCAAGCTTTTTAAATATTTGATTAATTGTAATTAACTAGTATTGAGGTCGGAGCAAAACTATCAACATGATTTCTGGTATTATTATAAAAGTTGTGCTTTTTGTTTAGATTAATATTTATAATTTGTTAATGGATTTGTTTTAATTCTATAATCATTAATAATATGAACATGACTACGAATGGGTATTTATAATAATTTTAGAATGTCCAGGAGATTGAAAAATAGTTTAAAGTGCCCATAAAATGACCCAGTGGATACTAAAACTTTGGAACGTTTGAAGTTCTTATAGCACAATTCAAAAAACGCAGAAAATTATAAAATTATATCTAAATATATATAAAATTATATCTTTTCGAATATGCTATTGTTTACTATGACTTGTAAATATCTCAATCGACTTGAATGATATATCAGTTTTAATAACATATTTGAATTCTACTCAAAAAGGTGCCTAAATAATGCCAAAACATAATTTCAATATGAAATCGATTATACGAGCTAAAGTGTAAAATTGAAAATGCATTTTTTTATGCGTTGGCAACCATTCCATTTTTGAAACTTTTATTTTCCTGCTAAGTAGGTCTTAGCCTCAAGATAATTTTCTCGAATTTAACCAATTCTCTATCTCTTACCGTTTACAGGATTCCTTACAACCTCCCTATTGAGCACGATAAATGGGACACCCCGTATATTATATGCCCGATTATTATTAATCTAATATTCCTATATGATTATTATTTATAATATTAATGCTGGTTTAAGTTGTATTTATTTCTAATAAGTGCTACACAAATATATATTTTCATTAGCATATATGAGCACGATAACTGGGACACCCTGTATAATAAATGCCTGATTAATATTAAATAAATTATTATTATTGCACAAATAAGATTTAACTTTGATTCATTTCTAGTAAGTGATCCACAAATATATTATACATTCACGACCTTTTTGCAACCGAGTTGGCTGGGTTTTCTTTTTGTTATGTTGGAGAAACTGATTCAGTGATGCAACGGAAGTCATTTATTTTTTTGTGTCGATGTCTATTATAAATTTCCTTCCTACCACATTGTCAGATTTATATTTTTTTGCTGTTTCATTTTCATCTCTAATAATTTAAACTTTACATCTGGCAACAATCAGTGTTGTAATGTATCTAGACACGTGTATCTAGATACATATCTGTAATGTATATCTGTAATGTATACAGTATCTAGATACATATCAAGTATCTAGATACGTATCTAGATACATTCTTGCTTGAGTACCTAAAGTTGTACAGAGAGAGAATCAATCTTTATTAGGCTATCGGCCATGGGCCTTTCCGCCTCAAAAGTTGTACATTTAAATAGATATAATATATTTTTAATAGATACAATAGATACATTTTTTCTGAAGTTTCTGTTGTATATAGATACAAAGAAAATATATCTGTTACAACACTGCATATCACGTTAATTACATACAATTAGCTATTGATTTATTATTGAGGGCATTAGTATTTTTTTAATTTTTCCTTGCGGTTTCGATTAATTTTCTCGTATAGAATTTAAGTTTGAGTCAGTAATTTGCTATTTCATTGTGTATTATTCTTGTATCTGTTACGTATAGTAACCCGTCGAAAGCTGATAATGACGCATGCTTTTTCGAATAAACAATCGCGATGTTAATGCTGGTTCGTGTACTTAAGCTAAATGTAATAGAATGAAATTAAATTAGAAACGTATGTCGAATTCATGTAATATGTATGCATCGATGAGTTATTGTCAGGACGGGACGAGTATACCGATAATTACAAGAAGAGGATAACAAATAAATCTAGTTTTGCACATGTTATTAAATATTTATGAGCATTTTCGTTTGCATGTAAAATGAAAACAATTTTGGGTTTGGTTTTCCATGTATATGAAATGTATCTAGAAGTATCCAGATACTTTTCAGATGTTTCGAATGTATCTGTAGCTAGATACATTTACAAATTTGAATCTAGATATGTATCTAGAACATTTTTTTCTAAAGTATCTGTATCTCTATCTAGATACCAAAAAAAAATGTATTTGTTACAACACTGGCAACAATGTTACCTATTTAAAAAAATATAACCCTAAATTGAAAACAACTTTTTGTAATACCTCTGTGTTATTGACATTTATCAGTACTGTCTGCTTGATCGATATGACAGGCGTAAAGGCCTTGGCCATTATAATAACGGCCGTGGACGTTATTTAAATGACAACGCAAATTTATGAGCAATAAAGTCTTCATATTCTTTCTCATACCTGCTGCTGCTTTTTTGGGGAAGTAAATCGATTGTGGCAGCATTTGCTTCATTTAGTACATCATCGGGGATACCACAAAACGAAGAACTTTGCACATCTGACATTATTTTTCTAATTTCACTTTGATTTGTTTGTTTGTATTTGAACCGTTGATTTGAACCGTTGCGCCTGAATAACTAGTTTATTAATTTTGAAATTTAATATTGATAAATTGACCGGTTTTTGTAATTTAGGTATTACAAAAGGTATCGAACAACATACGGCCGATATGCAAATAACAGGCTTGGTTGAATATAAACCTCGGCTGCGCTCCGCTCCGCTTCGCTTCGCCTCGGTTTACAAACTTCAACCCGCGCCTGTTATTTGCTACATATCGGCCTAATGGCGTTATATACTATAATCTAGAAAAATTTGACAATTGAATACCTCATTAGATGAGCACTCAGAATATGATGCTATATACATGCTATATACAAATTATTCCATTTGGAAACAATAAGTTTTAGCATAGTTTTAGCAACTCAACTGTATCTGCGCTATATAGGGTGGTTGATTTTTCAGTGTCCAGCTTATATCTGCAAAACTGTCATAGATACAAAACGAAGTTTCATTAGAAACTTATCATACCAAACCTGGTCTTCAAAATGGCACAATCATTTGTATCCATAGTAACCTATTTTATGGAAATATATATATATATATATATATATATATATATATATATATATATATATATATATATATATATATATAACTTTACTTTTTTAAATGTAACACACTATATATCTTTACAGAATCATATTCTAGACCAAATTATTTTTACAATGGTGTATCACAAGTACCATTTTCCTAATTGAAATAGTTTAGGTGCTGACCCATGTTGACTAAGATTTCTTGTTTTATTAGTTAGTGGGTAAATACGTAAATGGATAGTGGGTAAATCATGGGTAAAATATCTGAACAAATTTTTTAAACATCTTGTGTATTTTCATTAGCTTATGTATTACCGTAAAAGATTACAGATTACACAAAATTACACAAGATTACCCTACACATTATGTGCAGGTAAAAATAAATTTGCAACATACAACAGTAACTGATTAAAATACATGTGCGACTATATATAACTACAGAACTAAATTTGCAATAAGTTACATCACAGATTTGATTATTGATCAATAATTATTCGCATTTATTTCGATTCTGAAAGTGCATTTTTTTTTCGAATTTCTGCAATGAATGCAAATTATAGTCATTATTCGTTCAAAGTTTGACTTAGCATTGTAAGATACGAATACGCTGTCTGCATCACCTGGAACAGAAACACACATCTAAAATTTTCTGTACCAATTTGGAACCATCCAACTCACATTGCTGAAAGTTGCCACTGATATGACGCTGAAATATTTTGCTTCGATTTCTAACTGCTTACTTGCTCTCAAGGAAATCAGAATAACGTATTTTTGCAAGGCCACATCCTGGTTGTACCATGCAGTCGAGTATATATAGTCAGAGGTTAAAATCGACTGAAAATATGGACAGATGTATAAATGGGTAAGATACAAAATAATTTTAGTTTGAACTCATCATATCGTAAGGCTCAGTTGAAGAGTAATTGAAGACTCTGCTGCAACATAGAGTCCATTTTTAAACAAATTTGGATATGATCGCTTTTTTAGATATTAAGTGCTTGCACATTGCTGCTGCAACATGGAGTCAATTTTTCAACAAATTTGAATATGACCGGTTTTTTAGATATCAAAGCTTCAGGTTTGGCGCAACAACGTGATATAACTTTTGTATTGTTTGTTGTCCAATAAATCTTTAACCAGCAAAAGAATGTTTTTAAAATTTTTAGAAGTAAAGAATGAAAAGTTTTTCTTTTAATTGCCGAAAATTAGTATTTTGGACGTATTCCCTTTTTGCAGCAGATACTTCAATTGTTTCATTTAATTTTGATCCTAGTATCGCATGCCAATGTAAAGTATATGGGAAAAACTTCTGTAGGAATAATTTCTCTAGCGTTCAAGAATCGTCCCTTAAATGAAATGATCAAAAGTAATACCTTGTTTATCAAATGTTGACCAGCCAAACAAGGCAATAAGAGATTGATGCACCATATGCTTAAATGAACCAACGTTTTGGCACTGTGATCGACCAAGAACTCCATTCCTATTATACCTATTACAATGGATATATAGCTTACATATAATAAAAGAATTACCGAATAGCATTCATTTAGCATCTCTGTAAGCCTAAAAATTTAATTTTAAGTGCACTTGGAAATACCTTAATAAGGATATTTACTTGATAATATGTAAGTGGTATTTTACGCAGAAAGATAGCCGATTTTTCTCATACTCAATATCCGTAGTCGTAAACGTAGATTCTATATGATCGTTCAAATGATCAATTTTCGCAGTAATATTGATAACCATTCCAAACATCAACATCATTACCTGTGTCACACTGCTAACTTGCCACACTGATGTGACAAACTCCAACAACGCGTAGAATAGGAGCTTTGAAAATCCTTCGTCGTCTGAATACACATGTGTGTAACCACAAGTATTCTCTACATCATCTTCTGTTTTCTGAGTTTTACATTTATTTTCTCCTATCAAATTAACTATCATGTACACTACAACACATATAGCAACATACCAGTAACTGATACGGGTATTCTTGCTAACTGTGCGGTTTACGGTGTCCAAAGTAGGCGGTTTGCAAATTCGTTAGTATCAGAAAGAATATTTCTGAGCCGACCTATGCTACTAGCCTTGCCCAAAAAACCAAATATCGTGACGTAATTTCCCATAGCAGCGAATATTAGAGTTATATCTTCAATCTTATCCATATAATTTCTTTCGCCTGCAATATGAAATATATTTAAATTGAATCGATGCGAAAACTTATAAGGAGCGAGCTACAATGATTGAGGTTTGCTACATTGGCAACAAAATACACATGTTGGTACAACTGAAAATAAGAAAAGAAAATCCTCTAAATTGTTTCGCTTTGGCGTATCAAACATACGACTCACGACGCTGCTACTGTCAAATCTAGTTACTTTCTTATTAGAGTACACTTTACATGAAAAAATTCCCCAGGTTATTCGGCGGGAAATTTGACTTGATACAATCATTGTTGCTCACTCTGTACAAGATACGATTAGGTACAGCCATTGGGCTAGAACTACTAACTACCGATGGCTAGAATTTATGTGACTGATACTGGATGAAAATTCAAGAAAATGGAAAATGAAATACAAGTTTTGCGTTTTTTCACAAAATGCATGCAACAATGAAATTCACACAATTAGAAAATGTAAAAGCTTAAGCTATTCGATTCTATTTCTAAATTGTAGCTTAAGCTTGCAACAATGAAAATCACACAATTAAAAAAATGTAAAAGCTTAAGCTATTCGATTTTATGCCTCAGAATAAAGTATAAATTATTTCTACTTACCGTGGCTAATATGAATTAGGTCTGTGATCATTCCTAAATATGTGGCAGCGCACAGAGAAGATATAAATCCTATCTGAGCTATGTTGGAAATATCGGTAACTTTTTTCCCTGGCTGTGGCCACAACTTATGACGTCGAAGGTACATTACATTGGTCTCGAGTAAATCATCAGTCATCATGCAAATGACGAAGCGGTCTTTAAAATCGTTCCCAACTTAACTCGAGAATGAAACAAACTTTGCTGTGTAAGCAAATGTGTTTGCAAATGCAAATGTGTAACCAAATGCATTTATAAATAAGTGACGAGCATTACGTAGTTTACATATGTAATTCTGCGAATGAGCACCTGAAGTGAATAGCACAATGGAAATATCGAGTTTTGTCCAAAGTATTTAAATATTTGATTAATTACAAATAAATAGTATCTAGGTCACAGCAAAACTATCATCTGGATTACTAGTATTATGGTGGTTAATTTTTTTCTGGCTCATGTTTATAATTTATTGATTTATCTGTTTCAATACTATAATCACGTGCTTCATAATGTATATTTATAATAATTTAATACGACAAAAAAAAATCTAAGAAATTTAATACGAGTAAAGGAAATTTATGAAATGGTTATAAGTGCCCAAAATATGAAAATATCTGCAATGTGCGGTTTGTTATTAAGGGAACTGAAGCAGACAATCCTGCGTACTGTTCAAATGTTCGAGCATGTTAAGGTACCAGATATTAATGAAGCAAAATGCTAAATAGTAGATAGGCTAGGACAGTACGGGGTCATTTTCCCATTAGGATTTACATGGGAGTCTAAATTATTTTTTTCCGGACTGGTACAACGGGTTGCCGTTGACCTATAGGTCAACTTTTTTATGATCGAACCTCATTTAAACAGCCTGTTTATATCAGCCTGTTCATATCAGCCTGTTCATATCAGCCTGTTTATATCAGCCTCTTTATATCAGCCTGGTTAAAGGAGGTCCGATCATGGAGAAGTTGACCCACAAGCAACCCAACATACACTTGGCCCATAGACAATACATTGTACAAGTCAGGAAAAAAAGTGAACTTAGGCCCCAGTGTAAATTCTTATTGGAAAATGACCCCGAACTGTCCTTGCCTATCTACTCATAATTGCAGACGGTAATTAGGCGTATCAGCAGAAATAGATCATTGTTAGATGACTAATTAAAAATGCTTTCATTTCACAATGAAGCACGTTTAGCTGGAAACACTTTCTTCTGGATTGAGTTTTTCATTGGATACTTGCTCAGTACAATTCTTCCTCGGTCAACTAATTAAGCCAAATGATGGTGGCCGTTTTTCTTCAAATTAATTTTTTTTAAGCTGTATTTTTTTTTGTTTAAAGAATTTACTACACGGATTTAGTTAAATTGAATGTTTTACCTCATTTTTTTCTTAAATCCATTTTAGAAAAATTGGGCCACAACATGTATTTTCCAATGAGCTAGATCCACGCTAGCCCTTATGGTTTCCCATAAATGTTTCCATACTGTTTTCCCTTATGGTGAGCATCATTTATCTTAATAATCTCTACTTATGTAGAACAAAATGTCACAATGTAAAATATAGGTTTTGATTAAAAGATGAGCAGAAGAAAAAGAAGAAGAAGAAGAAGAAGGAAAAAAAGAATAAGAAACACAAAGAAAATATATATCATATCTGAGCTAGATGACAAAAATCGCTAACTCTCCTTCAAACAATTGAGTTTGCCTTCAAACAATTGCTTACTCCAAGAATGCCCATCTACTGTTCCGAAAATGTTCATTCAGCTAACAGTTGTTAATTCTTAAAATATCTATCTACTACATCTCATTCAGCTGTTCATTCAGCTTTCAATTGTTAATTCATAGACTTTCAATTGTGATACTCCCAATTGTTCCAAGCGTTCATTCAGCTCTCAACTGTTAATTCTTAGACTTTCCATTGTTATACTCAAAATTGTTAATAATCTACGGCAAATTGTAAGAACCTAATATTCTTTGAACAATGCAATCCAAGTGTCAGTTGTGAAACTTGTGAGTTTGCCTTCAAACAATTGCTTACTCCAAGAATGCCCATCTACTGTTCCTAAAATGTTCATTCAGCTGTTAGTTGTTAATACTTAAAATATCTATCTACTACATCTCATTCAGCTGTTCATTCAGCTTTCAATTGTTAATTCATAGATTGTCAATTGTTATACTCGCAATTGTTCCAAACGTTTATTCAGCTCTCAACTGTTAATTCTTAGACTGTCAATTGTTACACTCCCAATTGTTAATAATCGACTGCAACTTGTAAGAACTTAATATTCTTTGAAAAATGCATTCCAATTGTCAGTTGTGGAACTGGTGAGATTGCCTTCAAACAATTGCTTACTCCAAGAATACCCATCTACTGTTCCAAAAATGTTCATTCAAGTATCAGTTGTTAATTCTTAAAATATCCATCTACTACATCTATTCAGCTGTTCATTCAGCTTTCAATTGTTAATTCATTGACTTTCAATTGTTATACTCCCAATTGTTCCAAACGTTCATTCAGCTCTCAACTGTTAATTCTTAGACTTTCAATTGTTTTACTCCCAATTGTTAATAATCTACTGAAAATTGTAAGAACTTAATATTCTTTGAACAATGCAATCCAATTATCAGTTGTGGAACTGATGAGTTTGCCTTCAAACAATTGCTTGCTCCAACAATGCCAATCTACTGTTCCAAAAATGTTCATTCAGCTATCAGTTGTTAATTCTTAAAATATCTATCTACTACATGTCATTCAGCTGTTCATTCAGCTTTCAATTGTTAATTCATAGACTTTCAATTGTTATACTCCCAATTGTTCCAAACGTTCATTCAGCTCTCAACTGTTAACTCTTAGACTTTCAATTGTTATACTCCCATTTATTAATAATCTACTGCAAATTGTAAGAACTTAATATTCTTTGAACAATGCAATCCAATTGTCAGATGTGGAACTGGTAAGTTTGCCTTCAAACAATTGCTCACTCCAAGAATGCCCATCTACTATTCCAAAAATGTTCATTCAGCAACCAGTTGTTAATTCTTAAAATATCTATCTACTACATCTCATTCAGCTGTTCATTTAGCTTTCAATTGTTAATTCTAGACTTTCAATTATTATACTCCCAATTATTCCAAACGTTCATTCAGCTCTCATCTGTTACTTCTTTGACTTTCAATGGTTATACTCCCAATTGTTAATAATCTACTACAAATTGTAAGAACTTAATATTCTTTGAACAATGCAATCCAATTGTTAGTTGTGGAACCGGTGAGTTTGCATTCAAACAATTGATTACTCCAAGAATGCCCATCTACTGATCCAAAAAAGTTCATTCAGCTATGAGTTGTTAATTCTTAAAATATCTATCTACTACATCTCATTCAGCTGTTGATTCAGCTTTCAATTGTTAATTCATAGACTATTAATTGTTGTACTCCCAATTGTTCCAAACGTTTATTCAGCTCTCAACTGTTAATTCTTAGACTTTCAATTGTTATACTCCCAATTGTTAATAATCAACTGCAAATTGTAAGAACCTAATATTCTTTGAACAATGCAATCCAAGTGTCAGTTGTGAAACTTGTGAGTTTGCCTTCAAACAATTGCTTACTCCAAGAATGCCCATCTACTGTTCCAAAAATTTTCATTGAGCTATCAGTTGTAATTCTTAAAATATCTATCTACTACATCTCATTCAGCTGTTCATTCAGCTTTCAATTGTTAATTCATAGACTGTCAATTGTGATACTCCCAATTTTTCCAAACGTTCATTCAGTTCTCAACAGTTAATTCTTAGACTTTCAATTGTTATACTCCCAATTGTTAATAATCTACTGCAAATTGTAGGAACTTAATATTCTTTGAACAATGCAATCCAACTGTCAGTTGTGGAACTGGTGAGTTTGTCTTCAAACAATTGCTTACTCCAAGAATGCCCATCTACTGTACCAAAAATGTTCATTCAGCTATCAGTTTTTAATTCTTAAAATATCTATCTACTACATCTCATTCAGCTGTTCATTCAGCTTTCAATTGTTAATTCATAGACTTTCAATTGTTATATTCCCAATTGTTTCAAACGTTCATTCAGCTCTCAACTGTTAATTCTTAGACTTTCAATTGTTATACTCCCAATTGTTAATAATCTACTGCAAATTGTAAGTACATAATATTCTTTGAACAATGCAATCCAACTGTCAGTTGTGGAACTAGTGAGTTTGCCTTCAAACAATTGCTTACTCCAAGAATGCCCGTTTACTGTTCCAAAAAAGTTCATTCAGCTATCAGTTGTTAATTCTTAAAATATCTATCTTCTACATCTTATTCAGCTGTTCATTCAGCTTTCAATTGTTAATTTATAGACTTTCAATTGTTATACTCCCAATTGTTCCAAACGTTCATTCAGCTCTCAACTGTTAACTCTTAGACTTTCAATTGTCATACTCCCAATTATTAATAATCAACTGCAAATTGTAAGAACTTAATATTCTTTGAACAATGCAATCCAATTGTCAGTTGTGGAACTGGTGAGTTTGCCTTCAAACAATTGCCTACTCCAAGAATGCCCATCAACTGTTCCCAAAATGTTCATTCAGCTATCCGTTGTTAATTCTTAATATATCTATCTACTACATTTCATTCAGCTGTTCATTCAGCTTTCAATTGTTAATTCATAGACTTTCAATTGTTATATTCCCAATTGTTTCAAACGTTCATTCAGCTCTCAACTGTTAATTCTTAGACTTTCAATTGTTATACTCCCAATTTTTAATAATATACTGAAAATTCAAACGTTCATTCAGCTCTCAACTGTTAATTCTTAGACTTTCAATTGTTATACTCCCAATTTTTAATAATATACTGAAAATTGTAAGAACTTAATATACTTTGAACAATGCAATCCAACTGTCAGTTCTAGAACTGGCGAGTTTGCTTTCAAACAATTGCTTACTCCAAGAATGCCAATCTACTGTTCCAAAAATGTTCATTCAGCTATCAGTTGTTAATTCTTAAAATATCTATCTACTACATGTCATTCAGCAGTTCATTCAGCTTTCATTTGTTAATTCATAGACTTTCAATTGTTATACTCCCAATTGTTCCAAACGTTCATTCAGCTCTCAACTGTTAATTCTTAGACTGTCAATTGTTATACTCCCAATTGTTAATAATCTACAGCAACTTGTAAGAACTTAATATTCTTTGAACAATGCAATCCATCTGTCAGTTGTGGAACTGGTGAGTTTGCCTTCAAACAATTGCTTACTCCAAGAATGCCCATCTACTGTTCCACAAATGTTCATTCAGCTATCAGTTGTTAATTCTTAAAATATCTATCTACTACATCTCATTCAGCTATGCATTCAGCTTTCAATTGTTAATTCATAGACTTTCAATTGTCATACTCCCAATTGTTCCAAACGTTCATTCGGCTCTCAACTGTTAATTCTTAGACTTTCAATTGTTAAACTCCCAATTGTTTATAATCTACTGCAAATTGTAAGAACTTAATATTCTTTAAACAATGCAATCCCACTGTCAGTTGTTGAACTGGTGAGTTTGCCTTATTATAAGAGATCAATGAAAGAATTTGCGTGAGCAATTACCCAAGCAATATGTCAAAACTTACACATTATTTTGAGTGACGTAGAATACGTGAAATGTGTTCTGAAACAACGATGCAATCTTGCAATTTTTAAATGGCTAAAATTCTTTTTTTTTAATGAAACACCCTGTATATTTTGAGTGCTCATCTAATGAGCTATTCAAAGGTAGCATATAGACTGTAATCTAATAATACTTTTTAATAGGTAAACATCGATCAATCTCAATAAGTTTTAACCATTTGAAAATGGCAAAAACGAACGTTGTTTCGGAACACTCTGTATATTTAACGTGACTCCAAATATTGTGTATATTTTGGCACATTGCTTGGGTACTTGCATTCCCAGATTCTTTCATTGATCTCTTATAATAAGGTTTTGTTGGATTTTTTTTCCACGTCCATGATTTTTCGTTAAATTTGATTAAAATGTGAATAACTTGACAACGTTGCATCTGATCCCTAAAAATAAAAATGATTTATGAAAAATGAGCCACTATGTATGCAATGGAGCAGTTGGATGTTGGATGGTAAAATCGAAAGACCAAGTATGAATTATATTATTATTATTATTTTGTACTACATACTAAGTAATTTAAGTTTTTCTAGTAAGTGCTACAAAGATATATATTTTTATTAGTATGTGAGTTTATAGGTATAAACGAATAAGTTTGTAATTGCTGGTTAAAATAAATGTGCATGTACACCAAGAATAAATCTGAGGACAAGACATGTGTGTCATAATCATGAACATAAATAATTACATAACAGTATTTGTAATAGGTAGGACCACAGTTTAAAATTATATTTCAGTAACTATTCGCGTATAGTTAGCTTCCGTAAGTGAAATTTCTTTGAATTTCTGCATTCTTTGCTTCTATAAGTACAATATTTTCTTTGAGTTCGTACAATGAGTACAAATTTTCAAATTATTATCTTCATTCCTTCAATGTCCAATATAGGACTGTACGCTGTTTGCATCACCTGGAACAGAATGTCACTCATCTAAAATTTTCTGTGCAAATTTTGGATAATATAACTCAAGCTCAAAAAATATTTAATTCTTAACTGAGCTTGGTGGAAAAGTCGCTTACTCCCGTAAGGGAAAATTTGATCACAAATTTGATCACTGAAATATATTTCACTAAATATTCGCTTCTTGTTAGCTTTCATAAGGATAACTTCTTTGAATTTCTTCAATGAGTGCAAATTTTAAAATAATTATCTTGTTTCGTTCAACGTTCGACTTAGCATTGTAAGGAACGAATACGCTGTTTGCATCACCTGGAACAGAAGCACACATCTAAAATTTTCCGTACAAATTTGGAACAATCCAACTCACATTGCTGAAAGTGGCCACTGATATGACGCTGAAACCTTTTGCTTCGATTTGTAACTGCTTACTTGCTCTCAAGGAAATCAGAATAACGTATTTTTGCAAGGACACATCCTGGTTGTACCACGCAGTCGAGTATATATAGTCAGAGGTTATAATCGACTGAAAATATGGACAGATGTATAAATGGGGGACACACAAAATAATTTGAGTTTGGACTTATCATATCTTAAGGCTCAGTTGAAGAGTAATTGAAGACTCTGCTGCAACGTAGAGTCAATTTTTCAACAAATTTGGATATGATCGCTTTTTTAGATATTAAGTGTTTCAGGTTTGGTGCAACAACGTGATATAACTTTTGTATTGTTTGTTGTCCAATAAATCTTTAACCAGCAAAAGAATGATTTTAAAATTTTTAGAAGTAAAGAATGAAAAGTTTTTCTTTTGATTGCCGAAAATTAGTATTTTGGACGTATTCCCTTTTTGCAGCAGATACTTCAATTGTTTAATTTAATTTTGATCCTAGTATAACATGCCAATGAAGTATATGGGAAAAACTTCTGTAGGAATAATTTCTCTAGCGTTCAAGAATCGTCCCTTAAATGAACTGATCAAAAGTAATACCTTGTTTATCAAATGTTGACCAGCCAAACAAGGCAATAAAAGATTGATGCACCATACGCTTAAATGAACCAACGTTTTAGCACTGTGATCGACCAAGAACTGCACTCCTATGATACCTATTACAATGGATATATAGCATACGTATGATAAATGAATTACCGAATAGCATTCATTTAGCATGTTCGTTATCCTAAAAATATAATTTTGAGTGGATTTGGAAATACTTTAATACTGATATTTACTTGATAATATGCAAGTGGTACTTTACGCAGAAAGATATCCGATTTTTCTCATACTCTATATCCGTAGTCGTAAACGTAGATTCTATGTGATCGTTCAAATGATTAATTTTCGCAGTAATATTGATAACCATTCCGAACATCAACATCATTACCTGTGTCACACTGCTAACTTGCCACACTCCTGTGACAAACTCCAGCAAAGCGGTGAGTAGAAACTTTGAAAATCCTTCGTCATCTGAATACACATGTGTGTAACCGCAAATATTTTCTCCATCATATTCGGTTCTCTGAGTTTTACATTTATTTTCTCCTATAAAATCAAATATCATGTACAGTACAACACACATAGCAATATACCAGTAACTGATACGGGTATATTTGCTAACTGTGCGGTTTACGGTGTCCAAAGTAGGCGGTTTGCCAAATTTGTTAGTATCAGAAAGAATATTTCTGAGCCGAACTATGCTACTAGCCTTGCCCAAGAAACCAAATATCGTGACGTAATTTCCTATACCAGCGATTATTAGAGCAATATCTTCAATCTTATCCATATAGTTTATTTCGGCTGCAATATGAAATAATAATATTTAAATTGAATCGTTGCGAAAACATATAAGGAGTGAGCTAAAATGATTGTGGTTTGCTACATTGGCAACAAAATACGCATGTTGGCAATACTGAAAATATGAAAAGAAATTCCTCTAGTTCGTTTCGCTTTTGGCGTATCAAACATACGACGCACGACGCTGCTACTGTCAAATATAGTTACTTTCTTACTTGGATAGCCTTGACATGAAGAAAATCCCCATGTTATTCGGCGGGAAATTTGACTTGATACAATCATTGTTGCTCACTCTATACAAGATACGATTAGGTACAGTCATTGGGCTATAACTACTAACTACAGATGGTTAGAATTTATATGACTGAAACTGGATGAAATTTCATGAAAATAATAAATAATACGAATAGAAAATCCTCTAGTTTGTTTCGCTTTTGGCGAATCAAACATACGACGCACGACACTACTACTGTCAAATCTAGTTACTTTCTTAATTGGATAAACTTAACGTGACGAAATTCCCCAGATTTTACAGCGATAAATTTTACCTAACCACAACTATTGCTGCTTGCTCTATACAAGAGATGATTACAGTCATTGGGCTAGAACTACTAACTACAGATGGCTCAATAATGATAATAATAATCCCTACTACTCCTCCACCTATGGGATAATTGGTTACTGTCATTATTTGACAGTGAATTCTGACCCAATTACATTTTATTTTACCATAGGCCCCTGAACTATTATTAGTTATGCGGGCGTTAAGAGGAGTGGGGCATTACTATTATTGCCTATCTGCGCCTATATGGTCTAGCTTGCATTTATGTGACTTATACTCGATGAACTTTCATGAAAATGAAAATATAAGTTTTGCGTGTTTCGCAAAATGTGCCCTGCAATCAAAGTTGCACAGTTAAAACCAATTTATTTTTATCATACAAGTTGAAGCTATTCGACTTTTTGCCTCTGAATAAAGTATAAAATAGTTTTACTTACCGTAGCTAATATGAATTAGGCCTTCGATCATTCCCACATAAGTGGCAGCGCACAAAAAACTTAAAACTCCTATCTGAACTATGTTGGAAATATCTGTAACTTTTCTCCCTGGCTGTGGCCATAATCTATGACGTCGAAGGTACATCACATTGGCCTTGAGTAACTCTTCAGTCATCATGCAACTGACCAACGGTCGCCCAAATCGTTCCCAAGTTAACTTGGGTATGAAACAAACTTGCAAGAAAATTATAAATAAATTACTAGTATTATGTAGTTTACGTAATTCTGTGAATGTCCACCTGAAATTAATAATATGCTACCAGTTGCTACGAAATTTCTTCAATATTTGATTATCTACAATTAATTTGTATCGAGGTCATAGCAAAGCTATCATCAGGATTACTAGTATTAGGGAAGTTAAATTTTTTTCAGATAATTTTTGTTGATTTATCTGTTTCAATACTATAGCCAAGTGTGCTAAAATGTGTATTTATAATGAATTAACAGGAGTCCGTGAATCAGATAATTTTTGTCAATTTTTCTGTTTCAATACTATAACCAAGTGTACAAAAATGTGTATTTATAATGAATTAACATGAGTTTATGATATTTAGGTAATGGTTTTAAATGCCCAAAATATGAAAATCATTTCACAGTTCACCTTTCTTTGGAAGGGAACTGAATCAGATGATCCCGTGTACTGTTAATGTGCGTACATGTTAAAATACCTGATATGGATGAAGCAAAATGCATAACGATAAAAATGTACAATAGTGGACGATCGCTTATTACCGACAGTAATTAGCCATATTAGGAGAAATAGACTATTATTAAATGACCAATTAAAAATGCGTTCACTTCACAATGAAACAAGTTAAGCTAGAAACATTTTTGAGGTTTTCACAAGATACTTGCTCAGTATAATTCTTTCATCGGTCAACTTATAAAACCAAATTCTAGTGGCCGGTTTAAAAAAAAATAAATTAACATAATTTAATTTGAAAAAAAAACGGCCACCAGAATTTGGAAACAATTGGACGAAAACAATCCTAACATAGGATTGTTTTCGTCCTTTAATTCCATTGTAGGAACATAGTGCTGCAACATGAATTTTTCTTCCAGTTACGTCCATCGCTAGAAATTATGGTTTGCCATAAATTTTTCCATATTATGTTTCCCTTATGGTGAGTATAATTTATTTTAGTAATCTCGTCTACTGTTGTAGAATAAAATGCCGCAATATAAAATATAGGTTCTGATCAGAAGAGAAGATGATAAGAAGAAGAAGAAGAAGATAAGAAGATAAGAAGATAAGAAGATAAGAAGATAAGAAGATAAGAAGATAAGAAGATAAGAAGATAAGAAGATAAGAAGATAAGAAGATAAGAAGATAAAAAGATAAAAAGATAAAAAGATAAGAAGATAAGAAGATAAGAAGATAAGAAGATAAGAAGATAATAAGATAATAAGATAAGAAGATAAGAAGAAGAAGAAGATGAGAAACGTCAACAGAAAACTTGTACTCCTCACGTTTTTCGCAGGTTTTCGCTTATGCACTGAGCGTTTGCTCGTTGTACAATGCATTTCTTCCAATATATGTATTTACATATGGTCCGTTTTTTTTTAAACTCGCCACCTGTTGTAATAACTCCTCTCGCGTTCGAAAATCGTCCCCGAAAATAAGAAGACCAAAAGTTATATCTTATTTATCAAATGTTGACCAGCTAAACCAGGCAATAGTTCATGGTCAGAATTATGATTTTCCAATATTGAAATAAAAACTAATCAACAAACGTAAATGTCAACTAACAACTAACATGCAAATCATAATTAATCAAATCAAGCTAATAATATGAAAGCTTGTTCTCTTCACTAATGCACTGAGCGTTTGCTCGTTGTACAATGCACTTCTTTCAATATATGTATTTACATAGCTTGTTCTATTCACCCTAGAAGTCTACAATATGAACATTATACAATTTACAATTACGTGATATCACTAAGTGATATCACCAAGTGGTAGGACACCAAGTGGTATCCATACACACTTTTAAGTTAATCATAATTACTTCTTCAAAAGTCGATGTTACTTTTTCGGAATTCGATGTTACTTTCTCTGAAATTGAATATACTTTTTCTGAATTTTATGTTACTTTTTCTGAAATTGATTCTATTTTTTCTGAATTTCATATTACTTTTTCTAAAATTGACTTTTTCCAAAGTTGAAGTTGAAAATGATGAACATTTGAGAAATTTACAACCGTAACAATTAAAATTTGCACCCTAAGCTACTTAAATTCATTAAAATTTCTATTATATTTCGCTTATTGCTGGACGCAGAACCATACTCTATTAATGATTATTTAAATCTGAGATATAGTTGATAATTGATTATTGTAGTGTTGTCTAAAATTGTTAATTTTTTGCGACTTTTTTATCTTTTTCCGTTGACACAATTTCATTTATGTTTGTAATAACACTGTTGTTTTTGTAAACATTTCTTGAGATAATAAACTATTATTATTATTATTATAATTATGATTAGATCTGCCAAATTCTAAGCTCCAGTTGAAAAACTCTTTCAAATTTTCAATCGTGCATAACCATATTGTGTGGAAACATAAGTTTCCATATTCTTCATTTTCTTACATAATATATGTCACATTGTGGGTCTATGATGTGAATTATTATTTATTATTATTAAGTAACTATCAAAATTTATCTTCTTTTTGAAATTGAATTTACTTTTTTCTGAATTTGATGTGACTTTTTCTGAAATTGATTCTAATTTTTCTGAATTTGATATTACTTTTTCAGAAATTGACTTTTTCCAAAGTTCAAGTTGAAAATGATGAACATTTGCCAAATTTGCAGCTGTAACAATTAAAATTTATACCGTCAGCTATTTATATCTGACGGTATTGTGTTGTTACTAATGGCTTATTAGATCATCAAAATTGCTGCTTCCAAGTTATGAGTGCCAGTTGAAAAACTCTTTCAAATTTTCAATTGTGCATAACCATATTGTGCGGTAACATAAGTTTTCACATTCTTCATTTTCTTGCATAATATATGTCACATTGTGTCTATGATGTGAATTATTATATATTATTATTAGGTAACTATCAAAATTTATCTTCTTTTTGAAATTGAGTTTACTTTTTCTGAATTTTATGTTACCTTTTTCTGAGATTGAATCTAATTCTTTTGAATTTGATATTACTATTTCTGAAATTAACTTTTTCCAAAGTTGAATTGAAAATGATGAAAATTTGCCAAATTTGCAGCAGTGGCAATTAAAATTTATACCATCAGTTATTTAAATCTGACGGTATTGCTTGTTACTATTGCCTTATTAATTCATCAAAATTGCAGCTGCCAAGTTCTAAGTGCCAATTGAATAAATCTTCCAAATTTTCGATATCTTATAACCACATTGTGCGGAAATAAAGGTTTTCACATTTTTCATTTTCTTACATAATATATGTCACATTATGGGTCTATGATGCCAATTATTTTTTATTATTATTAGGTAACTATCAAAATGTTTCTTCTTTTTGAAATTGAATTTACTTATTCTGAATTTTATGTTACTTCTGAAATTGATTCTAATTTTTCTGAATTTGATATTACTTTTTCTGAAATTGACTTTATTTAAAGTTGAAGTTGAAAATGATGAACATTTGTCAAATTAACAACTGTAACAATTAAAATTTGTACCCTCAGCTACTTAAATTCATCAATTTTTGTATTAGATCTGCCAAATTCTAAGCTCCAGTTGAAAAACTCTTTCAAATTTTCAATCGTGCATAACCATATTGTGAGGAAATATAAGTTTTCACAATCTTTATTTTCTTACATAATATATGTCACATTGTGGGTCTATGATTTGAATTATTATTTATTATTATTAAGTAACTGTCAAAATGTATCTTCAAGTGGCAACCTCTGCTAAGTTTTTTGCCACATTTATGGAAATCTGTAAAGTTGTTATCTCCAATTTTTAAAATCTTGATTCCAAATTTATTAATTTTTTTATTCAAATCTGTAAAGTGGTCATCTCCATTTTCCAAATCTTTATTCCAAGTTTATTATTTTCATATTCCAATCTGTATCTCCAGTTAAAATATATGAAATTAGCAGCTAAATCAAATCGAATATTCGTATTTTCACATGGGTATATATATATAGCAATATACTTGAAGTGGGAGATGTTTGGGAATGAAAGGTCGTGAATTTTAAGTTAGCATTTTTTAAAACTTTATACGATATTAATTTAATAATTTAAATCATTTTTAATAATTAATTTAATTAAAAAAAATTCTAACTCAAAATTCACGACCTCTTATTTCCTAACATCTCCACTTCAAGAATATCTACCAAATAGGTCAAAAAAACACTATAGTTGATAAAACGAGCCAAATATTTTGCCTGACTAGTTTCGGTTAGTATATAACCATCTTCAGAGGCATGAATTTAATGTTTATATATCTTGAATTCACTTTAATTGTAATTTTAAATTTTGATATATCGTCGACTTGGTGTTATAAGGTTGCATGTAACATTTATTCAATTTTTAGGTGTACAACTTTACAGAACAGTATGTTTTCAAAGCAGGACCTTTGAGCTTGTTGGAAGGTTAAAATCGGAATATTAAGAACCTGCGATAAAAAAATCAAATTACAGTGCACAATACATCATTTTCTGTAATAAAAAATATATTTAAAGTCCTTATTCCCAAATTTACAAATTTTTACATACAACCTTGTAACATTAAGCTGACGATATTTCATCATTACTACCATGTTCACAAAAAAAAATGTATATATATATATATATATATATATATATATATATATATAGCAATATATATTTTAGTAATCTATGTAATTTTACTCTATAATGCGGAAATCAAATATGCAGTTTGTGATAAAATTTAATGCTGCTAAATTATTGATGCAACAAAAAGATTTTAATGCATATTATATGTCATTGCCTACAAAGCTTCTGCCATCGCTATTTGCCTGGGCCTTATATTATATCGGCCTTTAAATATTCTGGAATCCAACAGCATGTGATTATAGAACTTTTATCTAATGCTACATTATCATTTCACTTACTTTGCTACCAAATGCATAAAAGTCAGTATTGGCCATCAATTTTGCTTCATACTAAATAATTACTGAAAATCTGGTGATATATAAACTCCCAACAATTCGGGCATACTTGATTTTAATTTTTAACATGGAGGAAGTAAAAAGTATGGAAATACTGCAGGCTGCTCAGGCTATTTTGATTAGGCATCAGGTATGGCCCCGGAAAGGTGCAAAAAGTGGACGGTTCTTTCATTTTATAAAGCTAGGGTTTGTTCTACTATTTGCTACTTCAACTATACAAGGGACGGCACTTCACTTTGTGCACACTCTTGCAAGTAAGTAACTGCACAAGTCTTATTTCGCGCAATTTTTGTACTTACATTCATATTTTTGCTCAGATAAAAGTTTCGTTTCTCACAATTTTTCGTACATTCATATTTTTGCTCAGATAAGTCCAGAAATATGCAAGATGTCGTTCCTTACATATTTCTGTACTTAACTCAATTACTTACATTCATATTTTTGCTCAGATAAATGTTTCGGTTTTCACTATTTTTCGTACATTCATATTTTTGCTCAGATAAATCCAGAAATATGCAAGATGTGGTTCCTTACATATTTCTGTACTTAACTCAATTACTTACATTCATATTTTTGCTCAGATAAATGTTTCGGTTTTCACTATTTTTCGTACATTCATATTTTTGCTCAGATAAATCCAGAAATATGCAAGATGTGGTTCCTCACATATTTCTGTACCTAACTCAATTAAAAAAATTTACTTACACTGAGTACTATTATGTAATTCTGAAAGATAAATATTAGTCTTCCTTATATTTTGTAAAAAATATTATTTAGTGGCTACTAGGCTATCACATAATTGAAAATATTTTAGGAATTTTCTCGAGCAACATAAAATTATATATTTATTTAAATGTGTTTAGATCCATTCTGATTAAGTAGGTTTGGAGAAGTAGTTAGCACTATCAGGTAATGAAGAACTCAGTCTTTAATTTACATGGACTAGTTTCGAGTTTCGATTTATTAATGTAAAATTTCATATACACAATTTATATATGAAATTTTCCTTTAATAAATTATTTGGACTCTGCTGATGATGATCCCCAGCAGCAGAGTCCAAATAATTTATTAATGGAAAATTTCATATACACAATTTATATATGAAATTTTCCGTTAATAAATGATTTGGACTTTGCTGATGATGACCCCCAGGTCGAAACTAGTCCATGTAAATTAAAGACTCAGTTCTTCATTACCAGATAGTACTAACTAATTCTTCAAATAAAATTATATAATGTCATGAACATCACAATATCATCCATATTATGATGAATGTTACTATAATGTTTATATTGTACTTCCTAGATGTTATTTCCTGTAATGTTTTTCCCTCATTATTTCACAAAATAATGGCCAGTGGCTTCTAGGCTACAACAAAATTGAAAATCTTTTCGGAATTTTCTCGAGTAACCTAAATTTATGTCATAGATATCACAATATCATCCATATTAAGATGAATGTTACTATAATGTTTACATTGTACTTCCTTGATGTTATTTCCTGTAATGTTATTTCTCTCATTATTTCACAAAATAATGACCAGTGGCTACTAGGCAGTCACAAATTTGAAAATCTTTTCGGAATTTTCTCGAGCGACCTAAAATTATATATCATGGATATCACAATATTATCCATATTAAGATGCATATTTTTATAATGTTTATATTGTACTTCATTGATGTTATTTCCTGTAATGTTTTTCCCTCATTATTTTACAAAATAATAGCCATATCACAAAATTGAAAATCTTTTAGGAGTTTTCTCGAGCGACCTAAATTTAATTCATGGATATCACAATATCATCCATATTAAGATGAATGTTACTATAATGTGTACATTGTACTTCCTTGATTTCACAAAATAATTTTATTTAGGAAAGACCCAGAGCTTGGGAACCACTGCTCTAGTACTTCAAAACTAGTACTTCAAACAGATTTGTTTAAGTTACTTCTATTACCTTTTGATGCATCAAAAATTCTAATATCATGGTTTTGGTTATACCTAGTACTGCAAAACAGATTTATTTAAGTTACTTCTATTGCCTTTTGATACATAAAAAAAATCTAATATCATGGTTTTGGTTATACAGCTGATACTCCGTATATACTCTACGACCTCATAGATGACTTGTTATTCAACCTGTCTGGAGGTGGGCTTCTGGTTCTAATCGTAGGAGCAGCCATAAATTGCAACATCATTCAAGAGGTAATCTCCATCCTCTCGAACTTCGAAGAGTTTGGAAAGCCACCCACTATAGACGACATCAATCACAAACTGAACATTTACACCAAATCACATTATTGGTATAGTGTTGGAGTCGCCGTTGCATATTGTAGTGTTGATTATCTGTTCGGCATGGAAGAGTGTGAAGAAAAAAAGGCCAAGTACAACGTGGACAAAATATGCGGACTGTCTGCAGGCACATTTCTGCCTTTTGAAGTTAGTGGCTTTCCTAGATTGCACATGTTTCTGATGCTGCAGATTGTGTCTACGATGTACATGGTCACCACATCAACTATATCAATGGCGGTGATGTTGGGAATACTCGAGATTTTTATAACACGCATCAATCATTTCAAGGCCAAACTTGATTGTGCATTTACCTCTGGTGATAACAATGTAGAAAGAAAGCATCTAACATTTTGCATTAAATATCATATCCACATCATCAAGTAAGTAAAAGCGGTTAGTAGTGGGGCTGGGAGAGTTCTGGACCAATTTCTCCACAAGGAGTCTTGGTTTTATTGTTTATGCGGTCTAAAAGCGGTTAGTAGTGGGGCTAGGAGAGTTCTGGAACAATTTCTCCACAAGGAGCCTTGTTTTTTGTTGTGTATGCGGTCTAAAAGCGATTAGTAGTGGGGCTAGAAGAGTTCTGGAACAATTTCTCCTCAAGGAATCTTGGTTTTATTGTTTATGCGGTCTAAAAGCGGTTAGTAGTGGGGCTAGGAGAGTTCCGGAATAATTTCTCCACAAGGAGTTTTGGTTTTATTGTTTATGCGGTCTAAAAGCGGTTAGTAGTGGGGCTAGGAAAGTTCTGGAACAATTTCTCCACAAAGAGTCTTGGTTTTATTGTTTATGCGGTCTAAAAGCGGTTAGTAGTGGGGCTGGGAGAGTTCTGGAACAATTTCTCTATAAGGATTACATGGGCCGATTTTTCGCTACTTACTTCAGGTCGTGCGTCGAATTCGGCTAAGTCCCTTTTCCTGTTCATATCAGCCTGTTTATATCAACCTCTTTATGTCAACCTGTTTAAAAGAGGTCCGATCATAGAGAAGCGGTTGATATAAAAAAGCTGATATAAACATGCTGATATGAACAAGCTAAGGGACTTCTCCATGATCCATGATCCATTCCCCACTTAGGTTTTGGTCTTAGTTTTCTTGTTATGCGGTCTAAAAGCAGCTAGTAGTGAATCTAGGAGAGTTCTGGAACAATTTCTCCATAAGGATTACATGGGCCGATTTTTCGCTACTTACTTCCGGTCGAGCGTCGAATTCAGCCTGTTTATATAAGCCTCTATATATCAGCCGATTTAAGAGAGGTCCGATCATGGAGAAGCGGTTGATATAAACAAGCTGATATAAACATACTGATATGAACAAGCTAAGGGACTTCTCCATGATCCATGATCGGACCTCTCTTAAACAGGCTGATATAAAGAGGCTGATATAGACAGGCTAATATAAACAGACTGATATGAACAGGCCAAGGGACTTAGCCGAATTCGACGTTCGACCGGAAGTAAGTAGCGAAAAATCGGTCCATGTAATCCTTATGGAGAAATTGTTCCAGAACTCTCCTAGCCCCACTACTGCGGTATGCACCAATTATTTCACTGCAAAGATTGCAGTGGTTTCTGGTGTAATTCAACCAGCATCAAGCCTAATACCAACTCAGTAATCATATGTGATTCACCACTAGAGTTACTAGCGAAAAATCGACCCATGTAATCCTTATGGAGAAATTGTTCCAGAACTCTCTTAGCCCCACTACTGCGGTATGCACCAATGATTTCACTGCAAAGATTGCAGTGGTTTCAGGTGTAATTCAACAAGAATCAAGCCTAATATCAACTCAGTAATCATGTGTGATTCACCACTAGAGTTACTAGCAAAAAATCGGCCCATGTAATCCTTATGGAGAAATTGTTTCAGAACTCTCTGAGCCCAACTACTGCGGTATGCACCAATTATTTCACTGCAAAGATTGCAGTGGTTTCAGGTGTAATTCAACCAGCAACCAAGCCTAATACTAACTCAGTAATCATGTGTGATTCACCACTAGATTTATTAGCGAAATATCGGCCCATGTAATCCTTATGGAGAAATTGTTCCAGAACTTTCTTGGCCACACTACTGCGGTATGCACCAATTATTTCACTGCAAAGATTGCAGTGGTTTCAGGTGTAATTCAACCAGCAACCAAGCCTAATACTAACTCAGTAATCATGTGTGATTCACCACTAGATTTATTAGCGAAAAATCGGCCCATGTAATCCTTATGGAGAAATTGTTCCAGAACCCTCTTAGCCCCACTACTGCGGTATGCACAAATTATTTCACTGCAAAGATTGCAGTGGTTTCAGGTGTAATTCAACCAGCATCAAGCCTAATACCAACTCAGTAATCATGAGTGAATCACCACTATACCTTTTCAAGTTCAAATTGAGACCAATCAAGTTCAAATTGAGACCAATCAATTTCAAATTGAGGCCAATCAAGTTCAAATTGATACCAATTAATTTCAAATTGAGACTAAACAAAATCAAGTTGACACTAAACAATATCAAGTTGAAAGTAAACAAATAAAATTGATATTGTTTAGTGTCAACTTGATTTTGTTTAGTCTCAATTTGGAATTGATTGGTATCAATTTGAACGTGATTAGTCTCAATTTGAAATTGATTGGTCTCAATTTGAAATTGATTGGTCTCAATTTGAACTTGATAGTCTCAATTTGAACTTGAAAAGGTATAGAGTTATTTTTTATTATTTATGCAGTTAATATCAACATTCTATTAAAAAAATCTTGCAAACAACTTTTAATTGTTACTACTTATATTAAAAATTTAAATTTAAATTGTATAACTTTTAAACAATTTCAGGATTAACAGGAAGATTAATGGTTGCTTCTCAAAAGTAATGTTATTTTACATAACCGTTACAGCAGTGATTATCAGCATAATTGGTTTGCAAATTCTCATCAGTAACTCAACTAAGCCTATCACGCATATGAGTCTTTGGCTAATAAATCTGCTGATACCTTGTATGGCTGGACAGAGACTAATCAATGCGGTAATTTATTTAACAAATCCACATATGTGCTACTCAAAAAGTGGCAAAATAGTACACAAAATTTAATTTTTTGTACATACAAATAAGTATCAGGACAGATTTTATCGAGCCAATGGGAAGGAATAGAGGGCGGTCTTTATAGCCGGGACCGGTGGTGGGGGATGCAGCGTACGCTAGGATAACCAGCTCAGTTGCCTCCCAGCCTTTGTAGTGTGTAGTACAAAAGCCAAATAAATACGCGGCCAAAAGAATAAATAAGTCCCGATACTTATTGGACCTGTACATAACTATATGATAACTGAAGTTACAATAGAGAAAAACTGGAAAACTGTAGAACATTCTTTCAGTAGAATACTATAATAGAAGAATAGAATAGAATAATATGATTATTCATGAAACATTTCATGATTTGTTTTTTCAGTCGGAAACTATACCGCAACATATTTACGCCACGCAGTGGTATAACTATGATATATCATTGCAAAAGGACGTTGGTTTCATGATTCTACGTTCTAACAAGTTCATGTTCCTTGACGCCGAAGGCTTCAGTTACATGTCTTCAGCAACGTACAGTGCTGTATGAGATCACACTGCTAGCTCCAAAAATAATACTAACTCGATCTGTTGCAGGTGATACAGACTTCGTATTCCTACCTTGCATTGCTCCATCAAACTTTCCGTGCTGAATAGTAATGTTGAGATCGCTCTGCTAGCGCCAAAAATTATACTAACACAACCTGTTGCAGGTGTTACAGACTTTGCATTCCTAGCTTGCACTGCTCCATCAAACTTTCCATGCTGAATAGTAATGTTGAGATCACAATGCTAGTGCTAGTGCTAGTGCTAGTGCCAAAAAAAATACTAACTCGATCTGTTGCAGGTGATACAGACTTTGTATTTCCTACCTTGCACTGCTCTATCAAACTTTCCATGCTGAATAGTAATGTTGAGATCACAATGCTAGTGCCAAAAATAATACTAACTCAATCTGTTGCAGGTGATACAGTCTTTGTATTCCTACTTGCACTGCTCCATCAAATTTGCCATGATGAAAAGTAATGTTGATACCGCACTGCTAGCGCCAAAAATAATACTAACTTAATCTGTTGCAGTTGATACAGACCTCGTATTCCTACTTTGCACTGCTCCATCAAACTTTCCACGTTGAATAGTAATGTTGAGATCGCAAAAATAATACTAACTCAATCTGTTGCAGGTGAGACATACTTCGTATTCGAACCTTGCATTGCTCCATCAAACTTTCCATGCTGAATAGTAATGTTGAGATCGATCTGCTAGCGCCAAAAATAATACTAACTCAATCTGTTGCAGGTGATACAGACTTTGTATTCCTAGCTTGCACTGCTCCATCAAACTTTTCATGCTGAATAGTAATGTTGAGATCGCTTTGCTAGCGCCAAAAATAATACTAACTCAATATGTTGCAGGTGATACAGACTTTGTATTGCTAGCTTGCACTGCTCCATCAAACTTTCCATGCTGAGGAGTAACGTTGAAGCAATGCTACATAACTATTGGATTTAGCACATATAATTACTTGGATTACAGAAAATACATTAGAATGAGGAGTTACAGAAATCGATTTTTCAATAACACTCAATAAATTCACTTAAAAACAAACGTATTTTAGTTGGTGCATTCCTAAGCATATCACATAGCAACTATTTATACAAATAAAACTATTTCAAACCATAATTATGCGCGCACGTTATAAACATCCTGTGTAATTTACTTGCAATTTGTTTTCAATTCACAACCCAAATCCAAACCGAATCTAACCAGTTTGTAATTACCCCTTACTTACGGATTGTGAAATTTCCATGTGGGACTTAATATGTTTACCTGTTTTTAATTTAGGGAACACCTAATACAAGCCGTGCTTCTCGGAATTTGCGCTCACTGTGGAAAGTCTGACGCACGTAGGAAATTCCCAGTTGATTAAGAGGTTAATAGCACTGCAAATTTGAAAGTATCTATGTATTCATATCGCCCATAATTGGGCTGCAATAATTGCTTTGAGATTAATGCAATTTGGCAGTCAAATCTATGATCAAATATTTTTGCCTTATTCGACTAAATAAATTCAATCGAACTAATGAAAAAACCCAAGCTCAAAGAATAAATCGTAACAATGCTATAGTTCTGTGGTACTAAGGCAAAACCCGATAAATCAATAATCAATATTATTGGGTTTTTCCACCAATAATACGCACAGGAAAGTACATATTGGAACCTACAGTTTTGTTCTACGTATTCTATGAGTATGAGAACCATATAGGGGTTTATCCAATGAAATATTCGCTAAAGTATTTCTATATCGGCAAAAAAAAATACAAACAATCGATACAATCGATTTTATTTGAATTATCGAGTCTTGCCTTAGTACCGTAGAGTTATTATGTAGTTTTACCTTCGGAATAATGCAATTTGCGTAGAGATTTTGGTCTCCAAATTGATTTGATCATTCTGATTGATTCGTCTGATGATATTTACAGACAGACGGACAAACATACAATCAAATATACAAACATACACATACCATGCGCACTCTATAGGATTTAAATTGACCAGGTTTTGTATGTGTATGGACCCAAAAAAATTGTATAGCGCCAAAATCTGGAGTCACTTACATAGTCACTGTAATTTTTGAAAGAACTCTGTACGCCATTATTGACACAAATTACATATATTACTTAATAATCTAGCAATCCATGGTACAGATCATAATTTCCATTGTTTATAAATGACGCCCGGTAGCATACAGACCTGTGGACATACATACAGACAAAGACATACATACTAAGGCAGCCAGGCAGCCATTCGGACAAGCAAACAGTATGTCTGTCTTTATGCCAAGGCATAAAAACAGACATACCTGTACATACAGAGAATCCATTCAGACAAGAATATAGACAGACAATCATAAAGACACACACAAAATAACACATGGAACATATAGACAGACGTACTCTCCATTCACGTGATACCTGTACATACAGAGAATCCATTCAGACAGGAATATAGACAGACAAACATAAAGACAGACACACAAAATGACACATGGAATTTATAGACAGACATAGTCTCCATTCACGATGTTTTTGCGCCAGGGGTGTCTATTAATATCTAGTAATTTTGTTGGTAGTTTTTCGGAAATAACTGAATTCCTCAAATGAACTTGTCAATTTTTTTAGGTTAAGTTGTTTCCAATTTGAGGTTATATTTTTTACATAACATTGTTGCCAGATGTAAATTTTAAATTATTAGAGATGAAAATCTAACGACAGGTGTCTGTCTATATACCTAGGCATATAGGCAGACATACCTGTACATACAGAGAATCAATTCAGGCAGGAATATAGACAGACAAACATAAAGTCAGTGACACAAAATGACACATAGAGCATGTAGACAGACATACTCTCCATTCACGATGTTATTGCGCCAGGGGAGTCTATTAATATCTAATAATTTTGTTGGTACTGTTTCGGAAATAACTGAATTCCCCAAAGGAACTTGTCAATTTTTTTAGGTTAAGTTGTTTCCAATTTGAGGTTATATTTTAAAATAACATTGTTGCCAGATGTAAATTTTAAAATATGTTTTCATTCACGATGTTTTTGCGTCAGGGGAGTTTATTATTATCTATTAATTTAGTTGGTAGTGTTTGGGAAATAACTGAATTCCCCAAAGGAACTTGTCAATTTTTTTACGTTAAGTTGTTTCCAATATGAGGTTATATTTTTAAAATAACATTGTTACAAGATGTAAATTTTAAATGATTAGAGATGAAAATGGAACGGCTGGTGTCTGTCTATATACCTAGTCATTTAGGCAGACATACCTGTACATACAGAGAATCCATTCAGACAGGAATATAGACAGACAAACATAAAGACAGACACACAAAATGACACATGGAACATATAGACAGACATTCTCTCCATTCACGATCTTTTTGCGTCAGGTGAGTCTAATAATATCTAGTAATTTTGTTGGTAGTGTTTCGGAAATAACTGAATTCCCCAAAGGAACTTGTCATTTTTTTTTAGGTTAAGTTGTTTCCAATTTGAGGTTATATTTTTTAAATAACATTATTGCCACATGTAAATTTTAAATTATTAGAGATGAAAATGGAACGGCAGGAAAGAAAATGAAAAAAAAATGCATTGAAAAACATTCAATTTATTGCAATTTGGACAAGGATTGTATGGAGACTTTGGTATGCCGATTTGTATTATGATATGTTACACATGGCATTGAATACATAGTTAACATAGAATTCTATAAAAACATATTATCATGAAGAATTGATACTTGCTCAAACAAAGAACTTTTTTGGCTTATCTACTTTTAAGAGTTACTTACGTAATTATGACATTAATGTGTATACAGATCATCCATTATAGATATGAATTGTCAAATTCAAGCTCAGCCAAAATGTCACATTGTATAATAATTTTGACAGTGTACTTGTAAAAAAACAAGTAACAAATATGTCATTGATGTCAACATGTGTTTTGGGGTTATGAGACCTATTAATTTTTACCACAAAAGACTTGTCAAAATTTGAAATAATCATTTTAATATTGCCGCCGAAATTAAATAGTTAAAATACCCATTGGCGTTTCTAGTAACTTTAGTATGTAGTGGGGCACTTGAGTGTGGGAACCAAATCGGGACCGTGGGAAAATCTGCGGGGGTCCATCCCTTTGTAATATGCCGCTGCCCCCCTTTGACATATGCCGCCACCCCTTTTTGATCTATGGCGCCACCGCCGCCGCCGGTGAGACGCTGTGAGACATATATCTCAATGCTGTGGGACATATGCGAGACGCTGTGAGACACAGGTTTCTTGCAGCTGTCTCACATGTATCTCACAGCGTCTCAAATATGTCTCACAAGTGTCTAACATGTGTCTCACGGTTGTCTCACAGCGCTGTGAGATATGTCTCACAGCGTCTCACCGGCGGTGGCGGCGGCGCCATAGATCAAAGGGTGGTGTCGGCATATGTCAAAGGGGGGCGGCGGCATATGTCAAAGGGATGGACCCCCCGCAGATTTTTCCACGGTCCCGATTTGGTTCCCACACTCAAGTGCCCCACTACCTACTAACTTTATCAATAATGCCATCCCAATAGCACTTTGACAAATCGTATATACCGTGTGTTCATTTCAAAACTAGTCAGTCTCAATGCGATACCTCATTGCGATACCTCATTTTAAAGCTTTAAAAAAACCTAATCCAGTGGCGTAATAAAAAAAGATTTTTGTCGATTCGTTTTGGAAAAAATAAATAAATAAGAAAAAATCCGAAACAATTTATATTGAACAAATTTAAGTTCCTTTCAATGAAACAAAAATAGAACAAATTGAACCAGTTTTCGGGGCAAATCTTAAAAACCATGGTAATTGAATATAAAATATTACCCCCTCCCCCTTGCGAATTTCACTTTTCTTACAAATTTTAAATTACACCTCTTTATTGTGACACCTTGATTTAAGCTTTAAACAAATACAATCAAGAGGTGTAACAAACATATATTTACGTTAGCAAGTTTTCAAAAGCAAAATATATTTTTCAAAAATAAATTATGCTGACTTTCGTTTTAGGAGTAACCAGTCTCAATAAGTAGTCAATTTTACTAAAAAAACACGTCGATGTAGTTTAACATTTGTTCTATTTTTGTTTCATTGAAAGGAACTTAAATTTGTTCAATATAAATTGTTTCGGATTTTTTCTTATTTATTTATTTTTTCCAAAACGAATCGACAAAAATCTTTTTTTATTACGCCTCTGGATTAGGTTTTTTTAAAGCTTTAAAATGAGGTATCGCAAGGTGGGGGGTGCCATTTGAAATTTCAAAGTGGGGGTGGCTAGGGGGGAGGGGGTAACACCTAAAATTTATTTGACGTTGTTTTTAAACTTCCCCCTCCAAAAATCAATCGACGTGTTTTTTGCTTTTATCAAGTTAACTTGCATTCAAAAGTTATTGAGACTGTCTAGTTTTGAAATGAACACCCGGTATAATGGATGTAGTTTAGACGCTTATAGTCTATTTACTTGACATCTGCATTGTCGGTGTATGATTTTCTGAAAAAAATTTGAGCATGCCTGCAAAATATCACTAAAAGAAGGTGTTGATTCAAACAGTACAGCGATTTAGTAACTAAAATGTCAACAAAAAAGTTGGATTATGGATGTTGTTTGAAAATGATCGAGGCATAAGTCTTTTCAATCTTTCTAATACGTGACTACTGACCTTTTGTCTCTACCATTTAAGACGATTTAAGGACGTTTTCCTTGCAAATATCCATGTTTTGTATTAAAATATTTGACAACTCAGAAATAAATATTAGACACTGTCTGTCAGTGAATGATTTGCATAAGATACCAATAGGTAAAAGTTAAAACCATTTAGTGATAAATGACAGAGGGCCAATAATTTTTTGAAAAAAAAATTGATCATGCCTGCAAAATATCACTAAAAGAAGGTGTTGATTCAGACGGTACAGCCATGTAGTTACTAAAATGTCAACAAAAAAAGTTGGGTTATTGATGTTGTTTGAAAATGATCGAGGCATAAGTCCTTTTAATGTTTTTAACATGTAACTACGGACCATTCCTCTCTACCATTTAAGAGGATTAAGGACGTTTTTCTTGCAAATATCCATGTTTTCTATTAAAATATTTGACAAATCAGAAATATTTGACACTGTCTGTCAGTAGATGATTTGCACAAGATACCAATAGGTAAAACTTAAAACCATTTAGTGATGAATGACAGTGGGCCAATAATTTTCTGATTTTTTTTTTAAATATGCCTGCAAAATATCACTAAAAGAAGGTGTTGATTCAGACTCTACAGCCATTTAGTTACTAAAATGTCAACAAAAAAAGTTGGGTTACTGATGTTGTTTGAAAATGATCGAGGCATAAGTCTTTTTAATCTTCCTAATATGTAACTACTGATCTTTCATCTCTACCATTTAAGAGGATTAAGGGCGTTTTTCTTGCAAATATCCATGTTTTCTAGTAAAATATTTGACAAATCAGAAAATAATTGACACTGTCTGTCAGTAACTGCAATGGCATGTGCCATGGCACTTTGACATTTCATATCTATAATGGATTTAGATTATTAAATGCTATTAAATTATAAATCTGACAATATGGTAGGAAGCAAATGACAAATAGACATCGACACAAAAATATAATTAACTTCCGTTGCATCACCGAATCAGTTTGTCAAACATGCAAAAAGAAAACCCGGCCAACTCGGTTGCAAAAAGATCGTGAATGTATAATATATTTGTGGATCACTTACTAAAAATGAATCAAAGTTAAATCTTATTTGTGCAATAATAATAATTTATTTAATATTAATCAGGCATTTAATATACAGGGTGTCCCAGTTATCGTGCTCATATATGTTAATGAAAATATATAGTAGTATATATAGTAGAATATACCTGTACATACCGAGCATCCATTCAGACAGGCATATAGACAGATAAACATAAAGACAGACAATTTTCAAAGATTAAATGGTTACTTCAGTAAGAATTTTGAACTAGAAAATTTTGGAAATTTTCCGAAAATATTTCTTTTATAGAGAATGTAATAATTATATTTTATTAAGTTTAAGGTTTTATCCATATTACCAGTTATTTATTTAAGGTATTATTCTGTACTTACTGGTATAGTTATTTTTATTTCTTTTATTTTTTTTAAATTTAATTTAATTATTTATTTATTTTTATTTTGCGTGACTAGTATAACCTTTACATATAGAGCATCCATTCAGACAGGCATATAGACAGACACACATAAAGACAGACAATTTTCAAAGGTTAAATAGTTACTTCAGTAAGAATTTTGAATTAGAAAATCTAGGAAATTTTCACGAAAACATTTCTTTTATAGAGAATGTAATAATTATATTTTATTAAGTTTAAGGTTTTATCCATATTAACAGTTATTTATTTAAGGTATTATTCAGTACTTACTGGTATAGTTATTTTTATTTATTTTATTTTTTAATTTGATTTTATTGTTTATTTATTTTTATTTTGCCTGACTAGTTTCAGTTTGTTTAGCAAACCATCATCAGAGGCATCAAAAGTGTAATTTTGCTGTGCATATCTCTTGATTTTATTTCATTATAAATATTTGGAATTTTTGTTAAATTTTGATAGATGTCTATTTGAAGTTTTTTTTTTTAATATAAAATTCCAAATATTTATAATGAAATAAAATCTAGAGATATACTGATAATGGTTTGCTAAACAAACTGAAACTAGTCGGGTAAAATAAAAATAAAAAAATTATAAAATTAAATTAAGAAAGAAAACTAAATAAAAATAACTATACCAGTAAGTACATAATAATATCTTAAATAAATAACTCGTAATATAGATAAAACCATAAACTTTATAAAATGTAATAAATAAATAATAAAAAATAAATAAAAAACAAAAAAAACAAAAAAAAACTATACCAGTAAGAATAATACCTTAAATTATATTTTATCTATAAAAGTAATTATATATAATTCCACCATGATCATTATCGTGATTATTAATATTAAAATTGCACTCTAAGTACCAATGAAATGAAATGAAATTTTAATGAACCGGTCAGATAATTGATGGAATATTAATACTTTGCCCATAATTCGCGATCAAATCACTTTATAATCATCAAATGCGCATTCCCATGATGCTCAGTAATTACAATCCGCACTCGATTAATTCTCTTTTATGCCGAGCGATATAAATTCGCGTGAGTCAACAAATACTTTTACTAAGTTTCTGCAAGAGTGGTAATAATGATGGACGAAAAGATCTACAACAAGCAGTACAATGTATTCTATAAGCATTTTGCGTACCAAAAGGCATGCGGCTTGTGGTTGAAAAATCCTCTTTTGATTGCTTTGAGGATGATATTTCAGAATACGATTACTGTGAGTTGCTTTATGCACTTCCTAACAGGTAATGTACATACGAAATAAAAATTGGTACATATTTTACCTTTATTCCTGCTTTCAAATATTAAAAAAAAACTATTAGTACATAAACAAAATATTAAGTGTAAGGTTTTGTACATAAATTACCTGTTATGTATTTAAGGTTGTTATGTTATTATTTGGTACTTACTGGTAAAAAAACAATTAAATAAAACTTCAAATTAGATATATCGTCGGCTTAGTATTATAAGGTTGCATGTAACAATTTTTCAATATTTAGGTCTATAGTGTTACCAGGCTCTAAGTTTTCAAAATGGGACCATTCAACTTGTTGTAAGATTAAAATTGGATCATTAGGAAGCTGTAATAAAAACATACCTATTGACAGTGCAAATTTTTATTTGAAAAATTTATCAAAAAATTTAAAATTTATCATTTTCTGATATAGCAAACATATTTAAAATCCTCATTCCCAACTTTACAAATTTGCCCATATAACCTTATAACATTAAGCCGACGATATATCAAAATTTAAAATTACAACTAAAGTAAATTCAAGATGTAGAAACATTAAATACATGCCTCTGAAGATGGTTATGTACTAACCGAAACTAGTCAAAATAAAATAAATAAATAATAAAATAAAATAAAAATATTTTGTTACCAGCAAGTACCAAATAATAATATAACAACCTTAAATACATAACTGGTATTTTATGGATAAAATCTTATACCTAATAAAAACTGATATATTTTGTACTAAAAGTTACAAACAGTTTGTTATACTTTTCGTTTATTATATTATTCTTTATTTGGGAGATTTATTTTTTTAATATTAAATTCTTTAAATGATAAAAGATTTTATATACTAAAGGGTATAATAGGATTAATTTTTTTTGTAATTTTTGGTGGTTGAATATTAATATGATTTTGAAATTGAAATAATAAGTGGATTAAATTAATTTAATTCAATCCTCACTGTTAAAATTGCATTTTACCTCCTCTTTACTATTTTATCGTCTTTCGACGGTAACATTTTTTTTGTTGTATTGTCTCGGCTAACGCCTCGACGTTAAATGCACTCTCAACAATAAAATTCAAAATTAACGCCTTGTATAATAAATAACTACTGTTTGTTCCTCATTTAGACAATATAATTAAAAAGTCATCGTTTTTTTAAATAATAATAGTTTATTTTAAATTTATACCAGTACAATAAATAGCTCATATCAAACTTTTTTTGAAACTTTTTGAACTTACTATTTAACTACTTTTGGAGTTTATCAGTTAAATAAATGTTATTATGTCAGTTTTCGTTTCCAAATGACAGTACATTTATACAAAATATGTTTTGGTAATGTAAGATATAAATCTAGAACAGCGCATCTTAAGTGTATCATGTACGGATATTAATAATAATGAGATGATTTTTATTCCGTGTAATGAACACCTTGGGACCAAGAGATATAATCATTTCACCGCAATTTCCGACAATTACGTCGTTTTAGTCCACAGTTTGCGAAGCCGTTATTAACAGTTTTTTGCAGTACTTTCTCTTTAACTGCATATTACTTTTTTCGTAGTCTTCTTTTTCATGCCGTATTTGGATCGTCAGGAACAGCCTAGAAAATGTTCACTATACTCTGAATTCATAAAAAAAATGGCATTAGTTTATTAAGCAAATTATAAAAATTTCACACGTATTTTCACATGTGCCTGTGCATACACATACATGAATATACAGGGTCCTGCAACAGTGCGTCGAGATTTCCTAGCAGGTGGATATTAGGAGAAAAAAATTGTAAGTTGGTAACACTGTAACATAATCCAAAACTAAATAGGCAACAATGTAGACGTTGAAAAATGTCATCAGAAAACTTGAATAAATACAGGGTGGGTGTTCCATTTAAAAAAATATTTGTTTTTGTTATTCCGCAAAATTGGGACACCCTGTATATTTAAAAATAATTTTACGGCATAAAGATTTTTAAACCACTAACTTTTTGTACAAAACATTTTTTTCTATCTCTCACGAGAAAGGCGCTAGCAAAGTCCGACGCACTGTTGCAGGACCCTGTATTATTAGAATAATCTAATATATTAAATTAGAATAACAACCAAAGAACAAACCATTTATTAATTTGTTGGTTTTTCAAAACATAATGCCTTCAGTATTACATATTATTTTTAAGTTTTAGTCTTGTATTGTCTAATAGTCTAATAATAGTCTATGTCTAATATTGAGGAATAGAAATATCTGCGTTTATTACTTTACTTTACTTTATTATAATTACTACAAAGGAGTTGTTGGATTATTATTACAAACTTATTATTCCACAGGAATATAACTGTTTTTTATTCAGGGTACTGTTAAGTACATAGTTAAAGTTAAAATTGTTAGTAAAGATATTATTGTTAATAGTATTATTATTACCTTACATAATGGTTAAATAAACTTTAATATGTAAATATAGCAAAACTTTCTAAAAGAAACCTCCCACCTTTCAGATTTAAGGTAGTAACAACGTTCAAGCAAGAAATTATGTGTTTAGAAACTTAATAGTAGAAAATAGTAATTAATTTTTTTTTTTCGTGATACTTGATTGTAATTACATATAATCCGTACTGTCTCCATGGTTGTTATTTAACTAATATCAGCCAAGGCCGTTAAAATTTAACAGCCGTGGACTTTTCGAAATTTTGAATTATGCTATTTTCAAATTGCTAAAACATATCGAGATTGATTGTTTTATTTACCTATTTAAAAGTATTATTAGATTATAGTCCATATGCTACCATTGAATAGCTCATTAGATGTGTACTCAGAATATGATACTATATACAGGGTGTTCCATTAAAAAAAAAGTTTTAGCCATTTGAAAATAGCAAAATTGTATCGTTGTTCCAGAACACCCTGTATATTCTACGTGACTGAAAATATTGTGTATGGTTTGGAATATTGCTTGGGTACTTGCATACGCAGTTTTTTTCATTTATCTCTTATAATAAGGTTTTGTTGAATTTTTTTCCCACATACATGATTTTTCGTTAAATTTAATTACAATATGAATAACTTGGTAACGTTGCATCTGAACCCAAAAAATAAAAATGATATGTGAAGCCCACATAAAGCAGATTCTAAAAATGGAATAATATATAGGGTGATTCATTTAAAAATGAGACCAAATTTTGTGTCCCGGATACACAAGTACACTCTAAAATAATTTTAAAAAGGTGAACATCAAGAGTCCAATAATTTCCAATCACATGTTTTCAGGGGTGGATGGGCCATACGGGAAAAAATTCCGCGGGCCGGTGGGCCCGCGGAATTTTGGGCCGGCAAGTTTCAGAATTTTGGGATTATTAATAATTTGCTGAAGTAACATTCTTTATCTAATGTATTAACACGGTAGTAGCCAAAGTTTTTCGACTGGTGGCATCCTTTTTGAACTAGGGTTTTCCCACGGCGCCTTCCCTTTCCATTATATTTTTTTGCAAATTTTTGAACACAACATAACATTTAATAGGTGATATTGTAAAGAATATAATTTGTGAGGAAAGCCGTAATAATTTTTAACTAAATATTCGCAGGTTACATTATTCTCTGTAATTTATGAAAAATTTGGTAATTACAATAAAAAAATCTAACAATTTTTTTGTAATTTCCAATAGAAATGCAACATTTATCGCAATTTAATAATCGACATGTTATAATTTCAATGAGAATTTTGGGGTTTGATGGGATTTTTGCAATTTTCAATAAAATTTAGAAATTTGTAAAGAAAATGTAGAAAATGTGCATACAAAATTTCATAGTTTCTATTGAAGTTTTTAATTTATAACCAATATTTTGTATTCTCGCGTATAAGTTTTTCAAATTTCTATTAAAATATTAATAACTTATGGAGTAATATGTTTTGTGGATAAATCCTCTAGAATTTCCACCAAAAATTGCAGGTTTCAATTAAACTTTGATATTTGTAATTAAACATTTAGTATTTATAATAACAATATCATAATTTCTAATGAAAATTTTATAATCTCTAATGAAAAGTTCATAATTTCTAAATTTTCTACAAATAATTATGAACATTTTAACAACTTAATACAAATTTTGCAAATTCCAAGGTTATTTTGCATTTTACAGTGAAATTTCGACAATTTACAATAACATTTTCATAGTCGCTGTTGAAATGTTGTAATTTATAATACGAATGTTGAAATTGCCAATGACATAAGTATGACAGTGAAATTTATCAATTTAAAATAAAATGATCATAAAGCTGTTAAAATTTTCTAATTTAGAATGCAAATTTTGCCATATCAAATGAAATTTTGAGTCACACATGAAAATTATATAACTCCAATAAAACTTATTTATTATCCAATCATTGGTTTCTATTTACGTTGTAATATTGTATTTATAATGAAAATGTTCACTACAATGTTCCAATTCATATTCAACATTTTACAGAAATTACAAAATTTTCTAATTTAGAATGCAAATTTTGCAATATTAAATGAAATTTTGAGTGACACATGAAAATGACATAACTCCAATAAAACTTATTTATTACAAAATCATTGGTTTCTATTTACGTTGTAATATTGTATTTATAATGAAAATTTTCACTACAATGTTGTAACAATAACCAATTCATATTCAACATTTTACAGAAATTACAAATTTTGTAATTTACATTTAATATTCCATAATTTCTATTGAAATATAGAAATCCATTTTAAAAACTTCTCAATATTCATCATAATGTTATAACATTATAACATTATGATATATAGGGTTATCGAAATATTTATGCACTTTGTGGTAAAAATGACAAAAATTTCATGGTTTCTATTGAATTTAAAAAAAATTACACTTTTCATTATATTTGTTGTAGGTTTCTATGAAATTTTAATCACTTTGTAAGGAATATGATTTCTGAGGAAAGATGTTATAATTTCTAAATAAAAACTCTTAGGTTCCATTAATCTTTTTTAATTGCAATTGCAATTTATGAAAATATTGGTATTAGTAATAAAAAATTCTAACAAAAATATTGTAATTTCCAATATAAATGCAACATTCACTGTAATTCACAATCAAAATGATAAAATTTTAATGAGAATTTTGTGGTTTGATGAACTTGCAATTTGTAATCAAATTTCTTAAATTGCAAAAAAAAATTGCACTTAAAATTTATCATTTTCAAAGTAAAGTTTATAATTTCTATTTAAATTTCTAATTTAGGTAGAATAAAAAAACAGTTTTTTCCAATAAAAGTTTTGCAAATTTCTATTAAAATATTAACAAATTGGTGAGTGATATGCTATGTGGACAAATTCTTCATAATTTCTACTCAAAATATCAGGCTTCAAGTAAACATTGAAATTTACAATTAAAACTTTTGTATTTACAATACGAATTTAATAATTTCCAACTAAATTTTGTAATTTATCATGACAACTTTGTTGTTGCTTTTGAGTTTTGGAATTTATAATACAAATTTAGTATTGTCAATAAATACTTTCCAATATTCATGGTAAATTTTTCAATTATTTATTAATGTGTATATTTTGTAGGTTATCCCGCTAATAAACATGATTATTTTTATTTTCAATATAAATTGTATAATTAAAATGAGATTTTTGTGTACTGATTAACGTTTTGCATAGTCAAATAAAAGTTTGTAAGGAATAAGGCTGAAAATTACCATTTAATTAATATTATATACTACTATAATATAAATATTATATTATTATTGTTATATTATAATAAAAAATGAATTATAAAAATCTTCGCGTTCATAGAAAATATGAAAATCGGAAAATACCCTATTATCAGTTTTTCAACAATTTTCTTTGAAACTCATTAGAGCACTATGTTACATTTAGGGAATTCAGAGAAAACAAGTTTCCATTTAAATGAAAATTTGCGCCTCAAGGTTGAATATTGTTTATATATTATTATTATTATTTATTTTGTAATCGCAAATTCTATATTTTATTATTACGAATTCGAAAAATAGACTAGTAAATTTCTTTTATTCTTTTTTTTTCCACGTGATTACTGATTATACACTTTTGCAAAATTCCGCGGCCACTTTGGAGACCACTATATTAATAAATAAATAAGTATTATGGAAAAATTATATGGTGTTATTGCAATTTTATGTGAATGTAAAATGGGCCAACAAAAGACTATTTCCCGGGCCGCTTGTATATTGCCCATCCGCCCCTGCATGTTTTCCTCAATTTTCATTAGTTTAGCAGCAATGGTCCGAGCGAGGATAGGTGGTCCACCCTGTATATGATACGCACTGACTAATAAAATATACATTATAATAAATGTAAACTTAACCTAACCTAAGCCTAACACTGTATAGCTACAAATTATCACTTCTAACTGTTCTTGCAATATGATCTGTTAGGGCAAGAAAAGTTTTTTTTTGTTTCCCAAAATCTTACTCTGAAGGTATTAGTCCCTTTCTTCAACTCACACGTTCAATTATAATCTTTAGTTGCAGATCATCGGCAATGTTATGTCATGTAAACATAACCTAAATTAAGCCTAACCCTGTATAGCTACAAATTATCACTTCTAACTGTTCTTGCAATATGATATGTTGGGGCAAGAAAAGTTTTTTTTTGTTTCCCAAAATCTTACTCTGAAGGAATTCGTCCTTTCTTTAACTCACACGTTCAATTATAATCTTTGGTTACAGAACATCAGCAATGTTGTTACTAATAAATATTCTTGTAGCCGATCGCAAGAAGGGTTATACTACTGACTTCCTTGATGATTGTGCTGTCGGCGTCTCTATTTGCGGCATGAACTTCAGCATTGTCTGTTTCATCAAGAACAGACAGGTCATGTTAGAACTCGTCGAGAAAATGAACGTCTTCAAGTTGTTCGGAAAACCTGCATCCTTCGACAAAGTTAACATCTTTCAAATGAAGTTCTTGAAGTACTACAAGCATTTCGTTACCCTCGGCGTATTGAGCTACTGCTTCTCGGGTAAACCTACAACAGTAGTGACATAGTTTTAAGCCTCAATAAATTTAGGACTGTTTAGTATAACTAATTTTAGTACAAACCTACTTTAATGATAATGAACTTTAGTACAATCCATTTTAATCAAACTAAATATGGTTGATCGATCCTTGGCAAAGGTAGTTAGACCTAGAAGCATAATTTTCTCTCAATGTGACTGTTATATACTAAATATTTATGGATAGTGTTCAAAGCAGTTCATATCGCCGATACAACACCAAAACTATAAATTAAGGCACTAACTGCAAATTGCGTTTAGTCAACATTATTGTTCATGTATTATACAGAGCGTTTAAGAAAGTGGTGTCAACTTTTACGTTGGATCCTAACTAAACAAGATGCACATCAAATATATTTTGTGACGTTGCTGAAATGTTTCCTAGGATACATGCAAATAATTTAACAAGATTTTTTTAAATGCCATTATTTGTTATATCTATGCGAACCTCTGCGAGCCTTTGTTTACTGATGGATATAAGCAATTGGTTGTTTGATAATTGGTGGCATATGGAATTTCGTTGAAACTATACCTTTTCAAGTTCAAATTGAGACCAATCAAGTTCAAATTGAGACCAATCAATTTTAAATTGAGACTAATCAAGTTCAAATTGATACCAATCAATTTCAAATTGAGACCAATCAATTTCAAATTGAGACTAAACAAAATCATGTTGACACTAAACAATATCAAGTTGTCATAATAAATTTTATTTGTTTACTCTCAACTTGATATTGTTTAGTGTCAACTTGATTTTGTTTAGTCTCAATTTGAAATTGATTGGTATCAATTTGAACTTGATTGGCCTCAATTTGAAATTGATTGGTCTCAATTTGAACTTTATTGGCCTCAATTTGAACTTGAAAGGGTATAGTTGGAAAAGTTGGCACCATTTTCTTGAACGTTCTGTACCAATAGTTATGCTCAGATATATACATACATCTAGTACAAACAAAATGACATATAAAAACCATATAAAATTGCTATTGTAACCTAATTTCCTGTACTAGATTTATGTGAGCATGATTGTAGATCTAGTAGAAACAATTTGAGATTGCTATATAAAATTGCTGTTGTAACCTAATTTCACATATCTCATTTTTTTTATAAAGGTTTATGTTTTTCAGGATTATTTGAGAAATCCAGTTGCATTAAGGAGAAGATACATGATGGGAAGCAGAAAATTTGTGGTATTTTGGCCCAGACGGTGTACTTTGAAGGTGTTGACGATTTTCCGCTGAACGAAGTCGTATTCCTGCTACATGCAATTTCAGCAATCATGAGTACACACTCAGCAGGTGCAATTTACAGCATTGTCCTGGCTGTTTGCGAGAACATCATCGTCAGGGTTGATCATTTGATAGTCACGCTGCAGAAGTTGGATGATCTTCCGACAAGGGAAATCAAGCATTTGCATTTGAGGAATTGTATAATATACCACAATGATATAATTAGGTATCAGATATACATTAATCAATGCATGATTCATGTCTGTGTAATACATAAGTATAACGAGGACTTAAAATGTTTCATATGCTGTCTAACGATCGTATCTATAGTCCGTACTTAAGTTTGAGTTTTACTTAAGTCGTATATTTGGTTGCGTATTTTGTATAAACGTTTATGGACTGAATGCAACCAAATATACGACTTGAGTCGTACTCAAGCTCAAGTATGGACTATAGATACGGGCCTTAATAAATTGTGGATGAAATTTGCCATTTGTATTTTGAAATAACAGCATTTGAAATCTAACGATGAAACGTCATTTTCAGTCTTGCTGATGCTGCCAACAAATGTTTCTCGTCCATATTATTCGCTGCTATATCACTAGATACGTTGATTATGGGTATACTATCAGTACAGCTATTAATTGTATGTCATTTTTAGATGATCTTGCATTTAAATTAGATATTTGAAGATGCGTTGTTTTAGAATCCATCATTTCCAGTTTTTACGCATATACTTGCTTGGGCTGGTACTCTGCTTGTGCTATCTATTACTGGTCAACGTTTACATGATAAGGTAAGTTGATGTCTTACAAATATCATCATCATCATCATAATCCATTCTCTAAGGTAAATCCATTCTTTTATACCAGATAGGTGTCGAGTGTACAAATATTATAATATATTTATTACATCTTAATTATTATTATTATCCTTGTTACATATTTTGCATAGCTACATAAAATTTATAAATATTGAAAATGAAAATTGAAAAAAGAGAACGCAGATTTGGCAATTTTAAACTTTTTGTTAAGAACCATCTACAGACTGGTATTAAAAACTGTTTCAATTTCAGTATATCAAATAAAGTTAGAAGATAATAATTGATGGTTATTAAAGATCACTTTAAAAAATGAATCTCTATACCAGCCTTCCTAAGTTTTGGGTTTTCTAAACAATTGGTCAAGTTAGAATTGTGCAAAATTACAGAATTCTATTTTATTCTATTAATTCAATAATATTTCAAGATATTTCAAGGTATTTTGATTATTTCATCATTTCCAAGATATTCCAATATTTTGCAAGATATTCAAAAATAAAGGTTATAGAGAGGGATGGAGGTTTTTCTTGTCTTTCGAGTTTGGAAGGCTACAAGTCCATATAACTTAAAACTTCTTCTATATCTGAAAATTATTCTATCTCTTTTAACTCGACATCATCAAAGTATAATTTAAAAAAAACAATGATGTACGTAAGCAAGTGGTATTTTTTACACTTTTTGATATAAGTAAAAGTCTTACATATAATATCATCATCATCATAATCCATTCTCTTAATGATGGGTGTCGAGTGTACAAATATTATAATTTATTTATTACATCTTAATTATTATTATTATCCTTATTATATATTTTGCATAGCTACATAAAATTTATGAATATTGAAAATGAAAATTGAAAAAGAGAACGCAGATTTGGCAATTTTAAACTTTTTGTGAAGAACCATCTACAGACTTACATTATAAACTGTTTCAATTTCAGTATATCAAATAAAGTTAGAAGATAATAATTGATGGTTATCAAAGATCACTTTAAAAAATGAAACTCTATACTAGCCTTCCTAAGTTTTGGGTTTTCTAAACAATTGGTCAAGTTAGAATTGTGCAAAATTACAGAATGCTATTTTATTCTATTAATTCAATGATATTCCAAGACATTTTCTGAAAATATTTCATCATTTCGAAGATATTCCAATATTTTGCAAGATATGCCAAAATAAAGATTATAGAGAGTGCAGGAGGTTTTGGTAGTCTTCTGAGTTTGGAAGGCTACAAGTCCATTTAACGTAAAACCTCTTCTACATCTGAAAATTATTCTATCTCTTTTAACTCGGTATCATCAACTATAATTAAAAAAAATCAATGATATAAGTAAGCAGATGGTATTGGTATTTTTTACACTTTTTGACATAAGTCAAAGTCTTACATATATTATCATCATCATCATCATCATTATCATATCATCATCATCATCCATTCTCTTATACCTGATAGGTGTCGAGTGTACAAATATTATAATTTATTAATTACATCTTAATTATTATTATTATCCTTGTTATATCTTTTACATACCTACATAAAATTTATGAATATTGAAAATGAAAATTGAAGACCATCAAATGAAGAACCATCTACAGAATGGTATTAAAAACTATTTCAATTTCAGTATATCAAATAAAGTTAGAAGATAATAATTGATGGTTATTAAAGATCACTTTAAAAAATGAATCTCTATACCGGCCTTCCAAGTTTTGGGCTTTCTAAACAATTGGTCAAGTTAGAATTGTGCAAAATTACAGAATTCTATTTTGTTCTATTAATTCAATGATATTCCAAGACATTTCAAGTTATTCTAAAATATTTCATAATTTTCAAGATATTCCAATATTTTGCAAGATATTCCAAAATAGAGATTATAGAGAGTCAGGGAGGTTTTTCTTGTCTTCTGAGTTTGGAAGGGTGCAAGTCTATTTAACTTAAAACCTCTTCTATATCTGAAAATTATTCTGTCTCTTGTAACTCGGCAACATCAAAGTATAATAAAAAAAATCCAATGATATAAGTAAGCAGATGGTATTGGTATTTTTTACACTTTTTGACATAAGTCAAAGTCTTACAAATATTATTATCATCATAATCCATTCTCTTATACTAGATGGGTATCAAGTGTACAAATATTATAATATATTTATTACATCTTAATTATTATTATTATCCTTGTTATATATTTTGCATAGCTACATAAAATTTATAAATATTGAAAATGAAAATTGAAAAAAAGAGAACGCAGATTTGGCAATTTTAAACTTTTTGTTAAGGACCATCTACAGACTGGTATTAAAAACTATTTCAAATTCAGTATATCAAATAAAGTTAGAAGATAATAATTGATGGTTATTAAAGATCACTTTAAAAAAATGAATCTCAATACCAGCCTTCCTAAGTTTTATGTTTTCTAAACAATTGGTCAAGTTAGAATTGTGCAACATTACAGAATTCTATTTTATTCTATTAATTCAATGATATTCCAAGACATTTCAAGTTATTCTAAAATATTTCATCATTTCGAAGATATTCCAATATGTTGCAAGATATTCCAAAATGAAGATTTTATTAAGAAGAATTATTAAATAATATTTCAAATTCAGTATATCAAATAAAGTTAGAAGATAATAATTGATGGTTATTAAACATCACTTTAAAAAATGAATCTCTATATCAGCCTTTCTAAGTTTTGGGTTTTCTAAACAATTGGTCAAGTTAGAATTGTGCAAAATTACAGAATTCTATTTTATTCTATTAATTCAATGATATTCCAAGACATTTCAAGTTATTCTAAAATATTTTATCATTTCCAAGATATTCCAATATTTTGCAAGATATTTTAAAATAAAGATTATAGTCTCCTATTTTGACTTCCGTATTTGGAAGGCTGCAAATCCATTTAACTTAAAACCTCTTCTATATCTGAAAATTATTCTATCTCTTTAACTCGTTTGAAGTTTAGTTATTTAGTTAGAACTAAATCAATCAATTTGGGTACTATAATAAAATTAATATTAAACTCTATAGGGTCTTGTGGTCTTTTCAAATTATTTAAGCTTTTTAACGTATTATCATCAAAGTATAATAAAAAAAATCTAATGATATAAATCGTAGATGGTATTGGTATTTTTTACACTTTTTGACAAATCGAAAAAAGCCAATAAATAAGATAGTAATGCTATATTTTGTATTCAGTGTTTTAGTATATTAGTATTTAGTATTAATCTTTAGTACTAAATAACTAAACTTCAAACGAGTTAAAGAGATAGAATAATTTTCAGATATTGAAGAGGTTTTAAGGTAAATGGACTTGCAGCCTTCCAAACTCGGAAGACTAAAAAAATCTCCGTCCCTCTCTATAATCTTTATTTTGGAATATCTTTGAAATGATGAAATATTTTGGAATAACTTGAAATGTCTTGGAATATCATTGAATTAATAGAATAAAATAGAATTCTGTAATTTTTCACAATTCTAACTTGATCCCAATTGTTAGTATTCGTATTTTAGTCGTGTAACGTATAAAACGAAGGGAGAAAGCCCTCAAATAAAATATCAAAAGAAACACGAAGTAACAAAAAAATTGTTGAATGAAATGACTACAAATATTATTACAAGTAAATAATTCTATTGTTTTGTAGGCTATTTCTGTACAACATTGCATTTATGGGCTGCAGTGGTACAATGAATGTCCAGCAGTTCAGAAGGATCTCAACTTCATGATTTTCAGATGCCAATATCCTTTGATGCTACGTACTGGAGCCTTTGGTTACATGTCATTATCTACATACTTAAAAGCAAGTAAAATCATTAAAATCATCAATAATTAGTTACTGACTATTATATCATTTCAGGTAATGAAAACATCTTACTCGTATGTTGCAGTTATACAGCAACGCTTGTAGGTTCTCTATGGAAATTCTGACCTACAAATAAAACTGAATATTTCAAAATGTACAAATGTTCAAAATTTTGGAAATTTTGTGTGTACAAGTCAAAAAGTTTTCACTATTCAGTATTCAGTATTCACTTTATTAGTATTTTGACTTTTTACAGAGTATTACATTGTCATTATATAAAAGTTATTACATCTATTAAAATTTTTAGTACTAATCTTAGGGTTATAGTATACTATAGTTGTTTTGCCTACATATTCTAATTAATACTAAATATGTTAAGAATTAATAAATAATCACTTGGTGTGCTAATTTTTTTTTTTTAATAATAGTGGGTATTAATGTAGCACATTGATATATTATCTAAAATATCTGATATGAGCAAATGCTATTTCAGTATGTATTAAACTATTTTTTTAATTAATGGCTATTGATACTAAATATGTTTAAAATTAATTAATAATCACTTAGTGTACAATTTTTTTTTATTATTTTTTTTTTTAATAATAGTGGCTATTAATGAAGCACATTGACATATTATCTAAAATATCTGATATGAGCAAATGCTAGTTCAGTATGTATTTAACTATTTTTTAATTAATGGCAATTTATACTAAATATGTTTAGAATTAATTTATAATCACTAGTGTACAATTTTTTTAAATTTTTGTTAATAATAGTGGGTATTAATGAAGCACATTAATATATTATCTAATAATAATAATAATAATAATAATAATAATAATAATAAATCCTATATTAGACGTTATAGAACGTGAGGTCACAAAATAATCTCTAAAATATCTTATATGAGCAAATGGTTTTTCAGTATGTATTAAACAATTTTTAATTAATGGCAGTTAATACTAAATACTTAATGTTTAGAATTTATTATTAATCACTTAGGGTACTAATTTGTTTTGTAATGTTTTTTTTTAAATAATAGTTATTAATGAAGCACATTGATATATTATCTAAAATATCTTATATGAGCAAATTCTTTTTCAGTAAGTACTAAACCATTTTTAACTAATGGCAATTAATACTAAATATGTTTAGAATTAATTATTAATCACTTAGTGTACTATTTTTTTATATAATTTTTTTTTTAAATAATAGTGGGTATTAATGAAGCATATTGATATATTATCTAAAATATCTGATATGAGCAAATGCTATTTCAGTATTTTTATCAAACAATTTTTAAGTAATGGCAGTACTAATGAAGCACATATATTATCTAAAATATCACTATCTGAGCAAACTATATTTTAGTATGTATAAACAATTTTTAATTAATGGCACAAAATGTTATCAATAGTGCAAATTTATTATTTTACATAAGTTACTAATAACACATAATTACAAACAATGAAGACTATTTATATAACCGTCATGATCCAAAACATCGCTGGAATTTAATTATCTGGATAATGATTTTCACTTCCTGGAATTTGTGTATCTCAACTGCATACTCATTTGATATATACGTATTGATTACTAATATTAGTAATAATCACAATTAGATTAAACGTCTGAGTAATACTGTAATTTAAATAAATGAAAATTTAAACAAAACAATATCAGGTTATAATTAAGTCCATAATTAGCAGCGTTAAAAATAATTTTCTACGAAATTTGTTTTGGTCACACTTAATGGAAATAAATGAGTTGTTATTATGTTAATGTAATAATGTATTTAAGCTTCGGGTTATTATCCAATATTTAGATATTTAATATTAAGAGCACGCGTTTATCAATTCCAGTAATTACAGTAAACGTACGTATTAGTATGCATAGTTAAAGTAAATTGAGTTCTAAATTAGTTTGTGTGTCATTTTTGTAATGACAAGCTGTAAATGCATAATTATTCTACATTTTATGGTAGAGTTTATAATAATTATAACTATTTATATTTAAATGCAGACGCACGCGTTTCATAATTAACGAGTGAACATATTTATCTAGTTGCTTTACGTACCTTAATATCTACTTATGGTATAAGTGAATAAAGTCGAATTTGATCCACCAAAAAACAGTTTAGCGTAAGAGGCGAAGCCAAGTGCGATCATGTTTTCGAAATTACTTTATTCACGTGTATCGTGCAAGATTGTTTCCTATTCGTTATCAGAATTGAAGAATTTGCGTGAAGTGTCACATTGTCATTGTCATTGTCACAATGGTTATAGTGAATAAAGTCAAATTTTATCCACGAAAAATCAGTTAAGCGTAAGCGTAACATTTTATTCACCCATTCGATTAAAGTGTAGTTTTAACGAAGAGATTCAATATACATAATGAGGATTTTAATAATGCGAATTGGAAAATTGCTATTTATGGTATAAGTGAATAAAGTCAAATTTTATCCACGAAAAATCAGTTAAGCGTAAGAGGCGAATCCGAGTGCGATAATGTTTTCGATTGGATAAAATTGCTTTATTCACGTGTATCACACAAGATTTTTTCCAATTCGTTATCAGAATTGAAGAGTTTGCGTGAAGTGTCAAATTGTCAGATGACAACAAAAATTTTAAGGATAGTGCGTATTTACGTATTTTTTTAAATTTTATTCACGTTGTCAATGGTTATAGTGAATAAAGTAAAAATGTAAACATTTTATTCACCCATTCGATGAAAGTGTAGTATTAACGATGAGATTCAATATACGTAATGAGCAAAAATGTATTACAGGATCTATTATTACATTAATAGTTATTTACTGAAGGGTCAGGAAAATGATCCATTACTTGGAGCCGCAGTGAAATACGAGGCACTGTGCAGAGTTACTGACGAGTCGTGTATTATTTATTTTTCTGAAACCTCCTATTGTAATAAAAATTAATACTTATTAATAGTAAATCGAGGCCCAAAAACTGCAGGTCAATAGTCAGTAAAATATTGTTACTACTACTGTAAATCAAAATATGTACCTCCTTAATCTGTATTTAATTTTTATTTTGCTACTGGTTTCGACTTGCAGTTCAGGTCATCATCAGGCTAAAAATGTCAAAGTCTGCACATTATATAAAATGTTGTCATGGGTTTTCATGTTGTATGGTCTGAAGTTGATAGTTTGTATAATTTAAGTGTCTGTATTAGCAATGACAGCGTTATAATGAAATCCCATTGAAAAGCCTTGTAAACAATACCAATGCCATTTACTTAGTAATATCATTGGTTTTTTTTAACAGTTTAGTTAATGTGCATACTTGACATTTTTTTGGCTGATGATGACTTTTTGTCTTCGTTTTGAATTAATTAATATTCACTTAGTGTACTAATTTTTGTTTTTATATAATGTTTTTTTTTAATTAATAATAGTGGGTATTAATGAAGCACATTGATATATTATGTAAAATATGTGATATGAGCAAATGGTTTTTCAGTAGGCATTAAACAATTTTTAATTATCATTGGATTTTTTTTTTGTAACAGTTTAGTTACACGTTTCACGTTTCTAATTGTGAAAACCTCTGCAACTTTCATTTAGATATCGTGTTTTCGAAGATGTGTATCTTCTGCTTTTGCTCTCTTTGCAAAGACTTACATTGCTCCTAAGCAAAGTACTAAGCTGAAGCAGTAAAAATCAGATCAGTTTCCAACTGTATCAAAATTGTCGCAAGTCCAATAAAATCTGTAAACTTTTTAGCAGCAGTAAAACCTATTGAGAAAGTTAGTGAGAACCTGTCAAATTTTCAACGCAAATTGTAGAAATCTGCCGAATTTTCCAACTTGACTACTAATTTTTTTGAATTTTGAATTGAAACTTCCTAAATTCTGCCGATTTTTCTGCCGACATCTGCCGAATTTTCCAACCTGACTTATAAATTTGTTGAATTTTTAATTGAAACTTCCTCAGTTCTGCTGTTTTTTCTGCCAAAATCTGCCAAATATTCGAACCTGACTTCTAAATTTGTTGAATTTTCAATTGAAACTTCCTAAATTCTGCCGCTTTTTCTGCCAAAATCTGCCGAATTTTCCAACCTGACTATTAAATTTGTAAATATTCAATTGAAACTTCCTAAATTCTATTGATTTATCTTCCAATTTCTGCCGAATTTTCCAACCTGATTTCTAAATTTGTTGAATTTTCAAGTAAGACTTCCTAAATTCTGCTGATTTTTCTACCGAAATCTGCTGAATTTTCCAACCTGACTTCTAAATTTGTTGAATTTTCAATTGAAACTTCCTAAAATCTGCCAAATTCTCCAATCTGACTTCCAAATTTACCGAATTTTCAATTGAAATTTCCTAAATTTTTCAATTTTCAAAATGTAGCATTTTTTTCAACTGCGACTATCGAAATTTGCCAAATTTTCCAAATTAACTCTTTTAATTTGTACTATTTATTGGATTTGAAAAATGTTCAGCAGCAGCAGTGAGAACCTGTAAAATTTTTAACGCCAATTATAGAAGTCTGCCAAATTTTCCAACCTGACTTCTAAATTTGTCAAATTTTCAATTAAAACTTCCTAATGTTTTCAATTTTTCAAATGTAACCAATGAGATGTAGCAAATTTGCAACTGCGACAATTGACATTTGCCAAATTTTCCAAACTAACACTTTTAATTAGCACTATTTATTGGAACTATGCAAATTTTTACAGGCAACTGATCAAATGAGTCCTCATTAGTGCAAATTTGTCAATATTTGTACTATTTATTAGTTCGTAGTATGAAATTGTGAAATCTGTTAGATTTTGGAATGGATTTTCAAAATTTTCAATTGCAACTGTCCAACTATTAAAAAAAATTGGAAACGTCCAAATTCGTTAATATTTTTTTGTAATACCTCTGTGTTATTGACATTTATCAGTACTGTCTGCTTGATCGATATGACAGGCGTAAAGGCCTTGGCCGTTATAATAACGGCCGTGGACGTTGTTTAAAGGACAACGCAAATTTATGAGCAATAAAGTCTTCATATTCTTTCTCATACCTGCTGCTGCTTTTTTGGGGAACTAAATCGATTGTGGCAGCATTTGCTTCATTTAGTACATCTTCGGGGATACCACAAAGCGAAGAATTTTGCACATCTGACATTATTTTTCTAATTTCACTTTGATTTGTTTGTTTGTATTTGAGCCGTTGATGTTGCTATGGTATCAAATTGCGCCTGGATAACTAGTTTATTAAGTTTGAAATTTAATATTGATAAATGGACCAGTTTTTGTAATTTAGGTATTACAAATAGTATCGAACAACATACGGCCGATATGCAAATAACAGGCTTGGTTGAATATAAACCTCGGCTGCGCTCCGCTCCGCTTCGCTTCGCCTCGGTTTACAAACTTCAACCCGCGCCTGTTATTTGCTACATATCGGCCTAATGGCGTTATATACTAGTATTAAAACTATAAAAATATGCCAATTTTTTTAACTGCAACTGGTAAAATATGTCACATACTGATCATCGGAAGAGAACATTTGATCTGTTTTTAGTTGCAATTATCAAAATTGTCACATTTCCAATCAAATATGTAAACATGTTAGCAGAAGCATTGAGAACCTGTCAAATTTGCAATGCCAATTGTAGAAATCTGACAAATTTTCCAACCTGACGCCTAAAATTGTTGCATTTTCAATTGGAACTTCCTAAATTTTTCGATTTTTCGAGTTGAAACGACAAATTTTCCAACCTGACGCCTAAAATTGTTGCATTTTCAATTGGAACTTCCTAAATTTTTCGATTTTTCGAGTTGAACGAGATGTACTACAACAAAGACAGCAATATTTTCTACAAGTTCTTCCAAAACCAAAGAATTTACGGCCTATGGATAGAGAATCGTTTCCTGTTCGTGTTAAGAAGCACATTTCAGAATTTAATTATTACCGGTTGCTTTTTACACTTACTGACAGGTAAACAATTTTAATTGAATTGTCTCAGTAATTGATTTAATTGCATCTGATAATTTTATTAATACTTGAGACTTTTATTGAGTAATACATTATGAGATATCACATTATACATCTCCGTTATCACGTGTATATCAGGTATCATAGTTCACTAAACATAATGACTATATTGTGGACATGGTTAAAATTCCATCTTATATTCTATAATTATACATTTTATTGTATGTCGTTTCGATTAATGAGCGCAATTAATTGTGGAGTGATTGATTTATATACTCAATAACAAATAAACGAGTCAATAAATTTAGGCACATTTAATTTTATTGATAAGTTTTATTGTCATTTAGAGTAATTTATAAACCATTCAAGATTGATTATAGTAATCGCCTATTTAAGAGTTTACATGTTGCGCTGGTATTATGCTTCAAAACCATACACCTTGAAAACCCATTATAAACCTTCTTGCCCATGCTATGTCATTGGCACTCTACTCCCCCTGAAGTGTTGGCAAGTTAAGTTGCAGGGCTATATTGGGGGAAGTATTTGAATTGGACGTAGTAGAATGTTGTTTGTGAACAGTGTTCACTTTTGTGGGGATAAAACCCAAAAATCCCATTATGTCGACAGTACATACCAGCGGTAGGATAACTAAACCATGATGTAAACATGCTTATCATAGTTTTAATTTGATAAATAATGAATTCAAATTTTGTAGAATACTCCATAATTTATAGAAGTCCTAAAGACATGATGGAAGAAAAACGCTAAAAACGTTTTGATGAGCCTATTTAAGGCATATCAAGAAATATGTACTTGTAGGATGTACATATTTCTTGATATGCCTTATATAGGCACATCAAAACGTCTTTAGCGCTTTTCTTCCATCCTGTCTTTAGGAAATTATAATTATTGTTACTACATGTTACTTTATGTTCAGCTAATCTCCATAGTTTAACAAAAATATGCAATTAATCTCTATAGTTTAAAAAAAATATGCTATTAAAATTCCTTGCAGGTACGAATTTGCGTAAGTATATCTAAGAAAATAATCTATATCTATCTATCTAAGCAAATCTATATATCTAAGCAAAAATATTTGATTATTTTTTTTATGAAGACTAACGTATAGAGCAGCTACCAAATACCAAGAAAAAATGCATATAAAATTGAATTTAATATGCCTACAGGGTAACGTATTAATTAACATGTATTGATGATTTCGATCCAAACTACTAGTCCCCATTAAACCAATTCACTTTATAATTATCCGATTCACATAAATCACGATCAAATTCTCTTTCATGTGACGAAGTTATAAATTGAACGAAATTTTAAAATACGTCGTATTAAAGTCATTCTGTTCGCTTGATTACGATTCAATTATGTTGGAGAAGTACTACAATGAAGACTGCAATATTTTCTACAAGCACTTCTACTACCTAAAACTATGCGGCCTCTGGATAGAGAATCCTTTGCTGAAGGCGTTAAGAATAATATTTCAGAATTATATTATTGTCGGTTGCTTTGTACACTCAGCGACAGGTACACAATTTTAATTTAATTTTAATTGTAAGAACCAAGTTCATTGGAATATTATAAATATTCAGGGTTGATTTACTACCCTCCTACGGCAAATTGGTAAGTGTAACTTGAGTACATCTCAAATAAGTGAGAAAATCGAGATCTTAACTTAACCGAGTTGATCGGAATATTACAATTATTCAGGGTTGATTTACTACCCTCCTACGGCAAATTGGTAAGTGTCACTTACAGGGTATATTTACAAACCCTTTAGGTCTAACATACATAAGTTTCATTGACCGACAATTTGATGCACACTTTTTGTGACATTTTTAAATATTCTGAATGTTCAACTTTCCGAATTGACCAGTTATCAGGCACTCAAATTTATGAAAATTTATCTGTTAGAAATTTTGATTTTTTTTTACTGGATCTGTATACAGTATGCCTAAAGATAAATCATCTAAAAATTTGACCACGAGTACATCTCAAATAAGTGAGAAAATCGAGATCTTAACTTAACCGAGTTGATCGGAATATTACAATTATTCAGGGTTGATTTACTTCTCTCCTACGGCAAATTGGTAAGTGTCACTTACAGGGTATATTTACATACCTTTTAGTTATAACATACATAAGTTTCATTGATCGACAATTTGATGCACACTTTTAATGATATTTATAAATATTCTGAATGTCCAACTTTTTGAGTTGACCAGTTATCAGTCACTAAAATTTGTGAAAATTTATCTATCGGAGGTCTTCAGCTTTTTCATCAGGTCTTTAGCTTTTTTGTCTTGTATATTTAACGCGGCCCTAGTTTGATGCTGTGGCTAAAAACTTTCGCCAATAATTGATCCACCTGACTTAGATATCACACATTCATAAACTTTTACTACACAATTACTATAAATGAAATTAATTTAACACGGTATGTTATATTTTCAGTTTTCACAACATCATCGTCCGTGGATATAGACTTTAATTTGTAAAATAAAGTTTTATTTTTAATTGATGTCACGTGATAATAATTATATATGTAGTTATTCTTGTATATCAATATGATTAACAGCAATTGAACTACGAAGTCGTAGACCGAGTTATTGTTGCAACAATTTCAGAAAATCTGCTGAAATCATTATGATTCAATAAAAATATATGAGGAAAACAATGTTTTAAATTATTTTTCTATGACAATGAATTTGCCGTTTTTTTTTAAATGATTGACTTGACCAAATAATAGCTACTTGTTTACTTACGTAAAATCGTGTATTACAAAATGTATCAAATATTTTCAAAAGTTATTTTTCGTGTACTTGAAAAAACTACATGTAATTAATAAATTGACGCTTTTTGACAGTTGCTGAAATTTTTACACTTTTTGACATTTGGAAATGAAATTTTTGCAGTTTTTGACAGTTGTAGTTGAAACTTTGACAGATTTTCATAATGAGAGTTGAAAATGATAGATTTTGAAAATATAAGTTGAAATGTAACAATTTTTGACAGTTTCAGTTGAAAATCTGACACTTTTTCGCAGTGTAGTTTATTTTAACATAAGTTGGCAGTTGCTGTTAAATATTAGATAGTTTTGCTAGTTGAAATTAAAACTTTTACTGTTACAGATGACATTATTAACAGTTTATAACAGTTGTACTAGAAATTTCACTTGCAGCTGGAAAATTACAGGCTCTGATAGTTGCAGATAAAAATTTAACACTTTGTGACCGTTGTGGTTTAAAATTTGGATTGGGACAGGTTAGGACAAGAATTGAACCGTTATGGAGTACAAAATTTTGCTTAGCAGCTGCAGTTTTGATCTATTAGGGCTTGACACTGTTGAACTGCAACTTATATTTTCAACAACTGTAAAAACTGCAAAAAAAATATAATTTTTAAAGTGGAACTCTCAAAAGGTGTTAAAATTGCAACTGCAATTCAACATTTGTAGAATTTTCAACCGCAGCCATTAAAAACTAATATTTTAACTTCAGCTGTCACATTTTCAACTGAACCTGCCAAAAACCGTGAAATTTTCAACTGAAACTGTGAATCAGTGTCAGATTTTTTACTCCAATAGAAAAAACTTATCAGATTTTCAACAACAACTGCCAAAAGCTGTCAAATTTTTAACTACAATTAACAATAAAATGTAAAAACAATTAACTGCAACTGTCTTATTTTAAACTACAAATATCAAATTTTTGTAAACTGTTGTTTGTAACTGCAACACTTATAGATTGACATATTTTCAACTGCAACTTTCAAAAACACAAATTTTAAGTACAACTATCAAAAACCGTCAAATTTTCTACAAATACTTTCAATACTTTTCTAGTCATACAGTCAAAATCTATCAAATTTTGCTGTTGAAATTTTGATACATTTTGACACTATGACTAAAAAAGTCATACAAATGTTGAATTGCAGTTGCAATTTTAACATCTTTTGATAGTTCCACTTCCACTAAATTTTTTTCGAGTTTTTACAGTTGATTAAAATATGATAGTTTTCAAAGTTACAGTTCCCCTTAAAAAGTTATCATTTTTTACAGTTTTTATAGTGTGTTAAAAATGTGTTATATTTGGACAGTGGTTAAAAATATGATAGTTATAGACACAGGTAGTTGCAGTTGATATTTTGACAGTTGTTCTTGAAATTTGAAAGTTTTACAAGTTTTGCAGTTGAAACTATGACAGCATTTGACAACTGCAGTTAAAAATGTTATAGTTGTAGTTAAAATTTGACAGCAGTACAAAATTTGACGGTTATAGTTGATAATTTGATGTTTTTAACAGCTGTACATGATATTTGACTATTTCATACTTTTGATAGTTTGTTAAAAATCTGATAAATTTTGACAGTTGTTGAAAATATGATAGTTTTAGACAGTTATCGTTTAAAAATAGACGGCGTACTTCAGTTGTAGTTGATAATTTAACAGTTTTTGACAGTTGTTCTTGAAATTTTAGATTTTTATAAGTTTTGCAGTTGAAACTATGGCAGCATTTGACAATGCAGTTAAAAATGTTATAGTTGTAGTTAAAATTTATAGTTATAGTTGATAATTTGACGTTTTTAACAGCTGTACATGAAATTTAAGTATTTGACACTTGGAGTTTAAATAGCATATTTTTGATTACTTTTTATCATACAGACTCTAACTTGAAAGTTTCTATTGAATAACTTTCACCACATTCTCATTCATTTAGTCGTTTTTGTTCAATAACTGACTATCAGAAATAATTACTGCGTATTTACTTACGTAAAATCACGTGATTTGTAATTTTGTAACAATTTCAGAAAATCTTTCAGAAATAATAACTGCGTAGTTACTTACGTAAAATTACGTAATTTGCAATTTTGTAAAAATTACAGAAAATCTGCCTAAATTAGGATATTGTGCTCGTTACGAAAACAAATGTCTGCATAACTTTCAGTTATTTTTTGTACTTTCTAGTACACTATTATGCATTTTGTAAATAAATTCACAAAATTTGAAGGTGATTTTTATGGATTCCAACTTGTTTTAAATGCGTAAATCTTAATTTATAGCAATAAATAGTTGGAGTAATAATTAGTAATAAATCGTTATTTTTGATTAAAATATTTGCAGAGAGACCACTAAAGAAATTTCTATTAAACAAATTCCACAACATTAGCGTTGTAATTTTGTAATAATTTGAGAAAATCTTTTAGAGATAATAACGTGCGTAGTTACTTACGTAAAATCACGTGATTTTCAATTTTGTAACAATTCCTGAAAATCTGCTTCAATTTTGGATATTGTGCTCGTATTACGAAAACAAATGTCTGCATGACTTTCAGTTATTTTTGTACTTTCTAATACTATAATATGCATTTTGTAATTAAATTCACCTAATTTAAAGTGATTTTCAAGGATTCCAAGTTGTTATAAATGCGTTAATCTTAATTTATAGTAATAAATAGTTATAGTATTAATTAGTAATAGTTATTTTTTATAAAAATATTTGCAGAGAGAAACAAATTTCTATTAAACAAATTTCACAACATTTGTATGGTATTCATCACAAATCAAATTGTTGGATTATTCATTTTTTATTTTTCTAGAAATAGCTTTTATTATAAATTATTTTACTATGTAACTGATGACGCGAAATATAATAAAGATGAATAAACTAGCTGCAGTCATAAGGAATGCCAATACATCCAATAAATATAGCTGATATAGTGGTACATCAGCTTCAGCACTTCTCAAGTGCTTAGCCCTATTATGTCTGATCACATACTCTGTCCACCAAACCAACTTATCAATACCTTCCATGGGCTGGTCATTTGCTATTTTAGATAGTTTACTAATCATCAGCTTATATCTAAAAAAATAACAAGAATATAATCAATTGCATCTTCAAGCCGTACTCGAACGTACTTTGGATTTATAACTGCTTCTGTAACTAATCCTACAAAAGTATCTTTAGAAAATTTTTGTGGCCTCTGGATAGAGAATCCTTTCCTGAAGGCGTTAAGAGTCATTTTTCAGAATTATATTATTAACCGCTAGTTTGGCTGACAGGTTAGAACGCTTGCTTAGCATGCGCAAAGACCTGGGTTCGAGCCCCAGTACAGGTAGTACATTTGTACTGAGAAACTAGTGCCATTCGCCGTTGGGAGCTCATTAACGGCGCTCTAGAGATCGGGGGCGAATTTCTAGAGTAACAAGCCCTAACTCAAAACACACATTTACACAAATCACACGGCAGAAGGACCCACGTTGGTCGATAGCCAGTTAGGGATAATATCCCTAACAAATACAGTCACTACTATTATTGTCGGTTGCTTTCTACACTCAGTGACAGGTACATAATTTTAATTTAATTTTAATTATAAGAACCAAGTTCATTGGAATATTATAAATATTCAGGGTTGATTTACTACCCTCCTACGGCAAATTGGTAAGTGTCACTTACAGGGTATATTTACAAACCCTTTAGGTCTAACATACATAAGTTTCATTGACCGACAATTTGATGCACACTTTTTGTGAAATTTTTAAATATTCTGAATGTTCAACTTTCCGAATTGACCAGTTATCAGGCACTAAAATTTATGAAAATTTATCTGTTAGAAATTTTGATTTTTTTTGCTAGATCTGTATACAGTATGCCTAAAGATAAATCATCTGAAAATTTGACCACGAGTACATCTCAAATAAGTGGGAAAATCGAGATCTTAACTTAACCGAGTTGATCGGAATATTACAATTATTCAGGGTTGATTTACTTCTCTCCTACGGCAAATTGGTAAGTGTCACTTACAGGGTATATTTACATACCCTTTAGTTATAACATATGTAAGTTTCATTGATCGACAATTTGATGCACACTTTTAATGATATTTATATATATTCTGAATGTCCAACTTTTTGAGTTGACCAGTTATCAGTCACTAAAATTTGTGAAAATTTATCTATCGGAGGTCTTCAGCTTTTTCATTAGGTCTTTAGCTTTTTTGTCAGGTCTTTAGCTTTTTCATAAATTCCTTTAGGAAATTGTAATTATTGATACAATATTTTCAGCTAAGCGCCAGGATGGTTACCCCGAAGACTTCCTGGATAGCCTAGCAATTAGCATCGCTGGTTCCGGTATGAACTTCAATTTGATATGCTTTGCTAGAAAGAAGCAACAAATCCTCGAGCTTGTAGACCGCATGAACGTCTACAACATCTTTGGAGAGCCGAAGAATAACGAGAAGACGAACACAATTCTGAAAAAGTTTTTGCTGTTTTACCAGTGCTTTACGTTCTTCGGTGTATTTTTCTACGCCGGCGCAAGTAAGTAGATATACACTCATAATAAATAATAGATGTAATAAAAGTAGTACTACAATTATTTTCGAAGAAACTACTGCGAAAAACATTCCTGACATGCAATTTAAACATCTGAATCCCATCTAGCTCTCTACCTTATACCGAGTTGCTTAAAGGGCAAGGAGCATGATCAAAAACAGAAGGTTTGTGGTCTGCTGTCTCAGACTTACAGCTTCCCAGGAATATCTGACTTTCCTGCTAACCAGATTGTCTACGTGCTGCAGACAATTTCTGTTCTCATGACCGTTCACTCAACGGTGGCAATCTACAATTTTATTGTAGCCATATCTGAGAATATCATTGTAAGAATTAAGCACCTGAAGATGGTGATCAGCAAGCTGGATGATCTAGCAGACAAACATGTCAAAAGAGGCCATCTTAGGAACTGCGTTGATTACCACAAGGATATCATCAGGTAATTTTGTTTGGATACAAATTTAGTTATAGATTTATTACGTAAATAAAATGTAGAACAATTAGATACTTATGATTTGGGCACTGTAAATATGTAAGCCAATTTGCGTAGCCAACTGTAAAAGAAATATGAAGCATTTAGGAAGCAATTTAGGAGGCTGCGGTGGAGTGAGCGTTAACGCGTTCGCTTCTAGACCGCAAGGTCCCGGGTTCGATTCCTGGGTCTGCATTTCTGTGGTGGTTTTTCTGTAGTTTTCCCACTTCCTTGCAACAAATGTTGGAAATGTGCCTCTACCATCTATAAGTCGCATGCAGGCGCAGATGGGCAATAATAATAATGCCCCTCTCCTCTCAACGCCCGCATAACTATTAATAGTTCAGGGGCCTATGGTAAAATAAAATGTAATTGGGTCAGAATTCTCTGTCAAAAATATGACAGTAACCAATTACGCCATAGGTGGAGGAGTAGTACGGATTATTATTATTATAGCACATAGAAGCACATGTAAGTAGTACACAGAATGGATAAAATTAATTATCAGCTTAATTAATCGCCACTTTCATCGATATGGCGGATATATGTATAACTCTCGAAATATTTAAATACTGTAAGATTATTTCGAATGTTAAAGGTGCAGATAATTCAGCTATCGTTTTACTCGTGTTATTGTTATTAATATTATTTTTAGCATTGTAGCTGCAACTAACGACTGCTTTAGCAGCATCCTTTTTGCAGCAGTCTCATTGGATACGTTAATTATAGGAATAATTGCTGTCCAGTTACTGTTTGTAAGATATATTGTGCGTGCGTCAAGTAACTTGATCTAAATTGGCATGTTTTTCAGAGTAGAGCAGTTCACGTGGCTTTCCACCTTGTTGGATGGATTTGTACATTGGCATTACTTTGCTTTACCGGACAACGTTTGCATGACACCGTAAGTTCAAACTTGATATAGGCCCCGAGGCCAAAACTTTAGCAACAAATATTTCAATTTCTCCGCCAATTAACCAATGGTAACTAATGGCCAATGGTAACAATGTTTATCTATTGGTCCTATTTAAATTCCAGAATCCTAAAATAAAAACGTTTCTTCTACCATCATTTTCTACATCAGTTGTTAGTTTTTTTATAGTAGACGGGGTGCTAATTAATTATCGTCCTAGGCTGTATCGGTACAAGATTGCGTTTTTGATCTGAAATGGTACAAAGAGAGCGCATCTAAACAAAAGGATCTCAACTTCATCATCTGCAGATGCCAAATCCCTCTGGTTTTGGATAGCGGTTTTGGAATCATGTCTCTGCCCACTTATGTAAAGGTAATTGGGAGTTACTCCGAAACTTAATTTCGTTTATAAAAATTCCTTGGGATTCTTTTTTTCAGGTGTTGAAGACCTCGTATTCTTATGTAGCTATGTTCCAGCAAACGATGTAACAATTGCTATCACTTCTACGGCCTGCGTTTTTAAAGTTAAGAATAAGTTATCTACCGTATAGACATATCCACAAGAAGATTATACATTACCTTTCTAATACGTTTATATTCCTTTTTCTGGGTACATCCAGGTGTACTGCGTATCAATAAAATGTTACAGTAATGTGTACATTACTTGACAGCATCACATTCGAATGTCAGATGAATTATTATCATAAATGCATCTGACATTTGAATGTGTTAAATACATTTGAATGTATCAGATAACTATTAAAAATCAAATTTATAAGTTATACGCTTTCTTAGGATGGTTGTGCATAAGTTATCTGCTGGTTAGTTATCTATAAGCTGCTTATTGTCTAATACGTTTATATTCTTGCTTATAGGGATACTAAATTGTCAGATAGTTATAAGTTATCTGCTGGTTAATTATCTATAAGCTGCTTAGTGTCTCATACGTTTATATTCTTGCTAATACAAATACTAAACTGTCATATAACTACTCAAAACTTTAACTGTATTAGTATTTATATGTAATAATTGTAATCTTTCTTAGGGCAGATTATTCCAAAGTTATTGATAAGGTATCTGCTTGATAGATAACCATAATGAGATTAGCAACGACCTTCTAAAAGCGTTATTATCCTTTATTGTAGATATCTCCAACAGTCAAATAACTATTCATCAGTACCTTCTTAATCCGTTGCCATCTATCCTTCTAGATATCTTTAACAGTCCGATAACTATTCTAAAGGTAAATAGTTGATGAAAACCTTTGCTGGAACTACTTAACTGTCAGATAACTATTCAAACTTTAATTGTACTAGTATTTATATGTAATAATTGTAATCTTTCTTAGGGCAGGCTATTCCAAAGTTATTGATAAGGTATCTGCTTGACTGATAACCATAATGAGATTAGAAACGACTTTCCCAATTCGTTATTATCTTTTATTGAAGATATCTTCATCAGTCAAATAACTATTCATCCATACCTTCTTAATCCTTTGCCATGTATCCTTATAGATATCTTTATCAGTCAAATAACTATTCTAAAGATAAGAAGTTGATGAAAAACTTTTCTGGAACCATGTTTACAGATAGTTTAAATACGGTATAGAATATTTATTAATTGTAGTACATAATTAATGCACTATGTTTTGTAGTCAATTAAGGCTTCATTCCCAGTTGTAAAAACTCCTATTAACTTTGATTCAATTAATGATACAATTGTATGCATGGAAACTAAGCTACGGTTAAAGTTAATGAAAGATTCTGTAAGTAGGCTTTTCGGATTATTTCGAATTTTCTCCATCGCAATATTAAAATGTTTCATTTCCCTCGGAATAAAGGAATTGTTGCAAACTGAAGATTTGCTTGGAAGATTTGCTTGTTTCATCTTTATGCAATTTGAATAATGCAGTAATTTTGTTTTTTACAAGGGAATTTTCATAGACTCAAATTGTCTTCTTCTCCCACAATATTTGTCAATATTGGTAAAAGTTAATCAAAGATTCTGGAAGTAGGCTTTTTGGATTATTTCGAATCTCCTCCACCGCAATATTAAAATGTTTAATTTCCCTCGGAATAAAAAAAATGTTGCAAACTGAAGATTTGCTTGGAAGATTTGCTTGTTTCATCTTTATACAATTTGAATAATGCAGTAATTGCATTAACAGATTCCCTTGGTTTTTTACAGGGGAATTTTCACAGACTCAAATTGTCTACTTCTCCCCTAATTGTTGTCTGTATTGATATGACCTGATCATAACTGAGCCTGTAATCGCCAGCAATCGAAGCCTTAATCATATAGAAACGACATATTCAGACACAAATATGTGTCTGAATATGTCTGAATTAGGCCATTGTCCTAATTGTGGCAAATTAGGCAAAATAGCAAATATTTTTCACTTGACCTAAGGTTTCCACCAAAGTATTAGTAAAAAAAGTAGTAAGTAACCAAACACTGAATTTGTTAATCTTGCACTTGTTGTACCAAACAATAAATATCGTGGAAAAACATCAAGGTTGCTATATTTAACCCACGCGTAGATATTTCGTAGTATTTGGTAGTATTTAGTAGTATCTCCAGTTGTAAAGCATTAGAAGTTAATTCTTGAGTATGTACTGATTGAATACTGATTGAATATGGATTGAATAAGTGTAGAAAGCAAAAATGGTTTACAATAATAGGAAGACTACCTTTGGAAAAGAGTGAAAGTAGAAAATATATAACAGTAAAAATTAATTTTTAAATATTTTAAAAAATAATTTTTATTTTTATAATGAAAATGTAAAGTTTTTTTAAACAAGGCAGAAGAAGCAGGAATCGCTGTTGCAATATCGTGAGTATCCTTATTATATATTTTGCATAGCAACACAAAATTTATGAAGATTAAAAATAAAAAGTGGAAAAGACTGAACAAATATTCAGCACTTTTAAACTATTTATTGAGAACCATCTACAAACTGGTATGAAAGATAATTTCAAGATATCAAATATAGTTAATTATTAATAATTATGAAGGATCCTGTTAATAATATCATAGTAATTATAATAATAATCTTATTAATAGTTCAGAATCTTATTATGAAAGTTCTTATTTTAAAACCTAGAGATTTTTAGAAAATTGGTCATGTTAGAATTGTGCAAACTTACAGAAACGTAGTTTCAAGATATTTTAAGACATTTCAAGATATTTCATTGATATTCTCAACTATTCTAAGATTTTTCAAGATTCCCAAGTTATTTTAAAATATGTGAAAATTCTCTTGAAGATATCTCAAGATAAAGCTTAAAGATATACAGGAGATTATTTATTTAACTTAAATCCTCTTAAATGTAGAAAATACACTTTTTTCATAAAGACATTTATTTAACTAAATGTATTAAAGGTCTTATTCTAAAGATTAGAGATTTTTAGAAAATTGGTCACGTTAGAAGTTTGCAAACTTACAGAAACCTAGTTTAAAGATATTTTAAGACATTTCAAGATATTTCGAGATATTGTTAAAATTATTCTAAAATATTTCAAGATTCCCGAGTTATTTTAAGATACTTGAAAACTTCTAAGATATCTCAAGATAAAGCTTAAAGATATGAAGGGGATTATTTATTCCGGCCCTTGAAGGCTACAAGTCAATTTAACTTAAATCCTCTTAAATGTTGAAAATACACTTTTTTCATAAAGACATTTATTTAACTGAATGTATTAAAGGTCTTATTCTAAAGATTAGAGATTTTTAGAAAATTGGTCACGTTAGAAGTTTGCAAACTTACAGAAACCTAGTTTAAAGATATTTTAAGACATTTCAAGATATTTCGAGATATTGTTAAAATTATTCTAAAATATTTCAAGATTCCCGAGTTATTTTAAGATATTTGAAAACTTCTAAGATATCTGAAGATAAAGCTTAAAGAGGTGGAGGGGATTATTTATTCCAACTCTTGAAAGTTACAAGTCCATTTAACTTAAATCCTCTTAAATGTAGAAAATACACTTTTTTCATAAAGATATTTATTTAACTAAATGTATAAAAGTTCTCAATCTAAAGATTAGAGATTTTTAGAAAATTGGCCACGTTAGAAGTTTGCAAACTTACAGAAACATAGCTTCAAGATATTTTAAGACATTTCAAGATATTTCAAGATATTGCTAATTATACTAAGATATTTCAAGATTCCCGAGTTATTTTAAAATATTTGAAAACTTCTAAGATATCTGAAGATGAAGCTTAAAGAGGTGGAGGGGATTATTTATTCCGACTCTTGAAAGTTACAAGTCCATTTAACTTAAATCTTCTTAAATGTAGAAAATACACCTTTTTCATAAATACATTTATTTAACTAAATGTACATTTCGGTCGAAAATCGACCATCTTCAGTAGCAAATCAGTACTGTTGTACAGTGTGCTGTTGTACAGTGTGCTGTTGTACAGTGTACTGTTGTACAATGTGCTGTTGTACAGTGTGCTGTTGTACAGGGTGTAATTGTACAGTGTGCTGTTGTACAGTGTACTGTTGTACAGTGTAATGTTGTACAATACGTTTTGCTACTGAAGATGGAAATCATAGAAATTTTAACAAACCTACCAAAAAATCAGTATTTAAGAATGTATATGATGCAGATATCATATTTATTAAATAATAATTTTAAATTTAACATTTTTAATGTTCATGAAGATTTTTGTTAAAATTTCAGATCATTTGGTAATTTTTATTTTTAAGTTAACATTTAACATTTTCAATTTTTTTGTAGTTTTGTTAATATTTCTAATGATTTCCATCTTCAGTAGCAAAACTGTACTGTTGTACAGTATACTGTTGTAGAGTGCACTGTTGTACAGTGTACTGTTGTACAATGTGCTGTTGTACAGTGTGATGTTGTATAGTGTACTGTTGTATATTGTACTGTTGTATAGTGTACTGTTGTACAGTGTACTGTTGTACAGTGTACTTTGTACAGTGTACTTTGTACAGTGTACTTTGTACAGTGTACCTTGTACAGTACGATTTGCTACTGAAGATGGAAATCATTAGAAATTTTAACAAAACTACCAACATTTAAAATGTTAAATGTTATCTTAAAAATTAAAACTACATCTTCAGTAGTAAAACAGTACTGTTATACAGTGTACTATTGTAGAGTGTACTGTTGTACAGTGTACTGTTGTACATTGTACTGTTGTACAGTATACTGTTGTACAGTGTACTGTTGTACAGTGTACTGTTGTACAGTGTACTGTGTACAGTCTACTGTTGTATAGTACGTTGTGCTACTGAAGATGGAAATCATTAGAAATTTTAACAAAACTAAAAACAAATTGAAAATGTTACCTAAATGTTAACGTAAAAATTAAAACTACCAAATTATCAGAAATTTTAACAAAAAACTTCATGAAAAAAAAAAAAAAATTAAATTAATTATTCAATAAATATGATATCTACATTATGTACATTCTTAAATACTCATATCACCATTTCGCCATAACTAATAATAATCGAATGGTTTTTAGTGGAATACCAAAAAAGGTAGGAAATAAGAAATTTAGAAAGTAATCAGGATAATTCCAAGATAATTTACAAAAATATTTAAATAATAATAACTTTCATAGTTGTCATTACTTGTCCAATATAATGATTTGAAAAATACAACTAAAGGCCAAAACTTGAAAATTTTATTATAAGACAATCAATAAGAAACAAACATTTTCAGTTTTTTTTTGTAGACTAACCTTTATTGAATATTATAAGATCTCTATAGTTTTTATTAAGAAAAATGTTATTAAAATTCCTTGCAGGTACAAAATGTCGTAATTATATTTACGACAATTCAAGGCAGAAATATTAAAAAAATATAAGATTTCTTGATTTTTTTTGTAACGACTAATGTATAGAGCGGCTGACTATACTGAGAAAAAATGCATATAAAATTAATATGCCTACAATGTAACGTATGCATTCACCTGTATTGATGATTTCGATCCTAACTATTACTACCGTTCTAATTAAAGAATTTCACTTTATAATTTTCCGATTCACATAAATCACGATGAAATTATTTTTCATGTGACGAAGTTATAAATTGAACGAAATTTTAAAATACAGCCATTATCCTTTCCTATTCTAATCCTTAACTATTTAAAACTTTAACTGTACTAGTTTTTATATGTAATAATTGTAATCTTTCTTAGGGCAGGTTATTCCAAAATTGTTCATAAGGTATCTGCTTGACAATTAACCATAATGAGATTGGAAACAACCTTCCCAATGCGTGCATATCCTTTCTTGTTGATATCTTTAACAGTCAGATAACTATTCACCCATGCCTTCTTAATTCTTTGCCATCTATCCTTCTAGATATCTTTAACAATCCGATAACTATTCTAAAGATAACTAGTTGATGAAAACCTTCCCTGGAACTACTAAACTGTCAGATAACTATTCAAACTTTAACTGTACTAGTATTTATATGTAATAATTGTAATCTTTCTTAGGGCAGGTTATTCCAAAGTAATTGATAAGGTATCTGCTTGACAGATAACCATAATGAGATTAGAAACAACCTTCCCAATGTGTTTTATCCTTTTTTGTAGATATCTTCAACAGTCAAATAACTATTCACCCATATCTTCTTAATACTTTTCCATATATCCTTCTAGATATCTTTAAGAGTCAGATAACTATTCTAAAGATAACAAGTTGATGAGAAACTTCGCTGGAACTATGTTTATAGATAGTTTGAATATTATATAGCATATTTATTAATTATAGTACATAATGAATGCACTATCTTTTGTAGTCCATTAAGGCTTTATTCCCAGTTGTAAAGACTCCTATTAACTTTGATTCAATTAATGATACAATTGTATCCATGGAAACTAGGCTACGGTTAAAGTTAATCAAAGATTCTGTAACTAGACTTTTTGGAATATTTCGAATCTCATCCACTGCAATATTAAAATGTTTAATTTCTCTCGGAATAACAAAATTGCTCTGCAATTAATTAAAATTATAAAAATCTTGCGCAAACAAAAGATTTGCTTGTTTCAGCTTCATACAATTTGAAATAATGCAGTAGATTTGTATATTACAAGGGAATTTTCATGCACTCTTGTGTTCTTCTCTCACAATTTTCTGTATATTAATAGGAATTGATCGTGACTAGGCTTGTGATCGCATCAATCGAAGCCTTAACCAAATAGTAAACACTATTCAGACAATGGTTTAGAACAAATATTTTAATCTACGGTTTCCAAGCAAACACTTAATTTATTAATCTTGCTCTTGTCGTATCAAAAAATAAATATTAAGGAAAGAAACATCAAGGTTGCAACTTTTCACCCACGCGCCATTATCTAATCGTACATCCCAGTAGTTAAAGCATTAGAAGTTAATTCCGGCAGTGTATACCGATAAGTGTGGAGATCACCGGTGGATTACTGGAAAGCAAAAATGACTAACAACAATAGGAAGACTACCTTGGAGAAGAGTGAAAGTAGGCAGAAGGAGCAGGAAGCGCTGCTGCAATATCGTGAGTATCGCTGGGATAATATTTATCTCACGAGATGCACTCTAAGGTACAAACTTACGCAAGTTTCCAGGAAGTGTAGATTTGAAGCTTTTCAAATAACATTTCTAACGTTCATTGCATGATTACGTTGTTATCAGGACATGCATTGCGTGCACGTGCAAAAAAAAACGCATGTGCAATTAACGATAGAAACGGTATATGAATAATCTGGTTTTTATGGCAGTGAAAGTATTGAATGGGTATAATAATTAATAATTTTGCATGCAAGAGCTTAATGAAAGTGTTCCTTGTTGTTTTGGTGAAAATGCATCCATATAAAATTGAGCACGGCAAATTGTCTAAAAATCTAAAGATTTTGGTAAATCAAATTTGGTGAAATAGAATAACTTGAGTAGTCTACTAAATTTTTGGATACCAATTAAATTTTATTTTCGAAATTTGCTACTTTCACATAAAAATTTGAAAAGGAAACCTACCTGTAGAGAATCAACAAATTAAATCACAAATTTTCATATTTGTCCACAGATTCTAGATTGATTTCAAGAAATCTAGAAATAGATTTCTAGATTTCAATATGAAATCTAGAATTTTAGATTTTTTTTACTTTAACTTTATTAGAACTTTATTAGTCCTAAATACTACAATATGTAGTATTGTCTACAGTTCGATATACTTTTTGATTTCTAAATAAAATTAGTCTTGTTACTGTTAAGTTATGTATTTTTGAGTAGAACGTTAAGTATCTTTAAATTTACTGAAAAAATGCATCGCGTTGCACAAACCCACTTAAGCACTCAATGAAGGAGAAACCAAACAACGACCGTCTTCATAAAAGCTTATTAACTAAGCGCTTCCTGTGGAGGATGTGCAGTAATTAGTCACAATGCAAACACTCGGCTCTTCAAGGTGCAATGCACCCATGTGTGAACATGTTCTCACACACTGCCAATACGCAATTGATAGTGGGAAGACGCTATCAATTCATCCACTTTCTCGCGTGTTTGAAGCTCGTACGACTCGACCCCATTAATTAGGGTGTGAGGACCGTCTGGCGGTCACAAAGAGGATACTGTGGCTTGCAATGGAATAATATTGTGCTGCGGTCCAGTAATAAGTGATAAGGAATAAATGAGGAACTTGTTGTGACACAAACGTCAGGAAATTTCCAGGACGGATGTAGTCGGTGTGTTTCGATTATGAAATCATTGATTCAAAATCAGGCGGAGTTAAAATCCGCCTTCAAAATTATAGAAATCATATGTAATAAAAAATAAATATTTGTTTTTTAAGGGCCAAAATTGAAAACTTTGCAGATTTGCTATGTTTCGTGTACTTTTCTGAAAATTGGGGGAATATTCTGGAACTATTTTTATAGAAAATATTATAGGTTAAAAAAATGGAGTTGGAACAATAGAAATCATATATAAAAAAAAATTAATATTTGTTTTTTAGTGGAAAAAATTGAAAACTTTGCAGATTTGCTCTGTTTCGTCCACTTTTCTGAAAATTGGGGGAATATTCTGGAACTGTTTTTATAGAAAATATTCTAGATTAAAAAATATATACATTCTGATACTTAAGACACTACAGGATGGCAATTTAGAAAGAAAATTATAGTTCTGTTACAGAATATAGAAGTTTCCCTAAAAATGATTACTGTATCACATTTTTATATAAAATAAAACATACAGAGAATATTCTAGATGAAAAAAAAACATTCTGATACACAACATACTACTACTGGTACATGCATAAAATTTTGCAAATTTTACAATATTGCCTTAAAAAACGAATTGAAATTTAAAAATTGAAAAAATCTTATGCATTTTTTGTAATGTTATAAAGGAATTGAAAAACACTTTTTAGATTTGCTAAGTTTCGTACAATTTTCTGCAAATTTGAGGAATATTCTGAAACCGTTTTTATAGAAAATATTATAGATACCAAACAAAATATATTCTGATACATAAGACACTACTACTGATACTAGATGCATAAAAACAATATGGTTTTGTAAGGTTGTTATTGAAAATTGTATTGAAAATTGTATTGAAAATTGAAAATTGAAAATTGAAAAAAAAACCTATGCAATGATTGTAATATTAAACTGGAATTGAGAAAGGTTTAATATTTGGTACGTCTCGTGCAATTTTCTTAAAATTTGAGAAATATTCTGAAACATTTTTTATAGAAAATATCTGAGATATAAAAAATACATTCTGATACTTAGATACTACTACTGAAATACATACAGTTTTACAAGTTTTGTTATATTGTCATTGAAAATTGAAAAAACCCCTATGCAATTTTTGTAATATAATAATGTAATTGAAATATTTAGAGATTTTCTGTTTCGTGCACTTTTCTGAAAATTTGAGAAACACTCTGAAACATTTTTTATAGAAAATATCTTAGATATAAAAAATACATTCTGATACTTAAGATACTACTACTGAAATACATACAATTTTACAAGTTTTGTAATATTATCATTGAAAATTGAAAAAGTCCTCTGCAATTTTTATAATATAATAATGTAATTGAAAACTTTAGAGATTTGCTGTTTCTGGAGTATTCTGAAACTGTTCTTTTAGAAAATATTCTACATACAAAAACATACATTCTGATACTGATACTAGATGCATAAAAACAATATGGTTTTGTAATGTTGTTATTGAAAATTGTACTGAAAACTGAAAAGATCCCATTCAATTATTGTAAGATTAAAATGGAATTAAAAATCTTTAAATACTTGCTACGTTTCGTGCAATTTTCTTAAAATTTGAGAAATATTCTGAAACATTTTTTATGGAAAATATCGAAGATATAAAAAAAAATCATTCTGATACTTAAGATATTACTACTGAAATACATATAATTTTACAAGTTTTGTAATATTGTCATTGAAAATTGAAAAAACCCTATGCAATTTTTGTGATATAATAATGTAATTGAAAACTTTAGAGATGTTTCGTCCACTTTTCTGAAAATTTGAGGAATATTCGGAAACTGTGTTTATAGAAAATATTCTACATACAAAAAAAATATATTCTGATACTTAAGACACTACTACTGATACTAGATGCATAAAAACAATATGGTTTTATATTGTTGTAATCGAAAATTGTATTGAAAACTGAAAAAAATCCTATGCAGTGATTGTAATATTTAAATGGAATTGAAAAACTTTAAATACTCGCTACGTTTCGTGCAATTTTCTTAAAATTTGAGAAATATTTAAAGATTTTTTTTGGAAAATATCTTAGATATAAAAAATACATTCTGATACTTAAGATACTATTACTGAAACACATACAATTTTACAAGTTTTGTAATATTGTTATTGAAAATTGAAAAAAATACACTCCCATACTAGATGCATAAAAACAATATAGTTTTGTAAGGTTGTTATTGAAAATTGTATTGAAAATTGAAAATTGAAAAAAAAATCGATGCAATGATTGTAATATTAAAATGGAATTGAGAAACTTTAAATACTTGCTACGTTTCGTGCATTTTTTTTTTTTTTTTGAGAAATATTCTGAATATTGCAATAATAAAGCAATAATAAAGAATAAGTTTTGCAATATTGTTATTGAATTGGAAAATGATAGAATAAGGTATACAATATTTTACAATATTCATTTTTTTCGTATTAAAAATGTTCATATTGTAAAAGCATGTCTTTGTGTAATTGGTTCAATTTGATTACATTTAGTTTCCATAGTTTGTTTTTTCCATAAATGCTATGAAAATTTTATAAATCTGATTCCATACTTTTATCATAAAGTTTCCATATTGTATATTAATGTTTTTCGTGTAACTTCCTTCAATTTTGTTACTTTGGGAATGTTTCTAATTCTCTAATTGTGTAAACATTTATGGAACATCAGGATACACAAATATTTTTTCCATAAATGAAAATTCAGAAATTTCTGAAATATTCAAATTCCATTTTAATATCACAATCACTGCATAGGATATTCATATTGTAAAAGCTTGTTTTTATGTAATTGGTTCAATTTGATTACATTTAGTTTCCATGGTTTGTTTTTTTCCACAAATGCTATGAAAATTTTATAAATCGTATTCCATACTTTTATCATAAAGTTTCCATATTGTATATTAATGTTTTTGCGTAACTTCATTCAATTTTGTTACTTTGAGAATGTTTCTAATTCTCTAATTGTGTGAACATTTATGGAACATCAGAATACACAAATATTTTGTTTTCCATTAATGGTATGAAAATTTTATAAACCTTATTCCATTTATTTATGATCAAATTTTCCACATTGTAATAGAATGTTTTTATGAGATTTAGTTTAATTTTGTTAGTGTTAATTTTGTTTAAGTTTTCTCTAGTTTCATAGACATTTCATCATTGCATGTCTAGCCTTAGCGTTTTTTTGTAATTTTGATAACAAAATTCATATTGTAAAAATTTGTAATTTGTTACTTTTCAGATTTTATTTATTACCTACATATATTATGGAATATCAGAACATTCAACTATTCTGATGTTCCATAAATGCTCTGAAAATTTCACAAGTTTTATTCCATGTTTTGTGATGAAAATTTTATAAATCTTATTCCATTTTTATGATCAAATTTTCCACATTGTAATAGAATGTTTTTATGAGATTGGGTTTAATTTTGTTACATCTCAGTTTTTTCTAGTTTCATAGACATTTCGTCATTTCATGTCTATCCTGTACAAATATTTTGTTTTCCGTAAATGCGATGAAAATTATATAATCCTTATTCCATTTTTTATGATAGAATGTTTTTATGAGATTGGGTTTAGTTTTGTTTCATCTCAGTGATTTCTAGTTTCATAAAGGTTTCGTCATTGCATGTCTAGACTTAGCGTTTTTTTGAATTTTTTATAACAAAATTCATATTGTAAAAATTTGTAATTTGTTACTTTTCAGATTTTATTTATAACCTACATATATTATGGAATATCAGAATATTCAAGTATTCTGATGTTCCATAAATGCTCTGAAAATTTGATTCCATGTTTTGTAATGAACATTTTATAAATCTTATTCCATTTTTATGACCAAATTTTCCACATTGTAATAGAATGTATTTAAGAGATTGAGTTTAATTTTGTTACAGCTCAGTTTTTTTCTTGTAATTTTGATTAAAAAATTTACATTGTAAAGATTTGTAATTTGTTACATTGCAGAATTTATCTAATCACCTAGATATACATTATGGAACATCAGAATATTCAAATATTCTGATGTTCCATAAATGCTGTGAAAATTTCAGAAATTTTATTCCATATTTTATGATTAGACATTCCTTATAATAAAATAATATTTTTATGTACTTAATTCGTTTCATTCATCATCATCATCATCATCATCATTCAACAATCATTTTGATTGTTCCATAGACCCCATAGTTCCATAGACATTTCATAGACCATAGACATAGTCATTTAACGTTTACAGTCGAAATACAAACAATTTTAGATTTTTTCTAATGCCATGGACATTTCGTAATTTATAGTCGAATATACAAAATTTTGAATTATATTAGTAAAATTCAATTAATAACACAGTTACAAATTTGAAGCTTTGGTATAAAAGAAAATTGATACTTTTAATTTTATATGATAGTTGATAATTTGACTTTTGATACAAAAAATGACAATGTTGACATTAAAAATAACAGTTTCTTTCTAAATACGATTATTGTATCTCATTTTTGTATAAAAGATAACATTTTTATAAGAAAATTATAGTCTTTGTGTAACAAAAAAATGAAACAGATGACGTTATTGATACTGAAATAGGTATTTTTTTAACATAGCACACTTTTAATAAAGACTGTACAACTTGTGATGCAATAAATGACAATTGACGTTTGATATCAATGTTGGCATCAAAAATGGCAATATAGTATTTTGGGACAATGTTTTTGCCCAATATTCAGAGATGATCTGTAATTACGAAAATTATTTCCAGACATGTACTACAATTACTACATTTGGTGCTCAAGATGATAATTTTGACACAGAACATGAAAAACGATATTTTTGTTGCAGATATCAAAGTACATATTAGTAGAGAAGAGAACTGCTTTGCTGAAAATTATTTTCATTTTTGACAGCAGGTATTATATTTTTATTATAGAATATGATGTTTTACACATTACATGACATTTTTTATATTAAACATAACAATTCTGTTTGATGACAAAATTGTGATGATACAAAATGATACAAAAGATGACGTATAATACTAAAATGCACATTGTTCGTAAAATAAAACTATATTTTAGCAGATGACATATATTTTTGAGTTACATTATTATTATTTTTGTGTACAGCTGATAAGTACTATTTTCGTAAAAAAAAATTCATTAGAGAAGATTTCTCCTAGAAATAATGATATTTTTGATATAAATGATTGAAAATAATATGATTTTGATATAAACAAAATATTTATGATGACATTTTTGAGCAGATACTTTTATTAGAGAAAATCTGTTTTTTTTGTGGTGACATTTTTAGTACTGAAATAGACATGTTTGAAACGCATCATCATCATTTTAGTAGAAAAAATACGGTTTTTATTTTGAATATTACTTTTTTTACTAGAAGACATGACAATTTTAATCGAAAACTGATATTTTTTGTACTAATAGTAACAATTTTGAAAATTAAATGATGGGCTAGTATTGAAAATACAGGGTGTCTCTAAAATGGTGTTCATGCTTTATACGTCACATACTACCAACCAAAAGATAATACCCAATATAAATCCTTTATAAGTTATATGTTATGTGGCCATCCTTTAAACGTCACATACTACCAACCAAAAGATAGGATACTACCAATACTACCAACACATACTACCAACCAATACAAAAGATACTACTGAAAGTATACTAAAGTATATTACTGAAATAGACATTTTTTGAAAAAAACTACATTAGTACAGGACATATACTTTTGAGTTACATTACATTTTTGTGCAGCTCATCTATTTTCGTACAAAAAACATTTTCACTAAAGGAGATTTCACCTGGAAATAATGATATGTTTGATATAAATGATTGAATATGACATGATTTTGATATAAACAAAATAATTGAATATAACATGATGTTGATATAAACAAAATATTTATAATATAACACATGACATTTGAATAGATTCATATTTGAGAAAATCTGGGTTTCTTTTGTGATGACAATTTTGTACTGAAATAAACATTTTTGGAACGCATCATATTTTAGTAGAAAAAAAACAATTTTTATATAGAATGTTCCTATTTTTACTAGAGAATATGACATTTTATATAAAAAAACGTAGGTATACGATAGGTTTTGTACTAAAAGTGACAATTTTGAAAATGAAGTAATAGGTTGATTAAATTAATTGTATCCACAATCACATTATAATTGGAGTTATATCCACACTTATATAAACAAAGTATACAAAGTATATAAAGTACGATTTTATCCACTAGTGGAATGATAAAATTACTTTATTCCACTAATCGAATCATGAAAAATTCAATCTAAAATCAATTACATTTTATTTATTTAATATTAATATTACTATTAACATTTATATCAATAGACAATTCGTTCTTTGTTTAATCATATTTCACTTCGTTTTCATTAATAACAAGGTTGTAGTTGTAATATATTTTTATGAATTTCAATAATGTTTGACGATACAGCCGCTGTCAGAGCGAAATGTCAAATCACTTTTTGATGAAATCTGATTCAAAATGATAGTGATTGTGGATAAAACGTTATATTGTATTCGTGTTTTAGTCGCGTTTTATCCACCTAACAAAATTATAGCCTTGAGCTTCGCATGCGGGTTTAAACTTTCTTGCGTGGATAAAACACAATTAATAACTATTATTCAATCCTCACTATTTAAATTGCATTTTACCTACTCTTTACCACATGTTAAAATGCAATTTTATCGTCTTTCAACGATAAAAAAAACTTGTTCGTGTTGACTCGGCTAACGCCTCGACGTTAAATACACTCTCAACGATAGATATTATTCAATATTAATGTCTTGTATAACAAATAACTACTGCATGTTCCTCTTTTAGACAATATAATTAAAAAATCATCGTTTTTGAAGTTATTACTTAACTACTTTAACTTATAAGCAAATTACAGATAGACAAATTGCATATGCAATTATTTATAAAAATTACTCTATACAGTATTGGGTCTTCGCACAAACGAATAATTATGCCAAACTACGTTCCAGAACTGACCACAAACTTCTTGAAATTAAAATATAAAATATAATTATATAATAGTATATTATAATACGAGTGCAATAAACCTATATGCACGAGTATTATACGCTATTTTTTTTAATGGTGGCATTATAAATTTGGAAATAACTAGAAGAAATAACATTAAATTCTGATTCGTCATTTTAAATAATATGACAAATTGTTTAGTAGCCATGGAAAATACAATTGATGTTTACAAAATATCCTAATGTCAGAAATGGAAGCGAGTATTTTTGAGATTGCTGCTGCGGCAGAATCTTCCTTATTACCTAAGAAATCGAGTGAAAGTTATTTGAAGGAGTATAACAAGTTCAACAGTTGGATGGTTGCTCATGATGTCACCAATATCGACGAAACTTCGATTTTGGCGTATATGTCGCAATTGGTATTATTTTTTCTTACCTTTTCGTTCAATTTCTATTAGTTTTTATTTTGCAGTCAGAAATTTATAAATCTTCATCGTTGTGGTGTATACACTCAAAGATTATGTCTGTTGTAAAAATCAAACATGGTATTGACATTTCAAAATTTGCAAAAGTACAGGCTTTTTTAAAGCAGAAAAAGAAGGGTGAAGTGACTAAAAAGTCATATGTGTTTTCAGAAGATGACTTGCGGAAATTTTTTACCGAGGCTGACGATGAAAGTTCCCTGTTATTGAAGGTATATTGCCTCTAAATTTTTATCATAAGCTGTTCATTTTTATTTTTCGCAAGTTTGCTGCAACTCTTGGAATATTTGGAGCTTGCAGGCGTTCTGAACTCTATAATTTATGTACTTCAGATGTAGTGGAGGAAGGTCCAAATTTAGTTGTTCATATTAGAGAAACAAAAACCGACAAACCAAGGAAATTTGCAATAATTCAATTCGCAGGAGACATTGCGTACGTGGACTTGATTAAAAAATACACGGCCATATGTCCGAAGACATCCTTGAAGAAGCTATTACTAACATATCGAAATGGAAAGTGTATCAACGAACCAGTTGGTATCAACACTTGCGGTAACTTCCCTAAACTGATAGCAAAATATTTGAAATTGGAAGATCCTAGCAAGTATACTGGTCATTCATTCCGACGGTCTTCGGCAACAGTAATTGCTAATACTGGAGCAAATTTGACAACAGTGATGGACGCAGGAGGATGGAAATCTATGAGTGTTGCTGCCAGCTATGTCGAAGAGTCCACACATAGTAAAATTCAAATTGCGAAAAGGATTGTCAATGGCATTGCAGGAAGTAGCAGTGAAGAACCGTGTGTATCAAGTGCTACGGCAGAACATGGAATAATATTTTCAAACAACCAAAATTATGAATTTCATATTACAATTAATAAATGATGGGGTTGACAGTTGTCAGTGTCAGTGTTAAATTTGACATTTCCATGGCAATGTTTATAGCACGTACGTGCCATAAACGCACGTTTATGCACGGTTTTGGTAACCATAACAAACTGTTTATAATGCCACCATTAAAAAAATATAATTACGTCAGTTTACGTTTTAAAATGACAGTAAATTTATACAAAGTCCTTGCTCGAAGAAATTAATTATTTTTAAATTATTTTGCACGGTTACTTTGCATTTTCAAATAAGATAAGATAAGATTTTATTCACGCATGCCACTAGATTACGATAAAAAAATAATTATGCAGTGGATATGTGAGCCAAGTATATTAAAAATATAATTACAAATAGACAAATTGCATGTGCAATTATTTATAAAAAATACATTATACTTACACTATACATTACATTGGGTCTTCAGACAAACAAACAATTATGCCCAACTACGTCCCACAACTGACCACAAACTCTTTGAATTTTTACCTGTAATATCAAATTGTGTGTCTCATGAAAATGCATTACTATGCAGTAATTACGCTAATAACGATGATAATAATGATAACACAACTACCGATCACTTTATTTATAAACTATAATTATTACTTGAAAGTAATGACTAACCTAATTTTTGTTATTCATTTTTTGACGGTCAATTGCACTCTTACAGGAATAACCTTTAAACGCATTGGCGCTTACAAAATACGCGCGGGCATACAAATTTGCATATTGTGTTATGCAACAAATCCATAAAGCGCATATAAAAGTGTCTCAATTATGTAACAGATTATTGTGGGTTATGGGGCTTGGAAATACCCTATCGCTTAAGAATAAACCTTGCTGATGTAATAGTCGCGATTTCCAGGGAAAACTATTTTAGATTCCAAGCCAGCCTCGCTATTTTTATGCGTAGAGCATCGCTTCGCATACAATCGCTTCAATTTGCGAAAGTTTCTAGAGCAGGTATTTGATATACCTGCAAAAATTGATACTAACAAGAAAATTGTTTTTTTTTCATTTTAGAAGAAATATGATGTGGTTAGTATATGACTTTGACTACATATTTTTATATATATGAAAAATAGTTTTAGAATTTATTTTCATTTTAGATATTAAATATGGTAATTACTGCTGAAGTATTATTGCACTACTACTGGTAGGTACAGCCAACTGTGTTTTTTTTTCATCGTTATCTGTTTTTAAAAAATACTTTTGGTTCATAGGCATCTCAATTTTTTTGGTCTAGTTCTAGGAATACAGCAGTAAATACTACCAACCCTTCTAATATTGCTTCTTCTTCTTCTTCTTCTTCTTCTTCATCTTCTTCATCATCATCATCATCATCATCATCATCATCATCATCATCATCATCATCATCATCTTCTTCATTGTCATCTTCTTCTTCTTCTTCTTCTTCTTCTTCTTCTTCTTCTCTTACTTTTTGTACTACCAATTCTTGTACTTAATTCATCCATCATACATTCCTGAATTTAGTTTATCTTTGTAATTGTCCTCATCATCTCCTTCATTATCTCCTCTTGTAACGAAAATGTGCAAATCTGCAAGTTAACCAAATACAGTTTTAAGATTAGTCTGATGAATTTTTACTCACTTGTTACATCAGAACTTGGATCTGAAGGGAGAAGTTAGAGCAATAGTTTATCTGCAAGCTGATTCTTACGATGACCCACTTGAGGTCATGGTGCCTTACCACGTTTGACCAGTGGCATCTCCCAAAACAAAGTACTTGCGACTTCCCAGACTGGCACAGTTGCGCAACTCCTTTCGAGATGGCTTTCCTCTTGAAGGTCGCGTTCTTCGGCAATCTCGTGGACGGAATAGTGGAGAGGTGATTAATTGAATGGACAGCCGGACTGGCCGGCGAGTGAGTGGACGGTGGTGGAGAAGAACGTACATAACGTAAAAGCACTGCCCGCTGGACACACTTGCTCCTACCACGTACGGTCGCAGCCAGCAGCAGAAATTGTACGGTGCGCGCGTTCGCGAACGTTTGTAAATAATCCGCGTGCAACCAGAAATCCCATCCAAATCCCTCAACGTTCAAATATTTGCTATTTTTAAGTGTGGGTGTTACGAGTGCCTCTAGTTCGCGATCCACTAGTAAGTAGAGCATTGTTCTTTTAGCACTGTTTCAGCTGTTTCATATGTAGTAGTAGTAGTAGTAGTAGTAGTAGTAGTAGTAGTAGTAGTAGTATCTCGACAATTTCTAAAATACACATTTGAAATATTAACAAAAAATAGTTATTTTTTTAGTAAGTTACTCATACCAGATGTGTACCTACCATACAAATTAATATTACTAGTTAGATATGAATATTTACATGAAATGAAATATTATAACATACCATACAAATTAATATTACTACTTAGCTATGTATATTTACATTAAATTAAATATTATAGAGTTATAGCAGTCAGTTAAATTGCAATTCTTAGTACAAGTAGGTTAAAGATAAGTAAATGTAAACAACTTTATTATATGTCTCCAGCAAATATTGCAATTGGTCAACTGCATCAAAAGTACCTATAATATACACTCTGAATTTATTTAGCAGCAAACTTATAAACTGCAGCAGATAATACTTAATTCGTTAATATGTAATATGACAAATTTTCTCGCAGGTGGATGTACAGTAGGGATTATTATTATTATTACCATAATTATTATCATTATTATCATTAATCATTATCATTTTTTTAAATTATTATTATTATTGACCGACCTGCCTGTTTCAAAATATGTAGGGATGTAGAGTAGGGATTATTATTATTATTATCATAATTATTATCGATAATCATTATCATTTTTTTAAATTATTATTATTATTGACCGACCTGCCTATTTCAAAATATGAACACTAACGTTTACCCATCTCTGTATGTATGTTAACAATTTTGATAATAATAAATTATTATTATTAACTAATCATATTATTAACCCTACATCATAATAGGTAGATGGCAAAACAATATATTATATTATTATTTATTAATAAATGATAAGTTATAATAATACAAATAATTATTGTGTTGTGTTTTATTCATGTTACCAGATATTTTTGATAATTATTATTTGTTATTTTGAGTACTTTCTGGTATTTTATAGTATGTATTTATTTATTTGTCCCATCTAGTTTCGGCTTAAAATCAGCCATCATCAGATGTTTTTCTAAATTAAAATATATTTTTGAAGATGATATTTGATTTTTTTTTTGTTGTGTCAGTTTTAACTTTGTATATTATAATATACAAACTTCAAAGTTTGTATATTCTTCAAGTTTGTATATTATAAAATATAAACTTAAAAGTTTGTATATTCTTCATGTTTGTATATTATAATTTAGAAACTTGAAACTGGCACAATTCAAAATGTCAAATATCAGCTTCAAAAATATAATTTAATTTTCAAAAAAAACCTGATGATAGCTGAATTTTAAGCCTAAATTGGTCAGGATAAATAAATAAATACTATAAAATACTAGAATGTACTCAAAATAACAAATATATTTTGTTTATTATTATTATTCACCTACATATTTCAAAATATGAACACAAATGTTACCTCTGTATACATCTACATCTACATACATACATCTAAAAAAATCAAGTACAAGTACAACTACTGAAAATAACATATATTAAATAATAATCTAAAATATCTGGTAACATGGATAAAATACTAACAGAAATTAAAAAAAAAATTGTTTATATTATTATAACTAATCATTCATTAATAATTTTTTTTTTTTTGTATTTTGAGTACTTTCTAGTATTTTATAGTATTTATTTATTTGTCCTGACTAGTTTCGATTTAAAATGCAGCCATCATCAACGGTTTTTCTAAATTAAATTATATTTTTGAAGATGACATTTGACTTTTTCTGCTGTGTCAGTTTGATGTTTGTATATTATAATATACAAACTTCAAAGTTTGTATATTCTTCAAGATTGTATATTATAATATACATACTTTTTTTTTTTTTTTTTTTTTTTTTTTTTATGATTGGCTTTTTCGGGCTACTCAACCCATCCGCCACAATATACATACTTCAAAGTTTGTATATTCTTCAAGTTTCTATATTATAATATACACACTTTAAACTGACACAACTCAAAAAGTCAAATATCATCTTCAAAAGTATAATTTAATTTACAAAAACGCCTGATGATAGCTGAATTTTAAGCCGAAACTAGTTAAGATAAATAAATAAATACTATAAAATACCAGAAAGTACTCAAAATAACAAATAATATTTTTTTAATTATTATTATTCACCCACATATTTCAAAATATGAACACCAATGTTTCCTCTGCATACATCTACATCTACATACATATGTCTCTTTATGTATGTTAACATTTTTGATAATAATCATTATTATTCTTAATTAATTATATTATTCAGCCTACATCATAATAGGTAGAAGGGAAAACGATATCATATATTATTATTTATTTGTGAATGATTAGTTATAATAATACAAACTTATATTTTTTTGAATTTCTGTTAGTATTTTATCCATATCACCAGATATTTTTTATTATTATTTGTTATTTGTTATTTTGAGTACTTTATGGTATTTTATAGTATTAATTTATTTATCCCGACTAGTTTCGGCTTAAAATTCAGCCATCATCAGTGGATTTTGTAAATTAAATTATATTTTTGAAGATAATATTAGACTTTTTATGTTGTGTCAGTTTGAAGTTTGTATATTATAATATACAAACTTCAAACTGACACACCACAAAATGTCAAATATCATCTTGAAAATATAATTTCATTTACAAAATCCCCTCATGATGGCTGAATTTTAAGCCAAAACTAGTTGAGATAAATAAATAAATACTATAAAATACCAGAAAGTACTCAAAACAAGAAATATTAATCTTTTTTTTAAATATACAAACTTTAAAGTTTGTATATTCTTCAAGTTTATATATTTTAATTTACAAACTTCAAACTGACACAACACAAAATGTCAAATATCATATTCAAAAATATAGTTTAATTTACAAAAACTCCTGATGATGACTGGATTTTAAGTTGAAACTAGTCAGGATAATAAATAAATACTATAAAATACCAGAAAGTACTCAAAATAACAAATACTATTTTTTAATTATTATTATTTACTTACATATTTCAAAATATGAACACCAATGTTACCCACTTCTGTATGTATGTTAACATTTTTGATAATAATAAATAATTATTAATAAATAAATATATTATTAACCCTACATCATAATAGGTAAAAGGGAAAACTATATAATATATTATTATTTATTAATAAATAATTAGTTATATTAATACAAACAATTTTTTTTAAATATTTTTGTTAGTATTTCATCCATATTACCAGATATTTTTGATTATTATTTGTTATTTGTTATTTTGAGTACTTTCTGGTATTTTATAGGAGTAGTATTTATTTATTTATTTATTCTGACTAGTTTGGGCTTGAAATTCAGCCATCATCAGGGGTTTTTCAAAATTAAAATATATGTTTGAAGATAATATTTGACTTTTTGTGATGTGTCAGTTTGAAGTTTGTATATACAAACAGTATAATATACAAACTTCGAAGTTTGTATATTCTTCAAGTTTGTATATTTGTCAGTTTGAAGTTTGTATATTACAATATACAAACTTCAAAGTTTGTTTATTTGTCAGTTTGAAGTTTGTATATTACAATATACAAACTTCAAAGTTTGTATATTTGTCAGTTTGAAGTTTGTATATTTGTCAGTTTGAAGTTTGTATATTACAATATACAAACTTCAAAGTTTGTATATTTGTCAGTTTGAAGTTTGTATATTTCAATATAAAAACTTCAAAGTTTGTATATTACAATACTCAAACTTCAAAGTTTGTATATTATAATATACAAACTTCAAAGTTTATATATTATAAAATACAAACTACAAACTGACACAACACAAAAAGTCAAATAGACACATATCATTTTTTAAGATGACAAATATACAAACTTCAAAGTTTGTATATTTGTCAGTTTGAAGTTTGTATATTTGTCAGTTTGAAGTTTGTATATTACAATACACAAACTTCAAAGTTTGTATATTTGTCAGTTTGAAGTTTGTATATTACAATATACAAACTTCAAAGTTTGTATTTTATAATATACAAACTTCAAAGTTTGTATATTCTTCAAGTTTGTATATTATAATTTGCAAACTTCAAACTGACACAACGCAAAAAGTCAAATACCATCTTCAAAAATATTATTTAATTTATAAAAACCCCTGATGATGGCCGAATTTTAAACCGAAACTAGTTGGGATAAATTTATAAATACTATAAAATACCAGAAAGTACTCAAAATAACAAATAATATTGTTTTTATTATTATTATTCACCTACATATTTCAAAATATGAACGCTAATTAATAAACGATTAGTCATAATAATATAAATAATTTATAAGTTTGATAATTAATATAAAACTGATTAAATAGTAATACAAAATAACTTAATGTAATTATTTGCATTATCAATCAATGGAGATTACCCGTTGGTTTCCTTAATTATTATTACTGCATATCTTTTTCAATCAAGGTTGTGCATTTTCAATGCAATTTTTTATGGCTATTTAATGTTAGATTGCACAATCGAGCACATTACGATTACAAAATCTGGTTACGAACTTGAAATTTTTTAATGCGTATTTATATATTTTCAAAGTTAAAAAAATACACTTTTCAGTGCTAATTACACCTCCTGCTGGCATCATTTGACGGCCATTTATTTTCAACTGACAACATATCAAACGTACACAATTAATTCATTGATAACATGAAATTATTGTAAATATATTTTTTTCAAATTGAAGGTTATTTATAATAATAATAATAATACTAATAATCTCTACTGCTCCTCTATATATGGCGTCATTATTGACTAAATATCATTATTTGACAGATAATACTGAAATTGTTATATTTTCTGTCAGTTTTATTCTATCAGTTTATGTAGGGCACCGAACAAAATTGGCGATCGCAAAAAGTTTTCCGTCCACTGTTCTGAAAATGCTACCTTTACGTCATTGTAAAAACGGATGAAAACAAGGTGTTTTCTCAATTACTCAATTACGGCGTGTTTACACAATTGACATTTGACATTTGACACTTCGGAGCCAATAAGAACAGCGAGATGACCAGTCTTGCCTTTCTTATTGGCTGTGAAATGTCATTTGTTAGCAACACTACATTGGTGTAAACATTGGTGTAAACGCGCCATTATTTACATTATTTTTTTAATAATCATTGTTTTTATTGACCGGGTTAACAAGTTCAAGGTATGCAAAAATATATTTACTTCTTACGATAGCATATTATGTTGTTTTTGTATATGTGGTGTCCCAAAACGTTCAGATCATACTAATAGCAATAAAAAAATGTACAGATTATGGCACAATTTTTTTTAATTTTTTCTCCCGGATAAAAATAGATGAGTAAAAAATGTAAGTATAGTTATTAATCACATTTTGTTTTATATCTTTTACAGATCATATTTTATTATTTTTGCTATCAGATAAATATAGATGAGTAAAAAATGTAAGTATAGTGACTATTGACATTTTGTTTTATATTTTTTATAAATGATATTTTAAATATTGTATAGTGGTAATCGTTACTTTGTGGAACATTGTAAATAAGTAAATTAAATAAATGATATTTTGTTATTTTTGCTATTAGATAAATATAGATGAAGAAAACATGTAAATATAGTTTGTAATTACACTTTGTTTTATACTTTTTTAAAATCACATTTTCTTATTTTTGCTAGATAAAAACAGATGAGTAAAAAATGTAGGTATAGTTTGTAATCACATTTTGTTTTTATATTTCTTTTTTCATTCAATGATAATTTCCTTTATATAGAAACAAATCCTTCTCAAATAACAAATAAGACGAAAATCTAATTATAGAAATTAATAATCCAATAGATGAGATAATATATTTTTTATGTTGTATAAGCGTCTGGATAACATGAGTATCGTAGACATATTATAAAATTCAAGCAATTAGCAATTAATTGGTGACCCTATATAAAAAAACTTGATTAACATATCAACAAAGTAGGTACTTTGTTATGCTAATTTACAGTGTAATTATAGTCCTAAAAGTTAAATAATAATCAATTGAAACATAGCAAAAGAAACAACGAAAAGATCCATTTTTATTATACTTATCTGAAAACATCTGTCATCCACTTACAATGACGTAATGGTGGCATTTTCAGAACAGCGCACGTAAAACTTTTTCCCATCTCCGATATTTTTCCGTGCGCTACATAAACTGATATGAACAAAACTGACAGAAAATAAAACAATGCCGATAATAAATAAATTGTTGCTATGAAAATGTTAATCGTGTTTACGATGTATTAATAATACTTTTAAAACAAAATGTTCTAACTTTATTTCTTATCCTTTTTAGCGTTCATTTCAGATAAATATACTAGAAAGGTGTCCGTATTTCCAGACACCTAATGAAATATACTACCATTTTTCGATTTTATTTTAATACAAGTAATTTCAAAGGTTTATTTCATTACCATGATTAGTATCTGATATAGACAAAATATTTTGTCCCATTAACCAAAAAACGTTTACACAAATATTTTCTACATAAATTTTGTAGTTTTCAATCTTCATATTTTATTAAAATATTTATTTCGGTATAAAATTATCTTTACTTACTTTTATTATACAGTATATACAGTACATTACTAGTACAGTATAGTACAGTACAGTACAGTACAGTGCATTAGACTGTATATATTAGACATACCTAATAATTTTCCTTATTTTGATAAGTTCAGTGGATTTCCAGTGGTCATTCTTTTTATTGTAAGACACGTAGTTTCAAAAGTTTATTATCGTGATTAGTTTCTGACAAACACAAAATATGTTTTTCCATTAACCAACAATCCTATAAAGCAATATTTTCTACAAAAAGTTTGCAGCTCTTAATTTTCCTATTTTAATAAAATTTATGTCTGCATACATCTTTAACTTTTATTAAAATATTAATTTCGGTATAAAATCTTCAACTTTTATTAAAATAATTATTATATACAGGGTGATTAAAATTGAAAGTATTTGCAATAGAACTGAAATATTATAATACATCTACTATGCAAACATATATGTACAGTTGACGCAGAAAAAAGTGGACAACTCTTAGACCGATTTTTTACTAAAATTCCCAAAATCCCAATTTTGTAAATGTCAGAATCAAATTTCTAAACAAACGTCAAAATATCACAACTAAACCTTAACCTATAACTTTATTATAAAAACCCCAATCGAGCGAGGCTAAACAGTATGTCCTATTTTTTTCTGCGCTAACTGTACTTCCAACTGTCATTTTTTCAACTTTTCAAAATCAAAATTTTGTTTTAATGTCAAAATTTTACTTTTTCTGCGCTAACTCTGAGTCCAACGTATTTTTTCAAAATAAATTAAATTTTTTCAGAACTTTTCAAAATCAAAACTTTGTTTTAATGAAATTTGATTTCATTAAAGAGATCAGTCATACAAAAGACAGACAAAATCCTAATTGTATCAGCAATGAACTGTATGAAATGTTAAGTTTAGGTTCTACCGTTTAATAATTACAATTTAATAATACGATAATAATAATTGGCCCTGTCATGTTCAATTCGTGAGAATACTGTCTAGATTTAAATAAAAATTGAACAATTTTATTATTACCTGTAAAATATACAAATTACTTGAATGAACCTTACTCAAGAATTGTTTTTAATAATAATAATACTAATAGTAAACGATATTTATAAGCTTGCTTTATTTATTTATTAGGAATTAATTGTCCACCCTTGCCTTAATTAAATATTACGACAGTAATAAATCAAAATATGTGTTTTCAAGTAATTAATTACATAATTACTAACTCTGTATAATCCATTAAAGATTTTACATGTAAAATTGTAAAAAAAAATATTAATTAGCATAGATAAATGATATTCAGTGTAGCAAATAAATGCAATAATTGATCTATTAATTCCACATGTATATTTGTAAAATATTAATTATAATTGCATAGACAAATGATAATCAGTGTAGCCTATACATACAAGAATTGATGTATTAAAGCACTGATGACTTTCAAAAAGTTTTCCTATATACATACTACTTTGTTGCATAACGTCTATGATATTAATTATTAATTCATACAGGTTTTTATCTGCGTGGTCTATATGTGAATCGTCTCAGAAATATGTTTACAATTTTTTTGAAAAAGCTCCACTTTTGTAACAGGAATGCAGGAATTATAGATGATAATAAAATAAGAACATTATTTTTATGTGAGAATAAATTATCTGTTTTAAAACCTTTGACTTTGAGACATTGTTAATTCCAGTTTCATTGTTGCATAATGTCTGTGACATTCATTAATAATTCAGATCATTTTTTCCACGTGGCCAGATAATTGAATAATTGAAACGTGCCATTAAATGGTTTAAAAATTTTAGCTAATTTATATTTTTACAGGTGGCCTGATAATTAAATTGCCACATGACTGTTTTAGACTATTTAAACATAATTTGGTTTTTAGCAGAGCGACACGAAAATAGATTGCCACGGATTATAAAATTTCACAGGAAATTTAAAAACAATAGACATATTAACTATCAAGTACATTATATCAACAATAGCAACTGCTGATACCAATTTTGATACTGTTGAATCAAAGAACCATAGAACCAAATTGTTGACAAGAAATTTTATAGGTTATAAAAACATTTTATTGTATGAGTTGTTGTAAAAGATGCTATAATGTTATATTGTTTGAGTGTTTCATAAATTTTGTCCTGGTATGTAAATATTTGTATTTTAATGAGTTTGAGTTGTTGTTTCGTTGTATGTTGATATTTGTGTTGTTAATTATGTAACTCTGATGAAGTATTTTTTCAGTTAGTAAGTAGTACATTTTTTAGTCTTTAAAGTGTTTTTTTTTTCTGAAATCATGAGGAAGGTAAGAGAAATTGGCACTAAAGTAGCCAATTATTGAACGATAGTGAAATTCATTAATTCGTCCACGTGGCCATATAATTGAATCATATGGTAAAATTCGTCAACAATTTCATTCAGTCTTTTAAGTGTTTTTTTTTTCTGAAATCATGAGGAAGGTAAGAGAAATTGGCAGTGAAGTAGCCAATTATTGAACGTTAGTGGAATTCATTAATTTGTCCACGTGGCCATATAATTGAATCATATGGTAAAATTCGTCAACAGTTTCATTCAGTCTTTTAAGTGTTTTTATTTCTGAAATCGTGAGGAAGGTAAGAGAAATTGGCAGTGAAGTAGCCAATTATTGAACGTTAGTGAAATTCATTAATTCGTCCACGTGGCCATATAATTGAATCATATGGTAAAATTCGTCAACAATTTCATTCAGTCTTTTAAGTTTTTTTTTTTCTGAAATCGTGAGGAAGGTAAGAGAAATTGGCAGTGAAGTAGCCAATTATTGAACGTTAGTGAAATTCATTAATTCGTCCACGTGGCCATATAATTGAATCATATCGTAAAATACGTCAACAGTTTCATTCAGTCTTTTAAGTGTTATTTTTTCTGAAATCGTGAGGAAGGTAAGAGAAATTGGCAGTGAAGTAGCCAATTATTGAACGTTAGAGAAATTCATTAATTCGTCCACGTGGCCATATAATTGAATCATATCGTAAAATACGTCAACAGTTTCATTCAGTCTTTTAAGTGTTATTTTTTCTGAAATCGTGAGGAAGGTAAGAGAAATTGGCACTAAAGTAGCCAATTATTGAACGTTAGTGAAATTCATTAATTCGTCCACGGGGCCATATAATTGAATCATATGGTAAAATTCGTCAACAATTTCATTCAGTCTTTTAAGTGTTTTTTTTTTCTGAAATCGTGAGGAAGGTAAGAGAAATTGGCACTAAAGTAGCCAATTATTGAACGTTAGTGAAATTCATTAATTCGTCCACGTGGCCATATAATTGAATCATATCGTAAAATACGTCAACAGTTTCATTCAGTCTTTTAAGTGTTATTTTTTCTGAAATCGTGAGGAAGGTACGAGAAATTGGCAGTGAAGTAGCCAATTATTGAACGTTAGAGAAATTCATTAATTCGTCCACGTGGCCATATAATTGAATCATATCGTAAAATACGTCAACAGTTTCATATAGTCTTTTAAGTGTTTTTTTTCTGAAATCGTGAGGAAGGTAAGAGAAATTGGCACTAAAGTAGCCAATTATTGAACGTTAGTGAAATCCATTAATTCGTCCACGTGGCCATATAATTGAATTATATCGTAAAATACGATAACAGTTTCAGTCCGGTAAAACGCCAAAAAACGGTGTAGTCCGGTAAAGTGTTTGCTAAACAGCTGTTGCTAATCGTGTTTCGAAAATGTAACTAGGTTTGGAGCATTTGCTAAATTATTTTGAATTTATTGAAATTAATTTCAATTTTCGAAATTGAATCATATTGTAAAATACATAAACAGTTTCAGTCCGGTAAAACGCCAAAAAACGGTGTAGTCCAGTAAAGTGTTTGCTAAACAGCTGTTGCTAATTGTGTTTCGAAAATGTAAGTAGATTTGGACCATTTGCTAAATTATTTTGATTGAAAATAATTTCAATTTTTGAAATTAATTTAAATGTTTCTTAAAACAAAATTTGATACAAAATGAAATAAAATGCATAACGACATACTCGTAATAGTTAAGGGTTTCAAGACTCGCCTCCTTCGACGCCTCGTCTTTTAATGTCTCACTCGTAATGTAAAGTATGAGTTCCCGGACTTAAAACGTTAATTACTATTACAACATAGATTTGGAGCATTTGCTAAATTATTTTGATTTTTTTGAAATTAATTTCAATTTTTGAAATTAATATTTAAGTGTTTCTTAAAACAAAATTTGATACAAAATGAAATAAAATGCATAACGACATACTCGTAATTGTTTAGGGTTTCAAGACTCGCCTCCGTCGACGCCTCGTCTTTTAATGTCTCACTCGTAATGTAAAGTATGAGTTCCCGGACTTATAACGTTAATTACTATTACAACATAAATTTGGGCATTTGCTAAATTATTTTGAATTTTTTGAAATTAATTTCAATTTTTGAAACTAATATTTAAGTGTTTCTTAAAACTAAATTTGATACAAAATGAAATAAAATGCATAACGACATACTCGTAATAGTTAAGGGTTTCAAGACTCGCCTCCTTCGACGCCTCGCCTTTTAATCTCTCACTCGTAATGAAAAGTATGAGTTCCCGGACTTATAACGTTAATTACTATTACAACATAGATTTGGAGCATTTGCTAAATTATTTTGATTTTTTTTAAATTAATTTCAATTTTTGAAATAAATATAAATGTTTCTTAAAACAAAATTTGATACAAAATGGAATAAAATGCATAACGACATACTCGTAATTGTTTAGGGTTTCAAGACTCGCCTCTTTCGACGCCTCGTCTTTTAATGTCTTACTCGTAATGTAAAGTATGAGTTCCCGGACTTATAACGTTAATTACTATTACAACAAGGTGGAAAAGCTCACAGCCGATAACCTAATACATATTGAGTTCTTTCTCTAGTTATTATTATTATTTGTCATTAGTGATTATTAAATTATTTCATATTGTAAAAAAACTGGTATATTGCAATACATTTATAAAGATTGTGCATATTTTTCTCTGATAAGATAAGAAAAATACATAACATGCTGTTGTCGTTTTGATATTATAGGTCGTGGCCTTAACTCACTACGCCATACAACAATTTAATCTCCTGGCTTTCAGTATGTACGTCCTTATGAGGTGTGCCTTTCTTCCTGGTGAAAGTATGTGATTACGTCGCTACACAAAAACATATCTAATAATTATTTCATTCCATAACTTCAATTACCTCGTGGTTTTTTACAATCACGCATCCATTCATAGTGGCCAAAGCGCCAATTATTTTTTTCTATTTGATCTGAGGTATTGATTGCTGTCATAATTGCATTTATTATGCTCGATATTCATAAGCTTGTTCCATTATATTCATTGCTTTGCTATTTTAAATTCTTTAATTTTGCCATCAGATTCAATTCCTTCACTGATTCTATAATTTTCTGTCTTATTTTTTTTCCTTTGTTTTGTTATTTTATCTGATTATGTTCTTTTACTTTATGAATTTATGAAATAACATAGATTTCTCTATGTCTCCTTTTAAATTCAATACATTCACTTATTTAAATTGAAACTTTTCTATGTCTTATTTTTTCCTTAGTTTTGTTATTTTATCTGATTATGTTCTTTTACTTTACGAATTTATGAAATAACATAGATTTCTCTATGTCTGCTTTTAAATTCAATACATTCACTTATTCTAAATTTTGTACTTATTCAACTTTTTTTCTCCTTCTTCAATTCTGTTCTCTAATTTTGTCATCAATTTAATTTTTCTCATTGTACCATAAATTTTGATAATTTACATCTTTTGAATGGTTCGCTATTTCTTGTATACTCCGTTTAGAGATTTGTGTACTTCTGCTTCCTTGCTTCATTTTTTTTTTTTTTAATTTGAACCAGCAGATATAAAGCAAAAGAAAATAATTCCCTGTTTTTTCAACTGTTGGTTAGATTTTTACTCCTTCCTTCTTTAATTTTCTAATTTGAATCAGATATAGTGGGGCACAGTCGAGGTCTTAACTCCAAATCAATAGTCAATAATCAGTTCCTCACAATATGGCATTTATATGGCATATGGCATTTATATGGCATATGGCATTTATATGGCATGTGGCATTTGTATGGCATATGGCATTTTTATGGCATATGGCATTTATATGGCATATGGCATTTATATGGCATATGGCATTTATATGGCATATAACTCTGAATGATTGACAATGGTATCGATCCTACAAATCTCTGGCACGTTTTATTTCGCTTTGAAACCGTGCTGCACACATCGGCACTCTCATAATTTCCAATTTGCAATTTCACCTCATGAATTTCAAGTACACATAACGCTCGCTCGGAAATAATTTATGCACGAGGAAGGAGATCAGATCGTGTTGACGACGAACTCGCTGCAGATCAAAGACAATAAGCTAATGCGCTCAATGGGAAAAGTAACTCTTGAAGGCCGGCACTAACGGCCAATAAAGAAATTCTCGAAGTGATCACCTCAAGGATATCCCGGATGGTGATTTCTAAATCCAACGCGTGTGCGCAAGTGGACGAATCGCTTGATTTTTAATTGCCAATTTCTCTTGACACAGTTTTTTTTTTCTGGTCGATTTGTTGAATGGTGAATTTATGTGTATCATTGAATTAGCGACTAAAAGTTTTTCATGACCATACTTAGCTCTACGGGCAGTAATTACTCCACATCTCAGATGGTTTATTTTTGTAATAAATGGGTGCAATAAATATTAAGTGATTTACTTTTTTAAACAATTTTAGTAATAATTATAATAATCCCTACTGCACCTATCGAGTAATTGGTTACTGTCAATGATATATCTAAATTATCAACGCTTGAGAAATTCTTAAATATGATCCCATTTTATCATTTGGGCATTTGATCCCCAGAGATATCCAAAACTTTGCCAAAGTGTGTTTTGGATATCTCTATGGTACAAATGATGTGTTACTATAGAGATATGCAAAATTATCAATATGTCCACTGGCAGCAATGTTTTTCAGATGACCTGGACAGTTTTTAACCTCAACTTATGAATTCCAAGGAAATCAACTCTTTGGTCTACTAGATAAATAGTAGCTATAGGATCTATCACGTAGTTGTCACATATTTTTTTCCTTACGTATCTATTTTTTATGGATACTATATATGTTCACATAGGTTGCATATTCATCTGCATGATTTTTTTTTATCCTCACTCCTCCGAACATATGTTACTATTATCCGTTCACGATGTATTTGTCCAAAAGTTAGCCATTGTTTTCTTTATATTGGCTGCATGATTGTTTTTTTAAATGCAAATATATCATTGACATATTTTTGGCAATTTATAAGCAGCTTTTTGGGGATGACGCAGAAAAATAAGGTTTAGTTGTGGCATTTTGACATTTGTTTAAAAATTTGATTCTGACTGATTTACAAAAGTGGGATTTATAATCGGATTTTTTTTTTAAGTGAGTAACCATTAGAAATATTTCATAAGTGCGATTGGTACTGACTAGTTTATTTTTTTACATAACTGGGGGATTGGTAATACAGATTTAAAATAGACATTTATTGGCAGCAAAATTTCAATTTCATTGTCACTTTTTTCAATTAACTCAACGCGATCAATCTTTCTGAGAAACTAGCGTACATAGATGCAAAAATATCAGACAAGATACGAAACAGCATAATCACAAGGCATTTTCAACATTAAACACTATATTTTGTGACATTGGCATTTCCACATAACCTCATTAATACTCTTTTTACAATGGAAAAATTTTGCTTAGTTGAAGGTTCGTAACACAAGATAAAAGTCACTAAAGTTACTAGATTTTGTAACTCACATTAAAATAAATCCGCCTATACACTACTAGATTTTAGTAAAATATCTCACTCCTCCAAAGATATGTTACTATTATCCGTTCACGATGTATTTGTCCAAAAGTTAGCCATTGTTTTATTTATATTGGCTGCATTATTTTTTTTTTAAACGCAAATATATCATTGACTTATTTTTAACAATTTATAAGCAGCTTTTTGGGGGAAAATAAGGTATGGTGGTGGCATTTTGACATTTGTTTACAAATTTGATTCTGACTGATTTACAAAATTGGGATTTATAATCGGATTTTTTTTTTGTGAGTAACCGTTAGGAATATTTCATAAGTTCGATTGGTATTGACTAGTTTATTTTTTACATAACTGGGGGATTGGTAATACAGATTTAAAATATACATTTATTGACAGCAAAATTTCAATTTCATTGTCACTTTTTTCAATTAACTCAACTCGACCAATCTTTCTGAAAAAATGAACGTACATACATGCAAAAATATCAGAGAAGAAACGAAACAACATAATCACAATGCATTTTCAACATTAAACACTATATTTTGTGACATTGACATTTCCACATAACCTCATTAATACCCTTTTTACAATGGAAAAATTTCGCTTAGTTGAAAGTTCGTAACACAAGATAAAAGTCACTAAAGTTACAAGATTTTGTAACTCACATTAAAATAAATCCGCCTATACACCACTAGATTTTAGTAAAATATCTCACTCCTCCAAATATATGTTACTATTATCCGTTCACGATGTATTTGTCCGGAAGTTAGCCATTGTTTTCTTTATATTGGCTGCATGATTTTTTTTTTAAATGCAAATATATCATTGACATATTTTTGACAATTTATAAGCAGCTTTTTGGGGATGACGCAGAAAAATAAGGTTTGGTTGTGGCATTTTGACATTTGTTTAGAAATTTGATTCTGACTGATTTACAAAATTGGGATTTATAATCGGATTTTTTTTTTATGTGAGTAACTGTTAGGAGTATTTCATAAGTTTGATTGGTACTGACTAGTTTATTTTTTTATATAACTAGGGGATTGGTAAAATAGACATTTATTGACAGCAAAATTTCAATTTCATTGTCACTTTTTTCAATTAACTCAACTCAACCAATCTTTTTGAAAAAATGAACGTACATACGTGTAAAACTATCAGACAAAAAACGAAACAAAATAATCACAAGGCATTTTCAACATTAAACACTATATTTTGTGACATTGACATTTCCACATAATCTCATTAATACCCTTTTTACAATGGAAAATTTTCGCTTTGTTGAAAGTTCGTAACACAAGATAAAAGTTACTAAAGTTACTAGATTTTGTAACTCACATTAAATTAAATCCGCCTACACACCACTAGATTTTAACAAAAAATCGGTCAAAGAGTTGTCTCATTGTAGTAAGAGTTGTACTTTTTTTCTGCGTCAATTGTACACCTAAATTTTTTTTTCTCACTCTTCCCCATATGTGTATCTATTATCTGTTCACGATGTATTTGTCCAGTAGTAACCCATTGTTTGTTTTCTTTACATTAGCTACAAATGTTTTTTTAAATGATTATATGATATTGAAATATTTGTGACAATTTCAAATAAGCTTTTTGGATCTATTTGCGGAATGAAAAATTGTAAAACAAATCATCGAATTGCTAACAATTTTCTGATTTTACACCAAAAATGTTTTTCCTATCCTCACTCTTCCAAATATATGTAACTATTATCTGTTCACGATGTATTTGTCCCGTAGTAAGCCGCTGTTTGTTTCTTTTGTAATGGCTGCATGATTGTTTCTTAAAATGAAAATATGACATTGATATATTTTTGACAATTTCGAATCCGCTTTTGTGAAAAGAAAATTTGTAAAACAAATCATCGAAGTGTATAAAACTTCTGATTTTACACCAATAATGTTTTCCTAACCTCACTCTTCCCAATATATGTAACTATTATCTGTTCACGATGTATTTGTCCAGAAGTAAGCCGTTGTTTGTTTCTTTTGTATTGGCTGCATGATTGTTTCTTAATATGAAAATATGATCTTGACATATTTTTGACAATTTCTAATCCGCTTTTTGGATCTATTTGCGGAAGAAAATTTGTAAAAAATATCATAGAATTGTATACAATTTTCTGGTGTGAACCAAAAATTTATTTCCTATCGTCACTCTTCCCAATATATGTAAGTATTATCAGTTCACGATATATCTGTCCAATTGTAAGCCGTTATTTGTTTCTTTTGTATTAGTTGCACGATTGTTTCTTAAAATGAAAATGTGACATTGATATATTTTTGACAATATTGAATCCGCTTTTTTTATCTTTTTACTGAATGAAAATTTGTAAAACAAATTATCGATTTGTATAAAATTTCCGATTTTACAACAAAAAGGTTTTTCCTGTCCTCACCCCTCCCAATATGTGTAACATTGTCTGTTCACGATGTATTTGTCCAGTAGTAAGCCGTTGTTTGTTTCCATTATATTGGCTGCATGATTGTTTCTTAAAATGAAAATGTGACATTGATATATTTTTGACAATATTGAATCCGCTTTTTTGATCTTTTTGCTGAATGAAAATTTGTAAAACAAATCATCGAATTGTATAAAATGTTCTGATTTTACACCAAAAATGTTTTAACTATCCTCACTCTTCCCAATATATGTAACTATTATCTGTTCACGATGTATTTGTCCAGTAGTAACCCAGTGTTTGTTTCCTTTACATTAGCTGTCGATTTTTTTTAAATGAATATATGATATTGACATAATTTTGACAATTTCGAATCCGCTTTTTGGATCTTTTTGCTCAATGAATATTTGTAAAACAAATCATCGAATTCGATAACATTTTCTGACTTTTACACCAAAAATGTTCTTCCTATCCTCACTTTTCCTAATATGTGTAACTATTATTTGTTCACGATATATTTGTCCAGTAGTAAGCCGCTGTTTGTTTCTTTTGTATTGGCTGTATGATTGTTTTTTAAAATGAAAATATGACATTGATATATTTTCAAAAAAGTCGAATTTTCCTTTTTGGATCTTTTTGCTGAATGAAAATTTCTAAAACAAATCATCGAATTGTTTAAAATTTTCTGATTTTACACCAAAAATGTTTTTCCTAACCTCACTCTTCTCTATATATGTGACTATTATTATCTGTTCACGATATATTTGTCCAGTAGTAAGCCGTTGCTTGTTTCTATTATATTGGCTGCATCATTGCTTCTTAAAATGAAAATATGACATTGATATATTTCTGATAATTTTGAATTCGCATTTTCATCTTTTTGCTGAATGAAAACATGTAAATGTTAATATATTTAAATAAAAATAAATCATCGTATTGTATAAAAATTTGTGATTTTACACCAAAAATTTTGTTTTGACAATTTCGAATCCGCATTTTGGTTCTTGTTGCTGAATGAAAGTTTGTAGAACAAATCATGGACTTGTATATAATATTTATTGTACCAAAAATTTGGTAAATCATGTTTAGGGTAAAAATCGTAGTAATTACTGAATACAGGGTGTCCAAGATAAGGATCAACTCTCGGAAACCGTAAAAGTAACAAAGGCGGTTAAATTAGAAAAAAGTTGTGCAATTTAGTGGTCAGTAATATTCAATTGAGAAAACCAGAAAATTCCTCTTAGTTCCGGAGATATTTGATGAAATCCGAAATTTTGCGATTTCGTTTTTATGTTTTGCTGAAGTTATTTAAAAGGTATAAAAAACCAAAGGCACTCATTGCCACTTTTTCAGCTCGACAGCATACATTCAAAATGCAATTATGTTGCATTTGTTGTCACATAACAAATGTTTTTACATAACAAACACATTACTGTCAACGTTTTTGACAAGCAAGACACGTACTTATATACCGAGTGATCATTTAAATTTCGGCTCTAGTTATCCATGGAAGCTTTCGCAGCCAATAAGAAATGCGAGATTGGCAATCTTCCTTTCTTATGCAACTTAACCTTAATTTCTAAAGTCTCGTTTTATCTCATGTATCATGTATACCAACTAAATGGTGTCGCTAGCATGGCCTACTATGTAATAAATACATCGTAAACGGTGTTTAATTGTCATTTTATGCTCACCATTCTAAACAATAAAGTCCAATATGGACATGGGTGACCTTTGTTCGTATATCCTCCTGTAAATAATTCCTATTTGTGGTGACTGTGGTAATATTCTTTTACTATCCAGTATGCTGAAAAACTGCACAACATAAAACAATTTATAATCAATTCATTTATTTAGTGGTAATGAATAGCAAGATTATTCCGTGGTTACACATAGTTTATTTACTAGTCTTCCAAGAAATTATAAGCAACTGCGTTTAAACCACTATGATTATATTTTTTTATTGCCTATTAGTATCAAGTTTTCTATATGATTACTTAAATTTGGAATCGACTTAAAATTTGTCACGCATAAGCAATTAGCCACGAATTAATAATCAAGAAACGCAATACATTCACCAAGTAAATTGAAAAATTGACATGAAAATTGGTGTATTGTTGTTTTATCATGAACTTCTTATCATGCTAACAGCAATGTTATATAAAAACTTCAATACCCAGAGCAATAATTTGTGATTTACTGAGCAAGTATAATTTATTAAATTTATGATGTTACAAATGGCATTGAATCCGTAGTTAACAATTGAATGTAAAAACCGTGGTTTTGGTAATACCGCAATAATATTTGTCTTCGTAGAATTCTATAAAAATATATTATCATGAATAATTGATACTTGCTCAAACAAAAACTTTTTTAGGCTTATCTACTTTTAAGCATGTTAGTTAGTTAGTTAGATAGTTAAGCATGTTAGTCTGCCTATTTAACGCTCTGCCTGTCTGTTAATCTGTTTTTCTGTCAGACTGCCAAGAGCTATCTATGAGTTTGTTAGTTCGTATGTCTACAAGGTATAATATTAATGTCGTGTAGCATAATTGCATATTTACATTTTTGTATTAATTAAATTATCAATACCTGTTACACTAACCGAGCGGAAAGTTCAATGATACAATCCACAATGAAATATTGTTTGATTTAAATAATGAACAGATCAAGCGATGAGCTGACCATGACACTGATTATTGTAATAATAATAACAGTAATGATGTAAATCAGCAGTGATGTGAAAAAAACGTATTAACTTTCATTACTTCCTGCTTCCAGCGACAGGCCCAAGGCCATCGTTTAAATTCCACGTTCTCCTATGGCTGCACTTTATTGATTTCATCACAATTTATTGTTATAGGTTAACACCTCATTAATTGCTTCCGGGCTTTAATTTTTTTAATTAATTTACCGGGTTTTTACGGTCACGGTCAGTTCGTTATGTCAGTTTAAAATTTATCGAGTGTAAAAACCATCAAAATCTATGATATACTATTAGTTAAAAATAAAGACAATTGAATTATGGAATCATCGATAGTTGCCATGGAGCTTTACAATACATTAAAAACTCTTATATAGTGTTTTTACTTGAAATTGAATTAATTGAAAGGGTGTTTATTGCGCTCCATTGTGCGAACGGAATTTTATGACGGGTAATGGGAAGAGAACAGAGTCCAGAGCCTATTCGCAGCACGCCATACAATGGAGAACCCTTGACCGTAATAAACCCTCATTGCAGGTACATTTCAATTTCAAGTGAAAACACTATACACTCGAATATATTTGTGTATCGTGCCAAATTTTACATTTAGAAACAATTATCAAATGCATCATTAGATTGGATTGCTTATATTAATCCACACATTTTATTTGTATAAAAAATATCATTTCGACGTGAGCTGACAACGAGTTATCATTTTTCGAACAAAGAATCGCATTTTCTATGCTCGTTCAAAAGCTTAAGACAAATGTAATAGAGTGAAATGAAATATACAACGTAATGTCGAATTCCGGCAGTACGGAGCGATGATTTAGCTCTCGACTATACCTATCATAAAAAATTAGAATTTGATTGGTTATATTTATTTTTAATACATTGCAATGTATGTGTTCTAATTTATTAATTACAAACGTTTTGCTACAATTTCATATGATTTTTTTTTTCAGTGACAAATACAAACGAGGATGGTGATATCATCCAGAGGTCCATGGGGATCTTCGGCAAGTGGCACCTATGGATATGCTTCGTGATCTTCCTGGTGAAGTTCCCCGTAGCATGGCACCAACTTAACATTGTCATCGTTGCACCAGCCACCGATTTCAATTGTTCCGACAAGGTGGACAAGTGCGACGTGAACTGCTCCAGTCACATATTCGACAGGTAATAATACTGCTCATTTTGTTTTAAGGTCAAACGAAGGATGCAAAATTATAAAATACCAAGAAATGTCAGCTGTTTTTTTCATACTCAGTTACATTCGATTTATTGGATGTTGGCTTGTAGTTAATTTGCAAGTTTTATTTTTATTATATGTGATTTCATTTTATTATAGTATTCATACTATAATAAAATTTGGTGCAATATAAATTGGTCATAAAACGCTACGCTTTCTTGGATACTTATATATTAGTTCTTCTAAAATTTTATGTTAATTTAGTAAACTAACTAACTGAGTTTTAAGAACGATGTTCACGGAGTCCATCATCACACAATGGGATTTGGTGTGCGATAGAGCTTATCTGTCGAATATGGCGCAGACCATCACAATGATGGGAATATTGGTTGGAAACGTCCTCTTCGGATTTTGGTCTGATAGGTAAGTCAGTTAATCCTTAACTTCGGTGCATGAATTCGTTAACCACATTTATATGTGCATCTGTGTGTGAATGTTTAAATGTATATAAAGTCAATTGAAATACAGTGCATAAATATGTGAAGATTTCAGCATTTCGCCATTTTCCAACATAATCTGGTTATTTGCCTCTTGCAAATAGAAAAACTTCCACGAATATTATTAGGATTGCAATGCCCCATAGCACAACCATTATAATGAAAACAGAACTCATTTCGGATATGCCCAAAGTTACAAAATTCATGTCAAAATTGTTGTAAGTATCATGACGAATATCGTTATCTAAATTGGTTCTAAGAAATTCCATGAAGCGAAAGTAATAATAGTTCATGTCATAGTATCTGCTGAAATGATACGTTTTAAATCCAGGAATAAATGGTTCTTCAACGATGTGGAAATGATCATCGCCGAAAGTTGATTGTAAACTATTCAATAATTCGGTTGCCTCACTCTTCATCACAGCATAAACGTACAAATCGTTCCGATCCAATACGTTTTTAATTAATACAGAGGAGTCGACACACTCCGTTTCGTTTTCGAATTCTGTAGGTATAAATTTTTTCATCTCCGATCTAATTTGTATTTGCATCTGCATAGATTTTATTTCTTCTAATGTATCGACATTGGGATGAAATTGCGTAGACACAATTGTTCTTAGAATTGAGAATAAATAAAACCATGATACAAACATAGAAAACACAATCCATGACATTAACAGGTAGTTTGTTAGTTTTTGGTTAGAATTTAACTTTATAATTGGTGCAGTAACTAATGCACTCAGCAATTCAATTGTAATGGCCAAAAAATTTCGTTTCTGTGTTAACCATAAATAAATAGCCAACAATAGAGCAAACATCAATAATAGTATCCATACTTTTATATTCAGAATAGCAATTATCTTGTGCAATTGCGATATTTTTGCTGATTTGGTAATCAAAATTACAATATCATTTCGCTCGATAGGACCGGTTTGACCAACAGTATCAATCATGCCATAAAACGATGGTGTGGTACTTATATGGATTTTGTTATTCGCAATGTCTCGATCCATTTCATGAAATGTTTTATATTTCGTAATTTCCAAGTTGTATTTATTTTTTTTGTAATATTTAAGACTCCCGTGAAAAAGATCCATAATTTTTTGGTTCTCGGTATCCCTTTGAAAAAAAATGGAAGAAAACTTTATATTACGAGTTAATTTTTTGTGGTCTATATACCTCCATTTCGTATATGTTCTATTATTATGACAATGAAAGTGGAAGGACTTGGCATGTCCGGTTGTGTCACGATACACCACTGCAAATGTACCAAAGAGGTGTTTATCTGGTAACATATGTGGATATATGTTGGGTGTTTGTTCTTCCAACTCTATAACAAACTCGTTCAGCGAGTCTGAACGAATTTGCGTTCGTTCGTCGTTTGATACTGCCACATATTCCCTGATGAATTGATTCAACTCTTTGATATTTTTCAGAATTAGAATTGGAGTTATCTCTCTTTGTGGAAAACTGTAGTAATCCAGGTTGTATACAGGAACGAGTCCGTTCATTGCACAGAGCATTGCTTGAGTTAACAGGCGCTTAGATTCATTTGAGCCACCAATCCTTATGTATCGTTTATTCCGAAAAAAATTCTTTTCACACAGCACCACTTCAGTAGGTGTATAATTAAAATAATTACTGATTTCAGAAGATACTATTGTAACAAATATAGCATTCAACAGGAATATAAGTTTGGCCATCGTACTTATGTATTCTACCTGATACAAGCCCTCACTTAATGCCACCTCATGAGTCTAGAAAACCTGCCTTTAAAGCCATTACAAGCACTTAATATAAATGTTTATAATTCACAATTACTCTTGAATGATTGAACCAATAAATTTTAATTCCGATCTATATTCAAGTAGTTATTGAAAATTTCGAATTATGAGCTGCGCTGTTATTTTATAAATCGTAATGTATAAATGTCATTATGGAATATACGACGTTCATAAAAAAAATTTCTTACATCCATTGAATATTAAATTTTTAATTAGTTTCATATTTTCTTTAAAATTTCTAAATCCGCTGTATTGTAAGATGTCGTTAAACGTTTATTTCTAAGTACTGTTTTATGTTCAATTGCTATTATAATGATAAACATTTGTAAATTCCAGGTAAATCTCAGGATTATATACTCCTCGTCTCGTAAAGTGTGACTAATGAATGTTGTTTACGAGTTTAATTTTTACATATTTGCATATTTTGGCACTATCAGTTTTTCCAATTTCTACTTCTCAATTACAAGCCCTTGTGTAACAGATATAACACAATTGCTTTATCCTCACCATATGCAGGCTGGTAGTCAATAATTAAAACAAACTCTACTACAAAACTACTGCAATAACACTAAAATGTATTGTTGAAAGATTTATTAGAGATCTTCCTGATAATCGGTAGGCAAGGAATCTGTTGCCAACATCAACTCTGAATTATAGGAATATTATCGGTACAATAAGTAACAGTTTTCTTCAGTCATAATTTAATATCAGCTATCAACTTGTGATAAATACATTTATTTCAATACATGCGTTCACTTTAAAGTGCTTTAAATATTAGTTATGTGCTACAATATAATATTTTTAATTTCTACAATAAATACTTTTGATGTGCTCAAAATCGGTTTGTAAGTTTTAAATAGACTGCAAAACTATTGACTTATAAATTGTTCAAATTTCAAGTAAATTGGTTACTTTCATTTTAATCGAAATATAAAGTTTCAATATCGACGAAAGTTTAATATTTTTCAACGTTTAATATATTTATTATATTTATTAATGGTGGTTGTGCATGAATTGCGAACTGGCAGTTAATAAAGTTTAAATAACAAATAAAGGCATACGATAGCTGCATTATGTAAGAACACGTATAGAATTTTACTTTATGCCGTACTTATAGAACACGTAATGTGCAGTAACTTGACAAACACAAACTCTAAAGACTTTGTTGTTCTCCGTTTTCCCACAAAATATGGTTATTTGCGTTGTGCAGATACAACAAGTTCTATAAATAGTATTATAACAGAAATACCCCACAGTACAACTATAATAATGAAAACAAAACTCATTTCGGATATGCCTAAAGGTACAAATTCCATGCCCAAATCGTTGTACGTATCATGACGAATATCATTATCAAAATTACTTTCAAGAAATGTCATGAAACGCTGGTAATGAAATTGCATCTCGTAATATCTACTGTAATGATACGTTTTAAATCCAGGAATAAATGGTTCTTCAACGATGTGGAAATGATCATCGCCGAAAGTTGATTGTAAACTGTTCAATAATTCGGTTGCCTCGCTCTTCATCACAGCATAAACGTACAAATCATTTCGATCCAAAACATTTTTAATTAATACAGAGGAGTCGACACACTCCGTTTCGTTTTCGAATTCTGTAGGTATAAATTTTTTCATCTCCGATCTAATTTGTATTTGCATCTGCATAGATTTTATTTCTTCTAATGTATCGACATTGGGATGAAATTGCGTGGACACAAGTGTACTTAGAATTGAGAATAAATAAAACCATGATATAAACATAGAAAACACAATCCATAACATTAACAGGTAGTTTGTTAGTTTTCGGTTAGAATCTAACTTTAAAATTGGTGCAGTAACTAATGCACTCAGTAATTCAATTGCAATAGCCAACAAATTTTGTTTCTGTGTTAACCACAAATAAATGGTTAACAATAGAGCAAACATCAATAATAGTATCCAAACTTTTATATTCAGAATAGCAATTATCTTGTGCAATTGCGATATTTTTGCTGATTTGGTAATCAAAATTACAATATCATTTCGCTCGATAGGAGCGGTTTGACCAACAGTATCAATCATGCCATAAAACGATGGTGTGGTACTTATATGGATTTTGTAATTCATAATGTCTCGATTCATTTCATGAAATGTTTTATATTTCGTAATTTCCAAGTTGTATTTATATGGTGTGTAAAATTTAACAGTCTCGTAAAAAATATCCAAAATTTTTTGGTTCTCAGTATCCCTTTGAAAAAAAATTGAAGAAAACTTTATTCTACTAGTTAAAGTTTTGGTGTATAAATACTTCCATTTCGTATATGTTTTATTATTATGAGAATGAAAGTGAAATGACTGTCTATGTCCTGCTATGTTACGATACACCACTGAAAATGTACCAAAGAGGTGTTTCTCTCGTAACATATGTGGATATATGTAGGGTGTTTTTTCTTCCAACTCTATAACAAACTCGTTCAGCGAGTCTGAACGAATTTGAGTTCGTTCGTCGGTCGATAATGCCACATATTCCCTGATAAATTGATTCAACTCTTTGATATTTTTCAGAATTAGAAGTGGAGTTGCCTCTCTTTGTGGAAAACTGTAGTAATCCAGGTTGTATACAGGAACGAGTTCGTTCATTGCACAGAGCATTGCTTGAGTTAATAGGCGCTTAGATTCATTTGAGCCACCAATCCTTATGAAAGGTTTATTCAGAAAAAAGCTCTTTTCACACAGCACCACTTCAGTAGGTGTATAATTAAAATAATTACTGATTTCAGAAGATACTATTGTAACAAATATAGCATTCAACAGGAATATAAGTTTGGCCATCGTATTTCTGTATTCTACCTGATACGAGCGCTCACTTAATGCCACCTCATGAGTCTAGAAAACCTGCCTTTGAAGTCATTACAAGCACTTAATATAAATGTTTATAATTCACAATTACTCTTGAATGATTGAACCAATAAATTTTAATTCCGATCTATATTCAAGTAGTTATTGAAAATTTCGAATTATGAGCTGCACTGTTATTTTATAAATCGTAATGTATAAATGTCATTATGGAATATACTACGTTCATAAAAAAAAATTCTTACATCCATTGAATATTAACTTTTAATAAGTTTCATATTTTCTTTAAAATTTCTAAATCCGCTGTACTGTAAGATGTCATTAAACTTTTATTTCTAAGTACTGTTTCATGTTCAATTGCTATTAGAATGATAAACATTTGTAAATTCCAGGTAAATCTCAGGATTATATACTCCTCGTCTCATAAAGTGTGACTAATGAATGTTGTTTACGAGTTTAATTTTTACATATTTGCATATTTTGGCACTATCAGTTTTTCCAATTTCTACTTCTCAATTACAAGCCCTTGTGTAACAGATATAACACAATTGCTTTATCCTCACCATATGCAGGCTGGTAGTCAATAATTAAAACAAACTCTACTACAAAACTACTGCAGTAACACTAAAATGTATTGTTGAAAGATTGATTAGGGATCTTCCTGATAATCGGTAGGCAAGGAATGTGTTGCCAACATCAACTCTGTATTATAGGAATATTATCGGTACAATAAGTAACAGTTTTCTTCAGTCATAATTTAATATCAGCTAACAATTTGTGGTATATACATTTATTTCAATACATGCGTTCATTTTAAAGTGCTTTAAATATTAGTTATGTGCTACAATACAATATTTTTAAATTCTACAATAAATACTTTTGATGTGCTCAAAATCGGTTTGTAAGTTTTAAATAGACTGCAAAACTATTGATTTATAAATTGTTCAAATTTCAAGTAATTTGCTTACTTTCATTTTAATCGAAATATAAAGTTTCAATAAAGACGAAAGTTTAATATTTTTCAACGTTAAATATATTTATTATATTTATTAATGGTGGTTAATATGGTTTAAATAACAAATAAAGACATACGATAGCTGCATTATGTAAGAACACGTATAGAATTTTACTTTCTGTCGTACTTATAGAACATGTAATGTGCAGTAACTTGACAAACACAAACTCTGAAGACTTTGTCGTTCTTCGCTTTCCCACAAAATATGGTTATTTGCGTTGTGCAGATACAACAAGTTCTATAAATAGTACTATAATAGAAATACCCCATAGTACAACTATAATAATGAAAACAAAACTCATTTCGGATATGCCCAAAGGTACAAATGCCATGCCTAAATCGTTGTACGTATCATGACGAATATCATTATCAAAATTACATTGAAGAAATGTCATGAAACGCGGGTAATGAAAATGCATGTCGTAATGTATATTGTAATGATACGTTTTAAATCCAGGAATAAATGGTTCTTCAACGATGTGGAAATGATCATCGCCGAAAGTTGATTGTAAACTGTTCAATAATTCGGTTGCCTCGCTCTTCATCACAGCATAAACGTACAAATCATTTCGATCCAAAACATTTTTAATTAATACAGAGGAGTCGACACACTCCGTTTCATTTTCGAATTCTGTAGGTATAAATTTTTTCATCTCCGATCTAATTTGTATTTGCATCTGCATAGATTTTATTTCTTCTAATGTATCGACATTGGGATGAAATTGCGTGGACACAAGTGTACTTAGAATTGAGAATAAATAAAACCATGATATAAACATAGAAAACAAAATCCATAACATTAACAGGTAGTTTGTTAGTTTTCGGTTAGAATCTAACTTTATAATTGGTGCAGTAACTAATGCACTCAGCAATTCAATTGTGATGGCCAACAAATTTTGTTTCTGTGTCAACCACAAATAAATGGTTAACAATAGAGCAAACATCAATAATAGTATCCATACTTTTATATTCAGAATAGCAATTATCTTGTGCAATTGCGATATTTTTGCTGATTTGGTAATCAAAATTACTATATCATTTCGCTCGATAGGAGCGGTTTGACCAACAGTATCAATCATGCCATAAAACGATGGTGTGGTACTTACATGGATTTTGTAATTCATAATGTCTCGATTCATTTCATGAAATGTTTTATATTTCGTAATTTCCAAGTTGTATTTATATGGTGGGAAAATTTTAACGGTCTCGTAAAAAATATCCATAATTTTTTGGTTCTCAGTATCCCTTTGAAAAAAAATTGAAGCAAACTTTATTCTAGTAGTTAAAGCTTTGGTGTATAAATACATCCATTTCGTATATGTTTTATTATTATGAGAATGAAAGTGGAATGACTTTCTATTTCCTGCTATGTTACGATACACCACTGTAAATGTACGAAAGAGGTGTTTCTCTGGTAACATATGTGGATATATGTTGGGTGTTTTTTCTTCCAACTCTATAACAAACTCGCTCAGCGTGTCTGAACGAATTTGCGTTCGTTGGTCGGTCGATACTGCCACATATTCCCTGATGAATTGATTCAACTCTTTGATATTTTTCAGAATCAGAAATGGAGTTGTTTCTCCTAGTGGAAAACTGTAGTAATCCAGGTTGTATACAGGAACGAGTCCATTCATTGCACAGAGCATTGCTTGAGTTAATAGGCGCTTAGATTCATTTGAGCCACCAACCCTTATGAAAGGTTTTTTTCGATAAAAGGTATTTTTACACAGCACCAATTCAGTAGGTGTATAATTAAAATAATTACTGATTTCAGAAGATACTATTGTAACAAATATAGCGTTCAACAAGAATATAAGTTTGGCCATCGTATTTCTGTATTCGACCTGATACGAGCGCCTACTTAATGCCACCTCATGAGTCTAGAAAACCTGCCTTTAAAACTATTACAAGCACTTAATATAAATGTATATAATTCGCAATTACTCTTGAATGATTGAACTAATAAATTTTAATTCCGATCTATATTCAAGTAGTTATTGAAATTTTCTAATTATAAGCTGCACTGTTATTTTATATGGTTGGTTATAAGACAATTAATGGCTTCTACAATCAATTTGAACTAATATTTCTAATTTTTCATATAAATTCACTACGTAATACAAATTGAAAATAGATTCATGTAATATTAGTCTTTATAGTTCGATCATTTTGTTATTGTAAGCTAGAAATTAATGATTATAAAAAAAAAACAATGGAACATTTAAAACATTTTTTTTTATCATCCTGTACACTTTTTAATAAATAAGTTCAAATTTGGTTACATTTATATCAATCAATGGAAAATTTAAAACATTGTTTTTTAATCATCCCGTACATTTTTTTAATAAATAATTTTAAATATACTTAGAATCTACATAAAATATTGACTAATTAAAAATCATAATTACAACAAATTTAGAACAACCGACAAGTTCAAAATACACATTAGCTGTTATCGCGAATTTGCATGCATTATTAAACTTTGCGTGTGTGCGAAAGATAAACACGCGACATCGCATTTCCTTCTAGACATCGCATTGATCTGTGTAAAGGTCATCGCAAACGGAATTTTTGAGTGCAAACCTTTATTGGCAATCATTTGCTCGTGGATTATAAACATATGCACGCTTTGGAATGAGCGGCAAGGTCACGAGGCGATTAGACCAAATAATAAAAAATTACATAACCCAGCGAGCAAACGAAAACAATGTAAAATTGCAGACCACAGTTATTTTTTCTGTTGTAAAAATGTACACAACATGCAATCAAATTACTTAATGATATGCCAAACAACGAGTTGTGAAATTGACAACGGTAACTGCAAGCACGTTACAGCTGATGATGGATTTTTTTTTTGTATGTCCAATGTTTTGTATTAATACATACAAAAGTTCTTGAATGCATTGAATTCATTGGTTTCGATAAAATTTATATGTGAATTATGTTCGTTTTCGTATATTTTGTGGAAAACTAATATCAAATTAAGAATTCTATGAAATTTTACAAAAAAATCTGCACGAAAATATATTTTTCAAAAAATATATAAAAATCATGAGGATTAATACAGTAACATTTATTCAACTGAAAGTTGTGGCAAAACTGTGGATGAAGTCCACAGCCACAACCTTTTGATTCATTACATTTTCTAGAAGTATGTGTCCAATCATGAGCATCATGAAGTATTGTGTGTAAGTTATCACCACAAGAGCTGAAGTGCGATATTTTTCTTCCTCTGCAGAGAAATATTTTGTCTATGCATTAAAAGTAACGCATTAACTTACTAGCCTCAAATGTTCACTGTGGCCAACGATTAATTCAGAAGTTGAGAAGAAGAGCAGAAATTGTCACTGCCATAAGTAAGGGATTCCCCCATACATATAGAGATGGATGAGAGTAGAAAATTCTCTAGGTAGTTCTCCCTTATAAAGACATATAATCAAGTCATAAGTTATCACCACAAGAGCTGAAGTGCAATAATAAAAAAATATATATTAAAGACTATTAGATTCATAAAACATTGATCATCATCTCTGGAAACATATTTGAGCATAATCGTCAAATTTTCCGTAAAAAATATAATCTTAAGCCAGAAACTAATCTAACCTAACCTAGCCATTATCATCATCTCTGGCAACATATTTGACCATAATTTTCAGATTTTCCGCCAAAAATTTAATCTTAAGCTAGCCTAACCTAACCTTCATCATCATCTTTAACAACATATTTGACCATAATCGTCAGATTTTTCACCAAATATATGACAAAAATGTGCCCACTTTCATACTAATTACTAAAATATTAAATCTCTTAGAAAACCAATAAAAATCCTGGTATGCAGTTTTCAATGATTTTGGGCTTTCATTAAGAAATGTTCACCTAACAATTCTATTTTATAAAATATTTAGATAAAAAACATATACAAGATATACTTATACAAGATACAAGAGTACAAGTCCAAGAATAGAAGAGTACAAGAGTTCAAGAAGGTTGCAAGAATAAAACATAAGTTACGTGCCTTACACAAATATAATGTTGTTCAGCAACAATTGTTTCGCCTCATAGAGTCTTCATCAGGCCCAGAGTCAGAGTACTGGAAACTGGAAATTGCCATCATTGCAAAATTCGTTTAAGTAAACGAAAGATTGGAATTGTGAAGATTGAAGATCATTTGGTTAGAAGAAGAATGTGACAGCAAACAAAACAGTTATCTTTGCAAACTAATTTGTTTTTTTCATTTTATGAAAATTTCTGATTTTTTTCGGACAGCTATTGACAAACTTTAGATATTTTGACAAATATTTTAGGAAATTTTGATTTATTTTGACTATTATTACTGTTAATTTTCAAATGTTTTGGCAAAATATTATTTTCAACTGTAACTGTCAAAATCTTTGAAGTTTTTATCATCAGCTGTAAAAATCTCTATAAATATTTAACTCCAATGGTCTATCAATTTAACAATTTTGATAATTGAACTCGATCTCGAATCTGCTAAATTTTCATATGAAATGTGTCAATGTTTGTTAAATTTTCAATTGGAATTACCCAGTTCTGTTAATTTATAACAAAAACTACTTAATTAAATAAATATAAATAGTTCAAAAATGGCGCTGCGAGTCGAAAGGTTTAGGAACCACCAGTATAATTTGTTCATATGGCAAAAATAAAGACATGAATTAGCTTTCATTAATATCCGAAAAATATTAATATTTTACAAATTTTCTTTAAAAAAATGCAAGATTGAGAATGTAACAAACAACAACTAATGATATGTTTGCAAACAATTCTGAATTTTGGGAATTGGAAATTGGGAAATATAAATTGCCAGAATTGCAAAATTTGTCACAATTTTGTTTAAGAAAATGTAAGATTAGAATTATAAAGATTAAAGATCACTTGGTTAGAAGAACAATGTGGCGCAAACAAAAAAATAAATATTTGCAAACTAAATTAGATTTTTTTATTAGGAAAACTTCTGATTTTTTTCTGACAGTTTTTCAGATATTGACATATTTCAGATATTTTGACAATTATCTCAGGAAATTTTGAGATATATTGACTATTATTAGTGATAATTTTCAGATGTTAAGGCAATATATAAAAAAGGCAAAAAAAAACGCCAAAATTGCAGAATATGTAACTATTTTGTTTTTATTTTTGTTTTTCTCACTTATTTAAGACGTGCTCTCTATCAAATTTTCAGAGGCAGTATCTTCAGGCATACTATATGCAAATCTGGTATAAAATTTTCAAAATATTTACTAGATAAATTTTCAAGAATTTTAGTGACAAATAACCGATACTTGCCAATTCGGAAAGTTAATAACTCGATTTTCTCACGTATTTAAGACGTGCTCTCTATCAAATTTTCAGAGGCAGTATCTTCAGACATACTGTATGCAAAACTGGCATAAAATTTTCAAAATATCCGCTAGATAAATTTTCAAGAATTTCAGTGACAAATAACCGATACTTGACAATTCAGAAAGTTAATAACTCGATTTTCTCACGTATTTAAGACGTGGTCTCTATCAAATTTTTAGAGGAAGTGTGTTCAGGCGTACTGTATGCTTAAAATTTTCAAAATATCCGCTAATTACATTTTCAGAAATTTCAGTGACAGATAACCGAAACTTGCCAATTTGGAAAGTTAATAACTCGATTTTGTCACTTATTTAAGATTATCTTAAGATATACTGTACGCAAATGAGGCATAAAATTTTCAAAATATCCGCTGGATAAATTTTCAGAAATATCAGTGACAGATAATTGATACTTACGAATTTGTAAAGTTAATAACTCGATTTTCTCACTTATTTAAGACGTGCTCTCCGTCAAATTTTCAGAGGCAATATCTAAGGCATACTATATGCAAATCCGGCATAAAATTTTCAAAATATCCGCTGGATAATTTTTCAGAAATTTCAGTGCTCTCTATCAAATTTTAGTGGAGGTATCTTCAGCTATACTGTATGCAAATCAGGCATAAAATTTTCAAAATATCCGCTAGATAAATTTTCATAATTTTCAGTGACAGTTCAGTGACAGTATTTCAGACAGTTTTTGACAAATGACAGTTGTTATGACCATTATTACTGGCAATTTTGAAACATTTTAATTATTATTACTTATTATTTTTACAATTGGAACTATAATACATTTTGTGGCAAAATATAACATAGTTTAAAGTTGAAAATCGCCAAAATTGCAGATCTTGTAACTAAGTATTTTGTTTTAACAAAAAATGTAAGATAAGAATTATCAAATTTCAGATCATCTGTTTATGTGTACAAGAAGGTTGAAAGAATAAAACACAAGTTATATGCGTTACACATATAAAATGTTATTCAGCAACAATTGTTTCGCCCTATAGAGGCTTCATCAGGCCTCATCTTATGTTTTATTCTTTACTTAATTGATATCTTACGGATAGCGTTATGAAATATGATGGATGAAATTTATAGGTTGACCTTTGCGTGCCATTCAATTACCATTAAATGTTCTCTAACGTTTTTTGTCCAGGTCCGGCCGAAGGAATCCCATGGTCTTCGCGGTCATCCTGCAGGTGATCACCGGCACGGCCGCAGCCTTCGTACCATGGTTCTGGGGCTACCTCGTCCTGCGGTTCCTGGTGGCCACGGCCACGGGAGGCACCATGATAACGAGCTTCGTCCTGGTCATGGAGCTAGTAGGTTAGTAAACTAACTGCAAGACGCAAACAAATTCATTATTGAAGAGAATGAAACTGAAACTTCAATTTGGATCTTATGGATTCCGCTTCTTCGATATCATTGTTAAACAAATCTTAATCATCCAGCAAATTTATTGTTTTCGTCAATAAGTAATTGCTATTAAGATGAAGCTGAAGCTGAAGTATTAATTCTACAGCTACCGAGAAATTGGAGATATCTAGATGTGAGTGACCTAACCTAACCTATCCTAACTTAACCTAACCTATCTTAACCAAACCTAACCTAACCTAATTTAAATTTAGCTTTCATGGATTTCGCTTCTTTCATATAATTATTAAACAAATTTTAATCATCCAGTAAATTTATAATTTTCGACAATAAGTAATTGCTATTAAGCTGAAGCTGAAGTATTAATTCTACTGCTACCAAGAAATTGGAGATATCTAGATGCGAATCTAAACTGCACGAAGAATAAATTAATCGAGTGTTCTGCGTGATTATAATTTTAACGTAACTCAGGAAGTACCACATTTTAAACGAAATTGTGTTAAACGCTGAATTACGTACAAGATTCTCCTCACTTTGAAACCGTTTTTCGTTGCATTCCATTTCGGTTTCTAATCGGAGCGCTGTATAAAAACGTAACCGTTGATTTCCAAAGGTGAGGCAAAAATCTGCAGCCTTTCACTCTTGTTAAAGACAACGAACTCGAGCCTCAAGGCAGCATGGTATGGACATTAAAACCAATTAAACGTTTAATTGAAAACGCGATTTGCCCGTTACCAAAGACTATCTGCATGTTAAATTCTACTCTAATGTGTGGGCGTTTTCTCCAGGATCGATGCTGATATTAAAACTGAAAGTGCATGAATAATTGAAGAGTTACGCGAGAGTTAAATAAAACGTGCGCTAAAAATCCAGGAATACCTTTTGAAATGATTAACTGAGTTGCAAGACAAAATATCTAATGTGCAAAATTAATATTATGGGCATAAAATTTCAATTAGTACATTTGGATGATTTGTATTTGAATGTGCTAAATTAATATTATGCTAATATAAAGCATTACATTAGTACAGTTGAATGATTTTCAAGAGAAACATAAGTAATGTGTAGAATTAAAATTATGATAATATAAAAATTACAATTTGTATTAATTACTGCTTTGCAAAAATCAAACTTACACTAAAAATTCAGGAATACCATTTGAAATGATTGGATGATTTGCTGGACAAAAAATCTTATGTGCAAAATTAATATGGGCATAAAATTTCAATTAGTACATTTGAATGAATTGTATTTGAATGTTTTAAATTAATATTGTGCTAATTTAGAAGCATTAGCATTAGCATTAAATGAGTACAGTTGAATGATTTGCAAGAAAAAACATAAGTAAGCTGTGTAGAATTAAAATTATGATAATATAATAACATAAAAATTACAATTTGTATAAATTACTGCTTTGCAAGAGAAATGAAAGTAACATGTAAGATTAATGCTGTGCTAATACAAAAATTACAGTACTTTTACAATTAACAATTGTAACTTTGTAATTAACAATTAACTAATATGCATAAAAAAATAATGTTTAAAATTAATATTGTGCTAATATAATAGCTATTTATGGTATATGTAGATAAAATTGCTTTATTCACGTGTATCATACAAGAATTTTTCCAAGTCGTTATTAGAATTGAAGAATTTGCCAAGTGTCACATTGCCAGGTGACAACAAAAATTTCAAGGACAGTGCGAATTTAACAATTTTTTTACATTATTCACGTTGCCAATGGTTATAGTGAATAAAGTTAAAGTAACTTTATTAACGTTATTAAATTTTAGTAACGTTATTAGAATTGAAGAATTTGCGCGAAGTGTCACTTTGTCAGGTGACAACAAAAATTTCAAGGATAGTGCGAATTTGCCTATTTTTTTACATTATTCACGTTGTCAATGGTTATAGTGAATAAAGTGAAAGTAACTTCACACCATCCTTGCAATTTTCGTTGTCACCTGACAATGTGACACTTTGCGCAAATTCTTCAATTCTAATAACGAATTGGAAAAAATCTTGTACGATACACGTGAATAATGCAATTTTATTCACTTATACCATAAATAGCTATTATTGTAACGGTTAACAAATTTGCATGAGAAATGAAATTACATGCAAAATTACTCTTGTACTTCAATAAATGCTTGGTCCAATACTATTAAATTCCTTGTGTAATGCAGGAAATGCAGATGGAAATGAATTCACCACAGTTTCTCATTTAATAATTTGTAATGGACATAATGTAAAATATTGGCGTTTTAGTGGAAGCTGTAACAGCGTGAATAATTAGTCAAAAGTGTTAAACGCGTCTCATAATGAGCGCTAAAAATTTGCAAAATTACCAAGGACGATATTTTATGGTAGTTGATCTGCAATTGAAATATTTGTGATGTAAAATTATAGTATATGGACCTTGTGTTTATAATGGTTATTTAATTAATTCGTTTTTTTAAATTTTAGGTTAATTAGTTATCTGGCACTATGGCCAATTAACATAATTAGTATCACATCGGCAAGCTTTTAATGCTTGAAAAATTAAAGCCGTTGGTACAAGTAATGAATTTGCAAAATTGTCAAGGACAAGACTTATTATGTAATTTTAGGTGAATGTTTCGGTTGTAAAATAAACGGTTGGGTTGTAAAATAGCAATTTATATTGTAAGTGAATAAAATTTGGTTTATTCACGTGTGTCATAAAAGATTTTTTCCAATTTTGCAGAATTTTCATTTTTTTTTTATTGATTAGGTAATTTATTTACATAAATGTTAATTGTACTATGTTTTGTAGTCTTTTTCGAAAGCTAATTTAGATTTTTCTGGCAATAAATTCGATACTGCAATCGTAGCTGTGTCCAGAACATCTTCTGGTATGGTTTCTTTTTGGTTATTTGCCATTTCAAACAAAATTTCGGACTTGAAATCGGCAAATTGAAGTATTTGCGTGAAATGTCATATGAGACATGAAACAATCGATCCTAGCAAAAATGTTGTCCCAAAAATTACATGAATTCCATGAGTAGTTATACTAGGACAGTTCCAACCCAGGTTAGGTTAGTTTTCGATTAATTTAATCCGCGGTTGATTCGCGGATTAATCAATTACCGCGAGCAGTGTGTAATCTGATCTTCATTAGGGGCGGAAGTCATTACTCAAATTCCCAGACATAATAAATATGCCAATGTTAAGATAGGGAGCAAGATAGGGGGCGGATGCTATAACACATCTGATGCGCAGATGTCTGGCGGTAAAGGGCGCAGAGTGATTTATGGGTGGCAGATGCAATTTAATCGGGGGCGGAAACAATCCGTCACCTCCATCACCTAGACCTAGTACATATGAGCAATAAAATACACAGATGAGGGGTGGGGGGTACACATGTGCTGTAACACATCTGGCGCACATATGTCTGGCGGTAATTGATTAATCCGCGAATCAACCGAGGATTAAATTAATCGAAAATCGAAAACTAACCTAACCTGGGTTGGAACTGTCCTAGTATAACTACTTCCATGGAATCCAGTTGCTATATAAAATCTTGATCCAAAGGATCAAGGAACAAAGCAAATTTCAAAGGTAGTGCGACGTTTATATTTTTTAAACTTTATTCGTGTTGTCAATAGCAGTGTGAATAAAGTGTTGTTAGAAACATTTTATTTACTGTTTTGATTAATTTTATTCACCTTTATGATTAAAATGTTGTTTTAATAATGAAATTCAATATATTTAATGAGTATTTTAATAGGAAAATTTGGGAAAAAGAACTTTTTCCAATTCGCATTATTAAAATGTTTATTATGTATATTGAATCTCTTCATTAAAACTACACATTAATCGAATGGGTGAATAAAATGTGTACATTTTCCCTTTATTCGCTATAACCATTGACAACGTGAATAAAGTAAAAAAAAAGGTAATTCGCACTATCCTTGATATTTTCGTTTTCACTGACAATGTGACACTTCACCAAAAATCTTCATTTCTGATAAAGAATTGGAAAAAACCTTGTATGATACACGTGAATGAAGCAATTTTATCCACTCGAAAACACCGCACTCGGCTTCTTGCGCTAAACTGTTTTTTTCTGGATAAAATTCGGTTTTATTTACTTAAACCACAAATAGCTATTATGGCAATAAACGATAAAATTCGACTTTATTCACTTATACCATAAATAGCTATTGTGGTATAAGTGAATAAAGTCGAATTTTATCTACGAAAATACAGTTTAGCGCAAGAGGCGAAGCCAAGTGTGATAATGCCATCATACAAGATTGGGTCATATAAGATTTTTTCCAATTCTTTCTTCAGAATTGAAGAATTTGCGTGAAGTGTCACATTGTCAGGTGACAACGAAAATTTCAAGGATAGTGCGAATTTACCTATTTTTTACATTATTCACGTTCTCAATGGTTATAGTGAATAAAGTGAACATGTAAGCCAAGTGCGATAATGTTTTCAAGTGAATCAAATTGCTTTATTCACGTTTATCATACAAGATTTTTCCAATTCGTTATCAGAATTGAAGAATTTGCGTAAAATGCCACATTGTCAGGTAACAACGAAAATTTCAAGGCTAATGCAAATTTAGATATTTTTCTTACTTTATTCACGTTGTCAATGGTTACAGTGAATAAAGTGAAAATGAAAACATTTTATTCACCCATTCGACTAAAGTGTAGTTTTAACGATGAGATTCAATATACATAATGAGCATTTTAATAATGCGAATTGGAAAAATAGGTATTATATGTTTTAAAATCAAATAGTATTTTATTACTTCTTTTGCTATTATACTATTATCACATATTTCACTACATTGTTTTTTTGCACTGACCATTCACATTGTTGATAGCACATACAGCATTGCAGTATTAATTCTCAAGGATTGAAACTATGCAGTAAAATGTGTCTTGAAAGTATTTCATCCAGAAAACCGCAATCCTAGGTGTTTCTAAGAAACCTCTTACATATAATAATCGACAATTAACATTGTTTGCAATCCATCCACGTATTGCGTGTAATAAGTGTATGGCCTAGTTAACGGTCGATGTCCAAGGTGCTCTTGGATATTATCTGAAACTATCCCAATACGGAAAATTCGTATTAAAAGTTTATGTACTGAACTCTAATTACACTTTAATTGTGCCAGTCATTGATCTTCGATATTATTGGATATTTGTTCCACATTGGAATCTGCGTAATTATACTGGACCAGTTATTTGTAATAAACTACTCTAAATAAGCTACAAATAATTATAATACTGATATCGGATATTAAACTTGTTTTGCTTCTGTGATCAGTTTAGGCCCACTGACATCAGGTCTTCTAATTAATAACATATAACATTGTGTAAATAATCTTTATTTAACATACCAATTTTAATCGTACAATATACAGTCGGTTCACAAATCTATTGCGGATTAGCAGTTGAATGCAAAGAAATGCAAATTAGCAGTAGAAAGCAAATTGACTGCAGATTAGCCTCGGCTAATCCTCTATGAACCCTGACTGTAAAAACTACAATATCAACACACTTCACAGTCACGCATTTAAGGGAATAAAGAAATGAAATGTACACGTTAAAACGAGATGGAATGAAGGATAGAAGTTATCGGCTTTCACTCTTATATCATTATCATTTCCTCATTTTACAAATAATTTAATATAATACATACCTACACTATATTAAACTGAAATATGTATGTGCTATGTATAAAAAATACAAAAACAACATTGAGCTTGTAATTTTTAATAATTATTATTATAAATTATCATTATTTAAATATGTTAATTAAATATATATCGTCAGTGTGATGCTAACAGTTAGCTGGGCAAAAATTCCCAGATTTACACTACACACTTTTCCTACAATATATTAAACTGAAATATGTATGTGCTATGTATAAAAAATACAAAAACAACATTAAGCTTCTAATTTTTAATAATTATTATTATTTATTATCATTATTTAAATATGTTAAAAAAATATATATCGTCAGTGTGATGCCAACAGTTTGCTGGGCAAAAATTTCCAGATTTACCAGATCATTTTATAGACTTAATTTTTAAAATCTCAACATAATATTTGTGTTTCAATCGTTTTTAAAAGGAAGCTGGAGAATTCCAATATTGCGTAAGTGAATTTTGCTCAACCTAATCATATGAAAAATTATAAATTGGGTACCAAAATAATAAGTGCATTCAAATATTTGAAAAACCGTTATTACAATACATAATGATATTAGACAATGCTAAATAATACACAATAATGACAGGTAATATAGTTGTAAATTAATAATTTCCTGTATTTATATCGCCAGTTTCCCAGAAATAAAAATTACTGAATTATATGTGAAGGCTACTGAATGAAATCGAAATGATGTAAATGTATCATCAGTTACCACGTCAAAGGAATGCCATCCACAAAATCGAATGAATCTGCACCAAAGCTATCATCAATTATCAAATTCTTGTTTCAATTTACACGATATCTTCAAACACGCGGAGGAATGCGATCCATATATGGAATTAATCTCTAGTAAAGCTATGATCAGTTATTATGTTAAAGAGATGCCATCCACAAAATTAAATGGATTTGCGCTAAATCTATCATCAAGTATCACGTTCCTGTTTAACTCTCTACGATATCTTTAAATGCTTCAGGTATAAGGAATGCTATCCATGAAATGGAATCATTTCCCTGTAAAGCTATCATTAATTATCACGTTAATATTTAAATTTCCATGATATCTTCAAACGCCTCACGTATAAGGAATGCCATCCACTAAACTGAATGGATCTCCTGTAATACTATCATCAATTATCACTTTAAAGATATAATATCCATAAGATGGAATTGATATGCAGTAAGGCTACCACCAATCATCGTGTTCATATAATGAATCTCCAGTAGAGTTATCATTAATTATCACGTTCATGTTTGAAATTCCATGATATATGCAAACGCCTCACGTATAAGGAATACGATCCACTAAATTGAATGGATCTCCAGTAATAGTATCATCAATTATCATTTCAAAGATATAATATCTATAAGATGGAATGGATATGCAGTAAGGCTACTATCAATCATCGTGTTCATATATTGAATCTCCAGTCAAGCTATCATCAATTATCACGTTAAAGGAATACCATCCATAAAATGGTCTATCATCAATTATCACGTTCATGTTTAAAATTCTATGATATCTACAAACGTCTCGCGTATAAGGAATGTTATCCACTAAATTGAATGGATATTCAGTAATACTATCATCAATTAGCTGTCACTTTAAAGAAATAATACCCATCCATCATCATATATGATATGTCATCAATTATCACTTTAAAGAAATAATATCCATAAGATGGAATGGATATGCAGAAAGGCTACTATCAATCATCGTGTTCATATAATGAATATCCAGTAAAGCTATCATCAATTATCACGTTAAAAGAATACCATCCTTAAAACTGTATGGATTTGCACTAAATCTATCATCAATTATCACGTGCTTGTTTAAATTTCTATGATATCTACAAACGCCTAGCGTATAAGGAATGCCATCCACTAAATTGAATGAATATCCAGTAATACTATCATCAATTATCACTTTAAAGAAATAATATCCATAAGATGGAATGGATATGCAGTAAGGCTACCATCAATTACCGTGTTCATATAATTGCGTATAAGGAATGCCATTCACTAAATTGAATGGATCTCCAGTAATACTATCATCAATTATCATTTTAGAGAAATAATATCCATAAGATGGATGGATATGAAGTAAGGCATGGATATGCTGTAAGGAATGATATCCATAAGATGGAATGTATATGCAGTAAGGCTGCCATCAATTATGGTGTTCATATAATGAATCTCCATTAAAGCTATCATCGATGATCACGTTAAAGGAATGCTATCTATAAAATGGGATGGATTTGCACTAAATGATCATCAATTATTACGTTCATGTTTAAAATTGTATGATATATATTAAAGGAATGCCATCCATAAAATTGGATGGATTTTTACTAAATCTATCATCTTGTCCTTGTTTAAAATTCTATGGTATCTACAAACGCTTCGCGGATAAGGAATTCCATCCACTAAATTCAATGGATCTCCAGTAATACTATCATCAATCATTACTTTGAATAAATAATATCCATCAGATGGAATGGATATGCAGTAAGGCTACCATCAATCTACGTGTTCATATAATCGCATATAAGGAATGCCATCCACTAAATTGAATGGATCTCCAGTAATACTATCATCAATTCTTTTTTTAAAGAAATAATATCCATAACATGCATGGATATGTAGTAAGGCATGGATATTCAGTAAGAAGTGATATCCATAAGATGGAATGTATATGCAGTAAGGCTACCATTAATCATCGTGTTCATATAATGAATCTCCAGTAAAGCTATCATCAATTATCACGTTAAAGGAATGCTATCTATAAAATGGGATGGATTTGCACTAAATGATCATCAATTATCACGTTCATATTTAAAATTGTATGATATAAATTAAAGGAATGCCATCCATAAAATTGGATGGATTTTCACTAAATCTATCATCTTGTCCTTGTTTAAAATTCTGTGATATCTACGAACACTTCGCGGATAAGGAATTCCATCCACTAAATTGAATGGATCCCCAGCAATACTATCATCAATCATCACTTTGAAGAAATAATATCCATAAGATGGAATGGATATGCAGTAAGGCTACCATCAATCTTCATGTTCATATAATCGCGTATAAAGAATGCCATTAACTAAATTGAATGGATCTCCAGTAATACTATCATCAATTATCATTTTAAAGAAATAATATCCATAAGATGAATGGATATGCAGTAAGGCATGGATTTCAGTAAGGAGTGATATCGATAAGATGGAATGTATATGCAGTAAGGGTACCATTAATCATCGTGTTAATATAATGAATTTCCATTAAAGCTATCATCAATGATCACGTTAAAGGAATGTCATCCATAAAATAATATGGATTTGCACTAAATCTATCATCAATTATCACGTTCGTGTTTAAAATTCTATGATATCTACAAACGCCTCGCGTATAAATAATACCATCCACTAAATTGAATGGATCTTCAGTAATACTATCATCAATTACCTATCACTTTAAAGAAATTATATCCATAAGATGGAATGGAGATGCAATAAGGCTACCATCAATCATCGGGTTCATATAATGAATCTCTAGTAAAGCTATCATCAATTATCACGTTAAAGGAATGCCATCCATAAAATTGGATGGATTTGCACAAAATCTATCATCAATTATCACGTTCATGTTTAAAATTCCATGATATCTGCAAAGGCCTTGTCTATAAGGAATGCCATCCACATAATGGATCTCCAGTAATAGTATCATCAATTATCACTTTAAAGAAATAATATCCATAAGATGGAATGAACATGCTGTAAGGCTACCATCAATCATCATGTTCATAATATTAACACGATGATTGATGGTAGCCTTATAGTTACAGATATAGTTTTCACTATATCTTCAAACATCTTGTTTGTTAGGAATGCTATCCACTAAATGGAATGAATTTCCAGAATAGCTATCATCAAATCATCAATTATCGCATTAATATTTAAATTTCGACTACGTCTTTAAACTCAGTACTTTAAGGATTGTCATCCAATGAGTGGAATGAATCTTCATTGAAGTGGTCATCAATTATCACGTTGATATTTATATTTTGCATGATATCTGCATATGCCTTACTTGTCAATAATGTCATCCACTATACCTTTTCAAGTTCAAATTGGGACCAATCAAGTTCAAATTAAGACCAATCAAGTTTAAATTGAGACCAATCAATTTCAAATTAAGACCAATCAATTTCAAATTGAGGTCAATCAAGTTCAAATATACCAATCAATTTCAAATTGAGACTAAACAAAATCAAGTTGACACTAAACAATATCAAGTTGTCATAATAAATTTTATTTGTTTACTATCCACTTGATATTGTTTAGTGTCAACTTGATTTTGTTTAGTCTCAATTTGAACTTGATTGGCCTCAATTTGAAATTGATTGGTCTCAATTTGAATTTGATTGGTCTCAATTTGAACTTGAAAAGGTATAGATGTAATGTTAATGCATCACCAATTTTCGCAATACTATTGAAATTATTATTATTAAGTAAAGGTTGCCGTCAAAGTTTTAAATGATTTTTGTTTTATCTCTTCAGGTACCAAGTGGAGGACCACTGTGGCTACGCTCTACCAAATCCCATTCAACCTTGGTCATCTCAGTCTGGCCGGTTTGGGCTACTTCATCAGAGACTGGCGCTACTTCCAACTGGCCATATCCGTTCCTTCCATCATCCTCATTGCTTACTACTGGATTCTCCCGGAGTCGCCACGTTGGCTCGTGACCGTGGGCCAAACTGATAAGGCGGTCAAGATTTTGGAGAAGGCAGCTTACCACAACAACCTACCAACTGGTGGGATCAAAGACGACGTGACCAGCTACATCAAGAAGAAGAACGCAGAACCGCAGGTGGGTGGCAACGTCCTGGACCTGGTGCGCACCAAGAACATGAGGATCAAGACGGTCTGCATAGGCATCAACTGGATCGTCTGCGGACTGTGCTTCTTCGGTGTTGCACAGTACGTGGGCCGCCTTGGGGGTAACATGTTCGTTAACATAGCTTTGTCAGCGGCCATCCAGGTTCCAGGCACCATCATATCCATCTTCGCTCTGGAGAACCTTGGCAGAAGGAAGACCTTGATCCTCGCCAACCTCGTGGCTGGAGTGCCCATGCTGTGCATCCCGTTCCTCCCGGAAAACCCTTGGATCAAACCACTCTTCGCCGTCACCGCCATGTTCGGCCTCTCCATGTGCTTCCCAACAGTCTACATGTACTCAGGAGAGCTCTTCCCGACGGTTGTAAGGAATGTAGGTGTTGGCACTTCTTCGATGTGCGCAAGGATAGGTTCTGTGCTAGCGCCTCACGTAAGCACCTTGGGGCAGTTCACTGCCTCCTGGGTATCTCCCATCATCTTCGGATGCATACCTCTTGTAGGTGCTGTACTGTGCATATGGCTACCAGAAACTCTTAACTGTAAGCTTCCTGACACCATCGAGGAAGCCGAGAAGTTTGGTGCAAAAGCGAACGAAGCAGAAAGTCGCTAATTGACTAAGACCCAAAGGCTCGTATGTTGTATGTATATAGAGGTGGTTCCGTAAGCATCGTAGAGAAATGTAGTTACGTCTATATGGACGCGATATTCCTCCGTGGCGATATTCATATTTTAGATATGTAGATGTTTACACATTCTCATGCAGTTTGATGGAAAATTATGTGATGATATTAATTTATTACTACAGATGATAAGCTCAATTGTACGTTGTAACAATAAAGTACTGTTTTTTTTAATAATCGTGTTATTTATAAACGACGTAGAATTTTCCATAACAATTGTTTTTTCAATACTACATCACTTTCGTAATCTTGTCGTGAGCAATAATATTGCTTTATTACCTACTCAATACTTTGAATCATGTTAGCGAGAACTCCTAATTGTTAAAATTCCCTCCAAATATGACGACAGCTTATCAAAAGATAATCGAAAGAGTTGTCAGCAATAATTCAATTCCAAATCAAATAAGTGAAATCTACTAAAACTATCAAGTGCTTACTATAGAAACGTTTCAATCTCTAATAAAAAAATAAAAACTAGATTTGCAATAACTTCTATAAATAACTCTCCTTTTCTGATAAACTTACTAACTAAACTTCTGATAAACGAACTGATAATTAATTTTATATAAAGTACTGAATAAAAATAGGAATTTTGAAATATGCCATAGGAAGAGGAGCAGTATGTATTAGATTATTTTTTTTTTTTTCGGTTTTGTGGTACCTTGGTATTCCTGGCCAGTTTAGAGGCTACGAAAAATATCAAAAAAGGCAAGAAACTAATTTGCTCTCAAAAATAAAAGATTTAAATCTTATTAAGCATCAACCTCTTAATCAACATTTGTAAATAAAAAGATTCACAATTTTTAAATATTAAATTTCATTATTATTATTCGTTGCTTTGGCAACGATATATTTGGCACATTTAAGTACCTATATATTACTGAATATCAAAAATAAATTGCATCAATATTGATACGCTAGATTTTGAGATATCATTTGGAAATAACAATATCACCAAATGTTATTCTATAAAACAAAAAACGACATATCCTAATAATTATGCATTGGAGATAGGTATAATGAAACAGAGTATATAGTGATATATCACTGAATATGAGTAATAAATTTTAGCAGGATTAATCAGCTGGTTTTCAGGATATCATTAATTAAGTACACGCCACTTTGGAGAACACTTAAGTAGCATTAAAAATCCCACGTTCACGCTAAAAACTGAATATCTCAATAATTACGCGTTGGATATTAGTTAAATTTATCACATTTAGTACCAATATATTACTGAATAACAACAATAATTTGCAACAATATTGACGCGCTAGATTTTGAGATATCATTTAAAAAATAACAATATCAGCAAATGTTATACTATAAAACAAAAAAACGAATAACTTAATAATTATGCATTGGAGATAAGTATACTTATACAGGCTTATAGTGATATATCACCGAATATCAGTAATAAATTTTATAAAGATTGATAGGCTGGTTTTCAGGATATCATTAATTAAGTACACGCCACTTTGGAGAACACTTAAGTAGCATTAAAAATCCCACGTTCACGCTAAAAACTGAATATCTCAATAATTACGCGTTGGATATTGGTTAAATTTATCACATTTTAGTACCAATATATTACTGAATAACAACAATAATTTGCAACAATATTGACACGCTAGATTTTGAGATATCATTTGAAAATAACAATATCACCAAATGCTATACTATAAAACAAAAAACGAATATCTTAATAATTTTGCATTGGAGATATGTATAATTATACAGGCTGTATAGTGATATATCACCGAATATCAGTAATAAATTTTATAAGGATTGATAGGCTGGTTTTCAGGATATCATTAATTAAGTACACGCCACTTTGGAGAACACTTAAGTAGCATTAAAAATCCCACGTTCACGCTAAAAACTGAATATCTCAATAATTACGCATTGGATATTGGTTAAATTTACCACATTTTAGTACCAATATATTACTGAATAACAACAATAATTTGCAACAATATTGACACGCTAGATTTTGAGATATCATTTGAAAATAACAATATCACCAAATGTTATACTATAAAACAAAAAACGAATATCTTAATAATTTTGCATTGAAGATATGTATAATTATTGAGGCTGTATAGTGATATATTACCGAATATTAGTAATAAATTTTATAAGGACTGATAGGCTGGTTTTTAGGATATCATTAATTAAGTACACGCCACTTTGGAGAACACTTAAGTAGCATTAAAAATTCCACGTTCACGCTAAAAACTCAATATCTCAATAATTACGCGTTGGATATTGGTTAAATTTATCACATTTTAGTTCCAATATATTACTGAATAACAACAATAATTTGCAACAATATTGACACGCTAGATTTTGAGATATCATTTGAAAATAACAATATCACCAAATGTTATACTATAAAACAAAAAACGAATATCTTAATAATTTTGCATTGAAGATATGTATAATTATTGAGGCTGTATAGTGATATATTACCGAATATTAGTAATAAATTTTATAAGGACTGATAGGCTGGTTTTTAGGATATCATTAATTAAGTACACGCCACTTTGGAGAACACTTAAGTAGCATTAAAAATTCCACGTTCACGCTAAAAACTCAATATCTCAATAATTACGCATTGGATATTGGTTAAATTTACCACATTTTAGTACCAATATATTACTGAATAACAACAATAATTTGCAACAATATTGACACGCTAGATTTTGAGATATCATTTGAAAATAACAATATCACCAAATGTTATACTATAAAACAAAAAACGAATATCTTAATAATTTTGCATTGAAGATATGTATAATTATTGAGGCTGTATAGTGATATATTACCGAATATTAGTAATAAATTTTATAAGGACTGATAGGCTGGTTTTTAGGATATCATTAATTAAGTACACGCCACTTTGGAGAACACTTAAGTAGCATTAAAAATTCCACGTTCACGCTAAAAACTCAATATCTCAATAATTACGCGTTGGATATTGGTTAAATTTATCACATTTTAGTACCAATATATTACTGAATAACAACAATAATTTGCAACAATATTGACACGCTAGATTTTGAGATATCATTTGAAAATAACAATATCACCAAATGCTATACTATAAAACAAAAAACGAATATCTTAATAATTTTGCATTGGAGATATGTATAATTATACAGGCTGTATAGTGATATATCACCGAATATCAGTAATAAATTTTATAAGGATTGAAAGGCTGGTTTTCAGGATATCATTAATTAAGTACACGCTACTTTGGAGAATAAACAGCAAATATCAGCATATTTATGCTGCTATGGCTAATTTCCGTCGTCAAGAAGCGATCCAGCACCTATTTAAAATATTGGTGAGTTAACTGAAGACTTAGCCCGAAAACTTACAATATAAAGATGAGCGCTTTAAAATAGCAATTTTTGAAAAGCAAGCAAATATTCTTCTAAAATCTTGTCATAAAATATGACAGTCTCTGCAATAGTTTACAATTTTATGATTAACATTCCATGAATGCAAAACAAATTTAACCATTTTGAAACAAGAATTAGAAGAGGGCATTCTAATTCTTTTTTCAAAATTTTATAGATTTTTTTTTGCATTCCGTGAAAACATAGCTGCAGTATTGCTTTAGGCAGCCAAATACACTCTTGTATCTCTTATCTTTTACTTGAACCGTTGATTAACAAGTATACTCTTCAATCAACGCTTGAACGAAACCCTCAATTTAAATGCATTTTTTGCATACTTTTGTGTGACCAGTAATGTGTTATTTTGCCAAAATTATCTAAATTAAAAAAATGTATGTGTCAAAAATATCGATACCAAGAGAATTGTAACAGTTAGGAACGGAAAATGCTTATGTATGAACACTCAATTCTCCATTATTATCATTATTACTTTTCGGTTTTGTGGTACTTTGGTATTCGTGGCCATTTAGAGGCTACAAAAATATAAAGGTATCAAAAAAGGTAAATAACTAATTTGCTCTCAAAAATAAAAGATTTAAATCTTAAAAAGGATCAGCTTTTTAATCATTATTTGCAAATCAAAAGTTTCTAAATTTTCAGATATTAAATGTCATTGTGAAACTATGTGAAAAGAAACTAATGTTCATGCATCGGATCATCATCAATCTCCAAGCCATTCGACTTAAAAATTAAAGAAATTGAGACTAAACAAAATCAAGTTGACACTAAATAATATCAATTTTATTTGTTTACTCTCAACTTGATATTGTTTAGTGTCAACTTGATTTTGTTTAGTCTCAATTTGAAATTGATTGGTATCAATTTGAACTTAATTGGACTCAATTTGAAATTGATTGGTCTCAATTTGAACTTGATTGTTCTCAATTTGAACTTGAAAAGGTATGTGAAGAACCAATTCCTCAAATTACTTCATAAAGCAGTGTGTACTGATATTGAAGAAAAGGACAAAAGAAGCCACTGTATGGTGGTAGTCCAAGGACGTTTTTTCCTTCCAAGGATAAGGCAAATTTATTACTTATCTATTTTGTAGTTATCTTTAAATTTGAGTAAGTAACAGCTGAAGATAGTCTGAATACTTCTCTATCGAACTTACGTATTTGCACAATCTGAAGAGTTTGACTTTACATATCAATAAGTAACAGTTGAAGACACTCTGAATTCGTTTTTGTCGATGTCAGTATTGACACATTCTGAAGAGTTTGACTTTAAATTTAAATAAGTAACAGTTGAAGACACTCGAATATCGATGTCACGTATCGACACAATCTAAAGAATTGAAGAAAATATTCAAATTTGTTGATGCCAGACTTCACAATTGTCCTTCTTCTCGAGAATGTTGCCCACGTCATAGTGTTTTTTTCAGATTATCTTCAAACTGTGATTCTATGCACGTGACTGCTGGAGACTAAGTTTTTTAATCTGAAAGAAAATTTAAGAGTGGTTTTAGAAGCAATCATATATTGGCTGTCTGAAGACGTAGCCTGCAAGTCACATCACATAATCTGAAGAGTTGAAGAAAATATTTAAATTTGTTGATGCCAGACTTCACAATTGTCCTTTTTCTGAAGAATGTTGCCCACGTCATAGTGTTTTTTTTTTAGATTATCTTCAAACTGTGATTCTATGGACGTGACTGCTTGAGACTAAGTTTTTGAATCCGAAACAAAATTTAAGAGAAGTTTTAGAAGCAATGATATAATGGCTGCCTGAAGACGTAGTCTGCAAGCCACAACAATTTTATTTGCCACATGAATTTATGATGGCTGCTTATTTAATACCAATTATTAAACTCTTAAACTACAAAATAAACTCTTATTTACAAAATTATGTAGAGTTTCATGCTCTTTTTATGAATAATGTATTAATAATCCCAATTTAAAATTTCTGTTTTGAAATAGGCAACAAAAACTTAAGCCCTGTTGTACCATGCTGAATTATCTTTGATCGTGGTTTACTGGTACCATTGTCCCAACAATTGCATGTTAGGTAACTGAACCAGAATCAAAGATATCACGAGATTATACAACTGGGCTTAGACACAGTTGTACGAACGTGGATTATCTTTGATCGTGGTTCAGATTCTGAGGATATCATTGTAATAATAATTGTATTCCAGGTAACTGAGCCATAGTCAAGGATGATTCAAGAGCATAAAACAGTTATACGGTCGACCATTATCCTTGACCATGATTCATTAACCTAGGATACAATTGTTAATACAATGATATCCTTAGGTCCAGTTCTAAAAAACGTGGATTATCTTTGATCGTGGTTCAATTTCTAAGGATACAATTGTGTCAATAATTGTAACCTAGGTAACTGAACCATGGTCAAAGGTAATCTGCATTTGTACAACTGGCCCTTAGGCCCAGTTGTATGATCGTGGATCATCCTTGCTCGTGGTTCAGTTTCTAAGGATACCATTGTATTAACAATTGCATCTTAGGTAACTGAACCAAGGTCAAGGTTGATCCACGATCGTACAACTGTGCCTTAGATACTGAACCATGATCAAACATGTTCAGTTATACGACTGTGGATTATCTTTGATTGTGGTGCAGATTCTGAGGATACCATTGTATTAACAATAGTATCCTAGCTAACTGAACCATGGTTAAGGATGATCCACGATCGTACAACTGGGCCTTAAAGTATACTTGTACAATCGTCGATTAACTTTGATCCTGGTTCAGTTTCTATGGATACCATTGTGTCAACATTTGTATCCTAGGTAACTGAACCATGGTCAAAGTTATTCCACAATTGTAAAACTGGACCTAAATATCCTCTAATTTTACAAGTACTGTTGGTTGCTTCAAATAGAAATATTTTTAAGTTGTCATGTGAGCTGCTCGTCAATCGTGTGGCACAAAAGACCATTTAAAACGCATATTAAAGCGAAATAATAATAATTAATCAACTACTATCCTACAATACTATCCACCAAAGCTTCAGCATGAACAGCATGCTCAAACTCAATACTTTGAATAAGGTAACCTATAAATCTACTATATTTGAATAACAATAATAATATCTTATATCTTCAGCTGCCCACAGTACAACCTTTAAGAATGGCACTGGTCAAAAACTACAGTGATGTTGTAGACCGACCAGACAACCCAGATATTAAAATACCAATGTATGAGAGGCGACCCGAAACCATCGAAACAACCAAGGCTAGGTTCGTATCGCTAGAGAGTTTGTATTGCATTAATTATTGTTTGGAATTTTTAGATTGATCTATCAGTCTCGTAAGCGCGGCATGTTAGAGAACGATCTGCTGTTAAGCACATTTGTCAGCAAGTACCTTAAAGAGATGACCGATGAGCAAGTTAAGCAGTATGATATGTAGGTCAAAAAGGAAACAATATATTTTTTTATTTTGATTTGATTGCTTATTTGATTATCATAATTATTTGATGAACCTGTGTTCTTCAAATTTTGAGATTGCTTAATTGATATACCAACAACTGACTCTCACATATTTTAGATTAATAAACAATCCGTCCAATGACTGGGATATCTATTACTGGGCAACTGGCAAGAAACCGATACCCAAAGAATACAATAACGAGATCATGAAATTGTTCTGTGATCACGTTAAGAATGTCCATATGGAGGACAGAACGAGGATGCCTGATTTGTAAATACTTGTAACTGGTGGGCTTCCGGGTAGCAATTGAACTGAGATTTGGGTACAATTAAAAAATGTAGATTTGTATTTTATTATAGTGTATCTGCATTAATGTGGACACAAAGCTGCAAGTGTGACTGACATGTAGTATTTATTATTAGTATTTAATAAACGTTATAATTTAAATGTTTATTTGTATAAATTATTGAAACACATATTTAGTACATTAAATTTGTTTGTGTGTCTATTCAAGATTAAAAATTAAATAGAAAAAAAATAGGCTTGTAATAAGCAATTTGAAAAATTAGACAATCAAATTAAAAGCCTTCCTACCTATAAAGTTTAAAGCAAAATTTTGTAAAAATGTAAGTTCTTTAAATATTATCAAAATATTAATTTATACATCATCTGCTCTATATGTGTACAACGAAAGCAGCGTTGCCATCAACGGTTAAGCACCAAATCAAATTCAACAATTTCATGTTTGAAAAACACAATCGCCATAATTTAAAATAACTGTGGCTCGCAAACTATAAGAGCAATTAACAAATAGTATACATTTATAGTAACTAGCAATCATCTGCTCTAGATTTATATAAAGAAAGAAGCGGTGACATTAACGGTTAAGTAACAGATCAATTTTCCATTTTATCATTGAAAGACATTAATGCAATAGTTTGAAACAACTGTCGCTCGTAAACTAGATGAGCAATCAACAAATAGTTTGCATTTCCAATAACTAGCATTCATCTGCTCTATGGCATTTCTATAGCTTTAGCATCCTGGCAGCTATCTATAGAATATAGTATCAACTCTACCATCGGTTTCAGCAGGGCATCTTTGTTGAGCGTGTTATTGCTTCAGGGATGAAATTGCTGCAGCGATAATTATTTTCATGTAACGAAATGCAGGAACCTAAGCAGATAAAACAAATTATTACAGCCATATATTATCATTTTTATAATTCGATAATGAGTTTTTTTTTGTATTTTCATTATTACCATTGTTCCTGCGTCCTTAAATAATGTTTTCAGGGAATATCCTACATTTGCAAGTTCACTGACGTACAGTATTTGGCACAGAAATTGCCACCAATACCATAAAGCACTGCGGCACACCTCTCGGAGTCATCTTCGAGGGCGTAGATAGCTTCTTAAGGTTGGTCGTTGGATCACTGTCCACCCAGTTAAATTTTTCAGGACCGCTGATACCAAATGATGTAACATTGCTTTCCTGTTTAGTGACAATACCTGGAAACATGAATCTTGAGTCTGTTGGACTGAAAACTAACACCACGAAGACAAATATCGTTTCGTTAACAAATAGCAAAGCAGATAATTTTCTTGTCGTACAGAAACATTATCAATGCATTTAATACTTGCACAACTTACTATTAGTGCATAAAGTGATCTTTTCGGGGTATTTCGTGATTCTTAAGCTGTTTTTCACTAGAGTTCATATTATTATTTTGAAACTAGGTTACACTTGAATTTTGCAAGCTCGATGACAAACTACTCATTTAATATAAATAACTGATACTGCACTCACCTCTAATGTAGTAAATAGATCAATTAAACTTACTTAGTTCATCCAAATACTTTAATTCTAACGTAAATGTTAAAGAATAGAATATTATTATAATCCTAGGCAACCTAAACAATCATATGTGTTTGCTTGGTTGCCTACATATCAAGTGGAGGGCGATGCCAGCGCAGAAACTGGTGAACTTTATACCTATGATTTAAACTTTAATATTTTGAAAAACCGAGTGCGTAGGGAAGATGGGGCACGTTTTTAACTATGTACAGCACCATTTGTAGTCAATAATAATGTGCGGATATCGATTTATAAGCAATTAAAGTTTGCATGCTAATTACTGCAAATCTAGGCAACCAAATTTACTACAGCTGGTAAATGCTAGTTCAGGTAATTATCCGGTAGATGTCTCTAAATTTGAGTTAAATTTGTATTTGCCGTTTATTAAGTTATTATATCACCCTGAGCAAAATAAAGTACATATTCGGCTTCAGCAGGGTACATTTCATTAGTGTAGTGTATTAATTTATCAGCAGCCGTCCAAATACTGTCTGGTTCAAAACTTGTTTCACGTTTTATTTTACGTTTTTCGACGTTAGTAAGCAACGTATAGAAAAAGTAATTGCAGATTTAGAATCAGAAGAAAAAAATCTATCGATTCCCTAATTTAGTTTCTCTGAAATAACTGAATTAGACATTTTGAAAATTAGTGTTTTTTTGAAAATATTTTATTCTGACATTATTATGCACTTGCTGTAGATAATTCTTGCAGATTCGGATTCAGGAGAGAATAATCTATCAAACTGCTATCTCAGCTTAATTCAAAAAAATCACAATAAAACTCGGCCAAAATGTACATTAAGTTGCCTGGATTTTGAGCGCATTTTTAACTGCTTATAAATCAATACCTGTACAATATTTTTGACAAAAAATGGTACTAGACGTAATTAGAAACGTGCCCCATATTACCCACGTGCTCGGTTTTTCCAAATATCACAATTTAAATCATAGGTATAAAGTTCACCGGTTTCTGCGCTGCCATCGCCTCCCGCTTGATATGCAGGCAACCAAGTATACTCTTACTAGTTGTATAACTTAATTCAACACGTACCAATTAGTACGAACCACTTAAATACTACTTTAGTACCAATATACTACTTAATATCTGTTAAAAAAATATTTCATATCTAAAAGCTAGCTTTTTTCTAATAGATGTTGAAGAATGAGGTACTGTGGAGACTGCTTGAAGTCGCTCGTAAAATTACATGAAAGCACAAATAAATTATTATCAGAGGAATCCTACATTAAATGTTAATTAAATTACACATACTCGTTACTAACAATGTCAGAAATAATATGTGTTTATATTCATACGCTATATATGGAGAAATCATAATTTAAATATTTGATATGGCATTAAACATCGCATCACGACCAACAAATAAATATCTTATTAAGCGCGCATTGGATATTAACAGAAATTCACATGTCTATTACCAATATATTACTTACCATTTTTGATATATTACGTTAATATTGATACGACAGTCTTTGAGATAATAATTTAAATATGAGTCACGTCAGAGAATATTTGAAGTAGCCGAAATATAATAACATTTCACAAAAATAAAGTAACTCAAGAAACGTGCATAAGATAGTAACAATATTACATGCAGTTAATACTAGCATATCATTCAATGTCTGCAATAAAAGTTTTTAATATTTATACGCTGATGTTTGAGATATGCTGTGAGGTCCTTAGTTATCAAGAAAAACATAAAAAGCGTATGAAACTTATACACAAACTTACAGGAATGCAGTCAATTTTTATGTTGGAAACGATAGACTAGTGAATGCTGAATCCAAATATGCACATATGCACATATCTTTAATACAACAATTTAACGATTACAAATTTTACAATGACCGTAATGTTCACAGCAAGTTATCAAGTTTGGATATATGTATTAAAACTAGGTCTTAAAATTGTAATATTGATTAAGTATTAGTGCTGAGGCGGAAAGACCACATAGGTCGAAGCCTAATAAAGATTGTTTACTACTACTACTACTATTAGTGCTGTGTTAAAAATTGAAAAGTATAGACATCAATTACTGAAAACACCAAAAATGAACGTTGTAATTTTAAAATCGTAACAATATGTAATATACATTTAATTACTACTGTTAAAAATTAAGTTAATATACATTTGTAAAACACATGTAAAATTTTAATTGCCACTGATGCCCATTGTTAAAACTTAATTGAAATGCAGTAAGCAATGAGGGGTTTGTTAGTGTAATTGGTATTTACGTTATTGGTATCGTAACGTATCATATTATGATACAATATGGCAAAATTATCAAATGAGGCCGCAGGCCGAGTTTGATAAGTAATATGATCTTACGATATAAATGTTGTACAATGTTTTATCTACTATGAATTAAGTGCTATTTTTTAGGTAAATTATTTTTTCCACTCCTTACATGGTAAATACACTGTTGTGACATTGATTTGATGGAAGTAAGCCCCACTTGCACAAACTCGACCTCGACGGGTAAACAATAGGTACCTCCCTTAATGCTTAAATAACTATTTTCCATAACCAAATCAGTAGGTTTCGAAGTTTCTTCTGTCAGTTTTAAGTTCAGTCAGTACTTGTTGTATAAAATAAGTGACGAAGTGATATTGATTCTGATGCAGAAGTAGAAGCAAATGTTGCTCTTGAGATACAGGTGAGGGTGAAATCGAGGCAGATCTATGAAAAATACGACAATAAATTCTACAAATGTTATAGCTTAAAATACTGCGGTAAAGTATGTCATCGCAATCTGAAACTGAACATCGTGAAGTTTGACAATACATATTGATAGTAGATATAAACATTGAACTGCGTTAAAAATTAAAATTATTCATATAAGCTGACATAAAGAATACATGTCTCTATGAAAACAATCCCAAATGTTGATATAATTGATAGATCTAAGAAGATTGAAAGTCTTTCAATGATTAATTAACACTGTAAAAATTTAATAAGTAGAAGTTTTACAATGACTATAATATCTTCACCAAGTAATTCATTCTAGATGTATGTGTTAAAACTATGTCTTATGAATATATAATTGCTGAATTATCAGTGATATGCAGAAATTAATAAGTTTATATAGAAATGACTGACAACACCAAAAAATAGATAAAGAAGTAACTATATAATCGTAACAATTTGTAGTTAAAGCGACACCTTTGCAAAACGAATATACATGTTTTATTGCTTGTCACGCCCAATGCTAACTTTTTAATAGTAATCATTTCTACGACCCCTTAGGAAAATTTGACCACATGTACATCTCAAATAAGTGACAAAATCGAGATCTTTACTTAACCGAGTTGATCGCAATATTACTATTATTCAGGGTTGGTTTACTACCCCCAACGAAGAATTGGTAAGTGTCACGTACAGGGTATATTCACAGACCCTTTAGGTCTAAGATACATGTGTTTTATTGAGCGACAATTTGATGCACACTTTTTATGATATTTTTAAATATTCTGAATGTTCAACTTTCCCTGTTGACGAGTTATCAGTCACTGAAATTTCTGAAAATTTACCTGTCGGATTTTTTTTGCCAGATCTGTATACAGTATGCCTAAAGATAAATCCTATGAAAATTTGACCACGAGTACATTTCAAATAAGTGAGGAAATCGAGATATTATCTTAACCGAGTTGATCGGAATATTACAATTATTCGGGGTTGATTTACTATCCTTCAACGGCAAATTGGTAAGCGTCACTTACAAGATATATTCACAGACCCTTAAGGTGTAACATACATAAATTTCATTAAGCGATAATTTGATTCACACTTTTTATGATGTTTTTAAATATTCCGAATGTTCAACTTTTCAAGTTGGGAAGTTATCAGTCACTGAAATTTCTGAAAATTTATCTGTCGGAAATTTTGATTTTTTCTTGCCAGATCTGTGTACAGTATGCCTAAAGATAAATCCTTTGAAAATTTGACCGCTAGTACATCTCAAATAAGTGAGAAAATCGAGATCTTATCTTAACCAAGTTGATCAGAATATTAAAATTATTCAGGGTTGATTTACTACCCTCCTACGGCAAATTTGTAAGTGTCACTTAGAGGGTATATTCACATACCCTTTAGGTATAACATCCATAAGTTTCATTGACCGACAATTTGATGCACACTCTTTATGATATTTTTAAATATTCTGAATGTTCATATTTCCGAGTTGACCAGTTATCAGTCACTGAACCCTCTGAAAATTTATCTGTCAGAAATTTTGATTTTTTTGTCAGATCTGTATACAGTATGCCTATAGATAAATCCTCTGAAAATTTGACCACGAGTACATCTCAAATAAGTGAGAAAATCGAGATCTTAATTTAACCGAGTCACTGAAATTTCTGAAAATTTATCTGTCCGAAATTTTGATTTTTTTTTTTTGCAGATCTGTATACAGTATGTCTAAAGATAAATCCTCTGAAAATTTGACCACAAGTACATCTCAAGTAAGTGAGAGAATCGAGATCTTAACTTTCGTCTTAATCTTAAACAAGTTTCGATATTCTTGGTAGAGTTTTTGTACGTAGAGTACATAGGTACATAGCCCAAGTATAAGTGCTATACTATACTATACTATAAGTAGATAGGATGGGAACAAGTGAAGTGATTGAACCTTAGAGGAGAGTAAAATGAAGTGGATCGGTGTTCTTCATAATTCCAAGCCCACATCACCAATTTTCTTTCGGATCGCCAAAGGGACACTTCAAACAAATCAAGTGCGCACTTATCCCGATTGCAGCTCGGCAATTGGCTTGTGCAAGAGCGATGGATGAAAGCTTGGTAGTGCCCGAGGAAGGAATGCGATTAATGCGTGTTTGTGTTGGAGCATAAATCGCATATTGGAGCAGATGCAGGCCCCATTAATCTTTGGGACGCGAAAAGTGGCCAGGCCACGAGTGTGGGCCGTAAATCGTCTGCTGGCATCCGAAGGTAAATAGCATCTCCGAAAAGTGATAACCCGAAATGACAATGATACGTGCGGAAACAAATGAATGCCGCCGCCTTAAATGGAGCCAGGCCTCGTTGTTAAATTATTCATGGGAGTTTATCCCATGTTTATGGTCTCTACTAATTGGAGTGACTCACGTGCTAGAGCTGGCATCGATGGAAAACGATTTCCCAATGCCGAAGCCCACGCGGCCGTGTGTTTTCATTGTTATAAATACGCAGTTACATGCCTGGCTCATGTACCAGCCGGTGGATTCTAGAAAAATCCGCGCAAATTTATAGCGCCCACGACTGCTGGGACGTCATGGTGACGTTGCAGGATGTCGCAGGTCAGGAATTGCGTGGGTGGGCCCATTCTTTTCGATTCTTCCACTCATCGATCGCCTAATAAGGAAGCTGCCTTACTCCCCATTACTCCTGAATTGGCAATAGGCATCAGGATTATGGACAAGGATCACAGCTGAAATGTTGGCCCAAAAAAAATGCAGGTACTACACGGATACTGGTGAAGGATATCAAGAGCCAAAAGCATTCGCGTGAAATGTAAACACAGAAAACTACATCGCTTTGGTGATGAAGGATATGTGTAGGATCTTTGCCCAATATCAATACCATAAAAATGCTGGCTCACCGCATTGGTGATGAAGTATACCAACAGGATTTGCACATTTCCTTCGAGAATTTATGATACTTGCAAAGTTAATTTTCAAAATCTGTAACTCTACAGTAAAGGATCAGACGATTCACAGGGATACCAAAAACTTGCTCGCTTGGTGCATTGGTGGGGGAGAAGATCTATAAGATTTTGGCGAAATATGACTATAAAAAAGGGTGGCACAGATGACTCTATTGAAACAAATGTACTCACTATACTTTTTATTCAACTTTTGTTGAACAACTGATATCGATCAACTAATCTTGATTCATGAGAACGCACCTTAAACGATTGCAGATGATGGGAACATGAAAAAAAAATCGCTGGTTCACTGCAATGATGATAAAAGATATCAACAGGATTTGCACGGAAGCAAATGTGAGACTCGTACAGTAATAGACGGTTTTATCTAATACACAAGAACTATACGTTGTGCATTTGTTTCAAGCATTTCTGATAGTTTACGTACTTTACGTACGTAAGTTTTCTGTACTTTTATTGATAAATAAGTTCAATAACTATAAGCAAACCATGACAACTATTTGAACGAAGAACATCTACAACAAAATTTGTGCTTCCAAATATCTGAAAAGCTTGTAAACTTACCGAGTTTTCTGTACTTTCCCCTAATTATCTCTGTAACTATACCTTAAAAGTTTTTGGATAGATGTTTCCCTATCATTTGCATTGTTTTTTCTGTATTCAGCAAAGGGAATCAGAAAGGATTCAGAAGGCCATCACAAGGACAGAAATTCAGAAGGAAACTGTATATCAGGGATGATCAGCAGCGCTATTGAAACAAATGTACTCACTATAGTTTTCATTCTGCTTTTGTTGATCAACTGATATCGATCAACTAAACTTGATTTGTGAGAATACGCCTTAAACGATAGCAGATGATGGGGAAATGAAAACAAAATAGCTGGTTCACTGCATTGATGATGAAAGATATCAACAGGATTTGCACGGAAGCAAATGTGAGACTCTACAGTAATAGACGGTTTCATCTAATACACAAGAGAACTATACGTTGTGCATTTGCTTCAAGCATTTCTGATACTTTACGTACTTTACGTACGTAAGTTTTCTGTACGTTTATTGACAAATAAGTTCAATAACTATAAGCAAACCATGACAACTATTTGAACGAAGAACATCTACAATAGGATTTGTGCTTTCAAATATCTGTAAAGCTTGTAAACTCACCGAGTTTTCTGTACTTTCACTTATTTATCTCTGTAACTCTACCATATAAGTTTTTGGATAGATGTATCTCTTTCATTCGCATTTTTTTCTGTATTCAGAAAAGGAAAGCTGAAAGGATTCAGAAGGACATCACAAGGACAGAAATTCAGAAGGAAACTGTATATCAGGCATGATCAGCAACTCTATTGAAACAAATGTACTCACTATAGTTTTCATTCAACTTTTGTTGAACAACTGATATCGATCAACTAAACTTGATTTGTGAGAATACGCCTTAAACGATAGCAGATGATGGGGAAATAAAAACAAAATAGCTGGTTCACTGCATTGATGATGAAAGATATCAACAGGATTTGCACGGAAGCAAAAGTATGACTCGTACTATAATAGACGGTTTCATCAAATACACAAGAAGTATACGTTGTGCATTTGCTTCAAGCATTTCTGATACTTTACGTACGTAAGTTTTTTGTACTTTTATTGACAAATAAGTTCAATAACTAGAAGCAAATCATGACAACGAAAATTTGAACGAAGAACATCTACAACAGGATTTGTGCTTTCAAATATCTGTAAAGCTTGTAAACTCACCGAGTTTTCTGTACTTTCACCTAATTATCTCTGTAACTATACCTTAAAAGTTTTTGGATAGATGTTTCTCTTTCATTCACATTTTTTTCTGTATTCAGAAAAGGGAATCAGAAATGATTCAGAAAGACATCACAAGGACAGAAATTCAGAAGGAAACTATATATCAGGGATGATCAGCAACTCTATTGAAACAAATGTACTCACTATAGTTTTTATTCAACTTTTGTTGATCAACTGATATCGAACAACTAAACTTGATTCATGAGAACACACATTAAACGACTGCAGATAATGGCAAATGAAAAAAAATTAGCTGCATTGATGATGAAAGATATCAACAGAATTTGTACAGAAAGAAAAATAAGACTCGTACAATAATAGACGGTTTCATCTAATACACAAGAACTATACGTTGTGCATTTGCTTCAAGCATTTCTGATACTTTACGGACTTTACGTGCGTAAGTTTTCTGTACGTTTATTGACAAATAAGTTCAATAACTATAAGCAAACCGTGACAACTAAAATTTGAAGGCAGAACATCTACAACAAAATTTGTGCTTTCAAATATCTGCAAAGCTTGTAAACTTACCGTGTTTTCTGTACTTCACCTAATTATCTCTGTAACTATACCTTAAAAGTTTTTGGATTGATGTTTCTCTTTCTTTGCATTTGTTTTTTCTGTATTTAGAAAAGGGAATCAGAAAGGATTCAAAAGGACATCACAAGGACAGAAATTCAGAAAGAAACTGTATATGAGGGATGATCAGTAACTGTTGTTAACTGAAGCAATAGACAATTTAGTATTAAAACTTGTCGCAATCTACTGTGACAAAAAACATTTCTTGCAATTTTTAAATTTCAGTGGTAAACACAAAAACTACTCATTTTGAAAAATGGCTGGTAGTTTAGTGTCCCAATTTATATAAAATTATTGGGTCTATTTTTTTAATCAAAAATATGACCATAACCCATTGTGCTGCAGGTAGAGGAGCTGTATTATTATTATTATTATTATGAGTTTTATAAGCAGCTGGCACAAAAATTTGTTTGAGCAGCTCGATCAAGTATGCAGTACATCCCACTTTTTGGTCACACGATTGCATCGAGATAATAATCCTGGCCGTATTTATACGTTCGAATTTTTTTTGGCTCCCGCCAGAGACCGACGCCAGCGTCTGCATTCTATTTCGGGCGCCGCTTGGACGCCGTTTCTTAAATAACTCCCCGCAGCTGCCTTGTAACCGTACCGACGTCAGATAGTATTACATGCTGCAACTGGAGCCAACCGGGAATTTATCCCGTCTGCATTGCGGCCACGGGGAATGTAAAACGTATAGCAGAAGTCCTCGAGGAAGAGCATAGCTTGGAGGTCGCGGCGTCTATCGTCGCCGACGCCTAAATTCTTTCCCTGAAGTTCAGCAGAGTTCATCAAACTCGAGCAACGAATCGGACATTGCCCACGCCAAATATTAACTACGAAAGGAATCATTTAGTTTATTCTTCTTCATCTTCTTATTATTATTATTATCATCATCCTGCCCTCGTCCATCTTCTTTTCTTTCTTATTTTCCTTCTACTTATAGAAGCCATATTTCATCCAATAGTGGATACAGGCATCCCCTATTTGCCTCCATTTGTGTTATCCAACCAAATTATGCAATCTTCTTGTTGTCATCCTCTCCCCATTCATCTTTCCTTCTTTCTTCCCCAAAACTCGAGCACTGAATGGGACATTTCCCACACCAAACATTAACTGCGAAAGGAATCATTTAATTTCTTCTTCATCATCTTCTCATTATTCTTATCATCATCCTCCTCCTCGCCCATCTTCTTTTCCTTCTTCTTTTCCTTCTTCTTATACTTCTTCGTTTCCATCTTCTTTTCCATCTTCTTATAGAAGCCATATTTCATCCAATAGTGGATACAGCTATCCCCTATTTGTCTCCAGTTGTGGTATCCAACCAAATCCTGCGATCTTCTTCTTCTTGTCATCCTCTCCTCATTCTTATTTTCCTTCTTTCTTCCCCCCTTTTCTTTTGCCTTTTTCTTCTTTCTTCTTTCGTCGTCTCTGTGGCGAATTCTCGTTCAAATAAGGTATTAAAACTGTTCTCATGGAATAGATTTCTGTTTAGTTCATTTCTGTGAAATACCTACTTAGATCAACGTCTACAAAACAATTTTGGGACAACTTGGTTGTCATTACTGATAGATTCCCATGTCAGCGTTTAGGTGCAAATTTTCTTTTGAAGCCATTGGTGCTCAACACTGCGATCCTTGATGTACCACTTCTTCGGCAGCCTTGTAACAGTGCCTCAACCAAACATCGCGTGTAACACCGGCACCTCGAGCACCAGCCTTCCACTCCAAGGCAGGAAGGGCGCCTAGGAGTGTCGATATGCCAAATGCCAAAATCGAAGACTTCTTCCTCTACCAAATCGGAGGCGACTCCTCTGACGACGGAGACGACGCACACCAGCACCGACCAGGAGATCAACGTCGAGGCTCAGAGGTATTCCCCAGAGAAGGACAGGAGGTTTCGCTACGCAGTAATCAGCATCACCTTTTGGACTATGTTTTTCCTCCTTTGTTACATCAGTTATAGCATAGCGTTGAGCACTGTGACGAATCGGTACAAGAAAAACGAAAAATGAGTCACTAGGTGATAGAAAACACATCGTTTAGCAAGATTTGGGTGTATCTGAAATTGGTGGTCATTGGTGTGATTTTATTGCAGAATAATGAAGCACTGGGATTTCCTTATGGGATATTAAGAATTTTAGTTTACATGCCTGCAGAAGTTTAGAGTAGAATATTATTATAGCTGTGTGTAATTGAGCTGTGTGTAGTGGTAATTGAACTGATCCAAAATCAGTGTTATTCATTTATGGGCATAATTGGGTAATTGTAAACCAAAATATATAACTTAACGCAATTAATTTATTAATGTGCTGACAAAGTTGCTTTCATGTAAATAGTAATAAGTGGGGGGTTGTGGGGGGTCGAGGGGTATATAGACGTTGGTTGGGTCTAATGTTCAGTCACGGACTCTGGGAATGATGTGTCCGTCCGAGCAGTCTTATATCCTTGTCTACCGTAGCCCTACCTTGCGGGACCAGACAAGGATAGCAGAGAGATAACAAGACTGCTTGTTCTTACGGACGCATCATTCCCAGAGTCCTTGGCTGTACTCTCCTTAGCAGCTCCAAGTTTAATCCTCAATGACCTGCGCGGTGCAGGTATCGCTTCTTTGCAGATCCCTTACGCCCAATTGGTGATTTATGATCTATCAGGTATAAATAATAATGAAGATGATAATTAATGAAGTTAATCAAGTTCATTAGGTGTTGTGAGCGCTCTTCTTTCCATGCCTGTGGTGTTGGCAACTTACACTACAGGACCTAATACGGAGAAGTATCAACCTGTGCGTGGTGCTTACTATGACGTTCTTATAATCTCAGATTATCTTTAATCGATAGTTCATTTCTTTGGATACCATTGTGAACTTGGTTTATGAAAGTAGTACTCGTAACTAGTAGGTATATAGCTTACTGAGGCACGATCTCAGTCTCCAATTACACTGGTCAACATATTTTTTGTCCCTTAGACATAAATAGCTAATTTCAATAGAACGTTTTTGCTGATTTCAAAACCTAAAAAAAAAATCTGGAAAGACAGGTTTCTTGAGATATTGTATGTGTAACTTAATTTTTTTAGCGATACAAGACCGATTCCAATTATTTTTTATGACAATACTGGATTCAAATTTCAGTTTGACAGTTACTGGTATCACCTTTTCTAACCTATCTTTAACTGAGAACGTGTTTTTGTAAGTAACTAGTGGAAAAACTATTTGCAAAATAAAACAAAAAATGACCTCCAACATTTTTTTTGCATTTCGTACATATGCATAGTGAAAACTTTCCGAAAAATGCATTTAAAGTGAAGTGACAACACATTTGTCAAAATTTGTCGACCAGTATTAGTTTGAACCGCCTGGTAATGTCGATAAATACTACTGTGAACAATGGTAGTCATGGAAACTAAACGTCGATTAAAGTTATCAATAACTAATACCAGATCCGAGCACATTACTGAAAATATTAGAAAATATATCCTATATTTTTTGCGACCGACCTTACTAATTCTAGACCGTAGCAGTGACTTGAAAGCTGTTTCAAAAGGTTTACATCCTGATTCACGAAGATAAGATCAGCTAAAGTTTCAAACTTTTCTCAAAATGTTCCTGACTGATTAGTACATTAAATTTTACAGCGAATAGGATGTTTGCCTAAATGTTGACAAAGTCTTTGTATAACTATACATTTACAACCCGATTCCTAAAAACCGAGCTTTACAAGCTTGGTTCTGCTGTTATAACTTTTTATCGCTACGTATGAAGGGCTTTCAGTTTCCAATATTATAAATTTATAGGAATTTTGTCAAAATTTAGGCAAAACATTTGTTAACAATCTCAAAGATTATCATAGATTACACTGCCCAACAAAATTCTCCTTTCTTGTTTTTTTCATTGGATTTGTTTATTTTTTAATCTTTTATTGTAATATGCCAATTGTCAATGTGACAGTAGTTTTTGTACAACTGCTCCAGTTCTTGAAATATTTTGAAAGTACTCCTGCTTAACCAAAATTGACATTTGGTATAAATATTACAGTTTTTTTTAAATTCAGGAAGAACTCTGCTAGAATATAATTATCTAAAGTTTGGTAGAGATAACTTCGCAAACTCTTCAGATAATACAAACAAATTTGCCTTAAATCAGTTAGGTCGAGGCTATACTAATCCTAGAGTTTCTTAAAAAATCTTAAAAAAGATGGCTGAAGTCGTTTTGCCTAAATGTTGACAAAGTCTTTGTATTTACAATAGTTTGGTAGACATAACTTCGTCAACTCTTCAGAAAATACAAACAAATTTACCTTATATCATTTATGCCGAGGCTATACTAATCCTCGAGTTTCTTAAAAAATGCATAATATGGCTGAAGTCGTTTTGCCTAAATGTTGACAAAGTCTTTGTATAACTATACATTCCCAACCCGATTGTTAAATGGGTTAACTACAAGCTAGGTTCTGCTGTTACAACTTTTTATCGCTACGTATAAAGGGCTTTCAGTTTTCAATATTATAAATTATAGGGATTTTGTCAAAATTTAGGCAAAACATTTGTTAACAATCTCAAAGATTATCATAGATTACACTGCCCAACAAAACTCTCCTTTTTTTGTTTTTTTCCTTGGATTTGTTTAACCCTTTTTTTTTATTTCAATGTGCCAATTGTCAATGTGACAGTAGTTTTTTTTTTATAGCAGCTCCAGTTTTTGAAATATTTTGAAAATACTCCTGCTGAACCAAAATTGATATTTAGCGTAAATTTTACAGATTTTTTTTAATATAATCAAGAACTCTGCTGGAATATAATTATCTAAAGTTTGGTAGAGTTAACTTCATCAACTGTTCAGAAAATACAAACAAATTTGCCTTAAATCATTTATGCCGAAGCTATACCAATCCTCGAGTTTCTTAAAATATGCATGAAAGATGGCTGACGTCGTTTTGACTAAATGTTGACAAAGTCTTTGTATAACTATACATTTACTTTACAACCCGATTCTTAAAAAGGGTTAGTTACAAGCTCAGTTCTGCTGTTATAACTATTTGTCCCTACGTATAAAGGATTTTCAATTTCCAATATTATAAATTATAGGGATTTTGTCAAAATTTAGGCAAAACATTTGTTAACAATCTCAAAGATTATCATAGATTACACTGCCCAACAAAACTCTCTTTTCTTGTTTTTTTCATTGGATTTGTTTATTTTGTTTTCTTTTATTGTAATATGCCAATTGTCAATATGACAGTAGTATTTGTATAACAGCTCGAGTTTTTGAATTATTTTAAAAATAGTTCTGCTTAACTAAAATTGATATTTGGTATACATTTTACAGATTTTTTTTAAATTTAAGCAACAGGTCTGATAGAATATAATTATCTAAAGTTTGGTTGAGTTAACTTCATCAACTCTTCAGAAAACACAAACAAATTTGCCTTAAATCATTTATGCCGACGCTATACTAATCCTTGAGTTTCTTAATTAATCTTAAAAAAGATGGCTGAAGTCATTTTGCCTTAATGTTGACAAAGTCTTTGTATTTAGAACAGTTTGGTAGAGATAACTTCGTCAACTCTTCAGAAAATACAAACAAACTTGCCTTAAATCATTCATGCCGAAGCTATACTAATCCACAAGTTTCATAAAAAAATGCATAAGGTAGCTGAAATCGTTTTGCCTAAATTTTGATAAACTCTTTGTACTACTATACATTTACAACCCGATTCTTAAAAAGGTTAACTAAAAGCTCAGTTCTGCTGTCACAACTTTTTATCGCTACGTATAAAGGATTTTCAGTTTCCAATATTATAAATTATAGGGATTATGTCAAAATTTAAGCAAAACATTTGTTAGCAATCTCAAATATTATCTAGATTACACTGCCCAACCAAATTCTCCTTTTTTGTTTGTATCCTTGGATTTGTTTAACGTTTTTCTTTTATTGCAATATACCAATTGTCAATGTGACACTATTTTTTGTACAACAGCTCCAGTTTTTAAAATATTTCGAAAATACTCCTGCTTAACCAAAATTAATTTTTTGGCATACATTTTACAGATTCTTTCTAATTTAAGCAAGAACTCTGCTAGAATATAATTATTTAAAGTTTTTTAAAGATATCTTCGTCAACTCTTCAAAAAATACAAACAAATTTGCTTTAAATCATTTATGCCGATGCTATACTTATCCTCAAGTTTCTTAAAAAATCTTTAAAAAGATGGCTGAAGTCGTTTGTCCTAAATGTTGACAAAGTTTTTATATTTACAACAGTTTGGTAGACATAACTTCGTCAACTCTTCAGAAAATACAAACAAATTTACCTTATATCATTTATGCCGAGGCTATACTAATCCTCAAGTTTCTTAAAAAATGCATAATATGGCTGAAGTCGTTTTGCCTAAATGTTGACAAAGTCTTTGTATAACTATACATTTACAACCCGATTTTTAAAAGGGTTAACTACAAGCTCAGTTCTGCTGTTATAACTTTTTGTCGCTACGTATAAAGGACTTTCAATATCCAATATTATAAATTAAAGGGATTTTGTAAAAATTTAGGCAAAACATTTGTGAACAATCTCAAAGATTATCATAGATTACACTGCCTAACAAAATTCTCCTTTCTTGTTTTTTTTTCATTGGATTTGTTTATTTTTTTTCTTTTATTGTAATATGCCAATTGTCAATGTGACAGTAGTTTTTGTATAACAGCTCCAGTTTTTGAAATATTTTGAAAATACTCCTGCTTAACCAAAATTGATATTTGGTATAAATTTTACAGATTTTTTTTAAATTTAAGCAAGAACTCTAATAGAATATAATTATCTATATATAATATAGATAGATATATAATATATTGAAGCTACGTTAACAAAACATTTGTTAACAATCTCAAAGATTGTTATAGGTTACACTGCCCTACAAAATTCTCCTTTTTTTGTTTTTTTTTTCGTTGGATTTGTTTAACGTTTTTCTGTTATGTGCCTTTTTATTTGTGCTATTTTTATTTCTATATGTTTAATAATTGTCAATGTGACAGTAGTTTTTGTATAACAGCTACAGTTTTTGAAATATTTTGAAAATACTCCTGCTTAAACAAAATTGATATTTCGCATAAATTTTTCACATTTTTTTTTTAATATTGTCTTCCACATTTGTGCATTCTCTGAATTCTAATACCAATCCTTTTAAATGTTGACAAAATTTTCTAAATTGTTGAGGAACATTTTAAAAATTATCACAAATTCATAATTTGTGAAAATTTTCTTTCGTGATTCGAAATGTTCTGGGAAACCTTAAGTAGGATGACTTTGTTCAGTTAGTTGAGAGTAAGCTGACCAATTTGAAAAAAATGTAATATCAAACTTCATTCTTTGCACTCACATAAAGATGAAAGAAATTTGATATTATTAATGATATCATTAATATAAAAACAATGCAGAGAATGGTTTATAAAAACTCAATGCAATCGTGTGACCAAAATGTGGGATGTTCTGCATACTTGATATAACAACTTAGCAAAATTTTTCTTCCAGCTGGTTATAAAATTCATAATAATAATAATAATATTTTAAGATATACGTAGAGTCATGCTCACATAAATCTAGTACAAACAATTTGACATAAAATAAAATACATAAAATTTTTACATAAAATTGCTGTTGTAACCTTATTTCTTGTACTAGATTTATGTGAGCATGACTGTACAATGGAAGAGCGTTTTCAGGGTAAATGGGACATCCATATGTTGGCAGATTATTGCAGGAGAATATAAAGAGATCAACTTCAAGCCATGCATTCGAGAAAATCCTACAAAAGAAGGTTTTGTAGTGATTTTGAATGATATTTTTGTAGAATTGTGTCAAAAACATTGCCTTTATATAAAAAAGGTGTTATTGTAATATTTCAAAAAGTAGAACTGCTGAAAAAAAAACAATATTATTTTTGCAATTAGCACCTTAGATGTACAGTCATGCTCTCATAAATCTAGTACAAGAAATTAGGTTACAATAGCAATTTTATATGGCAATGTCAAATTGTTTGTACTAGATTTATGTGAGCATGACTGTACTTAAAAACAGTAATTAATTTTCAGGAAAAAAAATCAGTGTTGACCAGTGTTTTCATATCTTAGCATAAATGATTTATGTCGACTTATTTTTTAAAGTGCAAAGTCGTGTGTTGTAGTGAGTTAAGATTTCGACTAACCAAAAATCGTGAATTTGATTCACGCCATGGGCAAAAAATATCTAGTATGTTATAGTCTAGTATGTGGTAGTATGTCTAGTCTGGTCATATGGCATAGTCTATTTCTTTTAAATTGACCAATTCAACCTATTATTGAACCAATAAAGAAGCTTAGCAATCGAAGCGTTAAATCAATCAGAATAGAACTCTTCTTACGCAAAAAAAAAAATTCTTCCTAAATGGACACCAACTGGTCACATCTCATGAGTAATTTCCCGAGAGTTTGATTCACACCTTGGCCAAAAAATTCTAGTACGTTGTACATATGGCATAGTTTATTTCTATTAAATTGGCCAATTCAACCTGTGATTGAACCAGTAAAGAAGCTTAGCAATCGAAGCGTTAAATCAGTCAGAATAGAACTCTTTCTACGCAAAAAAAAACTTCATCGAAAATGGGCACCAACCGGTCACATCCCATGAGTAATTTCGCGTGAGGTTGATTCACACCTTGGTCAAAAAATTTCTAGTACGTTGTACATATGGCATAGTCTATTTCTATTATATTGACCAATTCAACCTATGATTGAACCAATAAAGATCGAAGTGTTAAATCAATCAGAATTGAACTCTTCCTACGCAAAAGAAAACTTCATCCGAAATGGGCACCAACCGATCACATCCCATGAGTAATTTCCCGTGAGGTTGATTCACACCTTGGGCAAAACAAAATCTAGTATGTTGTACATATGGCTTAGTCTATTTCTATTAAATTATGATTGAACCAATAAAGAAGCTTAGCAATCGAAGCGTTAAATCAATCCGAATAGAACTCTTCCTACGCAAAAAAACTTCATCCAAAATAGGCACCAACCGGTCACATCCCGTGAGTAATTTCAGATGATTAATCCTCTGCGCTTATTAAGTGCGATGATCTACGAATTAGCATTCAGATCTCCTAATGCAAGGGATTATGTCGCTCTCAGGCGGACGGATAAGGTGAGATCGAGACGGTTTTGGGCATGCGACTGCCAGCTCGTTGGGCGTACCTGGGTGTGTCCATATAAGGTACAAGGTGCTCTCGTTTGATACTTCGCGCCTATGTCCCGATCAGTCGATCAACTTTTTACGTCTTCGGCCCACGCTTTCCGGGGGCAGCTGTGGGCAGTTCCTAGGCGCGTGGCCGTTGCCTTACACAGTTAACTGGACATGAATGGCAATTTAATGCTCCTAGAAGCAGAATACATGCAATTTGCATGAGTTTATGGCCATTTGTTACTGGAACATGGTGATTAATTGGGTAGACAAATGTTTGGTGATGTTTCACAAGATTTATGGATTCGCTGCAATGTTTCAGATTAGAACTTGTTTAAAACTATTTCTAATTTCAGTTTAGGTAAAGTTCCCAAGAAAGAAAGAAGTTTTTATTTCAAGCTTTAACTTCTTCTTAGTACACCGTCGCATAGCAAAGTATGGTGATCCATATGGCTAATTGCACTTCAGAAACTGCAGCTCGGAAAATATCTATGGAAATCCCATAGTGAATCAAACCAGCGACTCAAACATTAACTAAAAAATCTTATACACCATCTCATAGCAAAGTATGGTGATTCATATGGCTAATTGCACTTTAGAAACTGCAGCTCGGAAAATGTCTATGGAAATCACATAGTGAATCAAACCAGCGACTCAAACATTAACTAAAAAATCTTATTCTCTTATTTGTCTTCTTCTTCGTCGTCGTCTTCTGTGTATTATTATTATTATTATTATTATTATTATTATTACTATTATTCTTCTTCTTCTCCTTCTTCTTCTTCTTCTCCTCCTTCTTCTTCATCTTAATAGTCTTCTTCGTCTTCATCATCTTCTTCTTGGTCTTCTTCTTCCTATTCTTGCTACTTGGCTTCCTTACGTTCCTCTGCGATTTTAGTAATAAGATATTCCCAAACACCAGGAACACAAGGAACAAAAGCCTAAAAAGTAATGTAGAAATATCTCAAGCACATCAGTGCTTGAAATATTTTGAATAAATAATACAAGTTTAACTTTGTTGGTATCACACTTTATAAAACTGATACATAATATATCACGATGTAAAACCCTCCCGTGTTAATGAAATAGTTTGGTTTATTTTTCAGCATATCAAAGGCATCAATGCTTGAAATCTCATGTACCTCTCATTGTATTTTTTCCAGCATGTAAAAGTTTGAGAGGCTCTTGTATAACCGAACACCCCAACAAACCTCTCGTTATTCATTAGCGCTGCGTATGGAAAACATTAAATCATTCCATCTGCCTGGATTAGGGGTCGCGCACGCATGCACCCCCTCAGGGGTGGTTTTTATGGCCTAGAAGGAGATATTCCTATCGGCCATGGGCGACCCCCACCCACGTGAACAGCAGTCTTCGTTTACTGATGAGACTCGCACAGGAAATGGAGCCAAAGTTCGTTGAATTCACCCCTAGGGAGGAGGGTGCGGGTCTCTCTCGGATAGGGTGATAAAATTCTGAAATAGGAATTTACACGAAACATGCAGTTGAATTATACGTGCCCGTTGATATAAAAATTGATGAGGAGATATGTTCTAGGAGGAATGTAATAAAGATTGATAACAGTGGATGGCTTGTTGTTATCGACGTTATTGAATGCATGTCCATATTACGTCCAGGGGATGCAATATGTTGCTTCGATATGAGCTTACGGTGTTATTGGACTCTAGCGCATACTACAACATAACTTGTCCCCTTGAAGGAGTCAAGAAGTCAACTAAGCTGGTAATCAAATACTCAAAGCAAAATGAAAATTTGATCAAATCATAAATTTCATCCTGACATTTATACAGAGCCTTCAAGAACGTGGTGACGGTTCGAACATAAAATATATTAAGAAATTTGTTCCAACAGATCAGCAAAATTAGATATAATACTTTATGTGAAATTAACAAATCTAGAAATTCAATCCACAAATAGCGAATCAAAAATCTGGTTAAATTATTTGCTTGTATCCTAGGAATTATGTCAGCAACATTACAAAACATATTTGATTTGCATCTTGAACGGTCCCATCTATTAGGATTCAGCCTAATAGTTGACACCACATTCTTGAACGCTCTGTACTAACTTAGGTATTCACTACTTTAAGTACGTCTCGCTGATTTCATCAAGCACGTGACTTGTATTGATTCATTTCAAGATATTTACTAATAAGACATTGTTAGTGTCTTTCATTTTCAAGATTATAAGCTCTCGCCGCTAATAAATTTCCACTTCGTAATTCTGAACTTCGACTGAACTTCGAAATTCTGACTCACTTGGCATTCATAGTGATTCTCTCTTTCAAAATGACAAAGTATATAACAAATAACTATTTCAGACGAGCTAATAGTTATTTGTGTACCAAGGCGTTTGTATCTATAATGGTGCTTTATTGCCCTAGAGTCATAAAGTGAGATATTAAACGAAGCATATAAAGTAACCGTTTTAGACGGTTCGTACATAAAATATATTCAGAAATTCATTCCCACAGATTCAGCAAAATTAAATGTAATACTTTATGTGAAATTAAAAATATATATCAATTCAATCCACAAATAACATATCAAAATTAGTAAGTTACTAACTGCTTGAAACACAAATAACAATACAAATTGAATTTTGTTATTGAAAGAGTGATTAATAGAGCGATAAATTACACTTTTATTATCGTTTCACGATGTTCTAATCTGTACACCTCCCACGTGTACTATACAATAGTATTTTTAAACGCTTATAAACAGATTTGTTTAATCTAGTGATTCGTTCCAAGTAAAATTTGCTGCTATTACATCTTTCTAGGTTACTGCTCATTGCTTAATCGTATTAATATAAATTCATTGTCATGGAAAAGTGATAATATGTAATGAGTAAAGAACGATTTTTTTAAGTCAAGTTTGTGATTGAGTAACTTCGAAGTTGGAAAGTATTTAATACAATTGTGTCTACAACTTTGATTAAATATAACATATAATAACTCAGAAATCTAAAACTTAGTAAAGTGATAATATGTAATGAGTTACGAGCGATTTTTAAGTCTAGCTTGTGATTTTTGATTAACTTGCAAGTTAGAAAGTATTAACTAAAATTATGTCTACAACTTAGATTAACTATAACTTATAATATGTAATATGTAATGAGTAAAGAGCGATCTTTTTAAGTCTGGTTTGTGATATTCGGTTACTTGGAAGTTAGAAAGTATTAAATAAAATTGTGCCTACAACTTAGATTAACTATAACTTATAATAGAGGAATTATGTTCAGGTATACTTTATGCAAAACTGGCATAAAATTTTCAAAATATTCGTCAGATAAATTTTCAGAAATTACAATGACAGATAAGCGATACTTGTCAATTTGGAAAGTTAATATCTCGATTTTCTCACTTATTCAGGCCATGCTCTCTGTGAAATTTTCAGAGGAATTATGTTCAGGTATACTGTATGCATATTTGGTATAAAATTTTCAAAATATCCGTCAGATAAATTTTCAGAAATTACAGTGACAGATAAGCGATACTTGTCAATTTGGAAAGTTAATATCTCGATTTTCTCACTTATTCGGGCCATGCTCTCTGTCAAATTTTCAGAGGAATTATGTTCAGGTATACTGTATGCAAATCTAGCATAAGATTTTCAAAATATTCGTCATTGAAATTTTCAGAAATTACAATGACAGATAAGCGATACTTGTCAATTTGGAAAGTTAATATGTCGTTATTCTCACTTATTCAGGCCATGCTCCCTGTCAAATTTTGAAAGGACTTATGTTCAGGTATACTGTATGCAAATCTAGTATAAAATTTTGAAAATATCCCAGATAAATTTTCAGAAATTACAATGACAGATAAGCGATACTTGTCAATTTAGAAAAATAATATCTCGATTTTCTCACTTATTCAGGCCTTGCTCTCTGTCAAATTTTCAGAGGAATTATGTTCAGGTATACTGTATGCAAATCTGGCATAAAACTTTCAAAATATCAGTCAGATAAATTTTCAGAAATTACAATGACAGATAAGCCATACTTGTCAATTTGGAAAGTTAATATCTCGATTTTCTCACTTATTCAGGCCATGCTCTCTGTCAAATTTTTAGAGGAATTATGTTCAGGTATGCTGTATGCAAATCTGGCATAAAATTTTCAAAATATACGTCAGATAAGTTTTCAGAAATTACAATGGCAAATAAGCGATACTGTAAATTTTCAGAAATTACAATGACAGATAAGCGATACTTGTCAATTTGGAAAGTTAATATCTCGATTTTCTCACTTATTCAGGCCATGCTCTCTGTCAAATTTTCAGAGGAATTATGTTCAGGTATACTGTATGCAAATCTGGCATAAAATTTCCAAAATATCCGTCAGATAAGTTTTCAGAAATTACAATGGCAGATAAGCGATTCTTGTCATTTTGGAAGGTTAATATCTCGATTTTCACACTTATTCAAGCCATGCTCTCTGTCAAATTTTCAGAGGAATTATGTTCAGGTATACTGTATGCAAATCTGGCATAAAATTTCCAAAATATCCGTCAGATAAGTTTTCAGAAATTACAATGGCAGATAAGCGATTCTTGTCAATTTGGAAGGTTAATATCTCGATTTTCTCACTTATTCAAGCCATGCTCTCTGTCAAATTTTCAGAGGAATTATGTTCAGGTATACTGTATGCAAATCTGGCATACAATTTTCAAAATATCCGTCAGATAAATTTTCAGAAATTACAATAACAGATAAGCGATACTTGTCAATTTGGAAAGTTAATATCTGGATTTTCTCACTTATTCAGGCCATGCTCTCTGTTAAATTTTCAGAGGAATTATGTTCAGGTATACTGTATGCAAATCTGGCATAAAATTTCCAAAATATCCGTCAGATAAGTTTTCAGAAATTACAATGGCAGATAAGCGATTCTTGTCAATTTGGAAGGTTAATATCTCGATTTTCACACTTATTCAAGCCATGCTCTCTGTCAAATTTTCAGAGGAATTATGTTCAGGTATACTGTATGCAAATCTGGCATACAATTTTCAAAATATCCGTCAGATAAATTTTCAGAAATTACAATAACAGATAAGCGATACTTGTCAATTTGGAAAGTTAATATCTGGATTTTCTCACTTATTCAGGCCATGCTCTCTGTTAAATTTTCAGAGGAATTATGTTCAGGTATACTGTATGCAAATCTGGCATAAAATTTCCAAAATATCCGTCAGATAAGTTTTCAGAAATTACAATGGCAGATAAGCGATTCTTGTCAATTTGGAAGGTTAATATCTCGATTTTCACACTTATTCAAGCCATGCTCTCTGTCAAATTTTCAGAGGAATTATGTTCAGGTATACTGTATGCAAATCTGGCATAAAATTTCCAAAATATCCGTCAGATAAGTTTTCAGAAATTACAATGGCAGATAAGCGATTCTTGTCAATTTGGAAGGTTAATATCTCGATTTTCTCACTTATTCAAGCCATGCTCTCTGTCAAATTTTCAGAGGAATTATGTTCAGGTATACTGTATGCAAATCTGGCATACAATTTTCAAAATATCCGTCAGATAAATTTTCAGAAATTACAATAACAGATAAGCGATACTTGTCAATTTGGAAAGTTAATATCTGGATTTTCTCACTTATTCAGGCCATGCTCTCTGTTAAATTTTCAGAGGAATTATGTTCAGGTATACTGTATGCAAATCTGGCATAAAATTTCCAAAATATCCGTCAGATAAGTTTTCAGAAATTACAATGGCAGATAAGCGATTCTTGTCAATTTGGAAGGTTAATATCTCGATTTTCACACTTATTCAAGCCATGCTCTCTGTCAAATTTTCAGAGGAATTATGTTCAGGTATACTGTATGCAAATCTGGCATAAAATTTCCAAAATATCCGTCAGATAAGTTTTCAGAAATTACAATGGCAGATAAGCGATTCTTGTCAATTTGGAAGGTTAATATCTCGATTTTCTCACTTATTCAAGCCATGCTCTCTGTCAAATTTTCAGAGGAATTATGTTCAGGTATACTGTATGCAAATCTGGCATACAATTTTCAAAATATCCGTCAGATAAATTTTCAGAAATTACAATAACAGATAAGCGATACTTGTCAATTTGGAAAGTTAATATCTGGATTTTCTCACTTATTCAGGCCATGCTCTCTGTTAAATTTTCAGAGGAATTATGTTCAGGTATACTGTATGCAAATCTGGCATAAAATTTCCAAAATATCCGTCAGATAAGTTTTCAGAAATTACAATGGCAGATAAGCGATTCTTGTCAATTTGGAAGGTTAATATCTCGATTTTCACACTTATTCAAGCCATGCTCTCTGTCAAATTTTCAGAGGAATTATGTTCAGGTATACTGTATGCAAATCTGGCATAAAATTTCCAAAATATCCGTCAGATAAGTTTTCAGAAATTACAATGGCAGATAAGCGATTCTTGTCAATTTGGAAGGTTAATATCTCGATTTTCTCACTTATTCAAGCCATGCTCTCTGTCAAATTTTCAGAGGAATTATGTTCAGGTATACTGTATGCAAATCTGGCATACAATTTTCAAAATATCCGTCAGATAAATTTTCAGAAATTACAATAACAGATAAGCGATACTTGTCAATTTGGAAAGTTAATATCTGGATTTTCTCACTTATTCAGGCCATGCTCTCTGTTAAATTTTCAGAGGAATTATGTTCAGGTATACTGTATGCAAATCTGGCATAAAATTTCCAAAATATCCGTCAGATAAGTTTTCAGAAATTACAATGGCTGATAAGCGATTCTTGTCAATTTGGAAGGTTAATATCTCGATTTTCACACTTATTCAAGCCATGCTCTCTGTCAAATTTTCAGAGGAATTATGTTCAGGTATACTGTATGCAAATCTGGCATAAAATTTCCAAAATATCCGTCAGATAAGTTTTCAGAAATTACAATGACAGATAAGCGATACTTGTCAATTTGGAAAGTTAATATCTCGATTTTCACACTTATTCAAGCCATGCTCTCTGTCAAATTTTCAGAGGAATTATGTTCAGGTATACTGTATGCAAATCTGGCATAAAACTTTCAAAATATCAGTCAGATAAATTTTCAGAAATTACAATGACAGATAAGCCATACTTGTCAATTTGGAAAGTTAATATCTCGATTTTCTCACTTATTCAGGCCATGCTCTCTGTAAAATTTTCAGAGGAATTATGTTCAGGTATACTGTATGCAAATCTGGCATAAAACTTTCAAAATATCAGTCAGATAAATTTTCAGAAATTACAATGACAGATAAGCCATACTTGTCAATTTGGAAAGTTAATATCTCGATTTTCTCACTTATTCAGGCCATGCTCTCTGTCAAATTTTCAGAGGAATTATGTTCAGGTATACTGTATGCAAATCTGGCATAAAATTTCCAAAATATCCGTCAGATAAGTTTTCAGAAATTACAATGGCAGATAAGCGATTCTTGTCAATTTGGAAGGTTAATATCTCGATTTTCACACTTATTCAAGCCATGCTCTCTGTCAAATTTTCAGAGGAATTATGTTCAGGTATACTGTATGCAAATCTGGCATACAATTTTCAAAATATCCGTCAGATAAATTTTCAGAAATTACAATGACAGACAAGCGATACTTGTCAATTTGGAAAGTTAATATCTGGATTTTCTCACTTATTCAGGCCATGCTCTCTGTTAAATTTTCAGAGGAATTATGTTCAGGTATACTGTATGCAAATCTGGCATAAAATTTTCAAAATATCCGTCAGATAAATTTTCAGGAATTTCAGTAACAGATATCCGATACTTGTCAATTTGGAAAGTTAATAAAGTGATTTTCTCACTTATTTAAGAATATTAACTTTAACTTATAATAACTTAGAAATCTATAACTTAGAAAAGTATTTCTTAGTCTTCCTCTTTTTCATTTACATTTAAAAGTTTAAGATGATGTAGCTTATGGATTATAACCAACTTCTAGTCTGCAATAAAACAAGGAAATTACTACTAAAGTTTAGTCTGATTTGAAAAGAAAATAATCGAAAAAAAAACAATAAGACCCAATGAGAAAAATTTCTGTCCCTATTCAGCATGTTTATAGTTACTTTTTATCAAATAAATGTTTTGTTAAAATTCCCGAAGTGTTATTTTAACTTCATTTCGCATAAGTTAATCGTAAACGTGTTTAAAGCAAACAATTTCAGCCAATAATCGTTACGTTACACGTTACCATTTCAGATTGCACTCGTTACAATTTAGAACATTATTAATAATCCGCAGCGTGATATCAATGCGATAGAATGGTGTTGACTTTTAAGCCAAAAATCGCAGATCCCTAATAATAAAACGTCCTTCTGACCACACACAAAGTTTCTGAGCGTGTCTGCGGGGAAAAACTGTTTTCGTAAATATTTGGCGAGGCTTTTCATTCGTCACGCGTGAAAACTACAAACTGCTCAACATTTCTAAAGTTAGATCCCTTACTCATTTATCAGCTCATCCAATAACTCACGCACGAAAAATATTTCCAAGCTCGTAATGTGAGAACTATGTTTCATTCATCGTCTCGATAATTCAGAATTAAATATTTCTGCAAACATATACCCATTGAAACGAGAAATATGTTGTCATACAATTTTTCAGTTAACACATTAAGTTTGCGAATATGTAATATTATCATACATTTGTTGTCTGATTCAATTTGGTTCGCTTATTTGTTGTGTTGATGTGTTGACTATCTTCGCAGGATAATTAGGTTAATTATGTTGGTGTGGATATGAGAAATAAGTGGGTAAGTTTAATGGGGCAAACAACGATCCGAGCTTAATGGCATTAATACAAATAAATGAATACAATGTGTGTAAATGCGAATCGGGGACGAAGCCATGACCCCAGCTTTTTACTACCACAACGTAAACTGGCACGAGGATAACGTTTCCGTCTGGAACAACCCCCCACAATCCACCCCTGCATTAATGCGAGCCCTGGAAAGGTTAGGTGATCGATTGGAAGTGGTTGTAGCTTGATATGATTATGAATGCTTTGTTTTTAAATTTCTAGAATAATGCAACTAGATACCGCATAAATAAATAATTTATGTTTATGAATTATGTAGAGTTGTTATTTAGTTAAATTACGGCGTTTGCAAATTGTACTTATAACAGAATTTGATCTGCTTTAAGCAGAAAATCTAATATGTGTCTTGAGGACACAATTTATACAATTCTCCATAATCTCGTTATCACTGTTTTTCATATGGCTCATTCTACTTCTTCTTAGTACTTCTTAGTCTTCCTCTTTTTTAATTTACATTTACAATTTTAAGATGATGTAGCTTATGGATTATAACCAACTTCTACTCTGCAATAAAACAAGGAAATTACTACAAAAGTGCAGTCTGATTTGAAAGGAAAATAAATATCTTGAAGATGAAGTATTGGAACGGCGTTTTTAAATTGTAATTATAACAGAATTTGATCTGCTTTAAGTAGAAAATCTAAGATGTGTCTTGAGGATACAATTTATACATTTCTTCTTAATCTTATTTTTGTCTGTTTTTCATATGGCTTATTCTACTTCTTCTTAGTACTTCTTAGTCTTCCTTTTATTCATTTACAATTTTAAGATGATGTAGCTTATGGATTATAACCAACTTCTAGTCTGCTATAAAACAAAGAAATTACTACAAAAGTTTAGTCTGATTTGAAAAGAAAATAAATATATTGAAGATGAATAACTGAAGATGAAGTATTGTAACGGCGTTTTTAACAGAATTTGATCTGCTTTAAGCAGAAAATCTAGTATGTGTGTAGAGCGTACAATTTATACCATTGTTCTTAATCTTATTTTTCTCTGTTTTTCATATGGCTTATTCTACTTCTTCTTAGTACTTCTTAGTCTTCCTCTTTTTCATTTACATTTACAGTTTTAAAATGATGTAGCTTATAGATTATAACCAACTTCTAGTCTGCAATAAAACAAGGAAATTGCTACAAAAGTTTAGTCTGATTTGAAAAGAAAAGAAATATCTTGAAGATGAATAACTGAAGATGAAGTATTGTAACGGCGTTTTTAACAGAATTTGATCTGCTTTAAGCAGAAAATCTAATATGTGTGTTGAGCATACAATTTATACAATTCTTCTTAATTTTATTTTTCTCTGTTTTTCATACGGCTTATTCTACTTATTCTTAGTACTTCTCAGTCTTCCTCTTTTTCATTTACAATTTTAAGATGATGTAGCTAATGGATTATAACCAACTTCTAGTCTGCAATAGAACAAGGAAATTGCTACAAAAGTTTAGTCTGGTTTGAAAAGAAAAGAAATATCTTGACGATGAATAACTGAAGATGAAGTATTGTAGAAAATTTATTGGCGTTTGTGAATTGTTAGGGCAACAAAATTTGATTTGCTTTTAGGATATCTCAAAGGGGATGTAATTTTGAATAAATACAAATTTTATATTAATAAAAAAATATGGAAATGGCTACAAAAGTTAGGCATGCTTTTGAAAAGAAAACCAAAGCATTTTTTTAGTTTAGATTAGTTTATTAGAATTCCTGATTTTGAATAATTTCTAGCCTCTACTCTGCAAAAGTAAATAAGAGAATTATGGTGTCACACAGCCATAGCATTTTTATGATATATATAGTTAAATACTACTACAATTTGTACTACAATATTCTTTTTTTCTTCTAAATCTTGCTTTTCATATAGCTTATTATACTTATATCTTCTTAGTCTTATATAGCTTAGAAGGCTGAGCTATAGTTCATGTTGCTTATTTTTTATATTGCTTACTGTACTTATTTTTGTCTTATTCTTCTTTTTCATATGACTGACTTCTTCTTCTACGTATGGTTTTAAACTTTGATAATTTCGTTAAATACTGCTACACTTTTTACCACAATATTTTTTTCTTCTTAATCTTGATTTTCATAGGGCTATACTACTTCTTCTTGTCCTTCTTAGTCTTCTACTTTTTCATGTTGCCTATGCTACGTCTTTTTCATGCAATGTATTAGCAATGTATTAGTTTCGAATTCCAGATTTTGAATAATTGGTAGCCTCTACTATGCAAAAGTATATAAGAGAGTTATGGTGAGACACAGCCATAGAATTTTTATGACATAGTTAAATACTGCTACACTTTCTACTACCATATTTTTCTTCTTCTTAATCTTGCTTCTCATACGGCTTATTATACTTATTGTTGTCTTCTTAGTCTTCTATAGCTTAGAAGACTAAGCTATAGTTCTTGTTGATTATTTTTCATATTGCTTATTCTACTTCTTTTTCGTATTATTCTTCTTTTTCATATGACTGACTTCTTCTTCTCTTCGTATGATTTTAAACTTTTATAATATAATTTAATACTGCTACATTTTCCACCACAATATTGTTCTTCTTCTTAATCTTGTTTTTCATGGGGCTTCTACTACTTCTTCTTGTTCTTTTTAGTCTTCTACTTTTTCATGTTGCCTATTCTACTTCTTTTTCATGCAATGTATTAGCAATGTATTAGTTTAGAATTTCAGATTTTGAATAATTGCTAGCCTCTACTCTGCAAAAGTAAATAAGAGAGTTATGGTGAGACACAGCCATAGCATTTTTATGATATAGTTAAATACTGCTACACTTTCTACCACAAAATTTTGCTTCTTCTTAATCTTGCTTTTCATACAGCTTATTCTATTTCTTATTGTCTTCTTAGTCTTCTATAGCTTAGATGACTAAGCTATAGTTCATGTTGCTTATTTTTCATATTGCTTATTCTACTTCTTTTTGTCTTATTCTTCTTTTTCGAATGACTGGCTTATTCTTCTTCGTATGGTTTTATACTTTTATAATATAGTTAAATACTGCTACACTGTTTACCACAATATTTTTCTTCTTCTTAATCTTGTTTTTCATAGGGCTTATACTACGTCTTCTTGTTCTTCTTAGTCTTCTACTTTTTTATATTGCCTATTCTACTTATTTTTCATGGAATGTATTAGCAATGTATTAGTTTAGATTTCCAGATTTTGAATAATTGGTAGCCTCTACTCTGCAAAAGTAAATAAGAGAATTATGGTGTCACACAACCATAGCATTTTTATGATATAGTTAAATACTGCTACACTTTCTACCACAATATTTTTCTTCTTCTTAATCTTGCTTTTCATACGGCTTATTCTACTTCTTGTTGTCTTCTTAGACTTCTATAGCTTAGAAGACTAAGCTATAGTTCATGTTGCTTATTTTTCATATTGCTTATTGTACTTCCTTTTCGTCAGATTCTTCTTTTTCATATGACTGATTTCTTCTTCTTCGTCTAGTTTTAAACTTTTATAATATAGTTAAATACTGTTACACTTTCTACAACAATATTTTTCTTCTTCTTCATCTTGTTTTTCATGGCGCTTCTACTACTTCTTCTTATCCTTCTTAGTCTTCTACTTTTTCATTTTGCCTATTCTACTTCTTTTTCATGCAATGTATTAGCAATGTATTAGTTTAGAATTCCAGATTTTGAATAATTGCTAGCCTCTACTCTGCAAAATTACATGAGAGAGTTATGGTGAGACAGCCATAGCATATTTATGATATAGTTAAATACTACTACACTTTCTACCACAATATTTTTGTTCTTCTTAATCTTGCTTTTCATACGGAGTATTCTACTTATTGTTGTCTTCTTACTCTTCTATAGCTTAGAAGACTAAGCTATAGTTCATGTTGATTATTTTTCATAATGCTTATTCTACTTCTTTTTCGTCTTATTCTTCTTTTTCATATGACTGACTTCTTCTACTTTGTACGATTTTAAACTTTTATAATATAATTAAATACTGCTACACTTTCTACCACAATATTGTTCTTCTTCTTAATCTTGTTTTTCATAGGGCTTATACTATTTCTTCTTGTCCTTCTTAGTCTTCTACTTTTTCATGTTGCTTATTCTACATCTTTTTCCTCGTATTCTTCTTTTGCATATGACTGACTTCCTCTTCTTCGTATGGTTTTAATCTTTTATGATATAGTAAAATATTGCTACACTTTCTACCGCAATATATTTCTTCTTCATAATCTTGTTTTTCATAAGGCTTATACTATTTCTTCTTGCCTTCGTAGTCTTCTACTTTTTCATGTAGCTTATTCTACTCCTTTTTTCCTCTTATTCTACTTTTTCATGTAGCTTATTCTACTCCTTTTTTTTTCCTCTTATTCTTCTTTTGCATGTGACTTACTTCTTCTTTATATGATTTATTCTAATTTTTTTCTTCTTATTTTTTATGTGGCATATTATTTGGCCGATTCGAATGATTTCACTTTGTCAACTGCTTGACCAAACAGTTGAAACAAGCATCAGTTTGTTTCAAATATTATTTTTAGAGCAATTCATAAGCGAACACTGCGTAATAAACTATGCAGATGCATTAACTTTAAAATTAGAGAAGCGTCGTTAGTGACGCAAAACACATTTTTTTAATAAAGCTATTCTTAGCAATGCTTTAAAATCTGCACCATAGATTTCACCACAACTTTAAATACGTGTTTCTAATAACGTCTTCTGCACCACTAATGGTCCCCTGTGACGACGTGAAAACGATTGTGACCCTAATTGAAAAATAAAATAATAGACGATAATAGTTTCTAGCTCAGTTCAGTTATTTCCATCCACTGACAAAATTGAGCCTTGAAAAGCCCATGTAAAACGCATTGGGTATGTAGTTTATAACCTAAGCCTATCCGGCAGATAAATTATCCTCAACTTTGAAAGAATCAAATCATGTAGTACGTTAATTATGAACTAATAAAATCTGAACTCGCTTGCAATTTGTCATTTAGAACAGCGTTATACAAGATACAATAAAGCTATTCTTAGCACCGCTATATCTAGAGTAATACTACTGATAAGTACACTGATCTAGATGTTATTGGTTTTATTGATAATGATCTAACATTATGTTTAAGCCGAAATAATCATATATTCGGCGAAGCTACTCAAACAGCACTGTCGTAGTTTCCTGAAATCGGAAGATTAGCTCTGAAGATTTGAGACTTTCAAACTAAATACTTTAACGGTTGTGTCCATTTTTTTTTTAATCTTGGCTGATTTCTTAAAATCTGGGAAAACTCATCATGAATTTTTCCCACAAAAAATATTCAGTCGTAAAGAAATAAAAGCCCAGCAGTTATGTCATATGAAAACATCAACACACCTAACCGGCAGGAAACACATGTTTTCCTATCGTATTTTTAAAATCTAGACTTTCCTTGATCACAAAAAACCCGTCCTCGTCCTCCATTACACAACACGCTCATGCAAATCTCGGCTTATTTATACTACAAATATTGTTACAGTAGGGACTCGCACATCGCTGAAACCGTAAATGTCGAGTCTCGTATGCTCTTGGCCGGTGTCAACAAATCCATTGTGTAAATGTTATTATTCTCTAATTTCTGCAGGCTACATTATTCGCCATAAAAAAATAATTATTACGTGTGCCATTCTCATTTACGATGAATTAAATTTTCAGAGTGATGCAATCTCGTATTGGCTCATTAGGTTGGAACGAGCGTTAAATGTGAAGATTTATTTACACGTTCCCAAAATTTCTTTAATGGCAACCTTGTAAGATTTTATCCTTGTATGTTTGAACTTTTTTTTTAATTTTCGGATTCATTATCAAGTAATGTTATCCAGTAGGTATGGTCAGGTTACGTCATTTTTTTTTGTAAATGTATAAAACAATTAATCTTGTGACTTGATGAACTTGTGACTGCAAGTCTTTGCATTTGCAACTTTACATGGAACTCAAATTTATTATTCCGGTTGGTGGACGAGATACCCTATTTGGCATGGATTTCATAGGGTGAGAATTGTTAATCTTAAAGTTAGAATTATAAATCCGAATAAGTCACTGCATCTATTCAAATTTATAACTGCACTACACAATTGCCATAGTAATTTTTATTGTTTTTACAGAAGATAAAAAGTAAAATTCCCCTAACGTCGACTTCTGGTGATCTATTATGTACATCTTAGATTCGTTTGGGCATAGGTTATGTTATGTTTGGTTAAATTAGCTTAGATTATGTCAGAATAGTCCTTTACCATATAAAATATAAGAGCAAGTTGATTAACTCGTTACTTATAGCATGTGGTCAGGGATTAACACCATCAGATATTTTACATAGAGTTTGTATTCAAAAACAGCATATGCGAAATATAATTAGCTGCACCTGAAAAAACGTCAAGATGTTTAATGGTCTCGATTTAATTCATGCACATATGCTTTAATCACTTCGAGCGTTTCCAACTTCCCAATTGAGCTGTAAAAAGGTGCAGTTGCGAAATAACTGATGTTTTAATTTCTGTCCTGCTTAATTAGCATTTGCAAAATGAATTCCTGTTCCACGTGAGTTCCGTCCAGGGCAATCAACGCGCTGACAATCGCCATCTGAATTATTCAGCCACCGCAATTCGAGCAAAAAAATGTAATCGGGCATTCAGCTCGTGCGATCACAAAAACCTCGATTGTTGCGAGTTGTGACCATTGTTGTCTCCGCGGTCAAAAGGCGATGAATTGAGGGATCGGCCAGTAATCTGATGGGCAGATGAATGCGAAGGTTCAAATCGCAGCATCGCGCAAATCTCGACAAATTCCTTCATGCAGAACTCAAAAATTCCTAACGGTATTAATTCTACAATAATCTGTATAAAATATCTTGCAAAAAAACATGTAAAATTATTGTACTAAAGAATTGAATTTTAAAATTATAAACACCTCTACAACAACAATAACAACAATACCACAGCACTATTAGTTTTACAATAACCAGTATAAAACGTAACAAATGATTAAAAAAATCTTTCATCAAAGCGTGCCACGAAAAAAAAATACATATGTTTGAATTAAACTCTGCTCCATTTTTATTTTTAATTAAGTTGGCTATGTTAGGGTGACAGTATTGTTGGTCAATGTAAAAAGTCACTAGACTTGACAAAATAGGTTATATTTAAAAACAAAAGAGGTAATATTTTATGACAGTAGGCAATGTTGCCATCAAATTGAGTATCTATTGAGTACAGAATTTATTTGCTATTTTTATTTTACAAAAGCAAATCAGTCAAATTTTAATATAAAATATAGTTGGTGATTAGTTTACATACTAATAATTAAAAAACCAGCACACTTGAATGATTGAAGCAACCATATAATTATTTTAATATATCAATTAGGCGACGTTGTCAGACATCTGACATTTAATATTTTTTTCACTATCAGATCATTTTTGTTGGTGTTCATGTGTAAAACTTTATAAAATAAAACCACAGCCTTTTTAGTTAAATATAAAAATGGAACCTTTTTGCCTGAATTTATCAAGTAAACAATACCTTCTGGAAAAGTTTCTTGGAAACCTTCAAATACCTTTCTGCTGAATTTATCAAAGTAAATAATACCTTCTGGAAAAGTTTCTTGGAAATCTTCAAATGCATTACGTGTCGAATAAACCCTCTGCCCATCAATATTTACACCGTTTCTAAAATACACTCATGCTCAAATAAATCTAGTACAAAAAATTTGACATTGCTATATAAAATTGCTATTGTAACCTAATTTCTTGTACTAGATTTATGTGAGCATGACTGTACATTTCCAACATGCAGTCTTTTTGGTGGTCGGTGAAAGCCATAACGTTTTAAAGCAATAAGATTTCATATTCACAAATTCGAACTCGAATTTTCGAACTTAGATTTGACAACTGTTAGCTAACACATACATTTTATATGTATCCTTTTTTATGGTAATGGCACGTAAGTTGTGTATACAAAAATTGTGCCTAATCATCGCTGCATCTATAAAACTTCGAAGATATAAGATCGCTACATCTATATCATTATGGAAAATGTAAAGAAAAAAATGAAAAGTTATCAAACATTATAAATAAGTGACGAACACTAAAATTTTAATGAATCGCCATGTTTATAAAAAAAATATGTTAGAGAAATTTCACGTGGGGTTTGATTGCTTAAATTTTGAAAAATCATCGCCAGATATTTGTAAATTTGAAAATACAAGTTACAAAATATTCCAGATTGATGACGCTACTTCATAATTTTTTTATAAAATTCAAGGCATCAAAGATTTCAAATGACCAACAAAGCCTCAAATTTTGAAAAATGGTGTTTTTATGCAGAAAATTTAAAAGATAAAATTACTAGAACATGTCAGATGAGTTGTGAATACTGAAATTTTGCCTAATCATCGCTGCATCTATAAAACTTTGTAGATATAAGATAGCTATGTCTATATCATTTTAGAAAATGCAGTTATCAAACATTCTAAAGAAGTAACGGACACTAAAAATTTAATGAATCACCATGTTTATAAAAAATACAAAAAATATGTTAGAGAAATTTCACGTGGGTTTTGAATTTAAAAAAATTATTGCCGGATATTTGTAAATTTGAAAATATAAGTTACAAATATTCTAGATTGATGACGAGTTGTGAAATTTGCAAAATATCGCCGCTACTTCATAATTTGTTGAAAAATTCGAGACATCAAGGATTTCAAATGACTGACAAAGGCTCAAATTTTGAAAAATGGTCTCTTTATGCAGAAAATTTAAAAGATGAAATTACTAGAACATGGCAGATGAGTTGTGAATACTGAAATATTGCCTAATCATCACTGCATCTATAAAACATTGAAAATATAAGATAGCTATGACTATATCATTTTGGAAAATGCAGGTATCACACATTATAAATATGTAACGAAAAACTAAATTTTGATGAATCACCATGTTTAGAAAAAATACAAAAAATATGTTAGAGAAATTTCACGTGGGTTTGAATGCTTAAATTTTGAAAAATCATCGCCAGATATTTGTATTTTTGTAAATATAAGTTACAAAATATTCCAGATTGATTAAGAGTTGTGAAATTTGCAAAATATCGCCGCTACTTCATAATTTGTTGGAAAATTCAAGACATCAAAGATTGCAAATGACTAACAAAGACTGAAATTTAGAAAAATGATCTCTTTATGCAGAAAATTTAAAAGATAAAAGTACTAGTACATGGCACATGAGTTGTTAATACTGTAATTTTGCATTATCATCGCTGCAACTATAAAACTTTGAAGATATAAGATCTCTACATCTATATCACTTTGGGAAATTCAGTTATCAAACATTCTAATTAAGTGCCGAACACTAAAATTTTGATGAATCACCATGTTTAGAAAACTTACAAAAAATATGTTAAAGAAATTTCACGTGGGTTTTGAATGCTTAAATTTAAAAAAAAATCATCGCCAGATATTTCTAATTTTGAAACTATTAGTAACAAAATATTCCAGATTGATGAAGTTGTGAAATTTGCAAAATATCGCCGCTACTTCATAATTTGTTGGAAAATTCAAGACATCAAAGATTGCAAATGACTAACAATGACTCAAATTTAAAAAAATATCTCTTTATGCAGAAAATTTTAAAGATATAAGTACTGGAACAGGCCACATGAGTTGTGAATACTGAATTTTTGCATAATCATCGCTGCATCTATAAAACTTTGAAGATATAGATATAAGATAGCTACATCTATATCATTTTGGAAAATGCAGTTATCATACATTCTAAAGAAGTAGCGAACACTAAAATTTTGATAAATCACTATGTTTAGAAAAAAATACAAAAAAATATGTTGAGAAATTTCAAGTGGATTTGAATGCTTAAATTTTTAAATATCATCGCCAGTTATTTGTAAATTTGAAAATATAAGTTACAAAATATTCGAGATTGATGACGAGTTGTGAAATTTGCGCAATATCGCCGCTACTTCATATTTTTTTTTAGAAAATTCAAGGCATCAAGTATTACAAATTACTGACAAAGAATCAAATTTTGAAAAATGGTCTCTTTATGCAGAAAATTTAAAAGAAAAAATTACTAGAACATGGCACATGAGTTGTGAATACTGCAATTTTGCATTATCATCGCTGCATCTAGAAACTTTGAAGATATAAGATATAAGATAGCTATGTCTATATCATTTTGGAAAATGCAGTTATCAAACATTCTAAAGAAGTGACGAGCACTAAAATTTTGAAGAATCACCATGTTTAGAAAAAATACAAAAAATATGTTACAGAAATTTCACGTGGGTTTTGAATGCTTAAATTTTGAAAAATCATCGCCAGATATTTGTAATTTTGAAAATACAAGTTACAAAATATTCCAGATTGATGACGAGTTGTGAAATTTGCAAAATATCGCCGCTACTTCATAATTTGTTGGAAAATTCAGGATATCAAAGATTTCAAATTACTAACAAAGGCTCAAATTTTGATAAATGGTCTCTTTATGCAGAAAATTTAAAAGATAAAGTTACTAGAACATGGCACATGAGTTGTGAATACTGAAATTTTGCATTATCATCGCTGCATCTATGAAACTTTGAAGATATAAGATATAAGATGTCTATATCATTTTGGAAAATGCAAAAAATATGTTAGAGAAATTTCACCTGGAGTTTGAATGCGTAAATTTTGAAAAATCATTGGCAGATGTTTCTAATTTTGAAAATATAAGTTACAAAATATTCCAGATTGATGACGAGTTATGAAATTTGCAAAATATCGCCTCTTTGAAACTTTGAAGCCTCTACTCTATAATTTCTTTTTAAAATTCAAGACGTCGAACATTTCAAATGACACATGAAGACTCAAATTTCGAAAAAATAATGTCTTTATTCAGAAAATATAAAAGATAAAAGTACTAGTACATGGCACATGAGCTGGAATACTGAAATGTTGCCTGTTCATCGTTGCATCCACAGTAAAACCTCCCTTTTTTTTCTTCTCCTGGGAGGTTCGCTAAAACCCCTCAGCACTTTGGCCTCTTTTGTCCTTTTGTGCCTAAAAAACCTCCCTTAACGGACGTCTCTAAATAAGGGCCGCCCCTCTTGAACGGACATTTATCGGAGTTTGATAAAAGTTTTTTTGAATCACACGATATCTAGCAACAAAAAAAATAATATCACCGCAGAATGCATAATTTTCGTTTACTTGCAAGGATTATTTAATGGTTCGTTCGAAGTCATTTCCTGGATCAAGTTTCATTATAATATGCTAGCACATGCTGTAAAGTTCGCATTTCTACTTCACTTTGTGTCTCCAGAAAAAGATTCAAGACCCACAGCCGCTATTTATTGACTCATGCACGCCTCTCTAATTAAATTACGAGGGCGCCATTCCGATTAATCCGCATGAAAAATGGGGAGGTGCGCCTTGAAAACCTTATTAGAAATTTCATCGGCTTTAGCAACGCAAATTGAGTTGATTAATCTCGTTTACATTCATTGACGGTCATTAATGAATGTTTGATGAAGGCATTTCACGTAGTTTGTGTTTAGGCGTGCGTGGGACTGAAAACCAGTAGATCTGGCCTTATTTTGGGATGTTGACATGTTTTTGTATAAACGATTAATTTTATGAAGCATTCAGCTCGTAGGATTTGCAGCCATCTCCACTGTGTTGCACAACTTTATTTAAGATGCAATGAAAATGAGTTTTAAACAAATTACATAATTTAATGTAATTATATTACATTAATAATGTAATAATGTCCAAAATATTAAGATATTTTTAACAACAGAAATAATAAGAATATTTAAAAATTTGAATCATTAATGATCTGTAGATATTGTATATATTTGTATATATGTGTCTATTAAATAAAAAAAATCCTCGGAAAAAAATTAAAATCTAGTTCTCTATCCATTATACTGGTCGACAAATTTTGACGAATGTGTTGTCCCTTCAATTTAAAAACATTTTTCGGAAAGTATTTGCTATGAATATGTACGGAATGCATTTTTTTTTTGTGTGTTGGAGGTCATTTTTATTTTTAGATGCTTTACATAGTTGTTTCACTGTTTACTTACAAAAACATGTTCTCAGTTAAAGAAAGGTTAGAAAAGTGATATCGGTAACTGTCAAACTGAAATTTGAATCTAGTATTACCATAAAAAAACATTGGAATTGATCTTGGATCCTGTAAAAAATTAAGTTACACTTTTTGCGAAAATTGAAGTATCACAAAAACCATTGAAAAAAATATCTTTTACGTTTTTTAAATCAGCGCAAAATTTTCAGATTTTCAGATCAGAATCGGCCTACGTCTAAATGACAAAAATTGTGTTGACCAGTGTTATTAGAGTTCTAAGCTTGAACATATAAAATACGCAAAAAAATATGAAGAAAACCTAAGTGGCACATATGCAGATAAAAATTTAACCCGATTGATGTTTGTCTATTCGATAAAATTAAAAATCTATAAAATCCCTTCAATAATATTTATTTTACTGCGTGTATATCAGATTTGACAATTGTAAGCTATGACATACATTTTATATCTTCTTTTTTTTTTCATGGTAACTTTGATGCAAGTTTTTTGTATATTTCCATTTGTGTATATTTCCAAGGCTATATGTATACAAATCAATTACTTGCAAGTGCCAGTAATTTCAGATGCATTTTCTGAGGGTACATTCTGATTCAAGTGGGAACTTAAGACAATGAGCTGTACCTGACCACACGCAGGCGTTTCACGCGCTTAGGAATGCATGCGTGGGTCAGACATTCTACATTCATTTTCTGGCTAATTATAACTTGAATGCAAATCGGCAATGGGCGTGTGTATACGAGAGCTCGTGTGTATGAATGTGGGCCCAGAGCATTCTAGAAGTGCGGTGATGAAGGGCCTTTTGTGATTCTGAGCCAACAGATTGTTCCACGAATGGATACAAATACAATTATACCCAGAAAATCATCACCAGAAATTGATTTATATTTAGAAGTTTCTGAAGAAAGTTTCTCCTAGAAAGAAATTTCTTCATTTTTTTACATTTATTATTTAATAACAATAGGCTTCGAGCAATATACAGGGTGTCCTAAATAAAGTAGGATTGCGTAGGTATCTTTCTTATTTTGAAAGATAGAGATCTGGTTAAATAGGCAAGGTCTTGCAGTTTCATATGCTGTTTCAGATTATGATGAAAAATTTTCAAAAGTCTATATTTAAATTATATAACAATGTACTAGTTATATAATGTTTACAGATCAATTACTTTCATTTGTTGTGAAAAATTATTATTAAATAAATAAACTAAACTAATAAACTTGTCTATTTGTAATGTTGTTTTTTCATATATTTTATAGGGACGTATGCTAACTGGAGGTACATATATTTTAAATTTGATTTTGATGTTTTCTGAGTTTCACGAACATAGACAATAATTAATGGTCAGTTTTGGTGTGATTTATTAAATTTTTTAAATCTTGTTTTCGTATTTTGCCATATTTTATGAATTTAGGAAAATTGTTGATGGTGATTTTTTAATTACATCTTTCTTTTTGTAGTTTGAGCAAATTTCGTGAATTTGAAAAAAAACTAGTCGATAGCTTTGACGTGAAAGTTGAATTTACAAAATCTTGGTTTGTATAGTATTATTAATACCCCAGCAGAATTTTTAAATGTTTTCGTTATTTTTAGTTACACATCTAACGTTTAGTTACAAATGAAGATTTACAATGATACTTACAGATAAATTGATTTTCTGCAATAATATTGGACATGACCTCAATTTGGTATTTTTTTGATTCATTCGGATTAAATGTGATAGACAGAGCATATTTCGTGAATCACGAAAAAATAGTCGAAGGCTTTTGATGTGAATTTTGAATTTGCAAAATCTTTGTTTTTGTAGCTTACGTATATTTCATGAACTTGGGAAGAAACAGTTGATTGCCTATAATATGATTTTTAAATTCACAATATCTTTATTTTTGTATTTTAGTTGGTATTTTATCAATTTTACCAGATATTTTTGATATTATTTGTTATTTGTTAAAGTACTTTTTGGTATTTTCTAGTATTTATTTATTTTTCCCTACTAGTTTCGGCTTAATATTCTGCCATCAACACGGGTTTTTGTTTTTGTAGTATGCTAACTCTAGGTACATACATTTTAAATTTGTTTTTGATGTTTCCTGAGTTTCACGAACATAGAGAATGGTCAGTTTTGGTGTGATTTATTAAATTTTTAAAATTTAATAAATTTAATGAATTTGGCAAAAAGTAATTGATGGCTTTTGATATGAATTTCGAATTTACAAAATCGTTGTTTCATAATTTTCCTACGTAACACGAATTTAGGAAAAAATCAGTTGTTTATTTTCGATGTTATTTTTGAATATACAATATCTTTGTTTTCGTAGTTTGGGTGCGTTTTGTGTAGTTGGTGCTGTTGCCATGAATTTTGTATTTACAAATCTAAACAAAATAGTTTAAGGCGTTTGATGTGAATTTCTATTATAAAAAATGTTTGTTTTTGTAGTTATGTATTTGTAGTTATGTATTATGTAAATATTAGTTATATATTTATGTATACGTAAATTTCATGAACTTGAGAACAAAAAGTTGTCCTTAGGATGTGATTTTAAAATTCACAATATATTTATCGTTGCAGTTTGAGCAAGTTTATTGAATTTGGGAAGAGTAAATGATGGCTTTTGATGTGAATTTTTAATTTGCAAACTGTCTGTTTTTGTAATTTTGCTCATTTGAATGCCTGCTACACCAAAATGTTCGAAATGTATTAACATATAATGTATTAACCATACTGTGATATAAATAGTTGAATTTGTAATAGAAAATGCTATCTAATACAGGGTGTTTTGAATTTTTGTTGGTATTTTATCAATTTTACCTGATATTTTTGATTATTATTTGTTATTTGTTAAAGTACTTTCTGGTATCTTTTAGTATTTATTTATTTTTCCCTACTGGTTTCGGCTTAATACACTGCCATCATCACGGGTTTTTGTTTTTGTAGTTTGCGGAAGTATCATGAATTTGGCAAAGAGTAATTGATGGCTTTTGATATGAATTTCGAATTTACAAAATCGTTGTTTCATAATTTTCCGACGTAACACGAATTTAGGAAAAAACAGTTGATTGTTTTTGATGTTATTTTTGAATATACAATATCTTTGCTTTGATTGATTATGATATGATTTTTAAATTCACAATATCTTAATTTTTGTATTTTAGTTGGTATTTTATCAATTTTACCAGATATTTTTTGATTATTATTTGTTATTTCTTAAAGTACTTTCTGGTATCTTCTAGTATTTATTTATTTTTCCCTACTAGTTTCGGCTTAATATTCTGCCATCATCACGGGTTTTTGTTTTTGTAGTTTGCGTAAGTATCATGAATTTGGCAAAAAGCAATTGATGGCTTTTGATATGAATTTCGAATTTACAAAATCGTTGTTTCATAATTTTCCTACGTGACACGAATTTAGAAAAAAATCAGTTGATTGTTTTTGATGTTATTTATGAATATACAATATCTTTGCTTTCGTAGTTTGTGTGCGTTTTGTGTAATTGGTGCTGTTGACATGATTTTTATATTTACAAATCTAAACAAAATAGTTTAAGGCTTTTGATGTGAATTTCTATTATACAAATGTTTGTTTTTGTAGTTATGTATTTGTAGTTATGTATTATGTAAATATTAGTTATATATTTATGTATACGTATATTTCATGAACTTGAGAACAAAAAGTTGTCCTTAGGGTGTGATTTTAAAATTCACAATATATTTATCTTTGCAGTTTGAGTAAGTTTATTGAATTTGGGAAGAGTAAATGATGGCTTTTGATGTGAATTTTTAGTTTGCAAAATGTTTGTTTTTGTAATTTTGCCCATTTGAATGCCTGCTACACCAAAATGTTCGAAATGTATTAACATATAATGTATTAACCATACTGTGATAAAAATAGTTGAATTTGTAATAGAAAATGCTATCTAATACAGGGTGTTTTGTATTTTTGTTGGTATTTTATCAATTTTACCAGATATTTTTTTATTATTATTGGTTATTTGTTAAAGTACTTTCTGGTATCTTCTAGTATTTATTTATTTTTCCCTACTAGTTTTGGCTTAATATTCTGCCATCATCACTGGTTTTTGTTTTTGTAGTTTGCGTAATTATCATGAATTTGGCAAAAAGTAATTGATGGCTTTTGATATGAATTTCGAATTTGCAAAATCGTTGTTTCATAATTTTCCTACGTGACACGAATTTAGGAAAAAATCAGTTGATTGTTTTTAATGTTATTTTTAAATATACAATATCTTCGTTTTCGTAGTTTGGGTGCGTTTTGTGTAGTTGGTGCTGTTGGCATGAATTTTGTATTTACAAATCTAAACAAAATAGTTTAAGGCGTTTGATGTGAATTTCTATTATACAAAATGTTTGTTTTTGTAGTTATGTATTTGTAGTTATGTATTATGTAAATATTAGTAATATATTTATGTATACGTATATTTCATGAACTTGAGAACAAAAAGTTGTCCTTAGGATGTGATTTTAAAATTCACAATATATTTATCGTTGCAGTTTGAGTAAGTTTATTGAATTTGGGAAGAGTAAATGATGGCCTTTGATGTGAATTTTTAATTTGCAAAATGTTTGTTTTTGTAATTTTGCTCATTTGAATGCCTGCTACACCAAAATGTTCGAAATGTATTAACATATAATGTATTAACCATACTGTGATATAAATAGTTGAATTTGTACTAGAAAATGCTATCTAATACAGGGTGTTTTGTATTTTTGTTGGTATTTTATCAATTTTACCAGATATTTTTGATTATTATTTGTTATTTGTTACAGTACTTTCTGGTATCTTCTAGTATTTATTTATTTTTCCCTACTGGTTTTGGCTTAATATTCTGCCATCTGGTTTTTGTTTTTGTAGTTTGCGTAAGTATCATGAATTTGGCAAAAAGTAATTGATGGCTTTTGATATGAATTTCGAATTTACAAAATCGTTGTTTCATAATTTTCCTACGTACCACGAATTTAGGAAAAAATCAGTTGATTGTTTTTGATGTTATTTTTGAATATACAACATCTTTGTTTTCGTAGTTTGGGTGCGTTTTGTGTAGTTGGTGCTGTTGCCATGAATTTTGTATTTACAAATCTAAACAAAATAGTTTAAGGCGTTTGATGTGAATTTCTATTATAAAAAATGTTTGTTTTTGTAGTTATGTATTTGTAGTTATATATTATGTAAATATTAGTTATATATTTATGTATACGTAAATTTCATGAACTTGAGAACAAAAAGTTGTCTTTAGGATGTGATTTTAAAATTCACAATATATTTATCGTTGCAGTTTGAGCAAGTTTATTGAATTTGAGAAGAGTAAATGATGGCTTTTGATGTGAATTTTTAATTTGCAAAATGTCTGTTTTTGTAATTTTGCTCATTTGAATGCCTGTTACACCAAAATGTTCGGAATGTATTAACATATAATGTATTAACCATACTGTGATATAAATAGTTGAATTTGTAATAGAAAATGCTATCTAATACAGGGTGTTTTGTATTTTTGTTGGTATTTTATCAATTTTACCAGATATTTTTGATATTACTTGTTATTTGTTAAAGTACTTTCTGGTATCTTCTAGTATTTATTTATTTTTTCCTACTAGTGTCGGCTTAATATTCTGGCATCATCACGGGGTTTTGTTTTTGTAGTTTGCGTAAGTATCATGAATTTGGCAAAAAGTAATTGATGGCTTTTGATATGAATTTCAAATTTACAAAATCGTTGTTTCATAATTTTCCTACGTAACACGAATTTAGGAAAAACTCAGTTGATTGTTTTTGATGTTATTTTTGAATATACAATATCTTTGTTTTCGTAGTTTGGGTGCGTTTTGTGTAATTGGTGCTGTTGGCATTAATTTTGTATTTACAAATCTAAACAAAATAGTTAAACGCTTTTGATGTGAATTTCTATTATACAAAATGTTTGTTTTTGTAGTTATGTATTTGTAGTTATGTATTATGTAAATATTAGTTATATATTTATGTATACGTATATTTTATGAACTTGAGAAGAAAAAGTTGTCCTTAGGATGTGATTTTTAAATTCACAATATATTTATCTTTGCAGTTTGAGTAAGTTTATTGAATTTGGGAAGAGTAAATGATGGCTTTTGATGTGAATTTTTAATTTGCAAAATGTTTGTTTTTGTAATTTTGCTCATTTGAATGCCTGCTACACCAAAATGTTCGAAATGTATTAACATATAATGTATTAACCATACTGTGATATAAATAGTTGAATTTGTAATAGAAAATGCTGTCTAATTCAGGGTGTTTTGTATTTTTGTATTTTATCAATTTTACCAGATATTTTTGATTATTATTTGTTATTTGTTAAAGTACTTTCTGGTATCTTCTAGAATTTATTTGTTTATTCCTACTAGTTTCGGCTTAATATTCTGTCATCATTACGGGTTTTTGTTTTTGTAGTTTGCGTAAGTATCGTGAATTTGGCAAAAAGTAATTGATGGCTTTTGATATGAATTTCGAATTTACAAAATCGTTGTTTCATAATTTTCCTACATAACACGAATTTAGGAAAAAAATAGTTGATAGCTTTTGATGTTATTTTTGAATATACAATATCTTTGTTTTCGTAGTTTGGGTGCGTTTTGTGTAGTTGGTGCTGTTGACATGCATTTTATATTTACAAATCTAAATAAACAGTTTAAGGCTTTTGATGTGAATTTCTATTATAAAAAATGTTTGTTTTTGTAGTTATGTATTTGTAGTTATATATTATGTAAATATTAGTTATATATTTATGTATACGTATATTTCATGAACTTGAGAACAAAAAGTTGTGCTTAGGATGTGATTTTAAAATTCACAATATATTTATCGTTGCAGTTTGAGTAAGTTTATTGAATTTGGGAAGAGTAAATGATGGCTTTTTATGTGAATTTTTAATTTGCAAAATGTTTGTTTTTGTAATTTTGCTCATTTGAATGCCTGCTACACCAAAATGTTCGAAATGTATTAACATATAATGTATTAACCATACTGTGATATAAATAGTTGAATTTGTAATAGAAAATGCTATCTAATACAGGGTGTTTTGTATTTTTGTTGGTATTTTATCAATTTTACCAGATATTTTTGATTATTATTTGTTATTTGTTGAAGTACTTTCTGGTATCTTCTAGTATGTATTTATTTTTCCCTATTAGTTTCGGCTTAATATTCTGCCACCATCACGGGTTTTTGTTTTTGTAGTTTGCGGAAGTATCATGAATTTGGCAAAGAGTAATTGATGGATTTTGATATGATTTCGAATTTACAAAATCGTTGTTTCATAATTTTCCTACGTAACACGAATTTAGGAAAAAATCAGTTGATAGTTTTTGATGTTATTTTTGAATATACAATATCTTTGTTTTCGTAGTTTGGGTGCGTTTTATATAGTTGGTGCTGTTGACATGAATTTTGTATTTACAAATCTAAACAAAATAGTTTAGGGCTTTTGATGTGAATTTCTATTATACAAAATGTTTGTTTTTGTAGTTATGTATTATGTAAATATTAGATATATATTTATGTATACGTATATTTCATGAACTTGAGAACAAAAAGTTGTCCTTAGGATGTGATTTTAAAATTCACAATATATTTATCGTTGCAGTTTGAGTAAGTTTATTGAATTTGGGAAGAGTAAATGATGGCTTTTGATGTGAATTTTTAATTTGCAAAATGTCTGTTTTTGTAATTTTGCTCATTTGAATGCCTGCTACACCAAAATGTTCGAAATGTATTAACATATAATGTATTAACCATTCTGTGATATAAATAGTTGAATTTGTAATAGAAAATGCTATCTGATACAGGGTATTTTGTATTTTTGTTGGTATTTTATCAATTTTACCAGATATTTTTTTATTATTATTTGTTATTTGTTAAAGTACTTTCTGGTATCTTCTAGTATTTATTTATTTTTCCCTTCTAGTTTCGGCTTAATATTCTGCCATCACGGGTTTTTGTTTTTGTAGTTTGCGTAAGTATCATGAATTTGGCAAAAAGTAATTGATAGCTTTTGATATGAATTTCGAATTTACAAAATCGTTGTTTCATAATTTTCCTACGTAACACGAATTTTGAAAAATCAGTTGATTGTTTTTGATGTTATTTTTGAATATACAATATCTTTGTTTTCGTAGTTTGGGTGCGTTTTGTGCAGTTGGTGCTGTTGACATGAATTTTGTAATTACAAATCTAAACAAAATAGTTTTAGGCTTTTGATGTAAATTTCTATTATACAAAATGTTTGTTTTTGTAGTTTGCGAATATTTCATGAAGTTGAGAAGAAAAGTTGTTCTTAGGATGTGATTTTAAAATTCACAATATCTTTATCTTTGCAGTTTGAGTAAGTTTATTGAATTTGGGAAGAGTAAATGATGACTTTTGTGTAAATTTTTAATTTGAAAAATCTTTGTTTTTGTAGCTTACGTATATTTCATGAACTTGAGAAGAAACAGTTGATTGATTATGATATGATTTTTAAATTCACAATATATTTATTTTTGTATTTTAGTTGGTATTTTATCAATTTTACCAGATATTTTTGATTATTATTTGTTATTTGTTAAAGTACTTTCTGGTATCTTTTAGTATTTATTTATTTTTCCCTACTGGTTTCGGCTTAATACTCTGCCATCATCACGTGTATCATGAATTTGGCAAAGATTAATTGATGGCTTTTGATATGAATTTCGAATTTACAAAATCGATGTTTCATAATTTTCCCACGTAACACGAATTTAGGAAAAAACAGTTGATTGTTTTTGATGTTATTTTTGAATATACAATATCTTTGCTTTGATTGATTATGATATGATTTTTAAATTCACAATATCTTAATTTTTGTATTTTAGTTGGTATTTTATCAATTTTACCAGATATTTTTTGATTATTATTTGTTATTGGTTAAAGTACTTTCTGGTATCTTCTAATATTTATTTATTTTTCCCTACTAGTTTTGGCTTAATATTCTGCCATCATCACGGGTTTTTGTTTTTGTAGTTTGCGTAAGTATCATGAATTTGGCAGAAAGTAATTGATGGCTTTTGATATGAATTTCGATTTTACAAAATCGTTGTTTCATAATTTTCCTACGTGACACGAATTTAGAAAAAAATCAGTTGATTGTTTTTGATGTTATTTTTGAATATACAATATCTTTGTTTTCGTAGTTTGGGTGCGTTTTGTGTAGTTGGTGCTGTTGGCATGAATTTTGTATTTACAAATCTAAACAAAATAGTTTAAGGCTTTTGATGTGAATTTCTATTATACAAAATGGTTGTTTTTGTAGTTTACGCATATTTCATGAACTTGAGAAGAAAAAGTTGTTAAAAGTTAAAAGTTAAAATTCACAATATATTTATCTTTGCAGTTTAAGTAAGTCTATTGAATTTGGGAAGAGTAAATGATGGCTTTTGATGTGAATTTTTAATTTGCAAAATGTTTGTTTTTGTAATTTCGCTAATTTCAATGCCTGCTACACAAAATGTTCGAAATGTATTAACAAGTTTTTTTCAGAATAAAAACATTAGAAACCATACTGTGATATAAATAGTTGAATTTATAATAGAAAATGCTATCTAATACAGGGTGTACATTTTTTACAGGCCATATAAAAAAATATAGTTGATGATAGTTCCTTCGAAACGAAACGTTGTACTGTAAATTTGCAAACGCTGTCTTGTAGACCTAGAAATGTGGCAATGAGAAAGTGCCTTTAGTTTTCTTATACCTTTTACAATAACTTCAGAAAAAAGATAACGGATTTTGTCGAATATCTCTGGAAGTAGGCGGAAATTTCTGGTTTTCTTAAAAGAATATTTGTGACCACTAAATTGCGCAACTTTTTGTAATTTCGCCATCTTTGTACTTTTACGGTTTCCGAGATCCCCATGCTGTTGATCCTTATCTTGGACACCCTGTAGATAGTCCTTTGTCCTACAAAACAAAAAACGCTTACAAAAGTATCGTTATTTATAATTCATAGATAATTATATAGGTAAATAAATAGATAAACTTCTGAAATAAAATGTAATCATATAAGTGCAAAAATCTTTGCACACTCTGGTAGCTTTAGGACTGGTCTTGCAGTCTCCGATTAACTTTGATCTATGGTCATTTTTTTGGCATGGCATTATTTGTTACATTGGTAGTAATTGAAACTTAGCTTTGATCAATGTTGATAGGAGAGTGTATGACTGCATCTTAGTGTGATAAAATGGAAATACTTGGCCATAGATTTACGAATCGCAAAGCTATAACCAGTAATAAACGAAAACTAATGACTGAATCGATATTCAATGAAACCTGAAACGATTTGTCATTATGCCTCAATAAATCACCAAAACAGAGATTTCATGACCAGATCGTTTAAGACATCGTCACGCTTCCTCGTCGAACTTTTCCAGAGAAAAATATCCTTCGAAAGAGGAATAGTGTGCGCACTTGGCAATCGAGCAGGCGCCGACTACAAACTTGCGCAAAGTCCCCCACGAAATGCACGAGCTATTTAAAACCAAAACCCCGGCGTCCGTGTCAATACCAGACGAGACCTTGCAACGTACAGTGAGAGGTGCACGCGCAGCTGCAACTCGTAGACCAGCAGACCCAGCAGACGCAGGTTCGAATCCAGCTTTACACAGTGAACGTGGTGTGCGTTTAATTCTTGTGCGACCAGAAGAAAAAGAGCGAAATATGGAAGGCAACAAGCGCAACATCCCCATCAAGATGGGCGACTTCAGCATCATCGACACCGAATTCAGCAACATCAGGGAGCGCTTCGACGCCGAGATGCGGAAGATGGAGGAGGAGATGAGCAAGTTCCGGTCGGAGCTCATGAACAGGGAGTCGCAGAACTTCTTCAGGACCTCCACCAGGTGAGGCCTAATTTTGGATTGTTGCGGAATTTCGCCACTGGCAACCAGCTATTTTTAGGGAGCGCGTCTTGGATGTCATCAATCACTTATCTGTTGCCCACTAATTACGAGCGCGTGATATGCTAATTAATTAGCGACATGCTCGTTATACATGTTTACACATGTGATGAAAGGCAATTTCACCGTTACAAAAAATTGATACTATTTTAACAGAATTTACTATGTACAGAGCGCTCAGCAAAGTATTATCAACTTTTACCAAATAGAACTATTTGGAAAAGTTGATACCACTTTCTTGAGTGCTCTGTATCTAATGCAAATTGCAGAATTGAAAAAGCTAATATTTTTGCAACAGAAATATAAACTTTGTAACCTTCAGTTACCATACAAATTCAAAGCTAATACTAGATTAACAGAATTTCCTATGTACAGAGCGCTCAACAAAGTAGTGTCAACTTTTACGCTGGATACTAACAGATGATACTTTCATTGGAACTATTTAGAAAAGTTGATACCACTTTCTTGAGTGCTCTGTATCTAATGAAAAATGCTGTGTCACCTTTTACACTGGGTACTAATAGATGATACTTTTGTTGGAACTATTTGGAAACGTTGATACCACTTTCTTGAGTGCTCTGTATCTAATGAAAAATGCTGAATTGAAAAAGCTAATATTTTTGCAACAGAAATATAAACTTTGGAAACCTTAGATACCATACAAATTTAAAGCACCAGAACATTAAATTTATAGATTTTCCAGCCTTTTTCTGAAATTTTCATCACGTAGCAGAACAACTACGTGTATTAAACTCGAATCTAAGTATTTGCACTGCAAAGAACTCTTAGATAAAGAAAGTTTACATGCTTCAAAATATTCATAGACTGGGAATGTGCAAAGGATTTCCAGCTATTGTAGGAAATGCTACAAATATTCATCTGTGACCAGAGGTCAATTAAATATGAAAGTTAATATTCTTTAAAATATTCGTAGAAAGCATACGCAGACATAAAATATCATGTAATTCTTCTATAAACTGATTGATATTCTCTTGAATTTTGCATTAAATTTATTAAATTGATACTTTTTATGGTTTCTTGGATTGATTCAGAATTTGCCTGTATACTTATTTAAATTATTGTGTACATGAATTTATATATGTAATTCTTGTGCATTTTCATTCAGTCATAATATTTTTCAAATAATAATAATAATAATAATAGTAGTAATATTGAAAATTATTCTTGAAATGTCAAAAGTTTTCAAATATTTTCCTGCAATTTGATATAAAACGCTTTATGCACCAGTCTCAGTTAAAACAATTCATTTTCACTATTGTGAAACCATAAATTGTAAAGTTCTTTGAATTGATTAATTAATTTCTTTGAATAAAATTATTAATTATTTTTCTTCAAGTTCAACAATAAAAGAATATTACAAATCTTGTATCAATTTAGAATTGTTATTCACATATCATGTGCATCCTTTATATTCGTCAAAATTTCAAAATTACTCACAACATTCTTCAAAAATTCAAAATTATTCTTGAAACTTCAAAAATATTCTTAATTTTCTTGCCAACCAATTAGAATAGAAAAATACCAATACCAAATCTTACCAATAGAAAAAAATATTCATCTGCGGCCAAAGTTCAAATAAATATGAAAATTAATAATCTTCAAAATATTCGTAGAATGCATACGCAGACATAGAATATCATTAAACACTATAAACTGATTGAAATTCTTTGAATTTTGTATAAAATTCAATAAATTTATACATTTTATGGTTTCTTGGATCGATTAAGAATGTGCATGAATACTTATTTAAATTATTGTGTACATGGATTTATCAATGTAATTTTTGTGCATTTTCATTCAATCATATTGAATAAAATTCAATAAATTTATACATTTTATGGTTTCTTGGATCGATTAAGAATGTGCATTATTACTTATTTAAATTATTGTGTACATGGATTTATCAATGTAATTTTGGGCATTTTCATTCAGTCATAATATTCTTCAAATATTCAAAATTATTCTTGAAACGTCCAAAATTTTCAAATATTTTCCTGCAATTTGATGTAAAACGCTTTATGCGCCTGTCTCAGGTAAAACAAGTTATATTCACTAGTGTGAAACCATAAATTGTAAAGTTCTTTGAATTAATTAATTAATTTCTTTGAATAAAATTATTAATCATTTTTCTACAAGTTCAACAATAAAAGACAATTACACAAATCTTGTATCACTTTAGAATTTTTATGCACATGTCATGTGTATACTTCATATTCTTCAAAATTATTCACAACATTCTTCAAAAATTCAAAATTATTCTTGAAACTTGAAAAATATTCATAATTTTCTTGCCAACCAATTAGAAATTGCATATATTCATGTATCAATTGAGATTTTTTATGCATGTTATAATATTCTTCAAAAAATCAAAATTGTTCTTGTATCTTCAAAATATTCATAATTTTCTTGCAAGTTCACCATTAAAAAAACACATATGTTCTCGTATCAATTGAGAATTTTTATGTATATGTCATAATATTTTTCAAATATTCAAAATTGTTCCTAAAACTTAAAACAAAATTTCTTCCTTTTAACATTTTCTTGAACCAAATATACATTTCCATGATTCACCTGATATTCACAGATTTTTTTGGACTATTTTTTTAACAATCTCCAATTGCCATAATATATCTAGTAAAGATTTATTGATATTTTGAATTGATAACGAAACGTACAAATATTTTATTATTAATTATCGATGTATATATTGATCATGAAGTAAACGCCATCACAATTCAAAATATTTTACTATTGTATTTATTGAATATATAATCGAATCTCAAACATAATTATTTTTTGTATTGGAGTTAACACGTATCAATTATACTAATCGTATAATTTCGAATTTTCCATCTCGATTCTCAAAAATATCGAAGAAAAAAATTCAAAATTATTCTTGAATCTTCAAAAATATTCATAATTTTCTTGTAAGTTCACCATTAGAAAAAAACGCATATGTTCTCGTATCAATTGAGAATTTTTATGTATATGTCATAATATTCTTCAAATAATCAAAATTGTTCTGAAAACTGTGAAACAAAATTTCTTCCTTTCAACAGGTCCTTGAACCAAACATTAATTTCCATGATTCACCTGATATTCACAGATTTGTTGGACTATTTTTTTAATAATCTTAAATTCTCATAATATATCTAGTAAAGATTCATTGATATTTTGAATTGATAACGAAAAGTACAAATATTTTATTATTGATTATCGAAGTATATATTGATCACGAAGTAAACACCACCAAAACACAAAATATTTTATTGAATTTATTGAATATGTAACCGAATCCCAAACACAATAGTTTTTTTTGTATTGGAGTTAACACGTATTTATTATATTAATCGTATAATTTCGATTTTTCAATCTCGATTCTCAAAAATATCGACGAAAAAAATTCAAAATTATTCTTGAATCTTCAAATATATTCATAATTTTCTTGCAAGTTCACCATTAGAAAAAAATGCATATATTCTCGTATCAATTGAGAATTGTTATGTATATGTCATAATATTCTTTAAATATTCAAAATTGTTTTTAAAACTTTGAAACAAAATTTCTTCCTTTTAACATTTTCTTAAACCAAACATAAATGTCCATGATTCACCTGATATTCACAGTTTTTTTGGACTATTTTTTTAACAATCTTCAATTGTCATAATATATCTAGTAAAGATTCATTGATATTTTGAATTGATAACGTACAATTTTTTTATTATTGATTATCGAAGTATATATTGATCATGAAGTAAACGCCACCACAATTCAAAATATTTTATTATTGTATTAATTGAATATATAATCGAATCTCAAACATAATAATTTTCTGTATTGGAGTTAACACGTATCTATTACATTAATCGAATTTCGATTTTTCCATCTCGATTATCAAAAAAAATGATTATTTCGAAATTCTTTCTATAACAATTGGCATAAAACTATGATTAGCTCCACAAATTTCAGAACATTGACCAAAGAATATTCAAATTATTGCAATAATCGATTATATAATCAATAAATTCATTCTGCAAATACCTGATTTAATACATTTCTAAAACCCCTGGCTAATGCATTTTTGTGTTTGTGCCAGTACAAAAAACACTTATATAATTACACAGAAAACGACGGTATAGATAAAAGCAATGGCATGTTAAATGTGTTCTTTTTGGGGCATTGAATTGCTTCGACCTCCTCTGCGTTCACGAACATTTTGTCTACTCACGGAAGTTCATACCGCCAAATCGACGTAATTAAATGCGTTTTATGTGGGAAATCTTCCGGCACCGATTGGAATGTCTGCCTGTCGTTTTCCGGTGACTGGCCCAATACAGAAGCTCGCTCTTCATTGTTAAATATACTGTGGGAATCCAACCATAGAACGCTCTTTAATATTATAATATTTAATAGCACAGGGAAATGACTGGAATTTTATCAGACCAATTTTGTTGATGCATTTCATTTGATATTTTCATGTTGTTGATGCATTTCATTTGATAATAATAAATAATAAATCCTTTATTAGACGTTATAGTACGTGAGGTCACAAAATATAAGTGTATAGAAAGTGGTAGCAAGACTAATTATTACAGATTATAATTTCCTTAAAAAAATCTTCAACTGAATAAAATGATTTTGATTTTAAATATGAAATAAAAGTTTTTTTTAAATGAACATCATTTAGGTGTATCCATTCATCTGGTAGGTGGTTTAGTATTTTTAGCCCTATCGATGTCGAGTCGGTGGCGTGTAGTCTTCTCTACATTTATAGATATTTTCATAGAAACCAAAAGTTTATCAACAAATGTGGGTATAAAGCTACGTTCACACCGAAAGTAAAACATAGGAGCATTGTATTTATGTTGATTGTTGATGGAACTTGTTTCTGAATGTTTGAAAGTATCTTCTGAACATCAAGTAATTTCCAGAAACATTCAGAAATAAGTTTCAGGAACAAGTAACATATGCACAAGGTTCCTATGTGTTTATGTTGATTGTTCCTGGAACATGTTTCTGAATGTTTCTGAAACTTTCTTCTGAACATAAAAAAAAATCCAGAAATATTCAGAAACAAGTTTCAGGAACAAGCAACATATGCTCAATGTTCCTATGTGTTTATGTTGATTGTTCCTAAAACTTGTTTCTAAATATTTCTGAAAGTTTCCTTTAAACATCAAGACACTTCCAGAAACATTCAGAAACAAGTTTCAGGAACAAGCAACATATGCACAATGTCCCTATGTGTTTATGTTGATTGTTCCTGGAACTTGTTTGTGAATGTTTCTGAAAGTTTCTTCTGAACATCAAGAAATTTCCAGAAACATTCAGAAACAAGTTTCAGGAACAAGCAACATATGCACAATGTTCCTATGTGTTTATGTTGATTGTTCCTGGAACTTGTTTCTGAATGTTTCTGAAAGTTTCTTCTGAACATCAAGAAACTTTCGGAAACTTTCAGGAACAAGCAAGATATGCACAATGTTCCTATGTATTTATGTTGATTGTTGCTGGAACTAGTTTCTGAATGTTTCTGAAAGTTTCCTTTACACATCAATAAACTTCCGAAAACATTTAGAAACAAGTTTCAGGTACAATCAACATATGCACAATGTTCCTATGTCTTGCTTTTGGTGTGAACCATGGGACCATGACCATACAATTTTAGTCGATACTATATCAATTTTCATGCAAGTAAAGTACTCATATTTTTTTATGTAATAACAATCAATCAATTAATCAATCAAAAATCAGTAATATTCAATTTTGTATAGAATTATAGTACGCATTATATTTTTTACGGAATTTTAGCCCTGCGGTGACTAACTTCTTGTAATTTAGTGATTCATGCTGCAACTATTTTTAAACCTGCGCTCATTCATAACAAAAGCCATACCATATTTTCAGTATAAAAAAATCTAATTACCATTCTATTGTAAAAACTTAATCGTTTCTTTGTAATAAATGATTCCTTTTTTGTTGAAATAAATGTGCAGAACTGATGTATCAATGCAACAATATATTACACACGAAACCATAAATTTTGCACACTCCCGTTTGGCTGACTTTGTAATTGTTACGAATCAAATTCGAACAGCACATGCCTGGAAATTGGACACGCAACCAGCTTTGTTCTTCGGATCGGTCGTTAAATCGCGCTATGGTAACAAGCGAATGGCTCGTTTGTTTTTTCATGAGACACGGCAAGAAATGTGTTAAGCGAAGTATGCAGAACAAATACGTTTTTTTACGGTGCAATTAAATTTTTATCGAGGTTTCGTGTGCAGCAATGTTCCACGAATAACGTTTATCTGCGCACTGCCGTGTGTAAATAATGTAGAATAATTAGATTTTTAAGACGTGCTTAACACCAGTTAGTTGGAACATTTCATTCCTCCAAGTTTTAACATACATAAAATCTAATCGTTATTTTAAATCTGTTTAAATCGTAGTAATTATACATCTACTTACTTATTTTACTTACTTACTTCTACATTTTAATCTAATCTAGTCTAATTAAGGATAATACCAACCAAAATTTAAAAAAAAACTATAGAAATTTCTAAATTTTACATTAATTTTGATTTGAGATGAGGAATTGAAAGAATAATAAGGAATATGCTGTTGTTTGTATCGTCAATAAGAAAATGAATCATTCTTACAAGACCCTTCGCTTGCACTGTAAGTTTTTAGATTAGATTAGATTCCCTTTATATTGCCAGACGATAGTTACTTGCATTGTATACTTGTGGTTTCGGTATTTCGTAGAAATTAATAATATGTAATAGAATCCAATCAAATTACAAAATAACTATTTGAGATGGAAGAGTCTAAATAAAATTTTAGATTCTCCTTTCCAAATCAAAATCATATTCTCCGTCCAGAAACCAAATATAGAAACCAATTATTGAAACGTCTAAATTTCTTTAAAACCAATGTTTGAAAATGCCTTACAGATTCCAAAAGAATTTTGAAATATCCTTAATTCCTCATCTCAAAACAGTATTACAAGTTGGTACTTACGATTTATTTATAACTCCGAATACACAATTTATGTTCGGTATTTCGTAGAAATTAATAATATGTAATAGAATCCAATGAAATTACAAAATAACTATTTAAGATGGAAGAGTCGAAATAAAATCTGAGATTCTCCTTTCCAAATCAAAATCATATTCTCCGTCCAGAAACCAAATATAGAAACCAATCATTGAAACGTCTAAATTTCTTTGAAACCAATGCTTGAAAATGCCTTACAGATTCCACAAGAATTTTGAAATGTCCTAAATTCCACATCTCAAAACAGTATTACAAGTTGATACTTAGCATTTATTTATAACTCCGAGTGCACAATTTATTTGATCCTTCTTCTTCTTCCTCTCCTTCTTGTTATACTTCTCATTCTTCTTCTCCTTCTCATTATTCTTCTCCTTCTCATTCTTCTTCTCCTTCTCAGTCTTCTTCTTCTCCTTCTCAGTCTTCTTCTTCTCCTTCTCATTCTGCTTCTTCTCCTGTTTCTTCTTCTTCTTCTTCTTCTCCTTCTCATTATTCTTCTTCTCCACAAGAATTTTGTAATGTCCTAAATTCCATATCTTAAAACAGTAGTACAAGTTGATACTTAGGATTTATTTATAACTCCTAATACACAATTTATTTGATCCTTCTTCTTCTCCTTCTCATTCTTCGTCTTCTTCTCCTGCTTCTTCTCCTCCTCCTCCTCCTCCTTCTCCTCCTTGTTCCTCTCCTTCATCTTCGTCTTCTTCTCCTTCTTCGTCTTCTTCTCCTTCTTCTTCTCCTCCTCCTCCTTCTCCTCCTCCTCCTTCTCCTCCTCTTGCTCCTCCTCCTCCTTCTCCTCCTCGTTCCTCTCCTCCTTCTTCGTCTTATTATTCTTATTCTTATTCTTCGTTTTGTTCTTCTCGATCCAACGATCGAGAAGATCGTCCAAGGACATAATGTGGTAGCACCATGATCCCAGTGAGTTTATCGTTTGTCTGTATGATTCTCTGTCCAGGACTTTATGGATACTATAATTCAGGCATTAACCAATTATTTTGATTAAACTATTAAAATTACTCATTTAAAAATAAATTCTGCACTATTCATTTAACATTTATGACAGCACATTATCAAATAGTAGTGAGTTAACACCCTGAACTAAATTAATAGCCCATATATTCCGTATATGCATAAATACTAGCTATAATATTAAAGTTATATATCAAGGCAGCTACAAACATAATAGCCCATAAAGTTTCATAATGAACTTCACGGAATTAACAGCTTCTAAACTGAAAATACTTCTCGCCATAATAAAATCCATTAATTCGCAGTACGACACGTCGCTCATTAATTATTCAAACATTTAAATTGAACCATTGTGTTTGACGCAAACGCATCCTTTTAAGGAAGCCCATTCATTCTCTCGACTATGCAAATGAGCACTTGTCCACGTTGCGATTATTAAGGCATCGTATGTGCTTAGCTTCATAAGAATGGCTGCAGAAATAATGAACAAATATTGGCTCGTTATTCTTGTTCGGAATCAAGATGGGCTTCCTACTTCTAGTATGCGTTCCCACAGCAATCAATTGTATATGCAAATTTGCTTGAGAACGTCAACAGGTGATTGCTGTAAAACAATAATACTCTTAAAAATGTGCGCAGATATGCTCAAGAAATTTTATAAATCCTAAGTTTCTGAAGATCTTTTGATTAATTTGTTTATATCGAAATCCAATTTTAGTCACAGTAAGTACTTTATCAAAAAGATTTTCTGAAGATCTTTTGTTTGACTTTTTGTAGATTATCTAAAGATTGTTTGATTGACTTCTTTCTGACGAAATTTTGTTCAGTGTCCAAAAATATTTATATAAAACTTTGTCAAATTTTTATGAGAATTAGTTTTAGGTGTACTGTACACGAATCTAATATTAAATTTGTAAAACATACATTTTCAGAAATTTCAGGAATAGCTAACCCATACTTGTCAATGCAGAGAGATAAGTGTATGATTTTCTCTCTTATTTAATACTGAAACTTTGTCAAATTTTCAGGAGAATTAGTTTCAGGTGTACTGTACACGAATCTAATATCAACTTTGCAAATAATAAATTTTCAGAAATTTCAGTAATACCTAACCTATACTTGTCAATGCAGAGAGATAAGTGTTTGATTTTCTCTCTTATTTAATACTGAAACTTTGTCAAATTTTCAGGAGAATTAGTTTCGGGTGTACTGTACACGAATCTAATATCAAATTTGCAAATCATAAATTTTCAGAAATTTCAGTAATAGTTAACCCATACTTTTCAATGCAGAAAGTTAAGTGTTTGATTTTCTCCCTTATTTAATACTGAAACTTTGTCAAAGTCTCAGGAGTGTTAGTTTCAGGTATACTGTATACGACTCTAGTATCAAATTTTCAAATCATAAAGAGCTTTTGTTTGAAATTATCTGAAGATTTGTTTATTGACTTCTTATCTAACGCAATTTTGTTGTATCTGTGAAGTACTTCAACGATAGTAGTTTGAAAATGTTTGTTTGACTTTTTGTAAATTTTCTTTCGTATGACTTTTTTGACACAATTCTAGGAAATTCTCAAGTTTCCAGGAAGTACTCTATCGTTAGTAGTTGTAGATTATCTGATGATCTTTTGTAAGACGTTTTCTAACACAATTCTGTTCAGTGTCTAGGAACTACTTTACCAGTAGTAGATGTTGATTAGCTATCAACATCTACTATTGTACAACTTTTTTATAACTACCTAACTTTCCTATGTCTATGAAATAGTACAATGTGATGATTTACATTTAAATACGGATACGGAATTACTAATTCGGTGTGTCATGGTACGGTCAACATAATTCCATCAGATTATTGAAAATTCGACAATCTAGGATTAATCATCCTTGAAAACAGAAGTGAACATATAGTGTGTTGGAGAGTATTGTCATCTTCGGGTCTTATTAACTCTTCTAGGCGCTCTCCTAATTACAATCACTATAAGGACCGAGCTTATACCGTTCAAACTTTAGTAGTTAAGCAACAAGAGTTCTAGACCACCCCCAGCAGTAATTATTCTACTGTAATTACTCGCGGTGATTAGACCGCCGATTAAAACCGCCGATTAAAACCTTACAAAATTACTGCTGGGGGTGGTCTAGAACTCTTGTTGCTTAACTACTAAAGTTTTAAACGGTTAATCGCAATTTCTGCGGGGGGTGGTCTAGAACTCTTGTTGCCTAACTACTAACTTAAGCTGTCTAGATTAATCTATTTACACATTTATTTGATTGTATGCTTAGAAGATACCTCACAAGCATCCCAGTAATGCCATCCACGCAACACCGTTTATAGTAAAATTGCATATGCATTTGCATTTACTGCAGCATCAATTTTCATGCATTAGAAACGTAACTATCAAACAATTCTCTGGGAGACGAATTCCATCCTGGTGACTGCTCATTCCATTATGTCTTTGTATGCTCTCTTGCATGTCCGGTAATTGTTTTGTTTTCCCGTCGCAAATAAAGAGCGCGTTCCAATGAGAGGCGATTAGTCACTCCTTCCTTCTCCCATTTCATCGCTGCGCAGCTCCTTAATGAGATTGCCTCTCCGCTGTTTGCCTAGAAAGCCTTGGGTCCGCGTAATCCTATACTGGATAAACCGCCATAACCCACTTCCTGGCTTGTACTGACCAGATACGAGTGGAAAAATCAATACCCACCACCATAGCAACGGCACAAACAAGAAACGAGAATACTAAACACAGCAGAGGGAAAGCACGTCTGGGTTAGCTAGTTTATAGTTTAGGCTCTGACTTTTAATCCACTTGGGGCTCAATGGCTTAAAGCTCCGACAGCCTCTGAATTTTGAGTGCTATTTTTGAAAATTGAAGGTTTTATGAATACAATTATCAAAAGGTTTGAAGCAAATAATTGGCAAAAGTCTTTTAATATTCTTAAGATCATGTTAATGAACCAAATATTTTTTTAAATGCAATGCTGTAAGATTTTTTTGTAGAAATGTTGAAAATATTTGTTGAGTTTTGTTCTTGAAAATTGAAGCAAAAAAATTGAACGAACATTAAGTATTTTTCAAAATTGAAGATGAGAAACTTAAAGAAGTTGAAGATTTTTTTCAATCAATACAATCTTATTTGGTTCTCTTTGAAGGTCTGCTTCTGTTGTGTAGGCAGTTGCAAGTATTGAATTCCTTTAGGTTTAAAGATTATTTTGGGCAAACATCCAAACTTTTAATCTTGAACTAAACTTGAGGAGCAATGTATTTTGAACAAACACCACAAACAAATTTGTGAATACAAAGCAATTTTTATATGATTTTTCAGTCGTAATGTATGCTGTTGGATTAAAAAAAAAGTTGTATAAAACAATACAAGTTTATTTGATTTTTTTGGAATATTAGCCTATGATTTTGGTAAAAGGCAATGCAACAAAGTATTTTCTATAGTTTCTGTCAAGATTCTACTAATTTAATATGAGAAAAACAGTGATTTCCAATATGTAAGATTTTGGTAATGAGACCAAAAGTAACTTGACATTCTTCTGCAGCTATTTTGAACTTTCTGTTCCAGTAAGACATTTTCGACTATAATCTATTATATTTCAGAATTTTCTATACATATTTGATCATAATTCAGTCAGTTTTGTGAAGATAGAACATTAAATTAGATTAAGTTTAAAGTTTGTCCATAAATTGCCAATGATTTTGATGGAAGGCAATGCAACAAAGTCTTTGCTATAGTTTCTGTCAAAATTCTACAAATTTAATATGAGAAAAACATAATTTCCAATATATAAGATTTTGGTAATGAGACCAAAAGTAACTTGAAATTCTTGTGCAGCGATTTTGAACTTACTGTTCCAGTGAGACATTTTCGACTATAATCTATTATATTTCAGAATTTTCTATACATATTTAATCATAATTCAGTCATTTTTGTGAAGATCGAACATTAAATTTTATTGAGTTCTAGATTTTGCCCATAAATTGTCTATGATTTTGATGGCAAGCCATGCAACAAAGTCTTTGCTATAGTTTCTGTCAAGATTCTACAAATTTAATATGGGAAAAACATAATTTCCAATATGTAAGATTTTGGTAATGAGACCAAAAGTCATTTGAAATTCTTCTGCAGCTATTTCGAACTTTCTGTTCCAGTAAGACATTTTCGACTGTAATCTATTATATTTCAGAATTTTCTATACATATTTGATCATAATTGAGTCAGTTTTGTGAAGATAGAACATTAAATTTTATTAAGTTTAAGGTTTTGTTAATAAACTGCCCATGATTTTGATGGAAGGTAATGCAACAAAGTCTTTGCTAAAGTTTCTGACAAAATTCTACAAATTTAATATGAGAAAAGGAGTGATTTCCAATATGTAAGATTTTGGTAATGAGACCAAAAGTAACTTGAAATTCTTCTGCAGCTATTATGAACTTTCTGTTCCAGTGAGACATTTTCGACTATAATCTATTAGATTTCAGAATTTTCTATACATATTTGATCATAATTCAGTCAGTTTTGTGAAGATAGAATATTAAATTTTATTAAATTTCAGGTTTTTTCCATAAATTGCCTATGATTTTGATGGAAGGCAATGCAACAAAGTCTTTGCTATAGTTTCTATCAAGATTCTAGAAATTTAATATGAGAAAAGGAGTGATTTCCCATATGTAAGATTTTGGTAATCAGACCAAAAGTAACTTGAAATTCTTCTGCAGCTATTTTGAACTTTCTGTTCCTGTAAGACATTTTCGACTATAATCTATTATATTTCAGAATTTTCTATACATATTTGATCATAATTCAGTAAGTTTTGTGAAAATAGAATATTAAATTTTATTAAGTTTAAGGTTTTGTTCATAAATTGCCTATGATTTTGATGGAAGGCAATGCAACAAAGTCTTTGCTATAGTTTCTGTTGAGATTCTACAAATTTAATATGAGAAAAGGAGTGATTTCCAATATGTAAGATTTTGGTAATGAGACCAAAAGTAACTTGAAATTCTGCTGCAGCTGGTTTGAACGTTATGTTCCAGTAAGACATTTTCGACAATAATTTATTATATTTCCGATTTTTATATACATATTTGATCCTAATTCCGTCATTTTTGTGAGGACAGAACATTAAATTTTATTAAGTTTTAAGGTTTTAACCATAAATTGCATGTTATATATTTAAGGTTGTTATATTTAGTACTTACTGGTAGAAAATTTATTTTTATTTTGTTTTATGGTTTACTTGTTATATTTCGCCTGACTTGTTTCGGTTATATACAACCATCATCAGAGGTATGTATTCAATGTTCATTTTTGTTTTATTTAGACATATATCAAATTTAAAATTTCATTTCAAATGAATTCAAGATGTATGAACATTGAATACATGCCTCTGATGATGGTTGTATATAACCGAAACTAGTTCAGGCGAAATAAAATAAATAAATCATAAAATAAAATAAAAATAAATTTTCTACCAGTAAGTACTAAATATAACAACCTTAAATTAAATTTTATATTGTCTTATATGTTTTTGGAACATTTTGGAAATCTATTTACACTAGTATTGATTCATTTTTAGCTACTAAAGATTATTCAGTAAAAAAACGTACTACTTCCTAAATTTGTCATTGCTTTTGCAATGGGTTTCGACCAATTAATTGGTCATCATCAAGCAAATGTCTCTAAAACTAAAAACTATACCTGGTCTAAAGATTATGATGATCAGAGAAAATGTTGAGCTCTTAATTATGATCCCATGCAAATTTGCTGCAATAAAAATAATAATTCTGATAGTAATAATGTAATATTGCTACAAGTACGTGTAAATGCGAGTAAATTGTGTAATTGTAAGTTTTTTAGAAATAAAATTACTGACACATAAATTGTAATACTCATCAGTGCAAATTACGGTTTAAAAACAATTATAGTGATTAATCCAAACATTATGATTGCATAAATTATAGCACTTATTTCTCAGAAATCAATAGCCAATTTTTTTTTGTTCAAAGTTTAGGTTGAGGTATATTTATAACTATTTCCTCCACGATTTTCATGTAACTATTATTTATACATTGTGTAATTGTAAGATTATTAGAAATCAAATTAGTGACATATAAATTGTAATGATCTCATCAGTGCAAATTTCTGTTAAAAAACAATTATAGTGATTAATCCAAACGTTATGATTGCATAATTACATCACTAATTTTTCAGAAATCAATAGCCAATTTTTTTTGTTCAAAGTTTAGGTTGAGGTATATTGGTAACTATTTCCTCCACGATTTTCATGTAACTATTATTTATACATTGTGTAATTGAAAGATTATTAGAAATCAAATTAGTGACACATAAATTGTAATAATCTCATTAGTGCAAATTTCTGTTTAAAAACAATTATTGTGATTAATGCAAACATTATGATTGCATAAATTACGTCACTTATTTCTCAGAAATCAATAGCCAATTTTTTTTTTGTTCAAAGTTTAGGTTAACTTATTATATTAATATCATTTACAACGATTCCCTCCACGATTTCCATGTAACTATTATTATACATTCTCTCTACAGTGCGTGCAACAGGAGCCACAAGGGCATGAGAAGTAATTTGATCGTCTCACGTTACTGAGAACCTCACGCGAATGTGAGGTGACTTTGAATAATAAATAAGAAAAAATGCAGACGAAATCGATACAATTTACACGATAATCATCGCAGACAGCTAGTGGGGTGTTTGCACTTTCTACGTTAAATAATAAATCCAAGGTAAACCGATGGAATTACATACGTATATATGGTTTAGAAATTCTTGGGAGTGTAGAGTTTCAGGCGAGAGAAGTACAATTTTTATGATTTTAACATGCCTGTGTTGATGCTGCGAGTAATCAATAGTGGTCGGTTCCATTCTCCCAATCGTCAATAGAATGTAATTCAATTTATTCAATAAAATTCAATTTCTATTCAATTTATTCAATAAAATTCAATTTCTATTCAATTTATTCAATTAAATTCAATTTCTATTCAATTTCTCCTCGAAAATATCGTGGGCTTACAAGAAAAATTGGCAAAGTCAAGAAAGACAGTTTCGAGATAAATGCATTTGAAAATTCAATGCATTTCGATAAATCTAGTTTTCGATATTTAATGTTTTTACAAAATTTTGAGAGTGAACCATGATGCAACACAATAATTTTCCTGTTAAATATAAATCTTAATAATAATCATGCATACTACTGGGGCTATACGTGGGCTTACAAGAAATAGTGGGAAAGTCAAAACAGACAGTTTCGAGATTTGCATTTGAGCATTTGAAAATTCAATGCATTTAGATAAATCCAATTTTCGATATTTAATGTTTTTGCAAAATTTTGAGATAGAACCATGATGCAACACGATAATTTTCCTGTTAAATATAAATCTTAATAATAATCATGCATACTACTGGGTCTATACGTGGGCTTACAAGAAATAGTGGCAAAGTCAAAATAGACAGTTTCGAGATTTGCATTTGAGCATTTGAAAATTCAATGCATTTTGATAAATCTAGTTTTCGATATTTAATGTTTTTGCAAAATTTTGAGAGTAAACCATGATGCAACACAATAATTTTCCTATTAAATATAAATCTTAATAATAATCATGCATACTACTGGGTCTATACGTGGGCTTACAAGAAATAGTGGCAAAGTCAAAAAAGACAGTTTCCAGATTTGCATTTGAACATTTGAAAATTCAATGCATTTTGATAATTCTAGTTTTCGATATTTAATGTTTTTGCAAAGTTTTGAAAGTGAACCCATGATACAACATACAATAATTTTCCTGTTAAATATAAATCTTAATAATAATAATGCCTGCTACTTCACCACCTATGGTTGAGGAGCTGTAATGATCTTGTATGGTACCTGGTCATATGGTGGAGAAGCTGTAATGAACTTGTACCTGGTCATTTCAACAAATTTTTGCCAAATTTTGACTCACTTTTTCTTTTATGCCCACGATATGTTCCTTAACATTTTCCCAAGTAATTGTTCATGATAAGACCAATGCTCACAGCTATCTAAATATCAGACACTCAATGAACATTTATGGTACCTGGTCATTTCAATAATTTATTGCCAAATTTTGACTCATTTTTTCTTGTATGCCCACGACATGTCCCTTAACTTTTCCCAAGACATTGTTCATGATAAGACCAATGCTCACAGCTATCGAAATATGAGACACCCAATGAACTTTTGTGGTACCTGGTCATTTCAACTAATTTTTGACAAATTTTGACCTCGTCATTTTTTCATTCATGTCCACGATAATCACGATATGTTTCTTAACATTTTCCCAAGAAATTGTTCGTGATAAGACCAATGCTCACAGCTATCGAAATATGAGACACTCGATGAACTTTTATGGTACCTGGTCATTTCAACTGTTTTTTGCCAAATTTTGACCCGTTAATTTTTTTCTTTTATGCCCACGATATGTTCCTTATCTTTTTCCCAAGACATTTTTCATGACAAAACCAATGCTCACAGTGATCGAAATACGAGACCATTCAATGTTTTCTCAATATTTTTCCAAAATCTAAATACTCATTGAATTTAAGACCAAATATCTAGTGTCGTTTGATATTCTCACATAGCAAAGTTCACATTCAAGACAAATCTCAAAGACAAATTTCATGTATACGTTTAGTCCTGATCATTTTAAAATAGCTGTATCTGTGATTTGGCAGTAACAAAACGCAGAAACTTAACAACTACGAAATCGAGATTTTCTGTATAGAAATCGGTACTTATGTCACAAAAACAGTTATATCCTGGCCTGGCCACCTGAAATTCCTGAAATTCTTTCTTAAGCAGCTCAAAATAACTTGTGCCTGTTTGGCTAATGGTAGCAATTTCAATAAATATTTGTGCACCATCTACCTTGATTTTGAGATTTTATTGTTTCACACGCAATCTCCTAATATTGTTTTTTTTATGCTAAGATCATTAGTGCTCAGAACTTCATTCACTGCAGACCATATAAAATAGATGTATCTGTATCTCCTGATTTGGCAGTAACAAAACACAGAAACTTGACCACTACGAAATCAAGATTTTCTGTATAGAAATCTGTACTTATCTCACAAAAACAGTTATATCCCTTTGGTCCTGGCCACCTGAAATTCCTGAAATTATTTCTTAACGAGCTCAAAATAACTTGTGCCCATTTGGCTAAAGGTAGCAATTTCAATTAATATTTGTGCACCATCTACCTGTATTATGAGATTTAATTGTTTCACACGCAATCTCCTAATATTGCTTGTTTTATGGTAAGATCATTAGTTATCAGAACTGCATTAACTGCAGAACACATAAATTAGCTGTATCTGTATCTCCTGATTTGGCTGTAAAAAAACACATAATCTTAACTACTACGAAATCAAGATTTTCTGTGTAAAAATCGGTACTTATCTCACAAAAACAGATATATCCTGGCCTGGCCACCTGAAATTCCTGAAATTCTTTCTTAAGCAGCTCAAAATATCTTGTGCCTGTTTGGCTAATGGTGGCAATTTTAATTAATATTTGTTCACAATCTACCTGGATTATGAGATTTAGTTTTTCACACAAAATCTCCTAATATTGCTTGCTATGCTAAGATAATGCTAAGAAGTTATGCTAAGAAGAATATGCTACGATTATTACTGATTAGAACTTCATTCACTGCAGACCACATCCTACGTAAATCTGCCTACGTGGCGTAACTCGGCTCTGAAAGATTCTAAATAAATACACGACATGAATATGCATAGCTTGCACACTCATTATGCATGGCGAGTACATTATCTGATCCATGGACGATCCTCGTGCCGTCCTATTTCTGTTCATGAAGACAATCCGAAGCATCTGTCGTAGCTGAGGAAGTGCATTTGCACCAGGTGCGTGCGACAGAATAATTTGTAGTTAATTGAGCATGGAGAGCGACAGCTTAGTTGTTCGAGGTGATCTATAGCAGCATGAAAGTTTTTTATTCGTAGAACCGTGGCTAATTTTTTAAGATTCGTCAGATTTCTAACTTTTATAATACTCTATTCCAATATTTCTAATAGTTCTATTATATGCAGCTTGAAGAATCGTAGCTAATTTCTAAAGATTCTATCGGATCAAATGAACATACAATTGGTTTTAAAATTAGTATTAATTACAATTATTTTTGGTTTACTGTAAAAAATGTATATGGAACTACTTCTAAGTTTTTAAGCTACTTATTTTGTAACTTCTTTTGTAAATCTACAATAGTCGCGTTCGATTCCGAAATCCATTTGAAAGTGTTTGTTAGCTGATAATACATATATCACAACTCATGTTAAAAGCAACATCGCTGCAATAGCCATATGTATGAGTTTCCAACTTATTTTGTAAATCAACAATAGTCGCGTTCGGTTTCGAAATCCATTTGAAAGTGTTTGTTAGCTGATAATACATATATCACAACTCATGTTAAAAGCAACATCGCTGCAATACCCAAATGTATGAGTTTCCAACTTATTTTGTAAATCAACAATAGTCGCGTTCGGTTTCGAAATCCATTTGAAAGTGTTTGTTAGCTGATAATACATATAGCACAACTCATGTTAAAAGCAACATTGCTGCAATACCCAAATGTATAATTAGGTGATGATTAACGTTATCGTGCTCAGCTTTTTATCAAATGCTAGCCATATCGGTGCTTGTGGCACTGTAATTGGAAATTACTGCAAACGTGTTTTGCTAAAGATAAACAATCCATATCATCCCAGAATAACCTTCTAGGACCGAAGTGGACTTCCTGGAATCCGCATGCATTGTTTCTTCTTTGCTCTGAAGAGTTGGTTTGCATTTGTCGTAAAATAAACGCAAAACCTGAAGTATCTCATGGTTCAGCGAAGCATGTGTTACTAGGTGTCTCCAGATTATCAATGTTTGATAATCACTCTTGTAGTATAGCAAAACTTATTTCAATGCAGCAAATTATGCCATTATAGTCTACCACGAGATAAATGTAGTGTTGGAGATATCTTCTCACAACAACATATTAATCACCAGGCACTGAACGTTGCAAACTACCAGTTTTATTAGGTCATTACAACAATTCAAATCGACTCCTCACCTTGACACCTGTGCATGGTAATCCTCATATCTATGCAAATTTATTTACATTTCCCTGCTGAACGTGTTTGCATTTAACGGACGTTTTTGCCTCTCGTAAACGTTGCTGACTTTTTTGATGTACAAAAAGGCGTGCGAACTTTCACAATTTGGGCGACACAATCTCACACCGTGCGGTCAGAAAACGCGCTCTGTGTGTGTGTCCATTTATAGACTGCATACGTAATATGGGTGATGTAATGTCCAGAAATAGAAAGGTCGGCAGGCACGAAGCAGGCTCTTGGGCGACAAGCGTCTCTCCATCGGCCCGAAGAATGCAGGAAAAGACATTGCAGAATTCGCTCACGCAGCCTTTTAAGGCAGCCCACAACATCGGGCGCCTCGTGTCCAGTTTTCAGCTCGCGTTTCAGCCCCAGTGCGTCTCGACGTCTCGTATCATACAATCCCTGCCTTGTTTCGACCTAACTCACCTGAAGATTAAACCCAAAACGCGAATTTTGCACCAATTATGTGTAAAACTAGGTTTTTTGGACGCAATGTGCGGATATTCCGGTGTAATTGGGGCAATTCCGTTCCGCAATTGCAGACTACTGGCCTAAGGATTAAAGACTATGACTCATGAGGTCAGGCAGATAATCGGGGGCGATTAGTGAGAATTCGCACAATACGAGATGGAACGTGGGCTGGCATGCAAATTGAGTAAACGCTTTATTCTAGAACATCCTGTGTTGCATGGGCCCAGAATAGAAATAACTCGGCTATTGAACCTTCCCTTGAACCACACTGCAGAATAAACCCATTAATCAATAAATTGCAAAATTTGGTAATGAAACTAAAAATGGCAAACGAGATTTGAACTCCCTCTTGAACTACAGGAGCCATGAATCAATAAAGAAATTGGCTCGTGATGAGCCCAGACAATTGCTGGCAACTTAAATCAAACAAAGCAAATCTAAAACTGCATTGCAGAATCAGTCACTAATCAATAAATTACAGGATTATGTAATGAATTAAAAATGAGAACTCAATAAACAGAAAATTAGACAGATAATTACAAGGGCTGGGACATCTAATCAGGAAAGAAGACAACAACCAAACCAAGAAGTTATGGGAAACAAAGATAACAGGAAAGAGAAGAGTCGAAAGACGAAAAAAGAAATGGGACAAAAATATTGGAAACATATTAGATAAGAGGGGGATAACCAATGCACAAGAGAAGGAAATAGCAAGGAACAAGAAACGGTGGAACCAAATGATAAAAGAAAATACATGAAGAAAAGACACCACTTCGACACCCGAAAGGATAAAAGAAGAAAGATTATAATAATAAAAATGCTAAATGATACCAACTGGCCCTTGAACTACAACAGCAGAAAAAATAACGAACGAATAAGAAAATGGGCCATGGTGAGGCCAATCAATTGCTGCTGGTACCTTACATCAATCAAAATATCTACATTTTTGGCTGTTATGAAACTGTTTGCTATTTTACATAGGCATTATTAAGATACTGATTCAAAATATACATTATCTTTGTACCATCATACCGTAAATGAGATCATAAGCTTCCCACATTTTAAAATTAGAAAGATTCTGATAATCAATTTCTAGATGAATTAAAGTTTTGAATTCTCTATTGAATGTCGATTGAAGTTTTGTCTACTTAACAAAATGCCAATCAAATTAGTTCTATATAAAACCAATTTATATGTCAAAATATATATTATCTTTTCACCATCAAACCTTAAATAAGATCTTAAGCTTCCCACATTTTGCAATTGAAAAGCTGGAAATTCTGATAATCAATTTCTAGATGCACTTAAGTTTTGAATTCTTTACTGAATGTCGTTTAAAGTTTTATGTACTTCACAAATTGCCAATCATATTAGTTCTACATGAAACCAGTTTACATGCCAAAATATACATTCTCTTTGCACCATTAAACCTAAAATGAGATCTTAAGTTTCCCACATTTTAAAATTGGAAAGCTGGAAATTCTGATAATCAATTTCTAGATGCACTTAAGTTTTGAATTCTCTATTGAATGTCGTTTGAAGTTTTATCTACTTAACAAAATGCCAATCAAATTAGTTCTATATGAAACCAATTTATATGCCAAAATATACAATCTCTTTACACCATCAAACCTTAAATGAGATCTTAAGCTTCCACATTTTAAAATTGGAAGTTTGAAGTTTCGCCTACTTAACAAAATGCCAATGAAATTAGTTCTTAATGAAACCAGTTTACATGCCAAAATATACATTTACTTTGCACCATCAAACCTTAAATAAGATCTTAAGCTTCCCACATTTTGCAATTGAAAAGCTGGAAATTCTGATAATAAATTTTTAGATGCACTTAAGTTTTGAATTCTCTATTGAATGTCGTTTGAAGTTTTATCTACTTAACAAAATGCCAATCAAATTAGTTCTATATGAAACCAATTTATATGCCAAAATATACATACTCTTTGCACCATTAAACCTAAAATGAAATCTTAAGCTTCCCACATTTTAAAATTGGAAAGCTGGAAATTCTGATAATCAATTTCTGCACTTAAGTTTTGAATTCTCTATTGAATGTCGTTTGAAGTTTTATCTACTTAACAAAATGCCAATCAAATTAGTTTTACCTGAAACCAGTTTGCATGCCAAAATATACATTCTCTTTGCACAATTAAACCTGAAATGAGATCTTAAGCTTCCCACATTTTAAAACTGGAAAGCTGGAAATTCTGATAATCAATTTCTAGACGCACTTAGATTTTGAATTCTCTATTGAATGTCGTTTGAAGTTTTGTCTACTTAACAAAATGCCAATCAAATTAGTTCAAACCAATTTACATGCCAAAATATACATTCTCTTTGCACCATCAAACCTTAAATGAGATCGTAAGCTTCCCACATTTTAGGAAAGCTGGAAATTCTAACAATCAATTTCTAGATGCACTTAAGTTTTGAGTTCTCTACTGAATGTCGTTTAAAGTTTTATCTACTTCACAAAATGCCTATCAAATTTATTCTACATGAAACCAGTTTACATGCCAAAATATACAATATCTTTGCACCAACAAACCTTAAATGAGATCTTAAGCTTCCCACATTTTAAAATTGGAAAGCTGGAAATTCTGATAATCAATTTCTAGATGCACTTAAGTTTTGAATTCTTTACTGAATGTCGTTTGAAGTTTTATCTACTTCACAAAATGCCAATCAAATTAGTTCTACATGAAACCAGTTTACATGCCAAAATATACATTCTCTTTGCACCATTAAACCTAAAATGAAATCTTAAGCTTCCCACATTTTAAAATTGGAAAGCTGGAAATTCTGATATCAATTTTTAGATGCACTTAAGTTTTGAATTCTCTATTGAATGTCGTTTGAAGTTTTATCTACTTAACAAAATGCCAATCAAATTAGTGCTATATGAAACCAATTTATATGCCAAAATATACAATCTCTTTGCACCATCAAACCTTAAATGAGATCTTAAACTTCCACATTTTAAAATTGGAAAGCTGGAAATTCTGATAATCAATTTCTAGATGCACTTAAGTTTTGAATTATCTATTGAATGTCGTTTGAAGTTTTGTCTACTTAACAAAATGCCAATCAAATTAGTTCTACATGAAACCAGTTAACATGCCAAAATATACATTCTCTTTGCACCATTAAACCTAAAATGAGATCTTAAGTCTCCCACATTTTAAAATTGGAAAGCTGGAAAATCTGATAATCAATTTCTAGATGCACTTAAGTTTTGAATTATTTACTGAATGTCGTTTGAAGTTTTATCTACTTCACAAAATGCCAATCAAATTAGTTCTACATGAAACCAGTTTACATGCCAAAATATACATTCTCTTTGCACCATCAAACCTTAAATGAGATCTGAAGCTTCCCACATTTTAAAATTGGAAAGCTGGAAACTGATAATCAATTTCTAGATGCACTTCAGTTTTGAATTCTCTATTGAATATCGTTTGAAGTTTTAACTACTTCACGAATTGCTAATCAAATGCAAATTAGCTCTTTATGAGACCAGTTTACATTCCAGGAATATAACTTAAATGACGTCCTATATAAATAAAAAGAACATAGAACATACATTAATACATCGTCTCGCTTCAGATGTGTTTAGATTTCGTCTTAATTTATAAACGTACTTTTTGTTTTACAAAATACTTGGTCCATTCGAGAATAATAACTTCGCAGAAGTATAATATGCTTGAGAAATAAAGTTTTTAATTCTCTATTGAATGTCGTTTGAAGTTTTAATTGCTTAACGAAATGCTAATCAAATTAGCTCTTTATGAGACCAGTTTACATGCCAGGAATACAACTTAAATGACGTCCTACATAAATAAATAGAACATACATAAATGCATCGTCTTGCTTCAGATGTGTATAGATTGTGTCTAAATTTATCAACGTACTTTTTGTTTTGCAAAATACTTGGTCCATTCGAGAATAATAACTTCTCAGAAGTATAATATGCTTGAGAAATAAAGTTTTGAATTCTCTATTGAATGCCGTTTGAAGTTTTGACTACTTCACGAAATGCTAATTAAATTAACTTTTTATGAAACTAGTTTACATGCCAGTAATATAACTTAAATGACGTCCTATATAAATAAATAGAACATAGAACGTACAGAAATACATCGTCTCGCTTCAGATGTGTTTAGATTTCGTCTTAATTTATAAACGTACTTTTTGTTTTACAAAATACTTGGTCCATTCGAGAATAATAACTTCGCAGAAGTATAATATGCTTGAGAAATAAAGGATATTATTAAAAATATCTCAAGGCGAGGAAGTTATGAAACGCACTTGTACAATCTGCAACATTTGTTTTTATAATGTTTGAATAGAAATAATATTATTCTTGTTATAATAACAATTATTTTAATATCTCTAATAATTTATCTCGTTATCATCATCATTTGTCATGCATTTTTTGCGTCCACTGCTGGACATAGCCCTCTTCTAAAGACATGCATAATTTTCGGTTCTGTGCCACGTTTATCTCTAATAATTATCTCTTATCAAATCCGTTACTGTCACTTAATATAGCAACAATACCGTTCATCGGACTCGAACCAAAGACATTTGAGCTATCAGATCCACCAATTTGTAGCTTTTCGCAATATTCTGAAGTATTATATGAAAATTGCAAGTAAAAGACCAGCAATCTACGCTATAGATATACCAAATCAATATCAAACCAATATCAAATCAATTTTAAAATATACCAATAATCAATATCTCAATAAATCAATATTCATTTAATTCAAAATATGAATTAAATTCATTCAAATATCAATATAAATCAATATTAAAAATATCATTTAGAATATTTTACTTTTTATAATCGATATTTGAAGTAAATAATTCTAGTTCTGTTCTTTTTATATACTGCTTTGTCGCTCACTTGTGCGACGTAATTGAATTAATTATATCATTGGGGGAATACCACATGTTCATGGGTACAAATCCGATAAATCGTGTTTAGCTTAATTAATCGCTGACAGGCATGTAACATGTTTTTATCATCTGCGTAAGTGATTCAGTTAATCACTTTAATTTTGTTGATGTCTCAATGTTGCGTTTTAAAGTAATTAAAATATTAATTCATTAATATTAAACCAGGCAACCAAATATACACGTAACTTAAAAATCCATTATGCGACGCGAGTGGATAATAGCTGAACTACGAGCTTCGAAAAATATCCGTGTGATGCTGGGTGTACTTTGTATGCATATTTCGAAAAAAATATTTATATTCATTTTTAATCTATAAATGCAAAGCATTTTGTACAGATTGGCATACATAAATATATTAATACATAAATTTGAGCATATTCCTAAATTTTTTGTGGTTACTTACAGCTTATTTAATTATTGATTCAAGTAATTGGCTTTGAGTTGTAAATATGAATAAAAGGTTTTTCGATTGTATCATTGTATAATAATATCCATAACTATTTTGTAGCTGTTTATATGCTATTTTATATTCACCATTTTCTGTTTTACTTTTAATTGTAGTCGTGTAAACTCACTTTGGATATTTGAATATCCATACATAAGCAAATGTTAGAAAATAAATTTTAACTGCAGCAAAAATTAACAGAATACGTGAGCAACTAATGAATTATTTACTAATTACATTATATTACAAAATTTACTCATTCATAACTAAAACATTAATATTGCTACAATAACAGCCTAACGTATTTTTTAACTTTGCATGTCTTACGAATTTGAGTCTTTATCCGGAGGGAACCAGACAAAATCTAGCACTAGTAGCAGCAGGTTGGTATTAAATCGCTCTCCTTCAGTACTGGGGCACGTCAACAAAAATGTCAATAAAATTTTCCACGCTGCCACTTTACATCTATGAATCACTGTGCATTTAATTGGTGCTGAAAATATGTGACTCACAGAAAAATTGCATGTACTTTTAAGCTTTGCTTTGCTAGATTACTACCTCCTAATTCATCATTCTTGATGTCATCATTCTTGTTATACACATCATTCTAGTAAATTTAAATGTTTACTGGCTTCTTTGATTGCTTTACAAGATTGCATGTTAAGCTTCTCCATCCATTTTGTCTCTTATTCTATAAAAATATTTCGACTGCCCTAATTTGTACCCAATAATGCAACCCAGTACCGATTGTTACATATAGCATAATAACATTGTAAATAGGGCACTGGAAAAATATATGGAATAAACATTTATTACTTTTAGCTACATAATTAATTACTTAGCGATTTAAGGTATCCTCACAGATATTAAATGAGCATTAAAGAGGTAATTTCTAATCGTCTTATAGATATTTCTATTAGGCAGATAACTTATTCACATTTTAAATGTAAATGAAAATAACAACTCTTTGTGACATTAATTTTATTGAAGATGAGATTTATAGTTATTTTTATTGTGCAAATATTTTCGTTTTGTTTATTAATTAAACTAATTTATTTTGACTTCAATAAATTCGAGACTAATTTATTTTGACTTCAATAAATTCGGTACTCTGTCACTAACATTCATTGTGCCGACCTTCTCACACCTTTACATTTATCACTCTGGCTCTGCAAGTTGATCAATTTCCAAGCTCGTTACTAGTGCTACAATTGCAAATCTATATAGTTTAAATTAGAAGTTATTATTTCATGCAGCAATTAGAAAATTTATGTTTTCATTGCTAGTAGTTGCAACCAATACTAAAGTTCTGTATCACTTTCAGCACAACACAATCATCGCAGGCACACAACACAGCTGGTGATATAGTGTGTCCACGTCCCAGCAGCGATGCTAAAACATGGTTGGATGAGTTCAACTCCCCACTGATCCAAGAAGATGCAGGAAGCAACAAATGCCTTAAGCTGAGATTCGACGTGAGCCAGTACACACCAGAAGAAATTGTCGTAAAAACTGTAGACAACAAATTATTGGTAAATATATGTGAATTAACCCGTGAAACCCATGATCATCTGCCATTTTATGGCACAATGATAATATTGTGCCATAAAGTGACAATGTTATGCCATTTTGTCTTGTTAACGAAACAAATATGCTGTTTTGACTTGAATAATATTTAAAATGAAATTGTTTAGTAAAACGCTAGTTCGATGATAAAAAAAAATGTATGAAATTCGTTTATAATGCAGTATTATAAACTAATTTCATAATATACTAGTATTTTGATATAAGTTTGGACATAACATCGTTGGAAGCGACAAATTGAAATAGTTTCATGAAGGTCTCAAATGACATATTTTTCATTAAGTATTGTTTTTTTAAATGTGCGTTATATTATTCCAGGTTCATGCTAAACACGAGGAAAAGACAGAGTCAAAGTCAGTATACAGAGAGTACAACAGAGAGTTCCTGTTGCCCAAAGGCACGAACCCAGAGTCCATCAAGAGCTCGTTGAGCAAAGACGGTGTCTTGACAGTGGAAGCACCGTTGCCAGCCATCACGGCCGGTGAAACCATGATTCCAATCCAGCACTGAGTGTCCCCGCACTTTCCATTCACACGAAACACCACATAAAACAACACACACATATGGCTTTATAGTTTTATTTTTGTTATGTTACATCTCTCTTTCTCCTTTATATGAGCGTAAGGTGTTCTTCCTGTCCTCTCAGCTATAATGTTTATTGTTAAGAGATAAATTATTTATTGGTATTAGTAATTTATGCGCCTAACAAGTGGACTTGGAAATCAGTAGTTCGCGGCGGCTATTTTGACATTATTTGAATTAAATTTTACGTTATTAGAATGTTATTTCGTCGCTATTACACAAATGTTCAACGTAAATAAATACATTTTTGTAACTTATTTATAAACAATAAAGATATTTTCAACACCTGTTCGTTTATTTGAAATATCCATAAACATCTTCGTGTCATGAATGTGAAGCAAATTAAAAGGTACTCAAGAAGTAATATAAATGCACAGGTATTCGTTTATATTAAAAATAAAAAAATACATATTATTGAGCGCAATTCAGCTCCGAATCTTGTAATACACACCATAACTTGCAAGTGCACAAAACGAAACCCATTTTAAAATCTTGACGCAAATATTTCTCTTTTGTGGAATAATTAAGTCGACTGCCTTGTTTTCAGAATCCCACTGCAATAAATACAATTTATAGACAACGTTTCTCTTTAAAAGTTAGCCACTACCTTTTTGCTACGCTTCTTCAAACGCTTAAGCGTACTCTCAATGTTCTTCAGTTTGTCCTGGATCAGCGTGATTAATTCTACCATTTTCTGCTTATCTTTACATTCAGCCAAATTTATGTTTAAATACCTCACAGACGCTTGCATAGCGATCATTTGCCTCATGGCAGATGTCAGAGCACTTGCAATGTCTGCCGTGCTAAAATAAAAATACTGTAGGTATGTCGGTAGTTTTTTTTTTCGAACTCACGTATAAAATGCATTTTTAGGAACACTAGGAACAGACTTCTCTATGTAAGGATGCTTATGAAACCTAAAGAGCCCCCCAAGTATCCGATTCTGGATGTAGGGCCACTCTATATGCATGGTCTCTAGATCATTGATTGTCAGCGTGAGGAATTGGAAGAGATCGATATCAAACTTCGATATATTTTGTTGTAAGGATTCACATTTCATACCTTGAAGCATTAGATATATGTCTCGCAGAAAACGGGGCCTACAATAAATTTATAACATATATAACAATTTTTTTATATTAATTAATGTACAAACCTTTCACATTCTTCGTAAAAATTAAAATGAGAATATTCTGCCACAAAATTATCTTCCTGATTATCTGGATCGGGAAGGATGTCGACAATTTTCTGGAAGCCATTTTGCTTAGCGTAATCCAAAGGTGTACACCGACGTACATCCAACTTGTTGAAATCCAGTCCAGCGTCCAATAAAACCCTGACTACTTTGATGTTGTTATCGTTAACTGCCCAAAATAGAGCCTACAAATAAAACATGATTTAGTGTGAAAATGTGCAGTCACATCTTTCATTATTTTAGTGTTAATTGACCTAACGTCGCCAATATCATGGAACAATTGCAGGTTGAAGAGTTTATTATTTTGCAATCACAAATGATGTGTTTTTCGTCCATAGTATCGTTTCCTTTATTTGTTATTTAAACATCTTACCAGCAAATTATAAATATAATAATATAATTATATTATTTAATAATACATACCGTCCAACCTTGATTATCCTCATCATTCTTATCAGAATATGGCAGAAGTAAATTAACAGCGTCAACATTTCCAGCACTCGCAGCATACATAAGGCAGTTCATCCGCTTCCTGTTTTTTGCATGTACGTCTGCTTTGTACAAAAGCAATGTTTCGACTATTCTATAAGACTTTTCTAGTGGTGATGTCGACGAAGGACATCCGCACGCCGCCATGAGTGGTGTGTTCTGATCTAAAAGATTGCGACGGCGATAATCATTGCAATCAGTAAGTGTACAAAATTATATACCTCTGTGCTGATTAACATCAGCTCCGCGTTTTATCAACTCTATGGCTAATAAATCATTTCCGCATGATGAAGTTAATAACAGAGGGGTCCAGTTGTCTTTAAACTTGAAGTCAACTGCCATACCTGAAAACCAATATAGATGAGAAATGTGAAAGTTTGAATCATAATTTCAGGCCTAAAAATATTACGAAATTTCGTACTTTGACAGTGCGATTATGATGCTTTGTATTAATGAAAGGATAATTGTTCAGTATACAATATTTCCGGAATCTTTTAAATTATCATACGTCCATGAATAACCATTAAATATTTCAATGATCAGTAACATTCCACAGAGGTTTTTATAAAATCAAAATTACATCTGTGATAATAGAAGATCGATATATTAAATCCCAACAGAACAATCGGAAAATTGTCTTATAAACCATAATACAAACCTTGATCCAAATAACTTATAGTGTTTTCATAGTTTCCATATACTACAGCTTTGTAAAATTCCTCAACTTTTATGTTAAGCTTTTCCTCGTCAGTCAAAACTTTAACGTGGTTCACCTTAACGTTATCTTTCTGAAAATTCTGAAATCATAATTATTATGAGATCGGTTTATTCAAAGACATAATTAAAACAATATTAAATAAATTAGCGTAGTTTCATCTCAAATTTGTACATTGTTCGAAAAACCGATTTACCTTTGTGTAGTAATCGCAACCATCAAAATCGTCACTATCTTCTTCACTAGAATAACCACCTGGTCTCATCATATTGCAAATATTTGAATATTTTCGCAGGTTAATAGAAAATTTAACGATACTTTATTATTAGTTTGTTTGCATTTACATTGAAGCAATTTCGCAGGTTATGTACACAAAAATAATGTCAAATTTTTTAGAGACCCTATTAAAATATGTATCCCGTGCCACTGTTGTGTATATTAAGTTGCCTGATCAGAAATTGAAAAGCAAATGTGAACGTTTTGCTCACTTATTATTATTACTGTAAATTCAAGAGCAAGTCTTCATCGTTTAATTCAATAAATCAAACACAAAATTGTATTGAACATTGAAGTTTAGCAATTCAGATGTCAAATAACGTACACGTTACTGATAATGTATTTTTGATATGCAATACACCTGATTGTCTTATATCGCAGGCACATATTTGGTTGTCTATAAATTTTCAAAATTATTTTGAAGTATGTTAATAAATAAAAGATTTGTATAACAAAAAAACACTTTTAATCAATAGTACGTCATCAGATTAATTATTTACCACAATACATTTATTAACAGGGTGTTATGTGAAACATAAAGCTTTAAATAAATAATAAATCATATCAATAAGTTCAACATACCCAATTGTATTGATCGCACTGATAGGTAATTACAAATAAAAAAGATATTATCGCACTATTACTGTCTGTGTAGCCTTATTCATAAACACTCTAGGTCTGTACTAGCAACTTTAACTTGGATTCCAAGTATTGCACCCTGTGTATCAATTTATCTCTAGATTTATACTCGTAATAAGGTATATGTAGGATCTTGTAACCTCTGGCCTCCAGCAATCTTGTGGCAAATAAGTTCATCCCCGTTGGTTCCACACGTCCTCGACACATTTCATGATAATCCAGAATCATTATTGCGACTCTAAAATAAAGTCATACTTAATACTGCAATGTAATAGAAATTACCCTCAATGTTAATACTAATGGTTGATTCAGCTTCATGTTGTAAATCACATTTAAAAGTTCTTAAAACCGGCAATATAAAATTGAAGAATATGATTTCCATACTTCTCATAGCAATTTACGAGTAGTGCATACTATACTAACCTAAAGAGATCTGAAGATTCCTTGTAATCACTAATGGGCACAGGTGTGCACTTTTTGTCCAATACACATTCAGCATCTGAAAAATGTATACTGTAAAAGCACGTTTAAAACATGGACTGCATCATAATTACCTATGTAAAAACCCATTTCGGTATTTACACTCTCGTTAATGTATTTATCTGACTGCATCAGGCTCTTTAGCGACTCCAAGACCGCCAGTACAACTTCTTCTTTCTCTTTGGTTCGGGCTAAAGGAGTTTTCAAGACGATCGAGCCACTGTCCAGCTTCGGTCCATCGTAAGCCTTCAGTAGAAAGTCTGCAGCCGCATTTACATTCAGTAACTTTAGCTTGCAGGATGTGCTCATAGGATTTTCAACTAAAATTATTTACTAGTCATTTTAAAGAAAAATTTATAACATTTCGATCATCCTCTTTAAAAGTGTTATGTCATACAAGCAATAATAATAACAATACTGACGATAAAAGTGAGCCAATGACAATTGTGGAACAACACACACGGATCCAACAACTTTAGTAGTCAACGCAGCAAAAAAAAAACAGTAATTTGGATATAACACTGCAATGGTAACCGAAAATCATAGAGTGAATCTTGTTTCACTTACTCTCAATGTTCTTCATGAATGTCTCTGAAAGAACACTCGATATGTGTTCGGGTTTTGCAAGATTTAATAGCACCAAAGACCATACTAAATCTAGCCACACTGTCGGCTTGGTTACATCTGAATTGGACAGGTGAGGTATCAATCCATTGTAAAGTGCATTCGCATTCGATGGCTCAAAGTTTAGGACGGCTAGCGTTTGGAATAGAGCGAATATGTCCTGAGATCTGCAGATTTCATGATTTTTTAACATCCACGTGCAAAGTGCGTCCAACAGACCAACTGAAAATAAGAAAATTATAAACATAAGCGTGGAAAATTGAAAAAAAAAATTACTATAAAGATAACATTGTTATGTTGAAAACATCAGGCTTTTGTTTATAAAACACTGCAATCTTAAAATTAATTGACAATGTACTATTGTTAAATACCTTCATCTTTATAACGAAGGAGGCCCAAACTTGTGAATATTGATCCAATCACAGCGCTCTTCTTTAAACTGGTATTTAAGCTAGCAATGATATCATTGCCGACTCTTTCAAGCAGGTTTTCTTCGGGAAAGTTCAAAACTGTCATACTGTACAGTAAATCGGCTGACTGCTTTAAATCAAGCTTCTCAGTACATCGCGTTATGTTGTATGCCAGCGATCGCAACAACATTGTTGACCTACGTTTCTTCAAAGCCAAAGTTTGCATAACCTACAACAATTAAAGAATTAGTGACGATCAATAGCTACAGTTTACTTCATTTACAACGACATAGTGATTTACCAAGTTTAGAATAATACCTAAACGGCAACTATTATATATACCAGTACATCTCAAATTTGGCAGGATCAAGTCCAGAACAATGAAAAGTCATTTATACCTTAACCATTTGTGGTAGTGTAATGGTGGCCACCAATTTGGCAGCTTCATCATCTGCGGTAACATTCATTATCGTGGACAGATCCTCACTTCTGTTAACGGAGCCGACTCTGCTGGTTTTCGGGCTGAATGTGCCTTTCGTTAAAACTTTGCACAGCTTTATAAACCTGGGATCGGCCTCAAAGTCAGCTAATTTGACTTTTCCAGTAGCTGACCAATCGGCCAAGACAGAAACAACCTGTAAATTAAAAAATGAGTGAACCACATCACCTCACTTTTAGTTTTAAAAGAAAATTATTTATTGATTGTAGGAAAAAATGTGTAAATGCAAATTTACATCAACAGGGATGATTCAAATTGCCCACATAAAATTATGACGATTATGTTAGCCGGCAGCATGCCCTATCCGTGTATGTACTTACATTTATTCAATGGAGCCTTGTGCTAATGACAAAATAGTCATATGAATGCTCAATTCAGTAAATGGAAGTGCGCAATGGTTAGAAATAGGTGTCGGGTAAAAAATCCCTAATTTTTTGGCAGGTAATATTAATAATTTACTGTTAAAAACTATGTATGCATATTGGGTTGCCTATAGAATTCAACATTTAGAAAACCAAATATAAAAATTAATAATAAACAATCAGTTAATAGACAAATTCCAGTCTTTGCTGTTACCTTAAGAGCGTGCCTTCTTGAAACCCCCGTTCCACTTGATATCGACAATAAATCATCTATTGTCTGAGATTTCTCGATTCGGTTGTCTGTAAACGGTGTTTGAATATCTGAAGACGGAGTCTCAGCATTTAAAGAGGCGAAAGCAGCAGCCACTATATTATTGCTTCTTATGGGTTTGTTCGCTGGTGTACTCCTAACTGGTCTGGAAAGTTCTGCTTCGCCAGAAACATTGTCGACTGTGTTAACGGGCTTGAGCTCAATGGATGTTGGTGTTGCAGCAAAGCCATTAATTCTGCCAGGCGAAAATATGCCTAGGTTACCTTTAGAGCTTCTAATTATCGCTCTCGTGAAGTTAAACATGTTGATATTACTTAATCCTGGTAACCTAAAATTTACCGACTAAGGATTTTGGTGATTAAATAAGCAATTGGGCTCACTTGTTGTAGTGGATCAATTATTGTTGTACTCTTATGCTTTGGGGGTCACATTAACTTGCTATATAGCTAAAAATTTAATAAATAAAAGTACTATGACATAACCTTGATTAACCACGAAACCAGAGGAGCAAAGTTAGCTACAAGCTACAAGTCAAACTACAAGTCGTCACACCTATTTTTACAATTTTCTATGAATATATGGCATAAATTGCTTAATAGTGTTTAAACTACATATTTATTTAAATTGTGGAATCAATATAGCTGCTGATTTAAATTTCTAATTTTAATAAAACCACATTGCAACAACGGCAATCAAGTGGCAACAACGTTCAGAAACGTCACATGGCATAACCTAACCAAAAAAATACAAAAAGAAAGTAAATATGCATAGATTATTATGACAAGTTTTAAAGGTAAACCTGTATTACTTCCTCGTTCCTCGTAGACAGCACTACACGCTTCAAATGCCATTAGAAACGCCGTGATTATTTAGTGAAACATATTGTACGGTAAAACTCATTGCTAAAATGAGCTACGGGGCCAAGTTTGTCCTAGACGAACTCTGTGATATATTAGATTCCTATAGAGGGAGAGATAAGGTAATGAACTATAATTCCTTGACGCCTTTGAGTAATTATTTACTGCATTCTAGGTGCTACGAACATTATGTTACAGTACAAAACTCATAGGAGGCCTTGCCAAAAACGAAATCCTCGCCAAACGCATGCTGGCTTTCAGCTCGCAGATGTCCGGAACTCGGGCTGCATTGAGGTTGTTGGATGATTTACCTATGCTCAAATATAATTTGGATTATGGCTTAGGTAGTGAAGTAAGTTGGAGGTTTTAAAGATACTGTTTATTTTCTATGCAATTTTTGTATAGAAAAAACCTTGAATTTAAACAATTTGATAAGTATCACCTGATTATGTCTTTATCAGTAATGCAGATGCAATGCACTTAAAATGAATGGTTTATTAAATATAAATATCAAAATAAATTTGCGGTATTAGGAAACATAATTGGATGTTACAAATAGTTCAAATGCCCAAATATTTGCCATAAAATAGTTAAATAGTTATCAATATTAGTTCACTCATACTTGTTATTATTTTAGGAGCCAGATAAGCTCATGTCTTCTCTGGGAGTAGTAACCAATATTATTGACCAAATATATTACCCCGTGGAGAAAATGAGTTGGTTGTTGGAACATAAACTAATAAATGGAAATAACGGATCCACTTGGGACACTGCAAGTTCCGTGTTTTGGGTGGCATCTATATATCTTACGTTAATGAAGTATTTTTAATAACACCAATTTAGTAAGCTTAATTAAATTCTGCAATTTTGCAGGAATATGCGTTACATATCGGTACTTCAGAGACATAAGAAATGTGTGGCCAAAAGTGGAAGGTATTTGCTTTAAGTACAATTTTCCATGACAAGTCTGATGCATATATTTGTTTTAGTGACACGATAGAGAAGCTACTGGCAAGGCAGCGGTTTGAAGTGTTGACCTGTGTTAGATTAACATTAGACTTAATACATGCTGTGAATACATTGCCAAAGGGTTACATGTGGGGTGACAAATTAAATAATTGGCAAGTTGGTTTAATTGCTACAGTTTCGTCTGTTATGGGAATGTATCAATTGTTTGCGAAACGAAACATGTCATGATTATATTACAACAGTATCTATTAGTTGATTTTTAAATATTTTATGGAGTTGGTCTAATTTTAACCGGTAAATTTTAATAAAAGATGCATGTTTGGATTTACCATTTACTATTCTATCGTGCTGTGTAAACCTATTCAAAAGGTAGGTATTGCACGCCCCCACCCACTTGCGATAAAATACCAGGCAACCAAATGTACACATTCGCTGACTTTGATTTTGCAAACTGTACATTTGGTTGCCAGGATTAAGCGATCATTTAATCGTGCTATATATCAATATCTCCACATTATTTTTGACTAAATATAATGCTTTACGTATTTAAAAATGTGCCCCTTAATCCCCAGGCAATCAGTTTGTCAAATTCATCTCTGTTTAAACCATATATAAAAAGTTCCCCAGTTCTGCGCTGCCGTCGCCAACCGCTTAAATATATCGAAGATATAGGCAGTCATGTATACACATAGGAATGGTTTTGGTTACCTGTTTTTTTATAATTTTATTATGTATTAATACCATATTTATTGTTTAGATATTTGTTAGAAATAAAGTACTTCAATTAAAGCAGTAAATTTTAATAATTCTACTTACTAGATTGGAGTGTAGTATCAGTTATGTGAGAAACAGTTTAAGAATCGCAAAATTCCACTGAATGAGGCCTTTAAGCATTTCTAGTTTTTGCGTGGGAGAGAATTTAATAAGCCATATTTCTTTTCTTATACAATTTATTTCTCAATTACTAAAGATCGCACAGCAATGCGATTTACATTTTTGGATTGAGCATTCACTAGTCTATCGTTTCCAGAAAATAAATTGACTGCTTTTCTGTTACTTTGAGTGCAAGTTTTTATACGGTTTTTATTTATTATCTCAAAAACTAAGGACCTCACAGCATTGCGGTTTGCATTTTTGGATTCAGCATTTACCACTCTATCGTGCTGTGCACTCAGTTTGAATCCAGATTTTTCAATGATTTCGTTAAAAGTTCCAAGGGGTTAACCTTATGGAATCTTCGTGAAAAAAATAGATTTAAAAATTTCCCAGGGCAATCGATAGAGGGTCATTATGTAAGACTTTTCCCAAAACAGTTCCATGCATATGCTTCCAGTTTTTGCGTGGGAGGGAATTTAATATGCCATATTTCATTTACTTTATAATTTTTATCTGAATAACTAGAGATCGCACAGCAATGCGATTTACATATTTGGATTCAGCATTCACTAGTCTATCGTTTCCAATATAAACATTGACTGCATTCATGTAAGTTTGTGTGGAAGTTTTCATACGGTTTTTATTTTATTTCTCGATAACTAAAGACCTCACAGCAATGCAGTTTGCACTTTTGGATTCAGCATTCACTTCTCTATCATACTGCCCACTCACTGAACCCACTCAGTGTAAATAGAAATTTTCCAACTATATTCTGTAATTTTCGGATTTCGTACCAGGAACACAGAAGTTGCATGAGATCGTTTATTCGTTTTTAATTATTTTCTCGATAAGTAAGCATCGCACAGCAATGGGGTTTGCATTTTTGGATTCAGCATTTACCATTCTATCGTGCTGTGCACTCAGTTTGAATAAAAAAATTTCAACGATTTCATGAAAAGTTCCAAGGGGTTAGTTAACCTCATGGAATTCTCGTGAAAAAAATGGATTTGAAAAATTGCTAGGGTAATCGATAGAGGGTCATTATGTAAGACTTTTCCCAAAACAGTTCCATGCATATCCTTCTAGTTTTTGTGTGGGAGGGAATTTAATATTCCATATTTTATTTCTTTTATAATTTTTATCTCAATAATTAGAGAACGCACAGCATTGCAATGTTCATATTTGGATTCAGCATTCACTAGTCTATCGTTTCCAACATAAAAATTGACTGCATTCCTGTAAGTTTGTGTATATGTTTCATTCGCTTTTTATGTTTTTCTTGATAACTAAGGACCTCACAGCATCTCTCAACACTAGCGTATAAATATTTAAAAAAATTATTGCAGACATTGAATGATATGTTAGTATTAAATGCATGTAATATTGTTACTGTCTCATGCACGTTTCTTAAGATACTTTATTTTTGTGAAATGTAATTATATTTCGGCTACTTCAAATATTCTCTGACGTGACTCATATTTAAATTATTATCTCAAAGACTGTCGTATCAATATTAACGTAATATATCAAAAATGGTAAGTAATATATAGGTAATAGACATGTGAATTTCTGTTAATATCCAATGCGCGCTTAATAAGACATATATTTTTGGGTCGTGATGCGATGTTAAATGCCATATCAAATATTTAAATTATGATTTCTCCATGTTTGGCGTATGAATATAAACACATATTATTTCTGACATTGTTAGTAACGAGTATGTGTAATTTAATTAACATTTAATGTAGGATTCCTCTGATAATAATTTATTTGTGCTTTCATGTAATGTTATGAGCGACTTCAAGCAGTCTCCACATCACCTCATACTTCAACATATATTAGTAAAGAGCTAGCTTTTCAATATGGATTAATTTTTCAACAGATATTAAGTAGTATATTGGTACTAAAGTAGTAGGTAAGTGGTAAGTACTAATTGGTAGGTGTTTAATTAAGTTATGCAACTAGTGAGAGTATACTTGCTTGCCTACATATCTAGCGGAAGGCGATGCCAGCGCAGAAACCGGTGAACTTTATACCTATGATTTAAATTGTGATATTTGGAAAAACCGAGCACATGGGTAATATGGGGCACGTTTTTAATTACGTCTAGTATAATTTCTTTCCAAAAATAATGTACAGATATTGATTTACAAGCAATTAAAAGTGCGCTCAAAATCTAGGCAACTTAATGTACATTTTGGTCGAGTTTTATTGTGATTTTTTTAAATTAAGCTGAGATAGCAGTTCGATAGATGTTTCTCTCCTGAATCCGAATCTGCAAGAATTATTTATAGCAAATGAAATAACGTCAGAATAAAATATTTTCAAAAAAACACTAATCTTCAAAACGTCTAATTCAGTTATTTCGGCAAAACCAAATTAGGGAATCTATAGATTTTTTTCTCCTAAATCTAAATCTGCAATTAACTTTCCTATACGTTGCTTAATAACGTCGAAAAAAGTAAAATAAAACGTAAAACATGTTTCGAACCAGACAGTATTTGGACGGCTGCTGATAAATTAATACACTACACTAATGAAATGTACCCTGCTGAAGCCGAATATGTGCTTTATTTTGCTCTGGGTGATATAATAACTTAATAAACGGCAAATACAAATTTAACTCAAATTTAGAGACATCTACCGGATAAATATCTGAACTAGCATTTACCAGCTGTAGTAAATTTGGTTGCCTAGATTTGCAGTAATTAGCATGCAAACTTTAATTGTTTATAAATCGATATCCGCACATTATTATTGACTACAAATCGTGCTGTACGTAGTTAAAAACGTGCCCCATCTTCCCTACGCACTCGGTTTTTCAAAATATTAAAGTTTAAATCATAGGTATAAAGTTCACCACTTTCTGCGCTGCCGTCGCCTTCCGCTTGATGTCAACAATGTAGGCAGCCAAGTATGCACATAGGAATGGTTTTGGTTACCAGTTTTTATAATTTTATTAAGTATGTATTATCATAATTATTGTTTAGATTTTCATTAGAATTAAAGTATTTGAATTAACTTGGTAAATTTTACTGGGTCTATTTACTAGATTGTAGTGTAGTATCAGTTATTGATAATAAATGTGTAATTTGTTATCAAGCTGGCAAATTTATGCATAAAAGTCTCATCTTGTTGCAAATGATAACATGCGCACGTTAGCGAGAAACAGTTTAAGAAGGGCAAAATACTCCTGAAAATTCCATAAGGAAACTTGTAACTTTTCGTAGAAAAGACTTTGTCGGAGAAAAAAGAATTAGCTGCTAGTTAGTAAAACCAAACCCTTAAATGAACAACAAAAATAATTCTATTTTTATTTTATATTTATCATGATATAAAACAAGAGTATTTTATGAAAAAAAAAAATAAAAACAAACCCCTCTCACAAACCCGAAGGGATGAGAGAGTATGAAATATAAAACATTAAAATAAACATTAAAAACGAACAATCTAATCTACTTAAGTAGTATCGGTGCACAGAAATTTTCCCATAAAATACATAAAACAATACCAGAATATAATTCCTCAAAAAGCAACAATGTGTTCTTTAAATGGAATTTAAATCAAACCTTACATAAAAGTTCCGCGGTAAAATGTGGTAAAACTTGATAATTTGACTACAGTAAAATACGATTACTAAAACGGAGTTTTAAAAAGATATGTGCACCGATACAATGAACACTACAAACGTTAAAAGCGAAGTTATTAGATTTAAACGTAATAAAATAACTGGTAACTTTAGCTTGTTTACTGTTAAAATGGTAGGAATTACGTTTAAAATTTAATCACTTGCTACCAACGGAAATGAAGTATAAGTTTTTATGATCAACAAGATCACAATGTAAACTCATATTTCATCTATTCTTCCATAAATTAATATATATTTTCTATATAAAACCAGTCTATCCATGGTGAGACAATCACAAATAATAACAGTCTTAAATGCTAAAATCTAATAACAGAAATAAAATTAGTAAAACGTGAAAACAAACTATTGATAAAATTCCCAGAGAACAGAACAAAACATATATTTGACAGTACAAATAACTAAACTCAGGAATGGTGGATTAACTTCCGCCACCGATACAAAAATCTGAAATAATAAACTGCAATGAAATTTTGGATCAGTAAATTTTAATAATAATTGAAAAACTTTAGTAATAAAAAAACATCAAACAAAACAAATACATTTTTTTTTTGGGTTTTGTAAAATTTTTTGAATTTATATCTTATATGTATGGCATACATACATTTTATAATCTTGCCCAAACATACTTATAAGTAAATAATATTGAAAAAGGCATCAGGTACCAAAAATCATAAACCTTTTAACATTGCCCTAACGTCAATAATTTCAACCAAACTAATCTAACATGGTTTGTGTCGTTTAACAAACCATATGGTAAAAATATCCTAAAATACGAAAATTGATTAACACCCAAACAACCCATACTATTTTAACAATTAAAAATTTTTAGATCAACACTTAAAACTAACACTTATAATTAAGTTTTGATGTACCAAAAAAAAAAAGAACGGACCTGCAGTCAAAGAGGTCCGCCCTGATGATCCGAAAATCTAAAATCAAGGTTTTTTTAAATTCATTGTAACATTAAAATAATTGAGTAATTGAGACATTACTTTTTATCATAATAAAATCAATAATCTTATAAAAACGCAAGTCTGGAGGGTACATGAAAATTTTGAAATACATATCTCGAAGTAATTTTACATAAAAACACCAGTTTATATTAAAAGCAAAAGGTAATATAGGGAAAATGGATTGAATCCATTGTAAAATATTTGTCACTCTAAAGGCTTTGATTATACATGATTACTAGCATAAAACTTCTTAAAACATGTTTTGCTTAAAGCCTCTGGTAGGAACTCCAAAATATCAATAACAATTTTTAAACTCGTTGCTCTACGCTAACTAGAAGCGTAAGCTATTTTTCTAAAATGAATTATGTGTGTCTAAATCGGGTAGCTTATGTACCATATAACTCACCGCACACAACACAGCGTCTTTTGAACATCAAAACAATAACACTGTAATCAGAGTAAGTATAAATTATGAGGCATACTTGTTCAATTATTAAAGGCTACGTTGCCGAGGCCTAGGACGGTGCTGTTTTTGGAGTTGCGCATCAATGGCTTGTGAAGGCGTAGCTCAGCATTATGCTGCCACAGCCAGCATGTACGGCAGAAGTAACGGAAGCAGTTCAGCTCCCTACAAAAGTAGGGGCCCTGTTGGACGGCACATACAGAGCACAGGGAATCTTCCAAATATGGATCAACTTGTACCTAGAAGGTTTATCAAAATTTTAGCACGAGAGTATTTATTTTCGTGGATTTTGTTACCTTCTTTGTAAACTTGGAGGTTTTTATCTCAATAAATGCAGCCGCTACGGCTTTCATGAAGGAACGGGGATTATTAAAGGTGACTCTTCCTGACCCTATCGGGTATTTGTATTTGTCGGTGTCTATGCCTACAGAATCAAAACTTAGATTTAGATTTAGACTTTAGATAGATTTAGACGATTGTAAAGGATGATTTCAGGTGATTAAGTGATGTCTAGATCAGAAGTACTATAATCATGTTGGTTTTGGCACAAGAAGAATGACAAAAGTTGGATTAGTTTTTAATGCAAATTGTATTGACAAAAAACATATTTGTGTGATGGTATTAAATCAAATGAAGCAATCTCAACTTTTAATAGATATAGTAAATCATCTTAAAAACCATTAACTATTAAAGTCAGGAACTTAAACAAAAATTTAGTTTCATACCTGCATAAACTACACCATCGAAGAGATCATTCATTATTTTTGCTAGGCCTTCTGCATTCAACATTCCATGTAAAGCTCCAACAAACACTGTTTTACTAGGATCCAACTTCTGTGCTGTGGATTTGGTATAATTCGAATCATTTAGGACCCACGGAATCACTTGGACCTAAGGTGTCAGCACATAAAAATACATCCTATGTACAAATGAACGGTGTACTTACCTCCTTGGCCTTCATTCTTTTTGAGGAAATCTTGAAATATGTATTACTTATATTGGCTAAGTTGGTGGTGCAAGACTGCAATAAACCCTTAACGTTTTTTTCTGACTCAAATATTATGTAGACATAGCCCTTAGGTTGAGATGCCTGTTTGTCCTTGCCTGGCCACTCCACACGGATTGGTCCAAATTGTTTAAATGTTTGTACTAATAGCTGCTCAGATATGTCCCAAGGGACACCACCCAAGAAAACCTGTAATTATGCGCTATTAGAGTGCAGCCGATACAAATATTGAAGTAGTGTCAAGATTAGGGTGAACTGGATTCTCCTGCTTCAATCGATACATGTAATACTTGTAACAAGATTTGTGAATCGCTCACACATTGCTCTAGTATAGATAATAATTAATAAAAAGACATTGCTCTAGTATAGACTATAATTATTTTTTTATTTTATTTAATCATTTCCCTTTCTACCTTGTTGGTGTAGGGTAGACTATAATTAATAAAAATGGAAAATTTAGGCAAGTATGTGTGCAGATAATGCAGTAAGTAGGATATTTACCTTGCTGGAGTAGCCAATTGGTTTGGTTGTACGCACAGGCAGCACTCCACTCCAAGTGCAGGTTGCATCATATAGAGAGGCTGCTGATCTGTGAAAACGGGCAGCCCGATCCAAATGCAGGTTTTCTGCAACCCCTGCTAGTGAAACATAGCCCAATGAAGAAGAATTCCAGTTATCCGGAAGCTGCAATAGAAATGAGATTGTAATATTTATTAAAAAAATATGTTAATAAACATTTGAAGTTCAAATTTTTGACAAATATTTAGAGTATTTCACTAGAAATTTTAGGCGCGGAAAATATAAAAAAAGGCCCCAAATATTGCACAGTATATGTTCAGAGATTACAATTTTATTATTGTCAAGTGGAAAATCTAGTTGTTAATAGAGACGTCTAGAATAAGTGACAAATGCCTGACAGCATCGATGTTTTAAATCGCAGAAGTTGCTTCCCGGGCAATTGAAAAACACTGCTTTTAGAGATGTCTGTTGTTCTGGATCTCATTATATTTAAAACTCAAAGATTAGCACTCACTTGGGAATTGTTTTGAGTACCGGCGGTGTTCAATAACGTATTGAGAATGGATGGCGCCTCCCGCCATCCCGGCTGATGCAAGTACTTGTAGTATGCGTAAATATTTGCTTGCAAATTCTGTAAGTTAGTCATGTCCAAGTCAAGTGCTTCGTTCAAAGTCAAAGAATTCTAGAAAATCAAAAAGTCGATATCAATCATCAGAATATAATTTAAAAAAATCAAAATTAAGTTGCCCTGTAATGTAGTTAACATACCAAAATTTCGGTAAGGCTGCCATCAGGGCTAGAGACGGCACTGTTATCGGAATCGGTGGGGGAGGTTGAACGTGAGCTGCTGTTGGGCGAGCTGCTGTTATTGGGCAAGCTGCTGCTGGTGCTACTTCTACTACTGCATTCACTGCCAAAGACAACAATACAATAAAAAACCGAGCTTGCTCATGAGCAAAGTGGTACTCACCTGAAAGATGTGCTTAGCCGGCTTGTAAAGAACGGCGTAGGCCCCTTGCCAATGACATCTGAATCGGTTGGGGAGTTTAAACGTGAGCTGCTGTCAGTGCCTCCAAATGCAGTCATATCCAGCACAGACGGGCTATTGCTACCGCTGTAGTCACTGCCAAAAACAGCAATACAATATACATTATAATAAGCAAGTTGCTTAGGAGCCAAGGGGCACTCACCTGAGGGATGTGCTTCTCATGGCCATCTTTGGAAAGAACGGCTGGGGGGACGTAGCAGACCCCGCACTCATAGGCATGTTCTTCTTTAATGGCGACGATGTAACAGACGCATAGTTTATTAACTTATTTTCGCCATATTTTAGCTAGTTAATAGGAAGAGTAATTATTAAACGTGGTCTCAAGCGGTTTGGTACACGTTAATTATAGTAATCATAAAAATACAATATGGATCAAGCCAGTAGGATACACAAGAGTTATAAGCAATAGTTTGTACGAATAAGCCCACATACCGAATATCCTGATTACGAGATACTGTGAGTAGAGAAAATACCTCAGGAGCCAGGAGTCGGTGTACATACTGTACTTGTAAAACAATTTGGGTAAGAAAAACAAAAATACTGCCACCTGATGATATGTCAGTAATATAACTTCCTGATGCCAAAATGTTTGCTCTGCTGAAATTTTCTGGTAAGTGGAAGTTCGTACAAAAAATTCTAAAAGTAAGGGAAAACTGTCGGTGAAACAAGAATTCGGTAAAGTCAATTTTCACTGAAAAATATACAGTATCTCCCCAGATCGAGTTTACAAAAGCGAATTTATTTTAATTTTTACTTTTAAGTAAAAATGTTATAGGAATTATAATTCCTGCTTGGTCTGAAACTACCAGTTCAGTTATTGAAACTTTGATTTATTTATACAGGGTGTTGGCAATATCATAATTTTTAAATCTTATTTTGACACTTATTTAGTTACTATTTGCAAAAGAAATTAAATTTAAAATTACAGCTATAAACATTATAGAAAAATATAATCATTCAAACCATCTCCCAAATGCAGAAAATAATACTGAAAATTTAAAACATCGTCTACGAGGGGCATTTGCATCAATAACTATTGAAGAAATACAAAACAGTTTTCAGGAGTTCCACGCCAGGCTTGAACTGTGTAAAGAAAACGGTGGGGGATTGTTTAAATGATGTTATTTTTGTTAAGTGTCAAAATTAGATTCAATTTATTTTTGTTTAGTATAAACACCCTGTATAAATAAATCAATGTTTTGATTACTGAAATGGTAGTTTCAGACCAAGCAGGAAATTTAATTCCTATAACATTTTTACTTAAAAGTAAAAATTAAAGAAAAATTGCCTCTTGTAAACTCAATCCGGGGACATACTGTATATTACCCAGTAGTTCTTCCTTTCAGTTGAGAAAATTTAATTGCAGATTTATTTGAGATTCCAGTAATAATATTCTACGAAATTGGTGTGTTGTTGCATATGTGTAAAAGACTGTTAAAATGTTCTCCTGTAAAATTTACAGATTTGGAGTTGCACTGTTTTATTGTTTCACTGATGATGTATCTTACTTTCTACCAATAATTAAGCATTTTCACAGATAAAAAATGGTTAAATTTCTTTCATAATTTGAAGTCACTTTTTAGAGTTAAAGATCCAAAATTCTATAAGATTTATTGAGGCAAATGTAGAAAATTATATTTAAACTATGCCTTACTCTTTAGGGTTCAATTTCTTTTATAATTGAAGTCACTGTTGCTTTTTGGGATGGAATTAATTAGTCGTTAGGATACCCACAAACAGTTTTGGTAAAGAACTGAAAAATGTATAAGAGGTGAATAATATTTTCATGTTGTGGTTATTAAACTTTTCATTTCAACAAAAACTGTTGATTTAGCATTGAGTTTAAGCATTATTTGCCATTGTAAAGATTTCCAGCTGATAACTTTTATGTGTTAAAAAATAAAGAAGCAGTTCAAAGCATTGTTTTCTTAGGCTAAGCTAATGAACCCAAGATTCCTAAGGATCATTAAAAATAAATTGGTTGAAATATTAAACAAACCTCAGTGTGTTGAAATGAAATAATGTACTGATGTAGTTATTATAAAAATAATTGATATTCAAATAAAATTTGTATGTTATTTATCTTTTGATCAAGCCTGGGCTGGGTTTAGCCATCTGCACCTGCCAAAGAATTGTGTATTGTAAAGTAAAATTGATTGTATGAAGCAAAAAATGTCCAACAATGGTACAGGAATTCTGTTACTAAAAATCTTTCAATTGGTGCCACACTTTTTTTTAAATATTTTGTGATATTCCTCAAGAGTCTCGCAAAAAAGGCTGTACAGGTGAGTATTTGTGTTGTGCAGCTGGGAATGGTTAATTAAATACAGTTAATTGTGATGAGAATTCCAATTAAACTGGGTTATAAATTTAATGTTTCAAAAGAGCGATGAGCGCGAATATTAAAATTCAGGGGTAAATTGGGCGGCATAATTTGCAGGCTGTTTAAATTCAAATAGCTTTTTTTTAAAGATATGTTACTTTAAATAGTGTTAAATATAGTAGGCATGGAACAAATGAGTGCGGCAAAAAATAAACAAACCGCTTGTACCGCGTGTGTATGTAAGGCTAGTGGTAAATGGGATGAAAATGTGCATTTTCTCACCTGGAAGTTTCCCGGGCTGCAACGGCAGTTTGAAAATGGGCAATTTCTCACCTGGAAGTTCGCCGGGTCCGCCGGCGGGGTGCTGTGGCAGAGTCCTGAGGATGAGCCCCCAAAGGAGTTGCCCAATAGTCCACGTGGGGAGTTAAGGCCCAGCAGCTCTGAAATGGAGTTCGTTTCGCTGGCCATGATATTTGCAAAACGCTCCACACTGCAATGAAGTGCTCTCGCGATTGGCAAGCCGAACACCTGTCTCGTCGGGGGGTACAGCGGTGCGGGCACAAAAACGCGTCTTTTAAGTCGACACTGCTGAGCTCTTCCGCTCTTTTATTTCAATAATTAAATGGCGGGCCGACAGCAACCAATCAGATGGACGCTTCGGAGACAGACGAACACTCACCGGTGGGACAGGCCGGCTCAATTTTTCGCGTACAACTAACCAGACCACCAAAAACGCGATGCAATTTCGAAAATCCGCCCCCACGCTGCTCCGCAATTAGGCGAATCGGCGGCACACGTCGTAATTAATTAACGATTACACAATTACCTCGGCTGGCTTTTGATACTTCGCGGTACGACGCGCCATTGCACAACCAGACAATTCGAAAAGCGAGGGAAACGCTGCCATCTCGTGGAGAGTAGCCCCACTACTGCCTGCGGCGCGAAATTTAAATATGGTTGCCCACAGATTATTTTAATTAAACGCTAACGGAGTTATGAAAATAAAGTACTAGTTACTGATAATTCAATGCACAGAAGAAATGCAATTACTAATGCGTAAATGCGTACAAAAGCGTAAGTTTTCGAATTTTATAACAGAATGGCACAAAATTATGAAATGCTGATTACGAAAATTCGAGATAGTTCTTCAGTAAAACATTTCAGTATTGCTACAGTGTATCAAAACGGTAAAAGCACCACCCAGAAAAAAAACTAATATACTTAATTAGTGTTTTAAAAAAGTGAAAACAATTGAGGAACAAAAATGCACTTAAACCCTTTTACTTCTAGGGTTTAAGTGCATTTTTGATAGTTCAGAGTTTTGTGGTGCTTATACAATCTACTGAATTGTAGATAGATTAAACAATAGTTCTTAATTACCTCCCAACTTTATCATTATATAGCTATATAATTATTATATATAACTTTATTATATTTTATATTACTTTTAGCATTAAATGTTGTTATACCTATAAAAATAATACACCTTTACACCAATATTGGACATACGTCCTTCTGCTTCTCAGGTACAGATATTTGAAGGGCAATGCTCAACATTTTAATATTGCCCTGCTCGAGAATCGGGTGCACGACTTAACAGTCGGTGCCTTAACTCAGTAACCACGCGGGATAATAATAATTATTAATACTATTGGGCAACGAATGTTGCATTCAACGCAGACATAGTTGACGAACTATTTATCTATTAAGCAAAAGGAAATTAATTACTGCTCTTATGCTTTCATATCGCCTTGCAATAGCAGCATTTTTAACGATTATTTAACCAATTTAGTCATTGTATTGCAATAACAAACCATAAAATGCGTTGCTCAAATAGAATCCAGTTGAAATAATAAAAACAGGACGAGCATTGCATGGAGATATTGAAATCAAATATGTATCGAAACTGTGTTTATTTTTTTGTTAGTTCAAACAACATGCTGTTTAAACCATTAAGTTTTGAGTTAACACTGTTATTATTAGTACTCTAGCCTTACAAAATCATGTATATTCAATAAAATAGTGGACTTGGACATATTCTTGCAGTATCATCATTTAATTGCCTAATCCTTGCAATAGCAGCATTTTTAACGATTATTTAACCAATTTAATCATTTTATTGCAATAACGAACTATAAAATGCGTTGCCAAATAGAATCCATAAAAACAGGACGAGCATTGCATGGAGAAATTGAAATCAAATATGCATCGAAATTCTGTTTATTTATTTGTTAGTCCAATCCAAACAATATGCTATTTAAACCATCCAGTTTTGAGTTAAAACTGTGATTATTAGTACTCTACCCACATACAAAATCATGTATATTTAATAAAATGGCGGACTTGTGGACATATTCTTGCAGTATCATCATTTAATTGCCTAATCCTTGCAATAGCAGCATTTTAACGATTATTTAACCAATTTAATCATTTTATTGCAATAACAAACCATAAAATGCGTTGCTCAAATAGAATCCATAAAAACAGGACGAGCATTGCATGGAGAAATTGAAATCTAATATGCATCGAAATTCTGTTTATTTATTTGTTAGTCCAAACAATATGCTATTTAAACCATCCAGTTTTGAGTTAAAACTGTGATTATTAGTACTCTACCCACATACAAAATCATGTATATTTAATAAAATGGTGGACTTGTGGACATATTCTTGCAGTATCATCATTTAATTGCCTAATCCTTGCAATAGCAGCATTTTGAACGATTATTTAACCAATTTAATCATTTTATTGCAATAACAAACCATAAAATGCGTTGCTCAAATAGAATCCATAAAAACAGGACGAGCATTGCATGGAGAAATTGAAATCAAATATGTATCGAAACTCTGATTATTTTTTTGTTAGTCCAAACAACATGTTGTTTAAACCATTAAGTTTTGAGTTAAAACTGTTATTATTAGTACTCTAGCCTTACAAAATCATGTATATTTAATAAAATAGTGGACTTGTGGACATATTCTTGCAGTATCATCATTTAATTACCTATATTTATTATGTATTTTTTGTGTCATTCTAGTATGTAAAATGTATTCTTTGAATACATGCAGGTTTACCAGTTATGAGTTAAAACTGCTATCATTAGTACTCTAGCCACATACAAATTCATGTTAATTTAAGAAAATAGTGAACTTGTGGACATATTCATGCAATATAATCATTTAATGACCCAAGATATAAATTATGTATTTTTTGCATTATTCTTGTATGTAAACTGTAATCTTGACGTTGTTGCAATTTTTAATGGAAGTACCATCTGTTGCGGTATAGTACTAGCATTGATTATAATACCCTTAGGGTATTAAGGGTATTATAATCAATGGTACTAGCCAGTAAAGTTTCGATGGTGGATTGTTGCAGAATGAAGATTGTTCGAATTTATAAAATAAATAACATTTTTTTAAAGATATTATTATTGGGTACATACTGGTAGAATAATTTTTATTTTATTTTATTATTTATTTATTTTATTTTGCCTGACTAGTTTCCGTTTCTAACAAACCATCATCAGAGGCATGTGTATTTTGCTAGGTTTTGATCTTATTTTCCCATAAATGTTTGTAATTAAATTGAATTTTGAAAGATACCCGTTTTTTTTTTCTCAATATATACATAGCAAAATACAACATATCATGCCTCTGATGATGGTTTGTTGGAAACTGAAACTATTCAGGCAAATTAAAATAAATAAATAATAATAATACCTTAAATAAATAACTGGTAACTTATGGGTAAAACCTTAAACTTAATAATATTTTCAATTCAAACAAAAAATGACCAGTGACCATCTTGCATATATGTACCAGGATGTCAAATCAATTCCTCAACGCATTTTAACATTTCTTAAACGCTGCTAAAAGCAGAGAAAACACCAACATTTTGGTAATTGTTGTAACTAGATATATCTATGAAATAGTAATTGTTGTAACTAGATATATCTATGAAATAATGAAATACAGTTATTATCAGTTTTATTATATGTTAGCAAAACAAGAACACCACAATTGCGGAATTAATTAATTATATAGTAGAGCGAATTAATACGTAATTAATTATAGAGCACTTCTATTGTCTTTACCACGTCTAATTGGCGACAAGCGTTACATTTCTCACATTTATATAACTTACCTAAAAATGATATTGCGTATTATTCAGTACATATAAAAAAAACGAGAGTACAGATTATTAAATCAGTTTAATGTACATTGTTGGATAATTCCTGCACACTGCAATAATTGTGTGATTTTAACCATTTTGCGCTTAAGACTGGTGAATTTTCTGATGCTTACCATTGGCATTCCAGAAACAGTAAGAAATGCGAGATGGTTTGAAAAACAATGTACATTAGGATGTCAGTTATTTCCCAAATACAAACGGTACCTTTACTAAATTTGATCGCATATTATACAAAATGCAGTAATTATTCCAAGTGTTGCACTTCAATTATCCTGCAGTTTATTTACTTGCAGGTTTGCATAATTTTTAAATTGTTTTTATTTAAAAAAATATACCTAATGCAAATTTATTACAAATTTTCTGTCTACTTTAATTATCCAATTGCTTTTTTGGCTTAAGTTGTCAATTTTTTTTTTGTTTGCAAGCATGAACTCAAATTATTAAGCAGTTCACTTGTTGCATTTTCATTTTTGTACATTTTTTCGTTACCAAGCAATATCTTATTAAAAAATCGATAATGTTTAAAAATAATTAACTAAACAAAAAAGTTTTTGTTTATGACATTACAAAATACAGTACAATCCTATGAAAATACTCGCGAGTAGAAGAAAATTCCGAACCTGTGAAAATACTCGCAAGTAGAAGAAAATTCCGAACCTGTGAAAATACCCGCGACTAAATGAAAGTTCTGATTAATTTTATACTAAATAACACAAAGTAAACAAAAACGCAATCATTAAAATACCAGTACGTGGAGGAATATTGCACATGCACATGTGTGCATTTTCGGTTAAAAGAACATATATTTTCCGGAAAATTGTATAATGCTAAGAAAATTCCCAGGTCTGTGTGAACAGAATCCATAACGTGTCGGTTTCTGCGAGTTCATCAAAGGAATTGTGTGCGCAGTAATTAAGTTTTTGCAGAATCTATACCCCTTTGTCGGGCCGAATTTCTTTGTCGGCTACACCGACAAAGCTTGTCGGGCAGTCGGCGGCGGTAAAACAAAGAGGTACAGAGGCGGTAGATGTTTTGATACATTGAACAGATATTGCATACTGGAATATGAATCTCCAGTTGCCAGAAAACAAAGTTATCGCCAGTCGTTATTTCGTTGAACATGCGTTTCTAAATTAAATAAATCTTTCTCCTATTTTGGTGGGATCAATTGAGGCGTTTATTTAAAAAACAACGCAAGCCCAAAATGCACAAATCGAGTTATTAATAATAAATGGCTCTCAAGATCAATGTATATGCAGTAACAAACCCGTTTTTTCGAAATACAATACAAGTCGCGTGTAACAGGCAAATGTTTTTTTTTTTCATTTACCTGTTACACGCCTGTTAATTTCCAACTTTTTTTTGCCGTTTTTCTCTTTTTTCACAGTTCTTATTTAAAATCATTTTTATTTTTAAATAAATTTAAATAAATACAACAGAATAGCCTGATTTATTTTCCCAGTACTTTGAGTATAACTTCCAATGTAACTTTTTTTTTAAATTTCCCACAAAAGTGAATTTGGACATGACGTGCACTTTTTAAAATAAATGCCTCAATTTTATTAATCAGTAATTCAAAATCTCTTGACTTTTGAATTACTGATTAATTAGTAATTCAAAATCTCTTGATTTTTGAATTACTGATTAATTACATTGGTTGTTATAAAACAAGTGTCCACTAGATTTATGTCGTGTATGATTTGCTGGTCGACTAATAAATTTGAGCCAGTGTATATTTCTCTACTCCTAGAAAGTTGTGAGATCCATCATAGTTTATTTATTTATATTTTTTATAAGTATGTGCATAACTATGTATGCTGCACTTGCAGTGGTAACGTAATTACTTCTTATCGTTATACGTTGCATCTCTACGAATAACTGAAACATTCTTTGATTATTGCCAAATCGACGGCTTAATGTTACAAGGTTGTATATGCAAATTTGGAAATTTGGAAATAAGGATTTCAAATATGTTTGCTATATCAGAAAATGATAAATTTTGCACTATAATTAATAGATATGTTTTTATCACAGGTTCCTAATGATAAAAGTTTAATCTTCCAACAAGTTGAAAGGTCCCATGTTGAAAACTTAGAGCCTAGTAATACTATAGACCTAAAAATTGAAAAAATGTTACATGCAACTTTGTAACACCAAGCCGACGAAATGACAACAAGCTTGAGAAAACTGGAGAAATATTTTCAATTTATCGAACTTTCGTGTGGTATTTGCTAAGTTTGCTAAGTTTATTTTTGGACCATCTACAACAGTAGGAAATAAATATATACAAATTTTAAAAAAATGTAACTTGAAACTTAATTTTAGAAATTTTCTAATTGTGGTTAATTAATTGATTTTTGTACTTGTGTGGAGCACCATTTTCAGTCGATGTACCCCAAAATTATATGCCTTGTATTTGTCTCGTTTGTCTCGCTTAAAAGCGCCAAAAATGCATCAAATTGTAACTAGGATACGTCATTTTAGAAATTTTGTAATTGTTGTTTATTAATTGATTTTTTGTACTTGTGTGGAGCACCATTTTCAGGCGATGTACCATGTACCCCAAATTTATATGGCTTGTACTTGTCTCGTTTGTCTCGCTTAAAAGCACCAAAATGCATCAGATTGTAACTAGGAGACGTCATTTTAGAAATTTGGTAATTGTTGTTTATTAATTGTTTTTTTTTGTTCTTGTGTGGAACACCATTTTCAGTCGATGTACCCCAAATTTATATGCCTTGTATTTGTCTCGATTGTCTCGTTTAAAAGCGCCAAAAATGCATCAAATTGTAACTAGGATACGTCATTTTAGAAATTTTGTAATTGTTGTTTATTAATTGATTTTTTGTACTTATGTGGAACATCATTTTCAGTCGATGTACCCCAAATTTACATGCCTTGTATTTGTCTCGATTGTCTCGCTTAAAAGCACCAAAATGCATCCCTTAATTTCTTTATCCATAAAAGTAATCGATGAATACAAGAATGATCTTGGAGGGGTCTGCCTAAGTAAACATTATTTGCACTGACACCAAATATACAGTATGTCCCTGGATTGAGTTTACAAGAGGGATATTTTTAAAAATTTTAGTGTCAAATAAAAAAAGTTTTTTAATTTTTACTTTTAAATAAAAATGTTATAGGAATTATAATCCCTGCTTGGTCTGATACTACCAGTTCAGTTATTGAAACTTTGATTTATTTATACAGGGCGTTGATAAAATCCAAATTTTTGAATCTTATGTTGACACTTATTTAATTACTTTTTGTCAAAGAACTTAAAATTACATTTAACAACATCAAAGAAAAATAAAATCATTCAAACAATCCCCCAAATGCAGAACATGATACTGTAAATTTAAATAGTCGCCTACGAAAGGCATTTACATCAGTAACTATTGAAGAAATCTAAAACAGTCTTCAGGAGATCCATACCAGGCTTGAACCGTGTGAAGGAAATGGTGGGGGATTGTTTAAATTATGTTATTTTTCTCAAGTCTCAAAATTAGATCATTTTTTAAATTTTATTTAGCCAACACCCTGTATAAATAAATCAATGTTTTAATAACTCAAATGGTAGTTTCAGACCAAGCAGGAATTTTAATTCCTACAACATTTTTATTTAAAAGTAAAAATTAAAAAAAAACCTCTTGTATACTCAATCCGGGGACAAACTGTATATTATAATTATAATTATTATTATACTGGCCATCACAATATGGAATATCTGATATGGAAAAAGGCAAAACTGATTTATTTGATTTTAAAACAGTGTTTAGCATCCTTTTATCGAGAAATCGATAATATATCTATATATTTACGACCGAAATCGCCGCGATTTGAAATATTATATTATTTTGGTAATAGTTGTCTAATTATGTAGAATTATTCGACGTAATTTTCTTAATAATAAAAAAAAAATCGCGGAAAACTGATTGGGCATCCTTTTAACCTAGTTAAGTTGCTAAAATTATAGGTGAGTAATTTATTTTCGATAATTTGAAATTATTATTAATTAATTGCGATTATTTTTCGATGGTGGAAGCGCCGGGTAATTATTTAAACGTAAGTAATTCCTAAAAAAATTAAAAAAATTCGCGGAAAACTGAATGGGCATCTTTTTGACCTTATTTATTTGCTAAAATTATTGGTGAGTAATTTTCTTTCCGAAATTTGGAATTATTATTAATTAATTTTGATTACTTTTTATATGGTGGAGGCGCCGGGTTAAGAAATTTGATTTGCAATTTGTGCACGATAAAATTAGATTTGAGTTTAAAAACGTAGCGTAATATATCGTATATATATGTAGTAAGTATCGAAGTGAGCCACGGGTAAAAAAAAGGTTGAGAAAGGCTGCTCTAGACCAGTGGTTTTCAACCTCTTTATTCAGTGTTTTTCAGGGCATAGGAACTCGCGACCTTTTCTATTCTTTTATTCAATACATAAACCATAAGAGAGATACAAGCTGTTAGTTTTTGAAACTCAAAACATTTTTTGAAAGACTATCGAAACCCACACACAAAGTCATTAAACCCATAGGTTGAGAAGTACTGGTAAAAAAAGGTTGAGAAACATTGCTCTAGACCAGTGGTTTTCAACCTATTGATTCAGTGATTTTTCAGTGCATAGGAACTCGCGACCCTTTCTATTTTTTATTCAATATACAGGGTGTTAAAAAAAGAAAAAAAAAGAGTGTAAACATTTAAGCGGGTAGTAGTATGAACCACAACAAAGAAAAAAGTCTTGATATACGTCAAGTCCTCAAAGTAACGGTTTCGGAGATATGGAAGATTATTCTTGTTTCATACATTTATATGCCTATTCGTAATTATTTATTACTTATTGATTATGTGCAAACAAATAAAGGGAGCTTCTAGCAAAAACAAAGAACAGAGTTACAGAAGATATTCGAAGTGCCCTCCTTCCATTTTCAAGCAGGAACGACATCTTTGTCTGAAGGATATTCGAACTCTTTCTAAAACACCCTCATTGGCTCGGATTTGTTGGCACTTTTGATTAATTTTTAGATGCAGCTCCTCCAGGCTATTTACAGGAGTACCATAGACTAATGTTTTCAAATATCCTCAAAGAAAGAAATCTAGAGGGTTTAAATCAGGCGATCTTACAGGCCCATAAAACAGGTCCGCCTCTTTCTACCCATCGAAAAGGTTTGGTCTAACTGCTTTCTAACTGAAATCGAAAAATGAACAGGAGAAACGTAAAATGAAATGCATGTCGGCTAATTCTGCATTAGAGTTAACAGGCTAGCAATGAAAACTTGGGCACTAACCAACAACTGTCAAATACTGAATGTTTATTTTACAAAACATCAGCCAACTATGATAAGAAAATGCAAGTTTTAGCAAAATAAAAAAAGGAGGTAAAAAAGAATAATCTTCCATATCTCAGAAACCGTTACTTTGACGACCCATGTTTATCAAGACTTTTTTTATTGTGGTTCAACTACTACCACCTTAAATATTTTACACTCTGTTTTTGAACACCCTGTATATACCATAAGAGAGATACAAGGTGTGAGTTTTTGAAAATCAAAACGTTTTTTGGAAGACCATCGAAACCCACACACAAAGTCAAAGTCATGAAACCCATATATTGAGAAGTACTAACTGCTCTAGACTTATTTAAATTAATACATCTGTACAAAATAAGTAAGTAGTTTACCTAGCATCTTGAACTTGTTTACAAGTTCAAAATAATTCTATAGTGAGCTAAGTTTGGTTACTCCAGTTACGCATGCTTTGGTAATTAAAAGTAAATGCGAATTAATCTGTCTAATTAATTACTCGAGCGGACCAAAAAAACTCCTTTTGCACGAAAGTTGATTACGCCGACTTCTTGACCATCGGCCGTAATTAACGCGAAGCATTGGGTAACCAGTCCGGAATCCATGCAAATTAGAAAACCCGAGGATTATCAGCACGCGATTCCATCGGAAGTGGCAAAACCTCCACGAAATAATAAAATAGAGAAAAGGTGGAGATGAAAAATCCGCGCGGTTCGCTGCACTTCCGACGTATTGTATTAATTTCGGGCGCATTGGGCAAATGGGCGCACTCTCCGCACATGCTGGGCATTAGGTAATTCTTATACGAGATGCCCAGCGGGCCGTAAAAAACACATAAAATCCTGGGCCGAAATATTACACGTTATTGCGCGTTACGCAACGAGTTATTTTATTTTCGGGCTTGCGCCAGCCTAATTGATTCGACGAGTTGCATCGGCGCTCAATTGTTCGCCTCCTCGTTGCAAAAATTGGGGCCAATTACCCCCCGAAGGACCCCCACACGTGACAGTTTTCCCAGCCAAAATCGGAGATATAACTAGGATCACCAATCAGACTTACCTGGGCAGTCGGTCAATTTCAGGATATCCTGCTGGACGAGGGAGTTAATGGAGTGGCTCTGCAGGATGTCCCATACGCTAAAGTCATCTGAGGAAGGGTCGCAGGACTTATGCTCATCGCGGCTCGACCACGGATTCTAAAACAAACAAAAATAATTCTAAAACAAACAAAAAAAAATCTAAAACAAACAAAAAAAAACAAGAACCACCACAAAGAAACACGAATTGTAAAAACAAAACCAATAACACCATAAAGAAATACAAATTCTGCAAGACAAGAACCAAAACTGCCACAAAGAAACACGAATTCTAAAAAGAAACAAAAATACATCTTGAGGAAACAAAAATACATCTTGAGGAAACGCGAATACTAACAAAACAAAAAACAAAATCACCATAAAGAAACCCAAATCCTAACAAAATGACAAACTAAATCACCATAAAGAAACACAAATCCTAACGAAACAAAACGCAAAAACACCTTTATTTTACGAGTTATTTTTTCTCTGACTTTTTCTTGATATTGATAAAAAAACAAGAGTCACCACAAAGAAACACGAATTGTAAAAACAAAACAAAAAAACACCATAAAGAAATACAAATTCTGAAAGACAAGAACAAAAACTGCCATAATGAAACACGAATTCTAAAACGAAACAAAAATACATCTTGAGGAAACGCGAATACTTATAAAACAAAAAACAAAATCACCATAAAGAAACCCAAATCCTAACGAAATGAAAAACTAAATCACCATAAAGAAACACAAATCCTAACGAAACAAAAGGCAAAAACAACTTTATTTTAAGAGTTTTTTTTCTCAGACTTTTTCTTGATATTGATAAAAAAACAAGAATCACCATAAAGAAACACGAATTGTAAAAACAAAACAAAAAACACCATAAATAAATATAAATTCTGAAAGACAAGAACCAAAAATATCATAAATAAACACGAATTCTAAAACGAAACAAAAATACATCTTGAAGAAACGCGAATACTAACAAAACAAAAAACAAAATCACCATAAAGAAACCCAAATCCTAACGATATGAAAAACTAAATCACCATAAACAAACACAAATCCTAACGAAACAAAAGGCAAAAACAACTTTATTTTACGATTTTTTTTTTCCTCAGACTTTTTCTTCGTATTGATAAAAAAACAAGAATCACCACAAAGAAACACAAATCCTAACGAAACAAAAGGCAAAAACAACTTTATTTTACGAGTAATTTTTTTCTCTGACTTTTTCTTGATATTGATAAAAAACAAGAATCACCACAAAGAAACGCGAATTGCAAAAACAAAACAAAAAACACCATAAATAAATACAAATTCTGAAAGACAAGAACCAAAACTGCCATAAAGAGACACGAATTCTAAAACGAAACAAAAATACAACTTGAGGAAACGCGAATACTAACAAAATAAAAAACAAAATCGCCATAAAGAAACCAAAATCCTAACGAAATGAAAAACTAAATCACCATAAAGAAACACAAATCCTAACGAAACAAAAGGCGAAAACAACTTTATTTTACGAGTTATTTTTTTCTCTGACTTTTTCTTGATATTGATAAAAAACAAGAATCACCACAAACAAACACGAATTGTAAAAACAAGACAATAAACACCATAAAGATATACAAATTCTGAAGGACAAGAAGCAAAAATGCCATAAAGAAACACGAATTCTAAAACAAAACAAAAATACATCTTGAAGAAACGCGAATACTAAATAAACAAAAAACAAAATCGCCATCATAAAGAAACCAAAATCCTAATGAAATGAAAAACTAAATCACCATAAAGAAACACAAATCCGAACGAAACAAAAGGCAAAAACAACTTTATTTTACGAGGTTTTTTTTTTCTCAGACTCTTTCTTGATATTGATAAAAAAACAAGAATCACCACAAAGAAACACGAATTGTAAAAACAAAACAAAAAACATCATAAATAAATATAAATTCTGAAAGACAAGAACCAAAAATGCCATAAATAAACACGAATTCTAAAACGAAACAAAAATACATCTTGAGGAAACGCGAATACTAACAAAACAAAAAAAAACACCATAAAGAAACCCAAATCCTATCAAAATGAAAAACTAAATCACCATAAAGAAACACAAATTCTAACGAAACAAAAGGCAAAAACACCTTTATTTTAATAGTTTTTTTCTCTGACCGTTTCTTGATATTGATAAAAAACAATAATCACCGGAAAGAAACCCGAATTTTAAAAACAAACAAAAAAACACCATAAAGAAATACAAATTGTGAAAGACAAGAACCAAAATTGCCATAAATAAACACGAATTCTAAAACGAAACAGAAATACATCTTGAGGAAACGCGAATACTAACATAACAAAAAACAAAATCGCCATAAAGAAACCAAAATCCTAACGAAATGAAAAAATAAATCACCATAAAGAAACACAAATCATAAAGAAACAAAAGGCAAAAAAACTTTTATTATACGAGCTTTTTTTTCTCAGAATTTTCCTGATATTACCACGTCTTTGTATTTGAAAAAAAAAAAAAAATAACGCGCTCTGATCGAGATAATTGCTTGAACCCAGATACTTCCTAATTTTAATTTTGAAAAATATTTAGTGACTGCAGTTTCGACTAGGGTCACTGCAGTCACTAAATATTTTGCAAAAATAAAAATGTGAGTGGAAATAACAAAGTTGTTATATTTAATTTACTTATTAACAATGTTCCACAAAGTAATGCCTACCAGTATACAATATATAAAAGTTATTCAAATATTTTATCGATCCATTAGAATAAGCGTTTTGTGTTCTAGGATCTGGACAGAATTCACGCCATTTAACAAAACTATCGCACTTCAACTTCTGCATGCTCGTGATGCATATCAAGCTAACAGTGAATGTATAAATTATTCCAACACCGAAACTCATAATTAATTTTTGAATACTAATGATAAAAGCTCGCACCACCGTACAAGATCACTTTCCCCAATTTCCCAATCTGATATAAGTTGTTCATTGCCTATGAAGTCCCCAGCAGATCTGCCTACAAATCATTTCATTATAGCGGTTTACTTAACAATATCACGGTTCAGGTGCTGCCGTTAAGAACGATACGGTCGTCGAACGCATCACACTATATATCTCTCTTTCAAAACATCGGTCTAACGAACCAGACTGTTTACACGAGTCCAAGAAAACGCTCACGAGGGCATTTTTCCACTAATCAAACCTTCATCGACACAAAAACCTCATAAATTAGTTCATATACTTGTCTGTATCGTTTATAATCAGTCTATAAACAAAACAAACCATTTGAATAAAAAAAATAATATAACTTCTAACATTTGGTAATAATGTCTGAATTTTATGGAAATTTGATGTTGACATTTCCATTCACCAAATTTTATTTTTCACAGAAAATTTAAAGCTCTTCCAGTTTTTAATCCAGTCTGGAATGGCGAGTCACATTTAATAACGATTATTTATTTTAATATCGCGTCATATGTCGCGTCTGAGCGTAACAAGTAGCGAGTTTGGCTTGGATTTTTCGCATCAGATTTCTAGGACTTGGCAGGACGACAGATATCGAGCCAGACGATCTGTGCAGGACCACGAGCAATTGGGCCGCACATTAAGATTATTTATCACTAAATGTCGAGCTTAAATCGCGTGCATTGAGATCACGAGGCACGAGGAGTGATGGAAGGTCAGTATGCAATGCAGTGTATGTTGAAAAGAGGAAATGTTGGGATTTCGAGAAGTTGGCAGAGAAATTTTGATGAGAAGAGTACCAAGAATTTAAAAGCTTTGAGTTCAAAGTTGAATGAGTTTTTCGAAGGTAGTCTTTTCGTTAAAATGTTCTCTTCTTTTGTTTCTTCCACTTCTAGTATATCTTGATATTGATTAAAAAAACAAGAATCACCACAAAGAAACACGAATTGCAAAAACAAAGCAAACAACACCATAAAGAAATACAAATTCTGAAAGACAACAACCAAAAATGCCATAAATAAACACGAATTCTAAACCAAAACAAAAATACATCATGAAGAAACGCGAATACTAACAAAACAAAAAACAAAATCACCATAAAGAAACCCAAATACTAACAAAATGAAAATAAAATAAAGGGGCAACATAAGAACCCAAGGAAGCCCCATGAACATAGTTTTCGTAAACATTTCCAAATTTCATTCGTTTGAGGTGCCCCGGAACCAACAACAATTAAAACATTTTTTTTAAGAATTGAAAAGCTTTGAATGAAAGGTTGAATGGGTTTTTGGAGTGTATTCTTTGAGTGAAAATTTTCTCTTATTTGGTTTCTTCCACCTATAGTAATAAACGAGCAACAAAATAACCCTAGGGAGCAGCATGAACATAGTTTTCGTAAAAATATCCAAATTCCATTCGTATTGATGTGCCCTGGAATGAACAACCAATACAATATTTTTTTCTGTCTGTATATGGGCAGGGAAATTTTGATGAGAAGAGTACCAAGAATATAAAAAGTTTGAATGAAAGGTTGAATGGGTTTTTGGAGTGTATTCTTTTAGAGAACATTTTCTCTTATTTGTTTTCTTCCACCTCTAGTAATAAAGGAGCAACAAAATAATCCTAGAGAGCAGCATGAACACAGTTCTCGTAAAAATATCCAAATTCCATTCGTATTGATGTGCCCGGAATGAACAACTAATAAAATATTTTTTCTGTCTGTATGTGGGCAGGGAAATTTTGATGCGAAGAGTACCAAGAATTTAACAGCTCGAATGCAAGGTTGAACGAGTTTTTCGAAGCTATTCTTTTCGTTAAAATGTTCTCTTCTTTGGTTTCTTCCACTTCTAGTAATAAAGGGGCAACATAAGAACCCTAGGGAGCACCATGAACATAGTTTTCGTGAACATTTCCAAATTTCATTCGTTTTGAGGTGCCCTGGAACCAACAACCATTAAAACATTTTTTTGAAGAATTTAAAAGCTTTGAATGAAAGGTTGAATGAGTTTTTGGAGTGTATTATTTTAGTGAAAATTTTCTCTTATTTGGTTTCTTCCACCTCTAGTAATAAAGGAGCAACAAAATAACCTTAGAGAGCAGCATGAACATAGTTCTCGTAAAAATATCCAAATTCCATTCGTATTGATGTGCCCGGAATCAACAACCATTAAAAATTTTTTTTCTGTCTGTACGTGGGCAGGGAAATTTTGGTGAGAAAAGTACCAATAATTTAAAAGCTTTGAATGCAAGGTTGAATTACTTTTTCGAAGGTATTCTTTTTGTTAAACTGTTCTCTTCTTTGATTTCTTCCACTTCTAGTAATAAAGGGGCAACATAAGAACCCTAGGGAGCACCATGAACATAGTTTTCGAAAACATTTCCAAATTTCACGTTTTGAGGTGCCCCAGAACCAACAACCATTAAAACATTTTTTTAAAGAATTTAAAAGCTTTGAATGAGAGGTTGAATCCGTTTTTGGAGTGTATTATTTTAGTCAAAATTTTCTCTTATTTGATTTCTTCCACCTCTAGTAATAAAGTAGCAACAAAATAACCCTAAAGGGCAGCATGAACATGGTTCTCGTAAAAATATCCAAATTCCATTCGTATTGATGTGCCCTGGAATGAACAACCAATAAAATATTTTTTCTGTCTGTATGTGGGCAGGGAAATTTTGATGAGAAGATTACCAAGAATTTGAAAGCTTTGAATGAAAGGTTGAATTAGTTTTTGGAGTGTATTCTTTCAGTGAAAATGTTCTTTTTTTTGTTTTCTTCCACCTCTAGTAATAAAAGAGCAACAAAATAAACCTATAGAGCAGCATGAACATAGTTCTCGTAAAAATATCCAAATTCCATTCGTATTGATATGCCCTGGAGTGAACAACCAATAAAATATTTTTTGTGTCTGAATGTGGGCAGGGAAATTTTGATGAGAAGATTACCAAGAATTTAAAAGCTTTGAAAGAAAGATTGGATGGGTTTTTGGAGTGTATTCTTTTAGTGAAAATTTTCTCTTATTGGTTTCTTCCACCTCTAGTAATAAAGGAACAACAAAATAACCTTAGAGAGCAGCATGAACATAGTTCTCGTAAAAATATCCAAATTCCATTCGTATTGATGTGACCTGGAATGAACAACCAATAAAATATTTTTTTCTGTCTGCATGTGGGCAGGTTTTGATGAGAAGATTACCAAGAATTTAAAAGCTTTGAATGCAAGGTTGAATGAGTTTTTCGAAGGTTTAATTTTCGTTAAAATGTTCTCTTCTATGGTTTCTTCCACCTCTCCATCATATTTTTCTGAACACTATAAGTCAAAAGGCGCCAAAATAAATAAATAAAATTCTCAAATCAAGAATTTAATAACGAAATTTGAATTTCAAAGTCTTAGTTTTTTCGGAAATACACAATTTTATTGCACACAACTTTTAATGCATGATTTTTCTTTGATAAAATCTCAGTATGTCAGATATTACAGATTGCTCCAAATTTATATGCACATATATGTTAATCTCAATCTTTCTACGTATTTTTTTGTGGTGATCATAAGTACCAATGAAAAGTAAGTCTTGATTAGCCATATATGCTCAATTATCACTTTCGATTAGGCAATTTGTACTCTGCATAATTATAATGATCGATTTAATTTGCAAGTTTACCGTTGACACGTAAAATTAACTGCACGATGGAAAAATGCGGATGCGAAAGAGTGCAGCTTTCTCGACCACCGGTGATTCGAAAAATTTTACGCCGTCTTGGATCGTTGAGTCGCGACGTCTTTGCATAAGGTCTTGAGCTCATATTTACTTAACAAAATAATGGTTGATGAAAAATATATACAAAAAACATTTATAGTTTTGTTAGTGTGTACTGTATTCTATAAAAGACAATTTTTAGTTAAAAGTTAAAAGAAAATTTCAAAATATAATTGCATTCATTCATGTACTCTAGAAACTAAGTCTAGGGTTCGACTTTCAGAAAAATCTGTAAGAATAATTTGAAAACTGTATTCGCTAGACTGTATAAGGTAAGACAAAACTTAATCAAAATTATAGAAACTGTAAGAAAAATTCTGCAAGAAATATTTGAAGTCAAATAAAACGTATGCTTGAAACAATCTGGAAAATTCTAACAGAAACTAAGTCTAGTGTTCGACTTCCAGAAAAATCAGTAATATTAATTTGAAAACTGTATTCGCTAGACTGTACAAGGTAAGACAAAATCTAATCAAAATTACAGAAACTGTAACAAAAATTCTGCAAGAAATATTTGAAGTCAAATAAAACGTATGCTTAAAACAATTTGGAAAATTCTAACAGAAACTAAGTCTAGTGTTCGACTTCCAGAAAAATCTGTAAGAATAATTTGAAAACTGTATTCGCTAGACTGTATAAGGTAAGACAAAATTTAATCAAAATTACAGAAACTGTAACAAAAATTCTGCAATAAATATTTGAGACAAAAAAAACGTATGCTTGAAACAATTTCGAATATTCTAACAAAACTAAATTAAAATTCTATTAATGTTGGGAAATAAGGTGAAAACAGCAGAAAATCTTCCATATAAAATTCTAACAAGACTAAATTAAATTTCATTATTGCGAAATTTAGTGAATACTACAGAAAATTCCATATTCTATACAAAATTAATTGCAAACTTAAATATCATTAAAGGTTTTATCTATCAAGTATCGGAATGTGAAGAGTTTAAAATCTCCTAACATCTCCAGGCGCTTGTTTCCAATTCTTGGGACTTCGCACATAACTCTCTAGAACTGAATTACCCTCTTCCCCAGAAAAAATACATCCCTCAACGCGTTAATCGTGTATTTGTGTCACTTGGGAGATAGCCTGAATAAGAAATAAAACGTGCAAGTCATAAATATTTGTGACCTTGTCACTAAAATGCATACCACACAATTTCTGGGAATAATGGCAATTTTAAGGGTCTCCGGCAAGGTCAACCGTTCTTGGAAGAATAGAGTTAAAACATGATGTTTTCTTACATTGTTTACAAGTGTTTTATTATATGGAACCGAGACCAATTGTTGAAGAGGTCTAAAATAAGTGTAATGTTATCCAAACTTCAATGGTGCCTACAGACAATTTCTTACCAATACATTTAGATACATTTTTACATAAATCCATGCTTTTGCAAAACACAAAAATTATACGAAATTGTATTAATACGAATAACAGATTATTTTAACGTTCAGAATTATACATTTTAACACTTGTGTAAGAGCGTTGAATTTATCATTATTACGATTTGCGTTGTGAGCAGTTATTTTTATAAACGATACGTGAAAAAATCTTAACATTGTGTGTTAAGAAAGAACTATATTGACCACGTATTGTTATTGAAAATTGAATACATATAATATAGATTTGAATTCATTATTAAGAAGATGCATGCTAAGAGTATAAATGGTACGTTTTTCTTCACAGATAATGAAAACAAATTTGTCGTGCATTGTGTGCAATGTTATTTCTAAAGCTACAGAAAAAAAGTGTGTACAAATTATTACCAACGAATTCAATGCAGACGGATAATAGGGAGAGAAAATTGGCTGAAATTATTGCGACTTTCAGCTGAGACTCAAATAATCCAAATATGAGAAATAAATTTAATAATATAGGTATAATACGAAAATTAAATTACTCGTGTTTTTATCAGTCAATTACAAGTTTATATTTCATCATTTTGAACCAATCCCAAGATTAATTATGTTTGTACATTTTATTTTTGATAATATGTACAAACATAATTAATCTTTGGATTGGTTAAAAATGATCAAATATAAACTTGTAATTGACTGATAAAACACGAGTTAATTTGTCATAGTTTATTTAATGAAAATGCAATTCAAATCACAACGAAATGAAATGTAAACTAAAAATACAAGAAAATGATTAAAAAAATAACTAAAATATCATTGAAATGCACGAAAATCGTGATCGTGCAATCGTAAAAAGTACTGCATTAAAATGTAAGTAGACACGCATGAAAATGCGTAGAATTTCAATCATTGGACAACTAAATTACAAATGCAGAATGCATTTAATTGAAAAAGTATAACAAATCTATATAATGTAATGCATGAAAATGAAATTGGGAATGCCTGTAAATTTAAGAAGAAATTTTGAATGGTCAAGTGGAAATACATGAAAATGCGATTTTTGAATCATTAAGCACTACATTAAAATGTAAAATTCTTGAGTAACATTTGTTTGGAAATGAACTACTAATATATATGAAGTAATGCATTAGAATGGACTTGGGAATGCCTGGAAATTTAAGAAGAAATATTGGAACTTTTAAGAGGAAGAATACATTTCTTTGGAAATGTATGACAAATGTGAAGTAATGCAGAAAAATTAATTGGAAATTACATTTTGGAAGTTTAAGAGGAAATGATTGAACAATTAAGTGGTAGTGATCGAACATTTATGTGGAAATTCATGAAAATGCGTATTTTTTATAATCATTGCACATCTGAAAAGCAAATATTAAATGCTTGAGAAAACTTTAAACATTTCATTGGAAATACATAAGAAATATGTATAAAGTTATGCGTGAAAATTTAATTGGAAACGTGTGAAGATTTATAGAAAATTTATTAAATAAGTTTTTTTTAAATCATTGGATAACTGAATTGCAAACACTGCAGATTTACATTCTTTGCCAATGAAATGCACGACAAATCTGTACAAAAATGTAATTGGAAAAAGAGGAAATGATTCAACAATTAAGTGGTAGTGATTGAACATTTATGTGGAAATTCATGAAAATGTATATTTTTATAATCATTTCACATCTGAAACGTAAATATAAAATGCTGGAGAAAACTTTAAACATTTCATTGGAAATACATGAGAAACCTGTATACAGTTATGCGTGAAAATATAATTGGAAAAGTCAGAAAATTTAGTGAAAATTTAGTGAAAATTTATTAAATGCGTATTTTTTTTAATTATTGCAACTGAATTGCAAACACTACAGATTTGTCATGCTTTTCCAATGAAATGCATGACAAATCTGTACAAAAATGTAATTGGAAAAAGAGGAAATGATTGAACAATTAAGTGGTAGTGATTGAACATTTATGTGGAAATTCATGAAAATGCGTATTTTTATAATCATTGCACATCTGAAAAGTAAATATAAAATGCTGGAGAAAACTTTAAACATTTCATTGGAAATACATAAGAAGCCTGTATAAAGTAATGCGTGAAAATGTAATTGGAAACGTCAAATTCGAAATTTATTTGAAAATTACATTTTCGAACTTTAAGAGGAAGATTCAACATTTAAGAGGTGATTGAACATTTATGTGGAAATTCATGAAAATGCGTATTTTTATAATCGTTGGACATCTGAAATATAAATGCAAAATGCGTGAGAAAACATTAAACATTTCATTGGTAATACATGAGAAACCTGTATAAAGTTATGCGTGAAAAAGTAATTGGAAACGTCTGAAAATTTAGTGAAAATTTATTAAATACGTTTTTTTTTTAATCATTGGATAACTGAATTGCAAACACTGCAGATTTGTCATGTTTTGCCAAAGAAATGCATGCTAAATCTGTACAAAAATGTAATTTGAAATGCATGAAAATTCAAATGGAAATGAACGGAAATTGAACTGGAAACGTATGAAAATACATATTTTTAATAAATCATTGGACAACTGAATTCAAAATTGCTTGATAAATTGGCAAACATTTATTTTGAAATGCATGAAAAGTATATAAAGTAAAGCTAGAATTGTAATTGGAAATGCACGACAATAAACGTCCAAATATAACAGAAAATGTTTGAAAATGTAAGTGGACATTCATGAAAATGCGTATTTTTTAAAATCATTGCACATCTGAAAAGTAAATATTAAATACTTGAGAAAACTTTACAACATTTCATTGGAAATATATAAGAAACCTGTATAAAGTTATGCGTTAAAATGTAATTGGAAACGTCTGAAAATTTAGTGAAAATTTATTAAATGCGTATTTTTTTTAAATCATTGGATAACTGAATTGCAAACACTACAGATTTGTCATGCTTTGCCAATGAAATGCATGACAAATCTGTACAAAAATGTAATTGGAAATACATGAAAATTGAACTGGAAATGAACGGAAATTGAACTGGAATCGTACGAAAATACGTGTTTTTAATAAATCATTGAAGGAATCGTTGATCATTGATTGACAACTGAATTCCAAATTGCTTGATAAATTGGCAAACATTTAATTGGAAATGCATGAAAAGTATATAAAGTAAAGCTAGAATTGTAATAGCTAAGGCATGACAATAAATATAAAGCATGAAATATAATTGAAAATACCTCAAAATATAACAGAAAATGTTTGAAAATGTAAGTGGAGATTCAAGAAAATGTGTATTTTTAGAATCCTTGGACATATGAATTGTAATATTGGAAATGCATGACAATTAACATAAAGCATGAAATGTAATTGAAAATACCTCAAAATATAACAGAAAATGTTTGAAAATGTAAGTGGATTTTCATGAAAATGTGTATTTTTATAATCCTTGGACATATGAATTGTAATTGGAAATGCATGACAATAAACATAAAGCATGAAATGCAATTGAAAATACCTCAAAATATAACAGAAAATGTTTGAAATTGTAAGTGGATTTTCATGAAAATGTGAATTTTTATAATCCTTGGACATATGAATTGTAATTGGAAATGCATGACAATAAACATAAAGCATGAAATGTAATTGAAAATACCTCAAAATATAACAGAAAATGTTTGAAAATGTAAGTGGATTTTCATGAAAATGTGTATTTGTATAATCCTTGGACATATGAATTGTAAATGAAAAGGAATTTAATTGGAAACTCATGACAAATGTACAGTAAAATTTAATTGGAAACGCATGACAAATGTACAGTGAAATGTAATTGGAAATGTATGACAATAAACATAAAGCATGAAATATAATTGAAAATACCTCAAAATATAACAGAAAATGTTTGTAAATGTAAGTGGAGATTCTTGAAAATGTGTATTTTTATAATCCTTGGACATATGAATTGTAATTGGAAAATTATGACAATAAACATAAAGCATGAAATGTAATTGAAAATACCTCAAAATTTAAATGAAAATGTTTGAAAATGTAAGTGGAGATTCATGAATTTTTATAATCCTTAGACGTATGAATTGTAAATGCAAATTAATTTAATTGTAATTGGAAACGCATGACAAATTTGCAGTAAAATGTAAATGGAAATGTATGAAAATGTAACTGAAAAAGAACATAAATTTATCTGGAAACGTAAGAAAATACGCGTTGACAAAACTGAAAATTTGAAATGCATGACAAAGTATATAAAGTAAAGCATGAAATATGATTAAACATACCTCAAAATATAACTGAAAATGTTTCCCTGGACATCGAGAATTTGCAAATGCAAATTGCAAATGACATTTCTGTAGAAAAATATAATTGAAAATGCATGAAAATTGACTGGAAATTAACGAAACTGGAAAATACATTTATTTTCTATATCATTACACAACTAGGACCAGGACACATGATATATTTTTTAAATACATCATTGATTCTTAAAAATGATTCATTGCTTTTGTACTGTTTGTGCATTCTAATAGGCGAAAATATAATGAAACTTAGAGTTAGCAAGCTTTAAAGTATATAATTGTAAGTAAAATATTTGTCACTTCTTTCATTTTTGGTCCATCACATCATACAGATATATATTTTTAAACATCAATTCTTGTTCAGGGGATGCCAAAATATGTAATCTGTTGAAATTTTTTAATGAATAAATATTTTTTTTGCAAAATTACAAATCTTGACCACGCAGTAGTGAGATAAAGAAGAATCAATGATTATTAAATAAAAATCATATGATATAAATCGTGTGATCTAAATCATGTCTGTCCTAGTAAAAACTGATCAGAAATATAACGAAATTTAAAAAAATCACGATTTGTATGATTTTTTTCATATCATGGCTTATTCCAACCCTGCAGTTAAAATATAAACGAAAATCTTTAATAAAAATTAAAATTTAAATGGAGATTCACGAAAATGAGCATTTTTGTAACACTTGGACAACTGAACTTTAAATGCAAAATGCTGGAGATTGGTTTGTAATGATTGGACATGTTATTGCTTTTGAACTGAACGAGAATCAGTGATCAACTCAGTAATGTTATGGCAAAACATGCTAGCTGCCTTTTTTTTTCAAAATGCACATGTTGGCATTAAATGGCCACAAATAAAGTATACTTTAAGTATGAATGAACGAAGTATCTTTATTAGTTAATTTCGAGTTAACAAGCTAAAATAGATAATTGCAAGTAACATATTCATCACTTCTTTCATTTTTGGTCCATCACATGGTACAGATATTTTTTTAAACATGTTTTAAACATAAATTCTTGTTCAGAGGATGAAAAAATATGGAAATAAATCTCCAGCATTTGCATTTAAAGTTCAGTTGTCCAAGTATTACAAAAATACTAATTTTCGTGAATCTCCATTTAAATTTTCAAAATTTTCGGTTACATTTTAACTGCAGGGTTGGAATAAACCATGATATAAAAAAAAAGTATTTAATAATCATTGATTTTGCTTTATCACACTACTGCGTGGTCAAGATTTGTAATCGTGCAAAAAAGAAACAGATTTCAACGGATTTGCATATTTTTCATTCTCTGAACAAGATGTTTAAAACATGTTTAAACGAAATATCTGTACCATATGATGGACCAAAAATAAAAGAAGTGATCAATATTTTACTTGCAATTATCTATTTTAGCTTGTTAACACGAAATTAACTAATAAAGATACTTCGTTCATTCATACTTAAAGTATACTTTATTTGTAGCCATTTGATGCCAAAAAGTGCATTTTGAAAAAAAATTGGCAGATAGCCATAACACTACTGAGTTGGTCACTGATTCTCGTTCACATCGAAAGCAATCAAATGTCCAATCACTACAAACAAATCTCCAGCATTTTGCATTTAAAGTTCAGTTGTCCAAGTATTACAAAAATGCTCATTTTCGTGAATTTCCATTTAAATTTTCAAAGATTTTCATTTATATTTTAACTGCAGGGTTGGAATAAGCCATGATATTAAAAAAAAAACATTTTATTTAATAATAATTGCTTTATCACATTACTGCGTGGTCAATTGCAATCGTTTAAAAACAAGATTTCAACGGATTTATATATTTTGGCATCCCCTGAACAAGAATTGATGTTTAAAACATGTTAAAAATATATCTGTACGATGTGATGGACCAAAAATGAAAGAAGTGACAAATATTTTACTTACAATTATGTACCTGTAATGTACAATTAAAGCTTGCTAACTCAAAGTTTCATTATATTTTCATTTATTCGCCTATTAGAATGCACAAACAGTACAAAAGCAATGAATATTTTTTAAGAATCGATGATTTATTTAAAAAAAAAAATCATGAGTCCTAGTCATCAGTTGTGTAATGATATTAAAAAAAAAAACATGTATTTTCCAGTTTCGTTAATATCCAGTTCAATTTTCATGCATTTCAATTATATTTTTCTACAGATATGACATTTGCAATTTGCATTTGCAAATTCAGATGTCCAAGGAAACATTTTCAGTTATATTTTGAGGTATTTTCAATCATATTTCATGGTTTACTTTATATACTTTGTCATACATTTCCAATTTTCAGTTTTGTAAACGCATATTTTTTTTACGTTTCCACATAAATTTATGTACTTTTTCAGTTACATTTTCATACGTTTCCAATTACATTTGACTGCAGATTTGTCATGAATTTCCAATTAAATTAATTTGCATTTACAATTCATATGTCTAAGGATTAAAAAAAATCATGAATCTCCACTTACACTTTCAAACATTTACTGTTAAATTTTGAGGTATTTTCAATTACATTTCATGCTGTATGTTGTCATGCATTTCCAATTACAATTCATATGTCCAAGGATTATAAAAATACAAATTTTCATTAAATCTCCATTTACATTTTCAAACATTTTCTGTTATATTTTGAGGTATTTTCAATTATATTTCATGCTTTATGTTTATTGCCATGCATTTGCTATTACAATTCTAGCTTTACTTTGTATACTTTTCATGCATTTCCAATTAAATGTTTGCCAATTTATCAAGTAATTTGGAATTCAGTTGTCATTCAATTATCAATGATTCGTTCAATGATTTAATAAAAACACGTATTTTCATACGTTTCCAGTTCAATTTCCGTTCATTTCCAGTTCAATTTTCATGCATTTCCAATTATCTATTTTAGCTTCTAACTCGAAATTAACTAATAAAGATACTTCGTTTATTCATACTTAAACATACTTTATTTGTGGCCATTTAATGCCAAAAAGTGCATTTTGAAAAAAGCAGGTAACATGTTTTACCATAACACTGAGTTGGTCACCGATTCTCGTTCATTTCGAACGCAATAAAATAAATTTAATTTAATTTATTAATTTATTTTTGTAATACTTGGACAACTGTACTTTAATTGCAAAATGCTGGCGATTTGTTTGTAATGATTGGACATTTGATTGCTTTTGAAATGAACGAGAATCAGTGACCAACTCAGTAAGTGTTATGGCAAAACATGCTATCTGCTTTGTTTTCAAAATGCACGTTTTGGCACACAATAAAGTATACTTTAAGTATGAATGAACGACATATCTTTATTGTACCTTTGTATTATAAATAAATATGGCAATGATACATGCAAACCTACATTCATAATTATAAATGCCAAACCGTTTTGGATTTTCCTATAAAATAACAAAAATGGCAGATAACATGTTTCGCCATAACACTACTGGACAATTGGGAAAAAATTGAATGTAGGTAAATAACCAAATTTGCCAATTATGTGCAATATGCTGTAGTTGTTTGTACATTGATTATTACTGTTCTTAGTACTAAATGATAGTTTTGAATGTTGCCAAGACAAGCTAAGGAGAAATATGTTTTAGAACTTTGTGATTACTAACAAAATTCTAGTGCACTGAGTAAAGTGAAACAATTTTGTATGCATATGATGAAAACGAGCTGTGAAGAGGCGTTCATTAGACAAAATACAATCCACTTTTAATGAGACAATTATTCATTGCTCCATTTTCATCTTGGGCAATAATTCGCGAGGATTTCCATTCGAGAAGTGGGTGGGGGGGAAACGTGCGCGCAATTACATCATTAAACAACGCTAAAAAGCCCGTTGAAGAAATTGCATAAAGAAAAGAAATTTAATAGCAACACAATCGGATGTAAGTGAACTGTAGCGAGACTAATAAATACCTTGCGCACACACATTTCAGCAACGGTCTGGTTTCGCGACGCAAGAACCAAAACACGCGAGTGCCTCGCGTGGGAGGTCAGGTGTAAGAGCTGCGTACCTGTTGCAGGGCAGGCATCTTCGGCGTCGCGGCGCTTCCTGGTGGTGGGACGGTGGCAGGGAGTAGTCTCGCCTCTTCTTCAGCTTAGGAATCACATCAAACGCAAGCGGACGACGCGTCACCATCAACAACCGGCTTCTTCTGCGAAAAGGGAGCCAATTTCCTAAAATTCGAGCCGCTGGAGAGGAGGGAGGCCGGCGCGCCATTGGCCAAGAGAGAGACGAGAGAATGGACAGGCACACGTGCACCACTAAATCGCAGTTTTTTTCACAGCAAAAAAGAATCAGTCGGTGTGTAGATGCTAGATTTTGCTCACGTTACTGTATGGAAAATCACCTTGAAACGGACAGAGGGTAAACACATCGTAAAAAAGTTTGTGGACATCGTTGTAGTTATAAATATATTACTAGATCAGCGAATTCCGAATCCCATCGTCCCACGCACGGATTTAAGGGTGCAGCAAATGTAAGAAGGGGCATCCCCCAAATTCAGTGATACATTCGTAATTATACGTGGTGGACAATATTACTTATTGCAGACTGATGAGCGTGAGAACATCTGACCCGTTGAAAACCAGAGAGTACGTCCAGAAATATACAAGAGATGTCCCTTGTACATTTCTGGACGTATCTGAATATTAAAAAAATATTACACCTCATCGGTTTTCAACAGCTCATATAATTTATTTTTTCATCTGTTTCTATAACACATCAAATCAAATTTGTTATTATAATGTACGTGTGGAATGTAAATAAGTAAATACTCTATACATTCGCACAAACTGCGTGCTGTGGTATGTGGTGTAAACATGTATTAATTTATTATTTGATAACATAAATAATATTGTCATTATTGAAATGAATAACTCAAAATTAATTTGTTTCTGTATTACTATAACTAAGCAAACCCAATAAACACAACGCTCTGGCTAAACAATGGCCAATGCTGAGCCATTGCTAGGCCAGCTTTTGCAAATATTGGGAAACTGATGTCCATTTTTTTTCGGTAACATAAACATAAATGTCTGGCTTCAAATAAAGTTTTACTAATTTCAATTAATAATTGTACAAAATATATTTTTTTCTTTTAAAAACTTACTTTCGTAACAAACAGGATCAAATTCGTATGTTATACAGTTTCAATATACAGGCTAGTAATGTAGTATCAATATATAACACCCCCAAATATTTATTCTCTCGTTTAGCTTCGTTGTTCTTACAAATGAAGTCGGTGCCAGTAGAAAGAATACTGAGGAAGTGATCCGTAAAATCTTTCCTTTTGATTTATCTTTGCTTTACCTTGCTGCTAACCTTTGAGACATACTTACAACACACTTATTATACACGTAATAACACGGAATATATCACAAAATGAGGCGAGCTACGATGTAAAATTAACGCGCATATCCTCATAGAAATTTATTATTTGAATCGAGACTAGCGCTTATTGCGGTTGTAGCGGCGAACAGCTGAACTACAAGCTTCGCACCACACCTGTCAGATGTGCCCCGAATCGCACGCTTAACATAGGCAACCAAACTCACTGATTTTGAAAATTCGCAAATTGAATGGCATCCTCCGTCAAATTCCAATGATGGCTGCAGACACGGATTCCGAAATGAAGAGCCTCAGCAGCCCCGGGCCTGACCTGGAGCACTACAGGAAGCTGGTCCAGACGTACCTGAACCTTGTGAGCGCCCTCCACCCGCGCAGCAACCCCCTTTGTAAACATAACCTAAACATTTTCAGCACCTCTACCAGTCGGCCCTGTTCTGGGCGGACAAGGTGGTCGAGCTGACCAGTGGGAACGCCAGGGACGTGTACTGGTTGGCGCAGTGCATGTTCCTGTTGAAGCAGTACCACCGGGCGGCTCATCTGCTGAGCGCACGGGAGCTCGACAAGGTTGTAGGCGCCAGGCCGGTGGCAGGGCTCGGTTTGATAATTAAGTTGTGGCTTGCAGACGTACGTGCTGTGCAACACCCTGGCCGTGCGGTGCTACCTGGAAGCGAACGACTACAACGAGGCGCTCAAGGCACTCAACTCGATGGACCTGGACGTGTTCCTGCAGAATACGACCGCCTCGACCAAGTGCACTCCCAGTTTGGAGATCGGGATGTTCGACGATACTCCACGATACGTAAGTATAGAATTAATAGGCTTGCAGAAATGCTGCCAAACATTCGTCTCTTATACTAATTGGAAATATATGCAGAGAAACCCACCTATAATATTTCAGTGCTTTAAAAGTTAATGTAGAATTGTGGCAACCCATATGTTTGAAGAGGGGTTTTCTGTTTTAGCAAGTGCAATCATCTGTCCTTCTCTTAAAAGGCAAAGTACTCGAAGCGATGGATAATAGAGGATTGGCGTCAGATTGTTACAGACAAGCATTGCACTGCGACGTGCATTGTTACGAGGCATTCGAGTGCTTAATTCAGCACAACATGCTTACAGCAGCTGAAGGTAACACTAAACAGTGTGCAAAGTCTTGCTCAAAGTTAATCAAATACATGTCAATTAAATTTTTGGTATTTACAGAACAAGATCTGATCCAGTCCTTACCTGTAAACGAGCAGTGCTCACCCGAAGAAGCGGAAATTCTATTGATCCTGTACCGCAGCAAGCTGAAAAAGTATCATACCCCCGCCGACATAACTGACAACAAGGCCCTCAAAGCGGGCTCAGCCTCGAAAGACTTGATTGCCAACGAACCTGCCGTAATCATCACGCCCGCAGGCATTTATCCGGTGAACAGCAGCAATATGAGGGACTTGAAGAGTTTGCAGAAAATTGACAGGCCCAATAATTCCGAGGGCCCCGCCGCGGTAACACTGAGCCCCAGCGTGCTGAATCTGTTGCTAAGCAGCTTGGACATGGTGGTCTCCAGAGCCGAGCAGATGTATTATAACTGTGATTACCAGAGCTGTCTTGCACTAACCGATTCCATCCTGAAGCAGGACAAGTACCATACCACTTGTCTTCCCATACATATTTCTTGCCTAGTGGAACTGAAACAAAGCAATAGTAAGGATTCATTGTGTAATCGATCCACTGACATAAATTAAATGTTCCTCTATTTTAGCGTTATTTACACTGGCACATAGTTTAGTGGATTTGTATCCAAATTGGGCAATATCATGGTTTGCCGTTGGTTGCTATTATTATGTAGTTGGTAAGTAATTAACAATTAAGGAGCTCGGTACAAGAACAGCCTAAGTCAATTTATGCAGTTTTTTGGCAAATTTGTTTATTCGAATATTTGTACCCTTATTTATAAGTCTGTTAAAACAGATATAGCTACGGTTCATAGAAAAATATTAGAAAATATTTCAATTATTGCTATATTACAACTTTTATTAAGTTTTTAATCTTTCAACACGTTTTTCTCGAAATTCATTTTTTCTACTTACGCTATTCTTGCACCCATATCCACAATTATTCATTTGGAACAAATTTTCTTGTGCATTATCAGGGATTGATTTATATTCACTAAAAATATACATATAAAAATATAATCTTAATGGCGAACTAAAATGTTTCAATGTTTTGGTGAAACTGTTTCACCATTTTAACAAATAATGATTACAATTTTTTGTAGGTAAAAGTGATTCGGCTAGAAAATATTTGGCCAAAGCAACAACATTAGACCGCTTATTTGGTCCTGCTTGGTTGGCCTATGGGCATTCGTTTGCGATAGAGAACGAACACGACCAGGCAATGGCTGCGTATTTTAAAGCTTCACAACTAATGAAAGGGTAATATTTAATTTTTTATTCGAAAAGTCAGTAACTTTTGATGTAGAATGTATTTGTAATCTATGAACAACTTTTAGCTGCCACCTGCCACTAATGTACATTGGATTAGAATGTGGTCTGACGAACAATGTGCGATTAGCGGAGAAGTTTTTCCACCAAGCACATAAAATAGCCCCAGATGACCCATTTGTAATACATGAGATGGGTGTCATAGCCTTCCAGAACCTGGAGTAAGTTAATTAATGTAAATACATGTCCGTAATTAAAATAACTATACTACTTTTCTATGCTAAAATGCAATTTGTAACACAAGTGAAACATATTCACAAATAACTTTCGTTATTTTTCAAATAACTTAATAAGGAAATAAAATCTTGTTAAAAACTCTCAAACAAATATATTGCTTATATTGCATTATATGGCTTCTTCAGTAATTAATTCTTCCCCACTTATATAAAGTGAAAATGAATAGAAACTTTCAAAATGAATCTATTAATTTATTGAAACAACTGAAAGAATTGCTACTAGTGTTATTATTCTGATTCTAGATATTCATATGCAGAAATGCACTTCCGAGAAGCCTTAAAGATAATTAAAAGTCGGAAGAATGCTCTCATGCCCGAGAGATGGGCGCCGCTGTACAATAACTTGGGTCACGTATTGAGGAAGGAGAAGAAATACAGCCAAGCATTGCTGAACCATCACGAAGTAATTAAAAAATCATTAAATTTTACAAATCTTAAAACATTTTTCAGTGGTTAATTTATATTTTTCGTAGGCTTTAGTTTTGATGCCGCAGAGTGCCAGCACCTACTCGGCGATAGCATACTGCCACGCTCTTATGAACAATTTGGAAACGGCTGTTGACTGGTTCCACAGGGCGCTGGGGCTGAAGCGAGATGACACTTTCAGTACTACAATGTTGAATTATGTTATAGAACAATTATCTGAAGAGCAGCCCCCATATCCAGGCGAGTTACTTTCTTTTTCATTTATGATTTCCCAACGATATATTATTACAAATTATTATAGTATTTTTAGGCCTTACACGGAAAGGTAAATAGGCAAAGGAATAAATAAATAAAATTATAGTATTTTTAATACCCCAGCAGAATAGTGTCATCCGAGTCTATTAATCTGCAATCTGAATGAAACAAAAAATTGCCAAAGTAAAGTGAAATATTATTGCAGTATGTCAATTTATCTGTTAGTGTAACGGAAAACTTCATGACTTTGGCCTTTTTTGTCATCAAGAATACACTTTCGTTTGGTAACTAAAAGTTACTAACTCAATTAAAAATTCTGCCGGGGCATTAAAAATACCATACTAACTTTTAACTATTAACGATTTTGCTTGGCTATTCTGAATATCCTGATACACAATGTTCTTCATTGAAGTATTTGCCTTTACCATACTAAATGCATTTAGTAGTCTTCTCACAATCGAGTTCCTAATTTAAATTTCTTTTAATGTTTAGACGCCCCAAATTTCATTCCCGATTTCGAGAAAAACGATGATTCGACTGCACAAGATATTACAACTGAAGAGCAAGAAGTGGTAGCGGAAGGCAGTACAGTGTCTTCCGACCTATGCATGGGTTTGGATATGGATATAACTGATACGAATGCGACCAAGGACTAGCATAGATGTAAACTAATGTGTATATTTCTAATTGTAAATACTATATTTTTTAATGATTATAATTAAGCACAAAATATAAGATGATTATTGAGACATTTTTTATCGTTATTACTTAACCAGATATGATTTTTATTTAGTTCATCAAATATAGCTGCTCCTTCATTAAATTTATTAAGGGAAATCATATTATGATTTATAATATGCTTATAACATTTCTTAACATTCAACCAAAGCAATATTTTGAATTTGCTTGAACAGTTTGACTATCTGTGCATTATTTGTGCTAATTTTGCACATTCTTCCTTAGGTATGGGTAGAGGTAATCGAAGAGTTGTAAATAATTCTCATCATTTCCGCATTGGTAACAATTTCCTGACTACATCCGTAAAATTTAATGGCACAAAAAATCAAATAAAACTCGGTACAGACTTTTTCTACGAATTTAATAAGATACATTCATATACATAACTAAAACTACAAGATTTTACAAGACGTATAACAATTGAGATGCGCCGATTCATCACAGGAAGCTCGCAGCCGAGTTATCCAGACAAACCGGCGCCTCGGGGCTTTCAAGGGGGGCGATGATGATCAATGGAAGAATGAGTTACATGTACAAATATCACTATTGGAGACATGAAGCATCGTGCACTCTGATAGGTCTCGTGGAGTGAGCGCACGTGAAATCAACAATGTGAGAAATGATTCGTTGTCAATTTCGACTCTAATAAAAGCCTGAAAATTCACATACGTATAAATAACTAGAAAATATAACAAACGCATGATATGTACTTTTGAGAAAGCTATCGTTTCGAATTTTGATTAAATTTTTTTTATATACCAGCTGCTGAACCTGAAAACAGGGGATAAATTGTGCGTACCGCTGGCAAACGGTTCCTGTTTTATCGGTTTTGCAACTGCATGTTTTGGCGTGCAGCGAATTTATCCTACAACTAAATGAATTACATTACATAATCCTAATAAAATGATTAAATATAAACATACACAATATACAAAGCACCTTAAAACAAAACCGAAATACAAATTAATTCAATATATACTGCTTGTTTTTATAAAATAATTAAAAAAATATATATAACAATCAGAGGTAGATGTCTAGGATAAAAACAAACTTAAATACTACACTGATACAGGTTTCTATGGCTTATGTTGGCAAGTATAAAAACATAACACTTGTACGCAAGTTACTACAATTATTAATGTTAATTAATAATACATAATTAAAGCTTATAACAGTAAATTTAATGAATCGTCTATACCGGGTTTAAAAAAACACAATGAAAATCCATGATAAATTCGCTCAAAATATACATCCTTACATATTTAATATAATTACTGTTACCAATCTTTACAAACCTCAGTCTTAACAATTTCAACATTCCTGTATAGCCAATTGCATTCATTTTTAAATTGTATAGGTCAAAAAATATACAATGCTTCTGTTCGCTTACATCCGAGAGAAAACAAGAACTAATTATTGCTTAATGTATTTTACAATTAGATTAAAAAAACTGCTTCGTGTCGCATCTACATTAGTCTAATCCACTAACTACAGTTAGTAATCGTTTTATACAAGAAGCAGTTATTAAAAATAATCTCTCCAGATCTACTGGGTTTGTGTATATAAACATTCTAAATACAAAACTGTACAATATTATATCGCGTTTCAGAGCCAATGTAAAATAGTTTAATATATTCTTTTCTTGATTCGATACATTTATTAAAAAATATATTTAATCTTATCAATTCACGTTTAAAACTTAACAAAAATTGCACGATTTTCTCCAGAACAAATACGACTCGCTGGGAGTCTCACGTTAATTACATCTAACTTCTCGTGATTACTATTAGAAACGATAAGAATTACCATTAATTGTACTTGTACTTAGTAGTAGCTAGTAGCATAGTAGCAAAGAGAAAACTTCCAATAATATGGCACGAGCTGCTTATTTATTTATTTTTTTGCTTTGAAGGAGAGTGTGGACACAATTCCGCCTGTTTTATACCACAAAAAACGTTTCTCGTTCTTCTTGAGAGTGCTAGCACACCACACAAACTATTCCGCTGAGGGATCGTTCCTGCACTAAACTAGAAGGTTCATAATAAATTAACCATTTGTTGGGAGCAACTATTGATTGGCACATCGGTTTTGCGGGGGACGCATGCCGCCGTGTGGCCGAGCGTACTGTGCCAAGTGGCAGCCACTTACTGGACCCTCGGGCACGCAGCGAATCGTATGTTTTGTTAAATAAATTGATGTTATGAAACGCAGGCAAGTGTGGTAACTAAGACACGACGCATGCTTCAAGAGCGTCAGGTACGTTAGCTATGCAGGTACAATGTGTAGAAGAAGATCTCACTATCTTCATTCACTGCAAAACAAATTTCACATTAGATTTGACAAATATACACTGTACATGTTCTTGTAAGTGATACATATTGAATATAGGTCGTAAAACATCTAAGGAGTGCCCACAAAACATTTTTCTGGAACTAATTCATGTGCCGCTTGATAAAAAAACTTCATTTCAACTGTGTAGCTTCAAATCTACTAAATATTTAAGGTACAGGATATTTGCAATTATTTGTTTAGTATTCTGTAGCACATTATTGGTGAGATTATTAACAATTCCAATGTTTTATGGTCATTCCGTCATGCTGATAACAGATAGAAACAACAAACATTCGATCTCGCAGAAGTTACCGTATTTGGCAGCACGTCGGCGTGTAAAGTAAAATAAAAGTAAAATAAAAACATAGAAGAAAGGTACTACCTGCTGCCTACATGCTGTTCTCTTTAAAGGGGCTTCGGGGTGCTTCGTTCTCTATTCGCATGCTCAAGGAAGAGTGCTGATACTTGCTTTGATTTAGTACTCTCTCCATGACACATGACGCCGAAAGGCGCGCCTCGGCGTCGTGATCCCAGCATTCCTCCATCGTCTCACACAGGGAAACCAGACCCTAAACAAGACAGTATTATTAACATGGCTCTCAAAATTACGACAGTTCAATGACACCATAGCACTGGGTTTAATCAATACTTATTAGAGGGAAAACTGTAGGGGAAAAATTATTATTAAACCGAGGAGCTTAGCAGAGTTACTTACGGGATGGCTTCTCCACGCCTCCGGTATGGTGGGACGAACTTTTCGTTGCACAACAGCCTCCTGCATATCTTCCAGGCTGGGATGCTGCCCCACCTCCTCCTCGAAGGGCAGCCGGTACTCGGGTATAGGGTCGACCTGAGTTGTGCACCGTGAAACCAGTTCCCAAAGAACCAAGCCGCATGCGTACATGTCGATTCTTAGAAAGGCATCTGGCGTGAAGTTGATGGCTCCCTCCAGTACCTCAGGCGCCATGTATCTGTATCAAAATGGCAGAATTAACAAATAAAGTTAATCAAATCTTATATTATTTGACATCTATTTGCTTGATAGTCTGAAAACCTTATGCAGGAAACTGAATAGACATGGCACAGAACCAAAACATGTAGATGTCTTTGACAAATGATGACTATTTGATAGATTTATTTTCTGATAATTACCTTCTGGTCCCCACTTGCCCGTGTGTGTCGCCACAAGACTTTCCAGATTCAAACACCAAAGCCAGCCCAAAGTCAGCTATACATGCTGTCATATCGCTTTTTAGCAGAACGTTTTTGCTCTTAAAATCCCGATGAGCTATCGCGGGTTTCAAGGCCTCTCCATGTTTGCTAGGGATTTCTTCGTGGAGATGCATCAGACCTAAAAGTGACGACCACATTGTGTTAGTACCGCTCTACTCTTTTGGTGTTACTTTTACATACCTCTGGCCATTGTCTCGACAATTCTGCACAGGACGGGCCACGTCAGAGTGTGAGCTTTCAAATAGTCACACAACGATCCCTTCTCGTGATATGCGGTGATCAGCCAGAATTCGGCTTGCAGGTTGTCCCCGCGCTTCTCCACTCCGATGTAGTGCAGCACGTTGGGGTGTTCCATGTTGGGTAACTTGAATATCTCCTGTTCTTGAACCCAGGATTGTTTATCCTTTAACAAAAAAGTCGTATAAACAGAAACACATGATTTTAGGCCTAAGAGAGTTGAAAGTGTAATTATGGCAATATTTATTCCGAGGAATTGAGAAAACTCTTACTCGGCAGTGAAGTGTTAAGTAGATAACTGTACCTGAATCGGAAATATTTTTACGGCAACCTCATCGGTCTTGAACTGCGCCTTCCAAACAGCGCCAAATCTGCCCCTGGCCTTCACGTCTATCAGCTGGATCGGTCGTAGTCCCAGCAATGGCGAAGGAGGTGGCAAAGGGTTTTGCTCCATGGTTGGAAGCTACAATAAAACCACTAGCATAAATTGTTTGCCAACAGTAGTCAATTGTTATTGCTGTTATAATAATTCAACGAAAATTAAATAAATAAATCTAATAAATAAAGGACATTACTTACGCCCCACTATTGCAGCAGAAAAAATAACAATTAATGTAATTATTTTAAAATTGTAAATACATAATATACAGCAAGTTTTATTTTTTTATAAGTATGAATATTGACTATGTATGTATACTTTTATAAAATAAAAGATCAATATATTGTTATACGAAATGAATATACTTTTGTAAGTGTCTATTGGGGTAAATACTACTGCACGATGTTTTATTTATAAAGTAATACCGTCTAAATAATAGACATACATAAATATATATATATACAGGGAGTTTCCAAAAAACCTACAAGTTTTCCATTTACTACCTATACACGGCACTTACTCAGGCAACACAGTAGTAACAATTTAATTTTAATGAGAAAAATATTTGTCAATTTCATATTTTTACACATGTAGTTTAGCGAATTTAGTGGAAAAAGTGGATAGATGTTCAGAAACACCCTGTACATATAATAATAATAAATATTGCATTTTCTTACGAAGATACACTTAAGCTATTTACAAATTCGACTAAAGTAAAATTCCAGTTACGGAAAGGTGTACAGAATTACTTACGTAAGTCATGGGGTTGCTGTATATATATATATATATATATATATATATATATATATATATATATATATATATATATATATATATATATATATATATTATATATATTTATCATTACACCTTCTACCAATTAGTGTAGGTGTATATATAACCTTTAATATTATTCCAAAGTCGTGGAATGTCCTTAAATGCAATACTTACTTCATTAAACATGTGCTTATTCCTTTTGTATATCCACATGACTATGACGAGGGTGATCAGAAGCACAGGAATAGTGACATAGATGACCCAGTGAAACATAGTGATCTCGTTTGTCTTCGGCACAGGTTCCGATTCTATAAAAACAAATGTATAGCTTAAATGATTGGACAAAACATTGAAAATCTTTTTTTTTAACTGTGTAGCTTAGATTTTTAGGGATGATTTACTTTAAGCAGTTCTTGAGCCCAAATTGTTATGTGCACCGTCTATTAAAACCTCGTATGTTGAGAAAAGACCATAAAGAGATTTTAGTACAAGTTTTGTATACTTTTCTGCAAAATTTCTAGCAAAACCTAGTATTTAAAACAGTTTTATGTCCCGCCTAAATAATTTCACGAATTACACAAGGTTTTTAAAGAAATACATTGATATTCAGTACACTGCGTATACTTGGTTGCCTAAACTTCAGTACCGTTTATTCTGGCGCATACTGTAGTTATTTAAGATTGAGTTTTCTATATCTTGGGATTCAGTGGTCATAAGTAGTTATGTAAATAATAAACATTGGCTAGGCTACGAGTTGACAGTTGAAGGAATAGAGGGAAAATACCTTTCAGAACCGGCTCGACAACCTTTGGAATTGGCTCCCAACTGAAATTCTTGTTACACATATTCCCCACGCAGCAGCAGTACAGGTACTCTTTGTTCGGCTCTTCTTTATTGTCCACGCACCTCGTGTTGTTGCACTCCTCATTCGACAAAAAACAACCCTAAAAAGAGAAATGAAAAATAATGAGGATAATATTATTACATGTACATAGTTTTAGCTGCTATTTATGAATTAATTATATATGTGTTGTTGCACTCCTCATTCGACAAAAAAACAACCCTAAAAAGAGAAATGAAAAATAATGAGGATAATATTATTACATGTACATAGTTTCAGCTGCTATTTATGAATTGATTACTAGATTTTTTTAAACTTTTGAATCGACTTGCGACCATGGGAACACAAATTACTGTTGTTATTATTATAATAACATGCTTACTTTTAATTGCACAGACATATTTCCGTTTTCTTCCTTCCACACCACGAAACAGTGGTTCGGCTTGCCCTCGTCGTGCTTGCATTCCTCCTTGACGATGCAGCTGTCGTCAAGCCCATTTTGCCTGGGCTCCGGGCACGAAGTGCTGTTGTAGTACTCGCAGTACGCCTTCGGCCGAACGTGCGACTGGCTCTCGACCCACGCCATCGCATCGCACAAAGAAAAATCTGCAATCACAGGGCATTTAGTAGTTAGGAATGCCATATTAGGAGTGCACTGTTGTAGACCAAGCAAATTACCGTTTCCAATAATCAGGAACACAAATGCCAACGAGTAGTAACCAAGTCCTGTGGGTTTCATGGTACCAAAACGAATGGAAGAAACTGCAAAAAGAGAATTATAATTATTTTGAATGGTGGTGGCTCTACTTCGTGATACATTTTATTAATTATAAATAAAGCACATTACTTTGTTAGTATCACAGTATAATAATTTTATGTGATACTAACAAATAATGTGTTTTATTTATAATTTAAAAAACTAGTATAAATAAATCAAAGTTTCAATAACTGAACTGGTAGTTTCAGACCAAGCAGGAATTAATAATTCCTATAACATTTTTACTTAAAAGTAAAAATTGAAAAATATCCTTCTTGTAAACTCAATCCGGGGACATACTGTATATAATCGGAAACCCCCTTGAATACCCAAATGGGCGTAGGGGTTTGGTTTGGGAAAGTTTGGTTCCTACTTTTAATCATAAGCCATAAATCCGATCTTTGCCAATAGTATTATTAAAATTGTTTAACTTCCGAAATAGGATTTTTTAAAGTTTTAAAGATATAACTAGTCTTAAGGCTTGCTTCCGCTAGCCTGATAGTGCAGTGTAGATAGACGCTGTGTCCAAATGCAAGCTGCCCTTATAGCCGACGGAAGCAACGAGACCTAAAAATCTCACAGCACCACTATTTGAGACGTGCATCTGATGCATGCAGCCGCTGCATGTGCTTATTACCAAGCCTTTAATTGCAGTTAAAAAGTAATATTAAGTAACTGTTTTGATTGATAAACCAATTTATGTCACAATGCCATAAAACAAATCAATTTGATGCAGCAATCTATTGATAACTGATGCTGAAGTTGGGTCAAATGTGAGATAACAGTTTTGCATTATAACCTATTGCAAACTTGTGCACAAACGAAAAACAAAAACACTTTGTGATATTATTGTGCACAAAAAGTATTCATGTAATATGTATCATGAGACTTAAATTGATAATGACGACAAAATTTGGATCGACTGAAGCAAGTTAATAGTGGAAAAAAAGCGCATATTTAAAAATTAGTGGCTTATTTGATGTTTCCATCAAATAGTAGTAGTGAACATATTTGGCTATCGGCAAACTGGCTATTGACCAACGTGTGTCAGTCAAATATTTTCTGAAATATTTCATTTCAGATATATCTAGCAGAACGACGTCTCAGTCTGACACATGTATTCCAAATAGTTTTGAATGGTCTAATACTCTGGGAAATTAGAAATATGCAGCCACGGCTCTACTAGGATGGTAGTGCGATTTTATTATTATATGGTCATGGTAATTTTAGTGTGCCTCTTGGTTAGTGCAGTGCTTGAGTATGTGCGGATTAATATTTGTAAAGTGATAGTCACAATACGAGTCTTGTTGCGATCTAGTGTTGCTTGTCCTTGGTACAATGCCACTACACGGCCTTGCACGGGATGTTATTGTGCTTCGGTGGCTGTGTTAAGACTTTAACGGCAATGTATATACAACGACGTGGAGACATTGTCATCTCTATGCGAATTTTTGTGTAGCATTGACTTGTTTTTTAACGACGGTAGTAAATTGTGTAGAAATATCACTGCGGTAATTGGAATAATTTCCTGTATGAATGTTAATGAGTGCCAATGCCAGCAATCGGGCATTAGCATTCCAGCCACACCTAAGCAAACGGGAGGCACGAAAATACGCAGCGATTGGATAAACAACAAACATTTTGGGATATTTACATGAACAAACATGGACAGCTTGACCCAGGTCAGGAATCACAGGACAAGGCTGGCACCGTGTGTCCCCCAGGCACTTCCCATTCCTCTTGCCGCAGCCCCCGGGCTGTTCGCGCACTAGTCCACCAATCTGGGCCCCCGGAACACAAACAAAAAACGCAAAATCTCGGCGAGCATCACATCTTCGGCTGTCCCTGTTGCCCCACTGGATCGTGGATCCGTTGCCAACCTCAGGGAAGTTCACTGCAAGGACCTGGGTCGGGTCCCGGGAGATCCGCGCGCACTGGACCTCGGGGGGAGGGGGCTCACAGTGGGTCACTCGCTGTCGATCACTTCACCTCAGTCACCGGATTTCACCCCTTGAGGACGGCACTTTGGGGGTCAGTCTCACAGATGGGCCGCCCACACACGAGCACTTCCTAGGCTGGGAATTGCCTCGCGCCCACATCCAAATTGATAAACACCGTGATCCTCGCTTCCACGACAATATGGCCGAATTAATACCTACGAAACGCGCACATTAACATTAACACAGCGTAGGTTAGTTGGCCGCGGGACTTCCAACTTCTACACTTCTAGTCCTGCCGAACTTCCTCGATTCAGCTGAATTCGACACCAACAGGAGCTCTATGCTCGATTATCATATTATCGCGACACTTGAAACCGCCTCGTTATCTCCAAACGTCATTGCGATGTGCAAATGCGACTTCCTCAGCTGTTTTCAAAGCGATTAAACTTGATGCGCGATTAAAGGCCCCCCGATTCCGATGCAAATTTCCCAAAACGACTGTTAATTAACAGAGGGGGCAATTAACACCGCACAATCCACAAGCAAAGAGTTGCTGCAGCGGAAACGGCGCCTTGCAGATTTGCAGCGACTGTACGGGTCTATTTGTAGACAAATTTATACATTTTGCTTTATTTACCTCATTACCATATCAAGGAAGTCCTTCTGGAATAACCGGCTTCTTCGGTGCGGATGAGTTGCGATTCAACGACATCTTCTTACATCCAAACAATCCACAGATCCGGAAATAATTATCTAAAACAAATTGATAATTAAGACGCGTCCAAGTTGTTCCGCATTAAATATTTGCGCGCACATTGGGTTGCCTACAAATCCACAAGTTGAAATGTATGTGCAAATAAAGTTGCCTAAATCGGTTGAGACTAATATAATCAATAATAATCATCAATTTTGCTCCAAAAATAAACAATCCTTAACTTAAGCAACAATGATTGCAGTCAACTCAAATTTCCCGTCCACAAATCTAGGGAATATTTCGTTGCCTTTCCCTCAAATCAGATTCATTGTTGCACACTCGTATCACTTGCAGCTGAATTTAAAATGCAAAAACCAACACCTTACGAATAACCACTTTATTAAAAAAAATAAAGAAACCAAAAGACAACTCCTTACAATTATATATTACACAACGTTAATAATAAATTACACACAAGCCTTCAGATAGAAACGTATGTATTAAAACGAACTTGTCCCTTATTAAGACCTAACGACGCCGACAACAACATAGTTTAAAACCTGTACAGTTGGCGGGCGCCTGTCAGCGCACTTCTTCTTCCTGTGCCGGTTGCTGTTGTTGTTGTTGCTGCTGCTGCTGCTGTGACCTCTCTGTGTCTGGAAAATACATCCCTATTGATATCACCGTAAATATCCCCGTTATCGCTACTAATCCTACTGTCGCCGTTACCGTGAACAGCTGAGGATACTGATACCTAAAAGAACACACCGTCACAATCAAAATAAAAAATAAACAACTATAGTATGCGACAAAATGAATAGAACTGCAGATTAAGCAACCAACCATACGTATTCAGTAAGATGCGTATGACTGGGTAAATAACACAAAAAATATTGTATTGTCTGCGACATGTTTTGACACACAGTGTCTTCATTGGGCAGATGAATAATGGCATGAAATTTTTAAACTCAAAACGTGCGTTATTTACCCGTCATAATAATGGAGTTTAAACAAGTATCCACCAAATCTATTTCCATGTTAAGGTGCGTATGCTTGTTTGCCTAAATTTTAGTACTGTTTATTCTGGCTCATTCTATATTAAACAGGCAAATTAAATCATCAACGGAGATATATGGCTGCCGTCAAAAGGCAGAATGCGTTACCTGAAGTACCAAGCGGAACCGAGGCAGAAGCTGACAGTCGCGATCAGCAAATTGCCGAGGTCCCAGTCCCTTTGCAGCTGATTGTTGTTGTTGGAGCCGTTCCTGCCCATGTTGTCGGAGTTCTCTGCCCGCCCAGGATCCCCGCCCGTTGAACGGCACTGATGCACCAGGCAATGCACAACGCAGTTGTTGAACATGCCGTAGCTCTGGAGCGTGTCGGAATCCCGTTGCAGCACTTGTCCGTTGAATATTAGCCGGACAAGCTTGTTACTCGAAAGCTCCTCCTCAAAGTGTCGCCTAAAAATAAAAATAATCCATTAATGATTGGTGATTACTGATAATGATGTTTTTGGATGTGGTTTCCCCAGATGTTTGGCCAGTGTTCATGTAACCCCCGAGATAATTATTGCATAAAAAGGTAAGTCTTCCCATCCACCAATGAAAGCTGAGTATAGTTATCTGAAGGTTTAAGATGTAGATGAGGTTGGAAATGCATTGTGGAATTTATGTGGCAGATAACTTATCCTCAACTTTGGAAGGAGCGGATAATCCGTTAATGATTAGTGATTACTCATAATGATGTTTTTGGCTGTGGTTCCCCCAGATGTTTGGCCAGTCGTCATGTAACCCCCGAGATAATCATTGCATAAAAAGGTAATAGTCTTCCCATCCAACAATGAAAGCTGAGTGTAGTTGTCTGAAGGTTCAAGATGTAGATGAGGTTGGAAATGCATTGTGAAACATCTATCTGGCAGATAACTTATCCTCAACTTGGGAAAGAGCGGCCTTAAGCAAGAGGTTTTTCAAATGCTTATTTAACTTCATCAAAATAACTGCTACTCAGGTTGTGACCACTGGCTTAATGCTGGCACCAAAAATTCTGATCGACTGACAAAGGCACGACTAGTTATCTGAGGGATACTTTGGAAAGACCGGCATGAACTCATATTAAACTGGCAGTAAAATAATAAGTATTATAAAAATAATCTCCATTTTTTTTATATGGTAATTGGCTAGTTTTTTCATGTATGATTAAAGTTGCGAATTGCTATCCCACAGATTAAGATACCCACCCACAACATTTTCACATAGTCTAACCTTCTTGTGTGTATATGTGGTAGATAATTTGTTCTTAACTTTAGAATGGTCAAAGCTATGTTTACATCTTTGAAATATTATCAATACCGTTTAAAATCTCCAAGTAGTTCCTCGAGCCGTCCATCAACAACCTTCAGGTCATCGTTAATGAATTTCAGCTTAATTGTTATACTAGAATCTGGCTGGCGTGGGGCGGAATTCTGGGCAGTTGACTGCTGTGGTTTAGGGCTGGATTGTTGTTCTGTCGGCGTCTGGCTTGACGAGTCAACACTGGAAGCGGTGCTCGTTTGAGACTCAAACGGTTGATCCTCTAAAAGATCGTCAACTAAAAGATATAATTTCAAATTAATACAGGCAATGATGAGCTCATTAAATGGTAGCTTAACTCAACTAACACCAATTTGGCTACTATTTCAAGTACAGTACTTAAAACAATCTAACATGTGAGAGATTTATGACATCAGTCTTTCACGATGTCAGCAACAACAAACGTTTTCATACTGTGGCAACTTACAAATATGCTGAAAAATATTGTCCCTTTTAAACTTACTCATAATCCTTTCGTGCTGGAAGAAGGCCAGCCTCCTCCGCCTAATTAAATCCCCGTCCATCGTCCTAACAATCTCGGACTGCTCTTCTTCCTCGGAAGTCAGTGGTGTGTCCTCCCTGCTCTCCGAAGTGCTGCCGCCGTCCCGGTCGTCCGCCTCTGGTGGCTTAGGAGTCACAGGCTCCTGCTGGCTGGGCTCGGCGACAGGTTCCTCTACAGCACTGGTCCCCTCTACAGGATCACGCCCTGCAATGGCCAATGCACCGTTACGTGATGAAATACGACCTTGCACCTACAACCTTCTGATATAGTGGCAGACTCTGTATGATTGGTGAGCCGTTGGCTTCTGGTTCTGCGAATGCGCCTGCGGTGTAGTAGGTAGACTGTACGGATGTTCCACTGCTGGCGGATGTCTGTGGTGATCCAGGCGATCGTAACTGTCGACGAAAGGGGGTTTTTAAACAGAATTTTCAGGATATGTATGGTGCTTACCTATGAGTATTACACTTATAGCGATAAAAAAATGAGTAACTTCGTCGCCTATTCCCTCGATTATGCTCATTTTAGCAGTTGTAGTGGGGAAAATTTGGGACTTATACACCCCCCATTAACATTCGCTTTCTGTGTACGACGAAATTATTACTGCAGAAATAAATCTGAATGGCGTCTGCTATGCGTAATTAACAAATTCTGTCCAAATAATAATAATAACCTGAGTGATTTGACAACCACAGATTATAAAATGTTGACAACTGTCATTTTTAAAAACAGGGTCACCACCTTTAAACTCGCCAATATGTGAATAAACTGTTTAAAACGGCATCAACATCAATTTAAATTTTCAATTTAAATATTACACAATGCTGTATAAGAATAAATTGATCTATTTTATTCATAAATTCGGTAACATCGTCACAATAACGGCTTGTTGATTAATAACATGAGTTGGCAGTCCTGATTGTAAGCTTCAAAAGCGCCATTGTAGTGAATATTTGTAAACTCGCGAAACGGTCTTCAAGAATTTCAAAAACTTTAGTGATTTGTTCAAGAAATATGTGTTAATCGACGAAGATTGTTGCAGCAATACGTAAGTAACCATAAACACATAGCTTACAAGCAATCCCACATATATTCAGGCGTATATTTTAAATATACGCGAAATGTACAATGTAATGTAGCAAAGAAACAATGTATCGAAGCCCAACATTTTCATCAAACGAACAACATACAGTACACTCGATACATCACATATTAACGAGAAAATCGTGTAATTTCTCTGGAGATATTTTATTTACGGATTTATTGGAAAAAATTGCTATTTTTGTGCATATTTTTAAGGTTATGCCTTCAAATGTGGACGCAATCTGAATTATCTTCAATCAATTATTTATGTTATACCACATCTCACCAAGCAGTTGATTTATTTACTATTAGCTATGGCTGCAATATGTTAAATATATGTGTGAGATAAATTCGGTAACATCGCACAATAACGGCTTGTTGATTAATAACATGAGTTGGCAATAATGGCTTGTTGATTAATACCATGAGTTGGCAGCCCTGATTGAGCGCCATTGTAGTGAATATTTGTAAACTCGCGAACGGCCTTCAAGAATTTCAAAAACTTTAGTGATTTGTTCAAAAAATATGTTAATCGACGAAGATTGTTGAAGCAATACGTAAGTAACCATCATCACATAGCTTACATGCAATCCCACATATATCCATGCGTATATTTTAAGGCTCGTCACAAAGAAACAATGTATTAAAGCCCAACATTTTCATCAAACGAACAACATACAGCACACTCGATACATCACATATTAACGAGAAAATCGTATAATTTCTCTGAAGATATCATTTTATTTGCGGATTTATTGGAAAAAATTGCCAATTTTGTGCATATTTTCAAGGTTATGTCTTTTGTAACAATTAATTATTTTAATTATTATTACATATTAATAATTGTTTTATTGGCATATTATCTGTAGCACAGGAATAATTGTGATTTTTCTAGTCATCCCATGCAGAGCAATTATTTTGTACTATTTTAATTTTTTTTCACATTATTGTACATATTTATGACATGCTATTTGGGTTGCCTACGTTCTGTGACATCATAATAGGCGGTTTGCTGCAGATCTCTGAAACATTTCATTGATCCATGGGCACAATATGTACTCAAGTTATACTCGGTATATAGTTTTCATTAGCTACATCATCTGTGAATGAGGTTCTATTCTACTTTCTGGCACAATGCGCCATCTATGGGCGCCAGCAGAAATGATTAATATATGCAGGGCATTAGAAATATTAGACTTTACGTGTACTTAATACTTAAAATATTTGCATGTTTTTATAGGCTCATAACTCATTATAAACAAAGTTTTGACTGAATAATTACACATGGCTTAAGACCAGAATAGGTACATTTAATAATGGCCATTCGCATGCTTCGACGAGATTTTTGATTGAGACACTTTACTATGAAACATGATGTATTTTTTTTAAGTTTTTTGGGTTTTTCATTGTACCATTGATATAAAATTTCATATTCTTCAACTGGTTTTAGACGCATTGCGTTAATATGTAAAATAGACATAGTTGAAAACATATACAATAATATACACAGAAATTTTGAAAATTAACTTATAAATGAACACGTAACAGTTCTTTCTTCATTTCCTTTCTTGCTTAATCTGTTCGTCTTATATCTTTATAGAGGTGTTCCCTACTGTTTCTAGAACTTTGTCAACAATTTTTCCTGCCTGTACCACACTCATTGTTTGCAGCCAGTTCTTTCTCTGCTTTTTCTTTATTTCGCTACCGCCTTTATGGTTCCCTTAAATTTGTTCTATACATGGTTATTAAAACTCAATTATCACTGGGGATATCGGAAACACTAAGAGATACGAAGTCGGTTAAATGCGGCAAAGTTGCGTAATCATATTATGATTTATTGATTGTAATCAATAAACATAATTTAAAAAAAAAACAATGGTTACTAGGATTTAAAAGAAAAATGAAATTTTCGAAAATCTTATTACAACAATTAAAAAAAAAATAAACACGTTTCATTGGCACTTTTTCTCATCTACTACAAGGAAATTTCAGATTTTCGATCAGATGTTTCGTGTAAATGCAACAGTCATCAAGTTTAAATTTTTAAATACGGCCTGCATTTTATATTTCATTTTTGAGTTCTACTCGTCAATACTATTATAATGACGTGCAACAGTTGAGGTTTTGATATGAAAATAAATGAATATCTACAATAAACACTAAACTGCATTTAACAATAATAATAATAATTTAAAAAAAACTAGAGTGTCATGAAAACGGTTTTGAAAACGAAGTTGAATAACCTTGTATATGCTCCTCGCCCATATCTTGATAAATGTATCATTCCTTACATTCTGCCACTATTAATCTTTAGTATATTTTTCTGGGATCGTCATATTTCAGCTTATACGCTCTGTTTTTTCTATTGCTTCTTTATTCATCACACTTTATTCATTTAACAGTTTTGAAAACCCATGAAAACAGTTTTGAAAACATAATTTGAATAACCTTGTATATGCTCCTCACCCATATCTTGATGAATGTATCGTTCTTTACATTCTTCCTCTATTAATCTTTAGTATATTTTTATTGCTTCCTCTTCTTTCAGCTTATGCGCTCTGTTTTTTTCTCTGTTGCTTCTTTATTTATCTCCATTCGTGTCCTATTTTGACTGTTCTTCTACTATTGTTACATCTAGCATGTTGTGGTCACTTCTAATTCTTGTCCCACTTCTGATCCTTGCATCTGTTATATTCTTATTCATTTTCTTTACCATTCCGATTATTAAACTCTTTTTCTTATTTCTCACTTCTCTTGTAAATTTGTGTTTGTCTTTATATTTGAAAATTGCATTCGTTATTATCATATTATGTTATCATATTTCATTTTTTAGTTCTACTCATCAATACTATTATAATGACATGCAACAGTTGAGGTTTTAATATGAAAATAAATGAATATCTATAATACACACTAAACTGGATTTAACAATAAAAAAAAAAAATAAACTAGAGTGCCATGAAAACAGTTTTGAAAACATAATTTGAATAACCTTGTATATGCTCCTCACCCATATCTTGATGAATGTATCGTTCTTTTCATTCTGCCTCTATTAATCTTTAGTATATTTTTATTGCTTCGTCTTCTTTCAGCTTAGACGCTCTGTTTTTTTTTTCTGTTGCTTCTTTATTCATCTCTGTTCGTGGTCCCATTTTGACTGTGCTTCGACTATTGTTACATCTAGCATGTAGTGGTCACTTCTAATTCTTGTCCCACTTCTGATCCTTGCATCTGTTATATTCTTATTAATTTTCTTTTCCATTCCGATTATTAAACTCTTTTTCTTATTTCTCACTTCTCTTGTAAATTTGTGTTTGTCTTTATATTTGAAAATTGCATTCGTAATTATTATACATCGTTATATACGTCGTATATAACATTATCATGTTATATACTATGCTATCCATTCCGATTATTAAACTATTTTTCTTACTTCTCACTACTCTTATAAATTTGTGTTCGTAATTATCATGTTATAAACTATGCTATCCATTCCGATTATTAAACTCTCTTTCGTACTTATCACTACTCTTATAAATTTGTGTTTGTCTTTATATTTGAAAATTTTCTTCGCAATTATCATATTATGTAGAAATAGGTCGTTCTAATTCCATTGTTTTTTGGTCTCTTCGCCGTTTCTTTCTATGATTACCTCATATCCTTTTAATTTGTATCCCACTCTACTGTTAAAATCCCCTGCTATTATTATTGGTCCAGAACTATCCTCCGTTACCTACTGCAATTCTTTCAAGAATGCATCCTTGTTGTTCTTGCTGTACATTACTTGTTCCCCCTGCTATTATTACTGGTCCAGAACTCTCCTCCGTTACCTGCTATTATTACTGGTCCAGAACTCTCCTCCGTTACCTATTGCAATTCTTTCAGGAATGCATCTTTGTTGTTCTTGGTGTTCATTACTTGTTCCATGTTGTTTATTTAAAAATGTTCAAATGTTCATTTGTTCATTTGTTTTTAATTCCATCGTCTTGATTCTTTATTTCCATTGCTTAACTTTTTTTACTTTCTCCCTTGTTAGCACTATACCTACTCCAGCTTTTGCATTTTCATTATCTCTTACTCCGCTGTAGAATTGCTTGTATTCGTTTCCTATGCCCTTTTTTCGGTTTGTGCTACAGCGAGAATTTTTATTTCTACGTTTTCTGTTTCATGCACTAGCTCTATTCTTTCCCACTTATTCCTGTTATATTCTATGTTGAATGACACACACACACAAGCTCAAAGTAAAACTAATTATATTCCATGTTCCTTGACTTTTCATCCTTCATAATTCATTCAATAACATCGTTCTATATTATTGTGTTTGCTTCTCTGCGTTCTCTTATTGTTCCTTCCCGTATTCATTGGTTTTGTCGTCTTATTTCATTTGATTGATGTCAGTAGTGTTTTGGCTTCCATTCTTGGCTTCAACCCATTGATATTATTTTCTATCTACACTCAATCTTTTGTTGCCGATCTCTGCCCCGTTCCCTTTATTATTGGTCCAGAACTCTCCTCCGTTACCTACTACAATTATTTCAAGAACGCATCCTTGTTGTTATTGCTGTTCATTACTTGTTCCATGTTGTTCATTTAAAAATGTTCAAATGTTCATTTGTTGTTCCTTTTAATTCCATCGTCTTGATTCTGTATTTCCATTGCTTTACTTCTTTTACTTTCTCCCTTGTTAGCACTATACCTACTCCAGTTTTTGCATTTTCATTATCTCTGACTCCGCTGTAGAAGTGCTTGTATTCCTTTACTATGTCCTTTTTTTGGTTTGTGCTACAGCGAGACATTTTTTATTTCTACCTTTTCTGTTTCATGAACTAGCTCGATTCTTGCCCACTTATTCCTGTTATATTCTATGTCGAATGACACACACACACACAAGCTCAAAGTAAAACTAATCATATTCTAGGTTCCTTGACTTTTCATCCTTCATAATTCATTCAATAACATCGTTCTATATTATTGTGTTTGCTTCTCTGCGTTCTCTTATTATTCTTTCCCGTATTCATTAGTTTTGTCGTCTTCTTATTTCATTTGATTGATGTCAGTAGTTTTTTGGCTTCCATCCTTGGCTTCAACCCATTGGTATTCTTTTCTATCTACACTCAATCTTTTGTTGCCGATCTCCCCCGTTCCCTTTATTATTGGTCCAGAACTCTCTTCCGTTACCTACTGCAATTCTTTCAAGAATGCATCCTTGCTGTTCATTACTTGTTCCATGTTGTTCATTTAAAAATGTACAAATGTTCATCTGTTGTTCTTTTTAATTTCATCGTGTTGATTCTGTATTTCCATTGCTTTACTTCTTTTACTTTCTCCCTGGTTAGCACTATACCTACTCCAGCTTTTGCATTTTCATTATCTCTTACTCTGCTGTAGAATTGCTTGTATTCCTTTCCTATGTCCTTTATTTGGTTTGTGCTACAGCGAGAATTTTTATTTATACCTTTTCTGTTTCATGCACTAGCTCGATCCTACCCACTTATTCTTGTTTTGTTCTATGTTGAATGACACACACACTAGATCAAAGTAAAACTAATCATATTCTATGTTCCTTGACTTTTCATCCTTCATAATTCATTCAATAACATCGTTCTATATTATTGTGTTTGCTTCTCTGCGTTCTCTTATTGTTCTTTCCCATATTCATTAGTTTTGTCGTCTTCTTATTTCATTTGATTGATGCCAGTAGTTTTTTGGCTTCCATCCTTGGCTTCTACCCATTGGTATTCTTTTCTATCTACACTCAATCTTTTGTTGCCGATCTCTGCCCCGTTCCCTTTATTATTGGTCCAGAACTCTCCTCCGTTACCTACTGCAATTCTTTCAAGAATGCATCCTTGTTATTGCTGTTCATTACTTGTTACATGTTGTTCATTTAAAAATGTTCAAATGTTCATTTGTTGCTCTTTTTAATTCCATCGTTTTGATTCTGTATTTCCATTGCTTTACTTCTGTTACTTTCTCCCTTGTTAGCACTATACCTACTCCAGGGTTTGCATTTTCATTATCTCTTACTCCGCTGTAGAATTGGGCGTATTGCTTTCCTATGCCCTTTTTTTGGTTTGTGCTACAGCCAGAATTTTTATTTCTACCTTTTCTGTTTCATGCACTAGCTCGATCCTTTCCCACTTATTCCTGTTTTGTTCTATGTTGAATGACACACACACACTAGCTCAAAGTAAAACTAATCATATTCTATGTTCCTTGACTTTTCATCCTTCATAATTCATTCAATAACATCGTTCTATATTATTGTTTGCTTCTCTGCGTTCTCTTATTGTTCTTTCCCGTATTCATTAGTTTTATCGTCTTCTTATTTCATTTGATTGATGGCAATAGTTTTTTGGCTTCCATCCTTGGCTTCAACCCATTGGTATTCTTTTCTATCTACACTCAATCTTTTCTTACACAAGCTCAAAGTAAAACTAATCATATTCTATGTTCCTAGACTTTTCATCTTTCATAATTCATTCAATAACATCGTTCTATATTATTGTGTTTGCTTCTCTGCGTTCTCTTATTGTTCTTTCCCGTATTCATTAGTTTTGTTATCTTCTTATTTCATTTGGTTGATGCCAGTAGTTTTTTGGCTTCCATCCTTGGCTTCAACCCATTGGTTGACTCACACTCAATCTTTTGTTACACAAGCTCAAAGTAAAACTAATCATATTCTATGTTCCTTGACTTTTCATTCTTCATAATTCATTCAATAACATCGTTCTATATTATTGTGTTTGCTTCTCTGCGTTCTTTTATTGTTCTTTCCCGTATTCATTAGTTTTATTGTCTTCTTATTTCATTTGATTGATGTCAGTAGTTTTTTGGCTTCCATCCTTGGCTTCAACCCGTTGGTATTCTTTTCTATGTACACTCAATCTTTTGTTGCCTTTTGTTGTTTTGTTGTTTGTTTCTTGCTATCTCATCTGCTACCATATCAATTTTCTCTCCTTTATTTATCTTGCGAGGTGTGATACCTTGGACTCTACTTCCAGCATTTTTCTTAAGAATTCCACTAGTGCTTTATATTTCTTTCTTTCTTAGTCCTTTTCTTACTATCTCGTTCCTTTTCTTCTCTCTCTCTCTCTCTCTCCTTCGCTCTTTTTCTCTCTCTCATCATTTTCTATTCATTTCTCTTTTTTTTTCAATCTTCCCTGCATTTATGGCGTCTCCAGTTGCAATTTTTCTTGTTTCTTGCGTGTTTCCTTTCATATTTTTGTATTCCTTCTTTCAGAGCTTCGTTTATATCAAGCATCCGCTTTGCTTCAGTTACAATGCAATGCAAGATTGCAGCTTGGTTATCAATTGCCCGACCAGCATCCAATTTCAGTTGCTGCAGACTGCAGGTGTGGCTTATTGCGTTTTGTTGTGGCCTGTGCATACGCCTGGAATGCGAGAGCATAGCGCACGGAATGTAGCATATCATTATCATAAATTGGCATATGAGTCTGAATGATTTATAACTTTAACGTGATGCTCATGTAGATCAGGTGCATCACTCCGTAAATGCGACACGGCGCATTTTTTCCGAGACGTCGTCTTCTGAATTGAAGGCGTGAAATTGAACTGGGGATAATATGGTTTAGATGGGTATCCTCGCTTTTCAGTGCGCCTGTCCACCAGATACATCATCAACTTTGAAAAGATCTGCTTTAACTCATTTAATTACATTCGCCTAATAAGCTTTGGGTTTTATAATATTTATATCAATTTATTGTCGTATCGATGAAAGCTGACAATGACTCATGCTTTTTCGAACAAAGAATCGCGTTTTCTATGCTCGTTCGTGCGATTAAGGTAAATGTAATAGAATGAAATAAAATAAGAAACGTATGTCTAGGGTTGAGTCATTGCCATCTTTGCACAGGCGACTATATCACTGCTAAATTAATAATTTAATTTTTGCAATTCGCATTATGAAAATGCTCATTATGTATATTGAATCTCATCGTTAAAACTACACTTTAATCGAATGAGTGAATAAAATGTTTATGTTTTCACTTTATTCACTATAACCATTGACAACGTGAATGTTACGTAGTCGAAGGACCAGGCGGGTGTTAGCCAATTTAAATGATAAGGTAATTAAAACTCGTCGTTTTGGAAATAATGTGGACTATAATTTAATGCGTAACAATAATTAATACAGAGCGATGTACACCGGTGAAGGTAACGAATTGAAGTCTCGTCTGCTCTGCATTCTTACAATTAAATCTTTGAGTTATTGGGGTGGGGTGCAATTTGAATTGTGCACCGCGAGGGGTGGCTTGAAGATGATTCCTGATCGGTGCGGCATTTCGTTTCGGTAAGCCATGTTGCCACACTTGGTTATCACAAGCCTTGGTTAATTCCTCTATCTGGCATTTCTGAGGATTCCTAATGCCGTCCAATAAATATATTTGGGATTTCCTGGTCGCTAATTGTATTTGCCGAAGTGGCAATCCTTGCTCAATAAACGGCTTAATGTGCCTATTGATCTTCATGCGCACCGTACTTTACTTAAGCACTTCTCGATGAACATAATGGCTAAACAATAGCCACCCCAATAAATTGTCTTTACAATCTTAATACTACAAATGTATCGGCTGCAATAAAGGCCGACTAATGCGATTACACTTTAACCGATTTGGGGTTCGACGCTGTGCAATATCGCCGAAACAGTGAATAAAGTAAAAAAAATGGTAAATTTGAAAATTGAAATTTTTGTTGTCACCTGACAATGCGACACTTTCATCTTCAATTCTGATAACGAATTGGAAAAAATCTTGTATGATACACGTGAATAAAGCAATTTTATTCACTTATACCATAAATAGCTATTTAATTTTTTAAACTAAAAATGAACTAGGTATTTAAATTATGTTCTCGTGAGTGCTCGGATACATTGTTGGACGGCGTGTAATAACATGCACCTTTCTAATTGTGGACCGGTGCTCGTACTCATTATTTTCATCTAATATTAGAAACAAAACCGCGACGCGCACTGAATACCTCAAATTGCACGCACGGCGATGCAACATACCGTTCCCCATTTATTCCAGAATCCAATATAAGCAATATACGTCCTGAGGGCACATTACAGGGCCTATCTGAGCGGTGATTCCCCGGAAGATATCGGAAACTGCCCGGGTGATAAAGGACGGTTTAGATTCGTATTTACAGGCTGGAGCAAAACAACTTTTATTGGCATTGGGAAGGGATGATTTTACATTAACTGAAGCCATTTCAGGCATGGTTTAACCCCATTTGTCGCCGGGCCGGTGTTTGCATCCGCAGGAAAAATTGCCAATCTGGCGGATAAATCCTCTATTAGAGAGCGAATTGGAGCGGCAGTGAGAGTAACAATCCGGCTGTTAATGCGTCTTAAACTTTAGTGGTAATTGGAGTTACTATAGTAGGCTTGCTATAGAAAAGTTATAACACTGTAATTATTTGTTAGCCAGCGTACAAAATAACATTACCAGATTAGGCAACTTGTGAGCCTCATGAATGAATTTTTAAAGCTAGGCAACTAATAATGTGTGACTGCGTGAGCATTTTTGATCCGGAACATATACGTAATAGCGCGACACTCACTAAGTGACTCAATCTTCAGGGTGCTATGCAAGATTGTTGCTCTAGTTGTTTGGTAGGGTCTAAAGTTTGTAGGTCCTTTATGAAGGGGTGTAATGAATGCTTAGATTAGAAACCTACGGATTTCCGTGTATTGGCTTCAAAATATGAGAGCCGAATAGTACTATACACACATAACTTACAGAATTCGCGTTCAACGTTAGTTTATTGGTCCAGGTGAGAATGGAAAAAGGACGAGGTCAAACATCCTCCTAATTTTTTCCAACAAATATTTTGTTATCCTGTAAAATACCCAATTTGCTCGATTCTTTGTGTAACAAGTTGTAAAGTATTCATGAACTTCCGCATCCCAGTGAAAGGCGAAGTAATTCAACCCCTGCCAATTTCGCTGGAACATCCGCGCTCATCAGACAATATAGTACTCCCGATGAACATTTCGCTCCCCATGAAAACATTCATTACTTCCTCCCTCGCGCCCTCTCCATTATTCCGCCGCATTACACGGCTTAAATTTTAATATAATTACTCGCGTTATCGGGATGGGTCGCGTCCCGTGCATAAATTCCAGGACTACGCCCCCAGGACACCGGAGAGCCGAAAACGGCGAAAAAGCGGGCACGACCCGATGACTCGTCGACCTAATGGGCTGTGACTCTTCTTCAAATTAATTTCAGCAGATGGCCAGCGTTTAGGGGATGGTCAGTACATCCCCTAAATTTTAGGGGATGGTCAGGCGACACACGACACGGAAGCGCCTAATGGCCTGAAACACACACACCTGCACCCCCCCTAATAAAATACCGCGTTCATTTGTTATACATTAGCGCGTGGACTAATTAATTAATTGCGTAAACTAATTAATGGATCCCGTTCGTTTATCGCGCGGCGAGCTGAATTTTAATATTTCAATAACGCCATTGTGCGGAAGAGTTATGGGTTTCTGTTGCGTAACCGTAGACGGGCCAGCGGGAAAGGCTCAACGAGAGTGAAGTGTAAATAAAGGGGGCCCATTATGCGCGCTCTGAAAGTGCGACCGTTGAACAGCGAGCGTGTTTTTCAGGCGTGATCTATTGGACACAATCGACCGTTTAAAATTCAATTCCGTTAATAGACGGTTAAGGCTGAAATGCAGCGCCATAAAGTCCATTTCGTGCCCATGAAATCCCACTTCTGGATTACACGCGAAATGCTCATAGTTCGCTTGCGAAAGCAATTGTATCGTTAAAACATGAATTGTGACGCAATTGAATTACATTTGTTGCCGGGGTGGTTCGTGCTGTGTACGCACACCCTCGAAGCTAAGGGGATCGTACACATTCGGGGGTTGTCGTTGGTTATTCGTGATAATTACATTCGCAACGAGTTCACTCCCCCCCATCTAATGGTGCTAAGGAGGAGCCCTTGACATTTTTGTATAAAATCGCACTTCAATTTTTTGTATGAAATCCCGCTTCTGATGTTTTTCGTATGAAATCCCACTTCTGATGTTTTTCGTATGCAATCCCACTTCTGATGTCTTTCGTATGAAATCCCACTTCTGATGTTTTTCGTATGAAATCCCACTTCTGATGTTTTTCGTATGCAATCCCACTTCTGATGTCTTTCGTATGAAATCCCACTTCTGATGTTTTTCGTATAAAATCCCACTTATGATGTTTTTCGTATGAAATCTCATCTCTGATGTTTTTCGTATGAAATCCCCCTTCTGATTTATCGCCGTCAAATCACGTCGCCTTTATTAAAACATAAGTCTGTGTTGTGTACGTCGATGCAATGGCCGTATGTTTAGCAGTCGCTGTAAAAGTTAATCGGGCTGGATATTAATTTTCCGCAGACATCAGCGAAGTGCATCGCCTCTGGAGCTAATGGCCAGAAGATTTAATGGCGGAGTTTGAAGCGGTAATTGATCGCTCTTAATCACAAACGCGCAGACTGAAGGCAGACATCTGGATTTACGCCCGCAATATTTCCAGGTCTCCGGGGAGTTATTGGCGCAAACATCCTCCACAATTCGCCTCTCTCCAAACAGAACGCGCCTCGCCGTTTCCCTTTCGGTTCCCAGCCTGGGAAAGACTCGGGAAAGCCGGGGCCGGAGCTCTCATTGTTGCCCGGGCCGGAGGAGTTCAACGCCCGTTAAGTGATGCATTATTGGGACGTAAATAAGTAAGCAAATCGTTTTTATCTCTGCGCGCGAGGGGCACAATGGTCATGCAAGTGTAATTCCCAACGTCTTCGCTCGGTGATAGCGAGAGAGGAGTTATTGATCAGGGTATGTGTAAGCGGGATGCGAGGATGAATTTCATTAGCAAGAGGGTCTTATGACTGCGGTGAAACGATCCAGGTTCGTCGTATAGCCGAGCTTTACGCAGAAGACGTACCCAAGGCAGTGGTGGACGCATGCAGTTTGGGGGCACAGTTTCGATCGTTACACAAACAAGAGAAAACAACAACAACGTAACAAAAACAGAACAGCAAACGAAGAGAACGACAGTATGCACTAAAATAAAAGACTATATGAGTAACGCCTAAAGCGACGGAAATATCTGCCGTACCAAGGGACATTGGCACCTCTTTGCGAATGCTGCTTGACAAGTTTGATTGTAAGTTTGATAATGACCCGTTAAGGTGTCGAAACTAGAAGTGAATCTCTAGAATTTAAGTGGAGAAGACGCTTTTTGGATGATGGCTGCCCGATTATTCCTAATAGGCCCGAAATCTATTTTATGCGAAAATTCCGTAGACGTTGCTGTCTCGAACAACCCATCTCTCCCAGGGCGGCAATAAATCGAATGAAAAAAAATTATCCCGTAAAATAAACCCCGAGTTATCTTAGCGAGATTGCGGGGCTTTAACCTATGCAAATTTGAGCGATCTGTCCCGGAATGCGTATAAACTATCTTGTCCTCCAGACGCCCGTACGTTTATTACACCCCCTTTGCTACGTTCGATCGCTGTAACTTCCGATTTGGCGTTGCAAATCTGAAAACCACCCCTCGCCCAAAACCGGCGTTCAGTTAATAAAATTCGTTTTCGCCGGCCCCGGTGAAATACGGAGCGTTTTTAAATTAACCCCGTGCCACCGTTCCACACCCTTGCACTAGAAATGCCAGTCAACGCTCCGCTTAGTCACTGCGAGACGTGTCGACTGCCATCATTTGTAGCCACCGTGTAGATTAAACAGATTGGCCTAGACGGAATTAGCCCGAGGAGAGTGAAATTAACACCCACGACCGGCTTCTCGGGCGGTTCCATCAACGCCCGATTAAGCGTAATTTATTCGAACGCCGCAGATAAGAGGGAGTCCTGCATCTGTGTCGCAACTTCCGCGCGTTATAAATATTTAATCTGTTGGATGATTGACGCGAGCAATCTCCAGACGCTCCTTTTTCAATATTTTCAGGAAGATAAGCCAGGAATTCTGGCGATAACGCCGGTGACCCCGTTGCGTACCCGGAATTATTACAGCGCCGGGTACGCGAAATGGGGGCGCTGCAAATGGCGCCCCCAATTCGGCCGCCACCCCCGCAGCTCATCCACGCTGTATGTGCACGAGCTGATATAATCAAATGCTGGGGCCGAACTGAGCCTCGGGCTGCAATCACCCCCTGCAGGGCGTGGGCCTGTGTGCACGTGTACATGTGTGTCCTCCTTCACGTGACAAGGGTCGCGTTCCCCCTTCGTGTATGTGAAATATATTAACCTGTGACATTCAGACGGCTGCCGATGCCTGGAAAATGGTCTATTGGGGAAGGCTCATTATTAATACACGGCTGCAGGCTTGCAGGTACACGGGAAACCGGAATTGAATTGCTCCAATAAAATTACGGAATGGCAACTCGAATTGCTTGAAGAGACACTTGTATCAGTCGGGGGCTATTATAGGTTTCTGAGTGAGTGGCTAAATTTTCGTTTGCCAATATTTTTTGATATCTTTCATTGTTCTCCTTCCTCAGACTTGGATCATCTAATGCTGGAATCTCTTCAAATTCACTTATTTCCTGATACTTTCTTTAGATCCTATATCGCCCTCATCTGGGATCATATGATATTTGTCAGTTTTGACAGAAACATCAGTCCACCTTCTACCACAATGGTGTAGGTCTCGAGATATCCACCCTCAAAGTTGGGAAATTTAAAAAATAGCAAAAGAGGGCTGTTAAAATTAAACTTCTAAACGAACGGTCCAATCTCGATGCCGATAGTCTCATTCGATTCAGGAGACTCATACGGTTCATACCAGACCACACTTGATATACTTACGAAGACGTTTTAATTTTCGAAATTTTCGAAAATGTCGCGTTTTTTGCCATCTCGATGAAATTCCATTTCGAAAACGCCTCAACCGATTCGGACGAAATTCGGAGGCGCCGTAGAGGGCCCAAATACAAGCACAATGAGCCCTAGTGGGCCCCCATAGGCCATCGCGTTTGTACAGGGGGGCCTTGAGAAGAGAGAAATATTTGTCAAAAAAACGTACTTTTTTCACGAAAAGCGAGATAACTCGGGGAGTTGTGCGATTACGAGAATCAACGAGCGCTCAAAATATGCGCCATATACGGGGCTAAGTCCCCATAAAATGATTTGAAAATGTGCCACTTGGGAGACCACCCAGATGGCAAAACGTAAAATCGATGATTTTCCGATCAAATCGACAAAAATAAAAATCCGAAAAATCACGATTTTTCGAGTTGCTCCAAATGACCTTAGAGTTACTAGCCCAGACTAATTGGACCCTCCTGATTCCAATGAGCACACATTCAGCCTCCTAGCCCCAGCGGTTCTCGAGATATCCGCCCTCAAAGTTGGAAAATTAAAAAAAATAGCAAAAGAGGGCTGTTAAAATTAAACTTCTAAACGAACGGTCCAATCTCGATACCGATAGTCTCATTCGATTCAGGAGACTCATACGGTTCATACCAGACCACACTTGATATACTTACGAAGACGTTTTAATTTTCGAAATTTTCGAAAATGTCGCGTTTTTTGCCATCTCGATGAAATTCCATTTCGAGAACGCCTCAACCGATTCGGACGAAATTCGGAGGCGCCATAGAGGGCCCAAATACAAGCACAATGAGCCCTAGTGGGCCCCCATAGGCCATCGCGTTTGTACAGGGGGGCCTTGAGAAGAGAGAAATATTTGTCAAAAAAACGTACTTTTTTCACGAAAAGCGAGATAACTCGGGGAGTTGTGCGATTACGAGAATCAACGAGCGCTCAAAATATGCGCCATATACGGGGCTAAGTCCCTATAAAATGATTTGAAAATGTGCCACTTGGGAGACCACCCAGATGGCAAAACGTAAAATCGATGATTTTCCGATCAAATCGACTAAAATAAAAATCCGAAAAATCACGATTTTTCGAGTTGCTCTGAATAACCATAGAGGCACTTGCCTAGACTAATTGGACCCTCCTGATTCCAATGAGCACACATTCAGCCTCCTAGCCCCAGCGGTTCTCGAGATATCCGCCCTCAAAGTTGGAAAATTAAAAAAAATAGCAAAAGAGGGCTGTTAAAATTAAACTTCTAAACGAACGGTCCAATCTCGATACCGATAGTCTCATTCGATTCAGGAGACTCATACGGTTCATACCAGACCACACTTGATATACTTACGAAGACGTTTTAATTTTCGAAATTTTCGAAAATGTCGCGTTTTTTGCCATCTCGATGAAATTCCATTTCGAGAACGCCTCAACCGATTCGGACGAAATTCGGAGGCGCCATAGAGGGCCCAAAAACAAGCACAATGAGCCCTAGTGGGCCCCCATAGGCCATCGCGTTTGTACAGGGGGGCCTTGAGAAGAGAGAAATATTTTTCAAAAAAACGTACTTTTTTCACGAAAAGCGAGATAACTCGGGGAGTTGTGGGATTTCGAGAATGATCGAGCGCTCAAAATATGCGCCATATACGGGGCTAAGTCCCCATAAAATGATTTGAAAATGTGCCACTTGGGAGACCACCCAGATGGCAAAACGTAAAATCGATGATTTTCCGATCAAATCGACTAAAATAAAAATCCGAAAAATCACGATTTTTCGAGTTGCTCCAAATGACCGTAGAGACACAAGCCTAGACTAATTGGACCCTCCTGATTCCAATGAGCACACATTCAGCCTCCTAGCCCCAGCGGTTCTCGAGATATCCGCCCTCAAAGTTGGGAAATTTAAAAAAATAGCAAAAGAGGGCTGTTAAAATTAAACTTCTAAACGAACGGTCCAATCTCGATGCCGATAGTCTCATTCGATTCAGGAGACTCATACGGTTCATACCAGACCACACTTGATATACTTACGAAGACGTTTTAATTTTCGAAATTTTCGAAAATGTCGCGTTTTTTGCCATCTCGATGAAATTCCATTTCGAAAACGCCTCAACCGATTCGGACGAAATTCGGAGGCGCCGTAGAGGGCCCAAATACAAGCACAATGAGCCCTAGTGGGCCCCCATAGGCCATCGCGTTTGTACAGGGGGGCCTTGAGAAGAGAGAAATATTTGTCAAAAAAACGTACTTTTTTCACGAAAAGCGAGATAACTCGGGGAGTTGTGCGATTACGAGAATCAACGAGCGCTCAAAATATGCGCCATATACGGGGCTAAGTCCCCATAAAATGATTTGAAAATGTGCCACTTGGGAGACCACCCAGATGGCAAAACGTAAAATCGATGATTTTCCGATCAAATCGACTAAAATAAAAATCCGAAAAATCGCGATTTTTCGAGTTGCTCTAAATGACCTTAGAGGCACTTGCCTAGACTAATTGGACCCTCCTGATTCCAATGAGCACACATTCAGCTTCCTAGCCCCAGCGGTTCTCGTGATATCCGCCCTCAAAGTTGGGAAATTTAAAAAAAAGCAAAAGAGGGCTGTTAAAATTAAACTTCTAAACGAACGGTCCAATCTCGATGCCGATAGTCTCATTCGATTCAGGAGACTCATACGGTTCATACCAGACCACACTTGATATATTTACGAAGACGTTTTAATTTTTGAAATTTTCGGAAATGGCGCGTTTTTTGCCATCTCGATTACATTCCATTTCGAGAACGCCTCAACCGATTCGGACGAAATTCGGAGGGGCCATAGAGGGCCCAAATACAAGCACAATGAGCCATAGTGGGCCCCCATAGGCCATCGCGTTTGTACTGGGGGGCCTTGAGAAGAGAGAAATATTTTTCAAAAAAACGTACTTTTTTCACGAAAAGCGAGATAACTCGGGGAGTTGTGGGATTTCGAGAATGAACGAGCGCTCAAAATATGCGCCATATACGGGGCTAAGTCCCCATAAAATGATTTGAAAATGTGCCACTTGGGAGACCACCCAGATGGCAAAACGTAAAATCGTAGATTTTCCAATCAAATCGACTAAAATAAAAATCCGAAATATCGTGATTTTTTGAGTTGCTCCAAATGACCTTAGAGGCACGCGCCTAGACTAATTGGACCCTCCTGATTCCAATGAGCACACATTCAGCTTCCAGCCCCAGCGGTTCTCGAGATATCCGCCCTCAAAGTTGGGAAATTTAAAAAAATAGCTAAAGAGGGCTGTTAAAATTAAACTTCTAAACGAACGGTCCAATCGCGATGCCGATAGTCTCATTCGATTCAGGAGACTCATACGGTTTATACCAGACCACACTTGATATACTTACGAAGATGTTTTAATTTTCGAAATTTTCGAAAATGTCGCGTTTTTTGCCATCTCGATGAAATTCCATTTCGAGAACGCCTCAACCGATTCGGACGAAATTCGGAGGCGCCATAGAGGGCCCAAATACAATCACAATGAGCCATAGTGGGCCCCCATAGGCCATCGCGTTTGTACAGGGGGGCCTTGAGAAGAGAGAAATATTTTTCAAAAAAACGTACTTTTTTCACGAAAAGCGAGATAACTCGGGGAGTTGTGGGATTTCGAGAATGAACGAGCGCTCAAATTATGCGCCATATACGGGGCTAAGTCCCCATAAAATGATTTGAAAATGTGCCACTTGGGAGACCACCCAGATGGCAAAACGTAAAATCGTAGATTTTCCAATCAAATCGACTAAAATAAAAATCCGAAATATCGTGATTTTTTGAGTTGCTCCAAATGACCTTAGAGGCACGCGCCTAGACTAATTGGACCCTCCTGATTCCAATGAGCACACATTCAGCTTCCAGCCCCAGCGGTTCTCGAGATATCCGCCCTCAAAGTTGGGAAATTTAAAAAAATAGCTAAAGAGGGCTGTTAAAATTAAACTTCTAAACGAACGGTCCAATCGCGATGCCGATAGTCTCATTCGATTCAGGAGACTCATACGGTTTATACCAGACCACACTTGATATACTTACGAAGATGTTTTAATTTTCGAAATTTTCGAAAATGTCGCGTTTTTTGCCATCTCGATGAAATTCCATTTCGAGAACGCCTCAACCGATTCGGACGAAATTCGGAGGCGCCATAGAGGGCCCAAATACAATCACAATGAGCCATAGTGGGCCCCCATAGGCCATCGCGTTTGTACAGGGGGGCCTTGAGAAGAGAGAAATATTTTTCAAAAAAACGTACTTTTTTCACGAAAAGCGAGATAACTCGGGGAGTTGTGGGATTTCGAGAATGAACGAGCGCTCAAATTATGCGCCATATACGGGGCTAAGTCCCCATAAAATGATTTGAAAATGTGCCACTTGGGAGACCACCCAGATGGCAAAACGTAAAATCGATGATTTTCCGATCAAATCGACTAAAATAAAAATCCGAAAAATCGCGATTTTTCGAGTTGCTCCAAATCACCTTAGAGGCACTTGCCTAGACTAATTGGACCCTCCTGATTCCAATGAGCACACATTCAGCTACCTAGCCCCAGCGGTTCTCGTGATATCCGCCCTCAAAGTTGGGAAATTTAAAAAAATAGCAAAAGGGGGCTGTTAAAATTAAACTTCTAAACGAACGGTCCAATCTCGATGCTGATAGTCTCATTCGATTCAGGAGACTCATACAGTTCATACCAGACCACACTTGATATACTTACGAAGACTTTTTAATTTTCGAAATTTTCGAAAATGTCGCGTTTTTTGCCATCTCGATGAAATTCCATTTCGAGAACGCCTCAACCGATTCGGACGAAATTCGGAGGCGCCATAGAGGGCCCATATACAAGCACAATGAGCCATAGTGGGCCCCCATAGCCATCGCGTTTGTACAGGGGGGCCTTGAGAAGAGAGAAATATTTTTCAAACAACAATGTGTCTTGTCAATTGTTTCAATTTTCAGTTAAATGATTGTAATAAATGACATGCGTCGTTTATGTTATATAAATGCCCATCAAACGGGGCGTCTAAAGTGTCTAACATTCCCTGTTGTACAGATACCCATCTTATCAACGCATACGAAGGCGCCAAAGTTTAGTAATTTCATTGCCGCATAGTTTGATAACAAGTCTGATGCCCGACGAGTGTTTGAATCACGACACTGCGCTTTTTGCAACGTGTATAGATCGCGTAACCCATTAGTGCGATACAAAAACCAAATGCCATCCAGTTTCCAACTCGCGACAGCATCCATTCAAGCTGCAGCTCGTTCTTTTGCTGCTGCGAGCTCAAACGGGACCATTCAAATTCCTTTTTTTTTTGCTAGCCTGACGGGCACACACTCACTCGCATTTGCAAGGAGCCGTCCGTCCAGCGCCACCAGCGGTGGCATTTCTGGCTGCACGTCGGAAATGTCAGAGGCAAATGTCAGGAGTGCGCACAATGAGCTATTAATTTTTAGAGCCCCCCCCCCCCTCTCCCCCTCGACGCCGACGCCCGGGCGTCGCCGCCAAATATTTGCAGCAGCGTCGCTCGACCGCGTTTGTTTGTCCGCAACGGATGGCGTCGTTAAGCTCGCTAACAAGGAGGCTCACCCTTAAAATTAATTTATTAATTTCGCACGGGCGAATCCAATTAACTGTTATCTCTTCGGCGGCCATTAACTTTAATTACCGCGATTAGGAGCGGCGTGCAATAATCGCGATGCATCTCGATGGCGTACGCTGGAGATGGAAAAGAAATAGGCGGATACCGTTACAAGCTGTAATTCATCTAGGGATCACGTAAAGAGCGTGGTAATTAAAATATATAAATGTTAGCTCTTTTTAACAGACCTAAGCGGTGGGAATAGTTTGATTGCATGCATGTCCTACTCTTGGACCTCCAACTAACTCGGCTAATTTGATACTCCTGCGCACCTGCTAGTACTTACGGTAGATGTTTGTTTCCAGTTCGCTCCTTACTCCTTACAATATTCCAATGAAGCTATATTTATCTCTAGCATTGAATCGAATATTTCTGCAACTAAATCTTCTTTTGGCTTTGTTTCAGGTATGCCAGGATCCTGGGATTCAACCAGATGCCCCCTTTCAAAAAGGTAGGAATATTTTTTGTAAACTGTAGAATCATCTCCGTCTCCAATCAATTATCTATTTTACGATTTCCATCGAGGTGTATTCTTATTTATAACATAATAACTATATAACATATCTACTACTCTAATCAATTATCGATATCATTGTTTACAGTCATATGTTCTTAGTCTTAAATTGTTTAGAAAATTTAGTTCCGATAATGCGTATTTACTATCTAACAGTCTTATTTATAATATTTAATAGAAAATAATCCTTAATAGAAAGTACACACTTTAAACCCTCATACGAGCGAGAAAAGTTCTACTTTTCCTCCCACGGGAGTCAAACCACTTTGCCTCCCAACAATAATACTTAGAATAGCTATGATAATAGTTTATGGTTTTCTTTTATTGATGGCGTCGAGGATTACATGACCTGAGGCTAAAATAGTATTTATAACCGTGATGTATATACTATTTGTTCACTACTAGAACAATTACAATCATTTAAAATGAAATATTAAAATACAAGATCTGTGATGACTACATCTGTCATCACATTAATCAAAATTTGACATTGACGTTTTCATCGAATATAGTGAAAATGCGGCCAGCTAAGGCCGGCTTATTGTGGTACATATACTTAGCACGCAAGAACTATAAAAAGATTCCCCGAAAGACGAAAACTTGACTAGTTACATACCCCCTTTGACAATCGTAATAGCAATATACTCTAGTCGGAGATTTCAGATATGATAATTATATCGGTGGACGCTGATAATCATGGTCTCAACACATTTATTTTAATCAGCTCAAAACGTTCAACATAAGCTCCTACGAACCCAGTTTAATAAACGTATTCAATCCATTACGCATTATATACAACGGTAGCTGTAATCTGTTCAACGTGCGACATAAGCTTTGTATTATCTTTATTTATAAAACTTCGTACGTTCCTTGTATACTTAATTTTAACAATATTCTTAATGTTATATTTTGACATTTGGTTTTTCAATTGTTATGCCTAAGAAAATATAATATTTACTCTCGTTTCACGATGTTTTTACGTCAGGGGAGTCTATGAATATCTAGTAATTTTGATGGTTTTGTTTCGGAAATAACTGAATTCCCCAATGGAACTTGTCATTTTTATTGGGCTAAGTTGTTTTCAATTTGACGTTATATTTTTTAAATAACATTGATGCCAGATGCAAAGTTTAAATTATTATAGATATAAGTTTCTTCTTCTTCCTTTGCAAGTGCCTATCCGTTCCGGATATTGGCTATCATATTGGCTATCTTTACTTTGTTCACAGCTGCCCGAAAGAGGCCTGTGGTTGTCGTAGAGTACCAACTCCTCAAGTTTTTAAGCCACGAGATTTTTCTTCTCTCAATGTTTCTGTTTTCTTCAACTTTGCCTTGTAGTACGCACTGAAGGAGTCCGTATCAGCTAGTATATCTACTAGATACAAGCTAGTAGTGCAAAAATACATAAATCCGACAATGTGGTAGGAAGTAAATGTCTAATAGACATCGACACAAAAAAATAATTAACTTCCGTTGCATGACTGAATCAGCCTGTCCAACATGACAAATAGAAAACCCAGGCAAATCGATTGCAAAAATGTCGTGAATGTATAATATGCAAAACTGTGACTGTGAAAGGTCGTAGAAAAAATCATACGTATTGCTTGGAGGCAACGTGCCTTTCCTCCCTTAGATTTTGTCCGCAGAAATATCCGCGGGAGAAAATTATGCACTTTGCTTCCTTGTAGTACAAATAGCTATAAACCGCAGTTTAGAGGTGTTTTATCAAAGAGTTAGGTACTATGGTTACTAAGGTCCAGTTGTACAATCGTGGATCAACTTTGATCCTGGTTCAGATTTTGTGCATACAATTGAGCCAACAACTGTATGCTAGATACCTGAACCATGGCCAAAGTAATTCCAAAATTGTACAACTAGACCTAAGGGTTACTATGGTTACTAAGGATTAAAATATTTAGCTTTCCTCGTGACCCACACTGTATAGTAACTTGTTAAGGCCCTAAACTATTTGAGATGTGGGGCCTTTTATAAGTCCAGAATTTAGGTCAGTGCTAAATATGATTTTCGGATACCTAGAACGTTAAACTGAAATACAATTAAGAAGTATATAGATAGTGAAATAATAAATCTTTAACTAAAAATCATTTTTATTCATAACAAACTTAAAAATGCAAACTCTGATAAAAAGAAACAAAAGTCCTTTTAAAAGGCACAATTTACAAAGGCTTATTATCTAATCTCTTGAAACATGTCATAAGGAACTGTAAGGACTGAAATAAGCCTTGTGCCTTTTAAAAGGCACAATTTACAAAGGCTTATTATCTAATCTCTTGAAACATGTCATAAGGAACTGTAAGGACCGAAAGAAGCCTTGTGCCTTTTAAAAGGCACAATTTACAAAGGCTTATTATCTAATCTCTTGAAACATGTCATAAGGAACTGTAAGGACTCAAAGAACTGGATTAAGGAATTATATGAAACTAAAATATTTTCTTTCTTGCCTTTGCCAGAGCAAAGTCAATGATGACATCATCTGATGATAAACTGCTTAGTTTGTGACCTTCTTTTGCACATGAGACTGAGGGAAGATAATTTATCTTGAGTCATTGTTGTTCTACATTCATTTTTTATGCTTTTTAGCTGAGAAAAAGATCTTTCTCCAGAGCAATTCGTAACCATCATACTAAGAAACAATCTCAAAATTGCTTCTACATTAGGGAATGCTGATTGGACAAGATCGTTAAATATTACCCTATACAGATCCTGATGTGTCAGACTATCATGTTCCGCTGAACCATAGGGTTAACTATGTCTAACATATTGATGAAAATGCTTGACGTCTCCTACAAGATTCATGTCTACATCTTTAGATATGATTTGAAGAAGTAGTTAGCACTATCAGGTAATGAAGAACTCAGCCTTTAATGTACATGGACTAGTTTCGACCTGGGGCTCACTCATTTATGACTGTAAGTTTAACTATTTTATTACAAGGTTACACAATTTATATATGAAATTTTCCCTTTATAAAAGATTTAGACCTAGCTGATGATGATCCCCAGGTCGAAACTAGTCGATGTAAATTAAAGACTGAGTTCTTCATTATCTGATAGTGCTAACTACTTCTTCAAACCTACTTAATCTGAATAGATCTAAACACATTTAAATATCTTTAGATATGTTTGCCATAAAGCACTAACTCCTTCACGAATCTCTTCTTCTGTGGTTCTAATTTTGTTAAAAATGAAAACTCTTTTGCAGGATTATTGTATACTGATGTCCTCTGTCCCAGACTTTACTCTAATGCATCCATCACAGGTATACATGTTTTGATTCTGAACTTGTCTCTTGGCTTAAGGTTCTCTAAAGCATCTTCATCATCATTGATATGCCTTCTTCTATATCTGTTTTTATTATCAACATCAGGCGATTTGGCCTTTGCTTTTTCTTCAAAATGATGAACATATTCTTGGAACCTTTAACAAAATCAGAAAGTGAAGCATACAATTTCCTACATACATCTAGACAAATTTGGGGGTCTTGCAGTGATTGACTAGTCTTGTGAAATCATCCAGTAAGTAACTCCACAAATATAACATTACCACAAATTCAAACTCCTCTATTTTATTCAAAATGTTTAGAGTTTGATTTCTTGTTTCGCCTTTCTCTGTAGTATCAATATGCAGCTGATGCAATGCAGAAAATATTTCATCATAACTATCAAGTATTGCAGTTGTGGCCATTGAATGTGCTTCCCATCTAGTCTTTGACGTTGAGACTTTTGAATCATCTTTGAAAAATGACAACAGTACTGCCCATCTATGTGTAGATGAAGAAAATAAATGATATATTTCTTGAACAATTTCAAAAAGTTTACTACATCTGTAACGGTTCGAACCCAGGTGTTGTACAAATTCTCATAATTTGTAATATTTATTATTCATTGCATTTATTTAACTGCAATTCATCCTTAAATGCAATTGGATGCATTTGATTTCTTTAACTGCATATTACATGAATTCTTATAATTCAAGTAATTGATTTGGCTCGTGATTTACAAATTCTCGTAATTTGTAATATTGATTTGGCTCGTGATTTAGTGGTAGTACTCTACGTTATGTTTGATTTTTAAATCAAAATCGTGACAACTCAGTTTGGTTCGTTTTATGGGTAATGTGTCTGTTAGTAATTTTTGTTAGCAAGTAAAACACAGATACATGGATTTCATATGATTTATTCATTTTAAAATGTTATGCAAGCGACAGGTAAATAAAAGATAATTTTGTTACTCTAATTGGACGTTATTTATTTAGTTATATTTATTTAAATTTTGGAATAGATTTGTTTAATAATTATTGAAAATTTATTATATTCTTTGAATTTGAATGATTTATTTTATTTTGAAAACAGAGTAACTTATTAACACTACGGTTGGAATTACAAAGTGTTACTTAGCGACTTCATGCACCACAATCTTCAAATTGTGCCGAGAAGGATATCTGATACATGTCATCACTGCATAGAAATTCATTAGCACGGTGCCTACCAATGTATTTCAACGCCACCTTGTGGATAGGAACGAATCACATAACTTCACATTAAAGTACTTTAAGCGATTCCAGTGCTTCAAGCACCCAATGTGTCCTCATTCGGAGATATTGCTAGTATTCGCGTTTACAAACACTATCAGCCATGTGATCGTAAAAACTTTAATAGGTATTGTTATTCAAAATTGATTATAGATTAGTATGATAAAGCTCTATTCTACTTCTACTTTTCTATCTACTTAAGCACATACAAACATTCGTTTCAGTCATTCATAATTCTGAGATTTCTTGAATATCGGAGCGCTGGGCAAGTTTAATTATACGATTTAATTACAAATATCATTGAATTATTTATATCGAAATTATTAAGTTATGTTCCCCTGACGCAACTTTTTATTTAACTACCGATTGATTAATGAGGCCACACTGTTTATCAAATGTTTGCGACGACGGAAAGGAAGGCATGTTACAATATTCTCCTGTCAGTACGAAAATATTGTCAGGACAAGGTATAAAATGCAGTTAGGTTCAACTCCGCAGTGGCGTGAGGCTCCCTACATTTCATACCCTTATTAAACTTCGTTCATTACCAGCGGCAAGGCGCGGTAATATCACTAGATAGGTTACATTATTATGGATAAATTACTTTAGAATTGTTAGTGTGAAACGATGTTTGATCAAATGTTTTGCGACAGCGGAAAGGAAGGCATGTTACAATATTCTCCTGTCAGTACGAAAATATTGTCAGGACAAGGTATAAAATGCAGTTAGGTTCAACTCCGCAGTGGCGTGAGGCTCCCTACATTTCATACCCTTATTAAACTTCGTTCATTACCAGCGACAAGGCGCGGTAATATCACTAGATAGGTTACATTATTATGGATAAATTACTTTAGAATTGTTAGTGTGAAAAGATGTTTGATCAAATGTTTTGTGCCGACGGAAAGGAAGGCATGTTACAATATTCTCCTGTCAGTACGAAAATATTGTCAGGACAAGGTATAAAATGCAGTTAGGTTCAACTCCGCAGTGGCGTGAGGCTCCCTACATTTCATACCCTTATTAAACTTCGTTCATTACCAGCGACAAGGCGCGGTAATATCACTAGATAGGTTACATTATTAGTATGGAATTGACTTTGGAATTGTTAGTGTGAATTACATTTGATAAACTTGTGTTATATATTCACCTGAGGAATTAATGTTTAAAGTATATGAGTCGTCGTCGGACAGCGTGACGTTCTGTCTCGATCGGTACATCTCACTCTCTCCGTTTGAGTTCCGCACTTCTATTTATACTGGTATACTGGTCCCCCACTTTTTACTCTTCTTCCCCCGTCCTATGATAATTTTGCTTACCGCTGCAAATTGATGCCTTCCCATATGTGTCACCGAATTACGCAATCGCCGTTTCGAGTTCACGTCGTATTCCCACGACCTATTTCTCTGTGTCATCATTTTGATCGTGTGCTTATTTACATTTGCCCAAAACTACGAAGTCAGCAAAATGAATGTACTCGCTTGGGAAACGCGTCGTCGGCCGCGGCCTGCCATGATATTTACGCAGTTTTGTTCCGACTCGTAAAATTATGGATTTTAATATTATTAGGTTCTTACACATCTAAACAACAGTCAACTGCTGCTCTACCAACAAGATTCAGGGAATTACCTGCACATGTATTATTACAACCTTTAACGAAATCCGAAAGTGAAGCATACAATTTCCTACATATATCTAGACTAATTTGGGGGTCTTGCAGTGATTGACTAGTCTTGTGAAATTCATCCAGCAAGTAACTCTACAAATATAACATTACCATACATTCAAACTTCTCCATTTTATTCAAAATGTTTAGGACTTGATTTCTTGTTTCGCCTTTCTCTGTTGTATCAATATGCAGCTGATACAATGCAGAAATTAGTCCATCATAACTTTCAAGTATTGCAGTTGTGGCCATTGAATGTACTTCCCATCTAGTCTTTGACGATGGAACTTTCCAACTTGGTCCAGTTGTACAATCGTGGATCAACTTTGATCCTAGTTCAGATTTTATGGATACCATTGTGCTAACAACTGTATCCTAGCTAACTGAACCATGGTCAAAGTAATTCCAAGATTACTAGATCTAAGGATTACTATGTTTACTAAGGCTACTAAGGCATTGGATAACGGTCTGGCAGTATTGCGATATGATGTATTGCAGTTGGGTAGATTTCTTTCAGATTTTGACCAACTTGAACATGCCCAACCAAACGATTCCATTGTTTTTTGTTTTATGATATTTTCCTATGCCACAATGGGTAGGTAATTATGTTTTTAAAAGCTACAGATAATTTAAAGTTATGTACGTCAGCTGTACCTGTACCTATATGATATTGCACCTGTGCCCATAGTGGCATTGTACCTGTCCTATTCGAGACTACGCCTGTAGCCATACTGTATGCAAGTTGCGATCGGCATAAATGTTGTGGTTAAGCTTATTTGATTGCACGGTATAATCATCTAATTCTAATACAATGAACGGCGTTCGATTACCAATTAAGCATTGCATCCGGTATTGCCCGCGCAACGCACGTAATTAAATTGTCGCGCTGATTGATGAGGATCTAGTTTTAATTTTTGTTTGACATCGGCCTGCGAGCATTAGCAGGCGGGTAGTTTAAACAGCCCTTAATCTATTATCGTTAATTGGGGTTCTCGCATTGTGCCGTGGACCATTAAATCGCGCGGAGTTATTAATTAGAATTACAAGTAATTAATTATTACGCTTCAGTTTGGTTGGAAGCAATCGAGGCATGTTGTCTCTTATAATCCGGCACTAAAACCTGCAGCGGCGCCAGTGATAATAATTAAACCATAAATATCTCCTCCGGCTATTACGGCGGCCATTTGCATTTTTCCCAGCGGAAAACCGGAAGTGATCTATGCCCTCCGGAGGGCCCTCAAGATTATTAATAAGGCTCCCTTAATATTAATCTGGAACGTGGCGATTACGGCCATCTCTGCGATTAAAAGCGCAGGGAGCAGCTGTTATTCGGTGATGATAATAAAACACGCGCTCCTCGGATATAATTCGTGCGTCCGTGGAGTTAATTTAAATTGTATGTGTGTGACCTCTTGAAGACCCCGCTGTTGCTTCCGCTGCATTGTAACCCATCGTCTGCCTCCTCGTTGCTCCTTGTACTGTGATTAGAGTCGTGCCCAGTCACTTGAAGCGTTACACATCCTGTGGGCACTTGCAGCGTCCTGTGAGAAAAAGCCGCGTTTAGCACTCCTGAATGAACCGGATACGAATAAATAATAAAAACAACAATAATAATAACGTGATCACGCTAATTGCCCGCCCGAAATGCCAAGTAAGCACGGGGGGCGGGAAACCTACAGGCCATTGTTATTCTTCCCCCTACGTATATAAAGTGCAGTTTGATTACCCGGCGATAAGTAACATTTCGGATGCGATTCTGAGCCGGGAAATACGCCGCTGGGGTGCTTTTTATTGCTTGTTTCTTCCCCCTCTGACTCCTGCACTTCATGAAAACTCGCCAGACCATAAATTTCCGAGCCGGATGACTGGAAAGCGCATTTTCACCTTCATAAAGTGCACCATCGAGCGAAATACCATCCATCTCCAAGTAATTGATAATTGATGGCATACAATGCGTCTGCGATTATGACGACGTATTATTTTCACGTTCCCAAGTGTATAGTATTACCTGGCACAGAATAACAATTTTGACCTTGATCTACGTCTGCTTCAAACCATTCCGCGAGCATTTACATAACACAGCTCATAACTTATAGATACATTCGCAAATTAGCCTCAGTCACACATTTAAATCATTTAACGGTTTTGATTTGGCAGTTTCCTGATGTGGAAAGCCCCTGCGATTCAGTTTCAAATTAACTTTAATCGTTCGTTCTGTTCCTTTAATTACCATAGTGGATACAATGGAAGCGGGGAAAATTCTCGTACTCTCTCATGCGGCAGTCATTCAGGATACCTCTGAACATATCGAATCATTGAGCGATTTTGATTTCACATATTTTTAAGTTTACACTACTTTAAGTGATGAGAGTCTTCATTTTAATAAGTAGTTAATTGCCTTGGGTAAAATTGCGGACACAATACTAACCATGGACTACAGCTAATAACACCTGTTACATAAGTTTTGGGATTTTTTTTTAATGCTTTGAATCACATAGTCAAACTATTATATCTGGTCAACTATGGAGAAACATGTTGCTAGGGAGCTTGTCAATTTGTTTGACGTTTCACATTTTCGTCTGACCTTTGAAAAATGGCGTATAAAGTAGATATTCGAAAGTCCATTTATAACCTAGTTGGACAGCTGCCGAAACGAGATGTTCAATTAAATTCGAAATTTTACAAAATGATATGACAAATTTGAAATAAATTCACCACTGGAGTCAAAGAATTTACAGTTTGGACGATTCTGGTTGAAAATCTGTAAAATATTGAACTCCAACTGTCAAAATCCAACATATTTTCCAACACAACCCTTGAAATATATTGAGTTTACAAATTAAATTGTTAAAATTTATAAAATTTTGAAATACTTGTGCACAAATCTGTTAATAGCTTCACCTGTTAAAATTTGGACGAATATAATTGAAAAACATAAAAACGACACGTTCTTTTTCCACTTTTATTATAGTTTGAAAATGGTTTTTAGAAATAGGTTACAATTTTTTGACGGTATGTCAGTTTATGAGTAAATAGGTTAAATTTGAACAAAATATATGTCTTAATACTAGACAACAAATGATGCAGAAACAGTAGGACTTACATAATACAATAATGGGTGATATTAATAATTATTACGTTTATTATTGATTACGCATGTATGTAATTAAAAAGGATTTTGATTAAATTTTTGCATAGGTATAACTGTCAAGTAGACAATTAACAAATACTTACAATACTTAATACAGACAAATACTTAATATCAAATTTACGTCGGCAAAAATTTCATTTCCCGTATTTTTTTAATTCTTCTCGGAGTGCCGTACTCGATCCCTCGAGCGTAGGCGATTTCCCCGCATACGTCAGTGTATGAGTGTCTGTATCGTAGTTACAGTGACGTATGGCACCTACAGTTTAACGTCGGCTGCGAACGACTGGTTTGGGGAAACTATCCTGGGCAGATTACTTTCAGTGGTTTGCCATTGCCTTCTGAAAGGAGACGAGCGGATTTCTAGATATTTTTACCGGAGCCCGGGATCGAACGCGGGTCCGCCGCGTGAAAGGCCGACACTCTGACCGTTTCACCACACTCGCCTCTTTTTTAATTCAGCTGTATATTATTATTATTATATATTATTATTATTCTCGAATATAATAAATGCTGTTGAACATTTGATACATTATTATTGTCGCACCTGTAAATTTGCAAATTTTCACAACTGAACTGTTGTTAGATGTTCAATTAAATTCGAAATTTAACAAAATGATATGACAAATTTGAAATAAATTCACCACTGGAGTCAAGGAATTTACAGTTTGGACGATTCTAATTGAAAATCTGAAAAATTTTGACCTCCAACTGTCAAAATCCAACATATTTTTCAATACAACCCTTCAAATATATTGAGTTTACAAATTAAATTGTTAAAATTTCTCAAATTTTCAAATACTTGTGTACAAATCTGTTAATAGCTTCACCTGTTCAGATTTGGACGAATATAATTGAAAAACATAAAAATTACACATTCTTTTACCACTTTTGTTATAGTTTGAAATAGGTTTTTAGAAATGGGTTAGAATTTGTTGACGGTATATCAGTTTATAAATAAATAATAAATAGGTTAAATTTGAACAAAATATATGTCTTAATACTATATAACAAAACGATGCAGAAACAGTAGGACCTACATAATACAATAATGGGTGATATTAATAATTATTACGTTTATTTTTGATTACCCATGTATGTAATTAAAAGGATTTTGATGAAATGTTTTGATAGGTATACCTGTCAAGTAGACCATTAACAAATACAATACTTAATACTGACAAATACGTAAAATCAAATTTACGTCGGGAAAAAATTCATTTCCCGCTGTTTTTTTAATTCAGCTGTATATTATTTTCCAATATAATCAATTCTGTTGAACATTTGATAAATTATTATTGTCGCACCTGTAAATTTGCAAATTTTTACAACTGAACTGTTGATAACGTTCAATTAATTCGAAATTTGACGAAATGATATGACAAATTTGAAATAAATTGACCACTGGAGTCAAAGAATTTACAGTTTGGACGATTCTGATTGAAAATCTGTAAAATTTTGAACTCCAACTATCAAAATCCAACATATTTTCCAATACAACCCTTCAAATATATTGAGTTTACAAATGAAATAGTTAAAATTTATCAAATTTTCAAATATTTGTGTACAAGGTGTACATCAACGAAAAGTCAAAACATTTATGAAAATCTAATATCTTATTATTATTATTAGTATATTGTACTTAAAAAAATTACATCTCTGATGATGAAGATGGCTCACAAAAGCAGATTTCCTTGGCTTGTAAGCAACCTTGTAATTTAAATTAGGTCTGATTGGTTTTAATAGCTGATTTTTAATCCAATTGTGACGTTATTGTTAACATTTTATGCAGTATTACTAATGTTGCATCAATTTAATCTAAAGTCATCTGACATGCAAGACAAAGCTCACGTTATACATAATAGCTAAGTGAAAATTTCGTTCAGGACAGACACGAATTGTAAACGAGCCGCAGACCCAATCAGTGTCTCCTGCGTCACCCGCACAACCCCAACTTTCATGAACAATGCAGGACCTGAACAACTGGCACCGCCATGTCTCAGCAACGCAGACACAAATCCCTCGCACTCGCCCAAATGAAACCGTCCTGATTCCGATTGTGAACTGGGTTTCGCCCCGAATCGAGCCCAGAGTAGATGGCATTCCTATGGGATCAACGGCGACCGGACGGACAGGTAAAGGAGTCGCGATCACAATGGCCACATCGGTGCGGGGGCGTATCGCCTGCTCGCACACTCGGATGTTTCGAATAGTTGGGATTTACTGGGGCGTGAGTGTGTGCATAACTCATAAAGGCAGCCAATTTGCATGACAAAAGGGCCTTGTGTATCGTTGCGACACATTTACCCGCTTTGTCATAACTACGTCTCCGCCGGAATTGTAAAAATTGCAATTAAAAAATGTTAATTGCTCACAATGCAATCCCCGACACGTTTTGAAATTCAAATGCGTTGCACGAATCCAATCCAGGAGATGCTAAATAGAATACCAATTAACATATTATTACAGTTGATTGGATGCACTCAGGATGTTAATTATGGAAGAAGTGATGGATGCGGGATTAATCGCATGGGAATACCCAGGCATTGCAATCAGGGCTATTTTTAGTCTTTATCTGTTAACAAATTATAACATAATCGTCTAATACAGGGTCATCAAGCCTTTTGGTAGAACGTCCACATACGAATATTACAAGTTTTTGGCGACTCACGTCACAAAAATAAAATTGTGTTATTTTTTATATGTCTCTTCTCTGTGTTTTGTGCTGTTCTTTGACAGATAATTATAATTAAAATACCGAGTGATCCATTTAGGGCGAGACTGTAATACTTAGGTTGGTAACCTGCAGCAATTGGCAGCTTTTCGCGTCAAAACTGTGTCTTGTCAAAAATTATGTAGAGAGCTTAGTATTTATTATATCTTTATTATAGATTTGCCAGTAAGACACTTAATTATATAATCAAAATAATTCAAATTGAATGATCAATTTGAAAAAAAAAAGGTCTTCACAAACCCAAAGTAGTAACTAAATTGTATTACCAACATAAACAAGTTTCACCCTAAATGGATCACTCGGTATACAGTCTGTTCGATAAAAAGCGAACTATAGCGATTTCATTTGTTATTTAATCAAAAGTCGCTACAGTCTTGGGCGCTTTTTATCGAACACGCTGTATATGTGCATGCGGTGTGACCTGTGTAATATTAAATTTGAGAAAATTTTCAACAACTGTGTTTTGAAAAATACAGAAAGAAAGATGTAATAATATTTTCTAGATGTAATTGAAAAAGGTTGTTAAAATGGTTTAATTTCTTAGAAAATATGACAGATATGATTCGTTATAGTTTTTGTTTTGATATGAAAATTTTACAAATTCGATCAGTTCGAATTTAACAAATTTGGAAAATTGCAATAGGTACAGTTCAAAGTCACGGATTTGTTGAGTTCAGTAAAAAAAAATTGACAGATTTCGATAGTTGGAGTTCAAGATTTCAGCTGGTGCTAAAACACTACTATACTAAGGCCCAGTTGTATGATCGTGGATCACCTTGACCGTGGTTCAATTACCAGGATACAATTGTTAATACAATGGGATTCTAAGCAACTGAACCATGGTCATGGATGATCCACGATCGTACAACTGGGGCTTAATAATAGACTTAATAATTTATTACCAAAATAAAAATAATAATAAATAATAATTTATTACGAAAATAAAAAAAGGTGATTATGAATCACAATATTCATTGGAAGTGTACTGTTCATAATTTGACAGATTATGACAGTCATTCCTGTAAATTTGATACATTTTCACAACTGGCTGTCATCATTTGCCAAATTTTGATAGTTTCACTCAAGATTTTGAAAACTTTGCGGATTTGGTTGGAGCACACTTCAGAAAATTCGGCAGATTTGACAGTGCCAGTTGTAAATTTTACAGATTTCCACAGCTGGTCTTAAGAGTGTGACAGTAACAACAAAATATGTCGAATTTCAATTGCTACACCTAAATAAATTGTGGATATGCTCAGCGCCGGCAAAAATGTAATAGATTTTTATAGTTGCCATAGAAAATATGCTAGTTCAAATCACAAATTTGGATGATTTGTGTTGAAAATCAGTAATGTTTTCGACTCCAATTGTCAAAATCCGATCTGTCCAACAGAACTCTTAACATATGTTGAATATCAATTTAATTTGTTAATATACGTATTATAACTATCATCTATGTTCCAACAGTATCCTTCAAATTGGATGATTTATATTGAAACTCAATAAAACTTTCAACTCTAACTGTCTAAATCAGATCTATGATCCAACAGAACTCTTAAAATATGTTAAATTTAAATTTAATGTGTTAATACACGTATTTGTTACTTTTTCAAATACATCTGTAGTGTGTGTGCCGAAATTATGATACCCTACAGATCAAAGGCACCGGAGGTTGCTAAGGAAAGAATAACAGAAAAAGAAGTGACAGATAAGAAAGGGTATTGTCTGTGAAAACCTTTTATATATATTGTACAAAAAGATATTAAACATAAATTAATTAGTTGCCGTTCTTTATATATATATATCCACTTTAAGTGGGTAAAGTTAAGGTAGAAGCGTAAACCCTTACACTGGTGACCCCCGACGTTTGAACACGCAACTTTCTGCGACGTGATAACTTCTCAACAAGATCGATTTGACCACTTCAATTGGACCAGTTCGCGCCCAATACTATCCCTTGAGAACAAGCCCTTGGAACGCGGATATACCGCTAGTTCGCTCTTACGGACAACATCACCGAGAAGCTGAACTTCCCTCGACCTGATCTTCTAAACCAGCGGTTCTCAAACTTTTTGAGCGGCGGAGCCCTCCAAAGGCATACAAATTTCCACGGAACCCCACTGGTTCAATAAGCATATGTATGTGCATATGTATACATATATATATATATATATATATATATATATATATATATATATTTATTTATATGTATTTAAATATATTTTATTTTTAGTATTTTAGTTTATATAAATAAATATAAACAAAAAGAAAGAATGAAATTATTTGTTCTTCAATAAAATCATTTATTTATCAACAAATAATTGCTAAATATTATAAAAACAAACTTCATTGTTAGTGGGACGCATGGACTTGTTTCCTATTTTTACATAGTTCTTTTATGTCTGGCTTTATAGAGGACAGTTGAATCCTCATATCAGCTTCTGCATCGAGTCTGTTGCGGTATTTGGTTTTTGTTGCAGCATATGAAGAAAAGCCAGAATCGCACAGATAAGTCGTAGCGAAAGGAAGAAGTATTTTAACAGCTTTCATTGATAAATCTGCAAATTCTTCTCTCAAAGTGCACCAAAATTCTGGCAAAGATAGCTTTTCAAATATGGCTTGTAGTGAGGAATCTGTAATCATGTCAACGAACATTTCGTACTCCTTAGCTGTGAATGTGTCTGGCCTTTTCTGAACTATGAATGGGTTTCTAATCCATGTATAATTTTTAAGCTTTTCATTCTCTTCATCTGGAAAATATTGTTTGACCGAGTTTAGAATATCTTCCAAATGTTGACAAATTTCATCACACAACATAGTAAGGTCATTTGCATCAATGTCTCCATTAATTTCATCGCAGAAATCTTTAAGTATTGGGAAGCTATCTAGCTCACGAGAGCGAATGCAAGTGATCCAAAATACCAATTTCTTTTTGAAAGCTTGAATTTTATCATTGGCTGTGAACACTGTTACTTGTTTTCCTTGAAGTGACATATTCACATTGTTTATCTTTGAAAAAAAGTCGGCGAGGTATCCAAGTCGAAACAACCATAGTTTATCTGTCAACCTTTCTTGTAAATCCATATTGTTTTTCATGAAAAAGGTGCCCAATTCGGAACGCAGCTCGAATAGTCGAACAAGTACTTTCCCTCGAGACAGCCATCGTACTTCGGTATGGAGCAGTAAAGCTTTATGAACGCTTCCCATATCTTCGCATAGAATTTTGAAAAGCCGTGTTTGTAATGGTCGCGATTTTATGAAATTTATTATCTTTACAGATTCGTCAAGGACCTTTTTAAGTGACAATGGCATTTTTTTTACTACAAGTGCTTGGCGGTGAAGTATGCAGTGGCTATTTGTGCAGTTTGGTGCCAAGTTCTTGATTTTTGCGACAGCGCCAGCAGTTTTTCCTACCATTGCCTTTGCACCATCAGTGCAGATATCAACACATTTTTTCCAATCTAAACCATGAGCATTAAAAAAGTTATCCACGATATTAAATATTTCGGCACCAGTTGTATTGGTTGGCAATGGTTCACACAAAAGTAGATCCTCTTCAAGCAAATTTAGATGCTGATATCGGACAAATACAAGCAAGACTGCAAGTCCAGCTACGTCTGTGCTTTCGTCCATTTGTAGAGAAAAATTACAACATTGCAGACGAGATATCAATTCAGCCTTTACGTTGGCTGCTAAATCCTTAATTCGGCGAGCTACCGTGGCATTGGATAGTGGCACATTAGTTATTTCTTTTGCCAACCTTTCATCAAGCATACATTTAGTTATATCGACTGCACAAGGCTTGATCAATGTCTCAGCTATTGTATGAGCTTCGCCTGCCAGTGCAATACGATAACTGACAATGTATGATGCTTCAGTGGCCTTCTCATTGCCAGTTTTAAAAGTTGAAAGAATTAGGTTTTGTCGCTTTAAGAGTTCATCACGCCTACGCATAAAATAGCGATAGAGCGAGCAAACTGATGCAAACTAAACCTAAGAAAAAGCTGAAAAAGCAAACGGCCACGCGGCAGACCGCATTATTGTCTTCCAACCATTTACCCACATGTGCGGCATGCTCGCATTTAAGAAACTAACCGTGTATAAGTAATGTATAGAAATAAATAAAATAAAATACCTCAATATTCTTCCACTTCACTTTATAAAAATTTCACTTAATTTCAGTTTGTAAGACCACTCTTGGCGAAATCTGCGGACGGTGGAGACAATGGTCTGCACGGGCCGACTTTTGACTATTTGTACCCGGCCCGGCCCGATACGTCTCCAGCCCGAGTCGTCCAAGTCGCTTTTCGCTTTCGGGCGTACGAACAAAATTAGGGTGACTCAAAGCCACTCAAGTTAGCACCGCGCACACACTCACACACGCTTCACACTTTAGGACAGTGTTTCTCAACCGCTAAAAGTCTAAAACAAAATCTATAATCTAAATTTTTTAGTTCATTTTTTATTAATATATATTAATTTTTAGCGGATTTCAATTTATAATTCACGGAGCCCTTTGGGGTAGCTCGCGGAACCCCAGGGCTCCGCGGAGCACACTTTGAGAAACGCTGTTCTAAACTGTATGCCTGTGCCCATATTGGACGAAGACATATTTAACTTAGGGAACTCCAACTGCTGGAACAGAACTCAAGCGGAACCGCCTGTCACATTACCTGCAATCTTCGGTGTTTTTCATTTTTAGGGTACCTTGAATTTAACGGTAATATAATCAATTTTCTTATTTTCGACCTTTTGCACACAACTACATCACCCTCTATCCTTTATTAGATTATAAATTTGTTCTCATACCCTAAAGTATGAACACTGACGTCCCTCAGTCAGATTTGACAGTTAATTTAGATCAGGCTTCCCCTACGAACCGCTTAACTTCCAGTTTAATTTCGGATTCTTACGCCCATTTTTCTAAATGCACGCTGCCACCATTTAGCAGAACTGATACCTCCATCTGGTTTATACAGATAGAGGCCGAATTTAGAAACAGCCGTGTGGCGTCTTCCTTGAGTAAATTCTACAAGGTGGTGGCATCTCTGCCAGCCGATATTGCTGCTGAGGTACGTGACTTGTTGTGCAATCCTCCATCTTCTGAACCTTACGAATACCTCAAATCTGAAATTATTAAGCGTACCTCGTTGTCGGAGAAGCGTCGTTTACAGCAGCTCCTTTCTAACGAAATATTGGGTGACAGCACCCCTACTCAACTCCTTCGCAAATTGATGCAGCTGCTGGGAACGACACCGATTGATGAGGGATTGCTTAAACAAATCTTTCTACAGCGATTGCCTACTGACGTTCAGCGTATTTTGGTTTCCTCGCGGACATCTTCACTTCAAGATCTGGCCACTATGGCCGATCAAATTTTAGAAATTTCGACTAATCCACAAATTTGCGCCTCCTCTTCTTTTACGACTACCAAAATTCCTATTCCTACTCCAAATGTTGACCTTACGCATTTTGAAAATATTTTTACAAACATGCAAAAACAAATTGCGGATTTGTCGCATCAAGTTGCTCAATTACGATGCCCTCAAACTCCAACTCGTGAAAGACGTTCATCTTCCTTCAGAAGCCGTTCTTCATCACGTCGTCGTAGAATTTCGCACGATGACCCTTCTGGCACACTCTGTTGGTATCACCACAATTTTAGAGACTTTGCTAAAAAATGTGTGAGTCCTTGCCAATGGGAAAAGAAACTCCCCATCGCAGGTTTAATGGCAACCATTAAGCCTGCGTCCAATTTAAGTCGTTTATTTTTCGTCTCTGATTTTGTTACTGGTACACGTTTTCTGGTTGATACCGGAGCACAAATTAGTATTTTTGCAGTTGACCAAAATTTTGTTGACACACATTCTCCTGTTTTCCTTCGCCTAACAACAGTGACCGGTGTCACTTTTCCGACGTATGGAACAGCACATTTAAAATTTCAATTATCAGCTTCACGAAAGTACTCGTGGCCTTTTGTATTAGCCAAAGTGGACTATTCTATTCTTGGTGCGGATTTTTTAACTCATTACGGTTTATTAGTTGATACCCGCAATCAACAGTTGCTTGATCACGATGCGATTAACACAACAACAGCTACAAACACTATCGTTGATGTTACTGGCCCTGCTCCCATTTGTACTGCTGCATTGGGACGCTCTGTTTACACAACACTGGTTGACCAATTTCCCACCTTAACTCGTCCTTTTAACCCAACCGTTTCACCGAATCACAAGGTCACACATGTCATTAAGACATGTGGACCACCCGTTTTTGCAAAAGCACGTCGATTAACGCCGGATAAATTACTAATAGCGAAACAAGAGTTCAACTATTTACTCAAATTAGGATTTTTCCGACCTTCGTCGAGCAGTTGGGCCTCTCCTCTTCACATGGTTCCGAAGGAAGGTGGGAAATGGCGTCCATGCGGGGACTATCGTGCTTTGAACAAAGTAACTGAACCTGATCGGTACCCTTTACCTCATATTCAGGACTTTACTCAAAATTGTGCTGGCTGCACCTTTTTTTCCAAAATTGATCTCGTTAAAGCCTATCATCAAATACTCATAGCGCCTGAAGACATACCAAAAACAGCTATCATCACCCCTTTTGGCCTTTTCGAATATACTCGCATGAGTTTTGGTTTGAGGAACGCCGCTCAAACGTTTCAACGCTTCATTGACACAGTGTTACGTGGTTTTGATTTTTGCTTTGCTTACCTGGACGATATTCTAATTTACAGCTCATCTGAACAAGAACATTTAAAACATTTAAAATTGATCTTCCAACAATTATCTAATTTTGATATCAAAATTAATTTAGAAAAATGCATTTTTGGAGTAAATCAATTAAATTTTCTTGGACACACCATTTCCTCTTTCGGTTTTGCACCTTTGAAAGATAAAGTCACAGCTATTGTTGATTTTCCCAAACCACGTGTCAAGAAAGAGTTGCAACGTTTTCTCGGAATGATCAACTTCTACCATAGATTTATTAAAGCATGTTCTTCTATTCTGGCACCATTGGTAGAAGTAGTTAAATTAGCAAAGCACAATAATTCTCCAATACTATGGACAAAACCGGCACAACTCGTCTTTGACAGCATCAAGTCAGTTTTGAGTTCAACCACCTTACTTAATTTTCCTAGTAAAAATGCAAATTTGAGCATTATGGTTGATGCATCTGACGTTGCAGCAGGCGCAGTCTTACAACATGAAACCGTTCCTGGCTTGTTATGTCCCATATCCTTCTTCTCTAAAAGTTTTTCCCCTACTGAAAGAAAATATAGCACTTTCGGCAGAGAACTTCTCGCGGTTTATTTGGCGGTAAAGAAGTTTCGATTTTATTTAGAAGGTCGACCCTTCACTATTTATACAGATCATAAACCACTTGTTTCGGCCATAAATTCCTCATCTGACCGTTTTTCGAATCGAGAATACAGACATATTGCCTACATAGCCCAATTTACCAATGACATTCAACATATCTCCGGTTCAAAAAACCAGGTCGCAGATGCATTGTCTAGGATAGAAATTAACTCTGTCAAATTTCCCACCGTAGAACTTTTTAAATCCCTTCAAGATTCTGATGAGGAACTAGCCACATTATTAGCTGCTGATGATCATTCTTTAAAATTACAGCTATGCGAAATTGAAAATTCAAATACTAAAGTATGGGCTGATTTTTCTTTAGGTTTTCCACGTCCTTTTGTTCCTAAATCATTAAGGAAAAATATTCTGGAAGCCCTGCATACAATTTCACATCCCGGTGTTAAAGCCACTAGAATTTTAGTTGGCGCCAGGTATGTTTGGCCTAACATGAGGAAACACATTGGAAATTTCGTACGCGCTTGTTACAAATGTCAAACGGTGAAAGTAAACCGTCACGTCAAATCTCCACTAACCGATTTTACCAAGCCAGACACGCGTTTCCAGATCATCCACGTTGATCTTGTTGGACCACTGCCCCTGTGTGGCAATTTCAGATATATCTTGGTGTGTATCGATAGATTTACACGTTGGCCAGAAGCGATACCATTAACAGACATTACAGCGAATTCAGTTTCGTTGGCTTTTTTGACAATATGGATTGCCCGCTTTGGTATTCCTTCAATGATAATCACGGACCGCGGCCAACAATTTAAATCAAAATTATGGTCTGATTTCAATATTACATTAGGAATCAAACAAAAGCAATCCACGGCTTATCATCCTCAGACCAATGGTCTAGTAGAGCGCTTAAATCAACAAATTAAACATTCGCTCGCGATGTCAGAGGATCCCACAAATTGGGTTTTACAATTGCCGTTGGTACTACTTGGTCTACGTACATGTTATCGTGAACCATTGAAGGCTACCTCTGCAGAGTATGTGTATGGTTGTCCACTCAGGTTGCCTGCATCGTTCCTGACGATTCCCAAATCAGTCAATCGTACTGATTTTTGTGCAGAGACTTTTATAAACGACTTAAAACGCAGAATGGCATCGCTCGTGCCAGCTGAATCTCGCAGGGCTGCCACACCCTTTTATGTCCCTGCCTCATTACAAGACGTTACTCACGTGTTTATTAGGCGAGATTGTGTGAAAGGTCCCCTTCAACCTTCTTACGAGGGCCCCTTTCGCGTAGTCCGCCGCTTTTCTAAATATTTCATGCTATCGGTGAACGATAAGGAGGTGACAGTTTCCGTTGACCGTTTGAAGCCCTGTTTCTTGGTGGAAAGCGAGCATTTCCCTCACGTGTTAACTACTTCCATTTCTCCTCCTATTCTGCCTTCAATACTCTCCCATCCTTCTAAATTTTCTCTTTCGTCACGACGCTTGAAGCGAGTCACTTTTGCTACTCACGTACGCGTTTGCTACGTTCCTTCGGGGGGAGGGTAGTGTAGTGTGTGTGCCGAAATTATGATACCCTACAGATCAAAGGCACCGGAGGTTGCTAAGGAAAGAATAACAGAAAAAGAAGTGACAGATAAGAAAGGGTATTGTCTGTGAAAACCTTTTATATATATTGTACAAAAAGATATTAAACATAAATTAATTAGTTGCCGTTCTTTATATATATATATCCACTTTAAGTGGGTAAAGTTAAGGTAGAAGCGTAAACCCTTACACATCTATCAAAATCTGTTCATTTTTAGGCTCCACCTGAAAACATTTGGACGATTTCGGTTGAAAATATACCAAATTTGTAGTTCAGTTTCGAAAATTTATCTGTTGGACTTAAATATCTTGATTGACTAGATATTTTTGACTGTTGGAGTTAAATAATTTTAGTTGGTGCTAAAAACTGCATAGTTACAGTTGAAAATATTTGACAGTGCAGTTAAATAACAATAAATAATAATTTATTATGAAAGTAAAACAATTGCAATAGGTGATTTTGAATCAAATAATTCATTGGCAATGTACTTTTGAAAATTTAACAGATTACGATAGTAATTACTGTAAATTTGACAACTTTTCATAACTGGAAGTTATCATTTGGCAAAATTGATAGATTCTATCAACATTTTGAAAAAGACGCTAAATCGGAGCTCTCGACAGAAAATTTTGCAGGTTTTGACAGTTCAGTTCTAAATATTTCAGAACTTTAAAGCTGGTGTAAATAGTTTGACAGTGACAAAAAAATATGATGGATTTCAATTGTTTGTGTTGTAAATTTGACAAAATTGAATAGACCGAACTAAAAAATGAACAGATTGACATATACATTTAAAATTTCAATTTCAATTGAAAAATTAACATATTTTAAAAGCTCTGTTGGAAAATATGTAAAATTTTGACAGCCGAGTTTAAAATATTACCGAATTTACAAAAAAAGACTTGAGAAATTTTTGATTCGATTGATTGAGTTGGAGTTGAAAATTTTACAAATTTAACATGGGTGCTTGGAACAGATTTTGACAGTTACTGCTGAGAATATGACAGATTTTGACAGATGCAGTTAACAATAACAACTAGTTTACGTCACTTGCAATGTTACTTGTATTATGTAACAAAATGAAAAATATCAAAAGATGCGAAAATATTCACAATATTGCACCTAATTTTGAAAAAAATTGACATTTTGTTTGACAAATTCATCTTGTTACAGATTTTGAGAACATTTAAGAAAATTTTGCAGATTTTGACAGTCACATTTATAAATATTACAGCAGATATTTGACAGATTTTATCAGATGCGGTGATAAAAGGTCATGCAAGTTTCAGACAATAATATGACAGCTTTGAAAAACTGCAGTTTTAAAAATGTTGACTACAGCAATTGAAAATTTTAAATAAACAGTTATGTAAATAAATTGACATAGACAATTGCATTGAAAATTGAACCAATTTCGTGACTAGTGGAAAAATTTGGTAGATTTAGGGTTAGACAGATATTATTGTAAAATACAGCTGACGGTTTTAGCTGACAGTAAAAACTTGACAGATTTTGACAGTTGCAGATACAAATGACAGATATCGTTTATTGTACTTTAACAAATGGTAGATTTTGACCTAATTTTGACAATTTTGGACATTTTGATTTGACAAATTCAGCTTGTTATAGATTTGGAGAATATTTCAGAAAATTTGGCAGATTTTGCAAGTCATATTTCAAAAATTTTAGAGCAAATATTTGACATATTTGATCAGATGCGGTGATAAAAGGTCATGACAGTTTCAGACGAAAATATGACAAGTTTGAAAAGTTGCAGTTTGAAAAAATGTTGACCACAGCAATTGAAAATTTATAACAGTATTAAACAGTTATATAAATAAATTGACATAGACAATTGGATTGAAAATTAAACAGATTTGGTGACTTCAGTGGAAAAATATGATAGGTTTAGTGTTAGACAGATACTATTGTAAAATACAGCTGACGGCTTTAGCTTAAACTAAAAACTTGACAGATTTTGACAGTTGCAGATACAAATGACAGCTATCGTTTATTGCACTTTAACAAATGGTAGATTTTGACACTCGAAGTTAAAACTTTGACAAATTTGGGTAGTTTCAAAAGACAATATGACATATTTGATCAGTTGCAGTTGTAAATCTGATACAATTTCATAGCAGGAGCTGAAAATTGAACTTTGGAAATTTGTCGGAATTATTATATTTTTATTTTCGTTTTTAAATTGTTTTATTTCTTTAAAACTACTGCAACTCGCTGCAAATTTATTTTATGTCATATCAGGAGTTATATTATTTGAAAATTTCAATCATTTGGATAGTTGCAAAAGAAAATATGACAGATTTGATCTGTAGTAGTTGTAAATTATACAATTTCACAAGAGAAGCTCAATATTAAACAATCTTGGAAATTTGTATTTGAGAATTTGATATTGGATGGTCGGACATATTTTATTGTTATTGTCGTTGTTAAATTGTTTATTTTTTTAATACTACCGCACCTCGCTGCAAATTAATTTTATGTCATACCAGAAGTTATATTATTTGAAAATTTCAATCATTTGGATAGTTGCAAAAGAAAATATGACAGATTTGATCTGTTGTCGTTGTAAATTTGATACAATTTCACAGCAGAAGCTCGAAATTAAATAAATTTGGAAATTTGTATTTGAAAATTTGATATTGGATGGCCGGAATTATTATATTTTTATTTTCGTTTTTTTAAATTGTTTTTTTTAATCTAGTGCAACTCGCTGCAAATTACTTTATGTCATATCAGAAGTTACATTAATTGAAAATATCAATCGATACAACATAATATTCTCTATTTTTTTTATAAACTGCAAATACTAATCATATTATCATAATTTGGCATTTGCTAAATGGACAACCTTCCACTAAGAAGGCTTATTTTCAGTTAATTGAAAAAAATTGCTTGTTTTTGGTCTCGTTTATAATCTCCCAAAATGTTTCGGTCTACTTAAGGAACACCCAGTATATAGATCCCTCATTTCTTTCATACACCTTCGCGTCTCTCATGTTTTGAATGCAATCAGTGGTGATGAATATGTATTTGTATAATACTGTACAGGAATAGTTTTTCATTAAAATTCATATCAAGAGTGCAATTTAATGCGAAGTCACAGATGACATCATATTTAGATTGCATTCCGCGCATTCCTGACAATTAACAGTGGGACAGTTATGCAATCACGTGTACGTACGGGACACTTAGAGCAACGTTAGAACTGAATATATTATACGGTGCTAATCGATGCACGCGTTAATGAAAACAAAGAAAACGTGCTAGACGAAAGTTAATTGGAGCCGAGCGCTGGATTTGCATGTGCACCGGGAATCACGTGCACTGGGTCAAGTCTGGAGGAATTTGAAATTGCAAAACAGAAGTTTACCTTCGCTGCGAATGAGCAAGGTCGCTTGCTGTTGGTACGAAAGCAAAAAATTCAGAAAGGTATTTGTAAATATTGGAAATAATGATTAAGTAATTTAATAGCCACAATTTCCACATTCCACATGGATAATAGAAAAAGGAAGATCTAAAGTGCAGATCCACTTTTTAGTAATATTCGGAATATTGTGTGGCGCCCACAATTCCACGGTTAATTTTGTGGGGAGTAGTCGAGGCTAATGAGGCCATAATTTCTCGCTCCCCCGAGGTAAAATTTATGCGTTCCGAAAATTGTGTGGAGCGAACAAAATATTTGTTATTCAATGATTAATTTCACGTCGGGCCTAATGAGGTCATAATTTCTCGCTCCCCGTGGTAAAATTTGAGCGGACGACTGCCTATTAATAGCCCGTTTCAGAGGCACGGCTAAAGTGATCAAATTCAAATATAAACGCCACTCCAGTGCCGCAAAGGAAACGGCTGAGACAATCGCCGCGACTTCCGGTCGTAGCAATGCCAGTGGGGTCTGGAAATAACTTTCTGCCCGCCACCCATACAATCTATTACAATCTATCGAGACTTGTACCCGATCGTTATCCTCGAAATTTGCGTGTCCGGAAGTTCCGGAACGCACGGGTCAGTCGATAATTGGTGGCCAGAGAGGATTGCACGTTTACATTCAGCTTGGGACGTGCTCCTGCTTGTAAATTCTGCATTTTACGCTTTGTGGGTTTTTGCAGCAACCATCAAATATGCATGATTTTAAGATTACAACAGAAAGGATAGCCAAGCCATTAATAAACAGTGGCGGCGTAGCATGGGTTGGCACTCGGGGCGGTATTCTATTGAGCACCCCCAAAATAAAACAACAAATACTAATCGTGCTTACGTGACTTTGTTTTGCTAAAATATCCGATCACATTCTCAAAATTTACTTTCCGCTCCTTTTCAATGGACAATATGCAAAGATTGGTAAGTCGCGCTTGGGTCATTGTTGATCTTAAGTAAGATTTTATCAACTTTAATTTTGAGAAACTTCTTTCACAAGAAGCCACCGAAACACAAACAGTTGAAAAAGTCTTAGACACAGCGCTAGACTCGGCACAGACTCAGACAATAGTCCCCTCTTTCCTCAAAAGGCAAAAAGGCACTCATTTTGAATGTCTTTGGACAAATAAGAATCTACCCATTTCCGTTTTGTACAGGCGATAGCATGCTCAATTCTTAGCATATAATATATCATATAGCACATGCTCTTTTAGCACTGGGTGATATTTCGACAATAGATTAACTAATTCTAAGAAATTCCCCCTATTGTCTGATGAAACCTCCTCTCTATGCCCCCTAAGAGTAAGAGGAAGATTTTGGCTTGCCAGAAAAAGAATACCATCTAAAACGCGACTCAAAATGCCACGTTACTTCTTTTTTATTGGTCAAAGACCATTTGATATTCATGGTCAGTGTTTTTTTACAGCCTCAATCCATTTTCCAAGATTTTCAATTTTTCAAAACAGGAGAGATGGTTCTCAAAATTCTCGTGTTCTGACACTTTAGGATTTAGTTACCCCCATGAATTAAACCCGTTTGTAAAACTCTGATGTTGGTTTCATGGTGCGTAAACAGTTTGTAGCAAAAACAGTATAAACTGTTTTTTTGTTGGAGAGTATACCATCCATTTTCTGAGTACTTTTTCTCCATTTGGTAATGCTTTATAAAACCATTCTGAATTGAAATGTCGGCTCTTTCCTTTTATTTTATCTCCAGATCTTTGGACAGTATCTAAAAATGGGCCATCTCTAGTTCACTTCTCGTTTTAACAATTTTAACTCTCAAATCATCAGGCATTGGTGTTGGCCAAGTAGCAACATCAAATCGAGTTAAATGCGATGAATTTGTTTTGTCATTATCATGTAGCTCTTCTTCATCGTTTTCGATTTGCTCTGATTCTTCTTCATTGTCGCTATTCCGTCCTTTTTCTTGGTCATATCCTTTTTGATGTTGATCTTCTCCACCTTGTCTTTCCTCTTGTATGTCAGGCTCTCTTCCCAGCGTCCCTCCATCGAATGAATTTTGGCACTGTCTTTCTACATCATCTGTTTCATCAAGTCACTTTCAACACTTTGCTGGGTTGTATTTGATACCAATGAAGCCGAAGGTGCTACATACTTAAAAATTGATCCAGATAACGATTCGCGCTCAAGTCTGATTTCTTGATTTTTCTTTGCTGGAATTTATTAGGTCTATTTCGCTTCATATTGAAGTTTTATTCTGTAAAGATCGATAAATAAATACTTGATAACTATGACAGTTATTTTCTCGCTCAATTTTGCAGTATACAATTTATAATATCGACCGGAAGTTAAATTCAGATCGGCCCAAACCGATAATTTAACTTAACTGACTTTTGTGGTAAATTAGGCTCATATCAAGTTCAAGTATTAAATTCAAATGAAGAGAAGAATAGTTCACGGTAGGCGAAAGTAGGTACTAAATATTACGACGCCCGTCGCCTCGAAAGTCATATTGGGTCAAGGTCAACCACCTGCTCGAAAGTTCGCACTGTGGGTAAGTCATCACTCTGGAAGTTTCTAGCGCGATTAGCTGGAAAAAGCGAGGCCCTGTCTTCTGGAAATAGAAAAGCCTAGAAACACTTCGGAGGAGTATAAAAAGGAATGAACGACGTGACCAGGTACAAGAAACCGGTCAGCGAAGAAAGTGAAGCCAGATAGTGACTAACCGGACGTTATTGCGAATAATTAGCGGTGTAAATTGTAAATAGTAGTGACCATTATTTTTAATAAAAATCAGTAATTAGTGGTAGTATGAGATTCTTTAAATCTACGAACCCGCCCATACCATATTCAAGTATAAGTTCATATCAAACTCACCTCTTGACCTCTAGGCTCTATCTACTATCGGTCTCACTCACTCCTTTATTGCATATTGTAATGAGCCTGGGCCGGCCGGGTTCGTAGATTTAAAGAAACTCGTACAACCACTAATTACTGATTTTTATAAAAAATAATGGTCACTACTATTTACAATTTACACCCTTAAATATACGCAATAACGCCCGGTTAGTCACTATCTGGCTTCGCTTTCTTCGCTGACCGACTTCTTGTACCTGCCTGGTCACGCCATTCTTTCCTTTTTATACCCCACCGAAGTGTTTCTAGGCTTTTCTATTTCCAGAACACAGGGCCTCGATTTTACGTCTGGTTAGTCACTATCTGGCTTCACTTTCTTTGATGACCGACTTCTTGTACCGACTGCATGGTCACGTCGTTCATTCCTTTTTATATCCCTTCGAAGTGTTTCTAGGCTTTTCTATTTCCAGAAGACAGGGCCTCGATTTTACGCCTGGTTAGTCACTATCTGGCTTCACTTTCTTTGATGACCGACTTCTTGTACCGACTGCATGGTCACGTCGTTCATTCCTTTTTATACCCCTCCGAAGTGTTTCTAGGCTTTTCTATTTTCAGAAGACAGGGCCTCGATTTTTCCAGCCAATCCGCTAGAAACTTCCGGAGTGATGACTCACCCACAGCGCGAACTTTCGAGCAGGTGGTTGACCTTGACCCAATATGATTTTCGGGGCGATGGTCGTCGCAATATTTAGTACCTATTTTCGCCTACCGTGAACTATTCTTCTCTCCATTTGACTGTAATTTTCTGCCTAGGAAGGTTTGTGTTAAATTGGCAAAGATGACGCGACGGTTATAAACAATAACACTGACTGACTGATTGTTTGTTTGACATATGCCGCGGTGCGGTGGTGACGGCGCGGGTGGAGGGGCTGAAATCACTTGACCCTTCCGCCCGCGCCAGTTTCGTCCCGAGCAAGTGATTTGGCACCCCTTGGTGCTTGGCACCCATTGCGGACTACCCCCACGTCCCACCCTACGCCGCCACTGATTATAAATACGCCTCCACTTTTGAAACTATCCCGATCAATTCTTCTATTATTTTGCGCTTACATTGTCCAATGTAATCATTGAACGTGTATTTTAATAATCCACAACACAATAAAAACATGCCACACCAATCATATCGTGCATAAATAAATTAAGCCGGAATTATAAAATGCGTTCCATTGTAAAAACAGAATCGTTGGAATTATATTTTATTTATGAACTGAAAACTGGTGCTGCAACAATTTCCCTGTAAACGTTCACAGTACGGGTAGAACAATGCGGTAAGCATCGATCGGTATTCATGTATTCGGGAAGGTGCTTGATAAACGAAAACAGCAAATAAAACGTCCTCAGAGGGGACAGTTCACACCCCTAGGACTATCCTTAATCTGCAAACTTTTTTGAGGAAGTTACAGCATGGGGTAAACATATTCATCTCCCCGAGCCACTAAAGTTAGGTAATGTTTGGGGAACCCCCGGTGAGTTGCTTTGTAGCATATTGTTTTAATAGTTTTATGGAAGTCGTGTATTAAATTACAAAAATAGCAGGCTTGCCAGGCGAGGAGCAATATTACTGTTGAATTACGTATTTCGGCTGCGTTGTTGGTTTAGTGTCCTGTACGTACATTCCCATTGTATTAAGATGGCATTTCAGTGGGGAATCAATTCGGCTTATTAATGGCCGCCTCGCTGGGCCAACAATACTCATATTTTTATACGGAACAATAAACCTAAGCATTTGCGCCCTCGTAAATACGGGGCCGTAAAATATTTTTATCGCATCACATAATATCGCAATGCAATAAAATTCGATGCTAGAGTCGTTCCACTGCTACGCCACAGTTTTAAATCCTGCCGGCGCCGTGGGGCTCGAGGGGGTGGACCAGCCCCCCCCCGTAAGGGTTAATTTCCACGCTAATGCGTGATATCCGTGGGGCGTACTTAGCGAACGGAATTCGTCGCGCGATTAATCCCCGGGCGCTGGCTTACGTTTGCCCGTGTCCCAGCCCCCGAATGGGGTGCTTTAAATCCGATGGAAAAGTTTTAATCTGAAAGCTTCGCACCGACTAACGTCGCCAGGGCTGATCGAAACTGCCGATTTTTTATATTGGCTTGGGTCGCAGGTTTAGGATCAGGAAGTTCATCACTCGGCGAGTACCTCTTCAAGGAACCTTATTTTATAGCAACAAATTCAAGCAAAAGCTATTGCAATCTTCTATCACCATGAGCAACCTAAGACCCGAACACATACTCGCTTATTTCACTTTGCTCGTTCCCTCCTGAGGTGAGCATAAGTGAGGATCATCAAAGGTTGGAGGTTTTAAGAAACGTGCACCTCTCAAAATGATGCCAAGAAAATGAAAAGGAAAGATTTTGTTAGACCAGGGTCAAAGAATTTTCATTGCCTGAGCACATATGACAATAGCCTAAGATGTTTCGAGCCACAAGATTGCAATCTTATATCACCATGATCAACCTAAGATCCTAACACATACTCGCTTATTTCACTTTGCTCGTTCCTTCCTGAGGTGCGCATAAGTGAGGATCATCAAAGGTTGAAGGTTTTAAGAAACGTTCACCTCTCAAAATGATGCCAAGAAAATGAAAATGAAATATTTTGTTAGATCAGGGTCAAGGAATTTTCATTGCCTGAGCACATATGACAATAGCCTAAGATGTTTCGAGCCACAAGATTGCAATCTTATATCACCATGAGCAACCTAAGACCCTAACACATACTCGCTTATTTCAGTTTGCTTGTTCCTTCCTGAGGTGAGCATAAGAGAGGATCATCAAAGGTTGAAGGTTTTAAGAAACGTGCACCTCTCAAAATGATGCCAAGAAAATGAGAAGGAAAGATTTTGAATTAGACCAGGGTCAAGGAGTTTTCATTGCCTGAGGACATATGACAATAGCCTAAGATGTATCCAGCAACTAAAATTATGTTGCAATAGGCAATTCATCTTGCGCATTCATATTTGTGCCACAATTTCCGAAAAATATTGCTCATACAAATCTTGTATCACAACTATTTCTTGTTACCTAAAACCACTATAGTTATGTTGCAATAGGCAATAAATCTTGCAAAATATTGCACCTCTCAAAATGATGCCAAGAAAATGAAAAGGAAAGATTTTGAATTTACACCAGGGTCAAGGAATTTACATTTCCTGAGCACATGACAATAGCCTGAGATGTATCGAGCTACTAAAGTTATGTTGCAATAGGCAATAAATCTTGCAAAATATTTTGATCTGTTTGCTGTCAGGTTTTTCTTTGGTCTTGTTTTCTATATTTAAATTTTGATCGAATTTTTTCTACTTCTGAACATTCCTCCTTTTTACGCTTTGCTTCTGCTCTAATTGCTTTCTTCTCAGCCCTTTGTTCTTCTATTGCATTCTTTAGTTTCGCTTTATCTTCGCAAATATTTTTTTGTAATACCTCTGTGTTATTGACATTTATCAGTACTGTCTGCTTGATCGATATGACAGGCGTAAAGGCCTTGGCCGTTATAATAACGGCCGTGGACGTTATTTAAATGACAACGCAAATTTATGAGCAATAAAGTCTTCATATTCTTTCTCATACCTGCTGCTGCTTTTTTGGGGAAGTAAATCGATTGTCGCAGCATTTGCTTCATTTTGTACATCTTCGGGTATACCACAAAACGAAGAACTTTGCACATCTGACATTATTTTTCTAATTTCACTTTGATTTGTTTGTTTGTATTTTAACCGTTGATGTTGCTATGGTATCAAATTGCGCCTGGATAACTAGTTTATTAATTTTGAAATTTAATATTGATACATTGACCAGTTTTTGTAATTTAGGTATTACAAAAAGTATCGAACAACATACGGCCGATATGCAAATAACAGGCTTGGTTGAATATATACCTCGGCTGCGCTCCGCTCCGCTTCGCTTCGCCTCGGTTTACAAACTTCAACTCGCGCCTGTTATTTGCTACATATCGGCCTAATGGCATTATATACTATAACAAGTAGTAGAAGTTATAACGTACGGCATTTTTTCAGTGTTTTTCTTGCCCAATCTTTCAGGTTTTTGTTTGCCATAATAAATAATTTTCGATTTTGTCCTTGCTTATTTCGTTTTTGCTAGGTTTTTCCTCATTTGTTTCCAATATAATTGGCATGTTTATAATTCCTCTGTTGTAAATTGTTCGTATTGGTTTTCTGATTCGGTAAGCTCTAATAGATTGCACATCATTAAGTTCAAAAAAAGAATTAAATTTTTTATGAAGGTTTGAAAATCTTCAGAAGAGTGCGAAAGTTCATTAATCGAAACAGTTCTGTTTTTCTGATTCGGTAACATACAAATCTTGTATCATAACTATTTCTTGTTACCTAAACTTTCTGCTTATGAAAACTTTGTGCTTATGAAAACGGCTCCATAAACGAACGGGAAACCCAAACTGACAATGGGAAATCACAGAAAACGAGACGAAGAAATCAGTGAAAGTGTCTGAAGAACGCGAAAATGAAGCAAAAATAACGATGTAAACGTTACGTCGTCGCTATTTTTTGCTTCATTTTCGCGTTCTTTCAATACTTTCACTGATTTCTTCCTCTCATTTTTTGTAATTTCCCATTGTCCGTTTGGGTTTTCTGGTCGTTTTTGGAGCCTTTTTCATAGTAGCATTTATTTTCATAGAAATGGGTAAACAAAAACATTTTAAATCCACAAACTCAAATAAATACAGAAAAATACAAACATTGATAAGGAGAGAAATAAACAGTGCAAAATAAAAATGGCTTGAAGGACGTTGTTTAGAAATTGATAAATTTGATAAGAGATACTATTATTTTAACATTCACAAAAAAATAAAGTAGATAACCTGCTTAGCCAGAAAATAACAAAATAATACATTAGTAGATCAGAACGTCAAGACAGGTGTTTATGAATCACAATATTCATTGGAAGTGTACTGTTCATAATTTGACAGTCATTCCTGTAAATTTGACAAATTTTCACAACTTGATATCACTTGATTACACAGCTCAATTTTAGACAAATTCACCATAAGACTAGTCCCACTTTTGTTGACCGCGACCATCAAAACCAATATCAAAATCCAATCTATGTTCCAACAGAACTCTTAAAATATGTTAACTTTTTTTTCTTAGAAAATATGACAGATATATGATTTGTTATAAATTTGATTTTGATTTTACATGAAAATTTTACAAATGTGATCAGTTTTATTTGAAAATTTAACAAATTTGAAAAATTGCAATAGTTACAGTTCCAAGTCACATATTTGTTGAGTTCAGTATGGAAAATTTGGCAGATTTCGATAGCTGGAGTTCAAGATTTTAGCTAGCGCCAGAACACTGTTACACCTAATGACACACTTAATAATTTATTACGAATATAAAAATAATAATAAATAATAATTTATTAACAAAATAAAAAAATGTCAATAGGTGTTTAAGAATCACAATATTCATTGGAAGTGTACTGTTCACAATTTGACAGATTATGACAGTCATTCCTGTAAATTTTACAAATTTTCACAACTTGGTGTTATCATTTGCCAAATTTTGATAGTTTCACTCAAGATTTTGAAACTTTGTGGATTTGATTGTAGCACACTTCAGAAAATTCGGCAGATTTGACAGTGCTAGTTCTAAATTTTACAGATTTCCACAGCAGGTGTCAAGAGTTTGACAGTAACAACAAAATATGACGAATTTCAATAGCTTCACCTAAATAAATTGTGGAATTTCTCAGCGCCGGCAAAAATTTAATAGATTTGCATAGTTGCCATAGAAAATATGATAGTTCAAATGACAAATTTGTATGATTTGTATTAAAAATCAGTAAAATTTTCAATTCCAATTGTCAAAATCCGATCTGTCCAACAGAACTCTTAAAATATGTTGAATGTCAATTTAATTTGTTAATATGCGTATTATAACTACGATCTATGTTCCAAAAGTACCCTTCAAATTGGATGTTTTGTATTGAAAATCCGTAAAATTTTCAACTCCAACTGTCAAAAAGTTCCATCTATGTTCCAACAGAACTCTTAAAATATGTTAAATTTCAATTTAATTTGTTAATACACGTATTTGTCAGTTTTTCAAATACATCTATCAAATCTTTACATTTTTTGGCTCGACCTGTAAACATTTGGACGATTTCGGTTAAAGATTTAGCAAATTTGTAGTTCAGTTGTAGTTGTAGTTGTTGTTTCGAAAATTTTGGACCTGTGACTGTTAGAGTTAAATAATTTTAGTTGATGCTAAAATCTGCCTAGTTAGAGTTGAAAATATTTGGCAGTTGCTGTTAAATAACAATAAATAATAGTTTATTATGAAAATAAATCAATTAGAATATGTGATTTTGAATCGGAATATTTATTGGATGTGTACTGTTGAAAATTAACAGATTATGATACGTCATTACTCTAAATTTGACTTCCAGTTTTTCATAACTGGAAGTCATCATTTGACAAATTTGATAGTTTGAATCAACATTTTGAAAAGGGCGCGAATTTTGCAGATTATGACAGTTGCAGTTCTAAATCTTTTATAGTGACTATTTATATATTTGTCTTGAAATGACTGTAAGTTGCCTTGCAACATATCTATAATATCGGTAGTGTGATTACAGCAATATTTTCCATAGAAAATTTGGCTATACATTATATTGCTGAGCCATTTGATTTTATTTAATGTATGTACAGAGAATATTATCCAACTTTATTATGTCTTCAATAAGGAGGTTGAGAGAATGGGCAATACAGCCGTAAAACGATATATGATTACATATCAGTTGAACGACTTAGGGGAATCCCAAATGCCAACATTTCGTACTTTTCCAACATTTCCAACTTTTCCAAGGTACTACTGAACTTTTCGAACTTTTCCTTGGTTGCAACAGGGTTACATGTTGTATATTAAGGCATCTTCAAATGGTTATTTTGACCTGACCTGACCTGACGGTTCGACGGTTTGACGGTTTGACGGTTTGACGGTCTGACGGTCTGACGGTGACCGGACCTTACCTGACCTGACCCGACCTGACCTGACCTGACCTGACCTGACCTGACCTGACCTGACTTGACCTGACCTGACCTGACGGTTTGACGGTTTGACGGTTTGACGGGTCAGGTCAGGTTTTGTACACCGTACTCAGGACCTTGCTGACCTTGACGATCGACAAAACGTTCTTGTATGCATCTAAAATAAATTTGATTGCGAAATACATGTATTAACTCGTTTAATTGCAAGTTATCATACATACGCCGGAAACAGAAATTAGGTAATAGGCACCAACCACTTTGCTTTAATGGATCCATAAGCCGCAAACAGAAATTAGTTCCATACCAACCACTTTGCATTTATAGATCCATGATATCATTGCACGTCTCTAGGAATCAGCACGAAAAAAACTGGTTCTTATTGAAACGTTTGCCAAGTGGTTGGAGCGGCACGCAAAAATCCGCTTGCAAAAAAAAATCCCGCCCTGCCGCACTGCTCGTTATTATTTTCGCGTGGGCCTTGGGGGGCTCGTAAAAGTTTCACTGTAGAACTAACTCTGGCTGGACTAGTTCCAAAGTAAATATTTATCGCTCGAGGATTTCGCGCAGATAAAAGACGGCCGGAGATGAAGAGGCCCCCGCTTTTAATCCTGCCAGTGATGCGATCCCCAAGAAATGTGAGCGGATCACGAGGAAGCCGTGCGGTTTTAAAAATACATAATTGCGCACGATAACCTGTTGCGGAAATGGGTTTCGTCGCTCTGGCCGGCACTTTCCCTTTTTTCAACAAAGGACTCCCGACTGGTCTCGAGACTTGATCTTGAAAATGCCGGTTTCAAGGTTCTCCGGACGTGGCTTAAAAATTATCTTATAATTAACACAACTCATTTGAAATGCCAGACCTGGATTCAATGGTAAATAATACATTTAGTACGATTAATCTCACATTTTCGTATTCATGTATAAAAGTCGTTATTTCTTATGAAGACCTTGAGTGGTGTGCAGTATTTAATCAGAACAAGATTTTGGAAATGTTTTTGTATACGTGATTTAAAATAATTTTGGGATCATTTATAATCTTCACCATTGGAATTTAATTTCTTATTGTTCTACAAGAGGTTTTTGTAGCCAGAACGTGCTTGTATATATATATAGTGTTTTCACTTGAAATTGAAAATGTACCTGCAATGAGGGTTTATTACGGTCAAGGGTTCTCCATTGTACGGCGTGCTGATGCCGGCTCTGGACTCTGTTCTCTTCCTATTACCCGTCATAAAATTCCGTTCGCACAATGGAGCGCAATAAACACCCTTCGTAGGTAGATTTTCAATCTCAAGTAAAAACACTCTACTATTCTGTAGATAGTCTATGTTTGTTCATGCGATTTTGGAAATTTTGGAAATTTGGAAGATTTTGGAAATGTTTTTGTATACGTGATATAAAATAATTTTAGGATCATTTATAATCTGCACCATTGCAATTTAATTTCTTATTGTTCCAAAAGAGGTTTTTGAAGCCAGAACGTGAATATTCTGTAGATATTCTATGTTTGATCATGCGATCGAAGAATCTTACAAAAAAATCTTGTATAGCTTGCTTTAACGCGATCGTGCCCAACTTTGATATATAATCAATTATGCTGCCGTAAACACTAAACATGTGCTGTGGACGAGTTAGATTAAACGTTTCATATATTACCTGTATCATTAACTCCCAAATATCCGTGCTAATTTTAGTTATGATTGGCCTTAAAGTGGCGTAGTAGACCTTGAATTTGTATACGATGTCGGCAGACTTGGTAATTACCAGGCAAACTTTAAATATTACTTATTTTTTTTGCTTGATATTCTTCTAGTGGAGAGTAAACATGATCAAAAGCCGAGTAATATTCGGCGTCATGCCATTGCATTGGAATATTCATAAACATAATCTTTATAATACAAATATCAAATGTATCTGTTGTACTAAAAGATAGCACTTTTTTTAGAGCAATTGCTGCTTATATAAATTAAAATAACTCGTTATCAACGTTTTGGTTCCTTTGATTTTATGGCTACTTGAATTATTAATCTTGCTTATGTTATTTGTAACTTGGCCAAATGCAGACATAAGTATTAAGTTTTGTACTGATCTTATCATATGTTGTCTCATACTCTCCATTCACGATGTTTTGCGTCAGGGGAGTCTATGAATATCTAGTAATTTTGTTGGTATGTTTCGGAAATAACTGAATTCAATGGAACTTGTCAATTTTTTTAGGTTAAGTTGTTTTCAATTTGAGGTTATATTTTTTAAATAACATTATTGCCAGATGTAAAGTTTTTGTTAAAGTTTGATACTTTTTGTTGCAGTTGTATAATTTTTTTCATTTTGATTAATATTTTTACAGAAGAGAAAATTATTTCTGGGTTCGAATATGCAGTAAAAAAATAAATAATGATATCTTTAATAGCTAGTAGTGAAAAAAAATATAAATCTGACAATGTGGTAGGAGGCAAACATGACAAAAAGAAAACCCAGCCAACTCGGTTGCAAAAAGGTCGTGAATGTAATATATGTGTATTTTCTGTACAGGCATAGATAACTGATGTGCTAGCTAGAAAACACAAAGTCTAATGTTTCAGAAGTAATGTGATTAAACACATAAATAGATAAAATTACTTAGATATAATTGATAATGAGTTAGAATGGTTGTTTTTTTAATACTATTCAGTTCAGGTCGTTTCAACGCTGAGGTTAAAGTATCTTGAAAACTGTTTAGATTCAATCTGATTATAGATTAATTCAACAAGTGAGGTCAGCACTATCAGGTTATACAAAGTCGGTCTTTAGTTTACATGTAAACTGAATCATGTAATAAGACAAACTTTATATTACCTGATAGTGTTGATTTAAATTTTTAATTAATAATTTAACCAAGTGTTTGATTTAACCTAAGTAAATAATCTTTTGTTTTTTAATCACTGATGCGCTATCTTGTTCTTCTTAACGTATCTTATTCTTAGTTGATGTTGGACCATCACTGACTTTCCAATTCTGTTTACCGCTGATCTTAATAGTTCTATCTATGTGTTCTTGGTCCAGTGTCACAGGTTCTGTAGCTATTTTCTTTTGCGCTATCTAAAAACCAAAATAATCGATTATTTTGTTTTAAAAGTAACTGATGTGATATCTACTGATGTCACTTATATAATAAGAGAGAATATCGAATGTTTAACTTTTCGAGTTGATCAGTACCTATCGGTTAGTCACTGAAATTTTTGAAAATTTAACTGACAGATATTTTGAAAATGTTATGCCAGATATGCATACAGTATGCCTGAAGATAATTCCTCTGAAAATTTGACAGAGCGGATATCCTAAATAAGTGAGAAAATCTAGGTATTAACTTTCCAAATTGACAAGTATCGTTTATCTGTACTGTAACTTCTAAAAATTTATCTGACGTATATTTTGGAAATTTATGCCAGATTTGCATACAGTACGTCTAAAGATAATTCCTCTGAAAACTTGACAGAGAGGATGTCCTAAATAAGTGAGAAAATCGAGCTATTAACTTTCCAAATTGACAATTATCGCTTATCTGTCACTGTAATTTCTGAAAATTTATCTGACGGATATTTTGAAAATTTTATGCCAGATTTGCAAGCAGTATGCGTGAAGATAATTGCTCTGAAAATTTCAAAGGGAGGATGTGCTATATATGTGAGAAAATCGAGCTATTAACTTTCCAAATTGATGAGAATCGCTTATCTGTCACTGTAATTTCTGAAAATTTATCTGGCGGATATTTTGAAAATTTTATACCTGATTTGCATACAGTATGCCTGAAGATAATTCCTCTAAATATTTTACAGAGATGATGCGAAAATTGAGTTATTAATTTTCCAAATTGACAAGTATCTCTTATCTGTCGATGTAATTTCTGAAAATTTAGCTAATGAATATTTTAAAATTTGTCATGCCAGATTTGTATACAGTATGCCTCAAAATAATTCCTCTGAAAATTTGACGACGAGTATGTTCTTAATAAGTGAAAAAATCGAATGTTTAACTTTTCGAGTTGATTGGTACTTATCGATTAGTCACTGAGATTTCTGAAAATTTATCTAATGGATGTCTTGAAAATTTTATGCCTGATTTGTAATAAAGTATGTGTCTTTCCAAAGATGAGGATAAGATCCACAAGATCTGCCATAGATAGATTAGGAAGTTTAACCTTGAGTTAAATCAGTAGTGTTACGGCAAACCATGTTATCTGCTATTTTTGTTATTTTACAGAAGAAGCAAAAACAGTTTTGTATTTATAATTGCGAATGTAGATTAGCATGTATCATTGCCATAGTTATGTAATTTTTGGCAATACTAAACAGTTAACTTAACTTATGTGTGGCCATTTAATGCCAAAAAAAGCATTTTGAAAAAAAAAATGCAGATAATGTTTTGCCATAACACTACTGATATATTCCCAACTAAATGAATAGAATTTAATGATGTACAGTTCGTAACATATTGCAGAATATATTTATTTATCAATGATACAACTTAATTAATAAGCAATAAAACAAAATTCCGTGTACTAACACATTATAATTATTAAGCAGATGTTATTTAATATTCTAGTCGACTAAATACATATCAGAAGGCGTTTGTAGGCAAGTACAACTATATGGATTTCGGTGGTTGTAATAATCAGATCGAATTCGTCTTAGTGGTTTCTATACCAATCTCACGTCAGGGCGGTTAGCACCTAAAAAAAAGATTGTTTAAAACATTTTTAGATAGTTTTTCCCTTTTTAAAGGATGTTCTGGGTGTTAAATCCAACGAGAGCCGTATAGAGAAAATATAGAGGTGGCTGTCTAGCCACCTCTATACGATAACTATCTATCGATCACTGTCGCTAGTGATCGATATAATCGATCACTAGCTAGGTGCTCGATTATAAATTTCGCACGTCCGAAGTAATAAGTGATTCGATTTATGGTTGATGGTTTGTGCGAGTATGGATAACACTGTTTTACATCAAAATCTTTCCGTTTAGAAACATGTTGTTTCTTAGTGTTTTGAGGTGTACCGATCACTAATCCGAAGTCAGAAAGATTCTATAAGGCACAGGGTTTTTTTTTTTTGTAAAATTTGGGTATTTGGTCAAAACATATAACTACTTAATCCGAAGTCAAAAAGATTGTATCATGCACAGTTTTTTTTTTCATAAAATTTAGGTATTTGGTTAAAACATATGGTGTTTTTGTGCTATTAGGGTTTTGTTTTTTGGTAAAATTTATTGAAAATATAAAAAATCCAAGGTAATCGAAGGTAATCTTAAGCTAATCAAAGGCATTACGTTGTACTTTAACAAGAAAAAAATGTGATAGCGTGCGTATAAGGAGCTTCTTTTTTTTGGAGGTCTATGGAACAAAATAATATGCACCTTGGAAAAAGGTACATTTTCAGGTCTTGCCTGTTTGATTGCCTCCGGCTCAGTGTTTAAACTCAGACTCGTCCTGAAAATTCACTTTTTCGTCGTCGTTGCGTAATAGTATATTTCATTACGAGTCTGGAAATAAGGACTTTTCTGTGCGCGCGTGACAAATTCTCGTGTGAGGCGAAGCCAAACACGGGAAGTCATGGAAGCACGGAAAATCCATTTCTGGACGAGTAATGAACGATACTTTTTGTATCGTTATACTTATTTTTATAACTACTCTAATTGATTTTTTTCATGTTTCACATTTTCAACTCAAGGAAAAATATCGGCGATCGGGAAATTTTTTCCGTGATCTATTCTGAAAATGCCACTAGCGCATAGAAAAAATTCTGAGAAAAGTTTTCCGTGCGCTGTTCTGAAAATGGGAACTTTACGTCATTGTAAACACGGACGAAAACAAGGTATTTTCACATAAGTATATTCAAAATTACTATTACTAGTTGCTTGCAATCATTGTTATCCTATTCGGATCACCCACTCCAAACATACTGTAGAAAAGTTATAATTGAACAATGTAGGTACTTACTTGCCTCATGTCCAAGTCCAATTTCAGGTGTTGGTTCATAACGAGGAGCTAAAAGGTTAACAAACATTATATTTTGCTTGCATGTTTCCTTATTTTTGTGTACATTGTAAAAACAAATCAATATATTGGCTTTAGATAGTGTACATACCACTTCTTCCTATGCGTACAATTTGCCTGTAGTCGTAAGGACGGCCTGCAAAAGAACTTAAATTAGCAGGCATAATTAGCAAATTAGCAAATGCGATCAACTCGGAAAGTTAAACATTCGACTTTCTCACTGATTTAAGACATATTCGTCGTCAAATTTTTAGAGGAATTATCCGTAGGCATATTGTATACAAATCTGGTATAAAATTTAAATATTGAATATCAAAATATCCTTTAGATAAATTTTCTGAAATTTCAGTGACCGATAACCGGTCAACTCGGAAAGTTAAACATTTAGAATATTTAAAAATATTATGAAAAGTGTGCATGAAACTGTCGCTCAATGAAACTTATCTATGTTAGTCCTGAAGGGTTTATGAATATACTCTGTAGCTGAAAAGTGATTGTTAAATAAATAATACATACGTGTATGCATTACACGTGGAAGAGTAGAAGTAGTAGTAGTAGTAGTAGTAGCAGCAGGCATAAATTTTGAACTCTCGTCATGATTTAAACGACGCAATTCTGGAAAATAAAGTAATAAGCAGTTAGAAGACATTTATTTGGAATGGTCATTACTCATTACCTTTATCTTTACCTTATCAAGTTACCTTTACCTTTTCAAGTTCAAATCGAGACCAATCAATTTCAAATTAAAGCCAATCAAGTTCAAATTGATACCAATCAATTTCAAATTGAGACCAATCAATTTCAAATTGAGATCAATCAATTTCAAATTGAGACTAAACAAAAACAAGTTGACACTAAACAATATCAAGTTGTCATAATAAATTTTATTTGTTTACTCTCCACTTGATATTGTTTAGTGTCAACTTGATTTTGTTTAGTCTCAATTTGAAATTGATTGGTATCAATTTGAAATTAATTGGTCTCAATTTGAAATTGATTGGTTTCAATTTGAACTTGATTGGTCTCAATTTGAACTTGAAAAGGTATAGTCGAGAGCTTTTTGAACTTGTTTCATCTGCACTCATTTTTATATATTTACCCAACAAGAGCTGATAATGACTCATGCTTGTAAACGTATGTCGAATTCTGGCAATATGGAGCACTAAGTCATTGCCAACTCTCAACGGGACTACTAAGACAATAAAAAAAATAGCGACGTCTTGCAAGGCGTAACCATACTTATGGTTGTTTCTGATGTTTTAGTTCATCAGGAAACGGGTTTAAAATTTGTTCAACTTTTTCAGTATATTGTGTAAACCCTACAACAGCTACCCTAGAAGTAGTACTACTTTTGAGTTATACTGACCTGCTACATTCGAATATTTATACATGTCTGATGCCATGGCACACATGAAGAGGCAGAATAGGCAGAGCACAAAGTTTATTTTTTTCATTGCGATTTGCGTTCTTGCTTGTGGGAAAATAAATGATCTATTACTATCATTCACGATGGATTCGTGGTTATATAGGCACAGATTATCGCGAATACGATGACCCAAACGTTGCAAATCTCTGTTATCATTGACCTGCGGGTATTACCAATTAGTTGCGTGCAATAAATAATACGTAAATATTATTACAAATGTAATAAATATTTTAAGCCAACCCCACCACATTTAGGCCTTAATCATTCAGGCCAATTTACTTGGCTGTCGATCCACATGGAGGTTGGCAATATTGGATAAAGAGAGAATAAACCCTAAGCTGCAAACTACGCGGAAGGGAGAAGCAGTTCGGTCGGATTTTCATAAAAGCTATCCAGCGATTAGTGAACTGGAGTTTAAAAAAAAGCCCAATTAATTCATAAAGAAACTGTGTCTCGCCAACATTTTTTCTATCTACACCAAGCTAGCCTAACATAAAGTAATCTCATTAAGAGTATGTAACAAGGGATTTTTTCGCCTTCTGCAAAAAAAATTATCAACACCATACCAGCCTAACAAAAAGCAACCTCATTTACTCGATTTGTCCAATCAAATCTTCTGCAAGAAAGAAAATTTATCAACACCATACCAACCTAGATAGAATTCATAAAGGGACTCTGCCTAGCAAAAAAAAAAATTATAATCACAATACCAGCCTAACAAAAAGTAACCTGATTTAGTCGAATTGTCCACTCAAATCTTCTGCAAAAAAAAAAAAATATATTAACACCATAGCAGCCTAACATAAAGTAACCTCATTTAGTCGAATTGTCCACTCAAATCTTCTGCAAAGTGGCCCAGATCCAAAACTAACGTATCCTGTTACTCCTTTAGTAATTTAATATCCGCAACAAACTCGCACACAGCCCTAACTATCGGGGTCATCCCGCGTTAATAAATTTACGGTGCCGCGGGGTGCAGCAAGGCGCGCGGCGGTGGGGCGTCGCGACGCTCCCCGCCATAAATCAGGGCAGCCGTGCCCTTTTCCCGCCGGTGTCATCTTACCTAATCCACTAAATATACACTTCCCGGTTGCTCGGGGAACGAGCACCCCCGTGGGGGTGCATGGGATGGGGGCGGCAGGGTTGCGATCACGAGAAGTGGCGTCGATAAGGGCGGATCGCGTTATCGGATTACGCCGCGGACGGGACTGTTGCGTGCCAGGATAGAGCCAATAGGTGCCAAAGTTGCTGTGGCTCCCAAGCACAGGGCCCAGATCCAGGCGTTTTTCGTGGAAATTCCTGATGCGCACTTGAAAGGGCAGTGAAAACAACCAGGATATGTTTTCTGATCCATATAATTGATGTTCCTTCTGATATTCTGATCTTCAAGGCAATCAATGCCATATGCGTTACGAAATTATCTGCACGCGCGTATATCATGAAAATGGCGTGAAAATTCCTGATGCGTACGACGTATGTGAAAACAATCACGATACGTTTTCTGATCCATATCAGTGATCTTCATTCTGATCTGCTGATATTCTGATCTTCGATGCAAACAATGCCATGTGCGTGACGAAATTATCTGCACGTGCGTATTTAATGAAAATGGCGTGAAAAATCCTGATTCGTACGTGAAAGTGCAGTGAAAACAATCAGGACACGTTTTCTGATCCATATCATTGATCTTCATTCTGGTCTACTGATATTCCGATCTTCAATGCAATCAATGCCTTGTGCGTGAGGAAATTATCTGCACGCGCTTATATAATGAAAATGGCGTGAAAATTCCTGATGCGTACGTAAAAGTACAGTGCAAACAATCAGGTTACGTTTTCTGATCCATATCATTGATGTTCATTCGGATCTTCTGATATTCTGATCTTCAATGCAATCAATGCCACGTGCGTGACGAAATTATCTGCACGCGCGTATATAATGAAAATGACGTGAAAATTCCTGATGCGTACGTAAAAGTGCAGTGAAAACAAGCAGGATACGTTTTCTGATCCATATCATTGATCTTCATTCTGATCTTCTGATATTCTCATCTTCAATGCAATCAATGCCATAAGCGATACGAAATTATCTGCACGCGCGTATATCATGAAAATGGCGTGAAAATTCCTGATGCGTACGTGAAAGTGCAGTGAAAACAATCACGATACGTTTTCTGATCCATATAATTGATCTTCATTCTGATATTCTGATCTTCAATGCAATCAATGCCATGTGCGTGACGAACTTATCTGCACGCGCGTATATAATGAAAATGGCGTGAAAATTCCTGATGCGTACGTGAAAGTGCAGTGAAAACATCAGGACACGTTTTCTGATCTATATCATTGATCTTCATTCCGATCATCTGATATTCTTATCTTCAATGCAAGCAATGCCATGTGCGTGACGAAATTATCTGCACGCGCGTATATAATGAAAATGGCGTTTTTTGTGGAAATTCCTGAAGCGTACGTGAAAGTGCAGTGAAAACAATCATGATATGTTTTCTGATCCATATCATTGATCTATATTCTAATCTTCTGATCTTCAGACTTCTGATCTTCATTCTGATCTTCAAACATTCTGATTTTGAATGCAATCGATGCCATGTGCGTGACGAACTTATCTGCACGCGCGTATATAATAATAATGGCGTGAAAATTCCTGATGCGGACGTGAAAGTGCAGTGAAAACAATCAGGATACGTTTTCTGATCCATATCATTGATCTTCATTCAGATCTTCTGATCATCATTCATCCTCATAAAAATATCCAGAAAAACAAATACATTTCAGAAAAATTTGGAAGACTCAATTTTTTTTGTACCTCCGTATAACTATCCGAAAATACGATTTTTTTAATCATTATATAACTAAATTACAAATGAAAAGTGGTTGATAAACATTTCACTGGAAATGTACAGCAAATCTGTATCAAGTGCATGAAAATGTAATTGGAAATTCTGAAAATTGAAAGTGGAAATGTATTTGGTTTTTAAATCAGTGGACAACTGAACTAGAACTGGAAATGCTTGACAAATACATAAACATTTAATTGGAAATGCATGGAAAATATGTACAAAGTAAGGATGAAAATGTAATTGGAAATGTGGAAAGTGGAAATGTCTTTGGTTTTTAAATCAGTGGACAACTGAACTAGAACTGGAAATGCTTGACAAATACATAAACATTTAATTGGAAATGCATGGAAAATATGTACAAAGTAAGGATGAAAATGTAATTGGAAATGTGGAAAGTGGAAATGTCTTTCGTATATAATGAAAATACACGGTGAGTTTTTTTTTCATTTGAAGCATTGGGCTCGCGGAAACCACAAGACAGAGAGATTCGGTTTAATGAGGAAAGAGTTGATGAGCTTATGCAAGATATGCTTTTGTTTTTTGAAGAAAGACAACAGTCTTTCAGTTATAATACAAACTTCAATTTTTTTAAATGGCAATTTTAAATAAGTTGGCTTTCATATTTTTAAAAAGGACAATGTTTTCTCTTTATAGCGATACAAGGTTTGCTATACTTACTTTAAAAATAAAGGCCATCTTCAAAAATTAACTTTTTTAAAATTATTACTTAATTTTTGACAAGTAAGGACGATACAGGACTATTTGTATCACAGAGTATAGCAAAAACAGAGTTTGCAATGGAAATACATAATTTTTCCTCCTACTACGAGAATTCTATTAATTTTTCTATTCTAGTTACACTAAATTCTTTAAAAAAATAACAAATTATCCTTTTTCACAACGACATTTATTTCTCTAAATGTACATTTCAATCACTACGTGGTCATCTTGTGGTTGAAATGTACATTTAGAGAAATAAATGTCGTTGTGAAAAAGATTTTTTTTTTTTAAAGTATTAATATTTCACAAGCTCCAACCGATTATTACACTAAATTCTATTTAAAATATACAACGAAAATTCCTGCATCTCATTTATTTATGAAACCAAGTATAGCAAACCTTATATCGTTATAAAGAGAAAAAAAAAATGTCCCTTTTAAAAATGTCCAAACCATTGTGATTGCCATTAAAAAAAAAACTATTATATATAACTCAAAAACTATGTTTTTTTTTTCAAAAAACATACCATATCTTGCATAAGACATGCATATAATGACAACTCTTTATATTTCTTCATATTTAACAGAATCACTATGTTTTATGATTTCCCAGATCCCAATGCTTAAAATAAAAAATAAAACTCACCCTGTATAATGAAAATGTCGCCCAGAATCGGATTTCTGTTATTCAATGAAGTACATGCCTCGTATGCAATTAATCATTAATCAATTAATCAGAGGTTTGGGCAGTATCAGACATAGCTGTGGGTGCGATTGCAGCAAACAGATGCAGTTGCAGTTGCAATTCAGTTGCTGAATGATTTAGAACACCTATTTCATGCATTTCCACTTAAATTTTCAGACGTTTCCAATTATATTTTCACTCATAACTTTATATAGACTTGTCATGCATTTCCAGGGGTTATATGACAAGTGGCATTATCGTTAATGATTTTATAAATACTACGAATTTCAACCTCAACGACGGAAATGCATTTTCCAAAGATTGGGCTTGAAATGAGTTGTATTTTTTAAATCATTATCGATGTTTGAGAACATCATGAATTATATTTAGGAAGGGAATATAATGAATTGATTAAGTCATCTAGTAAAGCAGAATAAACCAGAAGCTAAATATACAGTTTAAATACTTACCTATATTTATTTAGATCACTTCATCTTTCAAACATCAAACCACAATTATGTACTGACTGTAAAAATATCAATTATTTTCATCAAAATGTTAACTGTTATTTCAGGTATTTCTACCAGAACTTCAAATTTTTATAAGTTTCAAATATTCTTGCATATTTGTAATTATTTCTATCAAAGTTTCAATTGTTTTTTTTTTACAAAAGTTTGATTGTTACTATCAAATTTGTAATTATTTTTAATGAGGGCTGTGAAAATATCAATTATTTCCACTAAAATGTCAACTGTTATTTCAGTGATTTCTGCTAAAACTTCAAATATTTATAACTTTCATTATTACTTGTACTACGTACTTATACTAGGGACACACTGACATATTCGGGTTATTTTTTTAATTAGCGGCCGATTAGAAATTGTTTGTGAGTGGACGAATCGTGCTAATTGTTTGCAAGTTCTTTAACCGATAAATAAGACGATCGGTGACATATTATTAATGTTTCGTATGTGGTCGTCGCCGTTACGATCGTTGTGTGGGACTCGAAAATGTGACAGCGGCCGACATTCGTGGTATTATCGTGAAAATACAACTAGTTGTATTTTCAGCATTATCAGTTATTAATACATGCGTAACTATAGAAACCGCATTGTTATGACGTCACTGTTTTATGTATGAGTTATATTCCTAATGAAATGTTTAAAGATTTCTCAAGCATTTTGAGTTTGCAATTCAGATGTCTTAATGATTATAAAAATATGCATTTTCATGAATTGCCACTAAAATTTTCAAACATTTTCGCCTATATTTTGATGCACTTCCAATTATATTTCATGCATTACTTTGCATAGATTTGTCAAGCATTTCCAATTAAATGTTTATTGATGTCTCTAGCATTTTGCAATTCAGTTGTACAATGATTAAAAAGTTTATTCATTTTCATACATTTCCAGTTAAATTTTCATACATTTGCAATTACATTTTCATCCTTACTTTGTACATTATTTCCATGCATTTCCAATTAAATGTTTGTGTATTTGTCAAGCATTTCCAGTTCCAATTCAGTTGTCCACTGATTTAAAAACTGAAAACATTTCGACTTTCAATTTTCAGAATTTGCAATTACATTTTCATGCACTTGATACAGATTTGATGTACATTTCCAGTGAAATGTTTATCAACCACTTTGCATTTATAATTAAGTTGTATAATGATCGCATTTTCGTCTATTTATAATTATATACAGTCGTGTTGTACAACATTTCTGCACATTAAAGTGTTGTACAACATTTCTGCTGATCTGAAAACAGATCCACCGATAAACTTTAAATGGCAGAATAAATAATACACTAATACACAATAAGATCTAGAGTAATTAATTTTCATATAAACAATAGAATAATAATATTTTTTGTCGGTGTTAGTTGTCACTTTCTTGAATATAGAACAGTTGACAGTTCTGAAATGTATCTACCATTGACAAAATATACAGCCATCTATCTATTACTGTACAACACATTTTTAAACACGACTTACAACAGCCAATTATCTGTGTACAACACATTTTTGAACACGACTGTACAAAAATAGTGTCTTCCAAACTTGTTCGTATTTTTCTGAAATGTATTTGTTTTTTCTGGATATTTTTATGAAGATGAATGATGTTGTGAAAATGTAGCAGCTTATGCTTATGCGCAAGAAATCTAAGAAAGGAAGAAAGTAATAAAAGTAATTTAATAAGTAACATAAATACCAATAAACTACTGTAAATAGCGCACTAATAAAGCCAATTTACTACTTACTGCAGCACATAAAGCTGTCCACGTCGGGAATTATTTATAGCCTCCTGAGCGACTGACGAAATAACGGCAAAATCGGAATTCCTGGTGCAATTTTTGCACCAGGGCCCATCCCATTTCCACAACAATCGCACAGCAGCAGCCTCGACTGCGGCGCGAACTGGAGCGCTCAAAAATACCAACCACTTAAACCCCATTAATCAAGCGGGGCTGCATAGAATCGCGGCCCCAATCCATCGGCGTTTTTCCACTCTTGAATGACATACTTGGGGGGTATTTTTAGCAGCGCATTATTAAATCCAGTGGCACTCATAACCACGAGGGGCCGATTGCGGGATGCAGCCACCCCCAGGCGCCCCAAAACTAAATGATACCCATCTAAAGTCGCCCGCCCCCGCCGCCCCCAGGCGGCCTAGCCAGCGCCCAACATTATGACGTGAGTGACATTGACCGAAATATTTACGAGCTCCAGCTTTTTAGTGTTTTCACTCGCTATAAATAAAGTATGTGGGACAATTGATTTTCGACGTGTTCGTGTTAATGAGGCGAGCGGTGCATACCAGACATTTTTTTTTTATAATTACACTCAATTGTAAATTAATCTTAACCGTTGGATGGTTATTACGCCGTTTTCTGTTGCATATAATTGGAGGATGTTATGTAAAGAGTTTACTAATGGTGGAGCAGTTAGGAGTTACAAGGCTTGGCCTCGATCTTGGGTTTAATATTAATGGGTTTATTATGTAATACGGTGGTGATAATTGCATAGCTATATATTTGTAATTATCCATAAAAAAATGTCAAGGCATCGATTGTGGTTGTGACGTCCTTTTTAATGCATTCTCAGAAGTATGGTGATTTGTAGAACCTATAGGGGCAGTTTAATTGCCATGAAAAAACAATTTGGTCTATGACAGTGCGTAAAGTGATACTTTTTAGCACAGATAGATTTTTCACGGAAATGTGGTAGAATTTAAAAAAAATGTTGCATACAAAATAATGGCATTTTTTTTAATAAGCGCACATTATTTTCACAAAGTTGTAAGTTTCGTAACATAGTCAATTTAATTGAAATATAACGTAGAAATATAGAGGTAGAATAAATGGATTTCAAGAGAACAACCAAAAATCGACCAATTCCATTAAAATGTAATTTTGAGATGTAGGTAGAGAGCAACTAACTTTCGTAACTTCACGAAATATTTCCGTGCATGACGGATTGCTTCGCTTCCAAGTGGAATTTTGGGCCGGAGATTCACTTCAAGATTACCAACCTAGTAACCATTGGGTACAGGATGCAGTTACCAATCGAACAATCCGACTTCGCAAATCTAATTGTTTTCCTTTCCTCTTGCTCTGCGGCCGTTGTTCGTGCACAGGAGCCGTTGCGAACGGCACGGGTGCCCAATGAACTGTTAAATTTGCCATTGTTGGATGGCCTCGTCTCTGCAAGGTCAAAATTTCAATAAAACTTGTCCTTTGCGCGGCTCGCGACCTTTACGGGAGTAACGCACTGGGCGTCCACTTCAACAGCGAAATCTGCAACTTCCTAATCCAACAATAACTGTACACACGTATCTTTGCGGCAATAAAGCAGGAATATTCCGGAGAGATTGGCATCTATACATTTGAATGCTAATCTCGGAAAAAAACTGTAAAATATATGTTAGCAACAGTTTATTTATAGTTAATGCGTTTACAGCCAGATTATCAAAGCTGGATTAGCAGATAGCAAAGAAATTATCTTTACCTCAGGTGCAACTGAGTCAAATAATATGGCATAATATCAAGGGCGTTGCTCACTTTTATAAAAATAAAGGAATGCTAAAAGCGTGTATGGCACATTTGAGAAACCTAATAATGAAAACAAAAATTACGTATGGTCTTTTGTTTTTCATCATTAAGTTTTTCTCAAAAAAAGATATCGAGAAAGTATTATCTATTTTTTCATGTATCTCACAGTTGCCAAGATTCCCTCTATAATGATATCCAAATTTGCCCACGCCATATACAATTTTATCAATACTGTATTTTGTAGTCGACAAGCTTCATAATGCTACGTTTGTTATACAGAGAGCGCATAAAGTATTAAGACCTGGCTTTATTTTTTCCCGTGTATAATTTTTTGAAAAATGCTTCAACAGGTCAAAATGATTTTTTTTCAAACAAATATTTTGAGACTATTTTCATTTTTCCATCTCTCTCCGTTTTGAAGTTATGACGTAAGAGCCATTTTTTTAACATGATAACCTATATTTTTTATTATTGATTTTGATAGTACTTTTTTTATGTTTTCAAAAACATGACATTTTCAATATGTAACATTTGAAAAAAAATGAGAAAAAGTGCGTTAAAATAAAACTATTTAATTATTATTTCAATATGCAGAATACTGTTTAGTATACCTGAAGTTCATACTCCTAAAAATTTGACAAAGTTTCAGTATTAAATAAGTGAGAAAATCAAACACTAAACTTTCTGCAATGACAAGTATCGGTTACCTACTACTGAAATTTCTGAAAATTTATTTATTGCATATTTATTATCAGATATCTGTTTAGTATACCTGAAGTTAATACTCCTGAAAATTTGACAAAGTTTCAGTATTAAATAAGTGAGAAAATCAAACACTTAAGTTTCTGCAATGACAAGTATCGGTTAGCTACTACTGAAATTTCTGAAAATTTATTTATTGAATATTTATTATCAGATATCTGTTTAGTATACCTGAAGTTAATACTCCTGAAAATTTGACAAAGTGTCAGTATTAAATAAGTGAGAAAATCAAACACTTAAGTTTCTGCAATGACAAGTATCGGTTAGCTACTACTGAAATTTCTGAAAATTTATTTATTGCATATTTATTATCAGATATCTGTTTAGTATACCTGAAGTTAATACTCCTGAAAATTTGACAAAGTTTAAGTATTAAATAAGTGAGAAAATCAAACACTTAACTTTCTGCAATGACAAGTATCGGTTAGCTACTACTGAAATTTCTGAAAATTTATTTTTTGCATATTTATTATCAGATATCTGTTTAGTATACCTGAAGTTAATACTCATAGAAAATTGACAAAGTTTAAGTATTAAATAAGTGAGAAAATCAAACACTTAACTTTCTGCAATGACAAGTATCGGTTAGCTACTACTGAAATTTCTGAAAATTTATTTATTGCATATTTATTATCAGATATCTGTTTAGTATACCTGAAGTTAATACTCTTGAAAATTTGACAAAGTTTCAGTATTAAATAAGTGAGAAAATCAAGCACTTAACTTTCTGTAATGACAAGTATCGGTTAGCTACTACTGAAATTTCTGAAAATTTATTTATTGCATATTTATTATCAGATATCTGTTTAGTATACCTGAAGTTAATACTCTTGAAAATTTGACAAAGTTTCAGTATTAAATAAGTGAGAAAATCAAACACCTAATTTTCTGCAATGACAAGTATCGGTTAGCTACTACTGAAATTTCTGAAAATTTATTTATTGCATATTTAATATCAGATATCTGTTTAGTATACCTAAAGTTAATACTGTTGAGAATTTGACAAAGTTTCAGTATTAAATAATTGAGAAAATCAAATACTTAACTTTCTGCAATGACAAGTATCGGTTAGCTACTACTAAATTTTCTGAAAAATTATTTATTGCATATTTATTACCAGATATCTATTTAGTATACCTGAAGTTAATTATCCTGAAAATTTGACAAAGTTTCAGTATTAAATAAGTGAGAAAATCAAACACTTAACTTTCTGCAATGACAAGTATCAGTTAGCTACTACTGAAAGTTCTGAATATTTATTTATTGCATATTTATTATCAGATATCTATTTAGTATACCTGAAGTTAATTCTCCTGAAAATTTGACAAAGTTTCAGTATTAAATAAGTGAGAAAATCAAACACTTAACTTTCTGCAATGACAAGTATCGGTTAGCTATTACTAAATTTTCTGAAAAATTATTTATTGCATATTTATTACCAGATATCTATTTAGTATACCTGAAGTTAATTATCCTGAAAATTTGACAAAGTTTCAGTATTAAATAAGTGAGAAAATCAAACACTTAACTTTCTGCAATGACAAGTATCGGTTAGCTACTACTGAAATTTCTGAAAATTTATTTATTGCATATTTATTATCAGATATCTGTTTAGTATACCTGAAGTTAATACTCCTGAAAATTTGACAAAGTTTCAGTATTAAATAAGTGAGAAAATCAAGCACTTAACTTTCTGCAATGACAAGTATCGGTTAGCTACTACTGAAATTTCTGAAAATTTATTTATTGCATATTTATTATCAGATATCTGTTTAGTATACCTGAAGTTAATCTCCTGAAAATTTGACAAAGTTTCAGTTTTAAATAAGTGAGAAAATCAAACACTTAACTTTCTGCAATGACAGGTATCGGTTAGCTACTACTGAAATTTCTGAAAATTTATTTATTGCATATTTATTATCAGATATCTGTTTAGTATACCTGAAGTTAATTCTCCTGAAAATTTGACAAAGTTTCAGTATTAAATAAGTGAGAAAATCAAACACTTAACTTTCTGCAATGACAAGTATCGGTTAGCTACTACTAAAATTTCTGAAAATTTATTTATTGCATATTTATTATCAGATATCTGTTTAGTATACCTGAAGTTAATACTCCAGAAAATTTTACAGAGTTTCAGTATTAAATAAGTGAGAAAATCAAACACTTAACTTTCTGCAATGACAAGTATCGGTTAGCTACTACTGAAATTTCTGAAAATTGATTTATTGCATATTTATTATCAGATATCTGTTTAGTATACCTGAAGTTAATACTCCTGAAAATTTGACAAAGTTTCAGTATTAAATAAATGAGAAAATCAAATATATAACTTTCTGAAATGACAAGTGTCGGTTAGCTACTACTGAAATTTCTGAAAATTCATTTATTGCATATTTCTTATCAGATATCTGTTTAGTATACCTGAAGTTAATACTCCTGAAAATTTGACAAAGTTTCAGTATTAAATAAGTGAGAAAATCAAACACTTAACTTTCTGCAATGACAAGTATCGGTTAGCTACTACTGAAATTTCTGTAAATTTATTTATTGCATATTTATTATCAGATATCTGTTTAGTATACCTGAAGTTAATTCTGCTTAAAATTTGACAAAGTTTCAGTATTAAATAAGTGAGACAATCAAACACTTAACTTTCTGCAATGACAAGTATCGGTTAGCAACTACTGAAATTTCTGAAAATTTAATTATTGCATATTTATTATCAGATATCTGTTTAGTGTACCTGAAGTTAATCCTCCTGAAAATTTGACAAAGTTTCAGAATTAAATAAGTGAGAAAATCAAACACTTAACTTTGTGCAATGACAAGTATCGGTTAGCTACTACTGAAATTTCTGAAAATTTATTTATTGCATATTTATTATCAGATATCTATTTAGTATACCTGAAGTTAATTCTCCTGGAAATGTGAGAAAGTTTCAGTATTAAATAAGTGAGAAAATCAAACACTTAACTTTCTGCAATGACAAGTATCGGTTAGCTACTACTGAAATTTCTGAAAATTTATTTATTGCATATTTATTATCAGATATCTGTTTAGTATACCTGAAGTTAATACTCCTGAAAATTTGACAAAGTTTCAGTATTAAATAAGTGAGAAAATCAAACACTTAACTTTCTGCAATGACAAGTATCGGTTAGCTACTACTGAAATTTCTGTAAATTTATTTATTGCATATTTATTATCAGATATCTGTTTAGTATACCTGAAGTTAATTCTGCTTAAAATTTGACAAAGTTTCAGTATTAAATAAGTGAGACAATCAAACACTTAACTTTCTGCAATGACAAGTATCGGTTAGCAACTACTGAAATTTCTGAAAATTTAATTATTGCATATTTATTATCAGATATCTGTTTAGTGTACCTGAAGTTAATCCTCCTGAAAATTTGACAAAGTTTCAGAATTAAATAAGTGAGAAAATCAAACACTTAACTTTGTGCAATGACAAGTATCGGTTAGCTACTACTGAAATTTCTGAAAATTTATTTATTGCATATTTATTATCAGATATCTATTTAGTATACCTGAAGTTAATTCTCCTGGAAATGTGAGAAAGTTTCAGTATTAAATAAGTGAGAAAATCAAACACTTAACTTTCTGCAATGACAAGTATCGGTTAGCTACTACTGAAATTTCTGAAAATTTATTTATTGCATATTTATTATCAGATATCTGTTTAGTATACCTGAAGTTAATACTCCTAAAAATTTGACAAAGTTTCAGTATTAAATAAGTGAGAAAATCAAACACTTAACTTTCTGCAATGACAAGTATCGGTTAGCTACTACTGATATTTCTGAAAATTTATTTATTGAATATTTATTATCAGATATCTGTTTAGTATACCTGAAGTTAATACTCCTGAAAATTTGACAAAGTTTCAGTATTAAATAAGTGAGAAAATCAAACACTTAACTTTCTGCAATGACAAGTATCGGTTAGCTACTACTGATATTTCTGAAAATTTATTTATTGAATATTTATTATCAGATATCTGTTTAGTATACCTGAAGTTAATACTCCTGAAAATTTGACAAAGTTTCAGTATTAAATAAGTGAGAAAATCAAACACTTAAGTTTCTGCAATGACAAGTATCGGTTAGCTACTACTGAAATTTCTGAAAATTTATTTATTGAATATTTATTATCAGATATCTGTTTAGTATACCTGAAGTTAATACTCCTGAAAATTTGACAAAGTTTCAGTATTAAATAAGTGAGAAAATCAAACACTTAAGTTTCTGCAATGACAAGTATCGGTTAGCTACTACTGAAATTTCTGAAAATTTATTTATTGCATATTTATTATCAGATATCTGTTTAGTATACCTGAAGTTAATACTCCTGAAAATTTGACAAAGTTTAAGTATTAAATAAGTGAGAAAATCAAACACTTAACTTTCTGCAATGACAAGTATCGGTTAGCTACTACTGAAATTTCTGAAAATTTATTTTTTGCATATTTATTATCAGATATCTGTTTAGTATACCTGAAGTTAATACTCATAGAAAATTGACAAAGTTTCAGTATTAAATAAGTGAGAAAATCAAACACTTAACTTTCTGCAATGACAAGTATCGGTTAGCTACTACTGAAATTTCTGAAAATTTATTTATTGCATATTTATTATTACATATCTGTTTAGTATACCTGAAGTTAATACTCCTGAAAATTTGACAAAGTTTCAGTATTAAATAAGTGAGAAAATCAAATATATAACTTTCTGAAATGACAAGTGTCGGTTACCTACTACTGAAAGTTCTGAAAATTTATTTATTGCATATTTATTATCAGATATCTGTTTAGTATACCTGAAGTTAATACTCCTGAAAATTTGACAAAGTTTCAGTATTAAATAAGTGAGAAAATCAAACACTTAACTTTCTGCAATGACAAGTACCGGTTAGCTACTACTGAAAGTTCTCAAAATTTATTTATTGCATATTTATTTTCAGATATCTGTTTAGTATACCTGAAGTTAATCTCCTGAAAATTTGACAAAGTTTCAGTTTTAAATAAGTGAGAAAATCAAACACTTAACTTTCTGCAATGACAGGTATCGGTTAGCTACTACTGAAATTTCTGAAAATTTATTTATTGCATATTTATTATCAGATATCTGTTTAGTATACCTGAAGTTAATTCTCCTGAAAATTTGACAAAGTTTCAGTATTAAATAAGTGAGAAAATCAAACACTTAACTGTCTGCAATGACAGGTATCGGTTAGCTACTACTGAAATTTCTGAAAATTTATTTATTGCATATTTATTATCAGATATCTGTTTAGTATACCTGAAGTTAATACTCCTGAAAATTTGACAAAGTTTCAGTACTAAATAAGTGAGAAAATCAAACACTTAACTTTCTGCAATGACAAGTATCGGTTAGCTACTACTGAAATTTCTGAAAATTTATTTATTGCATATTTATAATCAGATATCGGTTTAGTATACCTGAAGTTAATACTCCTGAAAATTTGACAGTTTCAGTATTAAATAAGTGAGAAAATCAAACACTCAACTTTCTGCAATGACAAGTATCGGGTAGCTACTACTGAAATTTCTGAAAATTTATTTATTGCATATTTATTATCAGATATCTGTTTAGTATACCTGAAGATAATATTCCTGAAAATTTGACAAAGTTTCAGTATTAAATAAGTGAGAATATCAAACACTTAACTTTCTGCAATGGCAAGTATCGGTTAGCTACTACTGAAATTTCTGAAAATTTATTTATTGCATATTTAATATTAGATTTGTATTTAGTACACCTAAATACATTTCTCCTAAAAATTTGACGAAGTTTATGCATTGAATAACTGTGAAAAACAAGGATATAACATTCTGCATTGACAAGTATGGGTCAGTTGTTACTGAAATTTCTGAAAATTTATTAAGATCATATTTAGCATTAGATTTGTATTTAGTACACCTAAATACATTTCTCCTGAAAATTTGTCTCCTGTATTTGCGCGTAAGCTTTGGGAATTCGCCGACATCCAAAATCAATGCAAAAAGCATCGTGTTTTCCCCGGAGACAATAAACCGGGCAACACGTAACGAACGCTGCCGAACACGTACCTAGCATTCTTTTGTATCCCGTGGACAATACCCGCTACAGAAACGCGAACTTATTTTCTGGTTACGTAAGCCGATTACATTGTACTGCGTAATGGTTGCGAGAGCCATTAGGTGCAGATAGGTCGCATGCAGGCACCATTATTATTAACAGTTACATCGAGCGATGCGCAAAAATGCGGCCGTGTGAGAATAGAGGACTCCCCGATTGCTGGTGGAGAACAGCGAGAGGAAAGAGAGACGGTAAGGGATACGGGACGAAAAAGGGAAGGGAATTGGGAAGACGGACGGCTGTGATTAACGATTGGATCGATAATGCAATTTACGTTGTACGAGGTTGAATGGGTTATTTTAATGGAATGTATTATTTTTTTAGAATTTGCTAGCGAGAGGAATCCTTTGTTTGATTTTTTTATAGGTGTTAATAACATTGTAATCATGTAATTAAATCAAGCACACTCATTAGTTACATGCAAGCAAAACAAGCATATAGGTGAGGTTTAGCCTCACGTTCAGGCTCCAAAAATGCTATGTTATATATTATAACATACATACAGTTATATATACACTAGTGTTTTTACTTAAAATTGAAAATCTATCTACGAAGAGTGAAAACACTATACTAGCAGGTATCTAAAGGATATAAAATTGCTAAGTAGGATAAGCTTATCAGGTAGACTAGCAAATTATATCATTTATGATAAACCCTTCTGAACTAAAACAGGAAACGCGCTTTTCTAGTACATTTCCTGTGGAAGTGCACAGGACGCTAAAAGCGTAATTTGATTAGTATATAAAAGTATCTCGCAGCTAATCCCACTACCAAACAACGTATCCGATGAAGAGTACGCGGATTGCATGTTTAATCGCCAAAGCTATCCCATGCACGTCGCCAGGGACACGTAATTTATTAATAATTAACACTTTGCGCCACCCATTCTTTACACTTTAACGGCGAACACTCCCTAATCTTTTATTTCCACACGCTAATGGCCTTAAGCCGGCTCCGGGAATTCCAAACATCCACAATGCACATGGGGAATTCAGATGCCGTTGATCAATAATCGCTATTTGGAGCACTTAATTTGGTGAATACCGATTGCAAAAAGTTAGAAATCCATGTGGGCGGGCGTTTGGAAACTCTGCGAAGACGATGACCCCGCGGTGTTTACGTCTAGTGCAAACGCACCTGCCAAGGCCGGTGCTTACCGCCGAATTAAAGTTTTACTCGTCCGTCTCCAATTCTCGTTGCAGAGGCTTTAAAATTACAGCGATAAATACATAACAAAAAAAGAAGTAAAAGTTGCACGGGATGAGTTCCTTGAATACATTAAAAGAGCCGCGCCGGTTCTTTCAGCTGGGTTACGTAATCATTACGTAATGCTGGTCTGCATTTGGGCCTACGTCGTAGGTTTCGATTGCAAATATTTGCTGGTTTAATGTAAACTGACGAACGCTTTCACGCTCCACCAGCCAAGGATCTTTACCGTCTATCATTTAATGCGACAGGAATAGAATGGGCTGTAATTATCGGACAGAGCTCGGATACTAAAATTAATTATGGACATTACAGCGGATAGTATAGTAGGAAGTGCAGATTAGTCCGTGGGAACAAGCTTGCTTAATTTTGAGTGCATGCATAACTTGCTTTCGGTTTTCCAATAATATTTATTACCACGCAGCAAGGTTGTAGTAAACCACAATATATCAGTATGATTGGCGGGGGAAGGCCAAAACAGCCCTCTTAATAAACGTTAATAAACATGTTTCGCTCTGATAATTTGTTTTTCCAACAAAGTAGGTCTTTCTGCTTGCAGCGAGCGGAAAGTTAACGTTTTCCGAGGACCGTCACTTTATCGCGCGTTGCTATTGACAACAAGCGAAAAGTTCGCATAAACACTTTGTCGCTTGCCAGTAATGTAAATAGAGACGTTTTCGAAAGTGTCACGTCTTTAACCTAACCGTTCGATCAATTACAAGTCATTTAAAAAGTCAATCATAATTATTGTATCCTGCCATGCGCATAATTAACGATTGCATTATGAAACAAAAAATTGTAGGAAAAATCTTGTGTGCAATTCGAGCCCAGTGTCATTGCTCCTCTCGGGGAATTGCCGATCCCCGAATTACCAAAATTTTGTCGTAAAAAATACGAATCTGCAATAAAAAATGGAATTAGGATTTCAGAGTCTAATTTTAACTTACCAGTAAATGGCCCCCTCAATTATATTAACTTTCATCTGGAACATTATTTCGTGCGATGATTATTTTTGAGATATACTGATGTGTTCATTTAAATGAACATTTTTATAGAATTCAACATTTTTGGAGAATCTTGAGTGAAACTATAAAAATTTGGCAAATAATGATAGATCAAATTTTGACGGTTGAAGTTGAAAATATTACTGATTTTCAATACAAATCAACCAAATTTGTCATATGAACTATCAAATTTTCTATGACAACTATCCAAATTTAATAAATTTTCGCCGGCGTCGGCGCTGAGAAAATATACAATTTATTTAGGTGAAGCAATTAAAATCCGTCATATTTTGTTGCTACTGTCAAACTCTTAACACCAGCTATGGAAATCTGTGAAATTTAGAAGTGGCACTGTCAAATCTGCCGAATTTTTCGAAGTGTGCTACAACCAAATCTGCAAAGTTTTCAAAATCTTGAGTGAAACTATCAAAATTTGGCAAATGATGACATCCAGTTGTGAAAATTTGTCAAATTTACAGGAATGACTGTCATAATCTGTCAAAAGTGTGAACAGTTCACTTCCAATGAATATTGTGATTCATAAACACCTATTGTCATTTTTTCATTTTCGAAATACATTATTATTTATTATTATTTTTATTTTCGTAATAAATTATTAAGTGTGTTATTAAGTGTAATAGTGTTTTAGCACCAGCTAAAATCTTGAACTCCAACTGTCAAAATCTGCCAAATTTTCCATACTGAACCCAACATATCCGTCACTTGGAACTGTACCTATTGCAATTTTCCAAATTTGTTATATTTTCAAATAAAACTTAGCAAATTTGTAAAATTTTCATGTCAAATAAAAAAAACTATAACAAATTATATCTGTTATATTTACTAAGAAAAAAATGGTACGGTCGCGGCCAAAAAAAAGTGATACAAGTCTTACAGTGAATTTGTCAAAAATTGAGCTATGTAATCAAGTCATTCGTCTCTGCAAAGAAAAATCAAGCAACATGTTGTCATTATGACATAAATGCTTACATGCTACTTAATAAAAAGCCACATTTTGGAATGGCCCCTCAAGTTAGTGCTTTTAATATACCAAGAATAATAGAGAAATTCAAAATGGATGATCTATCAGGCAAGTTGCACATGTTTTTGACATCTTCAGCTAAACCAAATTTACATTAGGGAAAAAACCTGTCCCACTTTTTTATGGCCGCGACCGTACTTAATATTACAATCTTCTAAAATTAAACCAAGCGATATAAATAAAAAAATAAAAATAAACCCGACAATCACAACGAAATTAACAAAAGTGACGAGATGTCACTGTCCTTTGATGCAACACATTTCAGTAATGCCACAGTAGCAACGTAAAATACATTAAACCCTAGGGCGGAAAATTCAAACCGTCCTCAACATCTTTGGTAGTAAGTTAAGCCTCCTGATGTTTTTTTTTGTGTATTATTAATTATTATCCTGTAAATCAGTATGATTCGTTGTATACTATCTACGCAGGACTCCCATCCCGTAATGGACCTAGGTGCAATTTTGTCGTAACATAAATATAATAGAAGGTATTAGTTTGTACTTACTGGTAAAGATATTTTTTATTTTATTTTCTTATTTATTTATTTTTATTTTGCGTTACTAGTTTCGATTTGAAATTATATTTAAATTAATTTTAAAAAAAATAATGAAATAAAATCAAAAGATATACAAAAGAAAATTACACTTATCAAGCTTCTGATGATGGTTTACTGAACAAACCGAAATTAGTAAGGCAAAATAAAAATAAATAAATGATAAAATAAAATAAAAAATATCTTTACCAGTAAGTACAAACTACTACCTTCAATAAACAACTGGTAATATGGATAAAACCTCAAACTTAATAAATAAAATTGTAGATTAATCTATGAATGTTCTGTTCGTAATACCAAAATCAACAATTAAAAGAAATGTCAAATATTGTTTCATTGTTAGGCGACATGGTAAGTTAAGACTGCGACTAATCAATAGTCTTGAGTTGGATTCTCAGGGAGATTTTAAGATTGTTCAATTGAATCACTTATTTCAGAAACAACCCAAGTCACAAGTAGCTAAGCTAGTAGAGTTAAACTTCACCCCCAGCAGAAATCTTGATTAAATCGGCGGTGATTAGACCGCCGATTAAAACCGCCGATTAAAGGAGCCAATTAAAACTGCAAATTAATTTAATCAAGATCTCTCCTGGGGGTGAAGTGGAACTCTCCTAGCTTAACTACTGTCACACATAACTAGTTTTTTAATTAAATAAAATTATTTTGATATTTAAAGTAATAATAAAGAAAAGAAAAATTGAAATACATTGATTTAGTCCCCTAAACTTCATTTTTAACTTTCATCAATTCCATCAAAAATTTGAAATAATAAAGAAAAATCCATTATCTTTCTTAACTTTTCTTAGGTGAATTCGGTTACGTGATATGACATAGCACAGCATGCTAATTAACAAAATATGATGAAACAGATGACAGTCGGGCATGCCAAAATGAGTCAAAATGTTAAATAGGTTGTTTCTGCATTAAATAAAATAAAGCTATGTAATTTTCCAACATCTTATTAGTAAAACAATACTATCTGTAAGGTTGTTATGTTTAGTATTTAACTTTCATTAATTCCATCAAAAAATTTGAAATAATAAAGAAAAATCCATTATCTTTCTTAACTTTTCTTAGGTGAATTTGGTAACGTGATATGACATAGATGATATAGATATGATGAGACAGATGACAGTCGGGCATGCCAAAATGAGTCAGAATGTTAAATAGGTTGTTTCTGCGTTAAATAAAATAAAGCTATGTAATTTTCCACCATTATATTCGTAAAACAGGACTATCTTTAAGGTTGTTATGTTTAGTACTTACTGGTAAAAAAATATTTTTATTTTATTTTATGATTTATTATTTTATTTTATTTCGCCTGACTAGTTTCGGTTGTATGCAACCATCATCAGAGGCATGTATTCAATGTTCATACATCTTGAATTCATTTAAGTTGTAGTTTTTAAATTTTAAAATTAAAAAAAAAATAGAATTTGGTTGTTTTTGCGCTCAATCGATAGATCTACATCTTTTAAACGCTATCCTAGGTATAACTCAACTATGACCACGAGTGGAGTTAGGAGGTTTCTGAAATCAGTGATTTAATTAATCCTAATCTAAAATTTTGTAATACTTTGGAAATATTGGTAACACACATAACCATTTTGGAATATTTAACTAAGAGTTAGTTAAGAGATTTTAAGATTTTCAATTACTCCTAATCTATACAGATTTTTTTTTACCATAATTTAATGATTTTCATTTTTTTCACTTTTTGAGAACGTCAGCGATCATTTTTTAAATGGCAACTCCGACTAATCAATAGTCTTATGTTCGATTCTCACTGAGGTTTTAAGATTTTCAATTACTCATAATCTATACAGATTTTTTTGTAATGTTGTATTTTTCTAAAATTTTGAAATACTTTGGAAATATTGGTAACATACATAACCATTTTGGAATATTTAACTAAGAGTTTTTCAAATCATAACGTTTTTAAATTATTAATGCTGCAAGTATTTATCAAGATTCTATAGCATATTGTAGTTAAAGAAATCGACCATATGCTCGATGATTAGAGCAATAAAAGCCTTAAATAAAAAAAAAACATAAAATAAATCCCCCTAATAAAACCTGGACCATTATCATTTAGAGAATTTCACAAATACACCATTCTGTTGTTGAGAGTTTTCTAAAATTTTGTAGTATTTCCAAAATGTTAGTAACACATATTTTTATCGCATTTTTAGTCTTTTATCAATATACATGCTGAGTAAAAAGTAAGGTAAACTAAGTAACCTCCTCACTAGAGCCTTTCTAATTATTTTTAGAAACAAAGTTTTTAAGAAAAGTTTAGTTTTTAATTATTTGCCATAATTTGACGATTTTAATTTTTTCTTTGACACGCAGCACTTTTTGAGAACGACGTCATCGATCATTTTTTTAAATGGCAACTCCGACTAATCAATAGTCTTGAGTTCGATTCTCAGTGAGATTTTAAGATTTTCAATTATTCCTAATCTGTACAGTTTTTTTTACCATAATTTGATGATTTTCATTTTTTTATGACACGCGTCACTTTTTGAGAACGACGTCATCGATAATTTTTTTAATGCCAACTCCGACTAATCAATGGTCTCGTGTTCGATTCTCAGTGAGATTTTAAGATTTTCAATTACTCATATTCTATACAGATTTTTTTCTGTAATCTTGTATTTTTCTAAAATTTTGTAATACTTTGGAAATGTTGGTAACCCACATAACCATTTTGGAATATTTAACTAAGAGTAAGTTAAGAGATTTTAAGATTTTCAATTACTCCTAATCTATACAGATTTTTTTACCATAATTTGATAATTTTAATTTTTTACACTTTTTGAGAACGACATCATCGATCATTTTTTAAATGGCAACTCCGACTAATCAATAGTCTTGTGTTCGATTCTCAGTGGGATTATAAGATTTTCAATTATTCCTAATCTATACAGATTTTATTTGTAATGTTGTATTTTTGTAAAATTTTGTAATACCTTGGAAATATTGGTAACACACATAACCATTTTGGAATATTTAACTAAGAGTTTTTCAAATCATAACGTTTTTAAAATATTGCGAATGCTCAAGTATTTATCAACATTCTATAGCATAATTATAGAAGTCGACCATATGCCCGATGATTATATCAACTAAAGCCTTAAATTAAGCAAAAGCGTAAAATATATCCCCCTAAATAAGACCTGCACCATTAGCATTTAGAGAATGTAACAAATACCCCATTCTGTTGAGAGTTTTCTAAAATTCTGCAGTATTTCGAAAATGTTGGTAACACATATTTTTGTCGAATTTTTACCAATTTTTCTTTCATCAATATACATGGTGAGCAAAGAGTAAGGAACCTCCTCGCCTTTCTAATTATTTTTAGAAAAAAAGTTTTTATGAAAAGTTTGGTTGTTAATTATTTACCAAAATTTATAACGTTTGTAAAATAAATCCCCCCAAAGACCTGAACCGTTAGCATTTAGAGAATTTCACCAATTCTGTTGAGTTTTCTAAAATTATGTAATATTTCGAAAATGTTTAAAATTTTTAAATAGTCTTTTATCAATTTACAGGTTGAGTAAAAAGTAAGGAACCTCATACCTAGAGCATTTATAATTATTTCTATTAATTAGCAATAATTCTAATTTTTTCAAATTTTTTAGAAAAAAAGGTTTTATGAAAAGTTTGGTAGTTAATTAATTACTATAATTTGATGATTTTCATTTTCTTGTCTTCACTTTTTGAGAATGACGTCATCGATCATTTTTTTTAATGGCAACCCATTTTTTTCTATAAACTAATTTGATTTTTTTATCTTCACGGATATCTAATAATTCTATGCATTGCAATTTTTTTTAAAGAAAATCGAGTTTGAAACCTAATGGGAAAAAAAAAGTGAAACTTAAATACTGCCTAGGAATACAAGTATACTACATATTGCATACTATACAGGGTGTTCCACGCTCATGGATCATTAAAAGTTTATGGGGTTCCCGATAAGATAAAAATTTGAAAAAAAATCATCCAAACATGGCTGATTCCGTTCTCCTCAGGTGAAATACTTTCAACCTTCTATCACTTCCGCTTCTACCGGAAGTAGCCATTAACTTTTGTTTTTTAAATGGAACACCCTTATGTTTCTGGCTTCCATGTTTAATTTGAAACATTTTTTGTAGAGATGTATGTATACCTATCTTTTTCACTTTCCAAGATAAAAATTAAATTCCAAGATTTTGACCTTACAAAGACGTTAAGAAAAATGGTTTCAATTTCTCTTACAAATAAGATAAAAACGGAAAATTTATCACGAATTGTATCTCAAAGGTACCTCTATGACTGATATATTTTGCAGATGAAAATTTTGACAATTAGTTATTCAAAAATGTCATTAGTTAAGTGCCCACTTAAGTTAAGCGTTTTTTTTTTAAATGAAAAAACATACTTTGTATCTCATAGAGCAATTGGCAGGACAATTTACTATAAAAAAGTATTTTACCATATTCTTGAGATATGTAGTTTTTGAAATAGTTGGAAAATTCGCATTTCTGCGTCATCTAATTTTTCCTATGCTGTTTACATCAGCCATGTTGGGATAATTTTTTTCAAATTTTTATCTTACTGGCAACCCTATAAACCTTTAAAGATCCATGAGGGTGGGCCGCCCTGTATACTCATTACTCTATGTACTACTACGTATATACTACTACTTACTATGTATATAAATTTACGAATTTTGAAAGTATTTATCTTTAGAATTCTAAGAAAACTTGGACACCCTGTATATATTCACGAATCAAGTAAACTCCACAGTTTTATCTGGGTTAAGTGAAAACAAGGAAAATGCGTGAGATCACGTTACACCACGCGAAAACCCACGAGCTTCCAAATATTGACTCTGCCCAGCAGAAAAATGTAAACCTGATTACATACAGTTCGAGCAACTGCGGACTCAAATATTTATGTTTTTACGCCGTGCGCACATAAATTTGCGATAAGGTGCGACGACTTCATCCGGGCCAATCGATACAGTGAAAACCGAGCACATTCGCGCCCCGGGCCTGCCGCTAATGGAAGACGTGACGTCGGAAAACTTCTCGATTTTTCCGCGGAAATCCGCGCGGCGGGGGCGGAAAAGTCGCAGAATAGAGCGCCTTTGTGGCCCCCTTCCCCCCGCCTTCATGGGTTTCCTTATCAGATTCGGATAGAAGACGACGCGCGAACTCGCGACTCGACGATTTTGGGTTTTACGCCTGAGGAAATTGGGTTTCCAGTTGTTCCATTAAGTTTTAAACAGAAGCCAGGATTACTCGCGAAAGTGCTCGGCGAGGAAAAATTAACTCGGTTAGAGACGGCAGAAGTGAACAAGAAATATGTGGGGTGGTGTGACATTTAATTTTAAACTACATTACTCTATTTGAAACTAAACTTACAAATCTTTAACTCGTTTAAGTAACATTTGCAATGCTGTTAGTTTTGCTGGGGGTAAAAATGCTCCATCTACTATTATTCACATATTATACTGAGTGATCATTTAAATTTCATCTCTAGTTATCCATCCATTATCCAAATTTTTGAAACCTATACGAAAGGAGAGATCACTCGTAATTCGTAAATTTTGAATTTTGTACAATGCCCAATGCTCTTTGTTGGCACAATGGTATCCATGGAAACTGAACTGCGATTGAAGGTTTAAGGTTTAAAATAATTTTTGTTTTGGTTCATCTCTCCGATCAATCCTAAGTTATTGGCCATAGATATTTCTAACTTTTGATCAATCCTTTTTAGGTTAGTGGCCATAGACATTTCTAACTTTATTTTCTGCATTAATTCACGAACGTTTATGTGTAGACGCACTTTTTTCGTAGACACACCTGAACTATCACCTCTGGACTGCACTCATTGACAGTACCAATAAATCATTATATTCACTTATACATACCACATATGTGACATTATTCATTAGCAACTCTCTGTAGTGATTCCATGGGGCATGTGAATCCTCAGAGGATGCAAATTGTTTTTTCATGTCGCGTTGTGCGGTGATATATCACGGTGAAGCTTCTGACTTATGGCTTATAAATTATGTATTGCTAAAAAAAATCGCGCTCACCGTATATTTTTTATTGTAATGCCACTGTAAATATCCGAAATTTATTAATGAGCTGGGGAGTTATGAGCACGGCTGCCGTTCGTATTTACGGCCGCGGAAGTCATCGCTCTGGGCCATGAATTAAATCGTCAGCCACTGAACAAATAGAGATCGTTTTTCGAAGTGGAATTTTAGCATACTTGGCACGGAATCTCTGAAGTTTTCATTGAATTAATAAAATTGTTCCTCAGAAAATTAATTCATTTGCCCCTATCGTAATTGATATCAAGATTTCCAAAAATACGCTCTAAGGTTTAATGACGTATAATCTGTAGCACCAATTTGAAAAATTGATACACTCAAAATAATCTAATTAACTTCTTAACGTAAAATAACGTTGGACAAAAAACATAGGTTCTATATTATTATAAATCGCTGTATATTTTATTATCAAAGGTAATTAAACAAACGACAAATTTCTATGTTATTATGCACGTTTATGTTTCTTATCATTTAATGTCATTAAATGAACGACCACTTTTTATTGTCATTAAATATCATTAATTAGAATTAATTCGTTAGAACGAACTACAATATTATTTGCACCCTCATATGTGCGTCATTAAATGTTGTGTCCTCATGAGTGTCTTATCAGTTATCACTAAATTTCATTGAACAAAATACGTAGCTCCTGGGTTATTATAGTGATTTGTAATTTCATTATAATCTTCTAAGGTTAAATCAAACACTTGGTTAAAGTTTCACTGTATTAATAGAATAAACCTCTACAATTGTTTCGGCCTCACGACCATTCTCAAGAGTACAGAAACAGGAAGCCGAAACAATTGTAGAGGTTTATTCTATTAATACAGTGAAACTTTAACCAAGTGTTTGATTTAATCTAATCATAATGTTTCACCAAGTAGTATCCACACATAGTTTCAATTTAAATAATCTTCTAATATAATTGAAAGGTCCTTCAATTTTTTGAATTTTATACTCCCTTCAAAATTTGTTTTTTTTAAATCTATTTCATACTTTCATTGCTTTTTTCAAACAGTGTTGAAATACCCTGGAACACGTCCTACTCTTCTTAAAAATTCTCTCAAATATATTCATTTCATACTTTCATGGTTTTTTTTCAAATAATGTTGAAATGCCTTGGAACACATCCTACTCTTCTTAAAAATTCTCTCAAATATAACCATGTTTGAAAATATCAACACGTTTATGACAAAACTTGATATTTTCAGTAATGCTTTGAGAATTAAAATAGGCAATGTCTTATTTTCCATGCCTACAAAAACATTTTCAAAAACAGAAATATTTTGAAGATTCTGGAAGATATTTCAACAATTTATGAATTTATTTAAGTGCATTACCATTCATTTAAACTTAAATGAATGTCTGTAATGTGTTTTTGGAATTAAACATGTTCATTTGTTAGGACTTGATAATTTTAAAATGGAATTGGTGGAATTCCAAAATAGTTTTATGTGGAAAAACAAATTCGATAATTTATCTACAGAATTTCAAAATCAGAATTTCAAAAAATGAGAATAAGGACACAACTATTGGACAAATACCTGAGAACATTATATTGAGGGGACTCATTACTTGATAGGTTTAGGTCCAGTTGTACGATCGCGGATCATCCTTGACCATGGTTCAGTTGCCTAGGATCCTATTGTATTAACAATTGTATCCTAGGTAACTGGACCATGGCCAAGGTGATCCACGACCGTACAACTGGGCCTAAGTGAGATATAAGATTTAGCTTATTTATCTATCTTTGGTTCAACATATGCATGTAAAAAACTATTTTTGTCGATGAATTTTATAAAATCTGCGAATGAATCATATTTTAAATGTGAACCTAATATATGAAGGAGATATGAAGAAATTGCCTGAATATAAACAGGAACAAATATTTCATGAAATTTTATGCAGGGTCTTTTTTAAATGTCAAACAGGACAATTTGTATTATTTATTCCATATTTTCTGACGCACTTTGTAAAATTATAACGTCAGTAATTTCTGACTGGTGGCGTCATTGGCATATCAACACATTTTTTTTAATTTATTTTTCATTTCATAAAAAAAAAATTAATTAATTAACAAAATATGTAAGTAGTTAAGCAACACGGGTTCTGGATCGCCCCCCGCGAAGATTTCGATTAATTTAATCCGCGTTTTAATCGAACTTTTGATTCGCGTTAATCGGATGATTGTTGCGATTATCCCATTAAAACGCGAATCCGCCACTTTAATGATTCAGCCGATTAACGCGAATCAAAAGTTCGATTAAAACGCGATTAAAACGCGGATTAAATTAATCGAAATCTTCGCAGGGGGCGATCCAGAACCCGTGTTGCTTAACTACTTATGTATGTTACAACCGCACAATAGTACACTCCAGGGTAATTACAGAGTGGGAGTTGGTGTGTGGTAAAGACTATTTGGTTGCTGTAACCCAAATGGTACTCATGCTAGGAGTACTAGTTGGTAAGTTTGGTAAAAAATGATAAAAGCACAGAATAAAATTGAATACTAAAGAAAAACCATGAAAGTAAGCAACAAAATTATATACTAAACTGTTGTCTTGACTTAAACCTTACTTCTTAGGTCTTCTTATGTCTTAGGGTGCTTAGGTCATAACCTTGAAAGTTGATTAAAACATTACCTCTTAGATCTTCTTTTGTCTTAGAGTGCTTAGGTCATAACTTTGAAACTTGACTAAAACTTGACCTCTTAGGTAAACCTCTTCTTATGTAAATCTTATCTCTTAGATATTGTTATGTCTTAGAGTGCTTAGGTCATAACCTTGAAACTTGATTAAAACCTTGCCTCTTAGATCTTCTTCTGTCTTAGAGTATTTAGGTCATAACCTTGAAACTTAAACTCTTACATTTGGTAAAATCAAGAAAGTACGCACAAAATTATACAGGGTGTTAATACTAAGTTTTAACACCCGAAAATAGCAGTTAGAACTCATTGAAACAAACAAATTTTTGAATTGGAGCCCAAGTTCATAGTTATTGGTGTTCTTTTGTTTTTCGAAAAATCGTCATTACTCACTTATTTTAAGGAATATTTAAAAAATACAAATACGTTCAACATGCGCTTTCGGTTCTCTAAAACATTTGTATTTACAATTATTTTCTATTTTATCAAATAACAAAATGGCGACCGATCAAAAATTTCTTTGCAAGATATTTTGAAAACCAATCGATCGATTTTTGAAAATAAAACATTTATAAAATCCTTGAACTATCTTATAACATTTGTTGGTTTTGATAATTATGCATTTTTATACAAAAATTATGCAAAATACGCACACAAATGATAAACGTAACAGAAACTTTTGAAGCAGAAATTTCTGAAGAACAAGATCAAAAAGTATTTAAATTTGAACATACAAACTAGAAAACACGTGCCTCAACTTGTTTAATGGCCTAACTTAAGGTTAGCTTACTTTGTTTTAAATGATTGTTGCAGTTTGTTAAAATTCATCTTGTAATTCAATTTGAATAATAACTTTTTTGGACAGATCGAAAAAAATGTTTCAGACAAATGTTATAATATAGTTTAAGGATTTCATATATGTTTTATTTTCAAAAATCAATCGAGTAATTTTCAAAATATCTTGTTTCGAAAATTTTCTTCGGTCGCCATTTTGTTATTTGATAAAATAGTACATAATAGTAAATACAAATGTTTTAGAGAACCGATAGCTAATGCTGAACATTTTTGTATTTTTTAAATATTTCTTAAAATAAGGGAGTAATGACGATTTTTCGAAAAACAAAAGAACGCAATTAACTATAAGCTGGGGCTATAATTCCAAAAATTGAACTAAGAAAAGTTGTTTGTTTCAATGGGTTCTAACTGCCATTTTCGGGTGTTACAACTTAGTATTAACACCCTGTATACAATGACAATGTAATACTCTATTTAGAGTCATAATACTACTAAATGATCCAATGAAATGAAATTAATTTTAATTTTATTTTAGCGAAATAACTGATATTTTCATTTTTCGCCCGTTTTTATTTTAATATTCCCAAAATTGCAGAATTTGTACGGATTTTGTTTAACAAAACCTGTAAGAAAGTAATTATCAAATTGCAGATCATTGGTTTGTGTGTACAACGTAACAAACAACAAAAAAACAAATGATTGCAAATCAAATTTGATTTATTTTTAATACTAGTTAATTTACTGACAATTGTCGACATATTAAGAATTATTTCTGGAAAATTTCAAAGAATTTGGCAAAATTACTGCTAATTTTGAGACATTTTGGTACCCTGAATTGCAATTTTGAAACATTTTCTTAAAATTATTTGAAATATTCATTTAAAAATATTTCAATTAAAAATATTATGTAAACTGTAGATCACCTGGTTAGACTTATTTTGTGCAATGTGGCAGTAAATAAAAAAATTAAATATTTTCCAAATAATTTAAATTTTTTCTATTTTATTGAAATTACTAACATTTTTCAGACAATTTTTGACAAATGTCAGTGGTTTTGACAATTATTACTGGCAATTTTGAAACATGTTACGTATTATTATTTATTATTTTTACAATCGGAACTAAGATTCATTTTTTTGGCAAAATATAAAAGGTTAATGTTTAAAATCACCAAAAGTGCAGAATTCGTAACTATTTTATTTAAAAAATATATTTCCTAATCATTTTTGAGATTTATACAGATTTATACACAATACAGAATATACAGACGAAAGTATTATAATTGTATTCCTCGTGCAAGTCGGATAGGACACGCATAAATAAAAAGTTCTATTCTATTTCTCATTAATTTTCAAGATTCCGAGAGATTTTTTCTATAATTTCCACAATTTCTCAATATTTTTGGAAGATTTCCCAATAATTATCATGATTTATGAAGATAATTTCGAGATAAAGAAATGCAAATTGGTATTTTCAATAACTAAACATTTATCAATAATTTTCGAGATTTCCACAGATTTCCTAATAAATATCTATCCATAATTCTAGATATTTTTTAATAACATCCTAGATTTCCTACTAATATTCGATATTTCCACATATAATTCTTATGATTTTGAGAGATAATTTCGAGATCATAAAAATGTTTGATATGATTGTTATTAATATTTTTCATTCTCCTAATTTGTCGATAATTTAAAAATATCAAAACATTCTAAATATGTATTGTCAAATGTAGATAGTTTTTTCACTCATTTCCATAATTTCTCAATTATATTTGAGATATCTACAGAGTTCTGAATAATGATCAAATTTCTGGAGATTTTTCAATGAATCCAAATATTTACCAATAAAAAATTGCTTTTAAAAACTCCACTTTTTAAAGGAAGTAATAAGCATTTAAAAAAGAAATAAAAGTGACGAAAGAGAATTAAGAACTCTACCATGCCCTCTATGTTTTATAATTTAAAATAAAATATATAATATTTCAAGTGAGTGAGCTTAAAAAAATATACAGGGTGGTCACTTTTACGACGCCCACCATTAAGATCTATTAAACGGAAATATATACAGAGTTGATCAAATGGGATAAAAGTTTCTCATTTTTGTGCCTTTGTCTACAGGGTATTCCATGACACGATAGGCATAGCTTAAGAGCTTATTTCTTAAGCAATTTGTAGTCGAAAATGCCTTATACAGTTTTGTCCAAAACATAATAGTTAAAGAGTTATTGGTAAAGAAGGCTAACCGTTGGATTGGAATAGGAGGTCTAGTTCTCTGGACACGAAGGTCACCAGACCTAACACCTCTAGACTATTATCTTTGAGGACACATGAAATGTTTAGTATACTCAAATAAACCACAAACTAGAGATGAGTTAATTCAAAATATTATGACTGCACCTGCATTCATTTGAGAGAACCCAGATACTCTTCAGAAAGCTAAGTCTTCAATTCTTGTACAGTGAATTCTTGTAAGAGTAAGAGTTCTTGTAACATAATAGTTAAAGAGTTATTGGTAAAGAAGGCTAACCGTTGGATTGGAATAGGAGGTCCAGTTCTCTGTCCACTAAGGTCACCAGACCTAACATCTCTAGATCATTATCATTGGGGACACATGAAATGTTTAGTATACTCAAATAAACCACAAACTAGAGATGAGTTAATTCAAAATATTATGACTGCACCTGCATTCATTCGAGACAACCCAGATACTCTTCAGAGAGCTAAGTATTCAATTTTTGTACAGTGAATTCTTGTAAGAATGTGTTTTGAATAAACACTTTCATTAAATTTGTGTTGGTAATAAAAAAAATAAAAACATTGTTACTTAATAAAACATTACTTTATTCTACATGTTATTTGCCTTCTTAAATTTTGCCCATAACTCTTTAACTATTATGTTTTGGACAAAATTGTACAAGGCATTTTGACTAAAATTTGCCCAAGAAATACATATAACTCCAACACAATAACTCTTTAACTATTATGTTTTGGACAAAATTGTACAAGATATTTTTGACTAAAATTTGCCCAAGAAATACGCTCTTAAGCTATGCGCATCGTTTTAATTTTGACCTACTAAAAAAAAGTTTCGCCATCGCTGGTCTAAATGCCAGTCAAAAATACGAAATATTCCTTTGAAACACGCCTTTCTGTAGATATTCTGTTGTGATTGATTTCCAGTTGTTATGTGCTCGCTATACACAGGCCCGTCATTAATATTTAATTTTCGCAATCAAAGGGCGCCGATCCCTTTATCATTCGGCGAGGTCACGCCCGATTGAACCCGGAATGAGTCTCGGGAGTTCCGGGGATCTCTCAATCTGGGAAATGCGGACGGCATCGAAAATAAAGGTTCATTGCCTCCGCCGGCCGTTCCAGTTTCCCCGTTGTGCAAGGATAATTCTATAAAGTAGCAGGAGAGATCGAATGAATCAAAATTGATTGTTCCACTTCCGGCAACCCCGAGATCTCGGCGAGCTTCCGTTAGTAAAAATCGCCGTGTTTAATGTGAGTTGTGTTGTGTGTCGCGGAAATGATTGCACTCCGTTCAGTGGAGAAAATTGGAAATGGACGTGGAGAGTTCTGCGCTTGTACGGTGAATGTTTTTATCCGGAGGTTTTTGTTAGCAATGCGAGGTAAAAGTTTCGCAATCTGATTTTTTTTTGTATGGCAGCCTGTGTTCGTTAATAAATAGTTGCGCACGGTATTAGAATTGGGAAAATTTAAGGTCAAGCTCAACATTAAACAGTTTTTGATGCGTTTCTAATAGAAGCTCTGCTCAAACACGTAGCAAACAAAAAAATGGCGCGTGCAATTTGAGGCCGGTCTATGCCAATAAGTGCATTGGCCCCTTTGAAATTGGTTAAACGTCATTTTCATAATAAAAAAATGCGCGGATTTGTAATTTGACGCCTGCTTCTATTAATATGTCTATTATTGGTTAGGCATTGACCAAACACCGCCGGATATGCAAGTTCACCAATTTTACATGTGAACCAAAACACAATTTCGGGCAAGATAGATCAAGCAGTTGCTATGCGGATGAAAATAATATAAAACTATAGAAATATGTAAAATAGAATGGAAGCTTCAAATTTATAACACGCCTTGAGAATGTTTAGTCTGGCAGCTCTAAATTAGCCCACATACACTAGCAGTATGTGTAATCATTGTGAACAAATTGCACTCGCCAATATCACGATGCAATAGCAATCCAACTTTTTCGAATCCCAAGTTCGAAAGTGCCATGTTGTCCATTTTTTTAAACAATACCTAAAATTGCTGAAAATTGGCGTTGAACCCTCTTTAGACATCTACTTCGCGAATGTGCAAAGGCGTCTGACGTATGCTCCTTATAAAAGTATTAAATTTATTTTGCCCGAAGGAATACGTTTTCGTTTTTGCCCCGCAATAACATAATTTGGCACTAATAACAGCAACAGCAACAAAAAAAGGCGATCACTGCTGCACGCGTCCGCCACTGCCAAGAAAGCGTGAAATCACGTCCACGCGAAACCGCGACGGAACGTCTCCTTTCGCCGCCCAATTTCATCCCATTCATCGGCCGCATCCCACCGATTACCTAATAAAAAGCATAATCAGTTACTGTAATTGGCGTGGGCGGGATGGACAGACGGACACACAAAGCGCATCTGACATCATGATCGTGCAACGAGACGGGCGAGATTTCACATTCGCATTCCTCAGCCTCGGCGGACGGAGAGAACGTCTGCTGGATTCTTTTTTAACAATGCGGAGGAAACGCACATAGCGCTAATGGCTTCGGATTGATGCGAGCAGCTCCGGAATGCGACCTTTCACCGAGTGTGTGTCGCAGTTTTCCCGCAGGATTCTCCATAGGTGTGCCACGGTTAACATTTTATTGTCTTCATAATTATTACAAGAACAGCGAAGACTTTATTGGTGGTGTAAATAAGTTTATGTTATTACGCTATCAATTATTTGCGAGCATACAGACTGAGTACGCGCAAGTAAACTGCTTTCTCACGACACGCCTAAATAGCCAGTAATCTTCTAATAGATTTATATTTCCTAACAAGTCAGAAAGGCGTTGCTGATCGATTCTTTAAACAGGTCTTCCTCATTCACCGATAACGTTGCGAATAGTTATCTAAGATTGAAGGACCCCCACAGATATTAGAAACGTATAGTAGATGTTTCGAAAATCACCTATAGGCGATTCACGTACTAGCTTTGATCGTGCAATCTTGTGCGACAATGCGCAATTCGTCTGTAGTTTATCGTACAGTTATCAATCTTGTGATTACGGTTTAACATCAACAATGGCCAACATCAACAAAAGGTTAGCACTGTATTAGGCTCCAACACTGAAATTAGTTAAAATTTCTGGCCGAGGCGAAGACCGAGGCCTTCGAATCGCGAGGACTCTATCCGCAAAGAATACAAATTCGTCTATATTCGAAGAAATAGAAATTGTAACTCCCAAAGTAGCGGATATTTGACTGAAATTTGGAAATTCGATAAAATTGTTAGGCGAGGCGAAGACCGAGGCCAACAAATCTCGAGGACTCTATCCTCTAAGTATAAATATTCTTATGTTCGAAGAATTCTTGACTGACCTAAATTTGTAATTAAGAAAGTAGCGGTTATTTTACTGAAAACGGGAAATTTTCATTACTTTGCCCATGAAAATGAAGTATAATTAAATATATTGGAGTTAGTAACTAGAGTCTCCTGCTCCATGTTACATAATTGCATGTCATTTCCTTCAGGTTATGATTTTTCCAAAACCGCTTCCGGAATTTAAATGCCAGATAGTTGCTTATTATGCCCCCCAAAAAAAAAGTTCAAAACAACGCAAGTTTGAAAATATGTCCATAATAAAAAACAAAACATTCACCAAAAGGCAACACATTGTTTTATCTTAATTTTGTTTTGTTGGTATTGCCATGTAACCTTATCATAATAATACTCAGAATGATGAGTATGATGCTTAGTTGATGAAGTGGATGACATTTTTTAAACGCAGCAGGTTGTTAATTTTTTCATGAGTGACGAAAATGAATTGAAAACGCCGTATCTAAAGAGGAATAAAAAAAGGTCACTCCGGACACCCAGTATATGTATTCTACTTACACGGGGAAATATCTGTACCATCATCGCTGAAAGACGCCGTTGTTAGTTAACTAGTGCTGGTTTCTTATGAACTAGAGTATTTTCCATTGTATTTGGTGTTGCTATGTAACCATATCATAATAATACTCAGAATGATGAGAATGATGCTTAGTTGATAAAGTGGATGACATTTTTTAAACGCAGCAGGTTGTTAATTTTTTCATTAGTGACGAAAATGAATTGAAATCGCCGTATCTAAAATAAGAGGAATAAAAAAGGTCATTCCGGACACCCTGAATGTATATATTCTACTTACACGGGGAAATATTTGTACCATCATCTCTGAAAGATGCCGTTGCTGGTTAACTAGTGCTGGTTTCTTATGAACTAGAGTATTTTCATTGATATTCGAGAACTTACACAGAAATATAATACTATTAATAATAATGATAATAATATTTGTATGTGTAAAATTGCGTCTAAGTACGAGGGGAGGTCAAAAATTTCGCGGAATAAGAGGGGGGTTTATTAAGTACAATACTTTTCAATATATTCTCCATTAACTCTAATAGATATTTCAGATCTATTAATTAATTTGTTTATACCGTCAAAAAGAAAAAGAAATATTGAGGTTCATAATATGCTGAAATTTGAACCTCGCTATCATCTCTAAATTTCTGATATCTAATTTCATGAAACTATTTAGTTATTCGTAAGTAAAGTCAAAATATTATATTTTGAGGTATTACTTTACTTACATTATTCTCTGAGCTTTGTGAAAAAAATATGATAGGTATACTCTGTTACATTTTTATTTTTAACTAAGAAGGCTGTGGTTTCATTTTATAAAGTTTTATACATGAACACCAACAAAAATGATCCGACAGTGAAAATATTATTAAATGTCAGACTTCTAACAACTTTGCCTAATTCATATATTAAAATAATTAAATTATTGCTTCAATCATTCAAGTGTGCTTAAATTATTAAGTAAACCAATCATCAACTATATTTTATATTATATTTTGACTGATTTGCTTTTGTAAAATTAAAATAGCAAATAAATTCTGTACTCAATAGATACTCAATCTGATGGCAACATTGCCCGCTGCCATAAAATATAACCTCTTTTTTTTAATATAAACTATTTTTTCAAATCTAGTGATTTTTTACATAGGTCAACAATACTGTCACCCTAACAGAGCCAACTTAGTTAAAAATAAAAATGGAACTGAGTTTAATTAAAATAACTTTTACTTTTATGTCATACTTTATGAAGATAAGCCCATAATGCATGATGTATATATTTAGTTATATTAAAAATGAACTGTGAAAAAAGGGTAAAAGTTATTTTAATTAATTACATTACTTAATAACTTACTTAATAACTTACTTAATAACTTACTTAATAACTTACTTAATAACTTCACTTAATAACTTTACTTTATAACATTCATAATTTTCTTATCTGGTAAACGATTTTGCACTTCTGTGTTAAATGAATTTTCATTTTGCAGAATATTTATTTTTAAATTTTTAATAATAATAAATAATAAAGAATATGTATTAGCAGAAACTATTAAATCCACAAGTAATGCATTAAAATTTTAAACCTTGTGCTAAATTTTTTCATAAATCGTTCCTACAAAAAAGTGTAAAGCAAAGAAAATGTATACTGTTATAATTTTCAAATCTCGATAACTTATTCCATAAAGTATTCGTTCAAATTTCATGCACTCTTTAATATTTTGTCTCTCACCTACTAAATCTCTAGGACATTAGTGGAAATTTCATGAAGTCTTAAAAAACTTCTCTCCCACCTACTAAATCTTTAACATATTAATGAAAATTTTATTAAATCTTCAAAATTTTATCTCTCGCCATATTGCCAATATTGTTACTTGCCTACTAAATCTCTCAGATTTTAATGAAACTTTCTTTAAATCTTCGAAATTTCAGGAAATCTTCAAAATTTTGTCTCTCGCCTACTAAATCTCTCAGATATTAATGGAAATATCATGAAATCTTCAAAAACTTTTCTCTCAACTACTAATCTTTAAGATAGTAATGAAAAATTCATGAAATCTTCAAAATTTTATCTCTCACCTACTAAATCCCTAAGATATTAATGAAAATTTCATGAAATCTTCAAAATGTTGTCTCTCACCTACTAAATCACTAAGGTAATAATGGAAATTTCATGAAATCTTCAAAAAATTGTCTCTTGCTTACTAAATCTCTCAGATATTAATGGAAATGTTATGTAATCTTCATTAATTTTGTCTTTCACCTACTAAATCTCTCAGATATTAATGGAAATTTCATAAAATCTTCAAAGACTTTTCTCTCAACTACTAAATCTTTAAGATAGTAATGAAAAAATCATTAAATCTTAAAAATTTTATCTCTCACTAAGATATTAATGGAAATTTCACGAAATGTACAAAATTTTATCTCTCACCTACTAAATCACTAAAATATTAATGGAAATTTCATGAAATCTTCAAAATTTTGTCTCTCACCTACTAAATCTCAAAGATATTAATGGAAATTTACGGAATTAATAACAATTTTGTCTCTCACCTACTAATTCTCAAAGATATTAACGAAAATTTCATGAAATCTTCAAAATTTTGTCTCTCGCCTACTATATCTCAAAGATAGTGGAAATTTCATGAAATCATCATAATTTTGTCTCTCACTAAGATATTAACGGAAATTTCATGAAATCTTCAAAAATTTACCTCTCACCTACTAAATCACTAAGATATTAATGGAAATTTCATGAAATCTTCAAAATGTTGTCTCTCACCTACTAAATCACTAAGGTAATAATGGAAATTTCATGAAATCTTCAAAAATTTATCTCTTGCTTACTAAATCTCTCAGATATTAATGGAAATTTTATGAAATCTTTAAAATTTTGTCTCTCACTAAGATATTAATGGAAACTTTATGAAATCATCAAAATTTTGTCACCCACCTACTAAATCACTAGATATTAATGGAAATTTCATGAAATCTTCAAAATTTTGTCTCTCACCTACTAAATCTCTCAGATATTAATGGAAATTTCATGGAATCTTCAAAAACTTTTCTTTCAACTACTAAATCTTTAAAATAGTAATAAAAACATCATGAAATCTTCAAAATTATATCTCTCACTAAGATATTAATGGAAATGGATGGAAATCTTCAAAATTTTGTCTCTCACCTACTGAATCACTAAGATATTAATGGAAATTTCATGAAATCTTCAAAATTTTGTCTCTCACCTTCTAGATCTCTCAGATATTAATGGAAATTTCATGAAATCTTGAAAAACTTTTCTCTCAACTACTAAATCTTTAAGATAGTAATGAGAAATTCATGAAATCTTCAAAATTTTATCTCTCATTAAGATATTAATGGAAAATTCATGAAATCTTCAAAATATTGTCTCTCACTTACTAAATCTCTAAGATATTAATGGAAATTTCATGAAATCTTAAAAATTTTGTCTATCACCTACTAAATCTCTGCGATTATTTAAATAATAATTGTTTTGGCTTTTTTTTCGCATCATTTGCTGGTAAGATTCACTGTAACCAGTGTCTTACAATTTACTGGTGATACATTTCTTCTGTATGGCCATTTCTTCTGTACATTTTAATTATGTTGTTTTTATTATTGTTGTTGTTTGGTTGTTTAAGGATAATCTAGATTTGCCTCTATAGCTAATTAGTATTACCCCCAGCGATCTGTAATATCTTGGAATTTTTCAATTATGGATGTGTTACTGTTGTATGTCATAATTTATATAGATAATAGATACGGATAATAAGATATCGTTAATAGATAATAGATTAAGTAGTGCTAGTAAATGCTTGAAAACTTAATGGATTTAAATATAAATTCAAGCCAAGTCTTCCAGCGCGATAATTTTAAACTCGTCTCTCCTCATCATCCAGTAAGTGTCGGTGGACTACATCCCAGAATCACGAGCAGAGAATCCCAATGAACATCACGTGCCACTTGTAAGGTCACTGAAAATCCTTCTCGTCCACTGAATCCCAAATAAAGTCTCGTACTTCCACCTCATCGGTGAATTTAAACATTAACATGGGCGTTAATAATTGAGATAACATTTGCCATTGTCGATCCCTTTGTGCTGAATCTTTTTAGGCGACTAAAAGGATTCAATATGCAAATGTGAATGCATAATTGCGGTTATCGATTCTCTTTCCGTCTTCCATTCCAAACATAATTTATATGATAATTCCTTGAGGCACGCATGGTAAAAAATGAAGTGGCATATGTAGATCCTGCGAATTTCACGAGCTCGAGAAAGTTAATATTTTCGTTACAGAAATCCCAGTCGTCACTTCCAGAAGCGTTTCGAGGGGGAATTCGCGGCGACTGCTATTAGATATGCAAAATACAAGGATTGGGGTTGATGTGCTTGTAATTCCATTATCCGCGCTATTGCTCTCAAGGGACAGAGGAAACATGGATTTGTAGGTTGCATTGCTGTGCTATTGAGTTAATTAAGAGTGATGCTTAGATCAAAGCAGAAGCTTCCGCCACGGTGATGTAATAGTGCGATTATATTCAGATATGATTGTACATTAGACCAGAAATTTGATACACATGACATTGGAGTTTAGATCATTCCAATAATCTTCATGTATAGAGCAGAAATTTGAAACCCAAGATTTTATTGAAGTAATTATCAATCCAATAATCACGTATAGACAATGTACACGTCAATAGCAATTCTGCTAAGAGTTTGAGCTTCCAGTTTTAATATATAAGCAAAAATGCAGTTTAATTGTTTCTCCAAAAATATTTTTGTATACATCAAATTCTGTTGTTCTCGGTTAGATTTCGTTTTTTCGTTAGATTTTCGTTATTTTTAGGTTCGTTAGTTACATTTGCATCCAGGTTAAGTGTCCGAACGGTATAATGCCTCCGCAAAAAAAAATGCAAATATCAGATCCTGATACATCAAATTCTGTTGTTCTTGGTTAGATTTCGTTTTTTCGTTAGATTTTCGTTATTTTCGGTTAGTTAGTTACATTTACATCCAGGTTAAGTGTCTGAACGGTATAATGCCTCCGCAAAAACAAGATGCAAATATCTGGATACCAATTGAGAAATTAATGTTTCTACAATTTACGTGCTAAATCTTGATTGCTTGGACGTTTTTAATTCGCAATCTCTGAAGCCTGCGACACAACTGAATGTTTTGTCCGTTTCGTGAACTTGCACCAAGGTCGTCAATGTTAATCAATGCTGCATGACATTTTCTTCCACAATTACCAATTCAGGCACTTACATAATCGTTATCGATAAATTGGCCGCAGCTGAAGGCTGCCGCTCATTAGCACCCACGCACACCCACAGCCAATTCGGCTTTATTATTATTCGGATTCAGCCGAAATTTTTGCGTCGCACCTTATAGGAAGCTTGAGCACCGTTTTCTTAACATTTGCCGGACTTTTACTTCACCTACTTATAAATTCAGGGGGTGTGGAGAAGTGGCCACCCTTGGAGCTCCTACACTACGAGTGGCCAAAACTGGACCACATGGAACAAGTTTTGGGCGATGACTAATCTTATAAATTTTGTTCTACTTATTATACACATTGTTGAGTGTTAGGTGCTTAGGCGCACGATTTTAATTAAAGTAAGTTATACTGGTTGTATGCACGATTTTTATTAAAATTAGTATAATTTTTTCCATTGCATAGTGTTCTTAAAACATCATTTATTATAGGCTATTATTATAAAGCCCTTAGTATAGGCGACTTACATTAAGACGGCAGCGCCACGGTGGCTCATTTACATACTAGCATTGAACGTGCAATCTTGTGCGCGATTCGTATGAAATTCGTCGACTTCTGCCGTTTATCGTACAGTAATCAATCTTGTGGTTAAGGTTTAACATCAAAAATATGAAAAGGTTTGCACTGTATTCGGCTCCAACACTGACAGCAACAAAAATCTTGAGGTTAGTTTCGATTCCCGGCTGCAGGCAAAAAGAATGTGAAATATGTAGCAAAGCTGGCGAACAGCGAGCTGATGCATATAAAAAGATCATGGAAGCTCAAATTAAGAATGACAGGAAAAACATGTATGTGTTTCAAGCATTTTCTTCCTGAAAACTATTTTCCAATGAGAGATGGTATGAATTTTCTCTTGAAAATACCAAGTTGTATATCCAGCGTATCCATTGCAGACTCCATCGTACAGTACAATAACTTTGTACTGTACGAAATATTTCATGAAATTTCCATTGTTATCTTAAAGATTTAGTAGTTGAGAGACAAGCTTTTGAAGATTTCGTCAAATTTCCATTAATATCTGAGAGATTTACTAGGCTAGACAAAACATTTTAAAGATTTCATGAAATTTCGAAAGTTTTATGAAATTTTAATTAATATCTGAAAGATTTAGTAAGTGAGAGACAAAATTTTAAAGATTTCATGATATTTCCATTAATATCTCAGAGACTTGCTAGTGAGAGACAAAATTTTGAAAATTTCATGAAATTTCCATTAATATCTTAGAGAATTAGTAAATGAGAGACAACATTTTCCATTAATATCTTAGTGAGAGATAAAGTTTTGAAGATTTCATGAATTTTCCATTAATATCTTTGAGATGTAGTAGGTGATGATGATGATTTAGTATGGCATGATGAAAAGCATGTATGTGCTTCAAGCATTTTCTTTCATTCTTCCAATTCTCTTCCATTCTTCCAATATTTTGTATCCATCGTATACATTGCAGAATCCATCGTACAGTACAATAACTTTGTACTCTACGAAAGATTTCATGAAATTTCCATTGTTATCTTGAAGATTTAGTAGTTGAGAGACAAGCTTTTGGAGATTTCGTCAAATTTCCACTAATATCTGAGAGATTTACTAGGCTAGACAATTTTTTTTAAGATTTCATGAAATTTAGAAGGTTTAATGAAATTTTAATTAATATCTTAAAGATTTAGTAAGTGAGAGACAGAATTTTGAAGATTTCATGAAATTTTAATTAATATCTCAGAGACTTGGTAGGTGAGAGACAAAATTTTGAATATTTCTTTAAATTTCCATTAATATCTTAGAGAATTAGTAAGCGAGAGACCAAATTTTCCCCTAATATCTTAGTGAGAGATAAAATTTTGAAGATTTCATGAATTTTTCATTGCTATCTTAAAGATTTAGTAGTTGACAAACAAGCTTTTGAAGATTTCATGAAATTTCCATTAATATCTTTGAGATTTAGTAGGTTAGAGACAAAATTTTGAAGATTTCATAAAATTTCCGTTAATACCTTAGTGATTTAGTAGGTGAGAGATAAAATTTTGAAGATTTCGTGAAATTTCCATTAATATCTTAGTGAGAGATAAAATTTTGAAGATTTCATGAATTTTTCATTACTATCTTAAAGATTTAGTAGTTGAGAGAAAAGTTTTTGTAGATTTCATGAAATTTCCATTAATATCTTTGAGATTTAGTAGGTTAGAGACAAAATTTTTAAGATTTCATGAAAATTACATTAATATCTTAGAGATATAGTAAGTGAGAGACAAAATTGTAAAGATTTCATAAAATTTCCGTTAATAGAATAGAATAGAATATATGTCCATGCTTGTCGTCATACGACTTACACAAGTCAAATCAATAAATTAATTACATAATTAAAAGATTTCTACAATACAATACTACAATACATAGCTTAAAATAACATCGAAGTTTCGAAATACCTTAGTGAAAGATATTTTTTTTAAGATTTCATGAAATTTCCATTGATAATAATAATAATAATAATAAATTCCTACGTACGGTAGGAATTAAATTGCCAGTAAAATTATTACTGGCAATTTTCGTCATTTTAACAACTGTTTCTGGCAATTTACAGACAATTTAGTAATACTACTGTTGATTTTAAGACATTTTAGTACCTTGAATTGAAATTTTAAAACAATATCTTGAAATTGTTACCTTAAAATGATTAGAAATCACCATTTCAAAATATGTTATTAAAATTAGTAGCAGTCTTCAGGAATGTTTGCAACAATAAAATTTATGACATTTTAGCAACAATTATCAGTAATGTTGCTAAAATTTCATAGATTTTAATGTTGCCAAAATTCCTGAACATTTTGAGACATTTCAGACATTTGACAATTATTACAAAAAAATTTCAGACGTACCTATTGACAAAATATAATCAAAAAATAACATTAAAATTGCCAAAATGCAAAATTTGTAACTATTTTATTTAATAGAAAAATGTAACATTGAATTATCAAATTGTAGATCACTTGGTTAGAAAAAAATTAATGGTTGCAGACTATATTTTAATTTTATTATATATTAGATAAATTCATTGTCAAAAAACGATCAGTTTTTTGACATTTTAACAATTATTGAAGATAATTATCACGCCTAACTTTTGTAGAGCAAAAGTTGCAAAAATACTTATCGTTTCCTTTAAAAGGTGGAGACGAAATTTTCAATAATTCTTATAGATTTCTGTAGATTTCTCATTTATTATCATTATTTCGAGAGATAGTTCAAAAATTCAATAATTTTGAGATAAATAAAATCAAAAATTGCAAATTGGTTCACACGATTATTACACACACTTTTTATTCTCCAAAATTCTCGGTAATTCTTAAACTATCTACTCAGTCATTTCTAAGTAGTATCATGAGATTTTCCAGTAATTTCCATTATTTTCCATAAAATTAATATACACTGCGCGACAAAAGTCTGGGTTCACTAACAATTTTTCCGATTTTTCGTCCTATTTTTTTTTTTTTCAAATAAACCAAAATGTTAATGTTTGTTTATCAAAAAACAAGTTTAATGACGTAGTCGCCAAATGCATAGCCGTACAATTTTTAATATAGTGCATGTTTTCCTTCTAACGTGCCTTATTCAGATTTTTGAGATTTGGTTAACAATTAAGTTGGTGTTGTCATGGATTTGTTTATCATGCTTCAAATGTTGCTGGCAAGTGTCAGTGTGTGCTGAAATTTAGTTTTGTGATCAAAATGCCGATATCTCCAGTAAGATGTGCACGGATAATTGCCCACATTGAAGAAGGACATAGCCAGAGAGAAGCAGGCCGTAGGTATGGAGTTTCTCAAAACGGGGTCCGAAGGATTTGGCAGAGGTATGAGGAAGATGGTCTACTAACAGCCAGAGCACGGTAAAGAAGACCAAGAAAAACTAATGCTCAAGATGACCGATTTATGTTGTTACAATCTTTGAGAAATCGCACTGAAACTGCAACAATTAGAGCTAATGAGCTTGCTGCAGTCAGAAATGTTCAAATATCGGCACGTACAGTTCAGCGACGACTTCGAGAAAATAATCTAAAGTCTTATCGGGCTGCCACTGGTCCAAAACTTATGGTTCGTCACAAACAAAACCGACTGAATTTTGCTAGAACTTATCAGAACTGGGGGGCTGCCGAGTGGCGACATGTCTTATGGACTGATGAATCCCGTTTTACGTTGGATGCTCCAGACGGTTGTACACGGGTATGGAGGAGACCAGGAGAACGATACGCAGCATGTACCATGGCTCCTAGATCCAATTTTTTCGGAGGCTCTGTAATGGTATGGGGAGGGATTTCTGTCGAGGCTCGTACAGAACTCCATATTTGTGATAGAACAGCCCTTAACGCAGATAGGTACATTAGGGATATTGTAGAGGAACATGTTGTACCATACAGTCACTTTATTGGAGAAACCTTTCAATTAATGCAGGATAATGCTCGCCCACATGTGGCGAACATTACCCTCCAATATTTTAACGAAGTCGGAATTAGGTGTTTGGATTGGCCTGCTTGTTCACCAGATCTGAACCCTATTGAGCACGTGTGGGACCAACTGGGAAGAGCCATTCGAGCTCGCCCTGATCGCCCTCGGACCTTAAGAGACCTTGCAGCATGTTTGGTTGAAGAGTGGGACAGACTGCCGCAAGAAAACATTGCAACGTTGATTAACAGCATGTCTAGACGTCTGGACTGTGTTATTAGGGCTCGTGGTGGAAACACCAGATATTGAAAGTTTCGTTCGTACCCATAGTTCGTGTTTTTCACTTTTTTTTATAAACACTATATTTCTTTAGTATCCTAAAATGTAAGTAAATAAAGATTAATTATTAATTTATCACCAAAGGTGGTTTTTCATTTTTGTTTTTTGATAAACAAACATTAACATTTTGGTTTATTTGAAAAAAAAAAAAAAATAGGACGAAAAATCGGAAAAATTGTTAGTGAACCCAGACTTTTGTCGCGGAGTGTATAATGAGTTGTCAGTATTTTTCATTATTAAGATTTCTAAAAAGTTGTCAATCATTTCTAATGTTATTCAATGTTGTTCGAGATTTCTACAGATTTCTCAATAATTATCGAGATTTCTATAGATTTTTCAATATTCCCAACATTTCTTCTTTTTTTTCGAAATTTATACAGATTTATACACAATAAAGAATATATATATATAATCGGATGTCTTGGACATGATTGGATTTGATAATATAATAGAGAAGTTTTCAGTAATAATATAACAAGAGAGTGAGAATAAATTGAAAATAATTTGACAGATTGTCGAAAACTTGTTGCCAGGCAATAGTCACGAGAGCCCGAAGGGCTCGAGTGACTATTGCCAAATGGCAACAAGTTTGAGACATAATCTGTCAAATTATTTTCTAATTTATCGAACTCTCGAGTTATATTTGATTAGATTATTTTTTGACGTTTTTTGCTTTCTAGTATTTCTTTATCAATTTCAGTATGCGAAACGCAGCTAAAGCGACTTTTATTCATTTTGTATGACACTTTAATATGATTGATAAATTAATAATTTGACAAATATTTTGATTGACAAGAGTGAACCTAGCTACCGAGATTATTCCCACTATAATAATCTCTAGAGAATATTCCCAGTATAATAATGACGGGATTGGTCCAGAAGTATCAATATGACAAAAATCGAAATATATCATTGGTTTTGAGAAACGTCAAAAAATAATCTATAGAAAAAAATGGAAAACGTATATTCTCTTAAATTATAATAATTTGAAATAAAATATGTACAGTCATGCTCACATAAACTAGTACAAAATAATTGACATTGCTATATAAAATTGCTATTGTAACCTAATTCCTCGCACTAGATTTATGTGAGCATGTCTGTACCTACCAGTGTATTTTTAGTTTTTAATTTTATTTTCCAACTTTCTATAACAGAATAACAGATAATAGATATTTTTCCAATTCGCATTATTAAAATGCTCATTATGTATATTGAATCTCATCAGTAAAACAACACTTTAATCGATTGGGTGAATAAATGTTTACATTTTCACTTTATTCACTAATAACCATTGACAACGTGAATAAAGTTAAAAAATTAGTAAATTCACACTATCCTTGAAATCTTCGTTGTCACCTGACGATGTGACACTTCACGCAAATTCTTTAATTCTGACTTAGACTTAGAACGACTTAGAAAAAATCTTGTATGATACACATGAATAAAGCAATTTTATACACTCAAAAATATGATCGAATTTCGTGGATAAAATTCGACTTTATTCACTTATACCATAAATAGCTATTATACACCAAGGCAGTAGTTAAACCGTCGTTTATTTGAGAAGAATGATTTGTCTGCGATGATGGTTCATTGAATTTTGCGAAAAAACTTCAGTTTACAAATTATTATTAATTTATGCAAAATGCGATAACAAAATCTAGTTGTGCAATTATGAGTTAATTTTTTTTTCAACTCAGTCTAATGTCTACAAATGCGTGATTTAGTTTTTTAACTCACTTGTGATTAAAATTCTTTTTAACTCTACTAACATATAAACATTTGCTTACCTCGGTTGTTTTGAGGTTAATGTTTTGATAACAAAATCTAGTTGTGCAATTATGAGTTAATTTTTTTTTCAACTCAGTCATGTCTACAAACGCGTGATTAATTTTTTTAACTCACTTGTGATTAAAATTCTTTTTAACTCTACTAACGCATAAACATTTGTTTACCTCGGTTGTTTTGAGGTTAATGATAACGTTTTGCGACGAAACAGTCAAAATTGAATGAAATACCTTTAAATTTTGAGTTATATGTACTTTTTTGCACTTGATTTAGTATTCTACTTGGCAAATATATTCCATTCACGACCTTTTTGCAACCGAGTTGGCTGGGTTTTCTTTTTGTCATGTTGGACAAACTGATTGACAAACTGATTGACACTTTTGTGTCAATGTCTACTAGACATTTGCTTCCTACCACATTGTCAGATTTAGAATTTAATAGCATTTCATACAAATTGGTATAGCTATGTCTAAGTCTCCACACAATCCTTGTCCAAATTGCATTAAGTTGAATGTTTTTCAATGCATTATTTTTCATTTTCTTTCCTGCCGTTGTATTTTCATCTCTAATAATTTAAACTTTACATCTCTCAACAATGTTATTTAAAAAATATAACCTCAAATTGAAAACAACTTAACCTAAAAAAAATTGGGAATTCAGTTATTTCCGAAACACTACCAACAAAATTACTAGATATTCATAGACTCCCCTGACGCAAAAACTCGTGAATGGAGAGTATGTTCGATGTTTTCAAATGCCTGTCTTATGTTTTCTATAAAATTTCCGGGAGCCCCCAAACTTATTTGTGCCCATGGCCCCATATAACCCAAAGACGACTCTGCGAAAACCCTGCCTCGCAAGAATACTGTCTTCATTCTGCAAACAATCGACTGCCGCATGAGAGAGCATGACCACGCCGTGTCTCTTACTTCAGATGTTTTCCCCATCTCATATCAACTAATATAAAACCTTATACCTACATCACCCGCTCTTACATTTTCACAACCGACTGCCGCATGAGAGAGCACGAGCACGCCGTCTCTCTTACTTCAGTTGTTTCCCCCATCTCATATCAACTAATATAAAACCTTATATATCACTCGCTCTTACATTTTGGTGAATACGTCAGGCGATGGTTAACACGCTGTTTATTTCCCGTTCATAATTTGTTATCCTCGACTCATTTTAAGTGTATTTTTACTGGACGCTGTAACATCTCTGCCGTCAATAAGCGGCTGTTATGCACATGATTAAAGAACAACATTATTACGAAACACGAATTCACCGGACCGTGAGCTGTAATTTAATATGGCACTGCCTGTCCAGACCTAAGCGCTCCACGGAGGGTCCGCTTTATCGCATAACGGGTTAAATAATTCCATGTAATAAGGATAATTGTCTCCTTTTTGTTCAAAGTACATACTGCGGCTTCGTCCATCTCGACACTAAAAAATATCGTGATGGCATGGTATTAAAATTATTTCGGTAGTAATTGGTTTCGAAGATTTAACACCTTCGTAAATTTCAAATATCGAGAAGCTACCAGAAAAAGTTAATGATAGGAATTATTTTAGATACAAAATTTTAGCATTGTAGATATTAATTATTAAAATATAATTATAATTTTACTGATTTTCTTTTTTAAAATAAAAATAGCAAATAAATTCTGTACTCAATAGATACTCAATTTGATGTCAACATTGCCCACTGTCATAAAATATAACCTCTGTTTTTAAATATAACCTAAAAATAGATAAATTCGCACTATCCTTGAAAATTTCGTTGTCACCTGACAATGTGACACTTCACGCAAATTCTTCAATGATACACGTGAATAAAGCAATTTTATTCACGCTATTATAACATGATGAATACACATAATGAATTCATAAATGGGTGTGAATTGTCACATAATAATTTTGACCTCCTGCAAACTGCATTAAAAATATAATCATCTAATTATTCCTAACGACATGCAATATGAATAGTAAATTTACTTTTATTAAGGAAGCAAAGGAAAATATAATAGCAAGCCAACACTATTAAATATTAAAGCGCGATAAAGCCAACAGGATACATTTTTAATCATAAATCGCTTGGCAATTACAATAACTTAGAAAAATATAATACTGGGAAACTTTATTTACCAACAATGCGAGGCATAATTGCCGCGAACCCACACGCGTGAATCATTAGCATCTAATTACTGCCCAATTAATTATTAATCCGAGATTCCCACTATTATCATAAATTTATTACGTTCGATTTCGTTTTTTCTTTGCCCGATGATTGAGCGAGGCTTCTGTTCGCGTAATTGGACCCTCCTTAATTAAATCGCCCCGATTGCTTTCGCAGCGGCCGTTGTAAAACCTCCTAATTAAACGGGACACATTAAAACGTGGCGATTTCACTTGTGGCGCATCAAAACAGGAAACCGAGGCGATGAAAAAACGCAAGCTCAGCTCGGGCCAGCATTAATTATACGTAATTCCGATTTTAATTAATAGCGGAGTGACGATGGTTCGTTGGAAACAAGTTTCGCGTAATTAGATATATGTGATAATATATAAATATCTACGACTAATTTATAATGTAAGTATTATACTTGAGGTTTTTGCAGTATAATATACAGGGTGGTCACTTTTACGATGCCACCTTAGGATCTATTAAACGGAACATACAGAGTTGGTCAAATGGGATACAAGTTTCTTATTTTTGTGCCTTTTTGTGATAGCGCACGACTATTTATCAACCGGTGCCTTAACTTGCATTAAGGGATGTACATTTTTTTTAAATTATTATCCCACGTATACTTTTTTTTTCGAAACTACTGTTTTCCAGACGTTATAAAAAACTTATCTCAATTTTAGTGTGTTTAAAGTTTTTCAATCTGCGAAAGTAATTATTGGCAAAACCGCATGAATATTTAGCGAGAAAATGCTATCCTCGGGGATCGAGATGGATCGGCTCCAATGGCTCGAAGTTTCCCAACTGGAATACATTACACCGCAAACGAGCGCTGAAAGAAGTTTTAAATTCAGGATGGCATTTGAAAGTCCATAAATTACTCCCCTGCGATGAATACCGTTGGCCGGCAATTTGTAAGATTATGTAAAAATAGTGCAACTTATTGGTTTCCGCATACTTAGTTCGGTACTAAATTATTTAAGCTAAAGCGATTATTGGAAAGATTACAGAAAGTATAAAGTTTCATATTTTACCTAGACCCAAGCGCGAGTTGGTTCTTCAAGCGAATTTTTAATTATCACGCATGATTGATTACATTTTTGTCTGTTTCCACTGTTTTCAAGAGATCGACTGCCGCATGAGAGAGCACGAGGGCATGCTCCACAAGAATTCCTCGAACACAATTTATTTTGTTTCGAACAAATCTTAAGCAATATAAAATATTAGCTTATTCTTCGCGCTTTTAGTTTTTGATGCACCTGACGGAAAATTACGTGTAATTTTCAAACACATTGTTATTCAACCTGTTTAACTTTTTTCATGGAATAATAGGAACGCCTAATAATAATAATAATAATAATAATACGGTTATTCAAATAGCTGCAGTGTTACAGATATGAAGCGTCAGGATACGCTTTAATTACCCTATTGATCTCCTAACTTACATTTTCAAAATTTCTGAATTTACCAACTGGTCGTATAAATGACACATTTTGTTTTTGTGTAATTTCGTGAACAAATTTCGCGAGCAACATCAGTAATTATCTCCCTGACGAGAGATTAAACTGGCACCCCTATTTTTTGCGCGCCCCGTCGTAAATCCCCAGATTTACATGCCTAGATCCTAATCAAGCCGACTAGGGATTCGCGGTTGTAATTACGCAAATTACGCGTTTTTGCAAGTACCCGAGGCGCTCGCCTGCCGCAGTAAATCTCGTTACTCTCGCACATTCGTCTGTCTCGTATTTTGTGTACACATAAAACTGTGAGAAAGTTATATTACAGGAAACGGTGATTACTATAATGCGGCCCCGCACACATATACACACACACAAAGAGGCAAAGTGCCGTAAGGTTGCGTGTACGCCTCGCGCAGAAAAATAAAAATAAATAATGCCGCGCGTTTCGAGGCTTCGGGTTTTGTTGCACAAAAATTTCGAAGCCTCGATTAGGCAATCGCTACGACGACATGGATAATTTGTGTAGTGAAATTAATGCAATTACTCGTTTAACAAACAAGAAGAGATTATCATGTTTACGCGGCAAAGAAAGTAAATAAACATACAAACAATAATTGTAATAATAATAATTAAAATAATAATAATAATTTAATAATACATAAGTATAGTCAATATTCCTTTTTACTCTTGTGGGTTGTAGGGTATAATTTAATAAAACAATAATAATGAAACATACAAACAATAAACAAACTAAAACTCAGCTTTGTTCAAAAAAATATATTTGTTTTGTAAACATTTCCACCAAAATTTAACAAAACGTAACTCATAAACATGTGAATACTGAATCTATAGGGCAAGGAAATAATCTCCCTGTGTAAGTGCCATCATTCCCAACAAAAAAATCCGCGGTATCTATAAGTAGATTTACGTGGTTAGTGAGATGGTATAGGCCAACGGCATCAAAAATTTGTGGCAGAAGGGCCTCATACATCTACACTCGGAATTCTTGACTACTATACTTGATAAAATTTCAAATTTTGCAATTAGAAAAGCTACGACAAGTCTATTAGTAGTGATTGAAAAGTTGCCCAATTTGAATTAAATCAATCTAATAATTTTCTGATACATCTAAAACACATAATGAAAGTGTAATAAAAAAGGCAGAAAATGTATGCAATTTGCAAAAAAAAAGTTGTAACTAAAAAGTGTACATATGAAAATATGGCTATTTGGTTGATAGCTACTTCCGGTGGAACCGGAAGTGATTGAAGCTGAAAAGTTTTTCACCTGAGGAGAACGGAATCAGCCATATTTGGATGATTTTTTTTCAAATTTTTATCTTAACGGGAACCCATAAACTTTTAATAGTCCATGAGCGTGAGACACTCTACATACAAATTAATATATAGTAATTTGAAGTTACTACTATATTAGCCAATTTTTGAAAAGTTTTAGTCTCCATAAAGCGTTTTGGAAATTTCTGAAACATATATAAAATGTTGTTTAACTTTACTGAAACTCACATTTTACTACAAATATTATTATATATTATTATTAGTATTACTGTCACTACAAGAATTACTGTCATAATTTCTGTCATTACTGTATATGTTTCAAAGATTACTATCAAATTTTGATATGCTCACAAAATTATAGTAGTATATAGTAGTTTCATATCAAAATTTGATAGTAATCGTTGAAACATATACAGTAATGGCATAAGTTATGACAGTAATTCTTGTAGTGACAGTAATAATAATAATAATAATAATAATAATAATAATAATAATAATAATAATAATAATAATAATAATAATAATAATAATAATAATACTATATAATAATATTTGCAGTAAAATATGAGTTTCAGTAAAGTTAAACAACATTTTATATAGGTTTCCGGAATTTCCAAAACGTTTTATGAAGACAAAACATTTTCATAACTTGGCTAGTACTTATTTAATTTTTTATAGAAATGAATTGAAAATATCACAGCAATCAATGAAAATCTTACAGTAATGATTGAAATTTAGTCAGAAAATTGTTTTTTTACAGCTATCCTAGAAATTTTGACATTTTTTGAAATTTTAAATCAAAATAATGACAAGAGATGATTAAAAATTTGGCTGTCATGATTTTATTCATTTTATTAGAAATAGTGACGAAATTATGTGAGAATTAGTTTAAAATTTGATAGTAAACACCGGTTTTTTTTTTGCAATATTCATTGTAATTCTTACAGTAGGCTAATTATTGAAATGTTGGTGAAAATGATTCAAAATTTAATAGAAACTAATTAAAAATATTACAGGGAACAATGGAAATATCACAGTAATTTTCTGACAAAATGTCAAATAAAATCAAACGTTCTGAAACCGAGAAAATGAGAAACCAGAAAACTTGTTCATATTATTAAAATATATAAATAAATAGTTACACTCTCATCAATTTTAATACAATAAGCAATGTTTGTACATACATAAGAATCTATAAAGATTTAAAAAAAATACCATTTTCATTTAATATGAAAACTGTATTTACTATTTGTGTCTTTGCTTTTGCATTGTTCTTTTTGTTGTTTTATTGTGTTGTTTGTTGTCATGTATATATTTACATTTAGTATATTATGTAGCTCTTCTGCTAATAAATATTCTTTATTATTATTATTATTATTATGAAAAGTAATGTAACTTTACTTCATGAATAAAGTTATACTACATTGTATAGAGATTTCAGAAAATGCCAAAAAGTTTTATGGAGATTGAAAATATACAAAATATGCAAAATATCAACCACGTTAACTTGTCTAGAATTTTAATTAAAATATGAAACATCATTGTTTGATATTTAAGTATTAGAAGATACATTTCCTAATCGGAAATCTGATTAATTAAAAATCTCACGGAAACCAAATAAAATCTCATAGTAATGATTGAAAATTTTCAGAAAATTGAAATTTTTGCAGCAATTATAGAGCTTTTGACATTCATTAAAATTTTGGTGGAAGTAATCAAAATAATGACAGAAATATTTGAAAATTTGTCAGTCAGGATTGAAATTTTATTCGAATAGATAAAATTTTGTTATATATAGTTGAAAATCTATTAGAAGCAATTCAAATTTTGATAGTATATACATCGGTAGATTGAAATGTTTGTAATAATCATTGAAGTTGGGCAATTATTGAAATTTTGGTGAAAATATTATTATATATTATTATTATTATTACTGTCACTACAAGAATTACTGTCATAACTTATGTCATTACTGTATATGTTTTAACGATTACTATAAAATTTTGATATGCTCACAAAATTATGGTAGTATAGAAGTTGTACCAAATTACATAAAAATTGCAAAAATTGCAATAAACTATACTGAAATTTTGTGATCATTTTTAATATGTACTAGCAAAACATGCACAGCAATCATGTACAAACATGTATAGCAAAAGGGTTACAATTTTGATAGAAACTAATTGAAAATTTCACAGAAATCAATGAAAATCTCGTATTGGCTTTTTCGCATTAATCATTGATGATTTGAAAGTCATTAAAATGTTGCAATAATTATTGAAAATTTTGTGGAAATAATCCAAATTGTAATAGAAATAGTTGAAAATTTTACGGTAATTATTGAAATTTTAGAAATTTTGCGAGAAGTCATTAAAAAAATTATAACAGTCGTTGAAACTTTTGCAGTAATCACAGAAATTATGACAGTAATTCTTGTAGTGATAGTAACCCCCCACCCCCTTTAGGAGGCCTTATAGCCCCCTATAGGGCATACAATTATAGAATCTATGTAATATAACATTATTTCTTGGTCAACTGAATTTTTTTTCCTAGAAAGTCATGTATTTTCAACTTCAATTACAATCATTGAGCGAAAATGGTGAAATTTTTATTATATATTACAAACTTTGTCTCGAAATTACAAAACATCGTTGAAACTTGCAAAATTTTCATTATAAATGACAAAGCTTTACCGGCAACTGCAAAATTATCACATTTTCAACGCAAATTATAAACTTTCAGCGGAAATCGTGACATTTTATTACAAATTACAAAATTTGATTGGAAATAATGAAAAAATCGTTTAAAATTGCAACATTTTAATTTTAAATTAAAAAATTTCATAGGCAACTGCAAAATTATTACATTTTCGACGTTAATTGCAAATTTTCAGCGGTCATTGTAACATTTTATTGTAAATTATAAAATTTTACAGAACATTATGAAAGTTCCTTTCTTTGTAAGTTACATAATTTCATTATAGATCATAAAAAATCATTTTCAACTGAAATAGTAGTAGTGTATTTGTTAGGGATATTATCAACTGAAATATTTTCATAGAAAGTTATGTATATTTCAACCAATTACTTATTTAGTTTTATATTTCATGATGGATTATGAAATTTCATTATCAACTGAAAAAAATTCATAAATAATGATGAATTTTATAAATAAATTACAAAATTTCACAGGACATGGAAATTTGACTGGGAAGTATGAAAATATCGTTGAAAATAGCAAAATTTTCATTTTAAATTACAAAATTTCATAGGCAACTGCAAAATTATCACATTTTCAACGCAAATTGCATATTTTCAGCTGTAATCGTTACATTTTATTATCAATTATAAAAATGTTCAGGACATTATTCCTGAAAGTTCCTTTGTAAGTTACATAATTTCATTATAGATTATGAAATATTGTCACCTGAAAAAATTTCATATGTATATTTCAACCAATTAATTATTTAGTTTTATATTTATTTATAGATTATGAAATCTCATTATCAACTGAAAATTTTTCATAGAAAATTATGTATTACTCAACGTAAATTACAATCGTTGAGCGAAAATAGTGGACTTTTATTATAAATTACAAAATTTCACAGGACCTTACGAAAGTAACATTGAAAATTGCATAATTTTCATTATACATTACAAAATTTCAATGTGAACTGCAATAGTATGACATTTTCAACGTAAAACAGAAACTTTCAGTGAAAATTGTGGCATTTTATTGTGATTTACAAAGTTTTACGGAACATTATGAAAGTTCCTTTGTAAATTACGTAATTTTCATTATAGATTATGAAATATCATTGTCAACTGAAAAATTTTCATAGAAAATTATGTATTTTTCAACGTAAATTACATTTGTTAAAAGAAATTGCTGAAATTTGATTATAATTTAAAAAAATACCGGGCTTTATGAAAGTATCATTGAAAATTGTAACATTTTCATTATACATTACAAAATTTCAATGTGAACTGCAATAGTATGACATTTTCAACGTAAATTACAAACTTTCAGCGAAAATTGTGGCATTATATTATAATTTACAAAGTTTTATAGAACATTATGAAAGTTCCTTTGTAAGTTACATAATTTTCATTATAGATTATGAAAATTATTGTCAACTGACAAGTTTTCATAGAAAATTTTGGATTTTGCAACGTAAATTACATTTGTTGAGTGAAATTGCTGAATTTTGATTTTTGATAATTGAAAGTATCATTAAAAATTGCAAAATTTTCATTATACATTACAAAATTTCAATAGGAACTGTAATTGTAGGTAATTTTCAACGTAAATTTCAAACTTTCAGTGAAAATTGTGGCATTATATTATAATTTACAAAGTTTTATAGTACATTATGAAAGTTCCTTTGTAAGTTACATCATTTTCATTGTGGATTATGAAATATCATTGTCAACTGAAAATTTTTTTTTTTGTAATTTGCAAGGTAATTCACATTTGTTGAGTGAAATTGCTGAAATTTGATTATAAATTACAAAAGTTTGCAGGGCATTACGAAAGTAACATTGAAAATAGCAAAATTTTCATTATACATTACAAAATTTCAATTGGAACTGTAATTGTAGGTAATTTTTAACGTAAATTACAACTTACAGTGAAAATTGTGGCATTATATTATAATTTACAAAGTTTTATAGAATATTATGAAAGTTCCTTTGTAAGTTACGTAATTTGTATTATAGATTATGAAATATCATTGTCAACTGAAACATATTCATAAAAAATTTTGTATCTTGCAACGTAAATTGCAAACTTGCATAGTACGACATTTTCAACGTAAATTACAAACTTACAGCGCAAATTGTGGCATTTTATTATAATTTACAAAGTTTTACAGAACATTATGAAAGTTCCTTTCTGAGTTACATAATTTGCATTATAGATTATGAAATATCATTGTCAACTGAAAAATTTTCATACAAAATTTTGTATTTTGCAACGTAAATTACATTTGTTTAACGAAATTGCTGAAATTTGATTATAAATTACAAAAAATTTCAGGGCATTACGAAAGTAACATATAAAATTGCAAAATTTTCATTATACATTACAAAATTTAAATAGAAACTGTAATTGTAGGTAATATTTAACGTAAATTACAACTTTCAGTGAAAATTGTGGCATTTTATTATAATTTACAAAGTGTTATAGAACATTATGAATGTTCCTTTGTAAGTTACTTAATTCTCATTATAGATTACGAAATATCATTGTCAACTGAAAAAAAATGATAGAAAATTTTGTATTTTGCAACGTAAATCACATTTGTTGAGTGAAATCGGTGAAATTTGATTTTAAATTACAAAATTTTCCAGGATATTACCAAAGTATCGTTGAAAATGCAAAATTTTCATTATAAATTACAAAAATTCATTGGCAACTACAAAATTATCACATTATGAACGCAAATTAAAAAAAATCAGCTGAAATTGACACATTTTATTATAAATTTCAAGTATCGTGGAAAATTGCAAAAAATGTATTATACATTACACAATTTCAATGGCAACTGCAACATTATGATATTTTCAAAGTAAATTACAAACTTTCAGGGTAAATTAGATTGTTATCTGAACTGAATTATTACAATTCAGAAATGATTGAAATTTTGTCAGAAAATTGATATTTTCACAGTTGATGTTTTGACAGTTTTAACAGAAATTTTGGTGGAAATGAACAAAATTATAACAGAAATGATTGAAATTTGACAGTAATAGCTAATTAAAATTTTAGAAATTTTGTATGTAGGTATATCAAAATTTGATAGTAATTGTTGAAACATATACAGTAATGACAGCAATTACGACAGTGATTCCTCTTATGATAATGCAAAAAAATGTAGAATCATTTTTACAAAACATAATTTTATTGTCAACTGAAAAATTTTCATGGAAATTATTTCAACGCAAATTGCAATGGAATCAATTATTGATTCGTTATATATTTCATCAATTTTTATGACTCTACATTTAGTTAACTCGGGTTTAAAAAAAGCACAAACCAGCTCAAGCTTTTATTGCAAACTACGCAATAAAATTGTTCATCTCTTATTGATTTTGGGCAGCGCTTCGTGCTTGCGGCGATTACATCGCAGCGGATTAAAACAACCGCGCAACATGTACATGGAATGTATGAAAACAAAATGCGACTATTGGACATCCGCACAGAGCAAAAACAAAGCGACAAGTCTGAACGGATTTGCAATCGGCAGCCTTCACATTGATTGCCTCCATAAATGATATGCGCTGCCATAAAGTATCCGATAAACGTACGTCGCCGCCAGTAAATCTAGACTAAAAGCGATTTCGGGGATGTTTCGCATGAAATCGTGTCTGCGGTTTAAGCGGATTTCATGATTGGGCGACGAAATTCGGCGTAAATATGTTTTGCCGTGACCTACGGTTTTTGAATTAAAATTTTAGGATGCGCATTTTACTAGATTTTAGTTTAGGTTAGTTTGATTTAACTAGTCTTAGGTTGGGCTAGTTAATTCAAGCTAACCTAAACTAAACCCCAGAAACTTAACCTTAGGTTAGGTTAGTTATTTCTAACCTACAATAAAACCCAGTAACTTATAACTGCTTAGGTTAGGGTTTTATTTTAGGTTAGTTTGAATTAACTAGCCTTAGGTTGGGTTAGTTAATTCAAACTAACCTAAACTAAAACCCAATATTTTATGAACACTGGAGGCTTTTACTTCGTGATACATTATGTATAAATAATAATTTAATTTAAAACCCAGTAAGTTATAAAATCTTGTAAAACATGTAACATTTGTTACACTAATAACTGCTCAACATATAACGAGTACCTCACTGTCAAGTCTAAGTTTTGTTTATGTAGAATAGTTTATATGAAGTAAGTACGATTTAAATCGTTAAACTGAATTGAATTACATCTTCAATTCATTATTCACAAAATTAAATCATTTTTAGTGCGTGTCACATCTGCAGTATAGCTTTAGTAAACGATCAAACTTTGCTGCCTTTAACTAAAGCAACATTCCAAACATTAAAACTTTTTTATACTTGTTAGAACACTATGCTCCAGGATTTCCGGAAGTTCCGCTGTAAGTAAAACTTTTTGCCGTGCTTAAATATTATAATTAAAATTAAATATTTAAGAGGTTCCGGGTATCCCGGGCCTCGAATCTTCTCGACCTCCCCCGCATTAATCATCGCCGCAATTAAACCGCGGTGTTTGTTTAAATTAAAACTACACGACGGCCTCAAACGCTCGTTAATTGATCTGGTGCGCTGCTTTGCTTCCTCTGCTTCCTGCTTCACTTTCAAATGGATTTGGTGCAGTTTTTTCGGTGCCAAGTAAACCATCTGGAACAAGTGCTGATGCTTGCGTACAGGGAAAGGCACTTCCCCTGTGCGGAGGAAATGTTGATTGGTAGTTAATTAGTGATGGATGTTGCCGGCTTGATGGATTGAGTGGGAGGTGTGAAAAAATCCGGAATGGTGCATGTGTAAAGAATTTATCACGTATGCCATAACTCGCAGCCTAGATGCTAGGGGGGGTGCAGAAGTCTAGAAATAGTTGCGATGGCAATGTGCGTCCAAAATAGATGATGAATAAGTAATGAATTACATCAAAAATTCTAAAAGTGAAATAATATACATGGTGATTTATTTAAAAAAGAGACCAAATTTTGTGTTCCGGATTTATGGTACACTCTGTGTACTCGAAAATAATATTTAAAGGTAGCACATCAAGTGTACAATAACATCCAATCAGATGTTTTGATAAATTATCATTAGTCTAGCAGCAATGGTCCGAGGGGAGACAAGTGGGCCACCCTGTATATTGTACTTAAAAAATAACACCTCTGAACATGTCTCACAATAGCCGAAACTAGTCTAGTAAGGTGAAGGAAAAATAATAAAAATAATAAAAACAACTAACAAATCTTTATGTTTAATTACTGCCAGTAAGTACTCCAATAAAGAAGACAACAATAAAAAATATCAGATATTTTGTTATAAATATCAAAAGTAAGTGCAAAAAGCAGTATTTGTAACATTAAGTTGTATGAACAAATCATATAATTCAAATTTTCAATGAAATTGGCGAAATTTCATATTAAAATGAGAAATTATTAATAGAATTTGCAAATTTCTGTAAAAATTATTTGAAGAATAAATATTAGTAGAACATTTCAACGTCTTTGCTATGAATTACTAAATGTTATTGGAAATTGCAACATTTGATTGGAAATTGCCTAGTTTCATTAAAAATTGAAATAATTTAATTAAAAATATCTTATATTGTATTGGATATTCATAAACGATGAATTATGTATATCTAATATACAATGGGATATTGAAAATAAAAGAATTGGAAAATTGTTACGGAAACGTTTTTTGGAAATTGCAAAATGTTATTGAAAATGGCAAAACATTATTACAAATTGCAATTTTTTTATTGGAAATTGAAAAAAATATATGGCAAATTGCAAAAAAAAAATATTGCAAATGGCAAAACATGATTGAAAATTGCAAAATATTATTGGAACTTTCACATTAAAATGCGAAATTATTTATAGAATTAGTAAATTTCTATAGAAATATTACAAAATATTTATAAAAATATAATTTACAAATAAATGTACCCTATTTCAATGAATGATGAAAGCATTATCGTTTGTGAATAAAGCTGTTATAAGTACCGCTCAAAATTATGCATTTACAATAAAATTATTTAATTTCCATTGAAATTTTGTAATTCCTAATTAGAAAGCATGCATTTTCTATGAACTTTCACATTAAAATGCGAAATTATTTATAGAATTAGTAAATTTCTATAGAAATATTACAAAATATTTATAAAAATATAATTTACAAATAAATGTACCCTATTTCAATGAATGATGAAAGCATTATCGTTTGTGAATAAAGCTCTTATAAGTAGCGCTCAAAATTATGCAATTTACAATAAAATTATTTAATTTCCATTGAAATTTTATAATTCCTAATTAGAAAGCATGCATTTTCTATGAATAATTCGTTGTTTAGATATAAAATTTGAAATTTTTATAGATATTTAGCAGTTCTACCGATATTTTTTTTTTCATTTTACTCTGATTTTTCATTTTACTGTGAAAAATAATTACAGATTACGTGAAAATCTGCTTTATGGATAAAGATTTAACAAGTTTCATAAAATGTGTACAATTTTTGGGCCCAAGACTGTAGAAACTTCAGTTATTATATGACCATCAACAAACCAAGTATATTTTTAACAGTGTTAGCTATAAGTTGGCGAAAAAATGTTAATGAAAAAAATTAAATAACGTTAATTAGGTGTATTGCGTAGCAAAATACGTTAATAGTACCGTATACGTTAATCAAAATCATGAATCAAAATTGTTTTAGCCTATAGATGATACAGGAATAGTGAATTATCTCAAAAATATCTAAAAATGTATACAAATAAGATATGCAGAGCCCATTGTACCCTATGGAGCCTGATGAGGCGTAAAATACTCAGAAATAAAATACTCAAATACTCAAAAATAAAAATAAATAGGTCACCCTCCAAAGTATATCCAGATATACAGAGCGCCCCAGAAAAAAGTTGTAACTTTGCTGGAACATCTCAGCAGATGGGTCTCATGTTAACGTGATGAATAGCGGGAAAAAAATAAATGTTTCAAAGTTGTTAGTTTTGCAAGTATTCTTGGCTTTTCAACATATAAAAATCGATGACATCTATACAGGGTGTCCTAAATAAAGTAAAATTGCATGGATATCTTTCTTATTTTGAAAGCTAGAGATCTGGTTAAATGGGCAATGTCGTGCAGTTTTGCATGCTGGTTCAGATTATGTTGAAACATTTTCAAAAGTCCGAGCAGTTTAGAAATTATTCTAAAAAAACAAAAAATTGTGATTTTTTAAAAACTACGATATTTCCAGAATTATTAAAGATGCGGAAATAAGTTTAAAATAAAAGTTACTTGATTCGGTCGCACAAACTTAAGAATCAAGTCAAAACAAAAGTCAACATGGCGGTTTCCGAGATATTAATAGCAACTTTCTTATTTTAAATGGCCGCCATATTTAATTTTTGCACGGCTAAATCGACTTTTTTTTCTCTTTTCAACGATGTATAACAATCTATGTCAAAATAAAAAATATGGGATATATCAATTGTTCCAATTTTTAATTTTATTCTATAAATTATTTTGAAAACAAATTGTTTTAAATTTGTTTTAAAAATAATTTAAAAAATTTGAAATAATTTATATTTTTTCGTTATACATCGTTGAAAAGAGGAAAAGCGAGTTTACTTAGACGAGTAAAAATTAAATTTGGCTGCAATTTGAAATAAGAAAGTTGCTATTAATATCTCGGAAACCGCCATCTTGGCTTTTGTTTTGACTTGATTCTCAAGTTTGTGCGATCGAAGAAAGTAACTTTTATTTAGAACTTTTTTCCTCTTTAATAATTATTAATATATCGGAGGTTTTGGAAAATGGCGATTTTTAGTATTTTTAGAATAACTTCTAAACTGCTAGGACTTTTGAAAAAAAATCAACTTAATCTGAACCAGCATATAAAACTGCACAATGTTGCCCATTTAACCAGTTAACTATTTATCCCTAGTCATTCTTCGTGGAACGAAGAAAGGAGTAAAACAAGGATGCATGCAAAGCGCTTTGCTTTTCACAATTGTATTGGATAAGGCGATGAAGAAAGATATAATTGAAAATTTTACAGGATAATTAAAATGTTGACTTAACTAATTGAAATATTGATCATGTTCATTGTTACGTAATCGAAGGACCAGGCGGGTGTTCGCCAATTTAAATGATAAGGTAATTAAAACTCGTCGTTTTGGAAATAATGTGGACTATAATTTAATGCGTAACAATAATTAATACACAGCGATGTACACCGGTGAAGGTAACGAATTGAAGTGTCGTCTGCTCTGCATTCTTACAATTAAATTTTTGAGTTATTGGGGTGGGGTGCAATTTGAATTGTGCACCGCGAGGGGTGGCTTGAAGATGATTCCTGATTGGTGCGGCATTTCGTTTCGGTAAGCCATGTTGCCACACTTGGTTATCACAAGCCTTGGTTAATTCCTCTATCTGGCATTTCTGAGGATTCCTAATGCCGTTCAATAAATATATTTGGGATTTCCTGGTCGCTAATTGTATTTGCCGAAGTGGCAATCCTTGCTCAATAAACGGCTTCATGTGCCTATTGATCTTCATGCGCACCGTACTTTACTTAAGCACTTCTCGGTGAACATAATGGCTAAATAATAGCCACCCCAATAAATTGTCTTTACAATCTTAATACTACAAATGTATCGGCTGCAATAAACGCCGACTAATGCGATTACACTTTAACCGATTTGGGGTTCGACGCTGTGCAATAGCGCCGAAACATTCATCATGTTTATGCGTTGTGTTAGGTCTTGTATATTTGTCATCATCGATTGTTTTTCCTTTTCTCACTTTTCTTCGTTCTCATTTGATTCTCTTCTTATTGTTTGTATTTCGTATTTTAGTTCTTTTAGTTCTTCGCTGTTTTTCTTTATCTCTTCGTTGGTCTCTTTTAGCTCTTCATTGTTTTTCCTCACCTATGAGATCTATGTATACAGTTCCTAAAAATATTTTTGTTTCGAAATTTTAAATCTTAAATCATTTTTCTCCTCTGTCTTCTTTATAAGTTTTAATTTTATATTGCACCCTGAGAGTGATCCTTCATCCTGCCGCGTTCCTTTCATTCGATCTTCTGCTGCCTGTCTTCGTATTTATCACCTGTCTTGTTTACACGTTTAGAAATTTATTTTGTTACATACATCACCAATCAATACTCTCCCCCTTGCGCAGCATCTCAGCAAAGACTAACACAATTACCCAGAGTAAACCTTATAAATCAAATCCTGGCTCATAATCGATACACGAAACGTTTCCAAGCTAATTTGCAAACAGTTGTTCTGTCGGGCACATTACAGGGCAGATGTTGGAGGCACATTTACGCCCAGGCATACATACGGACATGCTATTGCGATTTAATTAAATCCGCTATTGTGAGTACTTGCTGGGTCACAGTCCTTTATAATTAAGTTCCGATGTTTGGATGTTTATTATCGGCTGTATTTCGAATGGCAATTCATATTTGGGGATAGATTTTAGCAGTTTTTTTTTGAGCTAGCTATAATGGTAGTTGATGTTTTCTACAATTTTGGGGAATATGTATATGATCTAACAATCTGGGATATTCTTCAGTGACAACTGATGTTTGGATGTTTATTATCGGCTGTGTTTCGAATGGCAATTCATATTTAGGGATAGATTTTAGCAGTTTTTTTTTAGCTAGCTATAATGGTAGTTGTTGTTTTCTACAATTTTGGGGAATATGTATATGATCTAACAAACTGCGATATTCTTCAGTAACAATTGATGTTTGGATGTTTATTATCGGCTGTGTTTCGAATGGCAATTCATATTTGGAGATAGATTTTAGCAGTTTTTTTTTGAGCTAGCTATAATGGTAGTTGATGTTTTCTACAATTTTGGGGAATATGTATGCGATATTCTTCAGTAACAACTAAATACAACAAATTGCTTGTAAAGATTCAGTAGTGTTATGGCAAAACATGTGTCATTTTTGTTATTTTAACTATCCAACTCCAAATATGCACATTTTTCAAAATTTTGATCTACCAGTATTTGTTAAAATTTTAGGTCGAGTTGTGAAGATTTGTGAAATTCACAAGAATAAAATTAAAATGTGTCAAATTTTGTACTGCAACTATACAATTTTATCAACTTTCATATCAATATAAAAACAGCTTTTGGCAGTTGATGTTGATAAGTGAATATCAATTCACGTATCAATATCAACTGTCAAAAGCTGCCAAATTTTATACGAGTAATTTTAGAAGTAAAAAAAAAACTGCACAAATAAGTTAATAGTAGGTTTTTTTTTGTCTCCTCGAAAATTTCCCCAGAAATAGCCCAAAAACAGTGTGAGCCTAGGAATGTGTGTTTTAGCCGTTAGTAATTCGGATAGTACACCTACGGCCTATTAAGAAATTCGGAGTACTTCAGCCGCTGCACATCGTCCACCTCCAAGGTTGGAGAAAAAGTTGACCACCAACAATCGAGCGGTCATCGATCGCCAATTGTGCAATGGCAATGCTTGACCAACACTTCAGAAGCTGATTGTCTCCTTCCTGCATTCCTCTGCCATTGAATAATCTCAGGGCCGCCGTGCCCAGACCTAGATGAATGGATCCTCCTCGTCACATTATTATTCATGCACGCGAGACGCACTTAATTACCGCTTGTAAGACCTGAAATTGGTAATTAAACACTTTCGCATACATTAATCACGTGCAGAGTCGTATTAAGCCGCTCAAATCCTACACCTCACCAAATCATGACAAGTTGCTGGTATTATACTCTCTTATAAATACTGATTTATTGGACGTTGGACAACTACACATAAAGAGCATATTATTTAATTCTTAATTACTATTGACGATGATTTTTTGTACTACTGTGCGTAAATACGTAAAGATTACGAGTTTTGAACAAAAGCTTGATGGCTAATTATTTGCTACAATTAGACGCTTTCAATTTTTTTTTGTGACGCGTCACATTTTGAAAATGACGTTATCGATTCTTTCTTTAAATGGTAACCTATTTTTTTCTATTAACAAATTTGACAGCATTTAAGTAGATAAAATAACACAGCTTCTGGACCAACCCCCCGCAGAGATTTCGATTAATTTAATTCGCGGTTTGATTCGCGTTAATCGGCTGAATTGTCGCGATGATCCCATTAAAAAACGCGAATCCGCCACTTTAATGATGTAATTACCCGCAAATTCAGCCGATTAACGCGAATCAAACCGCGAATTAAATTAATCGAAATCTCTGCGGGGGGTTGGTCCAGAAGCTGTGTTGTTTTATCTACTCATTTATTCTTCTCTTCACGAATATGTACAAATACCATGAGGTTACATAACAAAAATTTCTAAAAAGTGGTGAGTCTGCGCAGATGTAAAATTGACTGGTGCTCGACGAATGCCCGCCCAAACTTTACACGATCCGCGAACGAATTTAGGGTTTGGAGGGTGAGTGAATGGCAAATCGATCATTCGAAGTATCGATCTGTGGCAGTTTGAGTATTTCGAATAATCAACTTTGGTATAGACTTATAGACTTTACGAACAAATCGTAATTATAAATTTCCTCCTTAATCCCTCACTGACTGTATCCAGCTGGGATATCCTATCCTCGAACATTAGGAGGCTTATGTTTGTGTGTGTGTGTATTCGTGTGTGTATGTGTGTGTATGTGTGTGTATGTGTGTATGTAATTAACTGAGGCGCGTCCCGCAAGCGACGCCTCGTGCGTGTTGTATAGGGAATATTAATTGATAGGCTGGAGGATGTAATGAGGAAGAACGTCGATGGGATGATTGGATTTTTCACGTATCGCAAATTATCGGATGAATAATGGATGGTTGTTTAATAAATGCTGTCGGTGTTCTCGGCTATGTTCATTTTTGCATCGATTTTCCTTGGCACTATATCATGCGAGAGAATTGCCAAGAGATATGCAGTAATAGTTATACAGATTAACATCACAATAGATTAATATGGTAGATCCATCTGTATATGGGACTAATTAAATTTGTTACCTATTATAGAGCGTAGCGAAAGTCATGAATCATAGAACTCTATGGATTCCGTGTAATAGAATTGAATCATTTAATATAAGTGGTAATAACTTCATTGATCAAATCTAAATATTGATGTATCTTCAGCGGACCTCGTTTATTTATTACAATTAATCACAGATTACCATCACCAACAAACAATGCTAAAAGAATTTGTTGATCATTTAATGATTTTTTTTATTTGATTTTTTTATTGGTGATTTGATTTTATTGATGATGACTTGATTTGATGATCTTCAGTTTCACCCATCAACTTCATCATTTTTTTATTGTAATTATCCCTTACTACTCCAAAATATAGTGAATTCTCTATAGCAAGTAATAATTGAAATTTTCTATTACAGGACAAGCTTCTAGAACACCTTCATCCTAAGAAATGGTAAGCAAATATGTACTATATTTTGAAGCTTAGAAACAAATTTTTGTTTCATTGAAAATGACCAATACCAAATATGTTTACTTGTTTTTCATGTATTGTGTGATATAATTTCTTTTCTAACTTCTTTGGGTATACTTACTCAATGCACCATACTTTGCCAACAATAAAATTATTACCGTTTAAAACTTGCGAGCAATTACAATGGTGAATGATGATAATTATGAATTTACAATGGTAAAAATTACAAATCATGTAATTTTCATTGAAACATAAAATATTAATGGAGAATTACGAAATTCTACCTGTACTATATTTTGAACCTGAACATTACAAAATTTTATTGGAAATGAAACACTAGTTTTAATTTTTTTTTTAATGTAAAACTCTTAATGGCAGTTTATTATAATTATTACAATCTGATCAATGATGGATCAGTGAGTAATGGTATGTCAACTTAAATTACTAAATGAAGGTTTAATGCTAAGGGCCTACTCATTAGTATCCCTTAGATTCTAATAACTTAATTACACCAAGGAAATGAAACACTGTAGTGAAAATTATGAAAATTCCAGCATGAATTTCAATTTTTTTGGCATATGCAAAATGTTTGTTACAAATGGTGCAATTTTCCTCGAAAGTTATAAAATATATGTCGAAAATTATGACATTTTAAATGAAACTGATAAGAATTGATTGAAATCCGCAAAAAATTTCATTGCAAATTAAAGATTGCAGTGAAAATGAAAAAAAAAAACTTTGCTCTCAAATATAAATTTTCACTGGAAATGATGAAATTTTCATGAGAAGTTATAAAATATCCATCGAAAATTATGAAATTCTACCTGAACATTACAAAATTTTATTGGAAATGAAACACTGTACTGAAAATTATGAAATTTTCAGCATGAATTTAAATTTTTTTTACACTTGATGCAACTGCATACATGATGCAATTTTCCTCAAAAGTTTTAAAATATACGTCGAGAATTATGAAATTGTTAATAAAAATGACAAAATATGATTGCAAATTAAAACATTGCAGTGAAAATTAAGAAATTTTCACTTGCAAAATGTTTGTTACAAATGATGCAATTTTCCTCAAAAGTTATAAGTTATACGTCGAAAATTATGAAATTGTAAATAAAAATGACAAAATATGATTGCAAATTAAAACATTGCATTGAAAATTAAGAAATTTTCAGTATGAACTAAAAATCTTACCGGTACCGGTAAATTTTGGCGAAAATTAAACATAGCAATGAAAATTATGAAATTATCAGCATGAATTTAAAATCTTACCTGTACTTGTAAAATTTTTACTGGATATGATGAAATTTTTCTTGAAATATGTAATATACGTAAAAAAATATGAAATTTTACTTATAAATAACAAATTTTGATTGAAAAATGTGAAATTATGATTGTAAATTAAACATTGCAGTTCACATTGCAATTAAAAAAAAAACGAGAATATGCTAAAATATTTGTGGAAATGATTATTTTCCGATGAAACTTGTAGAGTATTCAACGAAAATCATAAAATTAGCATGTTTTTCTTTTAAAGTGCAAAAATTTTATTATAAATTAAACATTGCAGTGAAAATTATGAAATTTTGGGCATGAATTAAAATTTTTACATACAGTTGCAAAATTCTCACTGGTAATGATGGAAATTTCGTGGAAACCTATAAAATATTATTCGAAAATTATGAAATTGCATTTGAAAATTTCAAATATCTGTTCGAAATTGCGAAATTAGTATTGTAAATTAACATTGGAGGGAAAGTTATACAATTGTTGCCTTAAATTTAAAAAAAAAACGAGAATATGCAAAAAGTTTGTGGAAATGATCATTTTCGTTGAAACTTACACAGTATTCACAGTATTCAACGAAAATTAGCATGTTTTCTTGGAGAGTGCAAAAACTTGATTATAAATTAAACATTGCAGTGAAAATTATGAAATTTTCGGCATGAATTAAAAATTTTACATACAGTTGCAAAATTATCACTGGTACTGATTAAAATTTCGTTGAAACCAATAAAACATTATTCGAAAATTATGAAATTGCATTTAAAAATTTCAAATATCTGGTGGATGAAAAGTTGTGGAAATTATTATTTTTCATTGAAACTTCAAGAGTATTCAACGAAAATCATAAAATTAGCATGTTTTTCTTGGAAAGTGCAAAAACTTTATTATAAATTAAACATTGCAGTGAAAACTATGAAATTTTCGGCATGAAGTAAAAATTTTACATACAGTTACAAAATTATTACTGGCAATGATGAAAATTTCGTTGAAACCTATAAAATAGTATTCAAAAATTATGAAATTGCATTTGAAAATTTCAAATATCTATTGGAAATTGCGAAATTTGTACCTATTGCAAATTAAACATTGCCGGGAAAGTTATACAATTAGCAGCATAAATTTAAAAAAATTACGAGAATATGCAAAAAGTGTGTGGTAATGATTATTTTCCGTTGAAACTTGTAGAGTATTCAACGAAAATCATAAAATTAGCATATTTTTCTTGGAAAGTGCAAAAATTTTATTGTATATTAAATATTGCACTGAAAATTATGAAATTTTCTGTATAAATTTAAAAAAAAATTAGGTACATACAGTTGCAAAATTATTACTAGAAATGATGACAATTTCAACCTATAATTTTTTTTTAATTTCTTCGAATTATTCGAATTTCTTCGAAAATAATTAAATTGCATTTGGAAATTATAAATATAAATTAAATATTGCAAAATTTATATTGTAAATTAATCAGTGCAATAAAAGTTATAACATTGTCAGTATAAATTTAAAAAAAATACGAGAAATTGTAAAATAAATCTAGAAATGCTGATTTTCGATAAAAATTAGCATTTCTAGAAGAAATTGGTTGAAATTGAAATAAAATTAGCATATTTTTTCCTGGAAAGTGCACACATTTTATTGCAAATTAAACATTGCAGTGAAAATTATAAACAGTGAATACATGAATAATCCCAATAGAGATATGATAATAACCCGTTGTATATTGGGTGTATACTCACTCACGTAATACGTTTAGTAACTGTAATTTGAGTCGTTCGATGACTGCACAATACAGAATGTTGTTCAATATTATCGTCTTGGGGCTACATTAGAAATGCATGGTTCACTCAAAAATAGGATTTTTGAGAAAACGGATCTAAAGATTTAGGTACAACGGATAAATTTACAAATCGGAATTGATATTTGAGGCCATGAAGCAATATTCGATTTTCCTCGACTCATCATAGAAGGCAAGATTGAAGGAAATCGAGGAAAGGAAGGAAGAAGATGTCGTGGCTCAGAAACATAAGGCAATGGACTGGACTAAGTACTCGTACTATTGGTAGTTATACCCTCAGAAACCGTCAAGACATGCACCACATTGTCGCAAACATCCATTAATGGACAAATGCACCAAATTGTCGCAAACATCCATTAATGGACAAATGCACCAAATTGTCGCAAACATCCATTAATGGATAAATGCACCAAAAGAAGAAGAAGAGAGCAATAGTGGCCCAACCCAGCTGCGTGCCCAATGATGGTAAATGCGATTTTCTTGAACTCCATACTCTTTTCGATAATTCAAGATACTGCAAGCCATTGGTTACTTTTAAAATATATTTTGCAAATGCATGAAATGCCAAGAAAGTGCACTGTAGATTCCAAAAATAATTAATTTGGAATATTTACGTTTTATGGGTTAGGCAACTCTTTCTCTGATAACCTCATTTATGCAATGCTGTGATAATCCTCAAAGTGGTATGCCAATCCATAACCTTTAGAAACACTAAGATGAATACTGTAAAATGAATTGCAAAAATTATGAAAGCCTTTCCGAAAGCTATTCGCCATTTTTTCCTTGTGGGTATTTTAAGCCGCAGATAACTCTTCGCAGCTCTATCAGACGATAGAACAACCCCTTAAATCTAAAAACAAACCAAAATCCAGAGCTAGTTTGTACTATAAAATTAATATTATGTATGGTTGAGTGCAGGTCATAGAAGCTTCGCCATTAAAATTATCGCTTACTGTTAGCTATGTAGTAAATTAGGAGGTTTTACTGCCACCATTAAGCCATAAATAGAAAAATCCAGCAACTTCACGCGTACATCATCCCGAACATCTTTACGACCGCTGATAATCCTTCGAGGCGTTCAGAATTGTACAGAAAAAATAACAAACATGACTTATCAAACTTTCCGGAAATCGAATATACAAACATCCATGAATCATTGGCGATAACCGAAATATGCGTTGTAAACACTATGCCAGTCCGAGGAGCGAATGCCTCGTGGGCAGCATGAGTTCAAACTAAAAATAACCCTGACCGCCGTTTGAGTCACACACACACAACACAGGGACGCTTTTGTGCGTTTGTTTTGATCCAGCGGCGGAGATAATTTTAGACCTGCGCTCGATGATGAGGAGGAGAATTGGACTTTACTCGGAATCGCCGTGCAAGTCGTGTTTCTTGGGATCACCTTGAAAGTGAAGTTACGTAAAGTGGACGGACCACTAAAGAATCACGGGTTTTGAACCTAATGTCATCATTGGTTTAAGTGTACTCATTAAGACGGATGGTTTCTAGGTTGTCGATGATTTCAGATTTTAGCTTTTGATAAGTAAAGAACAAAAGGACATACCCCTCCTTTATACAATCACAAGGACATACCTCTCCTTAGTCTTCTTACAATCTCGGAAACTAAAACAACAGTACTAGTACTAGGAGTGGAAGCTGCCAATTACTTGCTTCTTAGGTGTTAATGAATTGACACGTCGTTGGCGATAGTAAAAAGTTAGTAAGGCAAAATTCTTCATCCAGAACAACATTCTCACCTTCAAGATGCACTGCTAGGCCCACATAATTTCTGTTTCGGAGATTAATTGTTTGGTCGTAAACTCGTGTAATTTTAGAGCAAGGTTGGCAACCTCTCGGCAATTAGCAGCCGGCGCAAGGGTCAAGAAGTAAAACAAAAAAATGGCAGCACCTCTGGGATTTGTTGCGGAAGTCAATTAGTTCTTTGGTGTTAATGAAACGACTGGCGTCACCTATTTTAAGAAGCGCCGCCGGAAGCCACGAAATCCCTCCGGTATTACACGATCCAACGAAAATATCCTCAGCAAAAGCCGCCTGTGAACGAGACGTAATCGCGCACTTTACGACCGGCCGTGGTGCATTTGAACTCCGCACAATTGCATTCTATATATACGATATGCACAGATAGAGAGAAACAAGACGGCGGCGCTTAAGCTGCGAACTCGGTTACGTCACCAGGGATTTGCAACAAGTTATAGATTTGAAACAATAGATTGTTAAAACTGTTACAACTTTTCATCTCAACGTAATAAAAACGTCTTCAAACTAAAGATAATATAAAGTCAATAAAGTTTGCATATTTTTGATTCAAAGATTGTTGATACTTTAATTTGGGCACAAAAAGTGTTGAAAGCAGAAGATTCTTCTGCAACTATTCTTCGATGTAACTACAACTTGTATGTAACTTGTAACTTGTAACTTGTAACTGTATGTCACTCTACAATAATGTAAACTTCATCAAAGTATCAAAGCCTTGATGAGCGAACTTGCTTGCATGATGCTGATTTAAAGAATCGAGAATCTTAAATTTGAAAAACAAGAATTTCTCGAGAATGCAGATAATAATTCTCGAGAACATGAGAATAGAGAACAAAACTCGAGAGTCCAAAATTGCATAGGTACATTTCTCGAAACTCTCGAAGCAATATTTCTCGAGAAGAAACTCTAATTACAATTTACTCGTTAAATAATAATAATAATAATAATAATAATAATAATAACAATAATAATAATAATAAATCCTGATTTCTATGCTCTAATAATTCAAAGAAAGCAAATTGTTATAGCGTTAACCCATTTTGTACTTAATACGAACATTTGAACTCTGCTGGAAGGCACGTACAAGAAAAAGTTTTGCAATCACTGTCCTTATAATAGTAGTAATATTTGTGTGCAAAGATGACTTGCAAGAACTAATCGAATTACAAGATCGATATGCACGCAAGCTTCGTAAAACATGGCCCATTTCCTGCTATCTCCATCTCTCGCCGTTCCTTTTTCTTGTGAGAAGGAAACCTCGTTGTCTGCTATAGTTCTAATGATGCCAAGTGTGAATGACACCGTTCATTTGTACGGGCGGTTGAGTTTCTCTGGGGGGGCTCAAGGGGCGCTAAAAATAAGTTACTTTGTGTTTTGACAAGGAAATCTCCGGTTCTTTGATAGATGGAAATAAACCACGGGCGGAATTAGATGAGTTGCAGATGTAAGCACGTCGAGGATGGTTTCTCTTTGGAGCGTGTAGTGGCGAAATGTTTACCAGATACGATTTATTACGGGGCTTCGATTTTAGTTTTGAGAGATTGGAGAGTTAATTTAACGCAGTTGGAACACAAGGAATCCCAGAATTGCGCATTTGTACAGAGCCGACCAAAGGAAATCATATACGGAAGTCGTTGAGTCAACCATGCATTTCTAATGTGGCCCCAAGACGATAATATTGAACAACATTCTGTATTGTGGCGAATCATCGAACTACTCAAATTACAGTTACTAAATTTGTAAATTGTAAAATTTGTAAATTTGTAATACAACGGGTTATTATCATATCTTTATTGGGATTATTCATGTATTCACTGTTTATAATTTTCACTGCAATGTTTAATTTGCAATAAAATTTTTGCACTTTCCAGGAAAAAAAACACTAATTTTATTTCTATTTCAACCTATTTCTTCTAGAAATTCTAATTTTCACCGAAACTTACAGAGAGAAAATCAGCATTTCTAGAAAAATTTTGCAATTTCTCGTAATTTTTTTTAAATTTATACCAACAATGTTATAACTTTCACTGCACTGATTAATTTACAATACAAATTTTGCAATATTTAATTTATATTGTAATTTCCAAATACAATTTAATAATTTTCGAAGAAAATTTTATAGGTTGAAATTGTCATCATTTCTAGTAATAATTTTGCAACTGTATGTACCTATTTTTTTTAAATTTATGCAGAAGATTTCATAATCTTCAGTGCAATATTTAATATACAATAAAATTTTTGCACTTTCCAAGAAACATATGCTAATTTTATGATTTTCGTTGAATAAAGTTTCAACGGAAAATAATCATTTCCACAAATGTTTTGCATATCTCCTTTTTTTTCATTTATGCTGACAATTGTATAACTTTCCCTGCATTGTTTAATTTACAATACAGTATTTAGTCCAGTCCATTGCCTTATGTTTCCGAGCCACGACATCTTCCTTCCTACTCCTCGTTTTCCTTCAATTTTGCGTTCTATGATGAGTTGAAGGATATCTATTGCTCTCATGGCCTCAAATATCAATTCCGATTTGTAAATTTATTCGTTGTACCTAAATTTTTTGATCCGTTATCTCAGAAATCCTATATTTGAGATAATTTTGAAAAAGACTTATCAAAAGCTAAAATTTGAAATCATCGACAACTTAGAAACCGTCCATGTTACTGAGTACATCTAAGCTAATGGTGACATTAGATTTAAAACCGTGATTTTTTTGAGCGATTAAAATTCTCTAACATCAAAGTGTAGTTCGTTTGGAGAGAACTGAAGTAGGTGATCCTGTGTATTGTTATATTCATGTGATTCACTCGAAACCCATAAAGGAAAAAAATCCAAGTGTCGTTTGATAGACAACTTTATTTTTTGCAAAAAATTGTCTGTCTGACGATCGCGTAATACACTTTGAAGAGCACTGGTCCTTTGGCTTACTTACTGGTTAATAATCGTGACCTTCAAAAAGTTGTACAATAAGCCAATTGGGTCTGGATCTATTATAAAGTAATATTAAATATATACTGAACTTACTATTGCTAGAAATTTGAAAACCAGAAAACAGAACCTTCATACCCCTCTTATGGTTAGGTTAGGTTGGTTATTTGAAATCTAGAAGTTTTACTCTTAGGAATTTGGTTGATGATATTGTTGATGATATTGTTGATGATATTGTTGATGAAAAGATGTTGTATCTTCCAAAAATTAATATTTGAAATAATATACAAAACAGCCCCATGAAGGGTCCATAGCCCAATTAAGATGGTTTATCTCTCTACAAAAAACTCAAATTTAACAAGATTTGTTATCTACTTACTTTTTAAAATTTGTTTGAAAATTTTCTCAAAAATGTTTTCCTTGTAATGGAGACTAAATAAAATAAATATTTCTAATAAATATAAATAAATAGATATATGCGGACATAAAATGATCTAAAATATTTTTTTGTATGATTGAATGTATTAAATTAGATTTATTTGCAGTGAATTATATTGGTAATGTTAAGAAAATAAAACAAATTCGGGGTATTCAACGTCAACTTTCCAAATACAAATTTCCGAAGCTGTTGATTTGTGATCTTCTATTGCAAAAGTATATGAAATTCAATTCAATTCAATTCGATTCAATTAAAATTACATGAAATCTATAAGTGCGCAGTTAAATCTATCATTTTCTATTGCAACTATCAAAATCTGTCAAATTTTCATTTGCGAGTGTCAAATTCTACCCTTTTGAAAGTGAAATAACTGAAATCAAAGTTCCAAATACAAATTTCCGAAGCTGTTGATTTGTGATCTCCTATTGTAAAATTATATCAAATCTACAAGTGCACAATTAAATCTATAATTTTCTATTGTAACTATCCAAATCTGTCAAATTTGCATTTGCGAGTGTCAAATTCTACCCTTTTGAAAGTGAAATAACTGAAATCTGTCATTTGCATCTGCAACTACCAAAATCTGTTGAGTTTTTACTTACAGTATAATTTGGCATAGTCGAAACATACCAAATTTTTACACTAAAGTAATCAAAGCTGTTCAATTTTCAATTGCAATTGTCCAATTCTGTCAATTTATCCACACAACTATATTTAAATGGCCAAAAATTTAAATTGAAAGCATCAAATTTATGTTAACCATTTCCAAATGTTGATTAGTCAATTCTATTTAAAAAAAAAAATGATTGTCATTAATAGACGTAGCTATCTACACCACATCTCATTGATTCTGCTCCTCAAGTACGGCGCTATGGAGTACAAAAAGTACAAACGATTCAATTCTTCTTATCTTTGTACTCCTGATATATCGATCACGTATCAATGGATTAATATGCGTTATCAATCCCGCGCGTTATTGATCGTGACCGATTGATAAGTGTAGTTGGAGAAGAGCGCAATGCGACATGCGTGTTTACAGTACACGGTTTGTGCGGACGTCGCAGTTTAACATTAACACAACTACATACACCGCTCGGTTATCAAACCGTATCGGACAATCAACCCTGAAGATAACACGAATCGATAGCATCGCGTTTTCGCCGTTTAATAGGTTCGGTTCCGAAGTTGGACGTGTTTCACCAGCACAGTAATTTAATCGATACACGTGGACGTTGACACGTGAGTGGCCGTAATGATTTAATTAATTACAACCGCAATCGACTTTTGCACCGAAACTAGACACAGTTTAGCGTAGCGTAAGTTTGACGGTTTTAAATTTATGTCGTAACTTACAGTTTTCAATTTAACGCCAATCTATGTTTCTACTGAAATTCGAAATACTAAAATACTGTGGTACGGTTTCTGTTTTATAGCATAAAGTTACTGCAAAGCCAGTAACGTTTATTTTCATATTGTAAACTTTGATAGTTTGAAAATATTTTCATTGCGTTGAAGTGAAAACTTGATGAAAATTCGTTATCGTAATGTTTTGCCTGTAATAAGTCGCCAAAACAAGACGAAGGTTGCCAATTACGAATTTGAAGTAACTCCAATGACTGAGAATCTGTAAATGCTGTCAAAGTCCATCGATATCTGTAAAAAATCCAATTATTGGTGTCAAACTCGCCAAAATAAGGTTACCAATTACGAATTTGAGATAACTCCAATGACTGAAAATTTGTAAATGCTGTCAAAGTCCATCGATTTCTGTAAAAAATCCAATTAATGGTGTAAAAGTCGCCAAAACAAGAAGAAGGTTGACAATTACGAATTTAAGGTAACTCCAATCGTAAATGGATCGTCCATCGATATCTGTAAAAATTCCAATTATTGGTGTCAAACTCGCCAAAATAAGAAGGTTACCAATTATGAATTTGAGGTAACTCCAATGACTGAAAATTTGTAAATGCTGTCAAAGTCCATCGATTTCTGTAAAAATTCCAATTAATGGTGTATAAGTCGCCAAAACCAGAAGAATGTTGACAATTACGAATTTGAGGTAACTCTAATGACCTCCTAGGAAGTACATCTATCCTTAAAAAGGTTATCCATAATTTTATCCACTGCTGGAAATACTGGTCCTATAAAGTTGCATCAGTTTCTGATCTCCTAGTTTAGGTGCCTATCAGGAAAATAATTTATCCTTAATTGAAAATTTGACACTAATAATTGAAATTTTGCCAGTACTCCCTGATTGAATTTTTTTACAGAAATGATATTGAAAACATTTACAGCATATTTAGAAATAATGTTATCAATAGTCTGTAGCAGTAGTAGTTTTTCTCCATAATAGATTTTTTATAGTTTTTTTTCTAAAATTTACAGTATTTTTTAACATTTCATTGAAAATTAAACAACGTAATTGAAATGTTGGCAGAAATTATCGAATATTTGACACTAATCATTGAAATTTTAACAAAATAACTGATATTTTGACAGAAATATTTGAAAATCTGGCAGTAATCACTAAAATGTTGGCAGAATAATTGAAATTTTGACAAATATAATGGAAAACTTGACACTAATAATTGAAATGTTGATAATAATCATTGAAATTTTGCCGGTACTCCCTTATTGATTTTTTTACAGAAATTATTAAAATGGGACAGTAATGATTGATATTTTTACAAAATAATTCAAATTTTGACTTGAAAATATGACACCAATTATTGAAATTTACACAGAAATCAAATAACTCTTGACAGCATAATTGAAATATTTACAGAAATAATTTGAAATTTGATTAACACTAAAGATTTGACAGTAGTCCTTAAAAGTTTGACACCACAATTGAAATTGTCAGGGAAATTTTGAATTGAAAATATGTCACCAATTATTGAAATTTACACAGAAATCAATTAAATTTTGACAGGATAATTGAAATATTTACAGAAATAATTTGAAATTTGATTAACTCCCTGATTGATTTTGTTACAGAAATGATTAAAAATGAGACAGTAATGATTGAAATTTTGATTTGAAAATATGACACCAATTATTGAAATTTACACAGCAATCAATTAACTTTTGACAGCATAATTGAAATATTTACAGAAATAATTTGTAAATAGATTAACATTAAAGATTTGACAGGAGTCCCTAAATGTTTGACACCATAATTGAAATTGTCAAGGAATTATAAAGTTGGCAATAATCATTTTGACAGTAGGTAATATATGATATTGTTACAGTAATAATTGTGACCGTAATCATTGAAAATTTGATTGAAAAATTAAATGTGGCAGTTATCATTAAAAATTTGACGATAATCTTCGAAATTTTGACAGAATAATTGAAAATTTGGGACTATACATTGACATTTTGACAGAAATCAATGAATTTTTGACAGCATACTTAAAACATTTATAGCATACTTAGAAATAATTTTAATAATAGTCTTTAACACTAGTAGTTTTACATCATAATTGATTTTTATAGGTTTTTTTTTAAATTTGATAGTATTCATTAACATTTTGTTGAAAATTAAACACGTAATTGAAATGTTGACAGAAATTATCGAATATTTGACACTAATCATTGAAATTTTGACAGACTTTTTTTTTAAATCTGACAGCAATGACTGAAATGTTGGCAGAATAATTGAAATTTTGACAGATATAATTGAAAACTTGACACTAATCATTGAAATTTTGCCAGTACTCCCTGATTGATGTTTTTACAAAAAATATTAAAAATGGGACAGTAATGATTGCAATTTTCACAAAATAATTGAAATATTTACCTGAAAATATGACACCAATTATTGAAATTACACATAAATCAATTAACTGTTGACAGCATAAATGAAATATTTACAGAAATAATTTAAAATTGTATTAACACTAAAGATTTGACAGTAATCCCTAAAAGTTTGACGCCATAATTGAAATTGTCAGGGAAATTTTGACTTGAAAATAACACACCAATTATTGAAATTTACACAAAAATCAATAAACTTTTAACAGTATAATTCCAATATTTGCAGTAATAATTTGAAATTTAATTAACACTAAAGATTTGAGAGTAGTCCTTAAAAGTTTGACACCATAATTGAAATGATCAAGGAATTATAAAGTTTGCAATAATCATTTTGACAGTAATATATTATATTGTTACACTAATATTTGAAGATTTGGCAGGAACCTCTCTTACGCTAGACAATACAAGGGAGTCCTTATCGTAAAAGTTATGGTCTAGCTAGTATTAGTCGGACGTTTTAGATGACGACAATTCAACTGTTCTCTGTGGTCTCATGAACAGGAAGTCTGTTCTCCTTGTTCTTCTCATAATACCTTCCCCCCAGGAAATACTTGTCCTAAAGAGTTTGATCTGTTTCTGACCTCATGCCGAGTATGTCGTAACTTATCCTTAATTTTAACCATGGATGGAAATACTTGTCCTAAAGAGTTTGATCTGTTTCTGACCTCATGGCGAGTTTGTCATAACTTATCCTTAATTTTATCCATGAATAGAAATACTGTCCTGAAGAGTTTAAACTGTTTCTTACCTCCTTGTTGTGGGTACATCTATCAGGAAAATAATTTATCTTTAACTTTATACTTATAGCAATACTGGTTCTAATTAACTGGTACCAATACCAATCTTCCATTACTTACTAACCTCAAATTAAATGAAGCGATATTATTGCTCCTGCTGTACTAATACTCAATATTTCACTCTCCGAGTCAATAAGTAGGTACCTACGTAGAGACCTTCAAGATAATTCCAGTTGTTATTTTCCAGCAAATACATACAAAACCTTCAAGATTATCTCTAATTGTTATTTTTCTCCCGTGAATGCTACATATAATTAATGTCTGCCGTGAGGTCTAATAATTGTTTCATTACTCTGTCATCATATTCTCATGCAACCACATCTTCCGCACATACAGGCGAGATTAAACCGTGTAATCTCTTACTTCGCAAGGATGATGTGACCGCACACAATGCGATCCATCGCGTGCCTCTGCCAGGATCCTCGGGGAACCGAGAAAAACGCGCTTCCACTCATCCACGAGGCGCATTCTTCAAGGAATGAAGTAATCGAGGTCGCCCATCATCAATTATCGATCTCGGAAATAGGACGACGATTACTCATGCAGTTATCAAGGACTCACGCAGCCAAATCACACAGAATGATATGATGCGATGGTTTTTCATTTATATTTTTACTGCTATGGCTAATTACCGCCGCCAAATAACGAGAATTAAATCAATATAATGTTGAAGGTGATGCGTTAATTGACAGTACACGAGACCGGCGGTTTTAGTTCCCTTCCACGGAAACTGTCGATGCGTTTAATAAGAATTGTGTGGATAGTCACCAGATCACCAGACCTGGCGGAAATTTCGATTTTCTAGACTGAGTGTGTGGGCGGTGGAGTTACTTGGCATTTGTAACAATGCCGTACGCCAAACAGGCATTGTCATTTCTAACTATACGCCGCATTATTTATAATTGGGAGCGTGAAGTAAACAGATTCAGTTACGTACGTGTTAATTTGCACTGGTATCATAGTGTTTTTCTGAAAACTTGGATTATTAAGCCGCCGCGTTCAACTCATTAACAACATTCATTATAACGGAATGCATGCCTTGTATCGTATTTAAAATTAATCAGTGCAATAAAAAATGTACAGAGGCGCTGATCCATCAGTCAATATCGACCTTTTGAGGTGATAAGGACGTTGTATGCAGAACAATAAAATCGCAAGTAATGTAAAGCACTGATGCCTATTGTAATCCTTGATCGTTTTTTTAAGTATACGCATAGAAAACAATGTTTTTCGTTACGTAAATACAGTAGCTCATGATGAACGTATTTTGGAGTTACGAATACTTAACGATGACACCCGAATGTGCACGATCCTCTCTATAGCAACGTCACTCGTTTAATTTCATTGTAGCTTACAAAAGCAACGTGCGGCATTTCATCTTGCTTTGTGTAGTATTATATTGTTTCAATTGCATTTTAAACTCCAGCCACATCGATTCATATTAATTACTTAAAAAGCGTCTCCAGCCTTCAATAGGGCTGAAACAACGGCCAGTCATCAATCAACCGGCAATCCGTGTATAACAGTTCAGTCAGTTTGCTGCGAACAATGGCTGAAACCTGTCCAACAAAAATCGAGGAAATTACAATATTTCCCCGACGTATCGGTATAGTCGCGACCAGATTAACTTGGGTGTGATAAAAGTATATTATTTCATTTCTCATGGCAGATGCACGAATTATCTCGTGCACAAACAACCCGGACGCAGGTCTGCACCGACACTAACAAATAGCTGTGATGAGTCACGCCCAAGTTAATCTGGCCCCGACTTTGGTCTACCGCATGGGCAAATTCCATCATCGTAAATAACGGGCGACTTTTTCCTGGATCCGACACAAAGGGGCGATTAAGGCGAAAGGACGATTTTCGGCCCCCGGCCAGGGGTCGACGGTCAATGTACGTTCGTCCATCATCCGACACCAGTCGATAATTTCACCGAAAAGCGAAGGCCCGCCCCCGAAACCGCCGGCGGCGGACGGGAAAAACGCGTATTAATTATGGAGTCCGTGGGGCGGCGGGGGCGGTGGGGCGGGGGCGCTACGTGAATTCCACGGCGCTTTCTATTAGGAAACTGTTGAATGGAAAATTCGATTAGTTCGTGCTGGAATCGACAATGCCACGCCAGGATTATACGCAGAGCGCGAGATGTAATCGCGGCAATTGATTACGCCCTTCCTCATCCTCACTTCCCAATTCGTGGAACACTGATAAATAATGTGATCACAGTAATGGATTGAATTTAAATGATTAAGCACCTAAAAATTATGGCACTATCTGAAACCGAGCCTTAAAGCATTTGCTCCATAACTGAGAGGTCCTGGGTATGAGCCCCACTCAAAAGCGAATCAAGGATCAAAGCGAAATTGAACGTGTGCATTATATTTGAGAGATATGCAAAGCTGAAATGGAGAAAGATTACAAGACTAAAGAAGAACCAGAAAAATCGTAGAATGGAAAGCTCGTAAAGATAAGATGAATCGCCAACGTGATGAACAGACGATCTAAAAAGACGAGCAAGAACCTACATGGTACCTCTGAAGATAAGAAGTGAAGGAAAGATACTAGGGAAGGTCTTTGGTTAGCAGTGGTCGTCAAATTGCTGATGAAGATCTTGATGATGTAGCTAATGTAGAGATTATAAATACCTAAATTGATTGATTAAGTAACCTAAACTTAAAACGGTATATCCCCACCGTAAATCAATAGATTCATTTCAGCATCAATATCGACTAAGAATAGTTAGAAGCTAGAACTTGTTGACACTTTTGGCAAGGTATTATGAGAACCAAGGAGAACAGACTAACAGATATCTGATAATAAATATGCAATAAATAAATTTTCAGAAATTACAGTAGTAGCTAACCGACACTTGTCATTTCAGAAAGTTATATATTTGATTTTCTCACTTATTTAATACCGAAACTTTGTCAAATTTTCAGGAGTATTAACTTCAGGTATACTAAACAGATATCTGATAATAAATATGCAATAAATAAATTTTCAGAAATTTCAGTAGTAGCTAACCGATACTTGTCATTTCAGAAAGTTAAGTGTTTGATTTTCTCACTTATTTAATACTGAAACTTTGTCAAATTTTCAGGAGTATTAACTTCAGGCATACTAAACAGATATCTGATAATAAATATGCAATAAATAAATTTTCAGAAATTTCAGTAATAGCTAACCGATACTTGTCATTGCAGAAAGTTAAGTGTTTGATTTTCTCACTTATTTAATACTGAAACTTTGTCAAATTTTCAGGAGTATTAACTTCAGGTATACTAAACAGATATCTGATAATAAATATGCAATATATAAATTTTCAGAAATTTTATTTGTAGCCTACCGATACTTGTCGTTGCAGAAAGTTATATATTTGATTTTATCGCTTATTTAATACTGAAACTTAGTCAAATTTTCAGGAGTATTAACTTCAGGTATTCTAAACAGATATCTGATAATAAATATGCAATAAATAAATTTTCAGAAATTTCAGTAGTATCTAACCGATACTTGTCATTGAAGAAAGTTAAGTGTTTGCTTTTCTCACTTATTAATTACTGAAACTTTGTCAAATTTTCAGGAGTATTAACTTCAGGTATACTAAAAAGATATCTGATAAGAAATATGCAATAAGTAAATTTTCAGAAATTTCAGCAGTAGCTAACCGATACTTGTCATTGCAGAAAGTTAAGTGTTTGATTTTCTCACTTATTTAATACTGAAACTTGGTCAAATTTTCAGGACTATTAACTTCAGGTATACTAAACAGATATCTGATAATAAATATGCAATAAATAAATATTTAGAAATTTCAGTAGTGGCTAACCGATACTTGTCATTGCAGAAAGTTAAGTGTTTGATTTTCTCACTTATATAAGACTGAAACTTTGTCAAATTTTCAGGAGTATTAATTTCAGGTATACTAAACAGATTTCTGATAACAAATATGCAATAAATAAATTTTCAGAAATTTCAGTTGTAGCTAACCGATACTTGTCATTGCAGAAAGTTATATATTTGATTTTCTCACTTATTTAATACTGAAACTTTGTCAAATTTTCAGAAGTATTAGCTTCAGGTATACTAAACAGATATTTGATAATAAATATGCAATAAATAAATTTTCAGAAATTTCAGTAGTAGCTAACCGATACTTGTCATTGCAGAAAGTAAAGTGTTTGATTTTCTCACTTATTTAATACTGAAACTTTGTCAAATTTTCAGGAGTATTAACTTCAGGTATACTAAACACATATCTGATAATAAATATGCAATAAATAAATTTTCAGAACTTTCAGTAGTAGCTAACCGATACTTGTCATTTCAGAAAGTTATATATTTGAATTTCTCACTTATTTAATACTGAAACTTTGTCACATTTTCAGGAGTATTAACTTTAGGTATACTAAACAGATATCTGATAATAAATACGCAATAAATAAATTTTCAGAAGTTTCAGCAGTAGCTAACCGACACTTGTCATTTCAGAAAGTTATATATTTTATTTTCTCACTTATTCAGTACTGAAACTTTGTCAAATTTTCAGGAGTATTAACTTCAGGTATACTAAACACATATCTGATAATAAATATGCAATAAATAAATTTTCAGAAATTTCAGTAGTGGCTAACCGATACTTGTCATTGCAGAAAGTTAAGTGTTTGATTTTCTCACTTATTTAATACTGAAACTTTGTCAAATTTTCAGGAGTATTAACTTCGGGTATACTAAACAGATATCTGATAATAAATATGCAATAAATAATTTTTCAGAAACTTCAGTAGTAGCTAACCGATACTTGTCATTGCAGAAAGTTAAGTGTTTGATTTTCTCACTTATTTAATACTGAAACTTTGTCAAATTTTCAGGAGTATTAACTTCAGGTATACTAAACAGATACCTGATAATAAATATGCAATAAATAAATTATCAGAAATTTCAGTATTAGCTAACCGATACTTGTCATTGCAGAAAGTTATATATTTGATTTTCTTACTTATTTAATACTGAAACTTTGTCAAATTTTCAGGAGTATTAATTTCAGATATACTAAACAGATATCTGATAATAAATATGCAATAAATAAATTTTCAGAAATTTCAGTAGTAGCTAATAGATACTTGTCATTGCAGAAAGTTATATATTTGATTTTCTCACTTATTTAATACTGAAACTTTGTCAAATTTTCAGAAGTATTAACTTCAGGTATACTAAACAGATATCTGATAATAAATATGCAATAAATAAATTTTCAGAAATTTCAGTAGTAGCTAACCGATACTTGTCATTGCAGAAAGTTATATATTTGATTTTCTCGCTAATTTAATACTGAAACTTTGTCAAATTTTCAGGAGTATTAACTTCAGGTATACTAAACAGATATCTGATAATAAATATGCAATAAATAAATTTTCAGAACTTTCAGTAGTAGCTAACCGATACCTGTCATTGCAGAAAGTTATGTGTTTGATTTTCTCACTTATTTAATACTGAAACTTTCTCAAATTTTCAGGAGTATTAACTTCAGGTATACTAAACAGATATCTGATAATAAATATGCAATAAATAAATTTTCAGAAATTTCAGTAGTAGCTAACCGACACTTGTCATTGCAGAAAGTTAAGTGTTTGATTTTCTCGCTTATTTAATACTGAAACTTTGTCAAATTTTCAGGAGTATTAACTTCAGGTATACTAAAGAGATATCTGATAATAAATATGCAATAAATACATTTTCAGAAATTTCAGTACTAGCTAACCGATACTTGTCATTGCAGAAAGTTAAGTGTTTGATTTTCTCGCTTATTTAATACTGAAACTTTGTTAAATTTTCAGGAGTATTAACTTCAGGTATACTAAACAGATATCTGATAATAAATATTCAATAAATAAGTTTTCAGAAATTTCAGTAGTAGCTAACCGATACTTGTCATTGCAGAAAGTTAAGTGTTTGATTTTCTCGCTTATTTAATACTGAAACTTTGTCAAATTTTCAGGAGTATTAACTTCAGGTATAACTTCAGTATCTGATAATAAATATGCAATAAATAATTTTTCAAAAATTTCAGTAGTAGCTAACCGACACTTGTCATTTCAGAACGTTAAGTGTTTGATTTTCTCACTTATTTAATACTGAAACTTTGTCAAATTTTTATGAGTATTAGCTTCAGGTATACTAAACAGATATCTGATAATAAATATTCAATAAATAAATTTTCAGAAATTTCAGCAGTTGCTAACCGATACTTGTCATTGTAGAAAGTTAATTGTTTGATTTACTCACTTATTTAATACTGAAACTTTGACAAATTTTCAGGAGTATTAACTTCAGGTATACTAAACAGATATCTGATAATAAATATGCAATAAATAAATTTTCAGAACTTTCAGTAGTAGCTAACCGATACTTGTCATTGCAGAAAGTTAAGTGTTTGATTTTCTCACTTATACAAGACTGAAACTTTGTCAAATTTTCAGGAGTATTAACTTCAGGTATACTAAACAGATATCTGATAATAAATATTCAATAAATAAATTTTCAGAAATTACAGTAGTAGCTAACTGATACTTGTCATTGCAGAAAGTTAAGTGTTTGATTTTCTCACTTACTTAATACTGAAACTTTGTCAAATTTTGAGGAGTATTAACTTCAGGTATACTAAACAGATATCTGATAATAAATATGCAATATATAAATTTTCAGAAATTTCATTTGTAGCCAACCGATACTTGTCATTGCAGAAAGTTATATATTTGATTTTCTCACTTATTTAATACTGAAACTTTGTCAAATTTTCAGGAGTTTTAACTTCAGGTATACTAAACAGATATCTGATAATAAATATGCAATAAATAAATTTTCAGAACTTTCAGTAGTAGCTAACCGATACTTGTCATTGCAGAAAGTTAAATGTTTGATATTCTAACTTATTTACTGCTGAAACTTTGTCAAATTTTCAGGAGTATTAACTTCAGGTACACTAAACAGATATCTGATAATAAAAATGCAATAAATAAATTTTCAGAGCTTTCAGTAGTAGCCAACCGATACTTGTCATTGCAGAAAGTTAAGTGTTCGATTTTCTCACTTATTTAACACTGAAACTTTGTCAAATTTTCAGGAGTATGAACTTCAGGTATACTAAACAGATATCTGATAATAAATATTTAATAAATAAATTATCAGAAATTTCAGTAGTAGCTAACCGAAATTTGTCATTGCAGAAAGTTAAGTGTTTGATTTTCTCACTTATTTAGTACTGAAACTTTGTCAAATTTTCAGGAGTATAAACTTCAGGAATACTAAAAAGATATCTGATAATAAATATGCAATAAATAAATTTTCAGAAATTTCAGTAGTGGCTAACCGGTACTTGTCATTGCAGAAAGTTAAGTGTTTGATATTCTAACTTATTTACTGCTGAAACTTTGTCAAATTTTCAGGAGTATTAACTTCAGGTACACTAAACAGACATCTGATAATAAAAATGCAATAAATAAATTTTCAGAGCTTTCAGTAGTAGCCAACCGATACTTGTCATTGCAGAAAGTTAAGTGTTCGATTTTCTCACCTATTTAATACTGAAACTTTGTCAAATTTTCAGGAGTATTAACTTCAGGTATACTAAACAGATATCTGATAATAAATATGCAATAAATAAATTTTCAGAACTTTCAGTAGTAGCTACCCCATACTTGTCATTGAAGAAAGTTAAGTGTTTGATTTTCTCACTTATTTAATACTGAAACTTTGTGAAATTTTCAGGAGTAGTAACTTCAGGTATACTAAACAGATATCTGATAATAAATAGGCAATAAATAAATTTTCAGAAATTTCAGTTGTAGCTAACCGTTACTTGTCATTGCAGAAAGTTATATATTTGATTTTCTCACTTATTTAATACTGAAACTTTGTCAAATTTTCAGAAGTATTAGCTTTAGGTATACTAACCAGATATCTGATAATAAATATGCAAAAAATAAATTTTCAGAAATTTCAGTAGTAGCTAACCGATACATGTCATTGCAGAGAGTTAATTGTTTGATTTTCTCACTTACTTAATACTGAAACTTTGTCAAATTTCCACAAGTATTAACTTCAGGTATACTAAACAGATATCTGATAATAAATATGCAATAAATAAATGTTCAGCACTTTCAGTAGTAGCTAACCGATACTTGTCATTGCAGAAAGTTAAGTGTTTGATTTTCTCACTTATTTAATACTGAAACTTTGTCAAATTTTCAGGAGTATTAACTTCAGGTATACTAAACAGATATCTGATAATAAATATGCAATAAATAAATTTTTAGAACTTTCAGTAGTAGCTAACCGATACTTGTCATTGCAGAAAGTTAAGTGTTTGATATTCTCACTTATTTAATACTGAAACTTTGTCAAATTTTGAACAAGCCTACATTCAGAAGTGGATGAAGATAGGCTGGAGAATAAGTGTTGTGTGAAGATTTTTGCGAAGCATCTTATTGAAAGCTGGATTAAAGCTTTCATTAAAGATTTTAATCTATGGATCCAAGGTATTTCTTTGCCTCTTTCATTTAGCGCCGTGTGTTGATAATGTTATTGACCCCTTTCGCCAGGTCAATGTCCTTGCTCGGGGTGTATCCTCTGGGGTGGTCTTCAAAATCCTTGTGCATTAGGAGGTAGTAAAGTTGGAGATGTATCTCCTGCCATGGTGATAAAATCAATCCATAGTTAAGGAATTGGTGGAAGGAAGGGAAGTTTAGGTTAGGCCAGGAGGTTACGGATGTAGTTTGATCTGCAGTGGTGGTGTATTTTGAAGTTACGTATTTTCTGGGAAGTATAGTTGATCTGTGACCAGTGAGATATTCTGTATGGGTTCTGTGGGCCGGTGGAAGCGCCCAGTGCTGCGTGCGGTTGGAAAAAGCAAGAGTCCGTAGTTTAGTGTGCACACCAGTATTTCCGTGCCGAGGCCATTGCGCAGGTGCGGCGAGCGGCTCTCTCCCTCGACGGATTGACGTCTCAGTATGGCGCCTTCATCGTGGCAGTCGTGTTTTGGTCGCCGTTTTCGCGCGTATCGTCCACAAAGCTCCACCTTTTGCCATCCAGGAAGCGCGTCCGCGTCGGTGGTGAACGGCCGTAGCCGACAGTACCTGTCCGTATCAGTGATTATAACCGTTCTTGCTATCTAGTGCTGTTTGTTTTGCTTCACCATTGTGGATAATTGTGTACAAATGACGACGGCATTGAGAACGGGACCGCAACGCTAGAAAGTAAGTATGCGGAGCGTCCGCAGCAAGTCGAGGCGATCCGGCAACCCGGAGGAGGGTGGCGGGATCGACGGTCCGCGGGTTCGAACACCCAGGGGCACACCCAGGCCCCCCCGGCTCTTCTACTTGTTGACAGCTGCATCACAGCGATCCGCACGAAAACAATAATAGCGCTCCTCCGGGATCCCCCTTAGATCGATACGATCGCGTCACAAGCGGGAAAACCGGGGACGTTTTAACCTCCCCCAACCAACTGTCAACTTTGACATTACTGCTCCGACATCTTTGGCCCATTCAAACAAATGAATAGTCCAATGTTGTCACGTTACACAATCCCCATTCACGGGGCTAAACAATGCCAGTGTTTACTTTCGGGGAAATTCATTTTCCCTCCGAGCGCCTATGCATCACGAGCCCGAACTACAGTTTTCCCATTACATTTTATCAGGGAATAAAACCATAAGCCATTCGCTGCAGCTAACCTTGAAACACAACACAATCGCAGCCGCAAACAGCTGGCATATTTTAAAAGCAGCAAATGCCTATCTAATTTTAATGTTGATTCACTGAATTAGACGTTTTAACAATAACATAGTCAAGGACCTATTTTTCTAGTAACGATAATCTTTTAAACTAGTTCCGACCTTGATCCATTTTGTCATAAATACTAATTTAGTATATAACTGCACGCAAAATCAACTGATTACCTTTTACATAAAGACAACCGAAGACCGGTTTCGACCTTTTGGGCCTGTCCAGTTCGGTGCTGTCCGAAGAGGTTGTCCATATTTTAAATTTCTTCACAAAGACAATAGAAGGCCGGTTTCATTTTGGGCCTCGCCAGTTCGGTGTTGTCCGAAGAGGTTGTCCATATTCTAATATTCTTCATGTAGTGTTTAATTAGCAGTAATATTTACTACTAAACTAAACTAAAACTAACTGATAAAGTACTAAAAATTCTAAAATTTCTACGCAGGCAAACTATAAACCAATATTGGCTACCTTCATACCTTCAAGAACATACCTTCTCATAATGTGTTACTATTAAATTGTGTACGAAACTTCTAGAAAATCTTCTAATGACGCTTTTAGATGAGACGCATGTATATACTTACAAGTCTGGTAGATTTTCATATCTTCAGAAAGCAGCACTAGAAGTAACGCAAAAACTGGTTCAAAATTGGTCACAAACAATCTAAAATTTTAAGTGTCTTAATCTAACGATTGGTCATTAAACGAATCTTAAAACTTATAACTATCTAATAGATATTTGTATCTTCAGAAAGCAGCACTAGAATTTGCGCCAAATCTGTTATAAAATGGGTCACAACAATCCAAACTTTTAAATGTTTTTAAGTCTTAACTACGTACTCTAAACTCTACAAACCAATATAGTAACATACCTTCTCTTAATTTTAAATTGTGTACGAAACTTTTAGAAAATCTTCTACTGACGCTTTTAGATCAGACGCATGTATATACTTACAAGTCTGGTAGATTTTCATATTTTTAGAAATCAGCACTAGAAGTAACGCCAAAACTGGTTCAAAATTGGTCACAAACAATCCAAAATTTGGAATGTCTTACTCTAACTATTAATCATTAAACGAATCTTAAAATTCATAACTATCTAATGGATATTTGTATCTTCAGAAAGCAGCACTAGAAGTAACGTCAAAACTAGTTCAAAATTGGTCACAAACAATGCAAACTTTTGAATGTCTTAACGATTAATCATTAAACGAATCCTAAAATTAATAACTATCTAATGGATATTTGTATCTTCAGAAAGCAGCACTAGAATTTGCGGAAATTTTGTTTAAAAATTGGTCACAAACAATCCAAACTTTTGAATGTCTAAGTCTTAACGATTAATCATAAAACGAATCTTAAAATTCATAACTATCTAACTAATGGATATTTGCATCTTTAGAAAGCAGCACTAGAAGTAATGTCGAAACTGGTACAAAATTGGTCACAAACAATCCATAATTTTGAATGTCTTAATCTAACGATTAATCATTAAAATAATGATTTTAATCAATGAATTTTAAAATTCATAACTATCTAATGGGTATTTGTATCTTCAGAAAGCAGCAGTACAATTTGGGCCAAATCTGTTTAAAAATTGGTCACAAAGCAATGCAAACTTGTGAATGACTTAGTCTTAACGATTAATCATAAAACGAATCCTAAAATTCATAACTATCTTATGCGATATTTGTATCTAACGATCTATCTAACAATTAATCATTAAACGAATCTTAAAATTCAAAACTATCAAATGGATATTTGTATCTTCAGAAAGCAGCACTCGAATTTGCGCCAAATCTGTTTAAAAATTGGTCACAAAACAATGCAAACTTTTGAATGTCTCAGTCTTAACGATTAATCATAAAACGAATCTTAAAATTCATAACTATCTAATGGATATTTGTATCTAACGATTAATCATTAAACGAATCCTAAAATTCATAACTATCAAATGGATATTTGTATCTTCAGAAAGCAGCACTAGAATTTGCGCCAAATCAGTTTAAAGATTGGTCACAAACAATCCAAACTTTTGAATGTCGAAGTCTTAACGATTAATCATAAAACGAATCTTAAAATTCATAACTATCTAATAGATATTTGTATCTTCAGAATGCAGCACTAGAAGTAACGCCAAATCTGGTTCAAAATTAGTCACAAACAATCCAAAATTTTGAATGTCTTAATCTAACGATTAATCATTAACGAATCTTAAAATTCATAACTATCTAATGGATATTTGTATCTTCAGAAAGCAGCACTAGAATTTGCGCGAAATCAGTTTAAAGATTGGTTACAAACAATCCAAACTTTTGAATGTCGAAGTCTTAACGATTAATCATTAAACGAATATTAAAATTCATAACTCTCTAATGGATATTTGTATCTTCAGAAAGCAACACTAGAATTTGCCCCAAATCTGTTTAAAATTTGGTCACAAAACAATGCAAACTTTTGAATGTCTCAGTCTTAACGATTAATCATAAAACGGGTACAAATATGCATTAGATAGTTATGAATTTTAAGATTCGTTGAATGATTAATTGTTAGATTAAGACAATCAAAAGTTCTTCAGAAAGAAGCACTAGAATTTGCGGCAAATCTGTTTAAAAATTGGTCACAAACAATCCAAACTTTTGAATACTAAGTCTTAACGATTAACCATAAAACGAATCCTAAAATTCAAAACTATCTAATGCGATATTTGCATCTTCAGAAAGCAGCACTAAAATTTGCGCCAAATTTGTTTAAAAATTGGTCATAAACCAATAAAGAACGTTGAAAGTGTAACGATTAATCATGGAACTAATCTTGGATTGGATGCAAACTATTGCAACCCATAACTATCTAATGAATATATACATCTTCAGAAGACAGTACTGAAAATTGCACCAAACAGTTTAAAAATTGGTAATGCATCAAATCAAAATTTTGAAACGATGAAACTTTAACGACCACAGCAAAAATATGGACACAAATAACTCTGTACATGTAATTGTGTGTCAGTGGGAATGGAGAACTTCTTTCTAGTTGGAACTACCGAACCGTTGCGGCACGTTTAAATAATAATAATAATAATAATGTATATTTGGTGTCAGTACAAATAATAATGTTTACACAAGTCAGGTACATTTGGGGTATATAGGTATAATATAAATATAAATTTAAATAAATAGATGTCAATGATTCTAGTAATGGTTTCTATATAAATGACAATCACAGACATGTTAAAATTTACGAATCAATTATTTATAGCTTAACTCCTAGGCAATTACGTCAGTGAACTTACTGCTTAGACATTCTTCCAGACTACAGAATCCTTTGTCCACAAAATAGGACTTGATTTCGATAGTTATGAATTTTAAGATTCGTTGAATGATTAATTGTTAGATTAAGACAATCAAAAGTTCTTCAGAAAGCAGCACTAGAATTTGCGGCAAATCTGTTTAAAAATTGGTCACAAATAATCCAAACTTTGGAATGTCTTAATCTAACGATTATTCATTAAACGAATCTTAAAATTCATAACTATCAAAATAAATGTCCTTTATATTTTAGCCTCCAAACCAAAATTTATGCTTTATTTGTTGTTTTCAATAACTAATGCTCGACAATAGATATTTTAGAGCTGTGAATCTAAACATTTTATCCCTCATACATCCCAATTGTAATAGAATAGTTTGATACTGATGCTTCTTTAACAACGTATTTTACGTTAATACGGTAATTTTACGTTTTACCAACGTAAAAAAAATATAAATTGATAATAATTGACGACAGCTAAACGCTAATAAATGTCGTAAAAATCAAATATCTATGGTCGAGCTATACTATAGAATAAATTATAATTTATTTGTATATCGCTCTGGTTGGAACAAAACAAAACAGAAACACAAACTATAATAGTTATATTACACAATAATAATTTATTAATTAAAATATTCCGATACGGAATAGAAAGCGTATTCTGTGAACTAAAAGCGTTAATTAATATTGTATACGTATGTACATGTATAATATTAATTATACAAACTATTCCTAGCGGAGGGTACATTATAAATTAGTTTCGATTAACATTGTTTTCCCACAAAGCAAAACGAGCTTGAAACTTGAAATTCCCTCGATATTATACGAACGACGTTTTTGTGACTACTTTATAATAATTCGAAATGTAGATGCTTAAAGAGTTGTTTGTAGTCTTGCCTAGATTAATTTGGGTGGTACCTCACGCACTAATTTGTTAAGAGCATTTATTTGTTTGTATCGACGAGGTAAACATTTTCACATTGAAGGTATACGAAGTTTTTTTGCATAAATTGTGAATTTTGAACAATTTTATACTTTTTCCTTCATTTATTTTTCCATTTTGCCAATCTTTTGTAAAAACTGAATACCTAGGTAAACACATTTTGAAAGTAAATTTACCAGAACACCGTTTAACACCATTTAACATCAAAAACAATATTTTTGTAGAGCAAAACTCATTGTAAAAATTACTTAAAAACTTAACTTGTAATAAACTTAAAAAAGAACCATAGTCTTTTTAGCATGAATTTTAGCTTGACTTCGCATTGGAGGTACACCAAGTTTTTTTGCATAATTTGTGAATTTTCAACAATTTTGTATTTTTTCCTACATTTCTTTTTCTATTTTGCCAATCTTTTCTGAAAATTTTATACCTAGATAAACACATTTTGAAAGTAACTTACCAAAACACCATTTCACATCAAAATCACAATTTTGTAGAGCTAAACTCATTGAAAAAATAAACTTAATAAAGAACCATGGTCTTCTTAGCATGGAATTTAGCTTGACTTCGCGTTGGAGGTACACCAAGTTTTTTTGCATAATTTGTGAATTTTGAACCATTTTGTATTTTTTGCTTCATTTCGTTTTCTATTTTGCCAATCTTTTGTGAAAATTTAATACCTAGGTAAACAGATTTTGAAAGTAATTTGTCAAAACACCGTTTAACATCAATTAACATCAAAATTCAATAAAATAACAACTCATTGTATAAATAAAAAAGAACAAAGTTTATTTTTTATAATGAGGTTTGCTCTACAAAAATATTGATTTTGGTGTACAAAAATTATAAATTTTTAGTCAATTTTACATTTTTCCTTTTTTCCTGGCGATTATACTGAATTTTCTATATCTTTGAACAAAAATTGAACTCCAATGTACAGAAATTTGGATAGTACTTTGAATCTGTAAACAGTTTTATTTAATTTGTTGCTGACATCTCTCTTATAAACTTTTCCTCTATAGAAATCCTAATAGTATTTAAGGTTTTGCAAATATTTGAAACATTTTCAATATTGTTGCTAACAATAAACCAATAAACCGATAAATGCACTTTTTTACTTTTTCTAGGCGCCCCCTCTTAGGCGCCTAGAATGCGACTAGTTAAAAACATCCCGCACAGATTATTGTATAATGTATAGGATAACTTATCTGGCGGATATAAATACATACATACCTCGTACAAGGAGATTAGAAACAATGTGTCTCTAATCTGCTGACTGATTAATAATATTGTTGAGTATTTAGCACGTACACCCGATAACAATGATGGTGGTTATTTAAGGGTACTATGTGGATACCAGAAATGAGAAGTGATATTAGTGGACTGTATTTATTTATGGTTCAAATTTCTACACGCAATATTGGTGGTGTGTTCTGTGCAAACTCTGAAGAATGAATGTCGTCTCGAACGAGCGGCGGACAGGGGTGGTGGCGACGACGCGGTGGCTAATTGAAGGGAACATCTGCATTTCTTGGGTTTTGCCAAATGTGCGGATTACGCCGGAAAGACCGCCGAAAGCACAATACATTTTAATCCCTCCAATATACCGCCGCTTCGCCGCCACTTAATGATAGTCACAACATGCCCCCCGCCTTGAAATAGTAATTTCTAAATAAATGCACATCACCAAAGACTTAAATCTAATCATACAAACATGTATACAAATAAAATAAACAGGCTAAAGTAAATATGAAGGCGTTTACGAATAAAAGGGAACACATATATTACAAAGTTGAGATAGATGTTATAATCTAAAAACAAATCTGAAATAAGATATATACACAAGTTATAATACAACGTAAAAAATAAGAGAAAACAATTGCTTAAGAGGGGCAGCACTACCTGTCACTTCACTTGTCCGCGAATAGCGGGCACAGTTTACGCACTGCACGTTTAATTACGCCACGTTGGGTGCGTATTGATGCGACTCTTACGACTCCGTCATCTCCGTGGTGGATTTCCACAACGCGCCCGAGTAGCCACTTCAAAGGTGGAAGATTGTCCTCCTTGACAATCACGATGGTGTCCAGCTTCAGGTTGGATTGTTGTTGTTTCCACCGTACTCTCTGCTGCAATTCGGACAAATACTCCTTTGACCAGCGTTGCCAAAAGTGCTGGTTCAGCTGCTGGATTCGCTGGAAGTTTGACAGCCGCGCTTCCTTGATGTGAGATAAGTCAGGATCCGGTAGTGATGTCAGCGGTCTCCCAATGAGAAAGTGAGCAGGGGTGAGCGGTGTAGGGTAATCAGGGTCATTGGATAATACAGTTAATGGTCTTGAGTTGAGGATTGCCTCAATCTGAACAAGCAATGTATAGAGATTTTCAAATGTTAAGTTAGCGTTTCCAATTATTCGTTTTAAGTGTGATTTAGTTGACTTTACTCCGGCCTCCCACAGACCTCCAAAGTGCGGTGAGCGGGGAGGTATAAAATGCCATTCGACGCCGTCCAATGCCAAATTTTCTACAATATGCTGTTGATTGTCTGCGATAAATGATCTTAGGTCTGCATTAGCGCCTACGAAGTTTGTGCCATTGTCCGAGTGCACATACGAAGGCTTACCGCGACGCGCAGCAAAACGTCGAAAGGTAGCGACAAAAGCGTCCGCTGTCAGCTCTGTTACTAATTCCAAATGGACAGCCTTGGTTGCAAAACAAATGAACAGTGCGATATAACCCTTTATCAATTTTGCACCGCGACCCTTTTTATTCTTTAAATAAACTGGGCCGGCATAGTCTACTCCGGTGTGATTAAAAGGAGGGCTCGGATTAACGCGTGCTGCCGGAAGGGCACCCATGATGGGATTAAATGGCTTTGCGTTGAACCGATGGCAACGTACGCACTCTCGTACTATTTGCTTAGATAGGTTTCGACCCGAAACTGGCCAAATTGTCTGACGTATCGAGTTTAATATAGATTGCGCGCTCGCGTGAAATAACCGCAAATGCTCATGTTGAAATAATAATTTTGTAACGTAATGATTACTGTGGATAATAATCGGATGTTTTTGATTGTAGTTTAGTGATGAATTTTTCAATCTTCCGCCAACCCGTAAGATCCCTTTCTCATCCAAAAACGGATTCAGATTTTTGATTTTACCTTTGTCACTGACACAATTGTTTTGGCTCAATTCGCCAATTTCGTCGGAAAAGCATTCAGACTGTACCAATTTGAAAACTGATTGACGCGAGGCATATAATTCGTCTCGTGATAAGCACCCATGACTCTTACGATCTGGTTTCTTTGAATTGTGTATGTATCGCAAAACATATGCCATGACCCGCTCGAGTCGTCCAAATTTTGAGAAATTGTTGAATGGAATTATGTTATTGTTGTTATTTGCGAGGTGCACAGCTGCTAATGATTTTAATTCGGGTAATGGTGGTGAAGTCGTTGGCATAGGCGGCCACTTTGAGGAACAGCCTTTAAGCCACAGGGGACCATGCCACCATTGCTCTAAACTTGATAAAATCGTCGGTTCTACACCCCGCGAGAGGTAATCGGCTGGGTTGTCCATTGTCGGAACGTGACGCCATTCATAAGCTGCGCAAATTGATTGAATTTCGGCAATCCTGTTGCTTATGAAGGGTTTTAACATATTAGGAGCTGTTTTAATCCACCCTAATACAATTGTTGAGTCGCACCAAAGAATGCATTTATCAAAAGATATTTTTAACGATCTCATAACAATTTTGATCAACCTAGCAAGAGTGAGCGCGCCGCATAGCTCGAGCCGTGGAGTCGTTAGCGTTTTTAATGGTGCTACCTTTGATTTGGCACAAATCAAATTTACGTTGACTTTGCCAAATTTGTCCTTTGTTTTTAAATAAATGGACGCTCCATAAGCGTCATTTGATGCATCTGAAAAGCCATGCAATTCAGTCGTCAATGTGTTCTTACACATCACATGTCGTTTAATTCGAAGTGAGTTTAAAACAGGTAGATTCCGTCTGAAATTAGTCCATTTAGTAGACAATTCTTGAGGTAATGGTTGGTCCCAAGTTAATTTATGTTGCCACAATTTTTGAAGCATTATCTTGGCAATTATAATAGATGGCGCTAGTAGCCCTAATGGGTCGAAAATGCGCGCTATTTCCGATAGCATTTCCCGTTTGGTAATCTGATTACTGCATGAGTACGCTGGGATTGAATAGCGGATGGTGTCCTCTGCAGGTAGCCAATATATGCCTAGGGTTTTGTTTTCTCCCTGAATTTTGATTTCGTTTGGCACATCAGCATCATCCAGAAGTGAGCGATGATTTGATGCCCACTTTCTTAATGTGAATTTACCTGAGCTGAGAACCTCGATTAACTGTGTTTTTTTTAGTTTTAGTGACTCGATACACTCTGCGCCGGTGAGCAGATCGTCCACGTAAAAATCGTCATTTATAATTGTTGATATTTCGGGTAAAGTCTTGGCGCATTCTAACGATAATTGTTTCAATGCACGGATGGCTAAAAATGCAGCAGATGCCGTCCCGTACGTAACTGTCGTTAATTCATACGTTTTTAGCGCGTGTTCCGGCATCTCGCGCCATAGTATACGCTGAAGGTGAGTTTGTTGTGGTGCAATAAGGACTTGCCGATACATTTTCTCTATATCGCCTGACAGCACATATGTATGCTTACGAAAACGCAGCAGAATTGTGAATAAGTCTTGTTGAATGCTAGGACCCGTGTGCTGTATGTCATTAAGAGAGTAATTAGACGTTGATTTCGCGGAACCATTAAATACTACACGCAGTTTTGATGTCGAACTGGATTCTTTGAACACTGCATGATGTGGCAAATAGTAAGACACTTTGTTGTCATTTAGTTCATCAATAAGTCGCATGTGCCCAAGTGATTCATATTCGCGCATGAATTGTATATAATGTTCCCGTAAGGTGCGATTCAATTGCAATTTACGCTCTAATTGTAGGAACAAGCGGTTTGCAATTGACTTTGTATCACCCAATACTGTCTCATCATGTTTTAGAGGTATTTGGGTAATAAATCGACCGTCTGTGGCGCGTTTAGTTGTGTTGATAAATAAGTTCTCACACTCTTTTTCCTCATCGGACATTATTCTTTCATCTACATTTAACGTTTCAACCGACCAGAATTTTTCGAGTTGATCCTGCACGTCAAGATTGGTAGTTAAAAAACTGTTAGTGTGAGTAGCAGAAAGTTGGATTTTTCCAGAAATAACCCAGCCCAACCGCGTATTTTGTATAATGGGGTTGTTTTTACCTAAATTAATATGACCCTTAGTCAATAAGTCCCAGAAATAATCCGCTCCGATTAGTAGATCGATGGCTTGCGGTTGATCGAAATCGGGGTCAGCTAATGACAAGTTTTCGGGTATATTTAATTGACTAACATTTATTCTAGTTTGGGGCACTAATCCAGTTATGGTCGGAATTATCATGAATGTTACATCCGCTTGGTAACTGCCATTTCGATTCTGCATATTAGTACGGCATGTGTTATGCACTTGCATGTTAGATTGTCCAATTCCAGCAACATTACACTGACTAGGGTATTTTTTAAGGTTTAGTTTATTTTGGAGCGATTCGACAATGAAACTTGATTGAGATCCAGAGTCAAGTAGTGCTCGCGCATAGTGAATTTGATTCGCCGAATCCATAATTTTTACTTTGGCGGTCCCTAGAATGACAGAGTTTGTTTTGGCATGAAATGACATAGATGTTGAAGTACCTGCGACCGGTGAATTTTCGAGTTCGCGTGTTTCTGATGCATTGTTTGAATTTACTTCAAAATGAAGTAGAGTGTGGTGCCGCCTATTGCATTTGCGACAATTTCCCGCTTTACAATTTGTTGAACTGTGATCGGCGCCAAGACAGTTCATACAGAGTGATTTTGTCTTTGCATATGCTTGTCGATCCTTCGCCGTGAGTTTAATAAAATCTGGGCATTGATTTAGATAGTGGCGTTGTCTACATCTGACGCAATTAACTGTAGGACGCGTTGATGCGACATGTGATAGAGTTTTTGTGTTGATTTGATTTTTGGAGTGTTCCATGCGCTCTAGCGTATTGGCTCTGTCGCGCAAGAACTGTAGTAAATCTTTGAGGGTTTCAGAACCCTTACGACAATGCTCCTCCCAGTTGTACTCGGTTCTACGATCTAACCTTTCGCAAATAGTAAATATTAAAAGAGTGTCCCAATGATCTGTGGGCTGGTTTAATGCATCTAATGAGCGCAGGTGTTTTGACACGTCGTCTACAATTTTTCTTAATTTGGCTGGAGTTTCCCTGTGTACGTTCTCCAATCGAAATAAGGCCTTGACGTGATTATAGATCAGCAGACGCTTATTGTCGTACCTCTCACAAAGAATTTTCCACGCGGTATCGTATGTGGACGCCGTGAACTCTAATGATTTTATAACTTCCGCGGCCTCTCCGTGGAGTGAAGCGCGCAAGTAATGAAACTTTTGAATATCGTTTATTGACGGGTTTTTGTTAATTAATGACTCAAAGGTATCGCGAAACTCGAGCCACTTGTCATATGTGCCGTAGAACTTAGGCAATTCGATTGTTGGCAATTTGACATTGTTTTGCGACACTATTGCAGGTATAAGACTTGGTGTAGTAGAACTATTTTGATTATTGGCATTAGACTGCGTGCGAGTGGCTTTCAGCTGTCTCGTTATAGAATCAATTGCGTCTGCGTAGACGGTTGTAAAGTTATCGAGTTCCTCAATGTGAGTGGGTAACTCGTCGTCATCTACAATGCTTTCAATTTCGTTGTAAATTAATTTAAATTCATTGTAAACGTTAATTATAAGCCCGTGTTTGACTTCTATAGTATCGATTTCCTTATCTGGCAGTAATACCAGATTGGTACATTGATACCTTGTTAAAGTATCGTTAATGAATTTACTGAATAAAGTTACTCGCGTTTTTATGGCTCCGCGTTTGCGGATTAATAACTTCAAGTCAGAAGCCATTGTTTGTTCAGACCAGGAGGTTTAGGATTATAGACAGGAAGCTCACTTACTTGTTACCCTCGTAGAGGACCGGAACTTGGTCGCAGGCGTCGCTCCTGGGAACCTGGTGGGTGAGGTACTTCCGTCGTGTGTTGATCCTCCTGATGATTGGGGATGTGAGCCGGGCAGGATTCGTCGCTGCTGGATCACCTGGGGCCCGTTGATTCACCTGGTGCTTGTAGCGTAGTAGTGGACTGGAACTTGGTCACAGGCGTCGCTCCTACTGCTGCCGTAGGCGTCGGGTTGTGATGATAGGGGCACTTGCGCGTCGCTGCACTATCAGCCACAATTCGACAGAGTTTGCATATTATGGTTTGAAATTACCAAAAAATGTGTAGAAATCCGGTTCGTTTGGACCAAATGTTGAGTATTTAGCACGTACACCCGATAACAATGATGGTGGTTATTTAAGGGTACTATGTGGATACCAGAAATGAGAAGTGATATTAGTGGACTGTATTTATTGATGGTTCAAATTTCTACACGCAATATTGGTGGTGTGTTCTGTGCAAACTCTGAAGAATGAATGTCGTCTCGAACGAGCGGCGGACAGGGGTGGTGGCGACGACGCGGTGGCTAATTGAAGGGAACATCTGCATTTCTTGGGTTTTGCCAAATGTGCGGATTACGCCGGAAAGACCGCCGAAAGCACAATACATTTTAATCCCTCCAATATACCGCCGCTTCGCCGCCACTTAATGATAGTCACAACAGAGATATTGGCAAATTATCGTTACAAAACGCAAAAAAATCGGGTATATACCGTAAAAGGCTAAAAATCAACAGAATCTTTGAAAAAGGCTATGCTGTTGAAATGAGGTGAAAAAAAGTAAATAAAATTACCTACATTTAGCTGTAAAGAAAAAATTGATTTTTTTTTTAGTGAATTTGACTAAAATTGCAATTTTTTGCGAAAGTATTAGATACGTTTAGTTAAAATTTATTTAGTTATTTTTGAGCAATATGGGCTACCTACACCCAAAATTGTGTCCAGTTTGATTGGGATTTGGCCAAAATAGCGGCAATTGATTTTTTTTTAAGAAAAACCGTATATATATATATATTACAGGAGAGGGGGTGAATATACCGCCGCAAAATTTGAACTGGAGATTCTTTGAACATCATGGCGTCTCTTTGTAATTTTGTACATAATTTT